>OY998173.1:24779291-29584291 GCA_963921995.1 Oxystoma pomonae
AGTTTATTTATTTCGCCCTTTTTTTTCGTATCTTCTTTGCTGTGCGTTAATTTCATGATTTTCATCTAATCCGATCATTAAGATTCATGTGTTTCGTCAACTAAACTAAATGAGTTAGAAAGAGTAAAAGTAAATTTAAAACAAAGATACGTTGGCTGGATAGTCTAGCAGCTTACTAAAATACGAATTAGAGGTTAGAATTTCATTTCACAACAACAGTGTTTTAATGTTTTGCGAAATTTTTTTGTTTTTTTACTTTATTATGAGTGACGAAAAATGGCGAAAAAGAAAACATACTTCCCTGACAGCTGGTAAACCGAATTTTCAGGTATGTTACCTATTCCAGACGACCGAACTCAGTTTCGATGCCAAACTACAAATAAATAAAAAAGAAGCATTATAGAATGGTGTGTTTTAATATAAAAAGTCAGTGAAAAAAATTATATATGGACCTGGAAAGCCAGTGAAAGGCAGTAAATTTTAAATGAAAATTTGTGTGGGAACCCTGTAAATAGTTAATTTATGGACTTATAAATACAGATATGACCGAAAATGTTTATTAAAACTACAAAAAAAGTAAATATTAATAAAAAAAATGGAAGATGGCTGTGTGCACTGCAAATTTAACGAAAAAACGGAAGTTTCTTGTATTTCTTTGTGCAAAATTAACTAACTGATTTTCGTGGTTGTCGGTTGTTCACACAGAGGGCGTCATTGATGGACTGGACAGATATTTCCTCCACTTTATCCGTATTATTTGGCTTAAAATCGTGAGCGGGACTGTCTTCGTGTGGTACACCTAGCGGATAAACACGAAACGGCGTCGTTTTAGGTTCCAACCCTCTTTGTGAGCAATCGAAAATTAGGTAGGACAAAAAACTCCTGTTTTTCGTTAAATATTAATTTACGAAGGAGTAAGGACATACCTCAATTTTCTTCGATTTTGCAGTTAGGCCCTTGGTGCTTAACGCGGCAGTCTAGCTCAGGACCTTGGTAATTGTCAATTTCGCCTGCATTGCGAGACTGCATAAACGAGATGTTTTTTTGATTTAATTTGTGCTAAAGGTATTTTTAAAAACCGTTTATAGGACGGGAACTGGAGCCGATTATATCAAAATAAAAATAGAATGACGAATTAAAGTTGTCGATTTTTTGAATTGATTATATTTTAAGTATTAAACAATAAACAATTTCTAATATGTGCATGTTTTTTTCTGGAAAAATCTGGTAGTTTTCCACGATAAACAACAATACAACTAAAATAGGGCTTTTTTACAAGCGTTGGTTAAAAACGCGAGTCAAAAAGGCACAGTTTAGCAGCGAGTTTTAAACACTATTTTTTATGTATTTATTAAAAAATGCATAAAAGAGATGCAAACACAAAGGACCACCTTTTACAGGGGGGTCTAAAGCCAGCGCAGCCGTCCTCTGTCTATACTAGCTTCGCAGTCTAAGGATCCCTTTATGAAAGTCAGGCCTTTCCGACTTTATGTGCGAATAAGTCCCTATTATTTTAACGTTTTGGTATTCCTAACGTATTCAAAACAAAGCCAAAAGACATATTTTTTACTTGTTTATGCCATGTTTCGAACCACGGTCCATAGAATAGATACGGTCTAGTAATTTTGCCCCACTCTTCGACCCTATGATAACACAAAGATAGCAGCTGATTTTTGTCCGTCATTTAAAAATTGTATGAAGGCTTGACAAATTAAATTAACTTTTCGGAAGTCTCTATGCCAGGTTCATGTAAGAAGTTTCACGAGCAATATGCGGTCTGGCATTATCTTGTTGAAAGATCGCATTTGGGATAGTTTGTAGGTAGGGATGTAAAACTGGCTGCAGCACTTCATCGATATATCGCCGAGCAGTCAGATTGCCGTTGATGAGGACTAGAGGTGATCCGCTTCCTAAACATATAGCACCCCGTACCATGATACTTTGCTATTTTGCTGTATCACGTTCAACAGCAAAGTCTACATTTCGTCTCTCACCTCGAAATCGCCTAACCATCATATGTCCATCATTGCCGCCTAAACAAAACCTGGATTCGTCGCTGAAGCTTATGGTATTCCATTCGTCATTCCAGTTTTGCCGAGCTCTGCACCACTCCAAGCGGGTTATATTGTGGGGTCAAAGGTAGCATCAAAAGCGGACGGTAAGCCCTCAGCCCCATACCAAGCAATTAACTTAACGATTAGCAGTCATCCTTGAAAACACTCGTCCTGTAGTTGCAACTAGAATATCTCTTACTTGGCGCATACTGTCCCGTCGATTTCTGAGAGCAAGAAGTTTGAGATGCCGTAAATCACGACCTTGTAATAATCTAGGGTATCCAGAACCCGCACGACGTCTATAAGCCTCATCATTGGACCACCTTCTCCAAACTCTTAACACTGTTGATGGATTGGCATTAAGCCTTCTTGCAATTTCCCGTAAACCAAAACCAGCCTCTTTCATGCCCACGATGCGTCCTTTCTTGAAGTCATTTAAATGATGAAATTGTTGGCGACCGCAAACTCTTGGCATTTTTATTTTTTAAGTAAACTGTAAGCAATCCAAAAAGACCAAAAACTACGAGAAAAATAATTTAAGATTTTCAGAAAATGTCTTATGCGTTAGTTGTTTTTGAAAATGAATAGAAAAAATCTGAAAAAAAGGAAAGATTAGAAGGAAAAAAATTATCAAATATTTCTTTTGAGATAAGGTATACACACAAATAATTTTCATTCAAATAATTATCCATATACATGGTGTTGCATTTTTTTTTGGTCTCCGTTATATGATTGATGCAAGACCTATTTTTTGCTTGTATCTTTTATTATAACTTTTTGTGTATAAGTAAATATAATTTATTTTTGGCTTGCATGCGTTGATCTTTCACCAAATAGAATCGGATGAGTTGAAGTTAGTTCGTATTCGTAGTTCAGAAGGTAGGTTTTGTAGTTTTAATTTTTCCTCTTTTGGAAGCTATTTTATTTTGTACTTGATTTTTGCCAGGCATTTTTGGGAGAGTGATTATTTTATTATTTAGAAGAAAAGACTTGTCGTGCATACTATATGCAATAAATCTGATTGCAAATTTAAAACTTTAAGGTGCCTTGTTTTTTTTTGTTTTTTTTTTTAGTTATTTAATTATGAGCCTTTTTACTAAAAAAAAACGCATAAATTAAATGCAGTTACCTATGACAAAAATAATGTAAGTAATATTACAGGGTATTTAATTAGGGCCAGAAGAAAAGAAATGATGAACAAATACAATTTTTATTACAAAAATGTATGCAAAAATAATATAACCCCAAATGTCGACCATCAAAAAAATCAATAAAGAAAGCAGGCTGATATCTTTGTGTCGTCATCAGGTGGGCGGAGCAAAAAAATTACTAGACCGTGTTTATTCTAGACACCGTGGTTTCTAATGAGGTCCGCTTTTATGATTGATTGCAATTGTTGCGTACGTTGCTGGATCCGTAACGTTGCGTACGTTGCTAGCTGCTTGGCTGTTCTTTCATGGCATTCACCATAAAAGCGGGCCTGGTTCAAAACATGGCATAAACAAGTCAAAAATGTAGTGTCTCTTGGCTTTGTTTTGAATGCGTTATAGTCGAATAAGTTTAGATATATAAAAAATTCGCAGATGGCAAATAGTCTCGAATTGTTATAGAGCATACACACTATCTCTTAACCAAAGAGATCACACTCGCCCCCCCCCCCTTCCATTTTTTCGCAATTTTTCGCTTATTTTCTAATCTAGAGAAAGATTTAATACTCCGTTTTGCAGGGAATTGACTGCTTTACAACATTGCTTTAATTAGTTGTTCTGATATCTGCGTTGGTAATTGAGTTACAGACAATTTGTTTCAAAAAAATGTCAAATAAAAAAAAAATTCGTCGGTTTCGTTTTTTTTGTCTAATTTTGGTATAAACAAGTTTTTTCTACAACAAACAATTTTGGCTCCAATGCGGCAGGAACATAACAATATTTACAAATTATGACTGAAAAAAGCCGTGATAAAATTACTAATAAATTACCACATAAACTATAGGTTTTTTTTTTTCATTAAAATCTCTTGGATAAAGTTAGTTAGTATAAGGGGTTTTATTTATTATAAAAACTATTTTTTTTAGCTTATAAGAGTTCACAATGCAAAAAAAATCTTTGAAGCATTAAACACTCATGGATTAATAACATTGGTTGTAAGAACTAATAGAAGTAAAAATTGTTTAGATTTTAATAATTACTTTATCTTAATCTCTTATTGTCCTCTAACATGCCTTGTTTGATGGTTATATAGGCCAATTCTGGAGCCGCACACTCTTCCGCAATCCTGGATATTTCTGGTAATTTATTCTTTGATATCTGCAGTCCCCCTTTTGCGTCTCTACTCTGCGTCGATGGCTCTTATGGACAAAGAATCAAGCGTTAAAGTTGTTGGTATCGATGTGACCCTTAATCATATTACAGATTCTTATCTTTCGATGTCCATTGGTTTTGCAATTTTCCTTTTTTAAATGAGAAGAAACCAAGAGGAGTGCCTGAACAAATATTTTTCAGAAGATGCCTAAAGTATGACAAATCTATAGATTTTTATTTATTCATGCTTTTTGCGGCTGCGATACCACCTTAGCTCCCTTTAATATAGCATAGGGCTTGCAGTATTATTTAAATATTTTTAAGACCAGAAATGCATCACATTACAATTCAAGTTGGTTGCAAATTTTGTATAGCACTCTATGGCCAGGAATCGGAAAAGTAGGAGTCGCTAGACTCATTCGGGCACAAATGTTTCCTAACATCTGCAAAAACATTGCCCAAGGACATACCACCAATGATTCTATTGGACAACAAAAAAAGAACGAAACCGCCAACGAAAAAACCAATTTAATTTACATTTTTTTAAACAAATTTTTTTCTTACTATAATCAACGCAGATATCAAACAACTTATAAAAGCAGTGTTGTAAAAAAATCGATTCCCTGCAGAACGTCGTATTAAATTTTTCTCTAGGTTAGAAAATACGCGAGAAAGATGGCGTGGTTTCTTTAGGAGGGGGGGGGGCGTGTGATCTCTTTGGTTTAGAGATAGCGTGGGTATATTCTTTAACAGACACTATTTTTCTTCTGCGAATTAGTTCGCACAGAAAATCTAATATTACTAGACTATTAGGTATACGGATACCAATAGGTTGAAATATTTACTTTAAGTGTCAAGTATTTGATCTGCGTCTACGTGTAATATAATACGACTTACCGGACGTAAATGGCTATTTTCTACTGTTTCAGGAACGTCTAATAAAAAAATTAGGCACCAACGCTTTCCCATTTTATTTCGAATTACCCCCACATTGTCCCGCATCAGTTACCCTACAACCCGCTCCCGGGGACACAGGCAAACCTTGTGGAGTAGACTATGAACTTAAGGCTTTTGTGGGGGAAACCCAAGACGACAAACCCCATAAAAGAAACTCCGTCAGGTAAGGATATAACAATTAGTGTTATTCGTCTTCTAGCTTTTAAACTTTATTCCTAGGTGTCATTTTGTCGAAAAAACAAATTTAAAATCAACAAAAATCAAACAGGACAACCACACACAGATTTAATAAATAAGTAAATCTTCGCCATGCGGCTATTATATATTTTCTCTTTAACGAGTGGCAATTTTGAATTTGTCTTTTTTAATAAACTGTGGGTGCCATTGTGTCAGTTCAAGATTTCAGAGTTAGACAATTCATGGACAAAAGTACGAGAATTTCGGGAAACACTGAGCAGACAAAATTTAAAGGCACAAGGGTAAACGTTTGTAGAACCAGATGACAATAGTTTGGGACGTTGAGAAAACACTCCCACTAAGAGTAGCTAATTTGCAGTCTAACAGTGTAACGCTAAGGTGTGATGAAGAACCTTCGGTGGTTAAGAAAAACTGACAAAATAAAAAAAAAACTAAAAAATTTTGATAAAGCTGGAATCATCTGAAAGACCGTAAAAAAGAAAAAGCTGTCCCAATTTGTAAAAGAAGAAGCTAACATGTTTGAGAGAGAAAATAATAAAGAACTATTCCTTTAACAACAAAGAATCAAGACCAGCGGACAAGGGGACCACTTAAACAAGCACCTAGAGGAGATTGCCCTTTTCTAAGCAATACGAAGTAAGTAGCCTGATTCAGAACATGCTAACGGAAGGAGTCACTGAAGAGTCTTAGCAGCCCTTGGTATCACCAGTAGTTTTGGTAACAAAGGAGGATACCAGATGTGTTTTTGACTATAAAAAGTTAAACTACTTTACTAAAAAAGACACCTTTCCTCTGCCACGCATCGATTACACACTTAAGATTTTGGCTTTTTTGGGATTTTCTACTTTGGACCTGAAGAGCGGATATTGGCAGTTACACAATGAAGATAAAGAGACAGGAACATTTACCACAGAAAAAAGACTGTAACCGTTATGCCCTTTAAATTGTATAATGCACTTGCCACTTTTGACAGATTGATGGAATTGGTCCTACGGTGCTTAACATGGAATCTGTAACTCTAAAAGAGCATCGAAAACAGATGTTTTTAAAATATTGTATCTCATTAATTAGGTAATAATCTTCTAAAAAGATCAATAATAAAAGTTATTTAGCATTAATAATAATTAATTTTAAAATCAAAAAGGAATTAATTAATTAATTAATTAATTAATAATAAAAGGTAATCTCAGGACCTATTGTAGTGGAAAAGTCAGAATAAATTATATTTTCTGTACCATAAAAAGCCATTTTTCATAAATTTAAAAACATTAGTAATTTAGCGTTCTATTTATATGCTAATTGGTTATTATGAAAGAATTAATTCTCATAAAGCCTTCTCTTTGAAATAAAATAATAAATCTACCATAAAAAAATTTCTAAAAAATCTATAAATGGTGATCGTTTTTTTTTCCATGGATGAGATATATAAGCACGTTTGTAGCAAGTACAGTACACACTTCTTTCATGTCAATTTTCGAATATAGACCACTTGGTATACACAACTTATGTCAGAAACTTTTAGAGCGTATTAAGTGGCCTGCAAATAATACAAAAATATATATATATAAAAAAAGACTCTTCAAAAATGTTTCACTTAGGGAACATTTTTCCAAGACATGACTTTACCATTAAAAGTATATGCAAATGATTCGTTAAAGACAAAAACCCATAATCGCTAAAAATTCTCATAACGAAATAAAAAGGACAAATAGTGACATACATCTATTAATGTAAGGGGACACAGGAATAAATTCGGTAAGCTTCTGCGGCGGGTTGTTGTGTTGTGTTTACAAATTAAAATAATATCCACTAATTCGCTATTTACTTTCCCAAGAAATTGTATGTCATTTTTGACAACAAAACCAAATCACTCACTTGATGATTGTTTTGTTAGGTACTTTGTTTATAAGCTTCAATCTACAGTCGAAAGCGAAGAAAATATTTTAACACATTTTTGGTTATTTTTTTTTGGAATACTTTTGAATATATTTAAGTGAAATGAATCGTCACACCGACCAGTATTAGGAATTTATGTCTCATCAGCGTGGCTTAGTTCCAAATAAAAACGGATATCATCATAAAAAAAATGTGCCCAACTTGTCATGAACTGATTTTTTTGGATAAAATTTGAATATCTCATTGGCATGGCGAAAATACACATTTTTTTTTTCGGGTAGACCTTCCGATATTTACAAGGTGACCTAGAAATTGTGATGAAAGGTTGAAAAACGCTATTTAAAAATAATTATTTAGACGTTATTCATATTTATACAGATAGACCTAAAGTTGGTTGATTTTTGTTTTTGTTTAATTTTTATTAATTGAGTTTTTGACTTTGCCTGTAGAAACATACTTAAAAATTATTGCAAGACAGCAGTCGGGGCGTCAATAAACGCTTTTAAAAATACCGTTCTTTAAACTTTTATCACGATTTCTAAGTCACCCTGTACATTTCGGAAGGTCTACCCCGGAAAAAAAATTGTGTATTTTTGCCACGCTAATAAGATAATAAAATGTTATTAAAATCGGTTGAAAAGAATTTTTCCCACTAAGAGGATCAGCTGCGATTTTAGTGAATACAGTTTTAAAGACGGGTAGGGGTAAATATTCAAGAAGTACAGTTAGTTTTTGGCTCAGGCACACCGTGTAAGTACACTTTTCCGGTGTTCTTCCGATCCTTTAAAATATGATTATAACACCTTTTTTTTTAGACTGGCCATCCGTAAAATCATGTACGCCCCCAGCAAGCAGGGCGAGCAGCCCTCTGTCGAGGTTTCGAAAGAATTCATGATGAGCCCCAACAAACTGTACCTGGAAGCCTCCTTGGACAAGGAACTTTACCACCACGGCGAGAATATAGCAGTAAACGTCCACATAGCCAACAATTCAAATCGTACTGTTAAAAAAATCAAAATTTCAGTGCGACAATTCGCCGACATTTGTTTGTTCTCGACTGCGCAGTACAAGTGTACGGTTGCTGAAAGTGAAAGCGAGTGAGTATACTTGTATTTTATATTAAAGGAAATTTTTGGCACCCTATATGAATAGAAGAAGAGAATAAAACATAAATCGGAAACAAGTATTTAACTACCGGATCTTGATCCCAGAACCTCAGTATCAGTCTCCAATGATCCAACCAATTGAGCTATCAACGCTTGGGGTTTTGTCTATTCAGAAATCCTTTTCTTCGATTTAATATTTTGATGGGAGTGTGTTGATTTTCGAAGCCTTCAAAAACCGAGAGAAAGGAAGTGTACATTCACGATTTGTATGAAATTTCCTTGTTTTGTTTCAACCAACAATGAGCGACGTACATTGTTATTTGGCTATACGCTATATGTCGTTCATTGTTGATTGAAAGATAGAAATAAATTTTATGCAGCTAACCCCTTAACTAAAACTCCCTTTAACAACCGGAGCGACAAGGACAAAAACTCTAGCTATCCTTTTCTCACCCATTGTTGGAGAGTTTTGGTAAGGACACATAAAAAAAGTCGGTGCAAATGGGCGTTATAATCGTAAATGTACATCCTTAGACGCTCTCTATTTAAAATCCAGTTCCCATCCATGCCTTTTTCATATGTGGCCTTCCTGAGTCAAAAAACGCATAACAGATTTGCCGATTCTTGAATTTCGTAGGGAAGGTCGCACGGGAACGGTCACCTCCCTGATATCGACCAATAACAGGCTTTAAAAATTTATTCGAAACCTATTCGACCACGGCCGAACCTCACCCGATTGCCGCTTATCGAAGGAACCTTCCTACACTTTCATACACCTGCCTCTGAGCAGAAGGACGGGTGCTCTTGAAAAATGATCATCGAGTTTTGCGCGTGCACCGTACAAGCTTGGCAGCCTCTGAGCCTTCTTGTTGGTCGAGACGAAGGATGTGAACGTTCACAAGCAAACATTTTCTCGAAATTCATTTTCGTGAATTGGTTACTCGTCAAGATGCACTTATATCATGACCACCGTAATTTTGCAGAAAAAAAAAATCAAAAAAACTAAAATTTGAATATTTTTTTTTGTTTTTGTAACCCTTAAACCCAAATTTGGGAAAACAATAAAGGATCAACAGCTGCATCTTTTGGTGAAATGTAAAAACAAAACTCAGCTTTTTTATGAAGATACTGCTAAATAAAACAACAAAAAAAAGACAAATTAAAAATAAATCACCACCAAGTAATTAAAGGATAAAATAACAAAAAACTTTTTTCGTTGTAATGCGTTATAAATTGACTACAAAAAATGTTATATACACTTATTTTAAAAACTAAAAAATGCGGAGTTAATTTTGCTCTTCTTTTAAAAAACACTTTAACTTAAAAAATTTTAAATCAAATAAAACTCAAAAACCAAAAATCCCTTTATAAACTTACAATATAATAATATCAAAAACTGTGTAGGAGCCTTGAAAATCGGGAAAACCAGGAAATAGACGGGAATTTCACAGAGCCTTGAAAAATCGGGAATTGGCCGGAATTTTCAAATTAAACCGGGAATTATTAGTTAGCAAATAATTTATAGCTAAAACTTTTTACTACACTCGAAAACTGTATCATGCAATCGAAACAACATTTTTAGCATCCCTTGTAACCTGAGCGTCACGTTTTCTTACCTGTATTTCTGGTTGCTTACCAACTATAATTTATTTTATTTTGGGAATCCCCTGCATTTAGTTTGTTAGGTTATTACCGATTTTTTTCTTGTGGTATCTTAAAAAAGAGTTGTAACTTGCAAGTGTCACATAGTTAATCTTTGTTTACGAATGTGTTGTTGATTGATTCAAAACGAAAGAGAAGAACTGGAAGCAAAAAAGAAAAAAATTCTCGAAGAATCACAAAATAAGCTGGCAGCAAAAACTAATTAAATTGAAAACGTAGTTTTTTTTTTTATTTGAATTAGTTTTTTTTGTAATAAATGTTTTTAATTCAACCACGAACCTCTACTAATTTACGAAAAACCAACTGGGAAAATGTTAAAATGGACCGGAAAAAACCGGTAATTCGACGGGAATTTGGTTTTAGATTTTTGCTAGACACCCTGTCATTTTGGAAACTTATATAGCAGTGGTCTAATTGTTTTGGTTATCATAAAGTGTAACAATATAGGGCCTCAAAACTTTTTTTAAGTTTCAATTTTAAGCCCGAATATCATTTTAACTAATGATATTACAAAAATATGTGTAAGATCTTTTTTCTATGTTCTTTATATAGGAATATAACCGTATACTTAAAATGACACATAGTCAAATAGTTTTCATAAAGTGATTATCTTTTAAAACGGGGAAAAAATCGAAGAATTTTATTTGTTTTATGATTCAAAAGTGCGCCAACTTAAATAAACTAAAGGTATCTGAGTTAATAACCCACTAAAATTAAACCTATCCTTTCCCCCCCCCCATCTACCTAGCCCTTCTCATCCTACCCACCACAACCTACCAACCCCAGCATCCCCATATGTCCATCACCATCCCACAGAAAACAATTCACAACCGGCTTACCGGCGGTAGACCACACTAAATTGTCTGTCATACAACAGCGCCATCGCCTTTTTCAGTCACGAAATTTTAACAAAGACCGCTCCCACAAAACAACTGATTTTGACCAACTTGGCCCCAAGAATAAAACAAAAAATATAATTTTTAACAAATTTTACCAATTTTTACATTTTTAACGTGTTTGTGTTCGTTCCGTACATGAGATTAAGTTTTACCTTAACTATAATATTATGTACCTGAACCTAAAACTCAGTTTAACAGCAGCCTCAACCTGACGTAAGTACTCAATTTTACCTATATAAATAAATATTAAAAAACTCGTTCCCTTACGCAGGTGGATGCTGAAGATGCCATAAAAAAAATTTAAAAAAATGTTTTGCACGAAATAGAAGTTCCCCCCCCCCCCCGTTAAACTAAAGGTAGTTGCGGAATCAGTAGCTGATATTCAACCAAAATATGTATTATTTTGTTTTGCAACACAAAATTCTTGTTATTTTGTAGAGCTGTGTTTTTTCTTATTTATATATTTATAAACAGATACATGTCAGTTTTAAGGTTTTCTCTAATTTCTTTCTTTTTCGCATATTAATTTTGGGATATTTCAAATCTCAACTCAAATTTTCTGGCAATAACATAAAAAATAAAAAATATACAAATATTCCGTGAGATTTTGAATGAAGGACTTTTGTGACTATGTGGGATTAATAGCTCTTTAGTCACACAATCAAGTGTTACCGGGTGTTTTGCTCGCATCCGTGTAGAAGGGGTTGATATGTTGTCATCTTTCAAGATGGCGGGGCCAAAAATCATAAATAATACAACTTTTGCAACCGGGCATGATTATGATCGATTCCATATAACTTGAGGACGCGGATTCCAAAAAAATCACTTTTAAGGCCATCCGAGCTTAAATGACCTTGAAAATCGCAAAAAACCAGATTTCTGCCATTTTCTCTTTAAAAAATCTTAATAATTCGACGTTTTGTCAGACCAACTTCAAATGTACCTCAAACTATTAGGCATATATGCTAAATTCGATCCTTAGAGTTTGATTCAGTTTGAAGCTTCATGACCTTAAAAAATACCCCAGTAAAATTAACATATTGCAAAAATAACATACTAGAGGGCGGGATTCATCATCTATTAAAGTGGAGAGGACCAAATGTGGTAAGAAAGATAAGATGGTCAAGTCCAACAATATTGTTAAAAAAAATTGGTTCAGCTATGACGCGTTTCAATATGGTGGCTGATATATAAAAATGGTGACCTATAACCACATTTTATTTCATTGCGAACAAAACCCCCGGTAACACTTGATTCTGTGACTAAGGAGGTACCACAGTCACAAAACTTCTTCATTCAAAATCCCACGGGATATAAATTATCGACATATGCCCCTTCACTATTACAAAATGGTTGGTTGAGTGACTCAACATCAAAATGTGAATGGGACAAAACCGAAATTTGGTAAACCCGTTCTGTTCTCAAACCAAATTTCTGTTTAATCAATTGCGCATTTGCTCAGACTCACCCACACTCTGTTTATGGTTGCCAAGTGTTGCCAAATACCATTCTTTAGAAAATAACACCTATAGTTTATCAAACCAGGAAATTACCAAACCGTTTTTAATAAAAATGTTCATGAAAAAAACGTCTGCAATTTGTTAAAGCAATTTTTTATTAAATTTTAATTGTTCAAATCCAGTCAATATCACACTTGGAATTTTTTAATCAAACCCTTCATCAAATCTATTAAAAATCAAACCCGGCATTTATAACACCGTTTTTTTTTCAAAACCGAAATTTTTTAAACCCGTTGTTTCTCAAACCAACTTTCTGTTTAATCAATTGCGCATTTGCTCAGACTCTATAGAACACGCGTCACGTTCCTCCCAATTAGCAGTTTCAGAAACCTGTGGTGACAAAAATTTATATAAATATTATAAAAAGGGTTCCATTGATGTCCTATTGTATTTAGAGGTTTCCTACAGGAATTGAGTTTGTATATTTATTTTATTAAAGGTTGACATAAAACTGGCGTTAACAATATTTCCAGGGACATCTTTATAAAAATTAAAGTCATAAGTAACAAATGTTATATAAATTGATGTTAACACTTATAATTTTGACAACTTTGACAGCCGCTGTGGTAGTGTTCAACAACCACTACCACTACCACTCATCGATTTTAGCAGAGTTTTTGGAACACATTAAGAACTGTCACTTGTAAAAAAATTTAAAGACGATAAAAAATAAAAAATTTGGCTTAATTTTACAAAATAAGTGTTTTATATGTTGGAACCTGATAATATTTTATTATTTTTAAAATTAACTACGCCAAAATTCTCTAAAAATAACCAGAAAAATACCCACAACCACAACGAAATGGATTCGTAGCTTACGGCAGTGGTAGTGGTTAATTATCACTACAGAATAACTTTTAGCTATTGCACAGACGCAGTAATTACCACAACCACTACGAAGTGTCAAATAAGCATTCCAAAATATCCCTATTTATAAAAAATATAAGTCATTAGTGAGAAAAGTTATATAAATTGGTGTTCGAAATTTTTCTGTCAACCCAAAGATATATAGATTGCTTTTGAAAATGCTGCTATCAACCCACTTATAAAAACTTAAGTAACCAACAACAAATTTATATGAGATAAGATTGAAAATATTTCGAGAGACACTTATAAAAACTTGGGAACTCACACACAATAAATTGTCTGTAATATTCTTATGAACTTATTCATAAACCTCTTTTGCCCATAAGGTTTTTCCTATAATGTTTTTATTAATTTCTTTGGTAATTATGCAGTATACGGTTTTCTGCCATTTTGGATTTTTTATGAAAAATTCTTTATGGGGGCACCTACTAGGGTCCCTAGGATCCCAAATCCGCCTGCGCCGCCGGTTGTTTTTTTTTTATTTTTTTTTATTTTTTTTTGTTTTTTTTTTTTCATTAAAACAACCCTATTTAACACAGTCCAACCCAACGCAAAACAATCAAAAAAACACATTACAACCCCCCCCCCCCGGCATCCTTTTTTCTCTTAAAAAAAATCGGGCGCAGGCGGATTTGGGGTCCTAGGGACCCTAGTAGGTGCCCCCATAAAGAATTTTATACTTTTTTTTATACCTTTATCAAAAACATGATTTTAGTACCTGTCTGCAGATAACTAAAGCATGACTTTTTTGTTACCGATTGAAAAAAGACTTTTTTTTTTTTGATCACAGGTGCAAAAAAAGATTTCTGTCCGTTTTTTACCCAAAATTAAAGAGAAATAGCGGAAAATAGTAATATTGAAAAAATCTAATTTTTCTTGACTAAAAACTAAGCCATTTCCGCCAGTTTTCACCAAGTATTTACGAAAAAATCATTTAAAAACATCGTTAAAATATCAAACTGTCAAAGATTAAAATATCGCAACAATGAACGTCACCGAGTAAAAAGGCATATCGCTATGGAAACCACTGTTATTTCGTTTACCAGCCGCCTTGATTAATAGGGTAAAGATGGTGTGTTGCGAGAAGAGCTCTTCGTTCGAGATTTTTAAAAGTATTTTCCTGTTTTTCTTAGATTTTTTGATAAAGGTATTTAAAAAAATAGTGGTAAAAACTCGCGGATAAACTGTGCTTTTTTTTACTCGTGTTTTTAAATACCTCGCTGAGCTCGTTATTTAAACCAACGCTTGTAAAAAAGCACTATTTTAGCCACTGGTTGTGAAAACTACTATTAAAAATCTCGAAGGAAGATCACTTCACGCAACTCACCATCTTTACACTATAAATCAAGGCGGCTGGTAAATTAAATACTTGGTGACGTTCATCGTTGCGACATTTTAATCTTTGACACTATGATATTTTGACGATGTTTTTAAATGATTTTTTCGTAAACACTTAGTGAAAAACGGACAGAAATCTTTTTTTGCACCCGTAATCAAAAAAAAAAAAATTGCATCGGTAACCAAAAAAGCCACGCTTTAGTTATATGCTAAAAAATACTTTTTTTACACCTTTTAGAGGATCAAACCCAACTCCATTTAATTTTTTTTAAACCTCATAATAGTACTTGCAGCACCTTGCTGAAAAGCTAAAATTGCCTGTACATTTTTTTTATTTTAACTTAATAGGTACCTAATTTTTATAAAAAAAAAACTTTTTTTAAAGAAAAATTCTCGCCTGTCAGTCACTTGTAACCAGCAGAATCGCCAGTCCTTTTGCAAGGTGCCTAGCAATAGATGCATGAACATCTCCTATAAATTGTAGCTTTGTTACAGCGGCATAAAAAATTCATAAAATATAGTGAGTATATGCCCGCCTGTCAGGGAGATGCAACCATCGAAATCGCCTGTCCATTATTTTTTTTATATTAGACGTAGATATTATAAAACATATTAAAATTATAGCTTTGTTAGAGCAAAATAATTTTTATTTTTTTTTATTTTGAAAAATTTATTTCTCAAAGACGCAATCTGGTCTGGTTTGGCAGGTCTGGCTTTTCTACTATAACGAGTTTCACGAATTCACGTTTAAAAAATCGGTTTTATAAGTTCATAGTTTGATTTTCAATGAATAAGATGAACAATGGTTCTACTAAAAACTGGTTTTATATATTCCAAGATTGATATTGAATGGGTTTAAACAATTAAGGTTCTGATAAAAAATTTGTTTAAAGAATTGCAGTTTTTATTAAAAATCGGGTTTATGGAGGAACTTTCTTTTTGTTTGGCGAATTTGATTTTGCACATTCTGATAAATCGTGGGAGACCCTTTAAAAATACCTAACGTGGTTTTTAATGTTTATTTACACCAGTTTTTGTTAAAAGGCGTGACAATTGAACTAAAAATTATCAATACCGTTCGCAAAATTTTCAGTGAAAGCCTAGCTTTTATCAGTGTTACTGGGAAATTTTTCCCACTAATGGTATTATTGCAATTTCTATGCAGCCCTTAATAAAGCCTTCCAGGAATCAAGCATGACCTTGCCTGCCTTGTTTCCTATTTTAAAACCGCCATAGGTCAATCTACATACTACATGTGCATAACAACGAGGTGAATACAAGAAGTGGTGGGGGTTTGACACCACGAGAAATCTCCCCCCCAAATCGTCACGATTTTACGAAGTCGCGGGGATCTGACTTCACGATAAATTCCTTTAATAAATCCCCGTGATTTAAAGCACACGAGCATGTACAGGGTGTTCCATTACAAATGTCACCTCCACTTTTCTTCGTTATTTGCATGCTATAAAAAAGTCTTAAATACAAAATTTGTATTTTTGCGATCCTTTAGAACATGTATGCCAAAAATGTCATTAGAAATGTCTAATTTTGACCCCAGTTTTCTTATTTTAAATACCGCCCCCTGTATTTTATTGCATATTTACATTCCTCTTCTTTTTCTAATTTTACAATAGACAACGCTTTATTGTTTCTAAAGTAATGAAAATACATATTTATAACTATTGAGTAACGCGAAATGCTTGCTTGAGTAACGCGATTGCGGAAAAATATCAGGATTATACATAGTCTTGGACGAATGGCTACAATTTTCCAGGCGGAACTCTTCGCCATTAAAATGAGCACACGTGGGATGATAGATCATAACTAGCGCAACAGATCAATAAAGATACTCTCCGACAGTCAAGCGGCCCTTAAGGCTCTTGAATCCTATAGGTGCTCATCGAGAACCGTTAGGAGCTGCCAGGGCACACTGAACACCCTAGGGCGAATAAACACTGTGGCGCTGGTATGGATTCCGGGACATTCTGGGCATCGGGGAAACGAGACTGCCGACCAGCTGGCGCGTGAAGCGGCCTCTGCCGTCTTTATTGAACCCGACCAGCCCTTGGAATTCTGTAGCAACAAAAAATGTTAAAAGTGAGCCACAATAGACCCAATAGTGGTCGCAGTGGACAGTGCCATACTGGCACACTCACAAACGAATCAATCAATCAATCAACGCGAAATGCAAAAATTACAAAAAACTTATTTTTTACTATATATTTATTTACAACATTTTTAAAATATTATCATTCTTTTAACAAGCAAAATAATTTCGAAAATAAGTGGTGTCGGTTTTGAGTTCAGCTTGAAATAATATTCTCTAGGGGCCAAATTTATAGTCCGACGTCGAAGGAAGCCTCAAGGCCTCCTTGACGGCGTCCTTTCATTTCTTATCTATAGTCCTTATCTATAGTCCCTTCCTTCGGGAAGGAATATTTCAAGGTAGGGTTGCATCGGCAACGTCGCAAAAATGATGGTGGGTTGGTGCAAATAAACTACTGATAACTTTATTGTTATAATTTTTGTGGTTATGGTTTTGTTATTTTTAAAATTTTTGTTTTTTTTGTGACAAAAATAAACATCTCCGACGGACAAAATCAGGCGAAGCCAGATATTTGCATCGGTTTTGTACGCCAGCAAAAATGACAATTTTTGCACACACTTCGGTCTTGCGTCGTTTTTGCTCGACCAGATTTGCATTGCATTGCATTGCATGATCATGTGCAGTGTGGTGTTTTTTGAAAATCTTTATCCGGCCAAAAACTCCTTTTCTCTAAATGTAAGAACGTTCCATTATAGTAAATTGTATAAAGATTTGATTGATGTTCAGGAACATTTTTACGGTGTCTCTGTGTCGGGCCTCGGTAGAAATAAGTAGATATTATACTGTAACTGTACTTTATTGTTTTAAAAAAAAACCTTACAACTAAAATTAATAGCAGATAAATGTAAAGAATACTATGCTAGTTAATAAACCTAGTAATTCAGCTAATTTATTTTGTAGCAATAGGGAAATATAAAAACCCTCGCTGATTTTAAACTTTTATTTAAAGTATACTATAAACATCAATACAAGAATGAAGTTCTAAAACTAAAGCTGGGTTTATACAGGAAATAAAATAAGATAAGGAATAAGAATTAGCAATGCTATTGGTTAACTTTGATCACCTGATCAGAAATACAGGTTACAAAGGGACTTGTATGTCCCGCATATATCCCTTTGGAAGACCACTATGATGATCTGCAGAGACTTCTTCTTTCACTCGATCAATAAATTCCAAAAAATCATCCATTATTTTCAGGATATCTTTAAAAAGCAACCCACAAAATGACAAATAATCAATTATCAAAACAAACTCAACAATATTTTGTTTTTTTAACCTCACATTATTTGTCCAGGAAGGCCGAAGATAGCTCTTTAGCTACCTTGATGTAAGGATTTCTTCAAGGGTGCCTTTCACCACTATAAATACCAAATTGGCCCGAAGGCCTCCTTGAAGGAACAAGGGTGCCTTGAAAGACGACTATAAATTTGGTCCTAGAACTAGCGGCCAAAACAGTGCTCCCCCCCCCCCATACAAAAGTGGTTTCAAAGAACGAGCGTAGCGAGTGATTCAAAAACGCGAGCATAAAAAAGAACAGTCCTGTCGCAGAAAAAAATTCTAGATATAAACAACACACAGAATTTTAGTCGTTTAAGATAAAACTTCTTAATCGTAGAATATTTAAAAAATAGTTCACAACAGTTTGTATTTTAGATTTAAGAGGTATAAAGGATTAAATTTTGACCGCTAAGGTGCCTATCATTTTATCTACCGTATTTTTTTTTCGTTATAATGCACGCTACAAAAAATTTGTATGTTTGTGTGTCAAAGTTGTCAAATGTCAGAGGTCATATTTTAATGCGCTATATCCCAAAAAATACGTATATAAAAAGAGAAATGTAAAAATGCAATAAAATAGAAGGTGTGGTATTTAATATAAGAAAATTTGACATTTTTAATGACATTGGACAAATTGCAAAACGTTATAATACTTCTGTATTTAAAACTTTTTTTGTAGCAAGCATAATAACGGAGAAAACTGGGTGTGATATTTATAATAGAACACCCTGTACACGACTCGACTCGGAAGAAAAATTGCCTTTGAGGTAATACCTTCTATCAATTTAGAAGGCTCGGTCAGCTATTCCTTGGAATATGTTATAGTTCCCGTTTAATATTATAGATATTATTATATGACACAAATTGTCAAGTAGGCAATTATGTAATTCACTGTACTGTCTATATTTGAATATTTTGCATTCATTATTAATTAAAGAACCAGTGTATTGTCAATTACACCGAAAATATCAAATGGTGATCTTGCCAGTCCTGTTGCTAGCGCGAGTTGTAGCTATTAAATAAAATAAAAAAGCAGATGGTGCTGAAGTGAAAAAAAGTTGTGATTTTTTCCGCCTAATTAATTAAATCAATGTAGGGAAGTTAAAATAAGTCAAACAGGCAATAGGGAAACTTCGACCCTAGTAAAGACGTTAAAACCCATATCGAATATTGGAAAGTTGTTTTAATAATTTTTGGAACAATTATTTTGTTTTGGTGCTATTTGCGCATTAAGAAAAAAATGTATAGAAATATACGACTTTAAATAAATAAAATAAACTATAAATTAAATTGGTGGAAATAAATATATAGAAAAAAAAACTTTAATTGTGAAATTGGACAAATGGATTGGAAACTAGTCACGGTGCATATGAGCTCTTTGGCCCTCAGCGTGTAACGTTGGACAAAGGCGGTTAGGATGAGTGAATTTATTTTATGTTATTTTTTTTTTATTTTAATTACTTGGTTATCCCTAAAGTATATTTTTTTCATTAATGAATTTCATGGGAGATACAGAAAAAATTGGAATGCAGGATTTTTATAAAATATATAAAGATAAAGGAAAGTTTACCTCAAATCTTGGTAAAGAGGGACAAAAAAGATATTATAGGGATTAGTAGTTTTCTTTTAGAGCTAGATAAACAAAATCTATGCGTGGTAGAAAACTTTGGTTGTTTATTTTGCAATTAGAATGCTTTAAACTCCTATGTACAGCCATTGTAACATTAGTCGCTTTTTTTGTTTGTCACTTACTCAAGTGTGTTGAAAAACAATAAAGCTAGACATCTCTGAACAACTTTGAGCATTTTTTTGCCCTTTGGGCCTTATGTTCTAATAAAAACCTACATGAATTTGTTTAAAAGAAATTGAGCGAGTAACACAGAGAATACCGCACGAGAAAAGGACGCAACAGTGTGGTCATCTTATTCTCTTTTTCATTTTAAAAGTTTTAGACGCAGATAAACTTATTCGTATATACAGGGTGGATTCTTTAAATGGAACGGTGCTTCTAGCGGCTTGAGGGAAGAGATTTTGAAAAAAGCTAAAAGTGAATCTCTAATAATTTTTTAGAGCCCACCAACTTTTTTTTTTAATGAGAAGGTACCACTTGTGGCACCTTTTTGGAAAGCTTGCTAAAAAACAAATTTAACGCACTAGTTTTTTTTACATATGTCAAGCAATGTGTCAAAAATTTTAAAAATATTATTTTCTGTCAATTGTTTTAGCTTCAAAATAAACTACTTCTTTCTCTATTTCCTAAGTGCATTAAAGAAATTACCACACAAGGACATTATTGGCGGCCCATTTGGGGGCCCTCACTGAAGGCCCAGGGCCTCCCAACATTTTTTTTAGTGAGTAGGTACCACTTGTGGCACCTTTTTGGAAAGCTTGTTAAAAAAGAAATTTGGTTAAATAACTTTTTGACATCTGTCAACCCACATGTTAAAAATTTTCAAAAATCTATTCTTGTCGTTAAGGATGGTTCAGTGAAAAAGAAAATCGACGTGTGCTTTGAATCTATTTCCCTTTTATCTAATATTAGTAAATTAAAAAAAAGGTAATTAGGCTGCGCCTCCAAATAGGGCGCCAATAATATCTTTGTATGGTAGTTTCTTTATTCCACTTCGTAAATAAAGAAATATGTAGTTTATTTGGAAGCTAGAACCATTGACAGAAAATAGGTTTTTTAAAAATTTTTACATGATTTGACAGACGTCAAAAAAAATTATTTAGTTGGATTTCTTTTTTAACAAGCTTTTTAAAAAGGTGCCAAAAGTGGTACCTCCTCATGAAAAAAATGTTTGTAGGCCCTTGGCCTTCAGTGAGGGCCCCCAAATGGGCCACCAATAATGTCCTTGTGTAATATTTTCTTCATTCCGCTTAGTAAATAGAGAAATATGTAGTTTATTTTGAAGCTTTTTGAATTTTTAAAACATTGGTTGACAGATGTAAAAAAAAACTAGTGCGTTAAATTTATTTGTTAACAAGCTTTCCAAAAAAGTGTCACAAGTGGTACCTTCTTATTTAAAAAAAAATAGTTGGTGGGCCCTGGGCCTATCAGTTAAGGGGCCCCAAATTTTTTTCTTGTAAACTAGTCTAGGATAGTGGAGGGGAAGAGAGGCTGAAGGACAAAGGGGAAAATTGTATGTTATTTTAGCTTAAATTTAAAAACACAAAAGCAAATTTGACAAAACAAGTCAGCGCTAAAAACAGATTTTTTTATTTTAAATCAAATATAATGGAATTAAGTGTTATATTTTATTTAAAACACACTTAGTAAGTTTTTACATTTTTAATCTTTTTTTCACTATAAACCCATCATTTCTTCATAATTTCTCCATCCTGAAATTTGGTAAATATCTTGCTAAAATATTGAAGACAATAATATATTTAAAAAAAAAATTAAAAAATAGTTTTTTGACAAATTTATAAATTACATTTTATAATACCTTGGTAGACAGGTATTTTCGAGACCTTTAGAATTCGGCATATATCATTAATCTAGTGTGAGTAGTACTCGAGATATTGTAATTTTTTCTTGGTGCATGTTGAGGAAAAATTTACAGTTTCTTTGATTTTCAAAAGTTAAAAGAAAAAACCTACCGGTCCGAAAAATCTGAAATTTAAGATTTTTATTCTCTTCATCGGTAGAATAATTGTGGCAAAAATTATCAAAATCGGTGAGATGATCTGCCAAACCTATTTCTATTTTGGTTAATTTGATATGAAATGACCCATTTATAAAAATCCCAACTCATGTTTCAAATTTCAGACTCGTGTAAAAGAAGAATTTATAGAAGTGCTGTAACATATTTCCGCTTGCAATTGTGTGAGGAAATAACGAGTCATGTCATTAATTTTGACACCTATCAAGGTCTGTCAAAATGGCAAATAATAATTTAAATAATTTGTGATTTTGTGCTTTTAAATAGAGCATGTGTTTATTTCCACTTTGAAAAATAACAAAATGAAAACTGTAAAAGAAGTGATACTTGTCTTAACTGTCATAGACAAAACTACCAGTGAAGTAAAACATGTTTCTACGAAAGTTGACACAAACTTCAGTTGTCCGCCTTATATATCTTTTAAAAATTACTTACTAGACCACTAAAGGAACATTACATGACATTGACCATGACAGTTGAAAGATCTTTCACGTTTTCTACGGTCAACAGAATAAAAAAAGGTATTCGCTTTTTCCAAACCTCCATGTTTATGAATGACTTATTCGTTATTTTGACAGGTGCCAAATTAATAACATTTTTTAGTTCATCGACCTCAATTTAGTGTAGTGTCGAGTCTTCACTCGTAAATATTTGTCCAGGGTTCAAAGTGGTCAGTGAAAATCTGGAAATTTGTTTTCTGTCGGGAAAAAGTCAGTACAAAGATACCCATAGTGTGCAACTGTTTATGATTATTTTAGAAATAAATCTGGCACTGTTTGAATTCTCCCTCGTATGTCAACACTTGGTGACGATTCGGGCATGCGCAGATAATTCTTACCGAAATTCTTTCACAACTCTGCGACATAGTGTAAAAAAAAAAATACGTTTGTCTGAGCTATATTCGTATTTTTTTCCGTACGAATGAGGATGCAAAAATCGTGCCAGTGTATTTGTTGTTTAATTCCGCCCTTATTGCACCGGCTCTTACCCCCATTTTCACCGACTTATTTTGATGTGTCCTTTAACTAAATCGTCCATTAACAATATTGGCAGGAAGTAGGCAAAAGCTTAAATCAAAACATACCTGATAACGTTTTCGAAGCAATGAACAAGTGTGGCAATATTTTTCCGTTGATAAAAACATTCTTGGATGTTTGCCAATAAGTAATGCTTCGTCAGAAAGAAGCTTCTCATGCGTCAGAAGATGGAAAACATAAGTACTTAAAAACACTATGACGGGCTTAGCGTTGCTGCATATTAACAGACATATTGAAATTGACATTGAGCGAGTCATTGACCAGTTTGCCCAAAAAAACCGGAAACGATTTTTTTTTTAGATAGCCATCTTATGTTTGAGATATGCTATGTAAAAGGTAATGTTTTAACTTAAAAAGCTTTTTAGACCTTAAAAAAAGTATTTAACTATTAGGTTTTGTTTGTGGTTTATTTATTATTCGGTTTGTTATCTATGTTTGTATTGAACTGAAACTGAAAAACTTAATTTTAATGATTGTTTGCAGTCAATAATACTTGACGAAGGTTACCCCAGTACTACCAAAGAGGCTCGATGATCCCGGAACATAGGGTGGTTATAACCCTATGTTCACTGTAATGTATAATGTACACTACTTTAACTTGTCCTTTCCTTGCATGGAAGGTGGCAATGTTACACTGGCTGAAAAAATTATACGTAATTACTCAAGCGCGGATTTCAGGGGGATAGAGGGGTAGTTAGCTGCCCCTACCTTGGCTTTAAATTCAAAAGTAGGGCGTAAATTGCGGCGCTATAACACCTTTGATATTTACGGTATTAGTTTAATTTTAAGTTAAAAATGGCGTTTGTAGTGTCATTTTCTTAAACATTTTCACCTGCTGCTACAATTTTAGTTTAATTCGACTCAAAAATTGTATTTTTATTGTAATTTTCAAACGCAAAAATAAAGTTAAACTTTTTCAAAATACGCAAAAACTAAAAGGGCTTGTTAAAAATATGGCAATAAATGAGCAGCAAAACCATGAGAGTGTGACGACAAACAAAAATAATGAAGCCAGTACCTCAAAAAATTCTAATAATATTTGTGATGCTCTTTAAAATGTATTTATGACAAATTAGTGAAGGGGCATGTGTAAGTCCGTGCGATTTTTTATGAGGGAGTTTTGTGACTATGTGGGATTGATAGCTCTTTAGTCACACAATTAAGTATTACCGGGTGTTTTGTTCGCATTCGTGTAGAAGGGGTTGATATGACGACATCTTTCAAGATGGCGGCCAAAAATCATAAAAAATACAACTTCTGCAACCGGGGCATGGTTATACTCGATTCCATATAATTCGAGGACGAGGATTCCAAAAAATGCACTTTCAAGATCATCCGACCTTAAATGACCTTGAAAATCGCAAAAAACAAGATGTTTGCCATTTTCTTTTTAAAATTTTTTAATAATTCGACGTTTTATCAGACCAACTTCAAATGTACCTCAAACTATTAGGCATGTATTCCAAATTGGATCCTTAGAGTTTGATGCAGTAAAATTAACAAATTACAAAAATAATATACTAAAGGGCGCCATTCATCAACTATTAAAGCGAAGAGGACCAAATTTGGTAACAAAGATAAAAAGGTCAAGTCCAACAATGTTGTTAAAAAAATTGTTCAGCTATGACGCGTTTCAATATGGCGGCTGATATATAAAAATGGCGACCTATAACCACATTTTATTTTATCCAATGTTGTAAAAACGCAAAAATGACAAGATGGTCATTAATTATTGTTGAATTATCTCCGCTTACTATGAAAAAAAAAAGTTTAGTTGACGCATGACCTTGATTGACCTTGAAAATGCCATGTAAAAGTGAAAAACCAGCCTTTTGTAGTGTTTTTTTTAATTCACCACTACGCAAAAACAAGTGCCGGAGATGAAATTAACATCTTAGCTATAAACAAACACTTCATTTTAAACCTTCCTACCATTTTTTTTTGATCTGACGTCCCAGATGTTTATGCTATACCCCGGTCAAAATGATCTATATACCTGTTGTTTATATTAAGTTTCGGAACTGTGAATTTTATGTTCTACTCACTTGTCTAGCCAAAAGTCATTTAAATTACCTATTAGAGAGTTAGCAGAAGCTAGATATGCATTACCATATTCTGAACCAAGTGTTTTAAATGGCATTTTCCAAAAGGGCGGTCGAAACACCATAAAAAATTCTACTTATGCCAGTAGCGCATGACTATACAGGTTTATTAACATTCATAATAAAATTCAAGGATGAGGATTTAACAGCTATTTAGTCACACATTCACGTGCCACCGGGTGTTTTGTTCGGATCCGTGTAGAAGAGGTTGATATGATGTCATCTTTCAAGATGGCGTTCAAAAATCATAACGCAACCGGTGCACGATTATAATCGATTCCATATAATTCGACAACTAGGATTCCAAAAAATTTACTTTTACGGCTACCCGACCTTAAGTGACCTTGAAAATCGCATAAAACAAGATTTTTGCCATTTTCTGTTCAATAAATCTTAATAATTCGACGTCAGACCAACTTCAAATTTTCCTCAAACTATGAGGCATGTATGCCAAATTCGATCCTTAGAGATTAATGCAGCTTAAAGTTTCATGACCTTGAAAAATACCTCAGTAAAATAAACATACTAAAGGGTTATTCATCAACTATTAAAGCGAAGAGGACCAAATTTGGTAACAAAGATAAGAAGGTCAAGTCCAACAATTTTGTTAAAAAAATTGGGTTCAGCTATGTCGTGTTTCAATATGGCGGCTAATATATCAAAATGGCGACCTATAACCACATTTTATTTTATCCAATTTCGAAAAAAAGCAAATATGACAAGGTGGCCATCAATTCTTGTTTGGATTATTCGAATAAGAAAGTTAAGTTAATGCATGACCATGTACAAGTTAAAAACCAGCTTTTTGTAGTGTTTTTTCCAATTTACCAGTACGCAAAAACTTTAAGTGCCAGAGATGAAATTAATATGTTAGCCATAATTAAACACTTAATTTTAAACCTACTCACCATTTTTTTAAATCTGGTTTCTCCCCTCCTGTAGTTTTTATTAAGTTTCGGAACTCAATTTTATGTTTTACTCACTTGTCTAGTCAACAAAGTCATTTAAGTTACCTAGAAGAGACTTAGAAGAAGTTAGATATACATTACGATATTCTGGACTTGGTGTTTTAGATGCTATTTTCCAAAATGGCGGTCAAACAATCATAAAAAATTCTAATTATGCCAGTAGGGCATGGCTATACTTAACAACAAAGTTATGATTGTTTTCCTCCATTGTTTATCTTCTCTTGATGATGCTAACGTTGTTAGCGAAACGCGCGTAGAGTGCAAAAAGTGTAGTTTTGGTTTGTGGAAAACAATCATAACTTTGTTGTTAAGTATAGTCATGCCCTACTGGCATAATTAGCATTTTTTATGATTCTTTGACCGCCATTTTAGAAAATAGCATCTAAAACACCAAGTCCAGAATGCAGCATTGTTTATCGTCTCCTGATGATGCTAACGTTGTTAGCGAAACGCGCGTCGAGTGCAAAAAGTGTAGTTTTGGTTTGTGGAAAACAATCATAACTTTGTTGTTAAGTATAGTCATGCCCTACTGGCATAATTAGAATTTTTTATGATTTTTTGACCGCTATTTTGGAAAATAGCATCTAAAACACCAAGTCCAGAATATGGTAATGTATATCTAACTTCTTTTTTTTTAGGTCTCTTTAGGTAACTTAAATGACTTTCTTGACTAGACAAGTGATGATGCTAACGTTGTTAACGAAACACGCGTCGAGTGCAAAAAGTGTAGTTTTGGTTTGTGGAAAACAATCATAACTTTGTTATAGTGCAAACAAAGGTTCCAAATTCCCAATACAGATGACTATACTTGTTTATTAACATTCATAATAAAATTCAAGGATGAGGATGGATTGTTGAAGTGTGACCTCGATGGACGTTGAAAATACCGTATAAATTACGAAAACTACTTTTTATAACACCTTCAGGTTCAGAGATAAAATCAACGTTTTAAGGATAAACTTCGAATTATACCCCGGTAGAAATGACTTAGGTTCTTGTCATTTTTTACACAGTTTATTTATTTGTCAAATAAGAGGCTACGAGTAAAAAAAATACAGCGATTTGAAATGTTTTTACAACTATTATTATTTAACACATGAATCTGAGACTAAATAGCTGTTAAATCCTAATCCTTGAATTGTATTATAAATGTTAACAAACTAGTATAGTCATGCCCTACTGGCTTAATTAAATTTTTTTATGGTTTTTCGCCGCCATTTTGGAAAATGGCATCTAAAACACCTGGTTCCGGTAATTTAAATGACTTTGTTCGCTAGACAAGTGAGTAGAACATGAAATTCACAGTCCCAAAACTTAATAAACATCTGGAACGCCAGATCAAAAAAAATGGTAGGGAGGTTTAAAATGAGGTGTTTATTTATGGCTAAGATGTTAATTTCATTTTCGGCACTTAATGTTTTTGCGTAGTGGTAAATTGGAAAAAAACACTACAAAAAGCTAGTTTTTTCACTTGTACATGGTATTTTCAAGGTCAATCAAGGTCATGCATCAACTAAACTTTTTTTTATAGTAAGCGGAGATAAGTCAACAAGAATTGATGGCCACCTTGTTATATTTGCTTTTTTACAAAATTGAATAAAATAAAATATAGTGGATGTGTTTCCATTTTGATATATCAGCCGCCATATTGAAACGCATCATAGCTGAACCAAATTTTTGTTTACAAAATTGTCTTGTTGAACTTCTTATAGCGTCCTTTAGTATGTTATTTTTGCAATTCGTTAGTTTTACTGGGGTATTTTTCAAGGTCATGAAACTTTAAACTGCATCTATCTCTACGGATCGAATTTCGCATACATGCCTAATAGTTTGAGGAACATTTGAAGTAGGTCTGACAAAACGTCGAATTATTAAGATTTTTTGAAGAGAAAATAATTTTTTGGAATCCTGGTCCTCAAGTTATATGGAATCGAGTATAATCGTGTCCCGGTTGCGTTGTTATGATTTTTTGCCGCCATCTTGAAAGATGACGTCATATCAACCTCTTTTACACGGATGCGAACAAAACACCCGATGACACGTAAATGTGTGACTAAATAGCTGTTAAATCCTCATCCTTGAACTTTAACATGAATGATAATGAACAAGTATAGTCATGCCCTGCTGGCATAATAAGAATTTTTTAGGGTTTTTCGACCACCATTTTGGAAAATGGCATCTAAAACACTTGGATCAGATTATGATAATGTATATCTAACTTCTGCTAACTCTCTTATAGGTAATTTAAATAACTTTGTTGGCTAGACAAGTGAGTAGAACATAAAATTCACAGTTCCGAAACTTAATAAAAACAACAGGCATATAGGTCAATTTTACCGGGGTATAGCATAAACATCTGGGACGCCAGATGAAAAAAAAAATGATGGGGAGGTTTAAAATGAAGTGTTTATTTATGGCTAAGACGTTATTTTCATTTTCGGCACTTAAAGTTTTTACGTAGTGGTAAATTGGAAAAAAAAACTACAAAAAGCTGGTTTTTCAAATTCACATGGTATTTTCAAGGTCACGCATCAACTAAACTTTTTTTTCATAGTAAGCGGAGATAAGTAAGCCAGAATTGATGGCCACTTTGTCATCTTAACTTTTTTACGAAATTGGATAAAATAAAATGTGGTTATAGGTCGCCATAGCTGAATAATTTTTTTTTAACAATATTGTTAGACTTGACCTTCTTATCTTTATTACCAAATTTGGTTCTCTTAGCTTTAATAATTGATGAGGAGCGCCCTTTGCTATGTTATTTTTGCAATTTGTTAATTTTGCTGCATCAAACTTTAAGGATCCAATTTGGCACATATGCCTAATAGTTTGAGGTACGTTTGACGTTGTTCTGACAAAACGTCGAATTAATAAGATTTTTTGAAGAGATAATGGCAAAAATCTTGTTTTTTGCGATTTTCAAAGTCATTTAAGGTCGGATGACCTTGAAAGTGAATTTTCTGGAATCCTCGTCCTCGAATTATATGGAATCGAGAATAACGATGCCTCAGTTGCGAAAGTTGTATTTTGTATGATTTTTGGCCACCATCTTAAAATATGTCGTCATATCAACCCCTTCTACACGAATGCGAACAAAACACCCGGTAACACTCGATTGTGCGACTAAAGAGCTATCAATCCCACATAGTCACAAAACTCCTTCATAAAAAATCCCACGGGATAGAAATTATCGACGTATGCCCTATACTAGATTTTATTCTGGCGTTGTAGATGCCGAGATATTGTGGTGCTTAAATATGTAGTGACTGTTTTTGAACCCAATTATTTTGTGTTAAGCAAGGTATACGATTTTGCGTATGCGTCAGAAAAAGAACTTCTGCTTATATTTTATGTTTGGTGAATGTGTTGGCTACCTAGCCGCATTGTCTTGTATTAATTAGCAAGATTTGGTGAATGCGTTAGAAAAAAGTAAATTTGCTTGAGTTTTATAGTTTCGAGAAGACGTTACCCGCCTATATCTGCATTTTCACAGAATTATTAAGGTATTACAACAATGTTAATAATGTTACTAACTTAACTAATAAGGGAAAAAATAATGTACAGAGACTATGAGACTAAATTTGAAAATGTGTAACATGAACAAACATCAAAAAAACAAAAGATCAAAAGATCTTGGGTGGAAATAAAGAAAATTCAAACTTGGATGAGAATTCCACAAGGAACACACAAAAGATCAAAGCGAAAAGAGAAATGAATATACGATGTTTCGCCCTGGGTAACCAGCGTGGGCTCATCAGTAGTTTCACTGGTCACCCTCCACTATACATCATTAAACACCATCATACACTTAGATTTTCAACCTTGAACCACTCACAAATAGGCATCGTTCTGCACTGGTACTTACTTATCCAAGTTACCTAATACGAATTCGTCCTGGCGTGTTAATATTTCCAGTAGGATTATGCTCCTAAGGCAATTAAAATAAAGAAGAAGTTAAAAAACCTCCAAATCAGTTACTTCAACCGAAAAGAAACTAAAAAACAAAAAATCAAAAGATCTTGGGTGGAAATAAAGAAAATTCAAACTTGGATGAGTATTCCACAAGGAACACACAAAAGATCAAAGCGAAATGAATAAACGATGTTTCGCCCTGGGTAACCAGCGTGGGCTCATCAGTAGTTTCACTGGTCACCCCCCACTATACATCATTAAACACCATCATACACTTAGATTTTCAACCTTGAACCACTCACAAATAGGCATCGTTCCGCACTGGTACTTACTTATCCAAGTTACCTAATACGAATTCGTCCTGGCGTGTTAATATTTCCAGTAGGATTATGCTCCTAAGGCAATTAAAATAAAGAAGAAGTTAAAAAACCTCCAAATCAGTTACTTCAACCGAAAAGAAACTAAAAAATAATAGATCAAAAGATCTTGGGTGGAAATAAAGAAAATTCAAACTTGGATGAGTATTCCACAAGGAACACACAAAAGATCAAAGCGAAAAGAGAAATGAATAAACGATGTTTCGCCCTGGGTAACCAGCGTGGGCTCATCAGTAGTTTCACTGGTCACCCTCCACTATACATCATTAAACACCATCATACACTTAGATTTTCAACCTTGAACCACTCACAAATAGGCATCGTTCCGCACTGGTACTTACTTATCCAAATTACCTAATACGAATTCGTCCTGGCGTGTTAATATTTCCAGTAGGATTATGCTCCTAAGGCAATTAAAATAAAGAAGAAGTTAAAAAACCTCCAAATCAGTTACTTCAACCGAAAAGAAACTAAAAAACAAAAGATCAAAAGATCTTGGGTGGAAATAAAGAAAATTCAAACTTGGATGAGTATTCCACAAGGAACACACAAAAGATCAAAGCGAAAAGAGAAATGAATAATTATTTTGATCTTTTGTGTGTTCCTTGTGGAATACTCATCCAAGTTTGAATTTTCTTTATTTCCACCCAAGATCTTTTGATCTTTTGTTTTTTAGTTTCTTTTCGGTTGAAGTAACTGATTTGGAGGTTTTTTAACTTCTTCTTTATTTTAATTGCCTTAGGAGCATAATCCTACTGGAAATATTAACACGCCAGGACGAATTCGTATTAGGTAACTTGGATAAGTAAGTACCAGTGCGGAACGATGCCTATTTGTGAGTGGTTCAAGGTTGAAAATCTAAGTGTATGATAGTGTTTAATGATGTATAGTGGGGGGTGACCAGTGAAACTACTGATGAGCCCACGCTGGTTACCCAGGGCGAAACATCGTTTATTCATTTCGCTTTGATCTTTTGTGTGTTCCTTGTGGAATACTCATCCAAGTTTGAATTTTCTTTATTTCCACCCAAGATCTTTTGATCTTTTGTTTTTTAGTTTCTTTTCGGTTGAAGTAACTGATTTGGAGGTTTTTTAACTTCTTCTTTATTTTAATTGCCTTAGGAGCATAATCCTACTGGAAATATTAACACGCCAGGACGAATTCGTATTAGGTAACTTGGATAAGTAAGTACCAGTGCGGAACGATGCCTATTTGTGAGTGGTTCAAGGTTGAAAATCTAAGTGTATGATGGTGTTTAATGATGTATAGTGGAGGGTGACCAGTGAAACTACTGATGAGCCCACGCTGGTTACCCAGGGCGAAACATCGTTTATTCATTTCTCTTTTCGCTTTGATCTTTTGTGTGTTCCTTGTGGAATACTCATCCAAGTTTGAATTTTCTTTATTTCCACCCAAGATCTTTTGATCTATTATTTTTTAGTTTCTTTTTGGTTGAAGTAACTGATTTGGAGGTTTTTTAACTTCTTCTTTATTTTAATTGCCTTAGGAGCATAATCCTACTGGAAATATTAACACGCCAGGACGAATTCGTATTAGGTAACTTGGATAAGTAAGTACCAGCGCGGAACGATGCCTATTTGTGAGTGGTCCAAGGTTGAAAATCTAAGTGTATGATGGTGTTTAATGATGTATAGTGGAGGGTGACCAGTGAAACTACTGATGAGCCCACGCTGGTTACCCAGGGCGAAACATCGTTTATTCATTTCTCTTTTCGCTTTGATCTTTTGTGTGTTCCTTGTGGAATGCTCATCCAAGTTTGAATTTTCTTTATTTCGACCCAAGATCTTTTGATCTTTTGTTTTTTAGTTTCTTTTCGGTTGAAGTAACTGATTTGGAGGTTTTTTAACTTCTTCTTTATGAACAAACATGTCAGGAAAAAAAAAACTGGAAAAGGGAATTTAAAAATTGAAAATCACTTTGAGCCCTGGTGTCATCGTACCAGTGGTTTTTGCCATGAAGTAAATAACAGTAAATAAAACTGTCACTTTTTTACGGTTTCCGATTCAATCCCCAACAGAGTAGAAAGAAGGTTTTCGCTTTTCCAAAACAGACAGTGTTTCACAGGTGTCAAAATAAATGTCATTTTTAAATTTAGCGTTGTCATTTTAGTTGGAATTGATGGTTTTTTTGCCCATATCGATCATCATAAGCATGGTAATAATAAGCTCATCTTAAACTTTGGCAGCTATTATTGGCTCACCCTGTAGATATCGGCACCTGTGCCTATGAGACGAAATGCGGTCAGGGGATACTTAAACGGCGTTGAAATCCCACTGGGATCCAGTTTCCATTTAAATTGTGCGTGGTTCTTTAAAATGGAAAATTAGGAAATTTATTTTTTTTGGTAGAAATTATAATTAATATTTGTAAGTGTAGGTGGTTAATTCTTCGTACCTCTCCTGAATAATGTATCAATAATGTTATTTGCCTCTTGTTAATATTTCAACAAACAATTTTTATCAGCACCATTCAAAATAAAATTTCTTATCTTATTTTCTTATTACTTAGATTAAAAAATACCTAAAACTACTTCCATTACTAATGAGTCGAAAATTTTGATTTTTCTTTGGGTTTCTTGCAATTAACTTCTCACCAACAACTTTTGAATACCTATTAAATAATTGCGAGCATATTTTGAAAACAAGTGCGAAAACTTTAAGTAGTATATTTAAAAAAAAATAAAAAAAGGAAAAAAAAACACTACGTTCTATGGTGGGAATCAAACCCACGACCTCCCCCTTGTAAGACAAGCACACTACTAAAATAGTAAATTGCTTGTGGTTTTCGACGAGACACCATGGCCAGTAGGTACGAATTTTAATTAATTCTTTAGATATTAACTGAGTTCTCGGCAGCACAGTACAAAGTTGTTTTAAAATACACCTTGCACAAAGAGATTATAATTTTAGATTTAAAATATATAAATAAGCTACAAAACTACGCCAATGAACAAGCTAAAATGACACAATCTCTTACCTTTAAAATAATAATTCTAGGTAGAATTATCATGTTTTTTTTTTCATATCACGCATTGTGCTGGTCCTCAAAAAGACTTTATACAGTTCTTTCTTTTTAAATAGTCAAAATAAAAGTCAAAAATTACAAAAAAACCACTAAATCCCGTTAAAAACACTGTCGAGTCAGCTGTGAACGAAAAAGACTTGTCATAAATTATTCACCGCTTATCTTTGATCCAACGTTGCCGGTTTGTATTTTTTTAAATTAATTGAAAATTTAATTATAGTAATTTCTCAAATAAGAAAATTTAGTTATTAGTCTGAGGGTAATAAACTTGTATAAAAGTGCGTAACATAGTTAATATAATTAAAAAAGCGATTCAAAAACTGTAATTAGTTTTGTTCTTACAAAATCCCGCGGCAAATTTTATGGGAAAATTAACCTTATGGATGGTTGATCGGGGTAGTATTGTTTACTATTATATCTCTTTTAATTTTTTAATCTGAGCTTTACCCTTTTCTACATTAACTCCTCCGAAAAATATCCGAATTCAATTAAAAAAACAAAATTGCACGTTAATTTTTCAAAAAATTTCGCCTAGGTTTTTTTATATAAATTTTAAGATACGGTTTTATTTTTTTTTCAAATTTACACCTGTGGTCCTTTTTTTGGTTCAAATATTAAAATTACACTGCATAAAACAACCACTTTTTCCCAAAATCGTTACATAAAATTACATATTGGTCGATTCTTATTATCGATCCTTAATTTTCTTTGCTAGGGTAGGCAGGTTTTTTTTTAAAAAAGAAAACTTGTTTTTTATTTAAAATAACGAAATATAAAAGGAAATAATGTAATCCAGTTTTTCTTTTAATCTGGTTTGTTCTAAACCGCTTGCCAGTTGTAGTTTTTTTTTCTTTAATATCAGTTAAATTTTTTCCCGTTTTTAAAGAGCCTTGAAACAAAAATCTAAACATCCGTCGAATATTTTCTATAGACACTTGGTCTAAAAAAGGCATCGTCGATATTACGTAAGTAACCCTTTGAGTTTATTATTTTTTATATGATTGGCACGAGCATTGAAAGATCCTCTCGCATGAGCGATCGCTAAATTGAATACCAACTTGCAATATGCGTTAATTAAAATCCTAAAAGGTAATAACTTTCATTATATAAGCGAAGCGAAGTTATTACCTTTTAGGATTTAGTAAACACGTATTGCACATCGGACGGAGTTTTATTAAAAAAAACTTTTAAAGAACAAGCTTTATTAAATGCACTCAAAAGTAGAAAATCATTTTTTATCTTTTTTATACCATAATAAAAGCGATGGGCGCAAATTAAAAATTTTAACTTTAGGTATTGTATATCGGTCACATCGACGATTCACCTAACAGTTGTATTACTCTATAACCTAAGGACATTTTCAAAGGCTTGGCAAGCACGACAATCTCAGCTGTTCTCAGCTTCTTTAGATGAAAGCATTATATTTATCATTCGAATAGAAGAAGAATTTAGTTCTTCTTTTGTAGTTCTCTCTTTGTCACCGTAAAGTTAAAATTTTTAATTTGCGCCCATCGCTTTTATTATGGTATAAGAAAGATAAAAAATTATTTTCTGCTTTTGAGTGCATTTAATAAAAGCTTGTTCTTTAAAAGTTTTTTTAATAAAAATTAATTTTTTAATTTTTAGATTTGTACCCTAAATCCGCCATATTGAAATTTTCAAATCTGATCAAAAATTCATATCCCCTTCCCGAAAAACCCCTATATGCAAATTTGGACTTAAATCGAACAAACTAAATCTTTTCCCCCCTCCACTTTCCTCGTTAAATAAATAAATAAATAATACGTTTATTTTATCTAGTATAAATAAAATGCAAAAATAAACGCACAAAAATGTCTTAAAAGCATAAACATGCTTGTTGACTTACCATATTATTTAGATAAATAGTTTTTTTTTCACAGAAGTTCGAATTGATGGTAAAATTTTGGAGTAGGTAGATTTTACATATAAAATTAATCTTAGTGAACGTTAGAAAGAAGTGTGTACATAATAATATCATATTATTGTATTGTCTCCGAAACTATAAACGCATACCAAATTTGAACACACACCTTTAATTTTTAGATTTGTACCTTTAATCGTCCATTTTGAATCCGCCATATTAAAATTTTCAAATCTGATCACAAATTCATAATCTCCCTCCTTAAAAACACCTGTAACCCATTTTGATTGAAATCGAACAAACTAAATCTTTTTCCTCCTGCACTTCCCTCGTTAGAGGGAGGTGGGTACCTGAGAATACCATATTATTGTATTTTCACCGGAACTATAAACGCATAACAAATTTTAACACAATCGGATGTGGAGAAAAGTCGTCCATTTCGAATCCGCCATATTAAATTTTCAAAATCTGATCAAAAATTCGTATTTCTTTTTCCTAAAAACCCCCTTATACCAATTTTGGTTGAAATCAGACAAACTTAGGTGTTTTCCCCCCTCCACTCTCCTCGTAGAGGGAAGGCTGCTTAATAATACCATATTATTGTATTGTTACCGAAACTATAAATGCATACCAAATTTTTGCCAAATGCCAAATTAAGTTAGTTAAAATTGGTTAGAAAAAGATGACCAAAAATCGTTCATCTTGAATTCGCCATATTGAATTTTCAAAATCTGATTAGAAATTCGTTATATCCATCCCCAAGTGCCCCAAAACACTATATTTCAAAGAAATCGGGCGTACTTCAACTGTACCGCCCCCTCCACCCCCTTCGAGTAGGGGGGAGCTGTCAATTTCATCACACTATATTCTTGTGTTGTCACCACCGCAACTATATAAGCATGTCAAATTTGAAGCCGATCGGATGTCGGGAAGTTGGTCAAAATTAAGTTGCAAGATATAATAATAAAAATAAATCCATGAAGAAATTCGCGAATTAATCTGACGTCAATTTCTGTATTAAAAATTGCTAAAATTTAGATAAAATATAAACATGGTTTTTAAACATTTTGGGTCACGAATATCTTTGAAACGAATTGTTCGAATCTTTCATATGAAGATAAAACTTGATCATGTTATCCCCGTCTAAATTTTGGGAGTAATTATTACACCACAGAGGGTTTGCATCACCCAAAAAATAAGAAAGTGTCAAAATGGTGGGTGTTGAAAATTTGTAAAAACTACAGGAAAAGCCGACAAAATCGGTTTATTTTTCCATTCGTCGAAAATTTAAACGCTAATATCGCAAAAACAAACTGATTACATTGACAATGAATCCATAGATTTCTTAATTCTTAATGAATTAATTTATTATTTTTTGGGCCATTTTCATGACGCTACAGTGTAATACAGTCCTCTATTTAAACTAAAAAAGAAAACAAACAACCTCATCTTTAGAGTTAACCGCACAAACCAATCACAGAAAATGGAAACGATTTTGCGCTCTATTTTGTATTCTGTGGAAATTTGATTTCAAACTTGGTAAAAATTAGAGCATGTTCTAACTGCGTGAATAAATCCACGAAGAAATTCGCGAATTAATCTGACGTCAACTTTTATATTACATTGCTGAAATCAAGCTCAAACTTTTTATGGATGGATTCATTGTGTAATTACAGGCATTTAAAGGCAATTCGCTTCTATTTCTCAAGAAACAGTTGTAAATTTTCAAATAGTCACTTCTATGTTTAAGAATTAAATGTTATTTTCCTGTTATATTTTTAATGTTTATTTTTTCTCTTTAAATCAGGGAGGGGTGTCCCATAGGACCAGGCTTCACGCTGAGCAAAGTGTTCACGCTGACGCCCCTGCTAGCTAATAATAAGGATAAGTGGGGACTGGCCCTGGACGGTCAGCTTAAGCACGAGGACACCAATTTAGCGTCTAGCACTATGTAAGTAATTAGTTTTTAAGTGCAGCAAAAACGAATTTCAAAACCAATTGTGTTTTGTACAGGGAGTCCCTATAATTCGCAAGAAATATACACCATCAAAACGAATTTTAGAGAAATGCACAAGAGGAAATCGTGGGGACCGAAAAAGGTAAAACCGTACAACGTAGTACTGGTTGGTTGCGGTTTGATCTATGGTCTGTGGTCAGGGTGATTGACAGTAGGCATAGAAGAAGAAAGAAATAAAATGCGGTTTGTTTGTTTCATTGCTGTGGATTTGTTTCTTTTAACTTGTCTCTGCAACATGGAAAAAAGTCTGATACACCCTCAGATACCTCTACACCCCAGATGACAAAATGTATTTTCTTCAGGATTTGACAGGGCACATAATACCAAAGTTTAAACCAACAATCAAGCCTTAAAGTCAGACCATACTTGTGGAAGGTCAGCTAATAGCTTTCTTCTTCTATGCCCACTGAGGCACTGGACTTTTTTTTGACCTTTTTCGGTCTACCGAAATACTTCCTTATGAATTTCGAATTCTACGATCTTTAATTTTTACGAATTTGGATTTTTGTAAATTACAAATCTGCTGTTGTATTTTATGCCACTTCATGCCTTTGTTAAGTCTTTTATTAAATATGCTATTTAAGTTTGGGAGCTTTACATGATAATGCTCTACAAGGACTAAATGTAACATAAAATTACATACTAAAAATTATATTTTAAAAAAAAAACAGATTATATTCTTCCAGAAAAATTTATACAGAAAACAGGATTGTGAATCAGCAAATCAAAAATTTGTAAAGTTGTAAACTCGCATTGCTCCAAAATAGTACAGCAAACTAAAGAACAAAAAAAAATTCTAAAGCTTCAAATCTTTTTTATTGATAATAATGACAGAATGCTAAATGTCTTCAAAGTATAGCCTCCTCTAACAAGTCTAAAAAGTATAAAAAGTTATTTTGAGATAAAATGTTTAGTCTTATACTTATCGTTTGTCTTTGATTTTTTTTCTATAAAAACATAATTGGGTAAATTGAGTAATCTCAACCTGCCATATTGTGTAAATAGGAAATACATACAGGCTTAGATTAAAAAGAGACAAGATACCTGGTCCAACGAAAACTCCTTGGCAATAATAACCACTGTTTATTTACAAATAAAATCAAAACAAAGGTGGTGAGCAATGTCGATTATTTTTCTATCCTTTTAAACGACGCTAGAGCAAAAGGGACAGAGAAGCTGTGTCAACCACTTTAAGTCGTGATTGGCTTGTGGGCCGGGAAAGGCGGCAGAGCGCAGACGGATTTTATTGACATAAGCTTTTTCGTGTTATTTATTTTAAAATATCAACCAACACGTTTTTTTTTTTTTTAATTTTCAATGCATTAAATGAGATATTTTCGAAGGTTTTTTTAGGGTTTTTTTCGAGTTTTTTTCAATAAAGACGATAAAATAAAGAATACTTTTGATGAAGTAAGTAGTTAATGTACAAATGAAATATTTTCGAAGGTTTTTTTATAAAGACTAAATAAAATAAAGGTAGGTAAAGTTTGTAAGAAAATTGAATTCCTTCCTCTTATCAAAATATTAAGGTTGATTTATACTGCCGCTGTTGCCATCTGCGCTCGCCCTTCGAATTGATATTTGAATCTTTTTGTCTGTCCTAAATGTCTTCATATACCCTAAGCATTATTGACTTTATTGTGTACTGAAGAAGTCAGTTTAAGTAAGTTTCTCCTAATGACCAGAAAAAATAACAAAATTTAAGTCAGCTCCAATGGAGAACTTAGACAGCGACAGCATAAGTCTTTGTGATACAAAGATGAGGGTTTGCCTCTGGTATATTGTTCAATATATATATATAAAATCGTATTAAGGGAGATAATAAGTACATGTATTTAGCTTAAGGTGTTCTTTATTTTGTTCAAATTTTAACTTTTAGTATGAAATTGTTGGGGAAATTGCACTATGTCTGGCATAATAAGAATCTGATTCAACTGAAATTGAGCACACATTTTCTAGCCGTTAATAATATAGTATATTATTATAAGGTACTTTAAAACAAAAATGCATTGAATATTTTTCATTATTTTCAGTAATTCTAAGACTTTTTGAAATAATTTTAAAGATAGCAAAAATTTTTAATTAAAATTACAGTTGGTTCCTCGCTTTGCTCAGGTTACAAATTTTTTGCCTCAAGACAGAATATAATATATATACATACCTACATTATATACCTTAATATAACTCTTAAACTTGCACATTAGCATAAGATGTACCAGTTTACTCCCTCTTGATATGTGTTGGGTTTGTTTTCTCAATAGCAGTAAACTTTAGTTAAAACTTGGCTCTTTAGAACAAGTTAGATGTATTACTTACTTATATTATTGTAGGTTATTAAGTCATGGATCAAGAGACCAAAAATTACAATGTTTTGTCTTATTTATAAGTACCTACTTAAATTTTCTATTTCAAATAAGATATTGCTTTTGTGGAATTAAATAAACATAAAATTATATAGTTTTATAGTCCAATTTTTTGATGAGCGAAATTTTTTCCTCTGAAAACGTATTTCATGTTGTCAACAGTTCGCATGTCAAATAATTTGTTGTTGTCAATTTGAAGCAACAGTTGAAACAATCAACGACATGACATATTTATACATATTTTTTTTCGCTGTCTTAAACAACGTATCAAATAGAGATCCAAAAAAATGACGTCAGGCCGCTCATCAAAAAATTGGACTATACCTATATGTTTCCCATGTAAAAAAGGCCCCTATAACTACAGATTATCTAGGTCCTCTGTGCTATATAGGAGATTTTAAAATGAAATTTTTTTCTTGATGTTCCAGGTGATGTGAACTGTGTTTGTTTTAATGTTTGGCATAATTTTATTGTGTTGAAAATTGAAATTACAATAAATCGTATGCAAACTTTGTAATAAATTTATTTTGTGTAAAAGCACTACAAACATTTATTATTAGAGAGCTTACAAAGCTCAAATTGACAGAATTATTTTTTGCATGTTATTTAAATTATTTTGCAGATTTCATATTATAGTAAAATTTTAATAATATAGTGCATGTGTAAATTTATATTTAAGTAGGTAGGTACGCCACTGGTGTGTTTACTGTAAACAACAGAAAAGTAAAATTGGTCCATATAATAATATAACCAAAGTCTCTGTAAGTGTCAGGTATCTTGTCTCTTTTTAACCTAAGCATACAGGTGAACTAGCATCTAGGCGTCTTCTCATAAAGATATAACTAAAATAGACATATTATGTTTACCGCAGGCGACGATGCCAGATTGTGCTGAAAGTTGTATCCCTACACGTAATGTTTGTACAAACATATTATTTTTATAACTTTTTTTTCATTTACCTGCAATTATGCAAATTCTCTTGCTTTTTAAAACATGGAGAAACACCTTATTTGTATTCAAGGCGTCTATACTCACAGGTGCGCCCAACATTTGACTGGCCGCTATATTGAAACGTCACCTGAATACTATAAACGCTTTTTTATTAACAAAATGGTAGCTTCATTTAAGTTTTTTTTTTAATTTTTGTTTGTTTTGTTAAGATTTGTGTATAACAATTGCAAAAACTTATTAAGCAGTTTGTGCCGGAGAGAACCTCAAATGCTAATAAGAAGAAAAACATGTTCTATTTTTGCAAAAAAAGTATTAAAAGCAAAGAAAAAACACCAAACCATAAAAAAACTGGATATAGTATACGATAAAATTGCAATCGGTACCCACGTGACGTCACAACGCCATATTGTAAATGTTGGGCTCACCTGTGGGCATAGACGCCACATATTCACAAATCTCCACAATTTTAATTCAATAAATAATTCATAATGACGTAATGTACGTAATGCCCCCGTTTTTTTTAAACAATAGTCTACATGTACATATATATCCCCCATTTTTTCGGTTGAAATATCAGATAATTATCTGAAATTTTGACCAAAAAAATAATTATTTTATTTTCCAATATATGTTGGGAATAAAACCTACATAATGTGACAACCTCGAACTTGTAGCGTATCACCTGTATAACCGTATACTACACTGCCTCATTCATTATTTGTCGTCGAGGTTACATAAGCATAATATGAGGTGGATCATGCTTGGTATTGCCTGACGCAGCGTTGCCAGTGGAGAGGACAATGGTTTTCCCTAAATCTAACGCCTGATCGCGTTTCAAAGCGATTTATGAATGACGATGGGTCTATTTTAGTTGAATGTCTTTGTGTTTTCTATTTAGTTTTATAATTGTAAAACCTTATTATTGTATACCGGGTATTAAATACACTACCAGATAACAATAGCGAATACAATACTGTCCTGCTAAGACCGGAAGTCGTATTTGCAAAAATTGCATTTTTCGGCTTAAACCATATTTGAATGCATTCTGCATCATGTAGGCAAGGTCTGGAAGTCGTATCTGTAATAGAAAAAGTGATTTTAAATAACATTTCCAATTTTATTCCAACATAAGCATATAATCGGGGTGCTCGCTAAGAAAATAAGGCAAGAGTTTTGGAGAAGCTGATATTTTTAGGTTGGACTACACTTCGACCAACTAAAAGGACTGTAGAGTCAGCAGGCTGGGTATTGGAACACCAGGCGCTGGGGAGTTTTTTTTGCTCACCCTGTAGACTAAAAGTTAATATTTATCAAACCGTAAAGCAGACTAAAGTTTCTTCTAGCCAAATGGCAAATTTGAAAATTTATTGTTGATTATTTTCGAAGTTATCACCCACTAGTAAATTCCGATTCAAAAATAATAAAATGTTTCATATTTCAAAAAAGGTTAGAGAGAGAGTTGAGTAGAAATATAGTCCATCCTCAAAATATCGGCCTTTTCAAAACACTTGTCCTTTTTTCTCGCGATTGGTTTTCGAGATATTTACTTTCAAAATATGCTTAAATTGTACCAGTTAATGTCACCCTTCATTGGAATGTATCCTAGACGAAAAAATGCAATGATAAAACTGTCTATTAATGAATGATGTCTCGAGATTTTTAAAAAATCTTTAGTGAATTTAGTAATAGAAAACATGAACTACCTTTTTGTTGTTTTCTCTTGTTAGTAAGTTTTAACATTTTTAAGTTAAATTACAATTTAATATTCTTTTAAATAGTCTCTTTCAATCGACCTACTACATGCCAGATTTAGCATTTTTTTGAGTGCTAAAAGAGTTGCCGATAGTCGTAACTAAAAAAAAAGGTTGGCTTTCTTGCCATATAAAATCTGACAATAGATCTGCAAAGGTCGACATGCATAGGTACTATGGACCACCCCAATCCAATCTTGCTGTATAAAATGCTAACAGTTTATTTGCAAGTTTTGCCTGTATAAACCCAGCTTAGCAACTTTGTACTCACAAAAAACAAAACTTTATAACCTCAGGAACAAACTGATTTTGGACAAAAAAGCAAAAAGTCGCCAGAAATCCCTAGATTCTAGAACGTTGCTATTTCTTTTTTTGATTAAAGGCCGTTTATTTCTTTATCCTCGCTCAATTAACTAATTCAGGCATTAGTCTTTTTATTATCCTATTTAGTAGGTACCTTCTTTTTTGTTCCCTTTCCTTACTATTGCTGGAAATAATTATGTTTATTTTTCTAATTAGTTTTATGTTTCTCTTCCTTGTAGAGTCGCCGATCCTTCACAACGAGAAAATTTAGGAATAATCGTCCAGTACAAAGTTAAGGTTAAATTATGTCTTGGCGCTTTGGGAGGGTAAGTAATATTCAGACTAAAACTAGAATATTGGATTTTCATTATCTTATTATCCAAGATTCTGGTTCTACTCATAATTCATCGATGTCCACCATTATCATTAATATAGCCCAAGAGCTCGCGAAAAAAAATGCAAGAGCTCTGGAAAGGCTAATATTATGTAGAGTAACGAAAAATTTTGGGAGTAGGTTCTGGTGGCTGGTGAATTTAAGCACAACGCATAAATTTATCAATTTTTTTTATTAAAGTTTTTATGAAAAATCTCAAAAAGGCCATTTTTGATTTTTTTCAAAAAAGTATATTTTTTATTCAGACCTTTACCTAGTTACCCTAAAAATTTCATGATGGAGAAATAAGGGGTTCATTGGCAAAAAAAAATTGAAAATGTTGTTACCTCAAAATTACTCAAATTTGGGTTTATATGGCTATACCCATTTATTATACGTTACCTCATCAATGAGTTCCTCTTCAAATTTTTCCAGAAGGATGTTTTTATAATGGTCTACTCCTGGACATTCCTGACATCTATTTCCTAGATAGCAATCTATTGAAGGTAGATTACACATCATTTTATACAAAAACTGCTGGTAATTTGCTACCAAAGACCTATTAATTTCACATTCTAATGAATAGTACACAGACAGAATGTGTTCCACTTTTTCCTGCCAAAATACAGTTTTTAGGTCTAAATTGACAAAATTTGGAGAAGCCAATTTTTTCGTCTGGAAAATCAGCTTTAAATAAAGAATATATTTCCTTAAGATTAGCCAAGACTAATCTTTTTTGTACATGTTCCTTTCCACTCTCATCTTTCCTTATCACAACAAAATCTTTTTTACCGGGCATTGGTCTGCTTATATCATCCCGTTGATAAAGGTCCTTTACATTTTGGACAACTCTTTAATTCAGGTTTTTTCCAGGCTTCGGATTTGGAGAGCTTAATATGCCATTCTCTTTCACCAATTTCTGTACTGCCCTGGCCATATATTAAGAGACTCCAAATTCTTCTTGAATTTTTGCCCTATTCCAACTTTGCGGTAAACAAAACACAACAAGAAATTTTTCGCTTCTATTTTTTGTGTTTAAAAATTTTGCCTTCAAAGTAGACGTTGATTCCTTGGCAAATGTGGTCATTAACGATTGCACCTTTTCTATTTTTTGTTTATATACATTTTTTTTCTTAATTGGCGACTCTCCTAGCAGTTCCAGGTACTTATTTAACATAGAGAGTGACTCATTGTGGTCTAAAAAGTAAAGTTTTAAAAAATAATAAATAAGTAATGTAAAAAGTAAGCTAAGTGCCGGAAATTATACAGTCAACTTTTATTTTGCAAACTTATTAATAAATATGAATATCAAAAAAATGTCTATTAGATATAAATTTAATTAATAAATAATAATAAAAAAGAAAATTCTTACCCAGCCACATCTTCGTTTTGTTGTCTGAAGTCTTAAACTCCTTAGCAAGCCTAAGTCTACACACATCACAAATTTTCATGCCTATTTCAATATTTTTATAATTGGACATCCACTGCGTGACATTCCTTAATTTTCCAGAATGTTTAGTTTTAGACTCAATATCAAACCGATTGTAACATTTTGAAAAACAATTGCTAGATTCACGCACACCCTACTGTAGAAAAACTTCTAAGCAAATGATACAAAATTTTGGAATAAACTTGCATAAAAGCAGTCAGGTTCTGCAGGAAATTTCCTCTTAAAAATTGATTTAAAAAATTCAAGAAACCAATAAAATCAAAGGGGTGGGGCCTCAGGGGTGGTGCAAATATTAACAAGAATAAACAGGTACTGTAAGTGGATTATTTGAGCAGGAATGGCAAATTCCTTTCAATTTACACATATTATGGGCGAATTATCAAACTGTGGTATATAAGCATTAATTTACATAGGTAGTTAAGAATTTTTGTGTAATGAGTTTTTTATTATTTTTTTCGCTCATGAACCCATCATTTCTCCATCATGAAATTTTTAGGATAGCTAGTTAAAACTCTGAACAAAAAAATATATTTTTTTGAAAAAAATTCAAAATGGCCAAAAAAATTTTTTTTTTTAAATTTATGCATTTTTCTAAATCATTCGACAGGTATTTTAAATACCTTTATAACGAGCCATCACTCATTTTGCCAGCTTAAGTGGTTCCTAAGATATAAAATTTTTTGTAAATACATATCAAGACCAAATTAGGAATTTTTTTAATTTTCAGAAATTAATTACAAAAAGAGTACTCGTCAAAAAAATATAACATTTTGGGAATTTGTGTTCTTGGTGGGTAGAAAATGTGTACCAAAAATCATCAAAATCGGAGAAGGTCTGGTAAAATACCCTGGTTGATTTAATATGGAATGACCCTATGCATGTATTCAGTAATCCCGTGAACAAAAGAAAATATAATTACATTAAGTCCAAAATGGCGATAAGATAAGCACCAGTAACTTGAATAAAATTAACAAATAATTACCTAGTGGAGATCAGGCAGCCGGTAGAATAGGTACCACACAGACTATCACTATAATTTCAACGAAAAAGGCACAAAACTTATCCACTTAAATCAGGTGAAGGTTTGACGCTCTGTTCCCACAGTACCGCCAAAAAAATGTCCTCGGACCCCCATTTAAGTCGTTTTTTGGCGTCAGAATATTTCGAAATCATGCAAGAAATGTCATTTTGGCGTTGAACTGTTGACGTCACGTTCAACACAGTTCAAAGGATTTCAAAACCGGTCTTCTCGGCCCAAGTAGCATTTATCCGTCTTCCAACTTAATCTGTCATAAAGTGACGTCGTAAAGTTGTCTACTAGTAAGTTAAACGACAAACGTCTTTTGTAATAAAATCCGACGTTTACGTAATCAGGAATGCATATGCGAAGCTTAAACGACGTCAAAATAGGCAACGTAATTTGTACAAATATTTGCCCAGACGAATTCACGTCAGTTTACGTTTCAAAGCCGACTGTTTAACGCCTATACCTAAATCGACCAGGAAACATCGTCGGCCTTGTTACCTTAATCGACGTCGCATTTCAGGGCCCTTATTTGGATACCTACCAAAAAAGGAACGAAGAAAAAGAAGGATACTTAACCTACAATTTTGCATCTGGGACATCAAATTGCACATTGGCTTGCTGCCAACCAAAAATCTGATAGACCTTCAGCTCGCACTTATATTTCTTCCAGTCCACTTTATCTGGAGCATTAGTAGGGTCACACTGATATTGTTTAATTTTGCTTTTTTTGATGGGGAACCAACAATTGTTATCCTTCTCCCACATCTGCGAGACAGGTTCGAGCTCATTCAGTGCTTTAATAAATACAATTTTAAAATAATCCATGTTTTTAAGAAAAAACGGAAAATATTTTTCTAGGTTATGTTCAGATGAACTGTCATTCTTCTTTTAAGTTAGTTTTGGTTACATGACCAACGAAGAATGGAGGCGGATTCCGAACGTTTGCACATATTACGTAGTTTAACGTTGCCTAGTTAGATTTGGATAAAATTAGGGCTGCAAATCGGTGTCCAACCAGCCCATTTTGGAGTTGCAAGCTTGGGCAGCCATTATTGACAACAATTTTTTTCTTGTTTTTCTTCAAAAGAAAAACAATAAAAAGAGACTTAGTAATGCCTTAAAGATTCGTTTAGTATTATTCTTGAGCAATTTTTTTTTTTTGCTATTTTGTGCTAATTTGGAAGTGGGGGGGGGGAGATATTTTTCGCTCCATCTTGACCAACTTTGTCAGTAAAGTGGCCATCGCAGAAATTTTCGGTCTGAATTACTCGGTAAAGTGCCCTTTTTAATAACATAACTTTTATTGTTCATGAAATAAAAAGGTCGCTATTTATTTTTTGTGAGTTATAATTCGTTAATATATATTTCACCTAAAATTTACTAAACAAGTACCACATTAGGTAATCAATTAAATAATATAAAATTACGTAAGCTGGCAGACGTATTATCACGTCGTCATAGGTAAACTACTATACTAGCCGAGCCGACCCGAATTTGTATTGCCCATTTAGGTCGGATTGGGGTCGTATGGACTGAGGTTTGTAGTCCGCTTGCCAACCTCGGGGTTTTTAAGCCAACGAGTAGAGGACGTAGTTTGACGTCCAAATGATACTTGGGGGACTATTTCAAAAGCGCTTCAATTACGATTTCAATATGGCGGGAGTTGACATTTGTCAAAATACGCGACTAATGTCGGGTTATGGAGCACTAGCTTTTGTTTTGTTTTTTTAATAATAAAATGATCGAGTCTGATTTGGTTATGTGCCAAATTCAATTGGGAGAATTCCTCTTAGAGGTAGATTCGGACACTGCCAGGCAGCTTTCGTCAGATAAGTTATTTAATGGTGGGTTTATACATCAAAATAACCCCAGATTTATAAACCGGGGATAGGAAAGAAAAACAAAAGACTAACAAATATTTTATAGCAATAAGCTAGGTTAGGTTTTGTAAAACTGTCACTGGGAAGTGTATTTTGGCGATAGCAAGAACCGATGACATTGTGGTTGAACCGGTGACGTCATATTTCGAGATCACGCACGCACCGTGTTCTACGGCAAAAAACGACTTTAAGCTAAGCGCATGCTAAGTAAAGTTATTTAAAATTAAAGTATGGGCGACCAAAAACGAAGGAAAACGTTGTATTGAATATACTTCGACCAACAAGATGGCTGTTGAGACACCTAGCGCTGTGAGCGATAGTGAATGTCTGAAATTAATTGGTATTGTTAAAAAAAAAGCTGATGGAATATGAAACTTCGAACAAATAGTATAATGATAGAACGCGTGGCGTCAGCATCACTTTAGTAGCAGGTGTTCTAGGATGAGTGTCCTAAAAGACAAAAGATCTTGGTTGGAAATAACGAAAATTCAAACTTGGATGAGCATCCCACAAGGAACACACAAAAGACCAATGCGAAAAGAGAAATGATTAATCGATGTTTCGCCCTGGGCAACCAGCATGGGCTTATCAGTGGTTTCACTGGTCACCCTCCACCATACATCATTAAACACCATCATACACTTTGATTTCCAACTTTGAATTACTCACAAATAGGCATCGTTCCGCACTGGTACTTATCCAAGTGACCTGATACGAATTCGTTCTGACGTGTTAATATTTCCAGTAGGATTATGCTCCTAAGGCAATTAAAACAAAAAAGAAGTTAAAAAAAAACCTCAAAATCAGTTACTTCAACCGAAAAAAAAACTTTTTTAGTTTCTTTACGGGTGAAGTAACTGATTTGGAGGTTTTTTTTTTAACTTATTTTTATGAGTGTCTTATTAAACTATTTTGGAAAGTAAACTGATCAAAAGAATAGAAACTTTGAACAATTTTGTATTAATAGATAAGGTACATTTTGGAAATATTTTTTATTTTTGTTGTCATTTATACGTAAACTTGGCAATAGTTTCGTTATTTTACATGAGAAACCCTGTAACTTTTTGAATTTTTGGAAGTTAATCTCTTTTTTTAATCCAATTTTACTGGTCGGTGATGTGATAATATAAAATATACTAAACAAAACATCCCAGTGATGTGGCAAAACTACAGTTTTTGAAAAAAAATGACATCGAAATTCTATGTTTTTTCCAAAATACGACAACACCGCATCATAGGCTCACCAGGCCAGGAATTACGCGATAGATTTATCAAAGAATTAGATTACATTTTTTACTTACCAATGTTGGTTTTAAATAAAATCTTCAAAGCGGTTGAAAGTGTCTTCCTTAACTTCGAATGCTAACGATAAATTTTGGGATCCATCAAATTTATTTTAAATTTTTTGCGAATGTGTCACAGCCCCAATAAAACCAATTTTATTCTTAACTACGTTTACCTAACTTATTTGCATCTGCTTTAAGTTAAAAGCGCACATGAAAAAGTTGGATGAACAGATTTTGAGAATTTCTGGGAGGTGGAGAAAGCGTAGGAGGGTTGGTTCAATTAGAAAAAAAAAACGAAAAAAATACGGTCATTTGCAAGATAATGATATTTATTGACACTCTCCAAAATGAGTCGTATTATTCAACTTTATTTAGATCTTTTTTATTTTGTAAAAGTATCACATGTAAACGTATAGTAGTAGTTGGGCACATGTTGTTTTTCTAAGCTCAATGATCGGCTCCTATTTATTGCACCCCTGTCAGCTCATTACGGTGTAATAAAATATGGATAAAAAATTGCTGTTAAATGATTTCTTATGTATTTTCATGAGCTATTCCTTTTAAAAAATGCATCCTTAGTTTTTATCAATATTCAGCCTTAATTGTTCTTCACTGGCCAAAAAGTGTAAGGACAAGTTTTCCCGGTGAGTGATAAACTTGAATTTAATAATTTCGCATGTCGCTGTCCTGCCTCATAGATTAAGTACCTACCGTGCGTAGGATTATTTTTTTTAAATTTAATCATTTAAGTCAGTCAGGAAGTTAACCAAGGCAAATTAACAACTATTGTAGTTAAAAGGTTTTACTTTTGGTATTAAATGGCGAGTATTAAAAACTAAAAGTGCTTAAGTAAGTCCTTTCTACATAATGATTTTTTTTAATGTAATGTATACATTTTGTTGATGGCCTATTCAAACCATGCATATCAAAAATTTTTTTGGTATTTGGTTGTTTAGAAGTTTGCTACTGTATTTTTATTAAAAACTGCGACCGTTTATATTGCGGGAAATTATCACGTTTGGTAAAAAGAGCGGTATTGCCAGATTTCAGTTATTTAAAATACTGGACTTTCGTTACTTTTTTTGAATATTTGCTTTGTTTGCAAAAAAGTCTAAATAGTGTTTTATGTAATATGATATTGTCCTAAATTTTCTATTCAAAAATGTAAGAAAATAAGATTTGAATTTCTTAAATTCATTAGGACCCACATTTATGGGAAGTTTTTTTACTTATTATAACCTGAACTATAACCCCTTGAACTTTGATGCATAATTGAAAATACACCCTGTATATTTCAAGTAGTTCATCCCAAAACTATCAGCCTTTACAAAACTTGCACTTTTTTTGCGAGCTCTTGGACTATTATCCAAGTATCTAGCAATGGCGTACCGAGAGGGGGGTTTTGAGGTGGTTTTAGAAAAATTTACAATTTTGTTAACATTACTACTTATGAGGAAACGGTTTGTTTGTACTACGCCTAAGTCAGCTGATCCGACATCAGCCATTTCGTTAGACAAGCTAATTTATAGATATTATAGGTAAAGTGGTCAGGGAAAGTCAAGGGAAGTTTAGAGAAGTTTAAGGAATTTTCTCCTGTATAGTTGTTGTCGAGGGAATTTTTAGGTGCTCTAGTAGTCAGTCTATTGTATCAGAGTTTAATAAAAAAGCATTTCTTCTTGGAAAAAGGCAAATAAAAGAATTGGATTGTTTGCTTTCTCCGTATTTATTTGAAGTTAAATTCAAGAAAATATGTATTATAATAAGAAGTACTAAGAGCTAAAGCCAGGTTTTTGTTTTGCCCTTATGGTGTTGAAACTGTCGTTTCTTGGAATGGTAGCTTTTTTATATAATAAAATTATATGATACAGGGTTTTGGAACCAATTACCAATGCCTGTTAAGTTGTGTACATAGTAAATTTTTAAATTTCTGCTTGTTAACCTCCAAACCGTTAAAAATTTGAACACGTGTGCTGGTCCAAATATTTTTCACATTTATTTGGAAAACAACATGCATTAACTTTATTTAATGTGAGTCAAACGGTTGCGGATTTAAAAAAATAAACTTTCTACCCCGATTTTTCGTTCTTGATTAACAAAAATGTGGTGAGGCCTTTATATTTGTTTCAAAATTATAAAATACGTTTTTTTTTTCTAGTGACCTTGTTGCAGAACTACCTTTTATCTTAATGCATCCGAAGCCTGAGGAAGAAATGGCGCCCCTAAGTGTCACACCATCACGTAGGGTAAGCGCGGTGTGCTCCGGAGATAGCGATGTACCTGTAGATACCAATTTAATTCAACTTGACGCGTAAGTATCTTATCACTTTGTACAAGTGTCAAATTTTCACGCGAAAAAATATTTTTGTCATATTTTTTTTATGAAACATTTTAATACTTTTGTTTTTAAAGATTTGTTTTCCACAGCAAGGTAAGTGTTAGGGTTTTCCTGGCACTGCAGCCAATTTGCTTTTGTTGTAATACCATTGCTGTATTCCTAAATAGGTTTGCCATCTCCGCCAGGGGCAGCCGCCTCTTTATTAGTATTTTTAAGAACCTTCCTCCTCAACCTTTCCAATTTTGCGAAATAAATGTCAAACTGAAAGTTTAAATAAGTGGCACATGCCTTTATTCGAATGAATGAAGGTTTTTAATTAAAACTTTGTCAAAGTCTACGATTTACAAAATTAATCCCACCCGACTTGCCTTTGTTTTTAAATATATATAACGATTTTATTCTTTTCATTTTTTAACTAAAACTTTGCCAAATTCTATCACCGACTGGTGATTATTCGCACAAAAAAACCACACGTTTCTCGCAAGGACATTGGATTGTTAGTAGTAATGCTGACAGGGCATAATCGGCTGCGCAAGCACTTGACATGCATCAGAGTGTTGGACGACGCCGCCTGCCCAGCATGTGGGTGGGCAGAGGAATTAGCGGTGCACCTGATGTGACGGGTATGCCAGATTGAGGCAGCAGACGTGGGGTGCCCCCACAATAGAAGAGGAGGAGCTACACTCTAAGAGTGGCTGACGTGCTGACCTTGGTAAGGAAGGCAGGAAGGCTCGCAGAGAGAGAGAGGCAGGATATGTAGGAGTGGGAGGATAGGGGTGCGAGACGGGGTATGGCAGAAAGGGCCCCTTACTACTACTACTACTACTAATTCTACTACTACTACTACTACTACTACTACTACTACTACTACTACTACTACTACTACTACTACTACTACTACTACTACTACTACTACTACTAAATTGGAGAGTAAAAAAGTGTCAGCGACTCACCGTTTAATCATCTTCTCAGATGCTTAGGGGGCCTCATTTCGTAGTTGCATAATCGAGTCGTGTAAATAAGCACCACGTTCTGCACACAATAGTTAATTTCTTATAAAAAAGACGTAATTTAGAGCGGGGCACTGTGGGCCAGAAACCCCTTAAAATAGTGAATTATTCAAAAATATGAAACTGCAAATACCTTCCCAATTTTTTATATCATAATTAAGTAGGCTATGAAGCATCCCAAATCAATGAAATCATATTGATGCTTTGCAATGGAGACGCGTAAACGCGTACAAAAGTTTGGCGGATTTAGTTATTAATTAATCTTATTAAAAAGTTGCAGTTTATAACCGGACAAAACTTCTTGCAGCAGCAAGTGCTGTTTTTAAGCCATTAGTTTTCTGTCAGTCATTTGGGGATGCGAGAATGTTTAAAATTATTACAAATTGGTGCAAATATTTGCAACGAAGTACTAATTACACTAACTAATACATATAGATACATATTTTTTGATACCTAGTTTTTTTCTCTGATGTTATGGCTTTTCAGTAAAAAGCAACTTTTTGCAACTTGTCGATTTATTGTCATTTCTATTTGCCTAGCATTTTACCTACAGTGTGGGACAAATTAAAGTTCCACACTTTTTATGGTTAATAACTTTTGATGTTATTTGGTTTATTCTTGGCAGGTGGGTAGGTTGGTATGTTCCTGCAAAGTTCATAAAAAATTTTAAAATAGTGGTGTAGTTACGAACCTCTTTCTAAAATGGTGCATAGAAAGTCGATAATTATCAATGTTTTGTCTTGAGTGAAAGTGATTCTGACTAAATGTGTTAAAATCGTTTTAAATTTCGATGATTTGATAATTTGAATATTGATTTTAGCTTTTTTGTAATTTCTTAATAGGTATTGTATTTTGTTTGGTACTTTTGCGCGAAGTTTTCATTATTCTGACCCTATATATTACATCTGTAATATTTCTACAGTTTTAGACTTTTGAGGGTATGCAAAACTTTTTACGAAGAATAGCTTTTTTGCTAAAGTTGATAATAAAAAAGTTTTTCATATGGTGCCAATATTTTCGCACATGCTGTAACATCAATATACAAATTTTAGTCTATCTTCAAATATCTATATTTTAAAAATTACTAATCTAATCTTTTAAGCGTTTTATTTTTTGACAAAAAAAATACATAAAACCTAACTTAACACTTTTTTTACATTTTAAGAGGTTTGTGGGCCACAGTGCGGCGGCGATAAGGTATAGTTCCTTGTCAAATGTTCAACGGGCGCTATCTCCAGCGAGTTGTCAATGCCGCTTCGAAGGTCGTCGAAAATAACACACTTTTTTTGACATAGAATGAGAAAAATTTTACTCGATTTAAACGGCTGTACAGACCATGAATACCCAAAATAAAATAAACAAAATTTCCAATTAAAAGTAAAAAAAAATAACAAAATCCAAAATGACCTTGCATCCACTGTGTGAAACTTGTCAGTTCTAGCTTTCTTCTGCACATTCTTTGAAAAGAGCCTAGCTACATCTTCACGTTGAACTGTGGTCGACCTGCCTGGTTGAGTATTTCAAATTGCCTCCTCTGCTCTTCTTTGGCGTGAGCAACCATTTTATTCAGTGGTGGATGTCCTTGGCAAACAGCACTCCATAATACACAGCCTTTACATACGGCCAAAAGCGAAGCAGGATCCGGTATTCTCAGTAGCATGTACCAAATCTCAAGAGGGAGTGCTGGAACGTTGGTTTTGGAGAAGTCGACGAAAGAAAGTAATTGGGACGTCTTTGCGTAGTAATTGACAGCTGGAGTAGCTGATTTTATACCAATCCTGTTGCAATGAAATTTATTTTACACATCACCGCTTTCCCAAAACTTACGTAGTAGCATATAACTAGGAGATCCGATAATGATCCAAGGTTCGCAAAATGTGTAACAATAATAACGTTGAAAAAAAAATATGGTAAAAATTCGGGTTGGCCCTGGCCAAGGTCAAAGGCGCAAAATTCTGTGCGCATGACTGATGTAGTCTGCTCGCGTCCAGAAGAGTTTTTGGATCTGCAGTTTTTCCAGGTTAACTTTATAAGGGGCCGTACGCGTATTCATAGTCCTTTCTTCAAGGAACAAGGCGACCTTAAGATCTCCTTTGACCAAAACGGTATTCATAGTCGCACAAGGTCGCCTTTAGGTTACCTTAAGGCCCCCTTCCGCCAGCGTAGGAAAAAAGCTACTTTGGATCGACCTTGGAGTGCATTTTTTTAGTTTATAAGTTTAAAAAAATCTTCAATAAAACATTGTTTGCATAATTTTTTCGACTTTATGGGAAAAATGGAGCAGAGGATACCACAGAAAAAACCAAATATCCTTTTCTGTTTTTTTTTATTTAATTTTACCAGTTGCAAAATTCACCAATAACAAAACTAAATCTGTTTTTGTTTAGGTTGGTCAATTGATGTTTTACAAATTTTACAGGTTTTTGTAATTTTGGCAAAGACAAATTAAAATATAACCAGATCTATCATCAAAAGACAACAACACAACACAACCAACAATTTTTTTAATAATTTATTTATTATTTCAAATAGTTTATACAAAATAGAATAGATTTTACATAACCCTGTGTACCTTGTTTTCACTATAACCAGCTCGAACAGGGCACGCAAAATTTTGCAAGACGTAATTTGACTAAATTTTTGTATATAAGTTTTTACTTTCTTACACTTATCTTTAGGTAGTCGAAGATATACAATTCCTTCTGGGAGCCTGACTGCTTTTCTCATAATTTACGATAAAGCCCAATTTTTCAAAAATTTGACAAGTTATTTTTACTTCTTTTGAGCATTTTTCGAAGGAAACAGCAATGATAAATGTCTAAATAATTTACTAATGCAATTCCTGCATTCCACAAATAGGTTAAAACAGGTTACAGAAGTTTTATGAACACCCATGGGGCTGAAGAAAGACCAAATGGCAACCACGTAAACTCATATAGGTTTCCTTCAACGAAAAAAATTCTGTAATGTCAACAGGTACCAATAAGCCTCTTTAAGATCAATGGTCGTCATAAAAGCATTTTTGAAAATTAAATTTGCGGCTAATTTCCTATCTTCTATTTTAAAATGGTCTGTCTAAACGAATTTATTAAATTCTTTGAGGTTTAAAATGAGTCTATGTGAACCATCTGGTTTTTGTCGCAGAAAAACTCCCGATATAAATTGACCTAGACAGAAGCTGCACAATGAATAGCTCCAATATTCAATACGTGTTTTATTGATTGAGTTACCTCTAGCCTTTCAACACTTGACCAAAATCATTTTTTTGGTACAAATTTTTGGGTGGCTTTTTAATAAAGGGAATTCATCCAAGTATTTTTGAAACTTGCCAATCTGCCAGCAAACCTACTTACGCTTATTTCCTCTTCTGATGGTCCCCCCTTAAATAGGTTCGCAACTTGCTTTGGTGAAGCATCTTTCAGATCCAGCGCATCGATCTTTGGTTTGCCGAAAATAAGTTGACATTGACGTGCAATGTCAAGACATTTTTTAAGTTAATAAATGTTTAACACAGGGGTTAAGAGGTAGGGTGTACACGCATATGGAGATAAATAGTTTTTCACCCCCTCAGTTTAGATTCAGGAAGGGTTTCGCAACACCGAAAAACAGTTAATCCACTCGTTAGTGTATTTTAACGTCATCTAGACCCAAAGTTGTAAAACTACCATTTTATTCTTTACAGGCCCTTAATGAAATAGTAAATTGATATGCAATTTGTTTATTAAGAGGCGCGCAAAATACATCCAACAAGGTTTATATATTTTTATGTTTGCAGTTTTGGCTAATTGTAGAGATCTGTTTCTCCCGTGCCTCTAAAAATTATTTACAGGGTGTCCTAAAAATCCGAGTCCAGGTACCCTGTATATTTTTTAAAACTTGATTCCAACTGTTTCCACTGTTTCCAAAAATACCTAATATGTTAGTAGTAGTAGTAGTAGTAAGGGGCGGCACGCAGGCCTGGCAATTAGGCCTCTTCATGGACCCTTTCCGCCATTACGAAGGTCAGCACGTCAGCCCATCTTAGAGAGTGTAGCTCCTCCTCTTCTATTGTGGGGGCACCCCACGTCTGCTGCCTCAATCTGGCGTATCCGTCACAGTCTTCTATCAGGTGCACCGCTGATTCCTCCGCCCACCCACATGCTGGGCAGGCGGAGTCGTCCAACACTCTGATGCATGTCAAGTGCTTACGCAGCCGATTATGCGCTGTCAGCATTCCTACTAACAGTCGAATGTCCTTGCGAGTTTTTTCCAGGAGCCATTTAGTTTTGGCTGCGTCTGATCCACTCACGAACAGTTTGTACTGTCTGCACTCTCGCTCTTCCCTCCAGGACGACTTCAGTTGATCGCTCGCCCATTTATTGAGTTCGCTCTGCACCTGTTTTCTTGTGATTCCCAAGAGAGGTTCCGGTCCATTAGATTGGGTTTCGACCCCAGCTCTGGCAAGTTCGTCCGCCTTCTCGTTCCCTGGTATTACCTCGTGGCCTGGAACCCACATCAGTGTCTCCCTCTTGTCTTCAGCTAATGTCTGTAGCGCGTTAACGACAATTTTTGGTGAACTAAGAGCCTTGATTGCCAGACCACTGACCCATATTGGATTCTCGGTCTTATCATGGCTATAGCTATGTATAACCAGTATAGGTTCCTGGGAGTGGTCCCCCAGGTTCGACCGACCACTCGTCGCAACAGCCACATTGTTGCCTGGACTTTTTCGGTCATTTTGGTAACATGCTGCCCGACGTGAGTCCCTTGTCCAGTATGACCCCTAGATACTTAAGCTCTGATTCTAAAGTTATGGGTCTGCCGTACATTATGGGAGCTCTGAAATTCTCTAGTTTCCTTTTTCTGGTGAACAGGATCATTTCAGTTTTTGCAGTATTAACTGATAGGCCGTTCTGTTTGCACCAGTCTTCTATGATTCTCATCGCCTTTTGCATTCTTTATTTATTTATTTATTAACGGATATACCATTTCGAAATTTGACAACATTTTTTTCTTAAACTAAATTACAATTATAAAGAACAATAGCAATAAATAACATAACAATAACAACAATAACATAACAATAACAACAATAACATAACAATAACAACAATAACAATAATAAGGAATAAGGAATGCTATAAAAACAACAGTCTTTTGAGATAAATTTTAAATTTTCTAAATGATTGATGAAATATATCAAGGTCTCTTTGGTATTTATTGTAAAGCCTAACCATATGTGTTAGTGGTTTGAAATAGTCATAGTTGAACTGATGGAAGGGTACATGGAAAAGAGTTGAATTTCTGGTGCAATAATAAGTATTTAGTCCAATTCTGTCTAGCAGTTCAGAACATAGTAAATTTAAGTTCAATATTTTATAAAGGCATATGATGCTGAAATATTCTTTACGCTTTTCCATAGACACAATTCCTAAGTGACTAGATATAAGATAATGTTTGCAAAACTTATGTTGAACACGATCTAGTTTACCTATAGATGACTGATAATATGGACCCCATACAACAATCGCATACTCCAGTCTTGACCTGACCAAACTATAGAATAGAGCAGGCAAAACTGTACAAGAAAAATTTGAGCCATTTCTCATAATAAATCCGAGCTGTTTAAATGCAACATTAACTGCGGAGTCAAGATGCTTACGAAATGACAACTTTGAGTCAAAGTACACTCCTAAATCTTTGACGCAGTCAACTCTGTCGAGTGGTTTCGAGTCTATTTGGTAGTTGTAATTAAAGCATTTTTGTTTTCTGTGGAAGGTAATGACACAACATTTATCAGTATTTAATTTTAATGCATTCAGCCTGCACCAGTCAACAAATCTGTCCAGATCACCCTGAAGCAGGACCTGGTCCATGGAGCAAGTAATTTCCTTATAGAGTTTTTTGTCATCGGCAAAACTTTTAAACTTTGAGTATCTAATAACATTTTCGACATCGTTCATAAACAAAATAAATAACAAAGGGCCACAGTGAGACCCTTGGGGAACTCCTGACGTGACCCTGATAGAGTAAGATAGCACACCATTGACCTTAATGCACTGGAAATTGTCAACCAAGAAACTCTTGTACCAATTCAGCCAACTACCCTTTATGCCAATTGGTTGACCTTATCAAATGCCTTTGAGAAATCAGTGTAGATGCTGTCTACCTGATTTTTGTTCTCAAATGCGCTTAAAAGTTCATCCTGATGAACCAAAAGATTCGAAACGGTGCTTTTGCCAGTTTGAAAGCCATGTTGTTGTGGAATAATTATTTTGTTTATAAGATTGGACAGATGAGCAGTGGTCAATATCAAGAATCTTTGGAATGACAGACTGAATGCAAATACCAACATTTCAACATTCTCTCTTTCGCCAGATTTAAATATAGGTACAATATAACTGTTTTTCCTGAATGAGGGAAAGATGCCTGTTTTCAGAGAAAGATTGTACAGATAGTGCAGAGGCCTGACAAAAGAACAATGACAGTTACATATTAAAATTGGCGGAATGATTGACGTTTTATTTGGAAATTTTATCAACTCATTAAAGACTGATGATATGTCCAACTGGACGGAATCAACATTGTCAATTTGTCTGACATTTACAAGATTTGGCAAAAGCTCATTATTATCGAATTCATACACTGTTGCAAAAAAGTCAGCGAAAAGGTTGGCTATATTGGTGTTTCCTTGATCACCAAGATACATCTCTTGAGGATAGCTCGAGGATTTTCTTAACCTGCCAATGTATCCCCAGAAGTTCCTAGGGTTATCGTACAAGCTATCCTCTAATGAACGATAGTAGTTGTTCTGGCAAGTGTTGTGTTCGATTTTGCATTGATCCCGAAGGTCAGAAAATAGTAAATAGTCTCTATCAGACTGAGACAATTTAAACTTTTTGTGTGCTGCTTTTTTTTTGATAATTAGGTTTTTTAGCTGACTTGAAAACCAGAGCGGGAACTTATAGAAACACTTGACAGATTTTATAGGAACAAATAGGTCTAGACACTGATATAAATGATCATAAAATATTTGAGTGGCCATTTCAATAGCATTACATTCATATAAATGAGTCCAATCAATCATAGACAAATACGCATTAATCATATTAAAGTCACAATTTTTAAAATCGTAGATGCAATCTTCAAAACTAACCTTCTCATGGAATTGACTTAGTGGTATATTAAATTCATATGGCCTATGTATGTATGTATGTATTCTTTTGCAGACAGTGGCGAGGAAGCGGCCAACCACCTTCACCACGCCGTCGTCTGCGTAGGCTTGCGCGTAGAATCCCTCCTGTGTCAGGCGACTTAGGAGGTCATCCATTATAAGGCACCACAGATGAGGACAGGGCAGCCCCCCGTCACATCTACCTTGACCTTGGACTCCCAAGCTTGCCTGCGCTTCCCTCTTTGTTAACGCAGAGTTTACCCATTCGGTCAGACATGCTTCAGCTCTTTCCTGAAGGGCAGATGTTACTATCTGCGTTCTTGCCTTGTCGAAGGCTCCTTTCACGTCAAAGAATACCAAGAGTGCGTATTCCTTGAGCTGAAGGACCTTTTCTGCCTTGTGCACTACCGCATGAAGAGCGGCTTCATCTACCCTCTATGTATGCGTGCTGGTCCTTGTGGAATGGTCTGTTGGCCATTGGCCTCTAGAAGGTACCTGCTCACCATCTTCTTCAGTGCTTTCATCATAAATGACGTGAGACTTATAGGTCTGAAGGATTTAGCCGTGGTTTAGTCTTTTTTTCCGGTTTGGGGATAAAGACCACATTGGCTCTCCTCCATGCAGTTGGAACGTATCCCAGAGCTACACTGGCCCTAAACACTCTCCCCCGCTGCAGCAGTGCCGGAAAGATCCCATCTGGACCTGGTGACTTGTACGGACTGAATTCGTTTATTGTATCATTCGTGACTACGCGGTCTGTCAGCCCCAATTCGGCGTTATCTACTCGTTGTAGCTGGCATTCGCCCGTCCCGAAAAATGTACCTCCAAGAGATGTCTCAGTGACTCCTCTACGGAGTTGATCCAAGTTCTGTCTTGCCTCTTGAATGAACTTAGGGTTTGCCTAGTTTCATTGCTCAAGATTTTTAAGATTCTAGAGGTCTCCGGCAGTGAGGTTACTTCACTGAAGTATGTCCTCCAGCGCTCTCTCTTGCAGCGTCTTACCTTTTTCTTGAATTCTCTCCTAGCCTCCTTGTAATCATCCCAAGTTGCCTCGTCTCTTTTTGCCATCGCCTTGTTGAGGGCCCGCTTGGTTTTTCTACGAAGTCTGTCGATCTCGTTGTTCCACCAAGGTACCCTCCGTAAAGGCTCTGGCTTTAGGGGACATGCCTCTTCAAAGCTGGCTAAGATTGCCTGCTCCAGATTTGTCACCTCGTCTTTTTTACCTACTATGTTCCTTTTTTCTCTAACGGTTTTTAAATAAAATGACAAAAACTTTTAAATAAGAGCAATGATTTAGACAAAGACTCACCATCATCAAGAATTGTTTAACTCATTGGTCTTATGGAGATGATTTTCCCATTTTATTTAAAAACCGTTAGAGTAAAAGGTAACAGAATGAAAAGCTCTTTTCAAATTTTAAAAAATATACAGGGTATCTCATTTAGAAAAAAGCATGGTCCACGCTCTAGCTCCGCCCCCTTAATGAATGGCGGCACAATTAGCATCCAAAAAGATACTTTTTTGTAAACCATCTAATTATGTGAAATTTTACTTATCTGTCTCTTTTGGTTCTGGAGATACTAGGGTGGACCTTAATTTTGGCCTCAATTCCCCTCTTTAAGTTTCCGTTTTTTATCACTGTCTCTCACAACAAATTAATGGTACCATGATTTTTTTTGTTTCAGGGAGGAGAACAATATACAGGATCATGACGATGACATTATTTTCGAGGATTTCGCAAGACTTCGATTAAAGGGCGGCGAGACTGACGCATAAATGCCAGTTAATACGGACAGGGTCCTTATTTGGGGCACCCCTTGTACCAAAGCGTACCGACATCTTAAACAAATAGGCAATTTGTCTATTTCCGTCGAAAATTCTCTTTTGGGCAATTCCACGCAATTTCTCACAGGATTTTTTTCCCATTTGTAGTATTCAAAAAATTGAATGTAATAGCAACACAGTCTCGTACTTTATTTTTATCCAAATTTTACGATTTCCCATGGACATCAGTATTAGTCCAAGAGCTCGCGAAACAAAAGTGAAACATAGTTTTGAAAAGGCTGCAAGCTGGGCACGGGGACACCACAGGACAGAAACATAAAAGAATGCGCGGCGTCAGCATCGCTTTATAACCAGGTGTCCCAAGGTGAGTGTCAAATTATAATATGATGTAATCATTTTTGGATTATTCTTATAATTCAAAATATATTTTACACGTTTCTATACCCATCCCTTGGCGTTTTTCAGATATAAAATATTTTCTTATATTTACCCGACTGGCTACGACACGAGGGTTAATATTTTTCTTGTTGGATGGAGTATGTATGTATATATGTTTATATATGCCACGATAGAGACCAAACGGATGAACCGATTCCGATAATAGTGTTATCGTTTGAAAGCCCCAAAGTTCCGAGAGTGCTATGGGCTATATTTAATTTGAAAAAAAAATGAATAAGTTTCTCAGATATAAACCGATTTTAATCATTTTTATTTACTTTATTTCCAGTGACCTCCCGATTTTTTCACGGTTCCTCTTCCTTTCTCACCGACTGACTCTCCCCCATTCACCCACAAGGAGTATGGGGTAGGGTTAAAAAAAAACTTCTCGACTGCTAGTTCTAAATAGGGTTTAGTACGGAATAGAGAAACATTTTGTAGTCCCACTAACGAACTTACCTATACTTAACCATAACCCTTTATATTGGCAGTCAGATAGATTTTTTATTTACACAGTTTTTTGCATCAAATTTACAATTGGATGATACCTTTGAAAATAATTGACACTAAATTTTTAAATTTAGCATTTGACTAGAGGACACCTTATCCTTATTACTTTTTTTTATGGTGTTGTACAGGGTGCGCAAGCAATACCTGTTTATTGGAAACAACTTTACTCTCGCCCTAGCACCAGATGTCCTCGAACCCATCTCGATGCCTCTACACTCTTTGTGTATGGTCGAGGTAAACTATTCTAAAGATATCAGCCTTTCCATAACTCTTGCTTTTGTTTCGCCAGCACTTCTACTATTTTAGTCTGTTTTGTGACAGTTGTTGAACGACAAAACTGTAAAAATGCCAATTTTGTGTGAAATTGCCCATTTTTTATCCATATGTGTGTGTATCCTAGTCATTGGCTGTTCCGATTTGCAACCAAAACACTGATGAGATCGAAATTTAACTGCTTGTTTTAGCTTTGGATAATTACGAAACCTTTTGTGAAATGTTTATATGAGATTAGGTCAAATACAGACTTTGGTATTATTTACGAATCGCTATGCCCAATCTAAAACTTTACAGTAAATAGCTATTTACTTTACTACTTTACACTGATCCCTTTTGGAATTTTGCACACTTTGACAACATTGGGTAGGCGAAAATACACACTATTTCGTTTGTTTTTGCGATTTATTCCAAAGTTGGTATTTTTCTTATGGAATGACTTATTATCTAATTTTCCAATCCAAACAAGTGTCTGACACCTTAAATGTTTGGATAACTATAAAAACTAAAACAGCAGTTAAGTTGAGTGAGATCTCCATAAAAGCACCTAACTTATTGTATGTTAAAACAACAAAGCATTTGTCTCATTTCTAAAATATGTATTTTTTTTAAAGGGATAACCTATAGGAAAATAGCTTAGGGCCGGTTTCTCAATAGCGGGTTACCAGAGAGTTAACTCGGGCTCTAAATCCCAGTTTTTTGCTGTTTTAAGCCAATATACCCTGGGATAAAACAAACCCTCGCCATTAAGCTAGGGTTACCCTGGAGTTAAGTTTAACACGCATTTTAAAGATTTTTATAAGGTTATGTTGTTCGAGTTAACGCTAACTCGCTATTGAGAAACCGGCCCTTAGAGTTATAAATTTTAAAGGGTCGCGTTGGGTTAATTTTACTTATTAAGCTTATAATGGATTTTTTTAAAATGATTTCTAACATCATAGGAATATCTTGCTTCTTTTTTAAGATGTGAGTGTTCAGAAATTAAAATTTTGCTAGCCTATGTCTCGAAAACTAGCCAACCGAACCCTTGACATTTTCTCAACTACATAAATGCATATTATTTTTGAAGAACTGTCAAAAGTAAACTACTAGGATGCGAGTTTTAAGGATATTCTGTAAATATAGAATAACAACTATGGTTTATCCCTCTAATTTTATGTAATGTCAGGGGTGGATACAGACCACCCAAAAGGGCAGAGGGCGAAAATTTTAGCCAAAAATGCCGCAAGCAAAAATGTTTTTATGAAAATTTTAAGATTTTTGGCAGAAGCTTTAGCAAAATTGTCCTGTATCCGCCGCTTTCATATGTGCACAGAGTGTTTCATATTTATGAGGCATTGTAGGCAGTATATATTTATATAGAAACAAATATTACTGACAGAAATGTCAACATGTATAAAAATATAACGAAATTAACGGTTCAAAATTAAATTTGGGACATTCGTTTTTCACAAAAAGTTATTACGTATTTTTAATAAAAACATTACGCCTTTACGATAGCTTTTGCGACGTTAAAAACTTAGATCGGCCACTCCACGTGTTGCGGATGGGACATTTTCAAATTGGTAATGCATAGTTCAAATTATTTTCTTTTTACCACCCTATCTGAACTTGGAGATAAAAAGCGATTTAAACATAAGTTTTATGCTTGTTAAAAAAATAATTTTGACCATCAGAAATTTGGTAATGTACCTCATTTAAACGCAAAAGTTTATAATGTTTTGAGTGCTTTTACAGAGTGGCCACATTCTGGAAAAACCTGGAAAGTCAGGGAAAAAAAGTGGTCATGGAAAGTCATGGAACTACTCAAAAGTCTGGAGAGTATCTGAATTGCTATTCATATCCTCTTCAACCCAACACATTTTTTTCTACTATTTCATCAAAACGTGAAAAGATTAAAATATACAAAACTTATAGAACATTTATTTTCTAGTCAATTTTTTTTTGGCAATCAATCTATAATTGACACTAGAGTCGCGATTCTTCAAAAACCGTAAGAAAATCTCGCCCTTACAAAAAATCTGACGATTTTTAAGCACAAGTTTAAACTAACTGCTTTTTTGTCAGGACTTATTTGCTAATATTCCTTAAAATTTAGTTTCTTAATACTGTTCCAGTAAATCAAAAATATGTCAATTGTAGTCAGTATTTGTGAAAAACCCCTTTTTTTATTTAAAAATGTATTTTATTAAGCTTATTTTTCTGTGTAAGCAAACCTTTAAAACTTTTAACATACAAACCCATAGATAGATAGCCATGGAATATGTCGCTGTCACAGTTCAGAAAAGACACACAAATTCTGTCTTTCTTTTTACATGGTGAGAATTTGCGACACTTTTTGACGTTTATTGGTACGCGTAGTAGCAATTTAGCTCCGCCGTAAAACTAGTCCTGCAGAATATCGGTAAAATATTAAATTTACAAAATGTTATTAAAAAAATGACGCAGTTTTTCTTACAACTTCAGGATAAATATTAAGGACGCTGTGTTTTTTTAAATGAGGCAATAGGTAAAAAAAATTGCCACTTTCCAGAATTATGACGGGTGAGATTTTCTGTCGTTCCTGAAGAATCGCGACCTAGATGCCAATCCAAAATATATTTTACAAAAAACGTCAAAAATTTTTTTTATTTTTTGTATAATTTTTAGAATAATATCCTGAAGATTTTGTCTGCGGCGCAATTTAATCATTATTTTCATATCGCTGTTTGAAATAGATCAATAAATCTGAGTGTAACGAAGTACTTTCAAAAAAGGAAGAAAAAATGTTACTAGAGGTTTGATCAGGGTAGTAGTTAAAAGTAATAGACAGGGAAATTTTAATAAGTTGGTCATGGAAGGTCAGGGATCTTTTTTCGAAAAATTCTGTGGACAAACCCTGTTTTAGATTTACCTACCAAAAAACGACAATTGTCCTTGCAATTGTCAAATTTAGACATCAAGTTTGTATTTTTAAATGAAACACGCTGTATCTTCAATGGTCCTTCCTGATTTTAATATTTACAGTTCATGGCATATCGGACACACATTTTGCTTTTCAATTTATTACGCCCAGGCCTCCAAGAACTTATATGTATAGTCCCGAAACCTACAGGGCTGTTTCATCCTTGTTAGGACTCATAAGGGTAACATAGGATTGTACCTGACGTATGAAGCATTTCACAGTGACGGCTTTAGAGGGGGGCGCCCCCCCCCCTCAAAGGTTTAGAATCGAAATATTCGATTACATTACATATTTTTGTCGAAGAAGGTAGGGCCTTTTCCACATCTATTTTCTATTGGGCCATAATTTATTTAAGACTTTCTTTGTATTAAACAAAAGATCTTGGGTTTTCAGTTCAAAGTGCAAAGGAAGCCGCATGGTAGCACTAATAGTCCAAGAGCTGATAGACATAGATGTTTTGGTGATGGTAGAAATTTGTTTTTGTATTCAGGCAATACAAAGAAATTAAAAAAGAAGTTAAAAAACCTCCAAATCAGTTACATCAACCGAAAAGAATGTAAAAAACAAAAGATCAAAAGATCTTGGGTGGAAATAACGAAAATTCAAACCTGGATGAGCATCCCACAAGGAACACACAAAGAACCAAAGCGAAAAGAGAAATGATTAAACGATGTTTCGCTCTGGGTAACCAGCGTGAGCTCGTCAGTGGTTCCACTGTTCACCCTCCCCATACATCATTAAACACCATCATACACTTTGATTTCCAACCTTGAATCAGTCACAAATAGGCATCGTTCCGCACTGGTACTTATCCAAGTTACCTGATATTAGTCCTGGCGTGTTAATATTTCCAATAGGATTATGCTCCTAAGGCAATTAAAAATCAAAAAAGAAGTTAAAAAAACCTCCAAATCAGTTACATCAACCGAAAAGAATCTAAAAAACAAAAGATTAAAAGATCTTGGGTGGAAATAACGAAAATTCAAACCTGGATGAGCATCCCAGGAACACACAAAGAACGAAAACGAAAAGAGAAATGATTAAACGATTTTTCGCTCGGGGTAACCAGCGTGAGCTCGTCAGTGGTTAGGAGCATAATCCGATTGGAAATATTAACACGCCAGGACGAATCCGTATCAGGTAACTTATATAAGTACCAGTGCGGAACGATGCCTATTTGTGAGTGATTCAAAGTTGGAAATCAAAATGTATGATGGTGTTTAATGATGTACGGGGAGGGTGACCAGTGGAACCACTGACGAGGTCACGCTGGTTACCCATTTCTCTTTTCGCTTTGGTTCTTTGTGTGTTCCTTGTGGGATGCTCATCCAGGTTGGAATTTTCGTTATTTCCACCCAAGATCTTTTGATCTTTTGTTTTTTACATTCTTTTCGGTTGATGTAACTGATTTGGAGGTTTTTTAACTTCTTTTTTGATTTCTTTGTATTGCCTGAATACAAAACCAAATTTCTACCATCACCAAAACATCTATGTGTATCAGCTCTTGGACTATTAGTGCTACCATGCGGCTTCCTTTGCACTTTGAACTATTAAACTTGTTCTTCATTTATCACACTCTTTGTCAAAACAGAGAACATGCTCTATGAAAGGAAAAGAAGACAATTTTTTCAATACATATTAAGTACGATGTAAAAACATACTATTTGATTAGTACGGCGAAAGAAAGGATCAAGTAAAGTAAATATTATTATTCCTTTCGTGCCTTGTCAGTACCAATTATTATAAAGCTGCCCCAGTCATTAAGTAATTCATGAATATGTAACCTTATAAAAATTGGTAATTGTTCAAATAAAAAAAAAAATTTGGTCGTTTAGGATGATGTTTTTTTACTTACGATATATTTGACTTTCAGAGGAGAGGGAAGTTATTTAAATCCTAAAGCCGCCACTGGCATAACGTAAGCAACCACACCCAGCGAATTTAAATAAATTTCGTCGTTCAAATAACGCAGGATGTTGGTATACAATGAGCTTCAGGCTACTGCGAACATAGGGGGAATCAAGTCCAATTTCTTCTCCGTGCCGTACGACCGAGGTGGATTCGAAGCACGCTGCAATGTTGTCTTTTGGAAATTTATTTTGTTTTTATTATTTTGTTTTATTTCTGTCTTACTCGAGAAACAGATTGATAAGTTCTTAAGTGAAATAATACATTTTTAAAACTAAAAATGGATGTCTACGAAGTTGCCGAATAAGTACAGATAGTCAAATGGTACTATCAAGGCAGACCATTGAGACTTATTCAAGAACTTTTTTTGGAGAATTTTGTAAATCGCTCAGCACCTAGTTATCAACGATTCATAGGTTTGTGCAGAATTTTGAAAAGTTTGGTTGTGTAGCGCCAAGAAACCATAAAAAACCCACTGTTTTGAATGACGAGCAGGAAGTACGAGGTGTGATGATTTGCGCTGCAGTGGAGGAAAATCGAAAGTTAACTAGCCACCGGGCACCAAATTGCCGAAGCAGTTGATACGTCTTCAGCCACTGTCTTACGTTTACTCAAAAAGAATGGTTATCATTCTTACAAAGCATCAAAAACGCATCAGATTTTTCCCGAGGACAACAATCGTCGTATGGAATTTTGCGAAACAATGATAGAAAGGGCTAATCGTGCTGAAAACTTTCTGAAATTTATTCATTTCACAGATGAAAGCACTTTTCCATTATTGAATCGTCATAACCCAACACACGTTCGATATTGGTCGAGGGAAAATTTGCATTTGTATTTTTTTTTTAATGTTTGGGGGGGTATTGTAGGGGAACACGTAACTGGGCCATTTTTTATTTACGGCAATTTAAATGGTCCTAGAGACTTGGATCTACTGCAGCAGCATATTATGGTTTCAACAAGATGGTTGTCCCACTCACAATGTTGGCCTTGTTAGGGAATATCTTGAGAATAAATTTTCTAATCAGGTTACAAGTACACGGGGAACTATTTTATGGCCAGCTCGATCACCCGATCTTGCTTCTATCTGTGGAGCTATATCAAAAATAAAGTTTACGGGCGTGAAAGGGCTAATAATTTGGAAGAACTTCGGATTAAAATTGAATCTATCACCCATAACATGCTTGGAAACGTTAGAAGGGGTTTTTATAATAGGCTCGGATATTGTCTAGCCGAGCAAGGAGGACTTTTCGAACATTTGCTCTAAATTTTTTTTGACTGGGAGAATCTTTTTGGTTTTTAGAATGTATTATTTTATTTTGTTTCTCCTTATTATTTTCATTGTAACACGTTGTTAGTATTAAATCTGAGCAGTTGAAAATAACACGCTCTAATTTACAAAAAACAAGAAAATTACGTTATAAAAATTTGCGTATTTATTGACCAAATTCGGCTTTCATTGACTACGCTCCTCACAGCAGCGTGGTTAGAGGCGTACTAAACACAAACCACAAGTCGCGAACGGCGGCGATCGCAAGCCTGAGTGTTGGTTGCTCCGTACATAATACGGTACTATAACTTTTCTAAAGGTTATTACTAAAGCAATATATAAGATTAAGAAGGTAAATTATTTGATATAATTTTTCCATGCAAGCGAAGTAATGCTAAAAGTAAGCACTTAGAAAAAAGGCTCTAATTTCTTCGCAAATACAATTAACCAGAATGATTAATCAGCGGATCAGATATAACTAGTATAGTACCTTGTTAATTTATCGCTAATACCACTGAACACACTATTGACTGTATGTATATATGCAAATGAAAAATTACCAAATTTTTTTCTTCCCCAATTTTTATTTTGTCCATCTTTGGTACCCAATCAACCCTAATTTTAAAAATAGAGCATTTTTGAACTTATATTGAGAAAAAACGGAACTTTCTCGGTTAATACAAAAGAAATATGTAAGGTGGATCTTTTAACATGTTCAAAAATTTTGCAAGAGCGTCTATTATCACCAATATTTGTTTAAAACATTAAACAAGGTAAATTATATTAAAAAGTGTGTACCAAAAAATATTGTTAACTATTTATCTGTAGAATATCCTGTTCTGCATTATCTATGGAAAAAAATTCATTACAGCTGCCATGCAACGACGACTACACTACCACAGTCTAACTGCACCTTTAGATCTTGGAGGCCTGGTCGTAATGAATTAAAAAGCAAAATGTGTGTCGGATATGCCATGAACCTTTCTTTTTATTTATTTTTCACGGACAAGAAATCTACTTTCTTAAATTTTAGTTGGCGTTATTTTTATCCATTAATGGTTTGTAAGAAAAATGTTAAAAACTTAACAATAAGCATTATGTGCTAAACAGAGAACAATTTTAGTTTTAATCTCTCTCTAACACATTATGCTTTAGGGATTTTGGCAATTTTCTCACAAAGATATAGATAAAAATTACGTGTTTTAAATTATTGTATTTTTAAAATCAAGAAGAAAAGGCCGATTCAAAAATGCAATAATATATAGGGTGTTTTATTTAGAATACAAACCTGATGTTTAAATTTGACATATACAATGACAATCAGCTTTTTTTGGCCGATAAATCGAAAAGCACTCACAAAAATTATAGAACTTTTGCATTTAAAGTTTTTTTTATGTCTCGCTTTAAAGTAGTTAACAGGGGGTTCAAAATATAATGTGTGTACTAATGTATTGCTTGTTAGCATCGGGTAAGAAATAAGAAAGGTACGAATTGTTCGATTTCAGGCTAAAAAAAAAATTTGCTTGGCTATGATTTCGGATGTATTGGTACAATTTTAAAAAGGCGGACCATTTTGAAATGCCATGGTTTTAAAATTTTGCAGGTTTATATAAAAAATTGACATTTAAAAAAAAAACAAAAAATTCAAGATTTTTTTTTTAGTCTGACTGAATTTGCTTCACTAATTTAAGCAATTCAAACCTTTCTTATTTCTTACCCAAAGTAAACAAGTGATACATCAGTACACTTTGAAAAGAAAAAGCTCTACACGGAAAAGTCAGGTTTTTCGCCAGAGTCAAATATACCTATTTCTAAAAAAAAATGTCCGCCATCTTCGATTTTCATGAATTAACAAGTTTGGCTTCAAATTTGGCTTTTCGAAATGGTTAACATTTTTTAAATCGGACAAAAACTTTTAATGTAATGGACAGTCAAAAAAGTCCTTTTTTCTTGGACCACCTTATAGATATATGAATGTAACTTAAGATCATTGAAAAACGGTGCGGAAAAACTTACAATTAGTAGAAAATTGGAAAATTGCACCCCCCTCCCCACTGGTGATGCACCAGTTTTACCAATGGAAACCGGCTATAAAATACGAATCCTGGTCGGAATTTAAACAAACTTAATCCAAATAAAATGAAACTTTGACTAGGAGCCTAATTATAAAAAAAATGTCTAGGTTAAGAAACATAAAATTATATTTTATATTTTTTTGGACTTTTTAAAGGAAAAAAGTTTGTCATCTAAATGTTAACTTTCAAGATTTTTATATATATTTATTTAACTGTTATTTTAGTAACTGCGCCGTTAAAGTCACAGCACCGTGTTTCAGTTCGGAAAAAAAACTAAGAAGACTGAATTAACACGAGATTTTGTCGAGAAATAATTTTAGGTAACATGTTTCCTGTATTCGCAACGAATTTCAGCTAATGAGGGTATATCTTAACCCTTAAAATAAATATTTGCATAATATATATAAATATATATCAAAACCAGTAAAATTAAAATTTTTTAAAACCCACATTCATACAAATGTTTCTACGCACTACCCTCATTGGGTCCGCCCCCAAGAAAATTGCTGTTACCTGAGTAAACTAAAATAGACCAGTGCCTAATCTACATCTACACACCTAATTTTGTCATAATCGGATAAACAGTTCAAAAGTTACGCTGTATTATATTTGTCATTATATTTCAGACTCCTTGACATTTGTTTGTAGAACGCGTAGTATCTCTGGAATTACTTGGCCTATTTTTATCGAACAGCTAGCTAACTCAAGCAATAATTATAGTCAATTTCACTGGTGCTATTGTCATTACCACCAAAAACGGGTTAAAGCGTAGTAATACTTCCTACAAGAAACTATTTATAGGAAAAACGTCATTATTGCCACTTATTGTGGTCACTATTACAGTTAAAAAATTACCACAGTGTCCTAAAAATATAAAGTTCTACGCGAAAGTAATATATTTCACGATATAACTATATACCACCACTAGACGCACGAAAAAACTACAGTACGAGGCTTACTTCATAGTTGTCACATTTAATTTCTTTAATATTACTTTTACGAGGTAACGAATCTACTGATATTAATTTGGTTGCAATTGAGTAACCTATACTCAATACAAAACTACAAAGTTATGGAGTCTATACAATCGCCTATCTACCACGCAGTAAGAAATAAATGTGCATATAGTGGCAAAAACGTTGCCTACGAGTTATCGTTACTTTACTGACATTGACACAACTGGATGCGTGACGCCTCACAGTGGAGCGAGTTATAGGGAAACCCGGACATTTCAAAATAAAATGCAGTAATGAAAACTTTTTATCCGATTTTAATGTCTTATATTTTTTTGCAACAGCCTTTACTGTATTTTATTCAAATATTTAATGTTTTGGATTATAAGATGGCGAGTCCTTGCTAAATAATATGTGTTATCGGCCAGAATTAATTAAAATGCTTTTTGATTCGGTATTTTGATTGGAATGTGCTTAAATATACTTAATAAGATGACGACAATCGGTATACCGGGTGGTCCATAAAAACCGTACAAAATAGTTCTTTAAATAAGTCTTGAAATTCTAAACCAATTTTAGTAAAATAAACTGCGTTGTGTAGTTTTGTTTGACCAAAGGTGAGTTACGTAATTTTTGAGGGGGATCTTAGGTTTTTTTACATGCGTAGGAGGTAACCAAGATCGAAAAAGCTCTAAGAAAATCAATAAACACTTAATTTCTGAAAAAGTTGGTTACTCACATAATATTATGCGCTACTCAGGGACAAAACTTATACGTTTCTAAATTGCGTTACAAGATATAACCGTGTCTAGTTTTATTGCTCTACTATAAGTAATGAGAGGACTATGTCGCATAATCTGCCCATCTATCCGTTGGTTGCACCCTTCGACGTAAGTACATCGATGGTTGCACCCTATAAAAAGGGATTCATATATACATATATGACGTTTTATCTTTCTAGGCGGCAAATCTTTACATTAGACATGATCACTATGAACTATAAGCAATATGTAAATACATTATTTTTTTTCCCTTCGTATACCAGGCCTACCTTATGCTTATTTGAAATAAAATGACTATTAGAAAGAATAAGGTCACTAAATTTATGCCATTTGAAGGGACTGTGATAAAAAAAAGTCGATCAAAATTCAAAGAAGCTTATTTAAGAAGAAGATATTGGGAGCAACAAAAATTAAATTGCAATTTCTACTTAATCACATTTGTTAGGCATTTTAACTATAAAAATAAAATAGAAGTTATATGCCAATAAATAGAGTGGACTTTACTGAATTCTACTCAATGGTTTTTGTTTTAAAATTGCAATATTTTGTTTATTCCGAAATGTCCGGGCTTTACATGGAGTCTTTCCACAGTGCGCCGCCGCCATTTATTTACTTCTATTAAACATGGAATTCAAATCAAAATTTAAAAATACCTCATTAAATCACTGATTAGTAGTTGCATGCCAATAAAAGTAAAATATTAATATTTAGTTAATAAAACATATTAAAACTGGAAAGACATTTAATTTGGAAATCCTAACCTCAAATAATTTGGATTTTTATCAACATTTTAGGTAAAACTAGGTCAAAACTGGGGATTGCGCGTTTTTTTTTATGAAACAATAATCATTTTTAAGATATTGTGACTTCAGAAAAGTGGTTAATAAAATGGTAATTGTTAAATATAGGTTATGATATAGATAATATTTTTGTTTTATGTCATGTACTCACATATTTTATGGTGTGTGTTCTGATATAGTTTAGAAAAAGATCAACATATTTTCAATTAATAATGTGGGAAAGAGAAAATTTATAAAAACCCTATAAAGTCAGAAATACTACTTTATGTTGTAAAGAGGACGTCAGGATAACGTGCCTGTTTACTACCCGCGACGACATAGCTCCTATATCAAGAGTAATCATTACCGTCGCGATTTATTTGTGTAACCGTCCTCAAGCATTTCCAAAAACGCTGAATACCTCGAGGTACAGTAGTAGTAGTAAAACTTTCGCCGTGATATGAGGGCACAACTCTCTTGGATAGAGCGTGGAGACGATCACCACGTCGCGTCTGATTATGTTGCTTGAGAAGAAAACTCTTCAAAAGATTGACTCCAACCAGAAAAGAGCGATAAAAATAGGGCAAGAAGTTCCAGGGATAATACGTTTTCTTTTCACATAAGGTGTAACTTCTGAACCTTTAACCCGATTATGATGAAACTTAATCTAGTTTATTTTATATCCATCAGATAAAAAAAAACTCGCATGGATTTCGGGGGCATTAAAAATTTTTAATTTTACTTGTTCGTTAGATTTAAAGTGCACCTAGCCGTTATCGATTTGTTTTTGGAAGGTACATACTTAATTTCTGCCATTCAAAAATTTGCTTTGAAAACGTGGGTGTCGAAGGGTAATTTCATGCAGATTATGAAAAAATTAATTTTTGTTTAAATTGAGGTGAGATGTTTGTTAATTTATGGTATTTGTTTATTTCAAATGAGGATGATTAGGAAAATAATACATAATTTTACCAGAGTATAACAATTTGATTTGTTATACTCTGATTTTAAACGCATTCAAGGTCATTTTGTTCACATTGACACTTTTACCTTATTTCGACATTCGCTACCCGTATAATTCAGCGTTTACATATCAGAGTGTGCGTCTAAAATGTTAGCTTTAATTCACCAATGAAAACGAATTTTGTTACTGCGTACTTTTGTAATCCGCAAAATTTTAACTTCGAGGAGGCGAGGGTAAGCTTTTCAATTTTTCACTTTTCACTTACACAAACAAACTGGTAGATACATGGGTCCAATAGGCGCGATATGCAGGGCAGCAGTGCATCTACCTAGCGATGTTCTTGTTGCACAACCTAATCACTGGTACAGTTCAACCCTGACTAGTAGGTAAGTCGTTCTGCCTTAAAATATTCATCTAAAAGCTGTCCATAATTCGTAGACCATAAAATAATCGATTTTAAAACGATGATAAAAACGGTTCCATTTGAACTCCTAACTAACACAGGGATATGAACCTTCGTAAATCTTGTGTTATATATTAGCAGGAAAGGTACAGGGTGTTCTATTATAAATGTCACCCCCGCTTGTCCCCGTTATTATGCAATATTTCAGAATATGTCTTGTCAAATGTCATTACAAATGTCAAATTTTGACAACAACTTTGTTATTTTTAATACAACAACCCTTAGTTTAAAGATCAAAAGATCTTGGGTGGAAATAACGAAAATTCAAACTTGGATGAGCATCCCACAGTTTTTTTTTTAGTTTATTGCATTTTTAAATTCCCGTTTTTTCCTGATTTTAAAAATATATAATATATATTTTTTCAGATATAACGCATTACAATTTGACCGCTAAGGTAGCTATATATGTTCTCATCTACCGTAATTTCAATGACATTCTACGACTTTGACATACATATTCTGTAAATTTGCAAAAAGTTATACTTTGTAGCGGCGCGGCGGTCAAATTTTAATCTGCTATATCTAAAAATATAAAACAGTTAAAAATGCAATAAAATACGGGGGTGTTGTATTTAAAATATCAAAGCTGGTGTCAAAATTTGACAATTAAAATGACATTTAACAACTTTAGCATCATACATATTCTAAAAAGTTATACCAACTTTTGTAAACCTTTTTTGTAGGTATCAAAATGGTAACCGCACCTTTTAACAGTTATAGGGACTTATCGCATAGCCTGACTTTAATAAAGTCTGCTCTATTTTTGACAGTTCCGCACGGAGGTTAAACAACTACTACACGTTTTTAGGCACTTTACCCTCCTGTTATGAAATGAACAAATCCTCTCATTAATCATGTCCTCTTACATAACATAAAGAAGAAAACACAGTTATTTTTATCAGGACCCATTGTTATGACGAAATTGAAGTTATATTATATATATGATGTAATATATATTATATTAGTTCCTGGGGCTATCCGATACCTCCGTTCGGGCTATCCGGCCAGAACTCTTGGGCGCGGTGCTGTCAAAATAATGTCGACTTTTATAATGTGTATGCCAAGGTTTGTGCCGACCTTTAATAAAGGGCTTTGTAGGCGGTGAGATATGAGCATTTTCATATGATCACAATCACTACCCATCAAACACCGTTACGTAAATATTACGTAAAAGTTACATCACATGATTACTTTGTTAGATAAATTCTATGTAAACTGGAAGTCACAACAAGGTAAAAAGTAATTTCCATGTTCTGCATTATGCCATGCACAAAGTTCCCTACTTTTTACGTAAATAATATGTAATTAAAATAACGTAAATAATACATGGCAACAAAAAATTGGGAAACGGCAGATATCGATTAACTAGTAACTAGAAAGTAAAACAAAAGGTAATACATAATATTTATATCTCTTACAAGTAACATCAAGGTAAACTTGACGTCACGTAAATAACGTACTCTTTATGTAACTACTATATAAATGTCTAACATAAATGTTATATAAATATTACGTATTGGAATGTAACATTTATGTAAAATTAAATAAAATTTATATACTTCTAATGTCACAACAAGGTAAAAAGTAACTTCCATGTTCTGCATAATGCCATGCACAAAGTTCCCTTCTTATTACGTAAATATGATGTAATTAAAGAAACATAAGTTATGTTATGTAAATATTACGTACATTTTATGAAAACTTTTTTTATGTAATTTGTTTTACTTTAGATTTGCGTAAAATACTATGTTAATCTAACAGATGTGTTTGCTGGGTACGTTCTTACGTGGAATTGAACACGATTTGAGCTTTTGACATTAGCCTGATGTATTTTCAGGTTAGTTTCTGCCAGTTTTTCTTCTTTGTTTGCTTTTTTAAAGCCAATAGACACTTACGGTGGGATTTACTAAAAGGGTTTAGTCTATTTTAGAACGGTCCTAAGTTTAAGTAAAATTTTTGGTTTTAAGCATTTTAAACCAACCCTCCTTGAGTTTTGGACACAGTTTGAATTATAAGAAGAATTTTAATAAATTTGTTTATTGAATAATCATCTTTTGTTGGATTTAAAAAGAAAGTTTCAATTTAGAAGAAAAGAAAATTTAAAAATTGAAATCCGCGCGGTGTTTAAATATTAAACATTCTGTAGAACAAATTAAAATTGAGGTTATATGTCACTCGCTAATTAAAACTTACCCTTGATAATTGATTTTTCCAATTAATACTTGATGTCACACAACGATTTAAATGGGTGATAATAAAATAAGGAGTAGGTTAATTTTGTATTTATTTAAAAAGTGTTTTTATTTATGAAATGTATTAAAAAACTTCAATGCAAGTTTTTTTTTCATTTCTGTCACTGTCAAAATGTCAGTTTAAAAATATTAGCGCTGCATTCAATCACAAACAGCGAGTTTGGATCTTTTACCTCTGATTGCACCTTGGCTTGCACCAACCTCTACTGATGAAAGCTACAGCTTTAAGGAAAGTTATTTTGACTGAGCTTTTAGATAACCTCAATGTTTTACTTTCAGTTTGTAAATGAATTAATATAGTTGTTTTGGGTTTTTTGTTTAGTATATTTTTCGTGCATAATCAGTGACCTCCACTTATGTTTGTTTTACCTCGTAGTGCCCCCATAAATATATTTTTTGTGCTGAAAATATGGCGTTTTTATGGACAAAATTGGAGGTGTTTTATTCATTAATAAACAACTTGGGATATTAAATAAGGTAAACTACTTCTTGCAAAAACGGTTACTTAGAGAAATTTTAAACGAACTTTTTACCAATTGCCACAAAAAAATCCTTTCTGGGGGCTATAAATTTAAACCACCCCCCAGAGGTGGTCTAAAAAATTACCTTTATAACCTCAAACACATAATGAAGCTATTATGTCCCAAATTTTTGGCGTATTCACCATATGCCATTTTCAGGCCTGTCAAAAAAAATTAGTTTTAGGGCATTTTCTCCTAAAATATGATATATTTTTAGAAAAAAAGCAGTTTTTCAATGGTATTTTGCAATAATAATACAAATTAATCAATAACCTTGTGTCTTTTCTGTATGGGTAAGTGTTTTTTGAAAATTGGTTTTAAAATTTAGTTAAGGTGACCAACCGTCCGGGTTTGGCCGGGACAGTCCTGATTTTTAACCATTTGTCCCGGGAAAAAAATCCGTCCCGGATAGTCCCGATTTTTCAGCAAAAGTTCCGGTTCGCCCCGGTTTTGATACCACTGTATTTTGTAACTTTAAAATCACTGCAATTAAAAAAGTGGATGTTCTCTGCCATCTATAAATTTAATTGGAACCTTACTTAAATTATTTTTCTTTAATAAGTATTTTGGAAAATACGTCTTATTATTATTAGGGGTGCATATAAGAAAAAATACATGATATATAATACAATGGTCGGAGTGTCCCGGTTTTGTCCCTTTCGGACTTGGTCACCTTAATTTAGTACCCCCCACAGGTGTAAATATTTAGACTTGTGGGGGGTACTATTTTAGATCTTAGTAAATCCCACTGTTAAAGTTACATATAAAAAGAGTGCTTATTCCCTGTCGTATCTCAGTGCTAATGCTCAAAACGTCGTCTCACCCATAAACATTTACTGGTGATTTATACTGGCGCCGCCTACCGTTGCCGTCGCCGCCTTCGCCCGCCGTCTACCGTTGGTAGCAGCAATTTATACTGCCCTCGCGTTGTTTTAACCTCAAAAACATCGTTTTTGTTGATATTTTCTCGAGTATTAGTTCTTCATACAGCTCACTCAGCTGGCTTTCTTCTGTATCACTCATTTTTAAAATGAAAAATTTATAGTTCATAAAAAGAGAACAATAAAAAAACTTAGGTAAGTTAGGTTAGAATTCTGGACAAACAAAACAAAAACAACAATAAAAATCACGTGACCATTCAACATGCTTTTTTATTGGCCGGACTATGCGTGGCTACGGACGGCAAACTGAAAAGATAAACTTGGCTCATCTCGGGCGGCACCGACGCGAACGCAGGCGCAGACGGCGGGCGGCCAGTATAAATCAAGCTTTAAAGTTACACATAAGTCGTTGCCGTGCGCATGCTCAGGACCGATACAATGCGCTAACTGCTTGCGAATACTGCATGGGTGGTCGTAGAGATATGTGCCCCACTAAGCAGAAACCTGTTACATTTACATTACCTTAACGTATTTTTGTGACCTATGAGGCGTAGTCGCTGTTGCACGGCGTATCCGTTCAGTGCATGATTACTGAGATACGACAACGACTAACCACCGTTTTTATGTGCAACTTTAAATGTTTGTGGGTGAGACGTAACGCCGTATGGCACTTTGGCCATGCACACTGAGATACGACAAGGAATAAGCACTCTTTTTATATATAACTTTAAGTGTCTAATAAGTTTAGAGCACAATAATATAATTAAAATAAAGGTATAATACCTGCCATGAAATAATTTAAGTTCAGATGGAGAATAATTTAATACGAGCAATAAAATTTTACATTTATATTCATAACATGTTAGTAAAATTATTACACATTAATAGCAAACGTGTGACATTAGACACTTAAAGCTGCACACATAGAGAGTGCTTAATCGTAATCGTATCTCAGTGCGCATGCTTAGGACGGATACGTCGTACAACAGCGACTACGTCTCCGTCTCTGCCACCCTTGCAGTATTCGTACGCAGCTAGCGTGTCCTACCCAAGTAACACACATTGTACACATTAGAATTTATGACCAAAGTAAAGCTGTGAAAACGTTTTGTCAGCACCTTTTTGGTTGTAAATTAGCCTGCTTAGTTTTTGTTATCATAATGTAAGCGCAACCCATTCTGTAAAAGTATTTCTTAAACTTTGCTCAAAAGTACTATTCTTTGGCCAGAAAAATATGCAGAATGTTGGCTATACATTAAAACCAAACTTTTTTTAAAACAGTTCTGACACCAATAAAAAACTAAATGGAAGCAATAAAGTTGTAAAAACAGGAAATAATATTTTTGGCTATAATACAGCAAGTTTAGCTTTCGAGTTGTTTCGACAATAATGCGCTTTCTGTGCAGGAAGTTGTAAAAATAGAAATATATTTTCAGCTAAAACACAGTAATTTTAACCGTCGGGTTCTTTCGGCTTGCTTCGCGAACAAAGATCCTCGCCTTATTCATATTAAGTAGGAAAAATAGTGGAAAAATTTTTTTCTAAAGTACAGCATGCAATTTTAGCTGTCGAGTTAGGTCGCGTTGTTAGTTTCAATGGCGGCCATTACACGAAAACAACCTTAAAAAAACATTTTTTCCAAAGTAAAATCAAACATTCTATAAAAAGCGGAGGTTTTTGAAACTAAAACTAGTTTTAACAACAAAAAAACGTAACCTAAAAATTAAATTAAAAAAAATATATTTTTAATATGTGAAGCGCGCGTGTTTTGGTGAGGTTTCGTGATAAAAAATATTATCAGTAAACTGGCTGTCGCATGTCAATTTGGTCCATGGATGAACCCAAAAATCCGATGTTAAGTGTGTGTATAAATATATATTCCCATCCATACTTGTGTTTTGTATAAAATCTATTTTTGTTTTCCAGTGACCAAAAAATAATTGCCAAATTGGGCTAGGCGGCGCACAGTGGTTGAAACTGGTCAATTTTCGGAAAATAATATGTAACTCTGAAGATAATATACCGAATTTCCTGAAACTTTGCACATAATTTCTATAAAGTATAAGACAATATCTGATTATAATAGTTTTTACCCCCACCCCCACCCCTAATCTGCCTTTTTAGGAGCATTTATTTACAAAAGTTATTTATTTCAGCACAAATTAGTATCTGTTTAAGGAATTTTATCCGATTTATCAATAAAACAGAGTCTCATAATTTAAGATTGAAAATTAAACTCACTAACTAATGGCGCCATTTGTTACATTTTGGACATTTATTGTGTGTTTTTTTTTATTGAGAGTGAAAATTCTAGACTGTGGATAAGGAATCAGTTGTTTTCAAAATAAAAAATATAACTATATTTCTAATTAGGTATATACAGGTTTAACAAAAAATTGTACATGTTCATGTTCACACAGCCCTTAAAAAATTTAATTAACAAATTAAGCACATTAAACAATAAAAGTAAATAAAAAACTTGTACTTATTCATAAGGAAACATAATTTGAACAAACTCTAAAACCTAACAATTAGAAATTCCTTATGTAGGTTTATAACAGAAATAAGTTTTTACTAATCTAATAATAATAATTTCACATCTTCCGGTTAATCCTGAACTTTGAGACGTGGCTCAGTCCTAAGTCCATATATATATATATATATATATATGGATCTGAAGAAGCACACAACACACGATAATCTTTATTTCTGGTCTCCTGGGCCTCCTCAGTTAAGAATCCAATAGGCAACATGGTAGCCAAAATTATGTCGTTGCCATGAACTAAAACCTTGTTGACTGTATTGGGCATATAATACCACCCATATAAGGAAACAAAAAGTTCGGCTGTATGGAAACAGTACGTTCCACACTTTTGCGCATCGATCGACTTATTCGAATTGAGGGTAGTGAGAATTATAGAAAATCTGATGGGATGCAAAACTTTACGCTTATTTACCATTTTTTGCACAAAAGAGAACCTAAAATAGACACAGTGGCGGTTGATAAGAGGGGGGGGGGGCTTTTATTGAACGTTGAAATCTTTTTACTAACTACAACTGTGACATTATAATTTAAGCTTCAAATATCAAGTTGAATTATCATTAAGAGTATACTATGAATTTTTAAAATTTTGCATACATCCCCCCACTTTAATCGGAATTAAAGTCAAAGGGGCAGCTACTACAATTACAAAAAGGGAAGATCCTGACGAACACAAAAATTGGGGCAAGATAGATTTGATGATAATTTCTGCCCTAATTTCCGACAACTTTTCAATTCTTTTGTTTTAATCAAAAAGTACAATTCTTCTATTTTTCACAAACATGAACTGTTTTTCAATATGTTAAAGGGTGTTGGAGCAAACACACTTGAAAATATAGTCCGTTAATTGAGAAAAAAATTAGAAAAAAAATAATACATTTTCAGTTTGCCTTTCCATCTCTCCAATAGTGATGATAATTTAGGAAAAATTGTTTATGTTCCAACCTCAGGGAACAGTCCTTTGCTAAAACGGCATATAATTTTATTTCTTGGTTGCTGTTGAATTTAGGTAATTTTTCATAGGCCTCAACCACCGTGCGACGTACGTTTTATCTAACACTTTCACGACGTTGTGTCATACAACAGCAAAAACACAATAGTAGAGGAGTTTTGCTATCGCAACGTTTTTGCAAAAATTTGTTAGCACTTTCTGTTACTTGGGTAACCATTTTGTTATTTGGGATTTCATAAATGGCTGATCCACAGTTTCACTCCTTCTATTTTCCATTCTATTGCCCTCTAGTTTTTTCGACAAGGAAGGAAATAGAAGTGAGTGCTCTAAAGTAAAACTGTGCATCAAGCACTAAACAAGAATGGGTTTGGTTACGTCTTAAGTTGTAAGCACAACTTTAACTCTTTTTTTTTTAAGGACGCTTTCACAAACGCATCAAAGAAAAGCTAACAACAAGGAATCATAAATAGCTTTAAGTGTCTGTTGTTTTTCGTGTTTCATTGCCAAACTGACTAGGTCATCTAAGGACTTCTTTTCATCCTCTTCACAAAGGCAGTCAAAAATCTTTACATTAGGAAGTCCAGTTACGAATTTATTTACGGTTTCATGAGTAAGCATGTCTCGAAAACCACAAATAACTGCTAAGCTTCGTATTTTTGCGTACCATTCTGCTATTGACGTGTTCTCCTGAATATCGTTCCTGAAGACTCTTGAAGGAAGGTCATGACCCCCCCCCCTCCCCTGGGCAGTTCCATTCTTTTTTATATCTAATTTTGTTTTAGTGCAACCAAAGGTTCCAAATTCCCAACATAGTTGCTTATTATATATAATAATAATATCTTCCACTGTACAGGGAACATAGTGACAGTAGCGCCATCTCTACATAGTAGGAAGAAACCATTAAGCAGTTTACCAATCGAACAAAAATCTGATCAGGCCATCGTCGGTCCTAAAGCAGATAGAGTGCGTTTCGACATAAAGTCGACTATAGTAAATCGGACCATCAACATTTTCCGATTCTCGACCAATCAAACAAAGTTCCAATCGGACCATCGTCGGCCCTAAAGCAGATAAAGTGGTCATCGGCATAAAGTCGACTATATTAAATCGGGCCATAGTCAGTTGCCGATTCTCCACCGATTAAACAAAGTTCCAATCGGACCATCATCGGCCCTAAAGCAGATAAGGTTTGCATTGGCATAATGTCGACTATAGTAAATCGGGCCATCGTCAGTTGCCGATTCTCGTCCGAGTAAACAAAGTTCCAATCGGACATTCGTTGGCCCTAAAGCAGATAAAGTGGGCTTCGGCTTAAAGTCGACTATAGTAAATCGGGCCATCATCAGTTGCCGATTTTCGACCGATTAAAGAAAGTTCCAATCGGACCATCGTCTGTCCTAAAGTGCTGTCGGCATAAAGTCGACTCGCCGATGCCGACACACTGCCGATGTTGTCGACATTGGCCCGATTTAATGCCGACGATTTGTGTTTGCTGAGATATCTAGTCACTTCCCGAAATTTTATGTGAAATTCTTACAACATACGTGAAAACTATCGTAGAGTCAAAAAGAGTGACGTAACATTCATAACCCAGTGCACATTTTTTCTGCAAATTGAAAACAATGGTATTCTACGGCGTCGTGCAAAACCAAAACCAACGCTGTCGGTACCCTAATAGCACAAAAATATTCCCCGAACATTCGTTGAATGTTCAGCTAGTATATTGGGAACATTTACTGAATGTTCCCTCAAATCCTCTAAGCATACCAGGGATGTTCAGGAAATATTCTGTGTCCGCAGTTTTGATATTCCTAGAATATCCTGGTACAACATTGACATAATATTTTCGCATGATTTTCATAGCACATTTATAATATTATAGGTCATCTTAAAAAAGTTATTTGACACCCACGGGATTCGAACTCTCAGCCTTCCGTCCATACAACACCTTCCCAACGCTTTAACCTTTTGCGATACGGAGACTTATGAGAGAAGTTATATATTAGCGGGATATATCCTTTTGGACATTGTTTTCTGTTAGAAGAGCACAGTGAATTGTTTGTTTTTACATAAAATCTAGATCACTCTCGAATGGCTCAACCGATTTTCATGATTCTTTTTTTATTGGAAATAAATATTAGCCTTCCCGACAACAAGATTTTTGAACAAAATAAAGCACGTAGATAGAAAAATATTATTTCCTTACATGGATGATTTGGTGATATTTTTTTAGGTCAACAAAGCGGTTTTTTCTTGTAACTAAAATTAGAGAACTTTTTTTTAAAAAGAAAACTTCCAGCAGAATATAAAAATATCCCAAAAAAATCTTTGCCGCAGCTGTTACAATAAAAAACTTTACAATATTGTGGGATATTTTTAAGACTTGACTAGAACATTCGCTGAATATATTAGCCAGGATATTCCCAGAATATAAATGTGCTATCAATGTGCAAATGTAAGGACATTTTTAGGGCCTTATCAGAACATTCGTGGAATATCCTGCTTAGAATATTCTCTGAATGTAGGGTCTAGGATATTCTGAGAATGTCTTTTAAATGTGCCATGGATATTCTTCGGGAGACATTTTCTGTACATTCGGGGAATATCCTGTGAATGTACCAGAACATTTAGATATTCATGGCACATCGAGGGAATGTTCCTGGAATATCGTGTGTTAATTATTAGGGCAATATTATTTTCGCAGAAGCGTCTACATTCCTCTTCTCAGTGGCGGTCCCAGGGAGGAGGATCGCCCCCCCCCTTTGCTCCAAAAAAAAGTAAACAACAAAGATGATGGTAACCCTGAAGTTTTTGGAGAAAAAACGAGAAATTGGCAGAAAGTTCCATTAAAGACATTCTAGAACCCCTCCACAATATTTTGGGACAGTTTCACCTTCAATTCGTCACACCAAGAATAAACAAACGCATGACGTACTTACCGCGAAAACCATTGGAAATACAGAACAGTATTATAGAGTTTCTATTTATAAACAAGTTTTAGACAAAATCATTTCGTATATAAAAATGTCTTTTTGACCTGCACATATTCATACCAAGTTGTATACAACGTGAAGCCAAAATCAAGGCAAAATTAACTAAGTCGTTTCTAAATACTATAAACTGTTTGATTAATGCAAAACAGAAGAAGGTAAAAGCTTAAATCAAAACATACTTGATAACGTTTTCGAGGCAATGAACAAGTGTGGCGATATTTTTCCGTTGATAAGAATGTTCTTGAATTTTTGTCAGTAAGTAATGCTTCGTCAGAAAGAAGCTTTTCCTGCCTCAGAAACAAAAATTCGTCTGACGGGCTTAGCGTTGCTGCATATCAACAGACATATTGAAATTGACATTAAACGAGTCATTGACTGGTTTGCCCAAAAAAACCAGAAACGATTTTTTGTTTGAGATAGGCATCTTATGTTTGAGATATACAATATAAAAGGTAATGTTTCAACTTAAAAAGCTTTTATACCTCAAAAAAAAGTATGTAGCTATCAGGTTTTGTTTGTGGTTTGTTTGTTATCTATTTTTTTATAACTGAAAAAATTATACGTAGTTACTCAATCGCGGATTTCAGGGGAGTAGTTAACCTCCCCTACCCTGGCTTTAAATTTTTTATGAAAACATTTAGAAAATTACCCAGTCAACACCGGTACGTAAATATTACGTAAAAGTTACATCACATGATTACTTTGTTACATAAATTCTATGTAAACTGGAAGTCACAACAAGGTAAAAAGTAACTTCCATGTTCTGCATTATGCCATGCGCGAAGTTCCCTACTTTTTACGTAAATAATATGTAATTAAAATAACGTAAATAATACATGGCAACAAAAAATTGGGAAACGGCAGATATCGATTAACTAGTAACTAGAAAGTAAATCTAAAGGTAAAATTGAGGTAATTTGTTTACATAATATTTATATCTCTTACAAGTAACATTAACATAAATGTTATATAAATATTACGAATTGGAATGTAACATTTATGTAAAATTAAAGTCATATTGTGTACATAAAATTTATATACTTCTAATGTCACAAGAAGGTAAAAAGTTACTTCCGTGTTCTGCTTAATGCCATGCACAAAGTTCCCTTATTACGTAAATATTGTCATAAGGGTAATTTCCAATAATTACAAACAGTAATATTTAATAACATAATTCAATCTGTTACATTAACATAGTATTTACGTAAATCTAAAGTAAATAATATAATAATTACGAAAGTTTATACTTAATAATAAATTAATAATTAAATCACTAGGTTATTGAAGTTTAACCTTAAACGTTGCACTTTGTAACTGTCTTGAGAGTATGTGATTTTAACACATAAACACGTCGCGGATTGAATTATGTTATTAAATATTACTTTTTGTAATTATTGGAAATTACCCTTATGACAATATGATGTAATTAAAGAAACATAAGTTGTGTTATGTAAATAACTATTATATTTTTTTTACTTTAGATTTACGTAAATACTATGTTAATGTAACAGATGTGTTTGCTGAGCTACGCCGTGTGCTGAAAACAACATGTCTTAGGGTTTTTGTCGAGCATTTTAAAGTTGTCAAAATTTTGTTTTTCAAAATTCTACGTAGTAAAGGGTGTTTCTCAAAAAATATTAAAATATCTCTGAAACGAAAGAGTTTACAAACATATATTTTACTAATTCTTGTTCAGAACAATAAATTCTACCTACAGTTAAAGTCTTGCTAGGGAATTTTGAATCACCCCTGTATACTTGTAGCCTTTTCAACGCTGCTTTAGATATTAAGCTAGCGTCTCCGCTATTTAAGCGGTCAGCTTAATTACGGGTCGGCCAAATTATTTTCGTATATTTTTAGTTTCGGGTGTTTTTTTGTTATGGCCGTTTTATTTTTGGGAAGATCAATTCGCCCTTTTTATTTTCAGCAGTATTCAGGGTCGGCCGAATTACGATTCGGGATTTGTAGGAACACGGTTAATCACAAAAAGACAGCGGGTGTGGCCCGCAATGACTCTTTAGCTAGTCAAGGATCAGTAAGATAGTTTATGGTGCCTCAACCCGTATTTGACATATTAAAAACCTCGGTACGTGGCTGCTTAGAAAGATGGACCAGAGAGGCATACAAAAACCAACCCGACCCAACAACGGGGCTTTCAAACTCCTAAACGGTCGCCGCACACTGAGCTAAGACAACACTTGCACATGACGGGAGGAATATATCAAGAGGAATCTGTAGACTATGCAATGAAGCCGACTAATCAGCCATCTTATTCGATTTCCCGACATAGTCTGGAAGAGGAAGGTTCCCTAAAAACACTAACAAAGAGGCTGCTTCACTAGGTGTCAAACCTATTTAAGGAGAAATAGTACAGCCAAATCTTACCGTCTTGTAGAACGTAAATTTCTCGTCCATAAAAAATATTATTTCTGTAATGTAAGTGGTTAAATTTAAAACCAAATGGAAAAATTTTTCTTTAAACTTCCTAGGAAAACTGATAAAATATTTCTTTAGGGAAGGTTTACAGCGGATAATCCTGTACCTGTTCATTTCCTACTTATATTCGTCGAAGTTGATAATACAGTTCAAAGAATAACTTATCCTGATCTTCTTCCCTTTAGAGCCCGTATTCTTGACGGTGAGTAGTCACCGGTGAGTATTTGCCTCTCACAGTGGCGGCTTTAGAAATGGGTCTTGGGGGGGGGGGGGAGGGCGCATCGGTTTCAATTAAGTATAAAAAAAATCTGTATTCTAAACGACCAATTTTTTTAATTTAAACAATTATGTACCAATTTTTAAAAGGTTACACAGTGGCGGTCTTAGCCATTTGAAAAGGGGAGGGGGGGGCGCTTTCAATACGAAAAAAAAACTAGAATAAAAGCATAGCTTTTATGAGGAATGATATCAACGCAAACAAAACTTAGTAACTACAAGCGCGGATTTGGCCTCAAATCTAGAGGGGGGGGGTACTCAGATTTTAAGTTTTTTATTTCATACATTTTTTATTTTTGAAAATGTTTAAATGCGCCGAAAATTTTTGAGAAAATTATATTAAATGTAGTATATTATGAGTCAAATTAAACTAAAATCATGAATATCAACGGTATCATAGCGCCGCAGGCGAAAATTTTAAAGAAAATTGCACTGAAAACTGCATTTTTTTATTTAAAATTAAACTAAAATTGTAAATATATCAATGGTTTCAAAGGGCAGCAGGCAAAAATTTTAAAGAAAATGACACTGACGATTGACGATTTTTCAAAAGTGTGATTTTATGTAACCATATATTATATTGTTGTAATTGCAAACATATTGTTCTTTTTAGAAAAACGCTTTTGGTTGTCTATACTGTACACGAAAATAATATATTTATGAGTTAAAATCAATATAAGTTCAATACGACACAATAATTACCCATATTCAGTTTATCAAAAAAATTATTTGTACCAAGCTTATGATTCTCGCTTTGTGGTATGTCATATTCGTTTTTTTAAAAGTGTCTTTTAATTCTGAGGTACTAATATTTTTTATCAATGATTAGTTATTTGCAAATTTTTAAGTTTTTTTTTATTTAAAAAAAAGACCTCAAAAGACCTTTGTCTGCGACCACCTGCGATCCCTCGAAATAATCGTGTAATAAATTAAGGGTGCAAATCTGCTTAGGTGTGTAAATTGATTTAAAACATAATTATTTAGAAAAAAAATTAAGTAAAATTTAATTAAATATCAGAAAAGTTATATATACTCCTTTGAGGGTTTATAACACCCCCCCCCCCCCTTCAATCAACTACTCGTCATAAATCATTATTTTTAACAAAAACCTTTAAAGCAAGGGAAATTCCATAAGAACGTAATTATTTGAACAAAAATTTTATTTTCTCTACTTTTACTGGATCCCCCCCCCCACCTTTCTGTTAATCTACATCAATTTTATTAAAAGAAAAAGTCTTTTTATGCCACGAAGATATATTAAAACCCAATTATTTTTAAACAATCACTTTGTACACAAATCATTTTAAGGAATCGACCCCCCCCCCCTTGAATAGATATGTGTTTTGTGCCTTGGGTTACACAGTTCTTTCACTTAGATGGCTATGATTTACAATTTAAGGCATTTTAATTAGACATGCAATGCAAAAAAGTTTAGCCAAATGTGATTTATCCGTTTTGTAAAGAAAGCGAAAAACATGACCTATAATTAAAACCCATAAAGTGGTAAATCAAAGTGAAAAAAAATCCATATTGTTCAAAACTCATTATACAGGAGAATAGAATTAGTTATACATTTTTAAAATCAGGACAACCCTGATATTTTAAAATGCATTAAAATACATAGGATTTTACATATAGAGAAGTTGCTGTCTAAATTTGACATTTAGAATGATAGTTGCCCTTTTTAGATAAATATTTTTAAGGTTTCTTAGAAGTTGTAAAAGCTTTTTATTCATAAATTTTTTCTATATTACATATAAATAGATACAATAGTTGTGATCATTTAAATGGAGCACGCTATACCAAAATGCTTTTAAATTCTGATATTTATTAGAGCAAAGCAAACAAACTTTAAAATTGTTAGCTCAATAACGCGAAAATTGCTTGTTTTTATTTAAATATAATAAAAAAATCAATTTCTGATCTGGCGAAAAACAGTCATCCGGTATATCCGTAAAAAAGCCTTTAAACATTTTCTTATGCTTATATAAAATGAGCTTTGTCCACATTACTTACTATCAAAGACAGATAGTTTATTGTTACTATACTCCAATCCTTCTTCAATAAAAATATGTATTGTAAACGAATATTTCGATTCGATTGGGGTGGGGGGCGCGCACCCCCCCTCTAAAGCCGCCACAGATATCAAAAAGACGTAAACATTACAAGAGCAATAACGAGTGCAGACGATTGCTGGACAGACCAACGCCTGATACGAGCCAAAATGAACTTACACATTCCACCAGGAAGTAGCCGTCAAAAAAAGCAAATCAGAAGAAGATTCGATGTAGAACGCCTTAAAGATGATCAAACCAGAACAAAATTCCAAGTCTCTCTGAATCAAAAAGTGGGTACTTTAAAATACCCGGAGAATATTGACGATCACTGGAGAATGTTGAAGACAACAGTTAAACACAGATCCTCTATCAATTCACGATGGAAAGAAAACTTCCAAGAACTACTCAACAGAGAGTCTCAGGTCGATAATGTCATCTTCGACAAAATTCTGGAGAAAACTACACAACAACACCTAAGTGAGATTCCGAGATTAGAGGAGGTCGAAAAGGCAATCACACAGCTAAAGAATAACAAGTAAGCAGGCACAGATGGTATCGCTGCTGAACTCTACAAACAAGGGGGTCCCGCACTTAATTCCCAAATGTACATTGTAATAAGTAAAATATGGACCACTGAGACCATTCCTGCAGAACTTAGAGACGCCTCTATAGTTACCATTTTCAAAAAAGGCGACAAGGCCCAATGTGGAAACTACAGAGGTATATCTCTGCTTTCGGTTGCTGGAAAGATACTTGCACGGATACTATCAAACCGATTAATTCCGATTGCTGAAAAAAATTTGCCAGAGACACAGTGTGGATTTAGGCCCAATCGAGGCACAGCTGACATGATCTTTAGTGCCAGACAAATGCAAGAGAAATCTAGAGAACAAAATCGCCCTCTCTTCATGGCCTTCCTAGACCTAGTCAAAGCATTTGACTCGGTCAACAGAAAATACTGGCAAAAGCTGGATGCCCTCAAAAATATATTCAAATTCTTAGACTACTACACGACAATATGAATGCCACAGTCCTGAGCCACGATGGACCAGGAGAGTCATTCCAGATTACGACAGGCGTTAAACAAGGGTGTGTTATTGCGCCCACCCTATTCTCTATATTTTTAGGTGCCATGCTTCACCTTGTTGAGGAACATCTACCGCCGGGAGTAAAAATTCTATATAGATTCGACGGTGGCCTACTTAACCTAGGCAGACTGCGAGCAAAAAGTAAGGTCTCGGTAATCGAACTGCAGTACGCCGATGACAACGTCGTTATGGCCGATACAGAGGAAAGTCTACAGCTGGTAATCAACGCATTTAACCAAGCCTACAAAAGCATTGTCCTAGAGGTTAATCTTGCCAAAACGCAAATTTTTCACCAACCAGAACCAGGTACGAATCCCCAAGCTCCAAACATTTCCATAAATGGCCATCCTCTGCAGAACGTGAAACATTACCCATACCTTGGGAGCCACCTATCATCAAATGCAACTATTGACGCAGAAACACAGCATCACCTAAAATGTGCTAGCGCAGCGTTCGGACAGCTTTCGGAGAGAGTCTTCAACAATCACGACATCAATGCGGAGACCAAGCTTCGTGTCTACAACACAGTTATAATACCAACTCTAACATACGGATGCGAAACGTGGACCACCTACAGAAGGCATATCAAACTACTAGAAAAATATCACCAAAGTTGTTTAAGACGAGTACTGTGAATCAAATGGCAAGACCGACGAACAAACATAAGTGTTTTAGAAGAAGCCAATACAACTAGTATAGAAGCCATCAAAAAACCCACAACAGATAGCGACGATACAGAATAGAGGAAAATCATACTGGGTATCGAGTGATTGCCTATGATGATGAAAGCCGCCACTGGCCTCTCTCACTTTTCACATGGTTCAAAGTAACTGAGAAATTTGTTCGCATTAACGGACACGGGTGTCAAGAGTACACTCCCAGTCATTGACGACTGCATTCTATGTTAGCATTCACTATATTCTTACTCTAATGTCTGTAGCATAATATTCTTTTGTAAAAAAATATTTAAATGTTTACAAATTTTGCCCAGTAGGTTCAAAAATTTTTTTGTTAACTAAAAATACAAAAACGACTACAAAGTCTCCCGCATATCTCAAATAGCTATAGTTACTATTGTCCTCTTTTTCTTAATGCATTCGGCTGAAAGAGATTCAGCTTACTACAACATACCAGGAAAATGGCCTGTCAGACCCGCCTGTACACCCTTCGACCCCGTTTATCTGTCAACGATACGTATATCAAGGAGATAGTTATGTTTTATGGGCTGAGGGGTAGAGGGGGCGCAATTTCTAGTAAGCCTGATCTCTCAGACCGATGCTATTAAAATAAGAGAACAATAGTAACTATAGTAAGCTAAAAAAATAGCTAAAAGTGTTGTGCTTTTTCGTCGCAACCCTAATTTAGTTTTATAACCTATGATTTAGGTTCACTGGAGACTATTTTGTGTCATTAAAAGTGTTTTGAAAAAGATGTATCACATGACATGGTGATATCCCAGCAAACACAAATCGTCGGCATTGAATCGGGCCAACGTCGGCAGTGTGTCGGCATCGGCGACTACACTCTGGCCCTATGTTGGTCAGATTGCGATTTTCAGTTTTCGGTCAATAATCGGCAACTGACGGAGGTCCACATTACTACAGTCGACTTTACGCCGACACCACTTTAGGACCGACGATGGTCCGATTGGAACGTTGTTTAATCGGTCGAAAATCGGCAACTAACGATGGCCCGATTTACTATAGTCGACTTTATGCCGAAGCTCACTTTATTTGCTTTAGGGCCGACAACGGTCCGATTGGAACTTTGTTTAATCGGGCGCGAACCGGCAACTGACGGTGGCCCGATTTACTATATAGTCGACATTATGCCAACGCAAACCTTATCTGCGTTAGGGCCGATTATGATCCGATAGGAACTTTCTTTAATCGGTCGAGAATCGGCAACTGACGATGGCCCGATTTACTATAGTTGACTTTATGCCGACGCCTACTTTATCTGCTTTAGGGCCTACGACGGTCCGATTCGAAATTAATCGGACGAGAATCGGCAACTGACGATGGCCCGATTTACTATAGTCAACATTATGCCAACGCAAACCTTATCTGCTTTAGGGCCGATGATGGTCCGATTGGAAACTTTTTTAATCGGTCGAGAATCGGCAACTGACGATGGCCCCATTTACTATAGTCGACTTTATGCCGACGACCACTTTATCTGCTTTAGGGCTGACGATGGTCCGATTGGAACTTTGTTTGCAACCGATGATGATCCGATTATGTCACCTTAAAATTTTTAAATTGCTTAATAGTTTCTTCCTAGTATGTAGAGATGCCGCTAATGCTAATATGTTTCCTGTACAGTGGAAGATAATATTATATATATAATGAGCAAAGATATTTCAAAACTAGAATGAGGACTTGACAAGATGGTGGTACTTCTCTACAAGAATCACCTCTTCTTCCACTTAAACCAGCCCGACTGGTTAAGCACACCCGTATTATCGAAACTTTGTAGTTTGCCATGTCGGGCCGCTTTAAGCTACCACCGACGGACCTCCGTCAATCGCCGACGTTGGACCGAAACCAGCCCGACTGGTTAAGCACACCCGTATTATCGAAACTTTGTAGTTTGCCATGTCGGGCCGCTTTAAGCTACCACCGACGGACCTCCGTCAATCGCCGACGTTGGACCGCTTTAGGAAACCAATGTCGGACTTGAAAAGTTTACCGATGTCGGGTCGAGACCAGCTTGCCTACGTTAGACCGACCAAATTAAGCAGTTATGGGCGGATGGTCGGTACCATGTGGTTAAACCATATCGGACCTTAATCGTACGGCGACGGTATGCCGATGTCAGCAAAAAGTAAAACGCTAGCGTCTAACGCTACCTCGCAAAGCGGACAAAAAATACTGCTGGTCCGATGTCGTAAATCGACGTCGTGCCGATGACGACAAATTCGGCAATCGACATCGGACCGACGAAGGCCCGAGGGAACCGTGTTTGCTGGAATACCTTTGACAAGTAAAATTTTATGTGCCTAATAGAACTTTTGCAGAACATCTAATATAGTTCAGCTCAGCCTCTTTTCTATATTTTGATTTCTTATTTCTTTCAAAACAACTTTTTTGAAAAGCCAGCCAACTGTCAGATTGCACCATCGACAGACGAACCTTCATTTTGAAGGAAAATTAAGCACAAATGAGTACTCTCTTTTTCATTTTGTCCGTATAGTATGCTCAATAAACACTCTGTGGTTCTGTGACACACGCGTGTCACTCTCAGGTAAACGGTCGCGTTTTTGTGGCTCGTGTAGAAGGGCCTTTAGGTCCATTCTACACGAGCCACAAAAACGCGAGCGGTTAGTCGCTTGAAAATTTTGCCCATTCTATACGAGCGTATAGACGCCGCTTCTTTGTAGCGCATATAACCGGCGAGTGAAACGCGACCCAATTCTAGACTAGCGACAAAACGCCTCATATGTGCTATGGATCCCGTACAAGTTGGGTATATCGCGGTTCACCAATTAACTTTATTAAGTTTGTTGGCCAAAAAACGTAAAAAAAAGACGTTGGTGGGTGCACCCGGTTGGTGCTTATCGTCTAACCTTAGGGGTGTTTCATCTTAGCTTCGCAGAACATCGGGGATATCCCGATCTGCACTACTAATCGTGGATAGAATGATACGCTGGCATCCGGCGCGCGACTTTTATGCAACCTCTTGCGTTCAAAACGCCGGCACGCCAACGAACGCGACCGCAAAGTTGCCCGTATAGTATGCTCAATAAATACTCTGTGGTTCTGTGACACACACAGTTGACGCTTTGCGCATGTGATGCAGATTAATGTGACTTAAATTTTACCTTATTAATAACTTATTGTGACCTTATATTTACATACCAACTTAAACCTGTTATGTAAAATATACGTAGTTTTTACTTAACCCTCACGTAACATGGATGTAATATTTATGTAAAAGGTATGTCATTTTCAAGAATTAGGTGTACTTTGCGCATGACATTATGCAGTGTTTTCGCACATTAATGTGACCCAAATTTTACCTTATTAATAAATAATTGTGACCTTAAATTTACATTACAAAGTAAACCTGTTATGTGAAATACACGTAGTTTTTACTTGACTCTTACGTAACATGGATGTAATATTTATGTAAAAGGTATGTAATTTTATTTACATCACATTTTTGTAACAATAAGGTGGTCTTTGCTCTTGGCATTATACAGAGTTCCCGCACCTTAATGTGACCATAATTTTACCTTATTGTGACCTTTGAGTGATCTTAAATTTACGTAATAAGGTAAATTTGTTATGTAAATTTTACGTAATTTCTACATAACGGTGTCTACTGGGACACAAATAGTGATATTTACTAAGATCTAAAATAGTACCCCCCACAGGTCTAAATAGTTACACCTGTGGGGGGTACTAAATTTAAAAATAAAAAATTAAAAACACTTACCCATACAGAACAGACACAAAGTTATTGATTATTTTGTATTGTTATTTCAAAATACCACCGAAACTTTTTTTCTCAAAATACACCATATTTTAGAAGAAAATGCCCTGAAACTATTTTTTTTTTGACAGGTTTCAAAATGGCAAATGGTGAATACGCCAAAAATTTGACACATAATAGCTTCATTATTTGTGTTTGAGGTTATAAAGTTTAAAGATTTTTTAGACCACCTCAGGGGGGTGGTTTAAATTTATAGCCCCCAGGAAGGATTGTTTTGTGGCATTTGGTAATAAGTTGGTTTATATTTTTCCTAAGTAACCGTTTTTACAAGGATTAATTTACCTTATTTTATATCCCAAATCGTTCATTAACCAATAAAACACCTCCAATTTTGTCCAGAAAAATGCCATATTTTCAACCCGGTTTCAGCACAAAAAATATATTTATGAGGGCACTACGAGGCCAAACAAAAATAAGTGAAGGTTACTGATTATGCACGAAAAATATACCAAACAAAAAGACCCAAAACAACTATATCAATATACTTACAAACTGAAAATTAAACATTGAGGTTATCAAAAGCTCATTCAAAAAAACTTTCCTTACTCAAAGCCCACTCATTTTAAAGCTGTAGCTTTCATTAGTAGAGGTTCGTGCAAGCCAAGGTGCAAGAGGTAAAAGATCCGAACTCGCTGTTTGTGATTGAACGCAGCGCTAACATTTTTAAAGTGACATTTCGACAGTGACAGAAATGTAAAAAAAAACTTTTATTTAAGTTTTTTAAAACATTTCATAAATAAAAACACCTTTTAAATAAATACAAAATTAATCTACTCCTTATTTTATTATTACTCATCTAAATCGTTGTGTGACATCAAGTATTAATTGGAAAAATTAACGAATAAGGGTAAGTTTTAATTAGAGTGTCATATAGCCCCAATTTTAATTTGTTCTACAGAGTGTTTACTATTTAAACCCTGGGTGGGTTTAAATTTTTTAATTTTCTGTTCTTCTAAATTGAAAATGTCTTCTTACATCCAACAAAAAATTGTGTTAAAATGATTATTCAATAAAAAAACTTATTAAAATTCTTCTTATAATTGAAACTATGTCCAAAACTCAAGGTAGGTTGGTTTAAAATGCTTAAAACCAAACATTTCACCTAAACTTAGAACTCTTCTAAAATAGACTAAACCCTTTCAGGAAATCCCACCGGAAAAGTTATAATAAAAGGTACAAGCAAAAAATATGTCTTGCATCAATCACTTAAACAAAAAAAAAACAAAAACTTCGAAAAGTTAATTTAATTTGTCAGGCCTTCATACAATTTTTAAATGGCGGACAAAAGTCAGCTGCTATCTTTGTGTCGTCATTGGGTCGAAGAGTGGGGCAAAATTACTAGGCCGTATCTATTCTATAGGGACCGTGGGTGTTAGATGCAGAAATAGAGAAATTTGTATTCGTGCCAGCCTTTATCCCTACTCCCCGTCTTTCAAGGGCGTAGATAAGGGGGTAATGACCCCCCTCCTCAAAGCGGTATCTGTACCCATTACTCTCACGCATGAAAAATACGAAAAATATCTATTTTGCATCTTTTCTGTCTGTTCTGTGGTATCTGTCCCCCCCCCCCCCAGTAAAAAATCGTATCTACGCCCTTGCCGCCTTTACCCCAGATGACGGTACTTTATCGATGAGCTTTCCGCGCTCAAAAGTTAGATACATATAGGCTCTTAAAATTTAGGGATTTCTTAAATCTAAAAACTGTTACAAATTTTCCTTTTTGACAATTATTTTTGATCCCCTAGCTTCTCCTAGAATGTGAATTTCGGAACACCATACATGATTTTGTAATTTATGAATACTGGTAACTGAAGAAACAAATGTGTGTTAATATTTACTTAGTGTCAATTTGGAAAACGTTAAAATTGCTTCCTAAAAGTCCGGGAGCGTGTTTATGAAAATTTAACATAAACAATATTTTTGTCAAGGTATTTGTATCGAAACGCTCTGGTACCTGCCTAAATGTATGCCTGTAATTTAGGTGTTATTAAAAATACCATTTTTCGTTTGTTCTAGCTTTATGAAAATCTAGCAACTTAAACTAGAAATCTTGTGTGATAATTTATATACAATTTAAAGTAACATCTAATTATTAGTTGTAACAATTTCGATGTATTTTTTAAAAGCCACATCTTAATAATTAAATGTGTCTTAAACTTTTGGATGTGCACTGTATTGGTGCAAGCAAGCTTATCAGATAAGACTCTAGTTTTTTTGGTATTTATGTATTTTTATTATTTACATAATTTTGTATTTTTAAGCACTAGTCTTTCTATAAAAATCGTAATGTAAAGATAAGTTTTTTCATCATAAATTGTCAATTCTGATGTCCATATTAATCTATAAGTAATATAGCCATTTTTTTTTTATAGAAACTGAAAATAATATATTATTATGTACTGTTCGTACCTATTATATTAAAATATCTTATTTATTATTTTTAATAATAAAATGTGTAATTATCCCTTAAAATGTGGTTTTCTTATTTTTCAACTCGAGTCATCCATCCAACTGAAGACGGGTGAAATTATTTTTTGGGGGGAGCTGTGGGAAGCTCTGAGATTTTGATTATCCAGAAGAAACTCGTAAGGTTAGTGCAGAAAATGAAGACTTTAAAGGTGCATTATTTCAGTTTTTTTCATTTTACGTCAAAACTATGTACTTTATCAAAAAAGTGGTGGTATGACTTTTGAACTTAAAAGAAAAAGATGTTTCCCTCTCCATTTATGTTAAATTTTTTAGTTTCATATTCATTTAGCACACACGTTTGGTGAACCAAATGAGCATTTTAAAAGAGAAAGCTGCTCCCCTCGTATCCACCCCCCTTTGAGTGGTGGAGGCCTTGATAATAATTAGTGTGATAGCCAACAACAAGCAATCACAATATTTCTTCGTGATTTTTGAGTATGTTAGAGAAGGAATAATCAAAAAGGTCCTTTTTATTATTGTTTTAAACTCTAGAAGTAGTGCAATGCTTACCTAAAAAGAACTTGAAGATGCGTCGAATATATGCAAGAGTTATTTTTTTACTATAGTTCTTTAGACTTAAATAATTCATCCTCGTAAACTAAAAAAAAAAACGTAAGAAGAGTTAATTTTAAGTAGGAATTTGCCCACTTAATTTCTAGGTACTTACATATAATTAGTGCAGGACTCCTTGCAATTCCTGCACAAAAGCGTACAACTCATATTTGAGACTGCCCTACAATTACATTTTGTCAGCTCTTCTAATGCCCCATACACCAGGCACAAATGTCCGGCTTGCAAATATGCTCTTTGAGTATGCAAATTTAGAGCATCTGATGTTGGAGGCAGGTCCTGAAGGGGTTTGTTTTTACTGGAGCTTTTATCTCCACTGTATAAAATGGTAACATATTTTTCCAAGGTATTTGTAAAATCAGTGTTTTCTTGCCATGTTTTAAAGCAGCTTTTTTCACCTTTTAGAACGAAAGGTGAAACACTATCGCAGCATGTAAAAGCATGTAATCCGCGCAAAGCAACTGATTTATCTTGTCCCATTTTTGCGGCTATGAGGAATGCTGGTATAGATTTTTTATGAGTTCCCGAACCATAGCTTATTTAAAGCTCTCAAGCCTTCTCTTTGCAAGGCAAAAAAATGACTAATGCATAATAAACCGTTTGCCCTGTTTTACTTGATCGTAAGCATGTATAATAATTCGACCATCGCCTTCTTCCAGAACTGTACTCTTTCCAACTAGGTCTGATTGATCTGTACCAGAACTAAAGATATCCTTGTTTATATCGATAACCACTTGCATATCAAAATTTTTTAGCACAAATTTTGCAGTAAGCTTTAACAGCGCTTCTTTGTTTTCTGTGAATTTAAAAAAAATCTGCCAGTTAGAAGGTAAGTTAGAATTTTCGTTTACTAAACGACGTGTTCCAGCACCTCGCTCGGTCCTTACTGCAATTTTAAGACTATCCTCCAAATATCAGAAACAAAATCTACTCTGGAAGCTTTAATTTTGTGTGCGTCATTAATATAGCACTTTTAAATTCAGTTGTAAGATACTGAAAAAAGTTCTTTGAAGTTCGAGGTACAATCGTGTAAATCAAAGCCGCTCCGTTATACACAATTCCTTCGCATTAATTATAGCAGTAGTCCGGCATATCGGAACAATATTTGTCAAACAAAACATTTACAATTTGGGACTTGTTTGTATGTCTTATATTGCCAAATGTAGACAACGATAGTGGATAGGCTTGATTATCAAATTCAAAAAATTTATCAAGATCCAGATTACGATTTTGAGTAGCTATTAGTAGTGGTGAAAACAAAGAGACATCACATTTTAGATATTGATTTAAATTATTAAGATTTTGGCCCTTTCTATAAGCTGTGTTTTTAGGGTAGGAGTCAATTTATACATTAAAAAAGAGGGGGACACGCGGAGGTGTAAAACGACAATTTTGAGGTCTTTAAAAAATTTGAGCCTGTTTCTTTTCTTATAGATTAGTTTTTTTTATTAAAATCCACTAGAAAAATCCAATGAGAGGTACCTACATATTTAAAGGTGTGAGAGAGGTTTTAACCGCCCACCTGAAGGGGCGCGAAGGGGGGGGGTATGGAGGCTACTTCTCCCCCTCCTAAAATAAACGTTTGGGTTCAATTAAGGGTTGCGTTGGATTTTTCCATCACAGATTAAATATAACTTATAGGACTATAGGAAAATATGGGAGGGGAAAACTTTTTGTTCAATTTTTTTATCGAATATTTTAGGAAATACCATCTAAAGAAGCCAAGCATCTTTTTTGGTAAGTTTGTTAGTTGTTTGGTCTCTTATGTTATCCAAAATTTGGTTTTTGGTGTGTTTTTAAAATATTGGTAAAATTTGAGGTTATGTTTTAGGCGTTAGCGCAGGAATATAAGAACAAGTGATACATTAGGCGCGTTTCTGCGAGCTTAACATAGTAAATAATATTCTCTTTTTCTAAACACATTCGTCTGAGAGAGACCCAGCATACCAGGAACATACGGCCTGTACACCCTTTGACCCCGCTGTCTAACTACCTTTTTGAGATAGTTATCCCCTGACAGATATGCGGGGTCGAAGGGTGTAAAGGCGGGTATTTTTTGTGATGGTGTAGTATGCTGGATCTCTCTTAGACGAATGCATTTAGAAAGAGAAAATAATAGTAACTATGTTAAGCTCGCAGAAACGCGCCTATTAAATCGATAGAGAATTTTATGCTCTACAAAAAATCATACCACAACTTTTTCGATAAAGTCTATAATTTTGATGTAAAATGCAAAAAAACGAAAAAAATTCACCTTTAGGGGTGGCTCCCCCCCTCCTTCCAGGGAGGGGAGGTTGGCTCCCATTCTTAAAATATTTGGATGGGTCCAATAAATGTTTGCGCCAAGTGGCTTGCTTTAATCACAAAACGCGGTATCTTCGGATTTTTCAGCTTGTTGGGCCTCGACTATACGGGGTCTCTCTAGAATAAATGAAAAAAAAGTGGCTAAAATTGCTAAACAGAACACAAGCTGTACGCAAGAGTTTATTGTTATTGTTGGCGGATGCCTAGTTTTTATACGGGGGATAGTCAAAAATAAGGCATTTTTCTAATTTTTGAATTTCTGTTTCAAGCTATTTTAACAATTTCAAGGTTTTTTTAAGCCATAATATTTTAATTTCAATTATTTGTAGGTAAGAAAAATAGGTTTGGCTTGGGTAACTTAAAGAGTTAGAGGTGTTCATAAAAAATATGTTTTAAGATTAGAGTATTCATTACCATAGGTAGCTTAATCGGGTTCAGAATATCTTGTGAGCAGCAGAGTCGAGAAAAATCACTTAAATATCGTAATTTGCATCCTTCATGCAGCTGTCTGCCAAATGGAATTGTGTAAATAGTGTGGCGTAAGGGATCAGGTTGGGGAGTAAGGGATAGTGATGCGAATATATAGTAACCTTCATATTTGCTCGGAACAGTTGGAGACCATGCTTAGGCCAGTGCACGTGGGCATGGGACCAGAGGTTTTCGATCGGAATGATGCGAATGCATCTAGACTCTCATATCCAAATGCCAACCTCACCTTCTCGTGGTGCTTCCTGTCGAGGCTCTGGCAACCGAATATGGCCGGTATAGCCCTATGGGGAAGTTGAACTAGACCCAGTAACGACTAGGAACTGCTCCATTAAGGACCTGTACAAACTCGTACAGGGGAAAATTTAATGGTGTGGTTAAACTAGAATCAACACTAGGAACTGCTCCATTAAGGACCTGTACAAACTCGTACAGGGGAGTGGAGTGGTTAAACTAGGATCAAAGGGTGCACAATAAGCCAGTAATGGCTGCAGTGCAGTGACTCTGGCCAGCCATCAGGCTGGTCGGAGCCACAATCGGGGGGTTTTAGTCGGTAGGGATTCGACACTACCCGGGCTCTCCTGATAGAGGAGAAATGACTCTGGCAGGAAAGTAGTTCGGGCGTCTTATGCAAGATTTCCCTTTGATACCCTTGGAAAAAAAAGGATCAGGTTCTCAGTCACGAACCTATTGAGAGGTTTATTGAGTATATTATGAACCAGTGATAGTCATGGCTCATAACGGTGGTGGGTGTGACCATCAGCTTATTTTAAATAATTACATTTTGACCAAAACACATCTGACTCCTTAACTAATAATGCAATACACTAAAATTAATTTTAATGAGTACAGAAAATATTAGTTTTTTGAATTCCTTAAACTATTTTCACATGGCCTTGTCGAAATTACCAAAAGTTTTTGGGTTTGAAGTTTTGAAAAAGGGGTATTTCCCTCACTTGTTTGACAGTACAAAATCAGAATTACGTTGGATCTATGCCTGCTTTAAAATGTTATGACCCTGATAATTTAAGGGTAAAAACTCATTTTTGTGGGTTATTCCAGCTATTTCATTGAATTAATTCAACACTTTTTTTTGGTTTGGAACAGTTCTGGCTAAGGGAGCCCACAAAATTGGGCAAAATTTGTTTTTTTTTAAATTAAAATGCTGGTCTAGCCAACCATCTTGGTTTTACTAAATGACATAGCTGCCGCATTTATTGCTTAAATTTGGCCCTTTTCAGTTCATTATCGTTTAAGCACCCGGTCGTTTCTTCTTACAAATTTAGATTTTGTGGCACGTTATAACACTGTGGAGAAAGTCTATTTCCAATAATTTCTTTAACTTATCTAGTTTTTGAGATATTCAAATTTCAATTTTTGGAAGGGATTATATCACAAACTAAATAAGATACCCTAAGGAGAATTTAGAAATTGTTTGTCTTTTGAAGATTACACACAAACGCATAATATGCTGTTTATCCATTTTTGGTAATTTTCAATCAACTTATTAAAAAGTGTTGATACAAACGCTTTATTTAAAAAATGTTGCTATTTGTAATTGCTTTCATAAATTGAAATTTTAAGACTTTAGAAAACTAGATTTGCATAAAAGCAAACTTTATGAGATCAGAAATGCCTCTCTAAAAAAAAGCTACGTCAATAAAGGTTTTATTTTTTCTATTAAATTTTGTTTGTATTTTTGTTTTTTCAATATGTATAAGTTTAGGCCAACTGTGTCATAAATAATAAACTTTTAATTGCAGCCCAAAAATATGTACTGGTCCAGTCCAGGTAACTGGGCAAACCAACTCAGTCGACGGGGCGAAAAAAAAACTCTTTATTCCTGCACCAAACTTGTGCTGTTCCAGTCCACCTAACTGGGCTGAATCAACCCAATCGGCGGGGTACCAAAAAAATAAACTCTTTATTCCAGCACCAAACTTGTGCTGTTGCAGCCCACCTAACTGAGCTGCACCACCATAATCGAAAGGGTACCAAAAAATAAACGCCTTATTCCAGCCCCAAACTTGTGCTGTTCCAGCCCACCCAACTGGGTTGTACCCACCCAATTGACGGGGCACCAAAAAATAAGGTCTTCATTCTAGCTCAAATTTCAAGCTGTTCCAGCCCAGCAGGTAGGGCTGTCCCAACTATATATATATAGCTATTGATATTCACAGTCCCTTATAATGGGTTGCTGTAACCCATTACTTTGGATTATAAAACCACGCATGTGGGTCGCTTTAAATCAAAAACTGTGGGTTGCGACAGTTAAAAAAAAAATATTTGGAGTAATTCAAGCTGTGGGCTGTCCATTATTTTACCCGCGGCCCTGGTCTGATTTAACCCATATTTTTGGCTATGGCTACCATTTGTTTTCTCAGTGCAGCCAGGAACGATTGGACTCATACCGAGAAACGAATATCGTCTTACGGATAACCAATCCCAAATTGCTATTGAATGGTTAATATGGGAGGAGAAGGAAAGACAAATTAGGATAAACCTTGCGGGAAATAGAAAAGAGCAAGTTTTGGCGGTGGTAAAAGTTGACGATTTTTGCGGGGAAACCAACCAGGTTACTGTCATGGATGCCCTAGATGTATTAAATTTAACAGAAGCGTTAGTTCTAGCAACAACACCCGATCAAGGTTGAGGTAGTGGAAAAGTGGGAGTGCGATTTTAGACGTGATATGAAAGAAAACGGGGAAATTCAAAAATACACAGAAAACCACCCTTTCATTCCTTTAAACCCTAGAGATGCATGCAAAATTAATGGTAAAAGCTGGGGAGGGGGAAAAATTAATTAATTACATGGACGTATGTAGTCTCTACCCATGGGTCAACAAATATGGGAAATACCCTATAGACCACCCTAAAGTGTTTGTTGGGGATGAATGCAATGGGCTACATTTAATGGAAAGCGAAGGTCTGATAAAGTGTACGATTTTACCTCCCCAAAACCTATATCACCCTCTGTTACCTCTAAATTTAATAACAAACTAATGTTCTCACTTTGTTATTCCTGTTATAAAAATATGGATCATAAAGAAGAATGTACCCATTTGCCACAACACACAGCTTTCACAGGCACCTGGGTGATGGGTGAGGTGCATAAGGCTTTGGACATGGGTTACAAAATTATTGAGATTTTTCAAAATTTGAGAATATCAGGTGGATCAATATGACAGGGATTCAAAAACAGCATGCTTCAGGGTGGCCTAAAGGGTGCGAAACAGAGATGGAAAGAAAAAATACATTAAAGATTATTTAGAACACGAGGGCATTCACCTAAACCCTCATGAAATTGAGATAAACCCTGGGCGGCGGGCATTGGGGAAGGATCTTATTACAAGTTTTTGGGGTAAATTGGGTCAAAGAGAAAAGCAGTGTAAAACTGAAATTCTGCATAAACCAGAAGTTTTTTCATCTTATGATAGATCCTTCCAAGATTGTCAACACAGTTTTCCCAATAAACGATGAGACTCTCATCGTTAATTGGGAATACAAGGAGGAAGTGTATGATAGACTTTCGACAGTTAACGTGTGCTTGGTTGCTTATACCACTGCTCAGGCAAGATTAAAGTTGTACAGTTATTTGCTATGATACAGACAGTGTTATACATCTTACTAAACCCAGTGATAAATATCAGGTGCCTACAGGTAGTTTTCTCGGTGAAATGACCGACGAGCTAGAAATCTACGGAATTGGGAGTTTTATTACTTAGTTTGTGTCCACAGGACCGAAAAGTTACGCCTATCAGGTATGGTCAACTAATGATAAAGAAATCAAAACGGTATGCAAGGTAAAGGGCATATCTTTAATATATTCAAAAAATGTACTGTATCGGACGTTTCTACAACGTTCAATTTTTGAGGTTTTAAAAACGTTCTTTTTTTGTCCAGAGAGTTCGTCATTTTGTAAGCAAAAAAACATCAGGTAAAATTTTTACACTAGATGATTACTTTCCACTTTTTAGAAATATCGTAATTTGGAGACTTGCTACCTCTCTTTAAAATATACCGAATTCTACATTTTAAAAACGTCAAATTTAGACATACTTAAAAATGTATTTTTTACGTCACAAAAATTTGATATGTAAAAGGAATAAAGTACCTTGGTACTTATAGAGATAGGAATGTTCATACTTCAAATTTGAAAGAATATAATGAAATTGGGTATATACTTTTTAAGCAAAAGATCCATATCCAACAACTCACAAAAAGTATACCACGTCTATAAAATGCACTGGATTGGACGTTTTTACAACATTCAATATTTGCCGTTTAAAAGACATTTTTGTGGCAAGATATTTTCTCATTTTTAAGTAAATTGAAAAAGGTTTTTTATTTAGAGTTAAATAGCATTACCAGAAAGTTACAGTTACAGTTTGAAAAACATTTCTTAATGTCCTGTCTAAAACCATTTTAAGACGTGCAAAAAACGTTCTCAGTGGACGTTCCAAGGTGTAAGAAAGTTAAACGTCTCCGAGACGTCGTTAGAACGTCTTTCAGGCATATAAGAGTCCAAGACTACGTCCCTGGGGCGTCCGGTAAGTCCGACTGGAACTTAAAACGTTTTAAAAAGATTAATAGGTCCCTAAGGAACGTCCAAAGGACGTCTTTTTTGTGTGCTGGGAAATTCTTTTTAGTTCCTGAGAACGTCCCAAGTACGTCTTAAAAAAGTCCGAGATCGTCCTAATAAAAGCGGAAAAAAATGATAATTTAGGGACGTCCAAAAACAGTTTTTAAACCTTCAAAAAACATCATATGTGCTGCAGTCAAAAAGTTTGAAAAAATTGTACTATAGATGCCCTTTTTTACTCCTTTTGAATGCTCTGATAAAAATTGCTTTATATTAAACTAAAATCGTAATAACCAGTGACATTATAGCGCCGCAGAGTTGAGAGAGATTGATCCATGTATTGAAAATATCTAAGGTTTGCTGGGGATAAAGTATGTAAACATTAAATCACTGAATTAAACGCTCATGATTTTATTGTATCATGCATATAATAGATGTATTTAATATTGTACCATATGCTAAAGATGTCCTAAAAGTAACCTTCTTTAATGGTATGTCATGAGTATATGCTAAGGAAATACTAGAATAAATATAAAATAGCTTGTGCGCTGAAAGGACCAAATAATGTTTCCATAAGTGATATATACTTTGCATATGCTAAAGATGTGCCAAAAGTTACCTTGTTTAATGGTATTTCTTTAGCATGTACTAATAAATTACTAGAAGCGCATTCCTTTGATGTTCTTTTGCAGTACCAGAATAGCATGTGCGCTAAAAGGACCAAATAATATTTCAATAAGTGATATACACTTTGCATATGCTAAAGATGTTCTAATAGTAACCTTCTTTAGTGATTATTAATAGATTAATATATTCTTTGCATGTGTTAAAGATGTACTCAGAAGGACCTGCTCAAATGGTACATTCATAACATTTGCTATGGATATCCTAAACAGCATATACTTAAATGGTATGTTCTCAAAAGGACATCCTCAAAAAGAGGTTTAACGCATATGCTATGCATGTAAATGTTCTTTCATTGCTATGTGAGTAGAAGCCAAGGGGCTATCAAATAGAATCACTTTTAAGGGCCTAGGTCGTTGAGATTTGAGTAAATTTAACGCGTTTTTGATCACCAGCAGTTCTGTGACAGTATTCTTGACGGGGTGTGAGGTGAGTACTCACCGGTGAGTATTTGCCTCTATCACTTTCCACATGGTTCAGAGTAAGTGAGAAGGAAGACATTTGTTCACACACGGGCACGGGTGTCAAGAATAAAGCCTCTGATTGCATCTCGCTCAGCTACGCCTTTAGAAGTCTGACCATGTTTTAGCACCTTAATCTCTTCCAAAAGACATTAAACTTATTGTTTTGCTCGTTAATAGTATTAAAGATGCTTATTAACCAATCTGTTTTAAATGTTTTCTCCCAACAGAAGATAAGAGAAATTGATATAAACACAAAAAACTGAGTACCTTTCAAGACCACGACCCTTTGTCATTATTTTTTTTTGTACATTTAATAAACTTAGAAATAAGGTAAAATGCTGTAAAAGTGGTATTTAAATAAATATATAAATATGTGCTTATTTTAAAGAATATATTTTTTCCCAAAACGTATAATGTGACATACGTTAACCAAAAACTAGCCACATTTAATAAAATTTAAAGCATGTTTTTGACATTTATTTGATAAAATTCAAAGCATGTTTCTGACGTTTGCCTATGTTTTTGCTTTAGATAAAAAAACTCTCCAAATCCTCGTTTTAAAAGAAGTTTCCATCATTACATGATTACATGGTGCGTCTATACCATATAGAAATAGAAAACATGATTTTAGTAACTGTCTGCAGATAAATAAAGCATGACTTTTTGGTTATCTATGCAAAAAAAAAGATTTTTGTTTTTTACCCAACATTAAAGAGAAATAGCGGAAAATAGTAATATTGAAAAAATCTAATTATTGTTGCCTAAAAATTACGCCACTTCCGCCAGTTTTCACCAAGTATTTACGAAAAAATCATTTAAAAACATGGTCAGAATACCAAACTGTCAAAGATTCAAATATCGCAACAATGAACGTCACCAAGTAAAAAGGCACATCGCTATGGAAATCATTGTCGCCTTGATTTATAGTGTAAAGATGGTGTGCTGCGAGAAGTGCTCTTTGGTCGAGATTTTTAAAAGTAAAAAAGCACTATTTTAGCTATACTTGTTGTGAAAACTACTATTATTTCCATGGTCTATACTTAGTTTAGTTTGCGATCAAAAGTAGGACCCGCAGTGTTTACTGTCGGGCTTTTGTTTCTAGTAAATTGATGTATATTATTAATGAAACACTTAATTTTCTTTTATTTAAATAATTTATTGACAAACATAAATAATAAACAGTGACTAATCTTAAAGTTTAGCTAGATGATTTTTTTAGGAATTTATGTTTAATATTTCTGAGGTTTAAATAAATGTATAGATAAATTAAAACCACATCCAATTAGCAAAAATAGGTACAACCGAGGGTACAAACTAAAATTTAGGAATAAAAAAAGGCATAACTATTTAGGTTTTTATAATATATTGCACATAATTATGTTTTATGCCACAAAACAGTGTTTACGGGACATACTAACAAATAAATTTAAATCTTAAGACATAGTACCTTGATGAAATATAACCCCATTCAAATTGCCATATCTCACATACACTTTGGGTGATAAAAATATCGAAAATAAAAAATATAAAAATTATTTTTGTTACAGTTGAGAAAACTTGAATTAGTCTTAAATATTAATCGTATAGGTATTGGCATTATGTGTATTTGTTGTCTTGGATTTGGCTTAAGATCAATTAGATAAGGATGACAATTTGTGTGTAACTACACTGTCAATTTAAACTTAGCGACATAACAAAACTAAAAAATTATATCACATTTTCTTATTTTTGTCAGCACCTTGATCGTGATATAGAGCGTGGAGCATATTCCTAAAAAGTATTTTTTGTTTGGTTTTACAAAATAAGTATTTAGGGAGAATATAAAAATGTATTATTTTTTATCATTTACCCTTTTTGTGTGAATGCCCATCGAAAAAGCAATATCATTTTTGGCTACCTTAATAATAATGTTTGTAATACCTACAAAGTAATTTATTTACATAGTACGTTTGTTCATAATAACAGTTCGCAATTTTTCGTGTGCATAAATTATTAAATTGAATGCAAAGAAAATTACAAAAATAAGATTTGGTACTACAAGAATTTTACATGAAAAATCAATGAAAGTGCCTATGTACATAATGATCGCTTAAAACTAGAAATTCTGTACATGATTTTTATACGAATTCAAAAATAAACTTGTCAAACTTTAGTTTCTTTGGTTTAAAAATAGTTAAACAGGAATTTTACCCTTCGCTACCAAAGCTTTTAAAAATATTGCAAAAATAATTATTTAAAATTTTATTTACACAAACATAAAATGCTTTAATAAGGTTAATCCAGTACTGATACTCCGGAATCATTCCATGACATTTTTCGTCCTCTACATGCGTAAAGCAAAATTATTTTTTTTAACAACATACTTTACTTTTATTCGACTTTTTATATCCTGTGCATAAGAATCAGAAAAATTCTATTTAACACCATCATCGAACGGTGCTAGATAGAGGGGTTGAATTATCTGATTCCAGTAGTGCTTTTGACCCTTAATGTTATCCCTTTTGCCGGTTTTCCAAAATTACCCCCCTTCCCCAGCCGGTTTAGACTGGAAGCAAATGGTGATTTAGCAAAACTTCCCCCATCATGATTCTAAACGACCATTTTTTTTTAAATTTAAACAATTACCTACCAATTTTTAAAAGGTTACATATTCATGAATTTAAACTGAATAAATGGGGTAGCTTTATAATACTTGGTACTGGCAATACGAAAGGAATGATATTATTTACTTTACTTGACCCTTTCTTATTCATATTGCAGGATTAATAAAAAGGACTCGTCATTCGAAGTTTTCTGCGCCATACCAATCAAACAGTATATTTTCACATCGTACTCAATACGTATTGAAAAGATTGTCTTCTTTTTCTTTCAAAGAGCATGTTCTCTGTTTTGACAAAGAGCGTGATATATGAAAGAACAAGATAGTTCAATAGTTCAAAATGGTAGCAATAATAGTCCAAGAGCTGATACACATTGTAGGCTAGATCTTTTGGTGACCGTAGAAATTTGTTCAAAAGTCATCAGATCAAGAATTTTGCTTTACGCATGTCGAGGAACAAAAAATATGTCATCAGACTCTGATGTAGACGAGGTTTCTGGCAAAGGGAAATTTAATTGGGGTCTGAAATAAACTTTGTAGGAAAATATAAAATATTTAGTTCTTAGCATCGCAGGCAAAATTCTGGTTGGGAATAAACATTGTTTTATATCATAAAAATTACGAGTTGAGAAAGTTATAAAATAGTTACCTGCTTTACAAAATAAACAAGAAAAAAAAGTTATACTTAATTTTAGAATTAGCTAGAAATTTGGCCACGGCAGAAAATTAACAAGTAAATAACAATTTGGTTAAATTTATCACTATGACGGAGAGTACCAGTTCGACGGCGCGCCGGTACCTTTGCTAGGATGGTACAAATGAAAGCCAGCACCAGGCGCGCTGTGGTGATAGAACTGCGGTTGATCCACATATGAATACACTTGAGGTTTTAGAGGCAAAGGACTATCGGGGTACTGCCTAAGGACGTCCTGGTAGGGCACCGGCGAGTCGAAAGTGACTCCCCCGTGGATTTGCTGGTGCTTGTCACGAGGCGAAACGCTGGACGGAGGTGTCATGGCCGAGTGGTAATCCATGGAATACCCGGAAGGGTAGTTTTGGTGTTGAGCCAGCAGGAATTGATGGTCGCTGTATGAAGAGGAACCTTCGCTACCGGGTGGCGTGGGGAGAGGACCGATTCCTGATTGGCTGTCTGTTGGGTAATACCCTGTAAAAAAATACAACAAAAATCATTGAAATGAAATTATCAATTTATTGATCAGGGTTACCAACGCAACGAAGAATTTAAATAGGAAAAGTGGGTTAACTAATACCTTATTTTAGATGTTTTTGAAGTGCCCACCCTTCAAGATATACAGGGTGTCCCATTTAAAACGTACCATCGAGGATTTCTCGAGAATCGCTAAAAATACGTTGATTTAGTTTTCGAGGGGAACACTTTTTGACTTGATCTTGAAAGGTTTTTAGCACGCATCTCCTTCGAGGGTTAAAATTTAAGCCTATATTTTGAATAGGGAAAGTAAGTCGAGTGATACCTTGTTTTCAAGGTCTTCTAAATATCTTCACAAAAGTTTAAAGTTTTTCACCTTTAAATTGGCGTGGGCTAATGGAAAAATCGTTTTTCTTTTAGGAAATAAAAATTTGATTTTTGACAAATTTTATTATTTCATTTCTTCTTCTGGGATACATTCCTACGAGGGGGGAAATTTATCTGTATAATTTGAGCTTACTTTGAAAATGGATATTTTAAAAACGAATCGTTACATCTTTAAAATTTCAACACTTTTCTGAAGGAACTTGCAAGACCTTCACAACAAGGTATCACTTGATCCACCTTCCCTTTTTAAAATATAGGATTAAACTCAGTGGCGTTTCCTCCATAGGAGCACATGAGCACGTGCACTCTCACACAGAATAAGGAAGTAATAATAAAATGTCTGATTTATATTACTTTGTAATATTATGATTATTATGGCACCGCGTCAAAATTATATAAGTATTTATAATTTAACACAGCCAGGTTTCTTTCCGTCTCGCACGCTCTCATAGGTCCATCTTTTCAACGCAGTTCACGCTACCAGGGTGCCGATTCTTGAATGTAGGAAACATCGCACGGGAACGGTCACCTCCTTGATATCGACCAATAACGCGCTTTAAAGCTATCACGAGGTATCCGAAACCTGTCCGACTACAGCCGAGCCCCACCCGATTGGCGTGTTTGTGAAGGAACCTTCCTACACCTGCCTCTAATCAGGAGAACGGGCTTTCTTGAAAAACGATAACCGAGTCAGCTTTACGCGTGTACCGTACAAGCTTGGCAGATTCTGAGCCTTCTTATTGGTCGAAACGAAGAATGGGAACGTTCCCAGGCGACTATTCTCTTGAAATTCAAGAATCGGCAACCGGCTGCTCTCGCCGCCGAATGAAATGAACCTCTGGGCTGCGTTCAGAATGCCCACACCCAGTGTAAAAATCGCACCGGTGCGTGGTTTGTCGCCATTCAGGAATATGAAAATGACCGGTGCGTCTCATTTTCGTCGTTCGGGAAAGGTGGTGTGTCTACTGGTGCGTTTATAACGTCATTAGCAAGGCCACTAACATGCGGCAATAAGGGTCAAAATTGCACATATGTATGTCTATTTTAGTGAGCTTATCACACCACACCGTCACCTCAGTCTCGACTTGGGCGATGTTTGGTGTGCTTGAATGAGGTTATGATATGGTGAAATTTTGATCATTTTTAATGACAAGACTGTTTAAAATTTTAATTTTATTCAATTTTTTTTTAACTAACTGTAGAATATATGGTTTTTAATGGGTCATTTTTAAGCCAATACACATAAAAAGTATAGGAAGTAAAAAAACGTGACTTTTTTATTATTCTTTCTATTTTTAAATGTAATGTCTTATTAGTCTAGTATAGTATACAGACCGCTTTAAGCTACTGCGAACATAGGGCGGAAGAAGTCTAATTTGCCAGTGTACGTACATGCAGAGACACCGCACGCCTATCAGTGAAGCAACCAATACTCAGGCTTGCGATCACCACTTGCATGACTTTCCTTTGGTATTTAGTACGCCTCTAACCACGGTGCTGTGTGGAGCGTAGTCAATGAAACCGGAATTTGGTCAATAAATACGCAAATTTTTATAACGTAATTTTCTTATTTTTTGTCACTGATAAATAAGAGCGTTTTATTGTCAACTGCTCAGATTTATCAGTGACGACATGTTACAATGAAAATAATAACGAGAAACAAAATAAAAGCAAGTTCTCAAAATAAAATAATACATTCTAAAAACCAAAAAGATTCTCCCAGTCAAAAAAAAATTAAAGCAAATGTCCGAAAAGTCCTCCTTGCTCGGCTAGACAATATCCGAGCCTACTATAAAAACCCCTTCTAACGTTTCCAAGCATGTTAGGGGTGATAATTTGAAAAGCTTCTTCAAAAACAGATAGAAGTCATTAGGAGCAAGATCGGGAGATCGAGCTGGCCATAAAATAGTTCCCCGTGTACTTATAACCCGATTAGGAAATACATTATCAAGATATTCCCTAACAAGGCCAACATTGTGAGCGGAACAACCATCTTGTTGAAACCATGTTTCACCAAATCTTACACCTAACAACTGCCTAGCAGTTGGAATAATGTGCTGCTGCAGTAGATCCAAGTATCTAGGACCATTCAAATTGCAATTGCCGTTAATAAAAAATGGCCCAATTACGTGTTCCCCTATAATACCCCCCCCCCAAACATTTAGTTTTTGGGGATACTGTGTTCTTACGTCAAAATACAAATGCAAATTTTCCCTCGACCAATATCGAACGTGTGTTGGGTTATGACGATTTGACCATCTGCACTTTTTCGGCAACTTCGTAGACATCCATTTTTGGTTTTAAAAATGTATTATTTCAATTAAGAACTTACCCATCTGTTTCTCGAGCAAGGCAGAAATAAAACAAAATAATAAAAACAAAATGAATTTCCAAAAGATAACACTGCAGCGTGCTTCGAATCCACCTCGGTCGTACGGCACGGAGAGTAAATTTGACTTGATTCCCCCTATGTTCGCAGTAGCTTGAAGCGGTCTGTATACTTTTTTATAGCAGGTCCCAAAAAGTTCTTGATCATTTTTAAAATTTTGGGATGTTTATGTTACTTTTCAATGACCTCATATTTAAATGATCTGTTAAGAAATAAAATAGTGGTGGGGACGGTTTTAAAAACTATCCAGCATTTTTCTGCTCACTTGCAGCCTGAACCATGCTTGTTTTTGGTCACAAAAAAAAACAATCCGGGAAACCAACCGAAAACCCAGCATTCGAAAATAAAAGAGGACAAAAAGCCTATATTTTTAAATTTTTCTACCCACTTGCAACCAAAAAAAAAATATGTTTTTGGATCATGTTTTATTAGATAATGTGACACAAGAAAAGCAACTGCAAAAACCAACCCAACTTTCGAAAATAAGCGGAAACAAACAGCCTATTTCATCATTTATTCCAACATCCCTTTGTTTTGTTTTTGTAAATTAGCTGACATTAGACAAGAATGACAGATTATAGGTGGTGTGTACACTTGCGGACCTACCGAGTGCGCGCACCCACACGATGGTGTGGGCTTTCTGAACGCAGTCCTGCTTGATGACGCGTAACAGTCGCACATGCAATGAAGTAGGTGGGGCCTAGCAGGATATCTGTATGTTTTTAGTGAGCGAGCAGCGAGGGATATCGCGAATTTCAATAGAGAAAGGCGCACACATTTAGTGTGCTCCAGTCCGCTTGCTTTGCATTGTTGCTGTGGTTCGTGATGCATTTGCGCGTTTCGCGATTTTTATAATGAACTTTTTCACCTGTCTTTAGAGTACTTGAAAAATAATTTTGGCTCTTTGAGTATGGAGCAAAAAATTGAAATAAGAAATGCTGGTAGACCGAAATTGACTTGGCGCAGACCACTAATGGCAAAACTAGGGATTTCAACAGAAAATTTTAAATGGACATGACTTTTGATTATGCAACCTACAAAAAAAAATTCCTATCAATTTTTCAAATTTGTGAAACCTCATCTTTATAGATCAATATAGTCAAAAAGTGTTCCCCTAGAAAACTAAATCGATGTGTCTCGGGTTTTTTCTTAATTTTTAGCGGTTTTTGAGAAATCCTGGGCACTGTGTACAAAATAGTAAAGTAGAGTAATGACCATGACTTTAAGTGTGACACCCATCACAATAGAAGGGCAATTGAATGCTGCTGACAAGAAAAAAAATCAAAAATTTTAACAGCGTTTTAAAAAGTTCTCTAAAAATGTAGACAGTTCGTTTGCAAATAAATTTCGCTTCAACCCACGCAAACGCGTGTTAATTTAGGTTACCCAAATTTCAAGCCAAAATATATCCATATCAGATATGCGATTCGCGTTTAATAGGTAGTAGGTTACTTACCCGTTGAACTACTCGACCGACTACCCGCACTGGTGATTCCATGAACATTGGCCCTTATAACACTCTCCCTGTTGGCGTACAACTGCCTGAGTAACGCAGAAGCTGGTAAAGGGCCCTGTTGTTGTAATTGTTGATGAGCACCAATCCATTGGATGGTCGTCCTTTGTTGTTGCTTCAGTAAAGCGTCAGTACTAAAGTCTGTGGGTTGGTGAGTTGGAGACTTACAGGCGGGCAGATGTTTAGACATCGCGTTTTCCAAGTCTTTTACCGATGTACCAGTAGGTTGACCTGCTTCATCCAGTGCCTTTGGGCTGTTTATATTATTATTTACTGGGTTGGCACTTTGGTCTATCGTTGGTACTATTGGTTGTATCCCTGCGTTCGAGTGACACGACGATGCTGGGCTCATTACAGTGCTTCTGTTAATTTGATCTTCTTCCAACTCATTTTCATCTGCCGATGTATTTTTTCGCTTGGCACCCCGTTTCACTGGCGGACTAACTTTATTAACCCTGTGTTCTACTGCGGTACTAATCGGTTGCAAAGGGGCTACAGTCACTTGATCTAATCTTTGTGTTCTTAGATCGCTAGAGTCTTTATTTGTTCCTGGATCGGTGGTATGTCCTGTGCCTGCACGTGAGGCGTCCTCCAAATCTTGTGAAGGCTCTTGAGGTGGGTTGGGTGGTCCTCCACTGTTCCTGTCATCTAGAATAGGAAGTATGTTACAGTGTTATATGTTACTTGTTTCTCTTTTCTCGTTTTTGTTTGTTTATTAAGATTTTTTAGTACCTATAAGTATGTCAAAGAATAATTCTTATTAGGCCCTAAATAAGGAGAACGTAAAAACCGATCTAAGAACAATGAAAATTATGCATTAATAGAGACATTTTTTTTAGCCAGGTACTATTATGGCCGAGCAGTATTTTGACACTGTAGACAGATACGCGTGCGCAGCAGCCACCAAATTTAACGTCGGCCGTAATAGTGTTTAAAGCCTGAATTTATTTGTGAAAGTTTTAAAATCGGATATAGCCCAAAAATCAAATATTACTTAAAAACACAGCAGTAATCAAGGCTGAATTAATTAACATCTAAAAAAGTGACGACCACAATATTTACGGATTTTAATTTTTATGATTTTAAAAAACTGTTAAAAATTTATTTTTTGTGGTAATGGTTTGTAAAAACATGGTAAATTTAAAAAATGGTGCCAGCAGGCACGTATAGCCATCCATAAACTTTTTTTTAATTCTTTTTTGGTTGAAAATGCAATTATCTATCTTAATGTGAAAACTGCGTGTCGCTAGCTGCTACGGTTCGTGAGTTGCAATTTTTAAAAAAGTTGAATCCCCCTTTCTACCCTCTTGCCAATCCCCCACCCCCATCAAAAACTAATCAGCTAATAACAATCGATTAAGCGGTCTTTGAGTAATCGTGTTACAGACAAACAGACACCATGAGAAAATTTCGTATTTAGGTCTTTTTTGAACCATATAACTTAATTTTTAGTGGAAATAAATCCCAATAGCCTTCATACTATGTATGAATGGCTAAAAATGAAATAGAAAAGAAAATAACCAAAAACAGCGAAGAAAAAAATGTTTAGGTTATAAATAATGGCCGATCGCAAAGCCACTACTCCAATAACACTCATTTTCGCAACCGATTTAAAAACAGGTTAGGTTAAAAGACTTTTCATAAATATAACTTTAAACTTTTAATTCATATATTCACTGGTTTCTCATGCAACACCTGTCAACTAACCTCCTCGATCCTCATCTGGGGAACCATTTTCAGGGTCGTTACTATTTGCTTCTTCCCTTTTTACCAAGTGAGAATTGTCTTCAAGTTGACAACAGTCCATTACTAAGTTTTCATATTCTCTCCCACTGAAAATAATGAAAATAATTTATGGCGTTTTGAAGTTATAGGAACCAGTTCGGCATCGATTAGTTTTTCATGCAAACCCTGAAACTTTTCTAGGCTTACCTAAGTTGCATTCACATTGTATTTTGTATCTACATTTTTTTGTATACACTGAGAATATGGGGCCAACCCACGACTGTCGGTTGAAAATTTGGGGCTACCAGAACTCACACCGTGCGTTACTATAGCACACGGTATGATTGTCCCAAATGATTTCAATTTAGCTGGGAGATCTCAGCAAGTCGTGGGCTACCACAATTCAGGCATGGGATTACCTCAGCCCAGTTTCATGTATTAACTTTTTGGGTCTGTGGTAATTCACGGTCTGGGCTACGATAACACGATGTAAAACACTGGGGCGGTAATGCGCTGCGATATTTACGTGTGCGGTGTTTTTTGCGCGAGAAAGAAGTATGCGGTTTTTAGCAGAATTTAAAATAAACTTTATAAATGAATAAATATTTCCTCGTATGCTTTTAAGAGTTGTCAAAAATAAATCGTGATATTTCGTTCAAAATAAGTAAAAGTCAAAAAATCAGCTCGTGTTAATAGTGCAGACCAGTGGAGTGTTTCCCTACATTTGAACACTCGTATAGGATACATCCCAGCAAACACAAATCGTCGGCATTGAATCAGGCCAATGTCAACAACGTCGGCAGTGTGTCGGCATCGGCGACAAGACGCTGGTCCAATGTTGGATAGATTGCGATTTTCAGTTTTCGGTCAATAATCGGCAACTGACGGAGGTCCACATTACTACAGTCGACTTTATGCCGACACCACTTTAGGACCGACGATGGTCCGATTGGAACTTTGTTTAATCGGTCGAAAATCGGCAACTAACGATGGCCCGATTTACTATAAGTCGACTTTATGCCGACGCCCACTTTATCTGCCTTAGGGCCGACGACGGTCCGATTGGTAATTTGTTTAAACGGACGAGAATCGGCAACTGACGATGGCCCGATTTACTATAGACGACAGTATGCCAACGCAAACTTTATCTGCTTTAGGGCCGATGATGGTCGGATTGGAACTTTGTTTAATCGTTCGAGAATCGGCAACTGACGATGGCCCTATTTCCTATAGTCGACTTTATGCCAACGACCACTTTATCTGCTTTAAGGCCGACGATGGTCCGATTGGAACCTTGTTTGGTTGGTCGAGAATCGGCAACTGACGATGGTACGTCACATTAAAATTTTTAAACTGCTTAATAGTTTTTTCCTAGTGTGTAGAGATGGCGCTAATGTCACTATGTTCCTTGTACAGTGAAAGATAATATATATATAATGAGCTAAGATATTTCAAAAGTAGAATGCGGACTTGACAAGATGATGTTACTTCTCTACAAGAATCACCTCTTCGGCCACTTAAACCAGCCTGACTGGTTAAGCACCTGCATTATCGAAACTTTGTAGTTTGCCAATATCGGGCCGCTTTAAGCTACCACCGACGGACCTTTGCCAATCGCCGACGTTGGACCGCTTTAGGAAACCAATGTCGGACTTAAATAGTTTACCAATGTCGGGCCGAGACCAGCTTACCTACGTTGGACCGACCAAATTAAGCAGCTATACGGGCGGATAATCGGTATCATGGGGGTAGACCATATCGGACCTTAATCGTACGGCGACGGTATGCCGATGTCAGCAAAAAGTAAAATTTACCATTGGGCCGACGGCGGGCTACGGTCTAACGTTGCGTCGGCAAACATACATTGGGCCTACATCGCAAAGAGGACAAAAAATACTGCTGGTCCGATGTCGTTATTCGACGTCGTGCCGATGACGGCAAATTCGGCAATCGACATCGGGCCGACGAAGGCCCGAAGGAACCGTGTTTGCTGGGATAACTACAAAAATGCAAAAATGTCACTTTTTGTAAAGCCCTATGCCCACTAACGCGTGCCCATGCAGGGTTTTTTGACGCAAGGGGTTTTTTGAAGCGCGCGTGTCGACCTTGAAAATGAAGGGTGAAAACACCTATGCATCTTTTTCACACAGAATAATAATAGGTTAAATCTGGTGGATTTTCTGGTCCAAATATTGACCAATAAATGTCTTGGGGTCTGAACTAAAAGAAGTATATTAAATTGTCGCTAGATGGCGCCAGATTACATTTTACCAAAAATGTGATTAATAACATTTTATAATTATTAATATTAAAGTGCTGAAATATTATATTTTGTTCTTTAGTTTTCTAAATATTGTAATAAATGAACTACCTAAAAGACGACACAAAAAAATCCCAAGTACCTACTTCTTAAATTTTAATTTTTAGCACAATTTTAATATTCATTTTTTAGTTGCTAAAATTAAATTTTTACTAAGATATCTATCCGTAATAATTTAAACCTGTTGTGAATAATTAAATTTAAATGAAACACTATATTATTGATGAAAGTAGTTATATTAAAAATTTTCCATATATAGAAAAGTCCTAAAAAATTGGCAAGGCACTATAATTATTTCCTCTATAGCTAAGTGCCGAACTGTATGTAGAAGAATGTATATAAAGACTTGTATGACTCACTTAACTGGCAACTTGTTAATTGCGGTATCTGAAATAAATAAAAAACAAAAAACAGAAAAAATATTTTTGATATAAAATGTGGGCCTATTTAGTATACAAACCCAGGCAATAAACCCCATAAATTCTCATGAAAGTTGGTGAGTTTTTGTATTGTTTTATAGCTGTAAAACTGATATAGAAACAACAAAATTTATGAGATTTATCTTAGTTTTTTTTTCACATACTCGAGCACATACCACATAGAAAGCATATAAAACCTGATACTGATTTGTGGAAATTTTTATAGGTATATCTCAATATATTTAGTTACATCATAATTTAAATAATCTAAAAATGGATAAACTCATCCCATATTAAAGTTCTCTTTTTGTCGTTGACACGTTGACACATTATGGAGCTGATGAATACTACATCTTTACAACTGTACAGTTGTTCACTTTCCATACTTCCTGGCTTTTCAGTTGATACATGCATGATGACGACATTGTAAAACGGTTCATTTGCTGAATTTTTTTCAAGTGGGTTTATTTTGATGGCATGAACCAACACACAATTGTAGTTCTTGGCCCAAAAATTAAAATAAAGTTACAGATCAAGCAGAAAAACTCTATGTGAGGATATTTTTGGGCAATTAGAATAATTTACATTAATTGACAATAGGTAGGTACATAAGATTTGTCTGTTGTTAGCACCTCGGTGAAATAATTTTTTTAAATGGGCTAAAAGGATAATAGACAACATGTTTGCTCATATCTTGTTTATTCTTTTTGAAACTATAAATCGGAAGGTTTGTTCTAGCTATAGAGCTCCAAGTTGAGATATTGTAACTACCTTTATGTGTGTTATAATATTAAATAACTGTCATTTTATAGTACCAGAGGCTAATTAATGATACATATGGACAGTGTTGTTCAATGTCACACTGCAACAAGAGCAGCCATCAAGAGTGTTTCCAATCTATAAATTCAAATTAACTACAAGCTTTGGCTTAAGTATGACAGTCACCTCCGCCTTCGTACTTGGGAGAGGGGGAGAAAGGGCTTAGTGGCTCAAGTCACCACCAGAGCCATTCAATATCACAACCTAAAGATTGAATTTTTTCCCAAAATCAAGAAAAAAATGATGTTATGTAGAATATGCTGATGTGCAGCCCCCCCCCTAGAAACAATTTCTGCATATGCCACTGGTCCGTATCTTTTTTACACAGGCTGTTGAAGCTTATTATCACAAATGCTTAGGTTACAACAGTCGGAAAAAACCTGATCTTCTCAATTTTCACAATAAAACCAACAAAATTGACTGACCTAATCGAAACCCAATACTAAAAAGCACTAACCAAAGCAACCCAACCACAGAAATGGTAAATTGTCATAACTTTTGCCACAGCCTTCATTAGCATATAAATTAATTAAGTACTTACTATGGTCTTGGATCCACATCATTTATTTCTTGTTGAAGCAGCTCTCTCAATCACAAAAACTTTTGCAAAACAAACAAAAAAAATGGAAATTTCGAAATTTGACAAGAGAATGCCATTCTGGAAATAATTTTTAACATTTTAAAAAAAAGTCCCTAGAATTCCCCAGAAATGCATGCGATTCTAGTGCAAAAATAGAACATGTTCTATTTTCAATGTTGGCATTCCCGCGTGCATCTAAAAATATATTTTTAATTTTTAACACGTTTTCTCAGAATAATTCTGAAAAATAATTTATTTGCTGCACTTTCCTGGTAAAACTGTTTAAATTACTCAATTTTCTTTCATTTTGTCGAAGTTTAAAAAAAAAATATTTTAGGTTATCTTAAACGTCAAAAAGATGCACGAGACACGCACGAGGTGTTGCCAACATAGGTATTTCTAGGAAATTTGGCCAAAAACGCATGCAACTTCATGCATTTCTGGTGAGTTTCGTGGAAACGCGCCGGTGTGAACAGGAAACGCCGAGTGCCCACCCCGCTTCAAAGCACCCTGCATGGCCTCGCGTAGGTGTGCACAGGGATTAAGTTGAACAGAAAACCTAATGAAAACTAAAAAAGTTTCAGTGTTTGCATGAAAAACTAATCGGCGCGTAACTAGTTCCTATAAGTTGAAAACCCCATAAGTTGAAAACCCCATAAGTTGAACAGAAAACCTGACGAAAACTAAAAAAGTTTTCCAAAAACTGTAGGCAACTTGAAAAGTAAATAATGTTTTATCCAAATCCACATTGTGTCATGAAGAATATTTTGGTATGTTGTATATCTACTTACCTAACTACATAATTTACACAAATGATATTTTGTTCTTCGGCGTTTTTGGCGTTACATACTACAGTTGCACAAGTTTGAATCCACGTGTAACCGCTATTTTTGTTCATTATCCTATAGTAATGTGTGAGTACTTGGCCTTTGGTTATTACTAAAACAAAAAAAAACATATTACGGTTTTGTGAAAAGCATAATTCCGAACTACAAAATAAATTTAAAATTCAATGCCTAAATTGCTGAATAAAAATTTTTATTCAAAAAGGATGATGAAAATTTAAAAAAAAATCTTGACTAAAAAAAACAACCAACATTATAATCACGTAATACTGTAATGACAGGTTGTTAGAGCCTAAGTACATGGTCTAGAATAATTTGGTAAACTAATAGAAATTTATATTAACAGGTTTTGTTTTGGAAACAATTTGTTCTCTCATTGATTTATGTCATTTGGAAAGACAATCATCGATATTACAGGCAATTTTTTCTGTTCATATGAGACAAAATTGTTCATAATTTTAATAATAAGAATAATAAGTACTTCATAAACGGATGAAGAACTCCATAGTGATTGGAATGTCAGGAAATTTTTTTTTTCCAAAATTCTTAAAATAGCAAAACATAACAGGGTGTTTTATTTTTAACATCAGCAGCAAAAAAAATATTCCCGGTAGCAAAAAAGGGTCTGCAATAAGATATACATGTAGTTAAAGTAGTGCCATAGCTCCAACAAACTCATTATAAAGTGTGAAATTCAATAAAAACAGGTTATAAAAACCTTAGGGTTCCAGGTACGTATTTAGAAATACGGACCTAAATAATAACATTTTTATGCGTAAACTAACATTTCTCTATTACGGCAACCATGAGTTCGTCCCTGTTTCTTTGTGGCCTCCCGCAATAATCAATAATAATGAATTTGTTAGATCGATGGTAGTATAGTACGACCATAGATCTAAGAGACTCATTATAAATGCTAATCCCTTACCCTAATAATCACCTATTGTTCGGGGTGTGAAAATTAATAGAAAAAAAGCTGTAAAAATGCTACCAATTCTAAGGATTACAGGTGCGGATTTAAAAATGTGTAATTATTTCCTAATAAGTACACGTTTTTGGCCGAATTAAAATGTATCAACTTTATCACTAATTAGGAAACATTATAACATTAGGGTTTGATTACGTTAAAAATTAATTTTCTTCAAATAATTGGGACAGACTTAAGATGCCAAGCTAATTTGTAGTTTTGAAAATCAGTTAGCAGTTGGTGTTTGGTTACAAAAGAAGTTATTTGTTGTTAATTGTGATTGCATGAAAAATGTTTTGTCCGTGGGATGAACAACCGAGTACGCCACGTGGATATCAGGGAATAATGGCGTTACAAGAGAAATAAGTGATAAAAAACAATTTAAAGGCGATATTTTGTCACTTGATACAAAAAAGTGATATTTGACGTTTATACCACCCTTGTTGAACGTGGGTTATCAAAATTTTGTGCATTGAAGGAAACGGCAGCTTTAGCACGAAGATCGGCAAAAACAGTGTGTAAATAAACCGATAGTTGGGAGAAGAGAAAGGAGGGATTCTAATACTTCTAAGAAATTGGACATGGGTATTGTGGATATCATTCGTAGAAAAATATATCAAATGTATAATGAACAAATGATTCCTACTTTACAAACATTAATTCAAAGATTAAAAAAAGATGATACAGGAATACAGTGTTGACGTGAGACACCAAGAAAATGTATTTTAAAATAGTTATGGAGTCGGTCCGTTTAAAAGAATGGAGGATGGAATATTTAATTGCAATACACGAGTATAGAGAAAGTAATAAGGATATTGTTTATCTCGATGAAACTTGGTTTGACATCCATGAAGCTCCAGATAAAGGTTGGGTAGATTCGTCTGGTCACTGCACAACTAAGGCTCCATCAAATAAAGGAAAGCGTATCACAATAATTCATGCTGGAACAAAAAGTGGGTTTATACCAAATGCGTTGGCCTCATAAGCCAAAAATATAAAGGATTGCCATACTGACTACCATGACGATACTACAGCGGAATTATTTGAAGACTGGTTCAAGAATAAACTGTTACCCAATATACCTCCAAATAGTGTCATTGTGATGGATATTGAGAGCTACCACAGTAGAAGGCTAAATAAAGTTTCGTGTTCAAATGACACAAAACTTACCATTCAGGACTAAGCATTTTTAGTACAAAAACAATACTATTGTGATACTTTGGCGGAAGAAATGGGCCATACAGTGTTGAGACTTCCTCCTTACCATTGCATGTTTAATCCAATTGAACACTGTGGTAGCTTTAATTAGGTCGGCGGAACAGAATTTTAAGTAAAATCTGGGAAAATTGCGTAGCTCATGTCCACAATATAGAAAAATCATATGTAAATATAGATCTGCTACCCAGAGAAAAAATTATCATAGACTTTAATGACGACAGTGCCAATGAAACTGACTGAAGTTAAAATTTGTTAATTTTTTTACTATTATTACTATGTACTATAACTATATATATATGTACCTGTTAAACTCAATTTTATAAATTTAACTTATATTTGTGTTTTTTGTTCTATGAGCAAATATATTTTGTAGATGTAGGACGTGTCTATCAGATTAAAATAATTTTTTCATTTAAAAAAAATTGTTAGACCGAACCGACAATAAAACATATTATCTTCTTCACCTTTAAGGATCCGTGGTAGAAATTCACTGATCTCTTACAACACTAAGTGCGTCCCTGCTGCCATTCGGACACCCGCAGAGTCGCAATAAATGCTTATCGGTCATGAATAATAATGAGTCTCCTAGATCGATGGTCAGACTATACTATAATACAATATTAATGATTTCCCTTGCCATTTTATTATATAAGGGTTTTCATTCTAGAACGCATTTGTTAAATAGGCATACTTACGATCTATATGACTTTTTCTTAATTTACTAGCATCCTCTCCATGGCACAACGAATACAAATTTCTACCAGTCAGTTCCTCAGGGGTGTAGTCCAAAAATTCGATCACTTTTGGTTCGCAATGGGCTATTTTAAAATCGAAATTTATTCTAGTTACGAACATGTCCGATTCCAGCCGAATTTCGTGGACGCTGGGCGGGGGTAGAGCTATCGCAAGGCCTACCATTCCAAGAATGGGCGGGGGGGATTTCCTCGAATGGGAGAAGGTATACTGCGGTCGTAGTCTACATAGGATTAGTACCACCTAAAAATATTTTAATTTGTTTAATTGTATGTAAGCTATGCGACGAGTAAAGCGTAGAAAAATCGCCAGCCTCCTCGAGAATGCCTAATAAAATATGTGTTCTCCAAAAGTAAAGTTATGTTATACCTATGGGTGATGCTTGAGTTTAAAATGGCTGTCCTCTTTGCGTTTTTCAAAAACTGAATTCGTTCGCCCTTTATATTGCTATATGGGTCATAGTTACGATTTCAAGAAATAGTTTTTAGAAAATCCGCCAAATGACCTCGACAGAACAGTACTACCATCTATATTACAAGCCTTGGAATACGCATTTCGCACTCAAATTCAATGAAATGGAAACATTTAGAAAGCAACAATTATCGATTCTTGATTTTCTTTGCCAGGTTGCCCGGGTTTTCAGAAAAAAGAAAACCTATTTTTTTCGCCAAAGTAGGAAAAAAAATGTTCCAAGTTGTAGTTTTTTTTTTATTTGGGAAATTATGGCCTCAAAGTCACTCACTTTCATAAGTTGCAGGAAGGGCGAGACAATAAGTGAAAAAAGTAGGCTTTCTCTTGCTTATCTACAACACTTTTTTCTGTTATGAATCAGACAAAAAATTCTGAATCGCAAACGTACCCTGTATCCTGACGATTTGAAGTGACATCCTCTTTTGGTTAGCGTCGATTTCATTCGGATACAAAATGCCCTGTCGAACCCTTTGTAAGGAGGACTGGTTCCTAATGACATTACTGACGAAACTGTAAAAAAATATTTTTTTCATAACTGTTTCTATAAGGGGGAGAACGTTTGTCCTCCCGTATCCCCCGCTGAATTATGGCCGGACAATATTTTGACCGACCGTAATAGTGTTTCAGCCTGACTTAGGAGCATTCTTATTTTGAAATTTAGAAAAATATAACATAAAAATACAAGAGCAATCAGGGATGTTAAGCAGTAATTGTTTTAAATGTCTTGTAAGCCTGTTGGCATTAAACTTAATTTTAATTTGAAAATAAATAAATAAAATAAATTAGAAAATAAAATAATCCAAAAAAGCAAAGAAAAAATGTTCAGGTTAAAAATAACGCCGACTGCATACCCGCTATTGAACCAATACACACTCAATTCGCAGGCAACTTAAAGTCAGTGATTATTAATTATTATGTTTTCACATCGTATTCAATACGTATCGAAAATCAAGCATCTTGTTCTTTCATCTCTTTGTCGGAACAGAGAGCATGCTCTATGTCTCTATGAAAGAAAAACAAGATATATTTTCAATACGCATTGAGTACCACCTGAAAACATACTAGTGTAAGGTTGGCAATAGTGGCGATGGCGATGGCGAGTCGTATTTCAAACTCATTTAGTATCTCCCCCGGTATACAGGGTGTCTTAATTGCCATGGGCCACTATTGCTATCTCGGTAACTATAAGAACTACAAGGTTGGTCAAATTACACAAAATGTACAGTTTTTGGGATACATTAAAAATCTATCTAAATATTCTATCCTGAGGTACGGGGGTTTTTCGAACAATTGCAGAAAAATATTTTATCAAATAACGCAAAAAGTATAATTTTTACAAAAAATTCGTAAAAGAAAATTTTTTTGCATTTTTGACGTTCTTCAATTTGGTATTTTTAAAGAAAATTTGCTACGTCTAGATATTAACATCAACTTACTTTTTTTAAATACGGACCTGTATTTTGTAAAAAATGGTTATTTATGTTTTTTCGTACTTTTGCCGTTTTATCAAAGGTGGCTTAGAAAGCAAAAAGAAACAATTGCTTATAAAAGCCTATGTTCCGTAATACATCTGTCAAGGTAAGTTTAAATCAACATGGCAGCGTTTTCAAAAGGTGAAAAATTAGATTTAATTTTTTGTACCAAATCGCAAAATTAAATTACAAGGCTAGAGCGAAATTTGCTACTACACGGATTGAGTACGGTGTTGCACGGATCATTTAAAAATCCTTCCAAACGGGAGCAACCGCCAGAGGACGGGGAAGATGAAACAAATATCAAGATTTTGAGAGAAATTGAAAAAGAAAGTTTAGTTTTAAAAAACGTGTTAAAATAATAATTAATACTGTTAAATAAGTTTAATTCAATTAAATGGTAAAAAGTTTAAATATTTAATAAGTTAATAAAAATGTTTTTCATTAGACGCTGTATCAGTCTGTTTATGTTATTAAAAAAGACAATTGTTTTATCGGTCGTCTAAGCCACCTCTGACGTTCATTTTTTTTGTAAACCCAATGAAACTTAAATTTTATTTTTTTATCATTAAACCTCAAACAAATATGGACATGTGATACACCGATAAAATCAGAAAAACAAAGTTCTTTAAAAAAATTGAATAAAAAATACAGGTCCGTATTTAAAAAAAAGTAAGTTTATGTTAATATCTCGGAAACTAGACGTAGAAAATGCCCTGAAAAACTATCAAATTGAAGAACGTTAAAAATTCAAAAAAATTTTTTTAACAATTATACTTTGTGAGATATTTGATAAAAAAAACTGCACATTTTGTCTAATTTGACCAACCTTGTAATTCTTATAGTTACCGAGATAGCAATAGTCGCCCATGGCAATTAAGACACCCTGTATACTTATTATTTATTGTTTAAAAGCCACTGAAATATTTTTGGCTTATTTAACGTTGAAAACGTTCTTAAGAGTCAGCTGATACCACAATATGAACGTGGCATTCTCCGATTTGCTACAAAACGTGAGACCCGGGATAACCAGAGAACCGGCATGGAATAACAAATTGACCACGTACTCAATGCGCGCTTACTGAATGTTTAACCGCCGATAATATACCAACATTTCCTGTCGCTATCACTCTATCTTTTCAATTGTACGGAGAAACCAACTTGAGATTTTTAACTTGTGGCAACACAAAGAAAATATATGAATAATAATAACTTTTACTGAAAATAATCGTCATATTAAAATACGAGGCATAAGCAGTGGCGGATCCAGGGAGGGCGCGGGGGGCGCGCACCCCCTCCGTGTACAATATCAACGTTTTAAAAACATTAAAGAACCACGCACTGGACACTCCTAGCTATAAAACATATCTCTATCGATTTCAACTAATTTTGAATATGTTGTATAACTAGTGCTAGTTAAGAACATGGGTAATTTTTATATCGTTTCTATGACCAGCTTCTGAGATATCCGCCATCAAAGTGAGAAAAATAGCCACTGTTATGTTTCAATTAAGAAAATACGGGTCTCTCTCTAAAAAAAAGTGGCTAAAATTGCTAAACAGAACGCAAGAGTATATGATATTGTTAGCGGATGCCTAGTTTTTATATGGGGGACAGTCAAAACTGTTTCAAGGTGTTTTGACAATCTGAAGGTTTTTTTGAGCAATAGTATTATAATTCAATTATTTGCAGGTAAAAAATATAGTTTGGCTTGAGTAACTTAAAGGAGTTCATAAGAAAATATGTTTTAAAATTGGAATATTTCTCTTGCCTAGAAAAATTACATTAAGTAGCTTAATCGGGCTCACAATATTTTGTGAGCAGCAGAGACGAGACAAATCACTTAAATATCGTAATTTGCAGCCTTCATGCAACTGTCTGCCAAATGTCATATTTGAATTGTATACAGCGGACGATCCAAGATATCTCTCTAGCAAATTTATGCATTCTAAGAATCCTTTAAAGATGCGACGCAGAAAAAATATCAGATATGGTATCAAAAATTATAGAAAAAATTGGCGCAGTTTTAAATAATCCTTTTCACACAGTGTTAATGGGAGAGTTAACATTGTTTAAAAACGAAACTTTAAATAGTAAATGCGATGATGCTTTAACAGCGTTGACACTGTGTAGTAAACATGATTACCCCAATATCTACAAGGCATTCAAAATTGGTTCTTCTCTTCCTGTTTCTTCACTTTCACTTTAAGACTTGTGAAAACTTATATTCGGTCCACGGTAGGACAAGAGAGACTTAATGGCTTGGCTCTTTTGTATATATATCGTCGTTCAAATAACCTGGATTTAGAATCTATCTTAGATAGGTTTGCAAAGCAGGATATATATTTTTGTTTTTTTAGAATTAAGGATTTGTATAACACATAACTTTGCCAGAATAAATTAGTTGTATCAGGTAGTATCTGTTAGTCACCATCAACGGCTCAAGCAACTACGAACATATGTAGGTCGAAACTGTTAGTGGGGAGGGTCAAGTCACCACTATCCAACATACCAATCTAACCAAACCCCCAAAAACAATAATGACCACAAAAAACAAGTTTTTTGCCCTATGTTCGTATAGTCGCTTGAGGCGGCCTGCATAGTTTTAGTGCTTGCGCCCCCCCCCCTGGTAAAATTGCTGGATCCGCCACTGAGCATAAGCTTAGTCTTTTAGCTTAATTTTTGATATTGAAACCACTCAGCCATTCTATAGTAACGGATGCGACATCCGTACTCAAACAAAAAGATTTTACGTGCTATTTTTCATTCCTTGTTATTAGCCTATATCTTTGATGCGTTTGTGAAACCGTCCTTAAAAAAAAGAGTTAAGGTTGTGCTTACAACGTACGACGTAATGAAACCAATTCTAACGAAAAGTTGGAAACTAAAATTACAACTATGTTGAAAGGAAAAAAAATATTTTCTTTTAAACATTAATTTTTTATAGACAAACCACAAAAAAACAAGATTAAAAAAAACACAAAATGTCAAAAAAGTGAGGTTAAATCAACCCAGCAAACACAGAAGGTCGATAAATAATCTGATCGACGCGACATCGGCAATGTCGGCGTTAGTTCGGCATTGGCAGTTAAACGTGGGCCAATGTGGGACCGACTATCGACTTCCAGCACATGGAAAATAATTTGCATGGCCCGACGAAAGTCCGATGCAGTATCCAAATAAACTGTGTCACCCTTCTTTTTCAGACAGAAATAATAACGACGATTCACCGCAACCGCACCGCGCGCTCTATGTGCGACGAATTTAAACTAACAATATATCAAATAAAATACCTTAGTAACATTTCTCTCACTCTGTCCCATGCACAATATCTACTTAAACGAGTGTATTTTTCTATGAGATATATGCGTTGAGTTCCATAAGCCAAGGGCTTAGAGGAGGAACTACTAATAAAATAACTGACCACCAGATATACAAAACTTATCACGTATTTTCCTGAAACAACTAAACAAAGCCGGAAAATGCAGCCTTGGGGGATAGGAAGAGACAAAAAAGTTGTTCAATTATTTTCATAATTCCGCGATCTCATATTATCTCGAGTAGTATCTATCTCTCTCAGACGCTTGCATTGTGAATGTAAACACAGCGACTTTCCACCACAAAAGCTGATCTGTGACAACAGTGAACGCAATTCAATTAAACTTGACATTTGACTGGTGGTGTTTCATTTGGGCGGCGTTGTTCAATATGGTTTGTGCGTATTTTGGAGTTTTTTTTTTCAGTGAGTTGTACAAATTTTTATATATTTATATAAAAATATTGACAATATAATGATACGCGAGTGTTTTTTGTATAAAAACCCGGATAAGCGGAACGAGGAAGATTGGAAAACGTCAGTTAATCGGTAAGTGACGTAAATTCCAGTATCGTATCCCTAGTAAAAAAAATGCATAGGATCTCATGAAAGTTCGTAATGGTAAAGCCATGATCAATTGTTACTAAAATAATTTAGTGACCATTGCCATGATGGTAATTTAGGCTTCAAATATTTTAGAATAATTTAAGGGGTAACGTTTTTGTTTAAGCAATTTTTACTATGTTTTTCACATTTTTATCCCATAATTTTGCTCACATTTTAAAGCTTTCTTTGCAAACTTTCGATTTCTATAATAAAACAGTGAAATTTTTCAAGTTTTAACTGTTCAAAAAAAGCAATGCCAAAAAACATTTTTTTTCTGAAGTGAAAAGTATTTAGAGAGAGAGGGCAGAATTTTAGAGGTAGATGGAGGGTAATTATGCAGTATACGGTTTTCTGCCATTTTTGATTTTTTTTGAAAAATTCTTTATGGGGGCACCTTCTAGGGTCCCTAGGATCCCAAATCCGTCTGCGCCGGTTGTTTTTTTTTTATTTTTTTTTGTTTTTTTTTTTTAATTTTTTTTCACTAAACCAGCCCAAAACAATTAAAAAAACACATTAAAACCCCCCCTGGGCACCCTTTTTTCTCGTAAAAAAAAAAATCGGGCGCAGGCGGATTTGGGGTCCTAGGGGCCCTAGAAGGTGCCCCCATAAAGAGTTTTTCAAAAAAAATCAAAAATGGCAGAAAACCGTATACTGCATAATTACCAGATGGAGAGATAATTTAGTGAAGTGCAAACATATTTAAGGTTGTTGAAGAGAGACAGCAGGCTATAAAAAAGTATTTTAGAGTAAGATGAAAATAATTTAAGGCAACTGTTTACTAAAAATTTCTGTTATGTTATCTGTCTGTCATCTTGAGTGGTATCCTGCATATGATTTTTGTTTTGCCAGTTTTATACAAAAAACAGCAAAAATTGTAATTTTTCAAAGCATAAAGTGTGTGAGACATAAGGTGGTATTAATTTTTTTCAATCAAAGTTCTTTACAGTCTTGAAATTTACCAAAAAACGTATTTTACTATAAGTTGAAAATCATTTAACAGGTAATATGGTAAAGCCATGATGACCCTTAAAATAATTGAGTAAAATACTTGTTAAAATATACAATAGTTTACCAGTTCAAATTAGATTTAAGCCTTATTTTAAGCGCAAGAAAGAAATTAAAAAATGGTTGCAAACAAGTAATTATAGAGTAAACTTTGTTGTGTAGTGGTAAAATAAAATCAATAGCTTTCATTGATGCAGAATACTTTAGATATTATAATTAGAATTAAAATTATAATTTAGTTAAGTTCTTAGAGACCAAATATTAATTTATGAATAAACTAAAACCTCAAATGGTATTAGTTTGATAAAGGTGCACGCACAGCATCTTGGATGCAATTGTGCACGCATGGGCAGTAAGGAGGTAAATTAGATTGTAAAATTTATATACAATCCAATGTTTTTTATTTATGTTTATAAAAGCCTTTTCCTTTTACAAAAATCAGTAAACCTTGCTGGAAAATTTAAAACGAGTAACCAGATTACCTATAGTTACTTCAAGAAAGACGCCTTATAATAAATTTCACCCCCTTTTGTAAAAAAAATTATGTATATTTTTATACTTCCTCTATTATGTGCCTATCAAATATCGACCTATGTAAATTTACTTATATATTTTTTTCCCGCCGCCACTGCTAATGATTCGTATGTAGATGATCAATCTCAGACAAACTTCCATGTAGTGAAAAAGCGAAAATGCGACTTTACAAAAGCTTGATCCAAACCAAAACATTAGTTAAAAATATTTATATATCTGTCCCTTTTTTATTTATAAAAATAAAAATTATATGAAGGGGTCAACAAAATTCCATTTTATTAATGATATGCCAAGTCTACTCCGAAGGAGTATACAAGTCAATGGATATATGTATAGCTAGGGCGAGGCACGTCAGGCGGCGGCCAAAAATGTTGATGATCCGATGTCGGTTACTGGCATTGTGCCGATGTCGAGGGCTGCGGCGACTGACGTGCATCTGACATCGGCCGGTATCTTCTGTGTTTGCTTGGAAGTAACTAAGCCTATGCCTTGTATGAACAATACTTTAAAGGAAACAACCAAAATATTAAGTATAGTGACAATAATACGAAATAATTTGTTTGAACCTTACCCTGCTTACCGTCGGGGTTATTGGTACCCCCTGCAGAAGTACTTTCTTCGGAACCACTGCCAGGCGAGGCCATACTTTGACCCTGTGATAAACCTAAGCCTAGGTGTTCCGCTATCTCCGAATGGTCTTGATGGTGAATGTAGTCAAATATACTACTGCCAGTCAGTTCAACCTGAAACAATGTAAAATGCCCATGCCTTATAATATTTTTACAATTACAAAATAATGAAAATTTGAAAATCACTACCCAAGTAGCAGAGGTCGTCCTCAGGACGTCCCATTAAGGGCCGAACGTCCCGGTTCCAAAACGTACCTCCTGGGGACGTTTAAAGTGGGAACAAAGATCGGTTGGGAACACTTATACGTCCTCAGAACATCCCCAGGACAGCATAACTATAAAATTAGTTTATACTTATTTCGAGATTGGTTTTGATTGGTTGCCATTTTATTTGGTTTTTTAAGTTATTTATATTGATAAAATCCATTAATGCTCAAACGACCTAGGTCCAAAACCTACGTTCTGGGGACGTTTGACGTGGGCCAAAAATCGGATAGAACCACTCAAACAGTTTTAGGACGTCCCTAGGACATCCCTGCATTAAAATTGGTTTAATAAGTGTCGTTTTTTGGCGTAGAACACGGCGCTTGCGTTATTTCGAAATGAGACGTCACTGGTTCAACCGCAACGTCATCGGTTTTTTCCATCGCCAAAATGCATTTCCAGTGACAGTTTTACAAACCCAACCTAACTTTGTTTTTATTTCTTATTCCCGGTTTATAATTCCTGGGTTATCTTTTCCTTTGTTATTTTCATATATAAACCCACCATTAAATAACATACCTGATGATATGGCAGTGTCCGAATCTTCCTCTAAGAGGAATTCTTCCAATTGAATTTAGCACATTACCAAATCCATCATTTTATTATTGAAAAAACAAAAAAGAAGAGCCGGTGCGCCATCCCAAGTAGCACATCCCCGGGACGTCCTAAGGACAGCGTAGGTCTCAAAGCGGACGTACCTAAGACGTCCTGTGAATATATGTCCTGCAGACGTTTTCTGTGTACGTCCCAGGGACGTCTTTGTCGTACGTCCTCTGGACTAATTATTTTGTAACGTTGGACCTCCCAGGGACGTTCTAAAGACGTCGTAGGTCCCAAAGCGGACGTACCAAAGACGTCCTGTGAATATGTCCTGCAGGTGTTTTCCGTATACGTCCCAGGGACGTCTTTGTCGTACTTCTTGTGAACTAATTATTTTGTAATATTGGACCTCCCAGGGACGTCTTAAAGACGTCGTAGGTCCCAACGTACCTAAGACGTCCTGTGAATATGTCCTGCGGATGTTTTCTGTATACGTCCCAGGGACGCCTTTGTCGTACGTCCTGTGGACTAATTATTTTGTAACATACAGGAATAATACCGTCGATTCAAAGCGAACGCGCAACGCGCTCTATGTGCGACACATGCAAGCTAACCATATATCAAATAAAATATGTGAGTAACATTTCTCTCACTGTCCCATGCAAAATATCTACTTATATCAGTATAATTTTGTATCAGGTATGTGTATGGCTCATGCGAGTCTAAGGTGTGTGCTATTATATATATATTAGTGGCTAGGTCATAGTTTAATTTATGTTAAGTTTAGGATATTTAGGTGTGGTTTAAATTTAGTTTGTGAATACATGTATAACCACTACTACTGCCGCTATTAAGGTCCGAATCGTACGGCCTGTAGACGTTTTCTGTGTACGTCCCAGGGACGCCTTTGTCGTTCGTACTATGGACTTATTATTTTGTAACATTGGACCTCCCAGGGACGTCCTAAAAACGTCGTAAGTACCAAAGCGGACGTACCTAAGACGTCCTGCGAACAAGTTTTCTGTGTACGTCCCAGGGACTTTATCGTACGTCCTGTGGACTAATTATTTTGTAACATTGGACCTCCCAGGGACGGCCTAAAGACGGCGTAGGTCCCAAATCGGATGTACCTAAGACGTCCTGTGAACAAGTTTTCTGTGTATGTCCCAGGGACTTTATCGTACGTCCTGTGGGCTAATTATTTTGTAACATTGGACCTCCCAGGGACGGACTAAAGACGGCGTAGGTCCCAAATCGGATGTACCTAAGACGTCCTGTGAATATGTCCTGAAGACGTTTTCTGTGTACGTCCCAGGGACGTCTTTGTCGTACGTCCTGTGGACTAAAGACAGCGTACGTCCCTGTCGGACGTCCTGTGGACCAATTATTTTTTAACATTGGACCGCCCAGGGACGTCCTAAAGACGGCGTACGTCCCGAAGCGGACGTCCCGGGGATGTTCGAATATGCGGAGGCGGACGTCCCAAGGACGTTTTTGGGATAGATGTGTGCTATTTGGGTAAAAATGTAGTAGTAAATAAATTAAAAACCGCATAAAAATTCTTAGCAAAATTACACATTTAGGTTGCCGAGTTTCCATAATTATCCCTTATTTTATTTCTTACAATTGCGTATTCTGGCAATAGGTAGCATAGATACAATACATATTCTAATAAAGTACGTGCCCAAAAAAGTTCAGTTTAATATGCATGAGGAGGTTTATTTAATAGCGCTCTCGTTTATTGCTCTAAAACCAGTCTCGCGTACTCCAAGATCGATCCGAAAAGGATTTGGATGTTCGATTATGTACGTGTTCGGTTTTCCGAATCTGTTAATCCGGATTTGAAACAATGTCATAACCCTACTTTTTTGAAAACATTTTAATTTATTTTTTTGCTGTTTATAAACTTTTTGTGGTTTAAAACAGAAAAAAATGGATCGAAAAAGAAATTTTATTGAAACTGAAGAATTGTTCCTCGATTCTTTTACTTCCTCCGAGGAGATTATAACTGGGGAGCACGCAAGTAAGCTAAATAAAAATAATTTTGAAGGCTAGGTACAAACGACTAGACTATTTTTACTTTTTTAATTATTAATTATTCGGTTGTGTTTTCTCTTTGTGGACTCGCGTCTGTTTCAAACTGTTGTCCAATTTCAAAAATATTGAAACTGAAATAAATAAATAAAAAAGTGAGGTTAAAATGTAATTTATCGAGCAAACGGCGTTTTCGATAATCACTCTCTGCGCGCGCACTCCGATTGGGATTCAGAGCACCCGCGGGTAGTACTCTACTCCAGATCGATCTGAGAGCACTATAATATAATGTTTTGTTTTGACTTCTAGAAACAATTATCTGACAAGCAGGGAAAAATTTATTGATATATCGTGGCACGTTTTGCCAAAAATAACAACAAAAAAACTACCATTGGACAACCCTAAATTTAATCACTAACTTTAAACTGAGACCAAAATTATCAAAAAAATCCTTCGTTGACAGAAAAGTCTTGGGCCAACAGGACCTCTCAATCGAAACGTTTTTTTTTTTAAATCGAAGATCAAAGGGCGATATTTACTAAGGACTATAGTTTATGGAAAGTTTGGTTTGAAGGCCGAAATATACAAGAGCATCTAAAAATTGATTTTCGTCCGAAACATACCTCAATTGATAAGATATTTTTACTCCAAAACTGTCAAAGTGTATGTATGTATTCCAGCTCGTTCTTTAACTCAATGTATAGCAAGGTAGGTATGAGATATTGATTCAAGGAGATCACTATCCTCTCAAATCAAGAAAAAAGCCTTTAACATATAAGTTTAAAATTAATTTTAAGTGATTAATTGCCAATTGCACCACACTGCTAAATCTAGTTTGACTTTAATCGGCGTTTAGAATGTGCTTCAACAATAAACTTAAAATAATAAGGTGCCACATTCTAGACGCCAATTAAATTTAAACTAGCTTAAACAGTACGGTACAATTGGGCCTAAAAGAAAGAAAAATTCGCGGTAAATTGTTTGCGTTGTACCTAGCGGTAAAAAATCGCGCTATAAAAAATTAGCGGCAATTTTTTTGCGTTTCACACCATTAATGCCTGTGCTGTTTAGCAAGCAAAAATCGCGCATGCTTTACAGCTCAATCGTGACCATCTTCGCCCAAAAAATTTAGGATAGATACAGATTACAGATTATAATTCCGTGGCCTTAACCGTAAAAAAATGCATTTTTGGGTTGTTAGGAAATCGCCTTATTCAAATGTATCTTTTTTGCCTCATTTTTTTTTGTTTTGGTGGTCTTGCGCGATAAATTTTTGAGCGCTAGGTGCCGTGAAAATAACATGATTTTAGCAATTTTACTAAATTTCGGAGATTTTTTGCTGATGCGGTAAAAGAAAGACAGCAATCGCCCACTCCTCTCCCTCCCTGCATTTCTCCCAGACCGTGCCCTATGCCCAAAGATCGCAACTTGTTGGTGGCGTTTATAAATTACGTTACGCGTCGTCGAGAGTAGGTGACGTCTTACGAGTGGGGGGGGGAAAGTTCGCAACTATGTTCCGTTCCCATTTTTATCTGAAAAAAGATAAAGAAAAGATCAAAATAACTACTACTTTAAAATAATTGTTACCTAATTTAAGGAGGGGGGGGGGGAGGTTTAGAAAATTTTACACAAAAAAACTGAGGGTCGAAATTAAAATTTGGCAAAATTGACGTTAAACTTGTGTACTGAGATGTAATAGACTTTTTTTTTATTTAAGAAGGTAGTGTGTTCTCGTCAGTTAATTTTGGTTTGACAGATTGTAATTATTATTTGATATAAATATATGAATTAAAAATGTTAATTTTCGTTTCTCATTAGTGTGAAGAAATGTGTGTATGGATATTTTTTCCCATATGGACCTCCGCAAATTCAGGAATAAAAAGGGATACAAAAAGTCCCCAATTAACGGAGCATTTTTATTTAAAACTCCTATACAGGAACAAATCCACCGACAGTCTCAGTTTTTTCCATTTTTTTCTTGAAAGACTGGGAAACCCAGTGTTTTCCCAAAATATATACAGGGTGGATTTTTTAGCTAAGCTAAAAGGGAATCTTTAATGATTTTTTACCGACTTTCTGCTCATGATAAAAACAATTTTTGGTGCCACCAACGTTAATGAGAAGATACCACTTGTGGCATCTTTTTAAACAGCTTGGTAAAAAATAAGCACTATTTTTTTTTGGCATCTGTCAACCAATGTGTCAAAAATTTAAAAAAACTGATTTTTTTGTCAATTGTTTTAGCTTCAAAATAAACTACATATTCCTCTATTTACTAAGCGGAATAAAGAAAATACCACACAAGGACATTATTGGTGGTCCATTTGGGGGCCCTCACTGAAGGCCCAGTGCCTACCAACATTTTTTTCATGAGGAGGTATCACTTGTGGCACCTTTTTGGAAAGCTTGTTAAAAAAGAAATTCGATCAAATAAAATTTTTTGACATCTGTCAACCCATGTGTCAAAAATTTAAAAAAAACAATTTTTTGTCAATCCACCCTGTATATAATTATAGTAAGTACAAAATTCCATTAAGTTTTGCTCAAGTTTAAAGAAACACCTGCATAATTAGATTAAAAATGACATGCGTCCGATCCGTCTTAGTAAATACCGCCCTTAATGATCTGGGGTATAACAAAAAAAGTATAATTATTTTAGTACCAGAAGTAAACGTAGAGACGGTAAAAAAGCGCAACCTAAAAAATATAGAGTCAAGTAACATGGCCTAAATAAAAGAATAATGAGCTATGCGCCACCACCGAGACGTGCCCCGTATTGGGACACGGCCATAAGATTGGTAGCTACGTTACGGATCGGGGAGGCACGTAGTCTACGTGTTATCGCCTACGGTGCGCGCGAGCTGATAACCAATGAATTCGCCGCATCCGGACAATAGACCATTGCGATGGTTTTACGATTTTGGCAAGTGAAAGTTTTGACAACTTTTGCATTCAAAATTATGGCGGTTTTTAAAGCCGGTTCACATCCATTCGCTTTTTATGATAAAACACTTGGATGCAAAAAACTTTTTTTATTGAATTGAATCGAAAACAAAGACTGGAAATCAAAGGTCATTTTGAACTTTGCTGGAAATATTTTACTTTAAAAACAGTAACGTTGTGAGTTAAAAAACAATCCTTAAATAGACACATATTATATGTAAGCTTCAAAATTTTACAGCGCCCCTCGATATTATGTTATGCATAGTATTAAATAAGCAGTCTTTTCATTCTGTAGAATATATCAACAGAAAAAAATATAACTATACATTTTTGAGATAGCATTGGGCTTTAATTAAATATACAAATTCATCTAATTTTTTTCTGTGCGATCTCCTGTTTTTGATACCAACATTTGAAATCCTTATAAAATTTGCTTCATGTCACATGGTTCAGATATCTAGTTTTTAAGCTATATGCAATCAAAATCTGAAAATTTAAATTTTTATAAGCGATTATTTTTGGTCGATTCCAAGAAAAAAAATATATGTTTCTTGAATTATGTGTTTTTGTGTTTCTGCCATGCAGTACTATTATTTAAGGTAAAAATCAAAATCTTCCATATACATCTTAGAGAGTAACGTATAACACCCTATAAACCTGTAAAAAATGCTAAAATTTCTCAAAATTAAAAAAATTACATTATAAAAAAATAAAAAAAGGAGTAAATTAAATTGTAAGTAAAAAATTTCGAATAAACGTTTGTAGCGCTTTTAGTTTTTTTAGGGAATTTTTTTTTTATTTCAAAATTTGCAAAAATTGGCGTTTTAGAATTTTATGCGCCATTCATTAAAAAATCAAATTTCTTAAAAACGAATTTTTTAGACTTGTACGGTCGGATTAACTAAAAGGGTCTATTTTAGAACGGTCCTAAGTTTAAGTAAAATTTTTGGTTTTAAGCATTTTAAACCAACCCTGCTTGAGTTTTGGAATTTTAATAAATTTGTTTATTGAATAATCATCTCAACACAGTCTTTTGTTGGATTTAAGAAGAAGGTTTCAATTTAGAAGAAAAGAAATTTAAAAATTGAAACCCACGCGGGGTTTAAATAGTAAACACTCTGTAGAACAAATTAAAATTGAGGTTATATGTCACTCTAATTAAAACTTACCCTTGATAATTGATTTTTCCAATTAATACTTGATGTCACACAACGATTTAGATGGGTGATAATAAAATAAGGAGTAGATTAATTTTGTATTTATTTAAAAGGTGTTTTTATTTATGAAATGTATTAAAAAACTTAAATGCAAGCTTTTTTTACATTTCTGTCACTGTAGAAATGTCAGTTTAAAAATATTAACGCTGCGTTCAATCACAAACAGCGAGTTCGGATCTTTTACCTCTGCTTGCACCTTGGTTTGCACCAACCTCTACTGATGAAAGCTACAGCTTTAAAATGAGTTGGCTTTGAGTAAGGAAAATTATTTTGACCTAGCTTTTAGATAACCTCAATGTTTTACTTTTAGTTTGTAAATGAATTAATATAGTTGTTTTGGTTTTTTCTTTGTTTAGTATATTTTTCGTGCATAATCAGTGACCTTCCCTTATATTTGTTTTGCCTCGTAGTGCCCTCATAAATATATTTTTTGAGCTGAAAACGGGTTGAAAAATATGGCGTTTTTATGGACAAAATTGGAGGTGTTTTATGGATTAATAAACAACTTAAAACATAAAATACGGTAAATTACTTCTTTTAAAAACGGTTACTTAGGGAAATTTTAAACGAACTTATTAACAATTGCCACAAAACAATCCTTTCTGGGGGCTATAAATTTAAACCACCCCCCAGAGGTGGTCTAAAAAATCACCAACTTTATAACCTCAAACATAAATAATGAAGCTATTATGTGCCAAATTTCTGGCGTATTCACCATATGCCATTTTAAAGCCTGTGAAAAAAATTAGTTTTAGGGCATTTTCTCCTAAAATATGGTATATTTTTAGAAAAAAAGCAGTTTTTCAATGGTATTTTGCAATAATAATACAAAATAATCAATAAACTTGTGTCTTTTCTGTATGGGTAAGTGGTTTTTGAAAATTGGTTTTAAAATTTAGTACCCGCCACAGGTGTAAATATTTAGAATTGTGGGGGGTACTATTTTAGATCTTAGTAAATCCCACTGGTATAGTCTTATGTTGAGAAAAAAATGTTTCAAATCAAACAAATATGGTCTTTCTTCACTAAATTATGCTTCTTATTATCAAAAACCCGACATGTTTCGGCAGTTTAGACTACCATCATCAGGAGGTTCTGAAAAAACTCAAAGAAGAAGAAATAGACTTATTGTCTTATGAACAGTTGTAGCAAAGAGTAAAGTTACTTATCCTTTTATTTAAGTGTTTTTTTTTTTAAATTATTATGTATATTATTACTTATCCTTTTATTTAAGTGTTTTTTTTATTATTATATATTATAATTAATTATATTATATATAATATAAAAAAAAACTACTTAAATAAAAGGATAAGTAACTTTACTCTTTGCTACAACTTTTCATAAGACAATAAGTCTATTTCTTCTTCTTTGGGTTTTTTCAGAACCCCCTGATGAGGATAGTCAAAAACTGCCGAAACATAACGGGTTTTTGATATTAAGAAATAAAATTTAGTGGAGAAAGACCATATTTGTTTGATTTAATAATCAACTCCACCATCATGGACTACTTCAACAATTTAAAAAATGTTTCATGAAGTTTTTGTAGCATCTACACTTTTCTCACAAAAAAAAATCTAGTTTGAAATTCTCAAAAAATGGTCAATTTTATTGAGGATAGCTGTGTTCTTTGTCTACCAGCTAGCATTAAAAATTTGTCCATAAGGTTTATTGGCTAAGCCATAAAAACTAAGAAAAAATTAATTTTAAAAAATGTATGAGATTTTTTAAGGGTTTGAGTTAAAAAAACTAAATTTTATACATAATCGAAAAGAAATTTTGCTTTTTTGGTGGTCATCTTGAAATTCAAGATGGTGAACGTAATTAAAATCAACTTTTCTTTTATGCTCGCTAGTTGTTTTTAAGATGATTTTAATTTCGTCCACCATCTTGTATTTCATTATGGTCACCAAAAAAGCAAAAATTATTTTCGATTAGATATGTATACAATGCAGTTTGTTGAACTCACATTGTTAACTACAAAGTTAAATGTTTTTAAAAATTAATTTTTTCTTAGTTTTTATGGCTTAGCCAATAAACCTTAGAGACAAATCCTGTGACACAAAATCTCCATAAAAAACTAAACGTGCTACAGAAAAGTTTATTTGACATTTTTTACTTAAAATTAAATGGTTTATTGTATGCTGCTTTTTTTTAATGTATTTTTTTTTTTTGATTTTGATTTTTATAAATATTAAATAATAGTGCTGGATGGTCCAAACACAAAAACACATAATTCAAGAAATATATATTTTTTTCTTGGAATCGACCAAAAAGTGAAGTGTGAGTTATGAATTGAAGCATCTTTAAAGCAAATTTTATAAAAACCGGAGATTGCGCAACAAAATTAAAATTTCCCTCAGAATCGTCCTCCCAAAAAATAGCTAATTAAAGCTAGGGGTATGTCTGTTATTTTTGTATATTTTTTCCCTTAAATATTTAGTTTAGGTGAACTTTGATCAGTTAAAATTATTTTTTACATTTTAGTGCAGAATAAAATCGTTGTACTAATGAAAAGGAAATTTCATTCAACTTGGTCGACGTATAGAGTTACGAAAAATTATGCCCTTAATGAGGATGGGTAAGGGGGGGGGGGGTAGTTTTTTCTTCATATTAGGTCATTAATTGTCACCGGACCTACTACATAGGTATACTAAATTTAATTCAATTTGGTTCGAGGAAACTTGGTGAATTAGGCATATAGCCGGGAGATTATTTGATCGACACAAATTTGATTCCTCCCTCTCTCCTCAAAAATTAGGCAATATCTGATGGAATTTAAATATGAAAACTGCATATTGTTAGTAGCTTTGGTTAAAGAATTATGAATTCATAAATATATCAAACTGCTTTCACCCCCTAAACCACCACCCACCAACGTGGTGTTTTCATCCACAATTAGGAAATATTTAGTGAAATTCAGATTTAAAAACTGTATATTTGTAGCAGCTTTTGTTCAAAAGTTATGGAAGTCAGTATATCAAATTGGTTAATGGGAAGTTAGTTTAATATCAATTGTAAAATATGTTCAGCAAGTAAGGGTATGCAAATTTTGATTTCTTTTGGAAATGAGGTATCAGGCAAAATTATGTCCACTTAGATAAAGAAAAGTTGCATCCTAAGCGCACGTGCATCAATCGGAGGTACACGGAAGTTTAGTAAAAAGATCTATAAAGGCGTACATCCCAGTACATCCGCCCCTCCTCTACTATACTACTAGTTTATTACTTTTGTTTATTAGTGGTACGTGGGGAAAGGCAGTATTTTATTAGGTGCCCTTTAAAGGTTTTTTGAAAGCTCGTTAAGCAACCACTGTATGAATCGCCGCACCTTTTAGTCATAATTTCTATTTAAAATAATTAGAATTTTCAAATGTATTATTTAACAAAGTACGGCAAATCAAGTTTTTGGAGTTGCTATCAGGCAGGAGGTTAACATCAAAGCGCCAGCAAATAAAACTAGAGATCGGTGTATAGCTTTACAGCAGAGTTTAGCTGCTCGTATCGCGTCGACGCGCCATTCCCGAAAAGTACGTGTCCTGCCGCCGCCTCCCATCAGAGCCCACCCTCCTGCCTGGCACAGACTACAGCACAGCGCTATATAGCACCGATGCCGAATGCTCATCACGTAGACCTCTGCAGCGGCGTGCCTGCCATATATAATGGCACTGCCGGGCCATAATCAATAGGGTATTTGCAACTGCGGGTGCCGCAAGAAACATACAGACAGGCTGACTGGGTTTTGCCAAAATATTCTTTTTTTAGACCGACATAACGAAACGTACAGTAATTGTATTGTAAATTAGAAAGCGCAATGTTTTATAAAGTTATAGGGAGTTTTAAGGCCACTGAAAAGTAGCGACACTCATTTTTATAAAATCAATAGAAAAGCGAGCATTCTCTCAAAAAAAGGTAATGGTAATCGCAGACCCGAGTTTCGCACTAGTGGTGCTCATCAGTACGGTTCATGCTACCTAATGGAAATATGACATAAAAAGGGAAGGGAATACTCGCTATTCCACTGTGTGGTTTTGCAAGAAACTATATTATACAGACAAGCTGACTGGGTTTCGTCGAAGTAGTATTTTTTTAACCTCGACATAACGAAACATAGATTAATTGTCCAAGGTAGCGAATTAGAAAGCGCCAGAAGGTTTTATAAAGTTTTTGCAGGTTTTAGGGCTCTATAATATGGATAGTTCATATTAATGGATATATATACTTTATTAAAAAGCGCAACCACCTTGGCTTTCGCGCCTGCAGATGGCGATAATCAATTATATATGGTATTACAACTTATGTAGATCTTTTAAGGCAAGTGGTGTCAGGTGTGGGGATTATGTGCGCGAATTAAACACTTATTGTTACTCTAAGGGACAATTGCACCAACGCGTTAAGTGGTCACTTAGTCAAATTGGGCTTCAATATTCGGCAAATTTCGGCGACTTGTTGGTGCTATTGGACATAATGGTTTTATGATAAATCCTTAGAATATGGAAGTTTGCCGCGCGTACGGGACAGGAGACGATGCTAGGTATACTCGCCGTGAGACGAAATTCCATTCCGTTGGTTTAAGTTCTGTTTTACCCAAAACTTTGGTCGGCGACCATTCCGATTCCTATGTCTCCTGCCGCTGCGTGGCAAGATTCCCTAATTTATGGCCAAAGTTAATATTTAAGGCCACAAAAACGGCATATATTTAACAACACTGCTTTGCTATTTTTTTGAAAGATCAACAATGGGTGGCAAAGGATAACTTATTAGGAAAGTAACCATTTATTAATGCTTCTTTAAAAGGTTTTGATGCTCGGTTTTATGGATTACAATGTCTCGAAATTAAAAAGAATCAAAAGAAAAGTCATTATTCAACATCAAAAAAATAACAAATTCCCGTATTATTTTTATCACTTGACATGTATCAATTTGTTGGCTGAATGTTCCATTAGACAAGTGGCCGGTGGCTATGCGGAACCTGAATTCCAATACTCCAATCGAACTCACTTCAGTTTCCTTGGGTCTACTAAATTACGTGACCTTGGCGTTTCAGAATTCCGGCAGAATTTTGCTTACAAAGAAAGAAAACATAACTTTTTTGTTATCAGGTAATAGGATTTATAAAAATCTACAACCGTATCCAAAGCATTTTTCAAAATTTGGTGTATTTTTTTCAAAAAATAAAAAAAATCCAAAAATTGCTGTTACAGATTTCTGTATTACCGACGAGGCTAAAGAAAAAGCCAGGTAAGATTTTTGACTATTGTTAGCCGTGTTTATTTTATTTCAAAAATGAGAGAGTCCAGCACAAAACTCTCTGGATACGGTTGTGAGAAATTCAAAAATAAACATTCCTGCCAAATTTCAACAGATTCCGTTTTCCCCTTTTCCGATATTCTGCCCGGTAAAGATTTCCCCAAAAACAGCAAAGCAGTGTTGTCAAATCTATGCCGTTTTTGTGGCCTTAAGAAAATATTAACACATGATTTTTTTACTATCAGTTTAAAATTGTTATTGTTTCCCAGTGCAAAGAAGAATAAATAAAAACTTAATTGGACGGAAACAGGAGAACTTGCGAAATCCTTATCATAAGCATGATGTGTTACAAAAAGATTAAAACTAAGATTGTTCTCAGCTTAGCACATAGTGCTAATGGCAAGGTTTTTGACATTTTTCTCACAAACCACTACAGACAGAAATAACGTTTGGTATTTTTGAAATTAGGAAGGAAAGGCCGATTTAAAAAATGCCATAACTAAATATGAAAGCACTTAAAAAATTATAAAGCTTTTGCATTTAAAGTTTTTTGCGATCTCTCGTATTAAGAGAGTTAACAGAGGGTTCGAACTATAATGAGACACCCAACAAAAAGCTGCGGTGCTCTTGTTGTGAACAAAAAAACGTTACAAAATATAAATACTATTTGCTTACCTGTGAAAGTCCTAAATATATCGAAACAGTTTCTGAAATGTACAAGAATCTACCATCCGACGCTACAGCTAAAGCAAATCCATCCAAGGACTGAAAACAAAAACAAATATCTGTTAGCTTACAATAATTTATTTTAGTGCAATAATAGCAGAATTTAAATGCAAACAAATTCCGAGAGCCGAATTTTTAAGGGGTACTCAAGAAATCTTAAGGTCGATCTCAGCACAATCGCGCTCTCTGAAGAAACGACGCCATTTTGTTTTTAAATGTGTTTCTTGTTCATTGAATTTCTCTCTTATACATATAGTAGCTTTTAGGATCTATTTAAATAATATTTAATAATATTAATAATATTTAAACTTCCCATAAATGACAGACGGGCGCGGGGGGGATTTTACTCCTTGTTCTGTCTAAATACCTTTTAAAACTTTATTAGGCTTTTCGCTTGCCTAAATTTTGAGATGTAATTGTAATAAAAGTAGTAAAACAATATGTGGGCGCATCTAAAAGATTTTTTTACGAATTCGTCTCACAAACCTTCAGTGGAAAAGTTCTATATTAGTTTGCAGAGCGATAGGAAAACTTTCTCAATAAAAAATAGCTAGTGTGGAGTAGGTTTGAGTCAAAAAATTGTGATAGCGATAGGAAAACTTTTTCAATAAAAAATAGCTAGTGTCGAGTAGGTTTGAGTCAAAAAATTGCGATAAAGAGGCGACCTCAAGGAAAAAATCAAAGTGTGGTGGTTTCCAAATTTATGTACCTACAGGATGTGCTAAAAAAACTATTATTTTTTTTTGTAAAATTCAATGTGTAAATAATATAAACTAAAAGTAGACCTAAAATTTAAAACTAATTTATTGAAACTCTTTTATAAAACCAAGCTTTCGGAACGTTTTGTTCCTTCTTCAGGGCTTATATGAGTTTAAATTAGTTTCTCTATTATTTTCTCTCCATATATTTATCATGATAATTGTAGAAATATATAAAATCGTAAAAGTAATAAACAATCACTTCAAAAACAATTCTTTAAAACAACACAAAAGGAATCTTTTAAATTTCCTTTAAATATATTTCGGTGATGGATGGATGAGACGTTAATAACCGAAATTTTCCATTTACAGGTTTTCACGGACGAAAAGGAAATTATTGAAAGCATGACTGGACAGATCTATCCATAGACATCATAGGGTAGTAGAACGAATTTCGACGAGTTCGCGTTCAAATCTTAGCAAATACCATGAATGCTTATGGTAGTTTCCCTTGAAATTCTCCTTCAATCGCCATAGGGCTGTCTAACAAATTGTCAAAGTGAGCCATTAATCATGTGATAGCCCTTTAAAAATGGTGGGTGTAGGGTAAACAAAGTGATTTTCTGGAAGATGTAATGCTAATAAAAATGAAAATTTTGGGAAAGTGGAAAAAGATGCAGATTAAACAAAGCGACTATTTTAGAGAGAAATCCTTTTTAAATCGGGCAGAAATGAGCATTTTGCCGAAATGTCAGAAATAAACTCAAAATTCGCACTTTAGAGAGGCAATTTCATGTACTTTTATCTCTCTCGCACTTGCACAGTGTGGATAGGCATTGTCTGTCAATTCAGCCTGAAGATAGATGCCAGTCCTCCGGGAAGATGGCCGCAGTTTGGTAAAATTTCTCATCGAAACTCATCGCAATTGTGTGGTGGTCATATGGTAATGATTGGTATCCCATCCACAACGGTTGTTACCCTTTGGTTTTTTTCTAAAATTAATATTTTTCCGTGGGAAGTTGCCCGCAGTCTAAACAAAATTCAAAATAACAAACAAAGCTTTCTGGATCAGAGATATGCTCTGAAGGTTTGGAATCCAGTTTTTTTTATTTGGTGGGCCCCCTATTTTCCAGAAAAAAAAATACGCCATTCAGGCACCCTCAACAAAAAGCGACACCCACATAATAAAAACAGGCTTTCAGTGGTGACTGAAAATTTTTTGGTGAGTTAGTTTTCAATTGTAAACAAGACTTGTTTATATCCTCCTTTTTACCCATGTATTGTAGCGATTGGGTGCCAATCGCTACCATACGACCACCAAACGATTGCGATGAGTTTCGTTGAGAAATTTTATCAAACTGCGGCGATCTTGCCGGAGTTTTGGGCCCGATTGGCTTGAAGAGAGACATTTGCGCTACCTGATTTGAGACAGATGACGTTATCTATAATTACACGACAGAGATGGGTATTGTTGGAATTTCGGCAAAATGCTTGTTTTTCCCCGATTCAGAAAGGATTACTGTATAAAAAAAATCACTTCGCTTAATTTGTGTATTTTTCAATTTTGCCACACTTTTGATTTAAGTTAGCATTACGTCTGATGGAAAAATGGTTTGTTTAACCTACACCAGCCATATTGGATCGGCTATATTATTTTTGTTAGACTCCCCTGTAGCTAAACCAACCAACCTTTATCTTTGGTTCGGTTGATGACTTCACTCGAGTCATATAACTATGTAAGGTTAGAAATCACTGTAATTTGTATTTAGTAGCTTGTATTTTTAATTGTGCCTCCAGCTTTATTGTTACACATTTTGCGATACTTGGGCTATTACCGCGTTCATTTTTCTCTTGTTTTGGATTCGGCTACAAAAGCGATTGAACTTTGATTTTGTGTTGTTAATTCAAAGGCAACAGCTGTTTGCACTTAAAAAAAAGTAAGGATAGGTTGCCTATTGTAACTTAGCTACCATCCGCTCGCGCAGTACGTTCTCTATTCCCTTCTTCTATATCTATGATACATATATAGAAGAGGGCTTCCTTTCATTTTTCTTTTGCCCAATTTTCTTCGGGCCTGCCTGCGAGAGGCCTCTATCTATTGAATGACCCGTCCACGGTCCATACGCGACCGGAATAATTAAGTCAACTTTCTTTTCTGAAAGTTCTTTCTAGTTGGATTCAGATTGATCAAAATAACTTTCAACGCTGGACATGTCGGCAGCATTTACGATTTAAAATATATTGTAGTAAATAAAAAATAAGCGTTTTTATGCACGACTAAATAAACACTACATACACTGATAAAAATATCCACTAATCCTAAGTAAGAATTGATTAACCCCAAGTAGAACCTTCATTTTAATATGACAAACAAGTGAACTGTCTACTTACCATAAGTTTTCTCACCTACTTAAGGTTATACAGGGTGGATTCTTTAAACGGAACGGTGCTTCTAGCGGGTTTGAATTTGGTTGAATAAAAAAATCCAAAAACACGTCAACTGAGATTTTTAATTTCCTTTAATTTAAGGTATGACAATTTTTTTTTTTTAAATAGGACACCCTGTATATTTTGCAATTTTTGAAATCTGCAAACAATTCTCTCTTCAGCAATGTTACACAGTAGGATCTATCTTTTACGATAATCAAGATATTTTTATCTAAATCTGTATGGAAAACTTCGATATGAAGCACCGTTCCGTTTAAAGAATCCACCCTGTATATAAAATAACATATTAACCATAAGTAAAACTCCACTTTCCGTAAGTGAAGTATCTACTAACCGTTAGTAAATCCATAGTAGCGCAAAACCAGTATAACTCCTAAAATATGGCTTTAAATAAAATAAAAAATATATTTTTGAGCTCGAAAAACCATGTCCTATCACAATACACCCTAAGAAACAAAAAGACACACAAATAATTTTAAAAAAGTGCCACGTGCCGACGGAACTCGAACCGAAAACCTACAGGTTGATAGACCAATACTTTATCCACTGTACCATGCGCTTATAATGAAATGGGTTGAAACCGCGGAATATAAGTGTTTTGGCAGATTCTTATGGTCGACTGAAAAGTGTTAATCATGATTAAAGCTCAATCAGAGAACTTTCGCCTTTAGTGGATATATATGGACAACCATCTCTAAACCAAGGGTTACCGGGTTCGTTTCCGGTCATCGATTTTTTTTCGAGTTTTTGGATTTAGATTGTCGAATTCTTACGATGGCAATACGTTGACAAATCATTATAGGCATGCATTATTATTAGGATGAATATATTTTTCCGCATGATTTTTCAATATTTTACGCCTTCACTTGTCCTTAGTAGAAAAATTGACTTAACCGTACGTGAAGGGAAAGTTAAGCGAGTTGTTACATATTGGTAAGTAGATAAATCACTAAGGATTCACAAACTAGTAGAAAAATCCACTAACCCTAAGTAAAGGGAAAGTTAAGTGACTTGTCGCATATTGGTAAGTAGATAAATCACTAAGGGTTAACAAACGCAGATCTAAGTAGGACGTCTTACTCGCAGCTATTGAATTCATCACTTGGGGCTAATAGAAACTTCACTTACCACTAACAAAAAAAGCTAAGTAGACACTTCACTTGCTAAGTAGACACTTCACTTGGGATGGTTTTCTGAGTGTACACTTCCGGCCACATAAAATGCATACGCCGATTTTATATGGTGTATTATGGGCCTCGCTCAGTAACCTTTTAGGTATTTCAAATTGACACAAATTGTCACCGTCAGATTTTGTTATTGTCATACGCTTATATTTAAAAATGCCTCAACATGAATTCGAAAAAACCCAAATTTTGGCAAAATTAGACGGTGGTTGGTCGGTTCAAAGAGTAGCGACCCATTATGGACGAAACAAGGTTACAATTGTAAGAATAAGAAGAAAGTATCAAGAAGAAGGAACTGTTAAGCATAGTAAAGTGTGGCCAATCTCCTTATTTTTGTGTTTAAAATGTCAAAAAATATAACCTGTAATTCAAAAACGTCAAACAGTTACAATAAGCAACGCAATTAGCAAAACTTAAATTCAACAGACCTGCAGCTAATTTTTTCTGTACGCATTTTATATGGCTGGAAGTGTACCAAACGCTTTTAAAACAACGTCGAAAGACACGACATTTTTAACTTATTCGCGCCATATTTTGAACGAGGCCCGTACGCAAAGCGTTCAGTCAGCTGTTCTGCCATCGCATCCATCAAGTCTTTCAAAACATGGGAAAAACAAATAAAAAATCCAGTGAATCTCGTGTCCGCAAATATAAATTAAAGTAACACTCGTGGCATATCGGACAAAGCGTTTTTGTTTCTCACTTCACTACGACCAGGCCTCCAATGTCTAATGGAGAATCCAGACACCTACATAGCTGTTTCATCCTTATTAGGAATCATCAGGAAGCCATAGGATTGTACCTGGCAGTTGAAGCTACACAGACACCATGCACACCTCTCGAATTTAAAACAAAAAGTTTGTAATCCGCGGAGACGTAGTACCTGTGTGCGCCACCTGTCGAATAAACCGAGAAACAAAAACATCAAAATTGAAAAGTGCAGAAGACCATAAATACAGAATCCTGTAATTTTCAGCAGGTTATAAAGAAGAAACATGTACATGTATAAGACTGTAACATGACTCTTAAAAGGAGGTAACGTTCGCAGCTGCAACGCCCCCAATTGGAGCTTCATACTACGTGGCCCTAATTTTAAGGCATCAGCAAGCAATCGCTCCTGAGGAGGCTTGTTGCGCAGAACTAAAAAGCCAAAATATTTAAAAAACAGCAAAGTAAATCTCGTGTCGGCAAATATAAATTAAAGTAACACTCGTGGCATATCGGACAAAGCGTTTTTGTTTCTCACTTCACTACGACCAGGCCTCTAATGTCTAATGAAGAATCCAGACACCTACAGACTGAGCTGACCAACTGCCAGGTACAATCCTATGACTCCCTGATGATTCCTAATAAGGATAAAACAGGTCTGTAGGTGTCTGGATTCTCCATTAGACATTGGAGGCCTGGTCGTAGTGAAGTGAGAAACAAAAACGCTTTGTTCGATATGCCACGAGTGTTACTTTAAAAAATCTAGTGTGTTTTTGAACGTGTTGGGGGAGTTACAACATCTTGACATTTACCTGCAAAATATGCGTCCCTTGATGTTGTTCGAAAATATCTGAGGCTAGATTTGTTCTTCTTCCGGCTGAAACAAAAGAGAAATACGGCTTAAATTAATCCAACTATCAATTGCAAATATTTTATTTAAAAAAGTTCAATCCTTTCAAAATGAAAGTTCCATTCATTCAAATTCCTCCAGGTCTCCAAGTGGGATAAGATATAATTGCAGGGTGTTATCTTTTCAAAATAAAAAATTGACCCGAAGTTCATGGAAACGGTAATAGTTATATGTCACTAGGAATCATGTCTGATCCACAGCTTCAGTTCTTGCCGCTCACTTTTTTCCCTTATATTAAATATATAGAGAGAAGAAAATCACTTTTTGCTTTGGCTCCCAAGTAGTAGGATCTTGCCTAACTTTTTTTCGTTTTTTGTCAAAATGCTGAATTATTACACTAATTTTTTATCGGCAAAGGTTTATTTAAAAAAAATTGAAAGTTGGCGGCAAGAAGTTGGAGCATTTATAAATATTTCAAATTTTCAGAATTTTATCCTAAACCTACCTACCTATTGAAACTTTACAGAACTAATAAAAGCTCAAAACTGGGACACATGTCAAACTATTACCGCTTTCATGAAAATTAAGTTAATTATTGACTTCCAATGAAACACCCTGTATATGTCACTAAAGACATAAAGGCATTCTGAATACTTTTGTGTCAACCATATCACTTCGATGGGTTTCAAAAAATAATTTTTAATTTTTTTTACATTGTAGGTATATTTTTTTTGACTCCTATGGTTCACCAAGTTTTTCTGAAATGAAACTGAAAGAACTAGTTGGACAATAGTTTTAGTATCATATGTTTCGTGAATTTTTTCTTCTTCAAAATGAATGAGTCTCGCAATAGTGTGTACTTAAAAACTTGTCTTATTGTTGTTTTGGAATAATTTCCAAATATGTACCAGTTTAAATGCTAATGCTCCTAAATGTCGTCATAATCATTCTTTAGGCACCCAGACAATAGAAAGTAGCGGCAACCCAATATTCAAATCAATCAAAAGAAAATGTCAACAAGACACGTAGCACAGAGGTAAGTTTTACGGCTAATTCTTTGCATATAAAATCAGTGAATAGACAGTTTAAGTTGGTCATAGAGAATACGCCTAGACGTGGTATATAATGCAAAATTCTGGTTTCTAAATCTATAAAAAAACAGGACTTCGGCTCGAAACGAATATTAGAATCCCATTTCTCTGGTCTTGTGTGAGCCTATTTATCAAGGTCACGCTTACGACGCCTATATCGACGTTATCTAGAGCCTTTAATGTCTACTCTAACCGCTAGTAAATATTGGTATATTGCGTAAATATTCCCGGTACATTCAGAATGTCCAAAGCACATCCTGTAAATGTGCAACGGTCCACTTTTCTAATATTCATTGAAAATTCAGAAAATATGTAATCTGAATATTATATTTTTGAATACAAATAGCGTCTACATATACAAAAAAGTAATTTTTAGATTACATCTATTCTGAATCTTCAACAGTGAATAATAAAAAAGTGGACAGTTGGACATTCACAAGATGTATTTTGAATATTCCGAAAGGCCAATAAAAATTTTATTGTCTATATATATTTCCTAAATCTGTAAAAATCAGACACAGAACATATATTAAAAAATATAATTGCTTTCTGTAGAAAACCAAAACAAACTGAAAAACACTGAAGTTATTTCACTTCTGTTTAATCTACCAACAAGGGATTGTAAAATAAATATCACAAAGAAATGTGTAGTTGCAGACAGTTCATTGGGTTTTTTCTGTAACACATAAGTACTTATTTATGTGAAATGGAAAAATGTGGCTTGCTGATAAATGTTGGTATGGGGTGTGTGACCATAAATGTCACCCACCCTTTTCTCCGTTGTGATACAAAAATCCCAAATTTTGGGCAAGGTTTCTTATTTTAAATAAAACACGTATGTTTTATTACATTTTTACATTCCTCATTTTTTTTTCTTATATATTTTAAAAATACATAGCAGGTCCATGATATGACAAATATTTTTCGAGATATGGGTAGCGTATTAAAATTTGTCCGCTAAGATCCTTCAAGATATTATTATTATCGTAAAAAGTTATCCAAACATTAAAATTTTTTTTGCATTAACAGGGAAAATTGGGGCGGGTGATATTTACTAAACAAGAGATTATTGCCATGTTAGCCCACACATTTTAATATGCTGTACCTTAATACTAATCATAACAAATTTGCTTATAAATGTAATTTAATTTGTAACAAATGATCTAAAAACTAAATAAAATAAAATATTTTTTAACAAACCCAAACAACCTGCAATTTTTTTTAAAAAGCCAACCTTATTTTTATAGCAACAACCCTTTATTTTTAATTTATTTACTGTGAAACATCAGCTTTTACCTACCTACGAAAAGTTTCTCTGTACTATAAGTGAAAACAAAGGCTTGGTTCTATTTTCTCATCCACTCTAAACTTGTGATTTATCTTTTAATTTAGCCCATAAACACGTAATTTAAAAACTATGCTACCCAATATAAATCGCAAAAACTAAATTTTTTAATCTTCTTACCGCTTGCGGCTTACGGAACTATAGTTTATTTTAGTTCTTTACTCTACAAAAACCTGCGCGCATGTTGACATAATGTTGATGCAAGGTAGGAGCATGAATTGACCTTAAATAATGAGCCAAATAAGTTGATAATATTTTAGAGAATATGGTTGAATTTATATCTAGCAAGTTGATGAAGATATACAAAATCTTGAACAATCTTTGGTCACAAAGGCGAGCCGACCACAACCACTACGATCATTAATTTAAAAACTAGCCTATCGTACAAAATATAGTGGGGTCAACCGTCAATTTTCTGCATTCTGATTGGTCGAAATTTTCTACTGAAATTTGGCAACACCGTTTCTTTTTTCTCCCACTCCCTACTACTCCCCAACTTCAAGAATACAGCTTTTTAAAATCGAGAGAAAATCTGAGGAGTAGTAATTTAGGGAGCAAAATTTTCTCTCGATTCAAGAATAGATGCACAGGTGAGGGTAAAGCTCCGTTTTCAGAGCTTCGACGTGTCACGAGCAGTGCGGTGACCCCTATCCGCCTGCTCACTTCTCGCTTCACGGTTCGCAGTTCTGACGTCAGAATCGCACTTCTGACGTCACAAATGGGAAATTTCTCAGTTCACTGGTTCTTACGTACCTGTACCTGCCTACTCACTTCACAGTTCACAGTTCTAAATTCCTATTTATGTTCGTTACTTTATCATGTTTTGAGGTTAAAAACTTAAAAATTGTATTCGCTGAACACGTTTGAGAACAAATTGCAGTTAAATGAGGTGTTAGTTTGAAAAAAAGTGTCTGGAATTAATTAATTTTGAGGTTAACTCTTAGCTATGCAAACCCTGCGTACTTCGGGGTTTATTCCATTTATAACTCACAGAATTGGGGGTTTCAACCCACTATAGAAATAAAAGGGTTTGGCAAACGGGCTTTAACCTTACCAACAGAATCAATAAGGAGGGCAGCCATTTGCAACTATGAGAGAAAAACAGTTGATTGAATATATAATAAAATTAAGAATATACAAATGATTCAATTAATAAAGTTTTTATGGTGTTGTTTTATTATATAAAAAATGGCAAACTTTGTAATATTTTCTTTCACGCTTTAATTAAAAGTAATATTCTACAATTTTTACTTTAATCTCTGTAAAAAATTTAAATATGCAATGGTTTTTTAAAGGTAGAACACCAAATTATATTTCTATTTTCTTTTCCAAACTAAATAAAAAGTTATTATTTTGGAGTTCAAACGGAGAGAAGTTTTTAGAGGTTTAAATAAACTGAATAAAACAAATTTCTCTAAAAATATAACTAAATAGTAAGTCTTTAAATTGTTGCATTGTTACCAGGAATAATTTTTTCTACATTTGAGTAAAATATGTTGTTCATTTTGTGGTTACTTTCTACAAATCATGGTGAATGCGCTGTTATTGAGATTGAATCTTATATTAAAATTATGATTACTTTAATTTGATGCTTTATGTTCTAGTAAACTTTTAAAATAAACTTAAATATTTCAAATAAAACAACATTGAAAAACTGACGTGGCTGACTGCAAAAATAGGCAATTTGCCCATTCTCAACTTCTATTTCTATGCAACTCACCTACCACGTTAAAAATTGCAATCGGAAAACGCAATAACAGAGAAAGCAGAGAAAGCAGGCACGTAAGAACCAGTGAACTGAGAAATGTTCCGTTTATGACATCAGAAGTGCGATTGTGACGTCATAAATGGGAAGTGAGAACTACGAAGTGAGCAGGCAGATAGGGGCACATAACAACTAAGAAATTTCCCATTTGTGACGTCAGAAGTGCGATTCTGACGTCAGAATTGCGAAACGAGAAGTGGGCAGGCGGATAGGGGCCACCGTACGAGCGACACTTTGTTGACCAATAGCCAATTAGGCAACTTTTTCCCTATTTCCCCCACTCATTTGTCGGAGGCTGCCGTGGCAGAGTTAAATTTATTTTAAATTTTTCTGCTGTAGCCGCGACGACGAAGTTTTCCTATGTTTTTGTTCCAAATTGTTGCGTTTTTTTTTACAATTTTGGACATATTCAGTTGTTTTTCATGGTCCCTTTGTTTCAAAGAAACTAAAATCATATGAAGACTTGGTTATTTCTTTTGCTTTACGCCATGCGGTACTCCGGTTCAAGTTCATCGTTATTGAAACAAAAATCTAACCCAAAAAAAAATTGCCACACCCAGTGACAGTGGACGACAGTTAGTTAATGCCGTCGGATTCCACCACACCAGTAGAGGGGATTGTCGCTCGCGACACGTGGAAGCTCCATGATACAATAAAAGAAGGTATGATACGTAGCGGTTCAAAATTTGTCTAGATCCGCGCATGACGTCACTTGGTGAGATTTTTGTGGCTCGAACAGGGAACTACCTACGTACAGCTGATACCAGTTCACCTACAAACATGAAAATTTGAGCACAGTTTGTGTTGATAACGAAAGAGCTCACCAAGAAAAGATTTTTTATTATTTTACTTTTGAAGGGGTAAAAATAGAGGTTGAAATTTTTAAAAGGATTTTCTGTACCTCAAAAACGGAAAGCAACATAAGTTTGAAAATTGGTATGTAGACTCTTCTAATAAAATAAGTAAATACGTGCTTCGGCATTTTTTAAAATTCAGACGGGGGGTTGAGAAATAGGGATGAGTCTGGTTTGAAGGGGGTACAAATAACTTACAATTACTTAGAGTTCTAAATCAATGTAGAGCTAAAAATTCGCTTTTAGTTTCTTCTTGGAAAGTTAACGAATAGGTGTTTTTGGATTTTTGGAAAATTTGAACGGGTGGTTGTATTCGGTAAATATTTTAATCTGTCAAAGTATAGGTTGTGGGGTATCAAACTACAGGAAACAAAGTCAGGAATCTAAAACAATGTTTTTTTTTTTCAAAAGTAAAATTTTAGCAGGTAGCAATGGTTTTCCGTCAAAAAGTACTACAAGGTTTTAAATTAAACGAAATGCAGTCTGGAAAACAACGAAGGGGTGGGGGATTGTGAGGGAGTAAAGCTAGATTCTATAAGGTAAGGGTATGACGAGGTAAGAGGCAAGAGAAATAGATTACAGGGCGGGGACTTTAAATGAAATATTGGCCCTAGCGGGTTAAAAATTTGTTTTTTATAAAAATCCAAAAACACATCTATAAAGATTTTTACCAGCTAAAATTTTCGGCACGGACCCTCAGAAAAGGGTCTATTCACATACAAATTTTTTCAAATTAGAATGGTTTCCTTTTTTAGTGATCGGTACTGTTTTGGCGTGTAGGCAAGCAACTCGTGTTTAAGGTTTCGCTTATAATCATTATCACTAAAATGTTTTGAGCACATTCGAGCATTATTGACGTTAAAGTTATCATCCCGTACACAAAAATTCTACCATTTTCTTGTCTTTTGGAAATCTGAAAAACCTAATATCACGCGAAGAACCTTTTGTCTGAAAAATTATTAAAACTAATTGTAAACAAACGACCACCTCGTAATAAAAATGGCGACTGAATGCAGTCTCTCACGTCTCTCACCAGGTGACGTCAGTTAGCCACGCCTAATCCTGCGCGATATCATATCTGTTTTACTTGTATCATGTGGAAGCTCTCAGGTATTTGATTTAATATATTGTTAGTTTGCATGCGTCGCACATAGAGCGCGCGGGTGAGGCCGATACAGTTTAAATTATTAAAATTTTGAAACAAAAAATTATTTATCCTACTGATATTATAAATAGGAAAGTTTGTGTGTATGTTTGTCCAATCACGCCAATACGGCTGAACCGATTTGGAGGAAATTTAGTAAGAAGAATTTGGTATGACCTGGATTGAAACATAGGTTACTTTTTCTTTGACATTTCGCTTAACGACAGCTGTCAAATGACACTATTTTAGAATATCGCGGGCAACGCCGCGAGTGGACCACTAGTACAAGCATAAATTTCATGAATAAATATTACAAAATATCGGTAAATGATGATTAGTTCTAAATACACATTTTTTTATTTAATTCAATGAAAGTTTATTCTTAGAATAAGATTTGGCATACCTTGACAGGATTCCTGATTTGTTTTATCGTTTCCAGAATAATTTTGATTCTATTCAATAAAAGTTTATTCTTGTAATAAGATTTATTTAAGGCAATTCTTTATGTGTATGTTAAAACACGCTATTTTTACTTTAATATCTCATTTTGTTATTAATTTAAACATAACCAATATCTACAAAATGAAGGGAAAATTGAGCTCCCTAATAAATTTACAGAAAATATTTGTGGTGTAGAGGGCAAAGGGTGAGGGAACAAATCGGAAAAAAGTTTTTCCTCGACCAGGACTAGAGGTCCCGGGTTCAAATCCTGGTCGAGGAAAAACTATTTTCCGATTTATTCCCTCACCCTTTGCCCTCTACGCCACAAATCTTTTCTATAACCAATATCTTATTAAGAGGAAGAAGAGATTTAATTCAAGAATAGCGTGCTGCTTTACCTAAAAAAATGGTTTAGTTATTTTAAGTTGGCAAGCTATTTTTGATTCCTTGTTGTTAGCGTATATTTGAACGGTTTGCGAAAGTGTTCTTAAAAAAAAAATTAAAGTTTTGCATAAAACGTACGACGTAACCAAACCAATTCTTGTTCAGTGCTTAATGCATAGTTTTACTTCATGCCGCTGACTTCTATTTCCTTTCTTGTCGAAAAAAGTGAGAGGACAATAGAATGGAGAATACAAGGCGTGAAACTGGATCAAGCATTTATGAAAAGCCATAAATAACATGGTTAGGATACGCTAATAAGTAAACTCTGAGATTAATTAAATTAATATTGACTGGGGAATATTTTTTTAAGAAATACTTATATTTAGTTGAACATTTTTTCCAAGACATGCGAACCCGTCAAATCAAAGAAAAGAAGGATAGAAATACTGGCACTGAATATAAAAGACAGAAAATTTCTATCCGACAATCACATTTACATGTACGTATTATGACCAACTTAAACTGTCCAATATCAATATATTGCATTGACCCGCTATTCAGTTTAGGACATCGTCCCATACTCGATCGGTTTGAAATTGTTTCCAGTTTGAATTTTAATCACGGTAAATATTTTTTTTTCGGTGCGTAGCAATGACATAGTTTTGGATATCATAGTAAAAAATAAAATTTCTGGAAATTAAATTTTTTTTTTCGGTTTTTATTTATTAGAGAATGGCAGCATTGCATTTCAGGTATAGAGTCATAGGGCCAGGTACTATTTTGACGCTGTTGACAGATACGCACGGGTAAGGACGACCACATTTAGTGCCGACACTAATAAGGTTAGGGCCTCCCTTATTTGTGGACAACTATATATTCGCCATTTTTTTTACCTTATCCATACTTTCGGGAATTTTTTGTGTCGTGACGGCCAAAAAAGCAAAAATTGGGCACAAAATAGTTTTTTTTTATGAAATTAAGTGACATGGCGGAAGAAAATAAAAAAAGCAAGGCTCAAAGACTTCACTGAAAAAAAGATATCTTGGCTAAAGAGAAATTGTCTTGAATAGGGCCAACCCCCCTGTGTCCTTGATTAAAGAGCATTTTTCTCTTGGAACAAGAAAAATTCTCTTGTTGCAAGCAATTTTCTTTTGATTCAAAATAATTATGATCTTCATTCAAGGACACAGGGGGGTTGGCCTTATTCAAGAGACTTTCTCTTGACCCAAGTAATCCTTTTTTTCAGTGTTCGTTTTACGGATAAAGACAATATTTGTTTGCTTCGAGAAGTAGTTCAACAAAATCCCTTCAGAACCCCAAATTCAAGGGTTTTTGTTTCTCATAATATTATTTAAAATCACAAATTCCAGGTCCTCATCTGCACCCTCCAGCAAGGCAATGGTGCCTCCAATACATCTTCCATGCTTTTCAATTACTCAAAAAGACTTTTAAATATGAAAATGTGAAAAAAACAACACAGAATTTCGAAAACTGGCATCACATATTTATAGGTTAGAAATAAAGTCGTATCGTCATCGTTTCGCTAGAGGCGCGTTCAATAATTTTATAATTTGCACCTTTTAGGGCCCAGGCACAGCCTGTGTTAACATCGGGTACTAAGTAGGCACTATCTAGTGCAGCCGTATTTCAATAATTCCTTAGTATTCCTGAAGAGGAAGCAAACTGGAGCGATTATTTGGACAATAGAAATTTTATTATTACTTTACGACTAAAATTCTTGAGGTCATAGTAAATGACTATACTTAATAACTATATTCAATAACTACTGAGATAACTTTAAATTTATGATATTCCCGTTCTAAGAATAAACTATACTTCACGAGTAATTAGTTTAGGGTAGATTTAAAATGCTTGTTAATTTGAATTTTATAGGAAATAATTAATAAATAAGTGGTATCTTGGTCGCGATTCTTCAGAAACGACAGAGAATCTCACCCGTCAAAACTCTGGAAAGTGACGATTTTTACTTATTGCCTCATTTAAAATAAAAACCCAGCGGTTCAAAAAGTGTCTAAAATTCTCACCATATAAAAGGAAAGACAGAATTTGTGTGACTTTTCTGAACAGTGACAGCGACATATTCCATGGCTAGCTATGGTTTTGTATGTTAAAGTTTTAAAGGTTTGTTTACACACAAAAATAAGCTTAATAAATACATTTTTAAATAAATAAAAGGGGTTTTCACAAAAATTGACATATTTTTTATTTACTGGAACAGTATTAAGAAACTAAATTTTAAGAAATTTTGTTGTTGTTGCAATTCCTTATGTGTGCTATTACATATTTCTAAATTAAGATTGTATTTATTTAATCTCAGTACTTATTATATATCTCTAGTTGAAGAAAAACGCTGTTTTCACTTTAAACCCTCATTTTGTTATTAATTTAAACATAACCAGTATCTTATTAAGTGGAAGAAGAAATTAAATTAAAGAATAGTGTGCTGCTTGACGTAAAAATTTTTTTTAGTTATTTTAGTTAGTAAATTCTTAGGTCATTTAAATGAATATTTAGTATTTTTTCCGTACACCATACGATTTATTTCTATTTCAAAACGATTAAAAAATAAATTGATCAACACATTAGCGTTGCGTACTCGTATTTGTTTGTGCAATAAACAATAGATAGTTTTTGCTCAGACCAAAAGCGCCCGATGACTAACGCTATTTGAACGTCATATATGGTTAAGGGATGCCGTGAAACGCCGCAAACGTACGGACCATTAACAGACGAATTTCGACGTACGTAGCATGCGCATTAAGTTCTTCAAGTGAAGATAGCTGCTGGTACACTGACGGATCCAAAATGCCTTCAGGCGTTGGATCCGGAGCTTATTGCAGCCGGGAAAATATCAGGATTATACATAGTCTTGGACGAATGGCTACAATTTTCCAGGCGGAACTCTTCGCCATCGAAATGAGCGCAAGTTGGATGATAGATCATAACTGGCGCAACAGATGAATAAAGATACTCTCCGACAGTCAAGCGGCCCTTAAGGCTCTTAAATCCTATAAGTGCTCATCGAGAACCGTTAGGAGCTGCCAGGACATACTGAACACCCTAGGGCGAATAAGGCTGATCACACACAAATTTGCATAACACATAGCATAACAGTTCGACCAATCAGAGACGGATTTGGAGCCGCCATATTGGATATACATATGGTTTGTTCGGGTTCGTCGAAATTTTCTGTTCTAAACAGTCCGGAGCATGCGCGCTTAAAAAAACGCGTTCTGGTTCGACCACAACAGTTCTGAACTGTAAAGTTTTGTGTTCGGATTACTACCGAAAATTTGTCCAGGACCGGTTCAATACTGTTCTGTATAGTCCCGTGAAGCCGGGCGGAATTAAATGGAACTGTTTAGGACTATTTTCTGACGTATGCGCAAATTCATTTACGCATGTAAAGTTTGTGCGAAAAAATAATTTGTTCCTTGAAAATGTACCCAAATAAATCGGTTTTTACGAAAAATAATAAAAATCCAGAGTGTAATCTTGTATTATTTCATTATACGCGTGTATTTTTATAAAGGTTTTGTCGAGGGTTTTGTATGGTGTGACCTAAAGAAGAGGAATCGCTGCCTAACCCAAAAATTCAGCTTTTTGAGTGTTAAATTTCTGTTCTTTCAAAAACTGCAGAATTTCAGTTTGGAAGAATTATTAAGAGATAAACACTCTGGATCACATCACGTGCTTCTTTTTCACCCTATTATTATGGCTTGCTATCAATATTCATGCGGCAATTTTATGAAAATGCGTTCGGGTCCGTCCAAAAATTTTAAACTGTTAAGAACAGTCCCGTCGATTGCGCAACTATCATGCGCTGTTCTAAGGTTCATAAGGTTGAATTTTTTATGCAGCATGCTATGCACTATGCAATTTTGTGTGTGATCAGCCTAAACACTGTGTCACTAGTATGGATTCCGGGACATTCTGGGCATCACGGAAATGAGACTGCCGACCAGCTGGCGCGTGAAGCGGCCTCTGCCGTCTTTATTGGCCCCGAACCAGCCCTTGGAATAGCATACAACACAATCAACACTGCTCTCTCAGGCTGGATGGAGAAGAAGTTCCACCAATACTGGAGAGAATTGCCAAGACTGGCACATTTCAAAAAGTTCATTACAGAACTCTGCAGGAAGAGGGCCGGGAAACTCATTGAGCTCACCAGGCAGGACACCCGGACAATGGTTGATCTATACACCGGACACTGCAGGCTGAAAGTACCATTACACAGAATGGGTGAGGACACCGAATGTAGGCTCTGTATGGAGTATGATGACACGGCCAGACATGTGCTGTGTGAATGTCCGGCCATTGCACGTCAGCGTCAACGTATCTTCGATAAACCACAGATCGACGGACTGGATCTGAATGATGCTTCACCAAAGGAAGTTGCAAGCCTCTTTAAGGGGCTGAATATTCTGTAGCAACAAAAAATGTTAAAAGTGAGTCACAACAGACCCATTAGTAGTGGCAGTGGACAGTGCCATACTGGCACACTCACAAACGAATCAATCAATCAAAATCAATGCGCATTTGTGTTTTGACAAGCTTCTATTAAATTCTGCACTGAAAAAAATTTGCAACAAGAACAATTTTGTGAAGATATAATTAACAAATTGTTCGTAGAAACTACATTTTTGTTGATAATATTCTTAGAATTGGCTACAATTTTTACACAAATTGTTCTTGGTGCAAATTTAAGAACAATTTGTGTCAAAATTTTACACAATTGTAAACAATAAATCCACACATTTTTCCCAGTGTGCGCCATTTCGAACAGGGTGGCGCTGTGCTCAGTACCCTAGACACACCCAAGTGTGTTTCTTTCATGAATAACCAAATAGGTACCTGCTTTAAAACACATTTTAATCAAAGCAATACATTTGGGTAGAATAATCCTCTCTCGAATCCTCTACTTTTTCTCGAAACTTAATTAGGAACCCAAGTAACACAGCTTCGACAATATAGACCTTAAAGCCAAGTCAATGCTGCAAAAACGTTAGCAGAGCTCTCTTTTTGCTTTAAAATAGCTAGCTTCATTTAATCTGTAATTTTGTCTGTTAAAATTGTTTGACTACTAAATTTACATTCAAAGTAACTTCTATAGTTATATCATCTAGCGAATCAACTTTTAAAGGAAAAACTTATACCTAAAAACATGCTAAAACCTAACTGAACTTAACTTTTTTTCTTAAAATACAACTGAAAAAAATGCCAAGATTGCAACGGCAGTTATTTTTTGTATCCTAGTGCAATTTTTAATAGAATAAGCGCCCACTACCGCTAGGCTGGGACCGCCAAGATTTGCTTTTGTTTTAGATTTATCGTTTAAAAAAATGCAAAGTTGGTTGGTTGCACGGGCGGGCGAGCGGCTATGTTTTATATATTATGGCGAAACATAACCTCTCAAAAATTTCTGAAAAAACAATCTTTTTTACATAAAAATGCTTCAAAATTACCTAGATATACCAGACATGATGTTTTTCGTTTAATTCTTGATTAAAATTTAAAAAAAATAAAAAATGTAAGATTAAAAAATTCTTATTATCTCAAATTTTTGAAGCGCGTGAAGTTTAAAGAGGTATCATGACAGGTTTTGTCATCAAACGGGCCTTCGCACAAAGATTTGACTCTTGGGAAGTTCACCAAATGCGTATTTTTGATTGAGAGCTTGTTAAACATCGGTAATATTTATTTTAGTTGTCTTCCATCTTCAGTTTTTGATGTTGGCGGACAATTTTGATTTAATTGCTATTTTTAAATACATTTCTTGTCAGGGAAGCTAAATTTTAAACAACATTGCTTTCACGTGCATAAATGCTGTATTTTCAGATGCCGTACACGTTGTCACAGGAAAAAAATATTCCTCAAAATAGCTGTGACAATATTTTCATAACGTTTTCAAAACGTTGTGGCAGAAGACAGCAAAAGCATCATTGCTATATTTTTTGATTCGAAAACGATATCCCAACTGATTTACAGCACGCTGTGTTTCTTGGGAAGGTACAAAATAGTCTTGAAATGGGAAACCCCAGTAAACTAATTGCATCTTGAGAATTTAAAACAAAAACTAATAAATTGTCCTAAACGTCAAATAGCCGGACCGTCGACGTAAAACCTGTACCAAAATGGCTATTTTGAACTGTAAAATAGTGTTAAAGTTATCGTTGTCGGAGAAGTTATCGGGCTATAAATTGGCACGACCAAAAACTATCTAATATGGTGCAGCCAAGATACATTTGCATGACAAGTCTCGATCATTTTAAACTAAAAATTTAAACGCAACACACAAAATAGGGGGGACGCGCGTCTACGTCCCGTCCCTCGGACTAATATAAGAACATGTAAATCTAATCACAGCCCTTACTGTTAAATTCGCAAATTCAATTGCTTACAACCCCGGGCTGTGGGGCGCAGAAATGATAAAATTAGCCAAAGCTTATTGTAAACCAAACTCGCAAAATTCACAAGGAAAACCTTAATTTGGGTACTTGTGGCTACCCGAGCATATATAAAGAGGTATTTGAGGACTGCCTTAAATAAGGACAATGCAATTATGTTAAAGAGAAACAACGCATTTTATTTGGAAAGCGTTTGACCACAGAGTACCGAAAGTTGTTAGGTGATCCGTGGATTGACGCTACACTAAAACGACTTTAGGTTTGTATTTGCGAGATCAAACTACTGGGTTGTACAGGGTGATTCAAATTGGGCACTTTTTTATGGGTACGGGTACTTCTAGCGGAGAGAGAGAAAAAACAACCTCCCTTTGCGAGGCTCAAATTTAAAGACAAGATTTTTGGTGAAAGCCGCATTTGGATATGTTCACCCGTCTTTGAGCTACGGGGGCTTTTTGAAACGTCTGCATTTTGGGATAGGGCCTGTAACTTTTTTCTTTGGTGTAAACTGCTTTTTTTAGATCTTTTAAAGCAGAATCCAGATCTCAAACTTGATTTTATCCGCGACTTTTAGTTTTCAAAATATAACGTAATGCTACCTTTTTTCTTATGGAACACCCTATTTTTATTTTACTTTTATGTTCAGAATTAAATTCTAATCAAAATAATGTATCATACATGATATTGTTGTTAAGTAGTTTTTGAGATATTCAACATTTTCTATTCACAACAAGGTGGCCATGGCCGGATATGGTTTTGACAATAAAAATAAAGTAGGTCATGCACTAAATAGCTAACGACTAGCATATTATGATGTCATAGCCTCATTCTTTTAAATATTTGGAACAAGCGAAATTGAGGCTTCTTTATAAGAAACTTTAATGGTTTGAAATTAATTCTTCAAAACTCATAGTTGGTTAGTTAGGTATGAGAGGGATAACCGGCGCTATGAGGACCGCACCTATACAGGCACTCGAAACCATTCTGGGACTGCCGCCGCTTCCGATCTGGATCAGAAAAGAAGCGATGGCGACCCACCTCCGGCTGAGAGATACAGGTCAATGGAGAGGAAGAGGGGAAGCTGCGGGTCATCTTAGGATTGCCCAAATCGCCGAGAGAGAAATTCCAATGGCAGCGATTGAAACACAAAAACCAAAAAACCCCTGGAGATTCAAAAGGAGGTACAAAGTAGTCATCCCTGACAGGGAACTATGGCAGAGTGAAAACCTCCACGAACAGTTCGAGGAGAACGCCGTGATTTGCTACATCTACGGGTCCAAACTGTCGGAGAAGCAAACCACAGGATCGGGGGTTTACGTAGAAGACCAGGAGGTTCGAAAGAGCTACCCGCTCGGAGAGCACGCTACGGTCTTTCAGGCAGAGGTGTATGCCATAATATTGGCTGCAACCATGGAGGAAATAAAAAACGGTACGGAGGAGCATGTTTATATATGCTCCGACAGCCAATCGGCCCTAAAGGCACTAAGGGCGCCCAAGATCAACAACACCCTGGTGGAGGAATGTGCGGATGCACTAGAATCCTTGGGAGAGGGCAAACAAGTGACACTTATGTGGATACCGGGACATATGGGGGTGCCGGGGAACGAGAAGGCCGACGAGCTCGCCAGGATCGGGGCAAGCACCCAGTATGTAGGGCCGGAACCACTCCTAGGAACAACCAAGAGGCAATTGCAAAGTCGACTCAACAAATGGGCCAACGATGCTATGGCGAACGTTTGGAGAGGAGGAATAGGATGCAGACAGACCAGGGACTTCGTGAAGGACCCGGATGTAGCCAGACAAAAATGGCTTCTGGGGAGATCACGAAAGGACCCTGGTCTGCTGACAGGAATCATAACAGGTCACAATCGACTAAGGAAGCACATGACCCGGATCGCGGTGGAAAATGACTCAACCTGCCGGGCCTGCGGGCGGGCAGAAAAGACATCTTGACATGTTATAGCGAACTGCGAGGCATGCCAGAGGACGAGATACCAGGTATTCGGTTTCCCGACCCAGGATGAGGAGGACCTGCACACGCTCAAATGGGATAAAATACTGGACTTTGCAAAAGGACCAGTAAAACCAGATGAGCAGACTGCCAGACCAGTGGTGCAGGCGGCGGATTAGGGGCAGGCTCGGGGTAAGGAAGAAAGGGCCCAGGGAGGCCTACTTGCCAGGCTTCGCGCCGCCCCTTCTCTACTACTACTAGTTAGGTATGTTAACCAATAAAACGTTCCGAGATGGGTGAACTGACAGCAAACAAGACCTGGAAGATCATTTTATGGATTGCGTTAATGCTTTAAGAAATGTAGAACTTCTTAATGGCGCTATAAGTGCCCCCGTTTATGTATTGGACAAAATGGCGGACATTTTGAGCAATTTTTATAGTCTTTTTTTTATTAGTTTTTTTGAGATTAAGTTGTTTCAAATTGAGTAGGGTAGGGGTACTTTTTGTTATTAGTTTGCATTATTAATTATAATGTAAAGTTTAATAGTCGAATAATATAAATATTTAAATATATAAGAAAATATAAACTTTAAATTGAAATTGGTAGAAGTCTTGTTTAAAATGAAAAATGTAGTAGGCCATGACATATGTGACATGACCTTATAAGTTCATGTGTTTGGCGCATAGCCGACTCAATTTAATTTTCATATCCATATCCGGCCATGTCCACCTTGTTGTAAAAAGAAAATGTTGAATATCTCAAAACCTACTTACCCAAAATATCACATATGATGCATAATTTTGATTAAAATTTAATTCTGAATACAAAAATAAAAGAAAAAAACGGGTGTTCCATAAGAAAAAAGGTAACTTTGCGTAATATCTTGAAAACTAAAAGAAATTTTCATTAATAAAAAAGTTACAGGCCCTATCCAAAATGCAGGCTTTTCAAAAAGTCCCCGGTTGATGTAACTGATTTGGAGGTTTTTTAACTTCTTTTTTGATTTTAAATTGCCTGAGGAGCATAATCCTATTGGAAATATTAACACGCCAGAACGAAGCCGTATCAGGTAACTTGGATAAGTACCAGTGTGGAACGATGCCTATTTGAGAGTGATTCAAAGTTGAAATCAAAGTGTATGATGGTGTTTAATGATGTATGGGGAAGGTGACCAGTGGAACCACTGACGAGCTCACGCTGGTTACCTACAGCGAAACACCGTTTAATTATTTCTCTTTTCGCTTTGGTTCTTTGTGTGTTCCTTGTGGGATGCTCATCCAGGTTTGAATTTTCGTTATTTCCACCCAAGATTTTTTGATCTTTTGTTTTTAAAAATCTTGTGTTGAAATTTGAGCCTCGCAAAGGGAGTTTGGTATCCTTACCCATGTAAAAGTGCCCAATTTGAATCACCCTGTACATGGTCGTTGAGCTTTAATAACCCAAGATTTCAGAATTGTGGAGTCACTAACCAATGAAGTAATTATTGAAAAAGTTTTTCAAAACGGGTTCAATGGGAGAAAACGTCTGGGATCTTTTTTAACAATAGGATAACAATTTTTTTTTTAAATCTTTCCGATATTTTTGCTAAGAATTTATAGTCGATCCTCAAAGCCTCCTTAAGGCTGAGTGGTCTTTGAGGATCCCTTAAGGTCGAAAATGCATTTTATAGTCACTGAAGGAGCCTTAAGTATGAGTAAAGGCCAAGATAGCTCGAGAGCTACCTTAAGGAGGCCTTGGGTTGTGTTTTTCAGGTTAGGTTCAGGTTTTATGTTTTGTTGTTGGTGGTTGGTAAAGATTTAGAAAATGATGGAAGATGACGTTGCCAAAAAAAAAACAAAACTGGACGAGCATACCACAAGGAACACACAAAGAACCAAAGCCTGTGTGTTCCTTGTGGGATGCTCATCCAGGTTTGAATTTTCGTTATTTCCACCCAAGATCTTTTGATCTTTTGTTTTTAGATTCTTTTCGGACTTGGAGGTTTTTTAACTTCTTTTATGAAGACGTTACCAGTTGTGTGTTTTTTTTTTCATTTCGTTAATATCTGGGGGAGAAACTATGTATGGCCTTAATAAATTTCAAAAACACATTCATTTTCCTGCAAACCAGATGGGTCAAAAGCGAGGACGGGATTAGCCGCAGGTCATCCCGAAAACAATTGCCTGTTGGTCAGTGGTTTCTTTAGTTCGGGGCGAACTGGGAAGGGTGTTGATTCGATTACCCCGATGCGATGTTGTTGCCCCGGACTAACCAAATGGCCTATGGGCATTTTTCAAATACCGGTCAGAAACAATCATAATAAACCTTTAGACGCATTACAACGAGATGGTTGAACAATCTATAGGGTGTTCCAAGAAAAACTGTACCGTTCATGGAGCTTATTTTATAATATACCTATTTTAAAAAGAACGAAAAACTCATTATACTAATTATATGGCGACACATAAAATTGATTTTATAACATTTTATTTTGGACAACTTTTGTCTGCGTTGTCATCATTTAAACTGATGAAAAATAAGAGCAGACAATAAACGTCCACAAAACTGCACAAATAAAGTTTTGACATGAATGTAATTTTAGCCCAAAAGTCTGATCAGTTCCCTTATTATAATAAAGGGCGAACAACATAAAAACCCGTAATTTTTTCAGCTCAAAGGTATATACAGAGTTCCTAAACAAATCCTTAGGATTAAGACGTTTTTGAGTTATCGTGTATACCGACAGACAACAGACAACTTTTTTTTTTCGTCGATTAAGGTGTTTTGGATAAAATTAAGAAAAGTCAAAATTTCACGATTTTAATAGTCTCCCATACCATATTGGTATGGTCCACTAAAAATACTATACAGACCGCTTCAAGCTACTGCGAACATAGGGGGAATCAAGTCCAATTTACTCTCCGTGCCGTACGACCGAGGTGGATTCGAAGCACGCTGCAGTGTTATCTTTTGGAAATTCATTTTGTTTTTATTATTTTGTTTTATTTCTGCATTGCTCGAGAAACAGATGGGTAAGTTCTTAATTGAAATAATACATTTTTAAAACAAAAAATGGATGTCTACGAAGTTGCCGAAAAAGTGCAGATGGTCAAATGGTCAAATCGTCATAACCCAACACACGTTCGATATTGGTCGAGGGAAAATTTGCATTTGTATTTTGACGTAAGAACACAGTATCCCCAAAAACTAAATGTTTGGGGGGGGGTATTGTAGGGGAACACGTAATTGGGCCATTTTTATTAACGGCAATTTGAATGGTCCTAGATACTTGGATCTACTGCAGCAGCACATTATTCCAACTGCTAGGCAGTTGTTAGGTGTAAGATTTGGTGAAACATGGTTTCAACAAGATGGTTGTGCCGCTCACAATGTTGGCCTTGTTAGGGAATATCTTGATAATGTATTTCCTAATCGGGTTATAAGTATACGGGAAACTATTTTATGGCCAGCTCGATCTCCCGATCTTGCTCCTAATGACTTCTATCTCTTTTGGAGAAGCTTTTCAAATTATCACCCCTAACATGCTTGGAAACGTTGGAAGGGGTTTTTATAGTAGGCTCGGATATTGTCTAGCCGAGCAAGGAGGACTTTTCGAACATTTGCTTTAATTTTTTTTTGACTGGGAGAATCTTTTTGGTTTTTAGAATGTATTATTTTATTTTGAGAACTTGCTTTTATTTTGTTTCTCCTTATTATTTTCATTGTAACACGTCGTCACTGATAAATCTGAGCAGTTGACAATAAAACGCTCTTATTGTCAGTGTCAGTGACAGAAAATAAGAAAATTACGTTATAAAAATTTATTGACCAAATTCCGGTTTCATTGACTACGCTCCACACAGCACCGTGGTTAGAGGCGTACTAAATACAAGGCGAACGGCGGCGAAAGGCAGCGAATGGCGATCGGAAGCCTGAGTGTTGGTTGCTTCACTGATAGGCGTGCGGTGTCTCTGCATGTACGTACACTGGCAAATTAGACTTCTTTCGCCCTATGTTCGCAGTAGCTTGAAGCGGTCTGTATGTAACAAAGGTTACTTTGTACTTAATAGGGAGCGCGCCCTTCCACCCAGGCCTAATATATCTTTCAAGAAAATGAGCATTGCAATCGCCTAAAAAACCACAGAAGCGCCGAGTAAACAAGTTTGGAGGATATATAAAAGACACATTACGTCCGATCGATACGTTTTGTCCCAAACAGCTAACAGGTATTTTTTCACATCGACTTGCCGTAGACGTATCTCCGATACGGTTCAAATTTGAAACAAGCTACCTACTAAAAATGCAATGCCAGTGTAGTAAACAGATTCTACATGTGCAGTTAGACTGTGGTAGTGTAGTCGTCGTTGCATTGCAGCTGTAGTAAATTTTTTTCCATAGATAATGCAGAACAGGATAACATGATATTTTACAGATAATTAGTTAACAATATTTTTTGGTACACACTTTTTAATATAATTTACCATGTTTAATGTTTTAAACAAATCCACCTTATATACTTCTTTTGTATTAACCGAGAGATTTCGTTTTTTCTTAATATAAGTTCAAAAATGTTTTAGTTTTAAAATTACGGTTGATTGGGTACCAAAAATGGACAAAATAAAACTTGGGGAAGAAAAAAATGTGGTAATTTTGTATTTGCATACATACATACAGTCAATAGTGTGTTCAGTGGTATAAGCGATAAATTAACAAGGTACTTTAATAGTTATATCTGATCCGCTGATTAATCATTCTGGTTTATTATAATTGCGAAGAAATTATAATAAAAGCCTTTTTTCTAAGTGACAAAAAGCGCTTACTTTTAACATTACTTCACTTGCATGGACAAATTATATCAAATAATTTACCATCTTAATCTTATATATTGCTTTAGTAATAACCTTTAGAAAAGTTATAGTATCGTATTATCAGCGGTGCACGGTGGTTGTAGTGAAAAAAACTCACATAGAGATACGTAGATATTTTCTGGCGCGTATGGAAGAGATGGCATGAATACACCAATGTTAAGCATGGGAGTGATTTCGTGGAAAAGCATACAGTCGATCTTTGCAATAAAATAAAATGAAGAAAGTATTATATTTACCTATGTCCCCATCCCCTGACCAACCGATGTTAATAATATTAATGTTACCTACCTACAATACGCAGTGGCGATACAGTGAACCCCCTCCGATTTTTTTAAATTAAACTATTAATTGTCTAAAATTTATTGGTACATTTATTGGTAAATCTCTAATTTCTGTACATTGAATATTTTTTAAACCAAAGAATATAAATACCTATAGCCTTATATAGTCAATATACATACTGCAATACCTACAGCTATCAAGTAGAGGTGACCAAACTTTTTATCTCTAAATTTTTCTCTTTCATCACTCTATCAAAATAGCAATAGCAATATTATAAATAAGGCGGTCGTGTTATTTTTATTACCCATAAACAAAAACTTAGTAGGTACCGGCTATGTAGTAATCTAGAACCATATTTTTAGCCATTCATACTATAGTATAGGCTAATGGGATGGGCAAAAAGAAAGACCTAAATATAAAATTTTTTGATGGTGTCTGTCTGTCTGTTTGGAAGACAATTGAGCAAAATCCACTGAACCGAAATTTTATGAAATTGGGAAAAATCGCCACTTATCCCGCTGACTATAATTAGTTGTTTATCTATAAATATAATAAATCTCTAAAAGGACCATTTCTGTATATAGAATTGTACATTGACTATTTTTTTATATTTTATTGTTTGACCATTTATTTCATCAAAATTGGTTTACGGAAACAAAAGTTATGGCATTTAAAGGAATAAAAGCGGGCAAAATGGGTAAAACCGTAGGCAAAGCAACGCGGCGGTGTCTAGTGTGTAATAAAAGTAATATGTCTAGTGGGTAATATAAGTAATATTTGAGGGAAAATGTTCTTTAAAAAAAGTTACTTTGAAACAGTTTTATAAACAATTTTAGAAAATTACTAGTTTGACGTAGAAAAGGGGAGAGGGGTAATATAGCGTCGCTGTTTATTGTAGGTAGGTATCATTATTAATTATTATCTTCGGCTGGTCAGGGGATAGGGACATAATTAAATATAATACTTTGTTTATTTATTGAAAATATCGCCTGTCTGCATTTCCACGAAATAACTCCCATGCTTAAAGTTGGTGTGTTCACGCCATCTCTTTCATGTGCGCCCGAAAATATCTACCTATCTCTGTGTGAGTTTTTTTCACTACAACCACCTTGCACCCCTGATAATACAGTACTATAACTTTTTTAAAGGTTATTACTAAAACAATATATAAGATTAAGAAGGTAAATTATTTGATATAATTTGTCCATGCAAGCGAATTAATGCTAAAAGTAAGCGCTTTTTGTCACTTAGAAAAAAAAGGCTCTAATTTCTTCGCAATTATAATAAACCAGAATGATTATTCATCGGATCAGATATAACTACTATAGTACCTTGTTAATTTATCGCTAATACCACTGAACACACTATTGACTGTATGTATGTATGCAAATACAAAACTACCACATTTTTTTCTTCCCCAAGTTATATTTTGTCTATCTTTGGTATCCATTCTACTCTAATTTTAAAACTAAAGCATTTTTAAACTTATATTAATAAAAAACGGAACTTTCTTGGTTAATACAAAAGAAATATGTAAGGTGGATCTTTTAACATGTTCACAAATTTTGCAAGAGGGTCTATTATCACCAATATTTGTTTAAAACATTAAACAAGGTAAATTATATTAAAAAGCGTGTACCAAAAAATATTGTTAACTATTTACCCCTTACGGTAGCTACAGTATAGCACAGTCGAGGGTCGGGTATGTCCCCGATCGTTGCCGCTCTTTAGGCAGTGGCGCACCCAGTTGGGTTTGGGGTTAAACCTCCCCCCTCCCCGAGAAGCCAATTGGCACAACAGAAATAAAATATATAAGGAATAAAAATTGAAAGAAAATTTGCCTGCGGCGCTCTACCACGTTTCATATTTACGTTTTCGTGCAAAAATGGTATTTTTAATGTAATGGCATTTTCGCAAAAATTTTCTGCGGCGCATTTTAGCATTTTAACAAACAAATTAAAAGGGAAAATAAAGAACTCAAATTCCCAAAACACCATCGTTATTTACAATTTTAGGTTAATTTTAAGTCAAAAGTGGAACTTTAAGTGCCTGCGGCGCCATAACACCTTTTATTTTTACGTTTTGCCTGCGATTTGGTGTCAAAAATGGCATTTTAAGTGTCATTTTCGGAAAAATTTTCGCCTGTGACGCACTTTAGCATTTTAGCAAACAAATTAAGGGTAAATAAACAATTCAAATTCCCAAAACCCCATCAATATTTACAATTTACTTTAATTTTAAGTAAAAATTTAAGTGTTATTTTCTCAAAAAATTTTGCCTCCTTCAAATTAAGTTTTTTTATTATTTATCCTTAACCCCCCGCCCCCCGAACTCAATTCCTGGCTGCGCTACTGCCTTTAGGAGAGTAGGATAGACAATAGACCTGTTTGTTTTGTGCGCGCAGAATTTTATAGGGTGGGCCACAAAATTCCGCGCTTTTCGGATTGGCTATAACTTTTGACTTGATTACTGGATTTTAAAGTATATTGGCTTTTTGGAAAGATAAAACGTGGGAGTTTTTCGATTCGGTTAAAAATTTAAAACTTCTAAAAAATCCAAGATGGCGGACAGTTTTAAAAAATGTGTAATTTTCACCCCCCCCCTGAAAAAAAATTATGTGCGACAATGAACCAACTCTAAAGCTTTCATTACAAACGCTCATTGTTTGTGTATATAAATCAGTTGGGAAATAAAAAAGTTATAAGTTTTTTGACAACGAGTGTTTTGGCTTCACATTGAAAAAAATCACATCATTACATACATTTTCCATTTGCTATATTTTTTTACCTAATTATTTATTTAAGAAAAAGAATCTAAATACACATTACTTTTTTATTTCTTATCCGATTTAATTAGGTGATACCTCGATATACGAAGAAAAAATGGAGATTTGGAAATACTAATTTTTATTTTGTCCAGTGTCTTACTTAAAAAAAAATTAGGCGTGTAAAACCTAACTCTTTTTAAAACTATCCGCCATCTTGAATTTTTTTTTATGTCAAATTTTGAACAAACGGACGCAACTCTCATGTTTTGTCTCTTTAAAGAATATTTTTTTTTAATTAAGTAATCAGGCCAGAAGTTATAGCAAATCGAAAAAAATGTTAAGCCCAAACACTCATATAATCTAAAAGCTTATAACTTTTTCATTTCTCAACCGATTTAATTAACTGATACGTTAATATACACATAAACAATGAGCGTTTGTAGTAAAAACTTTAGAGTTTGTTCATTTTCGCACATACATTTTTTTCAGAGGGGGTGAAAATTACGCATTTTTTAAAACTGTCCGCCATCTTGGATTTTTTAGAAATTTAAAATTTTCAACTGAATCAAAAAAGTATCACGTTTTATCTTTCTCAAAAACGAATATCTTTAAAAATCAAAACTTATGTCACAAGTTATAGCCAATATGCCATTTCTGTTTAAATTATTGAAATCCTAAAGAAATTCTTAGGAACCCTGTGTAACCCCTTAAACATCAAATGAATATTAGCCAAATAAATATTATTTGGCAATATTTACAACATATTTTTCCGTAAAGGCTAGAACGAATCACACTCACAGTACTTCTGTTTAGGTGATGAAGCTAACCCTCCTTGAATATTTATAAAATTAGTCCGCGCCCCTGCAAAAAGTTTTGTTAGGCGGTTTATCAGGTCCTAATGAATTGACATTGATCCGCCGGGGGGTAGACGGTTTTGTTTCAACATATTTAAATGAAAATCAGGACCCGTGGATTATTTAATTCCGTTTGCGGCCCAGAAATGACTGATTGGGCGATAATTTAAAACTCTTTACAAATAATTGGGGATTAGGGGGAAACCTATACATGTTGTTAATTTGTATTTTGGAATGTCAACCGCGTTTGGATTGCTAATCACAAATTTAAATCTACATATTTCGGGGGCTTAGATGTAGCACGCAAGAGTTAAATTTGCATAACTTTTTATAAAATTTCAAATTACGTACAGTATTTTCTTTTTGATTAAAAAATAACCCAATATGATATTGATGTATTGAACGAAGAACCACCTAAACTAGGAAAGGGCCAATCTAAATTTTGAAATATATAATGCTCATAGAATAATAAGCGAAAGTTTTTGTGTGGTGTGTGTGTGTTTGTTCCTCAATCACGAAAAAATGGCTAAACCGATTTCGATGAAATTTGGTAATAAGATAGGGTTTGACCTGGATTGAAACACGAGATAATTTTTATTTTACATTTCACTCAATGACAGCTGTCAAATGACCTTATTATTATATATGGATATGGTGGGAACGCCCGCCGCGGGTCGACCGCTATACCTATAAATAGAAAATTGTGTATAAAATAGTTTTTTCTATCTTCAGTAGTAAGGGAGTTAAAAGAGGCAGTGGAAAATATGTGTGTTCTTTTATAAAGGGTGGGACAAAAAATCTTGCACACTTTTGGATTTGCTATAACTTTTGATCGAATCGGTCGATTTTAAAATGTTTTGACTTTTTGGAAAGACAAGATATAAGACTTTTTCGATCCGTTCCAAAATTTGACATTTCTTAAAAATCCAAGATGGCGGACCGTTTTAAATAACGGGAAATTTTCACCCCCCCCCCCCTGTAAAAAAAATAAGTGCAGCATTGGAGAAAATGTAAGTTATTGTGACAAAAGCCTTATGTATTCTCTCTATATCAATGCATTACTTAATTAAATCGGTTAAGAAATAATAAAAATACGGGCTTTTATATTGAGTGGAGTTGTTTGCTGTAACTTTAGATAGAATATTATAAATTTTGAGCTTTTAGGAAGTACAAGAGTTAAGGCTTTTATGTTGTAGTCCAAAATTTAACAATTCTCAAAAATCATTTTAAAAAAAAACTAAATGCCCCTTTGCTTAGAATTTGCCTATTTCTATATATAGGAAAATGTCGCAGATTTTATTAGACCCATTGAGTGGCCTGCTAACATCCCCGATTTGAATCTGGTAGATAGCCATTATTGGTGAGATTTAGAAAAAGAAGTGTACAGAAATGGCCGCAGCTACAGCGACATTACCGATCTGTGTCAAGGCATCACGGAGGCCCATCGAAGTTTGCACCACAGAAACATTACCAATGCTTTTAATAAATGTTGTAACGATTTGCGTACTGTTTAAGAGCACATGGGGATCAGCTTAGAAAATCTGACAGGCCCGATCTAGATTATTGTACATTAACTAATGGTTATTTTTATTTAAAAGTATAAGTGTAAAAGAAATATAAAAAATATAAGTGTTTGATGATTAATAACAAAGTAAACTCAGCTTAAGCTACCAGCTAAGCTAATATATGCCACTGTAGCTAAAAAATCAGTAGTTTAAAACCACAGCAATTTTCTTAATTTGATTATAAGTCACAATTTTCATTGAAAACGCTGGAAATGATGACACTAACTTGTTTACTTCTTAACTGATTTAAGCAAGTGATACCTCCATATACCTAGCAGAGATGGGAGGTAGCCTTGATTTTGTTTTGTTACTTTTTTAGGGGAGTGAAATTATACAAAGGTTAAAGCGTATTAAAGCTATCCGCCATCTTGGATGTTCGAAAAATGTCAATGCCGCAACCTTTGTTCACCCAAAAATGTAAAAATGTTTAAAATCAAGTAATCCGATCAAAAGTTAAACGAAATGCAAAAACTGCGATTTTTTTTGCAAATGACAATGTCGAGTCAATAACCACTTATTTCAGAGATTTATAGTTTTCTTATCTCTTAACCGATTTAATTAAGTAATGCCTTGGTATAGAAAGCATTTTGTCACAATGACTTAGATTTTCTCCAGTGCCGCACGTATTTTTTTGCAGGGGGGGTGAGAATTACCCGATATTCAAAACGGTGCGCCATCTTGGATTTTTGCGAAATGTCAAATTTTGATCGGAAAAGTCTTATATCTTGTCTTTCAAAAAAGGTTAACAAATTTGAAATCGAGCTATTCGATCAAAAGTTATAGCAAATTTAAAAATGTGCAAGATTTTTTGGCCCACCCTATAGTTTTCAATCCACGCCACTTTTTATCTATTCACTTATTAGTAGTAGTAGAGGAGGGGTGGCTTTTTAAGCCTGGTAAGAAGGCCTTTATAGACTCCTTTTATCGACTGCTGCACGTGCCCCTGGGAATGCGAGTCGACTTAATAACTTAATTTTGCCTGACACCTCTTTTACCTACCCGTTTAGCTCTTCTTCTATTTTGTTCTTGATTTTTATAAATTTCATTTTAAGTAACCCGTCATAACTCATCCAGAGATGCTAAAAAATATCAGGAAATTACGTGCAAAAATGGGGGAGAGAAACCGCGAAACATGCGATCGTAAGATATAGATTTAAAAGCGATAAAAATTTCCTGGGGGACGAACGCGGGACTAAATTTAAACGCGCACTATCTTGTAAAGTCGCAATATTTTTTAGATAGCATTTTCTAACCAATTTGTTACCATAATGTGCTTGAACAGTGGCGTGCGTATGAAATTATGGCGTTTTCAAATTATAGGAACTAGTTTCACACCGGTCAGAACTAATTTGGTTTTTAGCGTTCAACGCAGTTTTTGGAAAACTTCTTTAGTTTTCGTCAGGTTTTCCGTTCAACTCACAAAAAGTGACAGCATTTTTGTAGTTATGTATCCGACGCGTATTCAAATGTAGGGAAACACTACACTAGTTCTGCACTATTGGCACGAGCTCTTTATGCTCGTGCTGGTTTTACTGTCAAGGCCTACACTGAGAAAAATGGTGGGCTACGAGAACGCAATTATGTGTTCTCCGAGACCCAGCCGTATTGCCAAAGAGGACAGCCCAGATCTCTGGGCTGTGAGAACGAAGCCAAAGGATTGCAGGGAAACACGTTTCGTGTGTTATAGTAGCCCAAAATATGCATAAACACTGAATGTATTTTTTTGGTGATTTGGGCTGCCAGAACTCAACATCTAGGTTGTGAGAGTCATGATCTGGGCTGTGAGAACCCTGCCTTTGGGCTACCAGGACTCAGCACCTGGTTTGTGGTAACCCATGATCTGGGCTGGGAGAACCCTGCCTTTGGGCTACCAGAACTCAGCATCTGAGTTGGAGTATAGTCAGTCGGGGTAACTTTGAACCATTATTGGTAACTTTGAGCCACTTGGAAAATTCAGTTTAGATACATGAAAAGTTCCAACATATAATTTTCAAGTTGCTCAAAGTTTACCACAGTGGCTTAAAGTTACCCCAAATCACTGTACTAGTATTTTGAAAAAAAAAGTTATTAACCAAAGTTATGAACCATAAGTGATAAAATTAATTATGATTTTTCTATTTACCGCTAAAGGATTTTCCGTTAAGTAACTCTATAACTACAAGTGATCAAATTATTAATCAACTAACCATTAACCCATAAAAAAATTTCTATTTACTGGTAAAGGATTATCCGTTTGTCACTAATAGGTATAATATAATTTAATAAATCTAATAAAATTTCAAAATATTTCTAAGTAAGTACTTAGTCTACGCAATAGAATCCGCCAAACCGTTTACATATCGCGAGTTTGGCATTTTTCGTATATACGCCCCAATGGTGCAGAGGTACAAGGTTGGCCCGGGAACTCGTAGGTTGAGAGTTCGAACCCCCGTGTCGCCTTCCACTCACATTTTAATTTTTCGTTTTTATTTATTTTTCTTATGGTGTATTGTGAAAGACCACGGTTTTTAGAACACAAAAATATATTTTTTATTGTATTTGAAGTCATATTTTATGATTTTATTCGTTTTTACACGACTGTGTGGTGTGGTTAATAAATGAATCATTTAAGGTAAGTAGACAATGTATTAACACAAAATTAAGTTTGTATTTATCATAAATAGTTTTTTATTAACCAAAGATAGTTTTCCATTATCCATAAATGGTTTTTCATTAACCATAAATAGATCGCTCCTTGTGCCCTAAATAGATAGATCTTTTGTCTCGTATTTAAATGAAGTATCTATTTGGGGTAAGTTAATTCTTATAAATGGTAAGTGGAAATTTTTCTGAGTGTACTTCTATAATCTTCTATAAGTTTAAACTTTAAACCGTTGATAAACGAATCCTATTAAAAAGTGTACGTCTATGGATTTTTCTATTGGACACCTCTTACACCAAAGAAAAACGCGTGTTACTGTGAACTCGCGACGCATATTAGGGTCCTTCTTTTCTTACACACGGTTTGTAAAAGTCCAATATAGCAGATATATATCACGAGCAAAATTAATACATCGGGGAAACGTTTTTCAAACCTGTATCAAAACAATCATAATTTACCAACCAGCAGCCCTTCTCCGCCATTTGTCCTTGTCTTTAGTAGAAGGTGCCATATGAGATTCACTTCGGGGATGATTTACCGACTTTCTTGCGCCGTGTAGACTCTTATATTGTGCGGTTTATTACAAATTGAACTCGGTTTTATATATGAAGCTTTCGGGCAAAAAATTTATTGCGACAAGTAAGAAATACGAAATATTGGGCCCAGCTAAAATTATATTCCAATTTTCGTATATGGTGTACAGGGTGATCGGTTACAACTGTTCTCTGGAATAACTTTTTTTCTAAGATCAAACAAAACTGTATTAAAGATATTTTATATAGACCTAAAAATCAATAATTAAAATTAATCAGTTCAAATTGTATACAGGGTGTGCCAACAAGTTATGCTTTTTTTTATGGAACGCCCTATATATTTTCTAATTTTCTAATTCCCCAATTCAAGAAAATTCAAATTGAATTATTAAGGAAATTGTGCTATTTGTGTTATTGTATTTTAATATAACCTAAGTACTTAGGCCATGTTATAATATTTTTTTAACTTTCATTTGACAAATTATCAATTTGTATTTGATTTTTATAATTTATTATAATTAAGTAATTAATACAAATTCTTTAAGAATTCAATTTGAAATTTCTCGAAAACGGTTGCAAGCAAACCTATACTATATGGTATTTTTAAAAAGCAAATTTTTGTGACAGTGAGTAATGAAAAAATATACAGAGTGTTCCATAAGACAAAACATAACATGTTGGCATATCCTCTATACTTACTATTTGAACTGATTCATTACAGTTTTTGTTTCATCCCTCTGCGGCTATTAGAAGAGTTATAACGGATCACCCTGTACCAAGAAAAGTTTCGGAAACGCTATTAGAAATAGCGTTTTCCTTTTGATGCACTGGTGGAGGACAATATTTGTTTGCCATTTGATTTGAGTAGTGCACTCGAGTTTTGCGATTCTATTTGAAAGCGAGTGCAGTTTATGTTACCCCGAGTGCACGTTTTCTTGCATGATCGCCAATAGCTCGTGGAGCATCAATGCATGTTTTTTTTATTGTTTTTGACCATACCTTTGTTTAAAATGTCCAATAATATTAAAAAATATATACCGGGTGGGCCATAAAAAACCGCACAAAAGTTTTTTCGCTAAAACTTTTAAAGTACTAAACCAATTTTTACAAAATTGGCGGTATTGTGTAGATAATTAATAAGGTTTTTTGCTGCGTACTAAAAAACTGTCGCCATCTTGAAATTTAAAATGGCGCATTAAAATAAATAAAAGCCTTTTTTTTTCCTCGTTGTTTTCAATGTTGTCAATTTTTTTTTTATTTTTAGTTTTTTTTTCTTAAACCACCATTCAGGCTTATTTAAAAAATGTATCATTCATCAAAGTCATGCATTTGAGGTTATGAATAAATTTTATTAAACTACTTCTCGTAGCAAACAAATATTGTCTTCATCGGTAAAACGAATTTTTTGACCTTTGCTTTTTTCATTTTCTTCCGCCATGTCACCCGATTTCTTAAAAAAATTAATATTTTGTGCCCAATCTTTGCTTTTTTTGGCAGCCACAACACAAAAATTTCCCGAAAGTAGGCTTAGGGTAAAAAAATGGCGAATAGTTGTCAAAAAAGTCAAATACGGCCAGATATAGCCAAGATACGGTCCAGTATAATTCCTCCACAAATAAGGGCAAGCCCTAACCTTATTAGTGGTCGTTCTTGCGCATGCGTATCTATCAACAGCGTCAAAATAGTGCCTCGCCATATTAGTGCCGGATCCTAACTGCGTTTTAATAATTCTCTAGTGTATATACTGCTCGACAACGTCGGCAGTGTGTCGGTATCGGCGACTATACTCTGGCCCGATGTTGGTCAGATTGCGATTTTTAGTTTTCAGTCAATAATCGGCAACTAACGGAGGTCCACATTACTACAGTCGACTTTATGCCGACACCACTTTAGGACCGACAATGGTCCGATTGGAACTTTAATTAATCGGTCGAAAATCGACAACTGACGATGGCCCGATTTACTATAGTCGACTTTATGCCGAAGCCCACTTTATTTGCTTTATGGCCGACGACGGTCCGATTGGAACTTTGTTTAATTGGGCGAGAATCGGCAACTGACGATGGTCCGATTTACTATAGTCGACATTATGCCAACGCAAACCTTATCTGCTTTAGGGCCGATGATGGTCCGATAGGAACTTTCTTTAATCGGTCGAGAATCTGCAACTGACCATGGCCCGATTTAATATAGTCGACTTTTTGCCGACGCCTACTTTATCTACTTTAGTGCCGAGGACAGTCCGATTGGAACTTTGTTTAATCCGACGAGAATCGTCAACTGACGATGGCCCGATTTACTATAGTCGACATTATATATGCCAACTCAAACCTTATCTGCTTTAGGGCCGATCGGACGAGAATCGGACGAGAATCGACAACTGAGGATGGCCCGATTTACTATAGTCGACATTATGCCAATGCAAACCTTATCTGCTTTAGGGCCGATGATGGTCGTCACCGTTTTTCTTGAGGAACGTTCAATAATTCTATAATTTGCACCTTATAGGGGCAGACACAGCCTGTGTTAGGGTCGGCGCTAAGTAAGTACTATCCAGTGCGCCGTACTTCAATAATTCCTCATTGGAATACATTAGACTAACCACAACAGAAAAGTGTCCTCACTATGCAACAATTAAGTTCTTTAACGTATTACCTATTGCTATAAAAAAATACAATCTTTTAAATTATTCAAAAAAGCATGTTTTAATTATTTATGTGAAATTGAGCCATACACAATCAATGATTATCTTAGCTATAGGACATAACAAAACTTTTCCAGAACATGTGTTAAGTTATATGACAATTTATTATGTGATATTAATATTTTAAAACCCTTTCTTTGCATTTAACTGTAATAGCCTTATGTGTGCCACACTCTATTTTTATCCTACTTGTTTTTTTTTCTCAGTGTTTTTATTAATATCTCTATTTTCTAGAGGGTGATTGTTTAATTAAAAGTTGTATTGTAATCTATTAGTGATATAACGATTTTGTCAATTTTAATCCTAAATTTAATCTTTATCGGTTTCAATTTAACTATAACTAAATTGGTATTTTAAACGATGTTGTTTTGCAACTAATATGTAAATTTTTGACGATCCAAATGTTCTTTTGTATTGATTTTGGCTAAATAAACTATTGTCTATTGTCTATTGAATTTAGTTCTTCTTTTGTAGTTCTCTCTTTTTCACCGTAAAGTTAAAATTTTTAATTTGCGCTCATCGCTTTTATTATGGTATAAGAAAGATAAAAAATAATTTTCTACTTTTTAGTGCATTTAATAAAAGCTTGTTCTTTAAAGGTTTTTTTTTAATTTTTGGATTTGTACCCTACATCGTCCATTTTGAATCCGCCGTATTGAAATTTTCAAATCTGATCTGTACCTAATAATAACTAATATTATAATAAATATTATTGTATTGTCGCCGGAACTATAAGCGCATACCAAATTTGAACACACACCCTTAATTTTTAGATTTGTACCCTTAATCGTCCATTTTGAATCCGCCATATTGAAATTTTCAAATCTGATCAAAAATTCATAATCCCCCTTCTTAAAAACCCCCGTATGCCAATTTTGATTAAAATCGAACAAACTAAATCCTTTTGCCCCTCCACTTCCCTCGTTAGAGGGAGGTGGGTACCTGAGAATATCATATTACTGTATTTTCACCGGAACTATAAACGCATACCAAATTTGACAATCGGATGTGGATAAATGAGTTAAAATTGGTTAGCAAAACATGACCGAAAATCGTCCGTCTTGAATTCGCCATATTGAATTTTCAAAATGTGATCAAAAATTTGTATTCCTTATCCCCAAAAGCCCCCGTGTACCAATTTTGGTTGAAATCAGACAAACTTAGGTGTTTTCCCCCTTCACTCCCCTCGTAGGAGGAAAGGGTGCCTAATAATGACATATTATTGTATTGTCACCGGAACTATAAATGCATGCCAAATTTGAAGGCAATCGGATGTGCATAAGTTAGTTAAAATTGGTTAGCAATAGATGACCAAAAATCGTCCATCTTGAATCCGCCATATTGAATTTTCAAAATCTGATTAGAAGTTCGTTATCTACATCCCCAAGTGCACCGACAGACCAAATTTCAATGAAATCGGGCGTACTTCAACTGTACCCTCCTCCACCCCCTTCGAGTAGGGTGGAGCTGTCAATTTCATCACACTCTATTCTTGTGTTGTCCCCGCAAGTATATAAGCATGCCAAATTTAAAGCCGATCGGATGTCGGAAAGTTGGTCAAAATTAAGTTGCAAGATTCCACCCGAACAAACATATCTGCTTCGTTACATATATCATAGATACATTGCAAGTTAAATAAAAGCTTTTAAAAAAGTGCTTATTCCTTGTCGTATCTCAGTGCGCATGCTCAAAACGCATACGTCGTTGCGTCTCACCCATGCACACTTAAAGTTGCACATAAAAAGGGGTGCTTATTCGTTGTCGTATCGATACAATACGCTAACTGCTTGCGAATTCTGCAAGGTGAGACGTAGACGCTGTTGTACGGCGTATCCGTTCTCAGTACTGAGATACGACAACGAATAAGCATCTTTTTTAGGTGCAGCTTTAAGTGTGTATGGGAGGGACGTAACGACATATACGTTTTGAGCATGCGCGCTGATATACGACAAGGAATGAGCACTCCTTTTATATGTAACTTTAACAGTGGGATTTACTAAAAGGGTTTAACCTATTTTAAACAGGTCTTAAGTTTAAGTGAAATTGTTGGTTTTAATCATTTTATATCAACTTCCTTGAGTTTTGGACATAGTTTGATTTATAAGAATAATTTTAATTATGTTTTTTAGTGAAGAATAATCTTAACACAACATTTTGTTGGATTTAAGAAGAAAATTTTAATTTATAAGAAGTTTTTTTAACCCCAGAGGGGATCTAAATGGTAAACACTCACTTTCACAAAACCATTTGGATATGTAATCATAAAATAAGGAGTAGAATAACTTTGTATTTATTTAAAAGGGGCTTTTATCTATCGAAAGTATAAAAAAACTTTACAAACACAAACCCATCGCAATCGCAAACCACAAATAAAAATATTTGATCAAAGGAGGTCATGTAAACAAATGCGGCTAAAAACAGACCTGAATCCAACGATCATTCACTGATGCGTTCACAAAAGAGTCATGTTGGCTCAACGAACTGGACGGTGCCCGGTTCTCTGGTAGAACATGAGAAAATGGCCATTAGCGAAGTAGCGATGAAAACTGCAGCTTTGAAACTTTTGACTGTGATCTTTCAGTGGAGTTTTGTTTGATGATTAAGCTTTTAGATAAACTTTTTGAATTTCAGTTTGTAAATAAATGAATACGTACAATTGTGTTGGATTTTCATCGGACAGAGTTTCCGTGCATAATCAGTGACCTTCACTTATATTTAATATTTTTATATTTGGAAATTATAAACGAACTTATTATCAATTGCCACAAAACAATCTTTTCTGGGGGCTATAAATTTAAACCACCCCCCCAGAGGTGTTCTAAAAAATCAATAACTTTATAACCTCAAACACAGAAAATGAAGCTATTATGTGCCAAATTTTTGGCGCATTTACCATTTGCCATTGTGAAACCTGTCAAAAAAAAATAGTTTTAGGGCCTTTTTTTCTTAAAATATGGTATATTTTGACAAAAAAGCCGTTTTTCAGTGGTATTTTGCAATAACAATACAAAATAATCAATAACTTTGTGTCTTTTCTGTATGAGTAAGTGTTTTATGCAAATTGATTTTAAATTAGCCATATAGGTGTAAATATTTAGACCTGTGGGGGGTACTATTTTAGATCTTAGTAAATCCCACTGTAGTGTCTAGTGACTGAATTTGTATCGCTTGCGAAATGAGTGTTATTGGAATAGCGACTTTGCGGTCGGGGTTATTTATAACCCAAAATATTTTTTTCGCCGTGTTTGGTTATTTTCATTCGATTTAATTTTTTTAATTTATTTTTGGGTAAACTTTCCATGTTTTCACAAAAAATTACCTAAAAAAATAAAATTTCAACAGTTTTTCAACATCCGTAAATATTTAGGTCATCACTTTTTGACTTTTTTAGATGTTAATTAATTCAGCCTTAATTACTGCTTTGTTTTAAAGTAATATTTTTAAAAATCTAAAAATAAGCGCGGGCTGTATCCGATTTTAAAATGTCCACAAATAAAGTCAGGCCGTTACACTATTATGGCCGGCGTTCAATCTGATGGCTCCTGCGAACGCGTATCTGTCAACAATGTCAAAATACTGCCTGGCTAAAAAAAGTCGCTTTCGAACATACTTTGTCCATCTAAATGGACCTGCCACCTAGGTTATAAAATACGACTATATAGCTGCCTTACCTTTCAGAGTTTTGGCAGGAGGCGGTCCATCTCGATTCCATGGCGGCTCTCCGTGTCCGGAAAAATCTCTTAACTTAAGATATGAGATCGTCAGTCTAATAATACTAGCTTTATCTAATTGTGAGGTAATTGCCGCGGGGAGGGGCAGCATTTTGGCCAATTCGTAAAATTCGAAGTTTTCCTTCCCTCTTCGCGACCTCGCCGCGTCTCTGCTTTTTTCTTTTCGCAGTTCCAAAATGCTGTAACAAAAAGAAAAAAGAACATTAGGTTTTTTTGTTAACTTTCATACACGTGTCGATTTTTAAGCGCTTGACGAATATTCGGAAGCTTTCGGCCCGTTTTTTTCTGCTTCTCCATTACTATTATCTTTAATTCTGCGTCCGCGCAAAATACCTTTTGAAGGTAGTAAAGTAGGAAAAACACAGACTAAAATTAAGATACTTATATATAGTTCACAGGGGTCCTAAACGGGGTCAAAGGTCATATAAACACGACCAGTGGTTTGAAAGGGGGGGGGGCTGTTTCAATACGACAAAAAACTAGAATAAAAGCGTAGCTTTTATGAGGACCATATCAACATATGCAAACCAAATTTAGTAACTACAAGCGCGGATATGGTCTCAAATTTAAGGGGGGGGGGGGGTACTCAGATTTTAAGTCGTTTATTTTATACATTTTTTATTTTAAAAAAATTTTAAATGCGTCGAAAATTTTTGAGAAAATTACATTAAAAATGCAATTTTTGAGTCGAATTAAACTAAAATCGTAAATATCAACGGTATCATAGCGCCGCAGGCGAAAATTTTTAAAAAAATGGCACTAAAAAATGCATTTTTTCATTTAAAATGAAACTAAAATTGGAAATACATCAATGGTTTCAAAGCGCAGCAGGCGAAAATTTTTATGAAAATGACACTACAAATGCCATTTTTAACACAAAATTAAACTAATACCGTAAATATCAAAGGTGTAAGAGCTCCACAATTTATGACCTTTTTTTGATTTTCTAAATGTTTTCATAAAAAATTTAAAGCCAGGGTAGGGGGGTAGGGGGGGTTAACTACCCCCCATCCCCTTGAAATCCGCGCTTGAGTAACTCTGTATAATTTTTTCAGTTATAAAAAACAAACAAACATATCTAAAAAAAAATCGTTTTCGGTTTTTTTGGGCAAACCAGTCAATGACTCGCTCAATTTCAATTAGCCCGTCAGACGAATTTCCGTCATAGTGTTTTTAAGTGCTTATGTTTTCAATCTTCTGAGGCCTAAGAAGCTTCTTTCTGACGAAGTATTATTCACTGGTAAAGATCCAAGAATGTTTTTATCAACAGAAAAATATCGCCACACTTATTCATTGCCTCGAAAACGTTATCAGGTACGTTTTGATTTAAGTTTTTGCCTACTTTTAACCAATATTGTTTCCAAATAGTGACTTCTCCCAATAAAAGTTCAAGAATTTGTGTATGGATTAATCAAACAGTTTATAGTATTTCGAAACGACTTTAGTTAATTTTGCCTTGATTTAGGCTTCACGTTATATAAAACTTGGTATGAATATGTTCAGGTCAAAAATACTTTTTTTCATTCACTTTCTTGTTTTATACTTTTTTATGTCCGAAATGATTTTGGCAAAACTTGTTTATAAATACAAACTCTGTTTGTTTATTGTTGGTGTGATTAATTGAATGTCAATCTGTCTCAAAATACGGTGGAAGGATTCTAGACTTCAAGGTTTCCACCAGCATCTTTGTTGTCTACTTTTTTCTGGAGCAAAGGAGGGGGAATAAAATAGGTCATGCACTAAAGAGCTGATGACTGGCATAATATGATGTCATAGACTAATTCTTTTAAATGTTTGAAATTAATTCTTCAAGACTTATAGTTAGTTAGCAGTGGTGCACCGAGAGGGGAGGTTTTGGGGTTAACCTCCCCCCCCCCCCCCGAGAAAACTGGTTATGGTCACATTTTTATTTCAAATTAAGTTTTTTTTATTATTTATCCTTAAACACTCCCCCCGATCCTAGGTGCCACGGTAGTTAGTTAGGTAGGTAGTTAGGTTAACGGATAAAACGTACAGAGATGGGTGACCTACAACAAACAAGACCTGGAAAATCATTTTTTTAATTGCGTTAATGCTTTAAGAAATGTAGAACTTTTTGTTATTAGTTATTATTTTGACATTAATTAGAGTCAAGAATTTTTTCATCTATTTGGTTGTTTTATTAATTAGAAAGTTTAATAGTCGAATAATATGAATACCTATTTAAAAATATAAGAAAATATAAATATAAACTTTAAATTAAAATTGGTAGAAGCCTTGTTCAAAATGAAAAATGTAGTTATAATTATAAGTTCATGTCTTTGGTGCATAGCCGACTCAATTTTTATTTTCATATCCATGTTGAATATCTCAAAAACTACTTAACCAAAATATTACATATGATGCATGATTTTGATTAGAATTTAATTTTGAACAAAAAAATTAAAGAAAAAACGGGGTGTTCCATAAGAAAAAAGGTAACTTTGCAATATATCTTAAACACTAAAAGTGTCGGATAAAATCCAGTTTTAGATCTAGATTCTGCTTTTAAAGATTTACAAAAAAGCAATTCACACCAAAAAGAAATTTTCATAAATAAAAAAGTTACAGGCCCTATCCCAAAATGCAGACTTTTCAAAAAGCCCTGTACACATCAAAATGTGGTTTTCCCCAAAAATCTTGTCTTGAAATTTGAGCCTCCCAAAGGGACGTTGGTTTTTCTCTCCACTAAAAGTACCTGTACACATATAAAAGTTTATAATTTGAATTACCGTGTACAGGGTGACCCAGAAATTATGATCGATATTTCATAAACAGTATTTGTTTAAACGTAATACCACGTCTTAAATATTGGAAGGCAAGCTACGTTAGTAACGTCATAATTCACAGGATGACCTATTAGAATAAGTTATGGTTCATACCCGTTATAATTAATATTTTGGCTTACGCTTAAAAATTCTAAGCGTGACTTGCCCAATTAGATACTAAAAAATCATAAAGACCTGAGTATAGCTACCACGGATGTAAAAAAGAAAGGGATTGATAATACCCTTATGGGGAAATCACTGTCGTGTGTCTTCCGCCATTTTCGCCGCCATGTTGTGGAGATTTAGGTTGGCGACATTGGTTCCTTAATTTTAAATAGTAGTGACTGTGACTATCAACAGTGTCAAAAAATGTCGTTTCTAGAAAACAAAAAAGTGAAGAACCGAGCAATAAAAACCACTTAAAAGACAGACAAATGCTTGAACGGCCACTCATTTGGTCTGGGGAATGTGCAAGTTTTGAACAAAATAAATTACAACATGGAAACATTACCCCCAATTTATAAACTCAAAGGGTACTGTCAACCATTGCTGCTGGCGCTTCCACTCAAGATAAACCTTCATTAAGTTGATCTGAATCTGAAACAGGAACTAAAACGGCTAGGGACAGATATGCGCCAACAGTTTATAAATCCGAGGTTGTTATAGGTCTAGAAGACAAGAAAAATAAATGAATAGAGGGAGATACAGAGTTTGATAATAGCATATATGGATCAGCTGAAAACCAGAGCGATGGTAAGCGATCACAAAAAAGTACATCTTTGGCACATCTAGTTTTACAAAATTGGAACAATACTTAATGATTTTTGAAAAGAATATTAAAAAAAAATAATTTTAATATGTATATTATCAGTATATTTCTTTTTCTTGTTGTCATTTCCATGTGTCTGTAACTTTCTATATGTAATTTTAAGTAAGTAGTTTAAGATTTCATTGTCAATTTTTGTAATATTGTAGCCAGTATTTTTTTGAGATTTTAAGACCAGTAATTATAAGATGTTTTACCAGTTTACTAGAAATAAAGAAAAATCAATATTTATTTTTTAATCTTTATCAACAAAACCTTGATGTTAACATTGTTTAATATCTAAATGACATTTTGAGAACATTCTTAGGTTAAATTTACCTTAATGTTAATTTTTAACACTACATTTTGACGTTTATTTATTCAATTGTGACAATGTTTTTTGTTAACAATTTTTGTAATAAAAGTTTTCTAATTCTGAAGACCTCAGCAGAAAAAGTAATTACTAAGATATCCTTAAGTTCTGATAATTTTTCAGCATTTGATTTTTTTTTTGTAGATTCGTTTTTTAAGGATGATGCTCTTTCCTTATGGAAACTGGCTTTCTGTGTGATTTTGCTTATCTTGATGAAAATCTATCATTGCCCCATAGCAATCAATAGGTATACTCATTTTACTAAAATCAACAAATATGGCTAAAAATGTTACAAAAGTTTTTGTTTTGAAACATGTTTGTTAAATACTAAGTGGCAACATAACAATTGAAATTTGCCTTTTGTTAAAAAAGTCATTTCTTGGTCATATGAATTTAATATTTTTTATGTTTGTGATGCCTATATTTTTCTGCTACTTATTCTCAGACTACAATTTGGTTCATAAATATTATTTACATTTTCACAAAAAGTGCAAAAAACTGATTTTAGGGAAAAGCCAGAATACCAAAATGTTTAACTTTGACCGCAGTATCTCGAAAACCACATACCAGAGTGGAGCAATGATAGATTTTTATCAGGACAATGAAACCTACAACATATGCAGTTTTGAGCAAAATCCCACATCCATTATAAAAGATAGAGCTACAAAAAAAATGTTGAATGCTGAAAACTTACCAAAACTCAAGGATATCTTAGTAATAACTTGTTAACTTAGAGAAGGTATGGTCGACACAGATGTTAGTTAATAGGTTTTTCCGCCAAGGTCTTCAAATATTGTAAAACTCCATGCTCGACTCCATGTGCCAAAGATGTACTTTTTTTTTGTGATCGCTAAATGTTGCTTGACTTACCATGGCTCTGGCTTTCAGCTGAGCCATATATGCTAGTATCAAAGTCAGTATCTCCCCCTATTAATTTATTTTTTATTACTGTATCACCTTGGTGCATCTGTTCTTAGCTGTTTTAGTCCCTGTGCAGATTCAGATCAAGGTAATCAAGGTGTATCTTCAGCGGGAGCACCAGCAGCAATGGTTGAACCGAGCGTTTATTACAATTTATAACGTGTGGCTTAACAGTACCCTTTGAGTTTATAAATTGGGGGGCAATGTTTCCATGTTGTGATTTATTTGTTCAAAACCTGCACATACTCCAGACCAAATGAGACTTTATTATGATAGAATTATGACTTGTTTCTTTACTTTTTTGTTTTTATATTAAAAAACAACAACAAAAATAACCTTTCAGAGAAATGTCAAATTCAATCATATTTTGACTCTGTTGACAGTCAGTGTTCCCACACTACTATTTAAAATTAAGGAAACCAATGTCGCCAACCCAAATCTCCACAACATGGCGGCGAAAATGGCGGAAGACACGCGGCAGTGATTTTCATGAAAATTTCCCATAGGTATTAGCAATCCAAGGTTTCTACATCCGTGATAGCTACCCAGCAAACACAAATCGTCGGCATTGAATCGGGCCAATGTTGACAATGTCGGCAGTGTGTCGACATCGGCGACTACACTCTGGCCCGATTTTGGTCAGATTGCGATTTTCAGTTTTAAGTCAATAATCAGCAACTGACGGAGGTCCACATTACTACAGTCGACTTTATGCTGACACCACTTTAGGACCGACGATGGTCCGATTGGAACTTTGTTTAATCGGTCGAAAATCGGTAACTGACGATGGCCCGATTTACTATAGTCGACTTTATGCCGAAGCCCACTTTATTTACTTTAGGGCCGACGACGGTCCGATTGGAACTTTGTTTAATCGGACGAGAATCGGCAACTGACGATGGCCCGATTTACTATAGTCGACATTATGCCAACGCAAACCTTATCTGCGTTAGGACCGATGATGGTCCGATAGGAACTTTCTTTAATCGGTCGAGAATCGGCAACTGACGATGGCCCGATTTAATATAGTCAACTTTATGCCGACGACGACTTTATCTGCTTTAGGGCCGACGATGGTCCGATTGGAACTTTGTTTGATCGGTCGAGAATCGGCAATCGACGATGGTCCGATTACGTCACCTTAAAATTTCTAAATTGCTTAATAGTTTCTTCCTAGTATGTAGAGATGGCGCTAATGTCACTACGTTCCCTGTACAGTGGAAGATAATATTATATATAATCAATGAGCAAAGATATTTCAAAACTAGAATGTGGACTTGACAAGATGGTGGTACTTCTCTACAAGAATCACCTCTTCTGCCACTTAAACCAGCCCGACTGGTTAAGAACCCGCATTATCGAAACTTTGTAGTTTGCCAATGTCGGACCGCTTTAAGCTACCACCGACCGACCTCCGTCAATCGCCAACGTTGAACCGCTTTAGGAAACCAATGTCGGACTTAAATAGTTTACCGATGTCGGGCCGAGACCAGCTTGCCTACGTTAGACCGACCAAATTAAGCAGTTATGCAGTTATCGGACCTTAATCGTACGGCGACGGTATGCCGATTTCAGCAAAAAGTAAAATTTACCATTGGTCCGACGACGGGCCACAGTCTACATCGCAAAGCGGACAAAAATACTGCTGGTCCGATGTGGTAAATCGACGTCGTGCCGATGACGACAAATTCGGCAATCGACAACGGACCGACGAAGGCCCGAGGGAACCGTGTTTGCTGGGTACCTACTATACTTGGGACGTCAAAATATATTTTTTAGAATTTCAGGTTTCAAATTTTAATCACAATTTCTGACTCACCCTGTACATCATCATCAAACAAAAAATTGTGTGTTTTTTTTAATTTTTGAAAAAAAAATTGAAAAAAAAAATTGTATTTTTTTGTTTTTATTTTTTTTAAACATTTTATGGATGGCTATACGTGCCTGCTGGCGCTATTTTTCTCCATGGCACACTGAGCAAAACCATAATAAAGGTTTGTACGTAGGCAACGGCAGTAGCACGACGCGGTGAGCGCTAGGGTTCATTTCACTGAAGCTAAGCAATGTTCGTGCGATAACAATAAATACTTACTAAATTTTGTTCTGAATAAATCCAAATCACTTAAGGTCTGATTCAAAGTTACCTAACTTGACTTCTGATTTTCTTTTCAACTGACAAATCGTTCATTCATTCAAATTTAATTTTCCAATAGAAATAAATTAAATTAAAAAAAAATCAAATTACGTATAATTCTATGGATGCCAAACTAAATGAGTAGTGACAAGCAATGATCTTTTTAGAAGATCTTTCAAACACATAAAAAATCGTTGAAATCGGACCACTAGAAGCAAAGATAGAAAATTTCCTTACGATTCTAATGGCAGCCATCTTTAATGGCCGCCATTTTGGTGTTCTACACGGATTCAGAGATGGCTCTGGATCTAAAAAGTTTTCTTTTGGCATAAACTACTACCCCAGAAAGTGGCATACCTCAATCAAAATATATATATATATATATATATCTAATAGTTATATGGTTACAGTAAATCCTAAATGCGTCAACTGACTTTTGATCCAAAATAGATGGAATGAATTAGGAAATCAACTGACTGGAACTAGTTAAAAAACTCGCCATTATTAATTTAAAGCATTGTAACTGTAACTAAATTTTTTAATAATCTTTATTTCATCTGTTATTCTACGCTAACAAAAATAAGGGATACTTATGGTTGATTGGTTATAACGTTATGACCTATCAAAGAAGGTAATCTATAGAAACAATAAAAGAATAAAAGTTTCGCACTTTCGAAAGGCCTAAAAGGTCACGGGGGAATTCGATCGCCCACACATCTAAAGAAAACCAAAAGGAATTATTATTTCTTTTGGCCAATTTGGCCGAGCCCCCACGAGTTTTTGGGACGGCTGGTGAACGCGCGAAAACAAAATTACGGGGGAACTTTTTTGGTGGAATTGGCAGAAATTGGTCTATGCTACTTGAGACGTCATTCGGTCCCCCAGGGATTCCGCGTGGCCCCTCTGTTTGACATGATTAGGTTATCCTACTTGGCACCAAAAACCGAATGGGGCCCTTGTTGATATGTGTTCGTTTTTTTATGTGTGATAATGTTGTTTTTTGTTTTCGCTCAAATGGCATTCAAGTAAATTTTCTTTGTCTGCAGGGTGCTTTTCAGTACCAAAAAGGACTGCTCTCCAGTTGCATATCGTTACCATTCCTCTCGGTGTCAGTAGAGAAACGTCCTTAATTTAAAAAAAAAATAAAACATTCCTCTGGGACGCCACTATCCAGATCATATCACGGCACATCTTTTGTAAATTTACAGCATTTTTCTCCGTTTCATTTAAATCTCTAGTTGGATTTGGTATCTCACATACCAACTGCATAGAACATAGTTTTATGTATACGCATGTTCTTTAAAATTGTATCGTAAAATAGTTTTTTTTAATTAGAAAAATATTGGTTTTTAAACCTTCTCGTTTACTGAAAGGTAAATATTCTTCTACTTTATCAACTGACAGTTACAGTTTAGAAGAACTTACGTACCTGCCTTTAAGTATGTCTTAGTTTCTGAGTATATACCTATGATATGAAGAAACTCTTACAGTTCTACAACTTCAACCAAATCTTTATTTACTTTTGATTTGTTGGTCTGATCAAGTACCGGTTTTTAATTCGAAAAAATTTATTCCTAAGCCGTTAGCTCCTATTCCATTGACAGTTTTCTTATTTTGGTCTTGAAATACCATTTGCAAAGTTGCCTTAAAGCACTAAAAGTTAGCATTGGAAGCTCTGGCAGGGTCTAGTCTTGCTGATGGCTACCATCTATTTAATATTAATACTAACACAGGATGATTATCAAACTCTTTTAATTTTTAATTTATATTTTTTCGTAAACATGTAATGTAGCGTTTAAGCAATTTGTTGCAGACACTTCTCCCCCGCATAGCAATGAAAGAACATTTGCATGCATAGCATATGCGTTAAACCTCCTTTTGAGGATGTCCTTTTGAGTACATGTTTAGTTTGGTACATGCTATTTAAGTATATGCTATTAAGGATATTCATAGCAAATGCTATATGAGTGTACCATTTGAGCAGGTCCGTACATCTTTAACACATGCAAAGAATATATAAATTTTAAAACATTTTTGGTCCGTTTAGCGCACATGCTACTCTGGTACCATAAAATAAGCTTCTAAGTATTTTCTTCGCATATGCTAAGGAAATACCACTAAAGAAGGTTACTATTAGAAAATATTTAGCATACACAAAGTATATATTACTTATTGAAATTTCATTTGGTCCTTTTAGCGCACAAGCTATTCTGGTACTGCAAAAAAACATACATAAAGGACCAAATAATGTTTCAATAAGTCATATATACTATGCATATGCTAAAGAAGGTAACCTTTAGAACATCTTTAGCATATGCAGAGTTTATATGACTTATTGAAACATTATTTGGTCCTTTTAGCGCACAAGCTATTCTGGTATCGTAAAAGAACATCAAAAGAATGTTATTCTAGTATTTCCTTAGCATATACTAATTAAATACCATTAAAGAAGGTTACTTTTAGGACATATTTAGCATATGCAAAGTATATACCAATTATGAATTAAGTTCAAAAAAGTCGAAAAAAAAATCGATGAATTTAGAGATGCTTGTCCATATATATCCACCAAACGCGAAAATTCTCTGATTAAGCTTTAATCATGATCAACACTTTTTAGTTGCCCTATAAAAATCCGACAAAACGCTTATATTCCGCAGTTTAACCTGTTTGTTTATAAGCGCATGGTACAGTGGATAAAGCATTGGTCTATTAACCTGTAGGTTGTCGGTTCAAACCCCGTCGCCACGTCGCACTTTTTTTTAAATTATTTGTTTTTTTTTTTATTAGGGTCTATTGTGATAGGACATGGTTGTTAGAGCTCAAAAATATATTTTTTATTTTATTTAAAGCGATATTTTACGAGTTATACAGATTTTGCGTTACTAAAGATTTAGCACATGCCAATCATCTCATAAGAGTATCTACTAGCACATCCTAAGAACCTGCATAGCATGTGATTAGGGCGGAACGTAATCTATTCTTAGTACATGCTTAGGATGTTCCAATGTTAATTTCGAACATCCTTAGCATATCCTTTTCCTTCTTGAGCATATTCTATGCACATGCTAAGGATGACAAATATATTATATATATATACATAAAATGTGCAAAAAAGTTTTGAAAAATTCCATGTTGTGTGCCATATAATTCAAGATATCATAAAAATTTTTACAACATATACCTATATATAATATATATATATATATATAGCACATATCAAATGTAATTAAAAAGTCCAGATACACCCTGAATAAGTCTGGATACACCCCGGAAAAGTCTGGAAACCTACAGGAAGTCTCGATATACCATGTAAAAGTCTGGATACACCCGGGAACAGTCTGGATACACCCAGAAAAAGTCTGAATACACCCCGGAAAAGTCTGAATAAGACCCAACCCAACCCGACCCAATTCAACCCACAATTAATCAGAAATATTTGAAATGAAAAACTGTTTAATAAATACATGACCCATGTGTATACGAGTAGTGGTTTTTTTATGTATTTTTTTGAGCGAGGGAAGTTTTGGAGTAAATCCACTCGATTTGTTTTAATTTGTCCTGTATAAATCGTTTTTAATAATTTTTCCCGTTTATTCACCTCATACACTCACATAATATTTAATTTAAACGACGTAAAAATAAAATATCTATTAAGTGTAAACGTTACATTCAAACAGGCGTTTGTCCCTTTAAGGGCAAAAAGTCCAAAGCTAGAAGCAGAAATTAGAATGCAACGTGTAGGACAAGGGCCCCCAAGGATGAATAAAACTCAAAAGTAACGTACTTGGATCACGGAGTGAGAGCTCCCCGAGGTGGAAATCTTGGAATTTACTTTTATTTCTGTGTAAAGAGAGTTCGAAAATTCGGAATCAGTCACAGTTTGATCAGGTGATAAAATTACTTCGATCGGTTAACCTGAGGAGACCATCATAAGGGGCCCAAATATTTGCTACATTTTGTAGCCTTTTTGTAGCTATTTTGTCACGGTTAAATTAATTTTGTAGCTGAAGCCGTTTTCGAGAAAACGCGACCCCCGTTCTGGCCTAACCGTTAACCACCCCATAACTTCAATTTTGCTTAAGCTAGAAAGTTCAAATAAACAACACATTTTGTCACTCAGTTTGTTCAAGGAGATCACATATTAAAAGTTTTCAAAATATTCCTAGGGTTGGGTTGGGAAAAATTTATGACACAGTACATTTGGCCTATATATTTTGTCCATTAAAATAAAATAAAAATATCTTGTAAACGGCAACCGCTACAAAATGTTTTAATACGTCAGGTGAGAGCCAAAACTGTGCTCTATGCAACAACCATTAAAGTGGGGGGGCCCCCTGGTAAATAAGAAAAATATATCACATAGTACATTTGGTCTATATATTTAAAGAAAAAAAACACGTCTTTTAATTTAAAAAAATCTAGGAATATTTTGAAAACTTTTAATATGTGATTGCCTCGCACAAGCCGAGCGACAAAATATGGTGTTTATTTGAACTTAGCATAACTGAAATTATGGGGTGGCCTCTGAGCTTAACGGTTAACCTAGAGATGTCGCGTTTTTTCGAAAACGACTACAGTTACAAAATTAGCTACAAAAAGGCTACAGAGGAAGTACAATACGCAATATCTTCAGCTAAAAACAGAAAAGCGGTAGGGCAAGACGAGGTATACACTGATAAAAAAACGAAGATTCGGTAAATACGCTGGTTAAACTTTTTAACATCATTTATCGCAGCGGTAAAATCCCTAATGACTGGCTAAAATCAACCTTTGTTACACTGCCTAAAAACATTCAGCAAAGAAGTGTAGTGATTACCGTCTAATCAGCCTGATGAGCCATATGTTAAAAATATTTCTAAAGATTATCCATAAAATAATTTATGGAAAATGCGAATTATTTTTGAGCGACACGCAGTTTGGATTTCGTGGTGGGTTCGGGACAACAGAGGCCCTATTTGGAATTCAAGTCTTAGTTCAGCGATCTAGGGATGTGTCGGTGCCAGTATATGCTTGTTTCATAGATTATGAGAAAGCGTTTGATCCAACATGAAAAGCTCATAGAATCGCTAAAAGAAGTTGGTCTAGATGATCGAGATCGCTAATCTATGCTGGAACCAGACTGCTCAAATAAAGGTTGATGGCCAACTGTCCGAAGAGGTCCAAATAGGAAGAGGTGTGCGCGAAGGTTGTATATTGTATCCGCTGTTGTTTAAAATCTATAGTAATAAAATAATAGAGATTGCACTTCATAACTGCGAAGAGGGTCTGACCATAATCAAAACAAAAATCAAAAAATAAACAACCTACGATGTGTTCGGTTTTAACTTAAATGTTGGGAAAACAAAATGGATGGTCACATCCAAGGAAAAGAACATCAGGAAGTCGCACGCGTGCGGATTCATACAAATACTTGGGTGGCCTCCTTAATGAGAACTGGGACAACATGCAAGAATAAGCCAGATCATCTTTTATCAAAATGAAATCAGTGTTGTGTAGTCTCGATCTTAATATCACTCTCCGAATTCGTGTGGTTCGGTGTTATGTTTCTAGCATCTTATATTATGGCATGGAAGCATGGACACTGAGTGCAAAAAGACATTCGAGATGTGGTGTTATCGTAGAATACTAAGGATATCTTGGATGGACAGAGTAACTAATGTGGATGTTTTGCTTAGAATAAATAAAGATCTTGAAATTTTATTCACCATCAAAAAACGAAAATTTGAATATTTTGGCCAAATTTTGAGAAATTACAAATATAAACTTTGAAAATAGGTAATAGAAGGCAACATTGAAGGCAGAAGAGGACCGGGTCGTAGACGGATATCATGGCTTAAAAATCTTAGACAATGGTATGGTGTTAGCACGGCACTTGAAGAAGAAGAAGGAAGTACTGACTGGGCAGTGGGCCCCCTTGCATCGCCGGTTGCTCGATGATAGCTACGCCACTGGGCCTCAGTACTAATATTCCCCATTTAAATTCGGGGGGTCAATTTTACCCCACAATGGGGTGTACCCCAGGGGCGGTCATATTCATCTGCTCTTGGGAGGGGGTGATTACTAATTTAAGAATAAAAATTGGGCTTTCAGTCGAAAAAAACTAAAAAAGAGAACGATTTCCTATCCAATTACCAGATTCATTTTTTGATGTGGTTAGGTGGCCCCTCCTCATGACCCACGCCAGTGGTGTACCCCACAACCCAAATAATGAGGCTAAAATATGTTTCCCTTGCAAATAAAACTGACGGGTCCAAATGTTTAAAAATATAAATATTTATACCCAGAAACGGATCTTCCTCATTTTTTAAATTGACACCCTCTCTAGAGATATATGTTCACCAAAATCCTATTTTCTCAGAAGGCGCAAACTTGCGCAACTTAATTTTTTTATATTTTGTAAGAAACAACATATTCTACATTATATCAAAAAAATAAGATGGAAATAAGATATAATTTTTGGAAAACAATATATTCTTCATAATACTTCAGAAAAAATATTTTGTTTCAGGAGTTATAAAAGTTATATAAAGCTTAATCGATGTTTGAAAATTGTTTGCTCCCAAACCATATCTGCGACATAAAAAATATTTATATGTTCTTGCATTCTAGATATTTGTAATTATAAATCAAACAAAATATTCATAAATTTAAAAGGTGAAAAAAATAATTTCGTCCCCCTAATAGTGGCATTTTGCCGTATGTTCCGCGCCCCTGGTAATGGGCAAAACCAATTTTTATTGCTCTTTCTCTTTTCTGCTCATATATATAATCGTCCAGAAGAGTGTTGGATTGTAAACATTAGAGGATTTCTATATGGAATGTTTGGTGTCCTCTTTAGTTGTTAGTCTGAATATAAAATATTTTTTGTAAAAAAAATACAATAATGGTCTGTGATTTAGCACTTCTAAAATTTTGCCATAATCCCCATCCGGAAGTTGATGGGTTAGTTTCGCAAAGAGTGCTGACTCTTGACCGCTGTGCCAATTTTATGGCATTCCCGGACGTGCAGTCCCGTGTTAGATCGGACTAATGAGGCGAACGTCCCGCGGGACCATCCGGGGGCACCAAAAAGCTTCCGGGAACCGGACACGTAGATTGGAACACTGATGTGTACAGGTTGGTGAAAGGGAAAACGAAAAACTCAAATAATGTAAAAGAAGGCACTTCGTTGCAGGTGCCACACGTAACTCTATTTTGAAAATTTGAATTCTTCATAAAATTTGTATTTTAAAAAACCCCATAGCATAGGGTTTGAATATCTAGTTTCCGAGATACCTGCAATCAAAGTCTTAAAATTTGAATTTTTAAAAGCTATTATCTCACGAAGTAAATAAGGTACCCTAGAATGTTGGATGATAAAAAAAGAAGTTAAAAAACCTCCGTATCAGTTACTTCAACCGAAAAGAATCCAAAAAAAAATTATGTGAGGTATCTATAAAAAGAAATTCTTATAAGGATTTAAAGTGTGGTATCAAAAACCCTAGACCGCACAAAAAATTTGATTGCCCTTAAAAAATGTCCCCCAAAAAATAGCTACATCAAAGATTTTTATTTATATAAGTTTTTATATTTTTTTCTTGAATATGCACTTTATACTAACTGTTGGTGTAAAAGATGAATGCTTATTGCAGCTTCTTTGACAATCATAAAAGTTTTTTGAGAATTTAACGAAACGCAAATCTATATCTCGGGTAAAAATTTGTTCTAGGTGAAATGTTTCTGTTTTTACCCAGTAGGTAGCGTTTTTACCAAAATATATATAGAAATTGTACAAGTTTTTATAGGTTTTTAAGGTTCTATGAGGGATATTTCTTACCTTTTAAAAATTTATAAAATTTTATGCGATTTAATGGGAATCGGGGTCGATATATTCTTTACTTTATAAAATTTGATATAAGGTTTATAAGGCAAATTTTTACAAGGATTTACAGTACAAACTTTTACAGTATTTTATGATCACAAAGTTTATAAACATGATTTTTAAAAGATTTTACAAGGACACGCATGTTTCTTAAAGTTTTTACGAGTTTTTATCGTGTCAAATATTATATTACATTTATTTTTGTGAGATTTTATTCTAAAAATACTGTATTTTTTGATCAAGAAGTTTTTCGTTGTCCCCATAAAAAAAAACATAAAACTAACCAATGAACGTGCATTAAAATTAATACTACAAAAAAATACTATAAATTCCTATAAAAATTATTAACTATATAAACCCATTATTTCATTATTATGTTTCTCGTCCATTCCCATGAGAAACTATAAAAAACTAGTAAATTTTAGACGACTCCTGTAAATTGTGGTATACAACTATATATTCTTATAAGTTCTCCTTAAAAAAAAACTATAAACTACTGTATGACTCTAGAAACATAATTTCCTTTTAAACAATCATAAGCTTTTACAGCAACAAATATTTTAAAAAGTTATAAAAGTTTATCAGCGGCAATGTAAAACCTTGTAAATTTTATATGCTTTGACTTGTATCGTAAAAAATGTTATGATCTTTTGCCGTAGGTGACAACTTAAAAAAAAAACCATTAATATGTATGAGGTTTTTTTTTCGTTTTCTTTATAAGTTTTTATGAGGGATTTTTGGCAGGAAAGTAGGTAACTATTGACAATCTGCATTATAGAAACAACAAATCAAAATTTAAAAACCAAAAATCAATCAACTTACGATGCGTAACACTTAGAAAAAACGTTTTAACGGATCTTGTAGAAGAACTAAATGATGCAGTAAACAGCCCTATAATTACACATATTTTTGTAATATCTTTCGACAACCTGTGTAATCTTAAAAATTCCTATGAAAAAGCTAATCGATTTTACATTCTGTTTTATTTATTATCAAAGTTCTTATAAAGGGGAGTTGAACATTTTCTAAATTCAGTTGTGATCTTACTTATTATGCAATTCACCTAAATTTTAGACAGCGGCGTATAAAGTATAAATGTAAATTTTAAATTTTTTTATAAAAATTAAAGACGTGTTAAGGCGCAATTACACAGACGAACATGCTCAAATAAAAGCTCGTGCAAAAGAACTGACATTTTTCGCGCGAACATTTTTGTGAGCTTTTCTTTGAACATTTTTTTCGGGTAAATTTTTGAGCAAGTTATTGCTATCTATTTTGGAAACATATTTTTAAAGATGAGAATAAATATAATTTTACATCAGTGATCAGTGATCTCAATTCTTTAAAAAAATGGAACACCAACTTTTATTTTAAACTTTTGTGAAAAAAAGGCGACGGCAAGCGAAACATTATTATTGGCTATCAGTTTTGTCATATGCAATGTTAAAATAGTTAATGATGGAGGTAATAACATTTAATTCTTTTCTTTAACTTTTTTGGTTTTCTCTCTTTACAAAAAGAAAACGGAAATGTCTTCGAAGTAATTACTTTTTAAAATGCAAGTGGATATTTTTAGAGAACTGTTCTGGAGAGTAGTTAGTTGTTCCCTGGGGGGGGGATAGGGAGGTTTAGACAGTCGGAACGCAGCGCTGTCAAACACTGCTGTAATTTTGTGTTTCAATGTTCATTTGACCAAAACCCCCTCTCACTAGTCTACGGTTTTTACCTTCTCCTAACCCAGCAACAGCAATAAATAAGTGCCAATTTTTATTTTAAATTAAAAAGTTACAAGTATACTGGCATATCACCTATAAAAATCAGATCAATCGAAGTTGCTTATGAGGTAAAACGTGAATTTCGACATCAAATCGTTTTTCCGTCGGAAAGCACTTAATTAAAAATACCTTGTTTTAAAACTTAGTCTTTCTATTTTCAGTTAAGTTCAATGAATTCCCATAAAACTATAAAATTTAAATTTGTAAGAAATTTTTATTACCAACATTTCTTCAAACAAATTTTGCTCAACATTCTCTCCAAAATTTACGTGTGTTTTTTTGTACGCGATTTTGCTGGAACATTTCTTTGAACATTTTGCTCAAGAGGCTCGTGTAAATGTTTGTCGGCATTTCAACATCAAAGGAAAGTTTGTCTGTGTAAATGCGCCTTTAGGTACCTAAAGTTATGTTTTCTTCAAGTAAATAAAATACCACGAAATTGTTTTTTTCTTATTGTAAAAAAACAAATATTTATTTTAGTTTTGTAACAAGGGTAACTTAACATACTATTAGATATATAATATATTAGAGTTGTTAAGTCCATTTCGTAAGCAAGTTTCGTTTCAATTGAAGTTAAGTAATCTTTAGTTTTAATTTACTAAAGGTCCTCTCAAGAGTTTCCACTGTTACCGGTAATGTTAAAAACAATAAATATACGGTAAATATTTGAACAGTTACTTTCTAGAACTCCGTATCGTTTAATAATTAGCTCAAAAAAATCGCTAGTCGACATATTATTAAGATCGTTTTTTACAAGTGGTAAAAGATGATTATATTCAATTATTATAGAAGGCTCTATAATTTCAGAATATTTGTTATAAAAGCGATTACACTTTTGTAGAAGAATTTCTTCAGTAGATATTGTAATGGTTCTGGGATCCAAAAAATCAAAATAATCGCATACCGTCAACATACCTCTGAATCGATTTTCAATTTGACCTAAAACCTGATCAATAACTTATAAAATAGAGAGGGGAAAGCGCAGACCTAATAAAATTAACATCGGATTTTAGATGGTTTAGAAAAATAAATAAACAACTTTATTTTAAATTTAAATTTTTTTTAAATTTCGAAATCCGCGCGGAAAATCTGCTAATGAAAGCCTAAGAGTTACCGTTACCATTTTTGAGAAAATGTTCTATTGTTCCTGTTTTAATTTATAACATTGAAATCACATTTGGGTTTTATTCTTTTACAAAATGAAGGGAAAATAAATAAATTTACCGAAAAGATTTGTGGCATAGAGGGTAAAGGGTGAGGGAATAAATCGGAAAAAACTTTTATTCTTCTATCTTTACATTTATATCAGTGCTTTATTTAGGTGTTTTTACTTCTCAGGATAAATGCATTGCCTGGGACGATTTTTACTGTTTGACTGAATATGTCCGTCATAAAAGCTTTTTTTCCCGACGTCGATTCCGGTAAATAATGCTTCAAGTAAGGTGGACTTTTAGTACTTTTCGAAATTACTCTTTTCGAATGGTCAACGAAAAGCTCTGGACATGGATAGGCTTTTTTCTTTGACAACCTTTCAGAACGGTCGACTAAAAAGACAGTAACTCCGAAAAATGCCCTCGACCGAATACTGGAACTGTTAAAAATAAAAACCCTTGAACTAGGCATTTCTTTCTTAAATTCAATTTAATATAGAAACGCTGAGTCACAATTATCAGTCCTCGATTTTCGTTGCCAGGGTGCCCAGGCTTTTATTTTTTTCAATAAAGTTCTTTCTGTGTAGAAATAACAATATTTTATAGAGCACGGGGAAATTGTTGCTAATTCTTCCTTTTTTTTTAAATTGAGTTTGAAACCTTCGAAAAGGATGACAGCAGCTTTTGATGTTGGTGAAAAAAAAATGAAAATTTTTAAATATTTCTCAGATATTGTGGTTAAGAATTTGAAAATGAGCATCCGAACAAAACGCTAATTATTTTTTTTAAAAGATTTTATGGATGGCTATACGTGCCTGCTGCCGCCATTTTTTTCTTTAAAATCTGGAGAGTAACTAAGTATCACCTTAAGAATCTTAGATTTAAATTTTTTGTTATGCTCTTTACCCGATTATTTGCATGATTAAAATGCTAGATTGTGGAATAATCTTAAAAATGTTATTTATCGAAATCAAATTAAACCTTTTCCTATTTGATATGGGGTGATCTGATGCAGTAATAAAAAGACGTGACCAAATGGAGATAGTGATTCATATCAACATTCGGACAAACTAGCCTGCGTGATTGAAAGAGGCGCTTGGGGCCAAGCAAATATATTTGTTTTCCCGCCTTTCTTATTTGTACGATTGACCAAACCATTGGCGTACAAAACATATTATATTTATGGTTTGAATGTGACAGACAATGTGGAACTTGAGTTTGGAAGTTCCATTGTCTGTGTTGTTAAGTTTTTCTTTTTCATAACGTTTTGATTGCTTTTGTATCTAATGCACTCTTCATTAGGTGAATGCTATGTTTGTTTATTTCATTGGATAGACTTAGGTGAATCTGGCCACTTAATCTTAAATGTTATCTGGTAATAAATAAATAAAAATCTCCGTTTTCGTTATACTGTAACAATTACAACGTTGGGAAAACACACTTTCGTTTTTATTAAAATAAGTTGCCTTTCCCAACTAAAATTTTGTTTTTTTTTTATTGATAAAATATGTCTTTTGATTGTAGCGGTATTTACCGGTCCCAGGTTTTTACAAAAATGTGTCCATTTAAAAACAATTTTAGGTTATGTTGCAAAATACGCTTTTTATGGCTTGCTACGCTCCTGTATAATAATAAATCTCCAACCACTTAAACCTTATTTACAGTGAAGGCGACAATTGTGCTTGTTTTTTTCATTTTATTTTATCGTCTTTTCATTTTTGGGGCTCATCCTCAGTGCAATAATCTTATTATGTTGTATATCCACGACCCTCTATTTGGGGCAATATAAAAAAGCCGCGCGGGGCGAAAAAAATACGTAACGATTGATTATAAGCCAGAGTAACAACGTAATAAAGTGGCGGCTCACTGGGTCAGTTAAATCCTTTGCCTTTATTCTGGATTTAATAGAAAATTCATTAGAGAGGTGTACAGATTTCCACCAATTACGAAGCCAGAAGCTGTCACGATTTTCCCGAAAGCCAATAAACACGAATCGACTCAGCACCTTTCGATTGAAACTTCTCTACGTGTACAAAGCAGTCACTAAAAAAAATGGTATTCTGTATTTAAGAACTAAATAAATATATACTTAGTGTAAGAATATTATTCTTCTATGAACATTATTAAATAGTTCAAACAACTATTTGCTTATTCTTAAATTTCAAGAATAAGTGTTTGAATTTATTTATTAAATTATCAGTTAATAAACTTAAATCAATAATAACACAAAATTTCATTTAAGAAAAGTTGCACTATGAAAAAAAAGTATAGGGCTATAAATACAGAATACGATTTTATTCAGTGTATCGAATCAGAAATAAGGGCCCTGAATATAATAATTTTCAACGTGTGTTTTTCCAAATTCAATAGAATTTTTGGTAAGTCATTTCAACGATTCACGACGCTTGTTAAGAAAATAGTGGGCGCAGTGTAAAAGTATAACTCTTTTTTTTTAAGTTACGCAACTTTTGCATACAAAACATATCTACATAATGACCGAGAAAAAAGGGGTGAGTTAACATTCATAATAGACCACCCTGTAAACTACTTACTAATTTTTAGTCAAAATCAACTCCAAATTGTCCCAAAATTCAGTGTATAAAGAGTTGTGTAAAAATTTAGCTCAATTTATTGAGTGACTTTATTCCAATCAGTTGAGTAAAAGTAACCAACACACACTTAAAGTTAATTTTCAGTTTTCTCAGCATTCGTATCTTTATCTCTATCGAGTCGACCAACCAAGCGGGTGCTCTTTTAAAATCATGGCGAATGCGTGACAGCTCCAGCTGATCAAATGCACGAAAACTTTGTTAGGTACGATAAGGGAGTCGTAACGTTACGACCATCCCTGCGTACGAAACGATGTTTTCATGCATTTGATCAGCTGGAGCTGTCACGCATTCGCCATGATTTTAAAAGTGCACCTGCTTGATTGGCCGACTCGATAGATATAAGAATACGAATGCTGATAAAACCGAAAATTAACTTGTCTAATAATTTACGGCAAAAATTTTTTTGAACAAAATAATATGCATAAGCAAGCGGGTTATATTTATAGATTTTAAATACCTTTTGGCACAAATTTTAAAACTTTGCCAAACATTAAGTTTTGCTTTCTTTACGTTAAAAATAATAAAAAATCGACAAATCCTGTCTTTGTAAAAATAGGTTTAAAATTTGTGACAACTTTACATGCAAAAACTCTTATTTTGCCACACCTTAAAAATATGGCTGTGCAAAAAAGCAGAAAACTTAACACCAAGCAAAAAGGAAATTTAATTTTGAAGTCATATTTTAAATTGGTAAAAATTGTAATATAATCGACTTTATCCTTATATATACCTGGAAACTGTATTTTTTGTGAAATTTTGCACATAAAAAGTTTTTCGGTTTCGGTAAAATTTAGAAAATATCAAATTTCTTGCTTAAGGCGAACCAGAAGTCATGAAACAAATTTAAAAAACTATTTTATAGACTTATTTTGTCCCACGTACAGGTAGCCGTAGTGACATTGTTAGGCAAATTTAGTTTAACATTTTCCATGTTTGGAAGTGATAGATACAGGCTGAACTAAAAATTGTAAATTAATAATAATTATTACGATTATATTATCAAAATTATTTTTTGGTGGGACTCGTATTTTTTTTTTATGTAAAGTTTTTTTAATATCATATTCTTTTATAGCCAAAACGAGTTATTGATTTTACTGCCGCAAGACACAGTTTCAAAAAAAGTTGTTACAACATAAAGAGTCTTTAATAATGATTAAGAGACATGTTTTCATAGATTTGAGTTACACCTAAGAATGAATTTAGTAAAAGACTGTTACGTACATAAATTTCATAACGATGTTTATGTATTTTGTATGCCCGGTTCATAATTTTCATAAACTTGTACATACATTCCATAACAACTTTTAAACGACAGTCAATGATCACCATTTATTAAATTTATTTAAGGCATTGATTAAAATCGTTAACATGTTTTATTTATTTCATATGCTCTTTTATTATCTCCATAACCTGGACATACTATTAATAACAACTGTCTATAAAATATCAAGAAAGATTTTTCATTGATTTCGTAACTTCCGTTTATTAATTTCATGACTTTATATGACAATTTTTATAACTTTTCTCCGATTTTTGTAACAGTTACGTGTTATTGATGTATAATTTTCTATAAAAAGTTAATAAACGCCTGTTATTAATACTATGTACAATATTTTTTTCAGTGTAGACAATGTTGAACTTGAGAGTAAACTAGAATTTCAAACTTCCATTGTCTTTATTTTTTACTTTTTCACAACGTTTCGAATGCTTATGTATCTGCAATCGTCATCAGGTGAATACTGACTGCAGCGAACTAATGCCATGCTGGCTTTCTCTAAGATATTCCTCGCTATTGTTCCTTGAATTGGGCTGCTCAGCTTGAAACCATTTGGCACGACGTTCTTGTTCCTGGCTCTTATTAGGATTAAGGCAATGCTTCTTTCTTCTTTGGCTAGTTTAACCTTTTTCTTTTCGTAGTCTCGGAATTTGTTGTATTTACCGGGTCCGTCTTATACTGGGATTCCAACTTCCCTTGTCTTTATTTTTTACTTTTTTACAACATTCTAATGCTTATTCACCTGATGATTATTGCAGATTCTAAAGCATTCGAAACGTTGTGAAAAAAGTAAAAAATAAAGACAATGAAAGTTCGAAACACTAGTTCACTCTCATATTTTTTGTCGTTTGGGGGCATCTGGAGCTACTCTTCTGGTTCCACAGGTGGATAGGATATAAGGTGGGATTCCCGTCGTTCTTTCTTATACTATTTTAGGTTTAGATCTGATTTATCGTAACATACCGAAAATCCTTACCTAGACGGCTAAATATAATTTTTAAACTACTAGTTTTTACCAATAAATAACTATCAGAGGTATTAAAATTTTATCAAAATTTATGAAACATAATTTTTTATAAAAAGAAAACATTGAATAGCGAGGTTTTCCTTAAAAAAGGTATTGGTAACTCGAATTTCGCTCTTGTGGTGCTCATCAGTACGGTTTTAGGAATTAAAAGATGAAATTATGATGTAATGATGTAGAAATTTGAAACGGGACTTCATGTAAAAGGCAATTATCTGTCAAATTGCAGAATCTATGTGTCTACGGTTAACATTAACTTTTTTGAGGGAAAACTTGCTATTCATTGTTTTTGTTATTTATTTCCCCTCGCTAAATCTTTTTTAAATATAATTTTTTATATTTGTGCAAAATTTCGAAAAGAGGAGGACCTGAGAGTCCAGTGGCGGTCCCAGGGGGGGGGGGCTCCAGAAAAAATTAGACAACAAAGATGCTGCTTGAAGTCTTTGGAGAAAAAAATGAAATACAGAACAGTATTATAGAGTTTCTATTGATAAACCAGTTTTAGACAAAATCCTTTCGGACATAAAAAAGTATTTTTGAACTGAACATATTCATACCAAGGTTTATACAATCTAAAGCCAAAATCAAAGTAAAATTAACTAAAGTTGTGTCTAAATACTATATAAACTGTTTGATTAATCCAAAACACAAATTCTTGATTTTTTATTGGGAGAAGTCAGTATTTGAAAACAATATTGGTCAGAAGTAGGCAAAAGCTTAAATCCAAACCCTGATAACGTTTTCGAGGCAATGAATAAGTGTGGCAATATTTTTGCGTTGATAAAAACATTCTTGGATGTTTGCCAGTATAAGTAATGAGCTCTTCGTCAGAAAGAAGCTTCTCATGTCTCAGAAGATTGAAAACATAAGTACTTAGAAACTCTATGATGGAAATTCGTCTGACGGGCATTGATCGGTATGACCAAAAAAACCGGAAACGAATTTTTTTTCGAGATAGGCATCACATCTTATGTTTGAGATATGTAATAAAAAAGTATTTAGCTATTAGGTTTTGTTTGTGGTTTGATTGTTATCTATGTTTTTTATAACTGAAAAAATTACGTAGTTACTCAAACGTCGATTTCAGGGGGATAGGGGGGGTAGGTAACCCCCTGGATTTAAATTTTTTATGAAAACATTTAGAAAATCAAAAGTGGAACATAAATTGCGACACTATAACACTTGTAGTTTCATTTTCTTAAAAATTTTTGCCTGCTGCACTTTGAAACCATTGATATGTTTACAATTTTAGTTTAATTTTAAATCCAAAAATGCATTTTTAGTGCAATTTTCTTAAAAATTTTCGCCCGCGGCGCTATGAGACCGTTGATATTTACGATTTTACGTTAATTCGACTCAAAAATGGCATTTTTAAAATAATTTTCTCAAATTTTTTGGGCGCAATTAAATAATTTTCAAAATAAAAAATTTATGAAATAAACGACTTAAGATCTGAGTAACCCCCCCCCCCCTTAGATTTGAGATCAAATCCGCGCTTGTAGTTACTAAGTTTTGTTTGCATATATTGATATGTTCCTCATAAAAGCTACGCTTTTATTCGAGTTTTTTTTTTGTATCGAAACCGCCCCCCCCCTTTTGAAATGGCTGGGACCGCCACTGTGAGGGTAACACTTTTGTGCTTTATTTTTATGGGTCTGAAATAAACGTTAACTGTCGCTTGTCGGTAAAGAGACCTATTTGCTTGGTGTTTATTTTCTCGTCTTACAACGTGGAAAAAACGATAATATAGCAATTTAAATTATAATTTAATATAAGACATGCCCTGGTTCAAGTAGAGGAGTCTGTTTGTAGGGCACACACAGATCCGCCGGTACAAACCAGGAGTGCGTGAAGGCCGGATTTATATTGACTCCCAATCCTATCGGTCCCGCCTGGTGGTGCCTTTGGAACCCCGAACTTACTGCGTAGTCCATGGCCACTGCTTGGTACGGAAGCATTTTTTAAAACTTACGAATTCGAAATAATAAAACACGGCGGATTTACAACATGCGTAGCTGTTTCTTCCAGACTTGATAAAGACATGGCATCATTGTCAAATGACACTGATTTGAAAGATATGTAAAGTGTTGCGGAAAATGCGGTAAATGACATAAACGTTATTTCCTTTAAAGTTGATGATTTAGAAGTCTGAGCATTGCAATCATAATATGGTTTTTATGAAAAAACAAATGACTCTGATGATGCTGACATTAACAATATTGAAAACAAGAAACCATTGGTAAAATCGGTAAGCACTGTTCACGATACTTAAACTATTTAACAAGAAACGTTACGTATCAGTAAGAACAAACTTCTTGTTGAAGTTGCAGTGGATGAAATGAAGGTTATTTATTTTAAAGTTGGTGATTAGGGAACCTCAGCTTTGGAATAAGAATTTGGTTTCTGTAAAGAAACAAATGGCACTTTGATAACAATATTAAAAATGAAAAATCATTGAAAAAAGCGATAGTCACTGTTCGCGATATTTAAACTCTTCAACAAGAAACGTCACGTACGAAAAACCACCGCGAAAACACGTTTACGCGCGTTGCACGGGGAAGTTGACGAAGAATCACGACACAAAGGTAACTTCTAACTTTGGCCGTGCAGAACTTGTGACTAGCGACCGCGAAGAAGTTGCCAGTGTGCACTGGATGGGGCGTGGGCGGGCGTTTTCACATAGAAGCTTTCGGACGATGCGGTTGGCGTGCGAGCACGCATATACCTTACGTTTGCGCCAAAGAGAAAGGCGATTCGTCCAGCGTTGACGCCCACATTTTCGCTTTGCCCGCGATCATCAACAAGTCGACGGATATGCAACGGCAACGAAATATTGGGAAAATTAAATGCTAGATTAAATATTTGAACAGTAAAAAAATTGTCAGCATTTTGACATTTTTACTTCCTCCGCTTAAGGAAACAATCAATCATCAAAAAATCGCATTTCGAGAATTTGATGAATCTTCACGAATTTGGTGGTTCCGAATACAGATAAACACATTTCCAGACGCCGCACCGTCGCTCTGTCTGTCGGTCGGTCTGTTGGTCTGTCCATTGCTCACTTTGTAGCCACTGTAACTCAAAAACTCCTGCACCAATTAAAACAAAATTTTACATAATGATTACTTGTGTTGACGCGCAGACTCCTATTGTTTTCCAACTTTCTTCATTACATCCTTTGAAACTACCCCCAAAAAACTTCATCCTTAAAGAAAAATATTTTTTTCTTATATTTTGTGATATGTATCTCGTTGGAAGGCTTATAAAAATCTTAGCACATAAAAAAAGCAAAAAACTTCAATTTTGTGTGTCACATAATTCAAGTCAATGAGCGAAATGTCAAAGAAAAAGTAGCCTATGTTAAGATCCAGGTTACACTCTATGTTCTTACCAAATTTCATTCAAATCGGTTCAATCGTTTTTGCGTGAATGATGTAAATGTAAGAGAAAAGTTTAGATCTCGGGTCAGATACACCCTGGAAAAGTCTGGATACACCTCGGAAAACTCTGAATACACCCAGGAAAAGTCAGGATACCTCCTGGAAAAGTCTGAATACATTTAAAAAAAGCCTAAATAAACCCCGGAAAAGTCTGGATATATTGTGTAATAGTCTGGATACACTTTGAAAAAGTTTAGATCTGCTGTAAAAAAGCATGGACACACTTCGGAAAAGTTTGAATACACCCAGGAAAAGTCTGAATACACCCTGTAAAACTCCGGATACATCCTGGAAAAGTCCGTATTTTCTTGAGCGAGGAAGTTTTGGAGTAAATTTTTAATGGATTTATTTTGATAATAGCCTAATATTCAGAAATGAATATTACATTGCTGAAATCAAGCCCAAATTTCTTGAATTATAAAGAAATCCATATAAATGTCAGTGTAAAGACAGGCGCGATTCGGCAAAAGTACTAATATTTCATGTGAACCTAATTAAGATCAAATGCAATTTTACTTGGTCCTACATTGCCCGACCCACCTCATTCCAAATGTATTTTAAAATTTCTGTGGTTTTAATAGAGATATTTTAGAAGTATAAAATTTTGACAACTTTGCACAGTTATGGTAATCTATTTTTCGTTTTGTAATTAACGACAACCAAAATTCATGGCAATCGAAAAAGAGTTTTTAAATTGTCACTTATCAGAGAACTTAAAATAGGTAGGCATAATTTATATTTTCATGAAAGGCGGACTTGTTACGTTAAAAAAAAACACAATAGAAGAGATGACAACTTCCTATACTTTAGGTCCATGGTACTTTGGGTTTCGCATCCGTATGTTAGAGTTGATATTATAACTGTGTTGTAGACACGAATCTTGGTCTCCGCATTGACGTCGTGATTGTGGAACACTCTTTCCGAAAGCCGTCCGAACGCTGCGCTAGCCACATTTTAGGCGATGCTGTATTTCTGCGTCACTAGGTGCATTTGATGATAGGTAGCTCCCAAGGTACGGGTAATGTTCCACGTTCTGCAGAGGATGGCCATTTATGGAAGTGTTTGGAGCTTGGGGATTCGTACCTGATTCTGGTTGGTGAAGAATTTGCGTTTTGACAAGATTTACCTCTAGGCCAATGCTTTTTTAGGCTTGGTTAAATGCGTTGATTACCAGCTGTAGACCTTCCTCTGTATCGGCCATAACGACGTTGTCATCGGTGTACTGCAGTTCGATTACCGAGGTCGTTGAGACCTTAATTTTTGCTCGCAGTCTGCCTAGGTTAAGTAGGCCACCGTCAAATCTATATATAATGTCCACTCCCGGCGGTAGATGTTCTTTAACAAGGTGAAGCATGGCACCTAAAAGTATAGAGAATAGGGTGGGCGCAATAACACACCCTTGTTTAACGCCTGTCGTAATCTGAAATGACTCTCCTGGTCCATCGTTGCTCAGGACTGTTGCATTCATATTGTCGTGTATCTAGTAGTCTAAGAATTTGAATATATTTTTGAGGGCATCCAGCTTTTGCCAGTATTTACCAAAGAGCTTCTCTGTTGACCGAGTCAAATGCTTTGACTAGGTCTATAAAGGCCATTAAGGATTCAGTTGGACAAGAAGAAGAGAGCAAAACAACATCGCCAGATGTTGTTTACAGGCTATGTAATGTAATCCACAAGGCGCAAGAAGAAACCGAAAGCGAGAGCACAACCTGGGAAAGAACAGTGCTTAAAGAAATCGAGCAAACTGTTGGCAACACCTGGCGCCATCGCCAATTAAAACACCACTCCCAAGATAATTTCAAAAATTCTTTGAGATGCGTAGGAGGGACAGAAAATACATCATACCCACAGCTAAAAAAATCTGTTTTGCGAAAGTTTATTAAAGAAAAATGGGATAATAATTTGATTTTTATTAAGTTTTTTTTTAATTAAGAATTAACTACATGGAAAAAATATATATGGTACCAAGAGGATACATGTTGATCCAAGCATAACTTCGTTTTGATAGTCCTCAATATTAGTGAGTCGTTAAAACAAGCAGGTATACACAACAGCTTGGATGGATATCTAGGCTCTTCTTAAAGCAAGCATAAATTATTTAAAGCAAATACAAGTAATACTTACGGGAAAGTAAAGAAACTATTCAAACCAATATAACTGTTATACTTAATCTAACACGAAGTTCATATTCCAACCATTAAAAAGAATTAAAGACCAGATTGCATTCTCGGAACAATAATTAATTGTTATACTTAATCCAGCAAGCAATGTTTGATAAAACTAAGAATACGAATTCCTTGAGTTAAGGAGATCAATCATCAATCATCAATCATCAAACAGATCGTACTCTTAAACCAACAAAAATAACCTAACCTAAACTATGACATACAACTTAAATTAAACTACAACGACCTTGGCCTTGCACAAGCTTTACATATCTAACAGAAAATTGTTCGCGTATAATTACTTATTCGTCAGCAGAGTCTGTGGGAAAGATGTGCAGTTTATAACTACCAATTTAAAAAGTTTTATTCTTGAAATTTAAGAATAAGCCAGAAGTTGTTTGAAGTATTTAATAATGTTTATATAATTCTTGCATTAATTATATAATATAATTTTTTATTATTAAATTCAGTGTGCATTAAATTAAAAAAAATTGCACAGTCAATTTTTTTTGAGGGCTTTCCAATAAGGTCTTATTAAAAAAAACTAAGGGGGGTTAGTAACCCTTAAAAAAAGTAATTTGTTTTTATATGACTGGAAAATTCTTTAAAAAATATCAATCGACGTGTTTTTGCGTTTTATCCACATATTATATCCTGAGGCTCTCACAAATTTATCCCAGTTCGAGTCCATACTTTTTATAAGCATGCATTAGCAAAACGGATGCACTTAAAGATCGTCAATGTCGAAATACCAATTGGATGGCAGGCCGTGCCTTAGGCTATGCCAATTCGACTCACTTTCCCCAATAAAGCTCTTGAAGTTAAACACTTAAAGTGTATGGATATACCGGGAAGAAGAACTCAGACCCCCACAAAATAAATTGTTCCTTAGCCAAAAATCAATCTTCGCCCCATTTCGCCATAACAATTCCATCAAGAAATGCAAATAAGAATTAGCCAACGCTGTTCTAGTTCCGGCTTTAATCCATTGACGACATAGGTTTAACCAGAAACTCGGCGGAATATATTAAGTCAAGGGTCAAGCCGATAGCTGAGAGATACAAATTAAGATATTCTAATTGCCCTTGCCTTTAACGGGGCAAGTGAACTCACCCCTCTCGACGACGGTCTCTCTGGTCCTGTTCTTCATTTGTTTCCTAGTTTGTGAAGCGGCGAGCTTGTCTATCTGATATAAAGTTCATTGTTGCCATTCCGTTTATATTTGGAATAAAATAAATATCTTTTTGTTTTAATTGCGCTAAAAAGTAAAAAATAATTTGGCAGATCTCTGTTTATTACAGTCTAGATTTAACAATAGCGTTAATGGCATATTACATATTTTTAAGTTCGATATAAAATCGTGGCGCGATTATTAGATACCCATCAATTTTAAATTCAATATATAATGTGCCATTAATGCTATTGTTAAATTTAGACTCTAGTAAACAGAGATCTGCCAAATTATTCTTTTACTTTTTACTGCAATTTTTTAATAAAATCGTTTAACTTAAAAAAAATGTATTTATTTTTTTTTCTTCTTAGCTTTCCCAAGCATTAATACAAGGTTTCTTTCCTATCAATTTTGTATATTCCAATTCCTCAATCCTAATCCAATTAATATTACATATTTATATTCAAAATAGAAACAATAATCCCGATAAATGACTAAACCCAAATTGTGACAAGTTTTTCCGATTATGACAAATACCCAATTGGACAAAAAAATACCTATTGTGAAGAATTATAATAGTTGTAAAAATAAAATAATTTTGGCACCAACAAGCGACCACAGTTGCTTCTGTGCCTAACTGTTTATTTATCATTTATTATTAAGGATTTAAATTATAATTTTATGCAGAACTTTTATGATAAATAAGCTAATTTATTATTATTATTATTATTATTGCACCAAGCGATCTCACGCGACTCACTGCAACATAAGCTTGCCCTTCCTCAAATAATTTTGATCCCAGATATACGGCTGCAGTGGCTACAGTGCTCCCTTGCATTTTATGCACGGTACCTACACGGAAAAAAATACTTTAAATTTAAAAATAATTATTTTAAAAACCAATACATTTTATATTACTACATAGGAAACCTATCCGATATTTGAAAAACTTATATAAAAATATACTTAAATAGATTTTACTTCTAAGGATGTAGGTAGTATTTTAAAAGTTAATATATTTTATTTTAACTATTGTAAAATATAGTATTTTCAGAAAGCTAAAATCCAATTGATTAAAAGAAAATAAAATGTATTTTAAATAATTTAATATAATTTTTATTTATTTCTAATATTACTTTTAAATAAAAAAATATATTATTTTCTTCAAAATATAATATTTTAAGAAATGAAGTACGAGTTTATTTAATTATTAATATCCTGTATATTTGTTTTAAAAACATTTGATATTAAATCGTAAAAAACTCGCTTATCAGATGTTGTTAAGATGTTAATATCCTTTTATTTCTTGCAAGATTGCAAGAGCGGCACGTTCACGTCATTACCCTTCGACCTTTGCATAAGAACTGGAATTTTAATACATATATCTTTTATTAACAGCAGCCGCCGTAGCGCAGTGGGCAGCGTATCCGCCTGCCGCACGGAAGGTCCCGGGTTCGAATCCTGGCTAGGTGCATGGATATTTGGTCTTTTTCTTTAACTTTGCAAAAATTTGGCTGAAACTGTGCATTGATCCTATAATGGATAGAAAGTCCCAGTATAAAAAAAAAATTAACAGCTTTATTTTTAAGGAAAAGTTAAATATATTGTATTTTAATTTTGTAAATTAATAAATATTGTTTTATAAACTAAAATCCTGGTATTTTTCTCCGTAAAATGTTCGGATTTTTAAGGACAGCAGTTAAAAGATTGTATTTTTTTTTTAAATCTAAATATTATTTCCACAAAAATAACCATCTCAGGTATTTTTAAAATAAACTGATTAAACATAAAAAAATTATTAAAAATTTATTACGTCTTAAAATAATTTCTTTAAAAGATACAATAGTACAAATACTATGCATTTTTTTTCCGTGTAGTTGCCCATGAAAGAATTATTGGCAGCATCCGTCTCTCAGCGGTTCCATAAGAAAATTTCATATGTACTTTATTTAGGAATACGCACTGATGGAATATCTGTCTCATATACATTTGAGCTCGATGGAAATGAGGCCAGACAATTTCCGTTTTAAAACCAATTGCGCCGTTCACCAGCCCTTTCGCGACATTTTTGGACCTTAACATTATTTTGGCACCAACGAATATTTCGAGCTCTCTGGGTAAACCTCCAGTCTTATTAGGATCCGTAGGAATTATATCGTCTATTTTCAAACTACTGAATATACCAAACATACATCAACACTATTTAACGAATGCAAAAGAAATTTTGTAAATTCTTACTGTGGAAAATGAGAATTCCGTACAGAGAAGTACTACACACAATTTGATTACTTCTACTAGGAATGAATAGTCTCGAACACCGTCATAATTATGGAATGAACGCCTTTACTGACAGGCTGTTGGGGAACCACAACGAAAACTACGGATTTTCACATTTTTTACATAAGCTTTGGATCTTTGAAAACCAAATCTCTGCAGAGAATAAATTAGTATATGATATTTTTTTTTATTATGCAAACACAAGATTTTTTAAAATTTTGATCAGTTTTCGAGAAAATCCAAGTGCATCATTTTAAACAGAACACTGTGTATATGCACCTATACGAGACAGCAGTAAAGCAAAGCAATGTAAAACAGGACAAATTAAGTTCATATTCCACGAAAGGGGTAACATTCCATTATATTATTAAAATATAAGGCTATCAAGTCGGCCGATCTTAACGATCCAAGAGCGAGCAGGGAGGGTAGCCGTGGAGAACACGAGACTCTACAGCATTATTATAATATTTTTACTTTTAATTTTCGCCAGAAAGCTTCTTTAAATGGAAATTAAATGATTTTAGTTGTTTTCCCGCTGAAAAAGCTTTTAGAAAACATACGTGCCTTTTTGTTCCAGACGTAAAAAGCGCGGTTTGGTTTTAGGGGTGCTTAGGGGGCAGCAGGGCCGGCCTAGCCGTTTTCTGACTATGGGCAAGAGCTAAAATCGCCGTCATCCCCTGTAGCTTAAAAAAATAATAAAAAAAATGTGTTTTACGATCTCATTTCTTTGATTTTTTTAAAATCTTAACTATCTAATTTTTACTTAGGAACTAGCTCTCAACTGTTTAATTAAAAACATTAAAAAAAATAACAAAGTTTTATTATGAACTTTAATTTCTACGAACTTTTTTATAATATCTGAAATGTTCAGTTCATGCCCTATTGCTAACATAGCAAGGTCACACAAATCATTTTGCGACGGTTGGTAGATAATTTTTGATTAGTTTCAATTTGGAGAATCTTCTCTCTTCACTAGTAACCGTAACTGGTAAATTTAACTCTGTAAGAAATTTTAAAACTTCTTTTGCTTTGCATATTTCTATCAGTCAATTAATGAACATATAATGACTAATTCGTCAGCTTACTCCAAGCTAGTTCTAGTATTTTACTTTGGGGTCCTTGTTTTAAGCCATAAATGTCGTATAAAAAATTAAAATCTTTAGAATGATATTTAAAAGCAGAAAATCTTTGCCTTAGTGCGTTTAGAGCTGCGTCCACAATATGATAATAGGTTCATCCTTATTAGAAATCATCAGGGAGTCATAGGATTGTACCTGGCAGTTGAAGCTACACAGGCACCATGCCCACCTCTCGAATTTAAAACAAAAAGTTTGTAATCCGTGGAAACGTAGTACCTGTGTGCGCCGCCTGTCGACCGGAAATACAGAATCCTGTACCTTTCAGCAGGTTATAAAGAAGAAACCTGTAAAAGTATAAGGTCGCTGTAACACGACTCTTAAAAAGAGGTAACGTTCGCAGCCTGTGTAGCTTCAACTGCCAGGTACAATCCTATGACTCCCCGATGATTCCTAATAAGGATGAAACAGGTCTGTAGGTGTTTGAATTCTCCATTAGACATTGGAGGCCTGGTCGTAATGAAGTGAGAAACAAAAACGCTTTGTCCGATATGCCACGAGTGTTACTTTAATTTTTATTTGAGGACACGAGATTCACTTTGTTGTTTTTTAAATACTTTGGCTTTTTAGTTCTGCGCAACAAGCCTCCTCCGGAGCGATTGCTTGCTGATACCTTAAAATTAGGGCCACGTAGTATGAAGCTCCAATTGGGGGCGGTGCTGCTGCGAAAGTTACCTCTTTTTAAGAGTCATGTTACAGCTTATACTTTTACAGGTTTCTTCTTTATAACCTGCTGAAAGGTACAGGATTCTGTCTTTACGGTCTTCTGCACTTTTCCATTTTAATGTTTTTGTTTCTCGGTTTATTCGACAGGTGGCGCACACAGGTAATACGTCTGCACGATTTACAAACTTTTTGTTTTAAATTCGAGAGGTGTGCAAGGTGCCTGTGTAGCTTTAACTGCCAGGTACAATCCTATGACTCCCTGATGATTTCTAATATGGATGAAACAGGTCTGTAGGTGTCTGTATTGTCTATTTGTCATTGGAGGCCTGGTCTCAATTAAGTGAGAAACAAAAACGCTTTGTCCGATATGCCACGAGGGTTACTTTAATAATATATATTTATTATTCTTGCTGTTATCATAGAACAGAGTATTCCGCTCATTAAAAGCAGTATTAAACAATGCAAAAGGTGACAACTCTAACTTTGCTGCAGATATTTTTGCATTGCCAACCATAATTTCAGAAATAGTAATTGTTGGAGGGTTATCTTATTCGCAGTATCCTAATAAACATTCCCTGGAACAATATCGGCAAACTCGAAGCAATATAAAAGCGCTGCAGGTGAGCAAATAATGTATGCCAATAGTTCGCACATTAGGCATAAAATATTGAAAGAAGCAAGCTAATGGCTTTTCCGGCGATCAAGTCGATTTGTGGGGCAATAAGGAGAACAGATAACGCTATCGAGGTTGGGCTAATTGAAAGCTAATAGAGGATCTGCGGCAGTGAGGGCCCAGAAGCGCGGGCCGCCCGCGGGATAAACTCAGATTTAGTGCCCCGCCGCAGCTTGAGGCCGCTGATAAAGAGCCCACTTGGCACCGAAGTAAGTTACTAATTGCCTTGGCAAATAGCTCGTTTTTAGATTGGTTAATTTCACTTCGACCGATTTAGTACACCCGCGGTAACACTTATCCTGATCTGATTGTTGATCGCGTTCGATCCCAGGAGCGTGATCCGTATTAACGGAATTAGTTATCTTAATATGCTTTTATTATAGTTGCCTTTATATAGATACAGGATTATCTGTATCTCTGACCAAGTTTTAATTGAAATTAATAACACTGGTCAACACAAAATTTGGTGCGGGAGCTTTTTTTGGCGTTTTTGGCTAATTTGGTTACGATGAATTTAAAAATACTATTAGATTTGGTCTAACAGCTCGTTTTATTGATCTGATATAATAGATGCTATTTTTTACAGATATCTGTATTTAAGATATTTTTATTGTAAAACTGTTAACTTGTGCACGTATAAACAGCAAAAATTTAAGCTGGCTATCAGCAAAAGTTGAAGTAAGTTGATGCTGAAGTTTTAAGCCGTAATTATTTTATTTGTAATTCTGGGTGGGTCTCGTGGTGGGTATAAAATAATACATTTCTCTTTTCTCATTCATAAGTATCTATTGCAGGTTACAGTATTGGAAAATATGGAATCAAAGCAGATCCAGAAAAAGTACAGGCTAATAAAATTCTTTAATCACCTGAAACTCTACCGGAAGTAAAATCATTTTTGGGAAGGGCCAATCAACTTGTCGGAATGTCACAAAAAAGTTTGTTAACAGCTAGCTAGAATAAATAAATAAATGGTATATTTTTATTATGTAATTTCATTCTTTGTTTCTCAACAATGACAATGAAACAAATATAATATGGAGAAACAAGAAAAGTATTGTGTTAAATATACCTTTCTGGTGCCTGGGGGTAGAAGTCCTTATTATTATAATTATTCATCTACTTCTTTGATTGCTTATATAGTTGTTAAAAATTATCCCAATTTTACAATTATAGCTAACCGGTCTATGGAAAGAAGATATTTTAAGTTGCGAGTAAATTAGAGTTTCGAACTTCCATTGTCTCAGTATTCACCTGATGACGATTGCAGATACATAAGCATTCAAAACGCTATGAAAAAGTAAAAATAAAGACAATGGAAGTTCGAAACTCTATAGTTTACTCCCAAGCTCAACATTGTCTAACAACTTCAAACAACATAGGTAAAAAAAATATATATATTTTTTTTTTTTGGTTTTAATTGCCTTAGGAGCATAATCCTATTGGAAATATTAACACGCCAGGACGAAGCCGTATCAGGTAACTTGGATAAGTACCAGTGCGGAACGATGACTATTTATGAGTAATTCAAGGTTGGAAATCAAGGTGTGAAACCACTGATGAGCTCACGCTGGTTACCCAGAGCGAAACATCGTTTAATCATCTCTCTTTTTGCTCTGGTCCTTTGTGTGTTCCTTGTGGGATGCTCATCCAAGTTTGAATTTTCGTTATTTCCACCCAAGATCTTTTGGTCTTTTGTTTTTTTTTTTTAACATACTTTAAGTTGTTAGAATCTAATTTAAAAATGGCGGACCAATTGTCTAAAATTTTCGGAATCTTGGAATCCCAAAACAATCAATTTTGTCATTGAATTTAGAGTTGTTGAATCCAGTTATTAGGGACTTTTTGGGCACCTAAAATAACATTTTCTGTGCTTATTTGTGCGGCTGCGCGCGACCGGAGGTAAATGAATTAGGCATAAAGACGAACTTTATTATACACGGCCTTTGTGCTTATTTCTGACCTTACATTTTTATACGTTATTTTGATTTTGACAATGTAAAAGAAGAAATAAAGCACGCTATCATCAGTTTAATAAATTTCATTCGACAGATGACAGCGCGTTATTTTTAACTGCCCAAAACCTCTTAAAAATATTTCTATTGTTATTCTTATCTTTAATAAAAATAAGCATAACTACTGTGAAATTTGATCTTATTTTCGCTGGTCAAAAAGTCCCTAATGTTTGGCAATATTATAGCTGAACAATTTGAATTTGGAAATATTTGACGCTTTTTTTTGTATTCCTTTCGTGATTCCTTCAGTAAGTCTTTTTGATTTGGTAATAAGTCAAGGTACATATATATATATATATATATATATTTATTAATTGAAATGTTATAATTTATAGTCTTACCACGACCCATGACGTATCAATATGGTATATATGGTATTCAGGTGCGAATTTTATTTAATTTACTTATTTTAATTTATTATGGTCTATGAGTAATACTTTTAACAAGATATTTAATTCATATTCATGATGTATTGTCTTTCACTCACCGGCGTATGCAGGGGAGAGGCTTAGGGGCCTAAGCCCCTCCAGAGCTATTAATAATCGACTCAAAAAGTTGAATTTTTCCCAAAAATCACCGCCACTATTTGACTAAGTACTAAATTTAAAATTTAACGATTATCCAAATATCCGACTGCATGCTTATTGACCTTAAATTCGAATCCTTAAAAACAATTTATTCCGAAAAATTCCCCCTTTTTCCGGGTTTTTGTAAGTCCCCTTGATTAAGTGACCGCGAGGGTGCAGTATTATGTTTACCCAGAGCAAAGAAAATAACCGGCCCGTCTTAAATTGCTGCTAACGAAGGCTATTGAATAAATTCGGCACTAGCACTTGTGTTCGGACCGTCTAATCAATACATATGGGGTTCCCATATATCTAAGGCTGCCACCCCTTTTTTTCTTTGTATTTTATTGTATATTTCGAATCATTATTGTATACTCCTCTTGGGTGTACAGTTACTGCTCTATGTAAAGGAGAGAAAAAAAGATTCACGGAGATCCAAGAATCTTTTTCTTGGGGCTTTCAGTTTGTAGACTAGTTTTGGCATTGTTAATTCATTTTTGAATAACGTAGGCTTCCAGACATTTTTGAATCAATTTTTTTTAATTAAACAGAACCCATATAACCCATGCATTTATATATATAAGTATTTTTCATTGTCTTTGAGTTGGTATTTTAAAAATACTCATTCTATGTGAGAAACTCGTGCCTGATGGGTCGATGAGCAGTGGAGAGTTTTCGGGCTTTATAATAATAATACATAACAGTATTCACCAGATAACGATTGCAGATACATAAGCATTCGAAACGGTGTGAAAAAGTTAAAATAAAGATATTGGAAGTTCGAAACTCTAATTTACTCTTAAGTTCAACATTCTCTGCCACTTTCAAACAGCAGTTTATAATAAAAGTCTCAAGGCCACCTTGCACCAATGACTTAAGTAGCCACTCATTTTTAGCGAGAAGTTGGCGCTATTGCCAATCAATGCGCTCAGCCGAATATACTTAAATTAAAAACCCCATTACTTAACATACCAAAGTATATTCTTAAACGAAGTAAATGATTTTATTACTATATATTACTAAGTACTTGGCTGAATCATTTGTATTAAGTACATGGTATAAAAGAGATAACAATATGTGTAGTTGATCTATATCAACAACTTGTTTACTTGAGTGAACTAAATATTTTCTTAAATTAAGTACTTTTTTTTCTATGCGTTACCTTTACAGATAATTTGTGCATGCGTCTGCAGTGTCCTGTGTTTTCCTGGACCCTATTTTTTGGCCCACTCCTTGGGGTAATAGCAATATCCCCTCGAGGTACTTGAGCGTTTTTTATATGTGGGAGGGGAATTCGCAGGTGTTCTGAGGTTTCAGTTACGACAAAATCCAAAGCCACTGGGCAGTGATCGGGGAGCAGTCCGACGACTATTCTAATGTTTTCCCTGTTCATAACTAACTCTTTCTGTTGGTGTGGTGATGAACCTTTTTGCCTCTTTCAGTCCTGGAGTATTTTTCCAGTATGATGAAAATTGAATTTTTTCCATTAGCTCGGTTTTTTCATAACGTGGTCTTCATTAGGCTACAGTAGGACTGCATGCAAGGCTGTCTGCTTCCTTGTTGCCAGCTACCACATCAATGATAGTTTTAGGGTCTGCTTGCATTTCAGTTCTAGCTTTAACAAATATTATCGAAATTTGTGTGTCTAATAGCATAAAGATGTTTTATTTTAAGGATTTGTTGATTGCATAACGTTTAGTTTGGAATATGTTAAGATATTTACTCAGTTTAGGTTAAATTTTGGATTTAAAATGCTTAAATCAGCTCCGATCGCTACCCATTTAGCACAAATTGAGATTTTGCAAAATAACGTGATTTAAAGGGAGAAAATCACGCTAATAGGTAGCTTTATAACGATTTTTTCTTTAAATCACATGTTTTCGCGTGAAAAACACGTAATTTGAGAAAAAAAGTTTGGAAAGCTACGCTGCGCTCGTTATTTAAACCAACGCTTGTAAAAAAGCACTATTTTAGCCACTAGTTGTTAAAACTACTAATTTCTGTCAAGCAAGACTTAGTTGACTTAAAGAAATTTATTTTGACCTAAATAAATATTGGTTTGGTTCAAATAAATACAAACCACAAACAAAAGCTAATAGCTAAATACTTTTTTTTTACGTCTAAGAAGCTTTTTAAGTTGCAATATCTCAAATATAAAATGCCTATCTCAAAAAAAAAGTTGCCTATTTCTGACCAATATTGTTTCCAAATACTGACTTCTTGTATTTTGGATTAATCAAACAGTTTATAGTATTTGGAAACGACATTAGTTATTTTTGCCTTGATTTTGGCTTCACGTTGTATAAAACTTGGTATGAATATGTTCAGGTAAAAAATACTTGTCTCGTTATTGAACCTTGATTTTATATCCGAAATGATTTTCTCTAAAACTTGTTTATAAATAGAAACTCTATAATACTGTTCTTAACTTCTGTACTTCCAATATTGTAGTTTTTACGGTAAGTACGTAATGCGTTTGTTGTGTCTGTCCCAAAATACTGTGGATGGATTCTAGAATGTTTTTAAAGGAACGAACGTTCTGCAATTGCTCGTTTTTTCTCCAAAGACTTCAGGGTTACCACCAGCATCTTTGTTCTCTACTCTTTTTCTGGATCGCCCCCCCTGCCCTCCTGGGACAACCACTGACCAAGAAGAGCGTGACCTAACTTCAATGTGTGCTTTCCTGCCTAAAGTTGGATAAGACCTCTTAAGGGTGAATTTGAATAAACAATGCGTTTCTTCCATTTAGTTAATCTAAAAAACCGTTAATCAAATTTGTATCAAATTTTGCACGGTGAAAGCTTAAAGCATTATCCCGGAACCATTCACGTGATTTTGCATAATTTTAAGTTTTTTACATAACTTTAGGCATCCTAAAAATGTTTAATTCACGGTAAAAATTTTCGATTATTTTAAAAAATTAAATAAAAACAAGATATATATTTAAAAAAAAAACCACGCGGATGGTCTGTGGGGGATACCAGAAGTCTCCGCTGTGCAAATTTTTGTTAATTTTTGATGTGCGGTTTATCTGTTTAACGAAACGAACTGTTTTTAGGATTCAAATTCACTCTTAAACGTGTAAAATTTAAATTAAACTTTCCTGTAAAATGCGACGATTTGTTCCAGTCATTTCATAACGATGGGTTAAGTGCGAAACTGTCAAAAATAGTTCCGACTTTATTAAAGTCAAGCTATGCCAACTATATGTACCGATAAGTCCCTATTAACGCTATTGCCCCTATATGGCAACCAGTCAGTCAATCAACTGGACCCCCTCAATTAATATCAACTGTTATTTTTTCGGCAAACGTTTGATGAAACGGACGAAGCCAACAGTGTAGGGGCGCGTAAATAGCGTTAAAGAGATGCCCAATCAAGTGTATTTTATTCTTCAACTGCCCCTTATTGAATGTTAGATTTCTCGCTTCATTGCAGTGATTATATCTTTTTATAATAATAATAGCGACTATTTACATTGCTTTGTCCTGCAGCAGGGGTTTCATTTCAAAATATGAACGAAAAAAACACTGTATTGATGCCAAAATAAGTCAAATAAACATAAAAAACAAAACAAACAAGAGTTTTTTTTTTACTTCAGCGCAAAATGAACTTCCTGAATTTTGATTGCAGTTGGCATAATTATATGTCTCTCGCAGGATCCATGCTACCTCAACCTACTGCTAACTACAGTGGGTATTTTCTTGGTTTCGATTGTTCACAGAGAGGGCGCCATTGACACGATTTCTTCCGCTTGAGCCTAACTGATGAATCCCTAATAAGGACGAAACGGCGTCGTCCTAGGTTCCACCCTTTGTGTAAGCAATCGAAATTCAGGAACTTGATTTTGCACTGAAGTACAAAAAACTCTTGTTTTTTTCACTCAATTAATGGTTTAGTGGGTAACGGCGATGCCATATTGAAGCAAATTCGTTAACTAGTTTGTCCCTATCATGCAGTTCTCTCCCTTTAATGTCATAGTTTCGATCTAGGGAAATTGGTTTTAGCAACACTGCAAACATGCCGGTAATTACCTTAAAACGCCAGTGTATCCCCCAAATGACCTCTAACGAACACCTGAACATTACTGCGATCTATATTGCAACTACGCATTTCTCTTTCAAATTCGATGAAATAGAAACAATTCCAGCAACAATTATCGATCCTTAATTTTCTCTAACAGGGTGCCAAGGCTTTTACAAAGTTTTGCTAAAGTAGGAAAATATAAAAAAGAACATTGTAATCAAAAAGAAATTGTTGATAATAATTCTTCAGTTTTCAAAAAAATGGGTTTGTTCTAAGCCGCACTTAGTATGATACCGTTTGAAACAGTTTTTCATCAAATTTTTATAAATCCTTTAGATATGTTGTTTAAGAATTTGAAAATGAACAACCGTGTAAAATTTCAGCTAATTCTGATGTTTAGTTTTCCCTGGGCACCCTGGGAAAATTTAAAAAAAAATGGAAAATATTGTTGCTAGATTTGTGCTTTTCCTTTAACATCTGCGCGATGCCCAATCAAGTGTATTTTGTTTTTCAACTGCCCCTTATTGAATGGTAGATTGCTTGCTTCATTGCAGAGATTATTTATATTGCTTTGCCTTGCAGTTCTTTTTTGTTATCTCATCAACATCAATATCGCCTTAGGGAAAAACTTAGCGCTGAAAATGCTATGTTGACGGCTACGGAAGAAATAGTAAAAAATTTAGATAAAAAAATTATAGGCATCTTTCTGGATTTAGCAAAGGCATTTGACATATTAAATCATCAAATACAACTCGAAAAATGGAGTTCACGTTTACGTGGAATAACGAAACAGTTGTTTAAAAGTTACCTTTTAACCATTACCCATGGAATATGTTGTACCACAAGGTACAGTGTACAGGGATTGACAAAACTTCTAAAAAAATGCAACAATGATATGTTTTGCAGATCATTTTAATAAAAGGTGATACGTGGATACAAACCATATATAATGCAGAGCAAAATATATCAACGGCAAAACATTGGCTTGATTTTAATAAGCTTACACTGAATATACAAAAGAAAAATAATTTGCTTGAACAAAAAAAATATGCCAAAAAACTTAAAATTCACAGTCCTCTATGTGACGGCGTGAACTGCGATTGCTGTGAAATATCACAAAAAATCACACAAAATTCCTTTATATTTTCTTTCATCAACATCTAAACTGGCATGAACATATTGAGTACATAAACAACAAAATATGAAAAATTAATGATAAGTTTTATCAACTTATATAAACTATGACACTAAAACACTCAAAATGGTATTCATAATATTTTACAGCGTAATTATATGATAGGGAAATACCTGCAAAATAATGTTAAATAGGTTAAAAATTACAAAAAAGTATATTATAAAAGTTATATTGTTTAAATAATTAAATGATGAGCATTGACCTCTCTATATTGAAATGGCATTAAAATAGATGTGGAAAAAATACTATCCAACACAACATAAAGACTAGATTAAACAAAGCAAATAACTTAGCATGTCCACAAATGCATTTTAATATGACACAACGAAATCTTATGTACACTGGATCAATCATATACAACAAACTACCGGAAAAATTTAAACAGGAGACTTACAACAAAATAAAACCCAAAATGACACAATGAATAATTAACATTAATATTGATACAACACTACTCCGTAGATATTTTTTTATAAATTTTTAGTTACTATTGTGAATTAAAATTTAAGAAAATTTTATTGTATCTTATACTTATCCCATTACTAGCTATACCTCTATTTGATCATGTAATATTTTGAAAATTTTTAAGTAGATACATCAGTCTTAAGTATATGTGTTAGATTAAGATTAAAATTATTATTGAGTGTAACTTGACCTTTTTCTTTCTTTTCCAATACAAGTTTTTTAGAAACTCAATGCGGAAAAGAAAGAAATTAGAGTAAACCTTAAAACTGAAAAATTTTATCTGTTTATAAATAAATAAATAAATATCTAAGGGAATAGTTTTTAGCAATCCTGCCAACATATCGATAATTACCATGAAACGCCAGTAGACCCACCACAGGCTTTTAGAAAAAAAACAACTTTCTTTTTTCTCTTGGGGAAATACAAAAAAGAATGTAATTCAGAGGAAATTGTTCATAATTTTCCAGTTTTTTTTTTAAATCAGGTTTTTTCCAAAGGCTGGTTCATGGTTAAATTCCTTTTCCTTTTGCGTAACTTTTTTCTTTAACTTTAACCTTTTCATTTTCCTTAAGTGAAAAGCTGGTTCATGCTAAAATTCCTTTTCCTTAACTTTGCCTGCCTTCTAGCTAACACGGCCTACTCCGTTCCATACGGCGTTTTCCTTAATCTCACAAAATTATGTACTTTTTACTACCGACTGCCCCAGGGATCGAACCTGGGCCTCTTGGTTGATAGACCAGATATGTACCCACTATACCAACCAGTGCGGTAACACGATTTTTCCTCCGTAAAATTAAATATTGTGGATGTGCAAAAGGAACAAGCATGAACGCCCGAATACATAAGATTTAATAATTGCTAAAGGAAAAGTTACATCAAAGGAATTTAAGCATGAACCCAGCCTTATCCATTTTCGCGAAGGATGACATCACCAGAGCATTTTTTATTTTTAAAAAAATCAAAATTCTTGTCATATTTTTGCGAAGAATTTGAAAATAAATTACCTTGCAAAATTTCAGCTAATTCTGATGTTTTAGTTTTCCCTGGCAATAAAATTATTTAATGTCCTGAGAAAAACTATTGCCTTCAGTATGAAATGCGTTCTCACAAAAAATGTTTGCTTACTTACCGCGTAGGAAAATTTTTTGGTGCGAATGGCAAAACATCTCTAGAAAAAGAAAAAAATTATTAATACGTGGAAAGAGAAGAATAGATACATTATTTTCTCTTCTTGGTAGTGTGTTGGCAATATGACGTCATATCGCCCAGCGGTAAAATAATTTCACCAAATATTTGGCCAGTTTAATGCCCAATCAAATTGATATATTGCTTGCCTCTGTTTTTTTTTTAAAGTCTATGCAGGAAAGTTATACAACCTTATGAATAAAACAGTTCACATATTTTTGAACCCAATCATTAAATATCCTGAAAAAAATTCATTCATATAATACAGATTTTGAAACAAGTTTTAAAATGCAATCACAGTTCACTGTTCACTTTTTATCGATTTTCAAAATATATATATATATTATTATTATGCATTTTTGTGTTTGTGGCATCCCTGAATATTAGTTATGACAATCATTAAAATCTTTCAAATACAGACTACCGAGTAATACGTCAAATAACTGTCAAAAAACTATAATTTTTCCTTCAAGTTTAAAAAACAAACTTTTCCATTTTTTTTTGTTAATTAAGATTCAATTCTAAGTACAATATGTTAAATAAACTTTTTTCAACTACTTTTATGTTTTTCAGGAAAAAAATTTGAAACTTGGAAAAATTACTTTAATTTTGGGTATCATTAACAGTAAAAATAACGTTTGAAAGTTGCTTAAAATTTGTCAATTTTATTGGTCTTTTTGACACGAAGATATATGTAGGTATTGGGATATTCTCTATCTACGGTATTGGGCATTTCTCAAAAAAAAGACCAATATCCACCATATATCTTGGTGTGGAAAAGACCAATAAAATTGACGAATTTGAAACATTCGATAGTTATTTTTTTTCGAGAAAAAATTCTATGGACCAATGTTTAATATGAAAATATAAAAAAAAGGCATCACCAGAGCGAGGCAGGGGGGGGGCAGCTGCCCTCGAATCCGGCCAATTGAAAGTTAAAACAATCACGCTTGCACAACTAATTAAAACTTTGTAGTCTGGGTCAGGTTTAGTTCGGGTTTCTGGAACATCAAGGGACACAAGCGCAAATGTCTTGGGGGGGGGGTTGGACCGCCCCGGTAGGAGTCAGAGACTATACATCAAGTATACTACCACCAAGCACCGCAAAAAGATAATTATTTAGGATATAGAAAACCTAAACGCTTAATTTACACAGGCGAATATTCCTTTGATCTTCGAAATGCCGACAAACATTCGCCCGAATTATTTATTTAAAGATTCGCGCAAAAGGTTCGGGGTTCGGGTAAAAAGGTTCGTGGTGTTCGGACAAAATTTGCTGAAAGAAATATTTGGAATAAAATAAATATTACAAAAATTATTTACCGTAAATCATTAAACTGAATTGTAAGCCACTAAAATACAGATGTTCTTAATTAGCTATATTTAGATTTTTGAATAAATAAAATGCGGTATTTTGAATTACATTTAACGAAATTTATTTTAAAGATGAAATCCAAAGCATAGGTACCTACTTAGTTAGACCGCCCCGGTAGGAGTCAGAGACTATACATCAAGTATAGTACCACCAAGCACCCCAAAAAGATAATTATTTAGGATATAGAAAACCTAAACGCTTAATTAAGGACAACCAAAAAAGTGATAAAGCATAGCAACAATTAGTTACAAACTTATTTAGTAGATATAACTACCAACCTCACAACCTACCACCCATTAAATAATAATTTTTCGCTTCCCGTCAGCTTTTACTATTTAATCAAAATATAAAATAAAATCTTTTTGGTGTTCCAATTTATTCCCACTTTCAAAAATATATTTCCAAAAGATCTTGAGAAAATTTGCCCGAATGTTCCTGGCGAATGTTCGTTGCAAATGTTCGAGTGTTCGGGCAAAAGTTCGTCGAAAAAGGGTCGCCAGATTTGGCCCGAATTCTTGGACTAATCTATTCGCTCTGTGTAAATGCGCCTTAAAATATCTTCCCAAAATTTTAAAGAACGGCGTACCTAAATTAATCACACATTTTGATGAACTTTCTGCTTAAATTGCAAACATATTTTTTAAATACTACTCTTGATTTTTTCTTCACTTTTTATATTTCCCTCCCTCACCCATGGCTCATCGGCTGGCGACACCCTTCTTGTTTAATATGGTTAAATTACTATTTTGCACTTAAAGAGGCAAAATTACTAATGGCAATGGCAAAGTCGATATTTTACTTAACAGCAAAAATTAGTAAATACATATAGCAGTTATGTATTATATAAGAGTAGAAGTCTATAATTTCGCGTCGTGGAAAGAAAATTGATAGATCTCTAAATTATATAGGAACTGAATGGTTTCAGTTAAAATCAGTGAGATGAAATGACGCATGAAATGGATCACATACCATTCAGATCTAGATAGATCATTTTTACATGGAATGTTTTTATTTATTACTTTAATTCTTTTAGCTTTTATTGTTTGAACTTTCCTATATACAAGTCGCGAAACGCAATTTAGCGAAACCCTAATATTTTTGAATAGGTATAGCACACCCGAACCCGGTTTCGGATCCAGTTTATCAAAGTAGGGCTTTTCACTGGTACAAATCTGTTGTCATTGTGTCTCATTCCCCGGGAGTCTACTGTAAAACCACGGGGGCGAAGTTCCACTTCTCCCTAGGAAGGTATGCGACTGTTTTTCAGGCTGAGGTATACGCCATTCTGATGTGTGGATATAAAAATCTGGAAATGTTCGCTTCAGGCAAGGTTTTAAATTTGCTCAGATAGTAGCCCAGCAAACACAAATCGTCGACATTGAATTGGGCCAATGTTGACAACGTCGGCAGTGTGTCGGCATCGGCGACTATACGCTGGCCCGATGTTGGACAGATTGCGATTTTCAGTTTTAGGTCAATAATTGGCAACTGACGGAGATCCACATTACTACAGTCGACTTTATGCCGACGCCACTTTAGACGATGGCCCGATTTACTATAGTCGACTTTATGCCAACGCAAACCTTATCTGCTTTAGGGTCGATGATGGTCCGTTTGGAACTTTGTTTAATCGGTCGAGAATCGGCAACTGTAGGGATTTACTATAGTCGACTTTATGCCGAAACGCACTCTATCTGCTTTAGGACCGACGATGACCTGATCAGATTTTTGCTCGATTGGTCGATAACTGCTTAATAGTTTCTTCCTAGTATGTAGAGATGGAGCTAATGGAAGATAATATTATATATATATACAATGAGCTTCAGGCTACTGCGAACATAGGGGGAATCAAGTCCAATTTACTCTCTGTGCCGTACAACCGAGGTGGAATCGAAGCACGCTGCAGTGTTATCTTTTGGAAATTTATTTTGTTTTTATTATTTTGTTTTATTTCTGCCTTGCTCGAGAAACAGATTGGTAAGTTCTTAAGTGAAATAATACATTTAAAAAAATAAAAATGGGTGTCTACGAATTTGCCGAAGAAGTGCAGATGGTCAAATCATACTATCAAGGCAGACCATTGAGACTTATTCAAGAACTTTTTTTGTAAAATTTTGTAAATCGCCCAGAATCTAGTTTATCAACGGTTCATAGGTTTGTGCAGAATTTTGAAAAGTTTGGTTGTGTAGCGCCATAAACCATAAAAAAACCCACTGTTTTGAATGACTAGCAGGAAGTACGAGATGTAATGATTTGGGCTGCAGTGGAGGAAAATCGAAAGTTAACTAGCCACCAAATTGCCGAAACAGTTGATACGTCTTCAGCCACTGTCTTACGTGTTCTCAAAAAGAATGGTTATCATTCTTAAAAAGCGTCAAAAACGCATCAAATTTTTCCGGAGGACAACTATCGTCGTATGGAATTTTGCGAAACAATGATGGAAAGGGCTAATCGTGATGAAAACTTTCTGAGATCTATTCTTTTCACAGATGAAAGCACTTTTCCATTATTGAATCGTCATAACCCAACACACGTTCGATATTGGTCGAGGGAAAATTTGCATTGTATTTTGACGTAAGAACACAGTATGCCTGGGAAATGAAGAGGCCGATAGATTGGCTAGACAAGGATCATCAACCGATCCGGTAGGTCCGGAACCAATACTACACAGGGCATGAGACAGGCCAAACTCACAAAAAACAAAGTGCTTGCTCCACCTAGGTAGGAAGGATGTGAGACTAGCAACAGGGGTCCTAACAGGACACTGTCGCCTTAACAAGTACCTAGAGACGCTGGGAATCGCCGAAGACTCAGAGTGTCGATGGTGCATGGACGACGAAGAGTCGCCCTTGCAAATCCTGCTGAATTGTCCGTCTCAGGCTAGGTCAAGAGAGTCGCACCTTGGGAACTATCTGCTGGCCCCAGGCGATGTAACAAGGTTGCAGCTCAGAAAAATCTGTTATTTTGCGAAAGAGGCATATTTCCAGGGCTAAACCATGGATACTGGGCGTGCAACGGGCCCAGCAAGATGGCCGTCGTACATGGGAATTGTCCCGCCCGCATTTCTACATTCATTCTCCCTTATTTTTACATACAATAAATTTTTAGTTAGATCATTTCTGTACATTGAATTTTTTTTTTAGTTTTTGAGTAGGTTGCTAACCAAAACATATAGATACAAAAAAAAATCGGTTTACGGGAACATAAGTTATGATCATTTAAATCCAAGAAACGGGGACAACTCACAGACAAAATGGGTATTCGACTCAATTCTAAGACCCACTTTTTCACTTTGGATTAAGTTATAACTTAGACTTAAGTGCTTGCTGTGTTTGTTTAAAAACCAAAGTGAGAAAAAGACAAATTGGAGGACAAAGTGCCCCTAAGTAGTTTAAAGTAACCTGTGTAGCTTTTTCTTTACAGAATTATTAGAAAAACCAAACAAATCCAATTAATTTGAAAACGAATTAGCTCTACAGCCTAAAAGTTTGTTAGCAAATAAAGTACTGTCTGGAGTATACTTTCCCCCCCTAAAACTTATTAATTTTAAAATTTCACGAAACACTATAATCACCAGCAAGCACTTTATCCAAAAAGCTAATATCTTGAATTATAATACTATTTTCCAAAAATTAAATATTTAAATGTATTTCAATATCTTTTTAGCACATGACAATTCTGATGACGATTCCAAATTATGAAAGCATACTCCAACCAGAAAACAATACGAATTTCTTAAGGGTGAGCACTAAAGTCATTACGCAATCTATTAACAAAGCCCAGAACTTTTATAGCTTTTAGGCATTTTAGATAGATGCATTTCATGTGATATAGGAATCAAATCTTACACCCAGGTCTCTGATCTTTTGCCTACTCACTAATGCCCTGGCTATTAATTGAGTATCCGGCATAAATTCGATTTTGAAGTTTTTAAAATGATATGAACTAACATTTTTTAACACTAAGATACATATCATTTTAACGCTTCAATCATGAAAGATATCTAAATCCGCCTTTAGATTTTAAAGTCATTAGCAAATATATGAATTTTACAATTGTACTTTATCTAAAACATTATATTATTAACAATGGGCTGATTGCTGCCAGCGCCGCTAGCTATTTTCTGACTATAAGCAAAAGCTAAAATTCCCGCCCCTGTGGCTTAAAAAAAATATTAAAAATTGTGTTTTACAATCCTTTTTTTTTTATTTTTAAAAACGTACCTCAGAAACTACAACAGAGATTTAACTACCTTGAGTATCTAATTTTTATTTAGGTATTAGCTCTGTTGCGAAATTAACAATAGTATATTACATAACTAGAGAAGAAAGTGACATATTTCAAACGAGCGTGAATGTTGTGAACGAGGTGCTAGCCGAGTGAAACAACACGCTAGTGTAAGAAAGTTACTTTCTATCCAGTTGTGTATGCTATTTTTCCTATGACCACTTTAGGATTTAATTCGTATTTTTTATTACTATTAAATTTTTTTCATTTTCATCTTAAGGGAAGAAAGTATTTTCTTCTCTAGGGACGAAAATGATTTGAGTCTATTTCCGACGCTTCTACAAATCATAGCCTACTAGATACCTACATTGTTTGGATGGTTTGCTGTGATTCATTTTCCTCACTAGAGAAAACATTTTGAAACATAAAATTGATATGCATGTGAAATATAAAACTTTCTGAGGCGTTATAGAGTGCAGATTTGGTTACTTTCGTGTGTGGTCGTAGGAAAAAGTTTTATATCAAACTTTAACTTCAACGAACTTTTTTTTTAATAATATTTGGAATGTGCATTTGCTCACAAAGTTAATGAATGTCCTATAGTTGTGATCCGTTGATAGTTTTTGATCTGTTTCAATTTGGAGAAGCCTCTCTCTAGCGTTAAAAAAATTCTAAGCACTGGACTTAAATTGGGCGCAAAATTTATCTCTGTAATACATTTTAAAACTTGTTTTGGAGATTTTTCTTTGTCAATTAAAGAATATACAATGACTAACGCGTCAGCTAGATGTTAGTTGCACTGCTTCCTGTGCCTAGCCTGTACCTGTTTAACCGTATTAAATCTCATAAAAACACACCTGATTTTTATCAGTTTTTATGAAGTTTATAAGCTTTTGTGAGGTAAAATTTTAGGCTTATTAAAGTTTGTAAAAATTGATGATTGATTTTGGTAAGATATTTTTCGGTTTCATTTATCTGTTTTTTTTAAAGGCAAGAACCGTTTTCTAACAGATTTTATAATCAAACAGTCTCATTAAACTTAATGGGCTAATTCTGTGATTACACCTTGTTTCTATAATGTGTTATAGTTTTGTATAAGCACACTTTTTATGAGATTTTTGTGAGATTTATGATCAGCCAGATTATTAAATTTGTAAAGGTTTCTATAAACATCTTCTTTTATTAAAAATTTGCTATGGGTTGGTAAAATCACAAGTTCTTATAAGTCTTCATATAGATTCTATACTATTCTATACTATAGTTAAGTTTTAGGACATTTTATATATTTATATAATATTTTATAGATTTATAAAATAAATTTACTATTCTTTTATCATCTTACTAACTAAAAACTTCTACAAAAGAAAATATTTTTTTGACTCATGACATCTTATAAAATATTATAAACAAAGCCTCACAAAATTTCACAGAAACTTATAAAAGTAATAAGATCTTACCCTCCTTAACCCATATGCCATTTGAAACAAATATTATGTTATAAAAAAAATTGCGCCCGCTTGAACTTATAAAATCTTTTAAAAAACTATAATCATATCAACTGTCGTAAATATTTTTAGGCCATAGGGCAAGCTCTTTCTAGTACACACTGCATTCTGGTAACCGGCACCGTCATACCTGAGAGGACACTTTTTTGTGCCTGTCCAACACAGGATACAACAGCCGGGCAACCAACAATGTAGTGGGAGCAATAACTGCCACCCAACTCGTCAGCTAACTCCAAGCTATCTATATCTGAGTTTTTTTGATTCGTTAGAATTAAGGTTAAAACTTTTTCAAGGTTATTGCAGTATTCTAGGAGTTTACTTAAGGGTAAATTAAAATTTTTAAAATGACCTTTTAAAGAACAAAATCTTGGACCCAGTGCGTTTAGAGCTCTGTCCAAAATATGATAATAAAATTTAACTTTGTATCGACCCTTTTGATCTTTTATAGTTTCATCGTAGTGTTGGTAGTCAAGGCTTCGTTTTTAATTCCCCGCATCAACAAGCATTTGGTCAAAACCATTTTGTTTTTAAAAAAATTTTGCAAATTTTCTAAAGCTGTAAAGCTCTAATTTTACTAAGTTTACTTACGGGGGTTAACATGGTTTAAAATATTATACCAAATGATTTAAGTAATTAAACCAGACTAAACATTTTAAAACTGTTCATTGGATAGGATGTTTATTTTCTCCATTTTTCCGCCCTCTTATGTGCCGCCCTGGGCAACCGCCTAGTTTGCCCATGCCTAGAGCCGGTCCTGCTGTTGCCTTTACATAGAATGACTTCCTCCGTAGTAAACTTCCACATCATTTAATAAAAGAACTGCATCTACCTATATTGCCATCAGTTTGGTCTGTATAAAAAATACAACCCACAATAATTTGTATAAGTTTTAATTACTGGTATTTGGAAGAATCTTCTGTAGAATAATGTCATTTCTTGAGAGTTATTTTGAAAACACTGACGAATCGTGCCAGATAGACTTTGTCAATTAAAGCAAACCTCCCTTGGCGAATAGCAGAACAAAGTGTTGAATCGCAAATAATTTAATAACGAATAAAAGGGGTGAAGTGTATATATTCGGTGATCCACTGTATAGGATCTTAATTCCGATGATAATATTTCCGTGGCAATTTCCGTCTGAGAGACCCTGGCTTAGAATCTTATGATTAAGAAAAGGGTGAAAAGCCGACTTCTTAAAGGGTTGAGGCAGTTTATTAGGAGCTAGTTAGATTGATAGCTAGTCGATGTAGTGGAACAAGACAAAAATAAAAACAATCGGCACTGCACGCATGTCGATAATTACCACGAAACGACAGTAAATTTGCCAAATAATCTCGATCGAACATCGGAACTTCACCCCGATCTATATTACAGCCCTTCTGTCGCAAATTCAAGAAACTAGAAACAGTTAGAAAGCCCCAATTATGATCATCATAGTGCAAGTGCACCATCAATTTTAAAACCAGTTTTTTTGAGCAGATCCAAACTAAAATTAAAAAATCAGCGCGTGTGTGGAGCGCTATAGCAAATGCTTTGTAATCGTAAAATTCGGCCTGCGCGCGTGGCGTTCCACGCATTTTTTTCAAAAATTGAAAAACGGTTTGCGAGTAATACTCTATTAAATTATTTTAAAAAATTTAAGAAAGATGCGACAAAAGAGGATGTTGTTAAAATAAACTTGAATAAAACTCAGGACCTGAACAGAGACAGAACAGAATATTCCTGGTTGTAGTACCAGTAACAAAGTGATGTCGGATAATTTTGTTAAATAAGTTTTAGGTGAGGAAGCTTCATCAGTGTGTTATGATATTGGTACCTTTGTGCCTAAAATAAGTGATATAGACTACTACACCAGATATCAACTTTTGACAAATCATTGGATGCCAGATATCAATTATGTATTTTTTTTCTCGGTTCACATAAAGCGAGGTAGGGAGAAAAAACGCCGAGTGAATAAAGGACATTCTGAAAAATTTGATTGGCTGCTTTTCTCTCAACAATATTTTTTTTTCGAAGACCTTAGTTGGAGGACAAAAAACTGTTTTGCCTAAAAAGTTGGTTACAGATCCTTTACAAAATTATTTCAAACTATTGGGGGTAGGTGGTGATTTACAAAAGTATCAGATGACAAATTATCATGCTCAAGCTAAAGAAAAAGGTAGATAAATTAAAACAAAGGTCAAAAAAGTTTTGATAAATTAGTATTAATCAATAGAACTGGCAGTCGGACTGTTAGTTAATTATTTTTGTTTAACTCCACAATGTCCCGATAACTTGGAAAATACTTATAGCAGTTTAGCTCTGACTTTGCCAAAATAAATGAGTTGTATCAAATAGTATCTGTTAGTAACCACCAACGGCTCAAGCAACTACGAACATCTGTAGGTGGAAACTGTTTGGTTAGTGGGGATGGTCAGGTATCCACTAACCAACATACCAATCTAACCAAACCTCCAAAAACAATGATGACCATAAAGAAAACTTTTTTGCACTATGTTCGTAGTCACTTGATCCAGCCTATATAAGTTTTATTGCTTGCGTCCCCCTTGATGAAATTGCTGGATCCGCCACTTCAATTATCCATCGTTGATTTTCTTTGCCAGGATTCCCAGGCTTTTAGAATAAAGAAAACTTTTTTTTCTGAAAAGTAGGGAAATGTAAAAAAGAATAATGTAGTCCGGATGAAATGGTTGATAATTCTTTAATTTTTTTGAAACGCCAGATCTTTTTTGTATAAAAAAATACATATTTTTGTTAAGAATTTGGGCAAGTTTGAACCTTTTAATGCTTAGGGACTACATTATATACACTGCCTTTGCAAAGTCAAAAATCTAATCGCTTTAATTATAAAGAGGGGAGAAATATGTACGAAGAAATTTGACACTGATTGGGGTGGTGTCATTTTTGTAGGACATTTTTTGATTATGTTCTTGTGCTTGCAATTTAACCATATTGTGGTCGAGTCAAGACTTTAAGGCTTGGTCGTGGGGAAAACATATATATTTAGTATTATAAAGTATATATATTTAGTATTATAAATGCTTAATTTCAAAATCGTTTTTATTTCTTATTTTACAGGACTGTTGATGTGTAAAACTTTGAACTGAGCTTGAAAATAATATTAATTAGTTCTTAAAAGCCGTGACTTCTCCAGTTGTGTCACGGTGAAAAATAGCAGTGATTTTTTGGAGCAGTTTACCCAGAACATATAAATGCTATACCAAAGTCGCAAATGAAAGAAATGTTCTCTACCTCGTGTTGCAACCAAAGAAATAAAAATTTTATTGGTCGCAGCGTCCTACTCCCTTCTTCAGCGGAGGCCAGCGTCGCGATCGCGATTTCCGCGACTTTATGCTTATGCTGCGACGCAGACCGCAATGCGAGTTTCGAGGCTGTGCGACAACCATCGAGTGCCAGCCTGTGACAGTTCGTGAAATCGCAAGCAAAACGAGATGGCTTCGCGGGTCCTAATGCGCACGGAACCTAAAGTTCAAGTATCCTATTGTGCATTCATCGAGATGGCTTCGCGGGTCCTAATGCGCACGGAACCTAAAGTTCAAGTATCCTATTGTGCATTCATCCTACTCCAGCTCGGCGGCATACGTCGACTTTCGGGTAACATCGTCTGCAATTTTTTAGGGAATCATATGTAAAAGCCGCGAATATTTGAAACGTCGCAAATTCATTTCAAGTCGAGATTTTGTAGAGGTCACAACTAAGACTGCTCTGCTTCAAGCGTTAATCGGGCACTTATTTCAATAAGATGATGCCATACGGCAACGGGAATTAAATCGTATGGTATTTGTATTGCAAAAAATACCATTATAGTCTATTTTTCAAAGTCGGTGTTTTAATTACACCTACCTATTTTTTCAAATAAACGGAAAAAAACTCGAAAAAAAAAAGTGAAAAATATCTACCTAGCCCCTGAAAAAAAAACAGGAAAAAATTGATATTTACATATAAAGAAATCGGAAAATATTACTTTGAGTTCGGCTGAGTTGGATGGGTCTAGCTTGAATTGGTTCGGTTTGGGCTAGTAATTAATACTAACTTTTTCTTGATGTTTTTTTTGGGGGTTTTTTCCAGGTTTTCTTTTTTCGGCAGTTTTTTACTAGATTCACCTTTGTCTATGATGTATGTATCTTATTATTGATTAAATCCCAAGAGCGTAGATAAGGGGGGGGGGGCGGCAGGGGAGTAATGCACCCCCCCCAAACCAGTGTCCGTATCCGTTACTCTCCCGATGTTTGCTGGGTAGCTTTCGCGCGTTCTGTTTTCCCCTCTTTGTAGATGACCCAACCCACATTTTTTTAAATAATTTACAAAAAACCACGAAAAAATTAAAATTTGCATCTTAAATTTGATTATTAGAATTTTAGTTTATATCCGGTTTCACAGCAAATTTTGCCTGCGGCGCTATAACACGTTGATTGTTTAAGTAAAAAAATAGTATAGTTTTACAAAATTTTCCTTTGCGGCTCATTAATGACATTATTCCAGATACAAATCCAGTTTTCTTTTATTTCATAAAAATCTTAAAAAAGATCAAAATTTCTGAAGAACTTTCTTCTTAAACTGCAAAAAATTTTGCCTGCAGCGCTATGACGCAAAAGTATATTTTTACTAAATTTTCACCTACGACACATTTATGATATGACTTTACCAAACAAACAAATCTAGGATCAGAACCAGATCCATACCCAGTTTTTTTTATGATTTGAATTGAATTTTTTATACTGCCCTCCCTCCCAAGTAAAAATCGTATCTACGCCCTTGTTAAATCCCCTGTTAACTTGCCTATTACGAGAGATCGAAAAAAACTTTACAAACGTTTTATAATTTTTTAAGTGATTTTAGATTAACCTCCCAAAAAAAATGTATTTTTAAAATCAAGAAGGAAAGTCCGATCATAAAATGCAACAAATACTTCGATTTTATTAAATTTCGGCTCTATTGGAGAACCAGAGGACAACAATAATATCATTTAATTTTAAAAGACTTGATTATACATATTTGTGTAAACTGTTAACGAAAAAAAAATTGTCCTAGAAGCGGGAAAAAAGAAATGGTTCTGTAAACGCGTTTATTTTCAGTCCGTGACCTTACAGCACTGTCCGATTTTATTTTTTTTTACGTTTCTTATTTACTTGTGTTTTTATGAAAACGACAATAGCATGAGCAGGGTGTCCACCAAGACCTGATTTCTGGAAAGTCCTGATAAGTTATGATTTTCACATTAAGACTCAGTAGGCCATGACAAGTCCTGAGAAACAGTTGAAAACCCAAAAAAGTCCTGAGAAAAGATACTAAAGTGGCGATTCGGTTGCCTGCAGCAGCATTTATTTTAGATATATTTTAGTAATTCCTCTTCCGCAAATTTTCCCCTGCTGCGCCATTTTCGATAATTTTTTTAAAGCTTAACATTATTTTTCTGCAAATTTTTGCCTGCGGCGCGAGAGAGAGAATAAGGAAAAAATTTTGTTTCGTAAATTTATCATTCGTGTCCCAAATTTTCGTCCTGGCCCTGTTTTTATTCATTTCATTTCATTTCAAAATTTTAAGACAAGGTTGCATATTATAATTTCCACAAAAAAATTTCTTGTCGCACCCACCATCTTTTGGGAATTCCGCGACCGTTGCCCCTGCCGGAGAAGTGAATTAATACACGTGTTTTATTTAAATTTTTAATTGGTCATGAGCACTTTTTCACTTGGGCCTGTGAAGTCCTGAGAAGTCCTGATTTTTCAATCTTAAGTTTTGGTGGGCACCCTGTTGAGGAAAAGGTCCAATTTTTAGGAAGGAATAATTAGCATTTCTCAATGTCATAATTTTGCGCTGTTGTTTTAAATTTGGTTGTAACAAATCGATTAGAATCTTTTTTTGAACCCGTGATAAAAAAAAGTTTTGAATCGGCAAGTCAAAAAGCCATGTTTTTTATTTTTTTTTACTTTGCGGGGTATAGGTAAAATCGTGTTTTTGATAAAGGTTTAAAAAAATATATAGGTTGTTCTTAGTGGATGGCTATATAACGGCTCCATTTTAAAAAGGTGCTTAGGTACGCAAGAAATATGGGTAGGTAATGTAATCTTATGTAAAACTTTATTCATATTTTGTTACATAAGGATTTTAAATGGCAGTTTGTATTCGGTAGAATTGCCTGACTTTGTTATATGTTGAAGTACTCGTCCTAAGAAGATTTTTCTTTCATTGCGCCCACTCTCTACCCCTCCCAGAAGTACCCGAAAAGTAACGTCAAAATAGTCGATTTCGTACTTTTTAGCAATTTTTGAATTATTGTACTGAGCTTATTTGCAAACCCATCAAAATATATTTTTTTTAATTTGCCATAATTACCTTTTTAAAAATAAAATTTTAAACGTTAAAATTGTACTGCCATCTTCTATTTCTTATCTAATTTAAACGAAACTTTCTCTAAATTATAAAACGTTTCCAAGACACCTAACTGTGACAGAAAACATGTCAGTCTCAATCTTGCGTCGGCCATATTGAACTTCGTTATTTTTTGTCCGATTTAAACAAAACTTTTGTGGCCCATAAAGCGTTTTCAACAATATCCGATATTGATCCAAAATTAACATATGTCAATAGACATCTTACAAGGGTCATATTGAACTTTGTTATATTTTGCCCGATTTAAACATAACTATTTATACATTTTAAGGTTTTCTAATATTAATTAAATAGGACGCAAAATTGCCATATGTCAGTAGCCATCTTTCGTCGTCCATATTGAAGTTCGTTATTTTTTGTCCGATTTAAACAAAACTTTTGTTGCACATAAAGCGTTTTCAACAATATCCAATTTTTATCCAAAACTGACATATGTCAGTAGCCATCTTACTAGGGCCATATTCAACTTTGTTATATTTTGCCCGATTTAAGCATAATTTTTTATACATTTTAAGGTTTTCTAATATTAGTTAAATAGTCGACCATATTGATCTTCATTAGTTTTAGTCCGATTTAAACAAAACTTTTTTGCATATAAAGCGGTTTTAACAATATCAAATTTTTTCCCAAAACTGACATATGTCAATTGAAATCATTGCGTACGTTCGTGGGTCCGTAACGGTACGTACATTCTCCGTACGCACCCTTCAAAAAAGCGGGAATCGTTCGATCCATGGCATGAACAAGTCCAAAAAAAATTTACTGTGTTTTGACTTTGTTTCGGACGCGTTAGATATACCGATACCGATGCCTCGAAATATTTACTTTAAGTGTCTATTATTTTTAACCTTTAGGGTAACATATATTTCCATATTTATCTAGGAAAAACAAACTGAAAAAAACCCCGGAAAAAAAGGGAAAATGCTCTCCAAGAAAATTTTTTTATAATAACTAACCCAAACCCACTCAAGCTAGACCCACCGAACCCAACCCAATTTTTATTTCATACTCCATTACGTTATCGGTTTCAGTCCGGGAAATGATACTCGTCTAGAAATTCCGGACTCGGCTCCTTCGTCGCCTTGTCCGTAAATTTTAATTTAATCCGTGTATTTTAATAGAGCATTTCTTGGCCTTTTTACGTAAATTACTATTTTTGACGAATTTTTTAATATGTTACACTCAATTTTTTCCTGGGGTTTTTTATCTGAAATTTTCTTTCCGAGAGGGTTTTTTCCGGAATTTTTTTTTCGGATTACTAATATTAACATAGGTCAAAATTTTACTTCATATGTGTGAGCAATTTGAAATTGTTCTGAGAATCGAATAGAATGAAAAGGGTCACTCGAGTTGTTTTGTAATATGACACTGTGTTTATGTGATTTTTATAAATGCTAAGGCTTGCAAGGAAGATAACGCACAGCAAACACATCGTATTTTATAAGACAACTGGATAGTACAAGATCTCACTGCAAGATATTTACGTTCATCTGTGGCTTGACTATCAATAGTGTTTCAGCAGCGTTGGCTATTAAAATATGCTTCGCAAGTATCTACCTCCCCCCCACTAGCAATAAGGGTGTTACTTAAACATGATGAAGATTTTGATTTCATTCACTTACTTTTTAGTTAACGTCTTGACTTGTTTTTCCTCTGAAATAGTTTTGTCGAATATTATTCGAGAAAATATTTTGTTGAGCTATTTTTTTCTGGTAAGTATATTATTCAAGTTCTTATGTTATTTAAAAAAAAAATAAAAAATTTGTATTTTTTTATTAAAATAGTGTCTCACAAAAGAACCCAAAAGGAAGTCTTTAAGTAAGAGTTTACACAGGTTTTTGCTTAATTTAGACCATGCCTTACTTTACTATAAAAATGGATGCTAGAAATCATGGATAGTCTATCATATAAAAGCGCCAAAATTACGACGCAATCTTGCAGTAGGAACTTAGACTATAGTATAAACTTTATATTGGATAAGAGAACCTAAAAGCGTAGAATTGACACCACCACCTTTTTTTATTTAAACATTTAAAAAATACTGGTGAATTCACACATTTTTACGAAATAAAAAAACTTAAATTTAAAAATTACACTTTTTGAACGAAATTTAGTTTAAAAAATTGGCACTTATGTAATATCGTAAAAATGTGTGAGTTGCAAATCTTTAAACGCGAATAGCATAAGGCTACGGCTACAGGGTGAGATATTTTGTAGTTTTGACAAAAAAATTAAACGATAAACCTCTTTTTTAGCTCACCGTCGAGAAAAACGATTATTCGCGCTAACCTAAGTGTTCATATTAAGAATGTATGTACACTGATAAATTTGAACCAAAAAATTAGTAAGTTAAGCTACGGAGGAAAAATAGAGGAAAAAATTAGAACCCATATTTTTTTTATTAACAAACTTAGGAAGGTCCACTATTTAAAATACTAAGGGCCGGTTTCTCAATAGCGAGTTAGCGTTAATTTGAGCCACATAACCTTGTCAAAATTTTTTAAAAAGCAGGTTAGAATTAACTCCAGGGTAAACACGGCTTCAAGGCGAGGGTAAGTTACTTTATCTCAGGGTTAATCTAAAAAAATATTGCCTTAAAACAGCAAAAAACTGGTATTTATAGCCCGAAATAATTAAACTTTCTGATAACCCGCTATTGAGAAACCGGCCCTAAAAATCCCCATTCCTACCCCTTCGGGAACTGTTATTTTTAACCTCCAAAAAAATCTATAGTTTTTCTTGGATAACTCCTTAACGGTGACAGACTGTCAAAAGTGACATATGGGAAAAATGTTGCAAATTTAATTCTCTATCAATAAGTTACTAGGGATAGTGTACCTTAAACCACTCCTTCTACCAGAAAAATTGAAAAAAACCCAAGCGAAATGATGCCCATTTGAACAATTTCGTGCATATTCCTCTTTAACTTTTTCTTGATGATTTCTTAACCTACGAGTACCAAACTTGGCAGGGTTGATCTAAGAGCAATGATCTATAATACGTTTACTTCTTTAAAATTTTTAAAAAATTTATAGTTTGAACTTTTATGACGTGACACCTTAACTATATTACAATCAAAAGTCAAATAATTTCGGCCTACGTTCCTTGGGGGGACGGTTACCGAATTTTTAATGGAAAAGAGGAAATACTAAGCACCTCTTTGCAAGTTATTTTCCTTTGTTCTGGTTTTTAGGTTTGAATTCCGAAATTATATGTATTGAATTTAAAAATTTACCCATTATCTTACCTTTCTTTTGCTGCTTTTAAAAATATTTTCTGGTACAGATTACGCTACCCTTTTTAGCACAAAGGGTACCGAAATAATTGTTTTTTTTTTTAAATCTGCAGCCTCAGAGCCTTTTTTTTTCGCCTATACATATGTTGACATTTTTGTTGTTATATATATTTTTCGAATAACGTTTAAATATGCCTTTTAATCTTGTCACAGTTTGTTGTTCTTTTTTCAGTAGCGTCCTCAGCAACGGTTAAATTTGAAAAATCCACTAATTCAAAATTGTGAAAATTTTCTTCGAAAAATAACAACGCAATATCTCTTGATGCCATTTCTACAAAATTTGTGAGATTTTGATAAGGCTATATTTTTTTAGCTCTTTTCATTCCCTTTTAGGGCTGCTATTACATATGCAAAAAAAATTGGGATGGTGCTATGCTAGAGAGGTTCATCTATACCCATGCTAGTCAAGTTTGTACGAAAATCGCATAGGTGAAACTTGCATTGATAATAATTAGACCCTTAGATAATTTTTGATACATGTTGCTAACATAAAGTTTTCTGAAAAGCGCCCCTATTTCCGAAAATAACACAAAAATTGTTAAAGGTTTGGAAATTATGGTGGAGTGATGAAATTTGGCACAAATGGTCATTGACCCCGCAATTCTTTTTTGTCGTGTGTTACTTATTCGAGGTCTCTTGCCTAGGAACCCAATTCTCGACATTAAACAAAAAAATAGGAAAATATTAATAACAGCTATCCAAAAAGTGCTATAATTATCAGATTAAGAACAAATATATTTGTCGCTATATTGGTTTAAATTAAAAAAAGTTTTATGTAGAGGGCTCCAATTCTTGCCCCATTTTTCTTGGGAAATGCAAGGCCACAGCCGTTATATCATCACATAGTTATATGGGTTATACAAACAACTATGGGGGTAATGTTATTTTTATTTTAAGCGTTAAATTTATTCATTTTGACAAAAATTATGATTTAATTTTTTGTTATGTATATATACTGTTTTGTAAATATGTTTTCCTACAACCGTGCAGAAGTTACTTTTCTGCACGATTTTCCATTTTGAAAGTTGAACTTTTTCTCGCTACTGCTGAAAAGTTACTTTTCCGCACGATTTTTGTTTGTTAAAAATGAAGATATTTTAGACTAATTAAATGATTTATGTAACTATTCTATCTTGTCCGTCATTTTGTCGCATTATTATAAAATCTTGGCGTATTAAAAACATTTCCTTCCTTCGTCGTTCGTGCAACTGCCGTCGCGTGCGGCAAAGTACCACTTTCCGTACTTGTTAAGTAAATAACTATTTCCTAGGAGCGTGCGGAAAATCTTATTTTCCAGACTATTTCTAGTGCACAAAGTCACTTTTTTATATGAGCGAGCGGAAATTAGTACTTTTTCGTGCGATTTTACTTTTCCGCTCAATTTTTACTTTTGCGCAAGATTTTTCTTTTTATACCCGATTAGATAGATATAGATTATTGATGCAAAAATAATTTCTTCTCTATTTCATATATTTTCCGTTCTAGAGAAGAAAATATTTTTCTAGAAAAATATTTCGTCCCTAGAGAGAAAAATACTCTTTTCTCTTAAGGTAAAGCACTAGGCGTCTAGGTAAACTAGATGAGCAGAATTTCTAGTAATTTAAAAACTAATTGTTAAATAAACCCGTCATAATACAAAAGTTGTTTTACTTTTAAAAATATGGGCCCCCTGTTCTACTAAAACACGATCTGTTAGTTTCCAGCTTTTTGGCGTAAAAAGTACATTTTTTAAATTAACTTCGGGATTAAGTAATCATTTGTGCCAAATTCCATGATTCTATCGTTATGCTTTAGGTGATATTTAATGTTGTTTTTTTTTCAAAAAACTCAAGAACTGGGGCCCTCTACATAAAACTGTTTATTTTTTAATTTAAGCTAATATAGCGACAAATATTTGTTCTCAATCTGATAGTTCTATCACTTTTTGGATGGCTGTTATTAATATTTTCCTATAATACCTCGAATAAGTAAGTCACGACAAAAAAAATTGCGGGGTCAACCATAATTTCTTTAACAATTTTTGTGTTATTGCGTTGTTATTTTTTGAAGAAAATTTCTACAATTTTGAATTAGCGGATTTTTAAAATTTAACCGTTGCCGAGGACGCTACTGAAAAAAAAATTGAACAAACTGTGACAAGATTAAAAAGCATATCTAAAAGTTATTCGAAAAATATACATAGCAATAAAAATGGCAACATATCTATAGGCAAAAAAAATAAAGACCCTGATACTGTATATTTAAAAAAAAACAATTATTTGGGTACCCTTTGCGCTAAAAAAGCCACGGGTAGCGTAATCTGTACCAGAAAATATTTTAAAAAGCAGCAAAAGAAAGGTAAAAAATAATGTGTCAATTTTTAAAGTTAATAAATATAATTTCGGATTTCAAACCTAAGAACAAAGGAACGTGTGAAGTTGAAAAAGCTGAAATTTTAACATTTTTCCAAAACGAGCCGCTACTGTTTTCGTACCATTTACTTTTAAACAAAAACGAATACCTTTTAGATACACAAATGGACTACTAAATCATATCAGAAAATTTAATTTTTGCACATTTTGCCAGATATAGAAAAACGCGGGTTTGGTGGTGCAAATAGGCAACAGTATTGGAACTCTTTATTTTTCGTTCTTTTGTTTTAGTTCTTTTAAAATTCCGATTAAGTCGACTAACTACAAAATTTCAAAAATTACCAAAACTCTTTGATACGCCACTGCTACTGCCTTATATAAAAAAGGCCCCGCTTTTCACTGGATCTTATACTGGATAATAAAAGAAGAATTTTTTAAAGTCATAATTTTTTATATTTTTTTTACTAAAATTGTTAAATGAAAAAGCTAAGGTCCCCTACTACCTCCAATATAAAAAATTATGACTGCGTGACGTTATACATATCTATATTTTGTCTCTTTTCCAAAACGTAAGAATTTCTTGTAGAAATTGGAGGTAGACAATATATTTTTTTATTTTTTATATACCTGTATATTTTTTTGTCCGTAGTAATTTTATTATTAAATTCGACAGATACAACACTTTCCAGTTTCCATTCAGGAATATGGATGGTAACACGTTAGTGAACCCCCACTTAAAATTAAAAAAAAATTATTGGAATTGATTGCGCACTTTTTTCGCAATATCGCGCAACCACTTTTATCATTTCCGCAGCAACCGTCTGAAAACTGTAGGCATTTCTTTGTGGGTGAGGCCAACTTTAAGCTAGAATTTTTTTAACTTTTTATCACTCAATGAAATTGGACACGTTTTGCGCAGCTTTGCGCAGCATTGCGCAGAAACCCCTCAAAAGATATAGCTATTGGACCTAAAAGCTACAATGTTTTTTCTGTGCAAGGATAGCGGTTCAGGACTATTATTTTAAAATAAGAATATAAATTCTTTATCTTTGTTTAAATAGCCCATATAAATAAAATTAAAAAATATTCATTTTTGTTTTAAAAATTCTATTTTTGCTGTTAGGTTACACGCATAATTAATTTTAAAATATAATATAAATAATATTTTCAAAATAAGTATATAAAGCCAAGGCATATGTTCAAATAGAAAAATAACTAGGTGTCGCTTAAAACTTTGTAATACATGTATTAAAGATTAGTATTTTCAAAACAAAATTAAAAAACAACAAAATTGAGATTTTTAATATCTCACTTCAAAAAATATTATTTTAAGAATAAGGTGAAGCCGTAAAATTAAAATAAAATTATGTCGTTTTAAACCGAGTAAGATAATTTGAGAATGTAATATTCTTAAGTGAAACTTCACTCTATTTTCTACAGTGTGTGATCTAAAAAAATAAACTTTCCTTAGCACTGCCCCTGCATTCAATTATGGCCAAACTCCTATTTGGGTCAAACTATACCCTGAATATCTCATGAAAATATATCCAGCGTATTGATTTTTCAATTTTTTTTTTTAAAGCAAGCTACTACTACATACATTCAGGTAAAGTGAAATGATAGCTTTTATAAATTTCCAACTTTATTATGAATGACACAATCGAAATAAAATATAAGCCAATCGATCTGCCTACGTATAAAATGGTGATGCTTTCTAAAGAATACCTATCTAGCCTAGCGTTAATCTACCAGAGCCATACGGTCAGACAGGCTGACTGTCGACTTGCACATAGTGACAGTCTATTGATGTGCTCGCGAAAATTATCTTTTTATTGAAGAGAAAGCCAAAATCATGGCAATACTGCATTAGAGTTGTAATCCCACTTTTGCAACATTTTCAGGCGGCGCGAACCCCCTTTCGTACCATTTTCGGGCGGTCCGTGGGTGGTCTTTACAGTAGGATGAATGAACATTAGGATCAACGTGGTTTTCTCCATTCATCCTACTCCAGTTCGGCGGCATACGTCGACTTTCGGGTAACGTCGTCCACAATTTTTTAGGGAATAATATCTAAAGGCCGCGAATATTTGAAACGTCGCAAATTCATTTAAAGTCGAGATTTTGTAGAGGTCACAACTAAGACTGCTCTGTTTTAAGCGTTAATCGGGCACTTATTTCAATAAGATGATGTCATACGGCCACGGGAATTAATTCGTATGGTATTTGTATTGTAAAGAATAAAAATTAAGATCCCAGTATTCCTACTGATAGTTTTAAGGCATCTTTGGTGGCTATATACCGTTATAGCCTATTTTTCAAAGTCGGTGTTTTACTTACACCTACCTATTTTTTCAAATAAACGGAAAAAAACTCTAAAAGTGAAAAATACCTAACTAGCCCCTGAAAAAAAAAACAGGAAAAATTGATAGTTACATATAAAAAAATCTGAAAATATTACTTTGAGTTCGGCTGAGTTGGATGGGTCTAGCTTGAATTGGTTCGGTTTGGGTTAGTAATTAATACTAACTTTTTCTTGATTTTTTTTTGGGGGTTTTCTTCTGGTTTTCTTTTTTCGGCAGTTTTTTACTAGATTCACAAGGGAGTAATGGCCTCCCCAAACCGGTGTCCGTATCCGTTACTCTCCCGACGTTTGCAGGGTAGCTTTCGCGCGTCCTGTTTTCCCCTCTTTGTAGCGCTGAGTCAACCCACATTTTTTTAAATAATTTTCAAAAAAATACGAAAAAATATAAAATTTGCATCTTAAGTTTGATTGTTATAATTTTAGTTTATATCCGGTTTCACAGCAAATTTTGCCTGCGGCCCTACATTGATTGATTGATTAACTAAAAAAATATTATATTTTTACAAAATTTTAATTTGTGGTACATTCATGACATTATTACAGATGCCAATCCAGTTTTTTTTTATTTCATAAAAAAACTTAAAAAAGATCAAAATTTCTGAAGAACTTTCTTCTTAAACTGCCAAAAATTTTGCCTGCGGCGCTATGATACAAATATATATTTTTACTAAATTTTCACCTACGACACATTTATGACATGATTTTACCAACAAATCTAGGATCAGAAGCAGATCCATACCCAGTTTTTTTTATGAGTTGAATTAAATTTTTTATACTGCCCTTCCCCCCAAGTAAAAATCGTGTCTACGCCCTTGTTAAATCTTCTGTTAACTTGCTTATTACGAGAGATCGAAAAAAACTTTGCAAACGTTTTATAATTTTTTAAGTGATTTTAGATTTACCTGCCAAAAAAAATTGTATTTTTAAAATCAAGAAGGAAAGGGCGATCGTAAATTCCAACAAATACTTCGATTTGATTAAATTTCGGCTCTATTGCAGAACGAAAGGAAAACAATAATATCTATACATATTTGTGTAAACTGTTAACGAAAAAAAAAATTGTCCTGGAGGCGGGAAAAAAGAAATGGTTCTGTAAACGCGTTTATTTTCAGTCAGTGACCTTACGGCACTGTCCGATTTTATTTTTTTTACGTTTCTTATTTACTCGTGTTTTTATGAAAACGACAATAGCATGAGCCCACCAAGACCTGATTTCTGGAAAATTCTGATAAGTTATGATTTTCACATTAAGACTCAGTAAGCCATGACAACTCCTGAGAAACAGTTGAAACCCCAAAAAAGTCCTGAGAAACGATACTAAAGTGGCGATTCGGTTGCCTGCAGCAGCATTTATTTTAGATATATTTTAGTAATTCCTTTTCCGCAAATTTTCCCCTGCTGCGCCATTTTCGATAATTTTTTTAAAGCTTAACATTATTTTTCTGCAATTTTTTGCCTGCGGCGCGTCCTGGCCCTGTTTTTATTCATTTTTTAAAAATAAACACTATTTTCCTGCAGATTCCTTTTTCAGTCAAGATTTTAAGACAAGGTTGCATATTATAATTTCCACAAAAATATTTCTTTTCGCTCCCACCCTCTTTTGGGAATTCCGCGACCGCTGCCCCTGCCGGAGAAGTGAATTAATACATGTGTTTTATTTTCATTTTTAATTGGTCAGGAGCACTTTTTCACTTGGGCCTGTGAAGTCCTGAGAAGTCCTGATTTTTCAATCTTAAGTTTTGGTGGGCACCCTGTTGAGGAAAAGGTCCAATTTTTAGTAAGGAATAATGAGCATTTCTCAATGTTATCATTTTGCGCTGTTGTTTTAAATTTGGTTATAACAAATGGATTAGAATCTGTTTTTGCACCCGTGATAAAAAAGTTTTGCATCGGCAAGTCAAAAAGCCATGGTTTTTATTACTTTGCGGGGTATAGGTAAAATCGTGTTTTTGATAAAGGTTTAAAAAAATATATAGGTTGTTCTTAGTGGATGGCTATATAACGGCTCCATTTTAAAAAGGTGCTTAGGTATGCAAAAAATATGGGTAGGTAATGTAATCTTATGTAAAACTTCATATTTTGTTACATAAGGATTTTAAATGGAAATTTGTATTCGGTAGAATTACCTGACTTTGTTATATGTTGAAGTACTCTCTACCCCTCCCAGAAGTACCCGAAAAGTAACGTCAAAGTCGTCGATTTCGCACTTTTAAGCAATTTTTGAATTATTGTACTGACCTTATTTGCAAACCCATCAAAATATAAAATTGTACTGCCATCTTGGATCCGCCATATTAAACTTTTTTATTTCTTATCTAATTTAAACGAAACTTTCTCTAAATTATAAAACGTTTCCAAGACACCTAACTGTGATAGAAAACTGACAGATGTCAGTCTCAATCTTGCATCGGCCATATTGAACTTCGTTATTTTTTGTCCGTTTTAAACAAAACTTTTGTGGCCCATAAAGCGTTTTCAACAATTCAAAATTGACATATGTCAATAGCCATCTTACAAGAGTCATATAGAACTTTGTTATATTTTGCCCGATTTAAATATAACTATTTATACATTTTAAGGTTTTCTAATATTACTTAAATAGGACGCAAATTTGCCATGTGTCAGTAGCCATCTTTCGTCGTCCATATTGAAGTTCGTTATTTTTTGTCCGATTTAAACAAAACTTTTGTGGCCCATAAAGCGTTTTCAACAATTCAAAATTCACATATGTCAGTAGCCATCTTACAAGGGCCATATTGAACTTTGTTATATTTTGCCCGATTTAAGCATAATTTTTTATACATTTTAAGGTTTTCTAATATTACTTAAATAGTCGGCCATATTGATCTTCATTAGTTTGAACCAAACTTTTTTGCACATAAAGCGGTTTTAACAATATCAAATTTTTTCCCAAAACTGACATATGTCAATTAAAATCATTGCGTACGTTCGTGGGTCCGTAACGGTACGTACACTCTCCGTACGCACCCATCAAAAAAGCGGGAATCGTTCGAAACATGGCATGAACAAGTCCAAAAAAAATTTACTCTATTTTGACTTTGTTTTGGACGCGCTAGGTATACCGATACCGATGCCTTGAAATATTTACGTTAAGTGTCTATTATTTTTAACCTTTACCCATATATTTCCATATTTAACTAGGAAAAACAAACTGAAAAAAAACCCGAAAAAAAAACGGAAAATGCTCTCCAAGAAAATTTTTTTATAATAACTAACCCAAACCCACTGAAGCTACCGAACCCAACCCAAAATAATTTTTATTTCATACTCCATTACGTTATCGGTTTCAGTCCGGGAAATGATAGATTACATCACTAGTCCGGAAAAATAATAATGGATTTCCCACTTACAGTATGAAATAAAACGTTGTACGATACACGGCCGTGAAATGTCATGAAAGTACTCGTCTAGAATTCCGGACTCGGCTCCTTCGTCGCCTTGTCCATAAATTTTAATTTAAAAAAGAACAAAATGAATCTCGTGTCCCCAAATAAAAATGAAAGTAACACTCGTGGCATATCGGACAAAGCGTTTTTGTTTCTCACTTCATTACGACCAGGCCTCCAATGTCTAATGGAGAATCCAGACACCTACAGACCTGTTTCATCCTTATTAGGAATCATGAGGGAGTCATAGGATTATTATACCTGGCAGTTGAAGCTACACAGTGACCATGCACACCTCTAGAATTTAAAACAAAAAGTTTGTAATCCTTGGGGACGTAGTAACTGTGTGCGCCACCTGTCGAATAAACCGAGAAACAAAAACATCAAAATTGAAAAGTGCAGGACACCGTAAATACAGAATCCTGTACCGTTCAGCAGGTTATAAAGTAGAGACCTGTAAAAGTATAAGGTCACTGTAACATGACTCTTAAAAAGAGGTAACGTTCGCGGCAGCACCGCCCCCAATTGGAGCTTCATACTACGTGGCCCTAATTTTAAGACATCAGCAAGCAATCACTCCGGAGGAGGCTTGTTGAGCAGAAAAAGCCAAAATATGTAAAAAACAACAAAATGAACGGAGCGGACACGAGATTCATTTTGTTGTTCTTTAAATATTTTGTCTTTTTAGTTCTGCGCAACAAGCCTCCTCCGGAGCGATTGCTTGCTGATCTCTTAAAATTAGGGCCACGTAGTATGAAGCTCCAATTGGGGGCGGTGCTGCTGCGAACGTTACCTCTTATTAAGAGTCATGTTACAGTGACCTTATACTTTTACAGGTTTCTACTTTATAACCTGCTGAACGGTACAGGATTCTGTATTTACGGTGTCCTGCACTTTTCTCGGTTTATTCGACAGGTGGCGCACACAGCTACTACGTCCCCAAGGATTACAAACTTTTTGTTTTAAATTCTAGAGGTGTGCATGGTCACTGTGTAGCTTCAACTGCCAGGTATAATCCTATGACTCCCTCATGATTCCTAATAAGGATGAAACAGGTCTGTAAGTGTCTGGATTCTCCATTAGACATTGGAGGCCTCGTCGTAATGAAGTGAGAAACAAAAATGCTTTGTCCGATATGCCACGAGTGTTACTTTCAATTTTAATTTAATCCGTGTATTTTAATAGAGCATTTCCCGGCATTTTTACGTAAATTACTATTTTTGACAAATTTTTTAATATGGTACACTCAATTTTTTCCTGGGGTCTTTTATCTGAAATTTTCTTTCCGAGAGGGTTTTTGTCCGGAAAATTTTTTTCGGATTACTAATATTAACATTGGTCAAAATTTTACTTCGTGTGTGTGAGCAGTTTGAAATTGTTCTGAGAATCGAATGAAATTAAAAGGGTCACTCGAGATATTTTGTAATATGACACTGTGTTTATGTGATTTTTATAAATGCTAAGGCTTGCAAGGAAGATAACGCACAGCAAACACATGGTATTTTATAAGACAACTGAATAGTACAAGATCTCACTGCAAGATATTTACGTTCATCTGTGGCTTGACTATCAATAGTGTTTCAGCAGCGTTGGCTATTAAAATATGCATCGCAAGTATCTACCCCCCCCCCACTAGCAATAAGGGTGCATTTTTTTAAATAATGTTACTTTATATATGCTAAAGATTTTGATTTCATTCACTTACTTTTTAGTTAACGTTTTGACTTGTTTTTCCTCTGAAATAGTTTTGTCGAATATTATTCGAGAAAATATTTTGTGGAGCTATTTTTTTCTGGTAAGTATATTATTCAAGTTCTTATATTATTAAAGAAAAAATAAAAAACCAGCATTTTTTTATTAAAATAGTGCCTCACAAAAGAGCCCAAAAGGAAGTCTTTAAGTAAGAGTTTTCACAGGTTTTGGCTTAATTTAGACCATGCCTTACTTTACTATAAAAATGGATGCTAGGAATCATGGATAGTCTATCATATAAAAGCGCCAAAAATCTAAAAATGTTTTTTTCATTGAATGATTTTTACGAATTACAACGCAATCTTAGTATAAACCTTATTTTGGATAAGAGAACCTAAAAGCGTAGAATTGCCACCACCGACTTTTTTTATTTAAATATTTAAAAAATACTCGTGAATTCACACATTTTTACGAAATAAAAAAACTTAAATTTAAAAACTATACTTTTTTAAGGAAATTTAGTTTAAAAAATTGACACTTATGAAATTTCGTAAAAATGTGTGAGTTGCAAATCTTTAAACGCGAATAGCATAAGGCTACGGCTACAGGGTGAGATATTTTGTAGTTTTGACAAAAAATTAAACGATAAACCCCTTTTTTAGCTCACCGTCGAGAAAAACGATTATTCGCGCTAATCTAAGTGTTCGTATTAAGAATGTATGTACACTGATAAATTTGAACCAAAAAATTAGTAAGTTAAGCTACGGAGGAAAAATAGAGGAAAAAATTAGAACCCAAAATTTTTTTTTATTAACAAGCTTAGGAAGGTCCACCATTTAAAATACTAAGGGCCGGTTTCTCAATAGCGAGTTAGCGTTAACTCGAGCCACATAACCTTGTCAAAAATCTTTAAAAAGCAGGTTAAAATTAACTCCAGGGTAACCACGGCTTCAAAGCGAGGGTAAGTTACTTATCTCAGGTTTAATCTAAAAAAATATTGTCTTAAAACAGCAAAGAACTGGTATTTATAGCCTGAAGTAATTGAACTCTCTGGTAACCCGCTATTGAGAAACCGGCACTAAAAGTCCCCATTCCTACCCCTTCGGGAACTGTTATTTCTTACCTCCAAAAGAATCTATCGTTTTTCTTGGATAACTCCTAAACGGTGACAGACTGTCAAAAGTGACATATGGGAAAAATGTTGCAAATTTAATTCTCTATCAATAAGTTACCAGGGATAGTGTAGCTTAAACCACTCCTACCAGAAAAATTGAAAAAGCCCAAGCGAAATGAAGCCCATTTGAACAATTTCTTGCATATTCCTCTTTAGCTATTCCATGAAGATTTCTTAACTTATGAGTACCAAACTTGGCAGGGTTGATTTAAGAGCAATGATCTATAGTACGTTTATTTCTTTAAAATTAAAAAAAAATGTATAAGATTGTTTAAACTTTTATGACATAACACCTTGACTATATTACAATCAAAAGTCAAATAATTTCGGCCTACGTCCCTTGGGGGGGCGGTTACCGAATTTTTAATGGAAAAGAGGAAATTCTCAAAAACTAAGACACCCACTTAAGAACGGTTTTCATTTCCAGAAAGCCAAATCATTGGTTTATTTAAAAAGGTATTCGTTTTTGTTTAAAAGTAAGTGGTACGAAAACAGTAGCGACTCGTTTTGGAAACATTTTAAAATTACAGCTTTTTCGACCTCTTTGCAAGTTATTTTTCTTTGTTCTGGTTTTTAGGTTTGAATTCCGAAATTATATTTATACCTTTCTTTTGCTGCTTTTAAAAATATTTTCTGGTACAGATTACGCTACGCTTTTTAGCACAAAGGGTACCGAAATCATTGTTTTTTTTTTTAAATCTGCAACCTCAGAGCCTTTTTTTTCGCCTATAGATATGTTGCCATTTTTGTTGTTATATATATTTTTCGAATAAAGTTTAAATATGCCTTTTAATCTTGTCACAGTTTGTTGTTTTTTTCAGTAGCGTCCTCAGCAACGGTTAAATTTGAGAAATCCACTAATTCAAAATTGTGAAAATTTTCTTCGAAAAATAACAACGCAATATCTCTCGCTGCCATTTCTACAAAATTTGTGAGATTTTGATAAGGCTATATTTTTTTTAGCTCTTTTCATTCCCTTTTAGGGCTGCTATTAAATTGGGATGATGCTATGCTAGAGAGGTTCATCTATACCCATGCTAGTCAAAAGTTTGTACGAAAATCGCATAGGTGAAACTTGCATGCATAATAAGTAGACCCTTAGATAATTTTTGATAAATGTTGCTAACATAAAGTTTTCTGAAAAGCGCCCCTATTTCCGAAAATAACACAAAAATTGTTAAAGGTTTAGAAATTATGGTGGACTAATGAAATATGGCACAAATGGTCATTGACCCCGCAATTCTTTTTTGTCGTGTGTTACTTATTCGAGGTCTTTGCCTAGGAACCCAATTCTCGACATTAAACAAAAAATAGGAAAATATTAATAACAGCTATCCAAAAAGTGCTATAACTATCAGATTAAGAACAAATATTTGCCGCTATATTGGCTTAAATTAAAAAATGTTTTATGTAGAGGGCCCCATTTCTTGCCCCATTTTTCTTGTGAAATGCAAGGGCAGGGCCGTTATATCATCACATAGTTATATGGGTTATACAGACAACTATGGGGGTAATGTTATTTTTATTTTAAGGGTTAAATTTATTCATTTTGACAAAAAATGTAATTTAATTTTTTGTTATGTATATATACCGTTTTGTAAATATGTTTTCCTACAAGCGTGCGGAAAAGTTACTTTTCTGCACGATTTTTCATTTTGAAAGTTGAACTTTTTCTTGCTACTGCTGAAAAGTTACTTTTCCTCACGATTTTTGTATTGTTAAAAATGAAGATATTCAAGACCAATTAAATGATTTATGTAACTATTCTATCTTGTGCGTCATTTTGTCGCATTATTATAAAATCTTTACGTATTAAAAACATTTCCTTTCTTCGTCGTTCGTGCAACAGCCGTCGCGTACGGAAAAGTACCACTTTCCGTACTTGTTAGCTAAATAACTATTTCCTAGGAGCGTGCGGAAAATCGTATTTTCCAGACTATTTCTATTGCACAAAGTCACTTTTTTATATGAGCGTGCGGAAATTAGTACTTTTCCGTGCGATTTTACTTTTCCGCTCAATTTTTACTTTTGCGCACGATTTTTCTTTTTATACACGATTAGATAGATATAGAGTATAGATACAAAAATAATTTATTCTCTATTTCATATATTTTCCGTTCTAGAGAAGAAAATATTTTTCTAGAGAAATGTTTCATCCCTAGAGAGAAAAATACTCTTTTCTCTTAAGATAAAGTACTAGGCGTCTAGGTAAACTAGATGAGCAGAATGTCTAGTAATTTTAAAACTAATTTTTAAATAAACCCGACAATAATACAAAAGTTGTTTTACTTTTAAAAATATGGGCCCCTGTTCTACTAAAACATGATCTGTTAGTTTGCAGCTTTTTGGCGTTAAAAGTACATTTTTTAAATTAACTTCGGGATTAAGTAATCTTGAAACTTGAAGAACTGGGGCCCTCTACATAAAACTTTTTATTCTTTAATTTAAGCTAATATAGCGACAAATATTTGTTCTCAATCTGATAGTTCTATCACTTTTCGGATGGCTGTTATTAATATTTTCCTATAATACCTCGAATACGACAAAAAAAATTGCGGGGTCAACCATAATTTCTTTAACAATTTTTGTGTTATTTTCAGAAAACTTTACATTAGCAACATTTATCAAAAATTATCTAAGAGTCTACTTATTATGCATGCCAAGTTTCACTGCTGAATTATTATTTTTTCTTAATTAAACTTCTCATCTTCTGACTATCATGGGTATAGAAAAACCTCTTCAGCATAGCCCGACCCCAATGTTTTTGCATATGAACTAGCAGGCCTAAAAGGGAATTAATAGAGCTACAAAAAAATACAGCCTTATCAAATTCCTACAAAGTTTGTAGAAATGCCAGCGAGAGATATTGCGTTGTTATTTTTTGAAGAAAATTTCTACAATTTTGAATTAGCGGATTTTTAAAATTTAACCGTTGCCGAGGACGCTACTGAAAAAAAATTGAACAAACTATGACAAGATTAAAAGGCATATCTAAAAGTTACTCGAAAAATATACATAGCAATAAAAATGGCAACATATCTATAGGCAAAAAAAAATAAAGACCCTGATACTGTATATTTAAAAAAAAAAAACAATTATTTCGGTACCCTTTGCGCTAAAAAAGCCACGAGTAGCGTAATCTGTACCAGAAAATATTTTAAAAAGCAGCAAAAGAAAGGTAAAAAATAATGTGTCAATTTTTAAAGTTAATAAATATAATTTCGGATTTCAAACCTAAGAACAAAGGAACGTAACTTGTGAAGTTGAAAAAGCTGAAATTTTAACATTTTTCCAAAACGAGCCGCTACTGTTTTCGTACCATTTACTTTTAAACAAAAACGAATACCTTTTAAATATATAAATGGACTACTAAATTATATCAGAAAATTTAATTTTTGCACATTTTTCCAGAAATAGAAAAACGCGGGTTTGGTGGTGCAAATAGGCAACAGTATTGGAACTCTTTATTTTTCGTTATTTTGTTTTAGTTTTTTTAAAATTCCGATTAAGTGGACTAACTAGAAAATTTCAAAAAGTACCAAAACTCTTTGATACGCCACTGCTACTGCCTTATATAAAAAAGTCCCCGCTTTTCACTGGATTTTATACTAGATAATAAAATAAGAATTTTTTAAAGTCATAATTTTTTATATTTTTTTTACTAAATTTGTTAAATGAAAGAGCTAAGGTCCCCTACTACTTCCAATATAAAAAATTATGACTGCGTGACGTTATACATATCTATATTTTGTTTCTTTTCTAAAACGTAAGAATTTCTTGTAGAAATTGGAGGTAGACAATATATTTTTTATATACTTGTATATTTTTTTGTCCGTAGTAATTTTATTATTAAATTCGACATATAAAACACTTTCCAGTTTCCATTTAGGAATATGGATGGTAACACATTAGTGAACCCCCACTTAAAATTAAAAAAAAATTATTGGAATTGATTGCGCACTTTTTTCGCAATATCGCGCAACCACTTTTATCATTTCCGCAGCAACCGTATGAAAACTGTAGGCATTTCTTTGTGGGTGAGGCCAACTTTAAGCTAGAATTTTTTTAAATTTTTATCACTCAATGAGATTGAACACGTTTTGCGCAGCTTTGCGCAGCATTGCGCAGAAACCCCTCAAAAGGTATAGCTATTGGAATAGCGTGAAGTTGGCCCCTTCACTTAAAAATTTTTCAATATCAAATAGTGTATTCACTATAGTATTCCTTTTACTCAGCATTGGGCAGCCAATAAGAATTTTTGCGCAGCAACTCCAAAAAAGCTACATCTTTTTTAGTGGGTGTGCAGTAAGTATGTTAATTTTTAATAGCTGGCAAAATAATATTTACATCTGACATTTTACCTGTATTCAACTTTTAATATCCACTATATAAATTTTCCAAACCACAGCTTCATTATCGCACATTTTGTCAAAAAATACAGTTTTTTGAATTTCTTGACCTTAAATCATACAAAATCCACGCCATTACCTGTGTTCAACTTTTAATAGTTTTTACATTTTTCTCACGCCCCCTCCCCCTTTTTTACTTTAAACAATCAAATCTCAACTCATCTGTGCCTCAGAGAACGTTTCGTCCCACTAAGGCAAATGTCAGGTGTGTATATTATTTTGCAAGGTTGAATTAGCATACTTACTTCGCAATCACTAAAACAGACAAACTTTTTTGGAGTTGCTGCGTAAAAACTTTTATTGGCTGCGCAATGCTACGCACACGGAATACTAGTAGATACATTATTTGGTTTTAAAAAAAATTAAGTGGGGAGTCAACTTCATGCTTTTATCCATAGGTTCGATACGGTTGCTTCGCAAAAGATAAAAGTGTTTGCGCAAAATTTATTTTTTTTAAAGTGGGGCGCAGCTTAACTGACCTGAAGGCTACAATGTTTTTTCTGTGCAAGAATAGCGGTTCAGGACTATTATTTGAAAATAACAATATAAATTCCTTATCTTTGTTTAAATAGCCCATATAAATAAAATTGAAAAATATTCATTTTTGTTTTAAAAATTATATTTTTGCTGTTAGGTTACACGCATAATTAATTTTAAAATATAATATAAATACCATTTTCAAAATAAGCATATAAAGCCAAGTATATATCTTAAATATGAAATAATACATATTTGATTTAAGATGCGAATAAGAATTTTCTGTTTAAGAAAGGCATATGTTCAAATAGAAAAATAACTAGGTGTCGCTTAAAACTTTGTAATACATGTATTAAAGATTAGTGTTTTCAAAACAAAATTAAAAAACAACAAAATTGAAATTTTTAATATTTCACTTCAAAAAATATTATTTTAAGAATAAGGTGAAGCCGTAAAATTAAAATAAAATTATGTCGTTTTAAACCGAGTAAGATAATTTGAGAATGTAATATTCTTAAGTGAAACTTCACTCTATTTTCTACAGTGTGTGATCTAAAAAAAATAAACTTTCCTTAGCACTGCCCCTGCATTCAATTATGGCCAAACTCCTATTTGGGTCAAACTATACCCTGAATATCTCATGAAAATATATCCAGCGTATTGATTTTTAAAAATTTTCTTTTTAAAAAAGCAAGCTACTACTACGTACATTCAGGTAAAGTGAAATGATAGCTTTTATAAATTTCCAACTTTATTATGAATGACACAATCGAAATAAAATATAAGTCAATCGATCTGCCTACGTATAAAAATTTTCACGGTCATGCTTTCTGGAGAATACCTATCTAGCCCAGCGTTAACCTACTACCTACTAGCCAGACGGCCAGACAGGCTGACTGTCGACTTGCACATAGTCACAGTCTATTGATATGCTCGCGAAAATTGTCTTTTTATTGACGTAGCTGAAAGCCAAAATCATGGCAATACTGCATTAGAGTTGTAATCCCACTTTTGCAACATTTTCAGGCGGCGCGATTCCCCTTTCGTACCATTTTCGGGCGGTCCGTGGGTGGTCTTTAGAGTAGGATGAATGAACATTAGGATCAACGTGGTTTTCTCAGCAAAACAGCATGGTTATAGGAGAAGGGTTATTTTGCAAGTGACGGGCTTACGCTACGTTATAGTAGTGATGGGCACCGCGAAAAAAAACATCGATGTTGAACATCGATGTTTTTTTTGCTTTTTTTAGAGAGTATTCCGTTATTCAAAGAAGCTGTTTTATTTAAGACTTATTTTTAATTTTACACACAATACTTATAATAAGCTTGCAAATAAGAGATTTATAATAATAATCGGTACAGGGTGTTTGTTTATAATTGGAACACTCAGTATCTTTTTTATTAATGAAAATAAAGGGTAGGTTTGCATTCAAAAATTTCTTGGCAAATAGCATCGAACTTAAGCTCTATAACAACTTTTTTTGTTCCCCTTGGTATACAGGGTGTGGCAATAAAGCTAATTTTTTTAAATAGAATACCCAGTATATTTTTGAATTTCTCAAAAAATTAGATTTACAAAAATACCAAACACTATTGAAATATCTTTTATAGTTTCTGAGATATTTGCGTTTAAAAGTTTAATAAAATACATTAGAAACGACTTTTTTTTTCAATGCCGCTAGATTTTTAAGTTTATATTGTTCAAATAAAGAAACACATATATTTTCAGTTTGATAAATATTAAATTCAAACACAAATATCTCAGGAACTACAAAAAATATTAAAATAGTGTTTGAAATTTTTGTAAAGCTAATTTTTTTAAAAAATCCAAAAATGCAAAAATATACAAAATATGTCTTTCTTGCCACACACTGTCTACCAAGGGCAACAAAAAACAGTTGTTATAGCGCTTAAGATCGTTGGCAGTTCCTGTTTTTTGAGACGCAGTGGGTATATAGTGCAAGTGCAAACTTATTTTTTAACATCATATTTCAACATCGATGTCTATAAAATATCATCGATGTTCTTGAAACATCGATGTTTTTTGCCCATCACTACGTTATAGTAAAATAACATTATTATATTAGCATATATTAAATATATGCTACTTTTGTTTTAATTACAATTGGTGTTAAGTGAAATATAAGGTCGGTTTCAGTCAAGTATAAGAACTATTTGAGGTAAGTATAATTTTTTTTGATTGAATTATAGTTACTTTTGCGTTAAAAACATTTTATTCTCGTTCGAATAGTATTTGACATCAATACAACCTAAAGCAGCGTTCGAAACAAGCAAAGAAAAAATTTGAATTAAGTATAGCGTCCACTTAAAGTAAAAAACCACATTGTCTTAAAATAAGTATAGACCTATATTTGAATTATCATATAAATTACACTTGTCTCAACGCTATGCATTATATTTAAGAATAGGGTATTACTTAGATAAAGAATAACTAGAGTTGAGAATATCGAAGATGAAGCTATTCTTGCATCAAGATTAATCTTGTTCCAAGAAGATCTTTTTTTCCGTGCAGACAGCAACTGATAGTCAAGGGGATAAGTGGCGATTTTTAGTCGAACCCGGATTTTCTTACCATAGTAGATTTTTTATGGTGTCATATGAAAGCTGAGACTCCCCAGTTTATGAATCTGCCAGATGACATCTCGTAAATGTTGAGCGTTTCGAATACGAGGAATTCGAATCGTCCATCAAAAACTAACTAAAATGATATTTGACACATTTTTGGCAGCCATTTGGTACAGAAAAATGGATATGTCTGAAAAATTATCTATTTTTTTAATTCTTTGACGAGAATTAGTGGCTTTTAATAACTTTTATAGGCTCTTTTGATGTAAGGAACTTGTATCTGCCATTAATTTGACAGCATTTAAAATACAAAATTTGTTCATTTTGAATCAAAATTGCTTAGAATTTATAATAGATAGCTGAAAGTAACCTTATATTATATCACTTTATAACCTCTGAAGTTTAAGAAGTTTGATTCATTTATCAAATATATATATATAAATTGACATTCGATATATTCTTGACAGCTTTTAAGTAAATAAAAATGTAATTATTATACCTGGGGCCTATTGCATCAAACTACTTGGCAACTTTTCACTTTACACTTTGCACTTTTTTTTGACAGTTGATGAAAAATTTTGGTTACTTGTATCCAAAAACCTCTAAATCGATACCAAATAAGATTATTTTACATTAGATGGTTTTAGAGTGGTGAGTTTTTTACTTTACGTGCTGTCAAAAAACTGTCAAATGTCATTTAATGCAGTTTTTGATGGCGGATATAAGTGTCTTACATCAAAGAACCTATAAAACTTTATTAAAAGTCACTAATTCTCGTAAAAGAAATAGAAAATAAATAATTTTAAAAAAATATCCATTTTTCTGTACCAAATGGCTGTCAAAAATGTGTCAAATGTAATTTTAGGTAGTTTTCGGTCGAAGATTCAAATTCCTTGTATTCGAAAACCTATAAATCAATATGAAACACCATCAATTTGACTCTACACAAAAAATAGAAAAATCGAATTTACTTATTGGTTGCCATCTTGGATATTTTGCTGAATATCTCAAAACGCTCAACATCTACGAGATGTCATCCGGCGGATTCGTAATCTGGGGAGTCTCAGCTTTCATATGACATCATAAAATCTACTATGGTAAGATTTTTGTACCCAAGTCTCACTTCCCCTAGATTATGATCTGTCAACCAAGTAAACAAAACCCAGAAAAACGTTTATTACCTTGGCTATCTAGATCAATTTGATTTAATACTTCGCCGCAGAACACAGTCAAACTTTTTGCCATGGGACTAAAAAACATTTCTCAATTCTGAACTGAACCCTACTTAGTACTGGTAGTCGGGTTGGGTCGGGTTATCAGTGAATTATTTTTCGAATCAAAACAGTTTTAGCTAAATTGACGAGAATAAATTGTTTACTATTATTCCCTGCAACGGGAAACTCGCATGCGGAACATCGCATCTCTTTGTCTTTGTTATGAGGTCTGTGCAAAACTCAAAACGCTTATCTCACGTATCGCTCTAATGATCATTTCACTAATCAGAACAAACAATAAATGTATACGGTAACCACGTTTTCCCTTTCTGAATACCAACTACGGTAGGTATAAAAGTAATGTTTGGTTAACTAAATTGCTTAAAAGTTTCGTTTCCAAATTAAATTCTTTATTATATTTCTGAAACATATAATACTGCAATTAAGGTTTGACCCTAAAAAATTGTGACCAAAGGTTTTTAACGCTTACAACTCAGAATTCCGACTTACAACTCGGAATTCCGACTTTAAACTAGGAATTCCGTCTTTAAACTCGGAATTCCAACTTACAACTCGGAATTCCGACTTTAAACTCGGAATTCTGACTTAGAATTCGGAATTCCGACTTAAAACTCAAAATTCCGACTTACAGCTCAGAATTCCGACTTTAAACTCGGATTTTGACCTTAAACGCCCCAAAAAAATTGAGGGGGGTCCAAAACTGTCTTTTTTATTCTAAAACGGTTATACTTACAACGAAAACGATGAAAGTCTTTTCAAGGGGGAAAAAATACATTTAATAGTATTTCTTTTCTTACTCTTTATTTACCCGAGATCAAATATAGGTTATTTCGAAAAAAATGACAGACCAGTGTTATGAAAGTTAGACTTTGGAATAATAATAATTTTTATAATATCTTCATAACCTATTCTTCTCTATGTTTTTAAATTTTTAATCTTTTGCGTATACCTACCTTTTCTGGAAAACTTTCAGTGGGGGAGGGGGGTTAATAAAAATCATATTCATTATCAGACATAGTCGTAGATTGCCCGAATCGTATTGAGAATTCCAGTCCTCGTTATATTAAAAAATTATTTTATAAAGTTTATAAAGGGGGTGGTAAATTTTTTATGTTTGTTTTTAAACTAATTTTTCTTGAGAAAGGTCGAAAACACCCCCAAAATAAAGTTCGAAAATTCGATATTTTCCAAACGAGTGGCGTTGAAAGAAAAGGATTAGAGTCTGTGTATTTTTGCCAACCATAATGGGGCTAGTCGCGCACCAAAAAAAAAATCGGGGGGGATGAGGTTTTGAACGCAGTCAATCGTTTGGCGGTAAACATAACCTTATTTTTTTATTGACTTTTGTTGTTTTTTTCTCAAGTCTTTTTTTATTTGCTTTTCTAACCATATCATGGAGGAAAGTAGTAATTTAGCGATAGGACTGGGAGACGGACAGCCCAACATAAATTTAGTCAGGCAAATGATTTTGCAAGATATCTTTGGTGGAGTAATAAAAGAAATCGAGCCTCTGCAAACTTATTTGTACTTACTCACCTGTTTACCAAAAAAAAAGTAAAAAATGCACCCCACTACTACTATAAACACGGTTCACAAAAAATAAAATAAAAATACACAAAATTTTTGTAAAACAAAACAAACTTTTATAACCTAAAAATCTTCCACAATAGAATCACATCAAGTTTAGTTGGTTGTCTTTTTAACGGTAAACGTAGTCGCTATTCGACGCTAATTAGCGCTAGTGGTTACCTTTAATAAAGGTAACCGCCTGACAGAGCGCTACTGCGCCTGTCCAGAATAAACGTAAGGGTAACAGACTGACAAAAAGCCTGACCAAAATCTCTCTCTATTTACTGCGAACTTTTCTTCTTTTAATTTCAAAATTAATTTTAAATTTATATGTAAAAGGCTTTTTTCTTAACCTAAAGTGAGATGTCATACATTCGTACATATTGATTTAAACAATGGGCTGGAAGGGCCAATTAAAGCAAACAAAGCTTGAAACTTAATTTTTTTCTAATTACATTATTAGCATTTTGAAGAAAAGCAATCAACAAAATCGTGATTGTTTTAAAATTTAAGGTAGGTAGATAAACCACCTCTTCGCGTTGGTCTACAATATACGGTGATTTTACCCGAAATACGACCTCCCGTGTCACTGTGACTGTGTGAATTTTTACGGATTATTTGGACTGTTTTAAGAAAAAATGACCTTACTCGTCTCATTCCAGTGCATTTTGACGTTCATGCAGGTCAAAATATTTTATCAATTGCGATATGGTTCGGCTTAAAATCAATTTTTTAATACCCATGTATATGGCAACCTTCAAATCATTGTCTACTTTTAAAACTTTTGCCTCACTCTGTATATTTCTCCACTGTAGCATCACAGAAAGTAAGGTGCAAAAATACAGAAGCTCGTAACTCACAAGTCAGTCGTAATTTTCTGCGTTATTTATTGCCCGAGGTCTCCTGGGTGGTGTAGGCGAGTAACAAATTCATTATAACAGTCTGAGCGTTTAATATCTTGACTTTTGTTAATTCATTTTTATTGTCATCGGAGGAATAGCGACTCTTTTACGGACCCCTTCGGCCTTATCATTAGTATTTACCCACGAAAAAGTTCTGGAGTCAGGTGATTTATTCTCTTGCAAATTACAGTTCTTGCAAACGTCTAACCGCTGCAAGTTAAATAAATCATGTTCTTTTTTTGATGAACTTTAAAGTAAAACAATGGTGGGCAACTGCAAAAATCATTAAATTTTGTTAATCAGTTTAAGAGGGAGATTGAATAAATGTATACAACTAGGTGCTAAAATATTTTTTTTTTCCCAATGTTCCTTCTTTAAAGAAGGAGCGCAGTTTAGTCCGAATTTCAAACACTATTTTTGGTATACTCTTATCAAAAAAAAAAAAAAATAATAATGAGGTAATTCCAGAGGAGATAGAAAAAAAACTGACCCCCCTGACTTTCAATGCTCAAATTTTAAGAGAACAAGATGGTGAAAACGGCATTTTGATAATATGTCAAATTGTTTTCAAAGCAATTTATAAAATTTTGGAAGGGGGTCCATAACTTTGAAAATTCTGCGTTGGTATAAAAAGCTTTTGGTAGAATTTTTCCGAATAATTTTTAGTTATTTTTTTTAGCTTTGGTTTCTGAGATATAGCACAAAGTTGATGTTTCTCTTATCGAGTATGGTACCTACCATATCTTATTTTAATTGAGAAAAATTAAGGGTATAGCTTAACTTAATGACATTATTTTTGGCGTAACCACCATTTAATTTATGAAGGGAAGAGGCTATCATAGCGACGTATCTTATTAACTCTCAGTAAAATATGACTTTTTTCAAATATACCTCACGCTTCTTATTGCCTATAAACATATTTTCCTTATATTATCCCAAAGATTTGTCTTTTCAGCCTGGGGGTATATGCTGTATGAAAACCTCATCATGCAGCAGGAGCATGCCAAAACAAGAGATATGTCAAGAATAAGGCATGGTAGATCGGGAAACATTCTGATTTATCAAAAACATATGTCGGGGCGAGTTTAAAAATGCAATTTTCCGAGTTAATACGAATAACCGCCCGCTCGGGCGAAAGAAGAAAGAATTGGAGGGTGACAAAAACAAATGGGAATGACATTTTACTGTTTATTCGGGCATAACTTTTATAACAGCTAAAGAGAAGTAGGTTTATCGGTAGAAGAGGGCGAGTTTGTAAATCCACTAGTGCCAACAAAAGAGTTCATAAATTTTAGATGGATTTCACCAGTTTAACAATAGAGTTCCTAAATTTTTCGATGGATTTCACCAATTCAACAAATGTTGGCACCGATCGCCACCGGCTTCGGGAGTCTGAGCAAAATCGTCGTTGGATTAAACATAACCCTCCTCTATGGTTATTTATTTTTTCAGTTTTTTTTTAACTTCAAATCAATATATTTTTTATGAATTTTGGTTAATACAAGGTACAGTACACATTTACGATTTTCTCGCGCCAAAGTTGAGGTATGAATTTATTATTTTAAAGGGTGGTTATTGGCACCCAGCTGATTACACCGCGGCGCGTTACTTTTGTATTCGATGGAACATTTCATCACTGCTAGATGTCAGATGGATATCAAACCCATCTGTCAACCGAATGTTGGCTGCACCGATGTTCTACCGCTGTCAAAAAAATGTTGAGTTTACAAACTCGTCGAGACTAAATTATCTCAAAAATATATTAACGGCCATTTGCCATTTAGGGTAGACCTAGCACTAGCAAGGAAACCCCTAATTTAGTTAGTGGTCGGTTTTCGTTTGCTTGAGTGTTTAAGTCACCCCTAGCCGGCCGCCGTAGCGCAGTGGGCAGCATATCTGCCTGCCGTACGGAAGCTCCCGGGTTCGTATCCCGGCTGTGTGTCTGTCTTTAACTTTGCAAAAATTTTACTAACACTGGGCATTGATCCTGTAATGGATGGAAAGTCCCAGTATAAAAAAAGTGACCCCTAACTCACACTAGGTAGGTAATAACTAGGGAGTCGATTTTGGCCCTCTAACCCTTAGGTCTAACTTTACTAAACGTAACCTAAAAAATTGCTTTGCAGGATATTTTGGGTGCATTAATCAATAATTACTCTATTAGTACATGCATAAATAAGATAGTTTTACATAAAAAGCTTTTTAAATTATATTATTTTGTAGTTTTTAGTGTAAAGGAAAAGAAAACTACATCAAATTCTGCCAACATAAAGGGAGATGCAAAAGAACCCCGCACGAAATACATAAAAAGTTATTTTGGTGAGATTTGATAAAATTTTAGTATGTGATAGTGGGTTATGAGATAAGAAAAATTTGGGAATAAAAAATGACTTCTATGTCTAGTTCCAGAGATATAGACGGTCAAAGTTTTACAAAAAACGTCGTTTTGGGGTATATTGGGCACGCTCAAAAAGGCATTTTCTGACCGAAATAAAATAAGTTTACTGAGGAACCACACATGGACCTTCTTATTATTATGTTGGTAAAATTTTAACAGGTTGCATACAGGGGCTAGACAAAGAAATAATTTTTTGACAATTTTTAATTTTCCCCGAATATAAATAAAAAAAATATTTTTTAGCAAACATTAATGTTTTAGTATTTTCCCAGTAACAGTTACTTTGTGTTACATGTTTTTTTTTTACCATAAAAACTTGACATAAATTGTTTTCTCTGCCAAATAATTATTTTGCAACTTAAAAATCTAAATATTTTTTTTTGCATTCAGTTATGGTGATAATTAAATAAACTTCAAATAAAACGAATTTTATTTTTTTCCTAGCTACGAGGCACATGCAAAAAGTTTTATATCATTAATTTTTGAAAAAAGTAATCAAAGTTTAATTTATTTAAAACTGATCCAGGGATTTTAATTTAATTTTACGTACGCCTCTATCATCACTTTTATCTAATACAGGGTGCAAACTAAATATTTTTCCCCCTCCACTTCCTTCGTTAAAGAGAATTGTGTGCCTAATAATACCATATTATTGTATTATCGCCGGAACTATAAACGCACACCAAATTTAAACACACACCCTTAATTTTTAGATTTGTACTCTTAATCATCCATTTTGAATCCGCCATATTGAAATTTTTAAATCTGATCAAAAATTCATAATCCCCCTCCTTAAGAACCCCTGTATGCCAATTTTGATTGAAATCGAACAAACTAAATCATTTTCCCCCCTCCACTCCCCTCGTAGGGGGAGGGGTGCCTAATAATGACATATTATTGTTTTGTATTGTTACCGGAACTATAAATGCATGCCAAATTTGAAGGCAATGTATAAGTTAGTTAAAATTGGTTAGCAAAAGATGACCAAAAATCGTCGTGCAAAATTCCATCCGAAGAAACATACATAGATACATTGCAAGTTAAATAAAAGCTTGTAAAAAGGATTTGGTGAGGGCCAATATAAAAGTTAAGGAAAAGCTTGCAAATGTGATTTTTATAAATAAAATCTTTAAAAAATGCATAAAGTTCGGTATAGGAGCTGCCAGTACTAGAGTTAACAGTAGTCTAGTTGATTTTAATGGAATTGCTGTTTATGAAACAACGGCAATGCTCGAACATAACTCAGGGAAGAAAAATTTGTCTCATAAAGCAAGAAGCGAGTAAATCACAAAACTGCAACCAAAAAGGACAAAACGGCAGAAAGTTAAAGCGAACCGAGAAGGTAGTAGCTCGTAATCATGTAATAAATTAATAAAACAAGCAACAAATATTCCCTATCTGGTGTATTCATCTTGGCTTCTTCGTCTTGCCTTGCTTGAAGACCATAAAGATGTAACGAAAACCGATATGCATCTATCTACCTTTGCCAACGTAGATCTGAAGCTGATTTTGCTAAATCGTATAAGGATATATGGAGAGTTTTTTTCATAAAACGGAAATATGATTTTTGATACAAACCCTCTCATAAAAACGTCAGACTTACGAGTTTTGATAGAAAATAATTTACCTGTCGGAGAGAGAGGAGGAAGATATATTTATCAACCAATTTAAATTATTTTTTTACGGCCCGTTAAGGATTTTTCCTTTATATATGCTTTACCAGAAAGAAAACTTTTCAGTTCCGCAAATTGATATACCCCGGCTACAATATGCAATTTTAACTTCGAGTTCTCCCCAAAAATGCACAGATTGGTCATTTTGAACTCTCTATTGATTGTACCACAACAGTGAAAACTTCCGACTTTTGGTTTATCTAACGTGACGTTGCATACAACGTTATATTTAGTAAAACGTATGGCGTTCATTACACGTCATAATTACAAATTATTGGAATAACTGACGTAATGGCAACGTCGGGAGATGCCTACCAACAATGCGGTAAAGAAAACTTATTTAAAACTGTACGTCCGGTTCGTCGCACCTACTGACGTTGTATGTAGTATAAAAGTATACCCCAATTTTTACTTAGAAACCTAGCTTTTTGTTTTAATGCTATTAGCTATTTAATTTAATGATTGACTGATTTTAATATACTTATATTTTAATAAAGCTTTTAATTTCTTAGAGGAAAATTAATTAAGACAAAACTTAATTTTGTTTCTTATAAATTTGCTGCTTTGGTTAATATTTGATTTTTTTAAATATAGTATAATTACTTACTATATTTAACTAATAAGCTAGACTCAGTTGACAATCTTAGCCTTTGTCACACTATGTAGTATTGCTAGTGGTAACGGTAACAATGTTGTTACAGCCTTTAAGGTCCATGCCTCAAGGACTGATGTACCTGCGCCTCAGCCCGTCACAACCTGTAACATCATTGTTACCAGTAGCACTACTATTATCTACACATTTTTTGAGACCAACGATAGCGTCGCGGAAACGGCATCAGCGTCGCCGGCGCCGATGCTTGAACAGCCTTTTTAAGGATTTTCGATTTAAGAATTGGTGCTGGTTCTGGTTGACATTATTTTGACATAATTTTTGACAGCGGTTCTAAAATAATTACGTCATTTAAAATATTATTAAGATATCTTTGATTTTACTCAAAGAAAGATCATCTATAATTTTGCAAAACTTTAGGGGTTATGTTTAGAACCAAAGGGCCGAACCAACCTCCCAGGCTGGTTCTAAAATTTCATAACCGGGTTGTGTGACGTCATTGTTTTAAAACGAAAGGATCGGTTGCGGTTCTGGTTCAACCAGAACCAGGACCAATTGTAAAACGAAAATCCTTTTTGTTTTTGACTCTAGCTCAAGAAACTACAAACATATGTAGGTCCAAACTGTTTCGTTAGTGGGGAGGGTTAGAGGTCACCACTAACCAACATACCAATCTAACCAAACCCCCAAAAACAATGATGACCATAAAAAAGGACATGCCCTATGTTCGTATACAGGGTGTTTCAAATTCGATGCTCAACATGGGGATTTCCTAAACGGTAGGAGATACGAAAAGGTTTAAATTAGAGCAAAGATGCGCAATTTGATGCTTTGCTCAAAACTAAAAAAAAGTTAACAAAACCGAAATCTTCATTTTTAGTTTTTATTTTTCTGCCCCCTTATTCTTAAAGCTGTCAAAAAACGCTTAAAACTTTCTACAGGCACTTTTTTAGAATCTACCTAGTGAGAGGTCCGTTTTTGAGACTTGACATTTCAGTGTGACAGGAGCACCGTCATTTTTTCTTATGGACACTTCCTTTTTTCCTCCTGCCGTTTGACTCATAAAGGATGACAGATAACATTTTGCAAGATTATTTTGACAAGTCCTCTGACGTTTTGGATATACCTAATTACCTAATATTTTAAAAATACGTTTTTTCCTTGGTTTTTTAATCAATTAACTCAAAACGTCAGGTACTTGTCGAAATGAGGTTGTAAAATATCTGTCATCCTTTATGAACCAAACGGCAAGAGAAAAAAAGCATGTGTCCATAAGAAAAAATGAACTTGACAATGCTCCTGTCACACTGAAATGTCAAATCTCGAAAACGGACCTCTCATTAGGGAGATCTTAAAAAACTGTCTGTAGAAAGCTTTAAGCGTTTTTTGACAGCTTTAAGAATAAGGGCACACGGAACTACCCGGAATTTGTAAACTTTTTTTTGATTTTGAGCAAAGTGTCAACTTTGTCCTAATTTAATCGTTTTTATATCTCCTACCGTTTAGGAGATCCCCATGATGAGCATCGAATTTGAAACACCCTATATATAGTCGCCTACATAAGTTTTATTGTTTGCGCCCCCCCCCCTGGTGAAATTGATGAAATGTTTTTTCAGGCGAAAATTTTGTAAAAATATACTAATAATTTAAACTAAAATTGTAGCAAATTTTTTGCAGTTTAAGAAGAAAGTTCTGCAGAAATTTTTTGTAGTTTAGGTTTTTTAAGAAATATAAAAAAAAACTGGATTCGGATCTGGTAATTATCCTAGATTTGTTGCTAAAATAATGCCATTAATGCGCCAGAGACGAAAATTTTGTAAAGATACACTATTTTTTTCTTAATCAATCAATCAATGTGTTGTAACGATCAATTTTGTTTTGTAAATTATTTAAAAAAATGTGGGATGGGTCAGCTACTAAAAGGGGAAAACTTATCTACGCTTGTTAGAAACTCTAAGTCAAAAAATAGGCTAAACGGATTTGCTTTAATGTTTATAGTTTATTCATTTAGATATTTTAGTTTCTGTACACGAAGAGCTAAACAATCTTGCATTACATAAACGTCGTATGGAAATTTTATTTTCTAACCCCCTTCCCCCAACCCCGAAGTAAAGTCCTGGCTGCGTCACTGTAGTATAGTAACTACTTCGAATTTTTTATTATATATATATTTATAAAATAAATGCGTTTTTATCTACGAACACCTCTAGATTTACATAAAGAAATCGATGGCAAAGCGGGTGTCACAATCACCTTAATGCTTATTCAGAGAAACACGACGCCCGATTCAATGACATATGCGGCAGAGATCGTAAATATCCGGTATGGTCTAGTGGCTAGGATACCTGGCTCTCACCCAGGAGGCTCGGGTTCGATTCCCGGTACCGGAATAAACTTTTTTTGTGTTTATGGTAAGGTTTTCTAAAGTCCTAAAACAAATATATGAATGCCCTCGGTTGATCTTATTTAGCAATTTATACATTATCTAAATTGTTTGAATTTTGTGGCACCGAGCATAAAATATATAGGGAATAAAATATAAGAGCTTGGACTTTAATTTTTAACAAACAAACGTTTGATTTTTTTTGTTTTCAATTTGGCGATTGGTGTCAAAAATTGCTATTTAAGGATAATTTTCGCAAAAATTTTTACTTGCGTTGCAATTTAGCATTTTTATAAACAAATTAAGGGTAAACAAATAACTCAAATTCTGAAAATCCCATTAATATTTACGAGTTTAAGTCAAAAATTGCATTTAAAGTGTTATTTTCTCAAAAAATTTTGCCTGCGGCGCATTATAATTATTATTTATCCTTAACCCCCCCCCTCCCCGAAGACAATTTCTGGGTGCGCCACTGTTAACAATTTAACAATTCATATTTGGATAATCTATAGTTATTAGTGGCTCTAAAAATTTTCCTTTTACTCAAATCCAAATGTTTTTTATGTTGTCAAATGCTTTAGTGAGGTCAATAAAAATAACAGTTCTTAGGTAGCTACAGCTTCACTATTTTTAGGAATGAATATCTAGCAATTTGCGTGGATAACGTTCTTTAAAAAGGGGCGCCACGTGGTCCCTAAAGGGCTGAGTTCTTGAACTGAAGGGAAGGGCTCGGTTTAGTAGGTTGTATATGTTGGATTAGTGTGTAGTGATACGAAAAAAGATGCTTATTTTATATATATAGTTTTTTTATAGGAACCTATCAAATATGCCTGTGGATTATAAAATGCTCTGAAAAACCTATATATATATTATTTTTTTAAAGATAGATACATAAAAACCTATAAAATTATGTGAGTTTGACTATAAAATCTATTGAAAGGCTTATAAAAAATTATGTTTTTACCAAACCAAATCTTACATTAAAAAACAACAAGGATTGCAGAAACCTATAAAGGTCTGTCTGAAATCTGTTTGATTTTAAAATTTCTTAGAAAATGGTGCTTTATAAACCCATAAAAATTTAAAAATAAAGCTTTAGTAAAATTTTATACATATTTATAAGTATGTCTGAATATGATTAGATAAAAAATAGATACATAAAACCACATGAAATCTTGCTAAAATAAAAAATATAACTCATAAATGGTTACAAACTGTAATAATCCTAAAATTTCACCTCAGTAAAGCTTATAAACCTTATAAAAACTTATAAGAGTTAGGTGCGTTTCTCATGAAATTTAGTAGTGTTTTTTTGGCGTTTTAAAAATAATGACAAAAAGTTGCTTAAAATTAAACCAATATTAGAACAATTAGTAATATTTTAGCGCCGCAGGCGAAAATGCGGAATTTAAACAAAAATAAATTAAAAAATATTAATTTTTTAAAAAAAGTGGATTGAGTTAGCTGGATTACGGTGGTATAAATATATAGTCTCATTTATAGATTTGTTGCCAAAATTAAATCATAAATGCGCCGCAGGCGAAAACTATACTAAATATGCCATTTCTTACACGTTTTGAATGCTTTTGAAAAAAATTGCTTAAAACTAAACTAAAATTGTAACAATTAATGACATTACACCAAATCACACAAACAGATCTGGGGGCTAAAGCCCCCCTGGTGATATTTAAATTGTATTGGGTTTGTGTGTGTGTTTATGTAAATTTACAAAAATTTTTAGGTTCCTTTTGTGTTACCATGTTAAAACTTATTTATTACTTATTTTTGTGGGTTATTATTATTATTAAATAGTTCTTTGGCGAAGTTTTTATTAACTTTAAACTTGGATACAAAAAATAAAAAGGCACAAACACCATCAATATGGGGGAGGCGTGGAGCATCGACTTGCTCGGCGTTAAAAAAACACAATAATGCGTGACCGTAAGTCGATTTACAAATGTCATGGTCATCTCCAGCCAGCTTTATAATGCAGATTGGGAGATGCAAGAGTAAATTCCCGAAAGGAATGCCACTTAAGAAACGGCCACCCCGGAATTTATCCCCAATAAGGGGTGCTTACAGCTCAAGGCTCTCGTATGCACGGTCAGTTGGACTTTGTGTAAAATTTTCACGCTTGAGACCTACTATTTTCGGTTCGGCCCGTAATCCTGATTTTGACGTAAATCATCTGTCATTTTAATCGGTTAATTCATTGATTTATTTACGAGTGTGCCAGTCTGACTGACCACCAGCGGGTCTATTATGCCTCACTTTTGAAATTCTTCTTTGTAGCAACCCCCCCCCCCACGAAGACAATTCCTGGATGCGCCAGTGTCTTACGAAATAGCATTTTGCGGTGCGGTACAAATTCCGTAGATGGTGGACCTGTTTGACGACTCGTCATACCAAACCCATAGAAATAAATTATCAAAACGAACCAAAATCATGATTATTGATCATACGGTGATGGAAGGAAGAAGATAGCTGCCTTGTTTTGTTTGACGCATTTGTTTTTGAATTTTATTTTTGCAGCGGCGCGCGGAGCAACCAAGAATTCACTTCTGGGGGGTTAAGGATAAATAATAAAAGAAACTTAATTTGAAATAAAAATATGACCATAATTGACAAAAGAAAACAGGTGCTTACAAGCGCGGACCTCAAATTTAGAGCGGGGCTGTTCAAAAAGTTTGTGTGCACTTTCGCTATCGCTTACGCTACGGTAAACAGTGCTTTCTTCATTTAGATTTTTAATAATTGAAGAGCGTATTGCATTTAGGTGGGAAGCCAGAAAGTAAGTTTCAGATTTTTAAGAAAGTATTGATTTTAATGTAAACATGTATTTTATCGTAAACAGTTACTAACGATACAGCTAATATTTTACAGACTTTTTAGAAATTTTAAAACCACTTTTTTATTTTGTGGTTTTTACCACTATACTAATATGATGTATTTACTTAAAACAGTACCTTTTTTGAAACTACATCGCTTGTTGTTTTTGAGAAATTTATATTTATGCTATTGTTACGGCTCACAGAAACACGTTTTGTTTGTATTTTTTGTTAGAAAAGCTATTATTATTATTGAATAATAGCTTATTTAAAAAAAATTACTTTGCATGGGAAGTTGATTAAAGAAGACAAAATATCTTCGAATTATGCTGAGTCGTCTTTTTTAAAAACATCAAATTTAATTATTGACACACTCAAAGGGTTTTTTATTAAACATACATAATTCTTTTTGTTAATAAAACAAACAATAATTGTAGATACAAATAAGTGAAACGAATTTAAACATGATTTCTTTTGCTTTTGCATTTTAAACAAAATTAATTTTTAAATCAGTTCACAAGAAATGAAGAGTACGTTGCAACACAGTGGTAAACCACAAAATAATAAAGTGAAGATATTAAGGTTTCAATTTCAAAAAAATCTGTAAAATTGGTTGTACAGTATAAAGACTTATTAATGTTTTTTGAAACTTAAACCTTCAATCTTATTTTGTGGCCACCACTATGTTGCAATATGCTCCAAAAAATAAAATGAAAAAACTTTTAAGACATAGTAGGGCTACTAGATGGCGCTCATATTTTATTAATAAATTCTTATGGCGCCCTCTCTATAGAACATATTGAACAAATATCTGAACCGTGGGGAATTTTCTGAAAATCCTGTAATACTATCCAGAGCCTAACACAGAACTTAAGATTCGGGTCTAAACCGACTGTTGGTTGTCTAAGTAAAAAAATACGGCATTTTTAGAAAAATGTAGAGAAAAAATATGCACTGGGTGATATTTAATAAACGATCCCCTATTAGCTTTTCTTTATATGTCGTAAAGAGACGAAACATGACGTGGATAACCAACGAAATTGTAGTGAGATTTTCTTGTGTTTTAATGTTAATTTTTAAAATAATTCTTATGTAATTTTTAAAGGGTACTTACTTAGGGTCCAATCAATTTCTTTAATGTTTATGTTATGTTATTACAAATAAAAATTCTCGAGATCAAAACGGCTTCCTAAAGCCTTGTGTGCTAAACGCAATCCACACCGAAAAGAAATTTTCGTTATTAAAAAGTTATAGGTGAAATTGTAGAACACATATTGTTCAAAAAGCCCCAGTATTTTAAAAACGGGTTGGCATACTGACATGCGGTAATGGCCTTTATTAATTTCTTAAAAATTGAACCCATAACTTGTTTATTAGTTTTTCGCTTACCTCCCTTAGAAATACCCAAAACCTACCAATCCCCTCGAATTTAGACCACTCTGTACACTACGAGCTTCATCAAGCCGGCAACCACCTGCCTCACAAATAAGCTCTCAGCAAGCGACTTGCGAGAGTTTTCTTGGCAAATTGAGTTGCAAGTGGACACCGCGGCATAAAAACTAAAAATTATATTATTTTTCTGGCTCTGTGAGCGCATCATAGGTCCGATTTCATTGTTATTTCCAACGCAGACTTTTCTTTGCTAGCGCCTAACATGAAGCTATCCCCAGGGATAGGATATTCAATACTTACTTTTGCCCGTCCACACTAGTGCCCAACAAACCTAATCAACCAGATTATGTTGGTTCAGACCGGTAACTATTGTAAAGGGTGTGCCTAATTTTTTAACAAACCAAAGGAACAAACATATTATAATTTAGGCGTTGATCAAACCCAAAAGTAGCCAAAAAAAATGTAAGAATATATTTCATTTTGATTTGGAACAAACCACAGATTTTTGGTTTTGGGTTGGACTGGATATACAATAGAAATCCATGACTGACACATGGATGTCACTATAAGACATCCACTGCATATCCTGGATATAAAGTGGACATCCATTTGGCGTAATTTTTCATCACACGTGGATGTCCATTGCCGGTCCATCACAGTATATCCATTGTATATAAGTAACCTTGATATCAGTTTTTGGATGTCCCGTGGATATCCAGTGCACCCGTATATATCCAATGGACATTCACCACAAGTGATTCATTCATTGCAGTTGAAATCCAGTGTTTATGAAGTAACATAAATATGTTTCATGGAACTAACGTGGATTTCCCGTGTATATCCAGTGTACATCCATTTGACGTGATTTTTAATCACACTTGGATGTCCATTGCAGCTCCATTAGTATATATATCCACTGTATATGGGTAAAATAAATATCCATTTATTGATGTTTCATGTACATGGACACCCATCGCTCAGACGTTCTTATTTATCACTCTTGGATGATGTTATAAAATACAAATAGCTCTCATTAAAAAAAAATGTCGACCAAATAGAGAATATTTTACACAAGTACCCCAACTTGTTTCTTAACGATTAGCTAATCAACACTGTACATCAAGTGCTATGTTGATGCAAGTATGATATCTCACTGGATATCCATAGGAGGTGCGTTTCTGTATGTCCATGATAGGGATATTGAATGGATATACGATGGATATTTAAAGTTGTGACCTTTTTTTCATATACGTCATTGGATATGGCTCTTTTAGGTATGTTCATGTATGTTGGTGAAATCAAAATCTAATGGATATTCGAAATTGTGACCTTTTTGTATATACGACACTGGATGTAAGAAACATCATTTGACCATAAAAAATTTAACCTTTTTGCATATACGTGACTGGATATTCATTCAAGATAAGTTTCTCGTATGTTAAAAAAATGGAATATCAATTAAACTTCTATTGGAGGTACAGTCATGTATGTTCATGGAAGGGATATTAATTACACTTCCAGTGGATGTTCCATGAATGTATATATGGCAATGAATTATAAATGGATGTCCATTGGATAAACATTTTCATGGCTTGCTATGTCGGGCAATTGATGGGCACCTAAGCTCCACGGCTAATATATATTTATATAAAAATGTATTTTGAGGATTCCTCCCCCTTCATTGTACCCTCTGCTAAAAAAATATTTCTTTAAACTCTTGACTCAATTACCAATAACGTTAATTTTTGAACACTACTCGCACTCTTTTTATTGGCTTAAATAGAATCAACTACAGCCCAAATCCAGCACAGATAACAAATTTTATCAAAATGGCTCAAATAGTTTTTGAGTTATGAGGGTTGGTTACGAACAGACAAACGGCGCAACAAATAATGTTGTTTGAAGGTGGTAGACAACATTGAACTTGAGAGTCTTGGTTGGGTCTCTGCCATGATGTTCGCAAAGCTTCTTCTTCAAAGGATTCCATAAAGATGCATAGACCATCTTCCTGGCGAGAATATCTGTCCTTTTCTTGGAAGTAAGAATTCTGTAGACATCATTTTAACAAATTCATAATGGGATTGATTGGTATCAGAGAGGTGGTTCTCTCTGTTGTAGTGATTCGTTCAGTGGTGCAAACTATCGACGTCAAAACTAACAAACGGGTCGTCAGGTCAGCATTCGAAACGTTGTGAAAAAGTAAAGAAATAAAGACAGGACAGCAAACCTTAAATAAAGGTGTTTTAAATTTAATTTCCTGAAAAATATTGGGAGTTTTGCGTAGATAGGGGTTCTATCATCGATATTACCGAGTTTTGAGGTCTTAAGTCCGGTTGTGTTCTCTCAGATGTACATATTTTTTTGAAGATTGTGCGAAGTCGCAAAAACGGTGAACCTAAATTGTTATAAAAGATGCCAGACCCTTAACTTTGGTGTCACAGCTTAAGTATTTGGGAGTCACGCTGGACAAGGGACTCAAGTGGAGCGAGCATACCAGAATGACCGCTTAAGTCCAGGCAACATTGTGGCAGTTGCGTCGAGTTGTCGATCGAACCTGGGGCATTAGCCCGAGGATCCGACACTTGATATACATGGCCATCATAAGACCAAGAATATAATACGGATCAGTGGTCTGGTGGCCCGCTGTAAAGAAGCTGACCATTTCCAAAAAGCTCACGAGCCTCTAAGGGCTCTTTTTCAAAGGAATAACCGGCGCAATGAGGACGACCCTCATCCACGCCCTGTGAAGCTATTCTGGAGATCAGGGAAATAATTCCTCACAAATGCGCGGTTGTCATTGGTCGAAGCCGCTGATTTCTCCCACAAATGACACTATTTAATAGAAATTGGGATCTTTTGTGTTTCTCACTAAAAACCAGTAGAAACAAATTTTATAAAGTCATGTTATTAATATCATTTTCGAGGAAATCGGTAGCTTCGACTCATAGGATCTGTTTGTTTCAAAGAGATAATTGGTTTCTCCCTGATTTCAAGAATAGCTTCACTGGAAACCATCTTGGGTCTCCCCTCGCTTCCAACTTAGATCAAGAAGGAGGCGATTATGATGCGCCTGCGATTAAGGGATCACGGACTATGGAAGGGCAGGGAGGAAAGAGTGGGCCATCTGGCCGTCGAGGGACTGGCGACGAAAGAGTTGCCCCTCCTAAGACTGCCAGTGAAAGCATCGCTTAAGCCATGGAGGTTCGATAAGAAGTACAAAGTCACAATACCAGAAGGGAATGCGTGACAAAGGAAAGAATTCCGAATGGAATTAAGCCGAGAGGCGACGGTCTGCTACACGGATGGTTCTAAACTGTCAGCCAGGCAGACAAAAGGCGCAGGAGTACGTGGAAAGCCTAGAAGTTCAGAAAAGTTATCCACTTGGAGAACACGCTACGGTGTTTCAAATGGAGATATATGCCACTATCATGGCAGCATCCCTACCGTCAGGCTGCCCTCAAGGCTCTAAGTGCACCCAAAATAGTCATTAGTCTGGTGGAGGAGTGCGCTAAAGCACTGCAAACACTGGCTTAAGACAAGAGGGTAACACTGATGTGGGTCCCAGGTCATGAAGGAATACCAGGGAACGAGAAAGCGGACGAACTTGCCAGACTAGGGGCCAAAACCCAATACATTGGATAGGAACCTCTTTTCGAAATAACAAGGAAACAAGTACAGAGTGAGCTCAACAAATGGGCAAACAATGAACTGAAGACGTCCTGGAGGCAAGAGTCAGAGTACAGATCGGCTGAACAAATATCTGACGCAAATGAGAGTAGCAGGAGATCCCGTGTGTCCCGCTTGAGTTCTCGAAGAGGAATCGGCGCAGCACTTACTAACAGAGTGCGATGCATATTAAGGGTTAAGTAGAGGAGCCATTGAGCTAAACTTCGTCTATAATTATTTATTATTACAATAAAGACGTTTTCTATTTTATTCTATTCTATGTGCCAGATCAAGGCAGCTGAAGTGGTGATTTTACCACGGTAGAGAAAGAAGAGCTGCAGTCGCTCAAATAGGCCGACATAGTGAACTTCGTAAAGAAGACAGGGAGGCCCGGAGAGAGAGTTGCAGTGGAAGTAGTGGCATAGGGGTAAGGAACGGGGTATGGCAGAAAGGTCTATGAAGAGGCCCAATTGCCAGGCCCACGGGCCGCCCCTGTACTACTACTACTACTACTACTGTAAAAGATGCCAAATTTTTGTGCAGTGTTTGGGTCTTCCAAAAGTGGAAATCAAGACAAAAAAAAGTTTGCTTGTACTTAACGATAAGTAAGGTTTATGTAAAAAAGTCACGTGACCTAAAATGATCAATTTCTGTTAATTTTTAAATCCGACCTTCCACTTTGATTCTTATATTTTCAAGAGTTAATTCAAAGGCTAATTTCGTAACCCTTTTATTTTCAGCGGACGCGGACCATCAGCCTTCAGTGAGCCCCAACGTTTAGCATTCAAACAGCACTGGTAAACAGACTCGGCTAAATATAAAAGCCTTGTTTTAAAAGGGTTAAATTAAGGGTTTTAATTTCACACACAATAACACCCCGTGAAAGAATAAGAAAATTCCTGTGCGGTACAAATACAGGACACGACGAAAAATTTCGTAGATTTTTTGTGCATGCACAGAAAGAACCTTTTCTAAAACTTTTGTCTTGCTCTTTTTGAACACTAGTTTTTCTAAAAAGTGTCTTAGTACTAATACCATACCATTGTAAGACTTTTAGGCCATAATATGAATTTCAGATATGTTATTAAAAACCACCGAAAATTTACACTTTTTTAGTTTTTGCCTATAGTTTCGCTGCAGTGCATTAAATCGCGAAAAACGTCATGCGCAATTTTATAGCAGAGAAAATTTTCTAAAATTCATTGTTATTATTGTTGTTGTACGATCAATAGCAGCGGAGCTACGTAATGCCCAAAAATCACGTGCTTGGAAAAATTTTCAGTTTTTTTAGTTTAAACGGCATTAACTCCGCCTCCTCACACATTATTTTAGGTTAAAAGTTGTAATAGTATACAGCGTGGATTCTTTTAACGGAACGGTGCTTTTAGCGGGTTAGAATTTGGTTGAATAAAAAAAAACGTCAACTGAGATTTTTGCTTTTTGCTTTGTTGCTTTTTTTTATGGCGTTTTATTTACGAGGTATGGCAAAAAAATATATATTTTTTAAATAGGGCACCCTGTATATTTTGCAATTTTTGAAATTTGCAAACAATTCTCTCTTCAGCAGTACTACACAGTAGGATCTATCTTTTACGATAATCAAGATATTTTTATCTAAATCTGTATATAAAACAGGGCATAGACAACAATTCCATGCAAGTTTAAATGCCTCTATCTTGAAAACCATAAGAGATAGAGTATTAGTGTGTGGTAGTGTCAAAAAGATTTTGTTTTGAATTCAAAAATGTCAAACTATACATGGTGTCCTATTTAAAAAAAAAAAATTGTTTGCCATACCTCGTAAACAAAATGACATAAAAAGAATCCAAGATCAAAGAAAATTAAAAATCTCAGTTGATATGTTTTTGGATTTTTATGTAAAACCAAATTCTAACCCGCTAGAAGCACAGTTCCTTTTAAAGAATCCACCCTGTATATATCGTAGATAATTTAATTACCCACAAAATACAGTATTTGGATAGTTTTTTTGATTATTGCGAAGGAGTGGGAGTAACTTTTAAAAAATGTTGTGCAAGTCAGTTGGTAAATTGAGGAGGGGTTTTACCCTACAACAGGTCCGGTGGTTCCGAATTTTGGATATGTTTTATAGGCCGGTAAGTAGTTAAAAATCTAAGTTTTCGATATGTTCCCGCTGTGCTTCCTCCGTCATCTTAAAAAAAAACAACGAAAATTGACAATTTTTAAAGGTTTTTTGGGTATTATCTATTGTTTATCTACAGTTTAATGGTACTATTATTGTTTTTCGATCAATAGCAACGGAGATAGATAATGCCCAAACATGACTAAAATCACGTACTTGGCAAAATTTCAGTTTTTTTAAAAATCTTGTACGGTAATAACTGCACACTTTATTATAGGCTAAAAGCTTATTTTGTGTCAATCGGTAGGATAGTTAAAACCTTATAACACGAGCACGCGAGAACAGTTTAATATACTCCCAAGTTTTTGCCGCATTTTTGGTGCTTTCGTTTTGGAAAAATCTCCGAAAATTGGGATTTATTTTGGTTTTTTATCGAAATTTTCATCTAGTGCATTTAAACTTAAAAACAGTGCGTGCAATTAAGTAGACAATAACATTTTCTACACATCACTAGCGAATGTTTTTTTCTACCATTGATAGCAAAAAACCTATGGAACCATTAAGTCATTTTAAAAAATATCCGGGGATACAGGGTGTTTCACAACTTATATATAAAAATAAAAGACGTGATTCCTAATCCGGTCGGTGTTTGAAACGACGATTAACTTCGCTTAAATTTCTTCAAAAGTTTTGCGAAAAAATAACCAAAAATGTGCTTAAACATTTTGTTCGCCTTCGTTTATATATTGAAGCTTATAAACAAAGTATCTAACAAAAAACAATCATCAAGCAAGTAAGTGCGTTGCCGGCCCCGCTATTATATGTGTGGAAAAATGTTTCGTAATTGAAAAATTTTGAGAGGCTTATGGAAACGGCGTAATCGTTTTTTAGTCCATCATACCAATATGGTATGGCGGACTATTAAAATCGTGAAATCTTGATTTTTTTTAATTTCTTAATTTTATCAAAAATGAGTTACTAACGTTGCAAAACACTTAAATCGACGAAAAAAAAAAGTTGTCTGTCGGTCTGTTGTAATCGATTTTAACCAAATTTGGTACAAAAATCCTCTATCGGCTAACCATAAACTGATTAACTTTTGGGTAGGGTGGTTGAAGGGGGGAAAAGGGGGATAAAATATTTTAAAAAATTGTAACTTTGGAAAAAAAGCAAGTAGCGATATACGGTTTTCAGATTTAAGTTTCCATGAATATGGACTACAAATGTTGTTATAAAGTCCAAATTCGTTTTTTCCTTTTTCCCTTCAAATCTTCGAGCTGTGAGTGTCGAACATGGGGAGCGGTTTCTTCATGATATGAAAAGGTTTGAGGAATGGTTTCAAGGTCGTTGGGATGCATCTATGTTGGGATATTTCGCGAGAAGATACTTTCTAACACAAAAGAAAAATTTAAACATTTTTATCTTTTTTTGTATAGAATGTAAACTTTTATATATATATATATATATGTATAAATAAGAAGGTCATCATTTGAATTGTCAACCTACCGTACCTAAAAAGCTAAAATATTGCTTTTTTACAAGCGTTGGTTTAAATAACGAGCGCAGCGAGGTATTTAAAAACGTGGGTAAAAAAAGCTCAGTTTAGCCGCGAGTTGTTAACACTATTTTTTTTAATACCTTTATCAAAAAATCCAAGAAAAAAAGTAAAGTACTTTTAAAAATCTCAAGCGAAGAGCACTTGTCGCAACACACCATCTTTACACTATAAATCAAGGCGGCTGGTAAATGAAATAACAAGGTTTCCATAGCGATGTACCTTTTTACCCGATGACGTTCACTGTTGCGACATTTTAATCTTTGACAGTTTGATATTTTGAGGATGTTTTTAAATGATTTTTTCGTAAATACTTGGTCAAAACTGGTGAAAATAGCTTTATTTATAGGTAGGAATAATTAGATTTTGTCAATATTAATATTTGCCGCTATTTCTCTTTAATTTTGGGTGACAAAAAAAAGTTCTTTTGCATCGGTAACCAAAAAAGCCATGCTTTAGTTATCTGCAGACAGTTACTAAAATCATTTTTTGGATGAAGGTATAAAAAAAAGTTCCTATTTAGTGACGTGTATTAATAAATAAACAGGGAGAATTAAAGTGGGTACTTATGACAGCATATCCTAAATTGTTGGTTTTTACGCTGTTTATATATCGCCTTTAACATTGTTCCGTAGCTTTAAAAATTTATGAAACATTATGATTTACGATGGCAAGTGTATGCATGAACTTTATATTTACCAAGACCCAGGGCGTGTGTCGGTTAAATGACAATAAAATGTTTAAGTATTCCGTCTTCGCGAGAAACAGTGGCCGTAAAAAATGCAATTTAAATCCATTTTTTTCTTGTACGTACAGGGTGCGTCTCAGATTCGATCTAGAAGTGGGATTTTCGTAAATTAGTACGGAATAAAATAAGACCTAGTACGAGCAAAAAGAAAGTACCTGTTTCTTTGTGTTATCAGATACAAATAATTGCTTTAATTTGTTTGAGGAAAATCGGTTCATAAATTATAAGAAAGTTATGATGTTTTGAATAATACCTTTGTTGGCCATTTTTAATTCAAGATGGCGGACGATGCAAGCATCCTACATGAAAATACCTTTTTTTTCTAAATTACCGGCCACGATGCCAAAATCTAATATTTGACAAAAATGTAATACGCATAAATGGTAAAGGCCTTTTCGGAAACCTGGTTTTTTGTTTTTTCTTTGAAAAAAACTGGCTACTGTTTGCATTGTAGAAGACTTTTTTAGGACATAAAGTTACCTTGAAAAACCCTAAAAAAAACGTACAAAAAGTAATGATTTCACGAAAATATATTTTTTTTATACACAACCGTCAAAAATACAACTTATTCATATATAAGAAAGTTATGATTTTTTGAATAATACCCTTGTCGGCCATCTCTAATTCAAGATGGCGGAGAAAGCAACCCTTACCCAAAGGCAAACTTTTTTTTTTATAAACTACTAGAGGAGTAAACTAACACCTCTGTCAAAACTCCAGCTTCTTGGGCTGTAGTATATTAAAAACCTATGTGTATATTTCAAATCTTTTCTATTTAAAAAAATTATTTTATTGGTAAATACTTCACACAATTTTTATCATTTCCGCGTTCCATTTTTTAAATGTCTTGTCACTCATTTTTTTGTTAACGTTACCAAACCCAACCCACTTTAAATGTTTTCTTTGATTGTGACGTATTTCTTTTAAGAATCCCCGTATAAAATAGTACATCAGCGACAATTTCTGACAAGCGACAAGGAAACGGGGCAAGAATAAGGTAAGTCAGCCAACTGTACCCTGGGTTTCTTTTTGAGCTCCCCAGCGGCCAATACGTATACATATTTTAAATGACTCGGGCGCGTTTTAAAAGTAACCGGGTAATTCGAAATTACCGCGAAAAATCGCACTGCAGAGGCAAATAAAACCTTAAATAAAACCGGAATAAAATTTGGGCTTGGAAAACGATATTATTTTCTGTGTCTGTGTTTAAGAGGTATTTACAAAGGCGCTTAGGTCAATAGTTTTCACCAACACTGCACGCACGTCGGTAATTACCATGAAACGCTAGTAGATTAGATTAGATTAGAATCATTAGAATGGGGTGGTGTAGACCTCTTTCCGCCTCGACTCTGCTTTGCTAGAACTACAAAACAAATTGCTTGTCGTGAAACCCAGAAGCTTTGCCAGTGTGCCCTCCAGCTTGTAGCTTTCTGGCCGCGGATATTCTAGGTCCGCCAGTAAGGCCCTGGTTCTAACTAGGCCGTCACATTGACATAGGATATGTAATGAGGTATCTTCCTCTTTCTTGCAGAAGCGGCATGTAGCATCTTCTACCAATCCCATTGCATACAAGTGCTTATTGAGTTTGCAGTGACCTGTCAGGAGCCCCACTATTTGTCTCACAAGCTTCCTTTCCTTATTGAGAAGTTCTGCCGTCAGCTTTGGTGAACGTTCTTGAATGAACTGTTTGGCCTGTCTTTGTCGGGGCGTTTGCTCCCACAGACCGTTCGTCTCTATGGTGAGCCACTATTTAATAGATTACTTGGCTCTGGCCTTAGCGATCCCACAAAAGTGTCCCTGATGTCCTCGAACCCCCTTTTGGTGCTTGCCAGCCTATTTAGAGCTGTTCTTCAGTCCCAAACCAGTTTGGACGTCACTTGCACTGCTTCTAGAACTTTAAGTGCAGCTTGACTATCTGAATATATAACAACCGAATGAGAGTTTTCCTCTACTTTTTGTGTTTCTTCGGCACAGTGATGTATTGCCGCTACTTCAGCTTGGAACACTGTGCAATCGTTTGTCAGGCTTATAGAGGCTAAAGTCTCATATTTTTGCCCGTAAATACCAGCTCCTACACCCTCATCGGTCTTGGAGCCGTCTGTGTACCAGATGGATTCCGTTCCGAAAGGAGGACCCCCTCCCAGTCGACTCTATCCGGAATTTTGACTTTGTATTTCTTTTCGAAATTGTACTTGAAGAGCATTACTCGACAATCCCAGTATAGGATCTTTTTTGAGCTCGTTTTCAAGTCTTTCATGCTTAATTCCATGTGAACTGAAAATGGGTGCTTGACCCCGCCTTAGCCTGTGGGATACCTTTCGTGCTTCTGCCTTAATAAAGATATGCAGAGGTGGCAAATTCAGTAGAACTTCCAAAGCTGCTGTTGGGGTGGTCCTCATAGCACCTGTGATACTTAGGCAGACTTGTCTTTGTATGCTATTCAGGAGTGCTATGGCCTCGGCCTGTTTAGTTGTCGTCCACCAAGTCACCGAACCATAGGTTATAATGGGCCTTACCACCTTTGTATATAACCATAAAGTCATCTTGGGATTTAGCCCCCAGTTTTCCCACACTATTTCGTGCATCTGTCCAATGCAATCGATGCTTTTTGGACTGCCTTGACTATGTGAGGTTTCCATGTTAGCTTCTGGTGACCCCTAGATATTTCACCTCCTTGGTGTATGGAATTTCCGTCCTATTTAGTACGGGTGGTTTTAGGCACTGAAGTACTCTTTTCTTTGTAAATGGGACAATTTGCGTCTTTTGTGCATTTATGGACAGATGTTCCTTTTTGCACCAGTTATTCACTATATGTAGTGCTGTCTGCGTTCGTTCAGATATTACGTCTACAAACTTCCCCTTGATGACCACTACTAGGTCAGCTGAGTAACGAAGACATATAAAGCCTTCGTTGGTGAGTTTTTTAGGATGTCATCCACTAGGTTCGCCCAGAGTAGAGGTGACAACACCCCATCTTGAGGGCATCCTCCTCCTGCTTTGACCTCTATAGTCTTGCTGCCTAAAGTGATAAAGATGCTTCACAGATTTACGAAGAAAAAAAATAATTATCTTCAACTACAGTATTTTCCTTCATATGGACAGGGCCTCATTCAGAAAATTTTCGATTTCATTTAGTTTAAATTTTATCATGAATGTTAATTAAAATAAAGGGTTTTTGAACCATTTTTTTGCCATTTTGTTATTGTTATCGTAAGACAGTTGATCAAAGTGTTAATTACATATGGCTAGGGCCGCAAGTGTCGATACATAAACGTAAATAGTGCGAAATCTCAAATGAATGAAGCTTAGACATTGTTTGGGGCATAGGCATGGTGGACGCACGTATTGATCATTTTTAGGGGCATATTAGGCATAGCCACAAGATTAGCAAGATCGATGGAAACCTGTTTCGTCACAATTCCCTGTAATATTAGGAAGTAATTTGTTACTTCAAATCTAAAAACAGCCTTAGTTGTTATGCATTTACATCAAGACCATGAACCAAGCTTAAATTTATAAAACCGCAGCTTTGGATCAAAACTTATGAGTTTTCACACATGTCAACCCCCTCAACCACCGACCAAATTATTTTTTTCTCAAAATTAGAAAACCTTAAGTTTATTATCACAAAAGCTTTTATTTAACTTCACTTCTATGTTTGTATGTTCGGGTCAAAACTCAAATTTGACTAACTTCTAGACGTCCGATTGAATTCAAATTTGGTATGCGATTATAGATTTGGTGACAACATATGGTATTATTAGGCACCCCCTGGAGGCGCAAAACGCGTAGGTTTGTCCGATTTCAACCAAAATTAGTATACGGAGGTTTTTGTGCATAAGGAATACGAATTTTTAATCAAGTTTTGAAAATTCAATATTGCGGATTCAAGATGGACGATTTTTAGTCATGTTTTGCTAACCAATTGTAACTGACTTAAACACATACGACTGTCTTCAAATTTGGTACCCTTTTAAAGTTTAGGTAATAATACAATAATACGGTATTATCAGGTACCCCACCTCCCCCTTACAAGGGAAGTGGAGGGGGAAAATATTTAGTTTGTTCGTTTTCGATCAAAATTGGCATACACTGGTTTTTAGAGAAGGGGATTATGAATTTTTGATCAGATCTGAAAATTTCAATATGGCGGATTCAAAATGGACGATTATTTGTATATCGAACATAACAAAGAAAACGCGATGCAGACGCAAGAGACCCAGACTGGTGAGCGAAGTTGCCCAAACAATAATGGATTGAAATTCAATTTAGACGTTTAAAAATGCAGGACAGGCTTTTAATTCCGCGTATTTTTTATTACAAGTTTTTGTTTAACTTCACCTCGATGTATGTACGTTTATATGTTCGGGTAAAATCTTGAAACTCAATTTTGACTAACTTTTAGATGTCCGATTGAATTCAAATTTGGTATGCGATTATAGTTCCGGTGACAATACAATAATATGGTATTATTAGGCAATCCCTAGAGGGGGAAAACGCCTAAGTTTGTACGATTTCAACCAAAATTAGTAAACGGGAGTTTTTGTACATAAGGAATACGAATTTTTGATCAGCTTTTGAAAATTCAATATGGCAGATTCAAGATGGACGATTTTTGGTCATATTTTGCTTACCAATTTTAAGTGACTTATACACATCCGACTGTCTTCAAATTTGGTACGCCTGTAAAATTTCGGTAACAATACAATAATATGGTATTATTATGCACCCTCTTTTTCCCTACGAGGAAAGTGGCAGAGGTAAACAACTAAGTTTGTCCGATTTCAACCAAAATTGGTATCCGGGGTTTTTTGGGGATAAGAAATACAAATTTTTTATCAGATTTTAAAAATTCAATATGGCTGATGCAAAATGGACAATTTTTAGTCATGTTTTGCTAACCAATTTTAACTGACTTATACACATCCGACTGTCTTCAAATTTGTTATGCGTTTAAAGTTCCGGTAACAATAAATAATATGGTATTATTATGCACCCCCCCCCCTCTACGAGGGGAGAAAACACTTAATTAAGTTTGTCTGATTTCAACCAAAATTGGTATTCGGGGGTTTTTAGGGATAAGGAATACGAATTTTTAATCAGATTGAGATGAAGATATTTGGTCATGCTTTGCTAACCAATTTTAACTGACTCATACAAATCCGATTATCTTCAAATTTGGTATGCGTTGATAGTTCTGGTGACAGTACAATACGATGGTATTATCAGGTACCACCTCCCCCTGACGAGGGAAGTGGAGGAAGGAAATATTTACTTTGTTCGATTTTAATCAAAATTGGCATACAGGGGTTTTCAGGGAAGGGGATTATGAATTTTTGATCGGATTGGCATCATGTTGTTTCAGTCTGCTGCATTTGATTCACATGACAGCGTAATATAAGGAGTTATTCGGAGTGATTTAAGGTTAGAAGTGTAGTTATAATGCCGATTACCATTTTTGTTCTGTGGAAAATGAGGTAGGTTTTGCCTAAATAAAAATGGAATGGACTGTAAAATCATATCAACTTATATCAAAATATCCGAAGTCAGATCAGAGAGGAAACAACAAGTTGATGATGAGTAAAGAGGGTACAAAATGCCAAAATCGAAATTGTAACCAAAAAAGTGCATATTGACAGGTTAAAATTTGTTTAGGGTCATAATGGCCGATTGCACTGAAAGTTGCACTTAATTCTGAATTAACTTTAAATTTGAATCTGCTGTAAAGACATGGTTATCCGCCTCCACTGAAAGGCCATTGTGAGGTTAGTTTAGCGGATTTCTTGTATTTTTTTATTCGAAATTTACAACATAACATGTAAGCGGTATTTCGTATTTAATTCTCCCAAAAATTATTAAAAAACAAAAAAAACCAGGCGTAAACCTCTTGTTTTGTAAACCGGTTTTTGGCACAAAAAATCAACAAACAAACTTCCTTTTTCCACATTCCAAAAAGAAAAATACATTTATATTTTACCTATTAAAGGGTTGAATCCGGAAAATCACTTAAAATTAACGTTATCTACATCTTGTGAAAACCGATTTGTTTGCCCTCCCCGTCGACTTGATCATGACATATCGTTAGACTCTCCTATTACAAAATTTTGTGAGTTTGTCTGACTATGAAATCTATAGCAAGACTTAAAAAACTTATTTTTTTATCAACTTCAACAAACGAGATGTTCATAGAAACCTTTAAAATTTTATGAGTCTGGGTGATCATAAAATCTCCAGAAAGTCTCATAAAAATATGCTTATACAAACACATCATACATTATAAAAACAGGGTGTAACCATAAAAACCTATAAAATTTAATGAATCTGTTTGATCATAAAATCTCTTAGAAAAAGGTGCTTTCATAAATATTTGAAAAAAAACATGTGTACTATAAAATTTTATATACATTTATAAGTCTGTCAGATCACAGGATCAGGTAAAAAACAGATATTACATCGCAAAAGAGCCAAAATCAAAGAAATAACTCATAAACTGTTACAAACTTTAATAAACCTAGAATTTTACTTCACAAAAACTTATAAACCTGATAAAAACTGATAAAAATGAGGTGTGATTTTTATGAGATTTAATGCGGGTTTTTTGGCAGGGAAGCCATTCCCGATATGTCGTGGTTACCGTAAAAAAAGCGTTTCGGGGCAAGGGATGTAGTTTCCACAATATTACAAATTCTGACATGAATTTTTTTTTAATTTTTGTTTTTTTTTTTGTACACACTCACCCATTTGTTAACAAGAACAATTCATTTAGAACGCAATAGCTGAATCGGAATGGTAACCAAATTATGCATTAATTAATTCAACTTTACAAATTAACATTTAGAACCCCTAAAGTGTAAAGTTAATTGATCATAAAACAGAGGTAATGTGTGGTTGTGAAGTTACCCTATCTTCCGCTGTTACACTTATGGCCTTTAAGGTTTTGATTTAAATCTCGGGAAAATCCATTCTTGTTTATCTTTCGTATTGCTCACTAAAATGCAAATTTCTTCCACGCTGTTTGCTGATTTAATATTGAAATACATTTTTGTTAAGAAAAAACTTTTAAAAAACAAGCTTTTATTAAATGCACTTAAAAGTAGAAAATACCTTAAGGCGCAATTACACAGACGAACATGCTCAAATAAAAGCTCGTGCAAAAGATGTAAAATTTTTTGCGTGAACATTTTTGTGAGCTTCTCTTTGAACATTTTGTTCGGGTAAATTTTTGAGCAAATTATTGCTATCTATTTTGGAAACATATTTTCAAAGATGAGAATAAATAAAATTTCACATCAGTGATCAGTGATCTCAATTCTTTAAAAAAAAAATGGAACACCAACTTTTATTTAAAATTTTTGTGAAAAAAAGCCGACGGCAAGCGAAACATTATTATTGGCTCTACTATTAGTTTGTCACATGGATTAGGGTTACTTATAATATTTTTTTCTTAGGGTTTTTCCCGGATTTTTTTGCCCGGGGTTTTTTTTGGGATTTTCTTGCGAGTTTTTTTTATTTCCAAGGGTCTTTTTCTAAAGCCAGGAGTTTTTCAAATATCGGCAAAAAACTCAAAAATTGCACTTTTAAGCGGTAATCCGCGCCTCACGACTATGAGGAGTGGTGGGGAGGGGGATTTTTTTTAAACATATTTTTGTAACTTTACTTTACCTTTAGCTTTTTTTGTTGTTTTTTAATTCCTCACACCAGATTTACCTAGTTAGTTTAAGGTCCCAAGGGTTTCTTAAAAAAGCAAAAAATTCATGGAAATGCTGAAGATATAGGTATTTATTGTCAATTTAATGTAATAATCAAGGTCGATTACTGACACTGAACTAACAATATGCAAAGGGCAACATTGCGATTCAAAAGGGTGGCCGGCCTACTACCTGCGAAATCCAAAACGCGGGATGATAGATCGGCGACACAGTCTACTAAATTACTGCTAAATTATATTTTTTAGACAAGGGTCGGGTTCGTAGGGTTGTAAAAGTGGGTAATAAACGGGTATTATTTAAACCGAAGGTGCTTTTGTTCATATATTTGAGATTTAATAAAATGTATATAGGTTTTTTAATTTGACTTAATTATTATTGTAAAAGACTAAACTAGGAAGTAAAATAAAGGGATATTCTTTTAAAGGTAAATTTTTATCATTTTATTTTACAGGCAACAACAATAAATAAGTGCCAATTATTATTTTTTTTATTCTCGATTTTTCTACAACCCCAAAAAAGTTACAAGTATACTGGCATATCCCCTATAAAAATCAGATCAATCGAAGTTGCTTATGCGGTAAAATGTGAATTTCGGCATCAAATCGTTTTTCCGTCGGAAAGCACTTGATTAAAAATACCTTATTTCAAAACTTTGTTTTTCTATTTTCAGTTTAATTCAATGAATTCCGATAACAATATATATTTTGAATTTGTCAAGAAATTTTTATGCCCCCAATTTTTCAAACAAATTTTGCTCAACATTCTCTCCAAAATTTACGTGTGTTTTTTTGTACGAGATTTTGCTCAAACATTTCTTTGAACATTTTGCTCAAGAAGCTCGTGTAAATGTTTGTCGGCATTTCAACATCAAAGGAAAGTTTGTCTGTGTAAATGCGCCTTTATACCATAATAAAAGCGATGGGCGCAAATTAAACATTTTAACTTTAGGTATCGTATATCGGTCACATCGACGATTCACCTAAGAAACAGTTGTATTACTCTATAACCTAAGGACATTTTCAAAGGTTTGGCAAGCACGGCAATCTCACCCGTTTTCAGCTTCTTTAGATGAAGGCATTATGTTTATCATTCGAATAGAAGAAGAATGTAGTTCTTCTTTTGCAGTTCTCTCTTTGTCACCGTAAAGTTAAAATTTTTAATTTGCGCCCATCGCTTTTATTATGGTATAAGAAAGATAACAAATTATTTTCTACTTTTGAGGGCATTTATTAAAAGCTTGTTTTTTAAAAGTTTTTTTTTTAATAAAAATTAATTTTTTAATTAATAGATTTGTACCCTAAATCGCCCATTTTGAATTTGCCATATTGAAATTTTAATCTGATCAAAAATTCATATACCCTTCTCGAAAAACCACTGCCAATTTTAATTTTAATCGAACAAACTAAATCTTTTTCCCCCTCCTCTTCCCTAGTTAGAGGGAGGTGGGTACCTGAGAATACTATATTATTGTATTTTCACCGGAACTATAAACGCATAACAAATTTGAACACAATCGGAAGTGGATAAGTCAGTTAAAATTGGTTAGCAAAACATGAACGAAAATCGTCCATCTTGAATCCGTCATATTGAATTTTCAAAATCTGTTTAAAAATTCGGATTCCTTATCCCCTAAAGCCCCCGTATACCAATTTTGGTTGAAATCGAACAAACTTAGGTGTTTTCCCCCCTTCACTCCCCTCTTAGGGGGAGGAGTGCCTGATTAATAAAAATTAATTTATAGATTTGTACCCTAAATCGTCCATTTCGAATCTGCCATATTGAAATTTTCATCTGATCAAAAATTCATATACCCTTCCCGAAAATCCCCTGCCAATTTTGATTTTAATCGGACAAACTAAATCTTTTACCCGCTACTCTTCCCTCGTTAGAGGGAGGTGGGTACCTGAGAATACCATATTATTGTATTTTCACCGAAACTATAAACGCATAACAAATTTGAACACAATCGAATGTGGATAAGTCAGTTAAAATTGGTTAGTAAAACATGACCGAAAATCGTCCATCTTGAATCCGTCATATTGAATTTTCAAAATTTGTTTAAAAGTTCGGATTCCTTATCCCCTAAAGCCCCCGTATACCAATTTTGGTTGAAATCGAACAAACTTAGGTGTTTTCCCCCCTTCACTCCCTTCTTAGGGGGGAGGGGTGCCTGATAATGAAATATTATTGTATTTTCACCGGAACTATTAATGCATGTCAAATTTGAAGGCAATCGGATGTGTATAACTTAGTTAAAATTGGTTAGCAAAAGATGACCAAATATCGTCCATCTTGAATCCGCCATATTGAATTTTCGAAATCTGATTAGAAATTCGTTATTTCCATCACCAAGTGCCCCAACACACCAAAACTTCAACAAAATCGGGCGTGATTAAGCTGTACCCCCTCCACCCTCTTCGAGTAAGGGGGAGCTGTCACTTTCATCACACTATATTCTTGTGTTGTCACCGCAACTATATAAGCGTGCCAAATTTGAAGCAGATCGGATGTTGGGAAGTCAAAATTAAATTGCAAAATTCCACCCGAAGAAACATGTCTAGTTACATATATACATAGATAATAAAAGTTAAATAAAAGCTTGTAAAAATACAAAAACCCTTCTTTTATCCGAACCGTCATTCCTGAAACCTGTTCCAGGATGAAGAATTTGTAAAACCCATTCTTAATCAAATCATTGGTTATCAAATCCATTCAAACTCAAACTCGTAATTTTTAAAAACCATTTTTAGTCAAACCGGGTTCGCTTCTTCATTCTTTATTTGAGTGGGTGTAATGTTCAATCAAATCAGTTTGATGAAAAATATTTAAATTGGCGTTCTTGATCCTCTGTGTTTACCGTCACTTTTTTGAGTCCCGTAGGCCCTATTAACTTAATCGGACGGTTTATCAACTACCTTCGAACCCCAGACCAGGTATTTATTTTATCTGGTCTTTAATTTGCCTTCAGTAGTCTACCGATTTGAGGAGTGTATAACTACGGCCGCCTTCACGGAATAGCGACCCCTTCCGGCCTGGTTACCGGCGAAAATGAAGGGCTAGGACCAAGTTACCATTTACACTCTTTCCTGTTTTTTTTAGTCTATTAAGTTTTATCTAGGGCCGAACACATTTTTTACAAAAAGTATTTAAGACTGCGCGGGGTTTGAACCCGCGTCAAACCGGTAACAAGAAACCTAACTTATTCGTGTCAGTCGGCTAACCGACTGGACCACTAGAGCCGGTAATATTTAAGTAAATAATTAGTTTAAATAAAACCAGGTTTTACAAATCCCGAGTTTGGTATTAAAATAAAAAAAGCTGAAAAGCTTTATAGAATAGAACAGAATGGAAGATTTAGGCTGGATTAAGCGGTGCACGTAGGCCACCTTGGTTTGCAACGACATGCGAGAAATGCGAATAAGCATAACTTTTCGTACTTGTTAGGAAAAATAAACATTCTATACCTTGCGCTACACAGGCTAGAATGTATAAAAAACTGATTCCTAAAACTGATTCCTATTACCTCCGTTACACGGTAGAAGCCATAACAAATAAACCGACTATTCCCATCAAAAATTTGCATAAGCTAATAGTCAATCTGTAACAATAAAATGCTAGGAACATGTGACAGGGCATATGTACTGTAAAATTTTATATTTAAAATATTCGCGGGATAAATTATCGTAAAAAAATGACTGTCAGGGGAGCTATTATATCCGCTGTCTTGTATTTCTGAGAAAAACGTACCTAAACTTTAAAATTGAAATAAAGTTTGGAAAAACGAAGTGGCTTTTACAAGTACAATGGACGAATAGCTAGATTATTGAGACCTTCAAGCGCGGATTTGAGCTGGAGGAAGGAAATAGGGGTAATTACCTCCCTAGACTTAATTTTTTTAACAATTATAACGTAAAAAATAAATAAATGTATGATAAAAAAAACAAAATTAATAAAAAAAAGAACAAGGCGTGCGTCGCAGTGTATACGAAATAGGTGTTAAGAGTAGCAAAATTTCGCTTGCAAGGGTATTTTTGGCCTCACATTTTTCCATCCAACCACAGACATTTTTCAATCATTTTAATCTCATTTTAAAGATAAAGCTTGAATCTAATGTTCTCTGTTTCTACTTTTTACAATTTTTGTCTAGTCTTGCAGATATGAGTAGGCAAAATACGTCATATTTTAATCCATATTTCACAAAAAAGGAAGTCAAAATTCAGAAACTATTACTAGAGAACCCTAGATTAGGTAACGTTTCTGAAACATATTTGTATTTGGGTAGAATAATGTGGGGTCAAACATACCCTAATAAGCAAAATTTAGCATGAGTAAGACAAGGAAAGCTTTCAGCGAAGACTATACTCTTAATATGGGTGAGAAGTGTAACGAGTACAAGAAGGAAGATTTTTTGCCATCTACAGCTTTTTAAACGTTGGACAACTTTTTTTCGGGCTAATGCTTGTTATTTCGTTTTGACTACTATTAGATTTTTTTTGGGCTGTGATTTTTTTTTGTTTCTAATATTAGATATTTATTTTTTACTGTTAATTTCTGGTCTATTTCATGTAGTATGATAAAATGTAGCTTTACATCAACCATAGTGTTAAAAATTTTAGACTAGGTTAGATTTGTTATGAGTGGTGCAATGCTGCATCCTCCACTGCGTCCTAAAAAGGTCTATTGTGGCTCATACCTGTTTTACAAGTCACTCATCCCAACTTCCCTGATAAAGGAAATCAGTCTTTTGGTGAGACTTCCTGGAATTCTTGGGGCACTTTTAACCCAGGGCCAAATATTTTCGTCCGTGTTCTTATTAGTCCTAGGCAGTGGCATAGGATATGTACCGGCGTTTCCTCCTCTCCTCGACAGAATCTACAAATCGGTGTATTGTCACTACAATTCTATTCATGTGTTAGTTGAGTCGGCACTGGCCTGTATACAGACCTGTGAGTATTCTCAGACTGTTCCTTGATAGTTGCAGGAGCTGCTTTGCTCTACGTTTGTCTTGATTATTCAGAAAGGCTTTGAAGTGCTGTTGTTCCGGAGTTGAGCGCCAGTGCTGCACCCCTTTTCTTTCAACACGCTCGGATAATTCCCTATTGACCGTAGCTTTAGTTAGTCCGAAGCAGGGCTCTGGCCCTAAGAACGCAGATTCCGCTCATGCCCTAGAAAGAGAGTTGGCTTTTTCATTTCTTTCAATTCCTGCGTGGTCTTGATCTCTAGCAGAGTTTGAAGGCAGTTCCAAACTAAAAGTGATTGGATCTTATTTGATCTTACTGCTTTCAGGGTAGCTTGACTATCTGATATGATTTTGATGCTTCTGTGAGAGATGCCTTTGTCGGCTATTTCTCTTGCACAGAGCTCTATGGCGTAAACCTCGGCCTGGAAGATGGTAGCAAGGTTACCGAGTCCAACTGAAATTGCAGCTCTTGAACCCGATACACCCGCTGCCACGACATTCTTGTTTTTGGCCGTCTACGTACCAAACGTGGTCAGCTTTGGTAACTTGATTTATATTCCCCTCCCATTCTTCCCTCGTTGGAAACAGAACCTGAAACGGTTTTTCAAAGTTGTATTTTGGTAGCCTGCGGTCTGTTGGTATACTAAGGATTCGGTTATTACAAAATGCCTTGGTTAGCCCTGATTTAAGCTATTGAATCTTGCTAAAGTTGCTCTTGCCTCCTTCTCCACCCAGATAGGCAGCGGAGAGAGGTTAAGCATTACTTCCATTGCTTCCAATAGTAGTAGTAGTAGTAGTAGTAGTCTTCATAGCTGAGGTTATGACTTTGCATGCTGTTCGTTGCACGCCCGAGTTTCTGCCGAGCAGTGACCTGCTTGGTTTTGGACCACCAACCATCGGTCTTACTACCGTTATTGTTGCGACATTTTAATCTTTGACAGTGTGATATTTTGACGATGTTTTTAAATGATTTTTTCGTAAATACTTGGTGAAAACTGGCGGACATGGCTTAATTTTTAGCCAAGAATAATTAGATTTTTTCAATATTACTATTTTCCGCTATTTCCCTTTAATTTTGGATAAAAACGGACAGAAATCTTTTGTTGAACCCCTGATCAAAAAAAAAAATATTTTGGGATGGTGTCTGTCTGTCTGGAACACAATAACTCAAAAATCGCTAAACCGATTTTTATCAAATTTGGCACGAAAATTCTTTATCACCAGACGCAGAGTTGATTAGTTTTTGATGGGGTTGGGGGGTTGGCAGGAGGGTAGAAGGGAGATTAAACTTTTAAAAAAATTGTTACTCACGAACCGTAGCAGCTAGTGACACGCGGTTTCCACATTAAGATAGATAATTGGATTTTCAACAATAACAAATTTTTTCTAATTTTTTTTAAAGATTTTATTTTTGCCCCTGTATCTTGATGGTTGGGACCACAGTATTCTAGCCCATCTTTTTTATGATGTCTTTAAATAAGTTTACCTCAGATTAAAATTTCAAAAAAATCTTTCATTTTCAGCGCATACCGGGGTGCGGGGTTTTTCAAATAAAAATTTAAAAAAATCATGTTTAGATTTTACTTTTTTTGGAGAGTATTTGGAAAACGGTATGAAAAAAGAAAAATTGAGTTGCAGAAACTTTTTAGTTGAAATCATGGAGTAATATACCTACGGAACTGAGGCGCAAAGCGGACCAAAGTGGATCGCAGGCTCCTGCGCGAATACTTGCGAAAAGCGTTTCTGCGCACAAGTCTGCGATCCATTTCCGCCGGCTTTGCGCTTCTGTTCCGTAGGTCTGTTACTTTATGGTTGAAAAAATAAATCAGGGACCACCGTGAGGCAGTTTGTATAAGGTTTTCTTAATAAAATATTTAGGAGCAGTAGTAGAAAAATATCTTATTTTAACCTCAACTATCTCTTAGTTAGTTACTTATTTCCTTTTTTTGTCAAGCGTCCTATATAATTTATGAACGTTAACAAGTAAAAATAAATAAGACTTTCTTATTTATTCCCTTTTTACCAAAAAAAAATCCGACACGTTTTTGATAATAATTAATAAACGATTTTTTAATTACGCCCAGCGATTAGGGGGTAAGTGAAAAATATATAAAAGCGCGGTAGTTACGAGGCGTTTTAGTCCGCGAGCTCCCCACAGATATTAGACACTTAACCTTTAGCTAATCGCGCCCAAGGATATGACAAAACTATAGGCGTGGTGTATTTTACAGTATTTTCCACCCAAAGATTATCCACATTGATTGATCAACTGTCAACATATGGATAGGGTCTCATTTTGAAAATTTTCGATTTCGTTTAGTTTAAATTGTATCATGAGTATTAATAAAGTATGATCAATGGAAGTCTGACACACAGAGTTAAAAACTTACGAATTTTCACAAATAACAACACTCCCTCAACCACTCACCAAATTATTTTTTTCTCAAAATAAGAAAACATTAAGTTTATTATTACAAGGTTTTTGACTAATTTCTAGATATCCGATTGGATTAAAATTTGGTATGCTCTGGTAGGGGGAAAACACCTAAATTTGTTCGATGTCAATCAAAATTAGTATACGGGGGTTTTGGAAATAAGGAATACCAATTTTTGATCAGATTTTAAAAATTCAATATGGCTGATTCAAGATGGACGATTTTTGGTCATGTTCTGCTAACCAATTTTAACTGACTTATACACATCCGATCCGATTGAATATGGTATTATCAGGTACCTACCTCTCCCTAACGAGGAAAGTGGAGGGGGAAAAATATTTAGTTTATGATCGATTTTGACTAAAATTGGCATAGAATCCCTCTATGCCAATTTTTATCGAAGGGAAGGGGATTATGAATTTTTGATCAGATTTAAATATATAATAATGTCTTTGAAAATTCACAACCTTTAAACCAAAGCTGCTACGATTAGGTAGGCAGTTTCAAATTTATATTGTTTCCTAATTTTGGAAGAAAAATTAATTTGGTGGGGTTTGCAAAACATGACCAAAAATCGTCCACCTTGAGTCCGCCATATTGAATTTTCAAATCTGATTAAAAATTCGTATTCGCTATCCCTAAAACCCGCGATTACCAATTTTGGTTGAAATCGGACAAACTTAGGTGTTTCCCCCTCCACTCCCCTTGTAGGGCGGGAGGAGGGTGCATAGTAATACCATATTATTGTATTGTTACCAAAACTTGAAACGCGTATCAAATTTGAAGACAGTCGGATGTGAAAAAGTCAGTTAAAATTGGTTAGCAAGACATGACCAAAACTCGTCCATCTTGAATCCGCCAAAATCTGATAAAAATTGGTATTCCTTATCACCAAAAACCTCCGTATACCAATTTTGGTTGAAATCGGACAAACTTAGACATTTTCTCCCCCTCCGGGGGGTACCTAAAATACCGTATTATTGTATTGTCACCGGAACTATAATCGCATACCAAATTTGAATTCAGTCGGACATCTACAAGTTAATCAAAATTGAGTTGCAAGATTTGACCCAAACATATTATAAACATACATACATAGAGGTAAAGTCAAGTAAAAGCTTGCAATAAAAAATAAACAAAGTTAAAAGCCGGTCCTGCATTTTTAAACGTCTAAAATGAATTTCAATCCATTATCCATTTATAAGTGCTTTAACAGGCATATCCATTTTTCATTCATAAAATCTGGTTTTTGTTCTGTGGAAAATGAGGTTAGGTTTTGTCTAAATAAAAATGGAATGGACTGTATACACCAGCAGAAAAAAATACTTCTAACATGTCTATTTACTAGGTTAAGGTACAAAAATTAGCTGACAAATTACTCCAATCAATCTAGCAAAAAAGTGGAAAAAATAATACATCTTTGATTTTTGGCATAGAGCTTTAGAATACCATATTGAAAAAATAACAAATTTTTGACGTATATTTTTTTAGTATCGTTATTTATGGGCGTAACTAGCTAAAATTTGGTATGTAGGTACGCATTGGGGCCTAATATAAAAATCCAAGATGCGTCCTGCCTATGTCAAAAATAGGTCCGGCATATTTGAAACTACATTCTCTCATTATCATTGACCTAACTTCCTGATGCATTAAGCTATGATCATTAAATTTGGTACGCTGGCTAACCATGAATGTCGTAATATAAAAATTGGGATACAACTGTCATCTGTCCAAAATTACGGCAGCCATCTCTTCAACATCAACATCAAATGTTGCACATCTAAGTCGGTCTTTTTAGAACATGTTTCTAGTAAAGCCCTTAAAATGTTCCCTAATTGAAACATTTTTGAAGAGGCTTTTGAAAACGACGTAATCGTTTTTGTTTATATATTTGTGTAATACTTGCAGGCCACTTAATACGCACTGGCCCTGTATATACTGTCCAAATTGTAATAAAACAGAGCACGGCTGGTCCTTGGTTTATGAAGTTACGTAACGATAAAAAAGACAGAAATTTAATTTACTGAAAGTTGCAGCATTTATTTTCTTCTACTGGGCATTATATGACCATAGAAATCAGAAAGAAATAGAACGATTTTCGACGAGTGCGCATTCAAATCCAAACACCACGAGTACCGCCATTTTGATGACCCTGAAATTCTCCTTCAATCACCATAACTAAACCAACCAACCTTTATCTGTGGTTCTGTTGCTGAATTCCCTCGCGTCAATTTTGGCCCGTTTTGACTACAAAAGTCACTCGTATTTTTCTTGTTTTGCCTTTTTCTTTGCCTTTTATCTGTTTTTTTTGAACTCTTTTTTTGTTGTGTTTTATAGACTATGCAATTGAGTTTGTGTTTTGGATTGTGCCTTTGGGGCTACGTTTTTTAAACGATGTCTTGCTCCGGAAAAATATGCAAGAGGGTAACGCGCTGTTATTGGATGATAAGATTTTGTTTCATACGTTAATTGTGTTATTATTTACTGATGAACTGCAGAGCAAAACGTTAAAAAACAACAAACATTAAACTCAACAGCTGTTTTGCCCTCAATAAAAGAGAGGTTAGGTTGCCAATGGGGTTCTTGCACATTTTTCAGTTACCGCGAATTCGGAAACTACGTAAAAAAGTATTCGACCCTTATCTTCACTTTTTTTGAAAAAACTATAAGCGGAGAAAAACGCGTTTAAAGTTGAACGTCTTGAAAAACTGCTAATTTGGCCATCATGCTCTGAAGTTAGCAAAACCGATGACCTTGTTTGCGCTTAGCCGCTAAATTATTTTTGACGTTCTATTGTTGCGATCCATTGCAAAATTGTTTAAAGTTTTGTGTTACTTTTCTTTTTGATAATTATTGAAAAACTAGTGCTGCTGGATCAACTGCTAAAATAGGTAGGTGAATAAACAGATTCCGTTTTCTTAGAGCGTGTTTAAAATCGGAAAAAAATTGTGATCTTTTTTTTGGTTGTAGTTGGAGAGGCGGGTTTATGAATACACATCTAATTAGTATTATCCTCAAAGTTAAAAAACAACTGGGCACAATACAATACAAGTGTTTATAAGTGCTGCAGAATGTTGAACATTACCTTTTCCTATGACCACATATGAAAGTGATGGATTTCACACGATTTGCATCCTTAGAAAACGTTAGATTTCACCCGTGTGCTTTTGGGTAATTTAAGGGTCCCAAAAATATAATGAAATAATAAAATTGGCATTTTTCTTTAACGCACGAACCCCATTGTGATTTAACTATTATTAAAATGGTCGCCGGACAAATCTCGACGTTTGCTCAGCTAGAAAGTCTTATCTATTCCCCTCTCCTATATCTATGACCCTTTGACTTATTCGCTTTTGCTGCTGCTATACGAAGTACGTTTTTTATCCCGTTTTACGATCAACAGGGCAAGTTAAAATGGTTAAAGTTTTTGGAAAACTAGGAAAGTAATTGGAATTTAAAATTTAAAATTTAAGGAAGGCAAATCAAATAAACAAAAAGTATTAAATTAAGTGCATCCCTTTTATTATGCCCCCTATAGAAAAAGTATTTAAAATAAACAATTACCATAGTTTGCGATAGACGACATTAGCTTGACAAGCCACACCAATGACCTACGATGCCTCCGTCGCCATGACGATTTGTAACAACGATTTTTTACAACAAGTAATAAGTAGGTACATAACCTGAAGACATTTTAACAACCTAACCACCTTTTCGTGTCTTGAATTAAGTAAAATAAACTAAGTTTAGCAATTCTGCACTATTTTGCAGGTATTTTTATATTGCTATAAAATTCGCACTGGACTGACTGACAAATGTAACCTTAGAACATTGAACTACTAGAAGGAGCTTTTTTTCAGACCTGGGGCAGGGTGTTCGAGTTCAACATCTTCATCCCATTGTTGTCATGTTAACCTAATACGTTTTCCCCTGTTTTTAATATTATTTAAAATACCTTCAATAATTTTTAGTTCCGTTTAATTAAATGGTCTAGATATAGTAATAAAAATCCATGTTTGTATAAAAAAAAATCTAAAAATGTATTCATGTAGGATGTACACTATAAAAATAACAAAAGGGTGCTATGGAAATCTCTATTTACACTGAAATTATTGACAAGCCGGCAACACAGATTTTCTGCCTTTGTTTACCAAGAATGGCCAAATATGACGAATTCTAACCCAATATTTAGTTAATATTTTAATTTAACGTACCTGTGAAACGAAATACTGCGGTCAACTTGCATTTAATAATACACTTCGGAACCATTTTTCGCCACAAACTTTTCACAAAAATATCAAAAAAACACTATCGCCAAGGGCTGAAACTTTCACTTTCAAAATAATAATGACATTCCAGGAAAAATCGAGAAACCGCAATAAACAATCAATGTTGCCACGTTGACTACAAAAAAAGATATTTAAGGAAAACACATGTTAAATTTTCAAAAAACGTCGAAAGTTTTAAATAGGTTGTGAGTATTATATATTGTGTATATTAGCTTTTTCAACATATTTCTTAAACCTCATTAATTAATTAATAAATAAGCGTCAAAACTTAATCCAAATTTAATAAGTTTTTTGTTGCATAATTCTGTTATTAAAATTGGCAACACAGATTTCTTTCTCCCCTTTCCCCACTGTAGATGTTGCACTCAAACAACCAGTGTAACCAGACAGACCAGACTCCTTCTAGTAGTTCAATGTTCTAAGAATATAACATTGTGCACCTTGAAACAATAGCGACTTCAATCATATAGTGGGCAAATCGTGTAGTTATGTAGGGGTCTTTATTTAGTTGAGTTGAACACAAAAGTGTGAATTTAGGATCTACAGAATAAGATGAGGAATTAATTTAGTGACTTTAAACAGAGAGCATATAAATCTAAATAGAGAAGCCACCTAATGGTAAGTTTGCGACCCCGCTCAACTGACTTGAAAAGCAAGTGGCGCAGCTATCGTTTTTTTTTTGGTTCTTGACTTCGAAACTTGGTGCGCCACTTTCGCTTTTGCTCTTGCTTATTTTTATCGATCCAAAGCAGTAGCGGCGCACAGGAAAATCGTATTTTTTGGACAAGTTCCACGTTGGGAACTATCCATAATATCGATCGCCCGCGTTGCGCTGCAGACAACAGACCCGTGCCGGTACAGTCACAGGTGGCGAATACAGAGGGAGGCGATCGACCCCCTCTCCGACGAAATTATGTACCAACTTCCCCAAAAATGTTGCCCTGCGGCGCCAGTTTTAAATTAAACATTACTCTTTTACAAGGTTTCGTCTTCGGCGTTCAAGTTAAAAAAATCATAAAAACAATTTTGGAGAAGACTTCCCATGATGGGAATTGACACCGTTACGTCACAACCGCCTCTTTTGGATTAGGAGAACAAAACCATTGAAGGAATATCCAAGTAAATTTATCATATAAGACCCATCAGTTTTCACATACCTTCTCACCCATTCTGATCTAATCATGAATTGTTCAAACATTCGGAAATAATGAGGTTATTAAAATTTAAAGTAACCTTAGATAGCAAAATATTTAAAAAATAAATAAAAAACACTTATTTTTTACCGGAGAAAACCTAAATTATATGCTCTCTGCTTTTTCCTTAATTATTGCAAGTAGTAATAGCTTGAAAAATATATACTCTAAAAACTTTCTGCCAGTTCACTTAGCAACAAGTTCATTTAAAATTGCAATAAATATCGATATTCATTCAACGCGCGGAATTATTGCTGTTTTAATTAAACTATTACCCCGGTTCATCCTGGCGCATTCGGCTAACAATAAAAAACTCGCTGTGAATCGCGTTGTCTTGCTGGTCGGATATTACCATTACGTGTCCTCTCTATTCAGATTTATATGCTCTCTGCTTTAAACTAATATTTAGATAATCTAACGAAAACTACAGCAACTAAATGTCAAAAAAATCCAAATACACAGATTTGTTTAATTTAAAGTATTTTATGTTGGTTTAACAAAAATGTATTTAACAGTTTTATAGATAAAAAGACATAACGGTTGGGGAAACAACGGCTTTTCAAAATGGCTATTTTGAAAGCCTATTTTGTCCAGAAAAACACCATATTGTGAACCCGTTTTCAGCAGAAAAAATATATTTATGAGGGCACTACGAGGCAAAACAAACATAAGTGAAGGTCACTGATTATGCACGAAAAATATACCAAACAAAAAAACCCAACACAACTATATTCATTTATTTACGAACTAAAAGTAAAACATTGAGATTATCTAAAAGCTAAGTCAAAAAAACTTTTCTTATTCAAAGCATACTCATTTTAAAGCTGTAGCTTTCATCAGTAGAGGTTGGTGCAAGCCAAGTTGCAAGCAGAGGTAAAAGGTTCGAACTCTTGCATTTAAGTTTTTTAATACATTTAATAAATAAAAACACCTTTTAAATAAATACAAAATTAATCTAGTCCTTATTTCATTCTTACTCATCTTAATCGTTGTGTAATATCAAGTATTAATTGGAAAAATTAATTAACAAGGGTTTTTTTTTAAGTTTTAATTAGAGTGACATATAGCCCCAATGTTAATTTATTCTAGAGAGTGTTTACTATTTAAACCACGCGTGGGTTTAAATTTTTTAATTTTCTTTTCTTCTAAATTGAAAATTTCCTCTTAAATCGAACAAAAGATTGTGTTAAGATGATTATTGAATAAACAAATTTATTAAAATTCTTCTCATAAATCAAACTTTGTCCAAAACTCAAAGAGGGTTGGTTTAAAATGCTTAAAACCAAAAATATTACTTAAACTTAGGACCGTTCTAAAATAGACCAAACCTTTTTAGTAAATCCCACCGTAACAGTTTGTTTAACGACTTTAAGTCAGATGTTGATGCCATATCAATATATTACATATTATTATTTAAGCAAAAGGTTCAAAATAATAAAAACTCCTCTATTCCGCTATAAAAGAGAATTTCCTTGTCGTCTTAAAACATGTCACGCGACTTAAGGTCTCTCGGAGGGGCATCTGCATACATCAAGAAGATCAATCCTCTCCAAGTTGCTTTACTCATGTTTCGACAATTTCCGAGATCAAAGTCGAAAGAAAGACACGCGGGGTGTCGGGGATTTACCTTTATTATCCTATTTACATTTTATAGGATTTGCGGATCCTGCAATACCGAAAGAACGCTGACACTCAATCATAAATTTGGCATTAGGACACCCTCCCTCGAAAGCCTTCGCGACCTTTTTCTCTGAGAGGCGACAATAGCTATACGCTGTACTCTGCCACAATTTTGGAGCCTCCCAAGCAGGGCAAATAGAACACATAGGGAACGGATTTATGCGATTGACAGTTTCATAGCTAAAAAGGCATAACGGTTGGGGAAACGTCACTTTTTCTATGCTTTGGCACAAGGGGTTGACAACGGCTTTTCAAAATGACGTATTTTATTGTTGTTTTCATGGCAATAATTTTCTTAAAGAATCCCGCACGTTTATGGCCTACCGTGAAAGTTAAACATTTTTTGATATTTTGAAGATATAGTAGTAGTACGTCAGGTGAAAAAAATTAAATTCTATGAGGATCGTATGTATGTCTGGGATAGGAGATATGAGCTATGAAAGAACGTATGTCTACTAAACACCTACGGAGAATTTTTCTCGTTACTTGAAAAGTACTTTGAAAGGTACTTAAATACTGCACAGAGGCGTAACTAGGATTATAATTTAAGGAGGCTTTAGTATTTAGAAAAGTTAATTAAAAAAAAATACCTAAAGTGACTAAAACGTTTTTGTGTTTTATTTTCTCTGGTGGTTTTTTTAAGAATTAGTCGTATTTAGAAGATAATTTAAGGGCGTAGGCCGAACATAATTTGAGGAGGGGCATGGTTTTAAAAAGTCAATAAATAAGAAAAATGTTAAGAACATAAACCAACTCTATTTTTTTGCATTAATATTTTTTATACCAATTAGTCAATAAAGTGAGTAGTCTTTAGAGGTATAGGCAGTGGCGTGCAAGGGTGGGTTTAGGGTTTTTTGCTCCCTAGATCTAATGAATGTTGAATCCTAAAGATTAAATTCTCCCAAAACTCAAAAACAAATTATCATCTGAAACTATGCTGTTCCTTATGCCACTGACTATGGGCCAAGTTTTGGTATTAGGTTGGGTTTGGTGGGACTAAATCAGCAAAATGAAAAAAAATATTTTCGTGTTGATTGTTTTAATTTTATCATTTTAGATTTTTCATCAGAGAAAAACAGTAGCGTAGTAATTACTTCTATTAGAAAGAAAAAAATAGTAATTAATTTAATTTTCAAACAAAACTTATAAACTGATACTTCTTTAATATCATACTATGCATATTTATTTTTAATAAAACAAAGTTTTTTGCTTCTTTGATCTGCACTGGCTTTCTAAAACAAAAAACAATTTTCAATGAGAATTACATAGATATATCAAAAATGCATCATGACCTACTCCTAATTGTTTTTCAAAGCAAAGTCAAAGCCCACTTAGTTTAAACTTACCTAAACCTCCTGTATAGATCTTAATCCATTCAAAAAGGTGAATATTATTACATTTTTTATTAGTTTATATGGACCTCTCCTGGTAGTGATGACTTTGCTAAGATAAAATTTTAGATACACCTTTGTAGCGTATTTGATTACCTTTAAAATAAGGCCAAACAAAGTGTAACTCTGATTTACATTTTTTTTAAAAGCAAATTAGCGTGGTTTTGGCCTTATAAGCACGGCAACACAAAATCCTTAGTACGCCTCTGTATACTAAAACTTGAAAAAAATCGTTCTCCCAAACGGGATAAGAAAATAAGTTTTTGCTTTAAATTTGTATGTTTTTTTTTTAGTTAACCCTCCCAGACAATCAAGCTTCTCTAAAATATAATCCTGGATACGCCCCTGTGCAGTATTCAAGTACCTTTCAAATGACACCCCAATTACAAAAATCTATAAAGTACTTTTCAAATTACGAGAAATATTCTCCGTATGTGTTTAGCAGACATACGTTTTTTCACGGCTCATATCTCCTATCACAGACATACGATCCTCATAGAATTTAGTTTTTTTCACCTAAAGTACAATATCTTCAAAATATCAAAATATGGTTAACTTTCACGGTAGGTCATAAACCCATGGTATCCGTGCGGCATTCTTTTTTTTTTAATTTTGAAGGATTTACGCTAGCCTGCAGTGAGTAAAAATAATGAAAATATATTACAATTCGTTTATTCTGACACAAAAGCAGGAATTTAAGCTACAAATTAACTGTTAGGTAACCTCATCTGTTCTTTGCAGAACATACTTACTTTTTGTGGAATATTTATACAATCCGCGAAGCAGGACAACTCTAGAAGTTGAAATGGAGCAATTTATCAGAAATTTTAGAGAAAAGACTCAAAAAGGGGCCAAGAAATTCCAACTTTAAAAAGTAAACAACACAAAGGAAAAAGTAAACAAAAAAGGGTAGGGTTATACTTCAAGTCGGACAGAGATCAAATTTATCCAGGGAATATAAATTTACCTAACCGTCATCCCTCTCAGATTGCTCCATCCGCTCGTTCAAAATTTGCCACTTTTTCTTTGGTGATAGTCACCTCCCCTAAACGAGGGAAATGGAGAGGGAAAAAGATTTAGTTTGTTCGATTTCAATCAAAATTGGTATACAGGGGTTTTAAGGGAAGGGGATTATGAATTTTTTAATAGATTTGAAAATTTCAATATGGCGGATTCAAAATGGACGATTTTTATAAAACTTTTATAAAATATAAAGTAATAAAAGCGATGGGTGCAAATTAAAACTAACAATGTCCATCCATGTATCAGAGAAATGTTAGGCTAGCTTAGGTCAAGTTGGGTTGGATTTACTTACCCTTGCATTTCTCTGCTTTATAGTCAACAATCATAATATAATCAATAAGGTAAATTTATCGAACATGGCCAAACTTCCTACAATGTGCCCATCGCTTTTATTATTATAATATCAGAATGCTAAAAATTATTTTCTATTTCTTAGTGCCCTTTATGTCGTATAAAAGCTTGTATTTGAAAAATTGTTTTTAAAACATTTTAAAAATAGGTACGGTTTTTAAACCAATTGGCTGTTACATCCAAATGGCTCTAATAAAAGCCTAACGAAAACTATATATTCATTTAGTTGTAGCTTTGTTTTAAGAAATATCCTAGAACCAACAAAAAAAATTGGTTTTGCCTTTTCCGCTTAGTTCAGCTAGCGTCGGGTCGGGTCAGTTTCTTGAGACGCCATGACTGTTTGTATATTTTTCACCAATATTAAATGGATATCAAAATCCGTAAATATTGTGGTAATCACTTAAAATTTTAGACTCTATTGAATGTAAATTAGTTTAAGCCTGAGTACTTTTGTTGAACATAACCCTAGACACATAATTACCAAAAAATGGAAAATTGACGAATTATTAGAGCGTTTGTGTATGTTAACAAGTTAAACTAATAATATTTATCAGTCCCCAGGAAAATATTACCATAGGCAAACCTCTTTATTTTATGCGTGCGCTAAAGCATCTTTATATCATCCAATATTTTTTAATATGGAAAACAATTTCGTTTATTCTTTGATATACCTAGTTAAAAAAAGAAGAAAAAGCCATATAATTTTTAAAACTTTTTAACAGACGAAAAACGTCGGGCGCAAATATTGATAAAACGTTCTCAAAACCTCTTAAAGAGGTTGTGATGGATACTAGCCAGAACCATATGGCTGCAAAATTTGGTTGGCAAAACACTTTGCCAAGCGTTTAACAGCAACTTGTGCTACTTGGAAATTAGTACCTAAAGATCGAAGACTAATTAAACATTTAAGAAGTTTGTTACAAAAAAAATGAAGTCACAAAAATATGAATGTTCAAAGTAGAACATTACTGGATGTAAAGGGAAGAATATAGGATGATCTAGCGGTTGGCAAAAAACTTCTACCTATATTAGCTGTTTAGTCCGTCGTTCTGGACCACTCTTAAGAGCGATGGAGCGATCTCATGGATTTACCCCTATTACTACTTCTACCCTGTTTGATTTAAGCATTGGTTTCTATAAAAAAAATACTTTCTAAAATCAGACAGGATAATATAGATGCCCAATCCTACATTAAAAACGAACGTCTTAAGCATTGGTATTTTTTCGCTCTTTTTATGCCTTATAGTACTTCTTGTCCTTACTGAGAAAATATAGACATCATAAGGTTTGCTTAGCGTCTACCGTTTTCTGCAAATACACTTGTGGGTCCTTAAAGTAAGCAGCTACCCTTTATGACTGTTTTATTTGCATGGATTCGTCTTTTTATTGGACCTAAAACTTTTCAGCTTTTCCAACGATGAATATTACCATGGCACAAAATAAATATTATTTCATCTTTATACTGCCAAATTATTACTGGTTTTAATTTTTTTTCAGCAATAGTGCATACTTTAGTATATCGATGGTGTTTAATCAATTCCTTTAGCATTTAAGTTATTTTTTGTCTCTTATCAGTTTGAGATTTTCCTTTATTTGGAAATTTGTTGTCTACATGGAAAAAAATCTTTTAATTCTAGTTTGGATTTATACTTTAAAAAAAACACTTAAATTTTTGCATTTATAATAGAAAGCACATACACTTCTCTCCACATAAAACTGGTACAGCAGTGCAGCTGCAAATACGAGTTTTTATATTTTCTTATGTGCAACACTGACTTTTTGACTTTGTCATTTTAGGTTATATTTTTGGCATGTATAAACTTTCTATAAGGAGACGGCACTAAAAATCAAAACCACATTTCAAAAAAGCAAAAATGTTTTATTAACTAAACAAATAAAATGTATTTTTAATTTTTAATAGCGCGTCATTGCACCATTGACTGCAATGACGTTTTGAAGTCTTCTGGGCATTAAATTGGCTAAATTTTCAAATAAGTTTGGATTTTCAGCAATAACTTCCCTATATGCCCTTACGATGAGTTCCATTAGATGTTTTGAATTCCTGGGAATGATATTAAAACTGGCTAATTTCTTTGCGATAAGTCCTCAAACGTTCTCTGTTGGATATGGATTTGCATCAGGGGTTTTTGTAGGCCAAGGCAAAACTTCGATATTATTATCCTGGAGCCATCGCTGCGCAATTCTGGCCATATGAACTGGACCTTGTTGGAATACAAAATGATCTGGATAAGGGACCCTCACCTCTGAAAGCATTACATTTTTTACAACTTGTAAATCGGCCATTAATTCTAAATAGAACGCCATGTCTTCTAGCCGATATCCAGCTCCAAACATTTACCGAAAATCTTCCCGCCCGGTCTATCGTTCTTCGTATCGGGTTCTTGGCGGTCGATAAACCAGAATCCGTTTTCTATCGCTGTTGGACTTAAAGATCTTCTCATCTGTGAAAACCACATGCTGAGAAAATTCTTCGTCCCTCAGACAATAATTTAACGCAAAAGCCTTGAACGTTTAATCCTCCTGCCTAATGTTGTTATGGATCCTGGAAAATTTGATTCAATCCTTTACTTCTATCGCTTTGGCATACGGATGATTTTCCAGAAAATTTATTGCTTTTTGGTCTTTCTCTGGGCTAGTAACTTTCGTCAAACCGGTGCCTTCCTTTCGGTGGATAGTTCCCTCCTGTTGAAATCGGTTTTTATGTTTACTGTCGTAGACTTGCTTCTCCCATAATGAACAGCTACTTGCGAATAGACCAACGACCGCCTAGTTTGGCTAAGATTTGAGCTTTATCAAATTCGAAAAGATGCGGCGGCGTTTTTTAAAATTTGGATGACACTGACATGCAAAACATGATGTTGTCAGGAGTCTGTGACATTGCTACTTATAGCCGTACTAAAAAAGTTTTAAAAATTAAACAGGCTGCTAACTTCTGCTGTACCAGTTTTATGTGAAGAGAAGTGTACATTAAGTATTTAGCTATTTCTAAATTTTAACCACTGCAATTTTTGCTTTAATAAGTAAATAACTTTAAACAATAATAATGTAAAATAATATTTAAGAGAATCTTTAATTTTATATTAATAATAACAGGTTTGACAATAAGACATACCCTTGATTTAAATTAAATATCAATTTTATTTTTTTGGAGCAAATAGTCATTATTTTTGAATGTTCCTGATTTGGCGTTCAATCAAGTTTTGGCTTGAGCTCTATGTAAGTATAAAACCTTTCAAACGAGTGGAATTCTACTTCCTGTGAGCATAATAATTATTCTTATTTTGAATATACTCTTCTTAACTTAACGCGGAGTAGTGTTGGTTGACGTCTTCGACTCTCGACGGGACGAGAACGAGTTGATCCTTTACTGACATTGCCTGACAGTGTCTCTATATATTTTTAGTGTTTGTTATCAGTGAGGTTGATTTAAAAATTGGGAGGCTGGTACCAGTAATGCAATGACGACCTAGTCAAGCGTTGACAGCAGGGTTTTCGGTTTTGTTAAAAAGCCATTATCGCTTAGTTCTTTCATAATACACTAATGTTATATTAGGTATGTCTAAATAGATAACAGCTTATGGTTAATAACAAGTAGCATCAATTTTTAACGAGAGTAGGTATTAAGCTGCGGTCAGAGTCGCCACATCGTAAAAAGTAAGCCGTAAAACGTAAGACGCAAGAAAATTAACTATATGTAATTAGTGTTGATGTTCATAGAAATTTGTAAGAAATAAACCGCAAGATTTGGTTTATTTTTAAATCGGGCGGCTTGCGTCTTACCGGATCGGGTAAAAATTTGATTCGTCGGTAGGTAGTTTTCGATATCTATAACCAACCAAAAGACAATTTGGAGTTCAACCAAAAGTTAACTTGAAAATGTTCAACAATATCCCATCGCGGCGGCTTAGGTCTTATTTCTTACGGCTTATTTGTTACTGCTTACTTTTTACAGTGCAGCGACCCTGACATCTTTAATGAATTGATCATTATTATACTTATGGATTTTAGGCAGATTCGTATGGGAAAATTCAGATACCTATTTTGGTTTCAAAACAATTTTAATTTTTTCTGCATGTTGTCATTACTGGTCTGGAGAGGGGTTTTAATAAAAAAAATATAATCTTTAAAACATAGATTTTTGTTTTCGATACATCGCCAAAATGGTACTCCATATCATAAGGTTACTTTACCAGTTTTTTAGATATTGGCTTTCAAAATGGCAAAAATTCAATTTTTAAAGGACCATATCTTAGAAAATAAAGAACAGTAAAAAACAACAAAATAAAATAAAAATCTTGTAAACGGCAGCAACTACAAAATGTATACGTCAGATGAGAGTCAAAACTGTGCTCTATGAAACAACCATTAAAGTGTGGGGCCCCCCTGGTAAATAATAAAAATATATCACATAGTACATTTGCTCTATATATTTAAAGAAAAAAAAACACGTTTTCTTTTCAAAAAAATCTAGGAATATTTTGAAAAATTTAATATGTGATTCCCTCCAACAAGCCGAGCTACAAAATGTGATGTTTATTTGAACATTGTAGCTTCAGCAGAACTGAAGTTATGGGGTGGCCCTCTTAACGGTTAAGCTAGAGGGGTTGCGTTTTCTCGAAAAAGGCTACAGCTGCAAAATTATTTGACCGTAACTAAATAGCTACAAAAAGGCTACAAAATGTAGCATTGAAAATATGTGGACTCCCTATGATGGTCCCCCAGGTTAACCAACGTCGTGCAGTGGCGTATAAATAAAAATTGTATACAGCTAATAATCGTGAATGTGTACCATTGTCTTTATAATCACTAACCTCATCACTAACAAATAAGCCAGTGGAAAGATTGGCAGACGGCCGGTTATACCTGTGACCTCGATAGCGCAACTGATACAGCACCGACCGCTGTAGCGCAGTGAGCAGCGTATATGCTTGCTGCACTGAAGGTCCCGGGTTAGAATCCCGGCTAAGTGCATGGATATTTTGTGTTTGTTCCAAAAAACTTTACACTTGACTCTCAGTTTGGCAACACTGGGCATTTGATCCTAGAATCCTAGAAAGTCTCAGTATAAAAAAAAAATAATAAAAAATAACTGATAGAGCGCTAGACTGCTATCTAAAGATTCTGGGTTAATGGGTTCAAATCCCTGTCGAAGCCAAAACTTATTTTCAGATGTATTACCTATTATTTTTGCCCTCCACGCCATTAAATAGTTTTCTGCATATATAGTATGTTTATTATCTGTAGTATCTGCATTAATATTTCTATTGGCAACCTCAGAAAGCCCAGCCTTTGTTAAAAAATGTTTATGATATGATATGATATGATATGATGATGATGATATTTCTATTTAGACAATAAACTTTACCTTTTAAAAGAAAAGTAGGTGTTAAATCACCAAGCGTTATGTCATAAACAACCAAGACACTGCCCAAAACATCTTATACAAATCTTTTTTAACAATGAGAAGGATGTACCGTTAAGTCGAAACTCCTTGGGTGTAATTCAGAAGCATGGGCCATAATTGTGGTCGAAAACACTTGTATCCCTTTGAACATTAATGTCTTATTTTTATTTCAAGGAAGGACGACGGAAATATTAGATTTTTGAAGGGTACCAAGGTAGTTTGTTCCTTATCGCCACGATCTGATAGTAGTTTTGACAGTTAATGCTCGTATGAATCAAGGGCAGGTAGGGCCTACGGGAAACAGTAAAAATGTTGAGGTTTATCGCTTGATGTATTTGTGACAGCAGCGGTGACAATGTTTTTTATGACTTAATTTCGTCATGGTTTATACAGGGGTTAGATCCAGGGATGGAAGAAAACTGGGCTTTTCTATGAAATGCTGCCACTGATCACCAATTAAGATTGGGCGAGTTTTTAAATTCATCGGTGGATACACCGGCGCCAACAAAAAAGTTCGCAAAAGTTTATGTTGTCCATCGGTAGAGCTAAAAATCCTTGATGGATTTCACCGATTCATCGATTGATGCCAACAATACCCGACTTTGATGGATTATTTACAAAATATCAGCTGTTTTTTCATTTGTTGGTTTTTTATCATATTTTTTATTTTTATTGTGAACCAGAGATGGGAGTAATTTAAAGCAGTTCATCTGATGATGAGTTATTTTAAGATTAAGATGAAAAAGACATTATAAGATCGAGGACTATGCAGTCAAAACGAATCTTTAAACCCGGGAAAAGAAACCGAAGAAAAAATTATTGTAACTAGCCCAAACCCAATCCAACTCAAACTAGACTCAGTCAACCCAACCCAACATAATATTTTTTGATTTTCACGTATTTTTTAATATGTAACAACCAATTTTTCGGGCTTTTTTCCGTTTACCAGCCAAAACCGTAGCTACTTTAGAATGTCTCGAGTAGGGGGTGGGTTTTTAAACTCAGCACTTGAGCAATCGCTGTCATCAAGTGCGTTCTTGAAAAATTCTGCTGGAAGCAGCTGATGCCACCAAGCAGCAAATCAGCTTTAAGAGCCAAAACCGTTTTTTTTTTCATTATAGTACCTAAAGTGATTTTTTTTTATGCCAGCGATGGGTCTGTCAAAAACAGCTGTTCAATCGACTGCTGGAAGTGCACACAGCAATCGCCGAATTTAAGCTGACTTAATGAACTCGCCCTAGATGTTAAGGTGTTAAAAGTAATTTATATCGGGGCGTTTTTTTATTCGGCGTTAGATGGCCAGTCTGATATACATCGATGATGACGTCAGACTGGCGATGCCACCGAACTCGAAAAAGCATTGATTTTAAAAACGTGTCCATTATGTAAGTTGTATGTATAGTGTAATGTATGCGAAAACGTGAATGTTATGCAAACGAGTTGCGTTTTTGTAATACATTTTTGCCTCGATTTTTGACGATTTTATAGAAATTTTTGTCAATAAATACAGGATAAAATATGATAAGGTGGGCATATGACAACCTGCAAAATTTTATGATAAAGTCTTCTGTTTATGTCCAACAGCAACTAACAAGTCTCTGGAATGCAAAATAATAAATAAAGGTTAAAGTATGGTTACGTTGGTATATACCCCTCGGTCCCTGTTCCATTGGACTTCAAAATTTAATACTTAAATTTTCTGCATATATCTCAACACCAAATAACAAGATTTTTTCTCGTTATTCCACAAATAATGAGTATTCCACATAGCAAGCCATGGATATGTTCCAATGGATATCCGTCGGCGTATATACATTCATCCCACATCCATTGGATGGATTGGAAACGTATCACCAATGGGTATTCATTCAGGTATATGCAAAAAGGCCACAATTCTGACTATGCAATGGATGTTCAATTGATATGTTTTTCATGGAAATATATAAACGTACCTTCATTGGACATCTAGTAATGTATATGTGCTCCATCAATGTGTATCACCTCTGATGGATGTTCATTGGACATACGGGACATCCAATGGATATCCATTGTATATCCAATGGATGTACTTTTGCTATGTGGGATATTCTTTTTTGACAACCTACATGCCTCTACCCAGTAAACACAAAAAGAACATTCAAGAACATTAATATTCCAAGAATATTCGTATTAGATGATAAAAATGTGATATATATAAACGTACCTTCATTGGACATACAGTAGTGTATATGTGCTCCATCAATGTGTATCCATTAAATATGTTACCCATATACATTGCATATACATTGAAGAAGCTGCAATGCACATCGAAGTGTGATAAATAATCCAAATGTGATAAATAATCATCTCTGATGGATGTCCATTGTATATCCAATGGATGTACTTTTGCTACGTGGGATATTCTTCTTTGACAACCTACATGCCTCTACCCAGTAAACAGAAAAAGAACATTCAAGAACATTAATATTCCAAGAATATTCGTATTAGATAATAAAAATGTGATATAATGTATGTATGCAACATTTAAGAGTGTTTTTGTCAAAGGTGTGGTAGATAAAATTTATAAAATTTTATCTAAAGAAGGTTTATAGCATGTTACAGGAATATTATAAAATAATATTATATTCATATTAATAGTACATGAAAAACCCCCCCTTTAATGGACTTAAATTCCATTTATATCATCTAGAAGAAATATTCCTAGAATATTTCTGTGTTTACTGGTTATAGTCTTTATTCAATAGCCACTTATGCAAACAAGTTAGATTACTGCAATACAGTTGTGCTGGTTTTCTGTTGTTATTCCACCACTAATGAATATACAGGGTGGAGACTTTAAATGGAATATTGGTCGTAGCGGGTTAAAAAATTGTTTTCTAAAAAAATTTTCGGCAAAAATTTTTTGTGAACGAACCCTCAGAAAGGGGTCTATTCACTTATAACTTACACCTATGAAAACAGCAAAACGCTCGTGTAATTTATTTTGACATTTGTCGATCCATGTGTCAAAATCCTCAAAAAATGATTGTTTCGGACTTCAAATGTAATATTTGCCCCTAGCGGGTTGGAAATTTGTTTTTTAGAAAAATCCAAAAACACGTCAATTAATATTTTTAGCAATTAGGCCCCGCTTGTGGCACCTTGTTGGAAAGCTTATGAAAAAAGAAAAATGCTCGAGTACTTTTTTTTTAATATGTGTCAATCCATGTGTTAAAAACCTCCAAAAAATAATTGTGTAAGGCTTTAAATGGAACATTGCCCCTAGCGGATTAGAAATTTGTTTTTAGAAAAATCCAAAAACCCGTTAACTAATATTTTAAGCAATAAAAATGTTCGGCTTGAAATTTTTGTTAACCTACCCTCAGAAAGGGGTCTATTCACATAGAACTTTTCTTTTCAAAGGAAAAAACAAATTTCCAACCCGCCTGGGGCAGTTCCATTTGAAATCCGACACAATAATTTTTTGAGAGAAAAGAAAAAAAAATACACGAGCGTTTTTCTTTTTTGATAAGCTTTCCAACAAGATGCCACAAGTGGGGTCTTCTCATTTGAAAAAAAGGGTTCGTTCACAAAAGTATTATGCCGAAAACTTTGATAGCTAAAAATACTAGTTGACGTGTATTTGGATTTTCCTAACAAACGAATTTCCAACTCGCTAGGGGCAATGTTCCATTTAAAGCCCAACACAAAGATTTTTTTGAGACATATATTGACAAATGTCAAAAAAAATTAAACGAGCGTTTTTTCTTGTTCGATAAGCTTTCCAACAAAGTGCTACAAGCAGGGTCTTCTCGTTTGAAAAAAAAAATGTATGTGAATAGACCCCTTTCTGTGAGTCCGTTCACAAGAAATTTTTGTCGAAAATTTTAGCTGCTTAAAATCTTAGTTGACGTGTTTTTGAATTTTTTGAAAATACAGTTTTTTAACCCGCTACGACCAATATTCCATTTAAAGTCTACACCCTGTAAATAAAATCTTTTTCGACAAGCTACATGCCTCTCTACATTCTTTATACGATATCCACAATTGGGTTATAATCTTATGCACACGAGTTAGATTTTGCAATATATTTTTCCTGGCTTTTCCAATATATAGAGGTTAAGGTATGGTAAGGTGGGTATAACCCTCATCACCTTTTTCATTGAGCGCCAGTGACGCTCGTTAAGACCCAACAAAGTTTAATAATTAAATCTTCCGCATATCTCCACATTAACTAACAAGATTTTCCCGTATTATTCCACAACTAATGAGTATAATCTTCTTCGACAAGCCTACATGCGTCTACAGTCTTTATACAATATCCACAATTGGGTTATACAATTAAGCAGCACTAATATGCATACACGAAATGGGGGCTGGATTTGCTTTTATGCATAGGACGCACCCCAACACATGGCTAATGTTACGGTTTATTGGGCAAGTTTTGTGTTTTATATGCTATTATTTAATCCTTTAGCTAAAAATTTAGCAATTATTTTTTGCTTTTAAAACTGTTAGATCGAGAAATTACCTTTTTATGAAACAATTTATTAACCCCATTCCTTTAAAATGCAAATTAGCTATTTGTTTTACAGAGGGAGGAAACTGATTATTTTTCATTCCCGGAATATTTATTAAAGTTATTATTTTATTTGTAAGAAACAGTGATTTGGATCCTGCAGTGTGGATGTAAGAGCTTTTCCAGCAAACACAAATCGTCGGCATTGAATCGGGCCAATGTCGGCAGTGTGTCGGCATCGGCGACTACACGCTGGCCCGCTGCTGGACAGATTGCGATTTTTGGTTTTCGGTCAATAATCGGCAACTGACGGAGGTCCACAATTCTACAGTCGACTTTATGCCGATACCACTTTAGGACCGACGATGGTCCGATTGGGACTGTGTTTAATCGATCGAAAATTGGCAACTGACGATTTACTATAGTCGACTTTATGCCGAAGCACACTTTATCTGCTTTAGGGCCGACGACGGTCCGATTGGAACTTTGTTTAATCGGTCGAGAATCGGAAATTGTTGATGGCCCGATTTACTATAGTCGACTTTATGACGACGACCACTTTATCTGCTTTCGGTCCGACGATGGTCCGATTGGAATTTTGTTTGATTGGTCGAGAATCGGCAACTGACGATGGACCGATTTACTAAAATCGACTTTATGCCGAAACGCACTCTATCTGCTTTTGGGACCGACGATGGCCTGATCAGATTTTTGTTCGATTGTTGGCTGCTTAATAGTTTCTTTCTAGTATGTAGAGATGGCGCTAATGTCACTATGTTCCCTGCACAGTGGACAGACAATATTATCTATATAATGAGCAAAGATATTTCAAAACTAGAATGCGGACTTGACAAGATGGTCGTACTTCTCTACAAGAATCAACTCTTCCGCCACTTAAACCACCCCGACTGGTTAAGCATAGAGATGGGTAAATCGATCATTTTGTACTGAACGAATCGATCAGTGATTCATTTCTAGAGTGATCGAATCTTTTGAATCGATCATTGAATCAATCATTTGAAATTAAATTAAAGAAAATGGTGACCAAAAAAAAAAGTCTATGCAGGATGCAGCTAATAGACATACTCTCCAAAAAATCTATACAGATTACCCCGCGCGCAGGAATTCGAATCAAAGGAACGAATGAACGAAACGATCGATCTATTTCCAACTGATTCAGTGTATCGCCACAGTGGGTCAGTCAGTCGTTGATCTGTTCCGATTTGATTCACTCGTTTGATTCATTCTGTCTTCGTCGGTCATTTGACTCATTTGACTGATTAAATCATATCGAGCAAACATGATTCGATCACTCAATACTTGCAAGTGATTCGATCATAGTGAACGAATCGTTCACGAATCACAAATCTCTAGTTAAGCACCCGCATTATCGAAATTTTGTAGTTTGCCAATGTTGGATCGTATCAAGTAACCACCGACGGACTTTCGTCAATCACCGACGTCGTAGGGTCGATGTGGAGCCTTATTATCCAACCATTATCGGACCTTTGTGGTTTGCCATTGTCGGGCCGCTTTAAGCTAACACCAACGGACCTTCGTCAATCGCCGACGTTGGACCGCTTTAGGAAACCAATGTCGGACTTGAATAGTTTACCGATGTCGGGCCGAGACCAGCTTGCCTACGTTAGACGGTTAGACGATATCGGACCTTAATCGTACGGCGACGGTATTCCGATGTCAGCTAAAAATAAAATGTTTAACTAAGTAATTTATTAACGGATAAAATAGTGTTTTTTATGTGCGTTCAGCTGCGATTTGTAAATGTTTTTTTATACTTTTATCAACAAATCCTAAAAAAAAAAGGGAAAAAAACTTAACAAAGACTTACACACGTCATCGTTTTTATAGGTACTATAAATCAAGGGCGGCTGATGGATCAGAACAATAGTTTCTAGGGTGACCTTACATTGTTGATGATTTTAATTTCTGACAGTTTGTCGTATTTTCGAAACGATTTTTTGTACTCACTTACAAGCCTTCTGGTCAAATCTTGCAACTCAATTTTGACCAGCTTTTAGATGTCCGATAAAATTAAAATTTGGCATGCGATTATAGCTGCGGTGACAATACAATAATATGGTATTATTAGGCACCCCCCTGCCCCCTACGAAACAGGTGGATGGGGAAAACGCCTAAGTTTGCCCGATTTCAACCAAAATTGGTATAAGAGAATTTTTGGGGATAAGGAATACGAATTTTTGATCAGATTTTGAAAATTCAAATTTTTAAAAAAATCATAAAAGCAGTTTTGGAGGAGACTCTCCATGATGGGAATTGACACGGTTACGTCACAACCGCCTCTTGGATTAGGAGAACAGAACCATTGAAGGAATATCCAAGGAAATTTATTATATGAGACCCATCAGTTTCTTTTTCTTCTCTCTTCTCGCCCATTATCATCTTCTAATCATATATTTTTCAATCATTCGGAAATGACGGGGTTATTAAAATTTGAAGTAATCTTAGATAGCAAAATATTTAAAAAAATAAATAAAAAAACACTTATCTTTTACCTAAATTATATGCTCTCTGCTTTTTCCTTAATTATTACAAGTAATAAAAGCTTCAAAAATTTATACAATAAAAACTATTTGCCAGTTCAGCTAGCAACAAGTTCATTTAAAATTGCATTAAATACAAGTATGTACGCCAGTGATAAATCGATATTCATCATCATGTATCATGAATAGAGAGGACGCGTAATGGTAATATCCAACCAGCAAGTCAACGCGATTCACAGCGAGTCTTTTATTCTTAGCTGAATTCGCCAGGATGAACCGGGGTAATATTTATTTAAAATTAAAACATAAATAATCCGGCCCGTTGAGAATTTGGTTGAATATAAAAATTCAAAAACACGTTGAGATTTTTAATTTCCTTTAATCGTGCTATCTTGGATTTTGTGTATGTCATTTAGTTTACGAGGTATGGCAATTTTTTTATTTTTTTAATAGGACACCCTGTATATTTTGCAATTTTTTAAATCTACAAACAATTCTCTCTTCAGCAATACCACACAGTAGGATCTATCTTTTACGATAATCAATATATTTTTATCTAAATCTGTATATCTCCCGTAAAACAGGGCATATACAACAATTACATGCAAGTTTAAATGCCTCTATCTTGGAAACCATAAAAGATAGAGTATTAGTGTGTGATATTGTCAAAAATATAATTTTTTTTTGGAATTCAAAAATGTCAAACTCTACAGGGCGTCCTTTTTAAACTCGTAAACAAAACGACATAAAAAAAATCCAAGATAGCACGATTAAAGAAAATTAAATATCTCAGTTGACTTGTTTTTGGATTTTTTTATAATTCTCCGCTAGAAGCACCGTTTCGTTTAAATAATCCACCCTGTATAATATTAAAAGGCTTTTTACCAACTTATTAAAGTAAATAAAAAATAAGTTTACATTTGAATTGTTTGAGTACAATTAATGTATTTATTTTTTTAATTCGTGCAGGGTCCCATCCGTTATCCTGGAATGGCTGATATGTAAGTTTTGTATTTTTTTATAGTTATTTAACAATGTATTATTTTTTTTATGGATAAGTATAGAAATCAACAAGCAGATTCGTCTGCGCGCTGCACTCTTGCCATTTTTTACATTTACTTGAATAAAGATTATTATATTATAAAGGCTTTTGACTCAAAATTTATTTCCCACAAAACTTGTGTTAACTTTACATCCTCTATACCTTGCTACCTACACTCTCCTATGGGTCCCCTCGTAGAACTATGGAATTCAGTTAGTTCAGTACAGATGGCGCTTACGGTCCCGTTGAAAAATGGATTTTTGTTCTTGCCCAAAATTTGCTCTTATAAGGATGAGTCGTCTCACTCGTCTCTCGTCTCACGTCTGAGAGGCGAGGCCACAGAAGAGCACTGTTCTGTAACGAGGCGGTCGGTGGTTAGTTTTGTTAGAGGTGTGATGCAGAGAGGATCTAAAAGACGACGAAATTAGAGGAGACAAAGACGCTGCCCAGTTAGTCGTAGTTTTATGCCCGTGTTTAAAGCCAGTGCCGTTTTCTTTTTGTCGGGGTTACGGTTAACCTTGGTCCTAAAATTTCCCAGAAGTATAAGCAAAAGAAGGAGACCTCGATTGTGTAACATCTTTAAATATTATGTAAATTTACAGATAATTGTTTATGTTTATGTGTATATAATCATAAGTTTTTAATTTTTATGAATTTCCGAATTATACTTAAATTTTTACATAAAAAATACTATGACGTCATCTATTAGCTGACATGAACAGAACAAATGGACGTAATAGCACATCCTGTGAAGATCCATACCTTGAGAACCGCAACTATTCTAAACCGGCAAAATAGGCTGGTTCCGATTCTCAAGGCATCAAACATGACAGGATGCTGATAAAATATAATCCGGAAATTCATAAAAACTAAAAACTTTTGATTATATACACCTGTAAACATAAACAATTATCTGTCAATTTAAACAATATTCAAAGATATTACACAATCGAGGTCTCCTCTCCTCCTTGTGGTGACAATTAAGGTTGTACTTTTTTTTTAATGGACAATCTTATATTGTTTAATTTTTTAAGATGTTAGCTTCTTAAATAGCATATAAATGTGCCAGAGTGCACAAGCTTTTAGAAAAAAGAAAACCTATTTTTTTCTTTCGCTAAAGTAGGGAAATATAAAAAAGAATAATTTAATCCAAACGAAATATTTGAAAATTCTCCAATTTTTTAAAACATTGGGTTTATTCTAAACCGCTCTTAGTTTAAAACCTCCGAGAAAAATGACAGCACCTTAGCTTTTTTTTTATCGAAGAAAAAATTGAAAATTTTGAAAAATTCTTATAATATTTTTCTTAACAAAATAAACACCTGTACAAAAGTTCAGATAATTTCTATATTTAGTTTTACCTATATGCAGTTTTCTTTTTAATATCTGGGGAGAAACTGGCCTTAAGTTAAGAGATAAGTGATCTTGATTGAGTTAGTACATTCCTTAAACTTTTTGTATTATCCAGCGCTAAAAAAATAGAGGTTTTGACAAAATATTGGTCAACACACAGTTTGGTGTCGGACATTGTTTTGGCGTTTTAGTAATCTGATAAAAAAATGTACTGTTTTCTACAAATACGAGTATTTACGACAATTTTATTGTAAAACTGAAAACTGTATACTGGCGCAACACAAAAATGAAATGAAAACATATATAAAATACACAGCAAAAACAACAAATCTAAAAAAAAAGTTTAAGTAAAATAGAAATAAAGATGCCTATTCTTCTTCCCAGTATTTTAAAAATAAATTGTCAAAAACTAGCGCGAAAAAACGAGTCGGCACGACAAAATCAGTTATTTTTTCTCCGGCACCAAATTTTTAGTTGTTGTAATATTTCGAATTACATTTAATTTAGGGTGACCAGATGTCTTTGCACAAAAGAAGGACAATCAAGGATAAAAAAGCCCGATTTTCAATAAAAAAACCTGACATTTAAAAAAATATATATTATTAATTTAAACAAATTTTCATTAGGTACAGAACAGCATTACACATAAAAATGCATATATACTTATCAGAAGAACCAATTTGTTTTGAAAGGTAAGGGTTGTCCGCAAAATAAAAATAAATTTTTAAGTTAAAATTGTAATACTAGACACTTAAAGTAAATATTTCAACGCATCGGTATCGGTATAACTAACGCGTTCGAGAAAAAAACAAAATATACTACATTTTTTCTAAAGGTGCGATGACAGAACTGCTGATTGAAATAGTTGCGTACGTTCGTGGATCCGTAACGTCACGGACATCCCTCCGCACGCAACAACTGGAATCAGCTGTTCTGTCATTGCACCCGTCAAAAAAGCGGGCAAACGATATCGTGCTTTATGCACGACAAGGTTACTTTATTTTTGGCATACCACAAACTATAGATAGAGAATACCCACATGTCCACCCACCTTTTCCGGACGTCTGGTCACCCTATCTAATCCATATTGACCCTAAAATAACTTAAATTCTTGTACTTTATCCACGTAACTATGATTTATATTACAACTGAAAAGTTAATACCAATAAAATCCTTGGGGACAGCAGAAGGTCCCTAATATGTGGCTTAGTGTCTTAATATCGTCGTCATATTGCTAACGGACTTAATATATATTGAGGTTAATATCTAGCATGTTTCCATTTATTTTGTTACATTATTTTATGAAGGCGAAGGCATTTTTCTCAATCAGAAAATAGCGCATTTTAGTACCACATATTATTCGCTCCGGAAGATCAATATTCTATGGAATAAGGAAAAAGTCAAATATCTCTAAAACTACCAAACCGAATTTCATGTGTGATACATAATTTTTAAGGTAATTTTATGCCCATTTTAGAAAGTAAAAAAAATAGGAGTCATTCCAAAAGAAAAATACCAACTTTACTACACAACTCGATATATCTCAAAAACTAAAACAGCTAGAGAAAAGCTGTTTCCACCAAAAAACTCCTCAGAAAAAATCTATTAAAAAGATTTTTACACAAAACGAAAATTTTCATAAATAACAAAGTTATAAGGCTTTTTCCAAAATGCAAACTTTTAAAAAACCCCCCGTAGCTCGAAAACAGCTTGACATATCAAGATACCGTTTTCACCATTTCACCAAACTCCCCTGGAAGTATCTTAAACCCCCCAAAAGTGTCCAATTTGAAACGCTCTGTAAATAATTAGTACAAAATTATGACATATCAACTTTCATTAAATCTGTCTCCTAAGCATGGGGGGGGGGGTGCTGCTTAGCGCCAAGCCACACCCTCCCATTTGAAGTGCATTAAGCACAAAATTATTTAAAAGCGGAAATTTTTACAATATCCAAATTAGGTTTCGTTCAGGGGGGGGGGGTGTGTAGCTTTATTCAGCCTTACACACAACACTTGCAGCACCTTTTTGCAACGCTTGTTAAAAAAAAAATTCGATTAAACAAATTTTTTTGACATCAATCCATCCACAAATATCTTAATTTACTGAGTGGAACAAAGAAACTACTACATAAGCATATATTTTTTAAAATTTACCAGTTATTAGATAAAAGGGAGATAGATTTAACGCACACCTCGATTTTCTTTTTCACTCAACCGTCCTTAATGACAAAAAATAGTTTTTTTTTCTTAATTTTTAACAGATGGGTTGACAGATGTCAATAAAAATGTATTTAATCAAATCTCTTTTTTAACAAGTGGTATCTTCTCATGAAAAAAATGTTGCTAGGCCCTGGGCCTTTAGTGAGGGCCCCGAAATGAGCCGCCAATAATGTCCTTGTGTCCGCGTAGTAAACAAAGAAATATATAGTTTATTCTAAAGCTAAAACAATTGACAAAAAAATAAGATTTTAAAAATTTTTGACACATTGTGTCATCAATCAAAAAGAGCTAGTGCGTTAATTTTATTTTTTAACAAACTTTGCCACAAGTGGTGCCTTCTAATTGAAAAAATAATAGGCGGAAAGTTCGTAAAAATTATTAAAAATTCGCTTTTAGCTTTTTTAAAACCTTTTCTCTAAAGCCGCTAGAAGCACCGTTCCATTTAAATAATCCATCCTGTATATCAGAGGTATAAAGAACATTATCAATAAATTATAAGTTTCATAAGTCTCAAAATATTTTTTTGATTATATAACATTACATAAATATTCAGAAAACAAGTCATGCGCGGAAAAGGCATCGGTAAAACAAGATAATATTCTATCAATCTTCTTTAGGGCCGCCAGGATAAAAACATGTTCACTTTTTGTTTTAAAATTACCGTGAAAAATCCTATTATTATTTTCAATTTCAATAATTTGAAATATATTGTTCGATTGGGAGCCGGTGCAGTGAAGCATCCTTGTGATTTCGCAGCGGTTGAGTTCTTCGGTCCTCGCTTGCTTATGGATAATGAGAAGGAAGAATTGCACAAAGAAGATAATGAAAGAGTGGCTACAAGTTTAGACAATCGCTTATTTTTCCTTATTCCAATATCTGAAATTTTCACTTAAGATTCAGATGGAGAGGAATTTGTCTGAGATAATTTTCTAGGACGTTAAATGCAATATTGTTAGATTTGTTCGCTTGAAAAGACCAAAAACAACGTTTTTTTTTTAAGTAGAAATTTAAAGAAAAAAATATTGACTTGATCAATAAAACCAACTATCAAATTGGTATGTTATAGCTGAAAACCTCGTGTGCAGTATTTTAAATTGGACAAATCTTCCGATGTGCTGCAGGAGCTCTGTAATGTCCTTCCAAAGTTTCACTTTCACATTTTCTATTCATTTTATAAATGCAGTCAGTCTCTGACGTTTTGCCTTAAACTAGGTCAGTCTGACAATTTACAAAAATTCAAAATGTTTGCTTATTTTTGACAACAAAACATTGTCAAATTCCAAACGTTGGATGGAAATTATAAAGCTTCTGCAGCCCATCGGAAGATTTGTCCAATTGAAGAGGATATCATCTATAACACCGAAGTATCGAAGCATTTCACCGATACCCAACGCCCATAATGTGTGCCTCCTCCTTTTGCAGTAAAAGTTTGAAACACTATTTTCGGGGTTTTTACATAATTTTGAATTTTTCACATAAGTATTTTATTGCACTTTAACTGCTGGCAACTGCTAGCACCGACAACGATATGCATTTTTTAATTATTTTTATATGGTAGAGTTTGCCTTTCAAAAAGTGCAAAATAAGCAATATTTTTGTACTTTGTTTTCAATAAAGCAAGAAGTGATTTAAAAATATTTTGGTAAAAGCAAAAAATAAATAAACCTCCTGAAATAAATATAGAGCATGTAAAAATGTGTACAAAAAAATACAAAAAGTTAGTACTGGCAAACAACTTACATCTTGTTATAAAATATGGCATTGTATTACATCTATTTGTAGTAGAAAGTTTAGGAATATGATGGTGATCCATCTAAGAATCATTATCCTCTTATTGAGTTATGCGCGGGTTAGGATTTGATCTAAATGGGACTTCCTGTGTGACATTAGGCAATCCCTGGAGTGGATCATTCCGGAGATATCCCTGGACAATTTTCATTTAATTTCTAGTTCGGCTGTCCTAATGCAGGCCAAATCAATGCCAACTAAGTACTTCCTACTTAGTACTTTGCCGTTATTGGCAGTTCGAAAAGCAAGCTTGGTTTCGATCGTTCACATTGACAGGATTTCCTCCACTTGAGCCTTGAGTTCTATGGGCACTATTAACTTAATCGTCGGGTCATCAACTACCTTCGAACCCAAGACTAGGTAATTTTTTATCTGGTCTTACTGTCCTTCAGTAGTCTACCGACTTGGGGAGTGTGTAACTAGGACCGCCTCCACGGGATACCGACCCCATCCGGCCCGGTTATCGGCGTGAATGGAGGGATAGGAACAAGTTACCTTTTACACTCTTCCCTGGATTTTTTAGCCTATTAAGTTTTATCCAAGGCTGAACACTTTAGAAAAAATGTTTTAGGACTGTGCGGGGTTTGAACCCACGACAGGCTGGCAACCAAGAAACCTAACTTGACCGTGTGAGTCGGCTAACCAGCTGAACCACCTAGGCCGGTAATATTTTAGGTAAATACCTTTTAAAATGTTTTTAGATGTATTAAAATATGTTCACGTTTTTTGCTAATTTTATATAAAGACTTTTTGAACTTGATATTTTATTAAAAAAACTTTTAAAGAACATGCTTTTATTAAATGCACTCAAAAGTAGAAAATATTTTTTTGTCTTTCTTATGCGAGAATGCCCTAAAACTAATTTTTTTTTTGACAGGTTTCAAAATGTCAAATGACGAATACGCCAAAAATTTGGTACATAATAGCTTCATTATCTGTGTTTGAGGTTATAAAGTTGGTGATTTTTTAGACCACTTCTGAGGGGTGGTTTAAATTTATAGCCCCCAGAAAGGATTGTTTTGTGGCAATAAGTTCGTTTATAATTCGTTTATAATTTCGCTAAGTAACCGTTTTAACAAGGATTCATTTACCTTATTTAATATCCCAATTTGTTCATTAACCAATAAATCACCTCCAATTTTGTCCAGAAAAACGTAATATTTTGAACCCATTTTCATCACAAAAAATATATTTAGGACGGCACTACGAGGCAAAACAAACATAAGTGAAGGTCACTGATTATGCACGAAAAATATACCAAACAAAAAACCAAAACAACTATATTAATTTATTTACAAACTGAAATTAAAACATTGAGGTTATCTAAAAGCTCAGTCAAGAAAACTTTCCTTACTCAAAGCCCACTCATTTCAAAGCTGTAGCTATCATCAGTAGAGTTTGGTGCAAGTCAAGGTACAAGCAGAGGTAAGAGATCTGAACTCGCTGTTTTTAATTTGTGATTTGAACGCACCTAATATTTTGAAACTGACATTTCGACAGTGACAGAAATGTAAACAAAACTTGCATTTAAGTTTTTTAATACATTTCATAAATAAAAACGCCTTTTAAATAAATACAAAATTAATATAGTCCTTATTTTATTATTATCCATGTAAATAAAATTAATTAACAAGGTTAAGTTTTAATTAGAGTGACATATAACCCCAATTTTAATTTTTTCTACATTGCAGAGTATTTACTATTTAAACCCCGCGCGGGTTTAAAATTTTTAATTTTATTTTCTTCTAAATTGAAACTTTCTTCTTAAATCCAACAAAAGATTGTGTTGATGATTATTCAATAAACAAATTTATTAAAATGTTTCTTATAAATCAAACTATGTCCAAAACTCAAGGAGGGTTGGTTTAAAATGCTTAAAACCAAAAATTTCACTTAAACTTAGGACACTTCTAAAATGGACTAAACCCTTTTAGACTTTATTTGCGCCAAATAGGAATAACGATTTTTGTAGTTATCTGTATCACAGCCTAAAAACTGGTTAATTAATTCGTATTTTTCTTTTCGTAAGAACAGATATTTTTCATCATCTTTTAATTACTAATTGTTATTTAATATTTTCCGTCTATATGTATATACTAAATAAAAAGAAAATATCAACAAAATTCACACCACACTGCCCTCAGAAAAGTTAGGTTATGTTTCATTTAACGAAATTTTACGTTATCTTATTTTACATTCCAAAAACTCCAAAATGTCCCTGCGCTTGCATTTTCCGAAAAAAAATCCGTAGCGATAATAAGACTCCTAATCAAGTTAGCCTGGAAAAAATGCAAAGGCAAAAACTTTTCTGGGCGCCACACAGAGGTCGAAATGACGAAACTGGGACGACAAAAACCCTGAAATGAAACTTTAAATAAAGTATTTTTTTATTATTTTTTAAAATACATATGTCCCTGGTGTTCAACCATTATATTATTATTCTCATAGTAGGTCATGGCGAGACGAAAAAGAAGCGCAAACTTGCAAGTCAACTTAAATTGCATCAATGAGTCGTTTTTTTTTCTGTAAAATTCTATAAAGTTTGAGATTATCTTATGGATTTTCAGTACAAAAATTAACTGTAATGTTATGGTCTGGAGATATAGAGGTGTGTGCTGGTTAATTTAACATAATCTTAGCATATTAATTTATTTCAATTAACTCATTTTTTGGGACTTTTAAAAAATGCTACAAAATAAGAAGGCATTTTTTATATTGTCAAACTTTAGAAAGCATTTAAAAAAAAGGTAAAAAAGATATTTTTCATTTCTTGTAAAATCAAAGCCGACATTCTCTTCTTTAATGCAGCAAAATATAGTTTGCGTCTATTTGCGACTTTCGAAGATATATAAGTATTTTTGGCACCATGTTACGTAATCATGTATTGGAGTAGAAAACCTAAGAACTAAAAGAAATAGGTTTTTTTTCTTACAATGTCTATCATATTTCAGTTAAATTTTGCTAGCTCATTTATAAAAGATTTGTTTATAATTTCATAATAAATAGGAGGCTATAAAAGTTTATACAAGGTGTCTAAACTTTCTGTCATTATTGGTTTGTAGTTTTATTATTCACCCTTGATCAAAAAACTAAAAACAAAGTTCGTAGGCGAAAAATTAGGGCCTATTTTCGTCTTCTTTAAATTTTATGTGCAGGGTGACTTTTTATAAACCGCGGAGCCGAGATAAAAAGAATTTGTTATAAGAGTACTTTGTCCATGGCAAATAAACTAAAAAACATACTTTTTTAGAATATGAAAAATTTGGAAATATATAGGGTTTTCAATTTAAATTACGTTATTTTTGTCTGACATTAAGGGACATGGAAAAAGTACTCTTATATCAAATGCTTTTTATTTCAACTTCCTAAACCCAAAAATAAAAAAGTTTGCCACAAGCAAGATTTTTAAAAATTCAGGTAATGATTATCAAATATCACTATAAAAATAAGATTATTTTCAAAAATATTTTTGAAGTATACTTAATTGATGGGTAAACAAGTATTATACCATTACTATAAACAGTGCACAACCATTCAACTAATTTTGTTTAATTTGTGGTCTAACTAGCTAAATACCCGCTTTTTTTACTCCTACCAACTTAATTAAACCCCTACCACGCACCCCTCTCCCACTCTCGTTCTTTACCCTTCCACCCACCGCTTCTCTCCCTTACCTTCCACTTAGTTAAGATATCTTCATAATAAATATATTCAAAAACAATTTCACTTGACAGCTGTCAGTAAGCGAAATGTCAAATAAAAAGTAACCTATAAGTCAATCCAGCAGGTCACATTCCATGCTCTTATTAAATTTTATCCAAATCGGTTTAGCCATTTTTGCGTGATTAAAGACCAACCACAAACACATATCAACACACAAACTTTCGCATTTATAGCATAAGTAGGATAAAACAAAATTATGATTGTTTTCCACAAACCAAAACTACACTTTTTTGCACTCGACGCGCGTTTCGCTAACAACGTTAGCATCATCAGGAGACGATAAACAATGAACTAAATTAATCTACGCTCTATCTTATATACAATCCTTTAGTGGGCGGAGATAAGACTAATAAATTGTGATTGATCACGATTTTTAATCCTACCTCCCCTCAACCAAAGAATAAAGTGTACTAAACGCGATAGGTCCTCTATCTTTATTTAAACTATTTCTGGATTTAATGATTTCCATACTTTCATATGCATTCAAAAGTCTTTTGTTTGGTACACTTTTTAGAAGTTTTAGGTTATCTAATGTGAATCTATGATTGTTTTCAAAAGCATGCTCGGCCACACTTGACTTTTCTGTTCTTCCGTATTTTAAGTGTGCTAAGTGTTCTTTAAAACGTGTTTGAATAGAGCGTCTCGTTTGGCCAACATATTTTTTATCACAATCCATGCAACTAATTTCGTAAATTCCACTTTTTTCTAGAACTGTAGTTTTATCCTTGGGATTTCCTAGTAAGCTTCTTATTGTGTTGCCGGATTGATATACTAATTTAAGACCGGTGTTATTAAATACTTTCTGTAATCCTTTCGTATAATTAGGATTATACGGAATTGATACAAATTTTGAGTCGCAGGTATCTTTTTGTCTGAAAAAGGTAGAATTCCGAAAGGTCTTTTGAAAAGAATGTCTATTTATCAGCTTATTTATTAAGCCTTCGTCGTAACCGTTTTCGCCAGCTATATTCCTAATCCTATTCTTTTCTGCTTCAAATCTTTCTTTGTTTAAGGGGAAATTTACTAATCTATATGTTAAAAAGTGCAAACTTGCAAGCTTATGTTGTAAGCAATGAAAAGAGTCATTTGGAATATACCTGTTGGTGGCCGTGCCTTTTCTGTATAGAAAGGCACGGCTACCAACAGGTATATTCCAAATGACTCTTTTCATTGCTTACAACATAAGCTTGCAAGTTTGCACTTTTTAACATATAGATTAGTAAATTTCCCCTTAAACAAAGAAAGATTTGAAGCAGAAAAGAATAGGATTAGGAATATATACTATACAGAAAAGGCACGGCCACCAACAGGTATATTCCAAATGACTCTTTTCATTGCTTACAACATAAGCTTGCAAGTTTGCACTTTTTAACATATAGATTAGTAAATTTCCCCTTAAACAAAGAAAGATTTGAAGCAGAAAAGAATAGGATTAGGAATATAGCTGGCGAAAACGGTTACGACGAAGGCTTAATAAATAAGCTGATAAATAGACATTCTTTTCAAAAGACCTTTCGGAATTCTACCTTTTTCAGACAAAAAGATACCTGCGACTCAAAATTTGTATCAATTCCGTATAATCCTAATTATACGAAAGGATTACAGAAAGTATTTAATAACACCGGTCTTAAATTAGTATATCAATCCGGTAACACAATAAGAAGCTTACTAGGAAATCCCAAGGATAAAACTACAGTTCTAGAAAAAAGTGGAATTTACGAAATTAGTTGCATGGATTGTGATAAAAAATATGTTGGCCAAACGAGACGCTCTATTCAAACACGTTTTAAAGAACACTTAGCACACTTAAAATACGGAAGAACAGAAAAGTCAAGTGTGGCCGAGCATGCTTTTGAAAACAATCATAGATTCACATTAGATAACCTAAAACTTCTAAAAAGTGTACCAAACAAAAGACTTTTGAATGCATATGAAAGTATGGAAATCATTAAATCCAGAAATAGTTTAAATAAAGATAGAGGACCTATCGCGTTTAGTACACTTTATTCTTTGGTTGAGGGGAGGTAGGATTAAAAATCGTGATCAATCACAATTTATTAGTCTTATCTCCGCCCACTAAAGGATTGTATATGAGATAGAGCGTAGATTAATTTAGTTCATTGTTTATCGTCTCCTGATGATGCTAACGTTGTTAGCGAAACGCGCGTCGAGTGCAAAAAAGTGTAGTTTTGGTTTGTGGAAAACAATCATAATTTTGTTTTAGTGCAACCAAAGGTTCCAAATTCCCAACATAGTATAAGTAGGATAGTAGGATTGATTTTTTATTTAATTTATATGTGCATTCGTTGTAAGAAGTCCGCTAAGCAATAAAACTTCTTGAGCAGGTAAGTCGGTGGTTCTCAAATAATAAATTATATTTTTGGAACATGACGAATTACATTTTCTAAATAATAGTAGTTTTTATAACTAGTGACTAAAATAGTGCATTTTTACAAACGTTGGTTTAAATAACAAGCGCAGACAAAATTATTTTTTTGCATCGGTAATTAGGAAAGTCATGGTTTGATATTTGTAAGCACCTAAATCGCTTAAAGTTAATAAAAAATAATTAGGTAAAAAAAGATTATTTCTTAGCTTTTATAGCACTTAGGCAAATTAGTTTTACGAATTCTTTTTTATGAAGTTTTGTTTCTAAAAAGAACCGATATTGCAGTCTTGCGATAGAACGCACCTAGTTATAAATGCATACTAAAAATAGTCTTCCTCTGCATCTGAAATATCATCCATGCTTTCAGAATCATTATCATCATCCGTAATAATTAACGGTCTTACTTCGTATATAACCTGTTCTGTCTCATAAGATTCAAAAACAATTTTTTTCACTTTGCCCACTTTGCTAAGTGCCTCCTCCCACAACTTTATAACGCTATAGATCAAAGGTTTTTGAATGCTGTCGAACCCTTTTATATGGTCTCTCCAATTCCTCTTCACTCTTTTTTCGAAGTCTTCTTAAGGTCTTATCTGAAATGCCGCGAGCATCAGACGTTCGTTTTTGCACTGCCAAAACAGACACTAATGGGCCCGAGTTATTTTTTTCTAACGTAAAATAATGTTCCACTTGTAATACCAAACGGCGTTCATCTGGAAATAAACACCTTCTAGGCGTTGTGTCACCTTGCTGAACATTTACTTTTCTTTATAACTGCTTTAACTTCCATAATTCACACACAATCATAAACAAACTAAAAGCAAATAAAAGCATACCTTCTGATTTAAAATAGAACATACCATCCCCAACTGGAGCAAATTTGAATTATTTCTTGGCAAATAGTGATTATTAGCATTGACGACAGCTCCAGATTTATCTATAATGACCGCAAAATAATTAAATTCTCGGAAAAAATACCTCTCAAAATCTTTAACTTATTGATACAAAAAGTTTTTCAAAAGAATAAGTGAAAAATAAAATAAAGTAGAAATATTTATCGTGGTATAACGCGTAAATCTTAAATAATTTTGTTTTAAGACCGCTGATTTAGCCCACTCGAATACAGTGAAACAGTGGGATGTCTGGTATGATCCAGTACAGCGAGGGCATTCTAATTTAACTGACTTACTGTTCAAAAAGCGATAACAACTTTTGGAGATTTAATCCGATATCGGACTTCCTACAGCGAACCGACTTTAACTTGTTTACTTGAGTTGAAAATAACATAATTACGCCATAAAATCTGAACATAAATTCACAATAGATTTTTCGCTTTTGGCCTTGTCCAGGGCCAACCCTTAATTTTATATTATTTAGTTATGACCCCACTATGGGGTTCGATTAGTATTGGATGTTCGATTATGTCCAATTACGGGCAGTCGATTGCATCTAGAACTGGCACTCCCGTAATCCCCGAGATGCTGTAAAAGAACAAGCCAATGACTGCCCGGCTTGAAATTTTGGAGGGAATTAAGAGCAATAAGGTGCGATTTTGGTAAGTGCGGTTTTTCAACATTAGCTCAGTGGCGCAACTTAAAGAAATTTAAATAAAATAGAAACCAAAGTTATGATTGTTTTCCACAAAGCAAAACTACACTTTTTTGCACTCGACGCGCGTTTCGCTAACGACGTTAGCAACATCAGGAAACGATAAACAATAAACTAAATTAACCTACACTCTATCTTATATATTATCTTTTAGTGGGCGGAGATAAGACTAATAATTTTTGATTTGTCACGCTTTATAATCCTATCTCAACTAAAGAATAAGGTGTACAAAACGGAATGGGATCTCTATCTTTATTTAAACTATTTCTGGATTTAATGATTTCCATACTTTCATATGCATTCAAAAGTCTTTTGTTTGGTATCTAATCTATGATTGTTTTCTAAAGCATGCTCGGCCACACTTGACTTTTCTGTTCTTCCATATTTTAAGTGTGCTAAGTGTTCTTTGAATCGTGTTTGGAAAGAGCGTCTCGTTTAGCCAACATATTTTTTGTCACAATCCATGCAACTAATTTCGTAAATTTAACTTTTTTCTAGAACTTTAGTTTTCTCCTTGGGATTTCCTAGTAAACTTCTTATTGTGTTTCCGGATTGATATACTAATTTAAGACCGGTGTTATTAAATACCTTTTGTAATCCTTTCGTATAATTAGGATTATAAGGAATTGATACAAATTTAGAGTTGGAGGTATCATTTTGCCTGAAAAAAAGTGGAATTCCGAAAGGTCTTTTGAAAAGAATGTCTATTTATCAGCTTATTTATTAAGCCTTCGTCGTAACCGTTTTCGCCAGCTATATTCCTAATTCTATTCTTTTCTGTTTCAAATCTTTCTTTGTTTAAGGATAAATTTACTAATCTATATGTTAAAAAGTGCAAACTTGCAAGCTTATGTTGTAAGCAATGAAAAGAGTCATTTGAGCTATACGTGTTGGTGGCCGGTCCTTTTCTGTATAGGTCAAATTCAAATTTTTATTTTTATTTCTTATAACTAAAGTGTCTAGATATGGTAGTGTACCGTTGTTCTCTGTTTCATAAGTAAATTTAATTGTGGGAAATTTGTCATTTATTTTTTCCATAAAACTTTCAATACTAGTTACTTTAGTGTTGAATACTGCAAACACATCGTCTACATACCTGAACCATACTCTGGGGAAATATTCACATTCTTTACTTGTATCTGATTCAAATTTGCTCATAAAGAGGTTTGCATTACCCATTGTGGTTCCTTGTAACTGTTGGTAGTAGTTATTTTTATATTGAAAGTAACTTTGATTCACGCAGAGTTTTCTTAAAGATAGGTATTCTAAAGTCTGTTTGTATTCTAGATTGTTTTTTCTTAGTAGTTCCTCCAGGTATTGTAAAGTATTGGGGAACGGCACAATAGGGAACAGTGAACTTACATCAAACGAGATTAAAATTTCACCTTCTTGGAGTAAAATATCTTTAACTTTGTCGATAAATTCAAGGGAATTTTGAATAGAAAAACCTTTTTCCTTTATAGGTAAATTTTCAAATTCGTTTGCCAGCCATTTCGAAATATTGTAAGTAGGTGATCCTACAGCAGAAACCATAGGTCTAACCGATTTTCCAGGCTTGTGGATTTTCGGAAGACAATACAGTTTCGGCATAGTAGGATTGCTTACTTGTAGCTTATATTTGGTTTGTGGAAAACAATCATAACTCTGTTTTAGTGCAACCAAAGGTTTCAAATTTTCCCAACATAGTTAAAATAGGAACTGCATAAAAACTTGAGGCAAATCACACATCTCAGCGTAAATTCCGGAAATGTAGACCGAGAAATGTAGATTGCCGAGTTTCCATAATTATCCCTTAATATCCCATAATTATGTAATATAGCAATAAGTAGCATAAATACAAGACATTATTCTGATAAAGTAGGTATAGTGCCGAAAAAGTTCAGTTTAAAATGCATGAGAAAGTTCACTTAATATAATGTTTAGTTTTACCTTCTAGAAATCATTATTGAGATCAGGATTAGGATAATCTGACAACCAGGCCAAAAAAGTTATTGAATTTATCGTGCCATCTTAGGTCCGACAGATCCGACGGGTTTTTGTTTGTTTTATGCGTTTTATGTAATTGTTATTTACTACACTTATATCGTCGCCTTAAAGCAGAACGATCCTATCTGAAAAAAGTAAACTTTTCAGTAAAGCGTTTTTTGTGACTTAAAGATTTGTTCAGGAGAATCTCCAGATCCCTGTCACTTTCTGCACTCTTGAGATCGTTGTTGCCAATTTTGTAAGAAAATTGAATTTTATCTTTTTATGAGTAAAAGTTATTTTACCGCATTTTTCAAAATTTAGTTTAAGTCTGTTGAGATTACAAAAATTATGAAATCCTACAAAATTCTATCGAAAGTTTTTACAGTCTTATACTTCGGTTAATTTTATAGGCTTTCAAATCGTCAGAAAACCAGGCACTTATGGAGGAATAGAAATAGTTGGTTATATTATTTATTTAAATGGAGAAAAACAACGGACCTAGATGAGACCCTTGGGGAACTCCAGAAGTTACATCCACAAATTCAGAAATACCGTTCCCTATTCTTACACACTGCTGTCGACCAGACACATAGCTCTTGGATAAATCCAGGAGTTTGTCGTACACACGGAAATTCTCCAAATTAACTAGCAATGTTGGATGATGAACTTTGTTTTATAGACTCTAAGTTTGTATTATAGTTTTTTCTTTTCAGGCACTATTTTTAAAAGGATGTCTTGCTCTGTAAAGGGAGGCAGATGTCTGTTGTTACTAAACTGCAGAAAATTAAAAAACAAACATTAAAGTTAACAGCTGTCTGTACTCTAAAAAAAAGAGGTTGGATTGCCGATTTTAACGTAGCTGATATCAAAATGGATGCCCAACAAATCTAAAATCTCGCAAACTTAATTTTTAGTTTAAAGTTAACATAAAATGTAAAAAATTTTCTTATTTATAACAACTGTAGTAAAACATTTTTTTACAGAACATATCTTATATATATCTTATAAAAATATGACCAAAACGCGTTCTGGCAAAAGGGCCAGAACGCGTTCTGGTCTATATGCTGGTGACCAGGACGCGTTTTAGTCATATTTTTCCGTCCATTGGCCGAAATCGGTTTTATATTAAATAATGAATATACTATTATATACCTAGGTACCAAAAACTGTGGTTCCCTTTTGAGCCTTCGCCCTTTAAGTCACGCCAAGCCGCTGGTTAGTGGCCTCATAAATATATATTTGTTCTTAAAACGGGTTCAAAATACGGCGTTTTTCTGGACAAAATTGGAGGTGTTTTATTGGTTAATGAACAATTTGCAATATTAAATTAGGTAAATTAATCCTTTTAAAAACGATTCCTCTCAGAAATTGTAAATGAACTGACTACCAATAGCCTCAAAACGGTACTTTTTAGGGGGTTATAAATTGAAACCACTTCCGCCCCCTCCCCAGAGGTAGTTTAAAAAATCACCAACTTTATAACCTAAAATACAGATAATGAAGCTATTCTATGCCAAGTTTTTGGCGTATACATCATTTTCCATTTTAACACCTGTCAAAAAATTTTAGTTTTAGGACATTTTCTCCTAAAATGTGATATATTTAGAGGAAAAAAGTAGTTTTTGTGGTATTTCGCAATAACTATACAAAATAATCAGTACCTTTGTGTCTTTTCTATTGAGGTAATTGTTTTTAAAAAAAAATGCTTTTAAAATTTAGTACCACCCACAGGCCTTATTATTTAAACCTGTGGGGGTACTATTGCAGATCTTAGTAAATCCCACTGTTAAGGGACTTCAGATCAAAAGAATATTGTGATAGAAAATACTTTATCTACTGCACTGATCTTCGATTAGGACGTTGCCACTGCAGACCTGAGGGACTCAAAGAGAGCGGTCGTTTCAGCGGGTTATAGGCCAGTAATGGGCCCTCAGATGTGTCATAAACGTAGCGGACTTTTAGAAACTGACCGGTGAACGCCAGCAGCTTCTGAATTATTTATTAGCATTCCAGATGTTTTATAGCTTGTCTTGTTGATGCATGACTGTGTATTTTAGAACACGATATAGGTACTTAAAACGGTATGGCCTTGCGCATCTCGTCGTGACGTTACTTTTCGACCCGATACCAACACATGTGGATAAGGTATTAATTTGTTTTAAATTGAAAAGGATGATAAATTTGTTCAATAAAATTGGTAAAAAAGAAGACTAAATTTTAGAAGAAAAATAAACAGGTTGGACCTAAATAAATCATAACCCAAAAATAAACGTCTGCCGTTTCCTAAAACATGAGTTTCAAAATAAATAATAAAAATTTACAATTTTTTGAGTTTATATTGTCGTTTCTTTGGCAGGCAATTATTTATTATTTTTCTAAATCTTTTTCCTTTGGAAACCTGAAGTGTTTTCTAATTTTGTCATAATTCTTACATCGAAAAACAGCGCACTCTGGCATTGTAAATAATTTTTGATTAAACAAGACAAAATAAACTTTAACTTTTAAATGTAATCACTATCAATCAACAAAGTGGTACCGCCACAACTTGTGTGTTGGTATCGTAGCAGCAGTCTTTCGATCAAATCGTAATTATTTGGGGGGGTACGCGAAACGAGAATACTTCTGTTTTTCAGAGTTTCGAATAGAACATAAGATAAATATTAGGAGAACTCCCTTCAGGAAAAAAATCACATAAAACCGACGTTTGTCGGGTTAATTGTTATTATTAAAATGAAGCTGGGAAACTTTAATTTGCAATACACAATATCGGCAATTATAGTCGGCCCTAAGTAGGGGCTAACACATATAAAATATTCATTACAGGCACGGACTTTTCATTATGCATTTTGCTTAATATGTTGAGTTCAGTAAATTATTACTACAACCATAATAAATATTAGGGAAATTTGGGAACGATTAAAATTTGACAACCTTGACGGCCGTTATGGTAGTGTTTAACAACTACTACAGAGTTTTTAGAACACATTAAAAACCGTCAGTTGTTAAAAAATTGAGAGATAAGAAAAATCGCAAAATTGCGCTTCATTTTGTATGTTGGTATGAGGTAATTTTTTATTCTTATTAAAATGAATTGCGCCTAAATTCTCTAAAATTATTCAAAAAAATAACCAAAACCACAACGAAATGGATTCGTAGTCATAGCTTACGGCAGTTAATTAACACAACGGTATGACGTTTAACTATTGCGCAGACTCAGTAATTATCACAGCCACTACGAAGTGTCAAATAAGCGTTCCAAAATGTTTCTATTTAAAATGCGCTTCTGCCTACATATGAGAACAATTTTATATAAGAATAAAAGTTTTAGCAATATGGAGCAACTTACAAATACTCTTACTAATCTTTCGCCTTTTTTGGCAAGAGAAATTTATAAAACCTTATCGTCCATATTGCGACTAAGAGCATTTCTAAAGGCGCATTTACACAGACAAACTTTCCTTTGATATTGAAATGCCGACAAACATTTACACGAGCCTCTTGAGCAAAATGTTCAAAAAAAAGTTCGAGCAAAATCTCGTACAAAAAGACTCGAGGAAATTTTGGAGAGAATGTTAAGCAAAATTTGTTTGAAGAAATATTGGTATAGAAATTTCTTACAAATTTAAATTTTATAGTTTTATGGGAATTCATTGAACTTAACTGAAAATAGAAAGACTAAGTTTTAAAACAAGGTATTTTTAATTAAGTGCTTTCCGACGGAAAAACGATTTGATGTCGAAATTCACATTTTACCTCATAAGCAACTTCGATTGACCTGATTTTTATAGGGGATATGCCAGTATACTTGTAACTTTTTTGGGGTTGTAAAAAAACGAGAATAAAAAAATAATAATTGGCACTTATATATTGCTGTTGCCTGTAAAATGTTATGATAAAAATTTACGTTTAAAAGAATATCTCTTTATTTTACTTCCTACTTTAAAACACATACAATAATAATTAAGTCAAATTAAAAAACCTATATACATTTTATTAAATCTCAAATATATGAACAAAAGCACGTTCGGTCTTAATAATACCCGTTTATTACCCACTTTTACAACCCTACGATCCAGACCCTTGTCTAAAAAAATATAATTTAGCAGTAATAGACTAGACTTCTGAATCGGAATGTTGCTCCTTTGCATATTGTTGTTCAGTGTCAGTAATCGACCTTGATTATTACATTAAATTGACAGTAAATATCTATCTTCATCTTAAACTAACTAGGTAAATCTGGTGTGAGGAATTAACAAAAAACAATCAAAGCTAAGGGTAAAGTAAAGTTACAAAAATATATTTAAAAAAAATCCCCTCCCCACCACTCCTCATAGTCGTGAGGCGCGGATTACCGCTTAAAAGTGCAATTTTCGAGTTTTTGTCGATATTTGAAAAACTCAAAATTTTTTTGGAAAAGAAAAATTTTCCTGGGTTGTTTTTTGAATTTAGGAAAAAACCCTTGGAAATAAAAAAAACTTGCAAAAAAATCCCAAAAAAACACCCGGGCAAAAAAATCCAGGAAAAATCCTAAGAAAAAAATATTGTAAGTAACCCTAATCCATCTGACAAAACTGTTAGCCAAGAATAATGTTTCGCTTGCCGTCGGCTTTTTTGCACAAAAATTTAAAATAAAAGTTGGTGTTCCATTTTTTTAAAGAATTGAGATCACTGATGTGAAATTTTATTTATTCTCATCTTTAAAAATATGTTTCCAAAACAGATAGCAATAATTTGCTCAAAAATTTACCCGAACAAAATGTTCAAAGAAAAGCTCACAAAAATGTTCACGCAAAAAATTTTAGATCTTTTGCACGAGCTTTTGTTTGAGCATGTTCGTCTGTGTAATTGCGCCTTAAGAAATGAGTGAGCTGTCCTGTATATATTATTGTTCTGGAATATAAATATAGTACGACCATAGATCTAAGAGACTCATTATAAATGCTAATCCCTTAGCCTATTGTTCGGGGTGTAAACGTAAATAAAAAAAAAGCTGTAAACATGCTACCATTTCTGAGGATTCCAGGTGCGGATTTAAAAATGTGTAATTATTTCTTAATAAGTACACGTTTTTGGCCGAATTAAAATTTATCAACTTTATGACTAATTACGAAACGTTATAACATTAGGGTTTGATTACGTTACAAATTAATTTTCTTAAAATAATTAGGACAGGCTTAAGATACCAAGCTGATTTAGAGTTTTGAAAATCAGTTAGCAGTTGGTGTTTGGTTACAAAAGAAGTTATTTGTTGTTAATTGTGATTGTATGAAAAATGTTTCGTCCGTGGGTGGAACAACCGAGTACGTCACGTGGAGATACGGGGAATAATGGCGTTACAAGAGAAATAAGTGATAAAAATAGTTTAAAAAAAAAAGTGATATTTGAAGTTTATACCACCTTTCTTGAACGTGGGTTATCAAAATTTGATTCAGTGAAGAAGGCGGCAGCTTTAACACGAAGATCGGTAAAAACAGTGTGGAGTGTAGTAAATAAACCGATAGTTGGGAGAAGAAAAAGGAAGGATTCTAATACTTCTAAGAAATTGGACATGGGTGATGTGGATACCATTCGTAGAAAAATACATCAAATGTATACGGAACAAATGATTCCTACTTTACAAACATTAATTCCAAGATTAAAAAAGATGATACAGGAATACAGTGTTGCCGTGAGACATTGAGAAAATGTATTTTAAAAAACGGTTTTAAAATAAAAAAAAAATAAACAGCAAGTGATTATGGAATCGGCCCGTTTAAAAAAATGGAGGATGGAATATTTAACACGAGTATAGAGAAAGTAATAGGGATATTGTGTAACTCGATGAAACTTGGTTTGACACCCATGAAGTTCCAAATAAAGGTTGGTTAGATTCGTCTGGTCACTGCACAACTAAAGCTGCATCAAATAAAGGAAAGCGTATCGCAATTATTCATGCTGGAACAAAAAATGGGTTTATACCAAATGCGTTGGCCTTATCAGCCAAAAACATAAAGGATTGCCATACTGACTACTATGACGATACCACAGCGGAATTATTTGAACACTGGTTCAAGAATAAACTGTTACCCAATATACCTCCAAATAGTGTAATTGTAATGGATAATGCGAGCTACGACAGTAGAAGGCTAAATAAAGTTCCGTGTTCAAATGATACAAAACTTACCATTAAGGACTACATGTTAAAAAATGATGTGTATTTTGAGGATAGCTGTACCAAAAAACCATTGCTTGAAATAAATAAAGCATTTTCAGTACAAAAACAATACTATTGTGATACTTTGGCAGAACAAATGGGCCATACAGTGTTGAGACTTCCTCCTTACCATTGCATGTTTGATCCAATTGAACACATATGGCATGAGCTAAAAGCAGCGATTTAAACAAGTGATGTTTCGCCAACTTTAAATTCTTCTGCGGTAGCTTTAATTAGGTCGGCAGAACAGAATATTTTAAGTAAAAGCTGGGAAAATTGCGTAGCTCATGTCCACAAAATAGAAAAATCATATTTAAATATAGATCTGCTACCCAGAGAAAAAATTATCATAGACTTTAATGACGACAGTGACAGTGAAACTGACTTAAGTTAAAATTTGTTAATTTTTTTACTATCCTGTATTTTTTTGTACTATAGGTATAAATTTAACTTATGTTTGTGTTTTTTATTCTATGAGCAAATATATTTTGTAGATGTAGGACGTGTCTATCAGATTAAAATAATGTTTTCATTTTTAAAAAAATTGTTAGACCGAACCGACAACAAAACATATTATCTTCTTCACCTTCAAGGATCCGTGGTAGAAATTCACTGATCTCTTACAACACTAAGTGCGTCCCTGCTTCCATTCGAACAGCCGCTGAGTCGCAATAAATGCTTATCGGCCATGAATATTAATGAGTCTCCTAGATCGATGGTCAGACTACACTTTAGGCGATTTCAGCAAGATTTGGTACATGGTTTGGTACCCTGTTAGGTCTGTCAAATGCTTACCAACCGATTTCGGATAAAAAAATGATGATGTCACCGTGACTGTGGTATCCTTTTTGGTATGTCAAATTGCATACCGTGAAATGTAATAAGTTGGATTTGAAATTTTTGTGGCTTTCATTTGTAATGGATTTAAACGACCGATACGGGGTAACTTTTTTCCTAAATGGAATATTGTTTATTTTTACCGAAAACGCTGAGTTAGCTTCTTATGAGTTTAGCTTCTAATGATCCAATTTAACAGAGTAATTTCTTAAACGTTAATGGAGTCATTCTAAATAAATCAAAAAACTTCATAATGAGGTATTTGTCAATCCATTTTTCATAAAAAAACTTGCATTTTAAAATGTGTATTTCTGACAAATAATGCTGGCAAAGAAATTGTATTAAGTACTCTTGTTTAAAAAAAAACGCATACATGAATTTTTCCCTATGTCTCAAACTTTGACTTTTTATTAGTGTATACTCAAACAAACCACCAGCTTGTAATGTCTGACAGCATTAAATTCGGTACAATTTGGTATTATGATGACGTTATGTCATATTGATAAAAATAAAAGTAAAAATAAGGCCTTAGTTTAAAGCAAATACCTTTATTACACGACTACGCAACTCTCCTTTGAGTTTTTGTTTCTTGTTTTTAAAATCATGTTTCAATCTCGGATATAATTATTTAATGATACTAAAAATCGCCTTTTAAACAGCACGTTAATATATTTAAAAACAATTAATTGCAAAAGAGTAATTATATATTATCACTATAATTACAGAAGACGGCTGGTCTGTAAGGAGAGCCACCACTCATTTTGGGGTTGGTAAAATGATGATAATAAAATGAATTTAACCATGGATTCAAAATAACACAACGGAATGAAAACAACTAAATAATAAATATTACTTAAAACAAAACAACAAAAATTAGTATTTAGTGGGCGCACCATTCTTTTCAATAACACTCTGCAAACGCCTGGGCATTGAAAAACTTAAATTTTGAAAATATTCACGATCTTCTGAGGGCACCGCCAATGCGCGATAAATTGCATCGCTTAACTCTTCAGCATTTTGGGGTCTCCAGTTTCTCTGATAAATAATTTTGACAAGTGGGCCCCATATATTTTCTATTATGTTGAGATCAGGGCTGTTGAATGAACAATATTAGCCTCTAGCGCTAAACCGCCCCACATATTCACTGAAAAATGTCCAGCTTTCTTAATTTGGTTGGTGTACTTTGGATCAAATCTAGAATTTGGTGGACGATACACTAAAATTCTTCTGCTACTCGAAGATGACTGAAATATCTTTTCATCTGTGAAGACCACCCTCTCTCAGAAGTAATTATCATGAAGAACAATATTTAATGCAAAAATAACCCAGGCCTGTTTTTGCTCTTCCGTTAAAAAAGGTTTTTTTGCAGCAAGTCGACAGGTAATTTCAGATTTTTTAATCCTTCTGTTAATAGTTGATAAGGAACAATGGACGTGGCAAAAGGATTTTGTCTGAGGTGGTCGATATGCCTTTCATCTTGACGGACTTTGAAAGTTATTGTCAAAATCCGTTTTAATTACTTATTAGAAAAGTAATTTTTTGCTAGATAGTAAAAATGCATGTATGCGTTTTTTTTTAAACAAGAGTACATACACTGTATGTGCTATTTAAATAATTTGTAATAAAAACCAAATCTTCTTTAAGGCGTCTACGTTTAAAAAGTTCACAAATAGAGCTATAGCCACAGCAGATTTTCTTTTAGTCATTTGTTAAATCTTTTTCAGCAAACTAAACCTCTTAAATAGGAAAATAACCACAAAAAACAAACAAAAAAGTTTGGTTAAGTCTCGTTTCTCTTGGCCTACTCTTGGATACTATGACGTCACAGGTACCAATTGGTTAACCAAATGGTATTCCAAGGAAAGCTTGCCGAAATCGCCTTTTGTAATTTAGATTTTAAGTTAGGGTGTCAAAAAACTCTAGATATAAAAGTTTATTTTATTTTGTATCACTCTAATTCTTTTTCATAAGGAACCCTGCACGAAATACATTGAAAAATTTCGGTAAAATTTGATTAAATTTTAATATGTTATGGTGAGTTATGAAATAAGAAAAATGTAAGAATATAAAATGATTTCTATGTCTGGTTCCAGAAGAGATATAGACGGTCGAAGTTTAAAAAAACGTCGTTTTGGGGTATATTGGGCACGCCTAAAAAGGCATTTCCTGACCGAAATAAAACAAATTATCGACGAATATAGTTTACTCAGGAACCACAAATGGACTTTTTTATAATTATGTTGGCAAAATGTTAACAGGTTGTATACAGGGGCTAGTCAAAAAAATCATTTTTTGACAATTTTATATTTTACCCGATATAAAAATAAAAAAACTATTTCTAAGCAAAAATTAATGAAGTATTTTCTAGATAAATTCATTTTGTTTAAAGTTTATTTACTCATCACTTTAATTGTTTGGAAAAGAATATTTAGATTTTTAAGTTGCAAAATAATAATTTCAAAGTAGAAAACAATTTTCGTCAAGTTTTTATGGTCAAAAAAATGTAAAACAAAGTAACTGTTACTGGGAAGAAAAACTTGTTCGGTTTATCTATAAAATTCTAAAACATTAATGTGTGCTTTTTTTGACTAGCCCCTGTATACAACCCATATTCGTCGATAACTTATTTTATTTCGATCAGGAAATGCATTTTTGAGCGTGCCCACTATAACCCAAAACGAAGTTTTTTTTTAAAAATTTGACCGTCTATATCTCTGGAACTAGAAATAGTAATCAATTTATATTTACACATTTTTCTTGCCTCATTATCAAATTTCACCGAAATAAATTTTCAATGTATTTCGTGCGGGGTTCTTTATTGAGCACAAATTGTTAACTACAGAACTTCTTGTTATGAAATGAAATGTATTTCTAAAAAACAAACTGTAGCCGTAACCTAATAAAATTTAACCAACTAATTGATAATAAGGGTTGTTTTACGACTTCCATATATCTGTGAGTGAACTAATCTGACCTCGGATTTGACAGTGACCAATTGTGAATGAGTCGATCAACCCAAGTGACCGGACTTGTAAAGTCATAAATTTTATTTTGATGATGAAGGCCTATACATATTTAAAAAGGAGACCCCAGAATCAAAAAAGTTTCCGCAATAAAAGAGTTCATTTCATGGATATTTGGGTTATAAAGAGAGTGAAACCCCTCTACAAACCGGCGTACACTTCTTTACCTGGAATTTAATTATCTACACCAGAAAATGCTATGGATCGCTTTTTTCGACATGAATGGGATCGATTTTAAACAAACAGATATTAAAATGCCAATTCATTTAATAGAAATTAAATAAAAGTTACTTGAGGCGTTTTCTCGCGTTGAAATTGTTTAAAAAAATTTTTTAAAGTTTGAAATATTAATTTTCTCTTGCAACGGTGACGTCACATTTAAACTGGTTAAAAAATTTTCGAAATGGAATCCATTCGCGTTTCAAAACCGACGCGTACGCAGAAGTTACGTCAAATTTTGTCTTTTTAGATTTTGTAATTTTTTTCTAAAGCACAATAACCTTATGCATTTAAACACGCACGGAATTTTATTCAAAATAAATATTCCAAAACAGAAAAAAGCGAGGTTACAGGAACATAAATTTCAGCGATGTCAATGTTTTGAACTATTCATTTTCTCACGTTTTGAACCAATGACGTCGTGGTTGAAATTATTTAAAAAAACATTTGAAAACAATTTGAACGCGAGAATACGCCTTTGGTTAAGCTAGCCTTCAATCAAGCCACAACCCCCCCCCCCCTCCGAGAGATATTCGAGTTTTTATATGCTTATACTTTTAAAAATTTTGAACCACACTCCTTCTTGGTTTTTTTTATATTTAAAATGGGGGGTGCAGCCAGGCGTCAAGGTACACCCCCTGATTTAAAGCGTAGATAAAAATGAAAAGCAACTATCCCAAAATTAAGAACTAATTTGTAATATCACCAAAAAGAATTTCGAAAAATCCACTAGTAACCCTGTTTTTTTTAATATGGTGGGAGGTTGACGTCAAGGCACACCCCCCTCAAAAAAATTTCGAACTTTGATATGATTATAATTTTGAACTAATTTTGTACAACTTTAAAAATATTTTAACCAGCCTAATTTCTGTGATTTTTTATATTTATTCAAAATGAGAGGTTTAGCTAATTGAAATCCAGTCAGTTTGGAAGGAATAGAAATATACTAGAAACGACTAGAAATCACGTAAGAAAAACTATTTCTATCTTTGTTGGACTTTTCGTACCTAATATGCGCATGTGTAAAGAACCTGATTTTTTAAGTGGTGCTTCTTAGCTGATGCGGACTAAATGAACAGAGTGATCTTAATTGCGCATCTAAATCAAAATTAGTTCGAAATTGGTTCGAAATTATAAGCATCTCAAAACGCGAATATCTATCGGCGGGCGTGTGGTTTGACTGACCTCCTTCCATTAGAAGATTTTCCGCGCGGATTTCAAGTTATGGTGAAAGTGCCAATCGTTTTGTCACTGCTTCACTCACTGACAGACAAGGTCAAATTTCAAAATTCGCGCGGAAAAAAAGCTTATGAAAGTCCAGGCTTAAATGAGATATATGTATTAGGAAAGGTATTTTGGCTATTATAAACAAAAATTAGCTATTATATTTGCTACAAGAAAAGACGTGACAACTCTCAAAAGTATATATTTATTATTTTATTGAATACATTTTAAAGGCGCATTTACACAGAGAAACTTTCTTTTGATGTTGAAATGCCGGCAAACATTTATACGAGCCTCTTGAGCAAAATGTTCTAAAAAAAGTTCGAGCAAAATCTCGTACAAAAAGACTCACGGAAATTTTGGAGAGAATGTTAAGCAAAATTTGTTTGAAGAAATGTTGGCATAGAAATTTCTTACAAATTTAAATTTTATAGTTTTATGGGAATTCATTGAACTTAACTAAAAATAGAAAGACTAAGTTTTAGAACAAGTGCCTTCCGACGGAAAAACGATTTGATGTCGAAATTGACATTTTACCTCATAAGCAACTTCGATTGACCTGATTTTTATAGGGGATATGCCAGTATACTTGTAACTTTTTTAGGGTTATAAAAAAACGATAATAAAAAAATATTAATTGGCACTTATTTATTGCTGTTGCCTGTAAAATGTAATCATACAAATTTACGTTTAAAAGAATATCTCTTTATTTTACTTCCTAGTTTAAAATACAATACAATAATAATTTAGTCAAATTAAAAAACCTATATACATTTTATTAAATCTCAAATATATGAATAAAAGCACGTAATACCCGTTTATTACCCACTTTTACAACCCTACGATCCCAGACCCTTGTCTAAAAAAATATAATTTAGCAGTAATACACTAGATTTCTGAATCGGAATGTTGCTCTTTTGCATATTGTTTGTACAGTGTCAGTAATCGACCTTGATTATTACATTAAATTGACAGTAAATATCTATCTTCAGCATTTTCATGAACCTTTTGCTTTTTTTAAGCAACCGTTGGGGCCTTAAACTAACTAGGTAAATCTGGTGTGAGGAATGAAAAAAAAACAATCGAAGCTAAGGGTAAAGTAAAGTTACAAAAATATGTTTAAAAAAAAATCCTTTCCCCACCACTCCTCATAGTCGTGAGTGGAAAAGAAAAATTTTCCTGGGGTATTTTTTGAATTTAGGAAAAAACCCTTGGAAATAAAAAAAACTCGCAAGAAAATCCCAAAAAAACTCCCGGGCAAAAAAATCCGGGAAAAACCCTAAGAAATATTATAAGTAACCCTAATCCATGTGACAAAACTGATAGTTTTTCACAAAAATTTTAAATTAAAGTTGGTGTTCCATTTTTTTTTAAAGAATTGAGATCACTGATCACTGATGTGAAATTTTATTTATTCTCATCTTTAAAAATATGTTTCCAAAACAGATAGCAATAATTTTCTCAAAAATTTACCCGAACAAAATGTTCAAAGAAAAGCTCACAAAAATGTTCACGCAATAATTTTAGATCTTTTGCACGAGCTTTTGTTTAGCATGTTCGTCTGTGTAACTGCGCCTTAAAGCACCTAAATGTGAAAAAATGTATAAAGGCGCAATTACACAGACGAACATGCTCAAACAAAAGCTCGTGCAAAAGATTTAAAATTTTTTGCGCGAACATTTTTGTGAGCTTTTCTTTGAACATTTTGTTCGGGTAAATTTTTGAGCAAATTATTGCTATCTGTTTTGGAAACATATTTTTAAAGATGAGAATAAATAAAATTTCACATCAGTGATCAGTGATCTCAATTTGTTAAAAAAATGGAACACCAACTTTTATTTTAAATTTTTGTGAAAAAAAGCCGACGGCAAGCGAAACATTATTATTGGCTATCAGTTTTGTCACATGGATTAGGGTTACTTATAATATTTTTTTCTTAGGGTTTTTCCCGGATTTTTTTGCCCGGGGGTTTTTTTGGAACTTTCTTGCGAGTTATTTTACTTCCAAGGGTTTTTTTCCTAAATTCGAAAAACAACCCAGGAAAATTTTTCTTTTCCAAAAATATCGGCAAAAAACTCAAAAATTGCACTTTTAAGCGGTAATCCGCGCCTCCTGACTATGAGGAGTGGTGGGTAGGGGATTTTTTTTAAAACATATTTTTGTAACTTTACTTTAACCTTATGATTGTTTGTTTTTAATTCCTCACACCAGATTTACCTACTTAGTTTAAGGCCCCAGGGGTTGCTTAAAAAAGCAAAAGGTTTATGAAAATGCTGAAGATAGATATTTACTGTCAATTTAATGTAATAATCAAGGTCGGTTACTGGCACTGAACAACAATATGCAAAGGGGCAACATTCCGATTCAAAAGTCTAGTCTATTACTGCTAAATTATATTTTTTAGACAAGGGTCGGGATCGTAGGGTTGTAAAAGTGGGTAATAAATGGGTATTATTTAAATCGAACGTGCTTTTGTTCATATATTTGAGATTTAATAAAATGTAAATAGGTTTTTTTATTTGACTTAATTATTATTGTAAAAGACTAAACTAGGAAGTAATATAAAGAGATATGAGTGGTAAGGCGTTTATAACTAACATATCAAAAAGACAATAAATACCATAAGTACAAAAAATACTCTCACCACAACTACGACGTGTAAATATAAAGAATTCTTTATCTGGTATTGTAAGTTCAATTTTTTGTGAAATAAATCCAACCCAACTCGACCCAAACTACTCTACGTTTCTCTGATATATGGATGGACATTTTTAGTTTTAGTTTGCGCCCGTCGCTTTTATTATTATGATATGAGAATGCTTCAAAAATTTGAGATAATAAGAGTTTTTTTAATTATATATTTTTATTTTTTTACTTTTAATCCAGAATTAAAGAAAAAACATCATGTCTGGCATATTTAGGTAATTTTTAAAGATTTTCAGACTAATATTTGAGCATGTCTATGTAAAAAATATTGTTTTTTCAGAAATTTTTGAAAGGTTATGTTTCGCCATAATATATAAAACATGGCCGCTCGTTCGCCCGTAAAACCAAGCAACTTTGCATTTTTTTAAACAATAAATGTAAAACAAAAGCAAATCTTGGCGTTATTGCTGTGGGCTCACGGTCTCAGCCTAGCGGTAGAGGGCGCTTATTCTCAAATGCTAAATAGCATTGGAAGCATCTGCATTTTAATAAAAATTGCACTAGGATAGAACAAATAACTGCCGTTGCCATCTGGGCATTTTTTTTAGTTGTATTTTAAGAAAAAAAGTTTTACCTTTAAAAGTTGGTTCGCTAGATGATATGACTATAGAAGTTATTTTAAATGTAAATTTAGTAGTCAAACAAATTTAACAGTCAAAATTAAGGATTAAATGAGGCTAGCTATTTTAAAGCAAAAAGAGACCTGTACTAACGTTTTTGCAGCATTAACTTGGCTTTAAAGTCTATATTGTCGAAGCTGTGTTACTTGGTGGGGGGGGGGGGGCGGTGTAGGGGATACAGTTGAAGTACGCTCGATTTCGTTAAAATTTGGTGTGTATGGGGCACTTGGGCATGGAGATAACGAATTTCTAATGAGATTTTGAAAATTCAATATGACGGATTCAAGATGGACGATTTTTGGTTATATTTTGCTAACCAATTTTAACTAACTTATACACATGCGATTGACTTCAAATTTGGCATGCATTTATAGTTCCGATGAAAATACAATAATATGTCATCATTAGGCACCCCTCCCCCCTACGAGCGGAGTGGAGGGTGGAAAACACCTAAGTTTGTCCGATTTCAACCAAAATTGGTATACGGAGGCTTTTGGGGATAGGGAATACGAATTTTTGATCAGATATTGAAAATTCAATATGGCGGATTTAAGATAGCCGATTTTCCGTCATGTTTTGCTAACCAATTTTAACTGACTTATCCACATCCTATTGTGTTCAAATTTGGTATGCGTTTATAGTTCCGGTGAAAATACAATAATATGGTATCCTCAGGTGCCCACATCCCTCTAACGAGGGAAGTAGACGGGGAAAAAGATTTAGTTTTTTCGATTTCAATCAAAATTGGCATACAGGGGTTCTTAGGGAAGGGGATATGAATTTTTGATGATATTCGAAAATTTTAATATGGCGGATTCAAAATTTACAATTTAGGGTACAAATCTAAAAATAAAAAAAATAATTTTTATAAAAAAAAACTTTTAAAGAACAAGCTTTTATTAAATGCACTCAAAAATTTTAACTTTACGGTGACAAAGAGAGATCTACAAAAGCAGAACTAAATTCTTCTTCTATTCGAATGATAAACATAATGCTTGCATCTAAAGAATCTGAGAACGGGTGAGATTGCCGTACTTGCCAAACCCTTGAAAATGTCCTTAGGTCATAGAGTAATACAACTGTGTTTTAGGTGAATCGTCGATTTGACCGATATACGATACCTAATGTTAAAATTTTATAATTTGCGCCCATCGCTTTTATTATGGTGTAAGAAAGATAAAAAATTATTTTCTAGTTTTGAGTGCACTTAATAAAAGCTTGTTCTTTAAAAGTTTTTTTTTTAATAAAAATTTATTTTACTAATGTAAAAATTTCTATAGGAGAAAATTTGCGTAACTTTTCCACTCTACGGTGTAGAATTAATCTAGACGGTAGACTTGAACTTTGTTGACAATCAGAATGACTCGTCGAGGTCATGCTGAATGAACATCGTGGAGATTATTTATTGTGGGAAGAAAACGATTATTTCACAGAAGCCAAGACGAGAAATGGACCATCTACCGCTTTTCTGCTGTGTACATTCATGCTTTTGTACACTCGAGACAATTACCTTGGTTTTGTTATTTTTAGAGATTTGGACTAAAATCGTGATTACCATGGGAGTACGAGTTTATTGTTTATTATTTTTGTTTCTAGTCTGGAATAAGTGTTTGACTTGAATTTGGAGATCATACTTCACACGGCCATGCGGCATTCACCGTCTTCATTGGCCCCGGACCAGCCCTTGGAATGGTACACAATATGGTAAATAGTCCACTCTCAATCTGCATAGACGATAAGTTCCACAAGTACTGCAGTGGCGGTCCCAGGGGGGGGGGGGGCAGGGGGCGATCGCCCCCCCCTTTGCTCCAGAAAAAAGTAGACAACAAAGATGCTGGTGGTAACCCTAAAGTCTTTGGAGAAAAAGTGAGAAATTGCAGAATGTTCCTTTAAAGACATTCTAGAATCCCTGTGACAGTTTGAAACAGGCTAAAACCACGATATTAGAAATACAGAACAGTATTATAGAGTTTCAATTTTTAAACAAGTTTTAGAAAAAATCATTTCGGACATAAAATCAAGGTCCAATAACGAGACTCTTATGTATTTTTGATCTGAACATATTTATACAAAGTGAAGCCAAAATCAGGGCAAAATCAACTAATGTCGTTTCCAAACACTATAAACTGTTTGATTAATACAAAACACAAATTCGTGAACTTTTATTGGGTGTCAGTATTTGGAAACAATATTGGTCAGAAGTAGGCAAAAGCTTAAATCAAACATATATGATAACGTTTTCGAGGCAATGAACAAGTGTGGCGATATTTTTTCGTTTATAAGAACATTCTTGGATGTTTGTCAGTAAGTAATGCTTCGTCAGAAAGAAGCTTCTCCTGCCTCATAAGATTGAAAACATAAGTAGGTACTTAACAATACTATGACCGAAATTCGTCTGACGGGCTTAGCGTTTCTGCATATCAACAGACATATCGAAATTGACATTGAGCGAATCATTGACCGGTTTACCCAAAAAAACCGGAAACGATTTTTTTTAAAGATAGGCATCTAATGTTTGAGATATGCAATATAAAAGGTAATGTTTCAACTTAAAAAGCTTTTTAGACCTCAAAAAAAAGTATTTAGCTATTAGGTTTTGTTTGTGGTTTGTTTGTTATCTATGTTTTTTATAACTGAAAAAATTATATGTATAGTTACTCAAGCGCGGATTTAAGGGGGATCCCCCTACCTTGGCTTTAAATGTTTTATGAAAACCTTTATACGCATAAATTGGTATTAGTTTAATTTTGTGTTAAAAATGGCATTTGTAGTGTCATTTTCTTAAAAATTTTCGCCTGTTGCTCTTTGAAACCATTGATATATTTACAATTTTAGTTTAATTTAAAATCAAAAATACATTTTTCAGTGCAATTTTTTTGAAAATTTTCAACTGGGGCGCTATGATACCGTTGATATTTACGATTTTATTTTAACTCCACTCAAAAATTGCACTTTTAATGTAATTTTCTCAAAAATTTTCGGCGCATTTTAACATTTCTTAAAATAGAAAAATGTATGAAACAAAAGACTTAAAATCTGAGTACCCCCACCCCCCCTAGATTTGACTCCGCGCTTGTAGTTACTAAATTTTGTTTGCATATATTGATATGTTCCTCATAAAAGCTATGCATTTGTTGTATTTTTTTTCCGTATCGAAACCGCCCCCCTGTTTTCAAATGGCTGGGACCGCCACTGAGTACTGGACATAATTGCTACGACTGACACATTCCAAAGAGTTCATTACAGAATTTCAGAGCTCTACAGGAAGAGGACCGGGAAACTTATCAAGCTCACCAGGCAAGAGCTCTTTGTTGTTCTCATCAACGTACTAATCATAGACCCGGCAGTCAATTCATAAAGCACTATTTGTTTTGACCCCAACAGATCCCACATAGCCAGACAAAGAAAGAGCGAGTGTTAGAGTATCTGTGGCAACACCGCAAAATGCAGCGGGCGCGCCCGAAAATGTAGGGTAGTTGTAGTTTTAGTCAGGGTTGCCAACCCTACGGATTTTTCCGTAGATCTGCGGTTTTTTACACTGTTCTCCGATATACGGATATGGGTCTCAAATCTACGGATTTTTGGGACTTGTCATTCACAAGTTAACACAAACATGGGCGAAAGATTAATTTCACAAGTTAACACAAACATGCAGAGCATTAACCGTTTGTGCTTTTCTCTTCATATGAAGATAACTAAAAATTTTTGAAAAGTTGGTATTTTCGAGAGGCTAGCTTATGTGGACATTTCGTGTTCATTTTGATACTTTTTTGTTTTCGTTTATTTTATTAGATAATATTTTATTGTTAGCGAAGCTCTCGTCCTGGCGTGTTAATATTTACACTGTTCTCCGATATACAGATATGGTTTCTATTTTAATTGCCTTAGGAGCATAATCCTATTGGAAATATTAACACGCCAGGACGAATCCGCATCAGGTAACTTGGATAAGTACCAGTGCGGAACGATGCCTATTTGTGAGTGATTCAAGGTTGGAAATCAAAGTGTATGATGGTGTTTAATGATGTATGGAGAGGGTGACCAGTGAAACCACTGATGAGCTCGCGCTGGTCTTGTTGCTTTGGTCCTTTGTGTGTTCCTTGTGAGATGCTCATCCAAGTTTGAATTTTCGTTATTTCCACCCAGGATCTTTTGACCTTTTGTTTTTTTTACTAATTTCGTTCTTAAACAGTAAGGGTAATCAGTAACTTCAACCGAAAAGAAACAAAAGATCAAAATAGGGGCTTATGTTGGAATACGGATTACGAATAGCGAATCTGCGACCACCGACATTATTTCTAACCTAAATTATTTTAAATACTTACCTTTGCCGTTTTTGTCTATTTTCATTTTTTATTAAAAATCTAACACAAACTAAAATTTTATTCTGTAAATGTTTGGGTAACCACTTGAGTTTTTTGACCTTATTTTTAAGTTATATTTTTTTCTAAATTTAAAAATAAGGACGGGCTTGATCCGATTTTAACTAAAGGCGGGTATGTAACACTATTACGGCCGGCGGAAATCTGTTTATTTCTATGCACGCGTATATGTTAATAGGCGTATTTCTAGATATGGAAACAAAAACGGCAACAAATTACATAGTTAAAGGCGTGACAACGATTGTTTTAACGGTTTTAACGCTGCGATGAGGAAGGCAACGGGAAACCACCTTATTACCGTATAAATATCATCATCATGACTGGAAAACCAAAAGCCCAGGCCCTCAGTCCCCGGCAGGTCTTAAGTGAACAGAGGTTTTTACAGGAAGAGGACCGGGAAACTTATCAAGCTCACCAGGCAAGAGCTCTTTGTTGTTCTCATCAACGTACTAATCATAGACCCGGCAGTCTATTCATAAAGCACTATTTGTTTTGACCCCAACAGATCCCACATAACCAGACAAAGAAAGAGCGAGTGTTAGAGTATCTGTGGCAACACCGCAAAATGCAGCGGGCGCGCCCGAAAATGTAGCGTAGTTGTAGTTTTAGTCAGGGTTGCCAACCCTACGGATTTTTCCGTAGATCTGCGGTTTTTTACACTGTTCTCCGATATACGGATATGGGACTTGTCATTCACAAGTTAACACAAACATGGGCGAAAGATTAATTTCACAAGTTAACACAAACATGCAGAGCATTAACCGTTTGTGCTTTTCTCTTCATATGAAGATAACTAAAAATTTTTGAAAAGTTGGTATTTTCGAGAGGCTAGCTTATGTGGACATTTCTTGTTCATTTTGATACTTTTTTGTTTTCGTTTATTTTATTAGATAATATTTTATTGTTAGCGAAGCTCTCGTCCTGGCGTGTTAATATTTACACTGTTCTCCGATATACAGATATGGTTTTTTAACTTCTTCTTCTATTTTAATTGCCTTAGGAGCATAATCCTATTGGAAATATTAACACGCCAGGACGAATCCGCATCAGGTAACTTGGATAAGTACCAGTGCGGAACGATGCCTATTTGTGAGTGATTCAAGGTTGGAAATCAAAGTGTATGATGGTGTTTAATGATGTATGGAGAGGGTGACCAGTGAAACCACTGATGAGCTCGCGCTGGTCTTGTTGCTTTGGTCCTTTGTGTGTTCCTTGTGAGATGCTCATCCAAGTTTGAATTTTCGTTATTTCCACCCAGGATCTTTTGACCTTTTGTTTTTTTTACTAATTTCGTTCTTAAACAGTAAGGGTAATCAGTAACTTCAACCGAAAAGAAACAAAAGATCAAAATAGGGGCTTATGTTGGAATACGGATTACGAATAGCGAATCTGCGACCACCGACATTATTTCTAACCTAAATTATTTAAAATACTTACCTTTGCCGTTTTTGTCTATTTTCATTTTTTATTAAAAATCTAACACAAACTAAAATTTTATTCTGTAAATGTTTGGGTAACCACTTGAGTTTTTTGACCTTATTTTTAAGTTATATTTTTTTCTAAATTTAAAAATAAGGACGGGCTTGATCCGATTTTAACTAAAGGCGGGTATGTAACACTATTACGGCCGGCGGAAATCTGTTTATTTCTATGCACGCGTATATGTTAATAGGCGTATTTCTAGATATGGAAACAAAAACGGCAACAAATTACATAGTTAAAGGCGTGACAACGATTGTTTTAACGGTTTTAACGCTGCGATGAGGAAGGCAACGGGAAACCACCTTATTACCGTATAAATATCATCATCATGACTGGAAAACCAAAAGCCCAGGCCCTCAGTCCCCGGCAGGTCTTAAGTGAACAGAGGGTGCTAAGAATCTCCGGAGCAGTCATGAAGAAGATTGCTACATGGAACCTACAAATTATGTTTCAGGATGGAAAAGTCCACAATGTCATCAGATAAATGGAACGATTGGACATAGAGATCTTGGGAGTTAGCGAGGTGAGATGGCCTAACTCAGGTAAATGTCAGATAGACGACTATCATGTCTACTATGCATGCAATGACGGACAAAACCACTATAACGGCGCCGGCGTCGCAGTCATTTTGAATAAAGAAATTTTAAAAAAATCCGTTATCTCTTTTGTTCCTGTGTCATATTTCTTCAACTAAACTCTAAGCCTTTCAATGTCAATATTATTCAAGTATATCCTCCAACCAGTAAATATTCAGATGATGACGTAGAGGCATTCTACGACCAAATTCAGACTGCCCCTAATTTTACAAAAAAGACAGAAGTCACCATTGTTATGGGGGACTTGAACGCAAAACTTGGATACGCCCCAAGAGAAGACATTGTTGGAAGGTACAGTCTTGGTACATCAAATGACTGTGAAGATCGCCTTTTTCAGTTCTGTCAGGAAAGGGATTTTATCGTATCAAATACTTTCTTTAAACTTCCAGCTAGACGCCTTTATACTTGGACTTCTAAATCCGACACTCCTGAGAGTATCACTAGAAAACAGATAGACTTTATGTTAATTAATAAATGACTTAGAAACATTATTAAATCTGCAAAAACTTATCCTGGCTCCCAAATAACAAAATCATACCCAGGTTGGACGAACTTCAAGATAACATGAACAAACAGGTTAAAGATATTATTGAGTCTACCGAACAAGACGCAGAAATGGTCTGGATAAAGGTTAAAAGTGCCATAGTCGAATGCACAACACTCTTAGGCAAGGATGCAACAAGAAATAAAAAGAAAGTTTGTTTGACCAATGAAATCCTGGAGTCGATGGATAAAAGACGCAGTAAAAAAGGCAGCGATCAGTATCATGAAATCAATAGAGCAATAAAAAAAGATAAGGTCAGCAAAACAAGACTGGATAGCACAACAATGTCAAGAAATAGAAGATCTAGATGCTAAACATGACGCTTTCAATTTACACAAACGCATAAAGGAAGCTGCCGTATTATTTAATAAAAGACAAGCTGGATTCCTTGTGGACAATCAGGGTAAAATCATACCGGATACCAAAGAAAAACTAAAAGAATGGTGTAGCTACATAGAACATCTCTTTACCGATAACCGATCCGAACAGCCAGAAGAATTCTCGAACGAAGGCATAGATATAACACCAGTGGAAGTAAAACACGCAATATCTTCAGCTAAAAGGTAGGGCAAGACGAAGTATACACTGAGCTTTTAAAGCTAATAAAAAACGAAGATTCGCTAAATACGCTGGTCAAACTTTTTAACTTGATTTACCGTAACGGTGAAATCCCTGCTGACTGGCTAAAATCAACCTTTGTTAAGCTGCCTAAAAAACATTCAGCAAAGAAGCGTAGTGATTACCGCCTAATCAGCCTAATGAGTCAACGGAACGATGCCTATTTGTGAGTGATTCAGAGTTGTAAGTCAGAGTGTGCGATGGTGTTAAATGATGTCTGGATTAAGGGTGACTAGTGAATCCACTGACGAGCCTACGCTGGTCACCCCGGGCGAAACATCGCTTAATTGTTTCTCCTTTCACTTTGGTCTTTTGTGTGTTCCTTGTGGGACACTCATCCAATTTTGAATTTTCGTTCTTTCCTCCCAAGATCTTTTGATATTCTCTTTTTTAGATTCTTTTTGGTTGATGTAACTGATTTGGAAGTTTAATCTACTGTTTATTAAAAATCACAAAAACGCTTTAAAATATTCATTTTAATTGTCAGCAACACTGTAGATAAAAATTACGCACCACTACAAGAGCAACTATATGAACGGACGTTCGGGAAACGAATTCGTTGAGGGGCGTTGCCTAATGCGCTGCGTTGCCGATGTTAACTAAAGAATTTCCTACATTTTCATACACCTGCCCCCGGACCAGGTGTATGAAAGTGTAGGAAAGTTCCTACGATACACGGCAATCGGGTGAGCTTCGGTCGTAGTCGGATAGGTTTCGGATAACTCGTGATCGCTTCAAACCTTATTATTGGTCGATATCAGGGAGAGGACCGTTCCCGTGTGATCCTTCCTACGAAATTCAAGAATCAGCCCCCAGGACGTGTGTATTCTTGAACAGGGAGCGGCATAGATCTATGGCGAATGATCACATGGAACGAAAACGTTACATTCTTGAACTTTGATCCGATTTTACGGATCTCATGAAAATCATAGGTTCCTGATTGCATGGTCCGAAATCGGGGACCAGCGTTGAATATAGTGACGCTTGCGCAATAAAGAGGCTTTTTTTTGGAATGTATTGCTTTCTAAACTGCTTTTAGATCTATGGGAGGTGATAGATCCCATCACCCGATCCAAATTTTAGCTTTATTAAAGTTTGTCATAATTTATGAGTTATGTCTTTGATTTTGTGCGGTTTCATATATCTGTTATTAACCTGACCCTATAATCTGACAGATTTATAAATATGTATGTCATTTTTTAGTACAATCGTTTTATTTTTAAATATTTAATAGGTTTTTGGAAGAACCGTTTTCTAAGAGATTTTATAATCAAACAGAGTCATGAGGTAAACTTAATAGGTTTCTATGATTACACCCCCGTTTTTCATAATGTATTATTGGTTTGTATAAGCACATATTTTATAAGACTTTTGGGAGATTTTATGATCAGCCAGACGAATAAAATTTTGAAGGTTTCTATGATCATCTTTTCTTATTAATAGTTTGCTATGGGTTGGTTAAAAAGACAAGTTTTTATAAGTCTTCCTATAGATTCTATAATCAGACAATCTCACAAAATTTTTTAAGCTTTTATCTGTCCATCTTTAAAAAAAGTATATACTATTGGTTTGAATATATTCACAATTTTTATGGATTTTCCAGTGCATCTCGTAATATTTTATAGGTTTCTATAATAAATTTATTATTCTTTTATAATTTTACCAACTACATTTCAACTAAGGCCTTTAAAACAGACAAATCTCATAAAAAAAAACAGTTTTTTTCGAATACCTAAACATTAATTAAAAAAGATATACTTACTTACTTAGTTATATATACTTTCGTAAATACTTCTTTAAAAAAATGTATTTTTTTAACTTATGAAATATTATAAAATCTTATAAACAAAGCTTTACAAAATCTCATAGAAACTTATACCTGCCCTAACCTATATGACCTTTGAAACAAATTAAGTAAAAAAAAAATTCTCGCCCACCTGAACTTATAAAATCTTACAAAAAAACTATAATCACATCATTGTCTAAATACTTTTACATAAAAAAATATTTTTTGGCTTATGAAATGTTCTAGATTTTTACAAACAATCTCATATAAACTTTTCAAAATAACATCTCTCACACAGCTTCTTGCGACAAAAAAGTACTTATACGATAATAATTTTCCATTAGATATGAAGTGCTTTTGCAAACCCAAGATGTTATATTAGGTCGTCATAGTTTATAGCTTAGGTTAGGTTATAGTTTAGTTTGCCTGTATTAATCCATATTATATTACTTCTATTACTATTACTAGTACTACCACTGCTAAAGTTATGCCTTTGCATTTTTTATTTTAGAATATTGCAGGTAAATCTTATAGAATCTTTTAAACATGGTTTGACGAATTGACATATTAAAAATCATAAAATATTATAAACTTTTATAAACCAACTGGCTGGATAAATATGATGAAATCCTATGCGGGAATTGTGTTTTATTTTCACTAGTCAAAAATGTTGGCAGGGCATTCTTTGATTCTGGAAGAGAGTATGCAGTGTACTTGAGAGTAGAGCAGCGAGGGCTGTGAGATCCAGCACTCGAGGTAACTGATCTGAATTCTTTCAAATAGGCCAACTGGACATTGTAAAGACTACCGGCAAGCTACGAAAGATAGGGGCACACACCTCATTCTGCTATTATTACTTCTCGATTAGAAGTTGGGGTTTTATAAAGATAAAAACCTGGAAGAAGATTTACTTTACAAAATGGTTTAAGTAGCTTCTAATACAAAGTTTGGTAGTACTACCTACAAAAAAATTTGCATCGAATTAACTAAAAGCAAAATGGGGAAAAATTACTAAAATCTCTTAAACTTTCAACTAAAATCTTTAAAACTGTTTTCAGGATCCCTTTACGATCACTTGGCTCAAAGAATTTTCATTTATTATTTCAACAATAAGTGTTGAATTTATTTTTTCATGAAAACGAGTCACCTCTGTCTCCCTAACAAACTCTTTCCTTATTATAAAGCATAATATCATAATATAGTGAAACCCACCTGATCACATCTCTAGACGGGACGGGTCTAACTTAATCAAAGTTATCTGCCCACATCTCCGCCTGAGACTCGCGGGAACTCCGTCGTTGTTTTCTATAGTGACCAAAAGATGTGCGCTTTTTGGAATATGTTTTTGACCAATTGTGGTGTTTACCACAATATTTTTTTTTAAATAAAGGAGAATTTTAGTAGGAACCCTATGGCCGGTTGTTCCATAGCGGTTTAAACTCGGTTTGGAGTTTAAAGTTGGGTTAAGTTTTTGGAAGAGTTGTTCCATCTTGGTTGAGCCTTAAACCGAGTTTGGAGTCACGTTTAAACTCCCCCAAACTTCCAAATTCGTAGGTGTAAACCAAGTTTTAAATACAAAAATCATGTTTTATAGAAATATTAAGTGTAGAAATCAATCGTTTATGCTTTTATTACTGAGAAAAGTTCATATTTTGTTTAAATTTGTAAATATTATTTATTTTTTTTAATCGATAAATTGGTTGTGAAAACAAATAATTTTCTGTTGAAACATTTGTATTTTCCTTTTAATCTCTCACTATTAAACAAAAATTCGACTTTTTCCAAGTCTCCTCATTTTGTTTTGCTGGCGATTGATCCTGTCTCTTTGCACTCTAGTATACTTTTAAACGTTTTCGTCAGATAAATTAAAATAATTTTCTCTTTTTGGGAAAAGTTTCGTGCACGTTTTTCTAGCCATATTTTTCGATAAAAACGTCCACTTAAACTTCTTGTCAATCAATCAATATCAGTAAAATTTTGCAAAAATTTTGTTCGAGCTTGCGCGATTATACGAAAATATTTATCAAATGCAATACCTGGATGGCGTTGCATTGCAGAGTGATCTTATTTGAACCAAACTTGGTGAACATTTGAATTGAACGACCGCTCACTGAAAATAAACTTGGTTTGGAGAAAAAGTAAGTTTAAGTTAAACTAAGTTTAAATCACTGTTGGAAACAATTTTTCCCTGAGCGGCATTTGATCCCGGGACCTTTAGAAAACTAGTTTAGAGCTCTACCAACTGAGCTATCGAGGAAATGGAGTTTGACCAGCTATTCGGAAATCTTCTCGGCCGATTTATTTGTTAGTAGTGAGGTGATTTTTTAAGCCTATAGCGGCTTGAAAAACCAAAAAGTTTAATGAAGACAAGTACACATTCAAGATTAGTAGTTTTATGAAATTTCATTTTGAAAAGGAGGGGGGGGGGCGGTTTCGATACGAAAAAAAAATAGAATAAAAGCATAGCTCTTATGAGGAACATATCAATATATGCAAACAAAACTTTTAACTACAAGCGCGGATTTGGTCCCAAATGTAGGGGTACTCAGATTTTAAGTTGTTTATTTCATACATTTTTTATTTTAAAAAATGTTTAAATGGGCCGAATACTTTTGAGAAAATTTAATTTAAAATGCAAATTTTGAATCGAATTAAATTAATTTTATATATCAACGGTATCATGGCGAAAATTTTAAAGAAAATTGGACTAAAAAAATTAATTTTTTTATTTAAAACTAACCCAAAATTGTAAATATAGCAATGGTTTCAAAGCGCAGCAGGCGAAAATTTAAGAATATGACACTTCAAATGCCATTTTTAACACAATATTAAACTAATACTAATATGGTTGTTTGGGTTGTAAAGCTCAAAAACCGTTGACAAAAACGAGCCGACGAGATACTTGTAATATTCCTGAGAAAAGTTTTAATAACAAATAGGCTTTGGCTTTGTGATTGTTTAAAAGATATTTTAGTATTGGTTTGGAAGTATAGTTTGAATAAGTAAAGTGACAAGTGCCTATGTGAGTGTTATAAAACATAAATATTGGATATTATATACCTACCTAAAAATAGGTGACTGTTCTCACAGAGTAATTAGTGTATCCTTTTGGTTTAAATATTAAATATTAGCAGTAATCTTAAATGTTTATGCATAAGCAGGTATTACATTTTGCTAAGTATATATTTATAATCAGTAATCATACTCAGGCATCGGATGGCGTACGTTTGAAGGTGGTTTCTAGTCCATTTGCAGATGGACTGGCACCTTTGTACGTCGAAGTGGAGCTGCTATGGGAGTCATGCGGAAATAAGTAAATATACGCTAAACTCTTGCCTTGCGCTCAACTGCACGCTTCACGCTAATATGTCGAGCGGGTACCTAGCACTATTATATAATTATGCATATTTTAGTTAAATATCTGAGTTCTCTGTACCATTGCACGTCTCACTGTTAGATTTGGCATGTGAGATTATTTTTTTTACTAAAATACCTTTGAGTTAACATGTGGTAAACTCGTTACTCAGGAAACGTTTTCTTAATTACAGATACAAAAATCCCGCCTTTCTGTACTAGAGTACCAGATCGAATAGTTTTATTATAAAACCAAAATAATATTATTAAGTAAGTACTTAATATTTTTTATCGCTTTTAATGTTGAAATATTAGTATTTATTATTTTAAATAAATTAAATTTCCATACTACAAAAATAAGTTTGACTAAAATTGTTAGTTGTACATGTGTTCCTCCTTGACCTCATAACAATTTTTGTTTTTGCAAGCCGCTGTAGGCTTCAAAAATTAGCACACTACCAACAAATAATTCGGCGGAAAAGATTCCCGAATAGATGTTCAAAACCCGTTCCCTCAATAGCTCAGTTGGGAGAGCTTTAAACTGGGCGTTTAAAAATTGTTTTCCGATACTACCTACTTCCTTGTCTTTATTATTGTATTTTGTTTTAACCTGCGTTCTTCAACCGCATTATTTAAGATGTAAAATAAAGCAGAATTTTGTAGTCGCCAACTCACCTTCAAAATACGTAATGATAAATAATACTATTATTTCTTATTTAAATTATTCCAGGGGCTCGCTGACTTAATAATATTAAGTTTATTGTAAGCTTTATGTAGGTGTCGTTTTACGATTGTGTTTTTATTAATAAAAACATTTTTTTATGGCCACTCGGTTTAAAAATTTTTTTACAGTGACATCAAGGAATTTTATTTGTTTATTTTTTCCAGTTCCTAAAATTTATTAGGTCTCTTTTGATGGTGTTGATACAACGCTTTACGGAAGAGATTAAGAAATTTTAAACAAATCTTTTTGGACATTTCGGTTGGATTTTGTTAAAGAATAGATATGTTATAGATCTCGTTGTTAAAAGGGATATCATTTTGAGATACATACATATAATAATATCTACTTTAAGTTTAGCATAAAATAAAAATCGTGTAGTCCATTTTTTTTTCGGAAAAGTCTGGATACACTCTGGAAAAGTCTGGAACAGACTGAAAAAATGCTGAAAAAGTCTGGAAAGACCAGGGAGAAGTCTGGATACACTCTGGAAAAGTCTGAATACACTCTGAAAAAGTCTGGAAAGACCCTGGAAAAGTCTGAAAAAACCCTGGAAAAGTCTGAAGACACTCTGAAAAAGTCTGGAAAGGTTCTGGAAAAGTCTGGATACACTCTGAAAAAGTCTGGAAAGACCCTGGAAAAGTCTGTGAAGACTCTGAAAAGTCTGGATACACTCTGGAAAAGTCTGGAAAGACTCTGGAAAAGTTTGGATACACTCTGGAAAAGTTTGGAAGCACCGTGGAAAAGTCTGGATACACTCTGGGAAAGTATGGAAAGACCCTGGGAAAGTCTGGAAAGACCCTGGAAAAGTCTGACTACACTCTGGAAAAGTCTGGAAAGACCGTGGAAAAGTCTAGAAAGATTCTGGAAATGTCTGGCAACACTCTGGAAAAACCTGGATATACTCTCTGAATACACCTCTAAACAGTGTGGATATACCCAAGAAAAGTCTGGATATACCCTGGAAAAATCTGACCGACCCATGTGTATACGAGAGGTGTTTTTTTTTTATATATATGGTCTTGAGCGAGGGAAGTTTTAGAGTAAACCTTTACTCGATTTATTTTTTCTTCTAGGATAAATTCCTACACTAAAATTGAATTTTGGATAATTTTGTACTTCTTATGATGTCCAAGTAGACATTTTTTAGATATGGATTTTTGGATAAAGATTCACTAAAACGCATTTTAATGCAGTGGCGTCAAAAACAAACACAAAATGTAAAAAACCAAATCGAGGAATTCTTAAAATATCGCTTTATCCACTTTATGTTTTTAATTCAATGTTGCACACAAGAATCGACGTAAAGTATGCGGGTTCCTCTGCATCCGTAAGATTTTGATTATTCAAAAGGTAAGAAAAATTAGGAAAACCCCAATTGCAGTATTAGAGACTTATCCGTACATAAAGTTGGCATAGCCTGACTTTAATAAAGTCTGCACTATTTTTGACTGTTCCGCACGCAGGTTAAACAACTACTACATAGTTTTAAGCACTTTACCCAACTGTTATGAAATAACTGGAACAAATCCTCGCATTTCTCAGGAAAGTTTTATTTTAATTTTTAAGTTTAACTGTTCTTATCCAATTATAACGAAGAAAACACAATATTTTTTTTTTCAAACGACCGGAAAATAGCCACTTTCCGTACGATTTTTCGTACGGAAAGTTCTACATTACAAGGCATGTCCTTTCAAAATATTTCCACTTTCAAGAAAGGACCTCTTTGTTCAATTTTTCAGTCCCTGGATCCTTTTCCGTTCCCATTTTTGGCCAAGTTGGCCATGACTTCTTGTTGACAGCTTTTAGCTTTTGTTTTTTTTTTGGCAGTTTTGACACTTCTAAAAAAGCTCTTTTCAACCAAAATGGTCTCAGATCTAGAAAATGAGTTGAATTCAAAGGAAATAATGGAAGCTGCTTCAAGAGTCACTTTCGATTTGCTGCCTGAAAAATCTAAAGAGCGCTACCAGCGGAACTTGATGCGTTTATAAACTGGTGCGAATATAAAATGTTAAGAAAATTAATGAAGATGTATTGGTCACATATTTTTCGGAAAAATCGACCACATTAAAGGCGTCAAGCTTGTGCAGAGAAAAAGAAATATAGATATCAGTTCGAGTATCAGCCGCTTTTTTAAACTGATTGCTTCTCTGAAGAAAAAATCTGCTGGATACAAGCCTAAAAAGGCAAGACTTTTTAGTGGGGAAAAATTTGTTAAGTTTATTCAAGAAGCCAACAACGAAGAATTTTTAATGCTCAAAGTAAGTATACTGTAAAATAGGTAAATAAAGGACAAACCTAGAAATCTGCCTTTCATAAGTTGCTTGATAATTTGGCCATGGTCGGCCATAACTGGTCGTCAGTCATCACTGAATTAGCTGTGTGAAGCTAATAGGCACTACACTATAATTTTTCTGATGTTTTTTACATTTTGTACAAGATAAAAGTACAGAAATCATTTTTAGCCACAAAAGTTTACTTGTTTTTCTTTAGTTTTCTTCTTAAAAACTACTGGCCTTAGCGGCAATGGCTATCTAGTCAACAAGAAACAGAAGGCTAAAGACGGATTTGAAATTAAGCAAGCAAGCACGCAAGCAAGCGGACAAATCTTAATGTCAAATTTCCCGGCTTTTCTATTTTCGAAATAGAGTGCGTTTAAAACATTTCTAGGTGTTTAGAAGTTCGAAAACATCAATTTTTTTTTTATTTTCTTGGAAGAATTTTAAGAAATTTAAAAACAAAGGAAAACCTAACCTCGCAAGTCGACACTCGCAGCATTAGAGTAAAGGAAAAATAAACAATGCTCGCAGCTTCGCAGGCTGCGTGGGGCTGCGTAGGGGACTGTTCATAAATTACGTAACGCGGCTAGGGGTTGACGAAAGTGGTAGGTAAAATCTATATGTTTGTGGCGGATTCATAATGTCGAAACTACTGGGTTTTTTGCCACTCAGTTAAGGAAATTTTTTAAAAAATATGTTAAAACCCACTGCGTAAATTCCTAAAGAAATTTTTTTTTGTTTCGTTTGTCAGTGGTTTTTAAATAAGATAAAAAATTTGGCTACCCACACGAAAATCCTAACTAGAATCTAAGTACTTATCTGACGTTTCGGTAGGTACTAAAATGTTTTCTCAAGACCGATACTTCTTTACTTTCAAGTTTTAGCAATCATGGGCATTTCGGGAGCAATGAGGCGGGAGGAATTAACGAAGATGACCCTGAAAGACTTACAGGAAAATTAAGATATGATAATAGTCATATTCCAAATTCTAAAACAAATGTTTCACGAACTTTCGTCGTTCTAGGAGAAAGAACTTAGAACTGTTTAAAAAATACAAACATTTAAGACCCCAGAATGTCACCCATGATAGATTTTTCATTTATTACGCTAAAGGTAAATGCACAAGCAGGATATACAGGACACACATTCAGGCGCACCGCAGCTACCCTATTAATTGAAGGCGGGGGAGATATATTAAACCTTAAGAATTTGGGCGGATGGCGCACAGAGGAACGGCTTAGTATAATATCAGAGATATAGACCAAAAAATGTTCTTTATATTTTTAAAATTAAATTCACACAATTATTTAGAAAAAAGCCCATTTATTATCATTTTATTGTAATTTTGGGTAATAGATATCTTAAGGCGTTAAATTTTGGCTACAAGTGTGTCTAATTACAAATTTTACTACTATTTAAATGATATGCCAATGAAAAGTAAATATAAAAAAAAATCTAGTATGAAATGTTGACTTTAGTAAATAATTTTGTTATATGATTGCCCAATACTGGCTACCTAAGAATGGTTTTTTGAAATTTTTACACAAATAAGTCGTCTTTTTTATCAGAAATATAATAATAAAATTAACAAATTAGGTAAAAATATATCAACATCTAAGTTTTTGTATTTACAAAATTTGATATTCGACAGGATTCGCTTTACCAGTAATCTCAATATAATTGCTGGTGTATTACGATCACGAAAATATAACATTTATCTGCTACGATCTTTACCAAGATGGCTATCGAAGTTGAGCGGATGGGCAAAGCGTCATTTTTGCAGTTCATTATAAAAAGCACATTTGAGTTGTCAAAAAATAAAAAAATATGTTTTTATAGTAAAATTAAAAGCTTCTTCCTTCCAAAAAATTCAAGACGAAAAATTTAGGTGACGCAAAAAAAAATTGGAACCGGAGCACGCGGAAGCTTCCCAGCAGCAGCGGACGATGCAAACAGTTCTAGATATACGCTAGAATATCCAGCAAAGCAATTCGCCCAAAATTCTCAATGCTTTGGTTGCCGCTATACCTGCGGCGCGCCCTGTAAATTTCCTGCGTCGATCTGTAAAGACCAATTTTCCGGTCTAGTGACGTAAATACCTATTATCAGGACTGATCATTATGATAACGTTGGAGTTAGACCGCGCTCTTCTTGGTTGCCGAGGCTATCCGAAATAATGTCGACTTTTATAGTGTTTAGTCGACTTTTAATAAACGACGGCATTAACTTTAATTATGTCAACATTATAGGTGGCACGATTAGATGACAATAATGTCAGACATATTAGAAATAACGCAGCAAGGTGGTGGAGAGGGGTAGGTGGAAGTGTTAGAATGAGCGGAAGGGCGAGAAGAGGGGGCATTCACACGAAAAATACGAGGATTTCTTCCAGTAATTTCATAGTGGTGGGTAGAGTGCCTAAAAATATGTAGTAGTTGCGCGCGGAACTGTCAAAAATAGTGCCGACTTTATTAAAGTCAGGCTATGCCGACTTTATATACCGATAAGTCCCTACAAAATGGAAATTTTGATTCACTCAAACGCCATTAAGTGAAAAAATATCTCACTGAAAATTGAGTGAAAGTCAGTCATAATAGTGTAAGGTAACTTAGGATTGTGTGGAAAGTTTATGACATTGACAAATTCAAACATTGTGGCAATGGTGTCCACACGGATATTGATTGAAATTTTTTGACATTTAAATTACATTTTTTTTAACACTATTGACACAATGTTTGAACTTGTCAATGTTATAAACTTTTCACACTGAGTTAACATGCACTATTGTGAGTGACTTTAACTCTATTTTGAGTGAGATATTTTTTCACTCAATAACCATTGAATGTATTGTATTGTCGTTAAAGCCATAGTCAAACAAAAATATACGATATTTTTGACTCGCTCTCTTTATGGTTAGGGCTTTTATTTATTGCATCATTGGCATAATTCGTAATGATTTTTTTATACGCAACCGACGAAATAATTAAACAGTTGACCAGAGGCTCAAGCCAAACGATTGCGATCTCCAATAAAAACAATAATAAAATAACCGAAAAAGGGCAGGGGATCGAAAGTGGTTTAAACTTAACCATAAAAACACAATTCTCGCCCAAACCGAAGGTCGAAAGGGCATTACTATTGGAAATTGAAATGACCTCGTAAGTTTTGGAGGCTAGAGCGCCCCCAGATAATGGGGCATTTACACGCTGATGGCCACTAGCAGATGAGCCCCTTGAAGATAGAATTTTTTCCGAGGCTTTGCTATCATTTTTATTTCTTCATATCAAGGACAATCTTTATCGAGGACCTTCCGGTGCCCATACAAATATTGTGTGTACATGGTGTTATTTTATTTCTGTCGTATATTAAAAGCAGACAGCCTGAATTAGACTCGGCCCATAAAGTAGCATTTACACAAACATTCGCGCGAATTATTTATTTAAAGATTCGCGCAAAAGGTTCGGGGTTCGGGTAAAGAGTTTCGTGGTGTTCGGACAAAATTTGCTGAAAGAAATATTTGGAATAAAATAAAAATTAGAAAAATTATTTACCGTAAATCATTGAAGTGAATTGTAATATAAAAATTAAATTTTAAAACCTTTCCGACGGAAAAACTATTTGACGCACTTGATAAAAAATAGTGAGGTTTACTTTATTTCATTTTGTGGGGTGTTGGTGGTGGGGTTTGGTGGTGGTATTTGGTGATGGGGTTTGGTGGTGGGGTTTGTTGGTGGGTTTAATAAGTTTTGGTGGTGGGGCTTGGTGGTGGAGTTGGGTGGTGGGGCTTAATGGGATTTGGTGATTGAGTTTGGCGGTGGGGTTTTCTGGTAGATTTTGGTGGGGTTTATAGAATATTTTTGTAACCGTGAACTTCACCTAGCTCCCTGACTAATTTTTCTTCGACCGGTCCCAGTTGACAGAGCTTTATTTACTTGTGTATCGGGCCCAGTTGACCCTGGCCGAAGTGGGCCCAAATCGTACTTACTACGGTGCCTAGGGTAAGGAGAAAGTAAAGACCGTAGACGAGTGAAAGAGGGTGAGCCGTTTCTTCATATTTTAATTTTTAACCAGATTTTTCATAAAGCGTTCTCAGACGGCAAACGATTTGATGCAGAAAGTTTAATTTTATTAAGAGATTTGCCGATATGTCACTAAAATTATCGCTTTCTAATAGAGTAAAAAAAATGTTTGATAGAGAAATGAGAAAAAATGCAAGATAAAGACCAGCAGGTGCTGCTTATAATAGTGTGATGTTGCTAAAAAATATTGAGGAGCAAGAGGGGGAGTAGGTCAAGTGCTATTCTTGGTGTTATGCGAGAAAAAAGCAAGGGTCAACAGTTTTCTTTTCAAATTTTAAGTTTTATATCGTCTCTATCGTAAATAAAAAATATGTACCGATTTAACCTTTCCCGTTAAACGTTCCGTAAAAAAAATGAATCTCCCGAAAAAAAATTTTTAGTCGCCTTCATTAATGAAAATATTGCAAAAATAATTTTTTTCTTTAATTTTAAAGTTGATCATTGTCGTACAGCTAATCAAAGTTAACTTAAGGATTTCCGTTATACTAAGCGGTCTAAAATGTTTCTTTATCTATAAACGGGTATTTTTCGCAACATTTTAAACCTGAATTCTGGGCGTGCTACCAATCTCACACCCAGCAAATAATAATTTTTCGCTTTCCTTCGGCTTTTACTATTTAATCGAAAAATAAAAATATTTTTGGTGTTCCAATTTAATTTCAAGAATTGAGGTCAGTGATGTGATCAATCAATCAAAAGCAGCTTTATTGTCAGAATTCAATGTATAGTCGTTGACAAACCCTTGCTTAATTTAAAATAACTAACTATTATAAACATTATAAGCAGCTAAAAGTAATGTACCTATAGGTAAATAAACAGCTAAACCTTAATAATCTGGTCAAAAAATACAAAAATAATACAAAAATAACTAGAACAAACTACAATAATTCTACCCCGAGTAGAACTGCTCCATGCTTTATGTCTAAAATTTTTGTAACTTGTTAATTGCCTTATATCAATTGGTAAATGATTAAACATTTTTTTTGGACCGTAAACAAAAGAGTTTTTTACAAGTGTGGGGCGAGGAATAGGTAATTGCATCATTCGTGGTCGACGTATACTGTACCGCCTTAACCTGATCAGCTCGTCATTATACTTTTTAAAAAATATACAAACACTTTCTAAAATAAATATAGTTAAAATGTTGTGTTTAAAAAAAAAATAAAAGACCAAAAATATTATCTATTCACACTTTCAAAAATATATTTCCAAAAAATCTTACGAAAGTTTGCCTAAATATTCGCTGCAAATGTTCGTTGCAAATGTTCGAGTGTTGGGGCAAACGTTCGTCGAAAAAGATTCGCCATATTTGGCCCGAATTTTTGGACGAACCTATTCGCTCTATGTAAATGCGCCTTAAGAGTGTCTTCGCTGACAGCTCTCCCTGTCTTAGTCATGCAAAATTTCGCTTGTAAAGGTATTTTTGGCCACACATTTTTCCATCCAAATACTGAACTTTTAGTCGCATTTTAAAGATAAAGTTTAAATCTAGTTCTCTAGCAATAGTTTTTGAAATTTAACTTTCATTTCTATGAAATAGGGATCCAGATATGGCGTATTTTGCCTGATTATATCTGTAAGACTAGATAAAAATTGCAAAAAGTACCACTAGGGAACCCTAGATTCCAGCTTTATCTTTAAAATGAGACTAAAATGTTTGAAAAATTTCGGTATTTGGATAGAAAAATGTGGGGGCAAAAAACTGGCAGCTTTCCATAAGTAGGAAATTTATCTCTATCAAGTGCAATAAGCATGTCATGTAACAATTGAGAAAACAACCAGAGCGAAATTTGGGCCGGTACACAGAGGGCGAAATGACGAAATTGGTATAATAAAGTATTTTTTTAAATACATATGTCCCTGTTGTTCAACCATTATATTATTATTCTCATCTCTCTCTCTCTCTCATAGGTCACGGCGAAACGAAAAAGAAGCGCAAACTTGCAAGTCAACCTAAATTGCATCAATGTTTTAGTTAGAAGCTCATTCTTTTGATGTCCTTTTATGGTACCAGAATAGCATGTGCGCTAAACGGACCGAAAAATGTTTTAAAATTGATGTATTCTTTGCATGTCTTAAAGATATACTCAAATATGTACCAAGCATATGACATCCTTCAAAGGAGGTTTAACACATATGCTATGCATGTAAATGTTATGTCATTGCTATGTGGGTTTTAATTCTTGAACAATTAAAAGTGTTAAGGTGGCTACAGGTCCAAATATTTTCAAAAAGTAGATAGCTAACATTATGTATTAAATTTATGTAATGTCCCTAAAAACACGAGTCCGTTCCGGGAACGTTCGGGGAACTAGCGATGTTTCCAAAAACTTTGTTCCGAGAACGTCCCTTAGGAACTTACATAGACGGTGTCTCCCCCCCCCCCCTTGGTCTGGTGAGGATTCTTACTCTTACTTTTAGAATCGTCCTAATGGACGTTTATTTATTTATTTATTTCTACGGCTGAGCCATTTTACAAAAAAAAAATATATAAAAATAAAATTAGAAATAGCAACATGGCAAGACACAAGATAAAATATTCAATAAAAATCAATATAAAAAATACAAAACAATAACAAAAATAATTTAAAAAAAAATATAAAAATACAGTATCACTTAGTGACTAGGATTTAGGATTTAATAACTTCTTTTAATTTTGTCTTAAATGGTCGAAGACTACTAGCAAAGGGATCAAGACTATACTTGTTAAATAATCTTAAAGTACGAGTTAATAGAGAAAAATAGCCATAGTTGGCGTGATGAAAGGTAATACGAAACATAAGAGAGTCCTGATGTCTTTGATTAATGTTAAAATTAATGGACTGAAGGATAGCTGGACAGTGATATAAAGAAGTATGTCCTCCTAACCTCCAAGACATCCATTTGTTATAAATATTTATGTAAATGTCCTTTGAACTGTTTCCAATTTATCAATGTTGCATTTGTAATGTGGAGACCACACTAACTAGAGAACAATAAAGGGTTTTAAAACAATAAGGTGAGAGCTGTGTACTATTACGGGTAATAAAACCAAGGCTTCTCATGCCCTTATTAACAATCTCATTCAAAGATCAGTTTACTGTCAAAAATGACTCCAAAATCCCTAATTTTAGAGACACACTCCAGAGTTGTGTCATTAATAACATATCTATTTTGAAAAGTGTTAGTTACGTGACAAAAAGTAATACTATAACATTTTTTAACATTCAACTCAAGACCATTCTTACTACACCATAAACTAACATTATTAAGGTCGTTCTGAAGAAGCTGGGTATCAAAAAATGATTCAATTGTTTTGTAAAATTTAAAATCATCTGCAAAAGCAAGATGCTTCGAATATAAAATCACATCACTAAGATCTCTTATAAACAAGTTAAAGAAAACTGGATCTATGTGTGAACCTTGAGGAACACCAGAGTGCACCACAATTTCACTAGAAATAGAATTGTTAATTCGGAAATGCTGTGTACGCCCTGTTAAAAGACTATGAGAAAATCTAACAAGAGTCCCAGTCCCATGCCTTGAAATTTACTAATTAGATGGTCATGACTGACTCTGTCGAATGCCTTTGAAAAGTCTGTGTAGACACTGTCCACCTATTTAGACTTCTCAAAGGCACTCAACAAATCCTGCTGATAAATGAGTAGGTTTGTTACAGTGGATCTACCTTGAGAAAACCCATGCTGGTTGTCACACATTACTTTCTTACATATAGTTAACAACATTGCTTCTGTCACCACTCTTATGAATTGGAGTTAAATAACTTATTTTTCAGTAATCAGGAAAAATACCAGATGATAGAGAAGCATTAAAAATTTGGTGCAGGGGTCTACTCAAAGTACATACACATTTTTTTTTTAAGAAAATAGATAGAATACCATCTGGGCCATGTGAGTATTTAGTTGGAAGGTTAATTATTTTTGTGAATATTTCACTCAGAGAAAAGTTAATGACATTTAAGTCCAAACTATAATCAAATTTATAGTCAGGAACGTCCCCTTCATGTCTTTTATATGTAGTTGCAAACTGCCTCGCAAATAAGTTTACATTTTCTTGACCACTGCCAGCGATCTCATTTTCCAAATGCATGCAATTGGGATATGCACTTGATTTACGTAAGGTATTTATATGCTTCCAAAATTGACTAGGATCTTGCGAGATTTCAGAGTTTACTTTAGCTATATATGAGTTGTAAGAGTCGTTGTGCAGAACTTTATATCTATCTCTATACTGTGAAAAAAATGCATAATCATTATTGTCACCTGACTGCTTATACTTAGAATGAGCTATTTTTTGCACAAAATTATTTGCTGCAGTTCTCTACTAAACCAGGATGGAAAGTTTGTAGATTTAAAATGTTTAACCGGAACAAAGATCTCCAGAGCTGTGTATAGAATACTGTATAAAAAATCTACAGATGTATTAACATTGCTACAATCAAGAGCATCATCCCAAGGCACGCTAGCTAAATAATCATTAATAGCAATAAAATCGCAATTTTTGAAATCCTAATAAAAATATCATATTTAAGACCCAAATCACAGTCTACAGGAAAACTAATTTCATATGCCGGATGTCGTTCGGTTACAGTTGACAAACGTCCCGGAGACTTGCTTAAGAAGATAACACACTCGATAACACACTTTTGGTGATTTAAGCGATTAAAGAGTAAATTTCACAAAAAAATCGATCGAAATCGGGAATAACAGAACGATTCTAGAACAGATCAGTAGGAGAAGACGAGATTCCAAATGTCATGCGCTAGATAAAGAGCAATAACAAACTAGCCGAACGAAATGAATAACCAATGAACTTGAAGGGTGAATTTATTATTTAGAGGGATTATGCTATGACGTCATCTTGCTCTGAAACAAAAGGAATCAAAAAAACTTTTTCTGACAAATTGTTAAAAAAGTTAGCTTGAACTTTTGTAAAAAAACGGCGCGCTAGATTTATCTTAAGTCCAAAACAGACGTTCTCTCAAAGTTTTATTTGAAACGTTCATTGAACCGCTCCTAGATTTTTCCGCCAAATTGTATACCATTATGGGACGTTCCGTTCGGAAAGTTCCCTAGACGGCTGCTGGGATTGTTCCTAGCACATACTATTTGTGTCGGCGACGTTACCGACCTACGGGACCTACAAAGGGCGTACCGAGAATAAAGTGTATTATTAGGGTAAGTCAAGCGGTTTTCGACATATTTATAACGACTCTAAAGTTTTAGTTTTTCGACTGTAAATCATGAACTATTAAAATGTTAATTAATAACTTTAGCAGATATTTTATGGAATTTAAGTTCAAATGTTTTTAAGATATTTTCAAAAAACTCGTAAAATTCAACCAACGTAATTTCCCCAATAGTTTCATAAAATACTTCTTGCATTTCTCTTTTTGGAAAACCTGCTTGTTCTATAACTCAAAAACTAGTAAAGCAAACCCTATGACATTTTTAATGAAAAGTCTAATATTGTAACCGTCACCGAATTTGATATTTTTGCAGGGCATTGATGCACACTTTCGGTGCTGATATTAATCCTGGGCCCGTATATATCAGCGGCCGCAAGAAACTCTTCAGCAACATACAGGACGTCCCAAAAGTATTAGTAAAATTGTAAATACCTAGATGGTTTTAACAAAATTTATATATTTTTTTTTAAATGCCAATCGTCCGGCCAGTCATCAAATATTTTGAATGACCATGGATCACAAATTGGGACTAAAGAATAGCTTCACGTAACGTATTGTGTTTGCACATGCGCATTTCGATACGGCTGCGGATAAGTGATGATATTTAAAACTGCTTTATGTCTCTAATATGTTACCTTTTTCGCTAACGATTTTTCAATAAAATGACAAAATTTTTTGTTAGGAGTCAAAAAATCACCGAATATAGTTTTTCTGGTTTACCTCATGGTTTTTATGGACACGATTTTGCCATTTTATTTGCATATATTTGAAGCCCTAGTTACAGAAAAAGATAACATATTAGACATTTTTGGAAACAAAATAAGGTAAAGTAAGTAAGTTACTATAATATACAACGTATTTCACTAATAAAACAAATAATTTTTTTTTAATGTTGGGATAGGTTTGGGTTAGTTATAATAATTTTATCTCGGGAGTTTTCTCTCCCGGGTTTTTTTCCTGGGTTTTCTTTTCTGGGATTTTTTTTCCTAGATTCATTTAAAGATGTTCTCCATCATCAATTTTTGAGATATGTTAAATTTTAAACACAACTATTGAAAGTTACAGCAAACGCAAAACATGCGAAATGTTATATCAACTACAATTTTAAAGTAACCAGTCAATTTTCAAAAGTCCATAATTTTTTATTTCTTAACCGATTTAAATAAGTAATACCTTTATATTTAGAGAAGGGACGACCTTTTGTCGCAATTACTTTAGTTTTCTCGAGTTTCGCGCACAATTTTTTTGCAGGGGGGGGGGTGAAAATTTGCCATTATTCAAAACGGCCCGCCCTCTTGAATTTTTGCGAAAAATTTTGACCGGATCGGAAAAGTCTCATGTCTTGTCTTTGCAAAAAATTAGAAAATTTTGAAATCATGCTATTCGATCAAAATTTATAGCAAATTTAAAAGTATGCAAAGATTTTTGGCCCACCTTATATATAATTAACATTATTGTTAAATCTAGACTGTAGTAAACAGATATCTGCCACATAATTTTTTACTTTTTAGTGCAATTTCTTAATAATCAGTTGAAGTTAAATTTTTTATTTATTCTATTTTTTACTTTTTAGTCTTAATCAAAAAGAAACAAAATGCAGGATGTATAATTATTGATTTCGCAACTTTTACATTTCTAGCAAAGAAAGGCTCTTATACAACGGGGTGTGTCGCGTTCCGAGGGTGTAACGTTCGTGACACGTCATTTTTAGCCACCCTAGTGCCACGCAGCCATCGGTGCATTATAGACGTTGACTTGGGTGGATAACGCTTGCGACATTTATTTTTTTTTAAAGTGACAACCGCATGTATGCATCTGCTTTGGTTTCAAAGATATTAATTCAACCTCTTTACACACCTCTACCACCCCGTACCCCCGATTTTTACCGTAAAATTGTATTGTCACCAGAACAAATAATAAATCTAAAAACCGCATGCTTTTGTATCTGTTTTCATTACAAAGTTCTGAATTTACCCCCTACACCTCTCCACCACCCTATTGTAATATTGTATTGTCATCGGACCCACATTACTGTGTCAAATTTCATTAAAATCGGTTCACGGGAAGTGTGTCAAAAATGAATCCCCCAAGATTTGATAGACTGACAGGCAGGCTCTGTAAAGTTAAATAAAATCGTTAAGAAAAAGTAACGTTGCACTGTGGAACGACCCCATGTAAAGCCCGCACATTTCCGAATAAACAAATTGTAATCTTAAAACAAAAACCATTGAATAGTGTTCAGTAAAGTCCACTCTATTTATTGGCATATAACTTTTATTTAATTTTTTTTATAGTTGAAATGACTAACAAATTCGAGTGAAAAAAAAGACTTATTTTAAAAATGTGAGTATAACTAGTGGTTATTTTTTTTTCTCCCAATATCTAGACTGATTCTTGTTAAATAAGATTCTTTGAATTTTGGTCGATTTTTTATCACAGTCCCTTTATTTCAAATAAGCATAAAGTAGGTTGGGTATTCGAAGGAAAAAAAAAGTCATGTATTAACATATTGCTTAGTTCATAGTGATTATGTCTAATGTAAAGACCTTCCCCCCCCCCGCTTCGAGAGATAAAACGTCATACATGTATATATGTACCCCTTTTTTGTAGGGTGCAAATAACGGATAGATGTGCAGATTATGCTAAGTAGCGTATAATGTTATGTGGGTAACCAACTTTTTCCTAAATGAAGTGTTTATTGATTTTCTTAGAACTTTTTCGATCCCGGTTACCTCCTATGTAACGTAACGCTAGCACCTTTGGTCAAGCAAAAATACAAATAAATACAGTATTTAAAAAAAATACTACAGTTTATTTTTTTATGAACTTTTCTGAAAAAAACAAGCTTTGTTAAGTTTAAAATCAACCAGGCTTATTATTTGTTATATTTTATGCAGCCATCTTTTGAGGAGTATTTTATTGTATGTAAAAATAACTCGTAGTTTATTAAAATCGGTATCTACATCTTAAAAACTACTAAACCGATTTTGGTGATTTATAACTTTTTTACCAAAAAAGAACAAGACTTTTTTCAAGTAATTATTTGATTGTGAAATTTTGTAAAATTACAGCAACGAGCATGAAAGCTGGGTAGTTTTTCATTTTGTCCGCCATCTTGGATTTCATAATGGCGGGTTAAAAAATACATAAAGATAAAAGTTTCATCAATTACCTACACAACGCAGTTTATTTTACTAAAATTGATTTAGAATTTCAAAACTTATTTAAAAAATTATTTTGTACGGTTTTTATGGACCACCCGGTATACCGATTGTTGTCACCTTAATTTTGTTTTTTAATTAAGAAAAGCATATTTAAGTATATTCCAATCTAAATACCGCCTTTAATCTTTAATAATCCAAAATATTAAATATTTGAATAAAATATAGTAAAGGCTGTTGCTTAATTCATTCATTAGCGCCACCCCCTCAATGACAGGTAGTTCGATCAGCATCCAAAAAGATACTTTGTAACGTTTTTATTTTCCCTTGATTTATTTATGTAGATTTTGTTGGTTGCGCGCACAGCATTCCCTTAAATCTATTACTACGAGTACTCACCCCTTTTTAGCTTATGTGTATTTAATAATATCTTTGGTTGATAACCAAAGAAGACCTAAGTTAGGTTCATACATTTTCCTTGTAACATTGGCGTGACGACACTTATAATCCCATTAATTAGTTCTATATCACTGGCAAAGGTATACTACAGTCTTTTGTTTAGTGATGTTTATAAATTAAAATTGGTTTATTTATATTTCGCGAATATGAAAAATCAATGAAACGTTTGTTTACAAAAACAGCTGATTAGCTGAGTATCAACATATTTTGGTTGAATATATTATTTTTTGGTCGGACAAAATAAGGTCTGTTTGTACCGATACTTTATTAAGCTTGGATTGAAATGTGATTTCGCCAATTGGTTTATTTTATTATGCATTTACCATGTTCCACTTTGATTTATTTTGAGATAGTTGCAGAAGACAGACTAGTCCAATGTTTAGAGCATGAGACTCGGTAATCTCAGGGTCGTGGGTTCGAACTTTGTTTTTCTTGGATGCGAAGTAACCCTTTAAAATCTCTGGCCTTGGTTTACTCGATGAGTATCTTTACTGGCGGATTGGGATCTTTCTCTGACACAGGTGAAGCCTGTCAAAATTTTCCATGGAGGACTTCCTCTTTCTTCAAGCAACATGAGGTGAAGAGCATGTAAAAAAATTTTTGAAATAATTTTTTTAAAGGCAGAGCCCTATGGCGGCCTAGTTTTATTATATAAACTTCTCTTTTTAAAGAGCATTCTTTAAATCATGTTTTTAAGTTGATTTTTCTTCGGTACCGTTAAGCGGTCAACCGTTTTGATGACGTCGCCTTACTTTTGTACATTCTGTAATTAAGCAATTTGAAATTGCTGTTTTCATGGTTTATTATAGATGATCTACATCATCCTACATATGGGCCCTTAATTGTGTCTGTCTGGCTAAAGGTCTCCCTTCGTGTGGAAGGTAAGCGAGTACGTTTTGCGAGCTTTCTTGTAAACCATCTAAATATTTGAAATTTTAATTTTCTTGCTGTTTTGGCTTTGGAGACATTTGGGGGTATCGTTATTTTTGGGACACCCTGTATGAGGGACCAACAAGAACTTCATCAACATATATTTAAATCGGCCCTGTTCTTTCGCAGCATCAATCGAGAACTCACTATCAAGGCGGCTTCAATTTGCGGGGACGAATTAAGAAAATTACTATGTAGTTGCCATATTCTCGATTAAGTTTTTTTTATTATTATATTGCTCCCCCATTAAAATAATCTGCTTAATTATATATTAAATTAAGTTTTCGTTTTTCGGTGCGGAGATGCGCAATTTCCTCTCGAAATCTCGTTTTAAGACACCGTATGCAGATTTTTGTTGGTATAAAAGTGTCGTTATAGGTTATTCAGATAAGTATTTTCGGTGTCGCTTAAAAAATGCCTCCCTTTATACATCTTTCTGTTCAGGAACTAAGGCGGTGGCAGTTACCCATTCTCAAGGCGTACCAAAATAAATTATTCGAATCAGACAGTTCCACAGATTAGATAAAAAAAAATAAAAAAAGATAGGTCACCTGTACTCTGCCGGTTTTCAAAAAAGTACAATAGTTAAGCAATAAAAAGTAACTATTTATTCTTCTTTTATCATAACACATAAAATGGATAAAAGAAAAGAAAAATTAGGCAAACAGTATAACCCCAATACTCCAATAGTTTGATGAATACCTTGCCGCTAAAACTTTTTACATAAGAAAATTCTAAATACCTATGGTTTTTTTGAGACCTCTTAGTGATTACGTGGAAAAAAAATATTAGCGACCTAAATAGTCTTTTCTTTTAGTCGGAAAAAATTTTGGGAAGTTACGTTGGGGGACGCCCAAGGGTCTAAGTAGTTTAAAGGGGTCTCAAAAAAACGTCCTGCTACTATACTTGTTATACCTATACAAAATCTTCGTTAAGGTACCTAATCATAAATTATTTTAGGCTTGAGTCCGAGGACCACTACTTGTAGACCATGGAAATGGCATGGAAAACAACGAATCGACACCATACAAAAACCATTTTGAATAACAAATTATTTTAAACACAATTAAGCACTTATCACATAATAAACAAATAATGCATAAATGAAGGAATTATAAAAAACCGAAGTAAAAACAAACATTTTCCCGATTTGTATCAGGTAATACACAGATAAAAGAAGGGGGAATGACACAAAACTGACACTGTCGCCAATAGAAGCGATTGTCATCTGTTACCAACTGCAGCACACTAGCGCCAAGTGTTCGTAGTAAGAAACTCGATGACATGACCCCTGGACAGTGTCTGTCACTTTTGTGATATTCTCCCCTCGTCCTGCTGGGTATCTTACATTAAAACTACCTGCATTCATTGTCCGACTAAATAAATTTTTATTAAATTCACCATAAAAATTATAACGTACCGTATTGACCTATACGAAAACTGCACAGTTTGCAATCTGCAGGAAAAACAAACGCTTTTTTATATACTTTTTACTTGTCCTATGTATTGTCCTTGTCGTACGCCATGTCTTGTCTCTCAGATCATCACAGTTTTGTCGAATAATTTTAATGTTATCAGTATTATTATTGTTATTTGGTATTTAAGTATATTATTTTTATTTTTTTTTGATTGGTTACATTGCAGCAATATTTAAGTGGTTTTATGTCGCTTTACTTAGTTTTGTACTGTAGAAGTTGATGGGCTTTTTTTTACTTTTTTAGTTTTCTGTGTCGACTTGATTTTTTTACCGGTTTTTTCGATTTTATATTTTTTCATGGTAAACAAAATTTATTATTTACTTCGCCTCCTGGTAGGACAGAAGAGGTTTTTTTACCATCCTAACCAAACTTTTTGCAAAAAAGTATTTTTATTCTTTGAGTCTTTTTGAGTACGCGTTCTAAAATTTTGAGTTCTTAACCTTTAAAAATAGTAATCTTAGGTAGTCTAGTAAGGGCTTACACAAAAGATTTTTTTAATAAAATACCGAGTAAAATACTAAAATAATATTACCAGTTAAAAAACGCTACCCTGAAACTACAATTTATAAAAGAATCACAATTAAAACTGGTGCATTTATAATTGGATTGGAGATACTCGTTCCAGACGCTACCACTGGTTTAAGATCAACAAGTCACCATAGATATAAAAATCGGCTGCTGAGGCTGGACGAAATAGCCATATTTTATCTTGAACAGAATCGTCAACGACTAGCAAGAGTGTTTCCAACCTTTAAATGAAGCTTTAACTGATGTGTTTTGTTAGTACACATTGTCCAAAGAGTTTCCATGTACTTTTGAAACCGAGGTTGGGATCTAAAATCTACTCTTTGCACTACCCAGTTTTCACTAGTACACTTGCACATACAATACAATATAATTATTTATTACAAAAATTATCAAAATAAAAACAAAATTATGTAGGGTCATGGGCGCCGAATGATTCCATGCAAATTTCTAAAGTTCTCTTGGTTTTTTAATAAACTAGGGGTAAGGCCCGCGGAGCGTAAGGCCATTTTCAGCGAGCGACCGCCCACGCTGAGTGGTTTTATGTATATATTTCTTTAATACTTTTTTTTAAACACATTTTTGAAAGGGAAACATAACCTCAAACGGTTTTCTGTCAGAAAACGTAAAAATACTCTTCTGTCCCACTGCGGCCCGATTCAAAGTTTGTGGACGATTGCCATAGATGGCGCTTTTCTTATTTTGATATCCCAATTAAGTATTCTTGGAAACAATAAAGCTTCAGTAAGTAACTGTAAATATAAATTGCAATGACAGTGGGTCTCTTATGCTCTGTTAATTGTATGACTTACCCAGATTTCTGTATTGTTATTTATTCCTAAATTTGCGGAGGTCCATATAAAAATAAATCATACGCACATTTCTTCACACTAATGAAAAACGAAAATTGAAATTTTTAATTCATATATTCTTATCGAAGGATAACGATAAGCAAAAAGTGTCAATAAAAACTTACACTTTTGCCAAATTTGAACTCCGACCCTCTCTTCTTCTTTGTAAAATTTTCGAATCCTCTCCCGCCCCCTTCTACTTAAATTAAGTAACAAATATTTTGAAGTATTATTCTTTTCTTTATCATTTTTCAGATAAAAATGGTAACGAAACGCAGTAGCAGCAGTAAAACTAATTTTAAACTTATATATAAAAGGCCTTTTTCTTGATTTAAGAGGGCAGTAATTTTACAAATGGACTGGAAGAGACAATTAAAGCAGAAAAGGTAGTGTAATTTGATTTCTTTTGTCAATAAAATACTTCAAAATTTACATTTTGCAAAAAAATAATCAACAATCGCGATTCTTTTAAGATTTAAATAAGATAAACCACTTCTGGGCGGTGGTCTACAACATACGATGACTTTACTCAAAATACGACATCCCGTGTTACTTTGACAGTTCTCGGATTTCTTATTTACCCAGATTTTATTAATTTTTACGAATTATTTAGAATGTTTTAAGAAAAAATGCCCTGTCTCATTCCAGTGCATTTTGACGTTCATCTAGGTAAAAATATCTTATTAATTTGCGTTAAGGTCCGGCTCAAAATCAATTTTTATATACCCATGTGTATGTCAACCTTCAAACCAAACTTCTTCTTCTTCTTAAACTATAGTTCGTAGTAAATAGGAAAATTTTGGAACGCTTAAAATTTTGACAACTTTGACAGCCGATTCCGCACCGATTTTACCAGAGTTTTTGGAACACATTAGAAACTGTCACTCGTAAAAAAATTTAGAGATGAGAAAAACCGCAAAATTGGGTTTTATTTTAAAAAATAAGTGTTTTATATGTTGGAACCTGATAATATTTTATTATTTCTAAGATTAATTGTGCCAAAATTCTATAAAACCAACCATAAAAATAACCACAACCACAACGAAATTGATTCGTAGCTTACGGCAGTGGTAGTGGTTAATTACCACAACGGAATGACGTTTAGCTATTACGCAGGCGCAGTAATTACCACAACCACTACGAAACGTGAAATAAGCGTTCCAAAATATCCCTAATATTTCCCATGGTATTTGGTAGTTTTGAAAAGCCTATGTTTTAAGGATTCAGAAAATGACATAATATCCAGGGTGTCCAATTTAAAAAAATTGCAAGTTTGTGTCGTGATGACACGTGATTTTATATAAGTCAAAAACTGTACACTGTATACAGGAGATGCTGCTAGGTATACCCGACGGAAGATGGGTGCGTGCCCGTTTTGGAGTTTGCCGACAACTTTATTTTTTGTGCTGTTTGAGTGCAAGAGTACGTGACTGAAAGTCAATAATTAATTGTCATACATACAATTACATAAACTGACTCACAATACTTCTTTATCCAGTAGTTTTTTTTCGGCTTTAGATATGTTGGAAATACACTCTAAGGCTTGCTTCGAGGATAACATTTTTAAAAAAATGTCATACGTATGTAATATCGTAAAAAAAGAATTGTTTAAATGATGAAAATCGTGTAAAAAAGCGTTCCTGACTCTTTAGCTAGTTTAACTTAGTATTTTTGTATATGTAAAGTTTTGTAAGCTTTCGTACGGACGCCATTTGATTATATTTTGCTTCATTTGCATACCAAAAGGTTTTTTACTTACGGATTGCCGTTTTGATTTTTTTGCTACCTTATTTTTGAGGATTTTTGGGAAGAGGGCACTGCTTACTAAGACTTTTGCTTTCATATTAAATGTAATTTTTAAAACCTTCATAAAAACACAACTTTTTCGGTTACCGATGAAAGAATATTTAACTATTTTATGCGCTAGTTGTAAAAACTACTATTTTCGGTATGCCAATAAAATTATGAATAATAGCAAACCGCAAGGAATAATAAAATTGTCCTATTAAGGCGCAATTACACAGACGAACATGCTCAAACAAAAGCTCGTGCAAAAGATCTAAAATTTTTTGCGTGAACATTTTTGTGAGCATTTCTTTGAACATTTTGTTCGGGTAAATTTTTGAGCAAATTATTGGTATCGGTTTTGGAAACATATTTTTAAAAATTTCACAGCAATGATCATTGATTTCAATTCTTAAAAAAAATGGAACACCAACTTTTATTTTAAATTTTTGTGAAAAAAAGCCGACGGCAAGCGAAGCATTGTTATTGGCTATCAGTTTGGTCACATGGATTAGGGTTACTTATAATATTTTTTTCTTATTGTTTTTCCCGGATTTTTTATCCCGGTGTTTTTTTGGGATTTTCTTGCGAGTATTTTTTATTTCCAAAAGTTTTTTCCTAAATTCAAAAAACAACCCAGGAAAATTGACAGTTTTTCAAATATCGGCACAAAACTCAAAAATTGCACTTTTAAGCGGTAATCCGCGCCTCGCGACTATGAGGAGTGGTGGGAAGGGGATTTTTTTTAAAAAATATTTTTGTAACTTTACTTTACCCTTAGCTTTGATTGTGTTTTTTTTTAATTCCTCACACCAGATTTACCTAGTTAGTTTAAGGCCCCAAGGGTTGCTTAAAAAAGCAAAAGGTTCATGAAAATGTTGAAGATATAGATATTTACTGTCAATTTAATGTAATAATCAAGGTCGATTACTGACACTGAACAAACAATATGCAAAGAGCAACATTCCGATTTAAAAGTCTAGTCTATTACTGCTAAATTATATTTTTTAGATAAGGGTCGGGATCGTAGGGTTATAAACGTGGGTAATAAACGGGTATTATTTAAAACGAACGTGCTTTTGTTCATATATTTGAGATTTAATAAAATGTATATATATTTTCTAATTTGACTTAATTATTATTGTAAAAGACTAAACTAGGAAGTAACATAAAGAGATATTCTTTTAAACGTAAATTTGTATCATTACATTTTACAGGCAACAGCAATAAATAAGTGCCAAAAAAGTTTTTCTATTTTCAGTTAAGTTCAATGAATTCCGATAACAATATATATTTTGAATTTGTAAAGAAATTTTTATACCCCCAATTCTTCAGACAAATTTTGCTCAACATTCTCTCCAAAATTTACGTCTGTTTTTTTGTACGCGATTTTGCTCGAACATTTCTTTGAACATTTTGCTCAAGAGGCTCGTGTAAATGTTTATCGGCATTTCAACATCAAAGGAAAGTTTGTCTGTGTAAATGCGCCTTTATACACCTGCCACAGGTGTTAGCGGTGGTAAAGTAGTAGATATCAACGGGGGCCGAAAAAGGGAGCAACACATTGCCCTTCTTCCTGCTGAACTTCTTGCCACTTGTTCAGAATGCACGTTCACGACCGCCCAGGGACTCAATCTGACACCATCGCCGATTTATTGTGGCATCTTCGGTATTTATGAATACTCCCAGACCCGAATTGCACCGATACTCGCTTACGTTCGGGTCATTTGTCTTTTTTTCTGCTACATGCCATTTAAAGGATCAAATAGGCAAAAATATGACACATAGGGCACCGATTTGCTTGTGCAGGGTTCAGATTCTTATTAGGGACCTTTTGCACCTCTTATGAAAAATCTCGGTTAGGCAGCGGTTAGGTGATTATCACTTAAGTGACCAGAAAGTATCATTCGTCCCAGGGACGTACATTTTACATCCACTCTAGGTCTTTAACGTCCCGGAATCTACTAGGTACGTACGATGTACGTACAAAAGTGCATGGAAATTGTACGTACAGCGTTGCGTTATTTTTAGGTCTTTTTTGTACGTACCCAGCAAACACAAATCGTCGGCATTGAATCGGGCCATTATCGACAACGTCGGCAGTGTGTCGGCATCGGCGACTACACGCTGGCCCGATGTTGAACAGATTGCGATTTTCAGTTTTCGGTCAATATTCGGCAACTGACGAAGGTCCACATTAATACAGTCGACTTTATGCCGACACCACTTTAGGACCGACGATGGTCCGATTGGAACTTCTTTTAATCGGTCGAAAATCGGCAATTGACAATGGCCCGATTTACTATAGTCGACTTTATGCCGACGCACAGTTTATCTGCTTTAGGGCCGACGACGGTCTGATTGGAACTTTGTTTAATCGGACGAGAATCGGCAACTGACGTTGACCCGATTTACTATAGTCGACTTTATGCCGACACCACTTTAGTACCGACGATGGCCCGATTTACTATAGTCGACTTTATGCCGACGCCAACTTTATCTGGTTTAGGGCCGACGACGGTCTGATTGGAACTTTTTTTTAATCGGACGAGAATCGGCAACTGACGTTGGCCCGATTTACTATAGTCGACATTATACCAACGAAAACTTTATCTGCTTTTGGAACTTTGTTTAATTAGTTGAGAATCGGCAACTGACGATGGCCCGATTTATCTGCTTTAGGGCCGACGATGGCCCGATCAGAATTTTGGTCGATTGGTCGATAACCGGCAACAGACCATGGTACAAAAACAAAAACAAAATTATGATTGTTTTCCACAAACCAAAACTACACTTTTTTGCACTCGACGCGCGTTTCGCTAACAACGTTAGCATCATCAGGAGACGATAAACAACCAAACATTGTTTATCGTCTCCAAACAACCCAACATTGTTTATCGTCTCCTAATGATGCTAACGTTGTTAACGAAACGCGCGTCGAGTGCAAAAAAGTGTAGTTTTGGTTTGTGGAAAACAATCATAACTATAGTGCCTTTAATTGCCTTAGGAGCATAATCCTGTTTCTTAGGTGAATCGTCGATGTGACCGAAATACGATACTTATTAAAATTCCCATCGCTTTTATTATGGTATAAGAAAGATAAAAAATTATTTTCTACTTTTGAGTCCATTTAGTGAAAGCTTGTTCTTTAAAAGTTTTTTTTAACAAAAATTTATTGAATCCTTTTTTATCGACCAATTTTTGCAATTAAAATCACTCTGGTTTGGGGTGAGCTAATTTTCTTAAAAGTATTTACTATTCCATGACTCACAAACTAACTTTTAGTACAAGTATTCGAAGTTGATTTGCAAGTACACCTACCGCTGATATCTCGTGCGTGTCATGAAAAATATCATCCATAGAGTCCATTATATCATATAAGCAGGAATGTAGTCACGGCCGTTCGTATGAACGGACTAAGACGTCTAAGTGCAAACCCTTGTTGAGACTTAAAGTTATGTACTTAAAGAAGTAATCCAGCCACTCAGTGGTCGAGGGTAGTATGGCTTCTATTTATAAAATAACAGCTGATGTATGTGGCAAAAATAAACGGGTTTAAAATTATAATCGCGGTTGTTTACGCTTGCTTTTTTAAAGCCTATAAGTTTACAGCACAATAATATAATTATACTACTTCTTGCGAGAATATTGGAAGTTCTGAGAAAAAACGCTGTGGATTTTTTAAATTTTTGTTGTGGAAAAAAATTGGGTAAAAAAATACCAAAATTGGTGAAAAAATATTGATCTAAATGTTTAAATATTTTTCCAAAAATTGTTGTGTGTTAAGTGTGTAGATTTTTTACAGTGATTTTTAATTTTTAACAATAATTTTGTAAAATATTTATTACTCAAGAATAAGAATTGACAGTGTAAAGATATGATTATTGTTTTCAACTTAACGTATTTAGGAAATTGCCAATATTTTGTAGCAAAATTTTTGTAAAAAATCTTATTAAAATAAATACACAGATTATGTAACAATACTTAACAATTGTTTAACTGGCAAGTTTGCTCTACCGGGCTTTGAACGCAGGTGAAACGAGAATATGGCTTTATTTTGACCTTCTTTTTAATTAGTATGGTGGTGTTCAGTAAAAGTAAATTATGACATCTATCAAGAAAAGATTAACAGAATGAGGATTAGAATCTCTTGCACAAACAAAAATTTTCAGGTAAATTACCCAGCTTTTTTGGTTAGAGTTCTTTTCTTACGGAGTCCGGTTTACTTTCATCTTAACTTTTAAACGGGGTTAAAAAAAGCTAGGTCCGGGACGATAAGTTGTATTTAAACCATCAGGTCGTAGAATAATGCTTAGCCTAGAAATTTTTATTTTAAAAATTGTGTATAAGTAGGTGTCAGCAACGAGACACTTTTTGGGAAGGCTTTTGAATGACAATGGTGTGTATTTAATTCATAAAAAAATCATGTTCTCCATTGTCCATCCATTTTTTTACTTATTTTTGTGTTTTTACTTTTCCCTCCAAATATTCTTGTTGACTTTTTTAAAGAAATTTTAGGGTTTTTTAATAGTACCTAATTAAATACTTTTCATCAGTGGTCACCAACTTGAACAAACTCGAGTTTGTTACCGTTGATTTCATACTGTTTTTGTTAAATTTTATATAATACCGGATAATACCTTTGGACCTGTTTACTTCAAAAATACCTGCCTCTGCCCCATAAAGTACCAAACAAAGTAATAAGAGAGATCAAATCCGAACAGCATAGAGCAGTGATAAATGGATGCATTTATTTATTATTTCAGGGTAATGTAAAGTTAGCTTTAGTAATTAAAATATTTTAAAGTTTGAGACAATGATGTGTTTGAAATTAACTCTGTGTTTCGGACTTCCATTTTCTATATTTTATTTATACACGACGTTTCGATCAGTACAATCTCTGATCGAAACGTCGTGTATAAATAAAATATAGACAATGAAAGTCCGAAATACAGAGTTAATTTCAATTAAAATTTTTTTTAATGATGATTAAATATTGTTTTACTTTAAATTTTTTAAGTTTTAGATGATATCCTCCGGACATGTTCATTTCAAAATACCTACCTGTCTCTACTCATTAAGGCACCAATCATAAAGTAAGTAAAGGACACGACACATGGAACCCAAGCAACATAGAATGAGGATGATTTATTTTGCGAGTTAAAGTAAGTATGTTTTCTAACAATCTCAGAGTAGCATAAAATTTACTTCAAAAGTTAAATTCTTTACTTAATATCATTATTATATTTTTTTTAGGTACCAAAGGATATTCAACAAGCTCTAAAACGACGAAAGAAGATTTATTATATATAACTTCGCAACAATATAATCTCTTTTTGGCCAGAGCCAAGAAAAGCAAGGCCTCTGTAAAAATTTTACATACCTAGAAGAAAACCTTAAGTTTATAGTATACAATATAAACAAAAATTGTGATGAATATGACAAAAACCAGTGCAAAATATTATCACACCCTATTTGATATTAATATACAAATTTTTAGATTAAACCAATTAAAAATTGTGTAAAAAATAAATACACAATATTGTGTAAAAACCGTTTTAGTGTACACAAAATGTTCTTGGTGCAAATCCAAGAACAATTTTTGTAAAAATTTGATACAATTGTAAAAAAAAACCATGCCTGTGTACCCGATTGCATGCAGTTGGATCCTGATACGGTCCCATAAAAAGTGGTATTGAAGTTGGGCAAGGCCAACGAAAAAAAATTCGATTCGCCGCGTTTTCATGGAAGGTTTGAAAGTGAACCGTATTGAAAACGTATTCAGTTCCACGTGAAAACGCAGTAAATGGAACAGCAAAAATTCGCCAAATAACCTCCACCAAATAGTGGAATAGTACGGCAATCTATATTTCAACCCTTGAACTATTAAATTTTATTGAAAAATCCAATCAAAAATTATTTACTTTTCCCCGCACAAATGTTGATCAAAAACTAAGAAAAAAAGATTTTCCGGCTTTTTTTAAAAAAAATGGGGGAAAAACATTTTCGCCTTCTTTTAATCTTTTTTTAGCTTACAAATGAAAAGCGGTTAAAATCGGGGTGGTATATTATAATGAAACATCCTGCACACGAGTACCTACAGGAAAAATTAGGGCAAAGTAAAAGTATTATAAAAAATGGTAAACCATAGGAAACTACTTTTATTGAGAGATTGCTCTCTACTCTTAATTGTTTCTCTATATTTACCGTTATCAAATCCTTTTTTTATTTTAAAGTGTATGCCACTGCTTAAAAAACCCAGAGATGAAGCAAAATATTTAAGTTGATTGTAATAAGATTAAACCCATAATATCTATGATAAACCGTCGTATTAGATGAAAATATTTCGACCTCATTGCCATTTCTACCATTTTTGTCTTTTTCTAACTTATTGTGACCCAATTTAATGTTGGTGTTATTCCAATTACAATGTACTACCGAAAACATTTGTGGCGTCGTAGAGGGCAAGGAGTAAGAGAATAAATCGAAAAAACTTTTTCCTCGGTCAGGTTTTGAACCCGGGACCTTTAGAATACCATTACAATGCTCTACCAATTGAGCTATCGAGCACGACGGGTTTTGAATGGCTATTCGGAAATCCTTTCGTCCAATTTATTTGTTAGTAGTGGGGTGATCTTTGAAGCTTACTGCGGCTTTAAAAACCTAGAGATATGATGAAGACAAGGAGGTACACATTCAGCATTATTGGTTGTACAAAATTTCTATTTATCTATCAACCAACTACACACGACATATAGCGTTTTTATTTTAGGTTTCAGACGGCGAATTTCCAACTAATAATTTTAGCCAAACATGTTTTTTTTTTAAATAAAGGAAAATTTTTGGCGCCCTTATAAATTTACAGAAAAGATTACTAAAGGGCAATGGGTAAGGGAATAAATCGGAAAAAGTTTTTTCTCGACCAGGATTTGAACCCGGGACCTCAAGAATACCAGTCTAACGCCCTACCAACTGCTATTTGACCATTTTAAAATCTTCAATAAAAACGCTATATGTCGTGTATCGTTGTTTGATAGAAATAGAAATTTCGTACAACTAATAATCGTGAATGTGTACCTCCTTGTCTTTATAACATCTCTAGCCTTTTAAAGCCGCAGTAGGCTTCAAAGAACACCCCACTACTAATAAATAGTACAGTTGGTAGAGCGTTAGACTGGTATTTTAGAGGTCCCAGGTTCAAATCCTGGTCGAATAAAAACTTTTTTCCCATTTATTCCCTTACTCCTAGCCCTCGTCTTTATTTTAAAAATATATTGTTTTAAAAGACTTTGCCTTGCCTTTGTTTTTTTAAAGTCTGCTGAAAATATTTTCCTAGATTTAACTCACTATGTTGGTATGAAGTAATAAAATCCGACTTTATGCATTGTCGATATGGCGGCCGAAACCATTACCCGGCTAATAGTATAATGCCGGTGAAAATAATTGTCATAGCATTCAATTGTATTATTGTTGGCCGCAAAAATATTGACCGCGACTTCAATTTAATTTATGGTTCCAAATTATACGGTGCGGAGTTGATGTAATTGGTCGTATCGGGATGGTAAGTTGCGGTTTGGGAGTTGATTACACGGCTCCATCATCATCGGCATCGGTACGACCGTCGAAAAGTACCGTCATGGGACGATTTTTAAGATGTGCCACAAACGACGGATTTCTGGCGTTTTATTTTTATCAATTTAAACGGGGTTATTGCAAATTTTATAACGGGGCATCATCATATTTGGAAACTACTTATAGTCGAGCCTTGAGGCCTCCCTTGGCTAAGGCCGCCTCGGAGGCTCCTCGTCGAGTCAGTTTTATAAAGCCTTCCTTGAGGAAGTTTTGTCCAAGGACGAGTGGAGCAATCGTAATAGGTGGCAACATTGTATTTTTTTGACAGCGGCGTTTAATTTTGAGGTTATTCTTGTTTTGTTACTTTTTTATTACGATTTTTTTCGTTTGAGAACAGTGAGCAGCCAAAAAAACAAAAATAAAGCCCCTTACTCCAACCAGCAAACAGAATATTTGTGTGGTTTGGAAGAAATCACTGGACATTTCAACGCCAATATCAACGGTCACACACCTATAAACAATTGAAAAATTTATGGGAAAATTTAAAACAAAGGTAATATACTCCAGCACATCACCACACCCTTATGAGCGAAGGGTGAACCAATCTAGCAGGGAATGTACAAAATACGTGGAAGGACGTAGAATATAAGTGGGAAGTGTATAAAATTTGGGAATTCATTCACCCCTTGCTCAAGGGACTATCATTGTTTCAAAAAATCAATTTATATGTGACTATATACTTGGGAGTTTGTGTTTATAATCACTAATTGCAAGAAATGGGCAATCACATGCTGAACTGAAAACAGTGATGGTAGCTGTTTGCTTCTTGTTTGTTGAACTTTCTGTTCCGCATTGATAATAATGGTACATTATGCTTTCCAAAGTGAACAAAAAGGGCCTGTATTGTGCCCTTTTGGTGCAGAATACTCATCTAGAGAATACCCTTGCCTCAAAATTTTGGGGTTACTCCACTTTCAAAGAATACACTAATATATAACTGGACCTTAAATTAAAATTACCTTCTTATTTGTTTTGTTTATAGTTTTATTATAGTTGGTCTCAGAATAACCCTTGTCAAAAGGGCAATGTTAATAATAATAATGTTTATAATGTATTTATTATTTATAATGAGGAAAAAAACCAACCGCTAAAACTCACATTAACAAGGAAGCATTAGTAAGAGTTGAAAAGCTGCAGAGAGCTACGGAGCAACGAGAAGAACTCCATAACTTGAAAGTTGCCTGTGTAAAAGCAGAAAATAAATATAATTCGTTTCACTAATTTTATGTATAAGGGCTTTTGCAAAGATGGGTACCTACTTAGTACTTATAACCTTTTTTGTTTTAAGTTTAGACGGTTTGATTATAAGGAGAATTTTTTCATTTCAGTTTAGGCTGTTTTTGTTAATAAAGTACAAAGTTAAAGGCTCAAAATCCGCACTGTAATACACAATCAGGCAAAACGTGACTTAGTATTAATTGAGTAAAATAATTTATCAAACCGAAAACACAACTAAAAGATATCTCAGCTTCAGGCCCCAGTAATACGTTGATAATTTTTTTGTGCTTAGTCCATTTTTATGACTGTTATTAGTTTTAAGTTTGTTTTGCAGGTAAATTAGACTTTTTAAATATTAGTTCTAAATACTGTATGCCTATCTGATATTTTATTTTGATATGAAAATAGTTAAAAGGAAATGTTATGCAATGTTAATTGACAAGTGCTTAGTTTATTCTCACAAGTATTATTTAAAGTAATGTTTATTTTTTATTTATTAAACATGTAAAAACACACAGTACAATATCCTCAAATTTTTAATAAGAAAAATTAATAATTCTAAAATTTTAACAACTTTTTCATTTTGTCCTAAAATTTTCATAAATTTAAATTTTTTTAGAAAGGATAGATAGGTCATAGAAAATATTAAAAGACCTTTAAAAAATCTAGTACTAGCCGCGATTTTTATTGTATTTTTTGAGAAATTGCCATTTTTGTAAGTAGGTGCCTGGAAAAACTAAGTATACGTCAATTGAAATTTAGGATTTTTAATTTTTATATTAAACAATTAGGTATTCACCAAAAAATCATCAAAGAGATGGGAGGGAAAAACCTTTGGTTGATTTATTAATATGAAAAATATTTATATAATACCTATTAACTATGTTGGGAACTTGGGACTTTGGTTGCACTATAACAAAGTTAGGATTAAAAAAGACAAAAGATTAAAAGATCTTGGGTGGAAATAACGAAAATTCAAACTTGGATGAGCATCCCACAAGGAGCACACAAAAGATCAAAGAGAAATAATTAAACGATGTGTCATCCTGGGTAACTAGAATGGGCTCATGAGTAGTTTCACTGGTCACCCTCCACTATACATCATTAAACACCATCATACACTTCGATTTCCAACCTTGAACTACTCACAAATAGGCATCGTTCCGCACTGGTACTTATCGAAGTTAACTGATACGAATTCGTCCTGGCGTGTTAATATTTCCAGTAGGATTATGCTACTAAGGCAATTAAAGGCACTATAGTTATGATTGTTTTCCACAAACCAAAACTACACTTTTTTGCACTCGACGCGCGTTTCGTTAACAACGTTAGCATCATTAGGAGACGATAAACAATGTTGGGTTGTTTGGAGACGATAAACAATGTTTGGTTGTTTATCGTCTCCTGATGATGCTAACGTTGTTAGCGAAACGCGCGTCGAGTGCAAAAAAGTGTAGCTTTGGTTTGTGGAAAACAATCATAACTTTATTATAATACCTATTTATTAAATAACTAATAATTAAAATGTGTAAGTAAAGCTTTCAAATCGGCCAAACTAAAATATCTAACCAATGAAACCTTGCAAGGAAGCCTTAAGGTAGCTCGCGACCTACCTTGTCCTTCAGTCATCCTTAAGCATTCCATCGACGACTATAAAATGCATTTTGTGCCGAAGGAGCCCTTAAGGCGTGAGGAAGCCTCAAGGCTCGACTTTAAATTCCACCCTTAAACAAACAACCTCTGCGAATTTTTCTAAAAACTACCCCTATTTGTTCCGCCCATGAAATGTTTTTTTTTACCTGACGAATCTGAAACAATAAAAAAAAAATAATATAACCCGAATTTGAAATATGCATCCAAAATGTGACCTTTATTTAAACCCCAGCTGTGACGTAGCAAGATTAATGAAAAGATTCCCTAAAAAATAGCACCAACACACAACTTCAAAGTGTTTCTGTGCTCTTTTGTTTGTTTGTTTATTTTCTACATAGCTAGATTAAGTTATATATTGTACTATTATTATTTTTTTAAATAAACTATTATACATATATACTACGTGGCGTCGTTCAGGGACCCCAGAAATAAATTTTTAAAATTTTTAGGTAGACAACGGCTCTTGAGCACGAAATTCCTAGTAGCTGAGTTTTTGAGTTTTAAAAACAATAATCTAGTAACATATACCGATTTTTAAAAATCAGTTTTCAGAAAAAGTGGAGGTTTATTAATGGGATCCCCGACGGATCCTACGTATTAGTTTATGTGACTTTTTTTAATGACATTTTTTTTCGTTTCAGGTGTTAAAAAGAGTATTCACCTGATGACTATTGCAGATACATAAGCATTCGAAACGTTGTGAAAAAATAAAAATAAAGACAAAGGAAGTTCGAAATTCTGGTTTACTCTGTTAGAAAGAGTGTTTCAGACTTCCATTGTCTGTATTTTCTACTTTTTTCACAAAGTTCAATTAATCAGCTACCCACAGCTGTGATCAGGTGAACTTATCTGATGATTATTTATTATCGGTAAAAAGTTTATGAAAACTTGTGGAAAAAGTAAAGAGCAAAAATAATGTAGGTCCGGAACACTCTTTTATCTTCAGATAACCGAAAAAATTAGAAGTGCTAATAGTGTTGTCCAAAGTAAGTGTTCTGCAAAAACGTTGAAAATGTCCAAGTGGCGTCGGAAGAAACTTACTGAAGCGGAGCTTGAATAATTAGCAGCTAACATGAGTCCGATTAAAAGCGATAAAGAGATTGATAATCAGAATACAATTGACGATGAAAACCTGGATCTCGATTTTGTGCTTAAAGATTTCCACTCAAGAAAAGGTTTTCTGTAAATCCTAGGTAAGCAGTTAGCCACACCCAACATGAAAAGGAGGCTAAAAGATGTAAAAAAGAACCCTGGTATTTACAAAGCCATAGTTGCATGCGGAATAGGCAATGCTTTAAAAGAGAACGAAGAAGCCCCACTAAATCCGAAAAAACGAGGAGCAAGGTGCCACTTGTGCCCTCGTAAACTTGACAGAGAAGTAAACACCAAGTGTGATGAATGCAAACTATTTATCTGCACTTATCACAGGTGCAACGTTACAAGTATTAAGTGCGAATCTTATTTCATCGAGAAGTAGTAAAGCTTCTATAATATTATAGTAGTTTAATAACTAGGCAAAACTAACATATTTCCGTCGAAAAACAAATGGGGTCTCTGAATGACCCCACGTAGTAGTTTACCTATTCAAAAATAACGTAGTGATTGAACCTTCTTACATATGTTACTTTTGCCTTAAAAGGTTATTGAAAAAATTTAGAAAAACGTTGCCATAAGGGCAATGTGTTAGACAAGGAAAAATAGTTTAGGTGGTTCTTTGTTCAACACATTGCTCTTATAGCAACGTTTTTCTAAATTTGTTTGATAACCGTTTAAGACAAAAGTAACATATGGTATATTTTTGAAATCAGGAAGAAAAGATCTTTTGAAGTTTTAAAAAATATACATGGTGTTTCATTCGACAACATCTGTCATGTGGGTTAGTATGCTTTTAAAAAACTATAAGCACCCCCTAGGAAGGCAGTTTTCTTTTCCTAGAAAGATTTAATTTAGACTTAAACCCCTCTTAACGTCCTCTCCGAGGGACGGTATGGATTCGTGTTAGCTTGTCTTCTAGCTAACACGGCCTACTCCGCTCCATACGCTGTAATTTTATAAGAAAAAGGCCAAGTAAACTACCGAGTGCCCCGGGTATTGAACCCGGGTCTCCTGGTAGCCCTTAACCATATCTGACCTTCAAATGTCAACAATAGACATTTAAAGTTGCAAAAATATTAATAGTAATCGTATCTCAGTGCGCATGCTCAGAACAGATACGTCGCACCCTTTCATAAATGCTTGATCCACAGTTTCACTCCTTCTATTTTCGATTCTATTACCGTCTCACTTTTTTCGTTAAGGAAGGAAATAGAAGTGAGCGGCATGAAGTAAAACTGCGCGCCAAGCACTGAACAAGAATTGGTTTGGTTACGTCGTACGTTGTAAGCACAATTTTAACTCTTTTTTTAAGGACGCTTTCACAAACGTGTCAAAGATACGCTAACAGCAAGGAATCAAAAATAGCTTGCCAACTTTTAGAGTGGGATTTACTAAGATCTAAAATAGTACCCCCCACAGGTCTAAATAGTTTCACCTGTAGGGGGTACTTAATTTTAAAACCAATTTTTAAGGAGCAGGTACCCAATTTTCAAAAAACACTTACCCATACGGAAACTATAAAAAGTTATTGATTATTTTTTATCGTTATTGCAAAATACCACTGAAAAACTGCTTTTTTCTCAAACTATACCCAATTTTAGGAGAAAATGCCTTAAACTAATTTTTTCGACAGGTTTTAAAATGGCAAATGGTGAATACGCCCAAAATTTGGCACATAATAGCATCATTATCTGTGTTTGAGGTTAGAAAGTTGGTCATTTTTTAGACCACCTCTGGGAGGTGGTTTAAATTTATAGCTCCCAGAAAGGATTCTTTTGTGGCAATTGGTGATGAGTTGGTTTAGAATTTCCCTAAGCAACCGTTTTTACAAGGATTAATTTACCGTATTTAATATCCCAAGTTGTTTATGAATCAATAAAACACCTGCAAATATGTCCATATTTTAAACTCGTTTTCAGCACAAAAAATATATTTATTTTATCCTCAAAGCCCACCCATTTCAAAGCTGTAGCTTTCATCAGTAGAGGTTGGTGCAAGCCAAGGTACAAGCAGAGGTAAGAAAGAAAAGAAAGTAAGAAGGCAGCTAATATTTTGAAACTGACATTTCGACAGTGACAGAAATGTAAACAAAACTTGCATTTAAGTTTTTTAATACATTCCTTAAATAAAAACAACTCTTAAATAAATACAAAATTAATCTACTCCTTATTTGATTATTACTCATCTAAATCGTTGTGTGACATCAAGTATTAATTGGAAAAATAAATTAACAAGGGTAAGTTTTAATTAGAGTGACATATAACCCCAATTTTAGTTTGTTCCACAGAGTGTTCACTATTTAAACTCCGCGTGGGTTTAAATTTTTTAATTTTCTTTTCTTCTAAATTGAAACTTTCTTCTTGAATCCAACAAAAGATTGAGTTAAGATGATTATTCAACAAAGAAATTTATTAAAATTCTTCTTATAAATCAAACTATGTCCAAAACTCAAGTAGGGTTGGTTCAAAATGCTTAAAATCAAAATTCACTTAAACTAAGGACCGTTCTAAAATAGACTAAACTCTTTTAGTAAATCCCACCGTAAGTGTCTATTATCAAATAGCCTTAGTTGTCGGGCGTTTTGTAGCACGACCAAAAACTATCTAATGAAAAAAATTTCTTAGTGGGCATAATTATGGTTGAACCGAAACCAGCCATATGGGTACTGCGTAGTAAAATAAACAAGAAGTCCTCTATAAAACATACTGTCCCCCGAAGCCACGTTTAACACCGTCTTTTATAAATTATTCCCCCCCTGTTTAAAGTCCCCGCGGGTTATTTGGTAAAAAGAATAAGCGGAGAGCTCTCGAGTCACGCCGCGTCACACGCTTATATTACATAAACCCTCTAATCTTTTTCACGAGTGCCCTTAGGCGTTGTCTTTTCTTGCCAACGATATCCCGTCACAAGAATATCAACGTTTGACATAATGGGAGGTAAACAAAAACGTTCTTCTAAGGTGAGAAAAACGCGTTTGATTTGATAAATGGTTGCGAAGGTGGATTTTTCCGCACTGTTTGTTTTTTTCTCTATATCTCGTGAATCATAAAGGCGTTATAAAAAGGTTTTCTAGAATTTGTTTGAAATGAAGGGAAAATTTTAGCGCCCTTATAAATTTACAGAAAAGATTTGTGGCGTAGAGGGCAAAGGGTGAGGGGATAAATCGGAAAAAAGTTTTCCCTCGATCAGGATTTGAACCCGGGACCTCTAGAATGCCAGTCTAACGCTCTATCAACTGAGCTATTCGGAAATGCTTTCATCCGATTCATTTGTTACTAGTGGTGCGATCTTTGAAGCCTACTGCGGCTTTAGAAACCTATAGATGTTATAAAAACAAGAAGATACACATTCACGATTATTAGTTGTACGAAATTTCTATTTATCTTGCGGACAATTGGTCGTAAATTTAAAGTCGCAAGCAGTTGCGACGTCCTCTCTACCATCGCAGACATTTGCGCCGCGGGTTCATTTCGCCGCAGAGGACATTGCGACATGGCCACTAGCGTCGCAAACCATTTCGTCGCAGATTCACATCGTCGCAAACAATTGGGTCGCGGATCCTCTCCATCGCATAGGAAATTGCGACGTGTCCACTAGCGTCGCAGGAAATTTCGCCGCAAATTCACACGTGCGACGTGCTCATTAGCATTGTGTAAATTGAAAACGTGGTAATAAGATAAATTTTTTATGTTGTATGACACAGCGTCGCATGTTTTTATAATCTTTAGAGAAACCTACTGCTTTAATATTTTTTTGTTATTTATTTTTTCATTGTTAATTTTTGAGAAAATTGTCGTTTGATTTTAGTTGTTATTTTGTGGTAGTAGTGGTTTCAATTAAACATTTTTAAAATAGATGCAAAAATAAAAGTACCAGTAAGCTGTCTTATCTTGCTTCCTACACCCACCCAGCACCCCAAATTCTCCACTGGTCCCGTAAGCTTCTGATAATTTAATACGCTATATTGTGGTATGCGACGGAATATATTTGCGACGAAATTATCTGCGACGCTATTGTGCACGTCGTAATGTCCTATGCGACGGAGAGGATCGAGCGACCAAATTTTTTGCTACGACGGTAGAGGGGACGTCGCAATGTCCTATGCGGCGGGGAGGATCAGCGACCCAATTGTTTGCGACGAAGTGGATCTGCGACGACATGGTTTGTGACGGTAGTGGGGACGTCGCAATTGCTTGCGACTTTAAATTTACGACCAGTTGTCCGCAAATCTTATTTATCTATCAACCAACGGTACACCACAACTAGCGTTTTATTGGAGGTGTCAGAGGGCGAATTCAGTTTCAACTAATAATTTCAGGCAAACAGAATCTTAAAATTATGGAAAAGCAGACTTGAGTTTCGCACTAGTAGTGCTCATCAGTACAGTAGTAACCTAATAAAAATAGTAGAAGAAATGACGATGAAAACGTCTGTCAACTTCTATTTCCATTAGGTATGTAGCACTGTACTGATGAGTACCAGTCATGCTAAACTCGAGTCTGCAGTTATTTGTCTTTACCTTTTTTGAGGGTATGCTCATTATTAATGCTTTTTTTTTAATTTTAACATTTAATAACTATTGCTATAATACTGTTTCTTAATAAAAATTTTCAGATTTCCTTTGCTAGATTTACATCTTGGGAAATTTTTCGTTAGGTTTTGCAGAGTCTGGCTTTCTGGCTAGTAATTTGAATTCTGAAATACGTTCTTTTGGTCTTGCTTTAACTCTTACACTCAGAAAACCATCTCAACTGAAGTGTGTACTTAGCTTTTTTTGTTAGTGGTAAGTGAAGTTTCTATGAGCCCCAAGTGATGAATTCAATAGCTGCAAGTAAAACGACCTATTTAGACCAGAGTTTGTTAACCCTTAGTGATTCATCTACTTACCAAAATGCGACAAGTCACTTAACTTTCCTTTCACTTAGGGTTAGTGAAATTTTCTACTAGTTTGTTAACCCTCAGTGATTTATCGACTTACCAATATGCGACAAGAACAAGTGACGGCATCAAATATTGAATAAATTATGCGGAAAAATATACTCATTCTAATAATAATGATTGCCTATAATGACTTGTCAACAATAATTGTTCTTTTATAGAAATAAGGTTAAAAAAAACTGGAAAAAAATCGATTATCGGAAACGAATAGGGATTGTTCATATATATAAACCAAACGCGAAAATTATCTGATCAAGCTTTAATCATGATTAACATTTCTCAGTCGACTAATAAGAATCCGCCAAAACGTTTATATTCCTCGGTTTCAACCTATTTCTTTATAAGAGCATGGTTCAGTGGATAAAAAAAAAATAAAAAAACTATTAACCTGTAGGTTGCCGGTTCGAACCCCGTCGACGCGTCGATTTTTTAATTTGTTTCACTTTTTTTCCTTAGGGTGTATTGTAGTAGGACATGGTTTTTAGAGCTCAAAAATATATTTTTTATTTTATTTAAAGCCATATTTAAGGAGTTATACTGGCTTTGCGCTGCTATAGATTTACTAACGGTTAGTAGATACTTCACTTACGGTAAGTGAAGTTTTTACTTATATGGTTATTATGTTAACCTTAAGTAGATGAGAAAACTTATGGTAAGTAGACAGTTAGTTCACTTGTTTCCTATTTAAATGAAGTTTCTACTTGGGGTTAATGAATTCTTACTTGGAATTAGTGGATATTTTTCTCAGTGTATACATATCAAACCTAAAATTTTTATGAAATATAGAGTACCTATACAGCGATTTAAATTTCAAAAAAATCTTCAAATAAAAAACAAGTCACTTTTATTATACGCATTTTTTTCTTAGACTCTTTTTCGATGCATTTTTAACAACTTTTTTTTAATTTATAAAAATAAATGTAGTAAAAACGTCGAAAAAATATAGCATTTACACAATACCCTAAACATCTCAACAGAATCTGTCAAAAAATCCAATATAAAGAAATATCCCAGAAATAATGAACATCTTACCGGAGATCCCGTAACCCAAAATCCGCATATCATTATGTATTTATTCGAGGGGTCTACTCGAGTCTTATGATTAGCTCATTTCGGGCCGAAACTTCACTTCTCGTCACTTCGACATCCAATTTGACAGCGGAGACAAGTTCCTTATTCGTGCGTGTTCACGTATCTGTCGATATTTGAAGATGCCGATCTAGTTAACATGTAAATTTTAATACGATATCGACGCTGCGGGTCTTGCAGCTTTGCCTTAGATTAGCCCCTAAACAATCAGGGACGTATACTTTGGAAAAAGCTCTTACTTATCCAAATTTTGATGGGTTTTCCGAGGCAACAGATCATCGTAAGCTGGGGCGTGATGTTTTGCAAACAGTCTGCACCACTGACATATTAACCAACATCTTTGCTCAACATAAAGTCCAGAATATTGTGGGCCCCGGGCCATGAGAAAATACCAAAGAACGAGAAGGCGGATGAGCTTGTCAAAGTAGGTGCCGGATCCCAATATTTTGGACTGTCGGGCAACCAACGATGAACTGAAGTCGTCCTGGAAGCAGGAGTCAGGGTGCAGACAATCCGAGCTAATAGGAAATAGTGCGGGCGCAGCCAGAACTAAATGGCTCCTGAGCAAAACTCGAAAGGACATTGGACAGCTGATAGGGCACAATCGGCTGCATAAACACCTGTCGCGCAGAGTAGCAGAGGATCCTATCTCTCCAGCTTGTAGGTTTATAAACAACTTCTGGTATTTCCCTAAGGTTTGTAGATGTAGATGATGTGTTTGCTATGTTCGATACAAACAAAGCATACGTTGACACCTTTGGACAAGATTTAATCAGTTGCTTTCAATCTAAAAAATCAACAATTGGATTTGAACATAACAGTAGACTACCGTTTTTAGATACACTTAATATCAGTAATAGCGATAGCAAACTAGAATTAGGAGTTTTTAGAAAGAAAACTTACGCTCTACCAAACATAACTGATAATAAAAAAATAGAATTTGGAGCATTTCCTCTAAAAAAGTAATGGTAACAGTAGACACGTGTTTCGCACTAGTGTTGCTCATCATTACGGTGTGACCTAATGGAAATAGGAGATGAGATGATGATGATGATGAAAAGTCTGAATGAGGATAAATATAAAACAAAACTGTCAGTCTGCGGAATCGTCAGAAGTTTGTTAATATGTACCCTTGTAAGATCCTAATAGTTATAACCATTTTGCTTTAAATGTAAAATAGTAAGAATGCATTTTTTAGCAAATAGATTAGTGTCTTTTCAATTAAACGCAGATAATTTTAAAAATGAAAACAAACCGTTAAGAAAGTGGCTAGAATTTATAGGTTATGATGTTAGACGTATACATAGGTTAATTAGAAGACATACATTTATGATTGATCTTCAAAATTGCACGAATTTTCAAGTTAGAACCTCATACCAGAAAAAAAGTATTAATTTCATTTAACAAAAGGTTTTGAGAGAGTATTTAAAGACCTAGACGTTAGGTCAGAATCAGATTTTAGGAACTAATTGCTCACATTAACTATTGTCGGTCTAGGTAGGGAATGGTCATGTTATAGAAAGAGAAAATCTGATGAGCTGCTAAAATCTGTAAGTAGTAATGGAAAATAAAATCGAAATGAAAGCCTGAAAATTGCCAAGAATCCTGAAGCTGTTATAGATAGGGACAAGGGTCTAATTCCCAACTGCTCATTTAGTCCTCAGTGTTAATTAAATAGGTAGTTAACCTCGTCCACTTATTTCCGTGATTTAGTAAACATGCTAGTGCATAAGCTTAAGTATTACCCTGCCAAAAAATCGCATTAAATCTCATAAAAAATACATCTGATTTTTATTATCAGTTTTATAAGTTTTTGTGAGGTAAAATTTTAGGTTTATAGAAGTTTGTAATAACTTATGATTTATGTCTTTAATTTTGGTAAGATTTTATGCGGTTTTATATATCTGTTTTTTACCTGATCCTTTAATCTGAAAGAATATGTATAAAACTTTATAGTACAAACATTTTATTTTCAAATATTTTATATAATGTTTCATGTAAGATGTTTAATTTTCAGATATTTTATAGGTTTATGAGAGAACTCTTTTCTAAGAGATTTTATAATTAAACAGAATCATTAAGCTTAATAGGTTTCTACGATTACACCCTTGTTTTTTTATAATGTATTATGGGTTTGTATAAGCAAATTTTTTATGAGACTTTCCAGACTAATAAAATGTTAAAGATTTCTATGGACATCTTGTTTTAGTAATAGTTTGCTATGGGTTGGTAAAGACACATAGATTTTAGAAGTCCTCCTAGAGATTTTAATCCGACAAACTCACAAAATTTTATATGCTTTTATATACTATGGGTTTAATAATATCTACAATTTTTACGGATTTTCCAGAAAATTTTATAATCTAACAGGTTCATAATATTTTATAGGTTTCTATATTAAATCTACTATTCTTTTATATTCTTACTTACTACATGGCTAAGGCCTTTGTAACAGACAAATGTAATAAAAACTCTGTTTTTTTTTCGACCACCTGAACACTATTTAAAAAAGCTATACTTAGTAAACTTACTTAGTTATATATACTGTTGTAAATACTTCCAAAAAAAAATATTTTTTTGACTTATGAAATCTAGCCGTAGCCTATATGCCCTTTTAAACAAATATTAAGTCGTCCAAATTTTTTTTCGCCCACCTGAACTAATAAAATCTTATAAAAAAACTATGATCACATGATCTGTCGTAAATACTTTTACTGCTATTACTTCTACTACCACCACTGCTAAAGTGTGCCGCCACTTTTATTTTAGAATGTTGCAGGTAGGTCTTTTTGAGGAATTTTCATATTAAAAATCATAAAATATTGTAAACTTTTATAAACCAACTGGCACTAGTCAAAAATTATAAAATATATCATAAATTTATGTGAGCATAGACATGAAAGCTTATGATGTTTTATGTGTTATTTGTATAATCTTTTATAAGATTTTTTGGCAGGGTAGAGATATGAACTTAGTTTTAACCTTCTCCGGAAGATAAACTTATTCAGCAAAACATGTGTAGAGTTGAAATATAAAGCTTTGGTAAAGTGGCAAAACGTTTTAGAATAAATTTAGAAAATTAAATAGGTGTTTTCAACTATTACGGTCATAAAGAAATGCTTAATGTGCTGTCACTTTTAGGAAGTGAAGAAGAAGAAAGCTTATTTAAACAAAAAACCCAAGTAACATTTGTGTATTTATAATAGTGGCCATCCTGTCGCCATACCTGCCAATAGAACATAGATTTTAAAGCTTGTCTACTAAAATTTTTCTGCCAATTTGAACTGAAAAAAAACTTTTATACCTCCTAAACCTCTTAAATGAAGAAGTATATAGGAGTTCTGACCACCTTTTTATATAACCCTCTCCTATAGATAACATAGTGAACTAGGTCTATTTCTAAGAAAGCTGCAGAAATGTTCTGGGACCTGTTATACAACCAATATTGGAAATCTGGTCTCCACGAATTCTTGTGGTGCAAATTTTATTAAGGATTCAGATGCGTCTTGTCACTGATTTAAAACGGTCATATAAAAGAATAACATTCACAAGAGTGGAGTTTTACATGAAATATATTAATTAAATATGACTTAGAAAAACTCTCACAATAAACAAAATCATGTGCAATCCGCAGTTTACTGATAATATGTCATAAAAAAAGTTTTCAAAAAAACACGCGCTTCGCCAAATACGTTTCTTTCTTTTTTTTGGAAAAAAAATATTGATGCACTGTTTCAATATTTTGTCCAAAAACTCAAAATTTAAACTTTAAATCAGCATTTAGATAGTTAATATATTCTTTTTAGCAGAACAAGCACTAAAAAACCGCCAATTATTTTTTGTTTACACATTTTTTGGTTATATTTAATTTTAAGGAACCGCCTTTTTGTTATATAAAGGTACTATGGTTTTTTCATTTACCATATGACCAAAAGAAATTCAAACGATCCGTATAAAACGTGTGCAACTAACCAAAATAAGAAGAATAATTCCCTGGGCAAACAGAAGTTCAAGATGCCTAAAGGTGGTACCCAAAAATGCTGACGTCACGAAATTACCATAAAGTTTAATTATTTATTTATAAAAAAAATGATTATGGACATATTTTTAAGTTTCTTAAACTATTTTTGAGAACCTAATTTACGTAAATGGTTTTTGCTTTTATTTGAAATCGTCAGAGAGTGTAGTAATTTTAATTCGATAATATTTCAGTGACTTCACAGATGATGAGCGATACATCTTGCAGCACCGAGCTCCTTGTTAAATTGTTGACGATTGTCAAAAAAGTTTTTTTTTCTATGTTTTTTTCGTGCAGAAATTGTAGATATGTTTTTTATTGTGCAAAAAAATGAAAAAGGCAAGCCCCATTTGACGATTGTGCTCTCTGGGTGGGTCGAGGGAAGGACCTTTTACTGCCCGCCGAAACATATTTTGGGGTGCCCAGGAGCCTTGTCCCAAGAAGTAAAAAGGTAAAGAAGAAGTTAAAAAACCTCCAAATCAGTTACTTCAACCGAAAAGAAACTAAAAAACAAAAGATCAAAAGATCTTGGGTGGAAATAACGAAAATTCAAACTTGGATGAGTATCCCACAAGGAACACACAAAAGATCAAAGCGAAAAGAGAAATGAATAAACGATGTTTCGCCAGCGTGGACTCATCAGTAGTTTCACTGGTCACCCTCCACTATACATCATTAAACACCATCATACACTTAGATTTCCAACCTTGAACCACTCACAAATAGGCATCGTTCCGCACTGGTACTTACTTATCCAAGTTACCTAATACGAATTCGTCCTGGCGTGTTAATATTTCCAGTAGGATTATGCTCCTAAGGCAATTAAAACAAAGAAGAAGTTAAAAAACCTCCAAATCAGTTACTTCAACCGAAAAGAAACTAAAAAACAAAAGATCAAAAGATCTTGGGTGGACATAACGAAAATTCAAACTTGGATGAGTTTCCTCAAGGATTACACAAAAGATCAAAGCGAAAAGAGAAATGAATAAACGATGTTTCGCCCTGGGAAATATTAACACGCCAGGACGAATTCTTTTAGGTAACTTGGATAAGTAAGTACCAGTGCGGAACGATGCCTATTTGTGAGTGGTTCAAGGTTGGAAATCTAAGTGTATGATGGTGTTTAATGATGTATAGTGGAGGGTGACCAGTGAAACTACTGATGAGCCCACGCTGGTTACCCAGGGCGAAACATCGTTTATTCATTTCTCTTTTCGCTTTGATCTTTTGTGTGTTCCTTGTGGGATACTCATCCAAGTTTGAATTTTCGTTATTTCCACCCAAGATCTTTTGATCTTGGGTGGAAATAACGAAAAAATAACGAAAAAATTAAAAAGGTGTCAAGGTTCTAAATCACACCCTTTATAAATAAAATCCTTTTGGAGTCCTTATATGATTATAAGTAACTAATGTAACTTGAGGAGCAATAGTTATATACTTCCCCATTTATAAATTAACTTTTTGTTCTATAAAATTCCCTTAAGCGCTCTGTACGTCTATTCTTGAATCGAGAGAAAATTTGCTCCCAGAGAGTTAAATTCTCTCACTACTATGTATCTCATATGTACAAATCGTCGGTTTAAATCGGGTTTTCTCACTTTTGCTCGATATTGATCGAAAGTGAAAGAAACTGATTTAAAACGAAGATTTGGACCAATGAGATGCATAGTAGCGAGATAATTTGACTCCCTGGGAGCAAATTTTCTCTCGATTCAAGAATAGACGCATGGGTAGCCACAGTTTTATTTATAAAATTAAATATGACCTTGGTAGCCCAATAGAATAGTTTTAGTTAGAATTTTTTTTTGTGTGTTATAAAAAAAAGTTATTCCTAGACGATTCCCGAAAATGGTGACATATGAGCACTTACTAGCCAATATTTCTCTTTGTATAGACTTGAGAAGAAAAGTGTTCGACTTTAAATTGTAGATATCAAAATTCTCTAAAACACTTTCTGTATAGTAAAAAATAGCTCAGATAGAGTACAGCAAAGGTAACACTACAAATTCTTGAGGTAATATTTTACTCTATTTGTTCAATTATGTCAAAACTTTATGCAAATAAAGATCTACTCTACTCTACTCCCTTATTGTGTCAAGTTGGCCATGACAAATTAAAAGTACCTACTCACCTATTAATAGACACTTAAAGTTACATATAAAAAGAGTACTTATACAACCGATACAATACGCTAACTGCTTGGTAATACTGCAAGGAGGGTCGTAGAGATAGGTAAGACGTAGTCGCTGTTCTACGGCGTATCCGTTCTGAGTATGCGCACTGATTATGAAAACCGAGAACCTAATTAATAAAACTCTGAGAGCTTAGAATTTTACTTGGAAACGCATTGGTTTTTGTGCGTTTTCCACGACTGATTTGCAGGGACTCTAGTGACTTATTAATATGCCCACTTAATCCTGGCATAGCAGTTTAATGTAGACAGCACAGACAATTACACCAATATTATTCTAATCCACTTAACGCAACAACATCCATTTGAAACCCTGAAAATAAAGGAAACTTTCTTAAGTCGCATAATAACGCGGTGCTAATCTTAAATCTAAGAAAATGTACCGAAATACACCTTGGCGGGTAATTAAGTAGTTTCAACAACGTTAACGACTTAATGCGGGCGTTACGGGTTTGAAAGTTGCACTGCCTAAAGATGCTAAACGAGTGTCGCGGGACGCACCATAGCCTCTTTTTCCCAAATTAACCTTTTTTTATGTGTTTTTCGGTTTCAGGGTCAAAATGTTATCCTTAGCTTTGACCGCAACCCTTAAATGAATTACTTAAAGATGCCCGAGGCGTTTTCTCACATTATACCCGTTTTGAAATTTTTTTTCAATAATTACGTCATTAATTAGTGACGTCACAACTCTGAAATCTCGTGTTATTAATGCTCAAAAACCCTTTACAATCCAGTAAATTCCGTCTTTCTTCCCAACAATTTAGTAAAATCCACACAAAGTTAAAAAGGTTTTGTTTTTTACAAGCTTTTATTTAACTTGCAATGTATCTATGTATATATAATTATGTAACGAACGAACTAGAAGATATGTTTGTTCGGGTGTAATCTTGCAACTTAATTTTGATCAACTTCCCGACATCCGATCGGCTTCAAATTTGACATGGTTATATAGTTGCCGTGACAACACAAGAATATAGTGTGATGAAATGACAGCTCCCCCCTACTCGCAGGGGATGGAGGGGGGTACAGTTGAAGTACGCCCGATTTCGTTGAAATTTGGTGTGTCGGGGCACTTGAGGATGGAGATAACGAATTTCTAATCAGATTTGACGGACTCAAGATGGACGATTTTTGGTCATCTTTTGCTAACCAATTTTAACTAACTTATACACATCCGATTGCTTTCAAATTTGGCATGCATTTACAGTTCCGGTGAAAATAAAATAATATGTCATTATTAGCCACCCCTTCCCTCTACGAGGGGAGTGGAGGGGTGAAAATACCTAACTTTGTCCGATTTAAACCAAGATTGGTATACGGGGGCTTTTCGGGATAGGGAATACGAATTTTTGATCAGATTTTAAAAATTCAATATGATGGATTCAAGATGGATGATTTTCGGTCATGTTTTGCTAACGAATTTTAACTGAATTATCCACATCCGATAGTGTTCAAATTTGGTATGCGTTTATAGTTCCGGTGAAAATACAATAATATGGTATTCTCAGGTACCCACCTAACGAGGGAAATGGAGGGGGAAAAAGATTTAGTTTGTTGGATTTCAATCAAAATTGGCATACAGGGGTTTTAAATGAGAAGGATTATGAATTTTTAAATAGATTTGAAAACTTCAATGTGGCGGATTTAAAATGGTATACGTTTATAGTTCCGGCGCAATACAAAAATATGTTTTTTTTTCCCCTCCACTTCCCTCTAACGAGGGAGTGGAGGGGGAAAAAAAATTTGGTTTGTTCGATTTAAATTAATTTGGCTTACAGGGGTTTTTCGGGAAGGGACTATGAATTTTTGATTTTGGTTAATTTGAAAATTTCAATATGGCGGATTCAAAATGGACGATTTAGGGTACAAATCTCAAAATTAAAAAATACATTTTTATTAAAAAAACTTTTAAAGAAAAAGCTTTTATTAAATGCACTCAAAAGTAGAAAATAATTTTTTATCTTTCTTATACCATAATAAAGCGATGGGCGCAAATTAAAATTTTTAACATTTCTGTTTGAATGATAAACATAATACTTTCATCTAAAGAGAACGGGTGAGATTGCCGTGCTTGCCAAGCCTTTGAAAATGTCCTTAGGTTATAGAGTAATACAACTGTTTCTTAGGTGACTCCACATTGAAACTTTTTGCCGCTGCCTTCTATTGCTTCTCACTCTATTCGACAAAAAGAGAAATATAAGTCAGTGGCAAGACATTGGACTGTCGACTAGGGGCTAACTGTGGCTAACTTCTCGTCAACTCTTAGCGTCTTGTTATTTTCATTTTTCTACCTTTTCCACAAAGATTTCTTATGTAAATATATTTCTGAAACGATTAGTTCTATATTTTCTGTTTTTAAAGATGGAGCCGATGAATAAATTAGTTTATTCGAGCCATTCGAGCAAATCTAGCCATAATCGACTTGTCAAGCTAATGACGTAGTATGTGCCGAGTTTTGCCGACGGGAGACAAAAATCAATAGACGAACGGCCGAACCAAAGAAAGCAAGATAGGAATACATGGTAATAAAATGTAAAGTATCGGAGCCGGAGAATTTCACGTATACCGCTGGGCACCTCGTAGGACCAACTTAAAGTGTCTATTATCACCTGAGAAAATATATACTTTTACTAGGGCATAATTTTTGAACCCGGGAGAAGGATCGAATCGAATCCGTTTTCTCATTTATTTAAACACGGCACTAATCCGTCTCTACGGAGGTTACATGACAGATGTCTCCGTCCCTTTCACTCTCTCACGTTTAGAACAATATGGAACTAATATCAGCTTATTGTTTCGGTTTTATCCAATGTGTGCAAAATTTTTAAATAAACAGTCGTTATTATTTGCCACGCAGTTTTCATTGGAATGGGTGTCTTTAGATAGTTCGTCTAAGCCCGGAGCTAATCTAAACAATTTCGCTAATTCGGAGTTTATTTTAAGTTGTTACTTTTGTCTTTCACTTTCTGGTTTGGCATTTTTAGCCATCCATACTAATATGGAGACTATTGTGATCGTTAAATTTTTTTTTTATTTCCACTAAAAATAAGTTTTTTGAGTCAAGACTAATACAAAATTTTGCCATGGTGTCTCTCTGTCAGTAACACGATTACACAAAAAGTCTCTGGCACCAGGCAGTGAGCTGATTAGTTTTTGATTGAGTGGGGGATTGCGAAGGTGGTAGAAATGGGGGTTAAACTTTTTTAAATATCGTAACTCGCGAACCGTAGCAGTTAGCAACACGCGGTTTTCACGGTAAGATGAATAATTATATTTTCCATAAAAACTACATATATATGATAAACTTTGTCCGATCCGCAGTTTTTGAGATATTTAAGAAAAACAAAAATAAACTTACAAAAACCGTAACCCACGAATGTAGCAGATAGAGGCACACAGTTTTAATATTTAGACGGATAATTACATTTTCAATTTCATATATCAATGTTAAAATCTGTCAGATTCGTAGTTTTTGAGATATCTAAGAAAAAAAAGAATATACTTATAAAAAAATTAAATCAGGAATCGTAGCAGCTAGCGAAATGCGGTATACACATTTAGATGGATAATTACATTTTCAACAAAACTCGTTATGCCCTTAGTTTTTAGCCACACATACATAGTATACATAGTAAGGAGGCTATTGGGATCGGTATCTTTTTTATTTTCCCTAAGTTCGTTATTAGAGTTATTTGGGTCAAAAAGATCTAAATACAAAATTTTGGGATGGTGTCTGTCTGTCTGTGTGTCACACGATAACTCCAAAACCGCTAAACCGATTCTTATCAAATTTAACGCAAACATTCTTGGTCGCCAGATGCTGAGCTGATTATTTTTTGATGGGGGTGGGCCGTTGAAAAGAGGGAGGAGGGGGGATTAAAATTTTAAAAAAATTCTAAGTAACGAACCGTGGCATGGCAGCTAGCGACACGCGGTTTTTACATTAAGATGGATAATTACATTTTCAACCAAAAAAAAAATAATAATAATCATTTTTTTTAAGCTTTTATGGATGCTGTACGTGCCTGCTGGCGCCATTCTTTTTGTTGGGTTAGCTGACTTGTCAGTGTTTTTTACATTTGTCAATAATACAGGGAAGTTAAAAAATACAAACCGGCGTGGAGGTAAAAGTTTTAGCTTAAATATGCCATTATGTTTTCCTAACCTAACCTAACTCAAGTAAATTTAAATGTAAAAATCTAACGTTATGTAAAGTTTCGTTTAAAAAAATTGTAATGTTCAAGATAATATCTGCCATTATTTTTGTGAACAGGTTAAACGACGTACTTGATAAAAAAACTCGGGTTAAGTGAATATTAATGCAGATTTGCCGCCGCTGCGATAATGTTCTCAATTTTAATAGGTCTGATCTGCCTCTGACAATTTTCTTGATTTAGGCAATTTAGCCTACCAAGCACAACACTAACTATATTGTTTATTTTTGTTTTCATAAGAAACAGTAGGTAGGTATAGGCTGGTTTTTTGATAGAATTTACTGTAAATGGGCACACAGTGAAACATCTTGCGATGCAAGGCATCGACGCCCGACGGACACTTTTATCAGCTGTCCCACATAGCAAAATAATGTCCACTGTATATACTGAGTATATACTTTTATGGATATTGTATGTATATGATTTTGTGATTCAAAAGACATCCAGATGGCTACAAAAAATTCATTTTGGAACGTTTTTAGCGAAACCCAGGGATATTTTGGGAATTGACTAATGTTTACATATCCATTGGATATTCAAAATTGTGACCTATTTTGCACATACCTCGCTGGATATGCAATGGACATTCGGCTCTGCATATTAATTGGGTGAATACATTTACATATCAACTCTATATGCAAAATTAAAACCCATTTTTCATATACTTTGCTAGACATGCAGTGGAAATACGTCTATGTATGTTAATTGGTTGGATATTATATATTATTGGATACATACCATCCACTCTATGTTCAAAATTAAAGCCCATTTTTCATATACTTTGCAGGATATGCAGTGGAAATACGTGCATATGCATATTTATTGGATGGATATTATTTACATATCCAGTGGATATTCAAACTTAAGACGTGGGTTGCATATTCCTGATTGGATATAATATATACATACATCTATGTATATCCATAAAATATATATATTTTGCACATTCCATGGATAATCAACATCTTGGGCCATTTTAGTTGAACATATATGAATATGCAGTGAATATAAAAAAAACATACATATATGTTATATCCATAGAGTGATATACGCTGCATATAGTTTGGATATTACAAAAAATATATAAGTTCATGTATATCAAATACATAACTTTTAAAGGTTTTTATGAACATCTCGTTTTATTATTAGCTTGTTATGGGCTGTTGAAAACACAAGATTCTATAAGACTTCCAATAGATTTTAGAGTCAGACAAACTCACTAAACTTTCTAATGTTTTACATGTCCATCTTTAAAAAAATGTATACTCTGGGTTTGAATTTATCCACATTTTTTATGGATTTTCTAGGGCATTTTATAATCTGACATGGTCATAATATTTCATAGGTTTCTATAATAAATTTATTAATCTTTTTTAATCTTACTTGCTCTAAGCTATGGCCATTACCACTTAAAACTCTGTTTTTCTTTCGACCACTTGAAAAAAAATCTAATTGAAAACGCTATACTTAGCAACATATGTAAAGATTTCTACAAACAAAAATATTTTTCGACTCGTGAAATTTCATGAAATTTAATTCCCAAAATCTCATAGAAACTTATCAAAGTAATGCGTCTGAAAAAAAAAATATTTTTTTTTGCTCATGAAATCTTATAAAATATTATAAACACAGTCTTACGAAATCTCATAGAAACTTATAGATCTTATAAAGTCTTATTAAAAAAATATATAATCACATCATCTGTCGTAATTACTTTTACAAAAAAAATATATTTTTGGCTTATGAAATCTTGTAAACTTTTTAAAAAAATGCCTGGAACAATCTCATAAAAACTTATCAATGTAACATCTCCCCCACCGCCTTTGCCGACAAAGAAGTACTTATACGAGAAAAATTTTCTAACAGATATGTAAAGCTTGTGCGAGCCCAAGGTGTTATTATATTATAGTGGTTAGGTCATCTTAGTTTATGGTTTAGGTTATGTTATAATTTAGTTTGTTGTTGTTCTACTACTATTACAACTACAGCTCCTATGCGGGATTTGTTTTTCATGTTCATTAGTCAAAAATTATAAAATATCATAAATTTATGTGACCGTATATTATGAAAACTTATAATGTTTTATGAGTTATTTTTTATAATTTTTTATGAGGTGTTTTTGGCAGGGTTCTCACGTTAATTTTTGGTGTGTGGGCCCCTTATATAAGATCGATTCAAGTTCAAAAATTCAATTAAAATTAAGCCTTAAAAAACTAAAATTAAAGAGGGGTGGTGTAATACCATTAAGATAATAGGGGCTTATCGGTACATAAAGTTGGCATAGGCTGAATTTAATAAAGTTGGCACTATTTTTTCGAACTACTACATATTTTTAGGCACATACCCATCTGTTATGAAATGATTGGAATAAATCCTCTCATTTTTCAGGAAAGTTTCACGTAAACCGATTTTATGTATCAATAAGTCCCTAATATAAGCAAGCAGACCTTAAGTTTTTCAAAAAATGCTTTATTCTTTTATTATTCACGGAAAAAATCAGAAGAAGACGAAAACACGAGAAACTGTAGGAAAGCCAGAGATGCGCGATAAATTTTATTAAACCGACTTGATCTTAATATCACGGCTTTTATTCTTGACGTGACAGAAAATTTGATTTAGTCTCAATCAGTCGCAAAGCTCAAGCTGTTACATGTTGCGCGAAGGCTAATAAAGTACAACCAGATTCAAGAGAATCGATATGTCTATTTGTCTATCAACAACGCACAAGAGAAAATGGATGTCAGTGAACAGTCCGCATCGGAAATCGTTACAAGTCAAGAAGGTCAAAGTCCACATGATGTTTTTTCCACCACATACTATGAAGGTGATTTTGACAAAAACTTTAAAAAAATTTATTTCCACTGTATATTGCTGTCTCAGATTCGCCAGACCCTTCGTCAAATTTGGAAGAACCCACCAATCATTAACCACTTTTTGGAAGTGATCAACGAAGAAAACGACCTACCAACAGAAAGCAAAATATAATAAGGAACTTAAAATAAATACAGGCGATTACTTCTCTGAAAACGACGAAGTATAATACGTTCGTATTATACTTCGTCTTATTATATATTCGTAAGCAGATCAAAAAGAGTAAGAACCAGAACTAGATTTTTTATACTACTAATGGTTTGTCAGCTGACTATGACTTCGTCTACACGCATTAAAATTTAACTAGGGTTAAAAAGCACAAGTAGTTATTTTATAAATTAAGCTTTCTCAATCGACTAACATTCATTAAAATTTAACTAGACAGTTGATTCAATATTTATGATGTTTAGGGACCATCCATTTGATTAATAACAAACGGATAAATGGGAATCTCGGTCGTATTGGAAACAAATCGGTGGACGTCAAAACGAAAACAAGGTCCGATTCAGGGACAGACAAATGGGCGGGATTTGGCCGAACGAATTTTTCATTCATATCTTTAAATGACAAAGATTCCAATGCATTTTCATATAAATTACATCATATTTCCGAAAAGGAGGGCGCGAGAGCCGGGGGTTTACTACACGCGTCTTCGGAAAGGCTGTTAGTCATCCTAAACCATGATTTATGGACACTAACATATTGCCTGGCGGTCGAAGGATAGCCCCTCTATGTTCAGCGACTTAAAAAACCCTCTTAAGGATGCCCGGATGATATTTTGATAATTTATCAGGGGTGCGTAGGTCGCATGACGTAGTAAATCAACACCTTTGCATAATAATAACGCTAGTTTTTAAATGTTAACTCTTGTATGTCACCAAAAAAAAATTTGAATAGGTATGTGGGATTATACAATTGTATTACCTTGTTCGGTTGTCAATAAATATTTGAGTTTCATCCCTAGTGTAATCAGTTCGTAACCATTAAAACCATTTTAATCTTCTTCTGAAGATGCTAACTTAGTCAGCAAAACACATACAGACCGCTTCAAGCTACTGCGAACATAGGGCGGAAGAAGTCTAATTTGCCAGTGTACGTACATGCAGAGATACCGCACGCCTATCAGTGAAGCAACCAATACTCAGGCTTGCGATCACCACTTGCATGACTTTCCTTTGGTATTTAGTACGCCTCTAACCACGGTGCTGTGTGGAGCGTAGTCAATGAAACCGGAATTTGGTCAATAAATACGCAAATTTTTATAACGTAATTTTCTTATTTTTTGTCACTGATAAATAAGAGCGTTTTATTGTCAACTGCTCAGATTTATCAGTGACGACGTGTTACATTGAAAATAATAAGGAGAAACAAAATAAAAGCAAGTTCTCAAAATAAAATAATACATTCTAAAAACCAAAAAGATTCTCCCAGTCAAAAAAAAATTAAAGCAAATGTTCGAAAAGTCCTCCTTGCTCGGCTAGACAATATCCGAGCCTACTATAAAAACCCCTTCTAACGTTTCCAAGCATGTTAGGGGTGATAATTTGAAAAGCTTCTTCAAAAACAGATAGAAGTCATTAGGAGCAAGATCGGGAGATCGAGCTGGCCATAAAATAGTTCCCCGTGTACTTATAACCCGATTAGGAAATACATTATCAAGATATTCCCTAAGAAGGCCAACATTGTGAGCGGAACAACCATCTTGTTGAAACCATGTTTCGCCAAATCTTACACCTAACAACTGCCTAGCAGTTGGAATAATGTGCTGCTGCAGTAGATCCAAGTATCTAGGACCATTCAAATTGCAATTGCCGTTAATAAAAAATGGCTCAATTACGTGTTCCCCTATAATACCCCCCCCCAAATATTTAGTTTTTGGGGATACTGTGTTCTTACGTCAAAATACAAATGCAAATTTTCCCTCGACCAATATCGAACGTGTGTTGGGTTATGACGATTTGACCATTTGACCATCTGCACTTTTTCGGCAACTTCGTAGACATCCATTTTTGGTTTTAAAAATGTATTATTTCAATTAAGAACTTACCCATCTGTTTCTCGAGCAAGGCAGAAATAAAACAAAATAATAAAAACAAAATGAATTTCCAAAAGATAACACTGCAGCGTGCTTCGAATCCACCTCGGTCGTACGGCATGGAGAGTAAATTGGACTTGATTCCCCCTATGTTCGCAGTAGCTTGAAGCGGTCTGTATATAAAGTTCTCAAACTACAGGAAAAAAATTTGAGGGCTCAAACTCTGAAATAAGTAGGTACCGTTGTTGAGAGTCGTATAACAGAAAAAAAAAACGAACAACTACCACTAGACAAATTCAAAAAATTCCTTCGCTAAGATAGAAAAATCTTGAGCAAAAGTACCTCTGGATCGTATTTTTTAATCAAAGACTACTCCTAAAACTCCTGAATATTCTAACTTAGTTGTAAACTGCAAGAAAAAAGTTAACGCTTCTCATACTAAATGAAAAATTGAAAAAAATAAACTCTGAAATAAGTATCATTCTTAAGAAACATACAAAAAATCAAATGCATAATTTCGACACTTCTAGGATAGGATCGGTTACCCCTAAAAGAGCCTTGATTAGAATTTATTTTCGCTAATGAAAAGTCGTAAAAAAAGTCGGGATATGTCTGAGAATGTACATTACCAGTAGTCCAAGGTAAATTCGGTCATAAAAAGTCACCCTTCAGACTGGAGGTGCGCAAGGAGGGCAAAGAAAATAAATTACCTATTTATGTGCGACAAAATGAGTAACTTTTTAATCCAACGGCAGACCTAGCCTCAATTCTAGGGTGGGGTTAATCAAATGTTAAGTTGTTTACATGAAATTGTTTGTCAAAAACTCTATTTTTTAAAATATTTTAAATGTTGCTGACATTGATCATCATCAGTGTTATAAAGCTGCAGGGGGAGGGGGGTAATTACCTCATAACTACAAAGTATCAAAACTCTCAACCATTCTTATACACAATTTATAAGTCCCTAAATCACAATGTTTTTTAATTATCAAACAGTCCAAAATTTAATTATGCGAACTCGTTTTTTTTCTTTTTTCATCAACGCCGACTTGTATTAAGGCAGTATGTAAATTGGTCCTGGAATTTCTTACCCCTTGGCCCCATCAAGGACTGTCTTGCTTCACTAATTAAAAGAACTTATGGTTTTTTTACTGCCTGGGGTATCTGCAATTTGTTTACCTCTCTCCCTTTTTTTTCCGTTTATTCGCGAAACCTTTTAGCACTGTTTTACTGTTTTATTCACGTGCCTTAAGGCAATAAAAATTCTTGTCTTAAACGAAATTTTTTAACTCGGTTAAGAGGAAATTAAGTTTAGTTTTTTAGAATCGAGATATTTCATTCGAAGCGGTAATAAACCACCGCCAATCATGGGAGAATAAAGAAATATTATAAGCGGAGATCAAACTTTAAGATATCTAAATCACTGGGCAAATATCTCACCATATTCCAAACTGAACTACTTGTATGTGTGGTTGAAACACCGCCCATGTGTAAAACAAAATGGTATTAAATACGGGCGGATACAAACAAGGGAAGATCGCCCCCCCCCTCCTTTGCTGCTGACCCGGCCCATATTTCATTAAATAATTTACAAAAAAAAACTTAAGCTTTAGTTTCAAAAAATTTCGGCTGCGGCGCTATGACGTCGACAATTTTAGCTTTTTTTTATTTTTCGTTAAACAGCAAACAATTTTACCAGCATCGCTATAACACATTGAGTGTTACAATTTTGGTTTAATTTTAAGCAGTTTTTCTCAGCGGAATTTTCGTGTAAAAAACAACATTTTTAGTATACTTTTCACAAAACTTTTGCCTGCGGCGCATTTCTGACACGATTTTTCAAACAAATCTCTAATTGAGATTAGATCCCAATAGCCCCCTCTCGGCAGCTAACCCGACACAGTTTTTTTTTTAAATATTTATATAAAAAGCAAAAGGAAATAAAATGTTTGGGGAATGTTCTGCTTAAACTACAACTATTTGTTACAATTTTATTTAATGTTAAAACCGTTTTATCAAGGTCTTTTAAACTGGAAAAAAATTGCACTTTTATTCCATCATTTTAGCAGAAATTTAGATAATTTTATAAGTTATTCATACGAATCCCCCCACCTTGGATCGCTGGCGGTACGCTACTGATGGTATAACTACTGGAGTAGACCAAAAACTAACGGTGGGATTTACTAAAAAGGTTTAGTCTATCTTAGAACGGTCCTAACTTTAAGTGAAATTTTTGGTTTTAAGCATTTTAAACCAACCCTCCTTGAGTTTTGGACATAGTTTGATTTATAAGAAGAATTTTAATAAATTTGTTTATTGAATAATCATCTTAACACAATCTTTCGTTAGATTTAAGAGGAAATTTTTAATTTAGAAGAAAAGAAAATTAAAAAATTTAAACCCACGTGGGGTTTAAATAGGAAACCCTCTATAGAATAAATTAACATTGGGGCTATATGTCACTGTAATTAGAACTTACCCTTGTTAATTAATTTTTGCAATTAATACTTGATGTCACACAACAATTTAAGAGACTAATAACAAAATAAGGAGTCGATTAATTTTTTATTTATTTAAAAGGTGTTTTTATTTATGAAATGTATTAAAAAACTTAACTGCAAGTTTTTTTTACATTTCTGTCACTGTCGAAATGTCAGTTTAAAAATATTAGCGCTGCGTTCAATCACAAACTGCGAGTTCAGATCTTTTACCTTTGCTCTACTGATGAAAGCTAGAGCTTTAAAATGAGTGGGCTTTGAGTGAGAAAAGTTCTTTTGACTGACCTTTTAGAAATCCTCAATTTTTTACTTTCAGTTTGTAAATAATTTAATATAGTTGTTTTGGATTTTCTTGTTTGGTATATTTTTCGTGCATAATCAGTGACCTTCACTTATGTTTGTTTTGCCTCGTAGTGCCCTTAAATATATTTTTTGTGCTGAAAACAGGTTCAAAATATGGCGTTTTTCTGGACAAAATAGGAGGTGTTTTATTGGGTAATGAACAACTTGGGAAATTAAATAAGGTAAATTAATCCTTATAAAAACGGTTACTTAGGGAAATTATGAACGAACTTATTACGAAATGCCACAAAACAATCCTTTCTGGGGGCTATAAATTTAAACCCGCCCGCTGAGGTGGTCCTAAAAATCACCAACTTTATAACCTCAAACACAGATAATGAACCTATTATGTGCCAAATTTTTGGCGTATTCACCATTTGCCATTTTGAAACCTGTCAAAAAAAAATTAGTTTTAGGGCATTTTCTTCTAAAATATGGTTTATTTTCAGAAAAAAAGCAGTTTTTCAGTGGTATTTTGCAATAACAATACAAAATAATCAATAACTTTGTGTCATTTCTGTATGGGTAAGTGTTTTTTGAAAATTAGTTTTAAAATTTAGTACCCTCCACAGGTGTAAATATTTAGACCTGTGGGGGGTACTATTTTAGATCTTAGTAAATCACTGTAAAAGTTTTATTCTTTGTGTAAAATTAACTCTTTAATTGCTCTAAAGCTTTAGCCAATTTTTGTTAAGGTTTTGCCTTGTTTTGCAGGTCCATTTCTTAGCTTATAATTTGTACACACAATTCACCTCTAAATTACACAGGGCTGGCCGAAAGTCCCCAGCTAAATTCGTATATTATTGTATCAGGGTCAACACGCTGCAATTTAGGGTCCAGTTAGGCCCCCTAATAACGTATATAAGCTGGGCATGATTGGAAACCGAGGTGGACATTAAAAACTAAATCCCTGTGACCAATACTTGGATTAATGTGGTGTGGATTGGATTATTTTAGCATCGTTACGAAAATATATTTATCTTTGTCTAGGCAAATATCATATTGGACAAAAATAATGTGAACAAAGCTTAAATGTTTTTATAAAAATCGACGTTCTATACACGTATTTTTTAGCTTTAGTCTAGCTCTGTTTGTGATAAAAAATATAATGCGAAATTCGAGTTTGCGGTTACAATTAACTTTTTTGAGGGAATGCTCGTTGTTCCCAACAAACACCGCTTTAAGAAACTAGCGGGTTAGTGGCGGCTCATATAGACATCGGCGATAAGCTGTTGGTACGGGCTCCGGTTCAAAAGAGCGAAATTCAAAAGAGCTAAATATCACAAGAGCGACATATCAAAACAGCGACATTCAAAGCGATATATTTAAAGAGCGACAAATCAAAAGAGCGATTTTTAAAACGGTATCACTCAAAAGAGCGATATATTATATATATATAACTCGTGTTAACAATGTTTTGCTTAATTTTGTTGTTGGAGTGGGGTCACTTTAATAAAATAATACTTTTTGACTTTTATTTTACCGAAAATTTTATTTTGTTAATCCCAACCCACTTCAACAAAAAAATTGAGTGCCTTGTTAAGTCGGTTAGCCAGGTTAGCAAGGGTTCGCTCAGTTTTTTTTTAGGAGTGTTCTTAATTTCTTAATACACCGAAAATGTTAGTTTGATATACTCAACACACTTCACAAGGAAAATTGAGCGAACCCTTACTAACCAAGTATTTGTTCAATTTTCTTTTGGAGTGGGTTAAGTTTAATAAAATAAAACATTGGCGGATTTTGCTTTTTTTTGCATCGCCCTTTTGAATGTCGCTCTTTTGAACGCCGCTATTTTAAATGTTGTTTTATTTAGATGTCTCGTTTTTGAATGTCGCTGTTTTGATGTATCGCTGCTTTGATACGTCGCTTTTTTCATGTCGCTATTTTTAATATCGCTCTTTTGTATTTCGCTCTTTTGATATATTATTTTACTTCGATGTAGCTCTTTTGAATGTCGCTATTTTGATGTGTCGCTGCTTTGATACGTTGCTTTTTTCATGTCGCTATTTTTAATTTCGCTATTTTTAATGTCGTTTTTTTGTATTTCGCTCTTTTAATATGTTATTTCACTTCAATGTCGCTCTTTTGAATGTCGCTGTTTTGATGTGTCGCTGCTATGATGCGTCGCTGTTTTGAAGTCGCTATTTTTAATGTCGCTCTTTTGAACCGGAGCCGTTGATACGAGTAAGACAAAACACCGGCAAAAAATTCTGGTGATAATGCCGCCTAAACGCCACAATAAGCCTTGCTCTTGCCCTCGCTCTTACCGCTTGCTATCCGCGCGCTGTTACTATTCGCACTATAATATCGACAGTCAAAGTTAAAACCGGTAATAGCAGTGGCGGTCCCAGCCATTTGAAAAGGGGGGGGCGGTTTCGATACGAAAAAAAAATAGAATAAAAGCATAGCTTTTATGAGGAACAAAAACTTAGTAACTACAAGCGCGGATTTGGTCTCAAATCTAGGGGGGGGGTACTCAGATTTAAAATCGTTTATTTTTAGTACATTATATCAACAGTACTATAGCGCCGCAGGCGAAAATTTTTAAAAAAATTGCAGTAAATTATGCATTTTCTGATTTAAAATTAAACTAAAATTGTAAATATATCAATGTTTTCAAATTTTAAAGTTTTTTTTTAAATGTTTTCATAAAAAATTTAAAACCAGGGAAAAGGGCTTAACTACCCCCCCCCCCGTCCCCCGAAATCCGCGCTTGAGTAATTACGCATAATTTTTTCAGTTATAAAAAACATAGATAACAAACAGACCACAAACAAAACTTAGCTAAATACTTTTGTTTTAAGTCTAAAAAGCTTTTTGGTGAAACATTACCTTTTACATCGCATATCTCAAACATAAGATGCCTATCTGAAAAAAAAAATTCGTTTCCAATTTTTTTGGGTAATCCGGTCGATTTCAATATGTTTCTTGATATGCAGCAACACAAGTCCGTTAGACGAATTTCCGTCATAGTGTTTTTTAGTACTTATGTTTTCAATCGTCTGAAGCATGAGGAGCTTCTTTCTGACGAAGCATTATTTACTGGCAAACATCCAAGAATGTTCTTATCAACGGAAAAATATTGCCACACTTCATTGCCTCGAAAACGTTATCAGGTATGTTTTGATTTAAGCTTTTGCCTACTTCTGACCAATATTGTTTCCAAATAGGTACTGACTTCGCCCAATAAAAGTTCAGGAATTTGTGTTTTGGATTAATCAAACAGTTTATAGTATTTAGAAACGACTTTAGCTAATTTTGCCTCTATTTTGGCTTCACGTTGTATAAAACTTGATATGAATAGGTTCAAGTCAAAAATACTTTTTTATGTCCGAATTGATTCTGTCTAAAACTTGTTTAGAAATAGACACTCTATAATACTGTTCTGTATCTCCAATGGTTTTCTTGGTGTGACGAATTAAAGGTCAAACTGTCCCAAAATATTGTAGAAGGATTCTAGAATGTCTTTAAAGGAACTTTCTGCAATTTTTCGTTTTTTTTTCCAAAGACTTCAGGGTTATTACCATCAGAATCTTTGTTGTGTACTTTTTTCTGCCCCCCTCCGGGACCGCCACTGGTAATAGTATATATTAAAAGACAAATCTATTATGAAGGTCTCGTGGTCTAGTGGTAGAGTTTTAGACGCGGCGCCCCTAGTGGGTTGGGTGCGGGCTTCCTTTCTTGCCGTCGTAGACGTCCCGCGGTTGGCACACCGTCCTTGTGTTTGTTGGGTTCTAATGATTTTGCTTTTATTTACCCCCATTAAATCCTTTTTCTGACTTAATCAGCAAACACAGACGGTCGATAAATAATCGGACCAATATCGTCAATGTCGGCGTTAGGTCGGCCTCCGCAGTAGGTTGATGTTGGACCAACTACCGACTTCCATGACTGATCATTCGCCATGCACATAAAAAATAATTTGCTTGACCCGACGAATGTCCGATGTGGTATTAACGTCGGCAAAATGCAATAATACTGTGTCGGCTCTACCCTCTCATACAGGAATAATACCGATGATTTACCGCAAACGCGCCGAGCGTTCTATATGCGACGCATGCAAACCAACCACATATCAAATTAAATGTGAGTAATATTTCTCTAACGCTGTCCCAGGCAAACTATCTACTTATACCAGTATAATTTTCTATTAGAAATGTTTATGGCTCGTGCGAGTCTAAGGTGTGCTATTTATTAGTGGCTAGGTCATAGTTTCATTTAGGTTAAGTTTGGGATATTTAGGTGTGGTTTAAATTTAGTTTGTGAATACAAATGCATATTGCTGCTACTATCTTCGACATCGACCCGCATCCTCAGTGTGTGCTAGGATTAGGTAACACCGTACCGATGCGCATCACACATGCGTTAAGTTAAAACATCAGCAGGCATCCCCCAAGGATCGGTATTAGGGCCCCTACTCTGGAATATATTGTAGGATACCCGGACAATCTAATGCTAATAGTGAGGGCTGACACAGCGATTTATCTTATGCAAAGAGCAAACGAGGCAACAAGACTTATTAACGAATGGATGACAAACAACCACCTAGAATTAGCACCAGAAAAAACCGAAGACGTTATACTAAGCGGAAAAAGAGACCGGCAAAAAATTGAGTTTCGACTAGATGAAGTCCTCATAAAACAGCAAAAGAGCGTACGATATCTTGGAATCCACATCGGTGAAAACCAGAAATTCGGAAAGCATATAGAACTACTAAAAAGGCAACTAAAAGACTCGCTGAACTACAAAGACTTATGCCCAACATAAATAGGCCCAGTACGAGCAAGAGGAAGTTCCTATACAGTGAACTCTCAATCGTGACATATGGTGCAGTGATATGGAATACAGTGCTGCGCACAAAGAAGTAGAAAAACATGCTGATAAGAATTCAACGGAAAGCCTTACTAAGAGTAGCCTGCGGTTACCGAACGATATCAACGGAAGCTATTCAAGTTATAACAGGAATCCCGCCCATAGACTTAATTGTCGAAGAAATTGTATATGAAGATAAAAATGGACACACTGAAGAAAACAAAGAAACTGCAACAGAGAAAACACTGGAATCCTGGCAAGCAAGATGAGACCAAAATAACGAAAAAAGACAATGGACGAAAAGAATTATTCCCAACATTAAAACATGGATAGAGTGCAAAAACAAAAAAAATGGATTACTGTATGACACAAGCTCTAACGGGACATGGATCTTTTAAGACATACACAAAGCGAATAGGGAAAACGGACGACATATGTCGGTACTGTCAAAGAATAGATGACGCAGAACATACGTTAATTTACTATCCAAGATTTGAGAACTACCGCCAAACAACAAGACACGATCTACACATAGAGAATATGAACATAGGGAAACTTTTCAAAGAAATGATACAACACGTAGATAAATGGAACCAGGGACATGATATGATAAGAACCGTTCTAAAAATTAAACACGAAGACGAACGCACCTAAGAGACCAAAACAGTGAACGGCAAAATAGTGACGTTATATTCCTGAGAATGAAATTGAAATCTACAGAGCGGATGGGTTCAGTCCGTAGGCATCCTCAAGAGAGAATGAATTGGACACATTCGGTACACCACCAGAGGCCAGTGACTATGAAGATTTCTCGACGTTATAAAAAAAAACTCATGCGAAACTCAAGTATGCAATTCTATTGTTTCCTTACCCCTGCCTAACTCCTTTTTCTGATGCTATTTGTAAGACTTTAAAAAAAAATCGATACGTGTTTTAGCCTTTTTTATGTTGCCAGGGGAATCCGCATGACATGAAAAACCAAATCAAATAATGAAGATAGGAATCTATAGGAAAAATCTGAAGGGTGAGCGCTGCAGACTATCGCATACTTAAATCTAAATCTTTTTTTGGTTTTGCCGTCATCTAAGCGCCATAAGGTGAAATAAATTAAAAAAGGGCGCATTTTATTCGGCAGCAGTCAGGTATTGCAAGAAGACAGAAATTAAGGTTTTGTTTTCTTATGTGTAGTGTTGAAAAATGCTTTGGTAAGAATGTAATTCACAGACTAAGTGCCCTAGAAAAAGTTGGTTGGGTCTTTTTTCTTTTCTTTTAAGGTTATGGGCCGTAGTTCTCATTAAAGGTCGAGGTAAAAATGAGCTCTGATATATAGATATAGGGAAGAAATTTAAATTATTTTAATTTCCTTAAATAGTAAATTCTATCAATAATAATCTCTGAAGAATTGACTAATGAGCTGCAGAATGTTATAAACTGGGTAAAAAAGATACATTTTCTTTTTTAAAATACCCAACTACAAAAAGTGACTTTGCCTTTCGCGACATCACTAACGGACGTCTAAAAATACAGTCATGCAATTCTAACGAACGAACGGCCTTACTGGATGTATAAATTCATTATGTTATGAGTTCTAGTAAAAAACTTTCGGTCAGAATGAAAACGCGTACAAAAAAAACATCGAATTTTCCAAATAAGCAAAGACCACTCAATGATTTAAAACCAGTCCGGCTTAAGAAAGCAATCGTATGCGAGAACTCACATCTCTTACATCAAGCAACTATCTTCGGCTTTGGGCAAAAAACAAATACATTGGATTGAATAAATTAAAATTGAAAACGGCATCTTTAGCCATTGATGTTACTGTCACTGCCACAATTTTCTGGTTTTTATTTATAAATGATGACAAAAAACCTAATTCTAGACCTGCCACTTAAATACATACTAAGTTCTGTAAAAAATTCTGCAAACATTATTAGAAATTATTTACAGAAGTATATTTTATTTAATCGATTGATTAAATATAGCTTTGTCTGTCTGCGGGTTGGAGGAGGAATCAGCATGTCACCTGATAGGAGAGTGTGATTAAGATTAAGGCAGCTGACATGGGGTTGCCGTTGATGGGCCGGCATACTGAACTTCGTAAAGAAGTCAGGAAGGCCCGGAGAGGGAGTCCCAGCCCGCGAAGCGGGAATAGGAGGATATGGAGCGGCCTAGTTCCTTCTTTGACACAATAACTAACTTGTCATATCTATTGCGCACAAGTTTTTCCCACTTACATATTTTATATCTTTCTATATCTGTCTACTTGGAAACGCTTGAGATTTTCTTAGGAGTAAAGGTCGTGCTTCTGCCGATTTTGCAGACTGACAGATTCATAAATCCTATTTCAGAGGTTTTCATCATTTTACTGATGAGTACCACTAGCGCCAAACTCAAGTCGAGAATATCTTTTTGAGTTTAAATATAATTACATTAAACTAAGTCATTCATAAATCGCTTTGAAACGCGATTAGTCATACATACCTATGCTCCACCTCACACATGCTCCATCCACCTTACGTTTACCAGCTCGATGATTCTACTAAAGCGGCAAGTCCGACGACAAATAATAGGTGACCCGCTACAAGTGCGAGGTTGTCACATTATATAGTTTTTATTCCCAATATATATTGAAAAATTAAAATAATTATTTTTGTGGTCAAAATATCAGATAATTAACTTATATTTTGATCGAAAAAATGAGGGATATATATGTACCATAACATGTACATATGTGTACTTACACATTATGAATTAACTATTGAATTAAAATTTATGAATATGTCAATAAAAATCAAGGCGCCTATACTCACAGGTGAGCCCAACATTTACAATATGGCGTTGTGACGTCACGTGAATACCGATTGAAATTTTATCGTATGATACTATGTCCAGTTTTTTCTATAATTTAGTGTTTTTTCTTTGCTTTTAATAATTTTTTCAAAAAATAAAACACTTCTTTTTCTTATTTTACACAATAAAGTTTATTTAAATTCATATTTAATTAAAATTGTCACTTTTTCTAAGAAAGCACTTAAGGTTCTCTCCGGCATACACTGCTTAATAAGTGTTTGCAATTTTTATACACAAATCTTAACAAAACAGACAAAAATAAAAAAAAAAACTAAAATGACGCCACAATTTTGTTAATAAAAAAGCGTTTATAGTACCCAGGTGACGTTTTAATATGGCGGCCAGTCAAATGTTTGGCTCACCTGAGAGTATAGGCGCTTTGAATACAATTAAGGTGTTTCTCCATGTTTTAAAAAGCAAATCAGAGAATTTGCTAATTGCAGGTAAATACTAAAAAATTTATAAAAATAATACGTTTGTAAAAACATTACGTGTAGGGATACAACTTTTAGCGCAATCTGGCATTGTCGCCAAATTGTTTACCTTATGTCTGATCGCAACTGGGGTAAACATAATTACTTAGTTTATACGGCCCGTAAACCGTTTTTATTTTAATGCGGTTTACCGCTTTCGGATCAGATGCTCCAGCGCTGCCAACTTTGACGCAACCAAAAGCCGACTGGTTGGTATAGTGGGTACATACCTGGTTTCACATCGGAATCGAACTTGAACTCATTTTGAACTTTTCGGTTGGCAGCACTGGCTTCAAAAACGGTTTGAGGGTTTATACGCACTTTCCAACGGTTTTACAAACGCTAATCCGCATTTTTAAAACGATTTTAGCTAAAGCGCATCGGACCTCTTAAAACGGTTTAGGTAGTGTTTATACATGTGTTTTAGGAAAACGGTTTGAAATTTAAACGGTTTAACGGCCCCGTATAAACTAAGTAACTGTAATTTTAGTAATACCTCTATGAATTAACGTCATAGTTACGAAATTCCGGTAAATCCGTCAAACACAAAAACCGAACCCAACCCTTGAACTATGCATATCTCTCTCAAATTCAATAAAATAGAAACGCTAAGAAAGCAAGATTTATAGATCATTGATTTCCTTGAATGGGGTGCACACGCTCTTAGAAGAAGAGAAACCCAGTTTTTTTTTTCGCTCAGGCACGGAAATATAAAAAGGAATAATGTAATCCAGAGGTAATAATTAATGATTCTCCATTTTTTTAAACATCGGGTTTGAAACCTGCAAGAAAGATGTTATCACAAAATGAACATCCGTGCAAAATCTCAGCTAATTCTGATGTTTAGTTTTCCCTGGGGAGATAGAGCCGCGTTCGAGCTCGGGCAGTCACGTTCTTTTTGGGCAAGTACACAACTTCCTCAAATGAAGTAGGCCTTTTACATATAAATTAACGTAATTTAAATAAAAAATAAAGAATATTTTAAATTTTCGTAATCTGCATTACACCAATAACCTTTTTTATCTATTTTATAAACAAAATTTACGACAATTCATAGAAAAAAAAAATTTTCGCGGTCATAAACGCCGTATGTCTGAGACATGCAGTAGTCCGTCTTTGATCAATCTTTGATTGAGCGCACGAAAACATGTGCTACAGTTACTTCCGCCTGTTCCCCGCAACTACCCCTACCTAATTTTTGGAGCTCTATAACACCGGTTTCCAGCTAGTTATTAAAGTATGGTTTAAAGATCGCGAACATTCGGTGCCTTCCGTGCGGCAATTTCTATAAAGCTTAGACCCCCGTCACATTCGATGTCGTGCCGCTCATTTGCTACCTCTTTTTTTTATATGGCAAGTCACTAAAGCCTTATCATAATTTTAGAAGGATGCAGTTCACCCTTTTGGGGCTAGTTGCACCTAAGCTCGAACGCGGCTCAGACTAAGGTAGGGAAGAAAAAACGTTGCCAGTTGTGGTTACTTTTCTTAAATATCTGGGGGAAACTATGGCCTTAGCCCAATAAAATTGAAACAACACAGTTCACCTTAGATTAAATAAAGAAAAAATACTCGATGCTTACCGAGACTTTGAGTGTATTATTATGTGAGAAATCTTGGGACCTAATTTTAAACAAAAAAGAACTAATACGAATTTAAAAATAAATAGGAAAAGAAAAACAATTTTTTTAAATTTGCATTACCTTAAAGTTGCAAGTTTAGAACGATATGGAATTTATTTCAACTCATTAGGCGATTTCGGCAAGTTTTCCTTGGTATACCATTTGGCTAGCCAATTGGTACCTATGACGTCATAGTAATGACGTAACATACCACTTTCTTCCGAATTCGTTCGGTAGGCCAAGAGAAACAAACATTTTTGTTTGTTTTTTTTGTGGTTATTTTCCTATTTAAGTGGTTTATTTTGCTGAAGAAAATTTAACAAATGTCTAAAAGGAAAGCTGCTATGGCTATCACACAATCCTCCACAACCCCCAAATCTATTCTATTCAAGAATATCTGTCAGTTGGTGTACAAATTTTTTATCACCTGTTGACCCCTCCAACAAACGTAAACATTAGACAGTTTTCGGTAAAATTAAACGATATTCCATTTAAGAAAAAAGTTAAATCCATTACAACTGAAAACAACCAAAATTTCAAATCGAACTTATTTGTTTACATTTTTAAAGCAGAACAAAACGAAAATAGAGGGAGATAGCACTATACCAAACCACAGAACCGTGCTACATTCCACGGTATGCAATTTGACATACCAAAAAGGGTACCAGAGTAACGGTTACGTCATCATTTTTGTATCCGAAATCGGTTGGTAAGCATTTGACAGACCAAACATGGTACCAAACCATGTACCAAAGCTTTCCGAAATCGCCTAAGGTTTTGGTTTTGTCGGATGTTGGCAAATTTTGTAAATAAACAGTGGTTATTATTTGCCAAGGAGTTTTCGTTGGCAACATATAAGCCTATGACCCTTTTTTTTAATCAGTCTCTAATTTCTGGATTATTCCCGGAAACACGGAAATTATCTTCTGTGGTGTCAATTTTCAAAACCGGCAAAAAATGTGATATTAGAAACTACCGCCCAATTGCAAAACTTTCTGCTTTATCCGAGCTGTTTGAAAAAATTGTATATAAGTACGTATTCTCTACTGTTAAAAACTTTATAATCCCAGAACAGCATGGTTTGTTTTATCTGGTCGTTGCCTCGAGTCGAATTTAGTTTATTACACCGAATTTGTGCATGATAATCTGGATAAGAAAATTCAGGTAGATGCAATATACACAGATTTCAGTAAAGCTTTTGGCAAAATTAGCCATAACATTCTATTAACTTGATTATCCGAGGCAGGTGTTGAGAGCAGATTTCTACACTGGAGCGATTCATACGTTAAGGCACGACCACAATCAGTTTGTATAGATAATACTTTCAATTCAGACAGATATGTTGGCACCTCAGGTGTGCTTCAGGGATCCCATTTGGGGCCACTGTTTTTCGTAATATATATCAATAACATCAAAGATTGCTTTAAAAATAGTAATTTTGTTGACTTACGCAGATGATTCTAAAGGATATGCTGCGATTGAATTCATCCAGGATTGCCAAAGATTGCAGCATGACGTAGACAGCCTGGTAGAAAATAGTTTATTCATCAACGTTGAAAAATGCGCCACAATTACATTTACTAGAAATATCAATAAAATAAAATTAATTTTCCTTACAAACTTGGTCACCAGTTGCTGAAAAGAGTGGAAAGCATTCGGGATCTAGGAGTTGTGTTCGACTCAAAACTTATATTTGACTCGCTTATAGAAAATGTTGTAAATTCTTCTAATAGAATGCTTGGTTATGTATTTTAGAAATCCAAAGACAATGTGTTGCATATATAATGTCTATAATGTCTATATAGTAAATTTAATTTTGGCACTATAGTGTGGAACCCAAGATATAATATTTATATTGAAAGGTTAGAAAAAGTACAGAACAAATTTTTAAAAGACATATTTTTTAAAGAAAGCTACATACAATTCGAAGGTGTAATAGAAGACCTTAGAGCCAATTTTCAGTTTTTATCTTTGCAAAATAGAAGACAAATGATCAACATATTGTTTTTGGCAAAAATTCTGAATAACAAAATAAGCTGCGCGTCCCTCCTCGAGAGAGTGTCTTTTAACGTTCCAGAAAGAAACCTTAGAAATTACTTGAGCTCTTATGTTCCGTTCAGATATACTAACTGCGCTCAGAACTCAGCACTATCCAGAGCTATTTCGGATGCTAATCGACACACTAATACGATTGACTTGTTTTCAATATAATTAACAGCACTGAAAAAACAATTAAAATGTAATCTTTTAGAATGAATCACTATATGAACACTTCTTTCTCTCAATTTTCTGTCATTCTTTTTGACAACTATTTATGATGTGTAAAAAATGCAGTGGCGTAGCAAGGGGGGTTTTGGGGGTTAAATGCCCCCCCCCACGAGGTCCAACCCAATCTACAATAAACTAGTCATGATCAAGGGCCCCAGGGAAAACTTGTTTGTGTGTGTAGTGTGATGTCTGAAATTTAAAAAAAATTTGCCTGCGGCGCTATGACATCATTAATTGTTACAATTTTAGTTTAACTGGAATTTTTCTTACCAGCATTCAAAACGTGTAATAAATGGCATTATTAGTATAATTTTTCTTAAAATTTTCATCTGCGAGGCATTGACGATTTGGCAACAAATCTATATATACCACCGCAACCCACCCCTTTTTGGCATCTAACCCAATCTACTCTTTGAAAATTATTTTACAAAAAACTTAAGAGATCAAAATTTTTATAGAAATGTTTGTTTTTTTTGTCAATATTTTCGCCTGCAGCGCTATACCAATATTAAATATTGTTATAATTTTAAGCAATTTGTTTGTCAACAACATTTGAAACGCGTAAAAAATAGCACGTTAGTGTAATGAGACTTGCTTTAAAAATAAGTACTTTTGTTTCGTATACACTAATTCAACACCTATTAAACCGCCTCTCTCCCCTCCCTTCATTTCAAGAGCTCAAGCAATAGGCACCTACCTAATTTTTAAAAATTTACCATAGTTAGCTAGTTGATTTTTATTAAATGGTGAACCCCCCCCCCCCAGAGTCGATTTCTGGCTACGCCACTGAAAAAATGATAAAATTCATCAAATAATGTTAAGTGATTTTAACTTATAGGATAACGACAAATTTAGTAATACTCTCGTACTAATTTTTAAGCATTGTTTAATAACAGTTTTTTTTTATAGTTAGTCTGATTTTTGTGTACTACTTTATATAAGTTGTAATATTGCGGATACTGTTTTGGGTCTATACCTGTTTGTATTCCTGTGGGCCTTTAATAAATAAATAAACATAAAAACAGTGTTAATTCTTCCAAAGGCAGAATTGATGTTAAAGCAGCAAGTGGCAACATCAAGATTAAAGAACATACCTTTAATTCGTATTACCAAGTGGCAATAAGGTCCCCTGCCTGACAGAACATTTGTCTTAATGCGACTTAATACGTCAATAGTTTCAATAAAGTGTAGGCTATTGATTTATCGCTTTTCGCCATCCTATACGACGTCTGTAGCTTTCCGTGTTGCGTTACGCTTTTTTTTTTATTAAAAAAACACCTAATAGATTACTTTCTTAGCAGAGATCATTATTTAACTTTATTTATGGGGCCATTTTCAACAAAATAAATGATTTCCTGCACAGGTTTGTCATTTCCTAAAGGTTTTTAAGCTTTTTTGAGGTAAAATTGTAGGTTTATTAAAGTTTGTAATAACTGATGAGTTATGTCTTTGATTTGGTAAGACTTTGTGCGGTTTCATAATTCTGTTCTTTACCTCATCCTATGATCTGGCAGATATATAAATATGTATAAAATTTTGTAGTACAAACGTTTTATTTTTAAATATTTCACAAGCTTATGAAAGGTTTTTTATAATGTAATATGGATTTGTACAAGTACTTTTGGGAGAATTTATGATTTGCCAGACTAATAAAATTTTAAAGGTTTCTAATAATTAATAATTTGCAATGGGTTAGTAAAAACACAGGTTTTATAAGTCTTCCTTTAGATTCTATAGCCAGATAAACTCACAAAATTTTATAGTCTCTTATGTCTGTATCTTTACAAAAATATAAACTATGGGTTTGAATATTTCCACGTTGTTTATGGGTTTTCCAAGGCATTTTACAATCTAACAGGCTAATAAAATTGTATAGGTTTTTATAATAAATTTAGTATTTTTTTGTAATCTAACTAACTACATGGCTAAGGTCTATGAAACAGACAAATCTCATAAAAATTTCGTTTTTCTCGACAACCTGAAAACTAATTAATTAGTTATATATATACTGTTGTATATATTTTTCACACCTGAAATATTATTATAAACAAAACCTCACAAAATCTCATAGAAACTTATCAAAGTAATATCATCTGATCTGCCCGAACCTATATGCACATTAAAACAAATATCTGTCGTAAATACTTTTCCAAAAAAAAATTGCTAATAAAATCTTGTATAGGCTTTTATAAACAATGCCTCAAACAATCTCATAGAAAATTATCAAAGTATAAAGACAAATAAGTACTTAAACGAGAACAATTTTCTATTAGATATGTAGAGCTTGTGCAAGCCCAAGGTGTGTTATTATATTATAGTGGGTTAGGTCGTCGTAGTTTTCACTTTAGATTAGGTTATAGTTTGGTTGGCTTGTATTAATCCATATTATATTACTTCTAATACTACCACTGCTAAAGTTGTGCGCCGTAATTTTTTATTTTAGAATGTTGCAGGTAGATCTTATAGAATCTTTTAAACCTTTATAAGGATTTGTCATATTAAAAATCATAAAATAGTGTAAACTTTTATAAACCACCCTATAATAAATATTGTCCCAATATAAATTTTCAGTTATTCGTTCAATGGACCACTCAAGGTAGTAGATGTCGGTAACTTTTTGTCTAACTTGGAAATACTGGCTCATCAGTCACTTAACCTATATACCACATCATTGGTCCAATGTTAAACCGTTGCTCGATCAGTAACAAAAAAAAATGGCATAATGAAGGATTTTTGTCACATAGTCATTGGTCTAATGCAATTTTTGGATGTATCGGTAACTAGTTACTTAAATCCTAAAATATAGCTTTAAATAAAATAAAATTAAATATATTTTTGTGCTCAAAAAACGATGACATATCAATACACCCTAAGAAAAAAAAATAAATCAACCAAAAATCAAAAAAGTGGAACAATGACGGGATTCGAACCGTTAACCTCCAGATTACCAACCCAATGCTATAACCACTGGAACATTGCGGCTATAGAAATATTTCCATTTTTTCGGTATATTTACGTTTTGCCTGAAGATAGTGATAGTGGACCAATATCGGAGAGACGTAGTTTTTTCTTTATTGGCCCAACAAAGTGAACCAATATCGGAGAGACGTACTTTTTTCTTCAGTGGCCCAACAACAACGCCCGGTGTATTCAACATCGTATTAGAGTTGGCGAGACAACTGTATTGGCACACCAACTGAAGATAGTCAGTGAGCCACGAATGTATGGTCCAGTATCGGAGACATGTAGTATCTCTTCTTTGTCGAATCAACATCGTATTATTTCTGGCTAAACAACTGTGTTGGCACACTAACTGAAATTATTCAGTGAGCCACGAATGTATGCTCCAGTATCGGAGACATGTAGTTTTTTCTTCAGTGGCTCAAGAACAAAGTAAGTTATATTTAAAATGAAGATTCTTCACCGTTGATTCAACATCGAATTAGTATTGGCGAAAAAACTATGTGCGCACCAACTGAAATTATTCAGTGAGCCAATAATGTATGCTCCAGTATCGAAGACATGTAGTTTTGTCTTCAGTGGCTCAACAACAAAGTCCGTTGTATTTAAAATGAAGATTCTTCACCGTCGATTCAACATCGAATTAGTATTGGCGAAACAACACTAAATAATTTCCGTCACAGTCCGTCACAATTCATTCAGTCATCCAACCAATGAAGAACCATCAGAAATCCGTCAAACCTTATTTATAAGACAACTATCTGGTGAAATATGATGAAGTCCTATGTGGTATTTGCGTTTCACTTTCACTAGTCAAAAATTATAAAATATCATAAATTTATGTGAGCACAGATCCTGGAATCTTATATGTGTTATTTTTTATAATCTTTTATAAGGTTGTTTTGGCAGGGTAATGTTTTACACTTACCATTCCATGGATGTATTCATAAATTAATTTATAAATTTAAGATTAAACTAGAGTTTCGAACTTCCATTGCCGTTATTTTTTACTTTTTGGCAACGTTTCGAATGCTTATGAATCTGCAATCGTCATCAGCTGCATACTGAATGAATATATGTTATACAGCTCTGTTTAAACCAAAAAAAAAACATACAACCTAACCTTCAGACTTAAGCTTCATAAAACAACCACAGTTTGGCACTTTATTGACATTGAGAAACTAGGGACTTATTGGAGACCTTTGTTTTCCAAGCAATATTATTGCCGAGAAGTGTTGTCATTGTTGATAGATACACGTGCGCAGCAGCTCTCAGATTTAACTCCGCCGTAATAGTGATTCCCCGTCCTTATTTTTACATTTTCAAAAATAGACCACAGTAAAAAGAGCTAAATTAATTTACATTTGGTAAAGTCGAAAATTTCCAGTGAATACCAAAATATTTACGGATTTGAATTTTTAAGATTATAAAGAACTGTTAAACATTTTTTTTAGTAATTCTTTTGTATAAAATGTCCACAAATAAATAAATAAAATAAAATAAAAAAGAAAATAATAAAAAACCGCAGAGAAAATTTTTTAGGTTATAAATAAGGCCGATCCAATAACACTCGTTTCGCGGGAAAAAGTCAGTCGCTAGGGACTTATCGGTACATAGAGTTGGCATAGCCTGACTTTAATAAAGTCGGCACTATTTTTGACAGTTCCGCACGAAGGTTAAACAACTACTACATATTTTTAAGCACTTTACCCAACTGTTCTGAAACCACTGGAACAAATCCTCGCATTTTTCAGGAAGGTTTCAGTTAAATTTTTACGTTTAAGTGCTCTTATCCAACTGTGAGGAAGAAAACGCCGTTATTTTTTGAGAGGATCGCGCTCTTCTTGGTTGCCGGGGCTAGCAGAAACCAACGTTCACAGCTTTTTTGGGCGCGGTGCTGTCAAAATAATGTCGGCTTTTATAATGTTTGTGCCGTTCTTTAATAAAAAACGGCATTAACTTCAAGTTCAAATCATTGAACAGAAGTTACTCAAGCACAACAACCTCGCTGATAGAACCAATCTTTCAATCAATGCCATTATGGATTTGTTGAAATACTGCCTGCAGATTCTTACTTCCAGAAGAAGGACAGGTATTTTCGACAGGAAGATGGCCTACCCATGGGATCTCCACTTTTGCCAGTAGTGGCCAACATTTGGTTTGAAGAAAAAGCTCTGCGAATATCATGGCAGAGACCCAAACTATGACTAAGATACATGGACGACATATTTATTATCTGAAAAAAGGACAACAATACACTTGAACAATTCTTCAATCATGTCAACAGCATAAGAAATTGCATCACACTAACTCTGGAAAAAGAAGAAAATTGTCAGCTCCCTTTTCTCGACGTTCTAGCCACCAAAAAGAATTCAACCATAACCACTTCTGTATATCGCAAACCTACTCATATTGGACAATATCTAAACTTCAAATCAAACTACTCCACATCAACCAAACTGATAGATCGAGCCACCTACATCTGCAATACAGAAGAAGATTTAAATAAAGAAAAGTCAAAAATTCGATCCGATCTGCGAAGAAACGGTTTCTCCAACTACACGATCAATAAAACTCTTCAGACCAGACCACGCAATGGACGAAAGACGCAAATACTGAAAGGAAGGTGACACTTATAATTCCATACATCAAAGAAATCTCAGAAAAAATAAGAAAAATAGGCAACCAATACCATCTTCGGACTGTCTTCAAAACGACCACAACAAAAAGAAGTCAGTTAACAAAAACTAAACCATATCGCCGCAACACCAAGAACTGCATCTACCAAGTACCATGCGAGTGTGGGGATATCTACATCGAAGAAACCAGGCCGACCCTTGGAAGTTCGACAAGGGGACATAACAGGTTACAACCGACTAAGGAAGCACATGACCCGGATCGCGGTAGAAAATGACTCGACCTACCGGGCCTGCGGGCGGGCAGAAGATACATCTCGACATGTTATAGCGAACTGCAAGGCATACCAGAGGACGAGATACCAGGTATTCGGTTCCCCGACCCTGGATGAGGAGGACCTGCACACGCTCAAATGGGACAAAATACTGGACTTTGCAAAAAGAACAGTGAAACCAGATGAGCAGACTACCAGACCAGTGGTGCAGGCGATGGATTAGGGGCAGGCTCGGGGTAGGGCAGAAAGGGTCCAGGGAGGACTACTTGCCAGGCTTCGCGCCGCCCCTTCTCTACTACTATGGAATGGAAAGAGGCAAAGATCGTCGCCAGGGAAGAAAATGTATTCAAACGGAAGTTCAAAGAAACAGCATTTATACAGAGGAACCAGAATGTGTTTTCTCAATAGAGCGTCAGATACCTGTCGTCAAAATTCGTTTTTCTGTCTCGAAAAAGTAATCTGGCTTGCTTTTTTTCTTTACTTAGCCGTATCTTTTTAGCTGCAACACGATATCTCAGCCTCGACTTCTTTATTCGTCTTAGTACAGTTCTGACCATAGCAGGAAAATGAACTATTAATTTTGCTTCTCTGGCCGTGGGAAATGGGTGTTCTTCCAGGAAATTAGTAACTTGCTGATCCTGTTGGGGTGTGCTGACTTTGGTCAAGCCATTTCCTTCCTTTCTTCGTACAGATCCTTCTTCTTTCTATTTTCTTTTTAGTCTTACTATAGTGGTCTTGTCTGGTCCGTAATGATCGGCAACCCGACGAACAGACCAACTTCCATCTAATTTTGATAAAATTTAGTTATCGAATTCCGATAGCTGTCGTGACATTTTTGAGTTGGACAAGACTGTGACAACAAAACATGACAATGAGTGAACTTTGACACTTTGTGACAGAACAGTTTGCTAAATGGGACATATTGCATATAAAATCGGCGTATGCGTTTTATGTGTCGCGAAGTGTACGGATAAGTCCCTACTATTAGGCTAAGGTCGAGACTAATAGTGACAGACCGTATTCCAATAAGGCCCCAATTAATTCGCACAAACAAGATTTTGTGGAGGTTCCTAATTTTACGTATGTGTGTGCAATCCGTAATTTATTAGTCCAGTGCTTGTACATTTTCAAACTTATAAGCATAGTAAAAAACCTGACAAATGATTATGTTTATGGGGGGAGATCGATCTCTATAAATGGACGTATATTGGGTAGATTTTCGGGGTCGACCCTTATGTTGAGGCATGCCGCGTATGAGAAAATCGCGCAAATTTAGAATGCATAGAAATGTCGTCGATACAAAAACTAGTAATATTTTATGATTGACTTTTGCCGATATCTGGCGCGGTCGACCGAACCCCAGCTACGCCATAGATATAGAAAATGGGAATGGATAGCGCTTCCTAAATCTGCGCCAGCGTTGAGATTTCTTGAGTGACTTTTTTTATGGTACTTACGTAATCGGCAGCCTAATCTGACTTTTTTAAGCAGTGGCGGGCCCAGAAAAAAATTGACAACAAAGATGCTGATGGTAACCCTGTTGCTCTAAAGACTTGCTAGTATCCCTCCACAGTATTATAGAGTTTCTATTTATAAGCAAGTTTTAGACAAAATCATTTCGGACATAAAAAAGTATTTTTTGCACTTCAGGGACTAAATACGTTTTTATTCCCTCATTTCAGGGACTAAAAAGGTACTTTTTATCCTCGGGACTAAAATATTTTAGTCCCGCTTCTTATTTTCAGGCTATATAAATTAACTTTTCCGCAATCAGCTTCGATTTAATCATTGAATAATGAGACCAAACTGTTGAAGCCTTGAGGTTTTTGGCATGATGAAAGAAATATGCCAGAAACTTTTTCCTGGGTTACATCAGCAACATCTTGAGATTTACACCAATGAAGGAAATGGTTGTACTATTTTTCGTATATTTTTTCTGATTTGGCGGGCAGCAGCGCTTTCATTGCCTCTGCGGCAGCTCCGTCGATGTCCATTTTTTCCACTTTTGGATACACTCGCAAAAATCTTGACAGCTATAGGTTTTGTTTGTATCTTACCATTTGTTTTCTAGTACCTTAGCTACACCCTGGCAGATGAATATGAATTGACTTAACGTCAGAGAGTGAATGGTAGTTTGTTTGTCACATTTTTATAGGCCAGTATAATGAAGATCTGTTTTTTTTTAAAATAATAAAACATTAATAAAAAGGGTGTCCAAAAGTGAAAAAAATAGACGTATATCCTACCGCATATGGCTAAAGTGTCTCTTTATCCCTCAGTGAATTGTACATTTTGCTAGGTATTTAATGTACTATTTGACCTGAACATATTCATACCAAGTTTTATATAACGTGAAGTTAAAATAAAGGCAAAATTAACTAAAGTCGTTTCTAAATACTATAAACTGTTTGATTAATCCAAAACACAAATTCTTTCATTGGGCGAAGTCAGTATTTGGAAATAATATTGGTCAAAAATAGGCAAAAGCTTAAATCAAAACATACCTGATAATGTTTTCGAGGGAATGAACAAGTGTGGCGATATTTTTCCGTTGATAAGAATATTCTTGGATGTTTGCCAGTAAATAATGCTTCTTCAGAAAGAAGCTTTTCATGCCTCAGAAGATTGAAAACATAAGTACTTAAAAACACTATAACAGAAATTCGTCTGACGGGCTAGCGAGCGAGTCATGGACCGGTTTACGCAAAAAAACCGGAAACGATTTTTTTTAAAGATAGAAATCTTATGTTTGAGATATGCAATATAAAATGTGTGTCGGATATGCTACGAAACTTTCTTCTTATTTTTTTTTTTATTTTTTTAAATATAATGTTTTAACTTAACTTTTTTAGCTAAAAAAAAAAGGTTTACCTATAGGTTTTGTTTGTGGTTTGTTTGTTATCTATGTTTTTTATAACTGAAAAAATTATATGTAGTTACTCAAGCACGGTTATCTGGGGTATAGGGGGGGGGGTAGCCTACCCTGGCTTTAAATTAAAAGTAGGGCATATATTGCGGCGCTTTTGATATTTACGGTATTAGTTTTATTTTGTCTTAAAAATTGCATTTGTAGTGTCATATATTCTTAAAAATTTTCGTTTTATAGGTTCTGGCGGGCGACTTACATATTTATTTCAAAGGACATATAGGTTAGGGAAGGTAAGGTCTTATTACTTTGATAAGATTCTATAAGATTTTGTGAGGCTTTTTATGTAATATTTTAAAAGATTTCAATTTTTTTTTCTGAAAGTATTTACGACATTATAGGTTATAAAGAATAGTTTTTTTAATTAGTTTTCTGGTAGTCGAAAAAGACGGAGTTTTGATGAGATTTGTCTGTTTCAAAGGCCTTAGCCAGCAGTAAGTAAGATTATAAAAGAATAGTAAATTTTTTATACCGACCCATAGCAAAATATTAATAAAAAAAGATTTTCATAAAAACCTAAATTTTATAAGTCTCGCTGATCATAAAATTTCCCAAAAGTCTCATAAAAAATGTGCTTATACAAACCCATAATACATTATAAAAAACAAAGGTGTAGTTATAGAAACCTATTAAGTTAATGTGAACCTATGAAACGAATTATAAAATTTTATACATATTTATAAATCTGATCAGATTATTGGATCAGTCGAAAAACAGATATATGAAACCGCACAAAATCTTAACAAAATCAAAGACATAACTCATAAATTATAAGAAACTTTAATAGACCTAAAATTTTACCTCACAAAAACTTATAAACCTTATAAAATCTTATAAAAATCCGGTGTGTTTTTATGGGATTTAATACGGTTTTCTTTGGCAGACATGCAATCAGATAAATCTTGCATTCTTACACAATGCAGACCACAAAGTTAAATGCCCGTAAACACCAAAGCTGCATTTCGACAATTAACCTTTAATCGTTGTTTACTAAAGAATATCTATTTATTTCGTATGCATTAAGCAAAAGTTTTTACTGATCGACTCTTTTAACTAATCCGCCGAATTCGTCTGGTTAAATCAAGATAATTGATGAATAACTAACAAGTGAGGTTATGTGTGAATGACCATGTTATTTTAAAAAAATGAAAAAACCGAAGAAAAATCCATGGAGGTTAAGGATATAGCTTTCCGAGGCTTTACTCACAGAAAAATACAACATTTTTAAAAAAAATTTTAATATGAAAACCGTATGTCGCTAGCTGCTACGGTTCGTGAATTACAATTTTTAAAAAAGTTTAATTTTTCTATTCCCCTGTGATTTCTATGCGCTACACAGCTATTTTAAAAGGGATCATCGTGGGGCTTTCAAGACTGACCCTTGGCCACGCAAGACCTTAAATTGGATTTTAAAAAGGGTAGACCATCCTAATCCCTTTCGGTCTTTCGGCACGCGACCACGTCACGTGATCTGTTGAATTCCTTTTAAGGTTTTAATCCCCGCCGGTCTTTTTTCTGTGTTAGCGGTAACGCCTCGCTTAAACGAAAACGATTTAAAGTTTATTATAAAAGAGCGTTCTTATTAAAAATTAATTTTCTCACAAGCAACGAGGGGATGGAATAACAACGCATGTTCTTTAAGCACCGATTTAATTTTTAATTTTAAAGTTTAGCAATTTTTTTGTTAAATTGAATTTTCGATTTAAGCCATAGAAACGTTGATGACGACGCTGATGCAGCCCATTAAAATTTCATTGACAAAAAATGTATTAAGCAGAAAATTATAAAGAATAGCTCAAAAATGTTAAACTGTTTTTGCTTCCTAATGAATTTTTAAAAGTTAGGCTGAACAATGATTTTTAATCATTTACCTTTACAAAAAGCTCAAACTTACAGAAGTCGGTTAAAAACTAACAAAGTCATTCTTCTTTCTCTTTAAGCAGGTACCATTCCAGTGGCGGATCCATCAATTTCACAAAGGGAGGGGGGGCGAAAGCAATAAAACTTATGTAGGCCGGCTCAAGCAACTACGAAAATGGGGCAAAAAAGTACTTTTTTATGGTCATCATTGATTTTGGGGGTTTGGTTAGATTGCATGGTATGTTGGTTAGTGGTGACCTAACCGTCCCCACTAACCAAACAGTTTTGACCTACATATGTTCGTAGTTGCTTAAGCCGTTGGTGGTGACTAACAGATACTACCTGATACAACTAATTTATTTTGGCAGTTATTTACTATACAAATCCTTAATTCTAAAAAACAAAAAAATACATTCAGTATTAACATTCCAACATTATTATCGTATTAAAAAAACTTTTAGTTATATATATATCATAAAATTAAGTTTTCTTTTTTACTTTGCAAACCTATCTAATATAGATTCTAAATAGTTATATACAGAAGCGTCAAGCCATTAAGTCTCTCTTCTCCTACCGTGGACCGAAGATAAATTTTCACAAGTCTTAAAGTGCAGAAACTTCTTTCGGCGGTAGCAAGCGAAATAGGAAGAGAAGAACCAATTTTTAATGCGTTGTAGATATTGGGGTAATCATGTTTACTACAGTGTCAACGATGTTATCGCATTTACTATTTAAAGTTTCGTTTTTAAACAATGTTAATTCTCCCATTAATAGTGTGTGAGAATGGTTGTGTAAAACTGCGCCAAATTTTTCTATAATTTTGTCATATCTGAAATTTTTTCTGCGTCGCATCTTTGAAGGGTCATTGGAATGCATAAATTTAATACAGATATCTTGGATCGCCCCTGTATGCAATTTAAGTGATTTGTGTCGACTTACATTTTACTGTCCCCTGTAAACTGTAGCCATCCGCCAAAAATAACAATAGACTCCTGCGTACAGCTTGTGTTCTGTTTTTAGCAATTTTAGCAACTTTTTTTCATCTAATCTAGAGACACCCGTATTTTCTTAATTGAAATTATATTAAATAACAGTGGCTATTTTTCTCACTTTGATAGTGGATATCTCAGAGACTGATCATAGAACCAAAATAAAAATTACCCATTTTCTTAAATAGCACTAGTTACACACTGGATATGTTGTCTAGGAGTGTCCAGTGCGTGATTCTTTAATTTTTTAAAACCTTCCATAATGTTCGAGGGGGGGGGCGCAACCCCCGCGCCCCTCCTGGATTCGCCACTGTACCATTCTGTCTTCGAACGTTGGTTACCATCAGCGCGATTTGTATCTTATCATACTAACACAAAGTATGATCAACATATTGCCTTCCAGTCAGTGACCATGCCTGTACCCGTAAAATAAAATACTAAATACATAAAAACAAACCACACGAATTCGGAGAGTGGTTGGTGGCAATCCGGGTATTTGTAAGAGTCGATGCGTTATTGACTTTTTGGCCATGTATGTATGCCTCAACTTGTGAACTTTTGACTGGAATTTGATTCAACAACTGTTGCAGACCTTCCAGCGTATCTGCAATTAGGACAGTGTCGTCAGCATATCTTATCCCACATAGCAATTTGTCATCCTTAGCCAGCCAGGAATTTGTTCTTGTCCTTAGCATGTACAGGGTGATTTTTTATAATCGTACCTCGCCATAACTTGGGTACTGTTTGTCGTAGAATGACGAAATGAATTACTCGGTAATTTGTTGTGCATCTTTATGATTTGACACTTTTTGGCAGCTGTCAAAGTGTATGATATAGAGCAAAATGAATCGTTTTTTAAAAATTGAACACCCTGTATTTTTTGAAGTTTTTGAATTCTACAAAAAAATAGCTTCCCAAAAACACCACACATTATAGGTCTGTCATTGACAGTTTTGGAGATATTCGCGATCAAATTTGTAAAATTATCACAAATTGTAAAATAATACATTTTAAAGTTGGCGTTGGAACTTCCAATTCTAAGTGTTCTATTTTATATCTACAGCAGATACAGTTGAGTCAATAGTGCCCATATCAGAAGGATCGACTTTTTGGACTTAACAATTGTCTCCCAAACACCACAGATATTTACTCACACAATGCAAATAAATAATTGAAATATAATTGTAATTGTAATAATAAAAATAGATTAATATTTAGAGTTATAGAAACCATTAAATAATAAGTTATTTAGTATTTACCTATTTAAGGCTATAGTACAACTGGCAACGTCTTGTTCTTTAATTTTTTAGTGTTTTGCCAGGGTGCACAGGGAAAACTAAACATCAGAATTAGCTGAAAATTTGCAGGGGTGATCATTTTTAAATGCTTAAAAAATATATCTGAAAGATTTTTCAAAATTCTTAATTATTATTTCTTCAAAATAAAAGCTCTGGTGCTCTCATCTATCGCAAAAGCCTCAAAATAATTGTGTTTTAAAACAAACCCGATTTACAAAAAAAAAATAGAGAAATACTCACAATTTCCTCTGGATTACATTTTTCCTTTTTATATTTCCTTGCTTTAGCGAAAATAAAAACTAAGTTTCCTTTTTTCTAAAAGCCTGTGCACTCCCGAACAAAAAACCGATCAGTCAATCACACTTCATTTAATTTGGGCCGCAGTAGAACAAAAGAGTATTTTTACGTTTACTGACAGAAAACCATTCGAGGTTTTTATCTTTCAAAAATGTGTTTTCAAAAACATTGTTCTAAAACAAATATGAAACCACTCCGCGTCTGCGGTCGCGCCGAAAAAGGCCTAGCGCTGCGCGGGCATTACCCCGAGTCTATCGAAGAACCAAGAGAACTTTACTGGCTCGCTGGGATTACTAGGAATTCGCATAGAAACATTCGGCGCCCATAACCCCACATAATTTTGTTTTTATTTTGATTCAACCATTTTTTTAAAATTTAAATTATTGCGGCATAGTATAATAATATAGTACTAGTGAAATCTTGGAGTGCAAAGATAGATTTTAGAACCATAGTTTCAAAAACACACAGATACTTGAGTACTAACAAAACAGGTCAGTAAAGCTTGTGTATCAAATGTAACAAATTATGGTTCTATTAATGGTATAGTATATACTTTAAAAAGATATACTAAAAATGTTCCTCCTTAACGGTTTATTCTCGGCATCTCTTATGCATGTCTGTATAAGTACATCCTTAAATGGTATGTAGCTGGCATATGCTAAAGAGGTACCGTAAAGAACATCCTGTAAAGGAGATCAGGCGCATACTCTTATCATGTAAATGTTCTTTTAATGCTATGTGGTATAGGTTGTTGATCTTTATGCCAGAGGTATAAGGAGGCAAAAGTGGTCCAACATTAAGGGATTTTTTTAGGTTGCTTTAAAATGGCAAAATCTAATTAAGTCGAAGCAAATTCAAGAGCTCCAAAATCACTTTCTTTGAACTCCCAAGTCAAAGATCTAATGGGAAATCAAACATCGAAGGTTCGTGCCTTCTTAATTGGTACAGATTCTAATTTCCAATAAATATTCATAAGTTCGAAAGTGACGCGAATTTAAAGAAGTGCAAAAGTGTCGGGCGTTTCGGAAAGTCTGTTGAACTACTCAATTCGTTAAAAAATCAGAGCCGAATTAAGTTTTAATTTTTGGAATGGACAAAAAAAACTTTTTTTTATTTTCACTGAAAACAAGCTATTTGTGTCCAAAACCTAGTTCTACAAAAATTGGTAAACTTTGAGTTCTCTTGAAATCTCTTTTTAACTGCAAGATATTTCATTAATCTTTTTTCTTAGGTAATGCTTAAGTATTTCAAATCTTAGTCCCCCAGCGTCTCTCCGATAAAAATACTAGTGAGAAATATACCCTCTTTAGTAAAAACCATGTTTTCTGTTTACGCTTTTGTAAGATAAGGCAGAAAAACTTTCTTCTATGCAAAAATCTAAAAGTAATTGTGCCTCCCTGTGTTGTTGTCAATCCCCTGTGTGTTAAGTATTGTAAAAATGCAGTAAAACATGGCAAACAAATAAAGTTGTTTGACAATTGGTTAGTGTAGGAAAGCGTTAAGTAGGTATTTTTAAGGTTAGGTTAAGAAATTATGTGCCATAAAAATCAATAGAGTAAAAAACATTGCTGCATCAGACAATTTCTCAGTCCCCTGGACATTGTTTTTTCTAAGATACTTTCTTCAAAGGTTTGCCTTACCGCTTTATATAGGTACTGACGAAATTCATTGAAAAGTTCCATTTTTGTAAAACCAAATAATATCAAAAAGATATTTTAAATTCAAGATGATTTTCTCAGTCCCCTGGATATTTTTACTTTATTTTGACGTTTTTTTTTTGTTTTGCATAAAACAGAAAAAAATCTTTACATCCAATATTATTTAAATAAAAACTGGTGCTTATCGTATCACATTATAAAACAATCTGCCAAAACAAAGGCATATTTAAAAACCTAGCGTTTTTCACTACTAATTCATATGGATCGATAACATTTAGTTTAATTTAAGTAAGTGACATCTCATTCTCATCTCATCTCATCAGCTAAAAACTGATGCTCACGTTTAATGTGAGTTTTTGATATCAATAGAAGAATGAGCCAACGGATCTGGGGAGGGGGGTTGCACTTAGAAGCCCCCCTTCCCCTAGATATACCTATTTAGGGTGCTCCAAAAAAAAGTTTCTTTTTTAATATACGCAAAATCCAAAAAAAAACTGATTTCAATTAAAGCATTTTCCTGGATTCTTTTTTTTTTCTGTTTTTGTCAAAACTTTTTCAAAAAACTCGAGAGATTTAAAGATAAAACTTGTTTTCTTTTAGTACAAATTTCAAATAATTTTATTTTCTGATGATGCAAACGAGTTCCCCGGAAATGAACATGAATATATCTTGGTATTTTTCAAAATGTTAAGGTTTTTTCTCTAAACATTAATTCAAAAATATGTTTTTACCCATTGCTGACAGTTTTTTTGAACAACTGAATAACATTTTTTTCAATTATTAAAATGTCCATGTTTCCCGACGCTTCCCTATTACCTATTTTGCACTCATACATTGTACACTCTATACCTATATGAGTAGATAAAAAGTTCTTGTTTTTTTATGGCATTACGTAAAGAAAGGGCCTTATTTCGGTTCTGAAACTCGAAGGTAAAGCAAAAACAGTGTCAGTTCGAGTGTCTGAAGTGCGGCGGTGTCCCACGAGTGTTTGTCTTAATTATTATCAAGGAGGAAGACAAGTTAGTCATTAAAACCGGGTCCCGGGGGCGAAGAAATACTGTGCATATCATTAGCCAAATAATCCGAAAATTTTAAGCAAAATTGGTTTATTCAAAAAAAAAAAAAATGATCATGCGACCCTTGTTGTATGTTTTCTTGAAATTTAAAGTAAAAATAAAGATTAAACTTTTTCCGGGTTCTAAACCAAAAAGACAAGAAAAAGGATGAGATGAGAATTTGAAAATCCCGGCAAGGATTTAAAAAATTATAAAAAAGGCGTTATTATATTTGAGGAGAAACTATGACCTAGGGCCACATTGTGGCGACGACGGCGACCGGTTGAATTTTTTGAATAAAGGAACTATAGAAAATATTAAAATGAAAGTCAGAAGAAGCTTGTACGCCATTAAATCAAATAAAAAAGCATCCCCAGCGATATTAACAAATCACTCGAAACTGGCAGTCGAATACCGCGAAAAATAAGAAAAAAAAACAAGCGCAAATGCATATTTTCACGTATAGAAGAAAAAAGGCACAATTCCCGAAGGGGCGAGCATCTCGTGCATAATTGATAAACATATTTGATTCGATATTCCGCGTAACTTTCACAACACCAGGCGCCTAGAGAAAATCATCCGAAAAAGAAACCGCGGTAAGTTTCATTTTATATTCCGATGCCGAATGCTGATTTATGCCATTCCCATAACTATCAATTTGGTCTGCTTTATCCCAAGCGAATTTAACATACACAATACTAGAGACCTTTTGCCTTTTAAATTGCACCCATAATTTTGATGCCTTTTTACTTTATCGCTTATTTCGGGCATGCGTAGTTACGAGGTGATAATACTAACCAATAAAGTTTGACGTTACCTGCGGGTGAATAGCGTATCCCTTATAATTGACATGGTTGCCTATAGTAAAAAATTAAGTAGAAAAAGAAACTTTTAAATTGATTTTCGAATGCCAATATTTTCTGTATTCTTTGTAATTGCAAAGATAAGTATCAATTTTTGTTTAATCATTTTCCTTGGCTGGAATTTCGTGAGAAATGTAAAACATTGAATTTCACTGGTATCATAACCTCCCTTTTCTCTATTTTGTTTTGAAGTTTTTTAGGATTGTTAAGAATTAAAATTCACCGTAAACAACACAAGAATAAGATATTTTAAATGAACAATATTATTGGATAAATTCTTTTTGTAAACCTTGATAATAATAAATAAAGTCGTCTATCTATAAATCAAACACTAAAAATGTTGCCTTAAAAATAACGTGACGTTAGCTATAAGTCACAACGCGTTATTAAGCGATAAAGTCACCTAACGGGGATTTTTCATAAGACGTGCAAGAGGTCTCTATTATTTCCAGTTCTTTTACCGAAGCACAAAATTTACAGGGCGAACTATATGCGAGTCCTGGACGCCTGTGAGGACCAGTAAATCAATTTCGGACGGATTTAGGACGCCTGTGGTTTTTAATCTAGTTTTGCGGGTTTTTCTTTAAACTTGAGTAAACCTTTTTCGAATTTTGGATTTACTAAAATCATATAACTGATTTCGCAAGGAGAAAACACATATTTTCCAAAAACTTTGCGAAAAAAATGAGAAAGAAGGAAATTGAAGGTGGGTTTATCCCTGTATAGTAGTCTTACCTACTCATATTTTTTTATTGATTTTCATCCTTAAATTTGCCGAGGTCCATATGAGAAGAAATATCCTCACACAACATATTTTACTCACGCGTTAAACAACAATTTTGTCAAATTTTAATTTCGTTCATCTTCATAACATTTTCTATACCCTTCTTTCCTTCCCCTCCTCCCCTCTTAAAATTAGGTAATAAATATTTTTAATTTTAAATTATTTAGTTATTTTATTATTTCTTACGCCACCTATAAGTTGCCATATGAACTTTAGGAGTAAAGCCAAGGTCTGGAAGAAATGCAGGTATGAAGGGGAGTGAGCAATTGCTCTCCTTCTTCCCGGCTTCTGCAAAATATCTCCGAATTTTCATAAAAATTTAGTAAAATTGCAAAAGTCACACGTTAGTTTTCCGGCCCCTAGTGCAAAAATTTAAAGCGGAAGACTTTTACCGGCGCGTAATATGACATCACCACACAAATAACAAAACCGCGTACGACCACCCAAACAAAACAAAAATAAGCACATCCTCAAGAACCGAAAAATGCATTTTTTTGCTAGCGCAGTATATTCTGCGCGGTTAAAGTCGCAGACTTTTTTTCTAATTAAAATACTTCAACGTATGTATTTTCAACAAAAAAATCAACCAAATTATGATTATTTAAAATTTTAAAGCAGATAAACCACCTCTTGTATATATACGTTGATTTTATTCGAAATACCACATCCCGTGTCACTTTGACAGTTCTCAGATTTCTTGTTTACCCAGATTTTAATAATTTTTACGGATTATTTAGATTGTTTTAAGAAAAAAATGCCTTACGTGTCTCATTCCACTGCATTTTGACGTCCATCAAGGTAAAACTATCTTATCAATTTCAGTATAGTTCGGCTTAAAATCAATTTTTTGATACCCATATATATGTCAGCCTACAAACAAAACTTTCCTTAAAGTTGCACAAATAGAGAGTGCTTAATCGTATCTCATTACGCATGCTCAGAACGGATACGTCGTACAACAGCGACTACGTCTCACCTGCTACGAGCAGCCTTGCAGAATTCGTATACAGCTAAGCGAATCCTAACCAGTTTGTTATCTGTAGGTTTTCATAAATTCCTGATCCGCAGCAAAAATTCATAGTTCCCCTCCTTAAAAACCTTTGTATGCCAATTTTGATTGAAATGGAACAAACTAAATATTTTTCCCCCTTCACTTCCCTTGTTAGAGGGAGGTGGGTACCTGAGAATAACATATTATTGTATTTTCACCGGAACTATAAACGCATACCAAATTTGAACACAATTGGATATGGATAATTCAGTTAAAATTGGTTGGCAAAACATAACCGAAAATCGCCCATCTTGAATCCGCTATATTGAATTTTCAAAATCTGATCAAAAATTCGTATTCCTCATCCCCAAAAGACCCCGTATAACAATTTTGGTTGAAATCGGACAACTTTAGATGTTTTCCCCCTCCACTCCCCTCGTAGGGGAAAGGGGTGTCTAATAATGACATATTATTGTATTGTCACCGGTGAATCCGCCATATTGAATTTTCAAAATCTGATTAGGGTCGAGTAGGTGGGAGCTGTCAATTTCATCACAATATATTCTTGTGTTGTCACCGCAACTATATACGCATGCCAAATTTGAAGCCAATGGCATGTCGGGAAGTCAAAATTAAGTTTCAAGATTCCACCCGAACAAACATACGTTGCAAGTTAAATAAAAGCTTGTAAAATAGCTTGCCAACTTAGTGTCTATTTTTTTCAAACATACGCGACGCTATAAAACTATAGGCGTTTTCTCGGGTTTAAATTTTATAAAAATATATAACATTATATTTAACAAATTTGTGGACCTTAATGAAGAAGTTATCATAAATGATAATAATGAAGGTTTTGTTAAATAAACAATAACTTGATTCATTTAAACACGCATAGTTTAATCATAATAAATATTCTAAAACAGAAAAAAGTGAGGTTACAGGGAAAGAATTGTCAGCGACGACGATGACCTCCTGGTTGAAATTGTTTTAAAAAATATTTAAAAAAAATTTCAACGCGAAAATACGCCTCAAATAATAATTAGCAGGACATAGGAATGAAACTTTCCTACCTCAAATCATTACAATTACCTTATAACGATTTTTAGATTTTTCTGATTCAACCGATGATTTATTTATCAAATCGGAGTTCACAACGCAAGTCATTGCCAACTTGTTGCTAAAGTAGAAAAACGGTCCCTTTTGAATTTGTCTTCCTGTAAGGTGAAATTTCTGGTCCGATTTTTTTTCAATTTCTCCGGAAGCCATCACAATTTTTGTTTAAAAAGAATGACAACTTATTTATTTAAAGTTTATAAGGGCCTTAGTGGTCGAGATATTTAAGGAAATAACATATTATTATATAAATCTGTAAATAATGTAATCCTCTATCTAAATGTGAAAATCATGTTTCGCGAGGTGCTAGGGTACGTGACTTATAGGATTTAAAAAAGAGTTCAAGCCCCCTTCCTACCTTTTTTTCAACCCCCTCTCCCATAAGAAACTAATCAGCTCTCTCAAATTAATTTTCCAAACATGCCAAAACACTTTGCACAAATATATACCTCACCTTTTCGTACCTTTCGACACGTGACTTAATATAAGGCAATTTTGCCAACGTGGGGGGACAGTCAGAGATGAATATTTGCCAACATATTGCTAATTGTAAGGGCTTCATTGCCCAATTTAATAGGGCAACATTCATCGAGTCAATATGACAAAAGGAACACGCTATAGGGGGGCGTGTGACACTAAATGGCAGCCGAATGACGCGAAGTGACGAAATAGCAGAGTTTCCCGTGTTAAATGTAAATCAGGCTAACTAAATATTTTCATATGCATCAATTTGAGGACGGGAGTCCTAAATATAATGTAATTTTGAACGGTACGCCCTCGCTGCGGGGTAATAAATGGTTACATTTTGGATTTAATGATATGTGACATATTAAGTCAGACGCTTGGTCCATTTATTTTGTTTGAATCGCTCTTGTTTTCGGGGGAGACGTCGGGATGAATTATACTTGTTTTATCTTTAAATTAGTTTGTATTTGCTAAATTATCTTTTTATACGAACGTCTTTGAATAATGTTGTTACTCTTCTTCCCTGGTGGGGTTGTTTTTTGGTGGTTGAATATTTAAATCTATCAGAAATTGCATTGTGGTTTGGTAAAATTAAATATCTATGAGCTACTATAATGACCGTGTCCTTGAATTTTCCAAAAAAAAACAGTACCGGCATCGGCAACTCCTTGGTGTAGGTGTGCGAACTCGATGTGTTCCCCAGGCAGGAGCGTACGGTCATCGATCCAAAAGGAGGGGTTTCCTATGAATAACTTATAAAAAAAATTGAGTGAATATTTTTTAACAAGTTTCTTACAGGCGGATACAGCCGATTTCAAAGGGGGGGAGGAGGGTTTGTTGTAGGTGTTGGGTTCGATTATTATTAAATGCGCCGCAGGCAGAAATTTTGAGAAAATTATTCAAAAATTGCCTTTTTTACAAATTTTTTAAAAATATTGTTGACAAAAAATTAAATTAAATTAAACTGTTGGTAAAATGATGCAATAAATGCGCCGCAGGCAAAATTTTTTAATAAAAGTGCATTTTTTTTCACGTTTGAAACACCCTTGACAAAACTGTTTCAACAATAAATTAAAATTGTAACAAATTTTTTCGCTTTAAGCAGAACGTTGCTCAAAAATTTAATTGCTTTTTGCTTTTTATACAAATATTTAAAAACTGGGTTAGGTTAGCTGCTAATGGGATCTAATCTCAATTATAGATTTGTTAAAAAAATCATGTCAGAAATGCGCCATGGGCGCATGTTTTGTAAAAAAAAATACTAAAAATGTCGTTTTACTCGTAATACTTAATGTGTTATAGCGATGCAGACAAAATTGTTTGTTGTTTAACCAAAAATAAAAAAAAACTAAATTTGTAACAATCAACGACGTTATAGCGCCGCAGCGTATAAGGGGGGGGGGGGCGATCCGCCCGTATTTCATACCATTTTTTTACTCACGGGGGTGTTTTAACCCCTAAACCCCTCACCCTCAGCGATACGCGCCTGTCCCTAGCGCACACACGACCTATTTTCTCTTACTCTTGTCTGATGTCAGCTAACTGCCAAAAAAAAAACAGAAACAAGGGACTGATTCCACTTTGTAGATTTTTCCGAAGTATAGTGAAAAATTCGTTATTTAATTTATACAGAGCGAATACGTTCGTCCAAAAATTCGGGCCAAATCTGGCGAACCTTTTTCAACGAACGTTTGCCCGAACACTCGAATATTTGCCACGAACATTCAAGCAAATTTTCGCAAGATTTTTTGGAAATATATTTTTGAAAGTGGGAATAGATAATAATTTTTTTTCTCACATCATTGACCTCAATTCTTAAAATGAAATTGGAACACCCAAAATATTTTATTTTATTTTTCGATTAAATAGTAAAAGCCGCCGGAAAGCGAAAAATTAGCTGGGTGGTAGGTTGTGAGGTTGGTAGCACGCCCAGAATTTAGGTTTAAAATATTGCGAAAAATACCCGTTTATAGATAAATAAACATTTTAGAACGGAAATCCTTAAGTGAAGTTTGATTAGCTGTACCACACTGATCAACTTCAAAATTGAAGAAAAAAGTTACTTTTGAAATATTTTCAGAAAAAGGCATCTTCTGAGAGTGACCAAAATTATTATTTGATGAAGGCGACTAAAAATTTTTTTTCGGTAGATTACATTTTTTTACGGAAGGTTTATCAGGAAAGGTTAAATCTGTACTTACGTATTTTTTATTTACGACAGAGACGATATAAAACTTAAAATTTGAAAAGAAAACTGTTGACCCTAGTTTTTTCTCGCATATTACCGAGAATAACACTTGACCTATTCCCCCTTTTGCTCCTGCACATTTTTTAGCAACATCACACTATTATAAGCAGCACCTCTATTGACAAAGAAAGAGAGAATTTTAGTGACATATCGGCAAATTTCTTGTTAAAATTGAACAAGACGTTCTTCAGTTATGCGGCCAATATTACCTTTCTGCATCGAATCGTTTTGCCGTCGGAGAGCGCTTTAAGAAAAATCTGGTTAAAAACTAAAATATGAAGAAAAAAACTTGTAGCTCACGGCTCACCCTCTTTCACTCGTCTACGGTCTTTACTCTCTCCTTACCCTAATCACCGTAGTAAGTAAGATTTGGGCCTACTTCGGCCAGTGTCAACTGGGCCCGGTACACAGGTAAATAAAGCTCTGTCAACTGGTACCGGTCGAAGAAAAATTAGTCAGGGAGCTAGGTGAAGTTCACGGTTACAAAAATATTCTATAAATGGGACCGAACGACGCCATCAAATCGCATTAAGCCCCACCACCAAACTCCACCACCGAACCCCATCAAACCCCACCACGAAGCCCCATAACCAAAACTCATCAAACCCCACCACCAAACTCCATCACCAAACTCCACCACCAAACCCCGTCACCAAACCCCACTACCAAACCCCACCACCAAAACCCCACAAAATGAAATAAAGTAATCCTCATTTTTTATCAAGTGCTTCAAATCGTTTTTCCGTCGGAAAGGTTTTCAAATTTAATTTTTATATTAAAATTCAGTGCAATGATTTACGGTAAATAATTTTTGTAATTTTTATTTTATTCCAAATATTTCTTTCAGCAAATTTTGACCGAACACCACGAATCTTTTTACCCGCACCCCGAACCTTTTGCGCGAATCTTTAAATAAATAATTCGCGGGAATGTTTCTCGGCATTTAGAAGATCAAAGGAATATTCGCCTGTGTAAATGCTAATTTAGAAAACCTTTTTGCACATTCCCCACGCAGATTCAAGAATACGGACCATACATAAACCCTGATTCTAAAAACACACTTATTTTAATACCTTGTCGGCCAACATAACCTCACAACGCAATTTTATGTTGGCGCCAAATTACATGTTTTAAAAGGACCAATCACCACAGAATTTTCTGTTACCCGCCGCCCATTTTTTTGACCCTAAGAAGGGTGTCCCAACGGAAACAAAACAGAGGCGTTTTCGCATATTTGAAATACTTAAAAAAAAAACTCGAACACGTCAGCCTTTTACTCGATTTTATATTTAAGGGAAACACTTTTTGACTATATTGGAATTTTCGTAAGACAAACCCCTTTTGAGGACTGAGTTTCACCACCGGAATTTAAATAGGGAAGTGGGTCGAATGATACCTTATTTTAAAGGTCTTTCAAATGCCTTTACAAAATTGTCAAAATTTCAAAAATGTGGAGTTACGTTTTCGAGAAAAAATTTAAGTTTTTCTTTTGGGAATTCTCAGGACATTTTAATTTTGTTTTCATTAATAGTACATTTTATCATTCCGTTTTTCTTCTAGGATACAATCCAAATTAATAACTCTGTGAAGGCCCTTGAAATCCCTTGGAAATAAAAATTCTATTATAGCCAAAACGTGAGACAAAAAATGGCGACAAAGCGAATGTTTCTTTTCAAAAGACTTATTTGTCTTATCAATAGCTTTTTTTTATTGAAATTGGTAAAGTTATATCACAAAACAATTTGTCCGGTTTTTTCGGTTCACCCGGTATGTTCATATAATATATAATATAATAATAATATATATATGGTCTCAAAAACAAACAAACTAAAATGGGACAGGGCCGTACCAGAAAAAAAATGCACTGAAGATTATTTTTTTCGGGATCGAAACTTCAAAATAAAAAAATATATATTTTATTATCAAGCAAACTTAAACAGAAACTAAAATATGAACATTTTGGTCCTGATGATGCTATATACGAAACGAAACGTCGGATTAAAATTTCGAAAAGACCATTTTGTTTTTCTAAAAAGGTTGCCAAAGACATGTTTTCACAGAATTGGTAATTCCGACCATTTTTCAACTTTCCCCAACCGCATCTCTCTATCTTGAATAACAACGGAGTTCTCATTGAATCCCATCGAAAATGGGACACCCTGTACACCCTGTCAAAGCAGAGAAAGTGCGGACCAACAAAACCATAGATATACCCACCTTATCCTGGCTGCTGACCTTTAATTCTTTCGAAAACATGCCCTGACCTAGAAAATGTGTCTTAAACTGTCGATGAGTATGTTTTATGGAGCACCGCGTGCATGACGCGTTTCAACAACACAGTAGAGACGAGGAACCTGTTCTGGCTCCGTGACCAGCTTACGGCAGCCGGGCTCACGTAGGGGACGCTTATGAACGTGGTTGAGCGACGCCGACGCTTACGTACGACGCGACGCGACGTCGCGCGCGCCGTCTTTTGCAACAACAGCATAGCATTGCGTGGCGCGCAGGGGCACGTACGGGTAAACCGCTCCGCTGCGTGACCTGTTTGGAATTAATATCGCCGATTTTCTATGTGTGTGTGTGTACATGTCTGACGAAGGTCAACGAATGATGGAAAATAAGTTTTTGCTATTTCCGTTTTTTTCGTCAGTAGTAATAGTAGTAAGTAGTAGTAGAGGAGTGGTTGTGCACTCCGACTGATGCACGTGCCCCCTAGGATCTTTTCTTCCTCTATAAAGTCCTGTTCGCACTATGCAACTTTTTCATGATTCTACGAAAGTTGCATGCATCTTGGGTGTTCATACTGTGAAATCCGTCGAAAAATGAAGCGAAACTTGGTCTATTTTTATCAGAAAGTTGTCAACTTGTCTATCAGCTGTGAATCTTAGGTTATGAGTTTTATTTGCGAATTTTCCGACAAATACTTCACTTTCTCGTCCATTTTGCCAAAAAACAAAATAACGCAACATTGAAAATCAAAAATTATAGGTTAGGTAGGTATCGGAAAAAACAAACAAAGCAGTTAAAAATTAGAGCTCCATTTGATGCATAGTGAGAATAGGGCTTAAGAGGGCTTAATCTTTATAGACTACGTTCCAGACATTACCATTCGTCCGAAACCTACCGGGTACATATAGTTTACTTACGAAAGTGTGAGTAAAATGTACATACAGCGAAATCGTATATTTATGTTACATCTCTCGCACATCTAACGCAAACTTTTGTATAAGTATTTTTTATTATCCTCAAATAAATTGGTATGTTATCAACACCCAACCAGGAGTGGGGAGTTTACCGGCTTTATAATCGTTCCTTCAGACAATAGAGAATATTAATTGGTTAATTTTTTACGTATTACGTCCTCCAAAAGACTTACCAAAAACGTTTACTGGTACCGTTTACGGCAAGTTGTAGGTTTCACGTCCAATTCACGTGCATGTTAATTATTTTCCATATCCCAAGGATGTATATAGCGTTGAAAAGTGCACGTTATATGTACTTCCCTAGAACGTCCCTTCTAATACCATTATTATGCATGCTACAAAAAATTTTTAGTACAAAAGAAGCTGTACTTTTACTTTAATACTTTCTTTGTACCTATTTGGGATGTTCGAATCATCCCCGAGATGTCCAAGATGTCCCACAGAAGTCCCATTTAGGTCAAATCTCAACCCGCATAACGTCAGAAGAGGATAATGATTCTTAAGCTTCTTGATATTAATTTTTAAGTCGACAGTTTAAAAAGTTCTCGCTGTCTATATAAATATATATAATAATAGTATCTTGTATGAGGAAAAAATACACAATAGATGCAAACTAACTATTTTTGTGTTGTGTGCAGTATTCGCTGATTTTTAGCTTTGTTGTACGTGTTTGCCACCACTAATAATATGCTTGATTTTTTGTACTTTTTTTGCACACAGTTTTCCCGATCTATTTTTACATCTAAAAGTTTCTTAATTTTTTGCTTATACTAAAATAATTTTAAAGAACTGTGGCACACTTTGTTGCTTTAATGAAAACAAAGTACTAAAATGTTGCCGCTACCAGCAGTTGCCAGCAGTTAAAAGCACAATAAGTATGTTGGCTGGGTAGCTGTCTCCCATGGGTTACCACTCTTTACAGGGCAGTTGGTGCGTTTCCGCTGACTGTAACCTAGGGTTGGTCTACTTTTATTTGGGGTTATGATTCTTTCGTTTTGTCAGTGACGTTTGTTTTCTTGTCTACTATAAAAAAAGCAAATTAGAAAAATATATTTAAATCTCGATTTATGAATTGTCTCCCTTCGTTATTTAAAAAAAGTTCACTAACCAATAATCATGGTGTCTAAAAACTATTTTTCGATTGGCATGATTTTGTGGTTATCGTTTATTACGATAACGAAAAATCACCGTAACGGCACGCGGCGTTCTAATTTCGTTTTAAGATAAGTTCAGCGAATGACATAAAACACACCTAATTTTTATTTTTTATAAGGTCATAAGCTTTTGTGAGGTAAAAATTTTGGGGTTATTAAAGTTTGTAATAATTTATGAGTTATATTTGGATTTTGGTAACATTTTGTGCAGTTTCATATATCTGTTTTTTATCTGATCCTATAATCTGAAAAATATGTATAAAATTTTATAGCAAAGACGTTTTATTCTCAAATATTGTATAGGTTTATAAAAGAAACGTTTTCTAAAAGATCTTATAATCAAATAGACTCATTAAACTTAATTTTCTATAAATACACCAAATACATTATTGGTTGGTATAAGCACATTTTTTCAAGACTTTTGAGAGACTTTAAAATAAGCCAGACTAATAAAATTTTAAGGGATTCTATTAACATCTTGTTTTATTAATAGTTTGCTATAGGTTGGTAAAAACACACTTCCTATAGATTCTATAGTCAGACAAACTCACAATATTGAATATATCCACAATTTTTGTGGATTTTCCGGGGCATTTTATAATGGAACCCGCTCACAATATTTGGAAGGTTTCTATATTAAATTTATTATTCTTTTATTTTCTTACTTACTACAGGGATAAGGCTTTTGAAACCACAAGTCATAAAATCTCGGGTTTTTTTCTACCATCTAGACCACCTAAAAACTAATTAAAAACGCTATACTTAGTATTCTTACTTACAATCATTAAATCTTATAGAATACCTATTATAAATAAAGCCTTACAAAATCTCATAGAAACTTATCAAAGTAATAGGATCTTACCTGCCCTAACCTATATGGCCTTTGAAACATATATCAACTCGTAAAACATTTTTCGCCTACCTGAACTTACAAAATCTTATAAAATAAACTATTTTTTGGTTTATGAAATCCAATAAGCTTTTATTAACAATGCCTTAAACAATCTTATAGAATCTTATCGAAGTAAAATCTCCCCCACAACTTCTGGCGACAGATAAGTACTACTGATACGAGAGCAATTTTCTATTAGATGTGTAGAGCTTGTGCAAGCCCAAGGTGTATTATTATTGCAGTGGGTTAGGTCGTCGTAGTTTATAGTTTAGGTTGAGTTATAGTTTAGTTTGCTTGTATTAATCCATATGTTGTGCATTTTTTATTTTAGAATGTTGTAGGTAGATCTTATAGAATCTTTTAAACCTTTATGACGAATTGTCATATTAAAAATCATAAAATATTGTAAACTTTTATAAACCAACTGGCTGGTGAAATATTATAAATTTTCATAAATTTATGGGAGCATAGACTATGAATTCTTATAAGGTTTTATGTGTTATTTTTTATAATCTTTTATGAGGTTTTTTTGGCAGGGTTTAATTATTCAAACTATTTTTTTTTTACAAAGTGATGTGTAAGATAATATTTTCGAATCAGAACTGCACAAATAACCTCTGTGCAATAGAACATGCAGAAATATTAAATATCCTCGATTTCTAGAATCTCTAGAGTTCCACGAAAAAATGTTGTCTAAATGTTTGAGCTAACAGTGTCAAAACTGTCATAAACTTGATTAAATGCACCCCTATATATAACAAAAAAAGCGTCTAAGGGCAATATGCACGTATCGGCTAAGGGTATGAGCGTAGAACGCATTTAAATTAGGCGTTTTCTGTTGAATTTATCAATGAGGGCTCAGAGCACTCCCCAAAGTCAGGTACACGCTAACGCCAGTCGAAGGCCAAGTGTCTAATATGCGACCAGTAGAATCCAGATCACGTATATGGAAACGTGACGCAGCTGTATTGTACTGGAGCCCAATTCTTGACAGCTTTTGTAAAAATATTAATGCCACAATTGTGCAGTGGCGCACGCAGCAATTGACTTCGGGGGGGGGGGGGTTAAGAGTGTCGGTTCCATGAGGAGGGGCGGGGGGGGGGGGCGCGAGATGCTGGTGGTAACTCTGACGTCTTTGGAGGAAAAAATTAAATACAGAACAGTATTATAGAGTTTCTATTTATTAACCAGTTTTAGACAAAATCATTTCGGCCATAAAAAAGTATTTTTGAACTGAATATATTCACACCAAGTTTTATACAACGTGAAGCCAAAATCAAGGTCAAATTAACCAAAGTCGTCTCTTAATACTATATAAACCGTTTGATTCATCAAAACCACAAGTTCTTGAACTTTTATTGGGAGAAGTCAGTATTTGGGAACAATATTAGTCAGAAGTAGGCAAAAGCTTAAATTCAAACTCTGATAACGTTTTTAAGGCAATGAACAAGTCTGGCGATATTTTTCCGTTGATAAAAACATTCTTGGATGTTTGCTAGTAAGTAATGAGCGCTTCGTCAGAAAGAAGCTTTCATGTCTCAGAAGACTGAAAACATAAGTACTTAAAAACACCATGACGGAAATTCCAATTTCCAAAATTTGATGTCAAAATCATGCTTCAATGTGCCGCAGTCACAATTTTTTGGGAAAATAACACTTAAAATGCAATTTTTGACTTAAAATTAAACTAAAATCGTAAATATTGATGGGGTTTTGGGAATTTGTTTATTTACCCTGAATTTGTTTGTAAAATTTTTGCGAAAATGCACTTAAAATTCCATTTTTGACAGCAAATCGCAGGCAAAATGTTTTGATAAAATTTTGACACGAAATCGTAAAAATGAAAAGTGTTGTAGCACCGCAGGCGAAAAATTTTGCAATTTATGATTTTTTAAAGATTTTTAGTAAAAATTAAAGTTTATTCCATATATATTTTATTTCTGCTGTTATTTGATTGTGCCAATTGTAACCAGGCTTCTCGGGGACGGGGTTAACCCCAACCCTTCCTCCCCCTCGGTGTGTCACTGAATTTTGCACAACAAAAATTTAATTTTGCACACCCTTCCCATTTTCATATGGAGAGGAGCTAACGTGACGTTTGCCCCGTTCCCAGATGTTATTATTACGTTATTCGAAAAAAGTGATTTTGCATAATACCCAATTTCAAATTGTGTAACAAATTGAAAAGTTTGAATTTAGCATTAAATAAAAAAAAATCAACCCCCTCCCTCCAGGAACTTTGGGAGGGTTCTTAAGTAAGCGAGTTTTTGGGGGTTGGCAAAATTAAGAAATTGGTCTGCAAAATTGTGCCAAATTGGACCTTTCAAATAACTGGTTACTCGAGAACGCCACTGAGGCATACTGTGGCATGTTTAAAATTTGAAATTGGATGTGCAAAGTTGTGCATATAAAAATTTTAAAAAATATCGTCCTGTGGGGCAACCATCAAGTTACCCCTCCCCCATCTAAAGATGGTCACAGTTACTTGTGGGAGGCTATACAAAATTTAATTTTTGGTGACCAAAATATTGGCATTAAAATTTTTTCAAAACACTGCCTGGGGGAGGGGGGCAATACTATTGCAGTCCCATTGCTGAACCCAAAGGTAAGTTCACACACGCGTGTTTAAAGAACCATCCTCTCGCTAAAACAAGCAACAGTAAAGTTAAAATATTTATTAATTAAGTGTTTTTCATAGCTGACCCCATACGAACAAAACAACAGACCTATGGGTAGACCGGAAAAAAAGCTTTAGGCGAGACCTGTATTCTTGAATATTCGGTAGGAAACTTGCGCAGCAGGCGATTTTCCCAAATGAAAAGTGAATAATTGGGAAGTGAGTACCTACGGGAGGATTTAATTTCTTATACCTCGGCCCACGTTAATTCGAACTCCTGAGTTTTATGTACTCTCAATACTTAATAGTTTTCTTTTTCTCTTTAGAACAAGTGGAAAAAGATGGAAACAGACGATTTAATATGTTAACCCTCTTACACTCAAAAAATATAATTCGCATTTCTTCTCTTATCCTTTGTTGGATCGTATTCCTACCTTCTTCCTTAACTGAATCCCATTCCTATATTTATCCAACATAACCCCATCTTTTTCTTCCAAAAGCAAAACTTGCTATTTTTGACCCAATATATTGTCTTGGGATGGCAGAATGCACTATAAACATAACAACTATTCAACGTAAATTTCTGAATAAATTTTGTAATTTTAGTAGGAAAATGCTCCACTAAATATAAGTATAAATTCTTAAAAAATATGGTCTCAGCAATATTAATTTAATTAATCTAAGATTTTTTGCTTATTAAAATTCAATCTTTAATTCAACCAAAAGCGGCGTGAAAAAAATTAAAATGCTGCCCTAAAAATAACGTGACATTAAATAGGTCACAACGCGTTAATAAGCGATAACGGAGATTTTTCCTAAGAGGTGCAAAATGTGTCTATTGACATGATGGTCGTCAGTAAAATGGTAAGCAGAAAACAAAAGGCGATTTCGGCAAGCTTTCCTTGGTATACCATTCGGTTAACCAATTGGTACACCATTTAGTTAACCAGTTGGTACCTGTGACATCATAATAATGACGTAACATACCCGGAAACATACCACTCTCTTCCGAGCCTTATCCAAACTTTTTTTTTTGTTTTTTGTGGTTATTTTCCTATTTAAGTGGTTTATATTGCTGAAGAAAATTTTAAAAATGGCTAAAAAAAAGCTGCTGTGGCTATAGCTCTTATTTGTGAACTTTTTAAATTCTTTTTATTTACCAGCATTCTTTAACTCAGCGTTTTCAGTAAAAGTAAACAATATTTCATTTAGGAAAAAAGTTACCCCGTATCGGTCGTTTAAATCCATTAGAACTGAAAACAACAAAAATTTCGAATACAACTTATTTTTTTACATTTCTAAAGCAGGAAAAAATAAAAATAGAGGGAGATAGCACTATACCAAACCACAGAACCGTGCTACATTCCACGATATGCAATTTGACATACCAAAAAGGATACCGGAGTTATAATTTTTGTATCCAAAATCGGTTAATAAGCATTTGACAGACCAAACAGTGTACCACACCATGTACCAAAGCTTGCCGAAATCGCCTAAAATATTTAATTTTTTTTACGGTCGACATAGTCTTAATATTATTTAACTTTAAAGACAAGTGACAATTTTTGTATCATCGGTTTTTTTTTGGCTGGAAAAATTTTAAAAAAATAAGTGACCTAATAAACTTCAAAAGTTTTATAATTTTTTTTGTGATTTTCAATTTACCTGCCATCAATTTTGTATTTTTAATGAAACACTATAAATTATTATTATTAATTTCAAAAATACCAAACACGTTATTTCTATCCATAGTGGTTTGTGAGAAAAATGTCAAAAACCTTACCATAAGCATTATGCTCTAAACAGAGAATGTTAGTTTTAATCTCTCTCTAACACATATGCTTATTTTTAAGATTTTAACAATTTTGTCACACACCACTTTATATACAATAACGTGTTTGGTATTTTTTCCAATCAGGAAAAATGCTATAATATATAGGGTGTTCCATTTAAAAATACAAAACTGATATCTAAATTTGCCATTTGCAATGACAAATAGCTTTTTTGGCAAGTAAATCTAGAAGCATTAAAAAAATTATAAAACTTTTGCATTTATAGTTTTTTTTTATTTCCCGTATTAAACGAATTAACTGGAAGTTCAAAATATAATGAGACACCCGGTAAGTACATAAAAGTAATAAAAAAAACAAATACAGCTTCTATCCAGAGCGATTTCGAAGCTGTGTTATTTATTTTGTGAGCTGAATCACCCTGTATGTTAGTCTTTCTGACTCATAAAGTGAAATGAAGAAAAATCGCAAAAACAAGGTAAATCGTCATGAGTACAAGCCGTATTTAAAACAAAACTATTTATTATCGATCTGGGGCATTAAAATGTATCGATAGACATTGATTGGGTCAGCGATCTTGCCGCTCGGGTGACTGATGGTACCCCTGCTGGTACTCACAAAGTACCGCCTCGGAAAGATCTAGTAACTTTTGTATGAGACGTAGGAGGTGGATAATACGTAAAAGTAGTAGTAGTACGATAAAATTTAAAACATGTTTGTAATACCGAGCTTGCGTAACTGTCATTAGTATATGTTAAAAACAGTGTCGATTTCCTATTAACGGAAATATGTTACTCTGATATTTTTAACCTTTGCGTGATATCTGACTGTATCACAGTGGAGCCTAAACTGCTGTTCCGATTCTGCAGTTTTCACATTTTTTTTCTGACAAATTTTGTATTAGTTTGCAAATATCTAAAAAAAGGGTCAAAACCATGGGAATCCAGCATTTATGTTTTCCTAGTTTTATATATTGCTTGTTGTCTTCATTTTATTTACTTTTCATCTATTTAATTTTTGTAAGGTTTGGTTTGCTTTTTTAAATTTTAAATTTCTTAATTGGTCACCCACATTATATATATTTTTTATTTTTATTACCCGACTGCCTATCCTCGGACACGTCGATTTTTTATTCAAAGAGGACACATTTTGTCTACCCTGAAATTTTTGTTACACGCACCTCCTTAGAGGAGTAAGCTTTACCCCTATATTTTAAATAGGGAAAGTGGCTCGAGTTATACCTTGTTTTAAAGGTCTTTCGAATGTCTTTACAATCGCGTAAAAATTTTGAAAATTCATTGATTCATTCCTGGGATATTCACTTTTACAGTTGCATTTACCAATTCAAAAATAGTTTTTTTACAAAATATTTTTTTTATTTTTTGAGAAATCCCGAAACACGTCGACTGTGTTTTTGTTAAAGATACATTTTATCATTACATTTTTTCTTTTATAATACATTCCAACAAGCAGTGAAATTTACCTGTACAATTTGAGTTTATTTTGAAAATGAATATCTCAAAAACGATTCAATTCAAGATATTCAAAATTTTTACACGATTGTAAAGACATTTAAGAGACCTTTAAAACAAGGTTATCACTCACACACACACACAGGGATAAAGTTTACATCTCGAAGTGCTACAAAAATTTTAAGGCTATATTTTTTAAAAAAATCAGTGTTAGGCGCCATGTTGTCAGTTTTGCTATTCTTTTCGAGGAATAAGTTCCTGAAATATAAAGCGTTTGTTATTTTTTTTTAACTTTATTCACAATGACCTCATCTCACCGTTTCTCCTTCCCCCTCACCGACTGAGCCCCCCCTCCCCACCACCAAGGATTACGGGGTGGGGCTAAAGCTTTATATAATATGACACATAAAAAGCTAATCGACTGCCCGTTCTAAAGAGGAACTAGTACAGAATAGGGAAATGTTTTGCAGTCGCACCAACTAACTCAATTATGTGTTTTTTTTTTATTTTTTTTGTTAAAGTGTTCGTCTACCGCGGCTTATGAACAGAAAATAACTATTCTCAATTAATTATTAGGAACAGCTTTGTCTGGGTTCTGCTCCGATGCGTCCATTATGAGCACTTTTCAGAAATTCTAGTTTTAAATTTTTTTGTAAGCCTGACTTGACAGATTTTCGTTTAAGGTGCGTCGGTAATTATGTTCAATTAAATTAGGTACCCTTTTTTAACAACGGCTTACTTTTTTTGATCCGCACCGAATAAGATAAAAACTCAATAAAGAATGTATCAAATAAAATGCAAAAATCTTCCATAACGTCCGGTCCTGCAGATGTTCAAGAAGCAATTTGGCCGAAAAACTTCCATCAGGACTCATAGTTTAGCTATTAAACTTGTAAAATATACAAAAGTTGATGGCAGGGTCCAGACTCATATGTACAATATGCTGTCCAGTGTCCAAAACAAATCAATTTCATCTAATAATCCGTAAACACATGGGATAAAAGTCGATATATATACGCTTCTTGACGTTATTTGGTTGAACACTATGAATGCTTTTTAAGATGAGTTGAACATAAATAACTAATCAAACTATAAGCAAAAAGGAATTGATTCGCTTATAATGCTCAAAATTAAAATCGTACAATAGAACTATGGGAATTGTCAAAACAGTGCTTTAGGGGGGCAGACACAATTAAAAGTAAAAGCTACTAGATACTGGCAACAGATTTCCAAAATAGCTAAATTAATGCTGCAAGTTAGGTACAATAAAAATGCCAAATGCAAGCACTAGTGACAGATGGTAAACATCGAAACTTTAGTATTTTGTAGCTTGTTACTTGATTCTCGCCAATGGGAAAAATGTGGGGTTAGTAATTAGTATTTATCTAGTAGCACCGCCACCATTAAGGGGAGGACTTCAGGGTTATCCATTTTAAACCCTCCTTTAAAGTTTTTTTAATATTGGTGTAGTTGTGAATAGGATGTTTAAACAAAAGATATTAAACAGGCGATCACTTTTGAAACATTTGGCACCTCTTCTGTCGAATTTGACTATTATATACTACAGGTTACGTAAAAATGTTATGTTATTGTAAATACTAATCCTGTGTATTGAGCCATTTTTTATGTATTTGCCAGAAGATCTCAACACCACAGACTAAGGCTTTGACTTTTACAGTTTTTAAGGGTCAGCATTCAAAGATAAATAACTCAAAAACTAAGCGAGATTTTTTATAAGGAATAATATTTCTGTGATGTTTTATGACAACATGTGGAACACCATTTTAATGGAACCATTTATCTCATGTACTAATATTTAATGATTTTTTACGGACTTTCCGTCCATGATAAAAAAAAATTTGGGGCCCCCAACTGTTTTTTTTTTCAATTGGAAAGTAACACTTGTGGCACCTTCTTGGAAAGCTTGTTTAAAAATAAATTTAACGCACCCGCTGTTTTTGATATCGGTCAACCAATATATCAAAAATTTTAAAAAACTTTTTTTTTGGTCAATTGTTTTAGCTTCAGAAGAAACTACATATTTCTCTATTTACTAAGCGGAATAAAGAAAATACCACACAAGGGCATTATTGGCGACTCATTTGGGGGCCCTCACCAACATTTTTTTCATGAGGAGGTACCACCTTTTTATTAAGGACGGTTGAGTGAAAAAGAAAATCAAGGTATGCTTTCAATTTATCTCCCTTGTATCTAATATCTAGTAAATTTAAAAAACGGTAATTAGGGTGCAATAATATCCTTGTGTGGCAGTTTCTTTATTCCACTTAGTAAATAAAGAAATATTTAGTTTATTTCGAAGCTAAAACAATTGACAAATAATAGGTTTTTCTTAAAAATTTTAACACATGAGTTGACAGGTGTGAAAAAATTTATTTACTCGAATTTCTTTTTTAACAAGCTTTCCAAAAAGGTGCCACAAGTGGTACCTCCTCATGAAAAAAATGTTGGTAGGCCCTTGGACTTCAGTGAGGGTCCCCAAATGAGTCGCCAATAATGTCCTTGTGTGGTATTTTGTTTATTCCGCTTAGTTAATAGAGAAATATGCAGTTTATTTTGAAGCTAAAACAATTGATACAAAAATAATCTTTCTTAAATTTTTCACACATTGGCTGACAGATGTCAAAAAAAACTAGTGCGTTAAATTTCTTTTTTATCAGGCTTTCCAAAAAGGTGTCACAAGTGGTACCTCCTCATGAAAAAAATGTTGGTAGGCCCTGGGCCTTCAGTGAGGGCCCCCAAATGAGCCGCTAATAATGTCCTTGTGTGATATATTCTTTATTCCGCTTAGTTAATAGGGAAATAGTAGTTTATTTTGAAGCTAAAACAGTTGACAAAAAATAATCTTTTTAAAAAAAAAATATTTGGTGGGCCTTGGGCCTCCAGTTGGGGGCTCCAAAATTTTTTTTTATCATGAGCGGAAAGTCCGTAAAAAATCATTAAAGATTCGTTTTTAGCTTTTTTTAAAACCTCTTTCCTAAAGCCGCTAGAAGAACCGTTCCATTTAAAGAAACCACCGTGTATAATATACTTATAAATTTATAATATTGTTTTAAACGACATTTTCTTTAAAGCTAATTTTACTGTCAAAAGTCAATATCCGATGGACTAAAAAAAAAGTTGACGAAAATATAAAAAAGAGTAAGACGAGAAAAGTGCGCGAGGTCCAAACAGATCATTGTTGGTCTGTAGAGTACCGGCGCGGAGCGACCAATGTCAACTATGGTTCTTTCTAGGGGACCAGTATTTCAAGGCTGTAAACTCAGTCTTTCATTTAAGGTCATAGTTACGAACCAGGAAAGTAGTTTTCAGCAACGTTGCGCGCATGTCGGTAATTACCATGAAACGGAAGTTAATCTGACAAATGACCTCTACCGAACACCGGAACATACCCTTAAACTACGCATTTCTTTCTCAAACTTAATAAAATAGAAACGCTTAGAAAGCAACAATAATTAGTCTTTAATTTTCTTTGGCACCTTTAGAAAAAAGAAAAAAGAGTCATTTTTTATCTGTTCAGTTTTTTTTCCATGTTAATTATTAGTTTACGCTGAGTGCCATGAAAACTCGGCCTTAGTATCTCCAAAGACTGATATGAGGAATTTGTCTCAAAAATAACACTCAGACATACTCCAGGACCATGACTGAAAACTGAAACCGCAAAACACTTACTGTACGATTGTCCGGCTGAATTCTGCAAGACGCTCAAGTACCTCGAGAGAACACTGTTATCACCCCAAGACGCAATATATGTAGAGTCATGCACAAACAGAATATCTGCAAAGGTGCACTGTGCAGGACATTTTGTTCTTAAAATAAATTCCTATACTTTAATAACACCCTGTACATTGTCAAAAGTGGTCAGTTGTAGGTACCGCTAGCGTAGGCATGCTATAGGCCAATCGGAGAGGACCGTCCCAGCCGTGCCGGCTAAATAACCAGACAACCATTATCTGAAATTTTTTCATCGCAAATTACTTTTTATATGTCTGTTGGAGTTGCGCTGGTCGTCCGCTCAACGTGGTCTGATCGACGATCGTCGGAATGTTAACAGTTTTCAGATACCTATGCCAATAATAGAAACTGATAAATTACACATTAAACATTCCGCGAAAGACGTATAAGAAAATACGACCGGGATATTATTTTCGTTTTATATTATATTGTGCAACATTTCATACCTTAAAAAAGCCGACAATATGTTTATGGACATCCCATTGGCCTTTACCTACCGGCCAACTCCATATCGGGCACCATATGGAATCTTTATAACGATTTTGATAACCTGACAACATCCACTGATGCACTATTACAGCGATTTTTATTATCAAGTGCCTCGGACTTATCGCCCAATATCATCTACGTTTATCTTTTTCTCCTTACTCGCAACTCCTTGTTTGTCTTCTTTAATTTTATGAAAATCATTCCAAAAAGATTGAGTTTTAGAAAATACCTATTATAGCACAACGGTTTCTGTATTCATATTAAAAGAATTAATTCGACGTATTCCATGCTCAGAGAAACTTGGGGTTACGGAAAAGTAATGGCTTCCTTCGAAGGAGCTTTTTGTTTTTCATTGATGTAATATGTCCACGGAACTTGGTATAGATGGGCGACTTCATATCGGGAACCATATGGAATCTTAAAGATTTTGATAACCTGACAACATCCACTGATCTAATTTCAATCTAAGTGGATTATGGCTTTCTTGATCAGAAAAACTTGGAACTAGAATGTAGAAGTCATGGCTATATCTTTTGGGTTTTCATTGATCTTCGGGTAACATATCCAGGAAACTTGGTCTAGCTGGTGAATACATATTTGGATAACCTGACAACATCCACTGAGCGATTTTTATTATCAAGTTTTTCTTTTCTCGAATTTTTTGCCGAATATTATCTGTGTTTGTCTTTTTCTTCTTACTTGCAACTTCTTGTTTGTCTTCTTTAGTTTTATGAAAATCACTCTCAAAAAGCATTACATTGACAATAGTTGCCTCTATTTGCATTGAAAGTTCTTATGATTGCATTTTAGAAAATAATTCTTGTTTAAACGGTTTAGAAGTAATTCGATGTTCGTCTTGCCCCCAAGAGTTAGTGTTTTTTATTGCTCCTGATATTTTTGGAGCTGTTTTTTTCGGGTAACACATCGACCCATCTTGGTATAGATGAGCGACGTCATATCATGTATCATATGGAATCTTTATCACTATTTTGATAACCTGCAACACCCACTGCTACACTATTATATTGATTTTTATTATACATTTTTTCTCGATATTATCGCCCAATATAATATGCGTCAATCATTTTCTACTTACTTACAACTCCTCTTCTTTAATTTTATGAAAATCATTCTCGAAAACCATTTATCTGCATGCAAGAAAATACTTATTGTATAAACCAAAGCGGTTTATGTATGCGCATTAAAAAAATATTTCCACGTCTGCCTTACTCAGAGAAACTTAGGATCATCGAAAAGCCATGGTCTTCATCAAAAGAGTTTTTCTTTTTTATTGCTTCTATTATTTCTGCTTTTTTTCAGGTAAGACTTGGTATAGAAGTGCAATTCGATATCAGGAATCATATGGAATCTTTATAACGATTTTAATAACCTGACTAGTTTTGTTATCAAGTGCCTATTTTTCCTGAAATTTATCGCCCAATATTATCTGCGTTTATCTTTTTTTTACTTGCAACTTCTTGTTTGTCTTCTTTAATTTTATGAAAATCATTCTCGAAAAGCTTTACATTGACAATATTTGCCTTTTTGTCGAAGATTTTCTTTGCTCAGAAAAAGTTGTGATTACCAAGAAGACATGGCCTCCTCTGAAGGAGTTTTTATTTATCGTTGGTCCTGATATTTCTGCTGTGTTTTTTTTTGGGCTACAAGCTTGACCGAACTTGCTATACATGGGCGACATATCTTGAGAAAGATGGATCAGGGCTTGATCCGGGGTGTGGTAGTGTGGGCAATCAATCCAAAGGCCAATGGCCAAAAAGGTGCCATAAATTGTTTTAAAAGGATAAAAACGCGGCTGAAAATAATAAAAATAGTCTAATAATACCTTTTTAATGCAATGATTTCAGCTTTATGTGAAACCGCTGATGGCGCTGATATGAATTGCAGAAAACGAAACCCACAAGAAGCAGAAGCGGCAAATTTTGAGTTTCTTTTGTACCTAGCTAGGTGGCAAATGTGTTGCATTTAAGTATTATATTAGCATCTATTAGTACTACTTAACTTTGAAATATTTTAAATCGCAAGATAGGTATATTCATTTTTTTATGAGGTTTTATGTTTGTGCCAAAAACTTGTTGTGCACGTGGTCCAGTATGCCTGTTGAGTGGCTTATTTAATAAATATATCAATTAATAAATAAATAAATAATTATAAAACAAAAATTACAAAAAATAATTAGGTAAGTATATACTAACAATGTGTAAAATTAAACCCGCGAAATAATGAACGATTTACCATAAAAACTGCAATTTTTACAACCGTTCTTTTATCCGAAACTTAGTTCTTCAAACCCTTTCAATACTAAGCTAAGGATTTGTACTTTCTAACCAAATTAAATATATTTAAAATTAAACTCGGAATTTTTAAAACAGTTCTTTTTTTACATCCATACAAACTCAATTTTTTAAAGCTATTTTAATTAAACCGAGTTGATAATATAATAAGGATTTGCTTCACGTACATTTATGTTTAAGTGAGTAAGGTTTAATCACATCAATTTGATAAAAAATACTTAAGTGATTAATGATTTGATTAAAAAAAAATTATCAGTTCCAAGTTGGATATTAAATTGGTTTATCGAATTGAACTTAAAAAAATTAATGGAACAACAAAAAAAAATGTTTCTTTCTAAACGCACGCTCATTATAAGGCGCTACCTGACTTGTGTATGTTTACGTGCAAATAATTGATTAAATCGTACATAAACAACATTGCAAGTAGCCGCAGACAGGTGCTTTTAAAGTAATAATTTGCTACGCATAATTATCCGCATGTAATCATCTCAGTGCATTTATGTAATAATTCATAGGATTATTAATTTAATCGTATTAATTATTTTCTTTTATTTTTATTAATTCGGTTTTTTACACGATACCCACTTCGCTTCAGTTTTGTCTTATCTTTAATGATTTTTCCAGTTGCTCCGCAGTGTTAAATAGGTGTTTAGAATGAGCTTCCACAATGAATCTAAAATATGAATACATTTTAAGCATGCGGTGCAATTGGCAATCATTTTTTTTGTGTTCAAAGTATTATTCAGTCCATCAAAAGTACATAAATTTTTACTTCTTTGTCATTAAAAAAGGTAACTATAAAACAAGAAAAATGTTTTTTTTTTATTATTTGTGTAAAGCCAAAAGTTGTCTAAAGGGTATCAAAAGTATTGTTGTGCAAAATTTTGTGCGTGGTTTATTGGTTTCACTTTTTTGCCATATTCTTGACATTCCCTCATCCGAAAGATCATCTTGGTGTATGAAATTCAATTTAATTTTACATGCAATTGCGCTTAATTTCGAAGAGTAAATCCATAGTCTATCTTTAATGTCTAAAAAAAAAGCAAAATTTGACCATCAATAATACGTTTATGAAAAAAACCTAAATTGATCTTACATTGTTGGCCATTCTACTTTGTTAATTTGTCGTATTTTCGAGATGATTTTTTTGTGAATACTTTGAGAATAATTAGATTTTCCCAATATTAAGAATTTACGTCAAATTGAAGTGAAAAATGGATGAGATTTTTTTTTCACCCGCGATCAAAAAAAGGTAAAATTACCATAATTTTTACGTAACCAATATAGAAGGTAGGAATCGACTTACCGAGCGTTTACGGAAGATGGATTGCCCACTTCATCCACGGATGGCTTTCTGGAAGAATAAAAACACAAGTCAGGATAAGCAAGTCCCAAACTACACAACATGATAGTCAACTTTTTAAAATTCAACACCTAATAAAATTTTGTATTAAACGGAATCAAACTGAAAAAAAAAATCGACCCTCGAGCAGAATCTTTTCGTCTTTCAACAAGTTGCCACCACGTGAACAGTGTTCTTAAAGGCAAATCAGCTGTGAAGGTCCTCTTGCTAACGCGGGGGCAGTAAGATTACAACTAAGGGCGAAACCATTCGAAAAGTGCGTCAAGTTCATTCCCTTTATGCTGCGGCATCACCCCTCTAAATAAGTCGTTTGTAATTACAGCGTATGGAGTTGTGATAACTGATCGACTTTAAAAGAACTGATTAAAGGATATAAATCGAAAAAGAATGTCAGAAGTAGTTAGAGTTAGAAACAGTACAGGAGAAATTTTAAACTAATTTAGCAGGTTATCGATATAAGCCAAACGCGATAAAAGTGTATTTTAATATGACAAATTGGTCGCGATTCTTCAGAAACGACAGAAAACCTTACCCGTCACAACATAGCCTTATTTAAAATAAAAACACAGCGTCCTTAATGTTTATCCTAACGTAGTGAGAAAAACTAAATCATTTATTTAATAACATTGTGTAAATTTCATATTTTAAAGAAATTCTGCAGGACTAGTTTTACGGCGGAGCTAAATTGCTACTACGCGTGCCAATAAACATTAAAACATGTCGAAAATTCTCACCATGTTAAAGGACACACAAGTGTTTTTTAGGAGGAATTAAAAAATGACAATAAATTGACGATTTGACCTTGTACTTCTTATTTATTAAATAATTACGTTAAAGTCACTGAAAATCAATAAACTGTTAATAGAAATGTGCCATCGCCAAACTGGTGTCATTTTTTAATTCCTCTTAAAACAGCCTTAAAATCGATATCAAACACAATAGAGATATTTTCTTTAGCTTCTAAGATATGGGCTTTTGAAAATTGCATTTTTGACATTTTGAAAGCCAATACCTCAAAAACTAGTAAAGTAAACCTAATGCTATGGGGTACCATTGGAATGAGAATTTTAGCGAGAATTCGAATAGGATGTCAAAATAGGAAGTTGCTATTTAAAGTTTTCAGAATATTTTCCAAAAGTAGCCTCCCAGAAAAGGGCTACATAGTGGATTTTACTTTTTACTCTAAATGGGGGTTGGCGATGTATAGAAAACAAAAATCTCTATTTTAAAGATGGTATATTTATTTTCTTAAAACCCGTCTCTAGACCGACTGTGAGCAAAGAGTGAACTTGTGTTTAAAAATCGTCAGATTTTTTTTAAAGGTGAAAAAATTTTCTGACGGTTTTTGAAGAATCGGGTCCATGACCGTTTCACGATAAAGCTTTTGTAAATCTTTTGGTCAGGGCAGTAATAAATAATAAATAAGTAATTGTTTATATTTTCGAGAAAAAATCGGCTCTACATTATTACAGTATTGAAAGGGTCATCATCAGTAAAAACAATCATTACTAAAGACAACCAGCCTAGGTTTGATCGAATAAGGTTTTTTTCCACAGCAATGTAGTTCCAGGGGTTCATTGACACTGCAGCTGGTTTGCTTATTGTGTCCAAGACCATACTATTGTCTAAGATGGTTAAGCCATGATATTCATCTGCGACACGGACTTTTCCGCCTTCAATTTTTCCTTCTATTATTAATTTTAAAAGTTCATATTTGTTATTTTTCAAAAAATTGCCGAAATATTCAAGTTTACGTTTTTTAATGGTGAATAAAACTTCTTATTTATTCTGAGCGGAACAGCCACATTACGTCCATTCAAGATATCCTGAGGTACGTTCACTTAAAGCGTCGGGCGCTCTCTAAAGCGTTCAGATCAAACACTGCGTGAAATTTACAAGCGTTTAGATTTGATGAAAATATCGTCCGGTGATTCTCCCCTACAAACCCAATTTCCTCCCCCCCCCCAACTTTCTCTCATTTCTCAATTGTGCAGAGGTCAAAAGTAACCAAAATATTAGTGTTTACAATTAGACACCAGCAGAGGTTATTCAAATTTTACCAAAGGTTTTGAAAATTTACACAATTTAACGAATTCAAGTACAGATGATTGTGGGTTTGTGCCCTTATATAAACTTTAAACTACGGATTACTATATTTAATAATTTCTTATTACATATATATGGTGGACCACAAAAAACCGGACTGTTTTGTTTTAACTGCCAATTTTTTATTTATTGTCGGATTTTAACGCAAAAAAAGTTTTGGAAAGGTCAAAAATGTTTTAGAAAGACTTTTTGCAAGTATGTCAAAACATGACATTTATAAAATATTCAAAATGGCGGAGATTTATGCATCTCAAAAAACCGTTGGGTTTTTTTGAGACACTTTTATGCATAAAATAAAAAATTAGCGTCAATTTTGTAACAATAAACTAGATAATAAATCACACAAACTAAAGTGCCACCATTTGAAGCAACAATCAACCGCATGCGTCCAAATATTTAGAGCTCCTTTAGTTTTTTTTATGTATGTTCTAGTTTATTGTTTGAAAGTTTGAGACAATGATGTATTGGAAATTAACTCTGTGTTTCAGACTTCCATTGTCTATATTTTATTTATACACGACGTTTCGATCAGTACAATCTCTGACCGTCTTCAGGTGCAAACTACACTCTATTTCTAAGGCTACGTACTTATATTCTATGGGAAATAACTCAACCGTGCAGTTTAAGAAGTTAGCTCCGCCCAAGAAGGAACTTCCAAATATTTGGAATTGCAACACTTGGTTTACTGAAAACACCTTGATTCTGTCCAATAAAGGCAGCTTCAAGGAATTTTTGACTCTTCCAGTGTGACTCCTTGTGGAAAACCTTTGCTTCTGTCCACTTCATTTGATGTTGTTTTGACCATGCGTGTTCGGCGATTCCTGATTTCGTTGTTTCACCTCTTTGGGTATTCGTCTGATTTTCTTTAGGCCTACATTAGTGATCTTTGTTGTTTCACTCATAAGGAACTTGGTAAATGCATTCCTTATTATTTTGTTTTTTCTCAGGTTTTTTTCTTACTAAGAACGCTTCGAATTGTATTATTACACTTAAAAGCTGTTTTAATATTAAAATTGTTCGCTACTCTTCGAATTTTCTCTGATACTCCTTTAATGTATGGAATTGTAAGGAATGCATTTGCCTGGTTTTGGTATTGTAATCTCTTTTCTGTTTGCTGAAATTTAGAAATAGTATCTGTTATAAGTTTAAGGCTGTAACCATTCTGCTGCAGATCCTTCTTAATGTTTCTTATTTCGATTTCCAAGTCATGAGAGTTGTTACAAATTTGAATGGCTCTATTATACAGGGTTCCTAAGCAAATCCTTAGGGGGCCAAGCAGCCGTGTATAAGACGCAGACAAACGGAAAAGCACATTAGGAAGAAAAGGATGGGCATGAGGCGATGTTGTCACTACATCTTACACGTAGTAAATCCATTCCAGGTTGTTGTTTTCTAATATTTTCCATTTTCATACCTTTAGGACTGGAATAAAAATTGTTTTTGCTCGACTTTAATACCAAACTGATGAAAGATATCGTAAAAAAAATATTTTTCGGCTTTTCATTTTGTAACCATTGTCCTTACGCACTGTTTACAGGCTGGGGACTGAGATACATGCAAATGCCTAACCTAAAGCGTTCATACACGGCCGGAGAAATCGACTGAGATATTTCCGTAGAAACTTTATCAAGCAAATAGGACGGGTTGATGCCTTCGAACGTCCAACCCGGGTTTTGTACTTTGATTCGAAATCAAAAAGGAGGAATAGTCAGATGTGGGGCCGTGCACAAATTACGTAACGTTGATTTTACCAATTTTTGACCCCCTCCCTATGTAATGTTTTGTAACGGTTTGGCACGCCACTCCCCTAACATGACGTAACGATTTCAAGACCACTAACCCCCCCCCCCAAAAAAAAACTTCACTTATTTTCATTCCAAATTTTCTTAGTTTCACACAAATGCAACCGCTGTCGAAAACGCCACTCCCCCTACGTAACGTTTTGTAACCCCCCTCCCCCCTATGACCATTACGTAATTTGTGCACGGCCCCTGTAGTCCCAGTGGAGGAGGGCGAGAAAATTGATATTTTTTCTTAAAAATTATACTCTTTAGACCTATTTCTTTGCATTCCCGAAATTACGTAATTTTTGAAAAAAAATTGTAAGCGGCGCCATTTTTATTTCGTGCTTTGTTTTTCTAACATTTTTGCATTCGGCTAATTTAATTTAAAAAATTTTGCCTGCGGCGCCCTTTATCTTCTCACTCGAAACCAAGATCCCCCGTTTTAGGAAAACTTATCCCGTCTCTGTTTCTAAATTTTTTCGAATAAAAGTAGAGTATGACCATGGGGGAAATAATTTTTTTCTAAGGTATGACGAAAATTTCGAGAAAGTTGAAGAAAAAAATAAAAAAAGTGGCAGAGCTCAAGTTTTTCGTAAAAAAACGTTTTTTGTAAAGAAACAGAGCAAAATAAATCTTTTCACCCCTTTTTGGGTGTTACAAATATTGGCAGCCCCTTATTTTTCACTTTTACCCTCCCGCCAGTTTTGAAGAATTGGTTCGCTACATGTTTCGAGATCATGTCATAAAACACCTCGAAAATATCAAATGTAGTGTAGGGCCAGCTTTATTTAAAATCAATAATATCGCAAGCAAAAAGCTCTGCAGAAAAAACAGCGCCGTTTATTGATTTCTTTGGCTGCTAGTGCTAGCTGCATGGTTTGGCCGTTTCCGGATAGATGCCACTAGTAGAACAGAATGGAAAGAAATTTAATTAAAAGCGAAGATATTTCTTTTCTTCTCGAGTATACGGCATTTTAAAAACACAAAATTTACGAAACTGAAGCGACTCGAAAGGAAATAAAAATGCAATGCCTGTGAATCCCAGTTTTTCCTCGATCATCTCATGGTGTGGCCGCCATCTAGCGGAATTTGCAGACATCTTGTCAACGGTTATTATTGCAACTATGATTTATGCTCACAATGAAAGAGTGGCGACAATTTTTTCTCATGAAAGCAGTCCGGAGGGAATAACAAACTGGCACCATTGCTCAATATACCTGTTTCTTTTGTGCGCGCAGAACTTTCTATGCCATTTCTGTTTGATTTATTGAAATCCTATCCCTAAGGAAAATCTTAGGAATCCTGTATAAAGTTTTTATTATGCCTCGTTTGGTTGTAGCAGAATGATTTGAACCTTGATTTAAATATTGTCCTGTTCTGAGTGGGTTTACGATAGACTGTTGTTCTGATGTCGCTGGTTTGACAAGTACATCAAGAAAAGGAATTTGCTGCAATCCTGTTATTTAGGTGGTGAAGAAATTCTGAAAGTTGTTGGTCATTCCCGGTTCAGACAATAAAAGTATCATCAACATATCTTTGCCAAGGCTTAGGTTTATATATTGCGGTATCAACCGCGTGTGCTTCGAACAACTCCATGTAAATATTGGCCACCACTGGCGAAAGCGATGAACCCATTGGGAGAACGTCATCCTGAGCATAAAACCTATCTTTCACCTGAAAACAATAGTTATGTAGACAGCACTCCAAAAACCTGATCACTCCCTCCAGCGGCAGGCTGGTACGTTCATAAAGGGATTGGCGTGTTAATATTTCCAATAGGATTATGCTCCTAAGGCAATCAAAACAAAAAAATAAGTCAAAAATCTCCAAATCAGTGACTTCAACCGAAAAGAACCTAAAAAACAAAAGATCTTGGATGAGCATCCCACAAGGAACACAAAAAGGTTACGCAGGGCGAAACATCGTGTAATCATTTCTCTTTTCGCTTTGGTCTTTTGTGTGTTCCTTGTGGGATGCTCATCCAAGTTTTAATTTTCGTTATTTCCACCCAAGATCTTTTAAAGCACATGACACTGATTTCATTTTGATAAAAGATGATCTGGCCTGTTCAATTTTTGTACGGACTTCTTGCCTCTCACCTCATTAGGCTGGCAATCCGAGTATTTGTACGAATCGACGCGTTTAACTTGTTGGTCCTTTACTTCTAATATGCCCCTAATGTTTTTTCCTTTGCTACAATCATTCGTAATTTTTTCAACATTTAAGTAAGCCCAAATTGCGAACTTTTGATTGCAATTTAATTTAACAACTCTTACAGAGTGTCTGCAATATGGGAGTGAATTCAGTGGTTGGGGATTTTTATGCCGTTTATAGTTAGACGCTTTTCGCAGTTGTAAAGTTCAATAGACGCCTTCTGAACCTCTTATATGACTTTATCGCTTAATAACGTTGTTTATAGACGACTTTATACGGTATCTATTATTAACAAGATTTACAAAAAGGATTTGTCCAATAATATTTCTCATTTAAAATATCTCATTCCTGTGATTTTTGTGGTGAAATTTCAATATTAATAATCTCTAAAAAGTAGAAAATACAGGAGACAAAAGGGAGGCTATGATAAAAAGATCGGATTCACTTATGATAATTGCCAGTGCAAGTCAATGATTAAACAAAAATTGACACTTATCTATACCATTAAAAATAATACAGAACATATTTGCATTTAAAAATCAATTTCAATATTTTGTTTTTCTACTTGAATGAATGAATGTAGAAACGCAAGCGAGACAATTCCCATGTACGTAGGCCACCTTGCTGGACCCATTACACGCCCACTCTCCATATTTTAACCCTGGAAGTCTGCCTCTTTCGCAAAAGAACAGATTTTTCTGGGCTGCAACCTTCTTACATCGCCTGGGGCCAGCAGATATTTCCCAAGGTGCGACTCTCTTGACCTGGCCAGAGCCGGACACACGCAATGACGATTCCTTGCCCTTCATGCACCATCGACACTCTGAGGCTTCGGCAATTCCCAGCGTCTCTAGGTGCTTGTTAAGGCGTGTCCCGTTAGGAGCCTTGTTGCCAGTGTTACATCCTTCCTACCTAGGTGGAGCAAGGACATTCAATACAAGGGGCAGTTAACCCTGCCTGAACCGGACAGATTTTGATATCCACACATCAGAATGGTGTATACCTTAGCTTTAAAAAAAGTCGCGTACCTTCCTAGGGAGAAGTGGAACTTCGCCTCCGTGGTTTTACAGTACACTCTCGCCCCCAACTGTTCTTTCATTTTTGAGCCGTCTGTGTACCAGACTGTCCCATTCGGGGGGTAAAGGACACACATCCAGTCCCTCCAGACTTCCCTATCACGCGTGTAAAACGTAATTGGAAGCTTCTAACTGATTTGCATCGGTACTTGTTCATGCGTAGCACTGGACAGATCTCCGTTACATTCCTATAGAGTGCTGTGTGACTCCTGGGATCAGAATTGATCACAATGATTTTGAAGTCTGTACATAGTCCTCAAAGCCTCATGTTTTATAAAAAAGTCAATAGTTTTTTTTTATGTAAGCGATAAAGTCAAAAGTCATCAAAATTATAGATGCAAAAGTAGAGGCCTTCTCTGTTATTTTACTATCGTAGGAATTAAACAAGTCTCCGGTTTAATATTCAAAATAACGACATCACAACAGCGACATTCAAAGAGCGACGTCTAAATAAAATAGCGACATATGAAAAGAGCGACATTCAATGTATCGGCCAATGTATTAATTTATTAAACTTAACCCACGCCAACAAAAAAATTTGAGCACACCCTTAATAATCCGGCTAGCCAAATAAGCACGGGTTCGCTCAATTTTCCGTGTAAAGTGGGTTGGGCTTAACAAAATAAAATACTCGCTTAATTTTTTTATTGGAGTGGGGTAAGTTTAATAAACTATATACAGAGCGCTTCAGGCTACTGCGAACATAGGCCAAAAGAAGTCCAATTTGCCAGTGTACGTACACGCAGGGACACAGCACACCTATCAGTGGAACAACCAACAATCAGGCTTGCGATCACCGTTCGCGGCTTGCGTTTAGTACGCCTCTAACCACGGTGCAATGTGAATTGTAGTCCGTGAAACCGGAATTAGGTCAATAAATACGCCAATTTTGTTGACGTAATTTTCTTGTTTTTTGTCACTGATAAATTAGAGCGTTTTATTTTCAACTGCTCAGATTTATCACTAACAACGTGTTACAATGAAAATAATAAGGAGAAACAAAATAAAAGCAAGTTCTCAAAATAAAATGATACATTCCAAAAACCAAAAAGATTCTCCCAGTCAAAAAAAATTAAAGCAAATGTTCGAAAAGTCTTTCTTGCTCCGCTAGACAAAATACGAGCCTATTATAAAAACCACTTCTAACGTTTCCAAACATGTTAAGGGTGATAGTTTGAAAAGCTTCTTCAATGTTAATCCGAAGTTCTTCCAAATTATTAGCCCTTTCATGCCCGTAAACTTAATTTTTGATATAACTCCACAGATAGAAGTCATTAAGAGCATTATCAAGCTATTCCCTAACAAGGCCAACATTGTGAGCGGGACAATAACAACTGCCTAGCAGTCGGAATAATATGCTGATGCAGTAGATGCAAGTATCTACGACCATTCAAATTGCCGTCAATAAAAAATGGCCCAATTACGTGTTCCCCTACAATACCCCTCCTCCCCCAAACATTTAGTTTTTGGGGATACTGTGTTCTTACGTTAAAATACAAATGCAAATTTTCCCTCGACCAATATCGAACGTGTGTTCAGTTATGACGATTCATTAATGGAAAAGTGCTTTCATCTGTGATAAGAATAGATCTCAGAAATTGTTCATCGTGATTAGCCCTTTCTATCATTGTTTCGCGAAATTTCATACGACGATAGTTGTCCTCCGGAAAAATTTGATGAGTTTTTGACGCTTTGTAAGAATGATAACCATTCTTGTTGAGAACACGTAATATAGTGGCTGAAGACGTATCAACTGCTTCGGCAATTTGGTGGCTAGTTAACTTTCGATTTTCCTCCACTGCAGCGCAAATCATCACATCTCGTACTTCCTGCTCGTCATTCAAAACACTGGGTTTTTTATGGTTTCTTGGCGCTACACAACCAAACTTTCCAAATTCTGCACAAACATATGAATCGTTGATAAACTAGGTTCTGGCCGATTTACAAAATTGTCCAAAAAAAGTTCTTGGATAAGTCTCAATGGTCTGCCTTGATAGTACCATTTGACCATCTGCCCTTTTTCGGCAACTTCGTAGACATCCATTTTTAGTTTTAAAAATGTATTATTTCACTTAAGAACTTACCAATCTAAGAAATAAATCAAAATAATAAAAACAAAATAAATTTCAAAAAGATAACACTGCAGCGTGCTTCGATCCCACCTCGGTTGTACGGCACGGAGAGTAAATTGGACTTGATTCCCCCTATGTTCGCAGTAGCCTGAAGCTCATTGTATACAAGGTGTTCATTTTAAAACTTCTCACCCAAGATTCACGTATGTAGAGTCTGATTTTAGAAAAATCCTCGGACCCTTCGATTTTTTATTCAAAATTTTTATTACACGTACCCCCTTTGAGGGGTAAACTTTACCCCTATATTTTGAATAGGGAAAGTGGGTCGAGTGAATCCTTGTTTTAAAGGTCTTTGGAATGTTTTTACAATCACGTAAAAATTTCGAAAATGCATTGATTCGAATCTGAGGTATTCACTTTTTTTACAAAATATTTTTTTTTATTTTTTGGGAAATCCCTGAACCCCCGACTTTGTTTTTGTTAAAGATACGTTTTGTCATTGCATTTTTTGATCTATTTACCTGTACAGTTTGAATTTATTTTAAAAATGAATATCTCAAAAACAAATGATTAGATTTTTAAAATTTCTATACGGCTATAAAGTGATTTAAGAGACCTTCAAAACAAGGTAACAGTCGATTCACTTGCCCTATTCAAAATTTAGGGGGGTGCGTGCTAAAATAATGTGAAGAGAACGAAATTGTTATCTCTTTTGGTATGTCGCTCATTTAAATGTCGCTGTTTTGGTATGTCGCTGTTTTAAATTTCGCTCAAATGAGACCGCTATTTTGAATGTCGCTCTTTTAAATATGGCTTTTTTGAACCGAAACTATTAATCAACAGCTGAGACAAAATTGAATCAAAATTTAAAATGCGGAAGGTCTCTAATAAGTACATAATTTAATTACGAGAACTTGTCCAATCACAAGCGAACTATACCTGTTTAAGGTAGCATAATAGTATTTATGCAGCACGCGCGGGCAGGAATTGTTATCTCCCGATATAACTCAGCTGGGCTAGTTCAATTGCCACATGTATTATTCAATTCAATTCGATCATTGAATTAATGGGTACACCGAGACTACCTTGCGGGTATGGGCTGACGACTTCGTATTGCTCCAAGGAGTCTGGTTTGTTAATTTTTTTACAAGCAGCAGATTCTTTGTTTTAAAATGCGACGGTTTGTCTGGTAAAACAGAATCAGCTTCTTAAGCAATAGTAATTGGCATTGATTTAATATAGTTACGGATATATCAGGTCGTTATATTAACATTCTATAAAGAGAGACTTTGGTGGTTTCGTTTAAATAAAGTTCTTTATACAGTTCTTTATAGCGAATCTTTTAAGATTTTTTACGGACTTTTCGTCCATGATAAAAGAAAATGTGTGTCCCCCAACTAGAAGTCCAAGTCCAACCAACTATTTTTTTTTTAAATGAGAAGGTACCACTTTGGCACCTTTTTGGAAAGCTTGTTAAAAAAAAATTGACGAACCAATGTCTCAAAAATTAAAAAAAATTGTCTAAGCTTTAAAATAAACTACATATTTCTCTATTTAGTTACACAAAAGGACATTATTGGGAATTAGTAAAAGGATTGAGGAATCGAAAATTTGTGAGTCTAAAAATTTTGTATCTTGCTAGATACGTATGTTTAGCAAAAACTGCAAATTTTGAGATAAGGAAATAAACATAAGTATTTTATTTATTTATTCCACCCTTAATTCTTAATTGCCAAAAGACCAGGGTAAGTATAGCCTGTGTCAGTTGCCTCAATCTGGCTTATGGATCACACATTATCAGGTGCAGGAGGATTCCTTTGCCTACCCGCAAAAGGGATCTTCCGCTACTCTGATGCGTGCGAATGTGATTCGGACGATTATGCCCGGTCAGCATTCAGTTCATAAAAACACTGGAGCGGATAGAGATGAAAGGCAGGCAGAAGGGGTGATCCATTCCCCTTATTGCTCCTTCAAAAGTCAAAAGGTTTTTATCAAAGCTTTTTTAATAAAAATTTCGACATCCCTTTTCAGAAAGCTTGAAATACAATGCAAATTACAAATATAAATTAATTTTTTTAAACTGTCGCAAACTGTTTGGTAATTTTTTATCCAATATTAATTGCTCTCATGACCGTCTTCAGCAAATAATTAATTGAATTTTGTGATCGAAACTTGAAAAGAGTCAATTTGGGTTTAATTTTAAAACATGTTCCGTGCTAATTTGCACATGTTCGAGGCCGCCTCAGACATGCATGCTTTCGCTTGTTTTGCTTGCACAGTCATAAGTTGCAATGCAACACTGAACTGAGTTTCTTGATCAGAAAGAAATAGAAACAGATCAAAACAGCACAAATTTGGTTTCTGAATTTCTTCTGTTCCTGATCCCGATTTTAAGGAATTATTGTACTTTTTTAATTCTTTCCGGAAGCAGGTCATCAAGGAATTGACTTTTTTGACCACCATATCCTTGTTGGCCGTAGGATCGACTTCCTTTAATTTTTCAATTAAGATATTGTAAGCAGCACTTTTTTTATTTTTGTCGGAATATTCCTTGCTCTTAATTTTCCACAAACATTCATGATTTCTAAACAATTCAAAGAAATCTGAGAGAAACTCTCGTAACATCAGTCTCAGATCAGCCATTTTCAATTCAATTTAAACCAGTCAATTGACGGTACACAATAAACAAAACGGACGCATTTACACAGACAAACTTTCCTTTGATGTTGAAATACCGGCAAACATTTACACGAGCCTCTTGAGCAAAATGTTCAAAGAAATGTTCGAGCAAAATCTCGTACAAAAAAACACACGTAAATTTTGGAGAGAATGTTGAGCAAAATTTGTTTGAAGAATTGGGGGTATAAAAATTTCTTTACAAATTCAAAATATATATTGTTATCTGAATTCATTACACTTAACTGAAAATAGAAAAACAAAGTTTTGAAATAAGGTATTTTTAATCAAGTGCTTTCCGACGGAAAAACGATTTGATGCCGAAATTCACATTTTACCTCATAAGCAACTTCGATTGATCTGATTTTTATAGGGGATATGCCAGTATACTTGTAACTTTTTTGGAGTTGTAAGAAAAACGAGAGTAAAAAAAATAATAATTGGCACTTATTTATTGTTGTTGCCTGTAAATTATAATGATAAAAATTTACGTTTAAAAGAATATCCCTTTATTTTACTTCCTAGTTTAGTCTTTTACAATAATAATTAAGGCAAATTAAAAAAAACCTGTATACATTTTATTAAATCTCAAATATATGAACAAAAGCACGTTCGGTTTAAATAATACAAGTTTATTACCCACTTTTACAACCCTACGAACCCGGCCATTGTCTAAAAAATATAATTTAGCAGTAACTTAGTAGACTGTGTCGCTGATCTATCAACCCGCGTTTTGGATTTCGCAGGTAGTAGGCCGCCCACCCTTTTGAATCGCAATTTTACCCTTTGCATATTGTTGGTTCAGTGTCAGTAATCGACCTTGATTATTACATTAAATTGACAGTAAATATCTATATTTTCACCATTTTCATAAACCTTTTGCTTTTTTAAGCAACCCTTGGGACCTTAAACTAACTAGGTAAATCTGGTGTGAAGAATTAGAAAACAACAATAAAAGTTAAAGATAAAGTAAAATTACAAAAATATGTTTAAAAAAAATCACCCTCCCCACCACTCCTCATAGTCGTGAGGCGCGGATTACCGCTTAAATGTGCAATTTTTGAGTTTTTTGCCGATATTTGAAAAACTCAAAATTTTTTTGGAAAAGAAAAATTTTCCTGAGTTTTTTTTTGTCTTTAGGAAAAAACCCTTGGAAATAAAAAAAAACATGCAAGAAAATCCCAAAAAAAACCCCGGGCAAAAAAATCCGGGAAAAACCCTAAGAAAAAAATATTATAAGTAACCCTAATCCATGTGACAAAACTGATAGTAGAGCCAATAATAATGTTTCGCTTGCCGTCGGCTTTTTTTCAAAAAAATTTTAAATAAAAGTTGGTAAAAGAATTGAGATCACTGATCACTGATTTGAAATTTTATTTATTCTCATCTTTAAAAATATGTTTTCAAAATAGATAGCAATAATTTGCTCAAAAATTTACCCGAACAAAATGTTCAAAGAAAAGCTCAAAAAAATGTTCACGCAAAAAATTTTAGATCTTTTGCACGAGCTTTTATTTGAGCATGTTCGTCTGTGTAATTGCGGCTTGCGCAAATCGAGCGAAAAGCATGCGTGTCTGAGGCGGCCTTTAAGTTTTTGTCCTCTAATTGATTTGTTTTGCGGTACTTTTTGCGACAATTAAATACAAGAATAACCTATTAATTAATTGATAAAAGATCTGTCAGTTTCTTAATAGTATAGTTTCTCCCACAAGTGTCTAAAAGAGAACAAGAGAATGAAAAAAGCATATTTTTCTCAAGAGTTGTACCTGTGACAAGTCAAAATCGGGACCAAGAAAACCAACTAAGAAAAAAACGGGGCTTTTTTGGTTAAAACGAGACGCCTTTACGGAGCATGCGCGGAACGGCCGCGAATCCGTTTTGCCCTTAACTGTCTGCCAGGACTTTTGCAACAACAATGTTGTAGGAATATTGCCTCAAGTGATTTTTGGAATATTCTATTGCGATTATGACAAGAATGTTACAGACCTATTTTTTTTTGAATATTCTTTAAGAGTTTGTTACCCCTCTCTCGAAAAAAAAAAACGTCGGGGATACGGAAAACAAAATTATTTTTTGGACTACTTGAGATGTAGTCACCCTATGATTAATTTTTTTTAATTCTGAGAACCCACTTCATACCGAATTACTCATAGGTTAACATTTACAAAAATACCAGAATATGCAAATACTGTTGTGTATATCTAGGACCTCTTCTTAACACAAAAAATCAGTTGATTTTTGAAACGTTTGACACCATTGTTTTAAATTGTTTTTAGGCTCAATTGCTTTCCTGATTATGGTGTATAAATGCAATAAATTCCTTTTTCTTTTTTGTGTTTTTATTATAAAATTGGTATAAAAATAACAAATACTGCTTTTACTAATGAATTTTATATTTGAGGTTTCAGAAATAATCCGGCATAACAATCGTATCTAAAACTTGTTATACAAACATCGAAAAGAAGAAGTTGCCTACAAAAAACTATTACTGAGTGTGTTCTTAGTGCATTTTAGCCTAGAGGCGTTACGGTTCTAATGGGTGTTACATTACATCCTGAATGAAATCTGACCTATCCTTTGTTGTTCGGTATCAGCTGTAATTATTGTATTTGATGTTACAAAAGGGCTGTATTCTTAAGTGTTGCAATGTGGTTTTGTTACCTTATGGGATTATATATAATGCAACACCTGTAGCAAAAATTTAAATACATGGTAGTACAGGTACAGGGAAATTCGTAATATGTTAGCACCCCCCTTAACTTGATTATTATGGGAGATATAAAAGAGTTGTTAGTGCAAAAGTTACATAATTTTCTAAAAATTTTAAATAAGACCCTGTATGATATCTAATTTTCTGCATCCCTTAAAAAACAGTTCAAAAATGCTACATGCAATGCAATCTTTCGTTTCGAAGATTTTTATATTTGTATCAAAGAGATAGAGAAATAGCAATAATAAAAAGCTTAATAAATGGTTAATGCTTTTTCCTCTCTTCATGGAAATTTAAACATTAAAAAAGCTTAAAGATAGGTTCATACGGTCTGGTATTAGTTTTTGAGAATCTAGAAAGTAACATAAGATATAGGTATTATTTAAGTTTTAAAATCTAATGTGAAAATTTGACATTAACAATGACATGAAGGGGGGGTGTGCTAAAATATAATGAATCCCACTGTATATGATTCAAATAAAATATTATATTTTTGGGACCAGATATTAGCCATATAATAAAAGAGAATGATAAAAAAGATTTAATAAGAGTAAATTAAGAAATAAAAAAGGGGAAATAGTGCCAACAGCGACACTACGAGTTAAAGTTTTTTCTTGTGTTACACTGAAAGAACTGCAAAATAGGACCCGTGCGACAAAAAAAAATAAAAAAATTTTTTATTATATTTTAAGACCCTAAAATAAATTCAAATTTTTTTTTTTCAGTTACTTTAGTCTTAGTTTTTGCTTGAAATTTGGGGCCTCCGAAAGGTCTGCTCACCAAATATATGGAAAATGGATGTGTGTAACGTTTGATAATTTTATGTATGTTGTACTACTAGGCTATGTTTAAATTGTTTTGAATATTTTGTTTTTGAATTTGAATTGAAATATGGCGGCCAAACGATGGTTGACCTAACAAGAAAGATTTGACATATTTCTCATATTAAAAAAAAATTATCCATGTAATATTATTATTAATATTAATATATTATTATAATAATTATTATGTATAATATTATATAGATTAATATATAATATTATTATAATAATATTATAATTATATTAATTATTATATTAATATAATATTTATTATTAATTTATTAAAAAAAAGCTACATCTAAGCTTATACTATATAATTTAATTCTAAGTAATAATTTTATAAAAAAAGAAGCTTTCCAAATACAAGCTTTTATAAAATATAAAGTGCACCAAAAAGTAGAAAATAATTTTTAGCAGTCTAACATCATAATAATAAAAGCGATGGGCGCATTATAGGAAGTTGGTGATGTTGCTTCGATAAATTTATGTTATTGATTATATTATGATTTTTCCGAGGATTTTTCGCAAGAATCTGAATTCACTATAAAGCCAGAGAAATGCAAAGGTAAGTAACTTGAACCCAACTCGATCTAAGCTACCCTAACATTTCTCTGATATATGGATCGACATTGTTAGTTTTAATTTGCGCCCATCGTTTTTATTACTATGGTACCAAAATGCTCAAAATTATTTTCGACTTTTTAGTGTACATTATATTTTATAAAAGCTTGTATTTAAAAAGCTTTTATTTTATAAAACTAATATTTAGGTTTGTACCCTAAATCGTTCATTTTGACTCAGCCATATTGAAATTTTCAAAACTGATCAAAAATTGATAGTCCCCTTCCCTAAAAATCCCTGTATACCAATTTTGATTGAAATCGAAGAAACTAAATCTTTTTCGCCCTTAACTTCCCTCGTTAGAGGAAGGCGGGTACCTGATAATACCATATTACCTATTGTTTTGTTACCGGAACTATAAACGCATACCAAATTTGAAGAAAATCGGATGTATGTAAGTCAGTTAAAATTGGTTAGCAAAACATGAACAAAAATCGTCCATATTGAATCCGCTATATTGAATTTTTAAAAATTCGTATTCCTTATCCGCAAAAATCCCCGTATACCAATTTTGGTTAAAATCGGACAAACTTTGGCGTTTTCCCCATTCCACTCCCCACGCAGGGGGGTAATGGTGTGCCTAATAATACCATATTATTGTATTGTCACCGGAACTATAATCGCACAAATTTTTTTTTAATAGGACATCTATAAGTTGAAGAAAAAAGGGTAAAACACCTGACCTAACCAAATAAATAAATAAAATTTTACTGAACTTCAAACATTGTTCAATCCTATACAGCTGATTGGGTGGAGGCCTTTAAGTCACTAAATATATTAACCTTTCCTTCCCAATATACTCTCTTACGTTAAATATACTTAAAAATTAACCATTCACAATTTAATACACCGGATATATTTTATTTTATTCCTTGGACCAATACTTAACTTCTGACTTTTTTAGTATGTGAAATTTGTATCTTGTTGTCAGCCTAGCGTTTTATTTTTATTGTACTAAAATTTTAAAATTTAAAGACTATTTTGAATTTTATTGCGTTTGCGCTATTTTAAATTATATTAAGTCTATGATTTGCTGATTTAATTTTTTTATCTCGTCTGTTGTAATTTTTACGTCTTATCTTAATGACTGATAGTAATCGTTTTATTTATTTTTTTAATAACTAATAATAAATATTTTTTTTTACTTGGCCTTTCCATCTTCTTTATTTATTTATTTATCAAAAAGTATCTACAGCAAAAATCCAATTACAGACATTAACTTACGGTAGAATAATAATAAAATAGAAATAAGATGTTATATAAGGACATCAAAACACACTAAGTGAGTACAAAAAACATGTTAAAATTTATAACATTAGTACATTTTATAACCTAGCTAGGATTCGAACCCGAAACCTTCCGTGCGGCAGGCCGATACGCTACGCACTGCGCTATGAAGATCGGCCTTTTATTTGTTTTTACAAATGCCTGGTGTGTAAAATATACTATTAAACGTCTCTCATCAATATTTTAATTCCCTAAGCTTTTTCCCAGTGTACATCCGACGCGGCGCTACAAGTGCTACGTCGGAATGTCATCAAATATGACATCGGGCATTCCAGACGGCTCGTGTGCTGTTTATGAGATATTTAACTGCCCTATAAATCAACACCCTACCGAAAACGGGTGTAATTACGAGCGCAGTCAATTTACCACCGCAAGGAAAGTCGAACGCGTCACGTTGCCTGACGCCGCATCGCGACGCCCAAAAAATATAGAAACAAAAAGTACGTTATTTGTATTACAAAGAAAATTCGAGAGAAAAATATTTTTTTCCTTTAATCCTTTATCAGTAACACGATTTTATGGACTGTGCAGTGCAAATTACAAAAACTATAGACTTTACCTATCTTTATACAGGGTCTCCCAAAAGTCGTAGTAGTCCATAATTCCTATCTCCAAAACCAAAAGAGACAGAAAAGTAAATTTTTATATAATTGTGGTTCACAAAAAAGCCTCTTTTTGTAAAGTAGAAAGAGTTTTGGAGAACGGAGAACGAGCTGCCAAATTTTAGTGTCTTAAATGTAACAATTAATGATAAAAATTATATCATTCACAAAACCGATCACATAAAATGAAACAAACACATAGAAACCACGGTAAACAATAATTTACGACCAGTAATTCATAAATTTAAATATTTTCTAAACATTAATTTAGGACTTCAATATAGTATTGTAGTAAAAAAAAGAAGTTAAAAACCTCCAAATCAGTTACTTCAACTGAAAAGAAACTAAAAAACAAAAGATCAAAAGATCTTGAGTGGAAATAACGAAAATTCAAACTTGGATGAGTATCCCACAAGGAACACACAAAGTACCAACGTGAAAAGAGAAATGATTAAACGATGTTTCGCCCTGGGTAATCAGCGTGGGCTCGTCAGTGGTTTCACTGGTCACCCTCCCCATAAATCATTAAACACCATCATACACTTTAATTTCTTTGAATCACTCACAAATAGGCATCGTTAGTATTTCCAATAGGATGATCCTATTAATATATGCAAACAAAACAGGTCAGTCAAGCCAAAGATATTCGAGTTTTGATATGGTTATAATTTCGAACCAATTTCCAACTAATTTTTTACCACTTTTAAAAATTTTGAACCACACTCCTTCCTGGTTTCTTTTTATATTCAAAATGGGGGGTGCAGCCGGACGTCAAGCTACACCCTACTCATTTAAAGCGTAGAGAAAAATAAAAAGCAACTATCCCAAAATTAAGAATTAATTTTGAACTCCTAATATCACCAAAAAGAATTTCGAAAAATCCACTAGCAACCCTGTTTTTTTTTTAAATAAAGTGGGGGGTTCAGGCTGACATCAAGCTACACCCCCCCTCAAAAAAATTTCGCACTTTGATATGCTTATAATTTTAAACTAATTTTGTACAATACAATTTTAACCATCCTAATTTCTGTGATTTTTTATATTTTTTCAAAATGGGGGGTTTAGCCAATTCAAATCCTGTCAGTTTGGGAGGCATAAAAATATCTAGAAACGACTAAAAATCACGTAAGAAAAACTATTTCTATCTTTGTTGGACTTTTGGTACCTAATATATGCATGTGCAAAGCACCTAATTTTTCCAATGGTGCTTCTTAGCTGATGCGGACTATATGAGCACAGAGATCTTTATTGCGCATCCAAATCAATAGTGGATTTTTCTAAATTATTTTTGGTGATATTAGGAGTTCGAAATTAGTTCTTAATTTTGGGATATTTGCTTTTCATTAGTTAGAAATTGCTTCGAAATTATAAGCATATCAAAACTCTAATATCTCTCGGGGAGGGGTGGTGTGTGGCTTGACTGACCTAACAAAACTTAGCAACTACAAGCGCGGATTTGACCTCAAATCTAGGGGGGGAAATGAATATCAATGGTATTTTTTTAAATTTAAAATTAAACTAAATTTGTAAATATATCAATGGTTTCAAAGCGTAGCAGGAGAACATTTTTTAAGAAAATTACCTTAGAAATGCCACTTTTAAAACAAAATTAAACTAATACCGTAAATAGGGAAATTTTGGAACGCTTAAAATTTTGACAACGACAGCCGCTGTGGAGGTGTTTAACAACCACTACCACTACCATGCATCGATTTCGAGTTTTTGGAACACACTAAAAACTGTCACTTGTAAAAAAATTTAGAAATGAGAAGAAATAAAAAATTTTGGCCCAATTTTACAAAATAAATGTTTTATATGTTGGAACGTGTAATATTTTATTATTTTCAAAATTAATTGCGCCAAAATTCTGTAAAATTAACCGGAAAAATAACCACAACCACAATGAAATGGATTCGTAGCTTACGGCAGTGGTAGTGGTTAATTACCACAACGGAATGACGTTTAGCTATTGCGCAAACGCAGTAATTACCACAACCACTACGAAGTGTCAAATAAGCGTTCCAAAATATCCCATTATCAAAGGAGTTATAGCGCCGCAATTTATGCCCTGCTTTTGAAAAATATCGCCACACTTGTTCATTGCCTCGAAAACGTTATCAGGTATGTTTTGATTTAATCTTTTGCCTACTTCTGAACAATATTGTTTCCAAATACTTACTTCTCCGAATAAATAAAAGTTCAGGAATTTGTGTTTTGGATTAATCTAACAGTTTATAGTATTTGGAAACGACTTAAGTTAATTTTGCCTTGATTTTGGCTTCACGTTGTATAAAACTTGGTATGAATACGTTCAGTAACTGTTTGCAGATAACTAAAGCACGGCTTTTTTGGTTACCGATGCAAAAAAACTTTTTTTTTCATCACAGGTGCAAAAAAAGATTTCGGTCCGTTTTTTACTCAAAATTAAAGAGAAATAGCGGAAAATAGTAATATTGAAAAAATCTAATTATTCTTGCCAAAAAATTAAGCCATTTCCGCCAGTTTTCACCAAGTATTTACGAAAAAATCATTTAAAAACATGGTCAAAATATCAAACTGTCAACGATTAAAATGTCGCAACAATCAACGTCACCGGATAAAAAGGCACATCGCCATGGAAACCACCATTGTTATTTCATTTACCAGCCGCCTTGATTTATAGTGTAAAAATGGTGTGTTGCGAGAAGTGCTCTGTGTTCTAGATTTTTAAAAGTATTTTCCTGTTTTCCTTGGATTTTTTCTTAAAGGTACTAAAAAAAATAGTGTTAACAACTCGCGGCTAAACTGTGCTTTTTTTACTCGCATTTTTAAATACCTCGATGCGCTCGTTATTTAAACCAACGCTAGTAAAAAAAGGACTATTTTAGCAACTAGTTGTTAAAACTACTATTTTATGTCCGAAATAATTTTGTCTAAAACTTGTTTATAAATAGATAGTCTACAATGAGGCTACTGCGAACATAGGGGGAATCAAGTCCAATTTACTCTCCGTGCCGTACGACTGAGGTGGATTCGAAGCACGCTGCAGTGTTATCTTTTGGAAATTTATTTTGTTTTTATTATTTTGTTTTATTTCTGCCTTGCTCGAGAAACAGATTGGTAAGTTCTTAATTGAAATAATACATTTTTAAAACTAAAAATGGATGTCTACGAAGTTGCCGAAAAAGTGCAGATGGTCAAATGGTACTATCAAGACAGACCATTGAGACTTATTCAAGAACTTTTTTTGGAGAATTTTGTAAATCGCCCAGAACCTAGTTTATCAACGATTTATAGGTTTGTGCAGAATTTTGAAAAGTTTGGTTGTGTAGCGCCAAGAAACCATAAAAAACCCAGTGTTTTGAATGACGAGCAGGAAGTACGAGATGTGATGATTTGCGCTGCAGTGGAGGAAAATCGAAAGTTAACTAGCCACCAAATTGCCGAAGCAGTTGATACGTCTTCAGCCACTGTCTTACGTGTTCTCAAAAAGAATGGTTATCATTCTTACAAAGCGTCAAAAATGCATCAAATGTTTCCAGAGGACAACTATCGTCGTATAGAATTTTGAGAAACAATGATGGAAAGGGCTAATCGTGATGAAAACTTTCTGAGATCTATTCTTTTCACAGATGAAAGCACTTTTCCATTATTGAATCGTCATAACCCAACACACGTTCGATATTGGTCGAGGAAAAGTTTGCATTTGTATTTTGACGTAAGAACACATTATCCCCAAAAACTAAATGTTTGTGGGGTATTGTAGGGGAACATGTAATTGCAGCAGCATATTATTCCAACTGCAGTTGTTAGGTGGGAGATTTGGTGTAACATGGTTTCAACAAGATGGTTGTCCCGCTCACAATGTTGGCCTTGTTGGGGAATATCTTGATAATGTATTTCCTAATCGGGTTATAAGTACACGGGGAACTATTTTATGGCCAGCTCGATCACCCGATCTTGCTCCTAATGACTTCTATCTGTGGACTTATATCAAAAATAAAGTTTACGGGCATGAAAGGGCTAATAATTTGGAAGAACTTCGGATTAAAATTGAAGAATCTTTTCAAACTATAGGCTCGGATATTGTCTAGCCGAGCAAGGAGGACTTTTCGAACATTTGCTCTATTTTTTTTTTGACTGAGAGAATCTTTTTGGTTTTTAGAATGTATTATTTTATTTTGTTTCTCCTTATTATTTTCATTGTAACACGTTGTCAGTGATAAATCTGATCAGTTGACAATAAAACGCTCTTATTTATCAGTGACAAAAAATAAGAAAATTACGTTATAAAAATGTGCGTATTTATTGACCAAATTCCGGTTTCATTGACTACGCTCCTTACAGCACCGTGGTTAGAGGCGTACTAAATACCAAAGGCAAGTCACGCAAGTGGTGATCGCAAGCCTGAGTATTGGTTGCTTCACTGATAGGTGTGCGGTGTCCCTGCATGTACGTACACTGACAAATTGGACTTCTTCCGGCCTATGTTCGCAGTAGCTTGAAGCGGTCTGTATAATACTGTTCTGTATTTCCAATATCGTGGTTTTCGCGGTAAGTACTTCATGCGTTTGTCTATTCTTGGTGTGACTAATTAAAGGTCAAACTGTCCCAAAATACTGCAAAGAGATTCTAGAACGTCTTTAAAGAAACGTCCTGCAATTTCTCGATTTTTCTCCAAAGACTTCAGGGTTCCCACCAGCATCTTTGTCGTCTAATTTTTTTTGGAGCAAAGGGGGGCCCCCCTAGGACCGCCATTGCCGTAAGAACCGGGTATTTTTAAGTAGTTCATCTAAGCATATGACAAATGAGTTAGACGAGAAAAACTCATTGCTCTTATTAAAAAGTTTTTGGCATTTTACTTAAAAACCTTCAGAGAAAACGGTAAGAAAAAGAAAATACAGGATAATGACTGAAGGCACGACCAGCATCCAAGAATATGCTTTTTTGTAAGCTTTCTTGTATATCTAAGTCAAAATTGCCTTTTGTACCTCTACTGACCATAATCATAGATATCGTCGTAAGGTTGATGTTGACTTCAATCTAGTAAATATTTTTCTTCGTCTCAATTTAGTATAGTGTTTTCGATCTACACTGCTCTCAGATCACCCCCAGTCAGAGCAGTGACGTCACAAATCTGTCCGGGAGTGATCTAAGGGCGATGCCGAATCCGAATACAAGCACCCGACTTCGTAAATCGAACAAGTTTACGCTCTAAAATTCATTACATAACCCCAGATTCTGTTTTTTTTCTTTTTAACTTTACGTGATATATTTTCATCAGGCTCCTAGGGGGGGTTCACGCAAAGGGTGTTTAGTAGTGGCATTCAACCCAAAGCTTTATTTTACCACTTTATATGTATGTTGAAGTACCACTTTTTGCATATAATTCATAAGTTTTTCTCTATTTTAAGGCACATTAAAGACCTAATGTTCATAAACTCGACTTTCTGTCCATTTAAAAAAAAAAAGATGCCATAAACGTTTTCAAACCCTCCATGAAAATGCTCGATATCGCTTTTTTGGGATTTTGTCGAGATCCAACTGCATGAAAATGGGTATCGCATTGAACTGACTAATGACACCAATAATAAGCTGTTAGCACTTCAAATATTCCTGCAAAAAGTAGGTATATTCCTTTATTTTAATTATATTATTATGCTCTAAACTTATTAGTACGAGATCCGGCTGCAAATTTTTTGACCGATCGTGTAACCCCTCAAAATATTTAAAAAGTTGAAAATTAGTACTCACTCAACTCCTACATTTTTTATATTACTAGGAGATATTTTGGAGAAAAGGAGAAACAAATATTTAAAGAAAAAATATTGTATCTCCGCCACTGGTGGTCTGAGCCTAACAGTTGCTACACTGTTTAAGAGATAATTTTATACGCTTTTAGTGTGGCACCATAAATTTTTGTGTGTCAAAAAAATGAGTCAAAAACAATTCTTTTTATGGCATTTGCGGCCAAATGCCGACTGGCACCATAAGCTTTCTGGGAATGGTGAGTATTAATCTACAATTTGCAGCCGGATCTCGTACTATATTGGCTTTAAAAAAACAAAAAAAAAGTAAAATGGGCAAAAATAACCTTAAAACGCGTTCAAATCGCTTCATAAAAACCCAAAAGTAAATCGCATTGAAAACTTATTCAGAGCCGCGTGAAAATGTAGTAAAAAAATTTTATTAAAAGAAACTTTTAAAGAACAAGCTTTTATTAAATGAACTTAAAAGTAGAAAATATTTTTTTATCTTTCTTATACCGTAATAAAAGCGATATGCAGAAATTAAATATTTTAACTTTAGGTATCGTATATCGGTCACATCGACGATTCACTAAGAAACAATCTCACCCTTTCTCAGCTTCTTTAGATGAAAGCATTATGTTTATTATTCGAATAGAAGAAGAATTTAGTTCTTCTTTTGTAGTTCTCTCTTTGTCACCGTAAAGTTAAAATTTTTAATTTGGGCCCATCGCTTTTATTATGGTATAAGAAAGATAAAAAATTATTTTTTTTAAAATTTTTAGATTTGTATCCTAAATCGTCCATTTTGAATACGCCATATTGAAATTTTCAAATCTGATCAAAAATTCATCATCCCCCTCCTTAAAAACCCCTGTATGCCAATTTTGATTGAAATCGAAAAAACTAAATCTTTTTCCCCCTCCACTTCCCTCGTTAGTTACCGGAACTATAAACGCGTACCAAATTTGAACCCAATCGGATGTGAATAAATCAGTTAAAATTGATTAGCAAAATATAACCGAAAATAGTCCATTTTTTTCCCCCCTCCACTCCTCTCGTAGGGGGGAGGGGTGCCTAATAATGACATATTATTGTATTGGCACCGGATCTATAAACGTGTGCCAAATTTGAAGGCAATCGGATGTGTATAAGTTAGTTAAAATTGGTTAGGAATAGATGACCAAAAATCGTCCATCTTATATCCGCCATATTGAATTTTTAAAATCTGATTATAAATTCCTTATCTCCATCTCTAAGTGCCCCTACACACCAAATATCAACGAAATCGGGCGTACTTCAACTGTACCCCCCTCCACCCCCTTGGAGTAGGGGGGAGCTGTCAATTTCGTGACACTATATTCTTGTGTTGTCACCGCAACGATATAAGCATGCCAAATTTGAAGCCAATCGGATGTCGGGAAATGGGTCAAAATTAAGTTGCAAGATTCCACCCGACCAAACATAAATACATTATGGCAAGTTAAATAAAAGCTTGTAATTAATTAAAAAGAATCGCGGAAAAAAAACCATGTATTTTCTCGCTGCCTTCTATATAATATATTTTTGTTTAGAGTCGTCAAACTAATAAATATAAAGTAAGTATTTCAATCAAAATTATTTTATTTATCTAATTTATTAAATCAATTCTTTCATAACTCCAGTTTTTGAGAGGCACATTTAAATTTAAAATCTTAAAAGGCGTTGAACCAACCTGAGAGAAAATTGCCTTTGGGTCATCCAATTTCGATGTGTTTTACAAATTTTCGCTGAAATTGTTTAATATAGGACAAAAACAAGTAACATTATCCTAACAAACATCGATCTACTGGTACTTTACTAATATTTTACTTTGACCGCTGGCAACTGCTGGCAATGATGTGCATTTTTTTATCATTTTATATGACAGAGTTTGCATATTTTAAAAAAGTGCCAAAAAAGCAAGATTTTAGTACTTTGTTTTTAATAAAGCAAGAAATTGCACTTAATTGATAACTTGATAAAACCTTCTTTAAAAATATATCCAGTGATTTAAAAATATTTTGCTATCAAGTTTTTTGCTGAACTCAATAGAGTCTAAATAAATGTTACTCGGTAAGAACTTAATGATCACTTTATTTACTTTCAGCTGGATCATTTATTTTCCGTTACTAATTTAACGGCTAAGTGTGGATTATGGACAACCACCGTTTATGACTTTTCCCTGCACAGTTTTATGTTCATAAAGGGATTATGATTGTGTGTCCTTCGCCAACATGACACGACGCAAAGTCGTTAGGAGTTTTACGTCTTAGCAAATATGTTCGTGTTCGTTTCCAAAGTTGGTATCAAAATAATTTAGATCTCTAAATAACTAATTTTCTTTCTTACCAAGTTTTGTGACTTCAAAAGCTTTCAAACTAATTTGTTAAATATCCAACTCCCATATTATTTGTTTAAGATCATAGTTGCGATAAGTTGAGATGCAGTTTTTAAAAACACTGCACGCATGTAAATCCGCCAAAACACCAGAATCTTACTACGATCTATATTTAAGTCTACCAGACGTCCCGCCTTTAAGGGTACAGTCCCATCTTTTGACCCCTTTGTCCCGCATCCCGAAAAAAGTTGTCGGGACCGGCAACTTGAGACGATGGCGAAGCACCTGCAATTAAGGGATCAGGGAGGAAAGAGAGGGCCATATGGCGGTCGAGGGACTGGTGACGAAAGAGTTGCCCCTCCTAAGACTGCCAGTGAAAGCACCGCTTAAACCATGGAGGCTCGATAAAAAGTACCAGGTCACAATACCGGAACGGAATGAGTGGCAAAGGGAAGAATTCCGAACGGAATTAAGCAGAGAGGCGACGGTCTGCTACACGAATGGCTCTAAACTGTCAGCCAAGCAGACAACAGGCGCAGGAGTGTACGCGGAAAGTCTAGAACTTCAGGAGAGAACACACTACGGTGTTTCAGGCGGAGGTGTATACCATTATCATGGCAGCAACCCTACCCTAGGTCAGAAATGGCAGGAGGGACATATACATATGTTCCGACAGCCAGGCTGCCCTCAAGGCTCTAAGTGCACCCAAAATAGTCAGTAGTCTGTTGGAGGAGTGCGCTGAAGAACTGCAAACACTGGCTCAAGACAAAAGGGTGACACTGATGTGGGTCCCTTTCCAGACTAGGGGTCTAAACCCAATACATTGGACCGGAACCTCTTCTGGGAATAACAAGGAAACAGGTACAGAGTGAGCTCAATAAATGGGCGAACAATGAACTGAAGACGTCCTGGAGGCAAGAGTCAAAGGGCAGACAGTCCAAGCTATTCGTGGATGGTCCGAATGTAGCCAGAACTAAATGGCTCTTAGGCAAGACCCGAAAGGATATTGGACTGCTGACAGGGATACTGACTGGGCACAATCGGCTGAACAAACATCTGACGCAAATAAGAGTAGCAGGATATCCCGTGTGTCCCGCTTGCGGGCTCGAAGAGGAATCGGCGCAGCACTTGATAGCACAGTGTGACGCATATGCCAGATCAAGGCAACTGAAGTGAAGATTTCCCACGATAGAGGAAGAAGAGCTGCACTCGCTCAAATGGGCCGACATACTGAACTTCGTAAAGAAGACAGGGAGGCCCGGAGAGAGAGTAGCAGCGGAAGTAGGGGCTTAGGGGTAATGAACGGGGTATGGCAGAAAGGTCCCATGAAGAGGCCTAATTGCCAGGCCCACGGGCCGCCCCTATACTACTACTACTAATACTACTACTACTGTCGGGACCGGCAAATGTCCCGTTTTTTTGTTGAGGTCCCATTTTTGTCAGCGGTTCCCGAGTGAAATAAAAAATAATTTGCCATAAGGGCAATGTGCCAAGGCAAAATAGTTTAGGTAGTTCTTTGTTTAACACATTGCTCCTATGGCACCGTTTTTCTTTCAATGAGCATTCAAGATAAAGGTAACATATGGAATATTTTTGGACGAAAAGATCTATCGAAGTTTTAAAAAATATACAGGTTGTACTTCTAAATTTGACATATGCGATGACATTGGACAATTTTGGCATACAAAATTTCATTGTTTACTTAAAGTTATGCAACTTGAGAAAAGAAGGGGTTACATTTATAATGGATAACCCTGTATTCTACATTTTAAACTCCATTTTACATAAAAGTCAAATAAGGGGGTTTCGCTTAGCAGGGCAGTAGTATTAACAAATGTATCTTACGACAACTCTCACAAGTTCAATACAATCTAAATTCAAATTGATATCGAGTCGAAAACGCTTATGTAAACGTAGGAATCTTTTCACCTTTAACAGGTCAACTGTTTGCACGTTGGCGTTGTTCATAGATTAACCAGAAAATTCATCAGGTGTTCCGATTTTTTGATCGATTACCCAAGGGCTAGTACGTGATAGCCACACCATACCACCACGCACACCAGGTGGGTAAACAGTAGTGGATACCCATCGTCAATATCAATAAGCTTTATAGTATACTATACTACCTGCTATTGCAGCCGAGCCAAACTTGGACTTTCCTCTTGCTCGCGGCAAAAACAAAAGACCGGCCGTTTCATTTTTTATTCATGATCCTAGGGAGTCTATTACAGAACTCTTGAACACTACAAAATCCCTAAAGCGTTTATTTTTCAACTGAAAAAAAGTAACAAAATTTAAAAAGGGATTTAGTGAGGGTAAATAAATAACAAAATCAATGAATACGAGCTTTCCCTCAAAAAAGGTAATGGTAACTGTAGATCCGGATTTCGCACTTGTGGTGCTCATCAGTACGGTGCTAGGAATTGGGAGATAATGATGATGAAAAAATCTGACACATGATTCATGTAAAAGACAACCATCTGTCAAATTGCAGAATCGGCAGATGTACCTTCAATTTGAAGGAAAATTAAGCGTCTCTACGGAGACAGATATAATTATCTTTACAGATATCCTAAGCTCTGGAGTTGATACATTTAAAAAGGCATTTAGTGAGAGTGAATAAATAACAAAGTCAATGAATAGCGAGCTTTCCTCAAAAAAGGTAATGGTAACCGTGTGGTGCTCATCAGTACGGTGCTAGGAATTAGGAGATAATGATGATGAAAAAATCTGACACAGGATTCATGTAAAAGACAACCATCTGTCAAATTGCAGAATCGGCAGATGTACCTTCAATTTGAAGGAAAGAAAGACAGATATAATTATCTTTACAGATATCTTAAGCTCTGGAGTTGATTTAAAAAGGGATTTTGTGAGGGTGAATAAATAACAAAATCAATGAATGGCGAGCTTTCCCTCAAAAAAGGTAATGGTAACCGTAGATCCGGATTTCGCACTGTTGGTGCTCATCAGTACGGGTCTAGGAATTAGGAGATAATGATGATGAAAAAATCTGACACAGGATTCATGCAAAAGACAACCAGAAGTGTCAGATCTTTTCATCATCATTATCTCCTAATTCCTAGCACCGTACTGATGAGCACCCCAAGTGCGAAATCCGGATCTACGGTTACCATTACCTTTTTTGAGGGAAAGCTCGCTATTCATTGATTTTGCGATTTATTAACCCTCACTAAATCTCTTTTTAAATTTATTAACTCCAGAGCTTAGGATATCTGTAAAGATTATATCTGTCTCCGTAGAGACGCTTAATTTCCCTTCAAATTGAAGGTACATCTGCCGATTCTGCAATTTGACAGATGGTTTTCTTTTACATGAATCCTGTGTCAGATTTTTTCATCATTATTATCTCCTAATTCCTAGCACCGTACTGATGAGCACCACAAGTGCGAAATCCGGATCTACGGTTACCATTACCTTTTTTGAGGGAAAGCTAGCTATTTATTGATTTTGAAGAAAAAATAGTTTCCAAATATTAAGCATCCTACGCACAAGTACACTGCGCACTCCAAGAGCACCTGTCAGAGATGAAGGTAGAGGGAGAATCAACTTGCGGAGAATGCTGGGAAGAGGACGAATCAGATCAGAGAGGGAATCTGGAGAAAGTGTTCGAGCTGGAACACCATCCGACGCTCAAATGGTCGGACATCCTGACCTTTATCCAAGGGAAGGGAAGGTTTGGCCGTGGGAGAGTGTTGGTGTGAGGGGGGAGCTCTGGACAGTATTTTCCACATGAAGTTTATACAGATTTAATTGACGTCAACTGTCAGCGAGAATTTTCGATCTGACGGTGACGTTTGGTAATTTTGTTTCTCCCTAAAAAGACAGTTTGTCACAGTTGGGCCAGTGCCGCATAGTTTTCTTTAATTTTACTTTAATCAAGTGTAGTGAAGTAAATTCGTAGGGACTTTCAAGAGAAAGCTAAAAAAAGGGTATATTTTTTCATATTTGGCATAGTGATATCTAATACCAAAAGCTAAAATTCCAGTCGAAGATTCCCTATTTTCCGGCCCCAGAAACCAAGATGGCGGCTGTCAAAGTTACGAAAAAACGTGTTTTCTGCATTTTACGCAAAATCACATTGAAATTAATTGGGTAATAGTGAAAAGGTCCCACTTAATCCAAAAATATAAAAAAGAGTTGACATATGTCACTTCACAACAAAATGGCCGCCAGATTTCAGAAATTTAGTTTTTCTTAGATTTTCTTTTTACACTTTAAGTGATGATCTTTTCTGATGGCTCATATTAAACCTACTGACCGGCTTCTTTATTTCACAGTAAAAAAGCTCTGCTACAATTTCAAAAAACATCTGATTTAACATTTGATATTTAAAATGGTGGCCAAACTTTCGAGTAAAAAGTAATTTTCCCCTTCTGGTGTGGTATTTACACTAACGTCATGCAATATATCAATTTATACTAAATCAAGCATGCTGGTCTCAAAAATTGCAAAAAAAAATTACCAAATCAAGATGACCGCGACTAAAATTAAGAAACGTCAGTATTTTTCTGCACGTTAGCAATTTTGCACAAAACAAAGCAGTTATAGAATGAGTTAAATTAGTTTTAAGTTTTTGAATTTAAAAAATTTTTAATGCTTCAGTTAAAATGGCGGACTATTAGGTAAAATAAGTGTTTTTTTGTTTGTTCCTTAAGTTAAACACAAAGCACGTGGCAGAATATTGCGTTGAGCTAAGTAAGACATAGCCATTCAGAAATAAAAGCAGTTTTAGGAGGAGCTAAATTAGTTTTAAATTTTTGTGTAAAAAAAATCAAATTTTAATATTTCAGATAAAATGGAGGACGATTAAGTAAAAAAAAGTTTTATTTTGTTTTTTTCTCAAGTTAAACAAAAAATACATGATAAAATATTAGATTTTATCACACTAAAGATACAGATTTCCAAAAAAAAAGAGATATGTCATTTTCGTGCCAAAATGGCGGCGATTAAAATTAAAAAAAAAAACATTTTTTTTTCTGCCCGTTTACAATTCTTCACAAATAAAAGCAGTTTTAGGATAAGCAAAATTAATTTTAAATTTTTGTATAAAGAAAAATAATAAATCAGTTAAAATGGCGGACAATTAAGTAAAAAAAGAGTGTTTTTTTTGTTAAAAATTTTCGTAAGATAAACAAAAAACACTTGACAAAATATTTAAGAACAAGTGACATGTCATCTTATAGTCAGGTATTATCGTCATTTCTAAATATTCCTACGCGGTTTCTTAGATACTGGATTCTTGCTAAAAACTTTTATATCTGATATGTTTTTCTTTAACAAAACTATAGTCCTAATATTTTGCCAAGTGTTTTTTTTATCTTATTTTTAACTTAAGTGTCCGCCCGAGGAATAATTTTTTTTTTTTTTTACACAAAAATTTAAAACTAATTTAGCTCATTCTGAAACTGATTTTCTTTGTGCAAAAATGTAAACGGACAGAAAATAGTTTGTTGTTTTATATTTCAGTCGCCGCCATATTGATTTGTGAATGACATATGTCACTTTTTTTTATTTTTGAAATGGCTATATCTTAATTAGCACAACCCAATATTTTGCCAAGTACTTTGTGTTTAACTTGAGGGAGAAACAAAAAAAAAACATTTTTTTTTTTACTTAATCGTCCGCCATTTTAACTGAAGCACTAAAATTTCTTTTTTTATATACAAAAATTTTAAATAATCCTAAAACTGCTTTGGTTTAGCAGAAAAATAGTGACGTTTCTTAATTTTAGTCGCGGTCATCTTGATCTGGGAATGACATGTGTCATTTTTTTTGCAATTTTTGATATATTGCATGCCGTTAGTGTAAACAGCGCACCAGAAGGGGAAAAAATTACTTTTTTCTCGATAGTTTGCCCGCCATTTTGAATATCAAATATCAAAAAAAAAAATTTTAAAATTGTAGCATAGACGAACCCATCGCTAATAGTATCTACCAAAAAAAATATATATATTTTTTTAATGTTGTCTATAGGTTAATAAGGTCTCTTATATTTTTGACATAGCAAGCGCCATCTTTGTACCCGCTTATAAACTCTAATCTTTTTTATTGTAAGATCATGAAGCCGGTCAGTAGCTTTAGTATGACACATTAAAAGAGATCATCACTTAAAAAGTAAAGGAAAAATCAAAGAGAAACGAAATTTTTCTATCTATCCGCCATTTTGTTTTTTAAGTGACACATGTCAACTTTTTTTTACATTTTTGTATTAAGTGGGACCTCCTCACTATTGCCCAAATGATTTCGATTTGATTTTTCTGAAAACGTAGATAACACATTTTTTCCTAACTTTGACAACCGCCATATTGTTTTCCGGGGCCGGAAAATAGGGGATTCTCGACTGGAATTTTAGCTTTTGGTATTAGGTATTACTATGCCAAAAATAAATAATATACCCTTTTTGCAGTTTCTTTTTACGAATTTACTCCACTAGTGTGCATAATATTGTTATTAAAATTTCATAAAACTTTTTTTTGCATAATTTTTGATCAATTTTATTTTACGGATAAAAGCACACCTTTCATGAATGCATCAATTTAAAATATTTGTCCACATTTCCAGCCATGTGTGCAAGTGCAAACAATGAAAAATAACACTAGTGCATTTCAAACTAGATTTACTGGTGGCACAGCTGTAAGTTATTTTTTAAATTCTTCTTCTTCCATGGCCGAAATTTCTGTCAGAAAAAACCTAACCTAAAAACTTCAAATATGACAACAACAACAATCTAGGGCGTTTGGATTTCTGTCAACATTCAAACCTGGTTTTGTTCAGTGGATTAGGTTTCGTCCAAATAAAAATGGAACGGACTGTGGTCGCCGAGCCGAGAGCCCCCTCTTCTACTACGCATGCGCAGTTTGGCTCGAAGATTGTCCTGCGAGCCTTTGGTTTGCGTAGGTCAATTTGTGTGCGAGTGGGTCCAAACTGAAGGAGCGTTCAGTCTCTGGCGCTGCTCGTCAGATAATGATATTTCGTACAAGCTTCCTGTTGGGGACATTTTAGAACGCTTATTTGACACCTTGTCATGGTTTTTGTTATTACTAAATTTGCGCAGTAGCCAAATTCATGTTGTTTTGGTCATTAACCCTAACCATCTTCATAACCAAAGGGTTTGCATTCGTTGTGGTAGTGTTTTTTTTACTTAGAAATGTAACATGTAACAAAATACAGGGTGTTTCAGAACTTATGTATGAAAGACGTGATTTCTAATACTGGTCGGTGTACGAAATGATGATTCATTTCGCTTAAATTTTTTCAAAAGTTTTCCCAAAAAAATAACCAAAAATGTGCTAAAACATTTGGGTTGTTTTCCAGTGGTCTCTTACAGATTTTAACAAACATTTTAGCTTGTTGCAATATAAGCAGGGAATCTTGTATATTACATTTGAGTGATGTTCTTTCGGGGTTTTGGTTTTAAGATTCGTGTAGAAATGTTTTCCAATGGTATTTTCATTCTTGTAAGCAACGCTGATTTTTTCTTATTTTAATGTATTTGCTAAAGACTCAGATAATCCTTTAATATATGGTATTTTTAAATAACAATAATGGTTCTTTATTAGTATTTGTCTTATATAGTCGAGATTTTTTTTTTCAAAATTGTTGTTTCGAAAGTTTAGTTGCTCTGTTTTTTAGGTTTTGAATGAATGAATGAATACTTTATTCAAAATCCAAACTAAAAAATAATTACAATTAATATAAAATCTGATTAAATAAATAAAATTTGATTAAATAAATAAAAATAATAACAAAATAAAATAATTTAAGGAATATAAATAAAGTAGTATTTCTGCCAGCGCGTAGCTTTTCCCACTTTCATCAATATATACTCTTAGCGCAATATAAATATGTTATTTATAGTTAATAGCTACTATACCTACTAATGCTAGATAATTTTTTAAGGTTTAGTTTATATGTAAAAAAGTTCCAAAAGAAAGAAGAACTTAAATGGATTTATTTTATTCGAATTAGAATTAGAATAGGTGACTATGCTTGTTTAAGTTTTTTGGTATTTTTGAATAGTTTCCTTTACGGAAAGCAGGATTTAAAATGATGAGAATGATATTAATCTTGTGTTTAAGAGGATGGTGAGAATGAAAATTGATAAAACGTTCCTAGAAAGTTAGTTTATGATACTGCAGTATACTGATAAAATGTTTGTTTTCGATCGAAATATTTTAGTATCTAAAAATGAGATGGATTTATCTGGTGCTTCAGGTTCTATTGTGAACTGGAGTCTAGAATGAAAGCTATTGAAAATATTTGGTATTAAACCTTACTTAGTACTACTGGCGCAACTAAATTTTTTTGTCCATATAAAACAAGATAATGATTTAGGTATATAGCATTTCGATTGCTAATTCAAATAGTGGTAATGACTGAGTAAATTTCGGATGTATTTTATGAACGAATAGTATAAAACTTAAAAGATTTTTTTATCAAAATTCTTATCTTAGATCTTATTTTCCAGAAATTTTATCAGATTAAGGGCCGTATTCATATACAAACCAACAGTGACTTTTAAATTAACTGGTTAAACTAGCTTCTTTATTTTTTTCTATTTTATTTTAGAAACCTTGAAGATGATGTAAAATACATCGAAACGTCGGTAAATTTAAATTTCATTTTCTGACCTTAAACCCACAAAACTGCACAAAAGTTAAATTTTACTTCTCTGCCTCTTTTGTTTCTGGAGATATTAGGGTAGACTCGGATTTTTGGGACACCCTGTATGTGGGAACGCTCTGCCGACTATAATCATAGATACCATAGCTTTAGGGTTAACTTCAATTTATTAAATATTTTCTTGATTGAACATTGACTTAATTAAGTCTACGAATAGGGTCCTTGCTAGAGAACGAACCGAAACCTTTTTGGGATGATTTTTTGCCGTCATCCTTGTGGCATTGTCGACTAGATGGACTGATGGACACGGGCAATATTTATTGAGTCCAGTAGGCGGGTAGATTGTGACGGACGCCGAACGCGGGCCAACCTGCGTTTCCACATTCCCGACATACGTGCTTTTAATGAGCGGATCTTCTACGGCTCTTTCTTGCCTTTCGGTCGACGCGACTGTCGCATGTCCCCGCTTTTAAACGTTTCAGATCTTCCGAGATTTTTGCATCAATGAATTGGGACCATAGAGAATATCATATAAGAAGAGTGTTTCCTTCTATCGTGAAACGTTGGTAACGTGACAGTAGCGTCACCCTTGGCTACTGCCACAACTAAACTTTTGTGTCCTCGGTCTCTCTCATCCCGATGCAAATGAAACAAGATAATGATTGAGTTTCTAGGTATATGGCATCTCGATTGTTAATTCAAATAGAGGTAATGGCTGAGTTAGGAAGATGACAGAAGTAGAAAAATAGTACAAAACTTATAAGATTTGTTATCATTTCTTACCTTAGATCCTATTTTCCGGAAATATAAAGGAACAAAACGGTATTCATAGTCGTGCAAGATTGCCTTTAGGAAGCCTTAAGGCCGTCTTCTGCCAAGGAATATAAAATTGAAGGACACCTCGAAGGCCGCCTTCGTCAAAGAAACCTCAAAGCTCCCTTCAAGGAAGGACCATGAATACAACCTTAGATATTTTGGAGTTTGCACTTGGCATTTTTAATCTGCTTCAAAACAAAAATACATTTTTCAAAAACGAATAGTTTTTTTTGCAGTTTAGTAATTCCTCACCTTTTGTAGTTATATTCGGGTTAATCGTATTTAAATACCCATAGAAATGTAGGGCCACTATGCGCTGCTGGAATTTGTCGATCCCTATCTATTGAGCACTCTTGTATTTTTTTTAGAGGGCGTGCTATCCTTTAAAAAAAAGGAAAGAAAGGAAAGGAAAAGACATCCCTGCCTCTAAAAATTTCCATTATGCTCCACGAGGGGAATTTCAAACAAAAAAAAAAACTCTCGTATGAACTGCATTAGGAACATTTTAGAACGATTTAAATGTTTACAACTTTGACAGCCGTTATGAAAGTGTTTAACAAGCGGTACCACTCCAACCAGCCGATTCTAACAAAGTTTCTGGAACATGCACATCTAAAAGCATAATTTGTAAAAATTTTTAATAATTTTTTTTTTGAAGTTTTTTTCTGGCTGAACTGAGAGAGACAATGCCTATTCACACTGTGCAAGTGCGAGAGAGATAAAAGTACATGAGATTGCCTCTTTAAACTTCGAATTTTGCGTTTGTCTCTAACATTTCGGCAAAATGCTCGTTTCTCGCCAATTCAGAAAGGATTACTCTATAAATTAGTCACTTTGTCTGAATCTTTTTTCGCTTTCCCAAAATTTTAATTTTTATTAGCATTACGTCTTATGGAAAATTGCTTTGTTTACCCTACAGTCAACATTTTTACAAGCTTTTATTTAACTTGCAATGTACCTATCTATCTATATAAGATGAGGGTTAAAAAATGTTTTTTTTTAAGAAATCCAAAAACAAGTTGTGTGAATAGACCCCTTTCTAAAAATATTAGTTAACTTTGGATTTTTCTAAAAACAAATTTCTAATTCGCTAGGGTCACTGTTCCATTTAAAGCCTTACACAATTATTTTTTGAGGATTTTTGACACATGGATTAGGAAATGTTAAAAAAAAAGTACACGAGCGTTTTTCTTTTTCCATAAGCTTTCCAACAAGGTGCCACAAGCGGGGCCTTCTCATTTGAAAAAAAAAGTTGTATGTTAATAGACCCCTTTCTGAGGGTTCTTTCACAAAAATTTTATGCTGAAAATTTTGATTTGTAAAAATATTAATTAATGTGTTTTTGGATTTTTCCAAAAAACAAATTTCCAACCCGCTTGGGGCAATGATTTTGACACATGAATTGACAAATGTCAAAATAAATTACACGAGCGTTTTTTTTCCATAATCTTTTCAACAAGGTGCCACAAGCGGGGTCTTCTCATTTGAAAAAAAAATTGTATGTGTAGACCTCTTTCTGAGGGTCCGTTTACAAAAATTTTTTGCCGAAAATTTTAGCTGCTAAAAATCTTAGTTTTGGATTTTTTGAAAAAACAATTTTCTACCCGCTACGGCATATATTCCACTTAAAGTCTCCACCCTGTATATAGAACCAACATATTATGTAACAAAGTTATGTTTGTTCGGGTGTAATGCTTATATAGTTGCGGTGACAACACAAGAATATAGTGTGATGAAGGTGACAGATCCCTCCTAGTCGAAGGGAGGGGGGTACAGTTGAAGTACGCCCGATTTCGTTGAAATTTCTGGTGGAGGGGGATACAGTTGAAGTACGCCCGATTTCGTTGAAATTTGGTACGAAATTCAATATGGCGGATTCAAGATGGACGATTTTTGGTCATCTTTTGCTAACCAATTTTAACTAACTTATACACATCTGATTACCTTCAAATTTGGCACGCGTTTATAGTTCCGGTGACAATACAATAATATGTCATTATTAGGCACCCCTCCCCCCAACGAGGGGAGTGAACGTGGGAAAACAGCTAAAGTTTGTTTTATTTCAACCAAAATCGGTATACGGGGGCTTTTGGAGATAAGGAATACGAATTTTTGATCAAATTTTGATAATTCAATATAACGGATTCAAGATGGATGATTTTCGTTCATGTTTTTCCAACCAGTTTTAACTGACTTATCCACATCTGATTGTGTTCAAATTTGGTATGCGTTTATAGTTCCGCTGAAAATACAACAATATGGTATTCTCAGGTACCCACCTCCCTCTAATGAGGGAAGTGGAGGGGAAAAAGATTTAGTTTGTTCGATTTCAATCAAAATTGGCACACAGGAGTTTTTAAGGAGGGGGATTATGAATTTTTGATCAGATTTGAAAATTTAGACGATTAAGGGTACAAATCTAAAAATTAAGAGTATGTGTTCAAATTTGGTATACGTTTATAGTTCCGGCGATTATACAATAATATGGTATTATTAGGTACACACTTTCCTCGTTAGAGGGAAGTGGAAGGGCGAAAAGATTTAAATTGTTCGATTTAGGTAAATCAAAATTAGCATACAGAGGCTTTTCGGAAAGGGGATATGATTTTTTGATCAGATTTGAAAATTTTAATATGACGTATTTAAAAAGACGATTTAGGGTACAAATCTAAAAATTAAAAAATAAATTTTTATTAAAAAAACTTTTAGAGAACAAGGTTTTATTAAATACACTCAAAAGTAGAAAATAATAATAATAGCGATGGGCGCAAATAAAAAAAATTAACTTTACGGTGACAAAGAGAGAACTACAAAAGAAGAACTAAATTCTTCTTCTATTCGAATGATAAACATAATGCTTTCATCTAAAGAAGCTGAGATTACCGTGCTTGCCAAGTCTTTGAAAATATCCTAAGGTTATAGAGTAATACAAATGTTTCTTAGGTGAATCGTGTGAATGTGACCGATATACAATACCTAAAGTTAAAATTTTTAATTTGCGCCTATCGCTTTTATTATGGTATAAAAAAGATAAAAAATTATTTTCTACTTTTGAGTCATTTAATAAAAGCTTGTTCTTTAAAAGTTTTTTTTAATAAAAATTTTTAAAAGGCCATCACGCTGACTTCGACAATTTGTTAGACAGGCCTATATTACGTGAGTAGAGCGTCGTGTTCACATATCGCTGCCCTAGTATTACAACATTTCTTTCAAATTACTTTCATCAGAAGATACATATATTATTTCGCAGTCGAAATATTTTTGCAAGACTCGGACGATTGCAACGAATTACGTCTAAAGGAGTAAAAAATTTGAAACTTTGTTGAAGTACCGTCCTCTGCACTTTCCACTTTGCAAGTAGACACTTTTTACAGGGAGAAACTGGTGGAAGACAGAAAAGAAAATTGGAACAAAATGACATCAACTGGCGAATGCCGTTTCCATTCGAGCAGAATCGCAAAAACCGGGGCGTTCAGGCCGTAACGTCACTACGCTCTCTTTGCTCGATCGAGTTCCTAGTCGATCGCACTCATTGCAAAAAGCCCGTGCGCGTTGCGATTTACTCAGATACCAACCGCGCGCATGTCTTTTTTCTTTATGCAATTACATTGTTTTAAATGCACGGAAAAAATTAATAAAAGTACCAAGAGGATATATGTTGATCCAAGCGTAACTTATATAGTCCTCAATATTAGTGAGTCGTTAAAACAAGTATACACAACAACTTGGAACGACATTTAAGCGCTTCTTAAGTTGTTTCAGCAAATCCAAGTAGTACATAGGGGAAAGTAAAGAGACTATGTAAACTAACAATTCTCATACTTAATCCAACACAAAATTCATACTCCAACAACGAAAAATAATCTTGAATTGAAGAAATAGTATCCTTTATTCGACCAGTTTGCCTGCTTGGAATAATAATTGTTATACTTAATCCAACGCAATTTTTGATCAGATTAAGAATAAGAATTCCTTGGATCAAGGATAGTCGAACTAATATAAAAACATCTTGTACTCGCACAAGTTTTACATATTTAAGAGAAAATTGTTCTCATTAGAAAAAAGTCTTTTTTTATACCTTCATCAAAAGATGATTTTAGCAACTGTCTGCAGATAACTAAAGCAGGGCTTTTTTGGCTACCGATGCAAAAAAACTTTTTTTTTAATGACGGGTGCAAAAAAAGATTTCTGTCCGTTTTTTACCCAAAATTAAAGAGAAATAGCGAAAAATAGTAATATTGAAAAAAGCTAATTACTCTTGCCTAAAAATTAAGTCATTTCCGTCAGTTTTCACCAAGTATTTACAAAAAAATAATTTAATAAAATCTTCAAAATATCAAACTGTCAAAGATTAAAATGGCGCAACAATGAACGTCACCGAGTAAAAAGGCACATCGCTATGGAAACGATTGTTATTTCATTTACCAGCCTCCTTGATTTCTAGTGTAAAGATAGTGTGTTGCGAGAAGTACTCTTCGTTCGAGATTTTTAAAAGTATTTTCCTGTTTTTCTTGAGTTTTTGATAAAGGTATTTAAAAAAAATGAGTTCACAACTCGCGGCTAAACTGTGCTTTTTTTTACTCACGTTTTTAAATACCTCGCTGCGCTCGTTATTTAAACCAACGCTTGTAAAAAGGTACTATTTTAGCCACTAATTGTGAAAACTACTAGTTCGGTATCGAAATAAAGTCTTCCACAGTTCACTTTTATTATAAAAAAAAGTACGACATCTGTCACACAATTTTTGGAGCTCTTTTTCATTTGTAAAAACTCTTTTTTTATTAATTGTTTTTAGCAAGCACGCTAAAAAAAACTTCTTTTAAGCATTTGTTTGTACACTTGTAGGGCACACTCTCTTTTTCTTTAAATTAAAAACACCTGTCACGCAGTTTTTAAACTGTTTTCATTTGTAAAAACTTTTTTATTTTGAAAAACCGATCAAAAACACTTTTTTTAAGGCGCTGGAAAAATCTGTCGCGATAAATTTGAGCCGCAAGATTTGAGTTTCTGCAAGCTCCACCGTATACTAATAGCATGTCTTGATTGGAAAACATTTTTAATTCCGTTTAATTTCACACCAAACGGCAAAAAAACTCGCGAAAATAATAGCGTCAGGTACACTCGCGCGACTGACAACCTTCACATTAAACATCGGAATGCACTATGCACTGTGCTGTAGAGAGGATAGAGGGTCAGAGGTCAGAGACTCACGTATGCAGCGAATTGCGTTGTTGCCAAGTGTTTTTTAAATCTTTAACTCAAAGAAAATCATTACTCTATTTTTATAAATTTTTTTAAATTTAAAGGATTTAGAGGAAATATTTATTTTTATTTATTTGGAAATGGCCCTATTGTAAAATGGTTAAAGTTAGACATGAATATTTGTAAAATTCTGGTAGAAGTAGTATGAACTTTTTGATTTGTTTTGACTCCTCGCTTTCATCAGTTAAAAGGATGACTTTGGTATTATTTACACCCTGTATATGAACTTCAGATTTGGTTATATTTTGTTTAATAGCGGAAGTTTTCTTAAATCAATATTTTTATGTTAATATTGATTAATAAACCTAAAAAATTAAACTACTAATTTAAAAACATTTATTCTTAAAATTTAGGAGTAAACAAATAGTTTAGGTAAAGTACTTAATAATGTTTATACATAATATATATATTTTTTTAAGTATAAGGCTAAATACAAAATGCCATTTTTTTCAGTGTGGCTTTGCTTCATCTCTTTTTTTAAAACTACTTTTTTGGTTTGTTTGCTAATAAAACATAAAATACCGAAAAAATTGTTTACTCTGGCTATTAGTGGTTCTTGAAAAAAAATAAATGTTGCATACCCAGACAAAACATTTTCAGATAAAATCTTTTCAATCACTAACTGACTTTTGTTATTAAAATACTTCTCTTATAAAAATTTTCATTAGTTTGTATTTTTTTCCTTAGTAATTGAAGCATAGCACATAGCTACTTGTCAAATTCTGGGCTCTTTAAGAAATGCAGAAAATTTTACATATGTATATTGAATCAATTTTGTTATTCTTATATTTTCTTAAAATGCAATTGATTTCGGAGTTCTGAAAGATTAGTAGGGAAACCAGAGTACTGCAGTTTTGGTCTAAATATTTACACCTGTGGGAGGTACTAAATTTTAAAACCAATTTTCAAAAAACACTTACCCATACAGAAAAGACATAAAGTTATTGATTATTTTGCATAGTTATTGCAAAATACCAATGAAAAACTGCTTTTTTCTGCAAAATGCACATATCTTAGAAGAAACTGCCCTAAAACTATTTTTTTTTGACAGGTTTTAAAATGGCAAATGGCGAATACGCCAAAAATTTGGCACATAATAGCTTCATCATCTGTGTTTGAGGTTATAAAGTTGGTGATTTTTTAGACCACCTCTGGGGGGGTGGTTTAAATTTATAGCCCCCAGAAAGGATTGTTTTGTGGCGATTGGTAATAAGTTCGTTTAAAATTTCCCTAAGTAACCGTTTTTACAAGAAGTAATTTACCTTATTTAATATTCCAAGTTGTTTATTAATCAATAAAACACCATATTTTCAACCCGCTTTCAGCACAAAAAATATATTTATGAGGGCACTACGAGGCAAAACAAACATAAGTGAAGGTCACTGATTATGCACGAAGAATATACTAAACAAAAAAAACCCAAAACAACTATATTAATTCATTTACAAACTGAAAGTAAAACATTGAGGTTATCTAAAAGCTCAGTCAAAATAACTTTTCTTACTCAAAGCCCACTCATTTTAAAGCTGTAGCTTTCATCAGTAGAGGTTGGTGCAAGCCAAGGTGCAAGCAGAGGTAAAAGATCCGAACTCGCTGTTTGTGATTGAACGCAACGCTAATATTTTTAAACTGACATTTCGACAGTGACAGAAATGTAAAAAAACTTACATTTAAGTTTTTTAATACATTTAATAAATAAAAACACCTTTTAAATAAATACAAAATTAATCTACTCCTTATTTTTTTATCGCCCATCTAAATGGTTGTGTGACGTCAAGTATTAATTGAAAAAATCAATTATCAAGGGTAAGTTTTAATTAGGGTAACATATAACCTCAATTTTAATTTGTTCTACAGAGTGTTTACTTTTTAAACCCCGCCTGGGTATCAATTTTTAAATTTTCTTTTCTTCTAAATTGAAACTTTCTTCTTAAATCGATAACATTAGTACGTTAGCTCGTGTAGCAAGGCAAATTTTGATTAATTTGTTAAACTTGGAATAAACTAAATAACCGAATGAAACTTCGATTTTTTAAAAATAATTGCAGGGACAAAAATTTAAAAAAGTACACCAGTTTACATTCATCTCATTATTTTTTTTGTATTCTTCCTAAGCATAAAACCTTAAACAGAAAAAAGTACAAAATATATCTCGAGTATTGGCAAAAGATAAAAAACGGCAGAGTGTGATTGTTAAGATAGTAAGTTAGTTCTTTTGTTTGCTTTGGCTATCATCCCGAGGCCGACTTTTTAAGCTGATTTGGCATTACCAAGACACTCGTCGATCGAGTTTTTATATTTTGTCACACACAAGACACTGCACTGGCCGATCAATCGATAAAATTCAATGTTTTTTTTTGTCAAGCGATCGAGTAATTCTTATTTCAAAGCCAAATTCTTGAAATTTTTTGAAATTACGATTAAACTCATTCCCTGCCTCTTACAGAATTCTTCGCAATTTCTACCGCCAACTTTGATGTGGTTTCACAGATCGCAAAAAAACATGCAAAATTTCCCTTTAATTCTGAGGCTTATTTTTCGCTTTTCTACTCGCAAGCCCCGAAACTTGTTTTTCAAAGCGGACGTAAAGAAAGACCGGTAAAAAAGATTTGAAAATTTATAAAAAATATTTATAATGGGTTCCATAAGAAGTCGTACTGTTACTGTTACTGTTGACACTATTTATGCTTATTTTTATTAAGGTTAAAGATATATTTTTTGAGAGATTTTGGGCAGTTAAAAATAACGCGCTGTCACCTGTTCAATACGAGGTTAAATAGAATTCACATATCTGATAATAGAGAGATTTATTTCTTCTTTTGTAAGACTGATGGCAACAAAAATTACAAATTTTTTTCGCATGTTTTCAAAAACATTGTCAAATTAAAATAACATGGAAAAATTTGAGGTTAAAAATAAGCATAAACGCTTTCGTTATTGTACCTATTTCATTTGCCTTAATTTTTTTTGCTTGGTGCGCAGCCGCACAAACAAGCATTAAAACAGAAAATGTTATTTTAGTTTGCCCAAATTCTCTAACTTTGCTAATTATTTTTCGAATTTAACAAGTTTTTTTTTAAAGAGAAAAGCAATTTTAAAAAATACGCATTTTTCACCTCCCTGGAAAATGTGTATTTGTGCAACTTTAATAAAACGAAGATCTATCTACTTGTACAGTAAATTTTATTGTTGGTTCCGTTTATAAACAATAAGTGGTTTAAAGTTATTTTTTTTTAATCTTTCATAAAGATGTTACTCATCAGAGGAGAAAGTGAAGAGCCTATTATTGTTATCCCAAAATCTTGTTGGACAGATTTGTGTTTTTTTATGTTTTAATGTAAGGAATTGCCTTTGCTTGTGTTGGGTTGGGAAGATACAAGCATTAGCCCGGCCCAAGGGGACTTGGAGCTTCCTTTTCTGAATCCTACTTGGGTAATTCTCAACAGGTGCGTCCAAGTCGCGGGGGTGGACCCGACTGAATAAGTCGGTTACTAAATCCTGTTGGGGAACGTTATACCGCACTCCCCTGGAACGCAGCTCTTTGGGGTCGGTGAGCCGAAGATAGGGAGCGCTTATGTGAACCCAACTCGCTCTCGACTTCTCTGAGTGGTTTATCGGTGACGGGTGTTGGGGCCTTGGCTTAAACACCCGAGCCGCGTTCATGAGGCACAACAATAAAAACCTTCCTCAGGGAACCAGGCGCACTCTGTTGTATATAGCCTTCTCCCGAAGTGCTGGGGTGTTGATTCTAGCCGGTTTACTCGTCTGTGAAGGAGCTCCATAAGGACCCTCCGACAACCAGGAGATAACACAGGGAACCGAACAGGTACTCAGTGGAACCTCTAAAGATATGGATCAACAAGGAACTGTTCAAGGACCCAGTAGATCTTCTTCAACGCCACTTATGTAAAAAAATTGACCAAGGAGCCCGGAAGCTCCAGGTCAAAATCGTGGCCAGCATGGACGGTCCATCCGAAATAGAGCTGTTTGAAGTCCTTGCTCCATCTAGGTAGGAAGGATGTAGGACTAGCAACAGGGCTCCTAACAGGACACTGTTGCCTCAACAAGCACCTAGAGATGCTGGGAATCGCCGGAGACTCAGAGAGTCGATGGTGCATAAAGGACAAAGAATCGTCCTTGCTTGTCCTGCTGGAGTGTCCGGCTCTGGCCAGGTCAAGAGAGTCCACCTTGGGAACTATCTGTTGGCCCCAGGCGATGTAAGAAGGTCGCAACCCAAAATAATCTGTTCTTTTGCAGGCTGCCAAGGCTAAACCATGGATAATGGGCGTGCAAGGGTTCCAAGATGGCCGTCTCACCAGCACTTCTACATTCATTCAATCTAAGGAGTTCCAGAATCGTATTGGAGCTTAATTCTAAATTTTGATAATTTTCGAATCGGTCTCTGACTATAGAAAGGCTTTTGTCTACAGATATATTTGTAAAAAGGCTTAGGTATCACATCAAATCCTACCATAAACGGATTGTTATTGACTTTGAAGGGAATACAAAATTTACATCGGGAATTACTGCTACTAAGTATGGGTCTAATATATTATCTATATATTAATATATATCTATTAAAACCGTTAGTCCTTAATTTACACAGTAATTTGTAAAGAAAAAATAATAATTGCTGGGTACATTAACAAGTTTAAAATCTCACATTTACAATTATTTAAAACCTAGTTTAAATCTTAAAATTAAAGAAAAACGCTAAAAAAACATTTAGATTTATATTAAATATTAAAATATGAACTTTGAGGTTAAAAATTTTTTAAAATAATTAATAGGACGCTTATCACAAAAAAAAACAGATACAAAACAACAAATGATTAAAATAAAACATCGCTATAAAATTAATTTAGGTCATAATATGCTTTTTTCTCCAATAACGCAATAATTAAACCGCTCTCCTCAATTGTATTTGACTTAAGATATCACGAGTTGGTAGTGGCAGATGATTATAAGTTTTAATAGTTTCGTATATGATGAAATTTTTTGTTAAAGCAAATCTTGGTATTAGAAGTGGAATATTTCTTGCCTGTTTCGTGATATTGGGTTTAAAAATCCTACGTGCTTTCTATGTACTAGGCAGACAGTTTCCAGTATCAATAATGAGGGCAGCGTTAGTATTTTTGTACTAATGAATAAAGGTTTGCAGTGTTCTTTTTGTCTTTTTTATGTAAATACCGTACAGCCCTCTTTTGAATGACAAAAACTAAATCAAAAAGGTATCTTGGACAGCAAGTAAAGAATCTACTAGTAAAAAATAAACCATTCTTGCGACAGAAAACCTCAGTTCCGCAACAGCCACAGCAAAGCAAGAAGAGGACAACTTTGACTTCAACCTTTCTGTGTGTTTTAAATTTTGATCCACCGTCAGTCCCAAAAATTTAACGTGCTCCACGATATTAATTTGGTTAATTGGTTGCAGCAAGAGTTTAAAAGAAAGTATATTTGTTTTTGAGATATTAAAACATAAACGATTGCTATCACACCAAATTTTTACTTTCTTTATATCCTCAGCCATAATTTTCTAAAGTTCAATTTTAAGAGCACGCCAGACCACTGAGTTATCGTCCGCGAACTGTGTGAATTTCCCACAAATGACTACTCTCTAGTATCGCGTAAAAGTGCACCTTACGTAATAATCACCCTGAGAAACGACTTCTTTCTGTTATAGTGCCCATTTGAAAGTCTTCCTTACGAAAACGCGACAATATCAAGTTCCCGTTTCTCCAAGGTTCCTTCGCATTCATGAACTTGTAGTAGCCCCGACTTTTATTCGTTACTTATTTACCTCAACAAATTTAAGCCTCATTGAAGTAGCCAACGTTGAACGCCACAACTAGGAAATTACTTTAAATTTCACTACAAAAGTTTGCGCTATTATAGTTGCATAATGATGTGGCAATGTGGAGTAAATAACTTATTATGACTACGTCTAGTCGCAGCTCTTTTAAAGTAACATTTTCTACTATCAGATAATCATGCTTCTTTTATTTTTGTTTTTTTTTGAGAGAAATAAATTGTTTTATACCCAAATTAAATTTATTATCAGAAAACGCCGATATCCAACACATTTTGAGAAGCCCAGCTGCTCGTTTTGAAAACATAACCCCAAAAACCAAAACAAAAAAAATTTCATCAGCTACAAGAAAACGGCAGAATTATGAGGGCGCGCTTGTTTTTTTGCAATAAACGTAAAGCATATTTTACAATAAAATTTCCTTTGCAGTTGAATTTTTACTATCTACTTCACACATTTTGATATCATATATAATGCATACTAGCCGTAACCAAACTAACAAATTGGATGACATTGCTTGTTTTGTAAATCACTTTATCCTACCAAAAAGAACCGAATAGAAATTTTGGAACTAAGCCATCATATAAAAAAGCGCCTCCTCGACATATCAGGAACATGGCTGCTACATATCAGTGTGGTATTTAGTACCTAACTTTAAAGTGGTTGCAACGTAATAGTAACCGGAAAATTGTTCCCCATTTAGGAAATTACTACATCGCGATATGGTATACAGGCAAGTAGCGGCGGCAAGTTGCGGTTACTTTCAGGAAATTCTGTATGATGCCGGTTACGTCGTGAAAACTTTAAATGTTAGAAGGGTACTTTGAGAACGGAAGTAGAATTTTGGCAAAAGTCAGTTTTGCTAGCCAACATTTATTTTTTGTTAAAGGACCACTGTCAAACGGAGTAATATTTTTTTTGGAAACTTACGCATTTAACACTTTTTTTTAACTTTACCCAAAAAAGATTTTGAGTTAATATAAATCCGCTTAAAAGTAGAAACATATAGATCATAACTATAGAAGCTACTAGTGACAGACACAAAAAAAAACATAATTTTGGCATTCTGTATCTCATAATTTGTAGGAAAATGTGAAGTTGATATCACTGTAATTTGGTTTTAGTAGCTTGTATTTTTATTTGTACCTCCAGCATTATTGTTACACATTTTGCGCTCCTTGAGCTATTATAATACCTTATAGTTATATGATATAGAGTTATATAACAATGGGATGATGGTTCTTTGGCGAAAGTCCGTTACTGTACTTTACATGCAAATATCCCAAAAACTAATCTTAGAAACTGATTTAAACTTACACAGTTATCCAATTAAGCACCATAACGTATCAAAATATTATCAAAATCGACCAAGATCCACATTTATAGGTGTTTTTGCGTTTGACATTGGCGTGGTTACACCAACTTATCTTGTACAACACAAAATAATTGTGGTGCTCATTTGACGACCTGATGCCGCCCGTCGTCAATATCATATGGACCACCGGACAATCGATTCTCGAAACAAATACAGCTCCGTATATGTCACTAACCTTCTACTACTACCAATTATGGTCTAATTGGTTTTGAGAAACAACATTGATTTTGCTGAACTCTTATTTATTGCTTTTAATAAATGCGCCTTTAATTGGCAGAGGCGGGAATTCTACGGCTGCTTGCCGATTTATGCGTTTTTGCCGCGGTACGCTACTCGATCCATTTTTTTGCGCTACTATCACTAGTTAACAAATAAACAAAAAATGCGACTGATGTTATAATGGCAGTAACTAGGAGTTTAAAGCATTCTGAGTGTAAATTCAACAACCAAAATTTTACACCATGTATAAATTTTGAGATATAGGAGAATCAGTTACTTTTATTTTATACAAATATTTGTATATCTCTACATAATAATAAATCTCTACATAGACCATATACAAGGAGTTTTACAACTTATGTATAATAAATTTTTATTAAAAAAATTTTTAAAGAACAAGATTTTATTAAATGCACTCAAAAGTAGAAAATAATTTTTTATCTTTCTTATATCATAATAAAAGCGATGGACGCAAATTAAAAAATTTTAACTTTAGGTATCGTATATCGGTCACGTCGACGATTCACATAAGAAGCAGTTGTATTACTCTATAACCTAAGGACATTTTCAAAGGCTTGACAAGCACGGCAATCTCACCCGTTCTCAGCTTCTTTAGATGAAAGCATTATGATTATTATTCGAATAGAAGAAGAATTAAGTTCTTCTTTTGTAGTTCTCTCTTTGTCACCCCAAAGTTAAAATTTTTAATTTGCGCCCATCGCTTTTATTATAGTATAAGAAAGATAAAAATTATTTTCTACTTTTGAGTGCATTTAATAAAAGCTTTTTTTTAACAAAAATTTATTTTTTAATTTTTAGATTTGTACCCTAAATCGCCCATTTTGAATCCGCCATATGGAAATTTTCAAATCTGATCAAAAATTCATATCCCCTTCCTGAAAAACCCCTGTATGCCAATTTTGATGTAAATCGAACAAATTAAATCTTTTCCCCCCTCCACTTCTCTCGTTTGAGGGAAGTGTTTACCTAATAATACTATATTATTCTATTGTCGCCGGAACTATAAACGCATACCACATTTGAACACACACCCTTAATTTTTAGATTTGTACCTTTAATCGTCCATTTTGAATCCGCCATATTGAAATTTTCAAATCTGATCAAAAACTCATAATCACCCTTCTTAAAAACCCCTTTATGCCAATTTTGATTGAAATCAAACAAACTAAATCTTTTCCCCCTCCACTTCCCTCATTAGAGGGAGGTGGGTACCTGAGAATACCATATTATTGTATCTTTACCGGAATTATAAACGCATACCAAATTTGAACACAGTCGGATACGGATAAGTCAGTTAAAAACGGTTAGCAAAACATGACCGAAAATTGTCCATCTTGAATCCGCCATATTGAATTTTCAAAATCTGATCATAAATTCGTATTCTTTATTCCCAAAAGCCCCCGTGTAGCAATTTAGGTTGAAATCGGACAAACTTAGATGTTTTCCCCCTCCACTCCGCTCGTAGGGGGGAGGAGTGCCTAATAATGACATATTATTGTATTGTTACCGGAACTATAAATGCATGCCAAATTTGAAGGCAATCGGACGTGTATAAGTTAGTTAAAATTGGTTATCAAAAGATGACCAAAAATCGTCCATCTTGAATCCTTCAAAATCTGATTAGAAATTCGTTATCTCCATGCCAACTACCCCGACACACCACATTTCAACGAAATCGGGCGTACTTCAACTGTATCCACCTCCACCCCCTTCGAGTAGGGGGGAGATGTCAATTTCATCACACTATATGCTTCTGTTGTTCAACTGTGCCCCCCTCCACCCCCTTCGAGTGGGGGGATCTGTCAATTTCATCACACTTTATTCTAGTGTTGTCACCGCAACTATATAATAATATAATAATAAGAAATCTATCAAAGTAACATCTCTCCCACAGCTTCTGGCTTTAAATAAGTACTTATACGAGAACAATTTTGTATCGTATTATAGTAGGTTAGGTTGTCGTAGTTTATAGTTTAGGTTAGGTTATAGATTACTACTTACTGTTGACTGTATATTAATCTCTGCTAAAGTTGAGCTGTAATTTTTGATTTTCGAATGTTACAGGTAGATCTTGTAAAATTTTATAAAATCTTATAAATCTTTATGAGGAATTGTCATACTAAAAATCATAAAATATTGTAAACTTTTATAAGCCAACTGGCTGATAAAATATGATGAACTCCTATGCGGGATTTGTGATTCACTTTCACTAGTCAAAAATTATAAAATATCATAAGTTTACATGAGCATAGATTATAAAAACTTATGATGTTTTATCTGTTATTTGCTGTGATCTTTTATGAAGTTTTTTTGGCAGGGTTGCCACTTAATACGCTCGAAAAGTTTCTGAAATAAGTTCTGGAACAGCCTTTAGATACCCAAAATCCAATTTTTAAAATTTTTGTCTGTTTCTGTTTGTCTGTTGGTTTGTTCCACCAAACTGCTGAATCGATTTTGATGGGAGTTTCCGCAAATCTTCCCTATCACCTGTTAAAATATTTGTACTAATACCTTTCTCACCATGTGTAATTAAGATTTAATTAGAATTCTACAATCTAAAGAATTTTGTAAAACAGAAATCATCTACTAAATGAACGCAGACAAATATCAGGAAATAATATAAATTAAAAGCCCCTCGTGGGCAGACTGATTAAAAGAGAGAACCGCAGATGGTTAGTTGTCAGTGAACTGAAGAAAAGTCCCGATCTGAAAATTTTTTTGGGCAAAAAAGCGACTATTGTCTCTCGCAACGTTTATATACAGGGTTCCATTTTAGGATGCAACATAAATTAACCAGGTTCCGACACACGGTTCGTCAAGTAGGTACAAAAATAACTTCGGCGCAAAAATGCATGCTTACTTTATTTGTGTTTATGTTTTTTGTTCTATGGAAGAACAATCCAGACAACAATTTTCTTTCTGTTTGGTTTTTCTTTCTTAAAAGATAGTTGCTGCTAAAATTGAGTAGGTAAAACAGTAAATTTAAATGCTAAAATGCCAAAAAATTAAGGGGCAAGGAATGGCATAAGAAAACCTAAAAAGTGTAAAATTGCAGAAAAGCAACTGAATCTCTCAGTTTTCTTTAAAATAATTTTTTGTCAGCAGTAGTTATTTTCCACCCGAAATTTGATTGGCGTAAACTGTCAACGAGAATTTTAGTATCTCTCTAGATTTTTGGCCACACTGATCACAGTATGGACAGGGCCTCATTCAGAAAATTTTCAATTTCGTTTAGTTTAAATTTTATCATGAGTTGATTGTAATAGAAAGTTTTTGAACCATTTTTTTGCCATTTGTTATTGTCAATGTTAAGACAATTGTTCATAGTGTACTAGATATGGCCAAGGCCGCCAGTGTTGATCCAATACATAAACGTAAATAGTGCGAACTCTAAAAACCATAGAAGGGACTGGTTGTGAAATCTCAAATGAATGAAATAATATGGTGATGTTGGGCATTCCCTGGAGGGAAGAAAACGCCTAAGTTTGTCCGATTTCACCCAAAACTGGTATACGTGGGTTTCTGCTGATAAGGAATACGAATTTTTGATCAGATTTTAAAAAATCAATATGGCGACGATGCTAACCAATTTTAACTCACTTATACTCATCCGATTGTCTTCAAATTCTTCTTCAATAATATGGTATTATCAAATGCCCAACTTCCCCTAACGAGGAAAATGGAGGTGGAAAATATTTAGCTTGTCCGATTTCAACCAAAATTAGTATACGGGGGTTTTTGAGGATAACGTATACGAATTTTTGATCAGATTTTGAAAATTAAATGTGGCGAATTCAAGATGGACGATTTTTGCTCATGTTTGCCAACCAATTTTAACTTATTTATACACATCCGATTGTCTTCAAATTTGGTATGCATTTATAGTTACGGTGACAATACAATAATATGGTATTATCAGGTACCTACCTCCCCTAACGAGGGAAGTGGAGGGGAAAAAGATTTAGTTTGTTCGATTTCAATCAAAATTGGCATACAGGGGTTTTTAGGGAAAGGGATTATGAGTTTTTTATCCGATTTGAAAATTTCATTATGGCGGATCCAAAATGGACGATATAGGTTACAAATCTAAAAATTAAAAAATAATTTTATCTAAAAAAAGCTTTTTAAATACAAGCTTTTATAAAATATAAAGTTCACTAAAAAGTAGAAAATAATTTTTAGCATTCTGATATCATAATAATAAAAGCTATGGCCGTAAATTAGTTCGAATTGGATTGAATTTACTTACCCTTGCATTTCTCAGCATTATAGTGAATTCAGATTCTTGCGAAAAATCATATAATCAATAACATAAATTTTTCGAGTCAACATGGCCAAACTTTCTATAACGCGCCCATCGCTTTTATTATTATGATAGTAAACTTTACATTTTTGTATAAAAGCTTGGATTTGAAATGCTTTTTTTACACAAAATTATTTTATAATTTTGAGATTTGTACTCCAAATCGTCCATTTTAAACCCGCCATATTGATATTTCCAAGTCTGATTAAAAATTCATAATCCCCTTCTCTAAGGTGCCAATTTTGATTAAAATCGAACAAAACTAAATATTGATCCCTCCTCCACTTCCCTCGTTAGAGGGAGGCAGGTACCTGATAATACCATATTATTGTATTGTCACCGGAACTATAAACGCATACCAAGTTTGAAGACAATCGGATGCGTATAAGTTGGTAAAATTGGTTAGCAAAACATAATCAAAAATCGTTTATCTTGAATCCGTCATATTTTTTTTTCAATTTTCAAAATCTGATCAAAAATTCGTATTTCTTATCCCCAAAAAACCCCGTATACCAATTGTGGTTGAAATCAGACAAACTTCTACTTCCACTCCTCTCGTAGAGAAGAGGGGGTGCCTAAAATACCAAGTTATTGCATTCTTACCGGAGTTTTAAACGCATACGGTCCACCTTGAATCCGCCATTTTTGAATTTTTAAAATCTGATCAAAAAACGTTTGTTTGAAAGTTTGAGACAATGATGTGTTTGAAATTAACTCTGTGTTTCGGACTTCCATTGTCTATATTTTATTTATACACGACGTTTCGATCAGTACAATCTCTGATCGTCTTCAGGTAGTTTGCACCTGAAGACGATCAGAGATTGTACTGATCGAAACGTCGTGTATAAATAAAATATAGACAATGGAAGTCCGAAACACAGAGCTGATCAAAAAAGTTGTATTACTTGTCCCCAAAAACCATCGTATACCAATTTTGGTTGACATCGTAGGGGGAGAGGGGGTGCCTAATAATACCAAGTTATTGTATTGTTACCGTAACTTTAACCGCATACTAAATTTGACGACAGGCGGATGTGTATAAGTCAGTTAAAATTGGTTAGTAAAACACGACTAAAAATCGTTTCTCTTGAATCCGCCATATTGAAATTTCAAAATGTGTTTTGCCTCCTCTACTACCCTCGTAGGGGGGAGGGAGGTGCCTAATAATACTATATAATTGTAGTGTTACCGGAACTATAAAAGCATACCAAATTTAAAGAGAATCGGAGGTGTAAAGGTCAGTTAAAATTGGTTAGCAAAACATGACAAAAATCGTCCATCTTGAATCCACCATATTGATTTTTTAAAATCTGATCAAAAATTCGTATTCCTTATCCCCAAAAACCCCCGTATACTAATTTTTGTCGAAATCGGACAAACTTGGCCGTTTCCCCCCTCCAGAGGTGGTGCCTAATAATGCCATATTATTGTATTGTCACCTGAACCATAATCGCATACCACATTTGAATTCAATCGGACATCTAGAGGTTAGTCAAAATTGAGTTGCAAGATTTGACCCGAACATATAAACATACATACATACAGGTGAAGTTAAATAAAAGCTTGTAATAAAAAATACGGAAAATTTAAAGCCGGTCCAGCATTTTTAAACGTCTAAATTGAATTAATTATTTTTTGGATGACTTCGCTCACCAGTCTGGGTCTCTCTCAGGCATATTGGGTTTGCATTGCGATTTCTTTGTTATGTTCGGTGTACAAATAAAAACGAATATCATGGCCGCCTTAATAGGCATATTACATAATAATATATTTTTCATCCATAAAGTATCTCTGGCATCTTGCTGTTTCACTCTGGTGCATTTGATTTATATGAAAGCGTAATATAAGGGGTTATTCGGAGTGATTTAAAGTTAGCAGTGTAGGTATAATGCCGATTACCAAAACCTAAGTCGTTTGAACTTAAAAATCTGGTTTTTGTTCTATGAAAAGTAAGGTTATATTTTGTCTAAATAAAAATGGAATGGACTGTATGAACATGGGACATTCAGAAAATGGCTCGTTAAAAGCCTACTACCAACTTTTTCTCAAAAATTGCTCCAATTATTATTTTTTAAATGAATAACAAAGAAATTGCATTTTTACGAGAATAAAGCTTTAAAAGTAACAAAATAGAGGTTTTGGTCATCATAAAAAGCAGTTAAGACAGCTAAGGTTCAGTGGGTCCTGGTAATTATTCAGACTAGATTCCTTAAAAAAGTGTAGCTTAACGGGCACGCAAAAACTGCCTAGGGTTTGGTTCGAGGTTTGGTTATAGTTTGCGAGATATGTTTTCCATTTTGTTTCTTTCAAATTCCCCTCCAGTTGATGCATATTTAGTAAAAATACTTACCTATCGGTCCAACAGAGACTATCGTCACGATATCTAAAAAATAAAAGAAAAATATCAAAATATAATTATAAAAATATTGGAACCAAACTGCAATAACTTGTTTTTCATAATAGTGTGCTTGAGTAAGAATGATACCAGAGTAACCCCTAGCCTGTCGTAAGAGGCCACTAAGGAGGCCTCCACCTACAGATAAATGGGCACGGCCCTGACAAAAAAACCGCACTAAACCTTATAAAAAACATATCTATTATTGTATTGTCACCGGAACTATAAACGCATACCAAATTTGAAGACAATCGGCTTTGTATAAGTCAGTTAAAATTGACTAGCAAAACATGACCAAAATTCGTATTCTTAGTCCCCAAAAACCCCCGTGTCCCAATTTTGGTTGAAATCGGACAAACTTAGGCGTTTTCTCCTTTCCACTTCCCTCGTAGGGGGCGGGGGTGCCTAATAATATCATATTATTGTATTGTCAGAGGAACTATAATCGCGTACCAAATTTGAATTCAATCGGACATCTGGAGGTTAGTCAAAATTGAGTTTCAAGATTTGACCCAAACATACAAACATACATACATAGAGGTGAAGTTAAATAAAAGCTTCTAAAAAGAACGACTTTAATTCAGTTACGGCGAGAGTTTTTATTTTGCCGAAAGAAACAATTCAGAGCAAAAGAACCCAAAAGTAAAATTTCATAGCCTTAAAGTTATGTTATTACGTCCAGTCGAGCGATTCGATCCACTTCAGTTGCCGGTTGGTTAAGTTTTTCTTTTCGGGGGACACCGAAAATGGACTTAAACATTATTTTTGCACTTTATCACACCACCCTTAAATTCCAAGGGGAATTCGATACCTTCCGTCCGGATGCCAATTGTTTTTGAAACTGCCCGAATGGGAAGTTTTGGAGAACGTTGCTTTTAGTCCAAAAGCTCGCGAAAAAAAAAGGGCAAGAGTTTTAAAAACCCTGAGAGACATAAAGCAGTATTTTTTTTTAACAGACCGTAACGTAAGTGTAACTTTACAAAGATGGGCAAAAATAACGGACCGAAAAATAAAACATAGAGCGAAAAAGGAAGAAGAGACCGGTCCCATTTTTACTGAAGTTGGCTATGACATGTGCTGACATGTGATTCTTTTTGAATTTTTGTTTATTCTTTTTTTTTATTTTTTTTATTTTTTTTTAAATAGTTTTTTTTCTGAATTTTTTTTCTTGAATTATTTTTGTATTTTTTTAAATTTTAAGTACCTGTTATTTTTTTTTTAAACGAAAAAGTTTATTGACCTCGAGGGGCGAAAAGAAAAAAAAAAGTATCATACATGACCGGCAACTTACTTTACAGGTCTCGCTTAAGGTTCGCCCTGTAAACTTTCTGTATCGAACTGTAAAGTTTCTTTTTCCTGTCTACTAACATAAATAGCTATTAAAATTATCTCCTATGCGCATCCGTATCGAAATGCGCATGTGCAAACACGATATATCCGCTTCGATACGTTACGTAAAACTTATCGATCCGGCACAGTATCGTATCGCGATCCGTGACGTATCCAAACCAATTTACTTTTACACAGGCCAACACACATTTTGGTGCAGGCGATTTTTTAACTGGGTAATTTTTGGGTGGAGAATCCGAAATAGCGATCAGATTTTGTTTATTAGATCTAGTTTTAAAAATAGGAGTTATTTACTTTTTTTAACTTCTATATATATTTTACGTTATAACTATGACTATTGCCAGTAACAAAAAAACACAAATAATTAAATATTTATTATAAAAAGTAGCTTAACATACATTCATACTCATATTAGTCACTATCACCTACGAATTTTATTTTATACGACTTTCTAGCATGGAGTTTACTGGTGTAGTCTCGCTAAAGGCTCCAACAGTAGTCGACCATCATGTGGCTATCCCATCGTCCTTGATATCGATCTTCTATAGTTTTAATATCCTGATGGAATCTTTCTCCCTGTTCTTCACTACAGTCACCTAAATTTTCTGGAAAGCGATCTAGGTAGCTGTGGAGGTAGTGAACTTTTATACTCACGTTAAAACCAAGAATATGAACATTTAAAAGCATAGTTTCCACTAATTCTATTGTCTGCTTTGTGATTTCCAAGAAAAATTTTTAACTACTTGAACAAATGAACCCCAAGCGTTAGATTCAGTCTCATTGGTTGTATTTGGTTTACGGACAATTTCAGTTATATTTGGCTAATTAGATTCTAGTTTTGAATACCAAATTTCTATTTTCAATTTTAAAGAGATGTTGATTTATTCATTTTTGCCTTCTATTAGAACTAAATTCAATTAGTCTCTATCTCAAAAACCAGATCTGACAGAAAAACTCTTCTGCCAGTTTTAGAATCAGCACATTAAGTATATATAAAACAGTTCTTAGATCTGAGACACCAAACATTTTTTTTTTATTTTGTTGGCCTGTGATTATTATTTGGTCCCAATTTGTGTCTCATTCAATTCATTTGGTGAGTTGAATAAGGTAGATACGTTACGTATGCATTTAGGCCGTGCTCTATAACTTTTTTTGATAGGTCGCTCATCTTCTGATACGTATACGGATTGGGATGAGTGTTAAAATTTATGATGTTGCTTTATGTCTCTATTCTAATGATTTATTATACTTTGACTGTTTAAAGAGACTGTAAAATCAGCAAGCTGGACATCTGGAGCTGGGGCGAAGGTTAAGGTTTCAAATTAATTGGTATGGTAATGGTTATGGTAAATATTCGTTTATTTATAGCTGATGCAATATTAAACTTCAAATAAACAGGCAGACAGGATAGGATAATGATAGAACGAGTCCAGTCAGCAATACTTTATAAACGGGGATACGCCCATTACAATATTTTGAAAATTAATTGATGTAAAAATTGTACAATGATGTACGGATAGATAAGGTACATTTTAAAACCATTTTTATTTGCGCGTTGTTGCATTTTTCAATTCTGCGGAAAGTTTTAAATATCGACTCTCTATTACCGTTTTGGAGAGATAAAGTATTTTTTTTTAATTGAACATTACTGTTGGGTAAATATTTAACCCAAAATTTTAAAATTTGAAGGATGAATAAATATTAGGGGTTATGAGCCACGGCATGGCTTAAACGCAACGTCGCTTAGTTACGACGAGCTAAGCAACGCTTCTTGCGTATCTTCTAAATTGGTTAAGAAGTCGAGAAGAGGGCGCTCTCCTTTGCTATGTTTTTCATAAGATAACCTAAAAATTGTCGAGTTTTTTTTATTTTTTTTACATTTTAAAAATGAAAGACATTCTTAATGTCTTTATTTTTGTTGATGACGATGAAGATAATGATTACATCGATGATGCTATCATTATCGAAATTCTCCGTAGAGAGGCTGCTCTCGGGAATAGACGTTATGGAAGGTTTAACTTTGACGAGGTGCTGGAACCAGATACACCACCTACCGCGCCTCACTAGATGTCTGGGAATACCAGACATGCTTATAGCACAGTCTACTAAATTAGATTATATTACACTGTGCTTATAGTAAACAAGTTTCTTTGGATCTGGGGTTAGGTATTTACGTACGACACGCGGTGTAACGATACACCGCGCGTAAAGTGTATCGTATATTTCGAGTTTACTGCACATGCGCACTTGATCAAAACTTGCGCTACGTCGAGTTACGTGCTGTGGCTTATAAAACCTTTTTTAGTGTAGGAAAAATACCTGTTTATCGGAAACAGCTTTACTATCGTCCCCAGTGCCAGGTGACCAAACACCAAGCTTGCTGATGCTAAAAATATCAGCCTTTTCAAAACTTTTGCCTGCTCTCAGACTATTTGAAAAGTTTATATTTCGGGTCACGGGCCGATTGCTCGCCGCGTTGTTTGTTTCGTCTTTAAATTTCCTGTCGCGGCCCTGATCGTGTCTTTTCAAAAATAACTGGTCTGAAAATATTGTTGGTTATACAAATGAATAGTCGACAATAACACTTTCGAAGATGACGAATGCTTTCGCACGGGGTGGCATTTTGGTAATTTAAGTAATAATGCAATAGACAAAAATCGTAGGGACGTTTTGGAACGCTTAAAATTTTGACGACTTTGACAAACAATATGACGGGTATATTAAAGTTAAATATGCACGAGTTGCAAATTTTTCGGATCATGTATGGGCTGTGAATCTGCCCATCCAAAGTACAGATTTCGGTGATAGCAATAAAATAACATTTACATGATAATAATGTGCGTCTGACCTCCTTTACAAGATGTTCTGTACGGTACCTCTTTAGCATATTCTTATAAGTATAAGCTAGCTCTTTAGCATATGCTAGCTAATACTTATAAGAATAAGATATGCCAAGAATAAACCATTAAGGAGGAATATTTTTAGAATATCTTTTTAATATGCAAAATTTATATATAGAATTATATTTTATAACATTTAGTGCACATGCAACGGATTGTATTTTCTTTTGAGTACATCCTTAGTGTCCTTATATTTAGTGCCTATTCTAAGTTTCCGATCAAAATATCCCCAGAACATCTTACATGTTCTAGGGATGTCCTATTTGATATATTCTCAGAATATCCTTTATTGGACGTTCAGGAAACGTCCTACTTAGACATCCCAAGTATGCCGTTTCTGTCGGCATTTAGAGTAATTTAGCATAATTTTGGTTAGATGGCGCTAGTTCAAAGATTTTTTCTATATTTTTGATACTATTATTATACATATAGACAGAAAAATTATTTAAAATGTGAACTTAATAATAAAATTATTCTGAAAATAATGGTGATTGGTGATACGTTTATGCAAGATTATTATTATTATCTTCCGACATCCATGTCGTCCTGTCTTTATTTGGATGAATGTCCCTATTAGACATCCCAGGCACGTTCTTTTTGGACAATTTGGGAATATATATATTTTGCGGACATAGGACATCCGTGAAGCCCTCCCGACAGATTAGGTAGTACAGGCAAAGAACTTACTTAATATAACTTAATGTTTATGAATGTTCTACCTACATGATAAGCATTTAAACATCCTTAGCATATCCTATTTTTTTAAAGGAAGTTATATGTACAGGATGATCGGTTATAAGTGTTCCTTGGGATAACTTTTTTTCTAACAGCCGCAGAAGAACCAAACAAAAACTGGGTGAAAGGGTATTTTATGGGGACCTCAAAATCATTAATAAAAATTAATCAGTTCAAATAGTATACAGGGTATGCCAAAAAGTTATTTTTTTTCTTATGGAACATCCCATATATTTTGACACTGTTGAATTCTCGAGAAAATTAGCTCTTTAAAAATACTGTATAGTCTAGGTCTGCATTCGACCGTTTTCGAGATATTTCAATTTGAATTAGATATTAATTTACTCGTATTATTGTATTATAATAAAACCTAAGTAATTTATGACCCCTACCGTCAAAACGCCGCAATTTTTGTTTTTCACAGCCAGCTATTTATTTGGAAAGTTAAGTAAGTTCTAGTTTGTAGCTTTTTGATTTTTGTGATTATGCACATCATTATGTATGGCTTACTTTGGTTTAATTATGATACAATAATACGAATTAATTAATATCTAATTCAAATTGAAATATCTCGAAAACGGTTACATGCAGACTCTATACTGTATGGTATTTTTAAAAAGCTAATTTTCTGGAAAATTCGAAAATGTCAAAATATATAGGGTGTTTCATAAGAAAAAAAAACTTTTTGGCACACCTACTATTTGAACTGATTAATTTCTATTAATAATTTTGAGGTCCTATAAAATACCCTTTCACTCAGTTTTTATTTAGTTCTTCTTTAGCTGTTAGAATAAAAGTTATCCCAGGGAACACTTATAACCGATCACCCTGTAGCGTATATGTTAAGCATCTGATAAGAATGCCTGTATAAGAACAGTCTGTGGACCTGCCATAGCATGTGATTAGGAGGAACGTAATCTGTTCTTGGCACGTGCTTGGAATATTTTAGTGCTAATTTAGAACCTCCCTAGCACATCCTTTTCCTTAGGGATATTCTATGCACTCACTAAGAATGACAAATTGCTGTGTGGGCTGCCCTCCTCTTTTTGGGGGTTACTTTGGCCCTAAATTTTGAGCAAATTTTTTCTAAAAAAATCTCGTTTTACTAGCTGAAGTTAGTCATAACTTTTGTTCCCGTGAACCGATTTTGATGAAATTAAGCCTATATACTGCGTAGTACATTAAGGAATCCAGTTAGTAGTGAAACTGCCATACAAATCGGTCCAGTAGTTTTTGGGTAATACTGAAACAAACAGACAGACAAACTGATGAAAATTCTAAAAATTGTATTTTTGGTATCTATATATACAGGGTTCCTAAGCAAATCCTTAGGGGGCCAAGCAGCCGTGTATAAGACGCAGACAAACGGAAAAGCACATTAGGCAGAAAAGGATGGGCATGGGGCGATGTTGTCATTACATCTTACACGTAGTAAATCCATTCCAGGTTGTTGTTTTCTAATGTTTTCCATTTTTATATCTTTAGGACTGGAATAAAAATTGTTTTTGCTCGACTTTAATGCCAAACTGATGAAAGATATCGTAAAAAAAAATATTTTTCGGCTTTTCATTTTGTAACCATTGTCCTTACGCACTGTTTACAGGCTGGGGACTGAGATACATGCAAATGCCTAACCTAAAGCGTTCATACAAGGCCGGAGAAATCAACTGAGATATTTCCGTAGAAACTTTATCAAGCAAATAGGACGGGTTGACGCCTTCGAACGTCCAACCCGGGTTTTGCACTTTGATTCGAAATCAAAAAGGAGGAACAGTCAGATGTGGGGCCGTGCACAAATTACGTAACGGTGATTTTACCAATTTTTGACCCCCTCCCTATGTAATGTTTTGTAACGGTTTGGCACGCCACTCCCCTAATATTACGTAACGATTTCAAGACCACTACCCCCCCCCCCAAAAAAAAAAACTTTTCATTTATTTTCAGTCCAAATTTTCTTAGTTTCACACAAATGCAAACGCTGTCGAAAACCCCCCTCCCCCCTACGTAAGTAGGGGAGGGCGAGAAAATTGATATTTTTTTCTTAAAAATTATACTCTTTAGACCTATTTCTTTGCGTTCCCGAAATTACGTAATTAAAAAAAAAATTGTAAGCGGCGCCATTTTTATTTCGTGCTTTGTTTTTCTAACTTTTTTGCGTTCGGCTAATTTAATTGAAAAATTTTTGCCTGCGGCGCCCTTTATCTTCTCACTCGAAACCAAGATCCCCCGTTTTAGGAAAACTGATCCCGTCTCTGTTTCTAAATTTTTTCGAATAAAAGTAGAGTATGACCATGGGGAAAATAATTTTTTTCTACGGTATGACGAAATTTTCGAGAAAGTTGAAGAAAAAAATAAAAAAAGTGGCAGAGCTCAAGTTTTTCGTAAAAAAAAACGTTTTTTGTAAAGAAACATAGCAAAATTAATCTTTTCACCCCTTTTTGGTGTTACAAATATTGGCAGCCCCTTATTTTTCGCTTTTACCCTCCCGCTAGTTTTGAAGAATGGGTTCGCTACATATTTCGAGATCATGTCATAAAACACCTCGAAAATATCAAATGTAGTGTAGGGCCAGCTTTATTTAAAATCAATAATATCACAAGCAAAAAGCTCTGCAGGAAAAACAGCGCCGTTTATTGAGTTCTTTGGCTGCTAGTGCTAGCTGCATGGTTTGGCCGTTTCCGGATAGATGTCACTAGTAGAACAGAATGGAAAGAAATTTAATTAAAAGCGAAGATATTTCTTTCTAATGTTAACAACCTCACGAGTTTATCGCTCAGTATCGTAAATAATGGACCCTGCCGCCTTCTTTAAGCAAGAAAAAGCTGTGGTTTGGACCTGAAAACATCTAATTTTTAATTAGATTAGATGTTCAAATCTGTCCCCTTCTTGAGCCTCACAATATCCCAATCTATTGTAAAACTCTTGGCGCGTAGCAGCCAACATCTCAGGGGTGATAGAGTTGCCCGCCTCCAAAATTTTTGCACTCAACTCCTGTATAGTCGTAGGCCGTAAGTGAGGGTGTTGGAAAATTTTGTCGTGCCAACAACTCCATAGGAAAAAGTCATTTGGCGCAAGATCTGGTGATCGAGGAGGCCATCGGATATTTCCATACGTGGAAATAATTCTATCACCAAATACCTGACGAAGGTAATTTGTAGCCTGGCGTGAATTGTGGGATGAACAGCCATCTTGCTGAAAAAACAATTCGTCCAAATTTATGTTGAGTTCCCTCACCCGTAGTAAAACCTGGTGTTGGAGAAAATGAACATATTTTTGGCTATTCAAATTCCCTTCAATGAAAAAGGGTCCAATAATGTGATCCCCGACAATACCGCTCCAAACATTTAATTTTTGAGGATGTTGCGTTCTAACACTTGCGTGCAGATGTTTATTTTCGCGGGACCAATAGCGGCTATTTTGTGGATTGTGAGAGCTATGAAGTTCAAATGTCTTCTGGTCACTAAACAAAACTTTTGATAGGAAATTTTCGTTCCTGTCACATTTATCCCTCATAACCTCACAATATTCTAACCGGCGAAAATAATGACCTGGTTGCAATTCCTGCGACTTCCCAATCTTAAACGACTTGTAGCCGTATTTTTTTAGGATCCATTGGCAAGTACTGTTGGGAATATCCAGTGCCTCCGCAATCGGTTTCGTCGAACATGGTTCATGTGCCTCAACGTAAGCGCATACCATTTCGTCTCGTTCCACCCTGTGTGGAAGAACGGGATGCTCTGGTATTTCGCCGTCGTGGTAAAACTTTCTACAACCATTTATGCACCCGTACTTTTCAAAACGATGATAAATGTTGTAGACAGTTTGAGCCACAGGAACCGGTCGATCTGGAAACGCAAAAACAAAAAGCCCAATGACCTCGTCCGCACTGTCACTTTTTATGTAGTTTTTAATAATAAAAATCTTTTCTTCTCGACTATACGGCATTTTAAAAACACAAAATTTACGGAACTGAAGCAACTCGAAAGGAAATAAAAATGCAATGCCTGTAAATCCCAGTTTACCTGTTTCTTTTGTGCGCGTAGAACTTTCTATGCCATTTCTGTTTGATTTATTGAAATCCTATCCCTAAGGAAAATCTTAGGAACCCTGTATATGGTTTGATTAGAAGCCGACTCCAAAAATCAACTCAACTCCTTGCGAGTTTTAATTTCAAAGAGAATTTTAAAGGTAAAAACCGCATCCTGATATGTCAAACTATTTTCGAACTATTGGGAATTTTCAAAAACTCTGCATTTTGGAATTCCATAATCTTTTTGTATGTTTAAATTTTTAGGTTTGGAAATATATAATTTTCTTATGAAATGACCCTTTTTTTTATTTTTAAAATTAGTTTAAAATTCCTTTTAAAATAATGTATCAGACTTTATGTTTTATTTTTTAAAATTTTTCTTTTTATATAATTTTTATTTACCAACTTTTTATTTTACTTTTTTAATTTTTTGTTTTTTAATATTTGAGAAAGTTAGAGTAAAAATAGTAAATAAGATAAGTTATACAAAAAATAAATGAGTAGTAAAAAAAATAAAGGTGTAGTGCATCATTTAAAAGCGAATTTTAAGCTGATTTAAAAAAAATCAAGTAATTCCATAAGAAAGAAACCAACATTGTGTTATATCTCAAAAACTAAAAGTGACAAGTAAAATCCAGTTTAACAGTCAAAGAAATCTTTAAAAAATCTACAAAAACGCAATTTACAGTTGAGTTTTTCTTGTAAATTTTACGAGCTCCACTGGACTTTAACTTTGTTTTTTATACAACTCAGTTGATTTTTGTTTAATCATTATCTTTAAATTAAGACCATAATTAGCAACAATTTCTTTTGAAAGTTTGAGAAAACGATGTGTTTGAAATTAACTCTGTGTTTCGAACTTCAATTGTCTATATTTTATTTATACACGACGTTTCGATCAGTACAATCTCTGATCGTCTTCGCAAAACTACAACAAACAGCAACGGTAACAACAAAAAGTTATAATTTTTTTTGAGGTAGTTAACGTCCTATTAATCAAATTGTGTAGAGAATATGATTATTGGGAATAAGGACACCTTGTTATTGTTGTATACGTTTAATTCATAAGCGACGTTTCGACAATGGTTTTTGTCTTCCTCAGGTTAAAAATACTTTTTTTATATTTGCACGTGAAGAAAACACAAAGAGAATTTATATAAATAACAAGTAATAAAAATTAGTTCACCTACTGTTTCATAGAATACCCTTTTTTTTTGTTTTCTAAAGTTGAGTTAAATTTAAAAGGAGAATAAAATATACTTTAATTTATAAAAGTGTTACAGAACAAAACAAAATAAAATCTAAACTATGTAGTTTAAAATTCATAAAATTTCTTAATTGTACATACTTATATTTATTTTTTGCACCTGAAGACTATCAGAGATTGTACTGATCGAAACGTCGTGTATAAATAAACTATAGGAAGCCGAAACACAGAGTTAATTAGCAAGAAATTCTTTTTTAAGCAAAATCCTGGGCCAAAAAGAAACCTACCTCGGAATTGGACCATTTTTTATCCAATAATATACTCTCCATTTCAGCTGTACCCAAGCAGTAAAACCATTTTTTTTGTAGTGAACACAAATATTTTTATTACAATTATTACACATTTTGTTATTTTGCTGGCAGAGTACTCTGCCCCACAGTGGCGACGCGACCTAACGTCCGATACACAAAAGCTTTCTTTTTATTACTAAAAAGTGCTGCTGTATGCTACGTAGTTTTCTCGATTTGGTACGTTTTTATAAAAAAAAGCTGTACTTCCAAGTTTGACTGAATCCGTCCTTTCTGGCGCTTGGTACAGCTCGCTAAGATAAGACGAAATTAAATAGTTGTAAAATATCCAAATGAATTTACAACACTTGGCTGTATATGCCTGCCACCTCATTGTTAGGGGGCATTTTCTAACGCTTAAAATTTTGACAACTTTGACAAACATCATTTTTATTTTTCGTTATCGTAATAAGGCATAACCACAAAATTTTGCCAATCGAAAAAGATATTTCGAAAGTATTAAAATTGTCACTTCTTGTCAGCGCATTTAAAATATAAACATATTTTTCCATCAACGGCGAATGCAGAAGGCTACTGGTCAGTAGAATTCATAGATACAACTTTAAATTATCTTTCTTACCTAGCCATTTATGTAGCAAGCAAAAAAATAAACAGCAATGGTAACAACAAAATGTTATATTTTTTTTTAAAGTAGTTAACGTCCTATTAATCAGATTGTGTAGAGATTATGATTATTGGGAATAAGGACACCTGGTTATTGTTGTATACGTTTAATTCATAAGCGACGTTTCGACAATGGTTTTTGTCTTCCTCAGGCTAAAAATAGTTTTTTTTAAATATTTGCACGTGAAGAACACATAAAGAGAACTTATATAAATAACAAGTAATAAAAATTAGTTCAACTATTGTTTCATATAATACCTTTTTTTTGTGATGTTAAATTCTAAAGTTGAGTTAAATTTAAAAGGGGAATAAAATATACTTTAATTCATAAAACAGAACAAAACAAAATAAAAAGTAAACTATGTACTTTAAAATTCATAAATTGTCTTAATTGTACACATACTTATATTATTTTTTTGGTTTACTAGGATACGGAAAGATGTTTAGGTTGTTTTGATTAATATTATTATTAAATAATCTCAAAAGTAGATCAACCCCACGTCACAAATTGGTTTGTTTGAGTTTTTACTTATTGGGTTAGATTAACTTGACATTTTTTGACGGATTATTGTAGGATAGAGTGTACTTACAAAGATATCAAAAGTTTACCAAAATTTGACCACTGAAAATGTCAAAAACGGTTAAGAAAATCATAGAAGAACATTAAAATAGTTTGAATTTTAGAAGTTTTCTTGCAAATATCTCAAAAATGAATACTCACGAAATAAAAATTTGAGGAAATTATGTTCCTATCTAATTATCTAACATACCTGCTAAAATTAATAACTTAATATTTAATAGTTCATGAGTTAAGTACAGTCGAAAAACTGAAACCTTAAAGTGGGTTTTTAATTTTACTACATAATGTTCGCAACCTAATTATTAAAAAAATTTTATTCTGTAGCCATGTAAGAAATTCTAATACTGTCGTCCTTAACTAAAAAGCAGTAAAAATGCATTATTTCCCTATGGAGTTACTGCTTTTTAGTTAAGAACGGCAGCATAGTTAAGGAGTTATAGGGCATAAAATACAAAAATCAAGTTTTTTTTTCTAAAAAGCTATTTTAAATAACTCGATAACTGTCTGACCTACAAAATTAAAATATAATTTATGACATTGGTTACTAACTTAGAGTTAAAGCCTAATGTTGGTAACATTGTTCTTTAAAATATCTGCTTCGGTCACCATGTTAGTTAAAAATTTAAGCACAAAAAAAATTGCAAGTTTTTTTAAGATGGCGGCTAGAGTTAAATATTTGCCAAAGTTTTATTTCTTTTTATAAGTACCCAACTAACTGCTATTTTTTGGCGGTCAATCTGAAGAAAAATCCATTCTCCGTGGTCAAATTTTGGTAAACTTTTGATATTTTGTCAATTATACAAAATGGTCCAACAAAACGTTAAAAACCGTTTTTTTGGGATCAAATCTTAAACAACGTTGTTTAGTTTTCCTTTATTTAACAGTTTTCAACATAAATTTCATCAAAAATTTAGGTTTATTCTTGAAAATGTGTACAAGTAGGTGTTTTCATCTTGTTTTGCAAAAATAAAAACTGCCTAAAACTACTTTTTCGTTTAAACATTAAAGGATGTTCCAAATTCTTTAGAGACTATTGCCTAAAACGTACGAAAAATTTTTTCTCATTAAAATAAGTGAAAAATGCACATAAATATTAATTCCGTGGACGTAACCACTTGTGATTTTCCATCATTAATTCATTATAGATTATTATACAACTTTTAAAATAAATTATTTTGGTTGATATTTATATCTCAGTAGAACAAGCATTAGCTATTTGTAATTTTTAAAGGTTTCTTGCTCATTTTGCCATTTCTGAAACCTCAAAATAAATATATCTATAGCACAATGTTTGTGGCAAATACACTAATCCAATAAAATTTCAGAAATTTTGGCAACTATGTGCTTCTAGCCCATAAATTTTAATGATGATCGGTAGCGTCATGTTGTTTTTTGCTTTTTATATGCTTCAGTCAAAATTTTCTCAAATTAAAGCGTAAAATCCGAAAAACTTTTATTTTTTATGTTTTTATAAAGATGTTGCTTTTGTTGAAATCAGGAAACCTAATCTAAAATTTTCTATTCTGTAAATTAATATTGGCGGTTAGAAATCACTTCTGTGGACAGTCGGTGTAGATAGACGACAGCAGTATATTTTTAAATCTGAAGAATTATATTTTAATTTTTGTCCATTGGAATTGGAATGGAAAATTTAGTCACCCCTGTGGGTATTACCTAATTTAAATTAAAACAAGTAATATAAATCGTTATGTTTTTTATATCGACTTTGTGGCACAAATAAGCTTAATTCTTTAGCGAAAGCGACTTCCAAAGTTAAAAATGTCTTTTCCATGGACTCCCTAATTCTTCTTTTTGACAAAAAAACCTATAAAAAATATTTTTCGATCTTAACAAGAAACAATTTTACGAAAATGAAAAAGTGCAAAAACCAAAATATTATTAATCCAGAAAATTTATTCAGAAAATGTACATTATTACATGACAAATTTTAAAAAATAAACACTACCGCAAATTTCTGCAGACTAACAGCTGCAGCACGTTTTATAGTTCCTTTTTCGGATCTTTTTATTATCATTTTATTTCCTATTTCCATTGGGTACACAAGTAATACAGCGTGCTGTAAATAAGCTGGGATAACGTTCCCGCAGCAAAGACAGTAACAATAATGCTTTTGCTGCATTCTGCCACAACGTTTTAAAAAGTCATAAAAATGTTGTCACAGCTATTTTGAGCAATGGTTTTTGCCTGTGCCAACGGCTACGGCAGCTGAAAATACAGCATTTTTGCACAAAAAGGCAATGTTGTTTAAAATTTAACTTCTCTGACAAAAAGTGTATTTAAAAATAACAATTAAATCAAAATTATCTGCCAACATAAAAAAAATAACGCTGGAAGACACCTAAAATAAATATTCTTGATGTGTAACAAATTATCAATCGAAAATACGCATTTTGTGGACTTCCCAACAGTCAAATCTTTGTGCGAAGGCCCGTTTGATGACGAGACCTGTCATAATACCTCGCGTCTCAAAAATTTGAGATAATAACGGTTTTTTTTAATCATAAAATTTTTAATTTTCTTTAGTTTAATCTAGTATTAAAGGAAAAACATCATGTTTTGCATATTCATTAAATTTTTGTTTGTCCATATTTATGTAAAAAAAGATTTTTTTTTTCACAAATAAGAGGTTATGTTGTGCCATTATATAAAAAATATGGCCGCTTGCCCGCCCGTGCAGCCAACCAACCTTGCCTACCTAGCGGTAGAGGGCGCGTAATCACAAATGCTAAATAGCATTAAAAACAGCTGCATTTGAATGCCGTTGCCATCTTGGCATTTTTTTCAGTTGTATTTTAAGAAAAAAGGTATAATTAAGCATATTTTTATGTACAAGGTGGTCCAAATTCGAGGGGCCTCTATAGCTTTGGGCTTTTGCAGCATCGTTAGCCCAAAACTAATATACATGTTACGGGCTCGATTTTCAAGAGAAGTCGAAAACTAAAAACCGCATTGCGATATGTCAAATCGTTTCTGAGCTACAGGGTGATTCTCAAAAATGTGCGATTTTAAAGGCCTTCTACAACTTTTTTATTTGTAAAGATAACGATTTTCATTAAAAACATGTTTTGAAGATTTTTTAAAGGCAAATCTACCTGTTTCACCGATTTTCTCTTAAAGCCTTAAGTTCCCGAGATATCACACAAGGTTATATTTCTTTAAATGGGATACCCCCAATTTTTCTAAAAATTCAGTTTTCTAATAAAATTTCCTGATGAACTAAAAAAAAATGAAAAATGAAATAGCTTAAAAGATATTTGCATATTTTGATATTTACTATAGTAGGCGATGTGGGAGCCCTAAATGTGTAAATAAAGTTTTATTGTTTTTTTTTCATACAAAATCAAGTTGGCTACGACACGAGGGGACACAGCAACCTCGAACTTTAACTTCTAGTTTACTATAATTACCAACCCTAAAATAATAAAGAAAAATAAAATTATTAAATGCTTTTATTTGAAATTTTTATTAATTAAACTATGTAACACCTAAAATCTACATCTAACAATTTTCTTTAATTCTAAAACAAATGCTCAAATGGACGGCCGTTTTCTTGTACATCCTACATCTTCTCTTGACGCTATTTTCTGCATTAAGAAGTTCTACCACACGAAGCTGCCTGAATGCAGTACGAAGTGCCCTCTTCCAATTCCCTTCTAGTAGTTGGGCGATTTCGAAATACAAGGTCTTTGACTCTCCCCCACAAAAAGAAGTCGCAAGGGGTCAGGTCTGGAGACCTGGGGGGCCAATATATAGGGCCTTTATTTCCGATCCAGTTTTCGGCAAACACAATATTTAGCAAATTAGTAATGTCTCGTGCATTGTGAGGAGATGCACCGTCATGTTGAAAGTATAGCTCATTATTTTGCTGAAGTGGCAAATTGCCGATAAAGGGAATCACCTGCTCTTCTAAAATTTGTTGGTATCTTTCGGCATTTAAATTTCCATCAAAAATATATGGCCCAATAATTTGTCCACTTGTTCCACCATAATATGGGGATTTTGCTGTTTCCAGTAATAGCAGTTATATCTGGTGAATATTCCATCACTAGAAATCGTTGCATCATCCGTCCAAATAACTTTTCTGACAAAATCGGGGTCTTCTTGGCTTTTATTTAGGTACCACCTGCAAAATGCACGTCTTGGAGCAAAATCTCGTTGCCGTAATTGGTGCATCCGGTCGGGGTCGATAGTGCCTAAACTTGTGTTTTTTAAGCACTCGAACGGCATTGCTGCGTGGAATTCCAGTGTTTCTCTCCATAGCCCTGGTGGAAGTATTTGGGTTGATTTCTATTTCTCCTAGAACCGTTAGTTCTTCCAACTCTCTATCTCTGGCTAGGCTTCTATACGTCCTAGGCCGCGGTTATGTAAAGGATCCGTATTCTTGTAGATGACGTTTTAACTTCAAAAATATTTTTGAGCTAGGTTGCCTTCTTTCCGGATATCTCTGGAAATATATATTTAACGCCGTCTGTCGATTTTCGTTACTTTCAATATAACATTTTATCATGTCGTACTTTTCAAAGTTTTCAAGCATTTTTATATCTTGACGAAGACGCCACTTTTGACACTTGGGCTCGTTTATCATGGCAATTGTTTTTATTTGATCATAGCTACCTAGATAGATACCCTAAAACTGCATAAGTCAGAGTTAAACACAGCCTACTATGGTAATTATTAAAAATTGCAGATAACTGTTTAACTACTTAATAAAAATAGGTGTATGACACATCGTTTAACAGGAAATTTTATTACAAAACTAATTTTTTTTTTAAATTGGGGTATTCCATTTAAGAAAATCTAACTTTGTGTTATATCTCGTGAACTAAAGGCTTTAAGACAAAAGGGTGAAACACGTAGATTTGTTCAAGTTACCTGATACGAATTCGTCCTGGCGTGTTAATATTTCCAGTAGGATTATGCTCCTAAGGCAATTAAAACAAAGAAGAAGTTAAAAAAAAAACCTCCAAATCAGTTACTTCAACCGAAAAGGAGGTTTTTTTTTAACTTCTTCATTGTTTTAATTGTCTTATGAGCATAATCCTACTGGAAATATTAACACGCCAGGACGAATTCGTATCAGTTAACTTGGATAAGTAAGTACCAGTGCGGAACGATGCCTATGTGTGAGTGTTTCAAGGTTGGAAATCAAAGTGTATGATGGTGTTTAATGATGTATAGTGGAGGGTGACCAGTGAAACTACTGATGAGCCCACGCTGGTTACCCAGGGCGAAATATCGTTTAATCATTTCTCTTTTCGCTTTGATGTTTTATGTGTCCCTTGTGAAATGCTCATCCAAGTTTGCATTTTCGTTATTTCCACCCAAGATCTTTTGTTTTTTTTTTTTTAGTTTCTTTTCGGTTGAAGTAACTGATTTGGAGGTTTTTTTTAACTTCTTCTACGTAGATTTGTCCTTAAAAAATCTTCAAAAAATGTTTTGAATGAAAGTCTCTATCTTTACAAATAAAAAAGTTGTAGAGGGTTTTTAGAAACGCACATTTTTGAGAATCACCCTGTAGCTCAGAAACGCTTTGACATATCGCAATGCGGTTTTTAGTCTTCGACTTCTCTTGAAAATCGAGCCCTTAACATGTTTATTAGTTTTGGGCTAACTATGCTGCAAAAGCCCAAATCTATAGAGGCCCCTCGAATTTGGACCACCCTGTACACGTTTTACTTTTAAAAGTAGATTAGCTAGTAAATGTACTTAGCAGTAAAACAATTTTAACAGTAAAAATTACAGATTAAATAAAGCTAGCTATTTTGACTTGGCTTTAAAGTCTATACTTTTTTAAGGAAATGTTTGAAATTCTATTATTTTTGCAGTTCCTAAGAGCATTTTAGTCTCATTTTAAAGATAAAGCTTGAATCTACGTTTCTTTGGTGGTAGTTTTTCCAATTTTTGTTTAGTATTGCAGATATGATCAGGCAAAATACGACATATTTGAATTCATATTTCACAAAAATGAAATTCAAAATTATAGAATAGAATAGAAAGATGTGGAGCCAAAAATACCCTTTACTGGTGCAAATATGAGATATTCTTAAACGATAAAAAATTGGAATAAAAGTCACTAAATTTTACAACCGCTTTATTGAAAACAATGAAGCAAAAAGAAATAGTGCAGATATTAGATCAGCTGTAGGTTCTTCAGATCTTTAATAGGGCTGCAAATAACAACGATCAACGTCAGGTAAACATGTCGCAATTGTATTGTTTAGGACAGCTGGATTAACTCATGACGTATCATCATGTTTGTCCATTTCAAACAGGGTAAATTGCATAGAGAATATCATGCACGAAGAGTGCTTTCCCAGATAGCATCATTCGTACCAGAGACGTACATTTTACATCCAATTTACGTCTTTACGTCCCGGGACCTACTAGGTACGTACGATGTACGTACAAAAGTGTACGTAAAACGTACGTACAGTAAAAACGTATTTTTACGTTATATTTAGGTGTTTTCTTGTACGTACTTACTACGTTATTAAGTTGTCATTACTTGGACGTAGTTTATTTATGTAACATTTTTCATTCACTTAAAATAACTGATACTTTATGAATACTCATCCTCCGTCATGAATTCTTTTCCGGAGGGTCAACCAGGAGAGAGGAGTACTGAAGAGTTTTTGGGCTTTAAAATCGCCCCCCCCCCCCCCGCTATGCATAAAAAAAAATATTTTGTATTTTATTTATATACGTCCCTTAAGGTACATACCAAAAACGTCTCCTGTACGTACCTCGTACGTACATCGTACATTTTACGTCCAATTCACGTCTTTTATTGGTCCACCGCAGGACCTACAAAGTACGTACTTGGTACGTACATAAATTTACGTACATGTCCCAAGGACGTACCTGAGACGTACATAGCGTCGTCGGGGCCTTAGGTACGAGGTACGTACCTGGTACGTAACTTTGCTATCTGGGTTATTCTAGGGTGAACATTGGCAACGTGACAGTAGCGACACTCTTGGCTACTGGTGCAACTAAGCTTTTATTTTTATGCAAAGATAGCAAGAGTATTAAAACCATATAACTATTAGGTATATAAAGGCCCAGGATGCGAGAAAATCACAGGGGCAAGGCTTTATATTATCTCATAGTTATATGATTAAAACATTAAAAAATCGTCAAACACATAACATTTATTGTTTTTTTTTTCAAATATCACTTTTTATTATTTCTTTATTATCCTTAAGTATACAGACCATTCCATTTTTTTTTATACAAAAACTAACCTTAATAAGCAACTGAACATCAGTTGAGATTAATTAAAGGTCTATAAATTTTAAGGTTTTAAATCAAAATTTAAAAAGTGACAAGGACTCTTAAGTAATACCTCAAAATTGCATCAGATAACTAGGCATTTTGCATACAGAAATTTTAAGTTTGTCTTATCATTACCATTAAATTCGTTAGCTCTTCGCATTTAACCATAATAGTAGGTTTTTTGCAGTTAAACTTCCAAAAGATTTTAGTAATTTAATATCTTTTGATCAGCGGCGTGCAAACTTAAAAAAATTGCTTTTCTTACTTGAAATATCACCGCACGCCGCTGCTTTTAATATATAAATTAATAATATTCGGGTGAGTCAGATTTAGGTACCTAAAGAAACGTAGCCAAATCAGTTTTAAACGATTGCAGCGCCGCTATGCGCTACTGGAACTGGTTAAGCAGTCTCGTTTATTACAATGTCTCTGGTAAATTGTGTCCATGTTTTCGTAAAGCGTGTTGCGTATTACGGACTGATTTGTAGCATAAATTGGATATTACGTTTAGATTTTCCATGTACGAACTATAAATCATGTCGAAATGTCTACTAAGTTGACAGTGATGGACCGAGCCTCAGCGCGGTCGCTTTTAAAATTTCGTATTCAGCGTTTGTTCTTCGTTCTTTGCCGTTTTTGTGTGTTTTGGGGTACTTTAAAAGGCCATGCAATATTTCATCTGCCAACAATTAGATTAAACTGAGCGGCAGTCATAAAATTGTGTTTCTCAATAGTTTTTTACAAAGTGGAAGTGTTGGTAAAGTTGGCGAAATCAAAAATTCCCTAATTTATGTGAATCTAGTCGAACCAGTTTTCGTCAAGAATAATAAAATGCCTTTCTAAGATACAGGATAATATCGACTCCTAAAGGTTTATTTTTCTATTCCTATTACCCAAGCGCCCCCGCCCCCCCCCCCCAGGAACTGCAAGCACTCCCTCAGGAACAATTTCTGCGTCCGCCACTGTTACGTTAAACAACAAAACATATACTATGTTTTTACGTGGAACTAAATTCGTTTTTAATAAGATTCACTTTTCGGTTTTCGTGAACCGATTTAAACGCGTTTTGAACACGATTTGGAATTTTGTAGTTTGAGGTTAGTTTTTGCCAATTTTACTTTTTTATTTGCTTTTTTAAAGCCAGTAAGTTTACAGCACAATAATATAATTAAAATAAAGCAGCGGTATACGGTGAAATTTCAGGTAAGGTAAGCAATTTTTATGGCTACAATTTTCCAGGCGCAACCCTTCGCTATTGAAATGAGCGCACGTTGGATGATAGATCATAACTGGCGCAATAGATCAATAAAGATACTCTCCGACAGTTAAGAGGCCCTGAAGGCTTATGAATCCTATAGATGCTCATCGAGAACCGTTAGGAGCTGCCAGGACACACTGAACACCCTAGGGCGAATAAACACTGTGTCGCTGGTATGGATTTATTGGCCCCGAACCAGCCCTTGGACTACCATACAACACAATCAACACTGCTCTCTCAGGCTGGATGGAGAATAAGTTCCACCAATACTGGAGAGAATTGCCGGGACTGGCACATTCAAAGAGTTCATTACAAAACCCTGCAGGAAGAGGGCCGGGAAACTCATTGAGCTCACCATGCAGGACATCCGGACAATGGTTGATCTATACACCGGACACTGCAGGCTGAAAGTACCATTACACAGAATGGGTCTAAGTGAGAACACCGAATGTAGGCTCTGTATGGAGCATGATGAGACGGCCAGACATGTGCTGTGTGAATGTCCGGCCATTGCACGTCAGCGTCAACGTATCTTCGGTAAACCACAGATCGACGGACTGGATCTGAATGATGCTTCACCAAAGCAAGTTGGGAGCCTTTTTAAGGGGCTGAATATTCTGTAGCAACAAAAAATGTTAAAAGTGAGCCACAATAGACCCAATAGTGGTCGCAGTGGACAGTGCCATACTGGCACACTCATAAACGAATCAATCCATCCATCAATCAAGCAATTTTTAAAAACTTACTCTATTTGTAATTCAGTGGCATACCCAGGTGGGGGGGTTTGGGGGTTAAACCCCCCCCCAGGAGGTCCAACCCAATCTACAATAAGTTAATCATGATCAAGGGCCCCAGGGAGAGCTATAGCTGACCCACTTTTTTGACCCTTTACTTCGGTTTATGACATGTGTTTGGTGTAATGTCTTAAATTTTAAAAATGTTGCGTGCGGTATTATGACGTCATTAATTGTTACAATTTTAGTTTAATTCTAAGGAATTGTTATCACCAGCATTCAAAACGTGTAATATTTGGCATTCTTAGTATAATTTTTCTGAAAATTTTCATCTGCGGCGCATTTATGAATGACAGCAAAGCTATGTATATCACTTCTTGGCATCTAACCCAATCTACTTTTTCAAAAATATTTTGCAAAAAACATAAGAAATTTTTAAAGAATTTTTTGTTTTTTTTTGTGAAAATTTTCGGCTGTGGCGCTATACCAATATTAAATATTGTTACAATTTTGTTTTTATTTTTTTATTATTTTCATTAAGATATAAGAGTTACTAGGAGCAAAAGTTTTTATTTATAATACGTTTACGTCTTCAGATAAGATTACATATACAAGGTGTTTTATTTGAAAATCAAGAGTCAACCTCGTTTTCATTGAAACGGTAATAGTTTGACATATGTCACTAGGATATAATTTTGTGCTTTTATAGGTTCCGTAAGATTCCTTAAAAGTATGGGAGCTACACCCGGTAAATGGCATTCTAGAAAACACTGTAAATACAATGTCTACGCTTAATAAATTAAGTTCATAATATAAGACTTTTGCTCTTCTAGAGCGGCATCGGCAGTGCCATTCTTTCTTTCAATTTCAAACTGTCATTCTATGCTGCCGACTTTCCGCTTATTTGTGAAGTCAGGCAAGCATTCGAAAGATTTCTTAAAAAAAAAACGTTTAAATCCACAATGTAAATGTAAATGAATCGGAGTAATAAAGCAATCTCAATGGTAAAGTTCGCTACTCAGGTTTACAGACTTTACAATTAGGTATTATTTTAGAAGACCACTAATAAATATCATTTGCGGTATGTCTTGGGGCGTTAGCCCCAAACAAATGTACTGGCTGTATATCACGGTAGTTAGGCCTATGATTACGTACGGGGCAATAGTTTGGTACACGAACGGCAGGCAAACGCTGGCTCGTGCCAAACTAACAAGGATCCAACGTCAAGCAAGTATGGTAATATGTAGTGCTATGAGTACCACACCACCAGCAGCGCTTGAACGCCTCCTAAACCTTCCTCCTCTACACCTTGTCTTGGAGAAAGAGGCTATGAAGGCAATCTACAGAATCATAGCCAACCAATGGGGTGGCAGGGCAAGTCAAGTAGTACCATACCCTTTAACGCGGGCAATTGAGGAACTGCATTCCAGGGCTGCGGCTACCGGATCTTATGCCCGCAAGCAGTAAACAGCAAAAAGCTATATAACACTATTCTTCCAGATAGGGAGGACTGGACGACAAACAGAATAAGTTTCTCAAGTGAAGATAGCTGCTGGTATACTGACGGATCCAGAATGCCTTCAGGCGTTGGATGCGGAGCTTATTGCAGCCGGGAAAATATCAGTATTATAAATAGTCTTGAACGAATGGCTACAATTTTTCAGGCGGAACTTTTTGCCATTGAAATGAGCGCACGTTTGATGATAGATCATAACTGGAGCAGCAGATCAATAAAGATACTTTCCGACGGTCAAGCGGCCCTTAAGGCTCTTGAATCCTATAGATGCTCATCGAGAACCGTTAGGAGCTGCCAGGACACACTGAATATCCTTGTGCGAATAAACACTGTGTCGCTGGTATGGATTCCGGGACATTCTGGGCATCGGGGGAATGAGACTGCCGACCACCTGGCGTGAAGTGGTCTCTGCCGTGTTTGTTGGCCTCGAACCAGCCCTTGGAATAGCATACAACACAATCAACACTGCTCTCTCAGGCTGGATAGAGAATAAGTGCCACCAATACTAGAGAGAATTGCCGGGACTGGCACATTCAAAAGAGTTCATTATAGAACCTTGCAGGAAGAGGACCGGGAAACTCATTGAGCTCACCAGGACCCCAATTCTTGAGCAGGAAACGACATAGATTTGTGTCGAGTGATCCCACGTCGAACGCATTTCGTATTCTTGAGCGGTGATCGCTCATTCCATTCTATCAAAAATTGGATGTTCCCGCTCCCCGACTCCAAAGCCAGGGATCGGTCCCATTTCTCAGGCAAGCATGCGCGTAAAATATTTTTTGAGGGATGGGATCATTCCCGGGATTGATCCCTTCTCTTGAGGGATCGATCCTTCTCTCGAGATTCAAGAATTGGGCCCGAGGCAGGAGATACGGACAATGGTTGATCTATACACCGGATACTGCAGGCTAAAAGTACCATTACACAGAATGGGTCTAAGTGAGGACACCGAATGTAGGCTCTGTTTGGAGTATGATGAGACGACCAGACATGTGCTGTGTCAATGTCCGGCCATTGCACGTCAGCGTCACGTATTTTCGGTAAACCACAGATCGACGGACTGGATCTGAATGATGCTTCACCAAAGCAAGTTGCGAGCTTCTTTAAAAACCAATAGTGGCCGAAGTGGACAGTGCCATACTGGCACACTCACAAATGAATCAGAAGTTTAACCAAGGTGAAAAACTTCAAGAGATATAAATGCATCATAAACACCCCTTCCCCGCTCTTTCGTTGAGTTAATTTATTTTAAAAAATCACTTTTTTATTTTACAACTCTAAATAAGTAGGTAGAGACATTAAAAATAGTAATACCTCGAGTATATTTCAGTAGGCACTTCAATTTTTTTGGTTATGAATTTTTTGAAGGAAGTATATTTGGGCTACTTATTGCTCTTAAAGCAACATCATTTTTTAATAATAATTTGTGAAGCTCTAAACAACTAAAATTCAAGGTACTAACATAAAACTGACACTTTGGACTGCTCCAAAAGTTGTTTATAATTGAAAATACTATTTCTTCTTTTCTATTAGTACCAAGAAGGCAAAGATATGTTTTAAAAGACAGTTGCTTTTTTGTATCTCATAGTGCGCTAATAGCGCAGCCATAGCCCTCTTTACTCGAACGGTTATGCGGGGCGGCCAGCCGAAACTACACGAACGGAATCCAGCCAGAGTGGAGCGCGCCATCAGAGTAACACAGAATAAAAAATAACATCTAGAAATATAACCTAATCTTTCAAGACTCGATCAAAGATAGAAATAGATAAAACATGATTGCTCAGCCTAGTTTAGCTCAACTCGCTCAAATATAATGATATCCAGAACAATATTTCTACCGTGTCTGGTTGCTGAGCATCAGGAAACGGAGTTGAGATCTATAATAGACATCCTTAGTAGATACTGTGCGCTTGCTTCAAGATCACCTGGCAAGGCTGAAGGGAGTAGGACGAATCCTTATTTCATCTCCTTCAAGATGTCCAGTCTACAGAGGAGGCACAGAAGGAATCTTCCATTTACCAGTTATCCAAAGGACGGGAGGGGTCGACCATCAGTGAAGTATAAAGAAGGGGGGCGTTTTTGAGGATGGTGAAAAGGGCGCGCGTAGGGCCTACTGGTCGGACCTTCTTCTTCTTCTTGGATTTAAGAAGAAAGTTTCAATTTAGATGAAAAGAAAATTAAAAAACTTAGACCCGGGGTTTGAATAGTGAACACTGTAGAAAAAATTAAAATTGGGGTTATATGTCACTCTAATTAAAACTTACCCTTGTTAATTAATTTTTCCAATTAATACTTAATGTCACCAAATGATTTAGATGGATAATAATAATATTATAAGTAGATTAATTTTGTATTTATTTAAAAGGTGTTTTTATTTATGAAATGTATTAAGAAATTTCATTAAAAGTTTTGTTTATATTTGTGTCACTGTCGAAATGTCAGTTTCAAAATATTAGCTGCGTTCAAATGACAAAAAGCGAGTTCGGATCTCTTACCTCTGCTTGAACGTTGGCTTGCACCAACCTCTACTGATGAAAGCTACTGCTTTGAAATGAGTGGGCTTTGAGTAAGGAAAGTTTTCTTGACTGAGTTTTTAGATAACCTCAATGTTTTAATTTTAGTTTGCAAATAAATTTATACAGTTGTTTTAGGTTTTTTGTTTGGTATATTTTTCGTGTATAATCAGTGACCTTCACTTATTTTTTATTTTGCCTCGTAGTGCCCCCCTCATAAATATATTTTTTGTGCTGAAAAATAGTTCAAAATATAGCGTTTTTCTGGACAAAATTGGAGGTGTTTTATTGGTTAATGAACAACTTGGGATATTAAATAAGATAAATTAATTCTTGTAAAAACGGTTACATAGGAAAATCATAAACGAACTTTTTATCCGTTGCCACAAAACAATCCTTTCTGGGGGCTATAAATTTAAACCACCCCGCAGAGGTGGTATCAAAAATCACCAACTTTATAACCTCAAAAACAGATAATGAAGCTATTATGTGCCAAATGTTTGGCGTATTCACCATTTGCCATTTTGAAACCTGTCAAAAAAATTAGTTTTAGGGCATTTTTTCCTAAAATATGGTATATTTTGAGAAAAAAGCAGTGTTTTCAATACAAAATAATGAATAACTTGTGACTTTTCTGTATGGGTAAGTGTTTTTTGAAAATTGGTTTTAATATTTTAGTTTCATATTTAGACCTGTGGGGAATACTATTTTAGATCTTAGTAAATCCCACTGTAAGCGTCTAAGGATTAATTCGAGTAAACTATTTTTTTTTATTCAAAAACACCTTTCCACCCTGAAATTGTGAGGGAAATTTAATGAAGTTAAACTGGGGGAAGGCGGACGTCAGGGGTAGTGTTGCTAAAATCAAACTTTAAATAATAATCGTCTAATGAAATTCCCCAAAGTGCCAAGCTCCTATTAAAGGAAGCAAAAATAGCATGGCATACGCTTTAAATAAAGTCGAAAAAGAAGTGCCCAAAACCTCCGAGAAAGGTATCGGGGATCAAAGTGGTACACATAACGGACAATCGTTTTTTCTTTGAGCCGATACTTGCTTTATTAAATCTCTCGCCCGGGGAGTCTTTTTGTCAAGCAGAGCTATCTAATCGAGACTCCCGCACGGACCGTTTCCCCCGAGATTGGCGGCAATTTCCGTATACACGTCAGCCGATGATGGGAAATTGTGCCATGCAAACAATTCTTCCCGTTATTGGTGTTATTTTCCATCCGTCAACTTACGGGAATTATTTGACTATGCTCCGCCGGGACCCTTTTACTTCATACAGCGCAAATTAATGTGCCATCAAGTTTATTGAATTATTAGGCAATGACGGCTAATAATACTGCCGTCCTAAACTAGAACGCAGTAACTCCACATTTTGCTGTTTGTGAGTAAGATAGATATTAGAGACATAAAGCTATTTGTAACTCATCGCGGTATACGTATCCGCATCTAGCGAGAACCAAGCACGTTGATTGGTCAGAAACTTGTACCACGTTCGAAAAGAGCAGATGTATGCTAATTTAAGGTGTTTCTGAACGCAATAGGTGCTGAGATACGATACGTGTGCCGTAACGATACGTGATACTTAACGCATATCAACACCTATGGCGTTCAAGAACACCTTAGATTAGTATATATTTGCTCTTTTCGAACGTGGTACAAGTTTCTGACCAATTAATGAGCTTGGTTCTCGCTAGATGCGGATACGTATACCGCGATGATTTACAAATAGCTTTATGTCGCTAGTATAGCAGCTCCCTTAGTGAGAAAAAACACGGTACTGGCGTTGTTTATTCAGTGGCATACGTATTTAAAGGGCTACAGTATTACTATTACTATCTAATGGATATTGGAGAAACTTGCAGACGCTACTTTAAACAATGGACTACATAAAAAAGTATTATATTTAAATTTACAATTAATGTTAGAACATTATATTCCATATTATTTGGTGGCCCAGCGAGAAAACAGTAAATGCGCAATAACTCAAAATCATGAGGTACTGCTTCTTTATAGTAGAAGAGCCAGCGGCCAAATCGACTAAGGTGTTTTAGCAAGGCTAGAATTTTGTAAACATATGTTTAAATAGTCGTTAATAAAAATGGTACCTACTGACCTGCCAAGCCATACCGGGTTGCGTCTATGAGAAATAAATTTATCAAAATTCAAGAAAAACTAAAAATTGTTTTGCTTGAACAAAGCTATAATTTTAATTTGTTTTATAGTGTCTACGCCTAATATAAAAAAATATTGGACAGGCGATTTCGATGGTTGCATCTCCGTGACAGGCGCGCATATACTCACTATATTTATGAATTTTTTATGTCGCTGTAACAAAGCTACAATTAATAGATGTTCATGCATCTATTGCAAAAGGACTGGCGATTCTGCTGGTTACAAGTGACTGACAGGCGAGAATTTTTCACCCTCTGAAAGGGGTAAAAAATGTTTTTTTTTTAGTACGACTGGAAAGCACAGAAAAAAACTCAATCGACGTGTTTTTGCGTTTTATCTGCATTTCTCTCCCTGAAGCTGTAGCGAATTTGCTCCATTGCAGTTAAAGTCCTCCCCTGTATACTGAATACATACTACAATGATTTTGCGTATCAAAGTAGCCTATGAAAATGTTGTCACTGTCATGTCGTCTTAATTAGATTGTTCTCTTAAAATTTTTAATTTTGAGGTCATTATCGCAATATTTTTCGCCTACGGCGTAATTTCTGGCTCACGTTTACATTAGGAATATTTTTTTTTTAATTCCGATATTTTTTAAAATTATCTTTACTTTATGACATTTTTTTCAGAAAAAAACTTGAGGTGCTCCCCCCCCCGACCTAACCTCAAGTCTTAAGCCCCCCCCCTAGACAAAAAGGAGTATTAAATAAAAGTGGATGTATCCCCTTAAATATTCAAACAACCGTGATAAAACACTATTATTCCCCTGCAACCCCTGTAAAATATACTCGCCTGTCAGTCACTTGTAACCAGCCGAATCGCCAGTCCTTTTGCAAGGTGCCTTGCAATAGATGCATGAACATCTCCTATAAATTGTAGCTTTGTTACAGCAACATAAAAAATTCATAAAATATAGTATATATATAGATATCAGACGTAGACACTATAAAACATATTAAGATTAGAGCTTTGTTAAAGCAAAATAATTTTTAGTTTTTTTTTTATTTTGAAAAATTAATTTTTCAAGGACGTTACCCGGTATTGGTTTGGCAGGTCAGTACCATTTTTATTAAACATATGTTTACAAAATTCTAGCCTTGTTACACCTTAGTCGATTCGGCCGCTGGCTCTTATACTATTACTAAGGATGACAGTAGGCTTTTTTGACGGATTAATTGTTTTCCATGATACAAGTAACACAGATATGATATCGCGCAGGAGTAGGCGTGGCTAACTGACGTCACGTGGTGATTTTTATTACGAGATGGTCGTTTGTTTACAATTAGTTTTATTAATTTTTCAGTGGAAAAAATTAACAAAATGAGGTGTTGTGTCCACGGATGTGGTGTTGACAATCAGACAAAAGGTTTTTCGCGTGACATTAAGTTTTTCAGATCTCCAAAAGACAAGAAAATGGAAGCTATATTGAAGCATTTTTATGGACGGGATGATAACTTTAATGTGATAATGCTCGAATTTTCTCAAAACATTTTAGTGATAATGATTATGAGCGAAACCTTAAACACGAGTTGCTTGGCTACTTTATTTTACTACTTTTATTTTGTATAAAGCATGAAAAAAAAATCAATTCGCATAGAAAGTAATTTTAGCTCACACATATACAGGGTGTCCTAATTTCCATGGGCCACTATATCAATTTCAAAATTACTTTAATATCTCAAAAAGTATAAGTATAATATTATATTAAATTTAAGTATTTTAATCTATAATAAAAGCACTTATGGCTTTTGGTGATTAAAACGATTAGAATAAAATTACCATATTATATGAATCAGACTTTTAATAAAAGCATTCTTTTCAAACATGTCCGGAGAATTTCGGCAAGGAAACGCTCGGGTGCCGAAACGTCGGCGTCAAAAAGGCTTTGTGCCGAAAGGGCTCTGCGCCCGCACGGCGGCGCCGAAACGGCGGTGCCGAAATGTCCTAGACCCCAATTCAGAACCCTTGCTGCGCAATATATTCCGTTATTTTCAATTTAACGTTGGTAAAGATACCGAACAGTTCCTTATGAAGACAACCCAACCTGATCCAATTCCCTAAACTTTGATTTAATGCTATAAAACGGAGAAGGACGAAGTCACGTTTAACTGATACATATCACCTCGAAGGTGATGAGCGTTTCAGCCTGATAGATTTGGATTCTGTTAAAAAATGGTCTGACAAGGAATTGATTCTACAAAATTACGGTTTTTATGCAAATTTTTCTTTAAAAAAAAAATGTTCTTGCATTTATTTATTTTTCTGATTTTGAAAATTCTGACAAACTGTGGGTTCCCGATAGGTCGTCATCTATAAAACGAGTTAAAAATAAATTAACTTTTTGACACAATCCAAACACGAAAACTCTTTAAAGATAAGTACACAGCGAAATCCTACTCGTGTAACCAATTAGGATTATTTGTTTGCCTAGTTATAAGGGCGGTAATGAAAGACAAACAGAAAATGATATGGCAAATAAACGAGAAATTCAGTTGACAATGTGCCATGGCGCAAGGAAAGATTAAGTATTATTAATCTTTTAAGAAGTGCCCCGAGTTAAATCAGATTGCGACAGGAATTTTTTAAGACGAAAACAAGCTGGTAGATAAAGACAACAAAAGCGATAGTTTAAATAATTTAGAAAAAAACGGAGTTGTGATGCCACAAGCTTAATGTCCGTATGTACACATACAGAAATTATCCGATTAGGATTCAATCATGACCAAATGTTAATTGGTGGTTAGAATGGGTCCCTAGCTCACTAGTTATTCAGGTCCTAAGACGACATAGATGACATACATTGTTTTAGTGGCCATATACCAGGCAACTGGATAATCCCACACTAACATACGTCTGGTGTGTATAAAGCATTTCCCCTCCAACAGAAAAAAACATTCTAAGATCACAATCAAATTGTCTAAATAGGCTTCAGAAAAATTAGGTTTTAACCAACCTAAATATTGGGGTATCCCGATCTTCGGTGACCATCTTGAGTATGGTCTGCAAAAGTTGAAATTAGCTGTAAACAGTGTTTATAAAATGTTCGCAGTAAACCGATTCACTTAATACTAAAATACATGTTACTGTGAGGTCTTCGGCCGTCTATCTTTTAGTGTCGCCTTCGTTTGTTTTTCTCTATACACAACGTCGACCGCAGAATTGTGTACTATCTAAAAGAACTTTCCAGTGTGGAGGCAGTTTGTTGTTTTGTTTTTCCCAATTAACTTCCGACTTAGTTTACCTCCCGGATGCAGCCAGAACTAAATGGCTCCTTAGCAAAGAAGAAGAAGAAGAAGAAGAAGAAGAAGAAGAAGAAGAAGAAGAAGAAGAAGAAGAAGAAGAAGAAGAAGAAGAAGAAGAAGAAGAAGAAGAAGAAGAAGAAGAAGAAGAAGAAGAAGAAGAAGAAGAAGAAGAAGAAGAAGAAGAAGAAGAAGTAGAAGTAGTAGTAGTAGTAGTAGTAGTAGTAGTAGTAGTAGTAGTAGTAGTAGTAGTAGTAGTAGTAGTAGTAGTAGTAGTAGTAGTAGTAGTAGTAGTAGTAGTAGTAGTAGTAGTAGTAGTAGTAGTAGTAGTAGTAGTAGTAGTAGTAGTAGTAGTAGTAGTAGTAGTAGTAGTAGTAGTAGTAGTAGTAGTAGTAGTAGTAGTAGTAGTAGTAGTAGTAGTAGTAGTAGTAGTAGTAGTAGTAGTAGTAGTAGTAGTAGTAGTAGTAGTAGTAGTAGTAGTAGTAGTAGTAGTAGTAGTAGTAGTAGTAGTAGTAGTAGTAGTAGTAGTAGTAGTAGTAGTAGTAGTAGTAGTAGTAGTAGTAGTAGTAGTAGTAGTAGTAGTAGTAGTAGTAGTAGTAGTAGTAGTAGTAGTAGTAGTAGTAGTAGTAGTAGTAGTAGTAGTAGTAGTAGTAGTAGTAGTAGTAGTAGTAGTAGTAGTAGTAGTAGTAGTAGTAGTAGTAGTAGTAGTAGTAGTAGTAGTAGTAGTATAGAGCGGTCCATGGGCCTGGCAATTAGGCCTCTTCATGGGCCCTTTCTGCCATACTCCGTTTTTTTACCCCTATGCCCCTACTTCCGCTGCAACTATCTCTCTCTCTCTCTCTCTCTCTCTCTCTCTCTCCGGGTCTCCCTGTCGTCTTTACGAAGTTCAGTATGTCACCCCATTTGAGCGAGTGCAGCTCTTCTTCCTCTATCGTGGGAACTTCAACTGCCTTGATCTGGCATATGCATCGCACTCTGCTATTAAGTGCTACGCCGATTCCTCTTCGGGCTCCCAAGCGGGACACACGGGATCACCTACTACTCTCATTTGCGTCAGATGTTTGTTCAGCCGATTGTGCGCAGTCAGCAGTCCAATTTCATTTCGGGTCTCGCCTAAGAGCCATTTAGTTCTCGCTACATTCGGACCATCCACGAATAGCTGGAACTGTCTGCACTATGACTCTTGCCTGCAGGACGTCTTCAGTTTATTGTTCGCCTATTTTTTGAGCTCACTCTGTACCTATTTCCTTGTTATTCCCAGAAGAGGTTCTGGTCCAATGTATTGGGTTGCGGCCTTTAGCCTAACAAGGTTGTTCGCTTTCTCGGTTCCTGAGCAAAACTCGAAAGGACATTCGACTGCTGACTGGAGAGAATCGGCTAAACAAACACCAGCATTGGAGTAGCGGGGATCCACAATAGAGGAGGAAGAGCTACACTGCACTTCGATGGGCCGACTTACTGAGCTTCGTAAGGAAGAGAGAGTCGCAGCCCGTGTGGCGGAAGTAGAAGGATACGGGTACACAACGCAGTGGCGGTCCCAGGGGGGCGATCGCCCCCCCTTTGCTCCAGAAAAAAGTAGAAAACAAAGATGCTGGCGATAACCCTGAAGTCTTTGGAGAAAAAACGAGAAATTGCAGAACGTTCCTTTAAAGACATTCTAGAATCCCTCCGCAATATTTTGGAATAGAATAGAATAATATACCGCAAAATCCACGATATTGGAAATACAGAAGTGAAAAACAGTATTATAGAGTTTCTATTTATAAACAAGTTTTAGAGAAAATCATTTCGGACATAAAATCAAGGTTCAGTAAACAGCCTCTAAGTGTTTTTGACCTGCACATAGTTATACCAAGTTTTATACAGGGTGAAGCGAAAATCAAGGCAAAATTAACTAATGTCGTTTCCAAATAAAAACTGTTTGGTTAATACAAAACACAAATTCTGGAACTTTTAATGGGAGAAATCAGAATTTGGAAACAATCTTGGTCAGAAGTAGGCAAAAGCTTAAATCAAAACATATTTATATGATAAGGTTTTGGATGTTTCTTGGATGTTTACCAGTAAGTAATGCTTCGTCGGAAAGAAGCTTCTCCTGCCTCAGAAGATTGAAAACATGTGTGGGGCTTAGCGTTGCTGCATATCAACAGACATATTGAAATTGATATTGAGCGAGTTGACCGGTTGCCCAAAAAAATCGGAACGAACTTTTTTTTGAGATAGGCATCTTATATTTGAGATATAGCAATATAAAAGGTAATGTTTCAACTTTTTAGACCTCAAAAAAAAGTATTAAGCTATTAGGTTTTGTTTGTTATCTGTTTTTTAAAACTGAAAAAATTATACTTTTACTCAACCGCGGATTTCAGTGGGGTAGGGAAGCAATTAACCCCCCCCCCACCCTGGATTTAAATTTTTTACGAAAACATTTACAAAATCAAAAGTAGGGCCTAAATTGCGGCGCCATAACACCTTTGATATTAACGGTATTCTTTAAATTTTGTGTTAAAAATGTCAATCTATGATAGCGTTGATATTTACGATTTTGGTTTAATTTAACTCAAATTTTCGGCGCATTTAAACATTTTTTAAAATAAAAATGTATGAAATAAACGACTTAACATCTGAGTACCCTCTCCCTGGATTTGAGACCAAATACACGTAGTTACTTAGTTTTGTTTGCATATATTGATATCTTCCTCATAAAAGATATGCTTTTATTCTAGTTTTTTTTTCGTATCGACACCGCCCCCCCCCCTTTTCAAATGGCTGGGACCGCCACTGCACAACGGAGTATGGCAGAAGGGGCCCATGAAGCGGCCTAATTGCCAGGCCCACGGGCTGTCCCTCTCTACTACTGCTAGTTTACTCTCTACATTGATTTCCAATTTTTGACAAAATTCAAAGGCATTTTTATAACAAATAAATAACATCCATGACTTTATTTTAATTCGAACCGTAAATATCTCAATTTGCCGCAAGTATGTGACGGATATCTTTTTAAAAGGCGAATTGAAATAAATTGATATCGATAAATTACAAAAGAATGCAAATAAACTTAAGCCAGATCGAATTTTCGCTATCTATAGCAAATAATTGCTGGTAAAATTGCTCAAATACTTTTAGCTGTAATAAGGACAATTAAATGGTAATTAAATGTCGGATAAAGTTGTCATTGACGACGCAACTATATGTGGGCAATGCATAACATATTGAGGAATATCTTTAACTAGAGAACGTTCCCGCGGGACCAGACTAATTATAAAGTTGCCAATATTCTACCGGGCCAGTCTCACGAGGAAATATTAACACGCCAGGACGAATCCGTATCAGGTAACTTGGATAAGTACCAGTGCAGAACGATGCCTATTTGTGAGTGTTTCAAGGTTGGAAATCAAAGTGTATGATGGTGTTTAATGATGTATTGGGAGAGTAACCAGTGAAACCACTGATGAGCTCGCGCTGGTTATCCAGAGCGAAACATCGTTTAATAATTTATCTTTTCGCTTTGGTTCTTTGTGTGTTCCTTGTGGGATGCTCGTCCAATTTTGAATTTTCGTTATTTCCACCCAAGATCTTTTAATCTTTTGTTTTTTGGTTTCTTTTTGGTTGAAGTAACTGATTTGGAGGTTTTTTAACTTCTTTTTTTATTTTAATTGTCTTGGGAGCATAATCCTATTGGAAATATTAACACGCCAGGACGAATCTGTATCAGGTAACTTGGATAAGTACCAGTGCAGAACGATGCCTATTTGTGAGTGATTCAAGGTTGGAAATCAAAGTGTATGATGGTGTTTAATGATGTATGGGAAGGGTAACCAGTGAAACTAGTGATGAGCTCGCACTGGTTATCCAGAGCGAAACATCGTTTAATCATTTCTCTTTTCGCTTTGGTTCTTTGTGTGTTCCTTGTGGGATGCTCATTCAATTTTGAATTTTCGTTATTTCCACCCAAGATCTTTTGATCTTTTGTTTTTTGGAGCTGTAAACAGTTCATAAAGTGTTCGCAGTAAACCGATTTACTTAATACTAAAATTAAATGCATGATACTGTGAAAACAGGAGTTTTTCATCAACTAGAGCTAATTAATGATCTAACAAATGTAATTGATGCTTAGTTCAAGGAACAATTAATGACCCTCTGATTAGTGAGGGAATATACAAATTCCTGCAAAAGAAAAGAAATGTGTGGAAAAAGATTTAAAACTATAGACATGTTAAAGGCGGCCATAAATCAATACAAATTGATACACGCGATGCAAAATTCAATTCAATTTTTCAATTCAAAATTTTTATTTGTTCCATAAAACTTTTACAACTATACTATATATAACTATAAATCTTAAACTTAATAAGTCATTATGAAGAAAAACTTACTGTTCTACAAATTCCCTTACTATTAAAAAACTTTCGCTTAAGTGCAGTTTGGAAATTAATAAAAAAGTAAAGTATTCCTAAAAGAAAACTAAATACAAAATAAAAAAGAACGTACTATATAAATCCTAAGCTGAATAAGTCATTATGAAAAAAAACATAATAAAAAAAAACGTTTGCTCATGTGCAGTTTCGAAAAATATTTAGGAGTTTTCCATGTTATTAATTAATTCAAGACCAGCATATTAATTATTATTCATTTATAATAAATGAACGGAGTTTCAATATATTCCATATTTGTTCACAAAGCTTTTTGGCAATGCTAATATCGGGATTGTTTAAAAGAAATATTATATTGTCCAGCGAAGCTAAAAGGTTGCGATTGGTTTGTCTCATTCCTGAATAGGTAGGACATTCTAGTAATATGAGAGCCAATGTTTCTTTTTTCTTGAGGTTGCATATAGTGCATATTTCGTTAGGATTAAATCGATATGCAGAGCCTCGGTAGGTAAAGTTAACAAAACAGCTACTAGCGACTCTGAGTTGAGCAAATGCCTGGACTATGGCTACGGGGAAGTTGCGTTGCAAGTACGATGCTGCCGAGGTTGTTACAGTAAGGTATGGATAAAATATTAGAAAACTAGAGTTAGTGGCTTGACGAATATCAGCTTCAATTAATTTCGTAAACAATAGTGATAGTATTTTTTTTTAATTACGAACAAAGATGCCACTGGACATATTAGAGGACCAGTTTATCTCGAAGTCGATGAATCTAAAGAGTTCGATAACGTGTGCCGCTCAGTTATATCGTTTTTCAGAGTTTTTAAGTTGCAATTGTTTTTAAAACACTTTTTCAGTAGTCTGGAATCGTCCATATTTAAAATTTTGATAAACTAATTACCTAACCACTGATGAGCCCACGCTGGTTACCCAGGGCGAAATATCGTTCAATCATTTCTCTTTTCGCTTTGGTCTTTTGTGTGTTCCTTGTGGGATGCTCAACGAAGTTTGAATTTTCGTTATTTCCACCCAACATCTCTTGATCTTTTGTTTTTTAGTTTCTTTTCGGTTGAAGTAACTGATTTGGAGGTTCTTTAACTTCTTTTTTTGTTCGACGAATCCGTATCAGGTAACTTGGATAAGTACCAGTGTGGAACGATGCCTATTTGTGAGTGATTCAAAGTTGGAAATCAAAGTGTATGATGAAGTTTAATGATGTATGGTAGAGGGTGACCAGTGAAACCACTGATGAGCTCACGCTGGTTATCCAGGGCGAAACATCGTTTAATCATTTCTCTTTTCGCTTTGGTCTTTTGTGTGTTCATTTTGGGATACTCAACCAAGTTTGAATTTTCGTTATTTCCACCCATGATCTCTTGATCTTTTGTTTTTTAGTTTCTTTTCGGTTAAAGTAACTGATTTGGAAGTTTTTTAACTTCTTTTTTTATTTTAATTGCTTTAAGAGCATAATCCTACTGGAAATATTAACACGCCAGGACGAATCCGTATCAGGTAACTTGGATAAGTACCAGTGCGGAACGATGCCTATTTGTGAGTGATTCAAAAATGAAAATCAAAGTGTATGATGGTGTTTAATGATGTATGGTAGAGGGTGACCAGTGAAATCACTGATGAGCCCACGCTGGTTACCCAGGGCGAAACATCGTTTAATCATTTCTCTTTTCGCTTTGGTCTTTTGTGTGTTCCTTTTGGGATACTCAACCAAGTTTGAATTGTCGTTATTTCCACCCAAGATCTCTTAATCTTTTGTTTTTTAGTTTATTTTCGGTTAAAGAAACTGATTTGGAAGTTTTTTAACTTCTTTTTTTATTTTAATTGCTTTAAGAGTATAATCCTACTGGAAATATTAACACGCCAGGACGAATCCGTATCAGGTAACTTGGATAAGTACCAGTGCGGAACGATGCCTATTTGTGAGTCATTCAAAAATGGAAATCAAAATGTATGATGGTGTTTAATGATGTATGGTAGAGGGTGACCAGTGAAACCACTGATGAGCCCACGCTGGTTACCCAGGGCGAAACATCGTTTAATCATTTCTCTTTTCGCTTTGGTCTTTTGTGTGTCCCTTGTGGGATGCTCAACAAAGTTTGAATTCTCGTTATTTCCACCCAAGATCTCTTGATCCTTTGTTTTTTAGTTTCTTTTCGGTTAAAGTAACTGATTTGCAGGTTTTTTACCTTCTTTTCTTATAATTAACGGTTTGTTTAAAGAGGTTAAAAATTAGATTTACCATTGCAGTTTCAGTTCTTACCACGCTGTCAGGAGTATTAAGTGGAAGATGAAGAAGCCTTTAAAGAAGGTGATTTGAAGTCTTTCAGTGATGCTAGTATAACTTTGTCCCCAAACAGGAAGACAGTTTGACACAATACTTATTATGAGAGAGTCGATCAGCTTTGTTTTAGTATTCTGGCTATCGCACTTTGTTTTGGCAAGTATTAAAAAGACTGAGCCAGATGCTTGGTTTGCCTTTTCACGAATTGCTTCTGTCATCTCTTGAAAAATTATATAAAAACATGATACTGTGAACAGCTGAGTTTCTCATCGATTAGAGCTAATTAATGATCTAACAAATGTAATTAATGCTGGTTCTAGGTACAATTAGTGGCCTCCCTGATTAACGATTGAAGATACAAATTCCTGCAAACGAGAAATGTGTGGAAAAAGATTTAAAACTGGAGCCATTTTAAAGGCCGTCATAAATCCGTACGAATCGATACACGCGATGTGAAGAGCTACCTGCTAAAAATGTATATGACTACCGTTTACCAAAGCACGCCGAAGAAGCGAGAGTACCATCAGTAGCATCACGCTAACCGATTTGAGAGAAAATATTATCGTCCGACAGCAATTAGTACTAATGGACGTTATCTAAGTAGTATCGCGGTGTAGTCTGCTACTGGTTTTCTCGGTAGTAACGATAGTTTGTTAAACCCCGTGGAAAATTCGTATTTGCCATTTTTACGCAGGCCACGTACGCTCGGGGCGCTAATATTCTTTCATGACAACATTGGGAAAAGAAGTAGACATTCATTAAAACTGTTCTTCAAATAGGATGTAATTGTACACTTGGTGGTCAAGTCGAGTTAGGTCGGAATGGATCGTTTTTACATGGAGAAGTGTTAGATTTTTGTGTTTTTTTTTTAAATCGACTTAAACACTATTTTATTGATTGAAAATAAAAACTAATTGCCTTTACATAAAACTTAACTTCGAATAATTCCCTCTAAAACAATTTATTTTTATGTGATTATTACTAATGTGGGGTTGATATGACTAGACATAAACGCAAAGATTTTACAATGAAGATCGAAAAAAAAACATCAGGTTATATCACTGGCCACTGTAATTGACTATGACAATTTTTGAAAAATTTGATGACAAATTGATGACATTTTTTGTAATAATATTTTCCTATGAGCGTGCGGAAAGGGTCGCCTTTCTGCACAGCGTGCATGAAAAAATAAATTACCGTACGCCGTGCGGAAAAATCCTTATTCCCACAAGCAATTTTTTTAAAATTTTCCTCACGCTCGTAGGAAAAAATCGTCTTTTCGAACGGCTTGTCCGAACTCCACTGGCGCGTCCTTTAGGCAAACGCCGATGCGGTTGGAAAAGTATCATTTTCCACACTTGTTAGGTAAATAACTATTACCAAACATCCAGAAAGTGGATGTAAATCGATATTAAAATGATAAAAATTGAATTCCAAGTCGATACCTGTAATTGCGTTAAATAATAAATCCACCTTATTTTTTCATTTGTTCATTTATCATTAAAATTAAAATGTCTACTAATACAAATATATAAAAAGAAATCTATTATGAATATTTAAACAGTAAGACGATTTTTACAGTTTCATGTGTTTTCCGGAACTTGCCCAATTCCACGTCGATTAATTCTGAATATTTTCTTACAAAGTTTGCAATAAGCAAAAATACAGTCCTTAATTTCTTCAAGTAGCCAAGAATACCGCAGTTTCCAAGATGCATTAAATTTAGTTTATTAAACAAAACAAAACCTTTTGTAAGGATGTAATAGGGGTTATTTTCTCACAAAAAGATAAAAATTAGTTGTTTTTCTAAAAAAATGTTGTGAGCTCGCTAGCTTTATGTAAACCTAGTAAGTCCATAACATTTTTTTTAAACTCACTAAAAAAGTAAAAATTTTTTAGTTTTTTTCGATTTCCATGGAGCACATAATTCTGAGATATTTAAGGGATATTGTCAACCTTTATTTAGGGTTGGGACTGCTAGGTTTATATAAAGCTAACGAGCCCATACCATTTTTTTTTTAATCACTAAAAAAGTAAAAAATCTTTAGTGTTTTTCCATTTCCAATAAGCACATAAAAAGTACATTATTCTGAGATATTGAAGGGATATTCTTAACCTTTATTTAAGATTGGACCTGCTAGGTTTATATAAAGCTAGCGAGACCGCATTTTTTTAGAAAAATAACTAAAAAAGTTAAAAATTTTTATATTTTTTTATATTTTCATAGAGCACATAATTCTGAGATATTTAACGGATATTTTTAAACTTTATTTATGGTTGGGCTTGCTAGGTTTATATAAAGCTAGCGAGCCCAACTTTTTTTTAATTTTCCCAAAATCTCAAAGGGCACAAAAATTTTAAAAGGGGACGAAATTAGCACATAAAAAGCACATAATTCTGGAATGATCAAAATTTGCATTTTGTGAGGTGAGCTCGCTAGGTTTATGGAGGTATTCCTGCGCTAATTTACCAGGTGTGATTGAAAATTTGTTTACACTAAACTTAAAATATTCAGGTTTTTGTGCCAATTTTATGAATTTTATAACGATTTCGAAATCTTATGACAGTTTGGGCATATTTTATGACAATATTGAAATTTTATGAATTCATAAGATTTTATGACAAGTAGCAACCCTGTGATATTTATTGCCAAATGTTAAGTTTGGGTACGTTCAAAGGCACTATTTTTAACCTCATGCATTTAAACGAATATCATGGCCGCTTTAACAGGCACATTCATTTTTCATCCATAAAGTATCTCTGGCATTATGTTGTTTCATTCTGGTGCATTTGATTGATATGAGAGCGTAATATAAGGGGTTATTCGGAGTGATTTAAGATTAGTAGTGTAGTTATAAATTCGATTACAAAACCTAGGGCATTTGATTTTGGCAACTTTAAAATCTGGTTTTTGTTCTGTGGAAAGTGAGGTTATGCTTTGTTTTAATAAAAATGGAATGGATTTTAGAGATAGATAAATCAATAAAGGCAGATAAGAGTTCCGGTCTTCCATCAACCGCAAAAAAATGAAACATTGAGTTGGATCCGACAAATCCATGCAAGTAACTTAAACTTAAAAAAAAAACAAAACGCTAACAAATATTTTATAGCAATAAGTTAGGTTAGGTTTTGTAAACCTAACTTAGGTTTTGTAAAACTGTCACTAGGAAGTGCATTTTGGCGATGGCAAGAACCAATGACGTTGTGGTTGAACCGGTGACGTCACATATCGAAATCACGCAAGCACCGTGTTCTACGCCAAAAAACGACTTATCTGTCAACGAACCATAAATCTTTTACGCTGGCGCATGCTGTTAACGTATTTTCACAGATTAGTCGGAGAGAGTGATTTTTGTGTGTGTACTTGAATTTAAGTAATGAGAGGTATTATTATTCTTTTATGTTTAGTTACTAGCTACTGTTGGAAACTGTACAATATAACAAATAGGGTTGGCAAATTTGCCCAGATTTGAAACCAGCTGTTTTACTTGGCATGTAGTGGGAGTATACAAAATACTGTTGTTTTCTATGCGAATAGGATAGCCCAGCTAGAAATGATCACTATAATAGAAGAAATTGGCCACAAAGATAATCTTTTGTACCGGGAGTGAAAAATATCATGAACAATCATTTTCCAAATCAATTTTCCCAGAATAGTGAAGCCAAGATTAAAGAGGGAATTTTTGTTGGACCCCAAATAAGAAATCTTCTTGTGCATTCGGGATTTGACGTTGTGCTTGAGGAAAAAGTAAAAGAGGCATGGGAAGACTTTAGAATGGTGGTGACTAAATTCTTAGGAAATAAAAGAGCACTTCTACAATCATATAAAAATATTGGATGTAAATGTCCTTAAAAATACACTTTCTGTACACTCTGACTTAGACTACTTTCCCGAAAAAAAAAGACACAAGACAAGTGATTGATTTGATTGATTGATTGATTGATTGATTCGTTTGTGCGTGTGCCAGTATGGCACTGCCCAATGCGACCACTATTGGGTCTATTGTGGCTCACTTTAAGCATCATTCAGATCCACTCCGTCGATCTGTGGTTTACCGAAGATACGTTGACGCTGACGTGCAATGGCCGGACATTCACACAGCACATGTCTGGCAGTCTCATCATACTCCATACAGAGCTTACATTCGGTGTCCTCACTTAGACCCATTCTGTGTAACGGTACTTTCAGCTTGCAGTGTCCGGTGTATAGATCAACCATTGTCCGGATGTCCTGCCTGGTGAGCTCAATGAGTTTCCCGGCCCTCTTCCTGCAGGGTTCTGTAATGAACTCTTTGGAATGTGCCAGTCCCGGCAATTCTCTCCAGTATTGGTGGTTTTCCATCCAGTCTGAGAGAGCAGTGTTGATTGTCTTGTATGCTATTCCAAGGGCTGGTTCGGGGCTAATAAAGACGGCAGAGGCCGCTTCACGCGCCAGCTAGTCGGCAGTCTCATTTCCCCGATGAGACAAGTGATTAGTTTAACTTGTCATTATTTTAATTAGCTATAAGTTAATTAGATTTAATATTAGACTAACCATTAAGTATAGTAGTTCTTATAATATGTCAGTAGCGCACCGAGGGGGGGGGGGTTAAAAACCCCCCTGAGAAGCCTGGTTATGGTCACATTTGTACTTCACATTAAGTTTTTTTGTTATTTATTCTGACCCCTCACCCCCTTCCGAAGTCAATTCCTGGGTGCGCCACTGAATATGTAGAGGTATGGTAGTTTATGGAAATCCGAATTATTAGTTAAAAACAATGTCCTACTAAAATTCTCAAATGGCGTTTCTATGCAATAAATGGCACTAAAATATAGTGGTCCTATTTTTTATTTACGACCTATGAAAATTTTCCAAAAAAACATTTTGGTTCCATTTAAGTCATAAAAAATTGAAAAAACTCAATTTTTACCAACGACCTTTTAAAAAAAAATTGTTGCGTAGTGTAATAGGTAAATGACTTTCCGAAAAAAAAAACAAAAATTTCTAATGAGGTTGACCTAATTCACACGCAATGTTTGTAATGAATATTTTTTTTACGAGAAGCAAACATTAACATTTTTAGATGCGCAAAGCCTGAGAATCTGTCGCCTACCGCGATGAAAATAAAATTCCCTAGTAAAAATTAAAAAAAGTTATTAGTAAAAAACAACTCTAATTATAAGGCCGATTAATGTGGTAAACATTGCTGTCGGAGGTCATTTGCTTAAAGAAAAATGTCATGAGAACCCGCTTCATCGTGTTATTGCCTCACCTTTGACTTCAAGTGCGTATTACAAGACCGGTATAGTACCATCATGAGAGTGGTTCCGGGAAAAATTTAGAGGTACACGCAATATACAGGCGAGAATGATGCTGTAAAGTATGCATCTACAGCATGAAGGCAGTCAGTTGCAGAAGTTGTTTAAAAAATTAAGTGAATATTCTTAGTGTTGTACATAAAAAACTTATTATCTTTCCTTCACTTTTTCGTTTTTTTCCTCAATAAGTAAGGATCTAATAAAAAACGCATTTTGATGGATTTAATTCTGATAAATTCTGATCCCCTCAAAAACGGCGTTCTCATTAAAATTGGCCCAGCAGGCACATATTTAGTTAATTTTCCTCCGCTCCATTGGATACAGATGACTCTGAAACAGATACTCCTCTGGCTAATGCCTCAACAGGTTTTTAATTATAAACAGTACATCTGCAGCTGCGTTCTGCGCGCACAGAGCCCTGACAACCCACTGCGAAAACAATCCAAAAAGAAAACTATTGAATTTTTTTGGTTAACTTAATTTACGGCAACCATGACAGTATATTTTTGACATTTCTCACTAGGTTTATTTTATTTTATTTTATTTACACTGTCCAACAGGTGATACCCAATTACAGGACAGGAAAGTTACACATACTAATAAGCTTTTTGAATTATCTACGTTAAAATAAAAGTACAGAACATTATTTAATCTACTTATAAAACTAACAATTTACAAAGGAAATCTCTAAAAATTTGAGTGTGAAAAAATGAATCAATAACTGAAATCCCTATGCTTCAAACTAACTGAAGACACGCCTAATCTCAGATAGAGAGCGGTGAAAAATATCAACACTTGTCATTAATTTGTTGTGTACATCACATACAACATAGACTGGTGATAACTGCATCGCGTTTACACGTGCCGCAGACAGGTGAAATGTCGCATTCTGTCGAGAGTTTTAGCGTGGAACAGTAAAGCTTAATTTCCGTAGGAACTCTGTACAATCTGTGTTTCTTCTGTTTCCAAAGATTGCATGTTAAACATTTGCAAAAGCTCAGTTTGGAGGAAGTCTTCAGGTGGGTAGTTGCCCGTCATCTTGTAATGAATAAATTTTAACATTCGTCTTTGCATTTTTTCGAGGGATTATTTATGCGTAAGCAACTGTGGCGACCAAGCATACTTTAACTCTACTAAGTAATTTGTGCCTGTTGAAAGTCAACTTGGAATCAAAAACTACCCATAGATCACGAACATATTTAGCCTAGATAGGATGGTACCGTTAATAGTGTAGTTATAGGTGATTCGTTTTGATTTTAGGGTGAAGGTCATGACTTGGCATTTACTAATATTAAGGGATAGTTTATTTTTCTGGCATCATTCACTAAGAAGAAAGAGTTCATCCTGGAGTTTATAACAGTCTTCAATTAAATTGATTCGAGTGGAAAATAAATAAGTTAAAGAGAAGTCGTCCCAGCACAGAGCCTTGGGGCACACCTGACGTAGCTTTAATTGCTTTAGATTTGACACCTCTAACCTCAACGTGATGTTTTCGCCCTAAGGCTAGTGAAGTAAAGAGAGGAAGAAGATTATCCGAAAACCCAAAATATGCTAACGCATCTAGTAACAGTCTGTGATCCAGCTTGTCGAACGCTTTTAGGAGATCTGTGTAGATGATGTCCAGCTGAGATGATTCGTTTAAAGCTTCAGCAATTTCCTGAGAGGTTTCTGCCAAGTTTGTGGTGGTAGATCGTCCCTTCATAAAACCGTGTTGATCTGACAAATGCGGGTTTTAAGGTTTGGATATATTCTAATATCAAATAAATGTTTCAAAACTTTTTAGGGAATTATCTATCTTTTTATGGCTGGGGCTGATTCTAGAAAGTTTCCAAGTCTTTGGTGTTGTCTTCTCGGATAGACAAAGGTTAAAAATACGTTTAAGAGGTTTGGATAAGGTGACGTCGCAGTCTTTTATTACAAATGAATTAATTAAATCGGGTCCAGCAGTGACCTTAGGTTTAGTAGTAGAAGAAGAGTGCAGATTGTGATAGTTCGTTATTGTTTGAAAAAGTGATGGACTGAGGATTAAAGGAGGCGTGAAAAAAATCACCAAAGGACTCAGCAATTTCAGCAGTGGAAGTAAGCTTATTGTCCTTATATATCATTGTTTCTGGAATGGTTCCTGAAGAAGACTTAGACTGAATGAAAACATGTTTGGATTATTTTTTATGGCGTTTTTCGCTCTATGCACATGCTGTTTGTTTATACGCTATTTCTATATCCTCCTTTATTTTTTTGTCTGAAGATGCTGAATTCTTGGTAAGTTTCTACATTGTTCTTATGCTTTAGTTGGCGATGCAGATTCGATTTTTTACGAATATTTCTTATTTTAATATTGGAATACCAACTATGATATTTTTTGTTGAAGCATTTACGATGTTTGGGTACCCAGATGTCAAGTATAGAATACAGTTGGGCATAGAATGCTGCGGAGATTTCTTCGACGTTAGTGAACTGTGATAAAAAAAGACCAGTCGGTATGTAGTAGACTATTATAGAGTTCAGGAAAGTCTCCTTTTCGAAAGTTGTAGGTCAGCTGAGGAGTGTCTTGAATAGTCTTGTTTGTATGATTGGTTTGTTTCTGAGTGTCAAGAGAAATTGATAAAGAAGGGTGATGTGGAACTTCCCTTAAAATATGATCGAGAGATCTTTCAGCCCTGCAATTTTCAGTTTTGTATAACACTGGATCAAGTAGCCTATTATTTACGTTTTTAATAAAATTATGTTGTTGTACATCTAATATTTCAAAAATATTGAATAGAGAGTTGACAAGCATTAAGTTTTTGTGATCTATTAGTTTTCATCCAGATAGTTAGCGTACTCCTTGATATTAAAATACCCAAGAATCAGTACGTTCTTATTATAAGTATACCTTTGGGATAGAAAGAAATCGAATACGCTTTCCAAATATTCGACTGTAGTTGAAGAGGGAATGTAGACTACAAAAATATACAGAGGTTTATTCTGAAGAGCAACCTTCAGGCCAACTATGTCGATGTTGACCTGTAATATACTATTTTCTCATTCAGGAAAAAATCAAAAATTGTCTTCTGGTGCATAGAAAAGCAGTATTTGTCTACACTGAAAAAAAACTCTCAATTATCTTATTTTTAATTTTTTCGTCATAATTAAATTTATTTTAGCATTATATATTTTTCCTCCAATATAGAACTTAGGATTTCTCCGAACAAGATTCCTAATATCTCGGTTTTATTTTATCTGTCAAGAAGAGTATGCTCAACACTTGTTACAAATTTAAAAGAAATGATTTCAGTCCATGATAGAAGTTCTTTTCCCAAGAGACAAGTATTTCAATCCGTTCGGCTAGTTACCGAGCACACGCGATCGGCGTCTACCTTGCCAGCCGTCAATGGGTAGTCACTAGTCAGATGCCGGCCATGATAAGGTCAAAAGTGTGGTCTATGCAGTTGATTGTAAAAATAGGTAATGTGAGAACCTCAAAAATACCGTGGTTAGAAGAACTGCTACATGTGTATGGGCATGGAATCGAAATTTAGAGGTAAGCATGTAGTATTTTTTTAGTAATTTAAAAACGATATTGCTAGAAAACATGCAGGATAAGCCTTCCTGATTTCTTCCATTTAGAGTTTAAAATACGAGTATGTATTTCCGGTCTTTTGCAAGGTAAAGCAATCATGTCTGAACCCTTGTGTGTAGTAAATTTCACAAATTTTTGATTGTGTAGCTAAATAATTTATTTTTTATATCCTGTTTGACCATTAGCTTTAGTAAAGGCAATCCAAAATGGATGGTCCGCCCCGCCGGTTCTTGTACAACATGCTGTGTGGACTTAAGATTAGAGCTCCTGTTGTCTTCTTTAACAGCTTAAGAGCTTAAATTTACAACAAGGTACCTATCTATAGGTTACGAGCCAGCCCTTTTCGCCATCCCCCAGAGCTTCCCTCTCACGCTCCCACTCCACCATGGTCGAACCTTCCCATCCTTTGGATAAAGGTCAGGATATCCGACCATTTCAGCGTCGGAAGGTGTTCCGGCTCGAACACTTCCTCTCCGAAGATTCCCTCTCTGATTCCTCTGTAGGCCGGACACCTTGCAAGATAGTGTTGTGAGGATTCATCCTCTTCCCAGCACTCTCCGCAGGTTGAGTCCTGCACTACCTTCATCCTTGCCAGGTGCTTTTGGAGTACGCAGTGTCCAGTGAGGACTCCTATTAGGGGTCCTATCTCTGTTCGTTTCCTGCGCAGTAACCAGTCCCTTCTTGTTTTGCTGAAGCCCTGATTGAGCTCCTTGGCTTGCCTGGCGTCTGTTATCTATAGGTTAGGAATTGACTATATTATTTTTTGGTTTTCTGTTAAGTTTTTTGTGAATTATTGTGAAGTATTTTAAAAAAAAAATTTGATTTTACTCAATTAAAAACATTGGTAACAGTATAGTATCCGGTTTTCTTTTATTTTTAGTTTTTTACAGGTTTGAACTCCTCCCCCTTCCAACTGCCTGCTGTTAGGAGAACTGGCTGACTGGAGGTACGCTTGATGATGTATAACCTACCCCTATAAACTAAGAAGTCAGCCATTTTTGCTGTTTTTGTTTACGAGCTCTCCGATTTTAATGTAGGGAGATAAAATTTAAGTCCCACTTGTTAACTATTTTTGATATTTTAGTTTAAGAATTATGCTATGTACTTTTTGTTGAACAAAGCCAAACAGGAAAGACTATTAGAATAAAAATTTTTGTCAGATAAAAAAGCTACCTCATTTTTTTAAATTTAGATGTGTTTTCGAAAAACTAAAATTATTCCCATTTTTAATTTTTAAGCAAGTTCTGTAAAGCAGAATTTTTATACTTGTACACTGTTTATAAACTGTTTAGTCAATCTAGATTTTTTCTAGAATTAGCTAAATTTAACTTAAGTACTACTCTTTCAATGGTGTGATGTAAACCCTTTGCTATAATTAGAAACAAAAATTCTATGCGAAAAATGTTCACGGTCATGTGAAAAATACACTGTTTACTGTTTTTGACAATATTAAATGTAGCGAATTTATATTCACGTTTATGTAAAGTTTTATTATTTTATTAATAAACAGTTTTTCTTAATTTCTATACAATTTTTAATTTCCAGTAACTACAGTTTTTTTTGCTTACAGGTGTGACGTTTCTGCACAGTGCAACACATAAAAGGATAATTGCATCCTTCGCATAAGATTCTCTCTTTTGTCTTTTGCTATATTAGGAGTGGGGGAAGCCAAAATAAAAAGAGGTTCTTATGTGAATTGTGCAATGATCCCATACTGTGTACTGACGTCATCCTTTTTAAAGTTTTCGTAAGAGAATTGTGTGCTTCTTTTAAGGCCAATTTTCAAGAAAATATGCTCTCAAAAGCAAGCTATTTATTATACTATGATACAAATAGTTAAAAAAATATGCTCTTGGCATAAGGTTTTATGTTCTTTGCATAGGACTTTGAATCTCAAATTGGTCTAAGGGAATTGAAATCTCGTGACAAGAAACTGGGGACTTTTAAATTTAAATTAACTTTGTATTTCGTAACACTCTCTTTTTTTTTCAGTGTAATCGAAAGTAGCATAATACTGATAATAGTTTACATATTACGGTGAAAAGTTTTCATAACTGTCTCGATAATTGTTTGACCTCTGCTCTACGCGCCTCGGCCAACCACCTGTAACATACTATTTTCTCATTCAGGAAAAAATTAAAAATTGTCTTTTGGTCCATAGAAAAGCAGTATTTGTCTTAATCGAAAGTAGCTTGCATCGGCATCGGTTCAAGAAAATAGGTTTTTGTGTGTATTTCATAAAAATATTAATAAATACATATATGGTCAAGGTAACTTGAAAGTCGTAGTCAAAGTAAACGCGCTAATGTTTACTAAAATCAAACAATAAAGCAAAACTAATCAAATAGAACCTATGGCACCTGTTTCAACCTCGCGGGTCATTATTCTTTACGACATGACAGTTCCTAATATTTGACCGCTAATATTTATCTACAATCACATTTGCACTTAATGATAGAATTTTATGCAACATAACACAACTTTAAGCATTTTGGTTTACCATTTGAAATTGTTTATCTCGGCATTTTACGATACGGAGCAAATCAAAAAACTAACGGTGGTATTTACTAAAAAGGTTTAGTCTATTTTAGAACGGTCTTAAGTTTAAGTGAACTTTTTGGGTTTAAGCATTTTAAACCAACCCTCCTTGAGTTTTGGACATAGTTTTATTTATAAGACGAATTTTAAAAAATTTGGTTATTGAATAATCATCTTAACACAATCTTTTCTTGGATATAAGAGGAAATTTTCAATTTAGAAGAGAAATTTAAACCCACGCGGGGTTTAAATAGTAAACATTCTGTAGAATAAATTAACATTGGGGCTATATGTCACTCGAATTAAAACTTGCCCTTGTTAGTTGATTTTTCCAATTAATACTTGATGTCATACAACGTTTTAAATGAGTAATAATAAAATAAGGACTAGATTTATTTTGTATCTATTTAAAAGGTCTTTTTATTTGTGAAGTGTATTAAAAAACTTTAATGCAAGTTTTTTTTACATTTCTGTCAATGTCGAAATGTCAGTTTAAAAATATTAGTGCTGCGTTCAATCACAAACAGCGAGTTCGGATCTTTTACCTCTGCTTGCACCTTGGCTTGCACCAACCTCTACTGATAAAAGCTACAGCTTTAAAATGAGTAGGCTTTAAGTAAGGAAAGTTTTTTTGACTGAGCTTTTAGATAACCTCAATGTTTTACTTTTAGTTTGTAAATAAATTAATATGGTTGTTTTGGGTTTTTTTGTTTGGTATATTTTTCGTGCATAATCAGTGACCTTCACTTATGTTTGTTTTGCCTCGTAGTGCCCTCATAAATATATTTTTTGTGCTGAAAACGGGTTCAAAATATGACGTATATCTGAACAAAATAGGGAACAACTTGGGATATTAAATAAGGTAAATGAATCCTTGTAGAAGCGGTTACTTAGGGAAATAATAAACGAACTTATTACCAAATGCCACAAAACAATCCTTTCTGGGAGCTGAAAATTTAAACCACCCCCTGAGGTGGTCTAAAAAATCACCAACTTTATAACCTTAAACACAAATAATGAAGCTATTATGTGCCAAATTTTTGGCGTATTCGCCATTTGCCATTTTTAAACCTGTCAAAAAAAAATAGTTTTAGGGCATTTTCTTCTAAAATATGGTGTATTTTGAGAAAAAAACAATAAAAATACAAAATAATCAATAACTTTGTGTCTTTTCTGTATGGATAAGTGTTTTTTGAAAATTGGTTTTAAAATTTAATACCCCACACAGGTGTAAAAATTTAGACCTGTGGGGGGTACTATTTTAGATCTTAGTAAATCTCACTGTAAAAGTTTTTGATAAATATGCCTCCTGTCCTCTTTATCTTAAGATTTCTGCTAACCAAAAGGACATATAGAGCGATATTTACTAAGGGCTATAGTTTAATAATGCATAAAATGCAGTGGAATGAGACGGCACATATAAAGCCATTGTGTATGTATGTAAAATTAGCAAAATCTGGGTAAACAAGAAATTTCAAAACTGTCAAAGTGACACGGGATGTCGTATTTCGAGTAAAATCATCGTATATGTTAGACCATCGCCAATATGTGGTTTATCTACTTTAAATTTTAAAATAATCACGATATTTAATGTAAAGGAATGTATGAGATCCGACTCTAAGTAGATTCAAGGACCTCGCGGTAAATGGTTTGCGCTGTATATGCTAGCGTAGAAAATCGCGCTGTAAATAATTTGCCGTAATTTATTTTGCAATTTACACACCATTAATTCTTGTGCTGTTTAGCAAGCAAAAACCGCGCATGCCATTACAGCACAAACGTGACAATCTCCGCCTAAATAAAACATAAATTTTTTGCCTCAGTTTCATTGTTTTGTTGGTCCTGCGCGGTAAAAGATTTTGCGGTAAATTCTTGCGCGCTAGAGGCCGGAAAAGTAACGTGTGATATTAGTAGTTTTCCTAAATTTTTATGAAAGTTCGAAGATATCTTGCAGAAGCCGAAAAAGTAGAGCAATCCGTGCTTCCTGCATTTCTCCCATACCTTGCCTTACGCCTATAGATTGCATCTTGTTGGTGGATTCATAAATTACGTAACGCGGCGGGGGAAGTGGGTGAAGGTTACAAGGGAGGGGGAAAGCTCTAACTAACTAATTCTGCAAAATTTTTGTTACGTAATTAAAGGAGGGGGGAGGGAGAATTTCCGAAAATGTTACAAAAAAAAAGAGAGGGTCTAAATTAAAATTCGGATAACTTGTTTACTGAGAAGTAAAAGTATTTTTCTTATTTAAGAAGAATTTTTTTTGTATTAGTGTACAAAAGTGTATGTATGATTTTTTTCTCACACGGACTTCCGCAAATTTAGGAATAATTTTTAATTAAAAAGCCTCCTAAGAAAGGACAAACCCATCGCCAGTCTCCTTTTTTCCCCATTTTTTCTGGGAAACCTGTGTTTTTCCCTTGCGAAAACTCCGACAAATTTCAGTAAAGTTTATAGAAAAACCCACATAATTAGAATAAAAACGACATGCGTCCCATAGTCCTAAACCTTAGTCCATCTTAGTGACTACCACCCTAAAGGTTTTAATAAATAAATTAAACCTATATAAGAAGGTACTTAAAAAAACAAACTTGGGTAACTTATTATTGATAGTGATCTAATATACTACTTCTGCTATTATTTCGTTTGATCTAATAATAATTTGGGGTTATTTCAATGGAGTCACTTAGTTTTGGACCACTTACGAATAGTTTGGACTGCCTGCAACCTGTTTTTTAGTTTTCTACGAATTGTACTTTCGAAATATCTAATTTAAAACAAGTTGCAGCAAATGATGCTGATTTAGGGGGAGTTCACCATAAGCAAAATGATACAGGTGTGTACCAAATAAGTAGACCTCTTCAAAAACCTTGGAACATGTGCATCAGCTTTTGATCTGATCGTATTATGGCTCCTAGAAAAAAATATGGATTTAATTCGGTATCTTCGGGAATTACAAAAACGTTGTACAATTAGTCCCCTTCCCCTGCTAGACTTTATTTTTATTTATTTTAAAAAACAGTATGTTTCCAATTTATTATGAAATAATTTTCTGCAGTTACGAAGTTCTCATTAAACATACACTTTAAGTAATTTAGGAGAACTAAAAGCACACTAAATTGACCTATCCTACGCTTGCAGTCAAAAGGAACAATATCGCGTTATGAGGATCATCACATCGTCCTCTCATCAGCAATTACAGGCGTATTTAACAGTTCGGAGATTAAAAATGGAGGAAAGTGTGGAATAAATGTATCAAATAAATACACCTCTTCAAAAACCTTAGAACATTTTGATTTGATCGTATTATGTCTCCTAGAAACAAAAGATTTGATTCGTTATGAACATATCTTCTGTAATTACAAGAACGTTGTACAATTAGTCCCCTTTCCCTGCTAGACTTTATCTTTATTTATTTTGAAACATGGTTTCCGATTTATTATCAAATAATTTTCTGCAGTTACAAGTAATTTTAGAGAACTAAGCAATTTTAGTTGTCCTACGCTTGCAGTCAAAAGCAGCAATATCGCGGTATGAGGCTCATCACATCGTCCTCTCATCAGCAATTCCAGACGCATTTAAGCATTTTATATTTTACACAGTTGCAGGAAACTATGCTGACTTAGGTAAAGATCGCCGTAAGTAGAATGATAAAGGTGGAGCTGCAACCTTTGCAAAAGATTCGGAGATGAAAAATGGAGGAAAGTATGGAATAAATGTACCAAATAAATGCACCTCTTCAAAAACCTTAGAACATTTTCATGTGATCGTATTATGTCTCCTAGAAACAAAAAATTTGATTAGGTATGAAAATATCTTCTGGAATTACAAGAACGTTGTACAATTAGTCCCCTTTCCCTGCTAGCTTTTATTTTTATTTATTTCAAAACATGGTTTGCAATTTATTATTAAATAATTTTCTGTAGTTACGAATTTCTCATTAGACATACACTTTAAGTAATTTAGGAAAACTAAGCAAATTTTAATTTCACTAAATTGACCTGTACTACGCTTGCAGTCAAAAGGAGCAATATCGCGGTATGAGGCTCATCACATCGTCCTCTCATCAGCAATTCCAGACGCATTTAAGCATTCTATATTTTACACAGTTGCAGAAAACTATGCTGACTTAGGTAAAGATCGCCGTAAGTAGAATTATACAGGTGGAGCTGCAACCTTTGCAAAAGATTCGGAGATGAAAAATGGAGGAAAGTGTGGAATAAATGTACCAAATAAATGCACCTCTTTAAAAACCTTAGAACATTTTCATGTGATCGTATTATGTCTCCTAGAAACAAAAAATTTGATTAGGTATGAAAATATCTTCTGGACTTACAAGAACGTTGTACAATTAATCCCCTTTCCGTGCTAGATTTTATTTTTATTTATTTTGAAACATGGTTTCCAATTTATTATCAAATAATTTTCTGCAGTTGCAAATTTCTCATTACACATACACTTTAAGTAATTTACGAGAACTAAGCAAATTTTAATTGATTTGTCTTACGCTTGCAGTCAAAAGGAGCCATATCGCGGTATGAGGCTCATCACATCATCCTCTCATCAGCAATTCCAGATGCACTTAAGCATTTTATATTTTACACAATTGCAGAAAACCATGTTGACTTAGGTAAAGATCGCCGTAAGTAGAATGATACAGGTAGAGCTGCAACCTTTGCAAAAGATTCCGAGATCAAAAATGGACAAAAGTGTGGAATAAATGTACCAAATAAGTACACCTCTTCAAAAATCTTAGAACATTTTGATGTAATCGTATTATGTCTCCTAGAAACAATAGATTTGATTCGGTATGAAAATATCTTTTGGAATTACAAGAACATTATACAATTAGTCCCCTTTCCCTGCTAGACTTTATTTTTATTTATTTTGAAGCATGGTTTCCAATTTATTATCAAATAATTTTTTGCAGTTACAAATTTCTCATAACACATACACTTTAAGTAATTTAGGAGAACTAAGCAAATTTTAATTGCCCTAAATTGACCTGTCCTGCGCTTGCAGTCAAAAGGAGCAATATCGCGGTATGAGGCTCATCACATCGTCATTAAACTTAGACATCAATGGCCATCTCATCAGCAATTCCAGACGGATAAGGGCCGTTACCAGCACATGCTTGCAGACAACTTTACGGGCGGGCCCCAGTTCTAGACACATGTTACACTTTGAGGACGCTGCTTTATGTCCGTTACATGACAACCCGACCACACTTTCGCGGATTTTCAACCCTCCACATATTTGCCGCTCTCGCGCCCCTCCCGGCTTACTGTGTTCGAGAATCAATTCTTGATTTACCTACTTTATAATACACAGGGTGTTTCACAACTACTGGTCGGTGAGAAAGATGAGGTACAGAGGGAGCATTTTCGGGAAAGCTTGATCTCTCTCAGACCGATGCAATTAAAAGAGAGAGAACAATAGTAACTATAGTAAGCTCACAAAAAATTACTACATATATTAAAAGAGTACTACAAGACTGCGTTTAAAAAGCCCACACTAGTGTGAAAAACACACCTGTGCGTGGTGTGTCAACAGAATATGAAAAATGTGTAAAAAATGAAAAGGTGGTGTGTATATACTGGTGGGATTATAGCGTATCAGTAAGGCCACTGATAGGCGGCAATAAAGGTCAGAATTTTACATAATTATTTCTGTTTTAGCGAGCTTATCACGCTACACCGTCACCCGGTGCAGCCTAGAATTCGGCGATGATGGTGTGCTTGGATGAGGTTATGATGTAATAAAATTCGGATAATTTTCGAAGAGAGGTTTGTTAAAAAATTTAATTTTATTCAATTTTTTAACTAACTCTGTACAAAATATGATTTTTCATGGTTTTTTGTCTTGTCATTTTTCAGCCAAATTAATATAGGAATTACAAAGTGACTTTTTTTTTAAATATTACATTGCCTTATTATATTTTACAGGAGGTCTCAAAAAGTTTCAGGTCATATTTGATCATTTTAAAAATTCTGGATTGTTTATTTAGCTTGTCACTAACCCACACATAAATAATCCGTTAAGAGATAAAGAACTGATAGAGTTTAAAAAAATGTGTTTTTGAGATGTTTCATATTGTATAATGTCACAGACCACCCAACCCAACATTCGACATGAAGAGGGGACAAAAAGCCTATTTTATCATTTTTCCAAACATTTTTTTTTGCTGGAAGAAAAAAAATGTGACACATCATGACCCTCCTTCTCTTTTCAAATTTCGTAAATTATATGGTTCAATATGGTTTTTATAAGGTTTATAAGCTTTTGTGAACTAATATTTCACGTTTATTAAAATTTTTAATAATTTATGAGTTATGTCTTTGACTTAAGTGAAATTTTGTGCGGTTTTATATATCTGTTTTTTACCTGATCTTATAATTATAATAATAATAATAATAATAATAATAATAATAATAATAATAATAATAATAATAATAATAATAATAATAATAATAATAATAATAATAATAATAATAATAATACTAATAATAATAATAATAATAATAATAATAATAATAATAATAATAATAATAATAATAATAATAATAATAATAATATTGTTTATAATAAAATAAAATTAAATTAATCTACTAAATAAATACAAGCAAGTAACCAAAATAAATACAGCAAATTTTTAAAAAAATTCTACCTGATGATCTCAAAAGCTGCACAAATAAACGAAATACTCCACGTAAGTTGCCTTGTATGTGGGTATGCGCCGATCCATGCATAAGAATGGTACCATCAGCCAAAAAATGTTATGTAAAAAAAAATTTAATCAAAAAAGAAACAAATAATCACACTAACAAATTTAAAATAATAAACTGATGAACAATAGTTTTTCGGAGCACCTATTCATTCACTATACAATTTTTCGTTATCCCGTTAAAAATAACGTTCAACAATAAACAATGTAGAGTTACATAAAAGTTAAGATAAAATGATCAAATATTACAATAAAATAAAAATAAACACATAAAATATAATCTGACAGACACATAAACATGCATAAAATTTTATAGTACCAACGTTTTATTTTTAAATATTTCATACGTTTATGAAACAACTGTTTTTGAAGAGATTTTATAATCAAACAGACTCAGTAAACCTAATAGGTTTCTATGATTACGAAATTTATTATGAAATTATGAAATTTTATGATCGGCCAGACAAATAAAATTTTAAAGAGTTCTATGAATATTTTGGTTTAAAAATAATATGCTACGGGTTGGTAAAAATACAAATTTTTATAAGTCTTCCTATAAACTCTATAGCCATAAACTCACAAAATTTTATATACAGGGTTCCTAAGCAAATCCTTAGGGGGCCAAGCAGCCGTGTATAAGACGCGGACAAACGGAAAAGCACATTAGGCAGAAAAGGATGGGCATGGGGCGATGTTGTCACTACATCTTACACGTAGTAAATCCATTTCAGGTTGTTGTTTTCTAATGTTTTCCATTTTCATACCTTTAGGACTGGAATAAAAATTTTTTTTGCTCGACTTTAATACCAAACTGATGAACGATATCGTAAAAAAATATATTTTTCGGCCTTTCATTTTGTAACCATTGTCCTTACGCACTGTTTACAGGCTGGGGACTGAGATACATGCAAATGCCTATCCTAAAGCGTTCATACACGGCCAGAGAAATCGACTGAGATATTTCCGTAGAAACTTTATCAAGCAAATAGGACGGGTTGACGCCTTTGAACGTCCAACCCGGGTTTTGCACTTTGATTCGAAATCAAAAAGGAGGAACAGTCAGATGTGGGGCCGTGCACAAACTACGAACGGTGATTTTACCAATTCTTGACCCCCTCCCTATGTAATGTTTTGTAACGGTTTGGCACGCCACTCCCTAATATTACGTAACGATTTCAAGACCACTACCCCCCCCCCCAAAAAAAAAAAAACTTTTCACTTATTTTCATTCCAAATTTTCTTAGTTTCACACAAATGCAAACGCTGTCGAAAACCCCCTCCCCCCTACGTAACGTTTTGTAACCCCCTCCCCCCTATGACCATTACGTAATTTGTGCACGGCCCCTGTAGTCCCAGTGGAGGTTAATATTTTTTTCTTAAAAATTATACTCTAGACCTATTTCTTTGCGTTCCCGAAATTACGTAATTTTTGAAAAAAAATTGTAAGCGGCGCCATTTTTATTTCGTGCTTTGTTTTTCTAACATTTTTGCGTTCGGCTAATTTAATTGAAAAATTTTTGCCTGCGGCGCCCTTTATCTTCTCACTCGAAACCAAGATCCCCCGTTTTAGGAAAACTGATCCCGTCTCTGTTTCTAAATTTTTTCGAATAAAAGTAGAGTATGACCATGGGGGAAATAATTTTTTTCTACGGTATGACGAAAATTTCGAGTTGTTGAAGTTGAAGAAAAAAATAAAAAAAGTGGCAGAGCTCAACTTTTTCGTAAAAAAAAACGTTTTTTGTAAAGAAACAGAGCAAAATAAATCTTTTCACCCCTTTTTGGGTGTTACAAATATTGGCAGCCCCTTTTTTTCGCTTTTACCCTCCCGCTAGTTTTGAAGAATTGGTTCGCTACATGTTTCGAGATCATGTCATAAAACACCTCAAAAATATTAAATGTAGTGTAGGGCCAGCTTTATTTAAAATCAATAATATCGCAAGCAAAAAGCTCTGCAGGAGAAACAGCGCCGTTTATTGATTTCTTTGGCTGCCAGTGCTAGCTGCATGGTTTGGCCGTTTCCGGATAGATGTCACTAGTAAAACAGAATGGAAAGAAATTTAATTAAAAGCGAAGATATTTCTTTCTAATGTTAACAACCTCACGAGTTTATCGCTCAGTATCGTAAATAATGGACCTTGCCGCCTCCTTTAAGCAAGAAAAAGTTGTGGTTTGGACCTGAAAACATCTAATTTTTAATTAGATCATCTCATGGTGTGGCCGCCATCTAGCGGAATTTGCAGACATCTTGTCAACGGTTATTATTGCAACTATATTTTATGCTTACAATGAAAGAGTGGCGACAATTTTTTCTCATGAAAGCAGTCCGGAGATAATAACAAACTGGCACCATTGCCTGCCTGCCTGCCAATATACCTGTTTCTTTTGTGCGCGCAGAACTTTCTATGCCATTTCTGTTTGATTTATTGAAATCCTATCCCTAAGGAAAATCTTAGGAACCTTGTATATTGGCCGTAGCGGGTTAAAAAATTGTTTTTTCAAAAAATCCAAAAACACGTCAACTAAGATTTTTAGCAGCTAAAATTTTCGGCAAAATTTTTTTGTGAATGGACCCTCAGAAAGGGGTCTATTCACATCCAACTTTTTTTTCAAATGAGAAAACCCCGCTTGTGGCACCTTGTTGGAAAGATTATGGAAAAAGAAAGTCGAATTTCGACCGTAGCTGGTTTAAAAATTGTTTTTTTTAATAAATCCAAAAATACGTCGATTAAGACTTTTGGCAGCTAAAATTTTCGGCACAAAATTTTTGTGAACGAACCCTCAGAAAGAGGTCTATTCACATAAAACTTTTTTTTCAAATGAGAAGGCCTCGCTTGCGGCACCTTGTTGGAAAGCTTATGGAAAAAGAAAAACGCTCGTGTATTTTTTTTAATATTCCTTAATCGATGTGTCAAAAATCCTCAAAAAATAATTGTGTAAAGCTTTAAATGGAACATTGCCCCTGGCGGTTTAGAAATTTGTTTTTAGAAAAATCCAAGAACCCATTAAAATTTTTGTGAACGTACCCTATTCTCATGCAACTTTTCTTTTCAAAGGAAAAAGCAAATTTCCAACCCGCCTGGGGCGGCTTCATTTGAAGTCCGACACATTCCTTTTTTGAGAATTTTTGAGACATGGATTGACAAATATAAAAAAAAATCACGAGCAATTTTCTTTTTTGATAAGCTTTCCAACAAGGTGCCACAAGCGGGGTCTTCTCTTTTGAAAAAAGTTCTATTTGAATAGACCTCTTTCTGAGGGTCCGTTGACAAAAGTTTTATGCCGAAAATTTTGATTGCAAAATATAGTAGTAGACGTGTTTTTGCATTTTCCTAAAAAACGAATTTCCAACAAATTTTTTTGTGAATGGACCCTCAGAAAGGGGTCTATTCACATCCAACTTTTTTTTCAAATGAGAAAACCCCGCTTGTGGCACCTTGTTGGAAAGATTATGGAAAAAGAAAGTCGAATTTTGACCGTAGCTGGTTTAAAAATTGTTTTTTTTTTAATCCAAAAATACGTCGATTAAGATTTTTGGCAGCTAAAATTTTCGGCACAAAATTTTTGTGAACGAACCCTCAGAAAGAGGTCTATTCACATAAAACTTTTTTTTCAAATGAGAAGGCCCCGCTTGCGGCACCTTGTTGGAAAGCTTATGGAAAAAGAAAAACGCTCGTGTATTTTTTTTAATATTCGTTAATCGATGTGTCAAAAATCCTCAAAAAATAATTGTGTAAAGCTTTAAATGGAACATTGCCCCTAGCGGTTTAGAAATTTGTTTTTAGAAAAATCCAAAAACCCATTAAAATTTTTGTGAACGTACCCTATTCTCATGCAACTTTTCTTTTCAAAGGAAAAAGCAAATTTCCAACCCGCCTGGGGCGGCTTCATTTGAAGTCCGACACATTCATTTTTTGAGAATTTTTGAGACATGGATTGACAAATATAAAAAAAAAATCACGAGCAATTTTCTTTTTTGATAAGCTTTCCAACAAGGTGCCACAAGCGGGGTCTTCTCTTTTGAAAAAAGTTCTATTTGAATAGACCTCTTTCTGAGGGTCCGTTGACAAAAGTTTTACGCCGAAAATTTTGATTTCAAAATATAGTAGTAGACGTGTTTTTGCATTTTCCTAAAAAACGAATTTCCAACTCGCGAAGGGCACTGTTCCATTTGAAGCCTAACACAACGATTTCGTGAGGATTTTGACACATATATTGACATATGTCAAAAAAAATTACACGGCCGATTTTCTTTTTCCATAAGCTGTCCAACAAAGTGCTACAAGCTAAATAACAATCTTATTTGTGAATGGTTCTTTCACAAACATTTTTTGCCGAAAATTTTAGCTGCTAAAAATCTTAGTTGACGTCTTCTTGAATTTTTCGAAAAAACGATTTTTTAACCCTCACGGCCAATATTCCATTTAAAGTTTTCACCCTGTATATACTGTCGTAAATACTTTTACTATTTTTTTGATTCATAAAATATTATGAAATATTATAAACGAAGGCTCACAGAATCTGATAGAAATTTATCAAAGTAATAAGATCGCTTTCCGCTCTAACCTATGTGCCCTTTGAAACAATTATTAAGTCATAAAAAAGATTTGTGGCCCACCTGAACTTATAAAATATTATAAAAAAAGACTATAATCACTCTCCTAAATACTTTTACAAAAAAATATTTTTTCATAAGCAATGCTTCAAACAATCTCATAGAAACTTATCAAAGTAACATCTCTACTACAGCTTCTAAGTTCTTATACGAGAACAATTTTCTATTTGATATGTAGAGCTTGTGCAAGCCTAGTTTAGGTTAGGTTATAGTTTAGTTTTGTATTAATTCATATTATTATATTACTTCTACTACTATTACTACTACTAACACTTCTAAAGCTGTGCCGTCATTTTTAATTTTAGATTGTTGCATGTAGATTTTATAGAATTTTTTAAAGCTTTATGAGGAATTGTCATATTAAAAATAATAAAATATTGTAAACATGTGTTTCACTTTTACTACTCAAAAATTACAAAATATCATAAATTTATGTGAGCATAGATAATAAAATCCTATAATCTAATAAGCAGGGGTTTCAAGGAGCTTTAGAGCGATCTGGGAGTAACGATTGAGTACGTTAAAAGTCTAAATGAATGTGCCGCTTTTTAAAAAGAATATTAGAGGTCAGAAAAGATTAATGTTTTTGGTCCTAGTGGGTCAATTTAGACCCAAGTAGTTATGTGACAAGAGACAAGAGTTTATTTTCGTCTATGTACAATATATTTAAGAACTTTTAAGCTCCGATGGAAGGTGACTTACATCTTAAAATACTTGAGGTCAGACGAAAACTAAAAGATCTCAAATTTGTGTAACAATATCGGACTTCCAGAATGATCTTGCTTGAATAAATAACAATCTTTTTGATGTTCGTTTCCACAAAAAAATTTACGAATATAGTTCGTGGATGTGTCTACTTTTAAGATTGTATTAGTTTAACGAAAACATTGTATTTTAATATATTTTTAAAGGCATGTCCCTTAAATAAAAAACATCTGAGTCGCACTGTATATATTTAAGCATTATGCAAGGATTTGTTCAGACTTGGTTCAACTCTTTTATTTTCATACGTTCAGCTCAACGGTGCTTGAAAATCATGTTTTTCATAGCTTTTAATGGATTTCTTGTGGACCAGTTAACTTGTGCAAATCAATTTGCCATCGTTACATGAAACAAATGAATTTTAGATAGCCTTTTTACGAAGCTTTTATTTTCCGTGTACTTTTTTCGCTGCTCGGCAAGCAAGTAAGTACATCCTCTTATTAGCATTCTAAATGAGCTTGTATTAAAAGTTGTAATTTTATAAGAGAATCTTGTTAAAATTTTAAATTTGTATAATGCGCGTGTATGTATATTAAATTAATTTGCTTGGCATGCAGGGCCAATATTTAATGTAGATATCAGGACAATTAGCTTCCTGTTTTTCGTAATCGAAAAACCGATCCGATTATATTTTACGATGGCAATCATTTAATTAATTGAAAACCGGAGGTATACAAGGGCCCGAAAGGCGGCGAGGGCCGATGGGACATGAGATTTCAATTAAAGAACATTTAAATAATGAGCAGAGCGACACATCAATAACAAGTGCTGATTATATTATTGTCAGAAAGGTATGGTCAGCACGCAATGAGAGGTATAGCGTCTGATTTAATAATAGTCGGAGAGCTCGCGAAAAAAAAGGACAAGAGGTTTAAGGCAGCGCTAGGTCCAAAGTGAGCTCAATAAATGGGCAAAAAATGAACTGAAAAATTCGTCCCACAGTGAGCTCCCGGGTCGAATTTTTGGCCAAAACTAATTGCGGCATATCTTACTAGTAAACTCTCATAGAAATGGTTTAAAAGTTATTTAATCATAAAGTTAATTCCTTTAGGATGGCAAAAAACATTGAAATTATTATTATTATTACTTTGTTTCCAAAATTACTCTAAAAAATACAAAATTAGATCGAAAATCAGCACAACAGATTTTTTACACTCGCTCTTTTAATCATTTTCATTGTATCCACTACATTACCGATTTTTACGAACATAACTATGTTTTGCAACTTGTGAGCAAAGCTTTTCAATTCAAGAAAACTTTTCTAAAATAAAGAGCCACAAGATTAACTTTACCGCACTAGTCAAAAACATTGTATCGTAAAATGTCCTATATGGAATGTTTACGAATAAATGGCCAAATAACGTAAAAACGTAAATAAACACAGATATTTTTTCTTTATTTTAAATCCTAAAAGTTTGTAGTTTTACAAAGTATAAACCTTAAAGTGTAGGTTTATAGAGAAGATAAAGTTTTACTGTAAGGTTTTCAAAATTAATATATTTTTCTTAGTGTTCTGCATTTAAAGAGTAAATTGCTCGTAAGTCTTTGACAATTTTTTTTAAATAATCATTTTTATAATGTACTTACCTTCCTCTACTAAATTAATTTTAGTCTTACGTCACTGTATCGACCAATTCTGTAAAAAACTCTGTGCAACTTTCTTAAAATATGGAAGAAAATAAAACAGCTTAAACTCAGAAAACACAACATTAAAACAAATCGTCGCTGAAGCGCGTAAAACAATATTTTGCTTTTTGTTTTTTGCATTTCCAGGCCTACTGATTGTTTACTTTAAGTTAATGCTAAATTGGCTTGCTTTAGGATCACTTCACACTAAGCCATTTTTGGCCAAAAATTCGCTCCGGATGTCAACTGTGCGTCCTGTGCGTTGATTCTTGAATTGGTCCAAATCGTCAGTTTAAATAAGTTTCTCTCACTTTTGCACCATATTGATCGAAAGTAATTCTCTTAGTCGAGACCAATAGAATTACTTTTGATCAGTATCGGGCAAAAGTGAGAGAAACAGATTTAAACCGAGGATTTGGACCAATAAGATGCATAGTAGCGAGATAATTTGCCTCCCTGGGAGCAAGTTATCTTTCGATTCAAGAATAGACGCACTGGGGGCAAGAGCCAGGGTGCAGGCAGTCCAAACTTTTCGTGAATGTCCCGGATGCAGCCAAAACTAAATGGCTCCTGAGCAAAACTCAAAAGGACATTGGAATGTAGGTAGGAATGTTGACTGGACATAAAAGGCTGAACAAACACCTGTCACGCATCGGAGTAGCAGGGGATCCCGTCTGTCTATTCTGCTTGTTGGAAGAGGAATCACCCCGACTTCTTACAAAGACTTTTATTTACAAACTGAGTAATGGATTAATGCCAGAATATTTTAAAGAATTTTTAACTGTACGTAATAAAATACATTGTTTTTTACTCGAAATAGAAACAATTGCCATATAAATAGAACCCTCTACACTGAACCAAAAAATGCACCGTTTTCTAAAAAAAATACATTGAGGCAATGTATTTTGTATATGATGTTTGCTCCGATGTAAAGTTTTATTAATATCATAATCAACTTTACATAAATTTTATAGCCAAAACGAGTAATTGATTTTATTGCTGCAAGACACAGTTTCAAAAAAAAGTTGTTACAATATAAAGAGTATGATTTTTATGAAGGCTGTTATGAAATCAAGGATTAAGAGACATGTTTTCATAGCTTTAAGTTATACCTAAAAATGAATTTAGTAAAAGACTGACTGAGACGAACATAAATTTCATAACCTTGTTTATGTATTTTGTATACCCGGTTCATAATTTTCATAAACGTGTCCATATATTCCATTACAAATTTTAAACGACAATCAATGATTGCCATTAATTAAATTTATTTAGGGCATTGATTAAAAGCGATAACATAACATATATGCTCTTTTATTATCTCCATAACCTGTACATATTATTAATAACTACTCTCTATAAAATGTCAAGAAACATTTTTCATTGATTTCGTAACTTCCGTTTATTAATTTCATTACTGTATATGACAATTTTTATTATATTTCCTCCGATTTTTGTAACAGTTACGTGTTATTGATGTACAAATATCTATAAAAAATTAATAAACGCCTGTTATTAATACTATGTACGATATTTTTTTCAGTGTATACTGCAACAATTGAGTCTCTATTTTTTAAAGCATTAGCAGAATATAATAGAGTAACTGCAATAATCAAATCAGCAAAAACTGTAAATAATTTTAAAAAATTACTAAAAAAATATATACTTAGTTCCTAATTAAATCGCCTATGATACCTAAATATTTGATTTTTGTTATATAGCATTTTTGACATTTTGTAGGACTTAACTGTAGCTGACATTTTAATATTTTAAAGTTTTAAATGTGTAATGTTAACATTTAAATGTGTTTTTATCTTATTCTTTGTATTAGGATTTCCTAACTGAAATAAAATAACAATAATAATAACACCCGATAGGAGAGTGTGACGCACAGGCCAGATTAAGCGAGCTGACATGGGGTTACTCCATGATGGAAGAAGAAGAGCTGCACTTGCTTCAATGGACCAACATATTGAACGTGTATGGCAGAAATGGCCCATGAAGCGGCCTAAATGCGAGGCCCACGGGCCGTCCCTCTTTAAAAAAAAAACAAACAAAAGAAACAGAAGAATAGGCAACCAATACTCTTTTCGAACTGTCTTCAAAACGACCAAAATAGTAAGATTAACTGAAATTAAACCACAGTGACATGCTACCAAGAACTGCATCTGCCAGGTCCCGTGCGAGTGTAGGGATTTCTACATGAAGGAAACCAGTCGACCAATGGAAATTCGCCTTAAAGAACACAAACGTAAAACTCAACAATGGGATAGAGCAGAGGGACCAAAATGAATTTTCTCAACAAAGAGTCATTATGAAGGATATTAGGAAAATCATACTTGGCGGCGGTAATAGATTTCAACAGCAGAACCAACCAGGCGCAAACTTCATGGTCCACTGAACACAAATTAGTATAAGCTTAGTTTTTTGTTAGTATAAACTCAGGTTTCCTCTCCAAGTTCAACATTGCATTCTACCACCTTCCAATATCATCATACTGTCGTTGCATTAGCTATAAAGAAATTAATTTTTGGCCTACCCAAAACATTTTGAAGATGCCAATGAACCTAGACTTTCTCTGTCGTTTAGAAGCCAGGGGTCTTCATACCCAATACTAAAACTATCATCAGTTCCAAGACCCTTGCACTTTTCTTTCGCGTGCTCCAGAACTATAAGGCTTCCTATCCTGTGCTACTAAACCTTTGTGACTTCGTTTGCATAAAATAATATTGAGCTCATTTCGCTAACGCCTTTCGCTTGCCTAATAGGTCCATTTTGTCTATTCGGTTTAATGACTTAGGTACTTTTTATATAACAAACAGAAGAAGAGAACTTTTGATTTTATTTTACAATTTTGAGATGCGCGGCTGCGACTCTATTTTTAAGACAAATGATACCATTATTGTCCGCATGTATTACAAGGTCTATTTAAAGTAGTTTCGTTTAATCTTAATTCTTTTATTAGTACAGGGTGATTCATTATATTTGGACACCCCGGTTACAGCCGTTAATATTAGAGATAGAAAAAAATTTTTAATGTAAGATTCTAATAATTTTTTCCAAATCTTTTTACAACTTTAACAAAAGCTGTCAGATGTCATTCCATATGTCAAATTTTGAAATTAACTTTCATATTTTAAATTGAAAACCCTGTATTTTTTTATTTGTATAAATAACTAAACTAAATTAGGACTACTCTATTTTTAAATACAAACGACAACAACAACGACCACAAGAAATTTACTAATCTGAAAAATGCTCTAACACACCATTTACTTCAACATAAAGTTCATAAAGCCTTCTTAGACCACAATCGTGTTGATTATTTCCTCGATTTTCAATTTCTTCTAAGGTATTCAGGCGATTTGAGTAAATAGTGTCCTTTAAATGGTCTCACAACCAAATATCCGGAGGTGTTAAATCTGGGGAGTTTGGTGGCCATGGTATGGTTGAATTGAATTGAAAATTCCATCAATACCCTTCAGAAGTAACAAATTTTCTAAATCAAAATTATCCCATATGGCTTGGTTCAAATGGGACCATATCGTGGCCACCAAACTCGCCCAAACACCTTAGAAAAAATTAAAAATGGAGGAAATAATGAAGCAATTAATATTAATAGAAACCTGAGACCTAAAATAATCAACACGATTTCTGGCCTAGAAAGGCGTTATGAACTTTGTGTTGAAGTAAATGGTGATGTGTTCGAGCATTTGTTAGATTAGTAAATTTTTTTTGTCGTTGTTGTTGTCGTTCGTACTTAAAAATAGAGTAGTCCTAATTTAGTTAGTATAGTTTATACATTTGACATAAAAATGATATTTGACATTTTCTTGCAAAATATATATAAAGTCCATAAAAAACTGAACCACTTTTTCCTTTAAACTTTTTTTCTATCTTTAATATTAAGTGCATTAAGGGGAGTGCAAAAATCCACCAAAAACATGCAATATCTCGAAAACTTTTTACCGCACCTAGACAATTAATATATTTTTGAAATTAGAAAAGAAAACAAAACTTAACAAAATAAAAAAAATCAGGATGTTCAATTTAACATAAGAAAGTTTATGTCAAAATTGGAATTTTTAAAAAAATCATCATCATTATATTTGGACACCCCGGTTATCCCTGTACCTACGTTACGTTTTGTTTCTTTAAACGTTCAAATTATACGCCGATTTTTTTCCGGAGGGCTATACCAGCTTGGATTTTAAATTCTGCCCCCCCCCCTCGAGGAAGAATTTTAACACCAGAATTTTAATGGGGAATGCGACTCAAGTCATCCCGTGTTTCGAATGCATTTTAAATGCCTTTATAACTAACAGGTTTCAAACGTGTCGACATGGCTTATGGATGACTTGTGGACCACTTGTGGCACCTTTTTGGAAAGCTTGTTAAAAAATAAATTTAACGCACCAGTTTTTTTTTGACATCTGTCAACCAATGTGTCAAAATTTAAAAAAATATATTTTTTTGGCAATTGTTTTGCCTTCAAAATAAACTACATATTTCTCTAGTCACTAAGCGGAATAAAGAAAATACCACACAAGGACATTATTGGCGGCCCATTTGGGGGCCTACACTGAAGGCCCAGGGCCTACCAACATTTTTTTCATGAGTAGGTACCACTTGTGGCATCTTTTTGGAAAGATTGCTAAAAAAGAAATTCGATTAAATAACTTTTTTGACATCAGTCAACCCATGTGTTAAAAATTTTAAAAAATGTGTGTTTTGAAGCTATTTCCCTTTTTACCAAATAGGGTGCCAATGATATCTTTGTGTGGTAGTTTATTTATTCCGCTTAGTAAATAAAGAAATATATAGTTTATTTTGAATCTAAAACAATAATTGACAGAAAATAGGTTTTTTGTCAGAAAAAGTTATTCAATGGAATTTCTTTTTTAACAAGCCTTCCAAAAAGGGGCCACAAGTGGTACCTCCTCATAAAAAAAATGTTGATAGGCCATGGGCCTTCAGTGAGGGCCCTCAAATGGGCCGCAAGTAATGTGTATTTTCTTTATTCCCCTTAGGAAATAGAGAAAATTTGAAGCTAAATCAATTGAAAAAAAAATAAATTTTTTAAAATTTTTGCCAAATGGTTGACAGATGTCAAAACAAACTAGTGAGTTAAATTTCTTTTTTAACAAGCTTTCGAAAAAGGTGCCACAAGTGGTACCTTCTTATTTAAAAAACAAAATATTTGGTGGGCCCTGGGCCTCCAGTTGGGGACTCCAAAAATTTTTTTTATCATGGACGGAAAGTCCGTAAAAAGTCATTAAATATTCATGTTTTAGTTATAGTTATAGTTAGTAGTTATAAAAGGACATTTTTTAAGAGATTATATGAACAAACAGACTCATTAAACTCTATACGATTCCCTGATTAAACTCTTGTTTTTTATTGTGCATTATGGGTTTTCGGGAGATTTTATGATCAGTCAGACCTATAAAATTTTAAAGGTATTTATAATCATCTCGATTTATTAATAGTTTGTATGTGTGCTAGGGGTTGGTAAAAACATAATTTTTTTATTGGTCCTCCCATAGACTTTATAGCCAAACAAAATCACAATTTGTTGGGTTTCATGTACATTTCAGAGATCGTATATACAAAGAATATACTTAATTCTATAAGGAGACAAAATGATCAAAACAGATTTCTGAAAAAGGGGAAAGTTCACTTCTTGTGTGCTATTCCACTTCCCCTAAAAAACATTACATTACTCAACTAACTTAAACTTAAACTGTAGTAAATTGACATATTATAGGTAATACTACTACTAGGTGCTAAAGAAATGAAAAAAAAAATAAAGAAAAAAACATAATAGATAGGCTATAGACCCAAACCTGGCTTATGTGGTAAGAAAGAGAAAAAAAAACATACAAAGTAACACAAAATAAGCCAGAAATGCCATTGGATAACATTTTAAAAAAAATCATTTAAATTTCATATGTTTATTAGGTTTGTTTTCCCAGCAGGATTTTCTTACTTTGTTTCTTAAAGGAGGTAAATTTAGGAATTTCAAACAATAAGTTTTTCATAATAATTGAATAATTGTACAATATTGTAGCTAAAACATTTAGTGAAAAAGGCTGTCTTATGTTTTGGAATACTCATTTTTGATTTATGTCTAATGTTTACCGAGTGTGCTTGACTTCTAAAATTATTTTTTTTGTGTAGGTATAGGGGTTTCTTGTTTAATAATTTTTTAGTAGATACAAAGTGCCGAAAGTTTTCTCTGACTAGCCATGTTTAACCACTGAACAGATTTGATTTTATGGGAGATATGATCAAATTTCCTTAAACCAAAGATGAAACGAGCACATAAGTTTTGTATGCGTTGTATACGAATACTGCAATTTAAGGTCAAACATGGACCATGAAGAGCAGTAAGTAAACTGAGAGAGATCCAGACTTTCGCAAAGCATCTTTTTGGTTTTAATACTTAAAGTTTTTCTGTGTGGATAGAGGAGTCTTAAAGCCATATATGATTTTTGTATGTTTAGGGAAGTGTTTTTATTAAACGTTAATTTTTCATCTAGAATAAGACCTAGGTTTCTAACCTCAGGTTTCACTGGAATTGGTTCGTTGTTGATGTGTATGAAGGCTGTATTTTTTAGTTCATTGCATTTACTTTTATTTCCTAGGAAAATGACCACCGACTTTTTAAAACTTCTTATTGATAGATTGTTGTGGGTTATGTGGGTTTATATCATATTTTAACCCGGTATCATCGGCATACATATATAAAGCACAGTATTTAACGAAATCAGGAAATTTGCTTCTATAGATGGTAAACAATAGGGGAGAGATCGAGCTGCCCTGTGGCACGCCATTAGGTACTAATCTTTCCGTAGAATAAGTATCTTTAATTCGCGTTTTTTGTTTCCGAAATGACAAGAAAGACATCATAAGATTGATCGCATCTTGACATAGACCACAGTGACTTAAAATTGCCAATTAACAAGACAAGTGCTGATATTTTTTTCTCGTCAATCGATTTGATTATGTCATCAGTTTGATTCAGTAACGCGGTCGTGCAACTATATCCGGGTCGAAAACCAGATTGTTATCAGGTATTAAGTTGTTTTTATCAAAGTGGTTACGAAGTTGCTTTTCCATTATTTTTTCAACTATTTTCGTACAAGAGGGTAATATAGTTATGGGACGTAAGTCACTTATTTCGACCGGGTCTGTTATTTTTGGTATGGGGTTAATAATGCCAACTTTCCAGATATCGGGGAAACAAAGTCTAAGTATGGAAGAAAGGAGGACAACAGCATTTAAGGAAGAAAGAAGGTATTTCATCTGCACCAGATGAACAATTTTTTAAGCTACTCAGCACATTCTTAACTTCCTCCACAGTAACAAGGTTGAAGCGAAATTGTTCTTGGCATTTGATATTTTGTTCATAAGATGGTAATACTTCGTTGAAATTTATATTATTTGTGTTGGGGACACTATCAAGAAAGTGATTATTAATTGCATTTGGATCTCTAAATTTTTCCAAAGGATGGTTTGTTTTACTTTTGGTTATATTAAGTGCTTTAAGTTCTCTCCATAATTTTCTGGAGTCATTGCTTTTTGATAACTGCTCAAAAAAAGCCTGTTTTTCTTTTATAATAGAGTGATTAGTTAAGTTTCGTAAGTTTTTATAGTAAGCCCAATGCTCGTTATTTTTAGTTTTTGTAAATTTTTCCCTAGCTTTGTCTCTCAAAGTCATCATAAACTTTATATTTCTGTAATCCAAGGGGATTTGGGTTTGGTTATAGGGGCAGTTTTTATTGGCGCATGTGTATTGAGTAAAGTGCTAAGCCGACTGATTAGATACTCAATCTTTGTGTTTACATTATATGGTATATGTATGGTATATGGTATATGTTGTCAAGCGTAAGTCCTGCCAGGTCACGATCAAATTTTACCTTATCAAAATGCTTATAATCTCTGTACGTATATAAAAATGGTTCCATTCTTGGTTTTTTACAGTTAATAGTACAATAAATCAATTCGTGATCTGACAAGTCTACAACTTTATTACCTGCCTCTTTTATGAAGTTCTTACAGTTGGTCAAAATTAGATCTATGAGAGTGTTGCTATTATTTGTGATTCGCGTAGGTTTCGTAATCACCTGCTCAAAGCCCAGTTTTTCAAGTGTACTTAATAGGTATTTTGTGGTAGGGAGGGTGGGTTTTAAAATATTCAACTCAATATCCCCTAAACAGTAAATTTTGTCTGCTGTCTGCAAACTAATTGATTCTTCTAAGATGTCGATGAATGATCTAGCATTAACGTGAGGTGCTCTATAAAAAACTCAATTGCCAGGTCATTTCCATTGTGTTTTATATTTATCCACAACTGTTCAATACTCTCTGAAGTATTAGACAAAGAAAATTTGAAACAGCCACCCCTCCTCCCTTACCGTTAGTTAGTCTGTCTTTACGGATTAACGTATAGCCAGGAATATTTAGAATATCCTGCTTAATTTTATTATTCAACAAGGTCTCAGAAATGGTAACTATATCCCAGTCATTTTGGTAGATGTAATATTGGAAGTAAGCCAGTTGGGCAATGTTTAAATGTACTATAGAAAATTGTTTATTCATTATACCTAAACTTTCAATTATAATAATAATAATAATTATAAATCGTAAAGAGGAGAAATTTTTAAATTAATAAGGTATTTTGAAGCTTAGTGACTATCTATATCAAATAAATTTCAATGATTCAAATCAGTTTTATTTTAGATAAAATATGAAAGACAAAAAAAAATTTAAGACAAACTCAATAAAAACATAAAATCAGTACATATGCAGATAAGTTTAATGAAAAGTCTGAGTTGCGAACAAACTGCACCAATGTATTAAGATGGTATTTTGTTTTGCGCCTTGGCACTGCCCCCTACTTTTTGTGGATTCACCTTTGGCTTCTTATCTGACGTTTTGGTTTCCAACTTGTCACCAATTCTGTCTCTGTTTCTCTTATTGGCGCTTGTTATAAGCAATGGTTTCTTATTATCCAGGTTGCACTTATCAGCTTCCGTATCTTTTAGAGGAATTTCTTTGTAGTTTTCAGCAAAAAATGTTTCCAGTTCGTTAGCTGCTGGTGTAGATGGTTCGCTTGGTGATAATTGCTTAATTTCTTCTTGCTTTTTGCCAGGAACTACCTCTTCAAATTCAGACTCCTTCAATTCCTGTACTGTATAGGTATCGCCATTCACTACCAGCTTATTCCCTTTGATTTTCGCGTCGTACTTCTTGCTTTTAGCCAAATTCAGATGTTGCTGCAATAATTTCCTATCTTGACGGTCTATGAAAATGTTGGAACCTTTTAATTTTCTGGCGTTGAATAATATTAGGTTCTTTTTAAGAAAGGTTACAAACTCCACTTTGATTGGGATAACTCCGCTCTTATTTTGCCCCTTTAAAAAATAAATATTGTTAATTTCGTGTTCCTCGGCTGTTACTTGTAGTTTGTTTTTAAAAAACGATATTACAACATCCAGCAGTTCCTCTCCCTCGGGAACTGCAAGTCCAAATATTAAGGCGTTGTTTTTGCGTAATTTATTTTCAAGAGCAGTGTTCTTTACTTGAAGTTCTACGCACTTCTTTTCTAGCGTGTCTATTTTTATTGACTGGTTTTGAAGATTGTTTTGTAGCTTATTTGTATCAGTAGTGATTTTGTTTGTAATTTCGTCTTTGGTTGTTGTAATTAGTTTTTCTGTACGATTTGATGATAACTGTAAAGCCTTTATAGCCTCTAGAAGTTCTTTGTGCTCTTGGCCCATTGTCTGTGGTGCAGACTGTGTGCGACCTCTTTGTTTTAGTGCAGTTTTACGGTGTTATACTTCTTACCAGTAAATATAATCGAAATAAAAGCTGATATCGTGCGTAAGTGTTTTAAAAATTTACGTACCCTTGTACAGAATTTTCTGCTCTTCAGTTTGATGTAAAAAACATTATTTTCTGTTAATTAGAACTACTGTAAACTTGCATTTATATGGGAGCGCAAAATAAATGTGCACACTATTGATAAAGATTTTTAAATATCAAATTATCAAAGTAATAAGATCTTACCTGCCCTAACCTATATGCTTTTTGATTAGATATGTAGATCTTGCTGAGCTTGTGCAAGCCCAAGGTGTGTTATTATATTGTAGTGGTTAGGTGGTCGTAGTTTATTTTGACTGTATTGATCCATATTATATTTGATTTACTATGTACAGCTAGGTAAGGTTTAGGGATTAGCTGACACTGCAGATGATTGCTTATTATGTCCCTTATTATATTACTTTTACTACTAGTCCCACTGCTAAAGTTGTGCCGTCATTTTTTATTTTAGAATGTTGCAGGTAGATCTTATGAGGACTTGTCATATTAAAAATTATAAGATATTGTAAAATTTTATAAACCAACTGGCTGGTGAAATATGACGGAATTCTATGCGAGATTTGTGTTTCACTTTGACTAGTCAAAAATTATAAAATATCATAAATTTATGTGAGCATAGATCATGAAAACTTGTACAGTGAGATTTACTAAGATCTAAAATAGTACCCCCCCCCACAGGTACTAAATGTAAAAACCAATTAAAAAAAAAACACTTATTCATACAGAAAAGACACAAAGTTATTAATTATTTTGTATTGTTATTGCAAAAACACTGCTTTCTTTTCTTAAAATATACCAACTTTTAGGGGAAAACGCCCTAAAACTATTTTTTTTTGATAGGTTTCAGAATGACAAATGGTGAATACGCCAAAAATTTGGCATATAATAGCTTCATTTTCTTTTTAAATTGAGGTTATAAAGTTGCTGATTTTTTAGACCACCTCTGGGGGGGTGGTTTAAATTTATAGCCCCCAGAAAGGATTGTTTTGTGGCAATTGGTAATAAGTCCGTTTACAATTTCCCTAAGTAACAGTTTTTACAAGGATTAGTTTATCTTATTTAATATCCCAAGCTGTTCATTAACCAATAAAATACCTCTAATTTTGTCCAGAAAAACGCCATATTTTGAACCCGTTTTCATCACAAAAAATATATTATGAGGGCATCACGAGGCAAACATACGTTAAGGTCATTGATTATGCACGAAAAATATACCAAACAAAAGAACCCAAAACAACTATATTAATTTATTTACAAACTAAAACAATGAGGTTATCTAAAAGCTCAGTCAAGAAAGCTTTCCTTACTCAAAGCCCACTCATTTCAAAGCTGTAGCTTTCATCAGTAGAGGTTGGTGTAAGCCAAGGTACAAGCAGAGGTAAGACATCCGAACTCGCTGTTTGTGATTTGAACGCAGCTAATATTTTGAAACTGACATTTCGACAGTCACAGAAATGTAAACAGAACTTGCATTTAAGTTTTTTAATACATTTCATAAATAAAAACACCATTTAAATAAATACAAAATTAATCTACTCCTTATTTTATTATTACCCATCTAAATCCTTTTGTGACATCAAGTATTAATTGTAAAAATTAATTAACAAGGGTAAGTTTTAATAAGAGTGACATTAACCCCAATTTTAATTTGTTCTACTGTTAGTGTTTATTATTTAAATTTTTACTATTTTTTAATTAATTTTTTAATATTCCTTTCTTCTTAAATCCAAAAGATTGTGTTATGATGATTATTTAATAAAAGAATTTATTTCAATTCTTCTTAAATAATAAACTGTGTCTAAAATTCAAGGAGGGCTGGTTTAAAATGCTTAAAACCAAAAATTTCACTTAAACTTAGGACTGTTCTAAAATAGACCTAAGTAGTATAAACCCTTTTAGTAAATCCCAACGGTAACGTTTATGTGTTATTTTTTATAATTTTTTTATGAGGTTTTTTTGGTAGGGAGGGCCAACGAAAAAAAAATAGGATTTGCTTTTCGATTCGCGTTTTCACTATAGTTTTGAAAGTTAATCGTATTAAAAACGCATTCAGTTCTACATGAAAACGTAGTAATAATTAACATTTGCACCATTATTTACCGCATTCGAAAAGCGGAGCGTGTGGAGCTGGAGCTGAGATCAGCTGATCATCGAACTTATGCACCGAACTTAAAACAAAACGTTGTAACTACTGATGAACTTCCTAATGGACGCTCACGGTTTATCAAAATGTGCAAAATCAAACCCGTTAAATAAAAGAAAGTTCAATTATAAAATCATTCACTATAGGAACAAACCAATTTTTTATCCGAACCTTATTTCTTCAAACCCATTCAATAACAAATTCGAAATTCATAAGACCCGTTTTTAATCAAACCATTGTTTATCAAACTCATTCAATATCAAACCCGGAATTCGTAAAACCCGTAATTTGTCAAAAAATTTTTGCTAAATTAATTGCGCATTCGCCAATACCATCTGAACCGGAAGCGTACACGCAGGTGGCGCAGCGGCGCGGCGTTTTGATGCATTTGTCGCTGTTACGCGCGCATACTTACAGGTTGCATTCATTAGTTTGTGTATAGATGTCACTTGCATTCACCGTCTTGCATTCATGTATTATTGGCGAATGCGCAATCAATTTAGCAAAAATTTTCTGATAAATTACGAGGTTTACGAATTCCGGGTTTGATATTGAATGAGTTTGATGAACAATGGTTCGATTAAAAACGGGTCTGTTATATTTCGAATTTGTTATTGAATTTTCGTTATTGAATTCGACAGTTCTCGTCTAGACTGACTGACTGACAACGCTATTTAATTCAGATGCACTGAAGAGAGATGCCGACTAGGCAACGTTGTCGAGCAAACAGTCAGCGCTTTAGTCTGTTTTATTCGAAGACGCGGGCGTGAAGGAGATCGTAGACGTAATTTTTCTCAATTAATTACTCAGAAGATCTTAAGATTATTTTTATTTATTTGATACTGAAATGATGCAACTAAAATATCACAAAATATTTTTTATGTAAGACCTGAAAAGCAGGCGTCTCTTCGCGACTCGGTATATCTGAGCAGGAGAGAGGAGCCCCCTTTCCTCCGCAATTGTTGTAAAATAAAGGAGTCTACAACCAGCGGCGTATCCAGCTCAGACCTCTTTTTTTATAGCGACGAGAAATCTTCATAAACACCGGTAGACCACCGAATGTGCCCGATTCATCCTCTATTGAGGACGCCTACGGACTAAAATCCTCCGCTGTAGATTTGGTCGAAATAGCGGAACCACTCTCAGGAATATAACGTCACTATTTCGCCGTTTACTGGGTGCGTTCGTCTTCGTGTTTAGTTATTAGAATCGCTCTGATCATATCACGTCCCTGGTTCCATTTGTCTACGTCTTGTATCATTTCTTTAAACAGGTTCCCTATGGTCATATTCTCTATCTGTAGATCGTGTCTTGTTGTTTGGCGGTAGTTCTCAAATCTTGGACAGTAAATTAACGTATGTTCTGCGTCATCTATTCTTTGACAGTACTGACATATGTTGTCCGTTTTCCCTATTCGCTTTGTGTATGTCCTGAAATATCCATGTGCCGTTAGAGCTTGTGTCATATAGTAATCCATTTTTTTGTGTTTGCAATCTTTCCATGTTTTAATGTCGGGAATAATGCTTTTCGTCCATTGTCCTTTTTCGGTATTTCGGTCCCATCTTGCTTGCCAGAATTCCAGTGTTTTCTCTTTTGCAGCTTCTTTGTTTTCTTCATTTTTATCTTCATATACAATTTCTTCGACAATTAGGTCTATGGGCGGGATTCCTGTTATAACCTGAATAGTTTCCGTTGATATCGTTCGGTAGCCGCAGGCTACTCTTAGTAAGGCTTTCCGTTGCATTCTTATCAGCATGTTTTTGTACTTCTTTGGGCGCAGTACTAGACTCCATATCACTGCACCATATGTCACGATTGAATTGATTACACTGTATAGTAACTTCCTCTTGCTAGTACTGGGCCGGTTTATGTTGGGCATAAGTCTTTGTAGTTCAGTGAGCCTTTTAGTTGCCTTTTTAGTGATTTCTTCTATATGCTTTCCGAATTTCTGGTTTTCACATATCGTACGCTCTTTTGCGGTTTTATGAGGACACCATTTAGTCGAAACTTAATGTTTTGCCGGTTTCTTTTTCCGCTTAGTATAACGGCTTCGGTTTGTTCTGGTGCTAATTCTAGGTGGTTGTTTGTCATCCATTCGTTCGGGGCTTGACCTTGGGCGAAGCTAAGTATAGGGGCATCAAGAAGGGGAGATAATTTTAAAAAAGCCAAATGCTTTTAAAATAACGTAAAATTTTCGACAAATATTGTAAAATAATGCAAAAAATTACACCGCCATTGAAAATTTTATAAAAATAAAAGTAATGTAAAGTGGACCAGAAGTTGCACCGAGCTGCCGCTGGCGAAGTTTTTTTTAAAGAAATGCACATTGGTTTTAACAAAATATTTGAAAGTGTAGCACAAGTTACGCCCCAGACAAAATTTTTTGCATTAGCATTATTGAAAGAGCAACTTAACGGATTCTAATTTCAAACTATAATAGGAAAATACCAATAATCACTGTTTCACGCCCTTTGAAGGCAACATTTATCGTTAAATTTGACAGGATCCTTCTTGGGAATCTTTTAGATAATTGTGGATGACATCAATTACTTAATATTTTACCATTAGTAAGAAAGCGAGAAAAATATGTCCATAAATAAGTATTAAATACGGCTCGGTTTACGGTTTATAGACGTAAAGTTTCAGGAGCAAGGGGTCGCAGAAAAAGGTGTGTTAAAAAGAAATCAAATTCATGATAGTGCAAGCTGTTGCTACCGGTTCACAAATTAATGCAAACACTTTTGACTCGATGACTCTAACAAAGTGACGACGACCTTGCGGGGGTGGAGTAACGTTAGTGCAGTCGAATTCGACAAAACATTAGGCACGTTTCTTTGAGCTTAACAGCCCCAGCAAACACAAATTAAAAAGTAGTACTTTTTAAGTACTTGCTTTTCGAGCTGCCAAAGTACTTAGTACGTTAATATAAAAAAGGTATACTTTTACCTTATTATTTTTTTAAAACTTTTTTAATAATGGCAAAAAAATTACGTATATATATATGTACAGAGTAGTTTCAGAAAAAAAATAAAATTAAGCAAGCAACATAAAGTCACAACCTAATAGCACAGTACATCCCAGGTATATCCCTGGAATAATCCATTTGGGATGTTCGAAGTATCCCAGGGATTGCCTAGATGTCCCACCGAAATCCTATCCGCATAAACTCCAGAAGAGTATGGTGATTCTTAGATGCATCACCATCATATTCCTAAACTTCTTGATAATAATTTTCAAGTTCCGCTATCTACTTACAATAGATGCAAATTGACTATTTTGTAACAAGACGTAAGTGTTTTGTACAATACTCGCTGAGTTTCACCTCTGTTTTACATGTTTGCCACTGCTAATAATCTAATATGCTTGATTTTTTATATTTTTTTTTGTACAAATTTTTACATGATCTATTTTTGCTTCCGGAAGTTTATTTATTTTTTGATTATACTAAAATATTTTTATATCACTTGTTTGGATATACTTAGAGAAAGTTTTATTGCCATTAGGGATATTTTGGGACGCTTAAAATTTTACAGCCGCTGTGGTAGTGTTTAAGAACCACTACCACTACCACTCATCGATTTTACCAGAGTTTTTGGAACTCATTAAAAACTGTCACTTGCAAAAAAATTTAGAGATGAGAAAAAATAAAAAATTTGGCTTAATTTTACAAAATAAGTGTTTTATATGTTGGAACCTGATAATATTTTATTATTTTTAAAATTACCTACGCGAAAATTCTCTAAAACTAACCAGAAAAATAACCACAACCACAACGAGATGGATTCTTAGCTTACGGCAGTGGTAGTGGTTAATTAACACTACGGAATGACGTTTAGCTATTGCGCAGACGCAGTAATTACCACAACCACTACGACGTGTCAAATAAGCGTTTAAAATATCCCTATTAACTCTGGCTGCACTAAGTTCTTTTACAATAAAGTGCAATTTCTTGCCTTACTAAAGAAAGTACTAAAATATTGCTTTTTTGGCACTTTTTAAAAATATGCAAACTCTACCAGATAAAAATAATTTAAAAAAAATGCAAATCATTTCCGGCGCCAGCAGTTGTTAAGTAGCATTTACACAGGCGAATATTACTTTGATCTTCGAAATGCCGACAAACATTCGCGCGACTTATTTATTTAAAGATTCACGCAAAAGGTTCGGGCCAAAAGGTTCGGGGTTCGGGTAAAAAAGTTCGTGGTGTTCGGAGAAAACTTGCTGAAAGAAATATTTGGAATAAAATAAAAATTAGAAAAATTATTTACCGTAATCATTTAAAACCTTTCCGACGGAAAAACGATTTGACGCACTTATATATAAAAAATAATGAGTGACCACGCACGTCAATTGAAAATTGTATTTTTGGGCTGTATTTCCTCCAAACGCGCGATCATTAAAAGAAATGAAATTTTATTGAAATTATGGAAATTTAAAGGCATACAATAATCTTATGGGACTCACCTCTAATGCTGGTTCTATCTTCGAAAAGAGAGCTCCCTATAGGAAGTCTTGTTGTTCTGCCTTTACCACCCCATTCACCACTTGATAAGAAGTTTTTTGAAATGTTTTGTAAGGATTTTAGGTCGAAAAAATACCGTAATTTTGCATTTGAAAATATGCCGAAAAATTGCAACGTGCCGTTAGCTAGAAATCTTGTTGGCAACACACTGTCTGTCTCGTCGCGCACATATCCTTGCGCAGCAAAATTGTATGCAATAACTTGAAATATCATATAAAATTTTGCAAAATTAAAAAAATATAAAAAAATAGAAAAAATAAAAATAAACGTGCGTAGACAATAAGGATTACTTTATTTCATTTTGTGGGGTTTTGGTGGTGGGGTTTGGTGATGGGGTTTGGTGGTGGGGTTTGGTGATGGGGTTTGGTGGTGGAGTTTGATGAGTTTTGGTTATGGGGCTTGGTGGTGGGGTTTGATGGGGTTCGGTGGTGGGGTTTGGTGGTGAGGTTTGATGAGTTTACACTTAATTAAGGAAAATCAAAAAAGTACTAAAGCATAGCAACAATTAGGTACAAACTTATTTAGTAGATATCTACTAACCTCACAACCTACCACCCACCAAATAATAATTTTTCGCTTTCCGTGGGCTTTGACTATTCAATCGAAAAATAAAATAAAATATTTTTGGTGTTCCAATTTAATTTCAAGAATTGAGGTCAGTGATGTAAGACCAAAAATATTATCTATTCCCACTTTAAAAAATATATTTGCAAAAAATCTTGCGAAAATTTGCCCGAATGTTCGTGGCAAATGTTCGCTGCAAATGTTCGAGTATTCGGGCAAACGTTCGTCGAAAAAGGTTCGCCAGATTTGGCCCGAATTTTTGGACGAACCTATTCGCTCTGTGTAAATGCGCCTTTAGTAGTTAAAGTACAATATTAGTAAAGTACCAGTAGATCGATGTTTGCTGTATAGTTAGTTACCATTAGTTACTAATGTTTTTTTTCTAAAATGCATTCGTCTGAGAGAGATCTAGTATACTATACCATACCAAGAAAATACCGCCTGTACACTCTCATATTCTTCTATTTCGCCATCTCACTTTTACTTGAAGCACTGGCTTAGACTTCGAGAATTAGAAACAAATGGTAGTTGACAACAGAATGGCAAAAAGTTTAAAAGTTTGTGCAAGAATTGAACACACACAAATATCTTCCATCAAAATGACTACAGAGTTGTTTAGTTGCGATCTTAATACCAGTCTCCTAATTCGTGTTCTTCGTTTCTACCAGTTCAGCATCGTTGGGGGCATTCGAGATGTGTTGCTACATTAGAATGCTGAGGATATCTTGGATGAACAGAAAGCGAAGCGTAAGGCGGATTTTCTGCTCAAAATATAGATACGGATTTTGGTGTTTTATTTACCATCAAAAAACATAAACTTGAATATTTTAGAGAAATTTTAAAAAACTAAAAATATATACTCTTAAATTAAAGTAACACTGGCATATCAGACAAAGCGTTTTTGTTTCTCACTTCATTACTACCAGGCCTCCAATGTCTAATGGAGAATCCAGACACCTACAGACCTGTTTCATCCTTATTAGAAATCCTCAGGGAGTCATAGGATTGTACCTGGCAGTTGAAGCTACACAGGCACCATGCTTACTGTAATCAAGATTACAAACTTTTTGTTTTAAATTCGAGGTGTGCATGGTGCCTGTGTAGCTTCAACTGCCAGGTACAGTCCTATGACTCCCTGATGATTCCCAATAAGGATGAAACAGGTGTCTGGATTCTCCACTAGACATTGGAGGCCTGGTCGTAATGAAGTGAGAAACAAAAACGCTTTGTCCGATATGCCACGAGTGTTACTTTAATTTATATTTACGGACACGAGATTCACTTTATTGTTTTTTAAATAAACTCTTAAAACTAATAATGAAAAAAAAGTTTGATGGCAAAAAAGAGTTCCGGGTCGCAGAAAAATAACATGGCTGAAAATTTATTTTAGACAAACATTCAAAGAGAATAACATGGAAAAAAACCCGGGCACCATGGCAAAGAAAATCAAGAATCGATAATTGTTGCTTTCGTTATTGACTTTAAAAAAGAAATGCGCAGTTTAAGGGTTGTAATATAAATCGCAGTACTATTTCGGTGTTCGGTCGAGACTATTTGGTGAATTTACTGGCGTTTCATGGTAATTACCGACATGCGTGCAGTGTTGCTGATGTCTCTTGATCGTAACTATGACTATGACGTAACCATATTCCCAATTCGATCGGACTAACGTTTCGAGATCCAATACACAGTGTTTTAAAGTATAATCAGAAGGTCTTGCCGTGTGCCCTCTGAAAAAAAAATCATACTTGCAAATTTTCGATCGGGCCCTTCGCAGGCCGTAAAGACATTAGCCTCTTACATTTACACCCCTTCAACTTAAAAGCTCGACCCCCTGGATAAGAAAATAAAAATGCGTCGCACGGAATTATTTTAAGAGGAAATTACAGGGCGCGCGGCCATTTGTAAGCCTTTACTCTTGTTCTCGGGACTTTTTTCTCTTTCGCCTTTTTGTCGTTTCGCCTTTAAATTTGTTCACCGACAATAAATTTTAAATACCTGACAATCGGTTTGCCTTATCGAACGCCAGGGAGCACTGCGAAATGCTAATCTCAAAGCGATTTTAAAAATTATGGGCCTACCGGAAATAGAATTTAAACTGCTCCTGTTTTTTTTTTCTATCTTTGGGTTATTTTCACGATAAAAAATAAAGAGCAAAACTTTTAAATAAAAAATTGCCTTAGAAAAAGTTAAACTACGTTTAACGAAGACCATAGGGTAGCGTAAGACGACAAAATGGTAGAGTTACAGACGGTCGCGTTTGAGACATTTTGTCTTAAAAAACAAAAGATCAAAAGATCTTGGGTGGAAATAACGAAAACTCAAACAAGGAACACACAAAAGACCAAAGCGAAAAGAGAAATGATTAAATGATGTTTCGCCCTGGGTAACCAGCGTGGGCTCATCAGTGGTTTCACTCGTCACCCTCCACCATACACCATCATACACTTTGATTTCCAACCTTGAATCACTCACAAATAGGCATCGTTCCGCACTGGTACTTGTCCTGGCGTGTTAATATTTCCAGTAGGATTATGCTCCTAAGGCAGACAATTAAAATAAAAAAGAACTTAACTGCTTTCCGGTTGAAGTAACTGATTTGGAGCTTTTTTAACTTCTTTTTTGTTTTATTTGCCTTAGGAGCATAATCCTACTGGAAATATTAACACGCCAGGACGAATACGTATCAGGTAACTTGGATAAGTACCAGTGCGGAACGATGCCTATTTGTGAGTGATTCAAGGTTGGAAATCAAAGTGTATGATGGTGTTTGATGATGTATGGTGGAGGGTGACCAGTGAAACCACTGATGAGCCCACGCTGGTTACCGAAGGCGAAACATCGTTTAATCATTTCTCTTTTCGCTTTGGTCTTTTGTGTGTTCCTTGTAGGATGCTCATTCAAGTTTGAGTTTTCGTTATTTCCACCCAAGATCTTTTGATCTTTTATTTTTTAGTTTCATTTAGGTTGAAGTAACTGATTTGGAGGTTTTTTAACTTCTTTTTTTTACATTTTGTCTTGTTGCCGTTTTTTCTTTAAATTTGTTCACCGACAATAAATCTGAAAATCGGTTTGCCTTATCGAACACCACGGAACACCGCGAAATGCTAATTTCGAAGCGATTTTAAAAATTATGGGCCTACCGGAAATGGAGTTAAGTGCTCCTGCTTGTTTCTATGTTTTGGGACTAGTAGTGGTAATGGGCTATTTTCAGAGGATATCGATCTACAAAAATTAAAAAATTATTGAAGAATTTTTATGTTTTAGACCTTTTTTGATTTAAGAAAATTGTCTACAACCGAACTGTAAGGAAAAAAAATCGGAAAAAGTACAAAACTCTTTTTTAAATGCGTATTTTATATGTATTTTTAGTATGGTGACGTTACAGTTGGGGATCAGCAGGTAGCGTTAAAAGACGGAATGATTTTTTTTTTGAAAAATAAATTTTTATGGATGGAATACGTGCCTGCTGCCACCTTTTTTTGTACTTAAAGTTGACCAGGTAGTTGTCCTGGTAACCGCCGGTGTTATGATTGTGCATTTTTGTAAGAAACAGGCGCGAAAACAGTAAAAATTCCAGGGTTTTCCCGATTTTTAATTATACGGGGCAAGATGCGTATTCTGTCTGTAAATTTTATGTACAGCCACCTGTTCTTTGGTTGCTGCCGATTAAATATCTATTGATTGGATTTTTAGCCGTTTTACTGCAAAACATTGTGTCTGAGTCTCTTAAATTTTGTTGAATTTCCCAAAGTTATAATGACTTTTTGTACTTCACTAGGGACTTATCCTGTTAACCGCCGGTTTTATGATGTTTGTATCTTCTTAAGAATAAGGAGCGAAAACAGTAAAAAATCCCACATTATTGTAAAAATTTTATTTTACGGCATAAAATACGTATAATCTGACTGTACGTTTTTATGTACATGCTACCTTAATAGAGTTTTACTACGAGTTTACCAAAGTTATAATGACATTTTTTTGCATAAATTGACTGTGAAGTTATCCCGTAAACCGTCGATTTTTTTTAGTGTTTGCATTTTTATAAAACAGGTGGGAAAACAACAGTAAAAATCCCACGTTATTTCCGATTATTAATTTTACGACGCAAGCACCGGCGTATACAAGGAAGGGGGGTAATGAGGGTAATTCCCCCCTCTATCCAACCCCAGGTATCTGATAAAAAAATCACACAGCCAAATACGCAAATTAAATATTGACACTTTACTTTTTGTCCGTTTGTTGTTTTGTAGGTTTTAGTTACTTTACTCTTTTTACAAGCTTTTATTATTACAAGCTTTTATTTAACTTGCAATGTATCTAACTAGATGTTTGTTCGGGTGGAATCTTGCAACTTAATTTTGACCAACTTCCCGACATTCGATCCGGTTCAAATTTGGAATGCTTATATAGTGTGATGAAATTGACAGCTCCCCCCAACTCGAAGGGGGTGGAGGGGGGTACAGTTGAAGTACGCTCGATTTCGTTAAAATTTGGTGTGTTGGGGCAGTTGGAGATGGAGATAACGAATTCCTGATCAGATTTTGAAAATTCTATATGACGTATTCTTTTGCTAACCAATTTTAACTTATACACATCCGATTGCTTTTAAATTTTGCATGCATTTATAGTTCTGGTGTGTATATTTCATTATTAGACACCCCTCCCCCCTACGAGGGGAATGGAGGGGGGGAAACACCTAAATTTATCCGATTTCAACCAAAATTGGTATACGGGGGCTTTCATAATGCTGTCATCTAAAGAAGCTGAGAATGGGTGAGATTGCCGTGCTTGCCAAGCCTTTGAAAATGTCCTTAGATTATAGAGTAATACAACTGTTTCTTAGGTGAATCGTCGATGTGACCGACACACGATACCTAAAGTTAAAATGTTCAATGTTCAAACATAAAAAATTATTTTCTACTTTTAAGTGCATCTAATAAAAGCTTGTTCTTTAAAAGTTTTTTTTAATAAAAATTTATTTTTGTCTGTAAACCTATAACTAATAATAATAATTTTGTTATTAAAATATATATAATCTAGTATAGTTTATATTCTGACTTTTACTTTTTAAAATGTATTCTCTACTTAAGAATAACCATATAATTGTGAGATACTATAACGGACCTGGTGACCTGGTTTTCCGAAAAAAAAAGCCGAGGAATAACTCTCCCAGTCAAGTTAGCCTGGAAAAAATGCAGAGCGGAAACGTAGACTGCAACAGGCACGCACAGTAGATTATTAGCCTTTGGCCTTGCCCAGGGCCAACTCTGACTTTTCAATTATTTTCTTTGTTTTTCAGAGTTATAATTGTAACACATTTTGTGACCCTTGAACCATTATCCCTACAAACACACATCGTTGGCATAAAATCGGTAAAGTCGGCCGTACGTCGGCGATGCTTTGGCGCGATTTTATGCCGATGATATGTGTTTTTACGGATAGTATTTCATAGTTATTGAGAATAACCCCATAAGGTAAAAGGGGCTAATTTCGTCAGGGGGGCCAAATTCGTCAGTTTTCATAAATAAGCCTCTTGATTAAGAAAACGAGAGAATATTGCATGAATATATGCTTTTGAATCATATCTTTGGACATTTTGCAATCCCACAGAGTATTTGTGGTGGGGTTGTTGCAATCACCTCGGAGGCGAAAAATTAAAGTTTAGTTGATTGTTGGACTCGCAGCAGTGAAGACCTGTTTCTTCTAAGGTAAGTCATTTGCAGCTCATTATAAATTCTATTAACAAAACAATATTAGGACAATTTGGCGATTTGGTTTTGGACTTGTGGGATTCTAAAAGGTTTAAATTTTTTTATTTTCAGCGTTATTTGTAATTTTTTTTCCTGTTTTTTTTTAAAAAAAAGGGCTGACGAAATTAGCAGCCCTTTAAAAGGATCTGATGGCAATTTCGTCAGTACTGACGAAAATGCCCTAATCAACATTAAATTTTTAATATCTTTTTTTGCAAATACTAATTTTCGCAAAATAATTCAAAAAATCTAGTATTGATCACGAAATACGAAATAAAATTTTGTGATAATTTCGTCATACCCATTTCCAACTGTTTTTTGAGTTAAATTAAAAATAATAACCTAACAAAATATGCATCAAATGAGGTGACGAAAATGCCAAAATAAATTTCTAGGCGCAAAACTAAACTTGTTTACGCACGAACGGGTGTAAAAGTGCATTTTGACGCCCGAATTTGCAAGATTAAATTAGTACTTTACCGCCCTTGGGCATCTTTTATGCCCGCGGGCCTTAAAAATATAAAATTTCAAAAATACATTCGTTTGTTGTTGTTTTACGAGACTTTTTTTTATGCATGACTGGGCGTAAAAGTATATTTAACGCCAGCATTTACAAGTGTGAAGCAGTACAACGCCCTAGAGCATCTTTTATGCCCGCGGGTTCTAAAATGTAAAACATACAACCTTTTGTTGTTGTTTTACCTGACTTGTCAAATTTATATTTTAAAGTGTTTTTAATAAGTTCATTACAAAATTATAAATTATTATTTTTCTAATATTAAAATGAAAGCGTGCCAATCGTGCATAAAATGTTGTATATACCTCGGTCAAATACAACTTTAACGCCCCTAGCGTGTAACAGCCCTCGGCTAACGCCCCAGGCTGTTATTTCACACTGCGGGCGTTAACGCTATACTTTTTGACATAAGTATATTTAATATTTAGTATACTTATACTAGAGTCGCTATTTTTTAAAATTAATGGTTTTCATTTAAACTTTTTAAACCTTTTTTCGCATACGCATAACGTTTCCTAATATTATAATTAATGTATCTGCATAAATACCGTACTATTAAAATTTTTCGTAAAGTCCATTTTAGTTAGATAATTGGTTTTTTTTTGCAAAATTGTTGGTTAAGTATAAAAATTAAATCGGTATACCAAAAAAAAATTGCAAAGTTTTTCAAACACGGTAACGCTTGCTATTATTATTATTGTACCTGCCTAGATACCGTCCTATTAGTATTTTTCGTAAAGTCCATTTTAGGTAGATAAGGAAAATGTTAAAGTTTGTATTTCTTTTCAAAATTGTTGGTTTTGAAAGTATCAAAAATTAATAAAATTATTTAGCATTTAAAAAGTTTTTCATTTTTTAGTTTTTAATCTTATGACGAAAATAATTGCGAACGAACTATGACGAAACCAGCAGCAGGTGTTATTTCGGGATTTTTGATTTAAAAAAAAAGTCGACGAAGTTCTTAAGCTGACGAAATTACCCCCTTTTATCTTACTTAAAAAAATATAGTAGGTGCTAGAATATTATTATATTCTTCTGATTACATAACTTAATTCGAACAACTATTTGCTTATTCTTAAATTTTAAAAATAAGGGTTTTAAAATTAGTAGTTAATAAACTTAAATAAATAATAACTCCAAATTTGATGTACTATTACAAATCTTAAGTTAAGAAACGAAACGAGTATGTGCTTTTAAATTTATCTTAGTTATTATCCAAAGGGTTTTAGCATCTCTGCCCAAAAAAACTGCATTAAATCTCGTAAAGTAACATCTCTTACGTAAACTCTGGCAACAAATAAGTACTTATACGACGAGAACAATTTTCTATTAAATACAGCTTGTGCGAGTCCAAGGTGCTACAATATTAGTGGCTAAGTCGTCGAAGTTTAATTTAAGTTGTAGCTTAGTTCGATTTGTTGGTTTAAGAGTAGAATCTCTAGGGCCGGCTCCAGGGATTTCGTTGCCCCGTGCAAGAAATATTTTGCAACCCCTCCCAACTGTAGTTAAATTTACAATATAGTTTTTGCATTTAGCATTTATTAAACTAAAAACTCATCTATAAAAAAACATTTACAGAAAATTTATTGTCAAAAAATAATATTGGTAGTTATACCTACTGTAACTAAAGAACCTGGCTAAAAAAACACCCAAAATTTTTAACATTGGCGAGATAATACCCCTTATTACTACTACCCTAAATAAATATTTTCAAACATAGGGTTTAAAAAGGTCTTTATTTTCACTAAAATAATAAGTAACAAAATTAACAAAAAAAATAACATTCTTGCTGTTTATATAATTCGAACTTCAATTTAAAAAAAACAGTCAAGTACCTACCCAAATATACTTATAGCGACCTTAAATAAGTTTTAATAAGTTTAAGTTTCGAATAACTGCGCCACTTGCTACGGTACGGGTAATGTCAAAATAATCCTCAGTGCTATAACCACATTTGGAGCAATATTAACTTTTAATATTAATTTAAGAATACTTAAAGCTGATTGTTAAGGTTCAGTCAATATTAATAGATATAAATACAAAATTAATATATAGAAGACAGAATATGTTTGACGTTTCACGGGGGTAGTAGGCTTTGCGTGACCAGACACGACACTTCTTATTTCTTAAGCATCTTTTAAGAAAAAAATTCACGGACTTTTTGCCACCCCTTTTTATTTGCCGCCCCGTGCGGGGGCATGCACTGCACGGTGCCTCGAGCCGGCCTTGAATCTCTTTGAATGAAAGGACTTTTTATTCTTAGTTTGATCAAAAATTGAGTGTAGGATTAGGAATAACAATTATAATTCCAAGCAGGCAATTTCGTAGGATAAACTATACTATTTGTTTAATTCAAGTAATTCTTCGTATTGGACTAAGTGTAAAAATTATTTTTCAAATATTATCTTTACTTTTCCCTAAGTATTAATATGATTTGCTTTAAATAACTTTTTGTTACCTTACGAAGAGCCTAAATATCTATCCAAGTAGTTGCGTATATTTGGTCCAACGACTCCCTAATATTGAGAACTATCAAAACGAAGTTATGCTTTAATCAACATGTATCCTCTTAGTGCCAGTATACAGTGCGGACGTAAAAAGTCCCCCTCCTGCTAACTCTTGAACGAATTGAGATATCGACCTCAAATAAAAACCGTGTTTAATGATGAAACTTTTGCTACTTTTTGACGTATTTTTTATAAGCTACATATTGACGTAAGTCTATAAGGTCAAACTTTAAAATTTTAAATAGAAAGATGATTCGGATGATACCTTGTTTAAAAGGTATTTTAATTCCCTATTTAAAATTTTAATTTTTTTAAAGTAAGGTGAGGTGCGTAAACTATAGTCAAAAAAACTCATAACTCTGTAAGCCGTAAACCGATTTTTTTAAAAATTAAAATTTTAAATAGGGAATTAAAATACCTTTTAAACAAGGTATCACTCGACCTCCCTTTCTATTTAAAATTTAGTTAGTAGTTAGTGGCCCTATAGACTTACGTCAATATGAAGCTTATAAAGAATACGTCAAAAACTAGCAAAAGTGTTATCATTAAACATGGTTTTTATTTGAAGTCGATACCACAATCCGTCCAAGAGTTAGCAGGGTGGGGGACTTTTTAGGTCCGCACTGTATATTATTATTTTCCGTGCGGAAGTCCATTAGTTGGACCGGCCAACAAAATGTGAACTATACCCCAATCAATAAAATACCCCCCCCCCAGATGCGTGGGCTGGATACGCCGCTGGGCGCAGAGCCACCTCTATTTTTGTTGCCGCAGAAACGACATCAGACGTAAAAGTAAAATAAAAAACTTTACAAACGAATTAACTTTTTTATTGGGTGGTAAATGACCGGAACGCATCGGGATTCGCAATAAGGAACTTACAATAAGGGTGGCGCGCCCCCCCGAATTCTTTTTTCTCCCATTGTGAAGTGCCCCGTGTCGCGCGACTTAAATATAATACTTTTCGAAGGCAGAAAAAATAGGGCCTTTTCACTGCTCCACGTACCCTCCGAACGGGCATGTAAAGTAGGCTTTATTATAAGAAAATTCCCATTTAGAGCCAAATGACGGAAAATTTAAAGCGTCACACCGTCTGTTACGCGCCAATAATTCAATTGACAAATTCGCCTCTATCGCGTTTTTAGATTAGGAGAAAGTTTATTTTATGTTTAGGGTGACGATGACGATTTCGATTTGAATTCTATACATCGCACTTTTACTAGGAATATGCACTAAGGTGGCGTTAGTTTCTGTTTCATTTTTGATATATTCTCAGCAAACACAAACAATAATAATAATAAAATGCCTTTATTTAAATGAAATAATTATTACAGATAGGCGAAGTCTAGCCATTGGCTACGCTACTTAACCTTACAACCAGTGGCGGTCCCAGCCATTTGAAAGGGGGGGGACGGTTTTGATAAGAAAAAAAAATAGAATAAAACCATAGCTTTTATGAAGAACATATCAATATATGCAAACAAAACTTAGTAACTACAAGCGAGATTTGGTCTCAAATCTAGGGAGGGGGTACTCAGATTTGAAGTCGTTTATTTCATACAGTTTCTATTTAAGAAAATTGTTGAGAAAATTACCTTAAAACTGTAATTTTTGAGTCAAAATACACTAAAATCGTAAATATCAATATTATAGCGCCGCAAGCGAAAATTTTTAAGAAAATTCTCTAAAAATGCGTTTTTTTTTATTTAAAATTACACTAAAATTTTAAATTATCAATGGTTTCAAAGCGCAGCAGGCGAAAATTTTTTAGAAAATGACACTACAAATGCCATTTTTAACACAAAATTAAACTAATACCGTAAATATCAAAGGTGTTAGCGCCGCAATTTATTTAAATGTTTTCATAACAAATTTAAAGCCAGGGTAGGGGGGGGTTAACTACCCCCCTATCCTCCTGAAATCCGCGCTTGAGTAACTACGTATAATTTTTTCAGTTATAAAAAACATAGATAACAAACAAACCACAAACAAAAACTAATAGCTAAATACTTATTTTTTGAGGTCTAAAAAGCTTTTTGTTGAAACAATTAATTACCTTTTATATCGCATATCTCAAACGTAAGATGCCCATCTCAAAAAAAAAAAAATAATTTTTGTGCAGACCGGTCAATGACTCGCTCAATATCAATTTCAATACGTCTGTTGATATGCAGCAACGCTAAGCCCATCAGACGAATTTCCGTCATAGTGTTTTCAATCTTCTGAGGCATGAGAATCTTCTTTCTGACGAGCCATTACTTACTAGCAAACATCCAAGAATGGTTCTAATCAACGGAAAAATATTGCCACAGTTGTTCATTGCCTCGAAAACGTTATTATTTAAGCTTTTGCCTACTTCTGACCAATATTGTTTCCAATTACTGACTTCTCCTAATAGAAGTTCAAGAATTTTTGTTTTGGATTAATAAAAACATTTATAGTATTTAGAAACAACTTTAGTTAATTTTGCCTTGATTTTGGCTTCATGTTAAACTTGGTATGAATATTTTCAGGTCAAAAATACTTTTTTATGTCCGAATTGATTTTGTCTAAAACTTGTTTATAAATAGAAACTCTATAATACTGTTCTGTATTTTCAATGGTTTTTGGTCTGACGGATTGAAGGTCAAACTGTCCCAAAATAATGTATTTAAAGGAACTTTCTGCAATTTCTCGTTTTTACTTCTTCAGGGTTATTACTACCAGCATCTTTGTTGTTGCTTTCTACTTTTTTCTGCCGCCCCCCCCCTGAGACTCCCACTGTTACAACATTAATTAAACCCTTGTAGAATGGTTTAACGATCCCATTTTTAATATTTTGGAGGTGTAGGTTTAGGGGTTGAGGGATCTTATTAATGAAACTTTCTTTTTTTGGAATGCCAACATTTCGCAAAATTTATTTGCTTCTTCAGGACTCTAATGTCGCCTATATGCTCGGATCTGGTTATGTCACAACTCCAGGACGAATGTCTGTCAAAACTACCCTTTAACGTACCCCTCTTTAAGCAATATGTTGACGATATCATCCTAACCATCCCACAAGGACAGGAAACTACCCTCTTAAATACTTTTAACAGTTTTCACCCAAGATTAAAATTTACCCATTTCTTGACGTTTTACTGATTAGAAACAAACAAGGCGAAATCATAACAGACTGGTACCACAAAGCCACGTTCTCTGAAAGGTTTTTGAACTATCATTTTACTAACCCACACAATCAAAAAATTAATATAATAAATAACTTAAAGCACAGAGCCTTAAAATTATCCCATCCGTCCCTACATCAAAAAAATCTAAATCTCATAAAAAGCTACTTAAATAAAAATAACTATCCCAAACACCTAGTTAACAAAATCTTATCCACACCCCTCTTACTAGGATCCTCACAACTGCAGACAAATCAACAGTCTAACAGTACATAAACAGGACACATTTTACCATCACATACTAAACTCACCCAACAAAATCACTTAACACCAACAAATACAAACACACTTTCAGAAACACACACATCAAACAAGCCTCAAACACAAAGGCCATCCTCACACCCCCACAAACATACTCCAAAATTCCTTACATACCACACCTTTCAGAGAACATAAGAAGTACCCTCAAAAACACCACAAAAATAGCGTTTAAATCATAAAATATCATAGGTAAAAAATCTACAGCAAACTTAAGGACCCTACATCAAAATAACAAAAAGCAAACGCAATTTATGAAATAAAATGCACCGATTGCAATGGGGTGTACATAGGACAAACACAGAGATACTTAAAAACAAGGTTACAAGAGCATGTAAGAGACTGCAGAAACCCACAAGCTCAAAAAGAAAACAAAACGGAGCTTTTTAAACATTTTCAAGAAAAAGGACGCATATTTAATTTCCAGGAAACAAGCATCCTAGACACTCAACAAAATTATAAAAAGATAATTTTCTCGGAGATGTTACACATAAAAAAGACCCCTAACTCTATAAATAAAAGGACTGATATAAAAAACTTAAATACTTCATATTTCGATATAATTAATAAACTAAAATAATAACATAGGAAGGGGAAACAAAAACAAAACAAGCATCTGCTGCATATCAGTGACAAAATTAAATGCGAACGAAATAGTCGCCGTAGTAATAAGATTTCAGTGTGTTTGTTTATGTCTTTTTAAAAGTTTTTAATTAAAACTGTACGTGCACTTGTTTAAAATAAATGCCTTTTTACCAAAGGATGACGTTTATTAGCAATAAAATATACATATGGAACGGCCGTCTTGAATGTAAGTCTGTTTTTTGTGGTTGTTTTTTTAACATTTGATTGTTTTTATTGTTGTATGTTTATTTTTTGTCTTCTCTAACTTATACTAAAAAATAAAAAAATTTACGTTTTACTTTTTAAACTTTGCTGGTTGTATAATAAACTTTTTTTTTGTTTTAAAAAAATTCTTTTAAATCCACACTACTTTTATTGCACATTCAATTTTAAAACTTCCCAAACTTATACTAGAAAATAAAAAATTTAACGTTTTACTTTTTAAACTTTTACTGGTTGTAATAAAAAAAAATTTTCACAAAAATTCTTAAATCCACACTATTTTTATTGTACATTTTATTTAGGAGCCCTGAAGAAGCAAATAAATTTTGCGAAACGTTGGCATTCCAAAAAAAGGACGTTTCATTAATAAGATCCGTCAACCCATAAACCTATACCTCCAAAAAATTAATTAAACAGGTAATAAACAATAAAAAAAACAAAAACAAAAAAAGGTGTTATCTACTGCTATAAATACAGACCGCTTCAAGCTACTGCGAACATAGGGCGAAAGAAGTCTAATTTGCCAGTGTACGTACATGCAGAGACACCGCACGCCTATCAGTGAAGCAACCAACACTCAGGCTTCCTATCGCCATTCGCTGCCGTTCGTCGCCGTTCGCCTTGTATTTAGTACGCCTCTAACCACGGTGCTGTGTGGAGCGTAGTCAATGAAACCGGAATTTGGTCAATAAATACGCAAATTTTTATAACGTAATTTTCTTATTTTTTGTCACTGATAAATAAGAGCGTTTTATTGTCAACTGCTCAGATTTATCAGTGACGACGTGTTACAATGAAAATAATAAGGAGAAACAAAATAAAAGCAAGTTCTCAAAATAAAATAATACATTCTAAAAACCAAAAAGATTCTCCCAGTCAAAAAAAAATTAAAGCAAATGTTCGAAAAGTCCTCCTTGCTCGGCTAGACAATATCCGAGCCTACTATAAAAACCCCTTTCAACGTTTCCAAGCATGTTAGGGGTGATAATTTGAAAAGCTTCTTCAAAAACAGATAGAAGTCATTAGGAGCAAGATCGGGAGATCGAGCGGGCCATAAAATAGTTCCCCGTGTACTTATAACCCGATTAGGAAATACATTATCAAGATATTCCCTAACAAGGCCAACATTGTGAGCGGAACAACCATCTTGTTGAAACCATGTTTCACCAAATCTTACACCTAACAACTGCCTAGCAGTTGGAATAATGTGCTGCTGCAGTAGATCCAAGTATCTAGGACCATTCAAATTGCAATTGCCGTTAATAAAAAATGGCCCAATTACGTGTTCCCCTACAATACCCCCCCCCCCCAAACATTTAGTTTTTGGGGATACTGTGTTCTTACGTCAAAATACAAATGCAAATTTTCCCTCGACCAATATCGAACGTGTGTTGGGTTATGACGATTTGACCATTTGACCATCTGCACTTTTTCGGCAACTTCGTAGACATCCATTTTTAGTTTTAAAAATGTATTATTTCAATTAAGAACTTACCCATCTGTTTCTCGAGCAAGGCAGAAATAAAACAAAATAATAAAAACAAAATGAATTTCCAAAAGATAACACTGCAGCGTGCTTCGAATCCACCTCGGTCGTACACGGAGAGTAAATTGGACTTGATTCCCCCTATGTTCGCAGTAGCTTGAAGCGGTCTGTATAACACAATTCAATTTAAAAACAAAAATTAAGTATGGCAAACTTAAAAGTAAATTTTAAAAAAACCGTTAAGTATAGCAAACCTGAAAAAAAAAGTATGAGTAATCGGATCAACGCGACGACGTCTTCAATGTCGGCATTGGCAGTTAAACGTGGGCCAATATTGGACCATCTACTAACTTCCTTGGCCCGACGGAAGTTCCGATGTAGTATCCTCACGTTGCAATTATACGGTGTCGGCCCTCAGCGCCGGATTATAGGCGACGCAAACGGGGCAGCTGCCCCAGGGCCCCCACACTTTGAGAGCCCCCACAAATCTGACCACAACAACCTATTTAACATTAACTCAAACAACAACAAAAAATCTGCCTTCAAAGTTAGCGTATATTTTTAGAAAAACCGCTATAACTTAAAAACCAGTGAACCGATTTTAACAATTGTTAGTGTTTTTTGAAGGACTTAGCAAGGCCTATAAGCATCATATATATTGCTTCCAAATATTGACTCTCAATAAATGCTGACTTCTCCCAATAAAAGTTCAAGAATTTCTGTTTTGTATTTATCAAACAGTTTATAGTATTTGGAAACGTCATTAGTTAATTTTGCCCTGATTTTGGCTTCACTTTGTATAAAACTTGGTATGAATATGTTCAGGTCAAAAATACTTAGAGTCTCGTTAATGAACCTTGATTTTATGTCCGAACTGATTTTGTCTAAAACTTGCCCATAATACTCTTCTGTATTTCTAATATCATCTGTCTATTTCAAACTGTCCCAAAATACATTGGAGGGATTCTAGGATGTCTTTCTTTTTTTTGCTCGTTTTTTCTCCAAATACTACAAGGTTACCACTAGCATCTTTGTTGTCTAGTTTTTTCTGGAGCAAAGGGGGGGGGCATCGCCTCCACTGCCCCCTCCCCCCTGGGGCCGCCACTGCTCTTAGTAGGTTTGATTTAAAAAGCGTTCTCACTCTACGCACGCTTTTCCTAATCCAAACTTTGGCTGACGAACCCTGTATAACGAGTATATTTAACAATTTGTACGCACTTCTAAATATTGCAAATGTCACAGTTTTTTGCCACAATTTAAATACAATTTGCCGCATGGCTAGGCGCAAAGGTAAAACTATTTTCCTTTATGGATGGGTAAAAACTGCTGATGGCCAATTATTCTACAATATTTAACCACATCACGCTAACAGGGTGTGGGAAAATATTTCAATTTTCAATTATAATAGTGGCCGCGATAAAAAACCCAAAACTGTTACTTCAAGACGTGATCATATAATAAGGAGATGTTGGTTGATTTTTTTTTGCTCTTGCGTAGTAGTGGTAAGTAAAGGTAACGGACAAAAAATAATACTTTCGGCAACACCGCTATATGTTTAAAAATTAACTGCTGTGACCATTCAAATTATTTTTGTCTAAACTACAATAGCTCGAAAATGTTTTGTACGAAAATAATTCAACCGAAACGTAATGCAACCGTAATTTCGCCGACCGAACAAAAGCCTGAACTGAACTCAATCCGACTCCGACTCATTCCGCGAAACTCAGGGCCGGTTTCTCAATAGCGGGTTACCAGAGAGTTAACTCCCAGTTTTTTTGCTGTTTTACGCCGATATTTTGTTAGGTTAACCCTGAGTTAAGGTAACTTATCCTGACCTTAAAGTCCTGGTCACCCTGGAGTTAATTTTAACCCGCCTTTTAAAGATTTTTACTAAGTTATGTTGCCCGACTTAACGCTAACTCGCTATTGAGAAACCGGCCCTCAGAGGTGCAAATCCGGTTGCTAGTTTGCTCTTTTTTTTTTGGTGGAACTGTGCTGGGTTTAATAAAATAATATTTAGGAACATGAGAAATATTTCGAAAACGCTAAACCAGTCGACCAAACCAAAGTAAAGATTTTGTCACACCTTTCAGCCACAGGAAAACCTCTATTTTTTCAACAGACCGGAAATTACAACAATTAGTACAATTTTTAGTACGAAAAGTGTAACTTTACAAAGATGGGTACAAAGTTGGAAACGACAAATAAAACATAGACCGGATAAGGAAGAAGAGACCGGAAAATGATCATTTTTCGGTCTTTGTTTTATTTTCCGGTCCCATTTTTAGTCAAGTTGGCTATGAAATTTTTTTTTTAATAATTTTTTATTTAAACTAAAAAGTATATTTTTTAATATCCTCTAGGTGTAAAAATAGGCGAATATTAGTTGGTTGAAAAAAAAGTACGATACATGACCGGAAACTCACTTTACAGGTCTCCAAAAATTTACTGTGCGACCTGTAAAGTTCCCTTTACTTGTGCAATGGACATAAAGCTCACATCTTTGTCATTCGGTTCGGTCGAGTAAATTACGGATCAAGTTCAATGCATTATAGGCATTTTTATTTTCGACTATTTTTGGTTTCGGACGTTTTATTTTTGGGCCTACAGAACAATCATCACACAATTTTGCACGGGGTATTTAAAAATCAGCAAAAATCAAGCGAAGTACACAAAATGACCTTTCAAAAAAACTAATTCGCAAAACTAATTTATGTTAACCAAGTCTTCCATCATAGGTCCCTCGTATAAAATTGACATAAATATGTCTTTATACTCAATGAAAACAAAGTTGTTTTTAATCTAACATAAAAAATGGTTTTTCGATAACCTAATCAGTAAGTTTTAAAATTCACCCCCGAACAAATGACATTAGCTCGCGGCAAAAAAACCTTACTTCTTACTTTTTATTTAAGCCCCAAACTCAATATGCTATGCATTTTGATTAGAGCCTTAGTCACACCCCTGTTTTACTTATATCTATACTCATCCTTACGTAGGACTAGAGAATTCTGTCACCATTTTTGCGACAGTATAAAACGACCTTTTGAATATTATAGCCCAAAACCGTTAGCATTTGTAGAGGTAGTTTTCCGGATGAAGCTGGATTTTTGATAGATGTAAGTTCCCAAGCAACAATTTTACTGGTGCCATTCAAAAATTTATTTATAGGAATAATGTCATTATGGTCATTTACTGTGGTCACTATTACGGTTAAAAAATTACCACAGTGTCGTAAAAATATAAAATAATACGCGAAAGTATTATGTTCCACTGTATAACTATATACCATTACTAGAAGCACGAAAAAACTCTACTAGGGTTACTCCATAGTTTTTTCTTTAATATTACTTTTACGAGGTTAACAACTCTACTGATATTAATTTGGTTGCAATTCAGTAGCCCCTACTCAATACAAAACTACAAAGTTATAGAGTCTACACGGTCGCCTATCTACCATGCAGTAAGAAATTGCCTACGAGTTATCGCTACTTTACTGACATTGTAAATCAATGCATCGTCAACTGGATGCGCGACGTCGCCATGTTATTTACTTTTTTAATTTAATTTATTTGATTTTTTTTTAGGTTCACAGGCGTTTTTTACAAAGTGTGATGAGCTTATACATATTTTGCTTATCTTTTTCTTTTCTCTGAAGATTTTGCTGTAACATATCAAAAAATAAAAAATATTCCACCGTTTGTTCTTTTTTAATCAGCCATTTTTGCAAAAAAAGTTTTTTGCGATTTTTAAGTTTGTGCCGCCACTAAGAGTGACGTAAATAAAACATGTCAATTTTTTCAACTGCATTCCATAGCCTGGTTCTGGGCTTAAAAACTGGTGTACTGGAAGTAGCAAGTTAGCTACTCGAATACAACAAAATAGGCAAAAAACTAATTTTAGTGAAAAATCCCTAAAATCCAAAACCTCCAACTTTCAACACCTATATCTCTAAACCGTGGGTCGGATCAAAAAGAGGTCTTAAGGTTAAACGTTGATCAGGGAGAACAGATCTACAACATATCAAACGCCCAACCCATTCCAACCGAAAGCCAGTGGCAATGCTAAGTGAGCGGGGCCCTTTTTTCTATCCCAGCAAACCAGTAGGTGACGGTAAACAATCGGCCACTAAGTGACACCGGCGGATTTCTGACGGGACGTATAGGCACTTGCAATGCAGCCGCGAAAATCGTCCTATATTTTGGAACGTATTTGGTTAAACGCCACCAAAATGCGCTTTCTAACGAGTAGGTTCTTTGCTTGCTGAAAAACGCCTGACCGTATTAAGCGTTTTGTCGTTTCGTAGGCGCCAGCGCTACGCAACCTTCTTCACGGCGGGTTCGCAACATAGAAATGGGTTCGCAACGGTTGAAGTTAAAAGACAGATTTGATATAGAAGGTTCGTGTCGTAGTGGTAGAGATCCCGGTTGCGTCCAACACTTTTTTTTTAATTACAGGTAAAATACTCGCGCCCACCGGCCTGCCGGACGACACGTGTCCAAGCGGTCATGGGCGGTATACATGCCGCGGCGCCCCAAGGTGTCGAGCCGCCAGATGGCTTCTGAAAAATTGTAAGAGATGCGCTAGCGTCCAGACCGCGTTGTGTTTGTTGGGTGAGGTCAGGGCTTTTGTGTTTAAATCTTTCTAACCATCACCTTTTACTTTCAAACGCACCCCAGCATGATTTATTTGGTTAAATTGCAAAAATAGTTAGGCTCTGGGTTGAGCCGGGTTGGTTCGTTGGGTAGGGTTATTCTTGGACCAATACGTTGCGCCTTGATGATAGATGAGGTTTTCTCCGTAAAGAACCTTAGTTATTAGCTTAGTCTATCCTAATCAAAACGGTTTAGGAAAAAAATTGTTTGTAGTCTAAATTTAGTACAAAAGTAACGGCTGCAAGCACAATTTTACACGTCGTTGAAGTTGGATTTGGATTCAGATTTAGATTTGTAAATATTACAGTGGACCAAATAAATCAAAAATAAATATTTTAAACGCGTTTATCTCTGCAATCAACTGCCCGATTTTGACGAAATTTGCAGGATAGTCTCCAAATACCTCCCTCCTCATAAATGACGAGTGTAAGGTTGATGCGAGTTCGCGTACGAGCAGCAGGCGAGTAACAACTTTAACTGGATTTTAGGCTTATGGGACACAAAATTTTGACTTGTATATATCCGATCGGCTTCAAATTTGTCATGCTTATATAGTTGCGATGCCAACACAATATTATAGTGTAATGAACTTGATAGCTCCCCCTACTCGAAGGGGATGCAGGGGGGGTACAGTTGAAGTACGCCCGATTTTGTTGAAATTTGGTATGTGGGGGCATTTGGGGATGGCGATGACAAATTTCTAATCAGATTTTAAAAATTCGGTATGGCGGATTCAAGATGGACGATTTTTGGTCATGTTTTGCTAACCAATTTTAACTGACTTATACACATCCAATTGCCTTTAAATTTGGCATGCATTTATAGTTCCGGTGACAATACAATCATAATTATGGTATTATAAGGCAGCCCTTCCCTTTCCACGAGGGGAGTGGAGGGGGAGGAACACTTACGTTTGTCTGATTTCAATCAAAATTGGTACAAGGGGGTTTTTGGGGATAAGGAATACAAATTTTTGGTCATGTTTTGCTAATCAATTTCATTTTTGGCCTTTTTAGATACTTTAAAGACGTTTCAAACGAGGTACAAAATGACCCCCCAGCAACAGTCCTTAACCCCAAAAAATTACCTTAAATTGGAAAATGGGACAATTTTGAAAAAAATGCATTTTTCAATCTCGACGTTGTCCATAGAATTTGATTTTTTGGTTTGATAGACGCTTTAAGGAGCTTTCTAATGACGTATGACATGACCCTCCAGCAACCGTCCTTCACCACAGAAAACGAATTTGATTTTTGGCTTTGATAGATACTTCAAAGACCTTTCAAATGACGTACGATATCGCCCCCCAGTTACCGTCCTTAACTCCAAAAAATGAAATTATATTGTAAAATAATAAATTTTGAAAACAACATGCATTTTTCAATCTCGACGTTGTCCATAGAATTTGATTTTTGGTTTTGACAGATACTTTAAAGACCTTTCAAATGACGTACAAAAAATGAACTTATGTCGGAAATTAGGAAAATTTTGAAAAAAATTAATTTTTTAATCTCGACGTTGTCCATAAAATTTGATTTTTGGCTTTGATAGATACTTTAAATACCTTTTAAATGACGTACGATATCGCCCCCCAGCGACCGTCCTTAACCCCAAAAAATGACATTATATTGTAAAATAATAAATTTTGAAAACAACATGCATTTTTCAATCTCGACGTTGTCCATAGAATTTGATTTTTGGCTTTGACAGACACTTTAAAGACCTTTCAAATGACGTACGATATGACCCCCCAACGACCGTCGTTAACCCCAAAAAATGAACTTATATTGGAAATTAGGACAATTTTGAAAAAAATGAATTTTTCAATCTCGACGTTGTCCATAGAATTTGATTTTTGGCTTTGATAGATACTTTAAAGACCTTTTAAATGACGTACGATATCACCCCCCAGCAACCGTCCTTAACCCCAAAAAATGACATTATATTGTAAAATAATAAATTTTGAAAAAAACATGCATTTTTTAATCTTGACGTTGTCCATAGAATTTGATTTTTGTGTTTGATAGATACTTTAAAAACCTTTCAAATGACGTGCGACATGACCCCCCAGCAACAGTCGTTAACCCCAAAAAATGACATTATATTGTAAAATAATAAATTTTGAAAACAACATGCATTTTTCAATCTCGACGTTGTCCATAGAATTTGATTTTTGGCTTTGATAGACACTTTAAAGACCTTTCAAATGACGTACGATATGGCCCCCCAGCAACCGTCGTTAACCCCAAAAAATGAATTTATATTGGAAATTAGGACAATTTTGAAAAAAATGAATTTTTCAATCTCGACGTTGTCCATAGAATTTGATTTTTGCCTTTGATAGATAATTTAAATACCTTTCAAATGACGTACGATATGATCCCCCAGCAACCGTCGTTAACCCCAAAAAATGACATTATATTGTAAAATAATATATTTTGAAAAAAACATGCATTTTTCAATCTCGACGTTGTCCATAGAATTTGATTTTTGTGTTTGATAGATAATTTAAAGACCTTTCAAATGACGTGCTACATGACCCCCCAGCAACAGTCGTTAACCCCAAAAAATTAACTTATATTGGAAATTAGGACAATTTTGAAAAAAGTGAATTTTTTAATCTCGACGTTGTCCATAGAACTTGATTTTTGGCTTTGATAGATACTTTAAAGACCTTTCAAATTACGTACAATATGACCCCCCAGCTACCGTCCTTAATCCCAAAAAATTACATTATATTGTAAAATAATAAATTTTGAAAACGACATACATTTTTCAAACTCGACGTTGTCCATAGAATTTGATTTTTGTGTTTGATAGATACTTTAAAGACCTTTCAAATGACGTACGATATGACCCCCCAGCAACCGTCGTTAACCCCAAAAAATGAACTTATATTGGAAATCAGGACAATTTTGAAAAAAAATAATTTTACAATCTCGACGTTGTCCATAGAATTTGATTTTTGTGTTTGATAGATAATTTAAATACCTTTTAAATGACGTACGATATCACCCCCCAGCAAACGTCCTTAACCCCAAAAAATGACATTATATTGTAAAATAGTAAATTTTGAAAAAAACATGCATTTTTCAATCTCGACGTTGTCCATAGAATTTGATTTTTGTGTTTGATAGATACTTTAAAGACCTTTCAAATGACGTACGATATGACCCCCCAGCAACCGTCGTTAACCCCAAAAAATGAACTTATATTGGAAATCAGGACAATTTTGAAAAAAATTAATTTTACAATCTCGACGTTGTCCATAGAATTTGATTTTTGTGTTTGATAGATAATTTAAAGACCTTTCAAATGACGTACGATATGGCCCCCCAGCGACCGTCGTTAACCCCAAAAAATGAACTTATTTTGGAAATTAGGACAATTTTGAAAAAAATTAATTTCTTAAACTCGACGTTGTCCATAGAATTTGATTTTTGTATTTGATAGATAATTTAAATACCTTTTAAATGACGTACGATATCACTCCCCAGCAACCGTCCTTAACCTTAAAAAATGACATTATATTGTAAAATAATAAATTTTGAAAAAAACATGCATTTTTCAATCTCGACGTTGTCCATAGAATTTGCTTTTTCGGTTTGATAGATACTTTAAAGACCTTTCAAATGACGTACGATATGGCCCCCCAGCGACCGTCGTTAACCCCAAAAAATGAACTTATATTGGAAATTAGGACAATTTTGAAAAAAATTAATTCCTTAAACTCGACGTTGTCCATAGAACTTGATTTTTGTGTTTGATAGATAATTTAAATACCTTTTAAATGACGTACGATATCACCCCCCAGCAACCGTCCTTAACCCCAAAAAATGACATTATATTGTAAAATAATAAATTTTGAAAAAAACATGCATTTTTCAATCTCGACGTTGTCCATAGAATTTGATTTTTTGCTTTGACAGATACTTTAAAGAACTTTCAAATGACGTACGATATGGCCCCCCAGCAACCGTCGTTAACCCCAAAAAATGAAATTATATTGAAAATTAGGACAATATTGAAAAAAATGAATTTTTCAATCTCGACGTTGTCCATAGAATTTGATTTTTGTGTTTGATAGATAATTTAAATACGTTTTGAATGACGTACGATATCACCCCCCAGCAACCGTCCTTAAACCCAAAAAATGACATTATATTGTAAAATAATAAATTTTGAAAACAACATGCATTTTTCAATCTCGACGTTGTCCATAGAATTTGATTTTTGTGTTTGATAGATACTTTAAAGACCTTTCAAATGACGTACGATATGACCCCCCAGCAACCGTCGTTAACCCCAAAAAATGAACTTATATTGGAAATTAGGACAATTTTGAAAAAAATTAATTTTACAATCTCGACGTTGTCCATAGAATTTGATTTTTGGCTTTAATAGATCCTTTAAAGACCTTTTAAATGACGTACGATATCACCTCCCAGCAACCGTCCTTAACCCCAAAAAATGACATTATATTGTAAAATAATAAATTTTGAAAAAAACATGCATTTTTCAATCTCGACGTTGTCCATAGAATTTGCTTTTTCGGTTTGATAGATACTTTAAAGACCTTTCAAATGACGTACGATATGGCCCCCCAGCGACCGTCGTTAACCCCAAAAAATGAACTTATATTGGAAATTAGGACAATTTTGAAAAAAAAAATAATTTTTCAATCTCGACGTTGTCCATAGAATTTGATTTTTGGCTTTGATAGATGCTTTAAAGACCTTTCAAATTACGTACGACATCACCCCCCAGCAACCGTCCTTAACCCCAAAAAATGACATTATATTGTAAAATAATAAATTTTGAAAAAAACATGCATTTTTCAATCTCGACGTTGTCCATAGAATTTGCTTTTTCGGTTTGATAGATACTTTAAAGACCTTTCAAATGACGTACGATATGGCCCCCCAGCGACCGTCGTTAACCCCAAAAAATGAACTTATTTTGGAAATTAGGACAATTTTGAAAAAAATTAATTTCTTAAACTCGACGTTGTCCATAGAATTTGATTTTTGCCTTTGATAGATACTTTAAAGACCTTTTAAATGATGTACGATGTCACCACCCAGCAACCGTCCTTAACCCCAAAAAATGACATTATATGGTAAAATAATAAATTTTGAAAAAAACATGCATTTTTCAATCTCGAAGTTGTCCATAGAATTTGCTTTTTCGGTTTGATAGATACTTTAAAGACCTTTCAAATGACGTACGATATGGCCCCCCAGCGACCGTCGTTAACCCCAAAAAATGAACTTATATTGGAAATTAGGACAATTTTGAAAAAAATTAATTTTTCAATCTCGACGTTGTCCATAGAATTTGATTTTTGGCTTTGATAGATACTTTAAAGACCTTTTAAATGATGTACGATATCACCACCCAGCAACCGTCGTTAACCCCAAAAAATGACATTATATTGTAAAATAATAAATTTTGAAAAAAACATGCATTTTTCAATCTCGACGTTGTCCATAGAATTTGATTTTTGGCTTTGATAGATACTTTAAAGGCCTTTCAAATTACTTACGATATCACCCCCCAGCAACCGTCCTTAACCCCAAAAAATGACATTATATTGTAAAATAATAAATTTGGAAAAAAACATGCATTTTTCAATCTCGACGTTGTCCATAGAATTTGATTTTTCGCTTTGACAGATACTTTAAAGACCTTTCAAATGACGTACCATATGGCCCCCCAGCAACCGTCGTTAACCCCAAAAAATGAACTTATATTGGAAATTAAGACAATTTTGAAAAAAAATTAATTTTTCAATCTCGACGTTGTCCATAGAATTTGATTTTTGGCTTTGATAGATACTTTAAAGACCTTTTAAATGATGTACGATATCACCACCCAGCAACCGTCGTTAACCCCAAAAAATGACATTATATTGTAAAATAATAAATTTTGAAAAAAACATGCATTTTTCAATCTCGACGTTGTCCATAGAATTTGATTTTTGGCTTTGATAGATACTTTAAAGACCTTTTAAATGATGTACAATGTCACCACCCAGCAACCGTCCTTAACCCCAAAAAATGACATTATATTGTAAAATAATAAATTTTGAAAAAAACATGCGTTTTTCAATCTCGAAGTTGTCCATAGAATTTGTTTTTTCGGTTTGATAGATACTTTAAAGATTTTTCAAATAACGTACGATATGGCTCCCCAGCGACCGTCGTTAACCCCAAAAAATGAACTTATATTGGAAATTAGGACAATTTTGAAAAAAAAAATAATTTTTTAATCTCGACGTTGTCCATAGAATTTGATTTTTGGCTTTGATAGATACTTTAAAGACCTTTCAAATTACGTACGATATCACCCCCCAGCAACCGTCCTTAACCCCAAAAAATGACATTATATTGTAAAATAATAAATTTTGAAAAAAACATGCATTTTTCAATCTTGACGTTGTCCATAGAATTTGCTTTTTCGGTTTGATAGATACTTTAAAGACCTTTCAAATGACGTACGATATGGCCCCCCAGCGACCGTCGTTAACCCCAAAAAATGAACTTATTTTGGAAATTAGGACAATTTTGAAAAAAATTAATTTCTTAAACTCGACGTTGTCCATAGAATTTGATTTTTGGCTTTGATAGATACTTTAAAGACCTTTTAAATGATGTACGATATCACCACCCAGCAACCGTCCTTAACCCCAAAAAATGACATTATATTGTAAAATAATAAATTTTGAAAAAAACATGCATTTTTCAATCTCGAAGTTGTCCATAGAATTTGCTTTTTCGGTTTGATAGATACTTTAAAGACCTTTCAAATGACGTACGATATGGCCCCCCAGCGACCGTCTTTAACTCCAAAAAATGAACTTATATTGGAAATTAGGACAATTTTGAAAAAAATTAATTTTTCAATCTCGACGTTGTCCATAGAATTTGATTTTTGGCTTTGATAGATACTTTAAAGACCTTTTAAATGACGTACGATATCGCCCCCCAGCAACCGTCTTTAACCCCAAAAAATGACATTATATTGTAAAATAATAAATTTTGAAAAAAACATGCATTTTTCAATCTCGACGTTGTCCATAGAATTTGATTTTTGTGTTTGATAGATAATTTAAAGACCTTTCAAATGACGTACGATATGGCCCCCCAGCGACCGTCGTTAACCCCAAAAAATGAACTTATTTTGGAAATTAGGACAATTTTGAAAAAAATTAATTTCTTAAACTCGACGTTGTCCATAGAATTTGATTTTTGGCTTTGATAGATACTTTAAAGACCTTTTAAATGATGTACGATATCACCACCCAGCAACCGTCCTTAACCCCAAAAAATGACATTATATTGTAAAATAATAAATTTTGAAAAAAACATGCATTTTTCAATCTCGACGTTGTCCATAGAATTTGATTTTTGGCTTTGATAGATACTTTAAAGACCTTTCAAATTACGTACGATATCACCCCCCAGCAACCGTCCTTAATCCCAAAAAATGACATTATATTGTAAAATAATAAATTTTGAAAAAAACATGCATATTTCAATCTCGACGTTGTCCATAGAATTTGATTTTTGTGTTTGATAGATAATTTAAAGACCTTTTAAATGATGTACGATATCACCACCCAGCAACCGTCCTTAACCCCAAAAAATGACATTATATTGTAAAATAATAAATTTTGAAAAAAACATGCATTTTTCAATCTCGACGTTGTCCATAGAATTTGATTTTTGGCTTTAATAGATACTTTAAAGACCTTTTAAATGACGTACGATATCGCCCCCCAGCAACCGTCCTTAACTTCAAAAAATGACATTATATTGTAAAATAATAAATTTTGAAAAAAACATGCATTTTTCAATCTCGACGTTGTCCATGGAATTGGATTTTTGGCTTTAATAGATACTTTAAAGACCTTTTAAATGACGTACGATATCGCCCCCCAGCAACCGTCCTTAACCCCAAAAAATGACATTATATTGTAAAATAATAAATTTTGAAAAAAACATGCATTTTTCAATCTCGACGTTGTCCATAGAATTTGATTTTTGTGTTTGATAGATAATTTAAAGACCTTTTAAATGATGTACGATATCACCACCCAGCAACCGTCCTTAACCCCAAAAAATGACATTATATTGTAAAATAATAAATTTTGAAAAAAACATGCATTTTTCAATCTCGACGTTGTCCATAGAATTTGATTTTTGGCTTTAATAGATACTTTAAAGACCTTTTAAATGACGTACGATATCGCCCCCCAGCAACCGTCCTTAACCCCAAAAAATGACATTATATTGTAAAATAATAAATTTTGAAAAAAACATGCATTTTTCAATCTCGACGTTGTCTATAGAATTTGATTTTTGGCTTTGATAGATACTTTAAAGACCTTTCAAATTACGTACGATATTACCCCCCAGCAACCGTCCTTAACCCCATAAAATGACATTATATTGTAAAATAATAAATTTTGAGAAAAACATGCATTTTTCAATCTCGACGTTGTCCATAGAATTTGATTTTTTGGTTTGATAGACGCTTTAAGGAGCTTTCTAATGACGTATGACATGACCCTCTAGCAACCGTCCTTCACCATAGAAAACGACCTTACATTGGAAAATAGAAGTTGTTGCTCTTATGCGGTCCTACTACCGATCCTTGCGGAACCCCATCAATTTTGCTATTTTATGCAATTTGGGTTTTTTTACAAAAAAGCAGCATATGTTAATATACCTGCAGACATAAACGTAGGGTTGTTGCCCTTACGAATTTCTATTCCTGATCCTTGCGAAAATCCGTCAATTTTGCTATTTTTATTCAATTTGAGTCTTTTAGAAAAAAGCAGCAAGTGTTAATATAGCTGCTTACCCAGACGTAAAGTTGTTGCCCTTACGCGGTCCTACGGTTGCTGGGGGGTGATATCGTACGTAATTTGAAAGGTCTAAAATCAAATTCTATGGACAACGTCGAGATTGAAAAATGCATGTTTTTTTCAAAATTTATTATTGTACAATATAATGTCATTTTTTGGGGTTAAGGACGATTGTTGGGAGGTGATATCGTACGTCATTTAAAAGGTCTTTAAAGTATCTATTAAAGCCAAAAATCAAATTCTATGGACAACGTCGAGATTGAAAAATGCATGTTTTTTTTTCAAAATTTATTATTTTACAATATAATGTCATTTTTTGGGGTTAACGACGGTCGCTGGGGGGTCATATCGTACGTCATTTGAAAGGTATTTAAATTATCTATCAAAGCCAAAAATCAAATTCTATGGACAACGTCGAGATTGAAAAATTAATTTTTTTCAAAATTGTCCTAATTTCCAATATAAGTTCATTTTTTGGGGTTAACGACGGTTTCTGGGGGGCCATATCGTACGTCATTTGAAAAGTCTTTAAAGTATCTGTCAAAGCAAAAAATCAAATTCTATGGACAACGTCGAGATTGAAAAATGCATGCTTTTTTCAAAATTTATTATTTTACAATATAATGTCATTTTATAGGGTTAAGGACGGTTGCTGGGGGGTGATATCGTACGTCATTTAAAAGGTCTTTAAAGTATCTATCAAAGCCAAAAATCAAATTCTATGGACAACGTCGAGATTGAAAAATGCATGTTGTTTTCAAAATTTATTATTTTACAAAATAATGTCATTTTTTGGGGTTAAGGACGGTTGCTGGGGGGTCATATCGTACGTGATTTGAAAGGTCTTTAAAGTAACTATCAAAGCCAAAAATCAAATTCTATGGACAACGTCAAGATTAAAAAATTCATTTTTTTCAAAATTGTACTAATTTCCAATATAAGTACATTTTTTGGGGTTAACGACGGTTTCTGGGGGGCCATATCGTACGTCATTTGAAAAGTCTTTAAAGTATCTGTCAAAGCAAAAAATCAAATTCTATGGACAACGTCGAGATTGAAAAATGCATGCTTTTTTCAAAATTTATTATTTTACAATATAATGTCATTTTATAGGGTTAAGGACGGTTGCTGGGGGCTGATATCGTACGTCATTTAAAAGGTCTTTAAAGTATCTATCAAAGCCAAAAATCAAATTCTATGGACAACGTCGAGATTGAAAAATGCATGTTTTTTTCAAAATTTATTATTTGACAATATAATGTCATTTTTTGGGGTTAAGGACGGTTGCTGGGGAGTGATATCGTACGTCATTTAAAAGGTATTTAAATTATCTATCAAACACAGAAATCAAATTCTATGGACAACGTCGAGTTTAAAAAATTAATTTTTTTCAAAATTGTCCTAATTTCTAATATAAGTTCATTTTTTGGGGTTAACGACGGTCGCTGGGGGGCCATATCGTACGTCATTTGAAAGGCCTTTAAAGTATCTATCAAACCGAAAAAGCAAATTCTATGGACAACGTCGAGATTGAAAAATGCATGTTTTTTTCAAAATTTATTATTTTACAATATAATGTCATTTTTTGGGGTTAACGACGGTCGCTGGGGGGTCATATCGTACGTCATTTGAAAGGTATTTAAATTATCTATCAAAGCCAAAAATCAAATTCTATGGACAACGTCGAGATTGAAAAATTAATTTTTTTCAAAATTGTCCTAATTTCCAATATAAGTTCATTTTTTGGGGTTAACGACGGTTTCTGGGGGGCCATATCGTACGTCATTTGAAAAGTCTTTAAAGTATCTGTCAAAGCAAAAAATCAAATTCTATGGACAACGTCGAGATTCAAAAATGCATGCTTTTTTCAAAATTTATTATTTTACAATATAATGTCATTTTATAGGGTTAAGGACGGTTGCTGGGGGGTGATATCGTACGTCATTTAAAAGGTCTTTAAAGTATCTATCAAAGCCAAAAATCAAATTCTATGGACAACGTCGAGATTGAAAAATGCATGTTGTTTTCAAAATTTATTATTTTACAAAATAATGTCATTTTTTGGGGTTAAGGACGGTTGCTGGGGGGTCATATCGTACGTGATTTGAAAGGTCTTTAAAGTAACTATCAAAGCCAAAAATCAAATTCTATGGACAACGTCAAGATTAAAAAATTCATTTTTTTCAAAATTGTACTAATTTCCAATATAAGTACATTTTTTGGGGTTAACGACGGTTTCTGGGGGGCCATATCGTACGTCATTTGAAAAGTCTTTAAAGTATCTGTCAAAGCAAAAAATCAAATTCTATGGACAACGTCGAGATTGAAAAATGCATGCTTTTTTCAAAATTTATTATTTTACAATATAATGTCATTTTATAGGGTTAAGGACGGTTGCTGGGGGGTGATATCGTACGTCATTTAAAAGGTCTTTAAAGTATCTATCAAAGCCAAAAATCAAATTCTATGGACAACGTCGAGATTGAAAAATGCATGTTTTTTCAAAATTTATTATTTTACAATATAATGTCATTTTTTGGGGTTAAGGACGGTTGCTGGGGGGTGATGTCGTACGTCATTTAAAAGGTATTTAAATTATCTATCAAACACAAAAATCAAATTCTATGGACAACGTCGAGTTTAAAATTTTTTTTTTTCAAAATTGTCCTAATTTCTAATATAAGTTCATTTTTTGGGGTTAACGACGGTCGCTGGGGGGCCATATCGTACGTCATTTGAAAGGCCTTTAAAGTATCTATCAAACCGAAAAAGCAAATTCTATGGACAACGTCGAGATTGAAAAATGCATGTTTTTTTCAAAATTTATTATTTTACAATATAATGTCATTTTTTGGGGTTAAGGACGATTGCTGGGAGGTGATATCGTACGTCATTTAAAAGGTCTTTAAAGTATCTATTAAAGCTAAAAATCAAATTCTATGGACAACGTCGAGATTGTAAAATTAATTTTTTTCAAAATTATCCTAATTTCCAATATAAGTTCATTTTTTGGGGTTAACGACGGTTGCTGGGGGGTCATATCGTACGTCATTTGAAAGGTCTTTAAAGTATCTATCAAACACAAAAATCAAATTCTATGGACAACGTCGAGATTGAAAAATGCATGTTTTTTCTTCAAAATTTATTATTTTACAATATAATGTCATTTTTTGGGGTTAAGGACGGTTGCTGGGGGGTCATATCGTACGTGATTTGAAAGGTCTTTAAAGTATCTATCAAAGCCAAAAATCAAATTCTATGGACAACGTCGAGATTAAAAAATTCATTTTTTTCAAAATTGTACTAATTTCCAATATAAATTTATTTTTTGGGGTTAACGACTGTTGCTGGGTGCTCATGTCGCACGTCATTTGAAAGGTTTTTAAAGTATCTATCAAACACAAAAATCAAATTCTATGGACAACGTCGAGATTGAAAAATGCATGTTGTTTTTCAAAATTTATTATTTTACAATATAATGTCATTTTTTGGAGTTAAGGACGGTTGCTGGGGGGTCATATCGTACGTCATTTAAAAGGTATTTAAATTATCTATCAAAGCCAAAAATCAAATTCTATGGACAACGTCGAGATTGAAAAATGCATGTTTTTTTCAAAATTTATTATTTTACAATATAATGTCATCTTTTGGGGTTAAGGACGGTTGCTGGGGGGTGATGTCGTACGTCATTTAAAAGGTATTTAAATTATCTATCAAACACAAAAATCAAATTCTATGGACAACGTCGAGTTTAAAAAATTAATTTTTTTCAAAATTGTCCTAATTTCTAATATAAGTTCATTTTTTGGGATTAACGACGGTCGCTGGGGGGCCATATCGTACGTCATTTGAAAGGCCTTTAAAGTATCTATCAAACCGAAAAAGCAAATTCTATGGACAACGTCGAGATTGAAAAATGCATGTTTTTTTCAAAATTTATTATTTTACAATATAATGTCATTTTTTGGGGTTAAGGACGATTGCTGGGAGGTGATATTGTACGTCATTTAAAAGGTCTTTAAAGTATCTATTAAAGCTAAAAATCAAATTCTATGGACAACGTCGAGATTGTAAAATTAATTTTTTTCAAAATTATCCTAATTTCCATTATAAGTTCATTTTTTGGGGTTAACGACGGTTGCTGGGGGGTCATATCGTACGTCATTTGAAAGGTCTTTAAAGTATCTATCAAACACAAAAATCAAATTCTATGGACAACGTCGAGATTGAAAAATGCATGTTTTTTCTTCAAAATTTATTATTTTACAATATAATGTCATTTTTTGGGGTTAACGACGGTTGCTGGGGGGTCATATCGTACGTCATTTGAAAGGTATTTAAATTATCTATCAAAGCCAAAAATCAAATTCTATGGACAACGTCGAGATTGAAAAATTAATTTTTTTCAAAATTGTCCTAATTTCCAATATAAGTTCATTTTTTGGGGTTAACGACGGTTTCTGGGGGGCCATATCGTACGTCATTTGAAAGGTCTTTAAAGTATCTGTCAAAGTAAAAAATCAAATTCTATGGACAACGTCGAGATTGAAAAATGCATGCTTTTTTCAAAATTTATTATTTTACAATATAATGTCATTTTTTGGGGTTAAGGACGGTTGCTGGGGGGTGATATCGTACGTCATTTAAAAGGTCTTTAAAGTATCTATCAAAGCCAAAAATCAAATTCTATGGACAACGTCGAGATTGAAAAATGCATGTTTTTTTCAAAATTTATTATTTTACAATATAATGTCATCTTTTGGGGTTAAGGACGGTTGCTGGGGGGTGATATCGTACCTCGTTTAAAAGGTATTTAAATTATCTATCAAACACAAAAATCAAATTCTATGGACAACGTCGAGTTTAAAAAATTAATTTTTTTCAAAGTTGTCCTAATTTCTAATATAAGTTCATTTTTTGGGGTTAACGACGGTCGCTGGGGGGCCATATCGTACGTCATTTGAAAGGCCTTTAAAGTATCTATCAAACCGAAAAAGCAAATTCTATGGACAACGTCGAGATTGAAAAATGCATGTTTTTTTCAAAATTTATTATTTTACAATATAATGTCATTTTTTGGGGTTAAGGACGATTGCTGGGAGGTGATATCGTACGTCATTTAAAAGGTCTTTAAAGTATCTATTAAAGCCAAAAATCAAATTCTATGGACAACGTCGAGATTGTAAAATTAATTTTTTTCAAAATTATCCTAATTTCCAATATAAGTTCATTTTTTGGGGTTAACGACGGTTGCTGGGGGGTCATATCGTACGTCATTTGAAAGGTCTTTAAAGTATCTATCAAACACAAAAATCAAATTCTATGGGCAACGTCGAGATTGAAAAATGCATGTTGTTTTCAAAATTTATTATTTTACAAAATAATGTCATTTTTTGGGGTTAAGGACGGTTGCTGGGGGGTCATATCGTACGTGATTTGAAAGGTCTTTAAAGTATCTATCAAAGCCAAAAATCAAATTCTATGGACAACGTCGAGATTAAAAAATTCATTTTTTTCAAAATTGTACTAATTTCCAATATAAATTTATTTTTTGGGGTTAACGACTGTTGCTGGGTGCTCATGTCGCACGTCATTTGAAAGGTTTTTAAAGTATCTATCAAACACAAAAATCAAATTCTATGGACAACGTCGAGATTGAAAAATGCATGTTGTTTTTCAAAATTTATTATTTTACAATATAATGTCATTTTTTGGAGTTAACGACGCTTGCTGGGGGGTCATATCGTACGTCATTTAAAAGGTATTTAAATTATCTATCAAAGCCAAAAATCAAATTCTATGGACAACGTCGAGATTGAAAAATTCATTTTTTTCAAAATTGTCCTAATTTCCAATATAAATTCATTTTTTGGGGTTAACGACAGTTGCTGGGGGGCCATATCGTACGTCATTTGAAAAGTCTTTAAAGTATCTGTCAAAGCAAAAAATCAAATTCTATGGACAACGTCGAGATTGAAAAATTCATTTTTGTCAAAATTGTCCTAATTTCCAATATAAGTTCATTTTTTGGGGTTAACGACGGTCGCTGGGGGGTCATATCGTACGTCATTTGAAAGGTCTTTAAAGTGTCTGTCAAAGCCAAAAATCAAATTCTATGGACAACGTCGAGATTGAAAAATGCATGTTGTTTTCAAAATTTATTATTTTACAATATAATGTCATTTTTTGGAGTTAAGGACGGTCGCTGGGGGGCGATATCGTACGTCATTTAAAAGGTCTTTAAAGTATCTATCAAAGCCAAAAATCAAATTTTATGGACAACGTCGAGATTAAAAAATTAATTTTTTTCAAAATTGTCCTAATTTCCGACATAAGTTCATTTTTTGGGGTTAACGACGGTCGCTGGGGGGCCATATCGTACGTCATTTGAAAAGTCTTTAAAGTATCTGTCAAAGCAAAAAATCAAATTCTATGGACAACGTCGAGATTGAAAAATTCATTTTTGTCAAAATTGTCCTAATTTCCAATATAAGTTCATTTTTTGGGGTTAACGACGGTCGCTGGGGGGTCATATCGTACGTCATTTGAAAGGTCTTTAAAGTGTCTGTCAAAGCCAAAAATCAAATTCTATGGACAACGTCGAGATTGAAAAATGCATGTTGTTTCCAAAATTTATTATTTTGCAATATAATGTCATTTTTTGGAGTTAAGGACGGTAACTGGGGGGCGATATCGTACGTCATTTGAAAGGTCTTTGAAGTATCTATCAAAGCCAAAAATCAAATTCGTTTTCTGTGGTGAAGGACGGTTGCTGGAGGGTCATGTCATACGTCATTAGAAAGCGCCTTAAAGCGTCTATCAAACCAAAAAATCAAATTCTATGGACACGTCGAGATTGAAAAATGCATTTTTTTCAAAATTGTCCCATTTTCCAATTTAAGGTCATTTTTTGGGATTAAGGACTGTTGCTGGGGGGTCATTTTGTACCTCGTTTGAAAGGTTTTTAAAGTATCTAAAAAGGCCAAAAATGAAATTGATTAGCAAAACATGACCAAAAATTTGTATTCCTTATCCCCAAAAACCCCCTTGTACCAATTTTGATTGAAATCAGACAAACGTAAGTGTTTTCCCCCCTCCACTCCCCTCGTGGAAAGGGAAGGGCTGCCTTATAATACCATAATTATGATTGTATTGTCACCGGAACTATAAATGAATGCCAAATTTAAAGGCAATCGGATGTGTATAAGTCAGTTAAAATTGGTTAGCAAAACATGACCAAAAATCGTCCATCTTGAATCCGCCATACCGAATTTTTAAAATCTGATTAGAAATTTGTCATCGCCATCCCCAACTGCCCCCACATACCAAATTTCAACAAAATCGGGCGTACTTCAGCTGTACCCCCCTGCATCCCCTTCGAGTGGGGGGAGCTATCAAGTTCATTACACTATGATATTGTGTTGTCATCGCAACTATATAAGCATGACAAATTTGAAGCCGATCCGATATATATAAGTCAAAATTTTGTGTCCCATAAGCCTAAAATCTAGTTAAAGTTGTTACTCGCCTGCTGCTCGTACGCGAACTCGCATCAACCTTACACTCGTCATTTATGAAGAGGGAGGTATTTGGAGACTATCCTAAAAATTTCGTCAAAATCGGGCAGTTTATTGCAGAGATAAACGCGTTTAAAATATTTATTCTTGATTTATTTGGTCCACTGTAATATTTACAAATCTAAATCTGAATCCAAATCCAACTTCAACGACGTCAATTTTACATGATAAAATTTTAAGCAGAAAAAAGAGGGGTACCTGCTCAATAAATCACATTGTGCTGAGAAAAAAAGAGATGACCGAAATTGTGCTTTGGAAGGGCAGATTAACCGTGCAAAAGATATATATACCTACCTACTCTTAAAAACATATTTTCAATCGACCCATGTGCCTGATTTAAATACCAGGGGTAAAACTTACCCCTCGGAGGGGGCGTATCCTACCAGAAGTCCAATGTTGCCGAAAGTGTCTTAACAACCTATACATTAAAACATTCCTATTTCATTAAATTACCGGTACAACTTTGAGAGTACCTATTTATAGAGAAGTCAGTATCAGACAGAAATAAGATAACGTTTGGCCATTTGAAGCTTTTTGCACATTTGATATTTGCCTTATTTACCTCTGTCATCTCTCAGCCTATACAAATTTTATTATTTTGGCGCGGGGTTAAGAAATCAAAATGTTCCTCAAATAAACTCATGAATACAACCGCAATTCCTTTTTATAAAGCAAGCCGATGCTAGGTGTCGAAAGAGATCGGGTATGCATTAGTCATTATATGTATAATTATTTTTGAATTATTAGCGTCACAATGTACAGGGTGAAAGTTAAATAAGGCTAGCGGTTAAAATAGTGTTTTTTTTCACAAGCGTTGTTATAACGAGAGCAACGAAAATAAATCGAGTAAAGGTTTACTCTAAACTTCCCTCGCTCAGAAGAACATATATAAAAAACCACTACTCATATACACATGGATTAGATTGGGTCGGTCAGACTTTTCCAGGGTATATCCAGACTTTTCTTGGGTGTATCCACACTGTTCAGGGGTGTACTCGGAGATTTTCACAGTGAATCCAGGTTTTTTCAGAGTGTATCTAGACTTTTCCAGGGTTTTTCCAGACTTTTCCAGAGTGGATCCAGACTTTTCCAGGGTCCTTCCAGACTTTTTCAGAGTGTAGCCAGACTTTTCCAGGGTCTTTCCAGACTTTTACAGAGTGTATCTGGACTTTTCCAGGGTCTTTTCAGACTTTGCCATGGTGTATCTAGACATTTTCAGGGTCTTTCTAGACTTTTTCAGATTGTATCCAGACATTCAAGGTTGTATCCAGACTTTTACGAGGTTTATCCAGAGTTCCAGAGTTTTCCAGCTTTCGAGTAGACGAACTTTTCCAATACATTTTATTATGTGCTATATATATATATATAGATTTAGACTTTATTGTTTCTAAAAACATTTCGTTTTACATGTACGATATATACAGGGTGTTTCAAATTCGATGCTCACCATGGGGATCTTCTAAACGGTAGGAGATACGAAAAGGTTTAAATTAGGGCAAAGTTACGCAATTTGATGATTTGCTCAAAACTAAAAAAAAAGTTTACAAATTCCGGATAGTTCCGGAGATAGGCGGAAAAAACCGAAATCGTTATTTTTAGTTTTTACTTTTCTGCACCCTTATTCTTAAAGCCGTCAAAAAACGCGTAAAACTTTCTACAAGCACTTTTTTAGGATCTACCTAGTGAGAGGTCCGTTTTTGAGACTTGATATTTCGGTGTGACAGGAGCACTGTCAAGTTCATTTTTTCTTATGGACGCATCCTTTTTTTCTCCTGCCTTTTAGTTCATAAAGGATGACAGATTTTTACAACCTTATTTTGACAAGTACCTGACGTTTTGAGTTAAATGACCATCATCAGACCAAATTCAAAGATTAAAAAATAAAGAAAAAACCTATTTTTAAAATATTAGGTAAAGTTATTTGTCATTTCTAAAATATCTTGAGTAAGTTAAAAGCCAAAACTAAAAATAAAGATTTGCGCAACTTTGCCCTAATTTGAACCTTTTCGTATTTTCTACCGTTTAGGAGATCCCCATGGTGAGCACCAAATTTATATTTTTTATATACAGACCGCTTCAAGCTACTGCGAACATAGGGGGAATCAAGTCCAATTTACTTTCCGTGCCGTACGACCGAGGTGGATTCGAAGCACGCTGCAGTGTTATCTTTTGGAAATTAATTTTGTTTTTATTATTTTGTTTTATTTCTGCCTTGCTCGAGAAACAGATGGGTAAGTTCTTAATTGAAATAATACATTTTTAAAACCAAAAATGGATGTCTACGAAGTTGCCGAAAAAGTGCAGATGGTCAATTGGTCAAATCGTCATAACCCAACACACGTTCGATATTGGTCGAGGGAAAATTTGCATTTGTATTTTGACGTAAGAACACAGTATCCCCAAAAACTAAATGTTTGGGGGGGGGGATATTATAGGGGAACACGTAATTGGGCCATTTTTTATTAACGGCAATTGCAATTTGAATGGTTCTAGATACTTGGATCTACTGCAGCAGCACATTATTCCAACTGCTAGGCAGTTGGTGTAAGATTTGGTAAAACATGGTTTCAACAAGATGGTTGTTCCGCTCACAATGTTGGCCTTGTTAGGGAATATCTTAATAATGTATTTCCTAATCGGGTTATAAGTACACGGGGAACTATTTTATGGCCAGCTCGATCTCCCGATCTTGCTCCTAACGACTTCTATCTGTTTTTGAAGAAGCTTTTCAAATTATCACCCCTAACATGCTTGGAAACGTTAGAAGGGGTTTTTATAGTAGGCTCGGATATTGTCTAGCCGAGCAAGGAGGACTTTTCGAACATTTGCTTTAATTTTTTTTTGACTGGGAGAATCTTTTTGGTTTTTAGAATGTATTATTTTATTTTGAGAACTTGCTTTTATTTGGTTTCTCCTTATTATTTTCATTGTAACACGTCGTCACTGATAAATCTGAGCAGTTGACAATAAAACGCTCTTATTTATCAGTGACAAAAAATAAGAAAATTACGTTATAAAAATTTGCGTATTTATTGACCAAATTCCGGTTTCATTGACTACGCTCCACACAACACCGTGGTAAGAGGCGTACTAAATACCAAAGGAAAGTCATGCAAGTGGTGATCGCAAGCCTGAGTATTGGTTGCTTCACTGATAGGCGTGCGGTGTCTCTGCATGTACGTACACTGGCAAATTAGACTTCTTCCGCCCTATGTTCGCAGTAGCTTAAAGCGGTCTGTATATATATATATATGTAGTTAAAAATTTTGGCGCCATTCAACTACGATTTTTATGAGCTTTCCAAGGAGGTACGAAAAATAAAAATATTTTTTTAGGGATGAAGTTTTTTGGGAGTAGCCCCGAAGGGTCTAATGGGAGAATGCTCAAAAACAATAGGGGTCTGCGCGTTAACATAAGTAATCACTATGTAAAATGTTGTTATGATTAGTGAAGGGGTTTTTCAGTTAGAGTGGCTACAAAGTAGGCGACAGACAGACCGACCGACAGACAGAGCGACGGCTTCTAGATTCGTGCTAATCACTATTCGGAACCTCAAAATTCGTGGAGGATCATGAAAATCTCGAAGTGTTAGATGATTACATTGCTTCCCTTAGCGAGGGAAGTAAAAACATATAAAAATCTCGAACACAACATCTGCTAACAGCTTACCATTTTTAAATAAGTTGCGTTTTTTTCACGTTGGACAACGCGAATGTTTTTTTTACTTATATTTATTTTAACAGTGGCGGTCCCAGGGGGGGGGGAGTAGACAAAAAAGATGCTGGTGGTAACCCCGAAGTCTTTGGAGAAAAGAACAAGAAATTGCAGAACGTTCCTTTAAAGACATTCGAGAATTCCTCCACAGTATTTTGGGACGACATCGACAGTTTGAAACAGACGAAAACACGATATTAGAAATACAGAACAGTATTATAGAGTTTTAATTTATAAACAAGTTTTAGACAAAATTATTTCGAACATAAAATCAAGGTTCAATAACGGGACCCTAAGTATTTTTGACCTGAACATATTCATACCAAGTTTTATACACCGTTAAGCCAAAATCAGGGCAAAATTAACTAATGTCGTTTCCAAATACTCTAAACTGTTTGATTAATACAAAACACACATTCTTGAACTTTTATTGGGAGAAGTCAGTATTTGAAAATAATATTGGTCAGAAGTAGGCAAAAGCTTAAATCAAAAGTGTGGCGATATTTTTCCGTTAATAAAAACATTCTTAGATGTTTGTCAGTAAGTAATACCTGGTCAGAGAGAAGCTTCTCCTGCCTCAGAAGATTGAAAATATAAGTACTTAAAAACACTATGACGGAAATTCGTCTGACGGGCTTAGCGTGAATGGCACCCTGGATTTAAATTTTTTACGAAAATATTTAGAAAATCAAAAGTATGGCATAAATTGCGGCGCTATAACACCTTTGATATTTACGGTATTAGTTTAATTTTGTGTTAACAAGGCATTTGTAGTGTCACTCTCGTAAAAATTTTAACCTGCTGCGCTTTGAAACCATTGATATATTTACAATTTTAGTTTAATTTTAAATCAAAAAAGGCATTTTTCAGTGCAATTTTCTTAAAAATTTTCGCCGGCGGCGCGACGATACGTTGATATTTACGATTTTAGTTTTATTGACTCAAAAATTGCATTTCTAGTGTAATTTTCTCAATATTTTGACGCATTTAAACATTTTTTAAAATAAAAAATGTATGAAATAAACAACTTAAAATCTGAGTAACCCCCCTAGATTTGTGGCCAAAACCGCGCTTGTCGTTACTAAGTTTTTTTTGCATATAGCATATATCGATATGTTCATCAAAAATGCTAGGCATGCTTTTATTCTTTTTTTATTCCCCTTTCCAAATGGCTGGGACCGCCACTGATTTTAACCGTCTTTATGTGTTACATAGTGCAACAAATATAAAACAAATAAATAATATACAAAAATTACGGAAAATCGTCGTTGTTTTCATTTTTTTATTGTAAAGGAAAGAAGCATTTCCAGACAAAAACTTTAAATTTGCGGACATAGCTCTAGCGTTGATTATTTCCACCAGAAGTCATTGGGATGGCTGGTAAATTTTTTGGTTACGATTATTTGTTTTTAATTTTACAAGATTTTTATTCTGACGGGATATTGACGGTGGGATTTACTAAAAGGGGTTTAGTCTATTCTAGAACGGTTCTAAGTTTAATCGAAATTTGTGGTTTTAAGCATTTTAAACCAATGCCCTTTGAGTTTTGGACACAGTTTGATTTATAAGAAGAATTTTAATAAATTTGTGTATTGAATAATCATCTTAACACAATCTTTTGTTGGATTTCAGAAGAAAGTTTTAATGTAGAAGAAAAGAAAATTAATAAATTTGAAACCCACGCGGGGTTTAAATAGTAAACACTTTGTAGAACAAATTAAAATTGGGGTTTTATGTCACTCCAATTAAAACTTACGCTTGTTAATTAATTTTTCCAATTAATACTTGATTTCACACAACGATTTAGATGGATAGTAATAAAATAAGGAGTAGATTAATTTTATTTAAAAGGTGTTTTTATTTATGAAATGTATTAAAAAACTTAAATGCAAGTTTTTTTTACATTTCTGTCACTGTCGAAATGGCAGTTTTAAAATATTGGCTGCGTTCAAATCAACAGAGAGTTCGGATCTCTTACCTCGGCTTGTATCTTGGCTTACACCAACCTCTACTGATGAAAGCTACAACTTTGAAATGAGTGGGCTTGGACTAAGGAAAGTTTTCTTGACTGAGCTTTTAGATAACCTCAATGCTTTAATTTTAGTTTGTAAATAAATTAATATAGTTGTTTTGGGTTTTTTTGTTTGGTATATTTTTCGTGCATAATCAGTGACCTTCACTTATGTTTGTTTTGTCTCGTAGTGCCCTCATAAATATATTTTTTTTGCTGAAAACGGTTTCAAAATATGATGTTTTTCTGGACAAAATTGAAGGTGTTTTATTGGTTAATGAACAACTTGGGATATTAAAAAAGGTAAATTAATCCTTGTAAAAACGGTTACTTAAGGAAATTATAAACGAACTTATTACTGATTGCCACGAAACAATCCTTTCTGGGAGCTTAAATTTAAACCACTGCCCAGGGGTGGGTATAACCACAGATAATAAAGCTATTATATGCCAAACTTTTAGCGTATTCACCATTTGCCATTTTGAAACCTGTCAAAAAACAGTAGTTTTAAGGCATTTTCTCCTAAAATATGGTATATTTTGAGAAAAAAGCAGTTGTTCAGTGGTATTTTGCAATAACAATACAAAATAATCAATAACTGTGTATCTTTTCGGTATGGGTAAGTGTTTTTTTAAAATTGGTTTTAAAATTTAGCACCCCGCAAAGGTTTAAATATTTAGACCTGTGGGGGGTACTATTTTAGATCTTAGAAAATCTCATTGTGAATGTTTATTAAAGGAGCCCATTAAGAACCGCCGATCTTTAAAAAGTAGAAAAAGAAACACATCACCAAAAGAAAAGGAAGCAGTAAAAACGCAGCTCACAAATGGGCTTTTTGCGTTGTTTTGGTTTTATTTAAATAAATCACCTTATTTTGTATTTTTTAATGAAGTAAACTTATATCTACAAACAAACACCTATTTTTTTTTTTAATACTAAACCCTAATCAGTGGCGGACCAAGGAGGGGGGGGGGTTTGGAGTTGGGGGTGTCAAAAATGGTATTTTAAGTGTCATTTTCGCAAAAATGTGCCCCATTGAAAAAAATAAATTTTTATTGAATATCCTATATACAGTAGTAGGTAGTATAAATTGTTTATCACGTTTTATATTATTATTTCGATTTATTAAGTGACTGGATATTGAATAAACGACAAAATAACTGTATAAATGAAGTCCTAAAAACCATGAACATAATCACCTACACTACTACAAATAGCAATCATTAATGTTAAAGCAAATTGCTGAGATTCTTTCAATGAAATCTGGAATGAAAACACGTTAGATCAATACTTAATAATAATAAATTAATCAAGACAATTCGTTATCATGTTCTGTAGCGGGAAAATTAATTAACGTTAACATAAACATAACATAAAATATAACTAAATTATAGTATAAAAACACAGGCCTGCATTTAAACACTTTGAAAGATGATTTAACAATTTCAACTGTTTTCTAGTAATTGGGTAGCACTGATAAATCTGCTTTTATTTTTTTTTTGTATCACATAAAGTTATTTTTCAATTCAGTAAAATCCAAAAATCTAGAAAAAAAAAACACGATTTATTTCATTTATAAGCTAGTTTTATAATACATTAAAGAAAACAATACAAAAATATACAGAATATACATATAGCAACTATTTTTGGTTGTTTTTCTATCACATTCAGCTTCTCAATGTCCAACAGTAATCGCGCCGGCCGCCGTAGCGCAGTGGACAGCGTATTTGCCTGCCGCACGGAAGGTTCCGGGTTAGAATCCCGGCTAGGTGCATGGATATTTTGTGTTTGTCCCAAACAACTTTACACTTAGCTCTCACTTTGGCAACACTGGGCATTGATCCTAGAGTGGATGGAAAAAAATGTCCAACAGTAATCGGCCATCATTTTTAATTAATTCTCTTTAATATCTTATATTATTATTATTATAATATAACAAAGACCGTGCTCACGTCCCCAAGATTTTCCCGGAAAGAGATCTCAACAATTTGGATCTTTATAATTCCCTAGAAATTTATTTATTATTATTATTTATTTCTTCCATTACATTTTTAAATTATGTATCTCTCAATAAGCTCCTAATCTGCGGCCCTACAAATATTTTGCCTCTGACAGAGTAGGAAATGTTTTACACAAATATTTAAAACAATTTTCTTCTTACCCAGCAAACACAAATTGTCGGCATTGAATCGGGCCAATGTCGACAACATCGGCAGTGTGTCGGCATCGGCGACGACACTCTGGCCCGATGTTGGTCAGATTGCGATTTTCAGTTTTCGGTCAATAATCGGCAACTAACGGAGGTCCACATTACTATAGTCGACTTTATGCCGACACTACTTTGGGACCGACGATGGTCCGATTGGAACTTTGTTTAGTCGGTCGAAAATCGGCAACTGACGATGGCCCGATTTACTATAGTCGACATTATGCCAACGCAAACCTTATCTGCGTTAGGGCCGATGATGGTCCGATAGGAACTTTCTTTAATCGGCCGAGAATCGGCAACTGACGATGGCCCGATTTGCTATAGTCGACTTTATGCCGACGACCACTTTATCTGCTTTAGGGCGGACGATGGTCCGATTGGAACTTTGTTTTTCCTAGTATGTAGAGATGGAACTACTATCACTATGTTCCCTGTACAGTGGAAGATAATATTATATATATAATGAGCAAAGATATTTCAAAACTAGAATGCAGACTTGACAAGATGGTGGTACTTCTCTACAAAAACACCTCTTCTGCCACTTAAACTAGCCCGACTGGTCAAGCACCCGCATTATCCAAACTTTGTAGTTTTCCAATGTCGGGTCGCTTTAAGCTACCACCGACGGACCTATGTCAGTCGCCGACGTTGGACCGCTTTAGAAAGCCAATATCGGACTTGAATAGTTTACCGATGTCAGGCCGAGACCAGCTTGCCTACGTTAGACCGACCAAATTAAGCAATTATGGGCGGATGGTCGGTACCATGACCGATGACAGCAAAAAGTAAAATTTACCATTGGTCCGACGACGGGCCACATTCTAACGCTGCATCGGCAAACATACATTGGGCGTGGGGAACCGTGTTTGCTGGGTAGTTTCATAAAACCAAGTTGAAGTACAACTTTTTGAGGGTCAATAAGACTTTCGTGAATTACATTTTTGGTTCCTCGTTTACCCAATGCTGTTCTTGATTCCTGCTGTCCCACACACGGTAAATATGGAAATCTAGTAAATCCTGAATGATGTGTTTTTTTTTTCGTTTTTTGAACTGTTACAGTAATTTTTTCGTTTTTGTGCAATTGAAAAACAAAACTATGCCCGTTAAGTGTTGTGTGCCAGAGTGTCCCAGTGACCCTCTACTTCATCGCTTTCCACACCCTAGAGATGAGGCTCGCCAAAGGCAATGGGTTAAAAAAGTTAAAAACAGAGCTTTATATGGCTTGCCATCTGAAACACTGTATAGGTTTAGACTGTGCGCACGACATTTTGAAGAAAAAGACTATATTAAAAACTGTGGAAGAAAGCTTCTTCTTCTTCTTCATCCTTGACTTTACCGTCAGAGTCTAAAAAAGACTTTAATGGTAAGTACATACATAGTTTATACTAACAATACGTAATAGGGCATCTTTTGGTTTTTGGAGGTGTTTTTTAGCAACTAAGCTAAGAATAGTATTTTTTACTTTGGCTTTATGGTAATTACAATTTTTTTTAGTCCCTGTTCAAAAAGACTTGGAATCAGAGGATGATTTATTGGGAACCAGCTCAGCGAGCAGCAACTTTTTGAAGATAAAGAAAATCTCCTTAGATTCTTTTCGGTTGAAGTAACTGATTCGGAGGTTTTTTAACTTCCTTCTTTTTTACCTTTGATTTTTGGATTCTTTTCAGTTGAAGTAACTGATTTGGAGGTTTTTTAACTTCTTTCTTTTTTGTTTTAATTGCCTTAGGAGCATAACCCTACTGGAAATATTAACACGCTAGTTTCCCAGGGCGAAACATCGTTTAATCATTTCTCTTTTCGCTTTGTTCCTTTGTGTGTTCCTTGTGGGATGCTCATCCAAGTTTGAATTTTGTTTTTTTTTCACCCAAGATTTTTTGATCTTTTGTTTTTAAGAAAGTTCTTGTTATTTATATATGTTTTTTTTTGTTTTTTTTTTTCTTAAATTCATAGTCGTTAGAAGCAATAATATTTTGGAAAACAAAATAAATTATCTAGGCTATTACTGAAAAATCACCGTAATTTTGCATCATAAATAAGTTTTCCAAGAAAGTGTTCTTTCTAATAAACTTTATTTAAATTGGAAAAAGTACTTCATTCTCTGTAGGGGTACAGAAATTTGTAAGAAACAAACATTGTCTTCTTCTATTAAATTTCCCGCTACCACCACAAGCTTCGAGACCGAGTCACCAGAGGAGCAAAGGTAGCAAAAAACTTATAACATTAACAGGGCCGTAGTGGCCAGATATCCTTCTAAACCCATTGGGTATATATTTTGTGGGAGCTCCGAGGCAAGTGACTAGATCAAAAATTGCTTGGCAGAATCCTAGTGGTCCGTTTTGCGCAAAATAATATATGTTACAAATTCAGCCTCACGATTTCGATACCATGAAAAGGTAGTTTCTGGGGCAAGCAAATTTTTTGTTGCAACCTAGTTCGGCTTGTACAAATAGTTGAGGTTGGTTTTGACCTGAGGTTGGTGGTTCAAAATCACTCTCCATAGCCTGTAGGGAGCCGGAAGTTTAGTAGTTTTCAGTATCTTCTGGGGGCTATATGTATAGGTAGATCATCAGTGACGATTTAATATCCAAAAATATAACAAAATCATTTGGTTTGTTCTTGCAACACCGGCTATGTACAAAACTAAACAAAAAATAAATTTTACTTGTTTACTGATCAAAACTCAGAAGTAGAGCGAACCAAATGACATTAAATTATAAATTTTGTTCAAAACTCTTCTTCTTCGCAGTACTAATAAAGTTAAGGCATAATAAATAGGATTTAGCAGGTCAAAATTCCCGAAAATCTTGTCCAAACTAACATAAATTTGGCAATTAATACAAAGTAAAAGATTTACGCTAGATAATGAGATTCTACTTAATAAATTTTTGAAAAAGTACCACAGAAAATAATTTTAAAATGTATAAAAACGCGTATTATAAGATTTTTTATATTTTTCTTTTTTTTGCAAAAAAAAATCTTTGCGCGATAGAGACACCAATTGTATTATAATTTCTTTTTATATAAACACTGATCTTAACAAACAAAAATCACGTCATTACAAATTTCATGCATGCCTGTGTAATTTAAGCTCAAAAGATTTAATTTTTGGGGTTTTTATTATTTGTCTTATAAATCTGAAAATTATTTTATTTAAACAAACTACAAAAAAACTGTAAACCTTTTAATGCCAATATTATTCAAGAATACATTCCAACCAGTAACTATTCAGATGATGACGTAGAGACATTCTACGACCAAGTTCAAACTGCCCTTAGTTTACAAAAAAGACAGAAATCACCATTGTTATGGAGGACTTCAATGCAAAACTTGGAAACGCCCCAAGAGAAGACATTGTTGGAAGGTACAGTTTTGGTACATCACACGAACCTGGAGGTCGCCTTTTCCAGTTCTGTCAGAAAAGGGATTTTGTCGTTTTAAATACTTTCTTCCAGCTAGACGCCTTTATACTTGGACTTCTAATCCGACATCTTGAAAGTATCATTAGAAACCAAATAGACTTTATAATAATTAATAAACGATTTAGAAACTGTACTAAATCGTCAAAAACTTACCCTGGCTCAGAAGTAGACTCGGATCACAATCCAGTTGTGGTCAAAATTAAATTTACCCTCAGGAAAAAATCGTTCCCCAAATAACAAACCCAGACCCAGGTTGGGTTCAAGATAACATGGTAGCAACTGAACTTAAAGTAGAACTTAATAAAAAGCTTAAAGACATCAATGAGTTTACCGAGCACGATGCAGAAATGGTTTGGACAAAAGTTAAAAGTGCCATAGTCGAGAGCATAACACTCTTCGGCAAGAATGAAACAAGAAATAAAAAGAGAGTTGATGCATAAAAGACGCAGTAAAAAAGACAGCGATCAGTACCATGAAACCAACAAAGAAATAAAAAAAAAGGTAAGGTCAGCAAAACAAGACTGGATAACACAGCAATGTCAAGAAACAGAAGATCTAGATGCTAAGCATGACACTTTCAATTTACACAAACACACAAAAAAATCATATCGGATACCAAAGAAAAACTAAGAGAATGGTGTAGCTACATAGAATATTTCTTTACCGATCACCGATCCGAACAGCCAGAAGAATTCTCAAACCAAGGCATAGATATAACACCAGAGAAAGTACAATACGCAATATCTTCAGATAAAAACAGAAAAGCGGTAGGGCAAGACAAGTATACACTGAGGTTTTAAATAATAAAAAATAATAAAAAACGAAGATTCGGTAAATACGCTGGTCAAACTTTTTAACATGATTTATCGCAGCAGTAAAATCCCTAATGACTGGCTAAAATAAACCTTTGTTTCACTACCTAAAAACATTCAGCAAAGAAGTGTAATGATTACCGCCTCATCAGCCTAATGAGCCATATGTTAAAAAATATTTCTAATTTTTATCCATAAAAGAATCCCTTATGGGCGACACGCAGTTTGGATTTCATGGTGGGTTCGGGACAAAAGGGACCTTGTTTGGAATCCAAGTCTTAGTTCAACGGTCTAGGGATGTGTCGGTGCCAGTATATGCCTGTTTCTTAGATTATGAGAAAGCGTTTGATCGAGTCCAACACGAACAGCTCATAGAATCGCTAAAAACAGTTGGTCTAGATGACCGAGATCTAAAGATAATCGCTAATCTATACTGGAACCAGACTGCTCAAATAAAGGTTGATGGTCAACTGTCCGAAGAGGACGAAATAAGAATTATGTATATTGTCTCCGCTGTTGTTTATTATCTATAGTAACAAAGTAATAGAGAATGCACTTCATAACTGCGAAGAGGGTCTGACCATAAACGGCATAAAAATCAACAACCTACGATATGCCGACGACACTGTCATAATAGCCGACACGTTGGCAGGCCTGCAAGAGTTGTTGAATCAAATTGCTGCCAAAAGTTCGCAATTCGGGCTTAACTTAAATGTTGGGAAAAAAAATGGATGGTCATATCCAAGGAAATAACATCAGAAGCATGTTAGAAGTAAATGGGCAGCAAGTCGAACGCGTATACAAATACTTGGGTTGCCTCTTCAATGAGAACTGGGACAGCATGCAAAAAGTTCGTGCAAGAATTTAACAGGCCAGATCATATTTTATCAAAATGAATCAGTGTTGTGTTGTGGACACTGACTGAGGCCATGTGCAAAAAGTTAGAGGCATTCGAGATCTGGTGTTTTCGTGGAATACTAAGGATATCTTGGATGGACAGAGTAACTAATGTAGATGTGTTGCTTACAATATTTTGGCCATATTTTGAGAAATGACAAATATAAACTTTTAAAATTGATAATAGAAGGCAAAATTGAAGGCAGAAGAGGTCCGGGTCATAGACGGATATCATGGCTTAAAAATCTTAAACAATGGTATGGTGTTAGTAATACGACACTTTTTTGAAAATCGGTGGACAGGGTACAGATCGCGCTGATGATAGCCAATGTTCGAAGAGAGCATGGCACTTAAAGAAGAAGAAACTACAAAGTATCAAATCAACCAAAAAATGCATGTGAAAATTTGGAAAGTTGCGATAACCACGACCCTTCCCCGGTGACCACATTATGTCGTGAATGGCATAACTTAGATTAAAATTAAAAAAATCCCACATTAATTTAATTATCATGCTCGTGAGCAATGAGTTTTGTAAAAAAAAATAGCTAATTGGTGATGATTTCCCCAAAAAATTTGATTTATAAAAACCGTTCGTTCAAGGTAATACGAATACTTATGGTTTTTATTTTCTTTTTATCTTAATTAAGCAATTTTTGATATATTCTCTCAGAAAAGGCATTTTGGGGCAGGGCCGTATATTATTTCATACTTTTGTAGTTTCCCAGCAAACACAAATCGTCGGCATTGAATCGGGCCAATGTCGACAACGTCGGCAGTGTGTCGGCATCGGCGACTAAACGCTGGCCCGATGTTGGACAGATTGCGATTTTCAGTTTTAGGCCAATAATCGGCAACTGACAGAGGTCCACATTACTACATGCCGACACCGACGGAACTTTGTTACATCGGTCGAAAATCGGCAACTGACCGTGACCCGATTTACTATAGTCGACTTTATGCCGACGCTCACTTTATCTGCTTTAGGGCCAACGACGGTCCGATTGGAACTTTGTTCAATCGGACGAGAATCGGCAACTGACGATGGCCCGATTTACTATAGTCGACATTATGCCAACGTAAACCTTATCTGCTTTAGGGCCGATGATGGTCCGATAGGAACTTTCTTTAATCGGTCGAGAATCGGCAACTGACGATGGCCCGATTTACTATGGTCGACTTTATGATGACGACCACTTTATCTGCTTTAGGCCCGACGATAGTCCGACTGGAACTTTGTTTCATTGGTCGAGAATCGGCAACTGACGATGGTCCGATTACGTCATCTTAAAATTTTTAAACTGCCTAATAATTTCTTCCTAGTATGTAGAGATGGCGCTAATGTCAGTATGTTCCCTGTATAGTGGAAGATAATACTACATATATAATGAGCAAAGATATTTCAAAACTAGAATGCAGACTTGACAAAATGGTGGTACTTCTCTACAAGAATCACCTCTTCTGCCACTTAATCCAGTTCGTATGGTTAAGCACCCGCATTATCGAAACTTTGTAGTTTGGCAATGTCAGATCGTGTCAAGCAACCACCGACGGACCTTCGTCAAACACCGACGTCGGGCCGCTTTGAGAGGCTGATGTGGGGTCTTATTATCCAGCCATTATCGGACCTTTGTGGTTTGCTATAGTCGGACCGCTTTAAGCTTCCACCGACGGACCTTCGTCAATCGCCGACGTTGGACCGCTTTAGGAAACCAATTTCGGACTTGAATAGTTTACCGATGTCAGGCCGAGACCAGATTGCCTACGTTGAACCGACCAAATTAAGCAGCTTTATGGGAGGATGGTTGGATCTTAATCGTACGGCGACGGTATGTCGATGTCAGCGAAAAGTAAAATTTACCATTGGTCCGACGGCGGGCTACAGTCTAACGCTGCGTCGGCAAACATACATTGATTAGGCCTACATCGCAAAGCGGACAAAAAATACTGTTGGTCCGATGTCGTAAATCGACGTCGTGTCGATGACGACAATTTCGGCAATCTATATCGGGTCGAAGAAGGCCCAAAGAACCGTGTTTGCTGGGTTGTTTAACTGAAATTTTTATTACATTCCTCAAAAAAATTAATAAAAACCCTTGATTTTTTCATCCTTAACGTATAGAATCCTTCCTTTTGTAAACAATACACTGTAAAAAATTAAATTTTTGATTCACTCAATGGTCATTGAGTAAAAAAGTGTCTCATTCAAAATAGAGTGAAAGTCACTCACAATAGTATATGTTAATTCAGAATTGTGTGAAAAGTTTATGACACTGACAAGTTCAAAACTATGTCAATGGTTTTCACAAAAATTTAGTTTAAATGTCAATGTCATAAACTTTTCACACAATCCTAAGTTAACCTACACTATTTTGAGTGACTTTCACTCAATTTTCAGTGATATATTTTTTCACTCAAAGGTCAATCAATCGGACGCCCACGGTTTATCAGAATGTGCAAAATCAAACCCGTTAAATAAAAAAAAATTCAATCATAAAATCATTCACAATAGAAACTGCAATTCGTTAAACCAATTTTTTATCCGAACCTTATTTCTTCAAACCCATTCAATAACAAATTCGAAATGCATAAGACCCGTTTTTAATTGAACCATTGTTCATCAAACTCATTGAATATCAAACTCGTAATTTGTAAAACCCATTTTTAATAAAACCCGGAATTTGTCAAACCATTATTTTTCAAAACCGGAATTCGTAAAACCCGTTGTTTATCAGAACATTTTTGCTAAATTGATTGCGCATTCACCAATTAAGAACAACAGAGTGACATCTATACACAAAGTATCGAACACTACCTGTGAATACTTTTAGCCAGGTGTGCGCACATAGAACGACAAATGCATCGAAACGCCGCGCCGCCGCGATGCCTGCGTGTACTCCACCGGTTCATGTATTATTGGCGAATGCGCCATCAACTTAGTAAAAATTTTCTGATAAACAACGGGTTTTACGAATTCCGGTTTTGAAAAATTAAGGTTTGACAAATTCCGGGTTTTATTAAAAAGGGTTTTTACAATTACAAATTACGAGTTTGATATTGAATGAGTTTGATGAACAGTGATTCGATTAAAAACGGGGTCTATAAATTTCGAATTTGTTATTAAATGGGTTTGAAGAAATAAGGTTCGGATAAAAAATTGGTTTAACAAATTGCAGTTTTTATGGTCAATCGTTCGTTAATATAACGAGCCCAATCAGTATCTATCTATCTCGACTCCTGCAATTGGTGTTTTATTGCTCAGAAATTTTTAACCTTTGTGCTGCAATCCTTCGTAGATTTTTAAAGTAGATCCGTATAGCATCAGTTGTTATTGAAACACTTTAGCCGATTTTATGCACAATGTCGAGAATGCCCAAGTGCAATCTACCGGGCCTGTAGTCAAAATAATGGTTGTTTACTAACTTTTCAAAATATTTTCATCTATTTTTATCGCTTAGGTATCCAAATTTGTCCTTAATAGTCTCTTTTTGCAACAATTCTTAAAGATTTTTCCATTTTCCAACGTTACGCGCCAGTATAGTCATCAATTGACAGAACACGATCAATCTGGGCAGCAGTGCCGGTGTCAGCTTTTTTACTACCTATTTTGTCACCTTTTTTTTATTATAACTAACTATTTCGGCCATTTTGGCCCCACCCTCCTCTTCTCACAAATCGTCACGTTTCTGATGACCCGCTCAAAATTACGTCGAAAAATTTAAGTAGAAAAATGGAGCTTATATGGCTCTGAGGGCACTTCATAAATTAAGTAACACAATTTTTGCCAAATTTTGACCTCCCACGTCCCAAAATAAAATCAACACCCCCTTATTTTTATCCCAATTGTGGGGATCGGTGGTACAGTGGCGGCTCGTGACTTTACAAATAGGTGACGCAGCATCGCCGAACCCCTCCCCCCTTTACTTACGATTTGTATTGTATATGTGTACGTTTCATAAGGGGGACGGCTTTTCAGTAAAACACAAACTCCATCATAGATAGGAAACATTGTCAAATTTTTTTTTTATAAAAATGAATACCGCAACTGAAAAGAAACAATAGGAATAGCCCGGCACGCGACGCTCGGTATTACAGTCACAAAATTATAATAGAGCCAGCTTAAAATTTTGCATCACATGCAAACACGTCCAAACCTCGTCGGAAACGAGACGCGTGTGCCGTCGTCATGGCAACCGATTTATTTCGGGAATTTACACTGAACGCAGTCTGAAAGACACGAGGAAGTTGCTTCGCAAAGTGCCTAGCCGTTTGTTTTGGCTCGTGGAGAGATCGAATAAAAATATACATTATTTAAAAAAATTGGAAATGTTATTTTATGAAAGCGGAAGGTTTAATTTTTTCAGAAATATTCAAATAAAAATTATTTAGTCAGACTTCAAATAAGTAAGTAGCGTGGCATGACAATTCTTTTTCGATCTTTTATTTCTTACTAATTTTAGGATGGTTAATAGAAACGTGACGATTTTTAACAAGAGAAAGGGGTTCAAAATTTGTCCACAATTATGTGACTTAATTTATGGCTGGCTCCCTTATATACTGTATTTTACCTGGCTCAGTACCCAACGTTAATTAAAATCTATTCACCGGGTACCTTTATTGTTTACCTATACTGTTTGTTTTTTTGGTCATGATAAGAGAGGTACATGTGGAATGCGATTGGTAATAAGCCATGTATTTGTCTTGATTCAGGTAGGCATCCTTGTATATTATTATTGACAATCAGAAATTAACTAAACCGTTTTTTACGTTTCAAAAAATTAAGACAGTGTTAAAATATAGGTAAACAGTGTAAGTGGCAAAAAATAACTAAAAAAAAAGTAAAACGGGCCCTGCCGGAAGGGATTGACCACGTTATGTCAATGTGAATACTGTCAATTTAAAAAAAAGTCAAAATCATAAAAAATAAGTGACAAAGGGGGCTGTTGAGGATAACCTTAATACTTAACCGATAAAGCTAGGTGAAAAAATTTTAAACATAGTAAAAAGCAATTAGGCATGAAATCGGCCACACTAAGTCGGCACTATTGTTGACACTAATGTCAGATACGTAAGCGCATCAGTCGTTTTGTCAAAAAAATTATTTAAAATCTGTTCGAAGTAAGGACATCAATGGACCAGCTCGAAATTGGCTTGCAAATTTCACGCTAAAATAATGGGAGGCGCGGCTAGATTGACCTCTTACTCATGCCGGTATTTATTAAAAAAATTGGAAATGAATTTGAAAAAAGTACTTATTTCGACCAGGACTTGATCCCAGAACATCTAGAATACCATTCATTTCATTTAAAAAACGTATCATAGCAGTCCATCGCCCTAAACAAGGCTCTTCGAAATCCTTTTCGCTAATTTATTATTTTGTTAGTATAGTGGAGTGATTTTCGAAAAACAACTAAACCTATTGGTGCATAAAGGTGTTAACTCACCTGTTTTCAGTTTTAAGATATTAAAGGTTGTAGCAATTTTGTTGGAACTTTTTCTGGTTGAACTAAAACGTAGACAATGCCTTAGCGCATATATTTTTTTTAATTTAACGTATGTAGGTAGTTCTTATCGTGTTTAGGGACATAATTTATTTTTTTTGTAAAAACACCTTCATGCACCAATATCTGTAATTAAAAGTAGTGACCCTTCCGCACGTGTCCAATAAAAAATAAATATCACGTGGGGGAAGATAAATACGTATCTTTCCGTTGGTGTTTTATACCCAAAACCATTATTTTGCTAATTATGCATCGATTGCATTCAGCTGTTCTGTCGGCGCTTGTAGTAGAAAAATATGAAGGTTCAGTTGGGAAGTTTTAGTACCTACACTTTACAAAACATTTTGTATTTCTAACTTCTTCAAATAAAAATAAAAAAAAATCTCAAAGTTTCAGGTAACTTGGGAATCGCTTTTATTATTAGTTGGGAAAATAGCCTTTATCCCCCCCCCCAATCAAATGCCTTTGGATCGCCGGTGGGAAGAAGAAAAAGATTTATTATTTGCTAAAAATCGTCTTGTCCAAAATAAGCTTAACGAAATGCGAGGGTTTTGCCACTCAGGCTTTTGCGTACGATTTATTTCCCTTTGACGTTTATTTCCCCTATTTCCCACGCATTCCACGCATTTCCTAGATATTTGATCCATTTTCCGCATTTCCCATGTATTTCTCGCATTTTCCATATTTACCAAGCATTTTACGTACTTCCCGCATTTCACGCATTTCCCGCATTTCCCCCATTCCCTATGCATTTCACGCATTTCCTGCATTTCACACAGTTCCCAAATATTTCCCGCATTTCCCCCCAAAACTTACGAAAAATTTCCCAGTGGCAAGCCCCTCGATAAAATGAGAAATAAATTCTCAATGTCCATAAATATAAATAAAAAAAATAATTTTACCCATGTATTTTATATAGTTTGCTGCCCGACTGGTGGATGGACGGTGTCTGATGGGTGATAGAACTAGTGGAGAAGACCAAAAATCCAATAGTTTCATTTTGGTAAAATTTTATTTTCTATTTTTATTTATTTATTTATTTATTGTTATTTAAAATAAGCTTGACCTGATGATCCTAAAGATAGTGTGACATTTCGGTTAAACTTGGTTATATACTAGGGTCTTTTGTTTATAAACCTTCCATGAAAAGTGCTTTTTATTTTTGGTCCTAGAAAGTTAACAAAAACACTCCATTCTTGTTTTATAAAATGTTTAACTCCTAAGAAATCCATAAAGTTCCGACATATAAAGGCTACTACGAGCACTAACGCCTCCGTACTTTAATTTTCTCCAAATATTGCTGACTAATGAAATTTTCAAAAAAAACGGTAATAATAATCAAGCCATGAAATTTTGGAGACTTTATCTAAAAAGGTTCCAGATTGCCGACATATACCTAGTTTATACGGACCCATTAAAACGTTTAAATTATACAATCGGTTTCGTTATTAGCGTTACGAAAACCGATTTGAGGGTGCGTATAAATGTTTAGCCGTATGCTACCAACACCATAACACCAAAAAAAAAACTCCCATAATCCGAATTTTTCAGGGTTTCTTTTACGGGTGATGAGAAAACAAAAGTAGGTAGTTGTCCTCGGCACAGTTGTTTTAATGATATAATAAAACGTGCTTAAGTTTCTGCTCATTTTCCAGCAATTTTAGAACCAAATGGAATTTTTAGATCTGACGGTAAAAGAGCTGACGGCCTTTCTCTTGCACCATGGTCCGAAGAAAGACTAGTAGTTTGGGACGCGACTTGTTCAGATACTTTGGCAGTATTCTATCTAAATTTAACGTCTAAAAGAGCTGGAGAAGCTGCAAAAATTTCGGAACAAAATAAAATAACAAAGTATTCAGAAATTTCTACAAATTATTTTTTTGTTCCTTTTTGTGTAGAAAGTTTTGGTCCATGGGGAGAAAAAGCTAAATCATTTGTGAAAGAACTGGATACTAAGATCTATGCTTCATCATTTGAACCTAGATCCACCTATTTTTTGAAGCAGAGAATAAGCCTTGTAATCCAGAGGGGTAACGCTGCCTCTGTTTTGGGTACACTTTCCGACCTTCAGCCGTTGGACGAGGTCTGTTACCTTTAGTGCTCAGAGAGTTCTCCAAAGTTTATTTCATTATTTATTTATTTAAAAATTTTGTAGAACTGGTTCTTTTATTTTTATTTTGTATTTTTAATATTTTATATAATTTAGTACATAAAAAAAAGTAAATAATATAAGGAGCACACACCAAAATTCAAATATAAGTCCATTAAGATGCAGGTTAGGTTCTTTTTTTGGTTAAACAAGGTTGGTCTGAGATTCACAGTGGACACCTGATCCGAAAGCGTTTTTAATTCTAAGGTACAAACCGTGGGTGAAATGCGCATTGGCTATGAATCGCATTGAAATAAAACGGGTTTACGAGTCGTATAAACTAGGTAATAATAAGTAACCGTTAATGCGCTTTATACTACGGATTGTTGAAACGTAAACCAGAACGAATCTACCAATCAGTGATGGTTTTAAGACTTCAAGTTTATGAATTCATTGACAGAATTTTTAAGATACATGATGAGGAACTATTCCAACAAAATATAGTAGCTTATCAGTTCCCCAGTAGCCTATCACATTACGTTAGATTTTGGTTGTCTAACTTATCTTTGCTACTTGGGTTAAAACGTTAGGAATAGTAGAACTTCTTATTAAAACGTTTTTGTTCTACGCTGAGAAAACGATATTCAAAGTATAGGTTTGCTCAAAAAATTGGGACTTCTTTGAAAAGCAAATACTTCAAAATTTAAGAATTTGATGCCAAAATTGACAATTTGTGAAAATTCAAGATGGCGGCCAATTCAAAAAAAAAATAGGTAGTTTTGACCTCCCTGCAATTTTTTTTTATGTGCGCCACTGGAAAAAATTTAATTTTTGCGTTTAGAACTATATATCGGTTGTTAAGATCAGGTAAAAAATATGAAAGATATTAATTGTTCAACTGAGTGTATTTAGTAAGCCAAATTCAATTAAGAAAAAAATTTTGTACTTGGCTATGCTTTCGGATGTATTTGTTCGATTTTTATAATGCTGACCAATTTAAAAAGCCAAGGTTTGAAAATTTTGCAGTTTTATTTGAATATTGACATTTTTCAAAAATATACTCTATGTATATATATATATAAACAAAAGTAAAGTAAATTGGGCTGTGCAGCCGGTAATATAAATTGGACAACAAAACTTTTTTTTTAAATTTATAAATGCGAAAAAATTGTATCTAATTAATCCAAGACTGAATCACTCAAAAATAATTAGAGATATTTTTATGCTTATTACTAAGGCTACGCAGATAAGCATCAACTTATAATTCCTTTAAAAAAAATTGAAATGGTGGTTAGATTTAAAAAACGTGCAAAATTTTATTCCTACACTGAGAAAAAGGCTCCAACAAGAACACTTTGCTGGAATTTTTTATTTGTTTTAAATCGTTTTTTTTTTGTTAGGAAAATTAAGTAACTTTTCTAAAACAAAAAAAATAAATAGATTGCTGGATCTACTTTGTAAGAACAAAAAATGTCTTAATTATTTCAACGGGTTCACCAAATAAAGATTTTAATAAACTAAGAGCGTCTAATTTACCAACAAATTTTTGTTAAAACAACAATATGTAGCCGCGGCTACAAAAGTTTTTTAACAAGTGGTTTTTGATTATTTGAACAAGGTTACTTTGTACTAAAACTGAATATTTTTGTAAGAGTTCCATTGAAAATACAAAAATCGCATACTGGGTTTAAATAGATTTTAGTCGTGGCAACAATTTTTTTTTTCGTTAGTTCAGCAAAATATACTTTATTAAATTAACTAGATAGTTCCCAAGAATAAGTAGACTTATATAAAAAAATTATTATTTCAGCATAGTTTTTCAAGAATAAATTATCTAACAAATAATTTTTGTTGGTCTAGCAATAGAACTTTGCTAAAACTGCAAAGAGATTCAGTATAAGATTTTGTTATTTTAGCAAAATTTTCGCCTGGTGCCTATGCTAATAGATTGTCTTGTTGGATTAACTTGAAATCTATTTGCCGCAACAAGAATTTTTTCTCAGAAAGTAAATATATTTACTTTTTTAAAAATTTACAATGAACATTTTGATAGATTCTTTACAACAAAACGTCGGCTTATTTCTTTTTGTATTAACTTTTATATTAGCAAAAGAGTGTAATGCAAAGTAATATCACAATACTTTGTGTAATTTGCCTATTTTTGCCATAATTTCATAATTAAGTGTATTGACGCTTACACTAAATACGATTTGGATGTCTAAAAATATTTCCAAAGATCAGGTTTGATATAGAAAACCCCAATAAAATGTGTTTTTTTTAATCTCTTCAATTATACAAGGTATTTCACAACTTATGTATAAAAATAAAAGACGTGATTCTTAATACTGGTAGGTGGTTAAAATGACGATTCAATTTGCTTAAATTTGTTCAAAAGTTTTCCCAAAAAAATACCCAAAAATGTGCTAAAACATTTTTTTCGCCTTCGACTGTACATTGAAGCTTATAAACTAAGTACCTAATAAAAACAATCATCAAGCAAGCAAGTGCGTTGCCCGCCCTGCTTTTATGTCCGTATCGTACCACATAAAGTAAACAAACTATGCAATATTAGACACTTAAAGTAAATACTTCAACTAATTGAATAAGTGAAACATCAGTTTAAGATTAACTAGCGAAGACTGTCTCTAATCCACCACCTATCATCACTCAACGAAAGCGAATTAATATGTACCTACTTTACCAAAAGCCATTTTCCAACCTGCAAAAACCATATATTTTCTTATAACATGTCCATTTTTTAGACGTATAATGTGTGTGAGTGTGATTGTCTTTATTGTTGTTAAATAGAAGTGACGCATCTATTTACACGGTAACATCAAAAAAATTATATAAAATATACTTAGATTGCTAATGTTTAAAGCTACAAAAATGTTTTAGATTGCCCTGAAGATAGACTAATAAATAAGAAGTCCGAAACCGGTAGGCGTAGGCTATTTAAATTTAAAAATAAGAATATTGTGCCGAAAAAAGGACCTTTTCTCACTTATTCATTTATGGATTATCTGCACCCTGAAACTATCACCAAACTTAAATATTTCAATGCATGGCTATCGCTATAACTAACGCGCCAAAATACACTATACATTTTTGACTTGTTCATGCCACGTTTCGAACGATGTCCGCTTTTTCAGTGGCTCCAGAAAAAAGTAGACAAAGATGCTGGTGGTAATAACCCTGAAGTCTTTGGCGAAAAAATGAAAAATTGCAGAACGTTCCTTTAAAGACATTGTAGAATCCCTTCACAGTATTTTGGAACGGTTTGAAACAGACAAAAACCACGATATTAGAAATAGAGTATTATAGAGTTTTAATTTATAAACAAGTTTTAGAAAAAATCATTTCGGACATAAAATCAAGGTTAAATAACGAGACTAAGTATTTTTGACCGGAACATAAAGAGACATAAAGCTATTTGTAACTCATGACGGTATACGTATCCGCATCTAGCGAGAAACAAGCACATTGATTGGTCAGAAACTTGTAGCACGTTCGAAAAGAGCAGATATGCTAATTTAAGGTGTTTCTGAACGCAATAGGTGCTGATATACGATACGTGTGCCGTACCGATACGTGATACCTAACGCATCTCAACACCTATCGCGTTCAAGAACACCTTAGATTAGCATATATCTGCTCTGAACGTGGTACAAGTTTCTGACCAATTAATGTGCTTGGTTCTCGCTAGATGCGGATACGTATACGGCGATGAGTTAAAAATAGCTTTATGTCGCTATTGAGATTGAGCGAGTCATTGATCGGTTTGCTGGAAACGAACTTTTTTTTTGAGATAGGCATCTTATATTTGAGATATGCCATATAAAAGGAAATGTTTTAACTTAAAAGCTCTTTAGATCTCAAAAAAAAAGTATTTAGCTATTAGGTTTTGTTTGTGGTTTGTTTGTAATCTACGTTTTATATAACTGAAAATATTATACGTAGTTACTTAAGCGCGGATTTCAGTGAGGGGTGTAATTTACCCCCCCCCCCCCTGGATATAAATATTTTACGAAAATATTTAGAAAGTTAAAAGAAGGGCATAAATTGCGGCGCCTTTAATATTTTTACGGTATTAGTTTAATTTTGTGGTAACAATGGCATTTGTATTGTCACTTTCTTAAAAATTTTCGCCGGCTGCGCTTTGAAATTATTGTTATATTTACAATTTTAGGTTAATTTTAAACTAAAAAATGCATTTTTCAGTGCAATTTTCTTAAAAAATTTTGCCCGCGGCGCTATGATACGTTGATATTTACGATTTTACTTTAATTTGACTCAAAAATCACATTTTTAATGTAATTTTCTCAAATTTTAGGCGTATTTAAAAAATTTTTCAAATAAAAAATCGCATCGCATAAACAAGTCAAAAATGTATTGAATTTTGGCTTTATTTCGAACGCGTTATGTATACGATGCATGCATTATTAAAATATTTTTGTATTACTTGCAGGCCACATAATGCGCTCTAAAAGTTTCTGACATAAGTTGTGAAATACCCTGTAGAAGTGTCCCTTTTAAAACATCACCCAGGATTTATCGAGAACTACATACTGAAGTTTAAAAACTCAATTTTGTTTGCAAGAGGAATACTTTTATGCACACCTGCCCTGAACATGAAAAAATTCGACCAAAAGTGTCGCACAAATCTGCTCATATCATGGGATTATAGACCCTTTCCTCATTCTAAAACTTATGAAAAAGATGGATAATCCATTCCTCTAGATGGGTATTGAAAAAACAAATTAAGTGATTTATGGTAGCCAATTTCATAAAAAAATGTGTATATTTAGTGCGGAACAAAAATATTAAAAGATTTATGTTAAGAAAATAAAAACCCATGCAGTGGTCGAGGTATATCTATTGGTTGTATACATAGGTGCCATATTTATTAACCCTCAAAAGTAAGCCAATTTTTAGTGGCGTTTTGATATATATAATGTGATTTTTGACACTAAAAATATATCAAAAATATGGGACAACTGCTTAACTAACATAAACATACCCAACTGGCGGGTTTTTTTATTTGTTTGTCTGAAAAATGCTCAGAGTAAACCAGGATTTGCTCATGGTTTTATTTTTTATTTTATGCCTGGGCAGAAGTACAGAGCGATACTTGATATTAAGTGAATTTTTCACTGGAAAAACTAGGTACGATTCTGGTGTTTTTTATATGGTTCTATTTGCCTCGAATTTGTCATTGGAATTTGCTTTTGTCACCTTTCGAATTGGATTATGACAAAAAAAAATGAATAAAATTGTCAGGGGCTGTTTTTCTTTTAATTCCTTTACTAAAAACGATGACTTTGTGACATATAGCTATAGTTCAATAGTGGGTAAGAAAACCTTATACCCATTATAAAGAAGCTATATTGTCCCAAATAGTATAAAACTGGTGTATAAAGGCTAATATCACTTCTCTCAGTGTGGGTTTTAATTAATGCAAAATATAAATAAATTTCGAGATACTAAAAAATACAGTTTTGTATAGAGCAAATAAGCCTGCGTAGGGAGCCTTCCCTCCGTAGCAATTTCCAAGTAGCTTGTAATCTAGACTCCTTCGACCCTCCAGACAAAAGTAAAAAAGTATCTAAAGAAACTTATGGAAGACTACTTTTTCTTAAAAAAAAAAATGCTGTCACTATTAAAAATATTGGTTCAATTAGTTCTAGAGATATAAGCGTTTTTTTTTCAAAATGGGCAATTTGAAGTTCCATAATTCGGAAACTAACAGTGCTAACCGGACTACTTTTTATTGGTGATTTTTGGGTAAAATTTAACCTTTAGTAGTCGATTTTCAATAGCTCTGAGGGGGGCTTGAGCCTCTAAACGCCGTTGCCGGTGCCATTTCTCCCCTACTATTGGAGACCTTCTGTTGAGCTTCCTTCCCGATCCTAATGAACCGATATTTCTATAACTGAGTTTTTTTAAGAAAAAGTAGTCTTTTCGAAAGCCCTGGGTATACGCATCAGCAATTGAAGGCAAACATGTAAAACATGAACATAAAAACCACAGTAACAAAAAAATACGTGTGCCAAAAAATCTAACGAGCAGGGGGGGGGAAGTTATAGCTTATTGTCTATAACTTTACTTCCGGCGGCGTTGTATAATATTTGCCAAGTACTTAACTTCACTGGCGCACCGAGGGGGGGGGGGTTGGTGTTAACCCCCCCCCCCCGAGAAGCCTGGTTATGGTTTTACTTCAAATTAAGTTTTGTTTATTATTTATCCCTAACCCCCCCCCCCCCCCCGAAGTCAAATCCAGTGTGCGCTACTGTTTAACTTAATTGGGTTACTATGTTTTTTTATGAGGATGAAGAGACTAATTGCCTTACCGATAATAAGGAAAAGCCTGCGACATGTGAAGATCCATCGGCGTTCCGGGATGGTGAGCCGCCCCGTACCCGTGGTGTTCGCCGGTTTGCATGATTGATGCGGCGGCTGCCGCCGCGGCCGCCGTGTGGTGATGGCCCAGCACGGCCGCCCATGGCGACGACCCGAAGCCGCCCGGATGATCCAGCTCGAGGCCGCCCCGAGAACTCACAGTCGCACTAATGTGCATATGCCACTGGCACACCACTCGCGCACTATATGCTCGCACAAATACTATATAGCCAACATGTCAAACACCGGCGCGCGTAAAGAGACCATTTGACACTTGTTGACGTTTGGAGGATAAGGTCGTCTGGGTAAAATTGAATTTTCTTATTTTAAAATCAGAAAAATTAAATGATACCGTTTTGGAATACCCACAAGGATCGCGTGATTGAAGATGAAAAAGAGTTAGAAAACGTCGGTATTCTGGTGTGCGACGACTACCACGGACTCACGGCCATTGATGGGCAGCGGCCGTCCACCGTGCTCAATGAGCGCGGATTTCGCGGGGGGCGGAGCGCCAGGTATCGCGGCGTCACGTGACTTTGGCCGCCCCGCCTGGGAGGACGGCCCCACGAGGCGTGGGCACTCGGTCAGGTGGCGCGCGCCTCTAAGTCGGCGTAAGGCATAATAAGTTCAACCTCAACCTCTACCTCTAATGCAATTTGGGCGAACGCATCAGTTATCTCCACTTTCCGCATATATTTTGTAGGATGCGACTTACGGAAAAATATTGTTTGATTTGTTATCCATCAGCACAGTGCTTAAAATTACTAAAAGCCTCTATCTATAACTTTATTATTATCAACAGGGCCGGATTACAGGGTGTCTCTTTCAACACAACGAATAAAAATTACTTATTTTAATTTTTATAATCTCACACAAAATTTCTATTAAACACTAGATACCTACGTATTTATATTTACGAAGTAAAATAAAAAAGGTAGTAACTATTTATGTAAAAGACACTAAGTACGTGCTTTTTTGCAGCAAAATCATTAATAATATCTTCAAAGTCCAATTCTCTAATGGGCAATTGCACCACCGTAAGGTTAACAATGGTTTAAATTTTAACAGTAACTTAAGATTAATTTTTGGCTTGCAGTTAAGCTAAGTTTAAGTGCTGTTAAATGACTGTTAAATTTAACCCTCAATTTCGACGGATTAAATGGGTTTAAACTATAGTTAGGACAGTTTTAACCTAAAAAAGTTGTTGTTGTTGCCATAAATAAATATTGTAAATTTGTAATTTCGGTGTTTTTTTGAGCCGTCATAGATAGTTTCGACGAAATATAGCTGGAAGATGATCAAGATATTTTAGTAAATAATTGGGAAGACGATTTTAATGGGACGGACAACTTGAATTGAGATTCTGTCTGTAAAAGCTTAATAAAATAGATAAATAATTCTAATAAAATGTCTGGTAAAGGTTGAAATGATACAAAATAAACAAAAGTGATAAAAATAAAACAATCAAACTCAGCAAAGTCCAAGCAAGACCTGTATTCATCTTTTAACAATCTTCTTTTTGTTTTTGGAAACAACAGTTTCTCGCCTATTAATCAATTTAACAACATTGAGATTTTATGCAAGTTGAGGCATTTGGCAGGCTGTACTCGTATATGTAGGGGACTATACATGGCTATTCAGGAATCAATCAAACAGCAAGTACAATTGTCTGCTGGGTTAGCACAGCCTTGGCTTTATACTGAATTTTATAACAAAGCAGAGTGTTAGAGGTAATTACTTAAGTATGCCATAAAATCCATAAAAACTCTTGCAGAAATTGATTTAATGGGGGGGGGGGGGAGAAAGGGGCTTGAGTAACAGCAGAGTCTCAGTAAACCGTTTTATTCTTGATTTTTGAGGAAAATTCAATTTATAGAGTCGATATTCAAGGGCTCTAGGGAGAGGAGGCTTGCATAGTTTAGTTTCATTTATTATTAATATTTTTTACATAACATCCAAAAAAAATAAATTTATTTTTATTTTGACACTGTTTTAGGTGGCGACCATCCAGAAGTTTTTCGCAATAGAAAGGGGTATTTTTCTGTAAACACTCGAGCTCTGACTGATGCAAACATCAAGTCTCTAAATGTAGTGGCAAGATGGCCGGGATCAAGCCATGATAATACAATTTTCCTCATAGACTAAGACGAAAATTTGAAACAAATTATTTTCCCAATTCCATCTTGTTAGGTAAGTAATTAGAAGGCAAAATGGGACAAGTCGGGACTAAGTAGGCGCTCGACCAAGTGGGTGCAAGGACCAAAACAACAACAAAAATTGTTTTAAATTAGTTTGTTTTGAGTTTGGTTTTTATTCCAAAATATAATTTAAATATCATTCCTGTCAGAATATTATTAATTATCTATTATTTTGAGTTTTTTTTTAGGAGATCGTGGTTACACCCAGCGTTGTTAATCGAGCTCAAGCATTGTACAGTAAATCTTTAATAAGGACAAGAAACTCTGTGGAAAGAGTGTTTGGAATATGAAAAAGACAGTTAGTTCCCTGTCTTAGCTTGAACTAAGTTTTCCTCACTAAATAATTTTTAAAATTATTATTTTATAGAAATCATACAGTGAAAAAATTAAAAATTTGCATCAAATATTGGCTAGACCAGCCATTTTTTAAAAATCCAGTAAGTTATATTTTTTTTTTGGATTTCTTGATACCTTATAACAATTTCAAGTTATATATTATTTTTCAAAGTTTAAAAACCTGAGTTTGTAATACTACCTATACCGTGAAAAGTCATAATTCTGTGGATTGATTCACCATGAGCGGATGACGCAAATCCCAATTGTGCAGGAGAGCCAAAAACAGGATGCCTTTATAATGATCCAAATGATACATTCGATTTTTGTAAAAAATCTATAAAAAACTGAATTTTGCAAAAATTAGGACACCCGCCTTTGTAGGCCAAGCCACAGAGTTGAATGTCACTATTTTCAATTGCAAAAGGTAAACCTATAATTTGAGGACTTGTTTTGAATGATATGTGTGTTGAGTTTGTTGTTTTGTCTCTCCCTTTGATTTCTCCAATGTTTTTAAATTGAGGTTTGCCCTTTTGGCAGCAGAGCAGGAGCTAGATCACTCAACGATTATCTACGTTTCCATAAAGGGACTCTAAATTGCTGTTGAATAATTTTTATACGGATTCAAATGCAATTCAACCCCATCGTGAATTCGTTTTACGTATTATTTTTGCACAAAAAATCAAAAATCTTCAAGAATCAAAAAATTTACGGGCAACAAAAACAAATTAACCTAAAAAGTGTTCTCTGAAGTTAATTCAGTGTACCAACTTCTTCTATTTTTATGAAATAACCCCAGATCCGTAGATAAATTGTAACAGCTGGTTATGCTAAGGCGGTGCAAGTAAATGGAAGTTAATTAAAATTTAAACTAGTGATTATTTTATTCAGTAGATTAAGAAAAACGGTGCAATTGGACATAAGTAAGTCGCTTTCTTACTGAGGAAAAATACAAAACGTTGTTTTGGTTCATCGTTTTTTAATACATTTTAGAAAAACATCGTTCGCCGGTGCACTTAGCTATCATAAGCACTAAATTAATTCTTAATTTTGTAGAAAAACGGTTCTTTCGATGCAGTTTCCACATAGTCGTACCTATATTATTTTTACTACCATAAACGAACCCAGCGAGTAATAACCGAAATGCTCCGATGAAAAAAAAAACTACCAGAACGTATTCAGAATGGTCAGTGAAAAAAAATGTTAATAAACTTTTTTTATTAAACCGTTTTTTAAGATACCAGCCCCTCCACTTTTTTCAAATTTAAAAATCGAAATAGACAAAAATCCAAAATTGAGGCTTGTAGGTCTTGCTAATACCTTTAATAAACACTAACATTTGTTAAAATCGGTTAACTTTTTTTTTAAGTTATAGCGGGTTTTCTGAAAAAAAAATTATTTTCGTTTGAGTTAATGTTAAATAGGTTGTTATGGTCAGATTTGTGGGAGCCCCCAACGTGTCGGGTCCCCGGGGCAGCTGCCTATAATTCGGCCCTGATTATCAATACAAATTTGTTGACATTTGTATGTCAATGATTAATGGCACCGAGTTTTTCCTATAGTTTGTCTTATGCCTGTTTTACACTCACAATTAATCCACGGATTTTTTCATGGTCAAAAAGTTTTAGGTACAGTATTTTCAACTCGAAATTTATACAGATTTATTTGACGTCAACTAACTAACGAGAATTTTCGATCTGACGTTTCGTAATTTTGTTTCTCCCTAGAAAGACAGTTGGTCACAGTTGGACCAGTGCCGCATTCTGAAAAATAGTTTTCTCTTATGTTACTTTTACACTGTGTTGCGCCTGTGTGTTGGTAATATTGTTATCAAGACTTAATAAAACCCTTTTTACACACTTTTTTACCCATCATTTTGGTGGTCAGGCAGTAAGTCAATTAAGTACGTATCACTCAGTGGCGTAGCCAGAAATCGACTCTGGCGGGGTTTCATCATTTAATAAAAATGAACTACCTACCTATGGCAAATTTTTAAAAATTAGGTAGGTGCCTATTGCTTGAGCTCTTGAACTGAAAGGAAGGGGAGAGAGGCGGTTTAATAGCTGTTGAGTTAGTGTATACCAAACAAAAATAATTATTTTTTAAAGCAAGTCTCTTTTATTCTCCTTTCCAGATTTTTTCAAAATCAATGCTTAAATGCGCCGCAGCCAAAAATTTTGGAAAAATTACACTAAAATGCTATTTTTCTATTTTTTACGCGTTTCAAATGTTGTTGACAAAAAAGTTGTTTAAGATTAAACAAAATTGTAACAATATTTAATATGGGTATAGCGTCGCAGGCGATAATTTTGACAAAAAAACAAAATTCTTTAAAAATTTTGATCTCATAGGTTTTTTGTAATATATTTTTGAAAATGTAGATTGGGTCAGATGCCAAGAAGGGGTGGCTTGCGATGGTGTATATAGATTTGTTGTCAAATCCTAAATGCGCCGCAGATGAAAATTTTACAAAAAATTATACTAAGAATGCCATTTATTACACGTTTTGAAAAATTGTACCAATAAATGACGTCACAGCACTGCAGGTAAAATTTAGGATATCACACCAAACACACGTCACACACTGGAGTAAAGGGTCAAAAAAATGTGGAGCTATAGCTCTCCTTGGAGCCTCTGATCATGATTAATTTATTTTAGATTGGGTTGGACCTCCTGGGGAGGAGGGCTTAGCCCCCAAACCTCCCCCCCGGCTATGCCACTGTATCACTTTCACAAACTCCACAATTCTCAAAATCTTTGACCGTGGCCTGTCTAGCCAAAAATATAAATAAACATGTCAGTGTTAAAAACTTAAATTTGACATGTACAACAGTCAAGGAGCGTTCGGATTTCTCAGCACATCTTCTTCCGTTATTCACACTAGGCACTTGCTAAGGGCCCGGGCCATCAAGGGGCCCGTAGGGCCCGGTTCCAAAAGTTAATTGAGTGCAAAAATGCTAAAATATATTTTTTTTTAATCATGAGCATTTTTTTGAAAACTAGTACTATTACCAGTCACAGATTAATCTAGATTTATTGCACTGAAAAAAATATCGTATATAGTATTAATTTTAAACAGGCGTTTATTAATTTTTTAAGATAATTGTACGTCAATAACACGTAACTGTTACAAAAATCGGAGAAAAGTTATAAAAATTGTCAAAAAAAGTAATGAAATTAATAAACGGAAGTTACGAAATCAATGAAAAATGTTTCTTGACATTTTATAGAGAGTTGTTATTAATAGTATGTACAGGTTATGGAGATAATAAAAGAGCATATGAAATAAATATAACATGTTGCCGATTTTAATCAATGCCTTAAATAAATTTAATAAATGGCGATCATTGACTGTCGTTTAAAAGTTGTTATGGAATGTATGTACAAGTTTATGAAAATTATGAACCGGGCATACAAAATACATAAATATGGTTATGAAATTTATGTACGTAACAGTCTTTTACTAAATTCATTCTTAGGTGTAACTAAAAGCTCTGAAAATATGTCTCTTAATCCTTGATTTTATAACACCCTTCACAAAAACCATTCTTAAAGACTCTTTATATTGTAACAACTTTTTTTTTAAACTGTGTCTTGCAGCAGTAAAATCAATAACTCGTTTTGGCTATAAAATTTATGTAAACTTGATTATGATATTGATAAAACTTTACATCGGAGCAAAAATCATATACAAAATATATAGGCTCAATGTATTTTGTTTTAGGAAACGGTGCCTTTTTTGGTTCAGTGTACCATTAACGAACGCTCTGGATCGGTTTGCGGACTTCAAGTTTTTTGTTTAAAACATAATTTATTTTAAGGACGCGCGCATCAACGTCGATTTTTGGTGGCACTTTATGGGTAACAAATTACTTTTAGACGATAAAGGAATCTCTAGTTTACTGCAAGTTGAGGGCTATGTTGAGAATAGAAAAGAACATAAATTCGCTTTTTTTTATTATCTAGGTGAATAGCAGTTATTTTCTGAAAATAAAGTTCGATTTTGGCCCCTGTTAAGAAATTGATCACATAACTGACGTCTAATTGATCGGAGCTGAATTACCGAACGGTTCGGATTTACCTCCCCTACATCTACCCAAGTAGCATTTGGAAGTCAAACTACGTCCTCGACTCGTTGGATTAAAAACCCCGAGGTTGGCAAGCGGACTACAAATCTCAGTCCATACGACCCCAATTAGACCTAAATGGGGAATACAAATTCGGGTCGGCTCGACGTCGCTAATTGTACTTCAATGGTACAGTAGTTTACCTATGGCCAGCTTACGTAATTTTATATTATTTAATTGATTACCTAATGTGGTACTTGTTTAGTAAATTTTAGGTGAAATATATATTAACGAATTATAACTCACAAAAAATAAATGACCACCTTTTTATTTCATTAACAATAAACGTTATGTTAAACTACCAAATCAGTTACATCAACCGAAAAGAATCTAAATAAGAGAATATCAAAAGATCTTGGGAGGAAAGAACGAAAATTCAAAATTGGATGAGTGTCCCACAAGGAACACACAAAAGACCAAAGCGAAAGGAGAAACAATTAAAAGGAGCATATTCCTATTGGAAAGATTAACACGCCAGGACGAACCCGTATCAGGTGACTTATAATAAGTACCATGCGGAACGATGCCTATTTGTGAGTGATTCAGAGTTGGAAGTCAAAGTGTGCGATGGTGTTAAATGATGTCTGGGTTGAGGGTGACTAGTGAATCCACTGACGAGCCCAAGCTGGTCACCCCGGGCGAAACATCGTTTAATTGTTTCTCCTTTCGCTTTGGTCTTTTTTGTGTTCCTTGTAGGACACTCATCCAATTTTGAATTTTCGTTCTTTCCTCCCAACATCTTTTGATCTTCTCTTTCTTAAACGTTATGTTATTAAAAAGAGCACCTTACCGAGTAATCTAGAGCGAAATATTTGTGTGATGGCCACTTTACTGACAAAGTTGGTCAAGATGGAACGAAAAATATCTAAAAAAATATATTTTTTTAATGCACTATTTCGGTTGTAATTAATACTAAAATCACTCAAGAATAATACTAAACGCATCATTAAGGCATTATTAAGTCTCTTTTATTGTTTTTTTTTCAAGAAAACGAGAAAAAAATTGTTGTCAATAATGTCAACTCCAAAATGGCCGAATTTGAAATATATATTAACGAATTATAACTCACAAAAAACAAATGACAAGCTTTTTATTTTATTAACCATAAACGTTATGTTATTAAAAAGGGCACTTTACCGAGTAATCTAGAGCGAAATATTTCTGCGATGGCCACTTTACTGACAAAGTTGGTCAAGATGGAGCGAAAAATTAAATATCTCCCCCCCTTCCAAATTAGCACAAAATAGCGAAAAGATGAAAATATCTAAAAAAATATATTTTTGTAAAGCACTATTTCGGTTGTAATTAATACTAAAATCACTCAAGAATAATACTAAACGCATCGTCAATAATGGCTGCCTAAGCTTGCAACTCTAAAATGGCCGAATTTGGACTAGTATAGTATTTTTACCAATTTGTCACCTATTTGGACAAGGACACCGATTTGCAGACCTAATTTTATCCAGACCTAACCAGCCAACGTTAAACTACGTAATATGTGCAAACGTTTGGAATCCACCGCCATTCTTCGTTGTCCATGTAACCAAAACTGACTTAAAAGAAGAATGACAGTTCAGCTGAACATAACCTAGAAAAATATATTTCCGTTTTTCCTTGTTTTTAAAATTGTATTTATTAAAGCACTGAATGAGCTTGAACCTGTCTCGCAGAATTGGGAGAAGGATAACAATTGTTGGTTCCCCATCAAAAAAAGCGACATTTAACAATATCAGTGTAACCCCAGTAATGCTTCAGATAAAGTGGACTAGAAGAAATATAAGTGCGAGCTGAAGGTCAATCAGATTTTTGGTTGACAGCAAGCCAACAAATTGTGCAATTTGATTTCCCAGATGCAAAATTGTAGGTTAAGTATCCCTCTTTTTTTCTTCGTTCCTTTTTTGGTAGGTACACGGAAAAAAAAAATACTCAATATAAAGCAATAAAACTAGATCTAAGCCTATGTTAGCATCATATATACGCGAGACGATATTTTTTTGAACTATGAATATGAAATTCTCAAATTACCTTCTTCGGTTTAAAAATACATAATTTTATTTTAGGTATACATCTTCACCTTATTCCTAAAATAAAATTTTTAATGTGAAATACTAAAAATCTCAATTTTGTATCTTTTTTAATTTTGTTTTAAAAATACTAATCTTTAATACATGTATTATAAATGTCTAAAGCGAAACCTAGTTATTTTTCTATTTGAGAATATGCCTTTCTCAAACTGAACATTGTTATTCGCATATTTAAGATATAGACCTTTATATACTTATTTTGAAAATATTCATATTCTTATTTTAAAATATAGAAAAAGCACTGTATCCTTAAAGAGAGTTAACATCAAGTCAGTTAAGCTGCCTTCTCACTTTAAAAAAATGGACTTATTTGCGCACCTTTTGCGCAAACACTTTTATGTTTTGCGCAGCAACCGTATGGAAAATGTGGGTATTTTTTTGTGGGTGGGGTGTTTTCCGCATGACTTTAAAGAATATACGTTCAGATGGTTGCAAAAGGTAAAAGTGGTTGTGCGATACTGCGCAAAAATGCGCAAATAAGTCCAATATTTTTTTTTTAATTTTGAGTGGGGGGCAGCTTCACTAACCTGTGGGATTTAATAATAATTACTGAAGTCAAAAAAAATATACAGGTATATAAAAAGTACAAAATATATTGTCTACTTCCATTTTCTACAATAGCTTCTTACGTTTTAGAAAAGAAACAAATATAGTAAAGAATAAGAAATCTTATTTAAAAAGAAACTGCGGTAAAACTCAAGGACACGTCAATTGTGTTTGGGAGCGGGATATTTTTGAAAATTGTTTTAGGGCAAGACCCAAGGCTTATTAAAATTATTTTAATTTCAAACATGAAACTTTCAACAAGGTGATATCTACCTAAAAATATCAAATCTTGCGTTTGACCCTTTAAGCGACCGTTTAAAAAAGGATTTTTTCCATTTTTATAAATAGTTTTTGGTGTTTTTTAGTTAGCTAATCCAAAGCAGAATCAACGTGTGCAAGGTTTTTTTTATATAACACCCTTAATATATATTATAAGGCAAGTAAGGTATTCCAAAAAAAATCCTAACTTTATATATTAGTTAAGTATCGGAAATTTGAAATTTAAATTGTTTTTAAAAAGAGAAACTTTAAACTATATACCCTCGATGTCAAAACTGAAATTTATTTAAAATTTAAAAGTGCGAACAGATTCAAAATGTGGATCATTTTAACCCTTCCTGAAAAAAAAATGTTTGAGCTACTGTAAAAAAAAATAAGGTGTTAGCTAAATAGCCTTCTTCTTTTAACGTATAAACACGTTTCCTTTATTTAAATCGGTTAAGAAATAAGCAAGTTCTGTAGTGTTACGATGCTCCTTGTGTGTTAAGACTGTCCCATTGTAAGTCATCTTCTATTCGACGTCTTGAATTTTACGTGTCATTTTGGACATTGGGCGCATAACATTTTTAGCTTGCCAAAAGGCTTAAAATCTTTATATCCTGATCATTCTTGACAAAACTGCATCCCGTCAAAAAGAAAATGACTTATAGCGAGACAGTCTTGACCACACAAAAAGCATCAAACGTAACATTCTGGACCTTTCTTACTTCTTAACCGATTTTAATAACGGATACAATAAGAGAATAAGGCTATTTAGCAAACTTCTCAATTTTTCAAAACTGTCCTCCTCCTTAATTTCAAAGAAATATCAGTTTTGACATAAAGCGAATCTTTCGCTTTCAAAAAACTTTAATTTTAAATTTCGGATGATCAATACGAAAGTTTTACTTTAACTTATAAACTAAGAGTCAACTAAAAAAACACAGATTAAAACATAGTATATCTAACTAACTACACTAACCGCCGCGCCGCACACAGGCGAATTTAGAAGAAAAGCTGGTCAAAAATCAGAAATTCCGAATTCAAAATTATTGGAAAAACCAATTTTATAATTTTATTACCTAGTTAAAACCACCACCCTTTTTTTAATATTCTCGTCCCTCTTAAAAATATTTTAGTTTAAAGTTGACCTTTGATGAGACTTTTATAAGTTTTAATAAAATGTGTTAAATATTTCCTGAATTGAGTGTTCCGTTATCCGCAAGTTATTGAGAAAATTTAAAGATATCGTCATGGAGCCTATTGCTGGTGGTAAGTAGAATCTTAAAAAAATTTTTATACCTTCATCAAAAACATGATTTTAGTAACTATCTGCAGATGACTAAAGCATGGATTTTTGGTTACCGATGCAAAAACACTTTTTTTTATCACGGGTGCAAAAAAAGATTTCTGTCTATTTTTTACCCAAAATTAAAGAGAAATACCGGAAAGACCGCAAATTACCGCAGGAACTAAAGGTTGGATTATTTCAAGGAGAGTTTATTTAAATACCTTGCTGCGCTCGTTATTTAAACCAACGCTTGTAAAAAAAGCACTATTTTAGCCACTAGTTGTTAAAACTACTATTTTTGATCACGGGTGCAAAAAAATATTTCTGTCCGTTTTTTACCCAAAATTATCCTTTAAAATTGTTTAGGTAGCTGAAAATAGTAATATTGAAATAATCTGATTATTCTTTCACCACGTCTTTACGAAAAAAACCATTTAAAAACATCGTCAAAATATTAAACTATCAAAGATTAAAATGTCGCAACAATGAACGTCATCGAGTAAAAAGGCAAATCGCTAGGGAAATCATTGTTATTTCATTTACCAGCTTCATTGATTTATAGTGTAAAGATGCTGTGTTGCGAGAAGTGCTCTTCGTTCGAGATTTATAAAAGTATTTTCCTGGTTTTTTTTGGATTTTGTGATAAAGGAATTAAAAAAATAGTATTAACAACTCGCGACTAAACTGTGCTTTTTTTACTCGCGTTTCTAAATATTTCGCTGCTTATTTAAACTAAAAAAGCACAGTTTAGCGGCGGGTTGTTAACAATATTTTTTTTAATACCTTTCGAGAGCAGAGCACTTCTCGCAACACACCATCTTTAAACTATAAATCAAGGCGGCTGGTAAATAAAATAACAATGGTTGCCATAGCGATATGCCTTTCATTCTTGCTACATTTTAATCTTTGAAAGTTTGATATTTTGACGATATTTTTAAAAAAAAAAATTGTAAATACTTAATGAAAACTGGTGGAGATGGCTTAATTTTTATGCCAGAATAATTGGGTTTTTCCCACATTACTAGTTTCCTCTATTTGTCGATAATTTTGGGTAAAAAACGGACAGAAATATTTTTTTGCACCCGTAACCAAAAGTTTCTTTTTGCATCGGTAACCAAAAAGGCCATGCTTTAGTTATTTGCAGACAGTTATTAAAATCAGGTTTTTGATGAAGGTATAAAAAAACTACTAGATTGAATTGAAATATCCACAGAACTTCTTTAATTTTAATTTTTTTAAACTATATAGTCTCATAAAAAATAAAAATAGGAATTTTTTCCTTTTCTAGCCATAAAGTACATTTCCCCGTAATTTGCGGTCTTGCCAAAAATACATATTTTAAAAAATGGGGTAATGCGGGTAAATGTACTTTATGTCTAGAAAAGGAGGAAAAATTCCTATTTTTATTTTTTACGACATTATAAAGTTTTAAAAAATCAAAATTAAAAAAGTTCTGTGGATATTTCAATTCAACAAAATTTTTGAGATTCTATGTACCACCAGCAGCAATAGACTCCATGACGATATCTTGAAATTTTCAAACGTTCAATTCACGAAATATTTAACACACAAAATTCTCATCAAAGGTCAACTTTAAACTAAAATATTTTTAAGAGGGACGAGAATATTAATAAAAGGGTGGTGATTTATTATACCTAGGTAACTATATAATAAAATTATAATTGGTGTTCCCAATAATTTTCAATTCCGAATTTCTGATTTTTGACGAGTTTTTCCTCGAAATTCAACTGTATGCAATTCACATACAATAAAAGACTGACAGGCTCTTACGTCCTACCTCGGAACCGAGAATCCCCGAGCGTTTGAGATGTTCATTTTAAGAATAAGACGACAAGAATTTTCTTCAATTAGGCATCTGAAGGTTATACTTAATTTTAGTATTTTAAATACTTATTTTGAACCTAAAGAACAAAATTTATGTTAATATTAAAATTACAATAGTCTCATGTCAAAATTTGCAATGTTTTAAAATAAAAAAAACTTTTTTGCCTAATTTAAAGATATGCTCTTAAAATGAAAATAAACGGAGTTTCATAATAAACTTAGTGCCGTTTTAATTTAATGTTTTCGGTAAATTTCCAAATGAAGATCTTAGGCTTAAAATCAACAATTATAAAATTTTTAAACAGATAGTTTTTACTTGGATTAAAGAAAACATTTGAGAATATTAAATTTTGTATTTAAGTATAACAATATGTTTATTTTAAAATAATCTGTTTAAAATAAAATTCTAGATTTTCATTTCAATGATGCAGTTTTGAGCATACTGAAATACTGATTTGTAGAAATTTTTTTTCCGTGTATCCAAATAAGGGCCCTGAAATACGATGTCGATTAAGGTAACAAGACCGACGATGTTTCGTGGTCGATTTAGGTATAGGCGTTAAAACAGTCGGCTTTGAAACGTAAACTGACTTGAATCCGTCTGGGCACATATTTTTACAAATTACGCTGCCTATTTTGACTTCGCATATGCGTACCTGACTACGTGAACGTCGGATTTTATTACAAAAGCCGTTTGTCGTTTGACTTACTAGTAGACAACTTTATTTTGTACCTAATACGACGTCACTTTATGACAGATTAGGTTGGAAGACGGATAAATGCTACTTGGGTAGACGTAATAAACGAAGGATTCAGATTAGACAGATCAATCTGACGTAAATACCGAACGCAGCTAAGCTCTTCCTAGAAAAATAGATAATACAGATTTTTCTGTCTCTTCCTATATCAAACCACAGAGGAACTACCTGTAGGTACTTCCTCTGTGATCAAACTCTAGTGGAGAACGATCTTTTTCTACGTTGGATAGGGAAAAAAATAAGCACCGCACTAGCCTCGGACAAGAAAAGTTTCTGTCCTCTATATTGAAAGTGAATCCTTGAAATATATCAATTATGAACAAATTATTGATTTTGAAAACGAGAAAGCTCGAAAACAATTTTTATTTTTAAAATGTTAAACAAGATATATAAAGTTTGTTAACGTGCAAATTTATACTTCCGTTTATTTCTGTTTTAATAAATGTTATTGAGGTTAGGTAGTGTCACAGAAACTAACATCAAATTAATTCGCGAATTTCTTTCTGGATTTATTCATGCAATTAGAGGATATGCTTTAATTATGACCAAGTTTAAAGTCAAATTTTCATAGATAACAAAAACTACTGTCACTAGAGTGTCAAATTGTTTCCTTTTCCATGTATTAATGTAATTAGTTTTTTTTTACTAAATAAATGATATCTATCTATTTTCTGTGGTTTTTTTTGTAAAGTTCCGTCTGAAGGTTGGATTGTAATTTAAAAGAGGCATAAGCCATAACTTTACGCAAAGTTCAACCTCTTGCAGTTATCTCAGCTCTTCCGCATATATTTTGCAGGATCCAATCTCGGATCCTTAGATTGAAAATAGAAAAGATACCTGGTCAAACTCCTTGGCCAAAAATAACCACTGTTTATTTACAGAATTTGTCAATACCCGACAAAACCAAAACAATGAGTTGAAATAAATTCCATATCGTTCTAAACTAGAGAGGGAAAGCGACGGAGATATGTATGGTGTGACGCGGTGGCGAAAACAAGCCTAAATGAACAGGTGATTGGCAGAGCGAGCATCGGTTTTGCCGCGGTCATTCTTGAACTGTGAGCTTTTTTTTATGTGCTTTGGCTGTTGAGTGATCGATTTCTCTCACGAATTCCAAAATTAGGAACCAAGATTTCTCATAATATAATAGGGATATTTTAGAACGCTTATTTGACACTTCGTAGTGGTTGTGGTAATTACTGAGTCTACGCAATAGTTAAACGTCATTCCGTTGTAGTAGTTAACCACTACCACTGCCGTAAGCTACGAATCCATTTTGTTGTGGTTGTGGTTATTTTGTTGTTTAATTTTAGAGTATTTTGGCACAATTAATTTGAGAATTAATAAAATATTACCAGTTTCCAACATATAAAACACTTATTTTGGCAAATAAAGCCCAATTTTTTGTTTTTGCTCCACTCTAAATTTTTTTACGAGTGACAGTTTCTAATGTGTTCCAAAAACTCTGGTAAAATCGATGCGTGGTAGTGGTAGTGGTGGTTAAACACTACCACAGCGGCTGTCAAAGTTGTCAAAATTTTAAGCGGTTCAACTACTGAATCGAGCCTCTGTAGCCGCAACCGCATATAAACTCGTACCTGCTAAACAACACTAAAAAAAAAGTTTTTTTTCATAGTGAAAAAAACGCTTAATATCCGCTAAATAAACTTTTTTTTTTCAAAAAAACGTTATAATAACATTTAAATAACGTTTAAAAAACCTCCAAATCAGTTACTTTAACCGAAAAGAAACTAAAAACCAAAAGATCAAAAGATCTTGGGTGGAAATAATGAAAATTCAAACTCGGATTAGCATCCCACAAGGAACACACAAAGGACCAAAGCGAAAAGAGGAATGATTAAATGATGTTTCGCCCTGGGTAACCAGCGTGGGCTCATCGGTGGTTTCACGGGTCATCCTCCACCATACATCATTAAACACCATCATACACTTTGATTTCCAACTTTCAATTACTCACAAATAGGCATCGTTCTTCACTGGTACTTATCCAAGTTACCTGATACGGATTCGTCCTGGCGTGTTAATATTCCCAGTAGGATTATGCTCCTGAGGCAATCAAAACAAAAAAGAAGTTAAAAAACCTCCAAATCAGTTACTTCAACCGAAAAGAAACTAAAAACCAAGAGATCAAAAGATGTTGGGTGGAAATAATAAAAATTCAAACTTGGATGAGCATCCCACAAGGAACATACAAAGGACGAAAGCGAAAAGAGAAATGATTAAACGATGTTTCGCCCTGGGTAACCAGCGTGGGCTCATCAGTGGCTTCACTGGTCACCCTCCACCATACATCATTAAACGCCATCATACACTTTGATTTCCAACTTTAAATCACTCACAAATAGAGGGTGACCAGTGAAACCACTGATGAGCCCACGCTAGTTACCCAGGGCGAAACATCGTTTAATCAGTCCAATTTACTCTCCGTGCCGTACGACCGAGGTGGGGTCGAAGCACGCTGCAGTGTTATCTTTTTGAAATTTATTTTGTTTTTATTATTTTGTTTTATTTCTGCCTTGCTCGAGAAACAGATTGGTAAGTTCTTAAGGAAAATAATACATTTTTAAAACTAAAAATGGATGTCTACGAAGTTGCCGAAAAAGTGCAGATGGTCAAATGGCAAGGCAGACCATTGAGACTTATTCAAGAACTTTTTTTTGGAGAATTTTGTAAATCGCCCAGAACCTAGTTTATCAACGATTCATAGGTTTGTGCAATTGAGTTGATACGTCTTCAGCCACTGTCTTACGTGTTCTCAAAAAGAATGGTTATCATTCTTACAAAGCGTCAAAAACGCATCATCGTATAGAATTTTGCGAAACAATGATGGAAAGGGCTGATCGTGATGAAAACTTTCTATTCTTTTCACAGATGAAAGCACTTCTCCATTATTGAATCGTCATAACCCAACACACGTTTGATATTGGTCGAAGGAAAATTTGCATTTGTATTTTGACGTAAGAACACAGTATCCCCAAAAACTAAATGTTTCGGGGGGTATTGTAGGGGAATACGTAATTGGGGCATTTTTTATTGACGGCAATTTGAATGGTCCTAGATACTTGGATCTGCTGCAGCAGCATATTATTCCAACTGCTAGGCAGTTGTTAGGTGTGAGATTTGGTGAAACATGGTTTCAACAAGATGGTTGTCCCGCTCACGATGTTGGCCTTGTTAGGGAATATCTTGATAATGTATTTCCTAATCGGGTTATAAGTACACGGGGAACTATTTTATGGCCAGCTCGATCACCCAATCTTGCTCCTAATGACTTCTATCTGTGTAGTTATATCAAAAATAAAGTTTACGGGCATGAAAGGGCTAATAATTTGGAAGAACTTCGGATTAAAATTGAAGAAGCTTTTCAAACTATCTCTAACATGCTTGGAAACGTTAGAAGGGGTTTTTATAATAGGCTCGGATATTGTCTAGCCGAGCAAGGAACATTTGCTCTAATTTTTTTTTACTGTGAGAATCTTTTTGGTTTTTAGAATGTATTATTTTATTTTGAGAACTTGCTTTTATTTTGTTTCTCCTTATTATTTTCATTGTAACACGTTGTTAGTGATCGTCAGTTTGAAAAATAAAACGCTCTAATTTATCAGTGACAAAAAAAAAGAAAATTACGTTATCAAAATTTGCGTATTTATTGACCAAATTCTGGTTTCATGGACTAAACTTCAAATTGCACCGTGGTTAGAGGCGTACTAAATGCAAGCCGCGAACGGTGATAGCAAGCCTGAGTGTTGGTTGCTCCACTAATAGGTGTGCAGTGTCCCTGCGTGTACGTACACTGGCAAATTGGACTTCTTCCGTCCTATGTTCGCAGTAGCCTGAAGCGCTCTGTATATCTCTTCCACACCAATTTAAACTTCAATATCTTGGAGAAGATAAAAGTTACACCCAGAATGTTTGGTTTTTTGAAAGCTTATTTTTTTAAGGATACAGAAAATGAGATAATATACAGGGTGTCCAATTTAAAAAATATAAGTTTGTGTCATATTTTATGTTTTGGACACCCAATATAAAATGGAATAGCTTTCTAGAAACTGCTTTTTTAATGTCGGTGAAGTTGGCCCTCCCCAGTGGTAAGTTTAAAGAAAAAAGCACTGCAGTAAAATGCACTAATTATGCACCAATATGCACTACTATTAAAACTTTTTGCACTACTTTCGTCGAGAAACTACAGCGAGTTTATGTGGGGGTGAGGGCTAAATGAACGCTGGCCTCCTCCAGTGCATTCTTGAAAAAAAAAATTGCACCAGGCTGCACTATTTATGCACCAATATGCACCAATAAAACTTTTTGCACCCCTTCTCAGAGAAGTTAAAGCTGATTCTTTACCGTGAAGTTAGCCCCCGCCAATAATACTTTTGAAGAAAAATATATTTCACCAGACTGGACTGCACCAATAAAACTTTTTGCACCCCCTCCCAGAAGTAGTTCAACCTGTTTCTTTACCCTGAAGTGCCCTTTTAATGATATTTTTGAAGGAGAAAATATCGCACTAAAATGTAAGATTTCCTTGGTTTTTGAGTGCCGTAAAGTACAACTTTCCGTACGAGAACAACTACAAGTGTCCTTCACCGCACGCGAGTAGATAATAGTTATTTACCACATCTTCATTAAATAAGTTTTAATAATTATAAATTCCATAATTATGTAAGAAAATGACACATAAGATAGAATAGGACATAGATAAATAAATATACTTTTTATGAAAAACAACAATCGTAAAGAAAAGTAACTTTTCAACACTAGTGCGGAAAGTTATTTTTTTTGCAAGACAAAAACAATAAACTCGATATATTTTACAGAGTACAAACAAAAATCATATTTGCTGTTTTTTTTTTAAGTGGAAAGTATATTCTATTATAGTTATACTTCATTCCAGATTCAATCGGACTAATTGTTTGACGTTCCTGTGTTAGTTTCTGTGGCACATATTGAAATTGTTGCGGAGAATTTTGAAAGAACTAGTAGGAACTGTACCGCATGCGTGAAAAAAGTTACAGAGTTCGAGAACACAAACCAAAATCAACTAAAATGTAAAAATACAAAACTACCTACGAAAAATTCTTAGCATTGGCAACGCTGCAGTCAGAAAAACCATACCGGGGAAAAGAGCAGAAAGGGCCATTCTTATGTGCAAATAGCTTATAACGTTACAAAATTCCTTTCTTTTCATTTTGCATTAATAGAAAAAGATGTAGATCTGTTCAATATATCGCCGTTGAAAGTACGTAAAGGCGTATCTCAAAATTCACCAAAAATGCCCATTAATTTGAACGTGCTTCAAATTGTGATGGCCAGTCATATCTTAACAACGCACATTTTACTGATAGTAAATAAAAAACAAAGGGCGTTTCTCAAAACTGAAAGTCTTAAAGGCGTATCTCAGAGGTAGGCCTTAACGATTTGCTTTAAAGTGCAATTGTTTTAAAAACCTATCTCAATTTTTGCGTGTCTGGCCCCACCTGGGTACTGATTCTGGAAGTCATAGGAAGTGATCGTTCGCCTGAGAGAAGAAAAGTAGTTTCAACCAATAAACGCGCTTAAAAGCAGTGACGAGACGATCGAATAATCTCCAAACTATTATGGACACGCGCAGAGCTGCCTCGAACAACAATTTTTGAGCGAAGCCGTTCTCTCGACTAGACACAGTAGTTGGGAGTTGTAGGAAAGCTCGTGTGAAAAACGTCACTCGTATTATTTCAGAGCACGCTATTGGACGAAACCATCACGTGACCGAACTCGCTAATGCGCATGCTACGGCAAACTTGACCGTCTTTTAGAGTAGGACTCTCACAGTGGTCAATTTTTGTAAAAACGCGGATATTAAAAAAAACTTCCACATTGTAATTTAATCGTACAAAATATTTGGTTTTAATAAGAAGATAAATTTATTCTTATTTAGCTGATACACAGGATGATCGTGTGAATTTTCACATTTATCTTAAGACATTTTTAAGAGGTAAAAGATATATATTTATTAATTAGCTAAATTTGTGATGGTGGTAGGAGGGGGGATCTACGAAGGACATGTAGATTGAAAGACGATTGGAGCTTGAATGGGTTTTATTTAGCCAAAAATGTTGGGATGTCAAATACAGTTTGAATATAGCACTGATGGTCACGTGACTATTTAAAAGTGTCCAGTCACGTAATAATTTTGGTTACAGTTAAAGTCACGTAATATTTTAATTTTAAGGTCACTTCACAAAATTAAACTAAAAATGTTAGTTTAGAACAATCAATTTACTTTCAAGTAATTTACACAATATATAAATGTTACAGTATACTAGAATATTTTTATGTATATAGGGTATATTAAAAAGAATGCCAAACGAAACTTGCAAATGAAACACCCAGTATATTATTGCATTTTTGCATTCTGTTTTGTAATTCTAATCATTTGTATATAACGTACCCTATGTCGATCTTCAACTGTTTTCGAGATATTTACAGTTGAATACTGTCATACTATGGGTGTTCTATTCGAAATTTGATGTTGAATACTGATACGTAATGTCAAACTCATAAAAAGCATAGTTTATACTTTAGCCAACTATTCGCCTAGTATCTTGACAACCACATAGGGGCAAATTTATATACATTTTGAATTTTTAAATTTTTCCATTTAAGTCCGCGTTTTCCGGAAAATCGACCACCGTGCGTCGTTCGAACGACTTTTGTGCGATTGATCACTTCTCAGGGTATGATCGTTCTATTACGCCCAGAATAGAGCCCCTGGAGCGGCTTCGTTTGCAGCAAAAACTATAAAAGGACAGTCAGTTATATATTAAGGAAATATTGGAGTATGGCCTGCCATTATTATTGCCGACCTTACATTAATTGTGCTTGGATTTAAGTGAGACCAAAAAAGACCTGTTCGGACTATGCTAAACTTATTATGATGGATCTCCGGAAACCAAGGTAAGATTGCAAGAAGTTTATGATATATCAAATATAAAAAGATGCTATCCCGGAAATAAAAAACTCTTCCAAGATAGCCGCTCAGACTGTAATTTATCTTCCAATATCTAATGATGGAGCAGTCATCTACAAGATCTACGATCTTGCTTCTCATAATTGTTATTGTTTTACTTGGAGCTAATGTGACAGTGGATGCGGAGCGGATTTATGACGAAAAAGAAACCCTTTCCGTAAATAAGAACACTATAGTAGCCGGAGTTTAATGTATATTTTGTCTACACTAAAACACACACAACAAATAGGTCTCCGATTCTTCGCACCTAATCACGGACAAAGTGAGGGAGACTCAGCACATAGAGCCATCTCTTCAGAGCGCATACCAATTTTTTGACTTGCACGACGATTAAAACCTTATGAAGTTCTTCCCTTTAAATTTAATGACTTTCTGGATTTGAAAGAATGTTCAGAAAATTTTAGATTGCGCTCAATTCGGGTTGACGATGAAAGCAATCAGTTCAAATGGACCTATATGTTTGAGTTTATGTTAACCAAAAAGGATCCATTTAAACTATTTTTCGTCGATCGATTATTTAGATAAAAGTTATGGGCCCATGTCCTTAAAGCGGCAAACTGCACCTTTCCAGAACACAAGTATTAATCAGTTGAATAAGGAACCTCGTCTAATATCTCTTGAAAAATATAATAATTTAATGGCGCTATGTGCTGGAAATACCTCGGTAATAAATCCTACCAGAGCACGTCCAATTTTATAAACATTTACCTTATACAATTGAATAAATTTTAGTTCCACTTTGCGAACCAATGATTCTGAGTTTTTCGTTGAAGGCGTTATTGTATATATTAATAGGTATATTAGAAATTAGTTTTTGCGTTATTCTATCGTCCTGGGGCTCGATTCTGGGCGTAATAGAACGATCATACCCTGAGAAGTGATCCATCGCACAAAAGTCATGTGAACAACGTACGGTGGTCGATTTTCAGAAAAATGCGGACATAACTTGAAAAATTAAAAATATCAAAATGTGTTTAAATTTGCCTTTATATGGTTGTCAAGATACTAGGCGAATAGTTGGCCAAAGAATAAACTATGCTTTTAGGGAGTTTGATATTACGCATCAGTATTCAACATAGAAGACGCAGAGTATGACAGTATTTAACTGTTGATATCTCGAAAACAGGTGAAGGTCGACATAGGGTATGTTATTTAAAAATACTTAGAATTTCAAAACACTATATACATAAAAAAATATACTAGTATACTGTAACACTTATATATTGTGTCAATTACTTTAAAGTAAATTTGATTGTTCTAAACTAACATTTTTAGTCTAATTTAGCAAATTAATAAATATGTATCTTTTACCTCCTTAAAAATGTCTTAAGGTAAATGTGAAAATTCACACGATCATCCTGTGTATCAGCTAAAAAAGAATAAATGCTTACTTATTTAAATATTGTAAACGACATAGGGTATGTTATATAAAAATGCTTAGAATTTCAAAACACTACATACATAAAAAATATACTAGTATACTGTAACACTTATATATTGTGTCAATTACTTTAAAGTAAATTTGAATGTTCTAAACTAACATTTTTACTTTAATTTAGCCAATTATTTAATATGTATCTTTTACCTTCCTAAAAATGTCTTAAGTTATATTTGAAAATTCACACGATCATCCTGTGTATCAGCTAAAAAAGAATAAATACTTACTAATTTAAATATTGTAAACTATTTATTTTTTTATTAAAACTAAATATTTTGTACGACTAAATTACAATGTGGAAGTTTTTTTTTTAATATCCGCATTTTTACAAAAATCGACCACTGTGCGACGTCGTACTTTACGAGACGCTCAAGTTGGCCGTAGCATGCGCATTAGCGAGATCTGTCACGTGATGGTTTCATCCAATAGCGTGCTCTGAAATCATACGAGTGACGTTTTTCACACGAGCCTTCCTAGAAGTCCATACGACTGGGTTTAGTCAAGAGAACGGCTTCGCTCAAAAATTGTTGTTCGAGGCAGCTCTGCGCATGCCTATAATTGATTGGTGATTCTTCGATCGTCTCGTCACGGCTTTTAAGCGCGTTTATTGGTTGACACTGCTTCCCTTCTCTCAGGCGAACGATCACTTCCTATGACTTCCAGAATCGGTACCCTGGTAGCTCTTGTTTTGTAACCTAATTTAAGATTATTTTTTAGGTTGTTAAAATACTTTATTTATTTTGTTTTGCTTTAGGCGAAACATGTAGTTCCAAATGTTCACTTGTTGCATTTATTAAAATTAATAAATATAATGTTCATAAAATATACGTTATTTCGTCATTCATGGCTTTTCACCTATTTTCTATATAATCAATAATTAAGGGCGTACCTTGTGAGTAGATTCAAAACTAATTGTTAATCGCGTAACGTAAAGGCGTATCTCAAATAAAATGTTTAAAAGTGCCTTTACAGTAAATGAATTCACAATTTGGGTCGTTTATCTTATTAACCTTTCTTTGTGTAAATTAACCCCTAAAAATAAATTAAATATTACTTATAATTTTTTATATAATAGGTATATCATATTTTTTATGTAAAATTAAGGTCCCACTATTTACGTAAAATTAACATTGCTTATGATGATTTAAATTTACAGTCAAAGTTTTGACGTAATGTTTACATATTTTTTTTTTATTAAAATATTTTTATGTGAGATTTACGTAAATATGATGTAACATGAAGTTAAACTTCCAAATCAGTTACATCAACCGAAAAGAATCTAAAAAAGAGAAGATCAAAAGATCTTGGGAGGAAAGAACGAAAATTCAAAATTGGATGACTGACCCACAAGGAACACACAAAAGACAAAAGCGAAAGGAAAAACAATTAAACGATGTTTCGCCCGGGGTGACCAGCGTGGGCTCGTCAGTGGATTCACTAGTCACCCTCAATCCAGACATCATTCAACACCATCGCACACTCTGACTTCCAACTCTGAATCACTCACAAATAGGCATCGTTCTGCATGGTACTTATTATAAGTCACCTGATACGGGTTCGTCCTGGCGTGTTAATCTTTCCAATAGGAATATGCTCCTAAAACAATTAAAACAAGAAGTTAAACTTCCAAATCGGTTACATCAACCGTAAAGAATCTAAAAAAGAGAAGATCAAAAGATCTTTTCGTTCTTTCCTCCCAAGATCTTTTGATCTTCTCTTTTTTATGATGTAACATATTTTACATAAATATATGAACCTTAGATTTATATAACTATTAGTTAAAAGTCACAAGTGTGTTTAGTGGGTATGAGCTGGATTTTTACGAAAAGTTAAGTAGTGAAGACCGCATCTTGATATGTCAAGCCGTTTCCAAGCTACAGAATGCTGTATTTTATGAAGATAGAGTTTTTGAGTAAAGATAGTTGTTACAGATTTTTCGACGAGGAATTTACCTGTCTAAAAATATTTGTCAAAGCACGTTTAGTTTTAGAGATATAAAACAAACATATTTTTTAAAAATTAAACACCCTAAATTTTTTTAAGTTTTAATTTTCCCATAAAATTTCCTTTAAAATGATAGACCAAACTACTTTATCCGTTTAGTAGTTTGGAAAATATTTGCAATTTTAGATAAAATACCATAGTAGGCGCTGCGTGAGCTCTGACAAATTCGGTCGGTAGTATAAATAGTAGTAAGTTTTTGTTAATGATCAAGTTGGCTGTCAAGAAAAAAAAATAAATCCAGAAGCTGTGGAGCATCACGGTGTCTAGAATAAACACGGTCTAGAAATTTTTTTGTTCCGTCCACCTGATGACGATACAAAGATATCAGCTGCTTTGTTTATTGATTTTTTTGCATAAATTTTTGTAATAAAAATTGGATTTTTTAATTATTTCTTTTGTTCTGGCCCTAATTAAATACCGCGTGATACTACTTACATTATTTTTGTCATAGCAGGTAGCTACATGTATGCGTTTTTTTAAGTGAAAAGGCTCATCATTAAATAATAAAAAAACAAAAAAACAAGGCACCTTATAGTTTTAAATTTGCAATCAGATTTATTGCATATAGTATCCACATTCCTTCTTAATAACAAAATAATCACTCTCCCAAAAATGCCTCCAAAACAGGAAAAATAACAACTAGATAACCTAAATTCTGCTAACACGAACTAACTCCAACTCATCCGATGAGCTTCTTGACGGAATCGATTACTAACTAATGATCTTAATTTCTATTTGGTGAAAGATCAACGCATACAGGTCAAAAATAAATTATATTTACTTATACACAAAAAGTTATAATAAAAGGTACAAGAAAAAAATAGGTCTTGCCTCAATCATTTAAACCAAAAAAAAAAAGAAAATTCCGAAAAGTTAATTTAATTTGTCAAGCCTTCCTACAATTTTTAAACGACGGACAAAAATCAGCTGCTATCTTTGTGTCGTCATCGATCGGGTCGAAGAGGTCGAAATTACTAGACCGTATCTATTCCAGGGACCGTGGTGGAGCATAGCCTTGATTGAGATTGCCTCTTAAATACTGGATATATCTAGTAAGCTATGAATAGAAAAATAACAGAAACTGCAGACATTTTCAAACTGTCACAGTTTTTGCGTTGTCTTTACAAAATGTATGAAAATCGTCAGTTGGCATCTGAATTATATTTTCAAAGGTATGCGGAAAGAAGACAACCTTATTTAAAAATATTTTATAAACTAAAACAGGACCTACAGGAGTCTGGCAAGAGATAGAGAGCTTGAAGAATTAACGGTATTGAGAAAAATAGAAATTAATTCAAATACTTCTACCACAGCTATGGAGAGAAATACGGGGATTCCCAAAACAAGTGCCATGCGTATCCTTAAAAAATATAAATATAATAACCACGAAAAGTTCATCATCTCCGCCAAAGGGATTTTGCACCAAGACGTGCTTTTTGCCGCTGGTATTTGAATAAATGTCAAGGAGATCCCAATTTTGCTAGAAAAGTTATTTGGACAGATGAAGCAACTATCACCAGCAATGGTATATTCACAAGATATAGCTGCTACTACTGGAAACAGGAAAACCCCCATATTATTGCGGAAAATGCCAATCAGGACAGATTCAGTTTTAAGGTGTGGGTTAGAATTTATAGGGGAAAATTATTAGGCCGTACGTTTTCGATGGCAAAATATTGAAACCTATTTGCAACACGACGGTGCACCTTCACACAATGCAAGAGAGATAACTGATTTACTAAATGATTTATTTGCTGAAAATTGGATAGGAATTTTAGGTCCTATATATCGGCCCCCCAGGTCGCCAGACATCAACCCTTGTGATTTTTTCTTGTGAGGAAGAATTAAGGATCTTACCTATAGAAATCGCCCAAATAGTAGACAAGAATTAGAAGACGGCCTTCATGCAGCTTTTAGACAGATCAGGGCGGTTGAATTAATAAATTCAGAAAATAAGTTTTCTCTTTAGTTGTTTGTTTCACAATTATTTGCTCATTATTTGTTAAATAAATATCTACTTAAACATTATTTAAAGTCTTCTTTGTGTTAAAATCAAAGCTCACTAGATATACCTACGTATTTTTCCAGTGGGATGTTTGTCAGAACTCACGCAGCGCCTACTATGGTATATTTCTAAAATTGCAAATATCTCTGAAACTACTAAACGGATAAGAGAGTGTGGCATATCATTTTAAAGGAAATTTTATAAGAAAATTAAAACTTAAAAAAATGTGGGGTGTTTAATTTAAAAAAAATATGTTTGTGTTACATTTCTTAAACTAAACGTCCTTTGACAAACATTTTTAAACAAGTAAATTCCCCATCGAAAAATCTATAACCATTATCTTTACACAAAAATTCTATCTTCATAGACAAAAAAGTTATGTGAGGACTTTAAAATCGGCAATTTTTCAAAATAACTCTGTAGCTCGGAAACGGATTGATATATCAAGATTCAGTTTTTACTATTCAACTTCTCGCCAAAATCGAGCTCATGACATGTATACTCATTTTTGGCTATCTAGACTGGATATGCCAAACTCCCTCAGAACCCCTCGAATTTGAACCACCCTGTACATGAAAAAAGTACATGTTCAAGAAAAGTATAAAGTAATGCACGCCAATGTCTTTAACATTTAACAGAGTTCAAGGAAAAGGCAACGTCACATGCATACGCGCTGTAATCGTAAATAATAAATTCATTTCCCTTGCTTAAAAATTTTACCGACGTACATTGCTACCTATCTTTAGGTCCTACTTGGGCTGCATACCGAAACTTGCCTGATGGTGGTTGCAGACTAATGGTCAAAGAACAACAACCTTATGGTTATAGAGAAAGCCAACAGAATATAATTATTAGGGACTTATCGGTGCGTAAAGTTGAAGACTTTAATAAAGTCGGCACTATTTTTGACAGTTTCGCACGAAGTTTTAACAACTACTACATATTTTTAAGGCAGATTTAGGATAGTAAGCAATTAAAAAAAAGGTGAGCAAAGGTATTTTTAATTTTTTGTAAAATCAAAGTCAACATTCTCTTTTTTAATGCAGCAAAATATAGTTTCCATCTATTTGCGACTTTCGAAGTTACATAAGTATTTTACATAATCATATATTGGAGTAGAAAATTTAAGAACTAAAAGAAATCGTTTTTTTTTACAATTTTAGATAAAATACCATAGTAGGCGCTGCGTGAGCTCTGACAAATTCGGTCGGTAGTATAAATAGTAGTAAGTTTTTGTTAATGATCAAGTTGGCTGTCAAGAAAAAAAAATAAATCCAGAAGCTGTGGAGCATCACGGTGTCTAGAATAAACACGGTCTAGAAATTTTTTCGTTCCGTCCACCTGATGACGATACAAAGATATCAGCTGCTTTGTTTATTGATTTTTTTGCATAAATTTTTGTAATAAAAATTGGATTTTTTAATTATTTCTTTTGTTCTGGCCCTAATTAAATACCGCGTGATACTACTTACATTATTTTTGTCATAGCAGGTAGCTACATGTATGCGTTTTTTTAAGTGAAAAGGCTCATCATTAAATAATAAAAAAAACAAAAAAACAAGGCACCTTATAGTTTTAAATTTGCAATCAGATTTATTGCATATAGTATCCACATTCCTTCTTAATAACAAAATAATCACTCTCCAAAAAATGCCTCCAAAACAGGAAAAATAACAACTAGATAACCTAAATTCTGCTAACACGAACTAACTCCAACTCATCCGATGAGCTTCTTGACGGAATCGATTACTAACTAATGATCTTAATTTCTATTTGGTGAAAGATCAACGCATACAGGTCAAAAATAAATTATATTTACTTATACACAAAAAGTTATAATAAAAGGTACAAGAAAAAAATAGGTCTTGCCTCAATCATTTAAACCAAAAAAAAAAAGAAAATTCCGAAAAGTTAATTTAATTTGTCAAGCCTTCCTACAATTTTTAAACGACGGACAAAAATCAGCTGCTATCTTTGTGTCGTCATCGATCGGGTCGAAGAGGTCGAAATTACTAGACCGTATCTATTCCAGGGACCGTGGTGGAGCATAGCCTTGATTGAGATTGCCTCTTAAATACTGGATATATCTAGTAAGCTATGAATAGAAAAATAACAGAAACTGCAGACATTTTCAAACTGTCACAGTTTTTGCGTTGTCTTTACAAAATGTATGAAAATCGTCAGTTGGCATCTGAATTATATTTTCAAAGGTATGCGGAAAGAAGACAACCTTATTTAAAAATATTTTATAAACTAAAACAGGACCTACAGGAGTCTGGCAAGAGATAGAGAGCTTGAAGAATTAACGGTATTGAGAAAAATAGAAATTAATTCAAATACTTCTACCACAGCTATGGAGAGAAATACGGGGATTCCCAAAACAAGTGCCATGCGTATCCTTAAAAAATATAAATATAATAACCACGAAAAGTTCATCATCTCCGCCAAAGGGATTTTGCACCAAGACGTGCTTTTTGCCGCTGGTATTTGAATAAATGTCAAGGAGATCCCAATTTTGCTAGAAAAGTTATTTGGACAGATGAAGCAACTATCACCAGCAATGGTATATTCACAAGATATAGCTGCTACTACTGGAAACAGGAAAACCCCCATATTATTGCGGAAAATGCCAATCAGGACAGATTCAGTTTTAAGGTGTGGGTTAGAATTTATAGGGGAAAATTATTAGGCCGTACGTTTTCGATGGCAAAATATTGAAACCTATTTGCAACACGACGGTGCACCTTCACACAATGCAAGAGAGATAACTGATTTACTAAATGATTTATTTGCTGAAAATTGGATAGGAATTTTAGGTCCTATATATCGGCCCCCCAGGTCGCCAGACATCAACCCTTGTGATTTTTTCTTGTGAGGAAGAATTAAGGATCTTACCTATAGAAATCGCCCAAATAGTAGACAAGAATTAGAAGACGGCCTTCATGCAGCTTTTAGACAGATCAGGGCGGTTGAATTAATAAATTCAGAAAATAAGTTTTCTCTTTAGTTGTTTGTTTCACAATTATTTGCTCATTATTTGTTAAATAAATATCTACTTAAACATTATTTAAAGTCTTCTTTGTGTTAAAATCAAAGCTCACTAGATATACCTACGTATTTTTCCAGTGGGATGTTTGTCAGAACTCACGCAGCGCCTACTATGGTATATTTCTAAAATTGCAAATATCTCTGAAACTACTAAACGGATAAGAGAGTGTGGCATATCATTTTAAAGGAAATTTTATAAGAAAATTAAAACTTAAAAAAATGTGGGGTGTTTAATTTAAAAAAAATATGTTTGTGTTACATTTCTTAAACTAAACGTCCTTTGACAAACATTTTTAAACAAGTAAATTCCCCATCGAAAAATCTATAACCATTATCTTTACACAAAAATTCTATCTTCATAGACAAAAAAGTTATGTGAGGACTTTAAAATCGGCAATTTTTCAAAATAACTCTGTAGCTCGGAAACGGATTGATATATCAAGATTCAGTTTTTACTATTCAACTTCTCGCCAAAATCGAGCTCATGACATGTATACTCATTTTTGGCTATCTAGACTGGATATGCCAAACTCCCTCAGAACCCCTCGAATTTGAACCACCCTGTACATGAAAAAAGTACATGTTCAAGAAAAGTATAAAGTAATGCACGCCAATGTCTTTAACATTTAACAGAGTTCAAGGAAAAGGCAACGTCACATGCATACGCGCTGTAATCGTAAATAATAAATTCATTTCCCTTGCTTAAAAATTTTACCGACGTAGGTACATTGCTACCTATCTTTAGGTCCTACTTGGGCTGCATACCGAAACTTGCCTGATGGTGGTTGCAGACTAATGGTCAAAGAACAACAAACTTATGGTTATAGAGAAAGCCAACAGAATATAATTATTAGGGACTTATCGGTGCGTAAAGTTGAAGACTTTAATAAAGTCGGCACTATTTTTGACAGTTTCGCACGAAGTTTTAACAACTACTACATATTTTTAAGGCAGATTTAGGATAGTAAGCAATTAAAAAAAAGGTGAGCAAAGGTATTTTTAATTTTTTGTAAAATCAAAGTCAACATTCTCTTTTTTAATGCAGCAAAATATAGTTTCCATCTATTTGCGACTTTCGAAGTTACATAAGTATTTTACATAATCATATATTGGAGTAGAAAATTTAAGAACTAAAAGAAATCGTTTTTTTTTACAATGTCTATCAAATTTCAGTTAAATTTTGCTAGCTCATTTATACAAGGTGTCTAAACATCATTGGTTTGTAGCTTTATTATTCACCCTTGATCAAAAAACTAAAAACAAAGTTCGTAGGCGAAAAATTAGAGCCTATTTTCGTCTTCTTAAAATTTTATGTACAGGGTGACTTTTTATAAACCTTCCCCGTGGCAAACTTTTATTATTGGTTCTAGAAAGCGGAGATAAAAATAATTTGATATAAGAGTACTTTGTCCATGGCCAATGATATTGTTAAAAACATATTTTTTTAGAATATGAAAAATTTGGATATATATAGGGTTTTCAATTTAAAAAATCGTATAAATCGGCTTTCCTTATAAACTAATAATATCATTTTTGTCGGACGTTAAGGGACATGGAAAAAGTACTCTCATATCGATTGCTTTTTATTTTAACTTCCTAAACCCAAAAATAAAAAAGTTTGCCACAAGCAAGATTTTTAAAAATCCAGTTCATTATTATTAAATATCACTATAAAAATATGATTATTTTCAAAAATATTTTTGAAGTATACTTAATTGATGGGGAAAGCAATTATTATACCATTGAAACAGTGCAAAATCATTCAACTAATTTTGTTTAATTTATAGTCTAACTAGCTAAATACCCGCTTTTTTTATTCCTACCAACTTAATCCAACCCCTACCATCCGCCCCTCTCCCACTCTCGTTCTTTACCCTTCCACCCACCCCCCTTCCTTCCCTTACCATCCACCTAGTTAAGATATCTTGATTCTTCATTTAAATATCCAAAAACAATTTCACTTGACAGCTATCAGTACGCGAAATGTCAAAAAAAAGTAACCTATAAGTCAATCCAGCAGGTCACACCCCATCTTCCTATTAAATTTTATCCAAATCGGTTTAGCCATTTTTGCGTGATTAAGGAACAACCACAAACACATATCAACACACAAACTTTCGCATTCATAACATAAGTAGGATAGTAAGGATTGATTTTTTTCTTTAATTTACATTAGAACTTGTTTACTTGAATTGAAAATAATATAATTACGCCATAAAATCCTCCCAGAAATTAAATTTCGCCCACTGTGCGTCGCTCACCGGCTTCCTTTGCACTCTCAACTATTAATCTATCTTGTTCTTTCATATATCACGCTCTTTGTCAAAACATAGAACATGCTCTAGGAAAGAAAAAGAAGACAATCTTTGAAATTTTTTTTTGAAGGTGTAGGTTTATGGGTTGAGGGATCTTATTAATGAAACTTCCTTTTTTTGAAATGCTAACGTTTCGCAAAATTTATTTGCTTCTTCAGCATAAATTTTGTGCATAAAAGGACGTTTCATTAATAAGATCCCTCAACCCATAAAACTACACCTTCAAAAAAATTTAAAATAGGATCGTTAAACCATTCTATAAGTGTTAATCTTTTCAATATTTATTCAGTAGGATGTGAAAACATACTAATTGATTGGTACACTTAGAATGACGTGTCGTTTTATTAATCCTGCAAAATTAATAAGAAAGGGCCAAGTACAGTAAATTATAATATTATTGCTTTCGCGACTTGCACGCACCAATTATTATAAAACTGATGTGGTTGAAGTTATCTTCATTTTCATATTCATATTTACATAATTACAGTGGACCAAATAAATATTCGATAAAATTAACAAAAACTAAACAAAGCATGACCGTAGGGCAACCAACCTACTAACATAGCTACCTATTAAGCTATTCAGCTTTTTCAATGGTCTTATGAGCGGGGGGGGGGCGAGCTAAAGGGGCATACAAAAAAGCAAAGTATAAAAAAAAATTGTCCAAAGAAACGAATGAATGTAGAGCCGCTGACCAAACGGCATATATAAGCTGGCAATAGCTTATTACCAATTCAGATAAGTTTTGTAATTTTCCTTAACGGACTGGGTTGAAGAGGCGTACTTAAAAATAAGCTTAAAAATTTACAAAAATTATAAAGGAAGCGATATATTGCCAAATATGAAACGGTGCAATAGTTGAAACTAGCATAGCCACTATCTTAGTTATTTAGCTTTGTCAAATTAATTAACTTGGTGAACCGGAATACAGGGGCGTACTTAAAAATAGGAATAATAAATGTGAAACAAGATGGTAGTTGCAACTAGCATAGTTACTACCTCACCTATTCACTTTTTCTCAAATTATCTTGGTGGACTTGGCTACAGGGGCGTACTTAAAAATAGGTAAAAAATTTTTAAAATTCATCACTTAGTAACGAAGCGATGTAACGCCAAATAAATACAAAAAAATAACGAAGCGATGTAACGCAAAATATGAAAAGGGATGCTAGATGCAATAAGCATAGCTACTACCTCAGCTATTCAGTTTTGTCAGATTGTCATGGGGGACTTGTCTACAGGGGCGTACTTAAAAATTGGTAATTTTTTAAAAAAAATCATCGCGTCGTAACGAAGCGATGTAACGCCAAATATGGAACAGGATAATAGTTGCCACTAGCATAGCTACTACATCAGTTATTCAGTTTTGTCAAATTATCTTGGGGGACTTGGCTATAAGGGCGTACTTAAAAATAGGTAAAAAAATATAAAAATCAACGCTTCGTAACAAAGCGATGTAACGCCAAATATAAAACGAAATAAAAGTTGCAACTAGCATAGCTACTACCTTAGCTACCCAGTTTTAACAAATTATCTTGGGTGACTTGGCTACAAGGGCGTACTTAAAAATAGGAAAAAAATTATAAAAATCACCGCTTCGTAACGAAGCGATGTAACGCCAAATATGAAACGAAATAAAAGTTGCAACTAGCATAGCTACTACCTTAGCTACCCAGTTTTGCCAAATTATCTTGGGTGACTTGGCTACAGGGGCTTACTTAAAAATAGATAAAAAAATTATAAAAATCACCGTAACGAAGCGATGTAACGCCAAATATGATACAATATAATAGTTGCAACTAGCATAGCTACTACCTACGCTATCCAGTTTTGTTAAATTATCTTGGGGGACTTGGCTACAGGGGCGTACTTAAAAATAGTTTTTTTTTAAAAAAAATCACCATTTAATAACGAAGAGATGTAACACCAAACATGAAACGAGATAATAGTTGCAACTGGCATAGCTACTATCCTAAATATCCAATTTTGTCAAGTTATCTTGGGGGAGTTGGCTACAAGGGCGTACTTAAAAATAGGTAAAAAAATTATAAAAATCACCGCTTTGTAACAAAGCAATGTAACGCCAAATATGGAACGGGATAATAGTTGCAACTAGCATAGCTACTACCTCAGCTAACGAGTTTTGTCAAATTATCTTGGGGGACTTGGCTACAGGGGCGTACTTAAAAATAGGTAAAAAAAATTTAAAAAATCACTATTCAGTAACGAAGCGATGTAACGCCAAGTATGCAACGATATAATAGTTGCAACTAGCATAGCTACTATCTCAGATATCCAGTTTTGTCAAGTTATCTTGGGGGACTTGGCTACAGGGGCGTACTTAAAAATAGGTAAAAAAAATATAAAAATTACCGCTTTGTAACGAAGCGATGTAGCGCCAAATATAGGACGGGATAATAATTGCAACTAGCGTAGTTACTACCTCAGCTAACGAGTTTTATCAAATTATCTTGGGGGATTTGGCTACAGGGGCGTACTTAAAAATAGGTAAAAAAAATTGAAAAAGCACCGCTTCGTAACGAAGCGATGTAACGTCAATTATGAAACGAGATAATAGTTGCAACTAGCATAGCTAATACCTCAGTAATTCAGTTTTGTCAAATTATTTTGGGGGACTTGGCTATCGGGGCGTACTTAAAAATAGGTAAAAAAAATATCAAAATCACCGCTTCGTAGCGAAGCGATGTAACGCCAATTGTGAAACAAGATAATAATTGCAACTAGCATAGCTACTACCTCAGCTAACGAGTTTTGTCAAATTATCTTGGGAGACTTGGCTACAGCGGCGTACTTAAAAATAATGTAACGCCAAATATGAAACGAGGTAATAGTTGCAACTAGCATAGCTATTCAGTTTTGTCAAATTATCTTGGGGGACTTGGGTATCGGGGCGTACTTAAAAATAGGTAAAAAATTATCAAAATCACCGCTTCATAGCGACGCGATGTAATGCTAATTGTGAAACGAGATAATAGTTGCAACTAGCTCAGCTACTACCTCAGCTATTCGGTTTTGTTAATTTACCACTTATTTAGCTTTTTGAGAAAAATAACCGGTAATAGATATTATGACTTAAAAAAATAAATAACCAAAATTTACAAACAGGGAACAGGAGATCAAAAGACTCGTGTAATGTACGAAACCACTTATAGTGTCAATTCATATTTGGCGTTACATAGGGCCATTCCCGAGGCCATTACTCCTTTCGTTACGGTTTCGATTTTTTTTATACCTACTTTTAAGTTCGCTCCTGTAGCCAAGTCCGCCAAGGTACAAGCTATGCTAGTAGCAACTACTACCTTGTTTCACATTTGGCGTTACATCGCTTCGTTACCAAGTGGTGATTTTTTAATTTTTTTTTACCTATTTTTTAGTACGCCCCTGTAGCCAAGTCCCCCAAGATAATTTGACAAAACTGAATAGCTGAGATAGTAGCTATGCTAGTTGCAACTATTATTTCGTTTCATATTTGGCCTTACATCACTTCGTTATTAAGTGGTGATTTTTTAAATTTTTTTACCTATTTTTAAATACGCCCCTGTAGGCAAGTCCCCCAAGATAATTTGACAAAACTGGGTAGCTGAGACAGTAGCTATGCTTGTTGCAACTATTATCCCGTTCCATATTTGAGATAGTAGCTATGCTAGTTGCAACTATTATTTCGTTTCATATTTGGCGTTACATCACTTCGTTATTAAGTGGTGATTTTTTTAATTTTTTTACCTATTTTTAAATACGCCTCTGTAGCAAAGCCCCCAAGATAATTTGACAAAACTGAATAGCTGAGGTAGTAGCTATGCTAAATGCAACTATTATTTCGTTCCAGCTTCGTTACTAAGTGGTGATTTTTTATTTATTTTTTTACCTACTTTTAAGTACGCCTCTGTAGTCAAGTCCCCCAATATAATTTGACAAAACTGAATAGCTATAGTAGTAGCTATGCCAGTTGCAACTATTAACTCGTTTCATATTTGGTGTTGCATTGCTTCGTTACGAAACGGTGATTTTTATAATTTTTTTATCTATTTTTAAGTATGCCCTTGTAGCCAAGTCATAGCCATAGTAGCTATGCTAGTTGCAACTATTGTTTCGTTTCATTTTTGGCGTTACATCGCTTCGTTACTAAGTGGTGATTTTTTAAATGTTTTTACTTATTTTTAAGTACGCCCCTGTAGCCAAGTCCTCCAAAATAATTTGACAAAACTGGATAACTGGGATAGTAGCTATGCTAGTTATAACTATTATTTCGTTTCATATTTGGCGCTACATCGCTTCGTTTTTACCTATTTTTAAGTACGCCTTTGTAGGCAAATCTCCCAAGATAATTTGACAAAACTGAATAGCTGAAGTAGTAGCTATGCTAGTTGCAACTATTACTTAGTTTCATATTTGGCGTTACATCGCTTCGTTACTAAGTGGTAATTTTTTATTTTTTTTTACCTATTTTTAAGTACGCCCCTGAAGCCAAGTCCCCCAAGATAATTTGACAAAACTGGGTAGCTGAGGTAGTAGCTATGCTAGTTGCAACTATTATCGCGTTCCATATTTGGCGTTACATTGTTTCGTTACGACGCGGTGATTAAAAAAAAATACCAATTTTTAATTACGCCCCTGTAGACAAGTCCCCCATGATAATCTGACAAAAATAAATAGCTGAGGTAGTAGCTATGTTTGTTGCGTCTATCATCCATCATATTTGGCCTTACATCGCTTCGTTAATAAGTGATTTTTTAAATTTTTTTTTACCTATTTTTAAATGCGCCCCTGTAGACAACTCCCCCATGATAATTTGACAAAACTGAGTAGCTGAGATAGTAGATATGCTAGCTGCAACTAGTACCCTGTTCCATATTTGGCGTTACATCGCTTCGTTACTAAGTGGTGATTTTTTTAATTTTTTTACCTATGTAGCCAAGTCCACTAAGATAATTTGAGAAAATCTGAATAGGTGAGGTAGTAGTTATACTAGTTGCAACTACCATCTTGTTTCACTTTCGGCACTACCTCACTTCGTTACTAAGTAATGATTTTTTTAATTCCTTTTTTGAAGTACGCCCCTGATTCCGCTTCACCAAGTTAATTTGACAAAGCTAAATAGATAGTGGCTATGCTAGTTTCAACCATTGTGCCGTTTCATATTTGGCAATATATCGCTTCCTTTATAATCGATGATTTTGTAAATTTGTAAGAAAGTCCGTTAAGAAAAATTACAAAACTTATGTGAATGACATTCATGGGTTTCTTTGGACAATGTTTTTTTATACTTTGCTTTTTTGTATGCGCCTGTAGCTCGCCCCTCCCCATAAGACCATTGAAAAAGCTGAATAGCTTAATAGGTAGCTATGTTAGTAGGTTGGTTGCCCTGCGGTCATGCTCTGTTTAGTTTTTGTTAATTTTATCGAATATTTGTTTGGTCCACTGTAATTTATGTAAATATGAATATGCAGATGAAGATAACTTCAACCACATATAAAACTGCCCCACTCATTCATGAATATGTAAGCTTTTGAAAATTGGTAATTGTTTAAATAAAAAAAAAATTTGGTCGTTTAGAATATTTTTTTTATAATTACGATATGTTTAGATTTGACTTTCGGGGGACAGGGGAAGTTAATTGAAACCGATGCGGCCCCCCCCTAAGGCCGAGTCCTAAAGCCGCCACTGACACACAACCGCTCACGTTAGCAAGTATCATATGTCAAGCGGAAGCGCAATTCAATATTATCTCAAAATTAATTTCAACTTTCCCAAAGTACTGACTAAATGACTTTTGAGCGACTGTGATGGAAATTATTTAGTGGGCCGCTGACGAACATCAGTTTTTGCCAAAAAAGTTGTTTCGCCAATATTAATTTGATGTTGAATCGACGGAGAAGAATCTTCATCTTAAATACAACGGACTTTTGTTGTTGGGCCATTGAGGAAAAAATTACATCTCTCCGATACTGGAGCATACATTATTGACTCACTGAATAACTTCAGTTGGTGTGCCAACACAGATGTTTTGCCAATACTAATTCGATTATGAATCGACGTAGAAGAATCTTCATCTTAAATACAACAGAGTTAGTTGTTCAGCCATTGCAGAAAAAACTACGTTTCTCCGATATTGGTTCACTAACTATCTTCAGCCAAAAAGTTAATGCCATCGTCCCACTTTTTTGTTTATTTTTTGTTGATTTATTTTATTTCTTCGGATGTATTTTTGTTAGGATGTATATATGTCATGGTTTTTGGAGCACAAAAATATATTTTTGGTTTTATTTATGGACATATTTTAGAATTTAAGTAACTAGTTAGATGGAGACCACCTACATTGGAGCAATGACTAATATCATTCATTATGCCAATATATATTTTTGTTACTGCTCTAGCAACGGTTTACCGTTGGACCAATGATGTGGTATATCGATTAAAAAGTTACCGGCTAGACATCTGCCACCTTCATTGGTCCATTGAACGAATAATTGAAACTTTATATTGGGCCACTATTTATCCCAAGCAACATTCTTCTGACTTCCAACTATTGGTTTACCCAAGTGACGTTGCATTAGGTAAATATTTTGTCGCATTTCTTTTCTTCGATTAAAGTTAGGTGGCGACGTCTAATCGTTCCTAATGCCGACGTCGATAAGTAACAGGTAGCGCAGCCAACGACGCTCAAACGTCGGCAAATACAACAATAACAAAATGTAAGACGTTCGTTGGGCGTCGGCCTGCATCCCCAATTTGGTATTTACAAATTATTGGAATAACTGACGTAATGGCAACGTCCGGGAATACATACCAACAATGTACTAAAGAAAACTTATCTAAAACTTCACGTCCGGTTCATCGCACCTACTGACGTTTTATGTAGTATAAAAGTACACCCCAATTTTTACTAGCTTTTTGGTTATATGCTATATTTTCTTTTGTTTTTTAAGTCATGCCTTAAAATGATTTTATCTTTTTATTTTAATTATTATTTAAAATTAATTAGGAAAAAATTTAACTTTATTTTTATAAATTTTCTACATTGGTTAACTTTTAAACTTTTGTTTTATTATAGAATAGTTATTTAACAAGTAAAATAATATGTGTATTCGACTACATTCTACAGTAAGTATTATATCGTATTATCATATCTCATACCGAGGGGTTATAACCACTGTTGGCAATCATGTCCCAAATATTATCCGTGCGCAGTCCCTGCAACTACCTAATTCTCACCAAACCCTGGCTTGCATACCCTAAGAGTCCCTGATGGGAGTCTTTAGAAATCTCCCGGCAGTCCTTTGCAATCATTAACAATTCAACAAAATTGGCAATCGGAGCATGTCACATTTTCTGAACGCTGTGAAAAAGTAAAAAATAAACACATTGGAAGTTCAAAACTCTAGTTTACTCTCAAGTTTAACATTACAATACAATAAAATACAATACAAACATTTTATTGCCAACAGATCATTACATGAATTGAAAAGCAACGTCAAAAAGAAATGTAGATCTTAAGATACTTATGAAATAGACATTATTGAATTAAATGTAAATTATATACATATATATAAAGTAAATAGGGCTTCACATGATGAAGTCAAAAGGCGCATTTACACAGACAAACTTTCCTTTGATGTTGAAATGCCGACAAACATTTACACGAGCTTGTTGAGCAAAATGTTTAAAGAAAAGTTCGAGCAAAATCTCGTACAAAAAGACTCATGGAAATTTTGGAGAGAATGTTAAGCAAAATTTGTTTGAAGAAATGTTGGTATAGAAATTTCTTACAAATTCAAAATATATATTGTTATCGGAATTCATTGAACTTAACTGAAAATAGAAAAGGAAAGTTTTAAAACAAGGTATTTTTTACCTCATAAGCAACTTCGATTGATTTGATTTTTATAGGAGATATGCCAGTATACTTGTAACTTTTTTGGGGTTGGAAAAAAACGAGAATAAAAAAATAATAATTGGCTATTTATTGCTGTTGCCTGTAAAATGTAACGAGAATAAGCTTAAAAAAATATCTCTTTATTTTACTTCCTAGTTTAAAACACAATACAATAATAATCAAGTCAAATTAAAAAACCTATATACATTTTATTAAATCTCAAATATATGAACAAAAGCACGTTCGGTCTAAAGAATACCCGTTTATTACCCACTTTTACAACCCTACGAGCCCGACCCTTGTCTAAAAAATATAATTTAGCAGTAATAGACCAGACTTTTCAATCGGAATGTTTCTCCTTTGCATATTGTTTGTTCAGTGTCAGTAATCGACTTTGATTATTACATTAAATTGACAGTAAATATCTATCTTCAGCATTTTCATGAACCTTTTGCTTTTTTAAGCAACCCTTGGGGCCTTAAACTAACTTGGTAAATCTGGTGTGAGGAATTAAAAAAAAACAATCAAAGCTAAGGGCAAAGTAAAGTTACAAAAATATGTTTAAAAAAAATCCCCCCCCCCACCACTCCTCATAGTCGTGAGGCGCGGATACCGCTTAAAAATGCAATTTTTGGGTTTTTTGCCGTTGGTTTTTGAATTTAGGAAAAAAGTCCTTGGAAATAAAAAAAAATCTCAAGAAAATCCCAAAAAAACCCCCGGGCAAAAAAATCCGGGAAAAACCCTAAGAAAAAAATATTATAAGTAACCCTAATCCATGTGACAAAACTGATAGTCAAAAATAATGTTTCGCTTGCCGTCGGCTTTTTTTCACAAAAATTTAAAATAAAAGTTGGTGTTCCATTTTTTTAAAGAATTGAGATCACTGATCACTGATGTGAAATTTTATTTAATCTCATCTTTAAAAATATGTTTCCAAAACAGATAACAATTATTTGCTCAAAAATTTACCCGAACAAAATGTTCAAAGAAATGCTCACAAAAATGTTCACGCAAAAAATTTTAGATTTTTTGCACGAGCTTTTGTTTGAGCATGTTCGTCTGTGTAATTGCGCCTAAATGAGTAATACTGTTTTTGTAGTGCGAAGATAGGTAGCTCTTTCTTAAAACGATGTAAAGACTCTATGTCTCTGATTCTCTAAGGCAACATTCCATATGCTTTTGCATATGCATTGTCTACCGCCTTCAAACTGTTTAATGACACTCATAAATTCCTCCTGTTGAAAAAACAATATTTTCAGACTTCATCCTAAGGTTAGTTGCGTCAAGGCATTGTCCAATTGCTGTATGCTCTCCTAAAATTAAAAAAAAAACTAAAGAAACTAACCATTAAACTTAACGTAAAATCAGTCAAATTATTTGGCATCTGATTATAGCTTATAATATCTGTTGTTAATTTAGTGTGTCTTATTATACTCTATATTTTGGGTGTATTTTTCTAAATAAATAAAAATAAAGTGAGTACGAACCTGTCCCTTTTGTGTAAGTTGATTACTCTCATATTATGCTTATAGGTATTCCATTGTCATCATAGTATTATGCTTGTAGGTTTAATAAAGCTAGACTTATTTGCCAATCGCAGCCTCTGTTTGTCGCTTAGTGCAGTAGTCATTATATGATTGATGCACAAAAACGGCTTATGTCCAAATTCGGTACTTTTTTCTTAAGATTCGGTACTTTTTTCATAAGAGTCTTTTTTTCTCTGATTAATAAAAAATTTATTTTTGTTTTTTAACGAGCTATTTCAAAGGCACATTTCGCGTATAGTCTGATTGATGCACAAAAACGGCTTATCTCCAGATTCGGTAATTGTTTCTTAAGGGTCTTTTTTTCAACCCCATACACTCTGATATATAAAAAATTTATTTTTGTTTTTTAAAGAAATGTTTAACAGGAACATTTTGCGTATAATCTGATTGATGCACAAAAACAGCTTATGTCCAGATTCGGTACTTTTTTCTTAAGGGTGGCTGTTTCGATCCCATAATCTTTGATAAATAATATTTTTTTTCGATAATTTTAAAGATCATAACAACCGAAAGATTTTTTGTCTTACACAGTTTTATGCAAAATCGCATTTAAAGGAAGTTTTATCTATTTTTATTATTTTTAAGGTTTGGGGGTGTTTTACCCTCTTAGAATAATTAAAAATACGATTGGGTTGTCTTAAGCCTTTCTATGGATGACAAGTATAAAATATTGGCAATAATATATAATAAAATTACGTTAATTTTGTCAATAACTCTAAAAATAGTGTTGGGCGCAACTATTTATCTGGTCGACTGTGATTTCGCGCGACCGGAGCTGTTTTCGAATTTAAATCCGAATCTGTCTTCAGCCACATGAAAATATAGCCTTTCGTAGATGCTAAGAAGCAGTCTAATGCTGTTTACACCTCCAAACAAGGCATCGAGGGAGGCACATAGAGCTATAGGCTCTACTAAAAAGACAAAAATTTTTAGTCAACACTTATTGGAAACATCGAGTGAATATTATACTGTTCATTCCAAATTCTATGGTCCGATGCCTCAGGTATTGTATGGTCTAATTTCATCATGGCTTTCACTGTCAAAAAACTGGCCCGATTGAATGTGGAATGAAGTGTACTTAGTCGTATTTTGACTCTCTAGAGAAGGCACAGGAAAGAATGTATAATTTTTATATTGACTGCCCACTTGTTTGTTTATCCTGTCTGGTGGGTATGGACGTCCTTATTTTCCAAGGAACAGTGCAGATGTTGTGGAAAGTGTCTTTTGAGAATTAACTGCTGATCGCTTCCATCGAAGTATAGTCAACGTTTTACCGTAAAATACTCAAACTGGCGATATATCTAAAGCAAGATATCTCTTTTTTCCCACGTTTAGAAACTAATTTTTGAGGAAAAAATACTAGGTATTTTAGGGTTATGTTAAATGTCAAATGTCTGTGGACCCCGAACGTCAGGATTTTCATACGTCGAATGGCCGTCCGGCCAATACGCTATGGAGGTCAGATTCTGTTCCGTAGAAGAGACGACGAGGCAATGATGATTTACGTCCACTTTAGGTGAAGAAATGTCGAAAGTTGTATTAGATCGTAAATAAGTACAGAGAAGTGGTGATCCGGTCCAAATTAGTTATTACTTAGTATAGAATAGGTCAGTCAATTAAATCCACCATTATGGACCCCGCAGTCTGTCTGCCATTGCACAAAAACACGATTACCTTTAAGTTTTATGAGTTTTATTTAACTTGTAAGAAGTCGTTTTGGACTAAAGTTCCTTTTTTGGGTATCTTAAATTTATTTTCTAGTGCAATTACTAAATTTTTTGCAAAAATATTATTTATTTTTTATTTTTTAATTTTTCTGCTTTTTTTTAGTGCATTGTTGCTCATACTTTATCAGTAAACTAATCTTCTTTTACAGTTTTTAAGTGTAGAAAGCAATATTTTTCAGTTATAAATATTATTATAAGTACTTTAACCTCAATAAAAATAATAAAAATGAACACCATAATTAGTTTACTTATTTGTACTCCTGATGAAAAATTGTTCCAAAATAATTTACCTGTATTACACGTTCATTTTACTTGCAATTAGGTCTCGCTACTCGACGTAGTTGCATTAGGTCAGGTCAAGTCAGCTGCGGACGAGGTCGAAATAACGTTGCATCCCAACGTCCGGTTGTCTGGCCCGCGTAATGTTACGTGAGCATGACGTACAAATGCTACTTGGGATGCGTATCAAATTGTTTATAGGGTAATTACCATGAAACGCCAGTAAATCCGCCATATGACCGAACACTGAAACAGTACTGCGATCTAGATACAACCTTGAACTACGCATTTCTCTCTCAAAATTAATGAAATAGAAACGCTTAGAAAGCAAGATTTATCGGACATTGATTTCCTTGGCCGGGGTGCCCAAATCTTTAGAAAAAAGAAAACCTAGTTTTTTTCGCTCAAGCAGGGAAATATAAAAAGAATAATGCAGTCCAGAGGAAATTTTTGAGAATTGTGACAAAAATATTATTACAAGAGCTTTTTTTATCGAAAATTTTGAAAATTCCTTCAGATGTTTTATTTGGAAATTTCAAAAACCCATCAAAATTTCAGCCAATTCTGACCCTTAGTTTTCCCTTTGCACCCTGGCAAAGTTGTAGTAGTAATATCTGAGGAGGAATTATGGCCTTAAACATTTTCTTCGGCCGGCCGTCGATGACTGCCGTCAGGGCCCTTGTTCTTGATTTGATCAAAAATTTGATAGAAATGAGTACTCTTTCGCAGATTTCCACCAATCGCAAAGCTATAAACTGTCACGAGTTCTCTCAAAGTCAATTCAATCAAATATTACTCCACTGCTCTGTATACTAGTACACGGTAATAAATGAAAATTGTGATTCACTCAGAAGCCTTTGAGTGAAAAAATATTCGACTAAAATTAAATGAAGTTAAGTGAATTAAGTAGTGTAAGTATTGTGTGAAAAGTTTATGACACTGACAGTTTATATGTCAAAAAACTTCACTCAATTTTTCGTGGACTTGTTTTAACGAAATTTTTTATCAAAACGAGTTCAAGAAATATTGAGTGAAATTTTTGAATATTTAACACAATTTTTGTGAAAACCATTGACACAATATCTGAACTTTTCAATGTCATAAACTTTTCACACAATTCTGAGTTAACATACGCTATAGTTAGTGACTTTGACTACATTTTGAGTAAGATATTTTTTCACTCAATGACCATTGAATGGGTGAGTCGGGTCGACATCTGCGAGAAAGTACTCCTTTCTATCGAGTTTCCTAAATATCAAATTAATCTAAAATATTAAGAAATTGCTCTCTCCACGTATCTCCCCTTCCCGACAAGCTATCATAGACGGCGGATAGATAACCTAACCTGGTTTAACATAGATTTGTCTGTTTGAAAGTTTGAGACAATGATGTGTTTGAAATTAACTCTGTGTTTCGGACTTCCATTGTTTATATTTTATTTATACACGACGTTTCGATCAGAGATTGTACTGATCGAAACGTCGTGTATAAATAAAATATAGACAATGGAAGTCCGAAACACAGAGTTAATTTCATAGATTTGTCTATCCAAGTTCATGTCGCAGCTCTTTTGAGTCAGCATCGGAAACGCATAGATGGGAACCAGGTGCTAACGGGTTAAAAACGCATGCGAAGCTATAGCTTCAGAACATTTTTTTTGCACGTGGGTAGAAACAGTACTTTTACAAGTAGCGACTAGAGCGTACTTTTTACAAAAGTGGGGTTTTAAAGAACTAGCGCAGCGAGTGTTAAAAAAAAAGAATAACAAACGGATAAAACATACAAAAAACCAGAACACAAAAACCATTTTAATGCTACAAATCAAGGCCGGCCATGGCGCTATACCTACTGCGTTTTCAAATTTCGCACCATATCCTACACTGCTTACAGATCACTCCCAGGGGTCGTATTTTCGAAACCATACGAAATTATTCGCATGCGACTACTTCCGTCTCTTCCTATACCGTATAAAAAAGGAGGCAAAAGATATGCCGATATGCTGATTCATGGGTAGTACGTGCAAGAATAACCAGTTTTTCATGCGAAACAACACGAATGCCTCCACCCACTCGTGCAATATTGCGTTAAACCAGTCGAATTCGAACGAGGTCCACACATACCGGCTTATCTTTCGCCTCTCATTTCACACGGTATAGAAAGAGACTGACATAAAAATTGTTGATTATTCAGTATACGTATGCGGATATTTTCGTATGGATTCGAAAATCAGACCCCAGCCAGAAGCAGTGACGTCACAATTCTGTACGGGAGTGATCGTAAATCAAATGCGTTTAGGCTCTCAAATTCATTACATAACCCCAGATTTTATTTTTTTGTTTGAACTTTTCGGGATATATATTCGTAGGGCCCCCTAGAGGGTTATGCAAAGGGTGTTCAGTAGTGTGATTCCACAGAAAGCTTTACCACTTTGTCTGGCTATTCGTGCACTTTTTGCACAAAATTCATATTTTTTGCCTTTTTTTAAGGCACATTAAGACTTCGTAAACTCGTCTGTTTTTCAAAAAAGTTTCCATAAACCTTTAGCTGATAAGAACAGATTGATCTTTTATTTTTCAAAAAAATAGTTTTACAAACAGAAAGTTTCGAGAAGTATGGAAAAAGAAACTTAAGGATACTTAAAAATTGCGATCACCTTATTTTAAAGTAAGTAAACAAATTCATTTTATGAAGTAAATTAGGAATTGATTGATTGATTAATTCATTTGTGAGTGTGTCAGTATGGCACTGTCCACCGCGACCTCTATTAGGTCTGTTGTGGCTCACTTTTAACATTTTTTTGTTGCTACAGAATATTCAGCCCCTTAAACAGGCTCGCAACTTCCTTTGGTGAAGCAATGGCCGAACATTCCCACAGCACATGTCTGGCCGTCTCATCATACTCCATACAGAGCCTACATTCCTCACCTAGGCCCATTCTGTGTAATGGTACTTTCAGCCTGCAGAGTCCGGTGTATAGATCAACCATTGTCTGCCTGGTGAGCTCATTGAGTTTCCCCGCCCTCTTCCTGAAAGGTTCTGTAATGAACTCTTTGGAATGTGCCAGTCCCGGTATTTCTCTCCAGTATTGATGGAACTTATTCTCCATCCAGCCTGAGAGAGCAGTGTTGATTGTGTTGTATGCTATTCCAAGGGCTGGTTCGGGACCAACAAAGACGGCAGAGACCGCTTCGCGACCAGTCTCATTTCCCCGATGCCCAGAATGTCCCGGAATCCATACCAGCGCACAGTGTTTATTCGCCCAAGAATATTCAGTGTGTCCTGGCAGCTCCTATAACGGTTTTCGATGAGCACCTATAGAGCCTTAAGCGCCTTAAGGGCCGCTTGACTGTTGGAGAGTGTCTTTATTGATCTGTTGCGCCAGTTATCATCTATTATCCAACGTGCGCTCATTTCAATGGCGAAGAGTTCCGCCTGGAAAATTGTAGCCATTCGACTATGTAGAATCCTGATATTTTCCCGGCTACAATAAGCTCCGGATCCGGATCCAACGCCTGAAGGCATTTTGAATCCGTCAGTGTACCAGCAGCTATCTTCACCTGAGAAACTTATTCTGTTTGTCGTCCAGTCCTCCCTATCTGGGAGAAAAGTGTTGTATAGCTTTTTGATGTTTACTGTTGCGGGCATTAGATCCGGTAGCAGCCCTAGAATGCAGTGGCTCTCATTGCCCGCGTTAAAGGGTTTGGTACTACTTGCCTTGCCCTGCCACCCCATTGGTTGGCTATGATTATGTAGGTTGCCTTCATAGCCTCTTTCTCCAAGACAAGGTGTAGAGGAGGAAGGTTTAGAAGGCATTCAAGCGCCGCTGATGGTGTAGTGCTCATAGCACAACATATTACCATACTTGCTTGACGTTGGATGCTTGTTAGTTTGGCACGAGCCAGCGTTTGCCTGCCCTTCGTGTACCAAACTATTGCCCCGTATGTAATCATGGGTGTAACTACCGTGATATAAAGCCAGTACATTTGTTTGGGGCGTTAGCATTGGCCCAAGACTTATCGCAAATTAGGAATAGGATTGTAATTAAAATTACACTTTCTTTTAGGGAAAGGTACTATTCGGCGCGACCGATTCGGTGCGGCTGACTCGGCACGGAAAAAAATTCTGCGCGACCGATTCGGCGCGATGGCAGATATTTTTTTCTACCTAACAAAAAATATTTTTAAAACACAACTCTATATTTCATTCATTTCATCAGAGTGCACTTTTAAGTTTGTGCTTAGGGTTTTTATTTAGGGGTTGGGTTTTTATGTTGAGTTTAAGTTTGGGGTTTTTATGGTGGGTAGGGTTGGGTTGGAGAACGGAGAATTTGGAATAAACGCACACTATTCTTTTTTGGATTAATCTCGGATCACTCGGGAGCAGTTTTTGAGCGTAGTTCGAAAGGGTTATTAATTTTTTGGCAATTTTTCGGCATCTTCAACCAAAAAAGCCATGAGTTTCTTATTTGCGGACACCAAGTAAAATCATGTCTTCGATGAAACTATTAAAAAGAAAATTTAACATCAGCGACCAAAAATTCAGTGTTTTGTAATTTACCAAAACCGTGTTAATAACATTTTGGATACGTCTCGCATTTTCAGTTGGACCGCAGTGTTAAACCTAGTTTAAATTAACTGGTGTTTAAAATGTGCTCCAAAGAGCTAAAAATACCAATTTGTCGCATGCTAAACAAGTTAAATTTAAATTAGATTTAACAGTACGGTGCAATTGGCCCTTAAGAAAGTAAAACTTTCTGGCCTTGTAACGTTTTTATATTTTTCAACATGCGACGTTTGTATATTTTCCTTTTGTTTTCTGTGAGTGGATGGATGTGTATTTTCGCGAACGGTTTATGTACCTCTCCTACCCTAGACGTAATAAACGAACGATTCAGATGAAAAAGATCAATCCGATGTAAATACCGAACGCGGTTAGTATTTAATTATTCAACTTTATGTGAGCGTATCTCCTTTAGTTACGCTTGTTCCTGTTGTATTATTTATAGCTGTCATTTTTGTCGAAAAAAGTGTAATTCGGTAAGGACTAATCGAATAAGTTAATGCTGGCATCCATCATTGGTGAAGGGGGCGCGTGTGTCGCAATAATAGACACTTGAGAGACTTCCAGTTAATAATAACACGTATCCCTTACGGGAGTTTTTTTTTTAATGGCCAAAACATGAATTTTCATGTCACTAAAGAAAAAAAATATTTGCGGTAATTTTTCGTCAAAACTCGAGAACATGATCCATTTTATAAGAATCACTTAAAAAGTTGGTTGATATTAACCAGGAAGCCGAAAATAACCTCAGAATCACCAAATGTAAGTGTCCGAAACGTGTCACCAGAGGAATTTTTAGTTTTTAAACGCATATATTTTTAAGATTAGAAAAGGTAACAATAAGGAGGCATACATTAAATTAAACTTTAAAGTTTCTAGAATCCTAAAAAATCATTTTTTGACTAGTAGTAGTAAAATTAATTCCAGCACAAAAATTAATAGTTTGACACCAAGTTTTTGTAATCGTCCGAAACAACAGAATTTTCCCTAAAGAAATTGAATTTGAAGTTGCAACGTTGACATTTAGTTAATTTAAAGCTTTTAATGTAAACAAGTGGGTGGTAAATCTTGCCGATGAGTATTTTTTATATGTTATTAATAGTAACTTAAAAAAATATTTATTTACATAGTTGTCACAAAAAAACTTGTAATGCCCGAATCATGAAATTGCCACGATACTGTGCCGAATAAACAAAAAAAAAACACTATTTGGACAAAAATGTCGGGAAAACGAATTATCATAAGGTCAAAAAATTATATAAATAACAAATGGCAAAGTTTTGTTTAATTGTACAAAACGAAATGTAAGCATCGGAAACATCATTTTTGAGTGTTTCGGACGGTTACGGTTCTGTTTCAGACAATTACACTACGTACATGTATGGATATACGTAGTATTTTTTCAATTTGATTTATTAAAATATACTTTTTGTGAACATTTTCATGGGCGATGTCTGAGGCCACAACAAAAAAAAGTCATTTTCCTACGACCTGGAAAGGTATACGTCAAACTGACGTTAAAGGTAGGTGGACCTGTCAACCTTACTTTCCCGCACGATTGTTGTAATAGGTAGTTATTATCCTAAAAAGTGCGGAAAGTTAATCTTTCCCGTACGCGACCGCCGTTGACCCGAAAGAAGCGGAGCGGAGCATGAGTTAGGACCAATATTTTTTCTACGACCAATCAAAAATTAAAAAAACCGATAATAAAAAATCCGAGTGCGGGAAAAACACTTTCCCGCATTCCGTGCGAGAAATTCTCGGGGTAAATTCATTCCCACACTCAGTGCAGGAAAGTGACACTTTCCGAACTAAAATCCGATCGGGAAAGTAGTGTTTCCCGCACGGTCGTAGAAATAGTTATTATTTTAAGGTATATAATATCTTGAATTAAAATATATTGTCCTTTGTGTCCATGTGTATGTGGAAGATTCATCTTTATTACTAATTATTGCTGACCCGCTTTGAGTTTTATTTATATTTTACATGTCTTTGACGTTTTAAGCTTCGTATTTGACTTTTTTGTTATGTTTTATGTTATTCTATCTTATCTAGTCCACTGTAACCTAATGATATCTACGGTTCCTTTTACCTATACTTGAAATATTAGACTGAGTTTTTGTTTGTTTATTAGTAGTTCGTATTTTGCTTATATATGTATTTCTTTTTTTAATTTCTTTTTTATTTTTTGCATTGTATTTTAGTTAGTTTTAGGGGACCGAACTGAAATCAATTTTAATTGTTTTCGGCTCCTTTTTGTTCCTTAATTTTTATTATTATTATTATTTATTTTATTGTACCATTGATTATTTCTGTTGCAAACAAATACATTATTTATATTTATTTATTTATTTAAAGTGAAAATCGTGCGTTACATTAAAAATTGTGCGGAAAAGTAAAAATCGTGCGAAAAAGCAACAAACGTGTAGAAAACTAAAAATCGTGCGGAGAAGTAAAGAAATCGTGCGGAAAAGTACAACTTTCAAAACGAAAAATCGTGCGGAAAAGTGACTTTTCCGCACGCGCGTAGGAAAAATACTTTTACGCACGCACATTTGTTCAATGAACGTTTGATGTTTATGATGGCGTGCACAAAAAATACTTTTACTCACGGCGTGCGGGAAATGCAACTTTTTCTTACTAGCGTGCGTAAAAGTGCACTTTTAAGCACGCTAGTAGGAAAAAGTACTTTTCCACTCATGTCGGGAAAAGTAGTTTCAACCCATTTTGTACAAATAATTACAGAAAATAGTGTTCGTAGAAAAAATAGCATAACTCGTAAGAAAGTGACTTTCTAACCACACACGCGTGAAATTTGTCACTTTATTTGTTATGTTAGAAACTATTAAAGTGGGAGCCAGATTTCCCTGTTTTTGAGATACAGACCATCCAATCGCGTATTTTTTTTTGTGACAACTTCTTTGCATAAAAGAAAAAAAAAGTATATTGGTTAAAGTTATACCTCATAATAAGGAAAATATTTGATAATAATTTAGTAGGAAATTAAAAAACAAATTAAATTAAACGGTTTTTTTTTTCTGGTATTTAAAAGAGGATTCTGTCCTAATATTTTTTTAAGTTCTTCTATTGCAGGGGTTTTTTGTTACGGTCCGTATCTCCTTGTGTATGTTTTTTAAAAACATATTGGAAAAAAATTTGAATCATAATAAAGTATACTATTTCTTTTGCTGTTGGTAATATTACCCTTTTTTTAAGAACGCTATGGATAGAAGGTAGAAAAAATAAAAAAACTGAAAGAAAAACTTAAAAAAGATAAAGAGGATGCATCATATTACAAATAACATTTTTAAAAAAATGAATCAGCAAAAAAGATCAGATTAAAATCAAAATTTCAGTTAAAGATATAACGTGCAAAGCGGAAGAAAAATCCCCGAGGATCATTTTTGAAAATAAAACATTTTAGTTCTTTAGTTTCATTTTTTATTTTACATTAAATAGCCTAACGTAATTGTCCGAAACCCCTGACGTATAAAATTCAATCGACTTTTATGTGTCCATATATTTATGAATATTTTTTTTTTATGTTATCAAGTAAGTATCAAAGAAAATTTTCAAAAAATACAAAAATGTATTATTTACTTTAAGGATTTGTAGATAATATATTTATTTTTTCCCAGGAAACTTAGAAAATTGAATTGAATTTAAAAAATTATTATTTTCCTACAGTCAGAAATTACAAAACAACGACATGACCTCAGAAAACTGCCTCTCCAGCAAAAAAAATAAAAGTTATTTGGTGCTTTTGTGAAATCAGTAAAGGTAGAACCTTAACAAAACCTGCGACATCTTTATTTTTGCTTGATTTCAACTTTTATTTTTTTGCAACAAATTTTTGAAAGAGGCCATTTAGAAAAAGACTCCCTTATACGCATAGGATAATATATTACTACATCACTTTAAAAAAAACATGAAAAATTGATAATTAAAATTAATTAAAATTAATAAAACCAGGTTAAAATACAAAAACGAGATAAAAATAGTACAACCAAACAAACAATATAAACAATTAACAAAAATAAATACTGAAAAATTTTAAGATTGTCGGTAATGGCATCTTAGCTCTGGAAAAGTGGTCTACACGTGTCTTGCTATTTAGCAATGTCTTAAAGTCTTTGTTTGAAAGTTTTTGATTGATTGATTGAAATAAGCTTTATTGTCATAAAGATTACAATAAGTTCTTAAAATAACCTTGTAGACAAAGCAATGTAAAGTGAAATACATACAATAATATTAAACTTACACTTATCTAAACTTAACTTTACAAGTAGAAGAAAACTACAGTCCTAAAATTATAATTTGGTCGGAATACGAAAATAAACACGTTAAAATAAAGTATAAAAGAACAGAAAAATGTTAAGATATTTTTGTTAAATTAAAGTTAAAATAAAAACATTATATATAAATAAATAAACCAACAAAATAAGAAAAATAAAAATATTCAGTCAGACAGGTAGTCAGGAATGTCAATATTTGTTTACAAAATATTATATTTTCACTTAGTGAAGGACATGATTGATTAGCCCTCAATAAAATATTCTTCAATTCTATAGTAAGCTTTGTTTTCCAAGAAATTTTATACAAGTTTTCTAAATTTTTTGTGATTTTTTATAGCTCGTATAGACAAGCTTAGTGATTATACATTTTTATTCCCAAGTATATAACAGAGTTTCTTGTCATGGCCAGTCGTGGAATAGGCAAAGGTATATTTTCAGACTGTCTTGGTTGTCTTGCAATGAAATGATCATAATTTTGATATTTTTTATGAACTAAGCACACTGTTTCTAGGATAATAGTGGCTTGCAGTGTTCAAATGCTCTTTTTTTATGTAAGTAACGAATTGCCCTTTTTTGTAATATAAAAACAGAATCAAACAGATAATCTAAACAAAAACCCCAAAACGCCGCTCCATAGCGTAACAAAGAGTCTACCAAAGCAAAATATACCATTCTAGCTGATGAATAGTTTAGTTCTTTAGCTGCTACTTTTACTGCAAAACAGGCAGATGCTAGTTTAGATTTTAGTTTCTCAATATGCTCCTTAAACTTAAACTCTTTGTCCACTACTAAGCCCAAAAACCTGGTGTGTGTCACACATTCTATGTTGTGAGAGTCCATATCTATAGATTTCATTTCAAATTTGAAAGATATGATATTCGTTTTTTTAATGTTAAGGCACAAACCATTTGCTTCGCACCAGGATTTAATCTTTATAAGGTCATTCAACATGACTTCCTCTAGATTCTCCCCAGGACCACGACCCAACACAGAGCCCTGGGGAATGCCTCTTAAGATAGTTAGCTCATCGGAAAGTTTTCCCTTTATCTTCACAATTTGAGTTCTTTCAGACAAGTAAGAAGTTGGCCATTCTAATGCCTCATTGTAGAATCCATAACACCTTAGCTTACGGAGCAGTATCCCGTGATCTACGAAATCAAATGCTTTGCAGTTTTTAGACATTTTGGAAAGTTTCCGGACCCAAAAGATAGATTAATTAATTTTTCCAAAGTTTTAAACGTAGAATCGTTCAGGTTTAAAATACTTTTTGTGGACAAGCCATCAATACCACAGGCATTTTTGTTTTTTATTGATTTAAGAGTTTCTTTGATTTCGTTTATATTTGTTGGATAAAATTTAATTTTCTCTGTAACATGCAAGTTTTTAAGGTAATCAAGTGGATCAATATATGAGGACAAAGCTGATGTTAACTTTGTATCTATTGAACAGTAAAAATTATTCATTATGTTTGGTTCAATGATGTCTGGTTGTTTTTGTGAAGAGTTCATTTTTCCTCTAGGGGCATTTATAATATTCCAGTTTTCTTTTGCTTTATTGCTGGCGTTTTCCAATTTTTCACTATAATAATGATTTTTTGCTAGTTTAAGTATTTTTTTATATATTTTTCTTTCTTTAAGACAATGATGTGTTTGAAATTAACTCTGTGTTTAGGATTTCCATTGTCTATATTTTATTTATACACGACTTTTCTATCAGTACAATCTCTGATCGAAACAGAGTTAATTTCTTAAATTCTTATCACCTCTCTCGATTTTATTTTAAATTCGAGAGGTGTGCATGGTGCCTGTGTAGCTTCAACGGCCAGGTACAATCCTATGAGTCCCTGATGATTCCTAATAAGGATGAAACATGTCTGTAGGTGTCTGGATTCTCCATTAGACATTGGAGGCCTGGTAGTAGTGAAGTGAGAAACAGAAACGCTTTGTCCGATATGCCACGAGTGTTACTTTAAAACGATTTATATTCATCTATAGTAGTACTTTCTAGATCTGAACTATAAAACAAAATTAAGTCAGCGAGAAATTTTAAATTGTATTCTGAATCGTTTACATTAATTAAACAATCGAATTTTTGGGAAACTTAAAATCTTGAAATCTTGTTTCAAGCGTCTCTATAAGGGTATCCAACGTCAAATAGAATATATTTAGTTTAAAGTCTAGATCTACACTTGGGTGCGCGGTGAGCATGGTATAGCGTAAACATTGATGTGTCCTAATAATAGCATAAATATAGAAGGAAATAGGATATGGACCCTTACGTCACATTACGAACATTTCCAAAAAAATCAATTAAATTTTTGGGCTTTCCAGCAACCTTTTTCGCCTTTCCAAAAAAAACAAATTTCCTGATTTTGTTTTTTATTTTTTGATTTTCCACAATTAATTTTCAATTTTTTTGCAATAAATCACAGAAAGATAAACACTTTTCTGCTACTATTTCAAATCATTGGGAAAACAAGAGCAACATCTTTTTTTGCAAAAGAGAAACAAAAAAAAAACGAACAAAGTCTGATTCATTTATGAAAAATTTATCAGGTGTAATTTTAATAAAAGTTGCTTTGCAAATGTTTTACTAAGTGACATTCGCAGCTTTTTTTGAAGGACGAGGGGATGGGTATTTAGTAGGTATTGGGTTAGATTAGTGTTTATAAAAAAAATATATATTTAAAAGCAAAGGCGTGAATTGTTGATCGTATCTGATTTCAACATTTTTTGTTACCAAAATCAAGTCTTAAAATGTTGAGAAAACCACTACTAAATATGCTTAAATTTAAATTAAATTAATAAATCACGTAATAGCACTGAAGGCAAAAAAAATTGAAGTTTATATGTTAAAAAAGTGGGTTGGGCTATGGTTAGCTGACAAAGATTGGGGGAGGATATTATTAAAATTCTAGATTTGAGCTAAAACTATGCCATGAAAAAATGATTATTAAAAAGAAAAACCTTTAACTTTTTTCTTGTTCTCAGCCCAATAAAAATTTTATTTTAGCGCCGAAATCATAAATCTGACAATTCAATGTTTTGCAGTGTCCATTTTGTTGTTCACGTTTTTGTTTCACTCCGAAGCTTAGGAAAAGGGTTGCAAAGGTAAGGCTAGGTCTAGTTGTTACATATTGCGGCGCGCGTAACTGACGTTTATTATACACTTCTTACAAACAATCTTTATGGCGCCCTTCAAATATAAACTACTTAAAATAAAAATGCTTTATTACGTTTTTTATATTATTGTAATGTTTAATTTGTATAAAATCCTAACCGTTATGTAATGTGTGTAATGTAATGTTTAATGTTTTCCCAGCAAACACAAATCGACAGCATTGAATCGAACTAATGTCGACAACGTCGGCAGTTTGTCGACATCGGCGACTACACGCTAGCACGATGTTGGACAGATTGCGATTTTTAGTTTTCGTTCAGTAATCGACAACTGACGGAGGTCCACATTACTACAGTCGAATTTATGCCGACACCACTTTAGGACCGACGATGGTCCGATTGGAACTTTGTTTAATATCGGTCGAAAATCGGCAGATGACGTTGACCCGATTTAGTATAGTCGACATTATGCCAACCCAAACTTTATCTGCTTTATGGCCGATGATGGTCCGATTGGAACTTTGTTTAATCGGTCGAGAATCGGCAACTGACGATGGCCCGATTTACTATAAACCAGTAGAGATGCCGCTAATGTCACTATGTTCCCTGTACAGTGGAAGATACTATTATATATATAATGAGCAAAGATATTTCAAAACTAGAATGCGGACTTGACAAGATGGTGGTACTTCTCTACAAGAATCACCTCTTCCGCCACTTAAAGCAGCCCGACTGGTTTAGCATCCGCATTATCGAAACTTTGTAGTTTGCCAACGTCGGATCGTGTCAAGCAACCATCGACGGACCTTCGTCAATCACCGACGTCGGACCGCTTTGAGCACCCATTATCGGACCTTTGTGGTTTGCCATTATTGGACCGCTATAAGCTACCACCGACGGACCTTCATCAATCGCCGACGTTAGACCGCTTTAGGAAATCAATATCGGACTTGAATAATTTACCGATGTCGGGCCGAGAACAGCTTGCCTACGTTAGACCGACCAAATTAAGCAGCTATATGGGCGGATGGTCGGTACCATGTGGCTAAACCATATCGAACCTTAATCGTACGGCAACGGTATGCTGATGTCAGCAAAAAGTAAAAGTTACCGTTGGTCCGACGGCAGGCTACAGTCTAACGCTGCGTCGGTAAACATACATCGGGCCTACATCGCCAAGCGGACAAAAAATACTGCTGGTCCGATGTCGTAAATCGACGTCGTGCCGATGACGGCAAATTCGACAATCGACATCGGGCCGACGAAGGCCCGAGGGAACCGTGTTTGCTGGGTTAATACGTAGCTGAGGGCACCCAAAGGGCGCCAAGACCCGGAGGGCGGAGGGGGAGGGGGCGAGGAACCCCCCTGCCCCCCCCCACGCTACGCCGCTCACAACTTATGTAAAATGTATTTTATGTTATCACGGTTTCCAAGATTTTAAATCTTTCCATATTCTTGATCTATGATTCTCCCTGCTGTCACCATACCCGTAGCTCCGAGAAACAAAGAAATTTATAGCGGAAGACAAAATGAGAAAATGACTTTGGGACGCAATGAAAACAATGAAACAAGGTACTGCTTCCATCTTGATAAGATCTTCTGAGACTGTCATAAAATAGAATCAAGCCCCTCGAATATAGTGCAAGAGGCGGTAACATTTTTTGTTTGTTTTGAGCAGCGTGCAGCGCCGTAACAACAGGCCAGCGGGCCCTGGTTCGAAGCAACATCGGCCCCTTCCCCCTCCCCCATCCTGCACTCGTTCCTTTTTTTACTAATTTTTTATTTTTATATTTGGAAACCTCTTTAATAGTGGACGGTTTTGCTCGGAAGAAAAAATAAAAAAGAGTTTAAGACAAAGTATACGTAATTTTAACTAGTTTTGTATTTTTATTTCTCTTACCTACATAGTGACACATTTAAATCATAAACTACCCAATTAAAACTAAAAAATTCAGATAAAATACGAAAATATTTTATGGACAAACACGTTAAAAACTAAAGGTCAAAAGATACAAAAATATAAATAGTACAGAGTGATTCATCATATTTTCTACTCCCTCTTACCTCTCTTATATTGAAGCTGGAAAAAAGTTGCATAACTTTCTGTAAACTTTCAAATGACTTCCTTAAAAATTAGCAGCTGTGTCATCGAAACTTTCAAATTTTGACATTAACTTCTTTATTTTCAATACTACTACTACTACACCCTCTATATTTTTTAAAATTTAGAATGGCCCTTTCTTCTTAATTTTAAAAGTATGTAATTTATTTTGGACGGTTCTCAAATAAAAAGAAAAATACTTTTCCATAAGTAGACAAGTGGTTCTTCGTTCAACACATTACTCTTATGGAAAAATATTTTTCCTTCCACTCGAGAACCATCCAAAATAAATCTAACAAAAAATTTTGGGATCAGGAAATAAAGCCATTCTAAATTTAAAAAAAATACAGGCTGTTTTAAATAAAGAATTTAATATCAAAATTTGACAGGTACGATGACAGCTAATTTTTAAGGACGTCATCTGAAAGTCTACAACAAATTATGCAACTTCTGTACATTAAACTTCTTTTCAGCTCTAATCATAAGGGGGGTGGCAAATATGGTAAATCACCCTGTACGTCCATTAAAAAGCGACGAAGTCAAATGTTGTAATAATTCCCGAGCGGGCAACTTTTTTTTTCAATGGAGAGCACTACCAAATACTGTAACCGATTTTGATACATTTTTTTTGAAATGGTGTCCCTATATATATATGTATATTAATTTAAATTTTAAAAAGGATCGTTCTGCCGATGCGACAGTCATAGGAATTATGAGATACAGAAAAGATAGTATTATTACTTCAGTAAAGCTAGAACAGGATGAGTAATTTTATTGTCGATGAAAATAAATTTTAGGACTTTTACTGACTTAATATGTTCAAGTTTATTAGAATAGTAGTTTTCACAACTAGTGGCTAAAATAGTGGTTTTTGCGGGGTTTTTAAAAACGCGAGTAAAAAAAAGCACAGTTTAGCCGCGAGTTGTTAAAACTATTTTTTTAATATCTTTATCAAAAAATCCAAGAAAAACAGGAAAATAGTTTTAAAAATCTCGAACGAAGAGCACTTCTCGCAACACACCATCTTTACACTATAAATCAAGGCGGCTCGGCTGATAAATGAAATAATGGTTTCCATAGCGATGTGCCTTTTTACTCGGTGACGTTCATTGTTGCGGCATTTTAATCTTTGACAGTTTGATATTTTGACGATGTTTTTAAATGATTTTTTCGTAAATGCTTGGTGAAAACTAGCGGAAATGGCTTAATTTTTAGGCAAGAATAATTAGATTTTTTCAGTATTACTGTTTTCCGCTATTTCTCTTTAATTTTGGGTAAAAAACGGACAGAAATATTTTTTGCACCCGTGAAAAGAAAAAAATATTTTTTGTATCGGTAACCAAAAAAGCCATGCTTTAGTTATCTGCAGACAGTTACTAAAATCATGTTTTTGATGAAGGTATAAAAAAAAAGTTTTCGAAATGTTAGTAGTTAGGAAAATGTTTCTATAGCTGACAAATATAATTAGCAAGTGTAATAACAAACCGTACCATTGTTTTTAGGTTTAAAATAAAAATATCGAATTGTTTATTTATTGTTTTTTTTTTATACTGGGACTGTTTCCATCCATTCTAAAAACAAATGCCCAGTGTTGCCAAAGTGAGAGACAAGTGTAATTTTTTTTGGAACCAACATAAATTATCCATGCACCTAGCCAGGATTCGAACCCGGAACCTTCCGTGCGGCAGGCAGATACGCTGCCCACTGCGCTACGGCCCGGGCGGCGGTCTGTTTACTCAATTTTTAAATATGGTAATTGTTCATTTTCATTTTGTTTGTTTACTGACCGCGCGCCCCTATTAGCGGGCCTGGTTCCACGGAACCACTGAAATGATTGTGGCTACGTCGCTGATTGTAAGAGTATATGCAAAATAAAAACTGCACAATTGACACTCGTCTTTAACCTAAACTTTTTTAGTGGTTCCTGTTAATATATTGGTTTTGTTTTAATAGTCTCTAACTCGAACTCTCTGTATCTTGAAATGCTTTGTTTGAAGTTTGTATTTTGAATATGAGCAATAAATGAATAGCTATAGGTATAAATCCAGTTAACATGACTTCCTTGACTAAAATCTTGGGTGTTAATTAGGACTTTTTCAGAAGGCTTTGGTCAAATCGGCCGGCATAGGCTAAATCGCCCTTATTTTGACGTTTAAATTTGCAAAAAAAAATAATTTTAACCTCAAATTTGTTTCGAGTAAAATCTTTTTTTTTCTTCAGCCTCGCATATCAAAATGTCATTGTCTTGATTAACTAGCTAATCAACAATTACTTAATTATAGAAAACGTGTACACTCGCATGTTTCTCTAAAATTAAATGAAATAGAAATGCTTACAAAGCAACAATTATAAATCCTTGATTTTCTTTGCCAGGGTGCCCAGCCTTTTAGAAAAAAGAAAACTTACTTTTTATATAAAACGATATAATTTAATTCAGAGGAAATTGTTCATAATTCTCCATATTTTTATATTTTTTTTCTAAACCGCACCACTTAGTTTGAAATCTTCGGGAAAAATCAAAGCACTAAAACTTTTTGTTATCGAAAAAAAATTGAAATGTGTGAAAAATCCGATAGATATTTTTGAACTACCGTGCAAAATTTCAGCTAATTCTGATGTTTTTGCAACCTTACGCGACTACCTTTACCGTTAAAAAGCCAACCAACCAAACTTGGTTTGATTCCCTATGTCATGCTTATTTTTATTTTTAATAGCAAAAACGGAATGTTCGCAGAAAGAGTTTTTGGTCAGATCCACTTCTGTAGTTAGGGTTAAATATAATCTAAATTTTTTTGTTTACCGTTAAAAAGACAAGACAATTTTTAGGTTATAGTTTGTTATGTTTTACAAAAATTTTGTGTATTTCGGTTTTATTTTTTGTTAATTGTGTTTATAGTGGGGTACCTTTTTTACCGTTTTATTTTGGTAAACAGGTAAGTAAGTATACAAATAAGTTTGCAGAGGCTCAATTAAATTTCTTCTATTACTCCACCAAAGGTATCCTGCAAAATCATTTGCCTGACTAAATTTATGTTGGGGTGTCCGTCTCCCAGTCCTATCACTATAAATTAATATTTTCCCCCATGATATGGTTAGAAAAGCAAATAAAAAAAGACTTGAGAGAAAAAACAACAAAAGTCATTAAAAAAGTAAGGTTATGTTTACCGCCAAACGATTGACTGCGTTCAAAAGCTCTATTTTTAACCTCTTGAAGTTACCTTTATTTACGGTAACGATAACCATAAGAGTAACGAAATTTGCCGTTAAACTGCCTGACCAAAATCTCCCTATTAGTCTGTTACCCTTACCTTTATTCTTGGCAGGCGCAGTAGCGCTCCGTCAGGCTATTACCTTTATTAAAGGTAACCACTGGCGCTAATTAGCGTCGAATGCGACTACCTTTACCGTTAAAAAGACAACCAACTAAACTTTATGAGATTATGTGGTGGAAGATTTTTAGGTTATAAAAGTTTGTTTTGTTTTACAAAAATTTTGTGTATTTGGATAGTAGGATGGTTGTGGGGTGCCTTTTTTACCTTTTTTTTTGGTAAACAGGTGAGTAAGTACAAATAAGTTTGCAGAGGCTCTTATTACTCCACCAAAGATATAATGCAAAATCATTTGCCTGACTACATTTATGTTGGGGTCCCAATGAGCATTTTTGTCTATATAAAAGTTACAGCAAATAATATAAAACCTTCATAAAATAACCAAAAGTTATATTATTTAGTGTTGGTGATAATTTTATAACTCTAATATATCTCTTAAATGAGTAAAAAAAACTTGAAAAACAACTGTTCAACACCAGCTTACAAAAATTTATGCTACATAGTAATGGATAGAAACACAACATATAGATTTTATAAAACTTCCTTATGAGCCCTCAAGTATAGAGATTATTATAAAAAGGTTTTACAACTGTTCTGACAACACTACATAACAAATTAAAGGTTTTTATGGATTTAGAAATATAGAATTTCCATCTTTCTTCCCTTTGCTTGTTGTATTATTCTTTTTCTTTTTACAATAAAAAAATTTATAAAATGGTGTTTTGCAATCTTCTAAAATAAATAAAAATGAAAGTGAGATAAGCTGAAGCAGGAATATGAATATTTATATACTATAGTCAAATAAAAGCTGTTTTTCAAGTCATCCTACTCTGAAAATCAGCTGCGGTTCCGTGTGTACTGTATAGTTTTCGAATACACTCACGTAAATTTCATGGGCTCCAAAAATACTTGAGAAAACGGGAAAAAAAATATTCATTTAAATATCAGTTTTTTTTTCATACGCGTTTGTTTCTTTCTGGGACAAATATTGAATTTTGTATGTTGTTCTTAACCCTAACAAGCAATATTTCGATTGAAACATATATTGAAACCCCATAAATAACGTTTTTATTTAGGCCAAAAACCTATTTTTGTAATCCAAAATGGCGAAAATTTCCGACAATTCTATAAAAAAACAATACAACTATACCACTGTTTACCTCGACCAAGGCCGACAAAAAAAACAACAGGCCGTAACCATCAGAAAAACAGCTCTTAATCTTGGGCCGGTTTTTACATGGAGTCTTATGGGAGAACCGAGGTTTTTTCGGGATTATTTCTAAACGACTCGATGAATTTTCTTCAAATTCCCATGAAATATTCTTCGATACTATCCTAATATTTTAAAAAAGTTTTTTGGAGATCACAGGGTCTCAAATAATAAAAATTCTAGGAAAAGTATTTTGTGAGGTTAGGTTGATGTAAACAACAACACTTATTTTATTTTTCTTAAAAAAGGAAATTTTCTCATATTGTTAGCAATAAAATGCACATGAAAGGTTTCAAAAGGTGCGCATCCATATCTACACTAGAATAGAAATTGATTTATCGAAAGGAGACTAGTGTTTTTTTTGTGATCATTTCACGAATTAGAAATGGTGGATTTATATACCTAAATTAATAATTCCTGTCTTGTTGAGTCGCTAAATAATATTTTAGTCGCCATACATGACATCTGAATATATTTTGTCGTATAGCGAGAAGAGTAGGTATGGTTTAAATGTTGGTTTAGGTTCTTCCATGAGGTCTCCTACCAACCAGGTCCCATCAGAGTGACTACCTTATAGAAGATTGGAGTAATGATAAAAAGTAAGACAATGGCACAGAATACGGTACAGAGAAGCATCTAATTAATACGTCATTTTGAGTGCAGTTTTTGAGTAATATCTGGGACTTTTGGTGTTTGTGTGATTTTCATCATAAGAGATCTAAATTGAACATTATTTAGATAGATAGATAATTCTTTATTAGCAATTAAATATTTTTCATAGGTAGCTGCACTGAGAATCCTATTTATCTAAGACATCTTGTGGGCGTTTCAACCAGTTAACATTTTTAATACAAATTTCAGATTAAATTAACATTATGATGATGAACTTAACAAAAATTACTAGAGATGGAAACAGTGATTTCAGTGACATCACAAAGTTTTCTTGCTCTTTTTTGCATTGTTTGAGGTGCTATGGAGGTGTATTTATGAGAGGACGATGACCGACAATCCCTCTGCATAATGTGATCCTTAACTTGTTAGTGTTGTTGGTTTGAATGTGGTTATCAAATCGCATTTTTCGATCCTTTGTCTCAGAGGATCTCGGGATTCATCACAGTTTTCAAAAAAGTGTGACAGAAAAACGCTATACGATAACCACCCCCAAAACAAGCAACATTGACAAGTTAAGGGTCAAATACTACGAAGGGATTGTGGCTCTCCTTCCACCCACAAAAACACCTTCACATCACCTCAAATAATACAGAAAAAAGTAGACAAACTTTGCAATGTCATGATTTACTGTTTTCATCACCACCATCTCTGAGAATTACTGTTAATTTAAACTGGAATTTTAATTAAAAATGTTAACTTGTTGAAATACATAGAATATCTGAGTTACATACTCCAACAAGACATCTTAGTTAAACAGGATTGTACTGAATTCTTTCAATAAAATTCGGTATTCTTCTGCAAATAAGTTTATTTTCTTTAATTGGATTCACACATAAGTAGGTACCTACTTTACAAATCCAAAAAATAATCACTTTTAGAGATTTCCTAGGACCTTCTTGACTTCATGGTTGTTTGACTATTTGATAAAATGACTATTTCATAAAATAATAATAATAATATATATCTATTAATTTTCAATCTCTATGAGGCTTGTGCTTGGAAGTTTTTTAATTTATTTATGATTACTACTAAGAAATAAATTATTAATTTTAAATATAAAGAATAAACATAAACATAAAATCTGTAAATATAAATAAATAATAAAATATAAAGGCAACTTTTGTAAAGAAATATACAAGGATACTAGAATTTATTAGAAAATTATATTATTTTTAAATACCTAACAACTTAACAACCTAACGTTTGGATAGCCTTTCATAAATAATTTGATCAAAAAATAATCTAGATTCATTTGGAATCCAAACTTTTATCTCTTTTTTAAATTTTTTCTGATTGTTAACAGTTTTAATTTCGTCCAGTATCAGATGATAGACATAATTAAGGCCCAGGGCTTTCCAGTCACAGTAAAAGGAATATTTTTTTACCCCTTTTAGAGGGTGAAACCTAACCCCACCCTATTTTTTTAAATGGGATGATAGTACTTGTGGCACCTTGCTGGAAAGCTCTCTTAAAAGAAAATTGGCTGCTCATGTTTTATTTCATTCTAACTAGAGAATCTATCTTTTAGCTTCAAAAAACTTTTTAATATCACAAAATTCTGCAATGTTTAAACAGAATGAATTTGCAATTTTTAGTGGTCCAGTATTATTTTCATTAATTTAGATACAATGTGTATGAACTGCTTTATCGAAATTTTGCACTCTTTATTGCCCAAAATGGATTTTTCTGAATGAAAGTTGAAATACTTACTAAAAAAAAATATATTTTTTTTTCATTTGTGTGGCAGAATTAAATCAATTATTTTTGCCGAAATATTTTTCAAATATTCTTTATTTACATTAAAAATGCCAGCAAATAACCGAAACATTAAAAATTTAAATTTTAATGATTAGGTTCAGAGATTTGAAATATGAATTACCTATGAAGTTAAAATAAAACAAAAATTGCCCAATTTTCTGCTTAAAAGAGCTTTCCAACAAAGTGCCACAAGTGGGGTCAGGTTTCGCCCTCTAAAAGGAGTGAAGCAATATTTTCTTTAGTATGAGTGTAAAGCCCAAATTCTTCACCCTGAAGCTGTAGAAAATTTGTTTGAGTTAAAGTCCCCACCCTGTAGATTCTAAAATATTATATAGGCAACCAACTTAATCTAGGAATAGTTTTCAGTGAGTGTCATAAACCAAGATGACCATTGACCATTGCTATCTCCTAAGTAGTATTTGGAGGTATGATAATAATTTATTTTCAAAAAAGGAATGGACACTTCCGGACCCTTCAACTGGAACAGTATTATTGTGATGCCTTTTTCGTTTACCTCTCTTTCTCCACTTTTATCTTCTTCATCTCCGCCTACTTCCATTCTAAAAACATTAAAAATTTACTACCTCAAGGGAATTAAATTAATAAATTCTCCAATATATATGAATTTTAGGTCATTCTATCGCTTTTATTGACAATGGTAGCATGTGATCCTCAAAAAGTTAATAGCTGTGGATTTTTCTTAAAAAATACGTTAAAAAATGATACCAAACTTCACAGGGGTACCCCTTTTAGTTTCAGAGACATGGGCATTTAAAAGTTACTTAACCTTATGAAACAGATTTCTATTAAAAGTAAATTTTAAGATGATTGCAAATTTAATATTAAAATGGAACATTTATGTTCAAACCTTCTAAGTTAAACCAAAATTGCCCCCTAAAAAGGGGCTACATAAAAAATTTTAATTTTTACATTTGTAAGTTAAAAATATGGGCTGCAAAGTGCTTGAATATGCTAGTTTTGTTAACTTTGTTTACCTTGATATTGTTAATAACATGTGCCGAGGTATTATTTTCCATATTCATAGTTCTCTATCCCTCCCAAGATCTCTCCATTATGCATTCCCATGTTTTCTCTTTTACAGGCATTCAAGTTTCCATTTTCTACTCCTTTTCCTATAAAATATAAATAATAAAAATTATTAGCCAAAGAACTGGGGACGTGTACAAATTATGGAACGGTGATTTTATCAATTTTTGACCCCCTCCCCCATATCACGTTTTGTAACGGTTTGGTGAACCTCTGCCCATAATATTATGTAACGGTTGGAAGACCACCACTCCCCAAAAAGTAATTTTTTCTTATTTTCATTCCAAATCTGTCGCAAACCCCCTATGTAACGTTTTGTAACACTGGCTACCCCCCTCCCTCCCCTCTATGACCATTACATAGCTCAGCTCATTACAGCTCCTAGCATATAATCGTAAAATTTTATTCATTAACTCAGTTCAATACCTATATATGTTTAAATTATCTCTAAGTATGAACAATGTTCAGTGTTTTATACAAAAACAGTTTTTACAAGTAAATTTAACAAAAAGATAGGAAAGTCAAGTTTCCTACCTCTGATAACATGATGTATGAAGGGCCTCCTAGCAATAGGCAGGTAATATGTGACATTTTACTAGCTTAGTAGAAAAGGGGGCAATTATGCAGTATACAGTTTTCTGGCATTTTTGATTTTTTATGAAAAATTCTCTAGGACCCCAAATCTGCCGGTTGGTTTTTTTTTTTAATTTTTTTTTCACTAAAACAACCCAATCCAACACAGCCCTACCCAACCTGACCCAAAACAATCAAGAAAACACATTACAACCCCCCGGCATCTTTTTTCTCTTAAAAAAAAACCAGCGCCGGCGGATTTGAGGTCCTAGGGAGCCTAGTAGGTGCCCCCATAAAGATTTTTTCATAAAAAATCATAAATGGCAGAAAATCGTATACTGCATATAAAATTACCGAAAAGGGAGGGATCAGTTGGATAGGAAAAGTTCGTTACATATGACTCACCCTTTTTCTGGGCACTTTCTGGTATACAGGATTTTCGACGCATTTTCCTGATTTCTATATCAACCATGATACCCATTCTTGAATTGTTCCCGATTCAAACATACAAAATCTAGAAAAAATTCAATAAAAGGTGATTTAAAGACTTTCAAAGCACAAAATTCACGCTGTAAGCAATTGTCCTTTTTTTGGTTTGAAATTCACTTTTTTCACATAAAACGACCAGTCGTTCTTTTTAAAATAATACCGGTTTATTTTAAAGTTTGTTTGATTCCAAAATTGGAAAAAAAAATGTTAAAAATTGACTGAAAATTAAATACACAAATCAAGAATTAGTGAGGTTATGTTTGCGGCCTTGCGCGTCTGGCTGGACGCAACCAACGAAAAAAAACCGGCCCAAGATTGTGACGTCACAATTTTGGTTGTGTGAGGCCCGTGTGGAACACATTCTTGTCGGCCCTGCCTCGACAAACACTATTTTATGACCCTTTTAAAAAATGATACTACTTGGAACAAAAGGCTGCAGATGGCGCAGTGTTGAACACTGATGGTCCGTTTCTGCGAGCTTAACATAGTTACCATTGTTCTCTTTTCCTAAATGCATTCCTCGAGAGATCCAGCATACTACACATACCAGGAAAAATACCCGCCTCCACACACTTCAAGCCCTTCAAGAATATAGTTAGATTGCGGGGTCGAAGGGTGTACAGGCGAGTATTTTCCGGGGTGTTCACATTTGCCACCGACCAGCAGTATCAGCGTATGCGCTCGACGTTTGACGGTGCGTTTTTGCGACCTTAACACCGTTACTATATTGTTCTCTTTTTCTAAAACACGGTTCCCATCTATGCGTTTCTCATTCGTGGGTCCCCCGAATCAAAACACGTATCACGTGGTCTAAGCGAGATTTGCCTATACAAGTTCATGTCGGACCACGTGATGAGTTTTTTGAGTCAGCGTGACTGCGCATGGGAAACGCTGGTGGGAATCGGGTGTAAAATGCATTCTATCTCTATCTCGCAAAAACGCGCCTTTTGATGTCGCAAAATTAACCTTAAAAAATCTTGTTTGTTTTGTTATTATAATTGCCAAAATAAATTAAAATTGTTTTTTTTTGTTCTAAAAACAGTTGTATTATAATCACTATATAAAGAAATTAATAACAACATTATAGAAACAACCTTATGGGCAAAAAAGGTTTATGAATGAGTTCATAAGAATATTACAGACACCAATTTATATAACTATTGTGGGTGAGTTCCCAAGTTTTTATAAGTCTCTCGAAATATATTCAATTTTATCTTATATAAATTTGTTGTTGGTTAATTAAGTTTTATAAGTGGGTTGATAGCAACATTTTAAAAACCAATCTATTATATATCTTTAATTAATAGTTACTTACGGTTTTATAGGTGGGTTGACAGAAAGATTTCAAACACCAATTTATATAACTTTTGTCACTGATGACTTATATTTTTATAAATATGTTAGTGGAAACATTGTTAACACCAATTTATATAACATTTGAATCGATGACTTTAATTTTTATAAAGATGTCCGTGGAAATATTGTTAACGCCAGTTTTATGTTACTTTAGGGTACCATCAATTTAGAGCCTTTAATAAAACAAATATACAAACTCAATTCTTGTAGAAAACTTCTAAATACCCTAGGGTATCAATGGAACCCTCTTTATAATAATTATATAAATATCTGTCACCAGAAGTTTCTGAAAATGCTGATTGGGGTGTCCGTTTCCCAGTCATCACTAAATTAATATTTTCCTCCATGATATGGTTAGAAAAGCAAATAAAAAAAAGACTTGAGAAAAAAACAACAAAAGTCAATACAAAAGTAAGGTTATGTTTACTGCCAAACGATTGACTACGTTCAAAAGCTCTATTTTTAACCTCTTGAAGTTACCTTTATTTACGATAACGGTAACTATAAGAGTAACGAAATTTGCCGTTAAACTGCCTGACCAAAATCTTCCTATTATTTCTTAAATACCGGATTCCGCTATGGTTAATAACCACTACGGCATGACATTTAGCAACTGCGCAGTCGCAGAAATAACGATAACTATAACGAAGAGTCAAAAAAACTGACCAAAAAATACCCTATTGTCTATTTTTATATGAAGAGCTTGACTGGTATAATAGTACTCCTTCTTTTTGCAGTCAATTAACTTAACCCTCTGGGTCCCTTTATCGCCCAGGCCCTTAGCAAGTGCCTAGTGTGCCTAATGGAAGAACCTGCGCTGAGGAACGCATCTGAAGCAAAAATAGGGAAAACAGCGAACAGAGTTTATATTACCCGAACGTACCATACCTGTAAGGCGTGTTGTTATGTTTTTGTAACCGCCTTCCCCATACCAGTCCACCATACGCACCTGACAAAACGGACATGTTCATATCTCCCGGGAATATTTTTTATGTGGTGGACCACGGCGTACCAGATATGTGGATTTCATTCATAATTTTCTCTGTAAGAAAAATGCAAGTTGAACGCCATTATAATATGATTTGTTTAGAACAGCACGCACTCTCGATCTGAGGATGATGTGGATTTTTGTTTGTAGTACGTATGTTTTTTATTAGTAGAGGTTATAAAACTGTGCTGTAATATTGAGAACATCTAATACCTAAAAATTAAGTCATTTTCTAGAATTTTCTCAAAGTATTCATAAAAATATAATTTAGAAAAAAACACAAAATAACAAACTTTCAGAATCATATGTTTTTTTTATTAGTATGGTCGACCACGGCGTATCAGATATGTGGATTTCATTCATAATTGTGTATGTGTAATAAAAATGCAGGTTGCACGTCATTATAATGTGATTTGTTTAGAGACATAATATAAAACTGCCCGGAATTAAAATGGCCAACAATTTAAGGGAACCTTTTATCTGGTCGAACACGACGTAACAGAAATTTAGATTTGATTCATAATTTTTTCAGCAGTAAAAATGCAGGTAATGATAACAATGCAATGAGGATGGTGTGGGTTTTTGTTTTTAGTACGTATGTTTTTTATTAATACACTGAGAAAAAACTCGGGTTGACATAACTCAAATATGGGTTTTCCTAGCCCGAAGCTTGTTGCAAATAGAAGACAGCCCAATCAACCGAGTTCTGATGATCTTCCATTCATGAGTCATGCAAGCCCTGAATAGGGATTAAATTTACGCAATTATTTTTTGTGGTTCGGAGAACTAAAACTACTACAACCCTTATTCTGGGCTACATAAACCCACAATTTGGATTACCACAACTCTACTCCAAGCTACCAGAACTGGACTCTGGGCTACTAGAACCCATACTTTGGGCTGCTTGAACTCAACTTTAAACTACCACAACTCAACTCTGGATTCCCAGAACTCATATTCTGAGCTACTAGAACTCGACTTTCAATTACCACCACTTAACTCTAGGTTACCAGAACCCAAATTCTGGGCTACTAGAACTCGACTTTGGACTGCCACAACTCCAACTCTGGGTCCCACAACTCAAATACTCCACTCCATAAGAAGTGATTATGTGCCATTGTGCCATTTTGCAAGTTTCAGCCAAATTGAAAAAACACCGTATTTTGGGGTTACTCCTTGCACACTCACCCACCCGAGTGAAAGAAAACGCTAATGGGTATGCTACAGGTGCACGACACGCATGGCGCGTTCGTCGAAAACGGCCGCGTAATAGGCAGGTTCGATTAGATTCAACCAAGAAAAAGATCGTCCGACCACTTACGTCAGACGAACCGTGCGGCGAACCTTGCGACGAACTCACGTTCCGAGATGTTGTGCTGCAGGCTGCCGAATCGTAAATGAAATTAAAACAGGTACGCGATTCAGCTCAAAGATTACCTCGGCACTCTCCGCAGCTGTTCGACTAACCATTTGTGAGTTCCTGCAACCCCAAACTGAACCAAAACTCAAAAAAATTTAATACATTTCAAAAGGCTGTACTAACACAGGCTGTGGGTAAAAGTAAGGTATTCCGTACACATGCAATGGTCTTTCCAAACAAAAAATAGGTTACCACAATCCATACACATGGGTTAAAAGTCTGGAGTTGTGGTAGTACAAAATCCAGGTAAATTTTAAGAATAAATATTTTGTTGGTTCTCCCCAGACCAAAAACGAGAAGTTACTGCAGCCCATGACAAATGAGTTGCAGCTGGTCACATGGTCAGCTAGAATAACTCAGACATGTGTATTATGGCAGCCCGAAATTGCCAACCCACGCTCTGGGTAAACCCTGTTTTCTCAGTGTATAGGTTATAAAACTGTGTTGTAATATTGAGAACATCTAATACCTAAAAGTTACGTAATTTTCTACAGTTTTCTCCAAATATTCACAAAACTATAATTTGGAACACACCACAAAATTACAAACTGTCCGAAATTAAAATTGCCAACAATATATGGGAACAGACATTTTGATGCGTTTTTTTATTAGTATGGTCGACCTCGGCGCGGCGTCTCTGTAGTGATGAATTCAATAGCTGCAAGTAAAACGACCTACTTAGACCCGAGTTTGTTAACCCTTATAGTGATTTATCTACTTACCCATATGCGACAAGTCACCTATCTTTCCTTTCACTTAGGGTTATTAAATTTTTCTACTAGTTTGTTAACCCTTAGTGATTTATCTGATTACCAACATGTGAAAAGTCACTTAACTGTCCCTTCACTTACGGTTAGTGAATTTTTCTACCAAAGAAAAGTGAAGGCAGCAAATATTAAAAAATCATGCAGAAAAATATATTCATCCTAATAATAATGCATGCCTTTAATGATTTGTCAACGTATTGCCATCATAAGAATTCGACAATCCCATTTGAAACGATCACTGTTTTATTTATAGGGAGATCATGATGGAAATAAGTTAAAAAAACTAAAAAAAAAACGATGATTGGAAACGAACCCGGTAACCCTTGGTCTAGAGATGCTTATCCATATATATCCCCTAAACGCGAAAATTCAGTCGACCAATAAGAATCCGCCAAAACGCTTATATTCCGAGTTTTCAACCTATTTCTTTATAAGCGCATGGTACAGTGGATAGAGCATTGGTCTATCAACCTGTAGGTTGTCGGTTTGAACCCCGCCGGCGCGTTGCACTTTTTTTTAATTATTTGCTTTTATTTTTTTTTCTTAGGGTGTGATAGAACATGGTTTTTAGAGCTCAAAAGTATGTTTTTTATTTAATTTCCTGTCACATTTTTGGAGTTATACTGGTTTTGCGCTAATATAGATTTACTAAACGGTTAGTAGATACTTCACTTATGGTAAGTGAAGTTTTTACTTATGGTTAATATATTATTTTATAACCTTAAGTGGGTGAGACAGTTCACTTGTCTCATATTTAAATAAAGTTTCCACTTGGGGCTAATGAATTCTTACTTAGGCTTAGTGGATATTCTCAGTATATTTTTTATGTTTTCTCAGATCAGTGCTCAATCACAAATTATAACGTTTTAATTATCTGTCTCTGTTAAACAAACTGGATTTATAGGGTGGTCCCCTCAATTTTTTTTTTTTGTATAATTTTTTTTTATGAAAAAATGGTTTGTATATACTTTTAAATGGCGGTAACAAATTGAAGTAAAGGATGAGGGTGCGTAAACCCAACCCAACCCAACCCAAACGGCAGTTACGGGGTGGTCCCCCTAGCTTAATGGTTAAGGTGACGGGGTCTCAGTTTTCTTGGTAACGGCTGCCGCTACAAATATTATTCTTTCGTAACAAATTACCAAAAAATAACTATTTTGGAACTACAAAATAATCTATGTTATTTTTTGCCATTTTTATTTTTGAGTGCAGATGTAACATTCCAGCTACAAATTATGGTGTATGAATCATTGTCCTACTGTTACTCAAACGGCAGTTATGGGGTGGTCCCCCTAGCTTAATTGTTAAGTTAGAGGGGTGCCATTTTCTCGGTAAAGGCTGTAGCTACAAATTTTGTTCTTTGGTAACAAATTAGCTACAAATTATGGCATCGGTATTTTTGTGACCCTCTTTGATGATCCGCCCAACTTAATGGACGTTAAATTTTTCTTAGGTAGTTGCTTTTGTTGCAACCAACCCAATGTCTTCTGAAAATAAAACAAATTATAAATTTTAATAAACCTTTCGATCTGCATAACCTACTGGCCTATACAACCACCGACTTGCAGACTCGGGCAATGATAAAAGTGCACCGGCACGTAGCTCAGATGAATCACACCCTTTGCGGACCTGAAACAGCTATCCCCTTATATTTAAATGTAGGTCAATAGATTAGTGTGTGGGGTGGGTTATCGTGAGATAAGATTAAATAAGGCAGATTTCCCCGGGGACCGCAGGGAGTTCTATACGCATAGTAGTCAAGGTTATTGCGTACATGACCTAGGTCAATTTTAGTGATAAAATTAAGTTTTTAATCGATAAATTTGCTTACGGAAAATGGGAATCCTTTATGGGCGACACGCAGTTTCGATTTCGTGGAGAGTTCTGGACAAGAGAATTCCTGTTTGGCATTCAAGTCTTAGTTCATCGATCTAGAGATGTTTCGGTGCCAGTTTATGCCTGCTTCATAGATTATGATGAAGGGCTAGTCGTAAAGTCAACAGAAATCTACCGGTTTGTTGAGTTCGATTGCACCAATAGGTGGAATGATGTCAAAATCGTTAAATGTCAAACGTCATTGTTTTTGTTTTTAGGTTTTTCTAAAGCCCTATGCACACCAAGGGTCTAGAACAACTCGGCGTAGCCGACTCGGCTCGACTGACTCGTCGCCAGTGTACAACTCGGTGCGGCTGATTCGGCGCGGCCGACTTGGCGCCACTAAATATTATTACCACTTTTTCTAATGGTATACTTCAATTGTACGTTTTTACACAGAATCTAAACGAAACTGTCATTGTCAGTGTCAAAAAAGTGGTACGATTGAATTCGGAATGGAATGTAGTAATTCCAAGCATTTTTATTTTTATGTCACCTATAAACAGGAAATAAAAACAAATTAAATTGTATGTATAATAAAATATATTTAAATATTAAAAGAGAAGTACAAAAAATACAAATTAAAAACTTTGTAATACAGTGTAGCACAGTGGTTAGAAAAAATATACAAAATAGTACATTGCTCAGAAAAAATATACGAAATAGTACAGTGGTAAAAAAAAATATTTACAGCAGTACAGTGTCGCACAGTGCACAGTGGCTCAGCGTCCATATAGCCCTATGTCAAAAATCATATATTACAGAAAATTTTAAGAAATTTAATATAATAAGTAGATTGCTACAAATAATGCAAACAACATTAATCTCTAATGATTAGATTAGCAATAATTTTTTAAAAAATATTTTTTATAGCCTTTTCTTATACCACCTTCACCTTCATATCAAGAATTTCTTTAAGTCATCATATTTAAAAAACTTGGACAAAGTAGGACGAGATTCTTATAGAGATTGAAAGTAGAAAGACTGAGCTCTATTTTTTTTTGTATATATAAGAAAGGACTTGAGAAGACTTCCTTTCTAAAATTTTAGTACAGTTTAATTTTATTGCATAAAAAACAATAAATCATACAAACTTTCTCTTTTTTTATTGATAAACGCACAACACGTTACAATTATCTTGAACTGAATATATTACTTATAAAGGCTATGAACATATATTGTGAATTTTCATATCCAAAAATTGACAAGCTAAAAAAGTCTTCTTTAATGAGTAAACGAACATGCCAAAAAAAAATGAAGATTTAGACATTAACGAAATACAATCCCAATATTTATTGTTTTTGTCACGTTTACTAGCCTACTAAATTAGTATTCCCTATGATTTAAGAAGCTTTTTTAGGTAGTTTGGAATGTATATGACAAAATAAAATAATAATTTATAAAAAATATCCCAAAATTTTTTTTGAATTTTGTCATAGGGATGGACCACTGTGCAGTGGTCAGAAAGAATATCTGAAATAGAACGGTAGCAGGGCTCCCACTAACCTGAAAAACCTGGAAAATCTGGAAAAGTCAGGGAATGACCAAAAAATCCTCCAAAGTCAGGGAATTGGCACACAAAACCTGAAATTTCTCTTTCTCAACCTATTTTAAAAATATTATGTGAGTTCTTCTCTGCTCACCTCGTATATAAGCTCAACATCTGTTTCGCGCTCAATCAGTTCCAGTCCACCTAAAATCCAGAAGCAAGAGAAAAGAGAGAGCAAAGCTTTTTAAAACGTGTAGGGCAGGAACCGCAGGCAAGGTGGCAATTTATGTTTATTGAACATATTTGGTTTTCGTTTCGAAATAATAAATATTACCTGGTATTCTTTCTCCTTGTTCTAAGCGTGTTCTTCTGTTACAACTTTCAAGTGTAGTCTAGCGCGTCTTTTCAAATCCGATGATATATTTATTCCTAACCACTAAATGATGTGGGGTGCAACTGCGATGCGAGATTTCGAGAAATCAAAAATGTCGAAAAAAAACAGTTTTTAATTTAGACTGGATCAGTCCTTATATAATTCCACCAGAGTGGCTGTGAAAGCCAATAAATATCAAGAATATTTTAAGCTTTGTTTAAAAAATATTGAATTGAGTAATATGTGGCCTCAAGCCATTTTGAGGCATTTTACACCAACTACTGGAAGTGAAGGAACCTCCACAGCAACTGTTTCCACTGCCGAAAAGAGTTCTACTCCTTTTTTGTAATCTTTTCCTATTAAGCAATCAGTTATGGATGCGGAAATATTGTGGTGCAAGGAGTCTTTAAGATTAATCCTGCTAAAAAGAAGTTAAAAAACCTCCGAATCAGTTACTTCAACCGAAAAGAATCCAAAAAGCAAAAGACCAAAAGATCTTTGGTGGAAAAAACAAAAATTCAAACTTGGATGAGTATCCCACAAGGAACACACAAAGGACCAAAGCGAAAAGAGATCCAATTTTCAGTTTTCGTTTTTTCCACCAAAGATCTTTTGATCTTTTGTTTTTTATTAATCCTGCTGTTGCCAATTATGTCCAAATCATCTGCAAAGGCCAGTAGTAGATTGGGTCCTTCCTGATGGAATATAGCCGTTGGTGTCTCAATCTTGGCTTTCCTAATTGCATATTCTAATGGTATGTTGAAGAGTTGGGGTGAAAGAGAGTCACTACCCTGCTTAAGCCCATTGCTGTTACCAAAGAAATGAGAGTAGTTCTGTTTCACCCTTATCTTGCACCTTGTATCCTCCGTACACATTTTTACCAGGGATATCAGCTTTTAAAAGCCCAGTTCCTGCATTGCTTCCCACAACTTTGCTCTACATAATCTGTGAAATCAATAAACATCTGGTGAAGTTATCTGTCAAATTCCTAGCATTTTTCCATTATTTTTCTAACGGTGAAAATCTATTCTATATGCTTATGGGTGTAGTATCGGTATTTACCTCTTCGTTGAGTAGTTCGCCAAAGTAGTTCTTCTATGTGGTTAGGATCTCCCTTTCGTTGGTTATCAGTTGTCTGTTTTTTGTTGAGAGGAAGTTTTCGGTTCTGGGTTGGTATCATGTTTTGTGCTTTGTTCTTCCCTGAAAGTATTCTTTTAATCTGTTGTTTTGTGTGTTTTCCTCAATTTCTATTATTATATTTAGATGGTGTTCTCTCTTTTTCTTTATATCATTCTGTATGCTTCAGATCTTTGTTGTTTGTACTCTTCTATATTAGATGCTGTTGGGTATTGAAGCAGTTTTTTCCTGGTCATATTTCGTCTTTCCGTAGCTTTACTACAGTCGTCATCAAACTACTTCCTTCTTTGTTTTCTCTTTTTGTCGAGCACTTGACTAGCCACCCTAGGTGTAGCCCCATTGCGGTTCTTTTATTTCTTCAGTAATTGGCTTGTGGTATATTTAATTCCTGTGTTTATTCTGTCTTGAATTTTTCCGTATTCCAGCTTATGATGCTCTTCTTTTTCGTGTGCATGTGCACATATGCATATATATTAACACTTCGTGCAGTTTAGTGTTATAACTTTCTAGATGAACCAAGAAAACGTTTGTAGAACTAGGCAAATTAGTCTTTTATTTTTAATACTGTTAAGTACCTGATTTTTTTTTATCTCGATAATATAAATACCTGCTAAAATTGAGCTTTCAAAAATTGTCATGGTAAAAGTCTACATTTACTTGGTATCCACGTAACTGATTTATATCCAAAATACCTGGAATTTTTTAAAAAATGGTCAGAGAAATCCCGGAAAAGTTCGGGAATATGGAAATCAGAATTTGGTGGAAACCCTGGGTAGTCAAAAAAAAAATATTTAAAATAAATTAAACTAATTGTGTTGCATTTCGAAATTCCACCTTATAAAATTCTTTCATCGGCTTCTTTATATTTTCTAAGTTTCTTAAGGGGCTCCTGACCTGCAATAATTTGTTCCAGGAACAAATCTCGACCTTTTTGAATTTTTTTTAATGAGTAAACTTTCATATCATCGGATGATCCATCCCTAACTCATTTTGCAACCTCCTGCCTGACGCTTCAGCGTGATTGATTGTCCTATCTACACCTTGCAAAACCCTTTCATATAGACCGCTTTAAGCTACTACGAACATAGGGAGAATCAAGTCCAATTTACTCTCCGTGCCGTACGACCGAGGTGGATTCGAAGCACGCTGCAGTGTTATCTTTTGGAAATTCATTTTGTTTTTATTATTTTGTTTTATTTCTGTCTTGCTCGAGAAACAGATGGGTAAGTTCTTAATTGAAATAATACATTTTTAAAACGGATGGATGGATGTCTACGAAGTTGCCGAAAAAGTGCAGATGGTCAAATGGTCAAATCGTCATAACCCAACACACGTTCGATATTGGTCGAGGGAAAATTTGCATTTGTATTTTGACGTAAGAACACAGTATCCCCAAAAACTAAATGTTTGGGGGGGGGTATTGTAGGAGAACACCTAATTGGGCCATTTTTTATTAACGGCAATTGCAATTTGAATGGTCCTAGATACTTGGATCTACTGCAGCAGCACATTATTCCAACTGCTAGGCAGTTGTTAGGTGTAAGATTTGGTGAAACATGGTTTCAACAAGATGGTTGTTCCGCTCACAATGTTGGCCTTGTTAGGGAATATCTTGATAATGTATTTCCTAATCGGGTTATAAGTACACGGGGAACTATTTTATGGCCAGCTCGATCTCCCGATCTTGCTCCTAATGACTTCTATCTGTTTTTGAAGAAGCTTTTGAAATTGTCACCCCTAACATGCTTGGAAACGTTAGAAGGGGTTTTTATAGTAGGCTCGGATATTGTCTAGCCGGGCAAGGAGGACTTTTCGAACATTTGCTTTAATTTTTTTTTGACTGGGAGAATCTTTTTGGTTTTTAGAATGTATTATTTTATTTTGAGAACTTGCTTTTATTTTGTTTCTCCTTATTATTTTGATTGTAACACGTCGTCACTGATAAATCTGAGCAGTTGGCAATAAAACGCTCTTATTTATCAGTGACAAAAAATAAGAAAATTACGTTATAAAAATTTGCGTATTTATTGACCAAATTCCGGTTTCATTGACTACGCTCCACACAGCACCGTGGTTAGAGGCGTACTAAATACAAGGCGAAAGGCGGCGAACGGTAGCGAATGGCGATCGGAAGCCTGAGTGTTGGTTGCTTCACTGATAGGCGTGCGGTGTCTCTGCATGTACGTACACTGGCAAATTAGACTTCTTCCGCCCTATGTTCGCAGTAGTTTGAAGCGGTCTGTATAGGTTCCACATGGCGAAAGGAAATAAGAGTGGGCGCCCTAATTTCAGTAATCCTTTAAAAAAAAATTGGGTTAAAATCATTTCTTTAGAAATATTGCTTCAATTACTATTTGAAAAATAAAACTAATCCTTTAATGAGAATTGCCGTCAATTAAATAAACTATACAGCATTATTTAGAATAATCCTACAGCAAAAATTAGAGTAATGCGGAATGGTATTTATACAAAACATTCATGAAAGTGCACTCTGATTAAATATAGAGTTGTGTTAAGAATATTTTCTGTTAGGTAGGAAACATATCTGCCATCGCTCCAAACCGATTTTTTTCCGCACCGAATCGGCTGCGCCGAGTCAGCCGCGCCGAATAGTACCTTTCCCCACGCCAGCGCGTGCCCCCACAGGATACTTTGAGGATACTTTGAGACGGGCTGGGCACTTCTATCACCAGAAATGTATGAAGTTACCTTTTTGCCCAAATTTCCGAGAAATGCTTATGTTGGCAACACCTCATGCGTGTCTTGCGCATCTTTTTGATGTTTAAGATAACCTAAAATATTTTCTTTAAAATTTGATAAAATAGAGGAAAATTAAGTAATTAGCACAATTCCACTAAGAAAGTGCGACAAATGAGTTTTTTCCACAATTTTTATGGAAAAGTTAAAAATTGACAATGCCAACAATGAACATAGAACATGTTCTATTTTTTTATTTTACAAGCTTTTATTTAACTTTACTTAATATATATATATATACAGGGTGTTTCAAATTCGATGCTCACCATGGGGATCTCCTAAACGGTAGGAGATACGAAAAGGTTTAAATTAGGGCAAAGTTGCGCAATATGATGCTTTGATCAAATCTAAAAAAAAGTTTACAAATTCCGGATAGTTCCGGAGATAGGCGGAAACAACCGAAATCTTCATTTTTAGTTTTTATTTTTCTGCGCCCTTTCTGCTGTTAAAAAACGCTTAAAACTTTCTACAGGCACTTTTTTAAGATCTACCTAGTGTGAGGTCCGTTTTAGAGATTTGACATTTTAGTGTGACAGGAGCACTGTCAAGTTCATTTTTTCTTATAGGTAATCTGGGTATTTTTGGTTTAGTCAAAAATTATCTCTCGTCGAATGTTCATCATTTGTGTTCATATTTTGTGGAAATTTTTTGTATAATATATAAAATCTGTGTTGGTGTGAGCTACAACAAGAAATAAATTATGTGGATCCAACATTACATTCAGCTTATAAACTTAAGGTTGTGGCTAAAATTACGACACTTTACCGTTTATGTAGTCGGGTTGAGTTGGTTAGCGCTTTTTAGTATTGGGTTAGGTTGGATAAATGATTCAGTTTTGTTGGTTTACTTGGGATAATTGAAAAAATCTGGTTTCTCGTCTGTTGTAACTTAAGATTGATTGATGCAGCTACTTAATGCACCATTCTTACATTTGGTGCTTAATTTTTCATCTCTGTCGTCTTCTACCATATACTATGTTGGAAAAAAAATAGAAATATAAAATTAAGCACTAAATTTAAGAATTGTGCATTACGTTAGTATTAGTAAGCCGTTTTTTTTTGAGGTTATGTTAATCCACCAAAAAATCTTCCCCGACCTCCGAAGTCGATAAGCATCGGTGACAACAATTGATTCCAGCAGAAAATTTGAAGAACGTTTTTGACGGAATGGAAAAAGTTTCAAGAACGCTTTGATTCCGCCGGTGCCAAATACGGCAAAAGGGGTCAAATTTTCGTACAACTTAATGTTTGCAATCTCAATATTGTTTTCCACAAACTTCTGGATCATATCGTAATACCACAAAAATCATAGGGCGATTTCGGCAAGCTTTCCTTGGTATTCCTTTGGTTAACCAATTGGTATCTAGGACGTTATAATAATGACGTAACATACCACTTCCTTCCGAATTCGTTCGGTCGGTAGGGCAAGAGAAACGAGCCATAACCAAACTTTTTTGTTTGTTTTTGTGTTTATTTTCCTATTTAAGTGGTTTATTCTGCTAAAGAAGATTTAACAAATGGCTCAAAGAAAGCTTCTGTGGCTATAACTCTTATTTGTGAACTTTTTAAACGTAAAATAAACTAAAGAAGATTTTGTCTTCATTACAAATTATTTATATAGCACCTTCAGTGTATGCAATGCAATTTCTTTGCCAGCATTCCCTAACTTAGCGTTTTTGGTAAAAGTAAACGATATTCCATTTAGGAAACGTTAGCGTATCAGTCGTTTAAATCCATTACAACTGAAAACAACAAAAATTTCAAATCCAACTTATTTGTTTATATTTCTAAAGCAGGACAAAACGAAAATAGAGGGGAAATAGCACTGTACCAAACCACAGAACCGTGCTACATTCCACGGTATGCAATTTGACATACCAAAAAGGATACCAGAGTCACGGTGACGTCATCATTTTTGTATCAGAAATCGGTTGGTAAGCATTTGACAGACCAAACAGGGTACCAACCCATGTACCAAAGCTTGCCGAAATCGCCTATAATCATCACTAAATTTTCTTCCCTTTCGTTATTTTTTTGACTCGGCAAGCCCGCAAAAAAAATACATTTTATTTCTTAATTTTTTGAATAATGTAGAATAGGTTGTTTCTTACAAAATATAAAAAATTAAGTTGCGCAAGTTTGCGCTTTTTAAGATTTTTTTCCTGAACATATATCTATAGAGAGGGTGTCAATTTAAAAACGAGCGAGAGCCATTTCTGGGTATAAACATTAATTTTTTTAAACGGTTGGACCCGTCAGTTTTATTCGCAAGAGAGACATATTTTAGCCTCATTATTTGGGTTGTGGGGTGCGGTCATGAGGAGGGGCCATGGCCCCACGCTAACCACACCAAAAAAGCGTGTGATAGGATAAGAAATCGTTCTCTTTTTTTCGTTTTTTTCCACTGAAAGCCAAATTTTTAGTCTTAAATTAATCATGACAACATGAAATGTTTATAATTATGTTTTGTTGCATCTATCATTTTTTAACTCAATTTTTGAACCATAAAGATTATGTTTCAATGACATATTCTCAAATAGAGGACCGAAATAATTTTGTCCGCATAATATTGGCATTTTGCCGTATGTAGCGATGGATCCACCGATAATTTTAGGAACTCGCCCAACACGAAAAGCTCATAGAATCGCTAAAAGAAGTTGGTCTAGATGAGATCTAAAGATAATCACTAACTTATACTGGAATCAGACAGTTCCCTGCCAAAAAAACGTCATAAAACTTTACAATATTTTATGATTTTTAATATGACAATGCCTCATTAAGATTTAAGAGATTCTATAAGATCTACCTACGTATGCCAGTTTACTGTTGAATACACTTCTTGCAACTCTAAATAACAAGTGGGCCTTCTTAATTACTTCTAAGAAAAAATTTTCTATTTTTTATAATTTTTTTAAATTTCTAAAAATGCGTACAAATGTGTTCTGTAACTGTATTCTGCATTGATAATTTAAAGTTTCTATCTTTAAGTATACAAACAATTCTCTCTCTGTATGCATCAGTCGTGCCAATCAGCGGATCCGATTTGCGGACTGTTTTTCAACGAACGGATTTATTTTGGATATTGCGATTTAGCGGATTTTTTAAGATATTTCAGACCAAAACGTTTTCAGGATTTTTCTTGATCTCTACTCGATACTTCAAAACTAACCTTCAGGTGTACATTAGTGCAGACCCAATGAATCGGAGTGTTTTATGATTTACGGTCTATACCTGATTTTTTCCATCATTGGACGTTGGCAACACTGGTGGCTACTTAACTCGTTGGTACTATTGCCAACAAAGAAATTAAAATAAACTAGAAACCGCATAAAAATATTAGACAAATCACACATCTACCATTTCCATAATTATCCCTTATTTTATTTCCTATAATTACGTAATATTGCAATAGGTAGCGTAAATACAATACATTATTCTAATAAAGTAGATTTTTTTTTTCAAGTGTCTCAAGGGGAAATCTTGCATAAGACGCCCGAACTACTTTCCTGCCAGTCATTTCTCCTATGCCAGGAGAGCCCGGGTAGTGTCGGATTCCTACCGACTAAAACAACTCGATTGTGACTTCAACCTGCCTGTTGGCAAGCTACAGTCACTGCACTGCAGCCATTTTTGACTTATTGTGCACTCTCTTGGTTCCTAGGCTAACCACTCCATTAATTTTGCCCCGTGTACAAGTTTGTACAGGTCCTTAATCGAGCATTCCCCAGTCAATATTGGGTCTAGTTCAACTTCCCCAAATATTCGGTGCCTTTTGCGATCCAGTACCTCTCATTGGCATATTACATGTTCTACTGTTTCCGGTTCTTGATTACATAATCTGCAGCTAAGGTCTCCGTGATACAAGCCCATGTTGTTTAGGTGACCTTTGATAAAGGCTCTGCTGTGTCTTAGCCCCTGTCTTTCTAGCCAGTGGCTTTCGTGTTTTTCCCTTATCCAGAGTTTGACCTGGGACCTTATTGTACATTTTGGTACCCCCAGTGCTGGTTCTGGTCCAATATATTTTTTTGACGATCCTTGTCTTGCAAGTTCTTCAGCTTTTTCGTTGCCTTGGATACCTCTATGTCCTGGCCCCATACTAATCTGATTTTGTTATGTTCCGCCAGTTCCATTAGTTCAGCAAGGCATTCCCAGACTAGCCTTGAGGTAACCTTTGGGCACATAAGCGCCCTAAGGGCTGCCTGGCTATCTGAGTATATAGATATGGTTTGACCGAAGTAGCCCATTCTATCGTTCTCTCTTGATGCAGATCTCTCCTAGGTCTTTCCCCGAATATTCCTGCCCCACTGCCTTCGTCAGTTTTTGATCCGTCTGTGTACCAGAACTACCAGATCAGTCCTTCCCGTGGCAGCGGGTTGTTTTATCCTAACCACGCTACTCTCTCCTGTATAATTACTTCTAGAGTTGGTCCGTATAGATACTTTGGTGACATCTGGTCTGATCTCATGTGTAGGATTGGTATATCTAAAAACCTCTCTTCTCTATTATGCATTCTTTTCTGTTAATAAAGTAGATATAATGCCGAAAAAGTTCAGTTTAAAATGCATAAGGAAGTCTATTTAACATAATGTTTTGTTTTATCTTCTAGAAACAAGTATTGAAATCAAGATTAGGACATTTACTCTTTTACATTTTTCGAGGCACGTTTTGCCATGTTAGGTCCGACCAATCGGGTTTTTGTTAGTTTTTTGTGTTTTTTTTCAAATGTTATATTTTTAAAAAGGGATTTAGTAAGGGTGAATAAATAACAAAATCAATGAATAGCGAGCTTTCCCTCAAAAAAGACTTCACAGCTTCCCTAATAACACATAACGGCCTGGGGATGTCCTTTTTAGTACGTCCCTGCAACGTTCCAAGAAAAAGGTCTAAAAACAGTTCTAATTGAACGTTCAGGGTACGTCCTTTTTAGATCCCCATAGGCCCTGAAAGTCACAGTCCTTAAAAGTACGCCCCTGGAACGCTCCAGAAAAACATCTAAAAACAGTTCCAATGGAACGTTCAGGGGACGTCCTAAACAGAGATGCATGTACTGCAGTTTTAATTAGCTACTCATTTAGCAACTAGATGGCGTACTTTGGTAAAATATTCTCTATCTTTCCCACATTCATTTTATATAATAAGAGATACTTGTATTTTGGCCAAGGGTCGTCTAAGTAAAGGTTCCAGGAACGTCCAAAGGAACGACACCGAGACGTTACAGTTGACAAAATTAATCGTTCCGAGAACGTTTCCGGAACGTTTGGCGACGTCTGTGGACGTTCCCGGAACGAATAAGAAGAATATACCGTGAACATTCAAATAAGAACGGCCAAGGATCGTGCAAGTAAACGTTTCAGGAACGTCCAAAGGAACGTTCCTGAGACGTTACAATTGACGACATTGTTCGTTCCGGGACCGTTCCCTGAACGTTTGGCGACGTCTGTAGACGTTCCTGGAACGAATAAGAAGAATATACCGTGGACATTCAAATAAGAACGGCTAATGATCGTCCAAAAAAACGTTCCGGGAACGTCCAAAGGAACGTTCCTGAGACGTTACAATTGACGACATTGTTCGTACCGGGAACGTTCCCTGAACGTTTCACGACGTCTACAGACGTTCCTGGAAAGTACCATTGGTCGGGCTGGAACGTTCCAGGGACGTTGTTAAAACGTACTTGTGTTATTAGGGTTAGGATATCTGTAAAGATAATTATATCTGTCTCCGTACTGACGCTTAATTTTCCTTCAATTTGAAGGTACGTCTGCGACTCTGCAATTTGACAGATGTCTTTTACATGAATCCTGTGTCACATTTTTTCATCATCATTTCATCTCCTAATTCCTAGCACCGTACTGATGAGCACCACAAGTGCGAAATCCGGATCTACGGTTACAATTACTTTTTTTGAGGGAAAGCTTCATTGATTTTGTTATATTTTTGTTTTAAGACTTATCTATAAAAATGCATAAGAAGTGTGCGTTAGGTGAAAGAAGTGCCGAAAAGTCGCCGGAACTATCATTTCACGGGTAAACAACACATCTGTATGAAACTGCCACATTTTAAATATTGCTTCAAAACCAATCAGAACGCCACTCTACAATGTTGTCATAACTGTTTGACCTGGGACCTTATTGTACATTTTGGTACCCCCAGTGCTGGTTCTGGTCCAATATATTTTTTTGACGATCCTTGTCTTGCAAGTTCTTCAGCTTTTTCGTTGCCTTGGATACCTCTATGTCCTGGCCCCATACTAATCTGATTTTGTTATGTTCCGCCAGTTCCATTAGTTCAGCAAGGCATTCCCAGACTAGCCTTGAGGTAACCTTTGGGCACATAAGCGCCCTAAGGGCTGCCTGGCTATCTGAGTATATAGATATGGTTTGACCGAAGTAGCCCATTCTATCGTTCTCTCTTGATGCAGATCTCTCCTAGGTCTTTCCCCGAATATTCCTGCCCCACTGCCTTCGTCAGTTTTTGATCCGTCTGTGTACCAGAACTACCAGATCAGTCCTTCCCGTGGCAGCGGGTTGTTTTATCCTAACCACGCTACTCTCTCCTGTATAATTACTTCTAGAGTTGGTCCGTATAGATACTTTGGTGACATCTGGTCTGATCTCATGTGTAGGATTGGTATATCTAAAAACCTCTCTTCTCTATTATGCATTCTTTTCTGTTAATAAAGTAGATATAATGCCGAAAAAGTTCAGTTTAAAATGCATAAGGAAGTCTATTTAACATAATGTTTTGTTTTATCTTCTAGAAACAAGTATTGAAATCAAGATTAGGACATTTACTCTTTTACATTTTTCGAGGCACGTTTTGCCATGTTAGGTCCGACCAATCGGGTTTTTGTTAGTTTTTTGTGTTTTTTTTCAAATGTTATATTTTTAAAAAGGGATTTAGTAAGGGTGAATAAATAACAAAATCAATGAATAGCGAGCTTTCCCTCAAAAAAGACTTCACAGCTTCCCTAATAACACATAACGGCCTGGGGATGTCCTTTTTAGTACGTCCCTGCAACGTTCCAAGAAAAAGGTCTAAAAACAGTTCTAATTGAACGTTCAGGGTACGTCCTTTTTAGATCCCCATAGGCCCTGAAAGTCACAGTCCTTAAAAGTACGCCCCTGGAACGCTCCAGAAAAACATCTAAAAACAGTTCCAATGGAACGTTCAGGGGACGTCCTAAACAGAGATGCATGTACTGCAGTTTTAATTAGCTACTCATTTAGCAACTAGATGGCGTACTTTGGTAAAATATTCTCTATCTTTCCCACATTCATTTTATATAATAAGAGATACTTGTATTTTGGCCAAGGGTCGTCTAAGTAAAGGTTCCAGGAACGTCCAAAGGAACGACACCGAGACGTTACAGTTGACAAAATTAATCGTTCCGAGAACGTTTCCGGAACGTTTGGCGACGTCTGTGGACGTTCCCGGAACGAATAAGAAGAATATACCGTGAACATTCAAATAAGAACGGCCAAGGATCGTGCAAGTAAACGTTTCAGGAACGTCCAAAGGAACGTTCCTGAGACGTTACAATTGACGACATTGTTCGTTCCGGGACCGTTCCCTGAACGTTTGGCGACGTCTGTAGACGTTCCTGGAACGAATAAGAAGAATATACCGTGGACATTCAAATAAGAACGGCTAATGATCGTCCAAAAAAACGTTCCGGGAACGTCCAAAGGAACGTTCCTGAGACGTTACAATTGACGACATTGTTCGTACCGGGAACGTTCCCTGAACGTTTCACGACGTCTACAGACGTTCCTGGAAAGTACCATTGGTCGGGCTGGAACGTTCCAGGGACGTTGTTAAAACGTACTTGTGTTATTAGGGTTAGGATATCTGTAAAGATAATTATATCTGTCTCCGTACTGACGCTTAATTTTCCTTCAATTTGAAGGTACGTCTGCGACTCTGCAATTTGACAGATGTCTTTTACATGAATCCTGTGTCACATTTTTTCATCATCATTTCATCTCCTAATTCCTAGCACCGTACTGATGAGCACCACAAGTGCGAAATCCGGATCTACGGTTACAATTACTTTTTTTGAGGGAAAGCTTCATTGATTTTGTTATATTTTTGTTTTAAGACTTATCTATAAAAATGCATAAGAAGTGTGCGTTAGGTGAAAGAAGTGCCGAAAAGTCGCCGGAACTATCATTTCACGGGTAAACAACACATCTGTATGAAACTGCCACATTTTAAATATTGCTTCAAAACCAATCAGAACGCCACTCTACAATGTTGTCATAACTGTTCTTCAGCAATTTCCTTAGATTGGGTTACTGATTTGGAAAATTTGCTTTCAATATATGGAGTACGCCTTCTAGTTTACTTTAATTTCTTTGATTGCCAATCAATGCACTCCACCAAATATACTCTTGTAATAACAATCCATTCTCTTAAATTACAAACGCAATTACTTTACATACCAAAATATACAGACCGCTTCAAGCTACTGCGAACATAGGGCGGAAGAAGTCTAATTTGCCAGTGTACGTACATGCAGAGACACCGCACGCCTATCAGTCAAGCAACCAACACTCAGGCTTCCGATCGCCATTCGCTGCCGTTCGCCCCCGTTCGCCTTGTATTTAGTACGCCTCTAACCACGGTGCTGTGTGGAGCGTAGTCAATGAAACCGGAATTTGGTCAATAAATTCGCAAATTTTTATAACGTAATTTTCTTATTTTTTGTCACTGATAAATAAGAGCGTTTTATTGTCAACTGCTCAGATTTATCAGTGACGACGTGTTACAATGAAAATAATAAGGAGAAACAAAATAAAAGCAAGTTCTCAAAATAAAATAATACATTCTAAAAACCAAAAAGATTCTCCCGGTCAAAAAAAAATTAAAGCAAATGTTCGAAAAGTCCTCCTTGCTCGGCTAGACAATATCCGAGCCTACTATAAAAACCCCTTCTAACGTTTCCAAGCATGTTAGGGGTGATAATTTGAAAAGCTTCTTCAAAAACAGATAGAAGTCATTAGGAGCAAGATCAGGAGATCGAGCTGGCCATAAAATAGTTCCCCGTGTACTTATAACCCGATTAGGAAATACATTATCAAGATATTCCCTAACAAGGCCAACATTGTGAGCGGAACAACCATCTTGTTGAAACCATGTTTCACCAAATCTTACACCTAACAACTGCCTAGCAGTTGGAATAATGTGCTGCTGCAGTAGATCCAAGTATCTAGGACCATTCAAATTGCAATTGCCGTTAATAAAAAATGGCCCAATTACGTGTTCCCCTACAATACCCCCCCCCCCCCCCCAAACATTTAGTTTTTGGGGATACTGTGTTCTTACGTCAAAATATAAATGCAAATTTTCCCTCGACCAATATCGAACGTGTGTTGGGTTATGACGATTTGACCATTTGACCATCTGCACTTTTTCGGCAACTTAGTAGACATCCATTTTTAGTTTTAAAAATGTATTATTTCAATTAAGAACTTACTCATCTGTTTCTCGAGCAAGGCAGAAATAAAACAAAATAATAAAAACAAAATGAATTTCCAAAAGATAACACTGTAGTGTGCTTCGAATCCACCTCGGTCGTACGGCACGGAGAGTAAATTGGACTTGATTCCCCCTATGTTCGCAGTAGCTTGAAGCGGTCTGTATATCTAGATCAACAACTTATTTACTTGAGTAAACTATATATTTTTTTAAATTAGGTATTCTCTTTTCTGTGTGATATTTTGACTATCTTGACCAATGTAGTGAGAATTGACACCTTGTTCATCAAAATCGATCATAGCTCGCCTTCTTTTGGATATTACATGTCAAATTTTGATAGCGATTTTCAGATCATCTGCCATATATCAAGATTTGTGCCACGGCTTAAAATGTTTCCTAGAGTATCCTCTACACTTTAACCTTATCCAAAAATTACCACGACCATTTTTCCATTTAAATACTGCGCCTACCTTTGGCACAAACATTCTTTGTGACCACAGGCGATGAGCAGTGGCGTACTGACGGGGGGCGTGGGGGGCGGTCCGCCCCGGGTTACGGGGGTCCCCCTGGGTATCCCACATGTACAGAATTATCCAAAAACCTACTCTAAGTAATCCCAGGTACGAAAACCACATAGATTCTTATGAAACTTGGTGAGTTTTTATGCTGTTTGAAGGATTTTATAAGATTCTACGAGTCAACTTCGTACTTAATGAGATTTTATTAGATTTTTAAGTTTGTTTAACATACCTCATAGAAAACATTTAAAACCCGGTAAAACATTACAAAAATTCTAGTAAATCTTTTCTAAGAGATTAAACGCGGTGTTTTAAGTTTTTTTGGCAGGGATAAGATAAAAGCACCAAGTATACGCATACAGGGGTGGCCGCTTTCCGGAAAACCGGTAAAAGTCAGAACTCATCATCATTCATGCATAAATAGGTAGGTATAAGATACCTAAAATGATAGAAAAAGATATCCGGTATTCCGGTACGCATAATCTCTCTCTCAGTCAACCACAGATTTTCTATTTCAAAAAATGATCCAAATTATAGTTTAATTTTTGTTTAATAATTTGAAACAGTATGTGTAGTGAAAAACTGACAAAATTGTCAGACAAAAATCTTACACTTACTTATTTTATTACTCGAAGAAAGTTATTGTTCCCAAGGTTAAAACACTAAACAATATATTTTTTATTTTATTAGTTTTACCATCCCTTTAATTGTTTAAATCAAGCATATTTCTGAATATATTAATTGATTCTTTGGTAATAAAAATTATTGTTCGTCTTGGAGTTGTTTAGATTATCTTAAAATTGTTAAATATGTTTCAATTATTTTTTTTAATCTGAAACTATTTATTACATTATGCGTTTCAAACGCTACATGTGAGCGCAGTTTTTCGAAATTAAAATTGATTAAAAATTATTTGTGCTCCACATTGAGCTTATGAGCCAAGAACGGATAATAAGTTTGGCGATTTTATCCATTGAGATCAAAGTGGCTAAAAACATCGAATTTAATGAAGTTATGCAAGCGTTTGCAAGGGTAAATGGTAGAAAAATAGTATTTTCACAACTAGTGGCTAAAATAGTGTTTTTTTTTACAAGCGTTGGTTTAAATAACGAAGGCAGCGAGGTATTTAAAAAAGCGAGTAAAAAGAGTAAAAAAGCACAGTTTAATCGCGAGTTGTTAACACTATTTTTTTTATACCTTTATCAAAAAATCCAAGAAAAACAGGAAAATTCTTTCAAAAATCTCGAACGAAGAGCACTTCTCGCAAGACACCTTCTTTACACTATAAATCAAGGCGGCTGGTAAATGAAATAACAATAATTTCCATAGCGATGCGCCTTTCTACTCGGTGACGTTCATTGTTGCGACATTTTATTCATGTCAGTTTGATATTTTGACAATGTTTTTAAATGATTTTTTTCGTAAAGACTTGGTGAAAACTGGACTAGTAATTTCCGCTATTCTCGGTAACAAACGGACAGAAATCTTTTTTTGCATCGGTAACCAAAAAAGCCATTCTTTAGTTATCTGCAGACAGTTACTAAAATCGTGTTTTTTAATAAAGGTATAAATAAAAGATTTATTTAAATTAATTTTTTCAGCTTTTTTAGTTGACTTAAATTTCTTTTTTGCAAATAGGTACCTGTAGATATCATATTTTTAAAAATTTTTGGATATAATATTGTGTTTTTGTCAAATAAAATTAAGATAAGTATATAGAAAAATGAGAGGAGGAGCCCCCATCTGAAGATATCGCTCCGGGCCCCACTTTTTCTCAGAACGCCGCTGGCGACGAGTGATTAGTTTTTGATGTGGGTGGGGGGTTGTAAAGAGGGTAGAAAGGAGGGGGTAAAACTTTTTTTAAAATTCTAATTCACGAACTGTAAGAGCTACAGCGACACACGGTTTTTAAATTAAGAAGTATAATTGCATTTTGCACAATTTTTTTTTAGGGTTTATGGATATGGCTATACGTGCCTGCTAGTGCCATATTTTCTTAATAAAACTAAAAAAAAATGCCAAAAACGTTTAAAAATGAAAACGAACAAGGTATGGTTAAGTTTACTTTTTGATCCGTCAAAATTGCCGCCATTACTGGTTTACAAAAAAAATGCAATTTTTAAAAATGTCTAAGGAAAAATCAAAAAGGTTAGGACTAACACTGATTTTCTCTATATTAATTTTGCGGGTCAGTAAGCTCTCCGAGAGAATGCAATCAACGACAAATCGAAAATGGCTAAAAAAGTTTTCCTACAAACGATATTTTTTTGATACTTACATTTAGTTTAGAAAATATATGGGACAAAGGAGTGCGTTTATTGCGTAGCCAGGTTAATTTGTATTTTTTCATTATTATTATTGTGATTAAAATTTTGCCCATAGAAGGTGTGAATTTTGAGGTTTGATGGATCAAATTTCGTTGGGAATATTTTCATTTCATTTTATTTAAACCATAAAGCTTTTTCTTTAATAAATACAAATATGTTGGGTACCTACCTATATGTAAATTTGAAAGTCGACCATAAGATGAGACATCCGGTGGCGGTAACACTAGGATTGCTATACAGGGTAATGCATTAATATATAAGATATTACCTTAGAAAGGGAAGTCCTGCGGTAGATATGCAAATGAATTAAAATATACCAAAAAAAGTACCTAATTGACGCTAACAGCTAAAGATTCTTGAAAGAAATCTGGTACGTAAACTGGATTTACTAAATCTCTAATTGTTCCTGTTTCGCATTGCCTACCACTGCTTTTTCACACGATTTTCAAACTTTCTTAAAATTATTTCTTTTAAAAATATGACATAAATATAGTATGCGACTTCTTAGCCTTCGAGTGTTATGTACAAAATATTTAAAGCCTAAAAAAATACTACTGGATATGTTTATGTAGAAGTATGTACAGGGTGTCCAAAATTTGATGGTAGGTATTTTCAGAGGAGATGGAAAAAACTGCGAGCCTTAATTTTTAAAAGACGTATCTTGATATGTCAACCATTTTCGAACTACGTAGGCTTTTTGAAAAGTCCGCATTTTGGGATGGATCTATAACTTTATTATTTGTGAAAATTTCGGTTTGGTGTAAACAGATTTTTTGTGGATTTTTTAAAGCAGAATTCGACTGTCAAACTGGATTGTCTCTATCACTTTTAGTTTTTGAAATAAAACCCAAACAACCCTTTCTTTATTTGGTTTTTTAAAATTAGCCCTAAAATTTCCTTTGAAATGATGCATTACACTTTGTGTTTTATTTTTTGTATTTTGTACATATTTTTACTCATTTATTTTTCTATTACCATCTTATTTAGTTTTTTATATTATAATACTAGAAAATAAAGAATTTAACAAAAAATCAAAATTTAAAGAAAAATCAAAAATTATAAAAAAATTAAAAAATGCAAAAAATAAAACACAAAGTGGGAAACATCATTTTAAAGATAATTTTAAGCTGATTTCAAAAATCAAATAAAAAAGGGTAATTCCATAGGAAAAAAACTTGTTGACAGTCGAATTCTGTTTTAAAAAATCCACGAAAAAGCTATTTACACCAAACGGAAATTTTCACAAATAAAAAAGTTATAGACCCCATCCCAAAATGCAGACTTTTCAAAAACCTCCGTACCTCGAAAATGGCTTGACATATGAAAATGCTGTTTTTACCTTTAAGCATCTATTAAAAATGCAGCCTCACAAGTGGGGAGTCTGTTTTTTCTATCTCCTCTAGAAATATTTAAAAACCTAAATTAAATTAGACGAAGGATACACCCGGTATAAGCGAAAGGACGATGTTCGACAATAATACTTAGAACGCACAAGAGAGCGGGTGTAGGTATGTGCGTCTGTCTGTCAGGCACGTAGTCAAACGTCCCGTTTAGTATGCAACGAGTGTAGCTCCTGTCCCAACGTTCCTGGTCCCTCTTCGCCTCTCTGGCCATTTTGAGTTTCCGTGTGCTGTATAGTAGGTACAGAGTCGGCTTACAATAGAGGAAAGAAATTAAGCTGAGCAATCACCCACTTTCCTCTTTAAAAAGAATGCACAATAAAATTATATTAATAATATTAAAACATAATATGTAACATAAACAAGCCGAAGCTAGAGAAGATTGCAAACGAATTTAGAATTCGATCTAAACTTATTTTACAAAAACCAAAATAATAATAAAATCAAATCTAATATTAGTAGAAAGGAAAAAAACGCTTTGATTTCTCGAAAAAATGACAACTCAATTATTTACTGGCGGATAAACGCAATGCCACTGTAATTATTAATAATAATATTTTTTTTATACTGGGGACCGGGACCTTCCGTGCTTCAGGCCGATACGCTGCCCACTGCGCTACGCACATATTCCAAAATTAAACAAAAACCCCACATTATAGTAAACCCCCCCCTTTTTTACGGCTTGCTCAAAATTCATAAACCAAATATTCCTCTTAGACCAATAGTTAGTAGCATTAATTCTCCATGTCATAAACTCGCAAAATACTTAAAATTTTGAATCCCTTGGTAGGAAATACAAATGCATCTATAAAAATTCTCAAAACTCTTTAGAAAATCTACTCATCACCCCCAATTTTAATCACAATCACTTGATGGTGAGTTTTGATGTGGTAAAGCTTTTCACAAATGTACCTGTAAACAAAAGCAATTCTATAGGTAGAAATCGATTTGAAATAAATGATAAAAATTTAGGAGAAAGAACAACACTGAGCGGCAATGCTATTCTGGAGCTCCTCACACTATGCATATAAACCACATATTTTCAGTGGGAAAGTGATCGATTGTTTTCAACAGCATTTTCTTCTCTGTAATATCTTTATGGAAGATTTTGAAAACAAAATTTAAGAAGAATTTAATTTTAAACCGGTTAAAAACGTCGCTATGTCGATGACATTTTTAATATTTGGCCACACGATTTAATTAATTTTATGAACGGTAAAGATCCAACAATAAAATATAAAATTTAATTTTTGAACGTTTTAATAAACAAACACACAAAATACATTACAAACCTCAGTTTATAGAAAACCAACAACCAACAGATACAAATAGATATCTAAATTTTCACTTAAATCACTCCACATCGGTTAAAAAAGCAGTAATAAAAAGTCTATAAGATAGGGCTAAAATAATTTGTTCGGACAATAACACATTTTTACAAGTCGAATTTCCAAGACAGCGCAAACGAAGAAATAATTTTTTTGAAAATAATGTATCTACAACCAACAAATTTAATAATTCCTCTTATACAAGGTATTTCGGTTAAAATTAAACAACTCGCTAATAATTATAATATAAGAAGAATTTAAAAAAAAATCAAATATTCTTAGATCAATTTTAAGAAAAACAAATGCCAAAACTCAAAAAATATCATTTATAAAATTCCTTGCGAGTGTAGGAAGTTTTATATCGAAGAAAGTTCAAGGCCACGTGAAGTTAGAATAAATGACCAGATCGAAAGATTGGGAGAGCCCGATAAAATTAAACAAAAAAAGAAAGAAGCAGCTTGCATCTATCTAATTAAAGATGAATCCATACCTAGCATATTAGTTGATATAAATACAGTTTGGCTTGCAATACAAAAAGCAAAATAATAAACTTCATTTGTTTATTTTGAATTTCTATTAGGTAATATAAAAATGAAACAACTCAAACGAATACCTTTTTTGATTTTAAATTTTATTATACCCATCCAATATTTGATGGTTGGCTACTTTCGACGCACCAAACTCTAAAGTGTTAATTTTCTGAAATATTTTATTAGTCAAAGTCAGTTAGTCAGTTGTATTTAAAAAAATCAAAAAAGGTTTTTGAAAGAATAATTTCATTAATAACGTTTCTGTTGAAACGTCAGATAAGTACTTAGATTCTAGTTAGGATTTGCGAGCGTATAGGCATTATTTATTTTTATTTAAAACCTACTGAGAATCGAACAAAATTTTTTCTTTAGAAATTTACGCAGTTGGAAAAAAATTCCTTCCTTCCTGGTAAAAAATTAAAAAAAAAGTGGTTTCAGCATAACACATCCGCCACTTCTTTTTAATTTTAATAATTATATACAAGGTAGATAACTTAGCGAAAATAAAAGTGTCCAAGAAATCCAGATACAAAAGATTAAAGTTAGAATAATCAGCAATGCTTGCAAATAGTTTAATCAAATAGACATTTTTTTTTCTGAACGTGAGTTTATGCAGCAAGAAAAACATTCCATAAATTGAAATATTCATTTTTTTTCTGAAAGCAATATTTCCAATTATGGCATTTTCATAAACGATATATAAAACGTCATCGATTCTATATTGAGCCTAGACGACTGTGAGAGATTTCAACAAAATCTCTTCTTGAACATCAGTGCTTGGTATGCAAACAATAATCTACACCTTAATATTGATAAATGTCATATTATATCTTTTACTAACAAAGAAAGTCCTATTACATTTAACTACCACACAAATAATCAACTTCTCTCTAGAAAATCATCTTTCCGCGATCTCGGCGTACTTTACGATTTTAAGTTGTCTTTCTCTGAACACATAGATAATATTCTAGCTAACACATCCAAAATGTACGGTTTCTAATACGATGTTCTCGAGAATTTTTAAACGTGGATACTTACTCTAAACACACATATACTTTGCCGTTAGAATATACGATGGCCAAATAATATAATCACTAGAAACAATTCAGAAGCAGTTTTTTAAATACATGTATTTTAAAACACACGGTGTGTACCCACTACAAGGTTATCTCCAGGATGAGCTTTTGAGTCAGTGTGACTTATCGTCGCTTCAAACAAGATGAACCAGCAACTCATGCTGCATAAATTCATAAATCACAGCATTGATTGCCCAGGCCTCTTGGAACTTGTAAACTTTGCAGTACCTTGTAGTTCCTCTGTGCGACACATTCAAACCTTATTACCTATCATCACCGAGGACAAACTTCCTTAAATACTCTCCTTCACATACCGCGTGCAGATTTTATAATGAAACGAACGCCAACTACCTAGAAATCGATGAACCATCTTTCAAACGGTCCACTCCACATCAAGATTAATTTTGTGAACAGCTGGATAATTTGTATTTTTTTCTTTTCTTGATTTTGTTTTTTTAATTCGTTTTTTATATTGCTATTTTTTGTCAATAATGTTCGTAAGTTATTGTAATTAATTTTAATTATTGCTTAGTTTCTTTTCTGTATTACTAGTTACTAGTACTAGAATAAAATAAATTGTACCTTTAGGGAGTGATTTCATCCCCACCACAAGGGGTGGGTCCCTTTTCGAAAATAATCGATCTGTCCCAATATATTATCATACAACGTGTGTTGCTTCTTTCATAAAACGCTCAATATGGCTAAAATTCAAGGCGTCAATTTCACTGGAGGGCATCGTGAAAAATTCTCCGAGTAAACGTGTTATTTTTCTAGAAACACGCCGACCCTGTAGCTTATAATCCGCATCATATACACTAAAGGCGCGCGAAAAGGCCAAAAATGTTGGCAGCAAAGTTCAAAACTTTTATATCGGAGTACAATTTTATTCGTAAAACTTGGATCAAATTTACAAGACACAAAAATTTTTTTATTCTATACGTTTAAAAGCTTTTATCTAAACACGATATTATTAAGGTACAACTGGCAACGTCGCCAACCGGGGGTAGTTTTGGCATATTTTCTTGTTGAAGGTTACGGCAGTTATTTTGATTAGAATAGAATAGAATAGAATAGCTTTTTATTTGCATAAATTTTTACAGAATAATTGAGCAAATAACGTCATGAAAAAGTGCCTAGATTAAAAAAGAAAAAATTAAAAGTAAACATGTGTAAAACACTTTCAAAAAATACATTGTGTCTAAGATATATATATATATATATATAACGATAATGGCATGTGTACTCAATACTTTTTAAAATTGTCGTAAAAAATACAAATATGGTTAATTAGTAAAATGTAAAATATACAGTAAAATAGTCTAAAAATCATTACACAGTACAAACAATATTTCTGAAAAAAAAAGAAAAAACTGTTACAATACAGACATGTTAAACTAAATTTTAACTAGATTTTAAATAATAATAAACAATAAAAGATTGATAAAATTTAAAAAAGTACATGACGGGCAAGTATTTCAGGTATTCTGCTACAGTGTATGACTCTATATGAACAAGATATTTGAATAACTCTTTTTTAAATTTAATTAATTGATTTTCCTGCTTTAAAAACACAGGAAGTTTGTTGTAAAACCTAGTAGAAAGGACTCCTTTCTGTCAGATTAAGTCTATGAATAGGGAATGTTAAATTTAAATATTAATTATGGTGAAATATGCCACAGGGCGTACTCCAAGGAAGATAATTGCTCTTTTCTGCACACGTAAGTAAACAGCTGACATTTCAGTAAACAAAACGTTCCATGGGCGTGGTGAAAATACTTTTTTAAATCCTAAACATTAATAAGTATCAAATAATAGGTAACTCTTGATAGAATATGATATTTAAAGTAGGTAAGTAATTTTTACTCTTTAATTTGTATTCGTTTGAAGTAAAGTAGCGACATTATCCAACTTGATTTTTTTTTATTACCTCTTCAATTGTAATACATAATAGTAGTTTTAACGAGTGGCTAAAATAGTGCTTTTTTTACAAGCGTTAAAAACGCAGTTTAGCCGCGAGTTGTTAACACTATTTTTTTTTAATACCTTTATCAAAAAATCAAAGAAAATCTCGGCTCTAACAAAGAGATCCTCTCGCAACACACCATCTTTACACTATAAATCAAGAAGGCTGGTAAATGAAATAACAATCGTTTCCATAGCGATGGGTCTTTTTACTCGGTGACGTTCATTGTTGCGACATTTCAATCTTTGACAATTTGATATTTTGACGATACTTTTAAATGATTTTTTCGTAAAAACTGGCGAAAATGGCTTAATTCTTAGGCAAGAATAATTAGATTTTTTCAATATTACTCTTTTCCGCTATTTCTCTTTAGCTTTGGGTAAAAAACGGACAGAAATCTTTTTTTGCACCCGTGATCAAAAAAAGTTTTTTTGCATCGGTAACCAAAAAAGCCACGCTTTAGTTATCTGCAGACAGTTACTAAAATCACGTTTTTGATGAAGGTATAAAAAAAACATTTTCAAAATAACAATCACCCTTTTAGCGTAGGTATATTCGACTTTTCGTAGGACACAACCCTTTCGAAACAAAAATTAAGCAGAGGAAGTGATATCTTGTTTAATAATCTTTTAAATGCCTTAACAAAAGTGTAAATTTTATGCATTGCTTTAATTCTGGTGGTAAAACTTACTCCTTAAAAGAGTTATGTTACAATTTAATAATATAGTTAAAAAGTATCTCCCTTAAATCTCAAAATGACGTATTTGAGTTTTTTTCGAAATCGCACTCCAAATACTCGAAAACGCCTGTTTCCTTGTCGTTAGGACACCCTGTATACATTTATATGCACTTGTTTAAACCTTCACACTTGTTTAAACCTTCATACTTGTTTAAACCTTCACAATTGTTTAAACCTTTTAGATAGTCGCACAAATAAAAAACAAAATCTTAATATTTATTATTTTCATAGTTTACTTACTTACTTTTTTTGCGACACCACTGGTTAACATAGAGACCGCTTCAGCCTACTGCGAACATAGGCCGGAAGAAGTCCAATTTGCCAGTGTACGTACATACAGGGACACCGCACACCTATCAGTGAAGCAACCAGTACTCAAGCTTGCGATCATCACTTGCAAGACTTGCGTTTAGTATTTAGTACGCCTCTAACCACGGTGTTGTGTGGAGCGTAGTCAATAAAACCGGAATTTGGTCAATAAATACGCAAATTTTTATAACGTAATTTTCTTATTTTTTGTCACTGATAAATAAGAGCGTTTTATTGTCAACTGCTCAGATTTATCACTGACAACGTGTTAAATGAAAATAATAAGGAGAAACAAAATAAAAGCAAGTTCTCAAAATAAAATAATACATTCTAAAAACCAAAAAGATTCTCCCAGTCAAAAAAAAATTGGAGCAAATGTTCGAAAAGTCCTCCTTGCTCGGCTAGGCAATATCCGAGCCTATTATAAAAACCCCTTCTAACGTTTCCAAGCAGGTTAGGGGTGATAGTTTGAAAAGCTTCTTCAATTTTAATCCGAAGTTCTTCCAAATTATTAGCCCCTTCATGCCCGTAAACTTTATTTTTGATATAATTCCACAAATAGAAGTCATTAGGAGCAAGATCGGGTGATCGAGCTGGCAATAAAATAGTTCCCCGTGTACTTATAACCCGATTAGGAAATACATTATCAAGATATTCCCTAACAAGGCCAACATTGTGAGCGGGACAACCATCTTGTTGAAACCTTGTTTCACCAAATCTCACACCTAACAACTGCCTAGCAGTTGGAATAATATGCTGCTGCAGTAGGTCCAAGTATCTAGGACCATTCAAATTGCTGTTAATAAAAAAATGGCCCAATTACGTGTTCCCCTACAATACCCCCCCAAACATTTAGTTTTTGGGGATACTGTGTTCTTACGTCAAAATACAAATGCAAATTTTCCCTCGACCAATATCGAACGTGTGTTGGGTTATGACGATTCAATAATGGAAAAGTGCTTTCATCTGTGAAAAGAATAGATCTCAGAAAGTTTTCATCACGATTAGCCGTTTCCATCATTGTTTCGCAAAATTCCATATGACGATAGTTGTCCTCCGGAAAAATTTGATGCGTTTTTGACGCTTTTTAAGAATGATAACCATTCTTTTTGAAAACACGTAAGACAGTGGTTGAAGACGTATCAACTGCTTCGGCAATTTGGTGGCTAGTTAACTTTCGATTTTCCTCCACTGCTGCGCAAATCATCACATCTTGTACTTCCTGCTCGTCATTCAAAACAGTGGGTTTTTTATGGTTTCTTGGCGCTACACAACCAAACTTTTCAAAATTCTGCATAAACCTATAAATCGTTGATAAACTAGGTTCTGGGCGATTTACAAAATTCTTCAAAAAAAGTTCTTCAATAAGTCTCAATGGTCTGCCTTGATAGTACCATTTGACCATCTGCACTTTTTCGGCAACTTCGTAGAGATCTATTTTTAGTTTTAAAAATGTATTATTTCACTTAAGAACTTATCAATCTGTTTCTCGAGCAAGGCAGAAATAAAACAAAAATTACACAAAATAAATTTCCAAAAGATAACACTGCAGCGTGCTTCGAATCCACCTCGGTCGTACGGCACGGAGTAAATTGGACTTGATTCCCCCTATGTTCGCAGTAGCCTGAAGCTCATTGTATGTGGGCTTTTGTTTACAGATTTCTTTGGTTGCCAAGTTTCTTTGTATTAGCATAAGCAAAACTTTTTTAATGGTTTTTACAGGTCGACGTAGGAAATTTACAATAAACTGTAAACCTGCGGAGACCTGTAAAGACACTTTCCGATCATGTCTCGTACGTACTTTTTTTTCAAACGATCAGAAAAAACATTTTAGTACCTATCACTTTCGTCAACGCCTAGCCGTGTTGCGTAATTTATGAACAGTCCCCGATGTTCTCTGCTTCTTGTTGGCTAGGTAGCCATTGCCGCTAAGGCCAGTAGTTTTTAGTTAGAAATGATTTTTGTATTTTTAACTTGTACAAAATTGTAAAAAACATTAGAAAAATTATAGTGTCGTGTCTATTAGCTTTATACAACTAATTCAGTGATGACTGAAGACTAGTTATGGTCGACTATGGCCAACTTATCAAGCAAAATAATGATAAAAGAGCTCATAAAAGGCAGATTTCTAGGTTTGTTCTTTATTTATCTATATTTATAGTATACTTACTTTGAGAATGTGTGATCGATTTTTCGGTGTATGGGACTCTTGAAGCAGTTTCTATTATTTCCTCCGGATTCAACTCAGTTTCTAGATCTGAGACATTTTTGTAAACAAAACTTTTGAAACAAAGAACGAGGCACGATTAACATTGAAAATAGGCCCCCGTGAATTTTAATCAAATTTCAATATTTTAAAGGTATCATCATAACCGATTTTGTTTTGAAATATAAAGAGGATCGATCGTATGTCTGTGATAGGAGATACAGTCTGTCAAAATACGTAGGAGCTATGCATAGGAAATATTCCTAGGTAGATTTCCTTGAATATCTCTAAGACTTCTAATCAGTTTTTGACATTTTTATGATCTTTCGTTAGGTATTTTAGCAAGCAATGTGTCCAAACTCAACTACTTTATATAGGGTGTTAAAATACAACAATAAACCTTTATATTTTTAACTTACGGTGAGAGAATGTTTTAAAAACTATTATACAGGGTGTTTGTCCTAATCTAAACCTATTTTTAATTCAGTAATTAAACCAGTTGGGGCAGAATGTTTCTATCAGTAGCATCTTTACTTCATTGATAATATAATCTTGTGGATAACTAATATCTTGTTGGTGTCTGGCATGTCCTAAAAACCATAATACACTAGCTGCGTGTCAACAGGTACCAACCATCCTGGCCCCAGAATATCAATATAGATTTTATGTTCAATTATCCGGATATTATTTCACATGTCGTTTTGAGGACAGAACGGTTGGTACCAGTTGTCACGTGGCTAGTGAATGATGGTTTTTAGGATATGCCAGACGCCAACAGTATTAGCTATCTCCAAGATTATATTATCAATGAAGTCCCAAATAGTTTAATTATTGAATTAAAAATAGGTTTAGATTAAGACAAACACCCTGTATAATAGTTTTTAAAAAATGTTTGCACCGTAAGTTAAAAATATAAAGGTTTATTGTTGTTTTTCACATTATTTTTTGGTTTCGAGATTTTATTAACATATACGATTACAATAACACCTTGTATAAAATATTTGAGTTTGGACACATTGCTTGCTAAAATACCTATCGAAACGTCGTAAAAAATGTCAAAAACGGATTAGAAGTCTTTAGGATATTCAAGAAAATCTACGTAGGAATATACTGTATCTCCTATTACAGAAATACGATCCTCTTTATATTTAAAAAAAAATCTGTTATGACGATACCTTTAAAATGCTGAAATTTTGTTAAAATTCACGGCAGCCTATTTTCAATGTTAATGCCTCGTTCTTTAAAAGATCTTTTTTAGAAGTGTCAAAACTGCTCAAAAAAAAAACAAGCTAAAAGCTGTCAACAAGAAGTCCGAAATGGGACCGGAAAAGGATCAAAGAACCGGAAAATTGAACAAAAAAGTTCTTTCTTGAGAGTGGAAATATTTCAAAAGAACATGCCATGTAACGTAGAACTTTCCGTACGGAAAGTGGCTATTTTCCGGTCGTTTGAAAAAAAATGTTTTAATGGATTAATTTCAAAAGTAAAAATACTATATTTGAGACAATAATATGAGCAAAACAAAAGTAAATTAAATTCAGAAACTTGTCTAAGAATATTTAGACAGTTGCTGTGGCATCGTCGCGTTGAAGTGATGGAGTCAAACAACCTGCCCATGGTTTGGAACTACACTAACTCTAAGTCTGGTCAATGCTCTAAGATTACATCCCACTTAGCACATTTCAAAATAACGTTCGATAGACAGAGAAAATCAATCAATAGTCTAAAGGGATTTTCGATTTAAGAATTGGTCCTGGTTCTGTTTGACATTATTTTGACATACATTTTGATAGCGGTTCTAAAATAATGACGTCATTTAAAAAATTGTGAAGATATCTTTGATTTTACTCAAAGAAAGACTACCTATAATTTTGCAAAATTTTAGGTGTTATGTTTACAACCAAAGGGCCTAACCAACCTCCTAGGGTGGTTCTAAAATTTCATAACCGAGTTGCAACTGTGATGTCATTGTTTTAAAACGAAAGGACTGGTTCCGATCAATTGTAAATAGAAAATCCTTTAAATCACGTTATTTCGCAATGTGTTATGTGGAACTGTTGGTTAAGGCCACAAAAACGGCATAGATTTGACAACACTGCTTTGCTTTTTTTTTAAAGATCAACAATACCATTTCGAGTGAGATCGTGCAGTGTTCAGAACACGGTACGAACACCATATGCGAGGAAAAGTATAACTTATTAGTACCTTAACCATTTATTAATGCTTCTTTAAAAGGTTTTGATGCTCGGCTTCATGCTTTATGAATTGCAATGTCTCGAAATTAAAAAGAAAAATCATTACTTAACATAAAAAATAACAAATTTCCGTATTATTTTAATCACTTGACATCTATTAATTTATTGGCTGAATTTTCCATTAGACAAATGTCCGGTGGCTATTCGGAACCTGAATTCCAATACTCCGATCGAACTCACTTCAGTTTCCTTGGGCCTACTAAATTACATGACCTTGGCGTTTTAGAATTCCGGCAGAATATTGCTTACAAAGAAAAAAACCATAACTTTTTCGTTATAAGATAATAGGATTTATAAAAATCTACAACCGTATCCAAAGGACTTTTCAAAATTTGGTGTATTTTTTTCAAAAAATAAAAAAATTCAAAAATTGCTGTTACAGATTTCTGTATTATCGACGAGGCTAAAGAAAAAGCCAGGTAATATTTTTGACTATTGTTAGCCGTGTTTATTTTATTTCTAAAATGAGAGAGTCCAGCTAAAAACTGTCTGGATACGGTTGTGAGGAATTCAAAAATACATTCCTGCCAAATTTCAACAGATTCCGTTTTCTCGTTTCCGATATTCTGCCCGATAAAAATTGCCCCAAAAACATCAAAGCAGTGTTGTCATATCTATGCCGTTTTTGTGGCCTTACAAATTATAACTCTCAAAAACTGTTTGCATTTGATTATATTTTACTTTGATTGATTGAAATTGACTCTACTTCTTCCTCTAACGCACACTTTGGTTGTATTTTGGTAAACAAAACTTTTTTCAAGGAATACGGGTAGCAAATAAAAACAATATAGAAACCAAAATCCTTTATTAGATCATTCAAATAATCCACGTACAAGTTTTAAAAACCATACGAGCTTGACATCAAAAAAGCACAAGCCCCTTTCGCTTAATCATGGGTTAATCAAAACAAACAATAAATATAGGATTATCATTGTTCCACGCACAAACTTCGATACATCTTTTCCATACTATAAAAGTATAAATCTGATAAAAAAAAAACAACAAATTTTTTGTCAATGGAAATAGTAAATAATGCCCTCGAAACGAAATATATTTATCGAAAAATTTTGTATCTAATAAGGCACTGATTTAGACTTTGTAGCAAACTAACTTACCATAAGAAAAAAAATACTAACAAAAAATTGTCGAAATAATCGACAAAAATTCGTTGATAAGTAGTAAAAAAATACTGGGAAAGTTAAAGTAATTTTATGGAACACAATTTACTGTATTGACTTGGAACAAAATCTGTTAACCCTATTTGCACTAAAAAATTATTTCCCAGTAAACAACGTGCTACGAGCAATTAGACACTAAAAGCCAGGCCACTCTACTTGAACGCACGATACACTTAACACGGTATGCTACTATTTATTCCAAATTCCATCGCCTTCCGCGCACTCATAAACTGACGTCAACATTCGCATGCTCGATTGAGAGAATGAGTACACTGAGTTGATATATTTGTCTCATGTTTTAATTGAAACCGTAAAGAACAGAAATTCTCTCGGTGCGCTTGCCCTCCCAAATATACGACTGACTTCTACGATAACAACACACAACTTATTCAAGTACCACTTTGTTGTTTGATAATGATTATTTCAGTGTCAAAATTTATTTATAACTAAGTCAAACTGCGCTGTTTTTGGATGTAAAAATTATTACACAATTAAAAAAAAAACATTAAATACTTCAGCTTTTCAAGGGAAAATGATGTAGAAATAAAATGGATAATTGCCTGTCAAATAGACGAAAAAATACAGTCAAACAAAGTTTTTATTATTTATTTTAACCCTTATGTTTTAGCATAGCCCTATAATTAGGCTATGGTTTTAGGAAACGCCATACGTATATTTTGAGTTACGATTTATTTTAGTTCCACCTGTTTTGTTTTGTATAAAGTAGATACATTTTCATTACGTTACTATTATTAGGCTAAGATAGTTGTTTCGAAATACCTCTACAAAAAAAACTTATGAACTACACCCCAAAGAACGCTCGTAATTTAAGGGTTGATGCAGTACCTACTTTAAATTTATCTGGAAGTTTAACATATTCTGTACGCAAGCAAAAATATGAAGAAAAATCGCCGTTGGTTGCCAAAAGAAGTGTGTATCAGAACACAAATAAACATAAAACGTTAACTTAAACCATTTTTTTAGTTTATTTTTACTGCAATAAAATGTTTTGAGAAACCTTAGTGTTTGTATTTATTTAAATATAATCTTAATTGTCTGTTATTTGGGGTTGGGGCGAGTAAGGAGTTAAAGTTAGAAAATATCTTTTGAGACCCGAAAATAATGAAAGGAATATTATAGTTTTTAAATGTTGTGAAGAAGGTACATTTTGTAAAAACTAAGACACGGCTCGGAGCTCTCCCGCTATTTTTTTTTTTTTGCTTTTTAAACTAATTCAACCAAACCTAACTTAAACAAACGCAAGTCACTCCATTCCAACCAAAAAACAATTAAACGCGCGGCGCCCAAAATTACATTAAGTAAAATTAATACCTTTTCCGTGCACATGTGGTGGTATCGGAGTCACAAAGTGACGTCACGCCGAAATGCGCATTGTCATACCGTGTTAAGTGTATCGTGCTTGAACGTATCGTACCCCGACTTACAGTAACCTCATTGGTCAGATCCGACGGATCGCACGTCGAGCGAGACTGCTTTTCATGAGATACGCCTGACCCGGTAGCTGAAATCGCGTTAGTCGAGATGGAAACGCCCACCTATGCCGGTTTTCACCAACGAGAGCGCTGTTACGTTTACGCAGTTTGCCAACTTTAAGTGTCTAGTACTGTTGGCCCAGTGAAGTACCTATGACTGACCTTACAATACTGACCATCTCATATTACAATAGGTCCGTTCCTGCGAGCTTAACATAGTTACCATTGTTCTCTTTGTCTAAATGCATTCATCTGAGAAAGATCCAGCATACCAGAGCACTACCCGCCTGTACACCCATCGACCCCGCAATCTAACTATCTTTTTGAGATTTTTCCTGGCACAGGTAGTATGCTGGATCTCTCTCAGACGAATGCATTTAGAAAAAGAGATCAATAGTAACTATGTTGCTCACAGAAACGGACCTAATGATGGGACCTCATACCAAAACAGTTTAGGGGAACATTACGTCAAATTTTTAAGAAGGTTTTTTTTAATTACTGTTTCATTTCAAGTTTGGGTTTGGGTAATATAAAATACAACCCAGCAAGATACGGCACTGAGCCAACCATTTCCCGTACCAACCCTGTAAACTGGGTTATTACTTTAACTTCCTTTAGCTATTATTTTTTAAATTTAACCTTAAAATTGATAGAAAATCAATTTAGGAAACGTAATAAGGTCGACGTTGCTTAACAAGAATTGCTGGCAAAAATTGTATACCCTACATGCACACCTGTAACAAATTCAGTTTAAAAAAAATGTTACGCAATTATAGTCAGAGAGGTCGCCACCAAAAACGGCAAGAGTTTTGGAAAGCCGGATATTTTTAAGATGGGCTACTCTTCGACCATATAAAAGGACTGTAGAGTCAGCAAGCTGGGTATGGGAACACCTGGCGCCAGAGCCATAGTAAAGTTGTTTTGTAGAGTAAGGGTATTCTTAAATTATTTTTTGTACACACTCATCACACTCATGTAGGGGAACCCGATTATAAAGTCATCATCATTATGCTACCTAGCTGTCTGTTTAAGAGTTTAGTATTGCATCAGCTATAAATAAATGTATTTTCAGCATTTCCAACACATTTTGAGGATCCCAATTAATTTTGTACCTCTATCGTCCCACCGCCAGTTGTCCCCATGCTTGCTGACTCTACAGTCCTTTTATACGGTCCATCCTAAAAATATCAACCTTTCCAAAACTCCTCTAGATCATTTTTTTAATTAGTCTGTCAATTTTTTTTGAGGTTAAGGCCAAACGTCGACAATATTTTTAGAAACTAGTAACCCTACCATGCAATAGAAATGCTTGAAAAAAAAACAAGTTTGGATTAAATTATGGATTCCGATAAAAAATACGTTAAAAAATACTTAACTTAATTCCAATATGCAACCTGCAAAATACCTTATGAACTAAAAAAATACTAAATCTATCGTTTAATAGTTTAACAAAGCAGTAAAAACTGTGTTAAACTTATTAAGCCGAATAGCAAATCCAAATTCAAGCAGAGGCTACTACTGCATAGGCCATCATGCTCTAATAGGGATCTGTCATTTATATGTCAACTCCATTTCCGTTACAAGGTACATGCCGTCAAGCTAGTCTGACAGAAGTTAAATTAACTGAATAACTTATCATTTTATCGATTTGATGGCAATTTTTTGCTCAACTAAATAAAATCAACTAAAAATCGATTTTGTTAACTTTTACAACCAAATCCCTAGATAAAATGACATAACTTCTCTCGCTAAACTTGCATTGTGTCTCTTTCTTTTAAGTCAAGCAAAGCTTTTTGATAGCCTTTATCAATAATCCAGTAAATCTGAGGGACTTTTCATCTACCCTCAGTTCTTTGGAGAAGGACAACAGACACACTGATAAAAAATCTCAGAAACTGATTTTCCTGTAAATATTATTATTCTAAACACAATCACAAATCAATTTTTTTCAGAATTAAAGAATATTAAAAAAAAACGCAAAAAAAAAACAAATTTTTGGAATTTTGAATATCTAATTGGTGTTTTACATACTTCAAAAGTCCAATTCAAGAAATTGTTGAGAATTTTAATACCTACAATATATCAAAAAGAGTCTGAGGCTTTCAAGTTTTCTTAGCAGTGTATAACTGCATTGTCCTCTCTCACGATTTTTTGTTTCGTGAAAACATGTTCATTTGGCAACGTTTCGTTTTTGCGAAAAGCATTGCCAAATTTCTTTTTAAGGTCAACGTAAATAAAATTTAAATCTATAAAAAAAACAATAAAAACAAAAAGAAATAAATTATACAAAAGGTAAAGGCATGCGCATACCTACGCTAAATAAATGGTCCATTTAAAAAAAAATACTACTGGACTTTCTTTTACTGAACTAGTCAATAACCGTACTGAAATAATTATTATTTGAGGAACTAAATTTTTGTAAAAAAAATGGTTGTGAAAATCATTTACCAAGTAAATATTTTATGTACAAAAAGTAGCAATATGCTACATCTTTATAAATCTTTTTTAGCTATTTATAAAACAAATACTTATATACTATGTAAGATTCCAGAAACTATTGAGTCACGAGGTATATGTTTAAGGAAAATGACCCAATTTAAATGCTTAAAATTGAAAAATTTTTGAGAAAATCGCTTGCAAAAAATGATATCCAAAAATAAATATAGAAAAACTGAGATCCCAACAAAAAATGGCAGTTATATATTATATTAAGTCAAAAATAAAAGGGAGCCAAAAATGTAAAAATTAAGTTTTATATGTAAAATATGTTTCTGAAAAAAAATGGTAACTAAGGAGAGCTGTACTATGGCAACTAGGATAAAATCTTATGAATATTTTCGCACCTGTTTACTAAATGATAAATTGGCATTTAAATATATCTCACTCTTTTCTATACAAATATAGTAACTATGAAAATACCACAAGGAACCCCTTGTTTGCTTTTAAGTACTCTTATATACACGTTCAAAAATATAAATATAATTAGCGTCTTTATATGGGTGGCTTTCCTTGGTAAGTGAGTTTGGGGCTTATAGACCAGGAATAGTTGTTCATATAATCGCAGCATTGCGGTTCGTACATGCAACTCAGACAGACGAATGTCAAAATCACAATTTGAAATGCCAGCGAGGCCTTGAACAGGCGCTTAAACCAACTTGACCTTTGAGGGTCGTTACCTGGATCGTCGTCACCTCCATCTGATCTAGTTGCCTTCACTGGTTGCTTCTCTTTGTTTTGTTGGCTGAAATAGATAAAAAATATTTTAAGAAGCGAAGAGACTCCTTGCACAATAAAGGCGATATTTACTAAGGGTTAATATGGTTTAAGGAAACTATGGTTTGAAGCCTGACATATCCCCGGTGGGTCATAAAACACCGCACAAAAGTTTTTTCGCTATAACTTTTAAAGGACTAAACCGATTTTTACAAAATTGGCGGAATTGTGTAGATAATTAATAAGGTTTTTTGCTGCGTAAAAATGTCGCCATCTTGAAATTTAAAATGGCGCATTAAAACAAAAAAAGCCTTTTTTTATCTCGTTGTTTTCAATGTTGTCAATTTTTTTTTTTAATTTTTAGTTTTTTTTTCTTAAACCACCATTCATGCTTATTTTAAAAATATATCATTCATCAAAATCGGATAAACGCTTTCTAAGATATTAGGTTTTATTTTGGTATAATTTTTCAGATCCATCTCTTAGTTTTTTTGGTTTTCATCATTATTTTTTTACCGTAACTTTCTTATTTCCCAACCGATTTTTACAAGGTTGGCGGTACTAAAAAAAAGTAGCCATCTTGAAATTTAAAATGGCGCATGAAAACCAACAAAAGTCTTTTTTTAATCACCTTGTCATTTTTTTTTAATTTTTATTTTTTTTTCTTAAACTACCATTCATGCTTATTTAAAAAAATCTATCATTCATCAATATCGGATAAACACTTTTTGAGATATTAGTTTTTATTTTGGTATCATTTTTCAAATCCATCTCTGAGTTTTTTCGGTTTTCATCGTTATTTTTTTTTACCGTAACTTCCTTATTTCTTAACAGATTTTTACAAAGTTGGCGGTATTGCATAGATGATTAATAAGATTTATAATGGCGCATTAAAACAAACGAAAGCCGTTTTTTAATCTTGTTGTTTGCAATGTTGTAATTTTTTTTTTATTTTTAGTTTTTTTTTCTTAAACTACCATTCATGCTTATTTAAAAAATCTATTATTCATCAAAGTCGGATAAACACTTTTGGAGATATTAGATTTTATTTTGGTATCATTTTTCAAATCCATCTCTTGGTTTTTTCGGTTTTCATAATTATTTTTTTACCGTAGCTTTCTTATTTCTTAACCGATTTTCATAAAACAAACCTTGTTGAAAAGAAAAAAGCTGTACTTTATTATCCTTAAAAAAAATAGACCATTCTTAAATTTAGTATGGCGGACTTAATAAAATAAAAGCTTTTATTCCAACTTCTTCTTTTTAGTATTTGACAATTTTATTTTTTAATTTTTAGTTTTTAGAGAAGGGGCGGCTTTCGCCTGGCAAATAGACCTTTTATAGACTTTTTATCAAACCCTCGTGCACCCCCGACTGATGCGCGAGCCCCCTAGGATGCAAGTTTTCTTTCTCTAGGAGAACTTAATTTTGCCTAACACCTCTTTTTTTAAATTTTATTAAGGCGTTTTTTTTTTTATAAAGGATAATTAAGTACAGTTTTTTTCTTTCCAACAACGTTTGTTTTGTAAAAATCGGTTAAGAATTAAGAAAGTTACGGTAAAAAGATAATGATGAAAACCGAAAAAACTAAGAGATGGATTTGAAAAATGATACCAAAATAAAATTTAACATCTCAAAAAGTGTTTAACCGATTTTGATGAATAATAGATATTTTAAATAAGCATGAATGGTAGTTTCAGAAAAAAAACTAAATATTAAAAAAAAATTGACGATATTGAAAACAACGAGATTAAAACAAGGCTTTTGTTTGCTTTAATGCGCCATTTTAAATTACAAGATGGCTACTTTTTTTAAGTACGCAGCATAAAACCTTATTAATTAGCTACACAATTCCGCTAACTTTGTAAAAATCGGTTAAGAAATAAGAAAGTTACGGTAAAAAAAGTAATGATGAAAACCGAAAAAACTAAGAGATGGATTTGAAAAATGATACCAAAATAAAATCTAATATATCTCAAAAAGTGTTTATCCGATTTTGATAGATAACAGATTTTTAAAATAAGTATGAATGGTGGTTTAAGAAAAAAAAACTAAAAATTAAAAAAAAAATTGAAAACGAGATAAAAAAAGGCTTTTGTTTGTTTTGATGCGCCATTTTTAATTTCAAGATGGCACCATTTTTTTAGTACGCAGCAAAAAAAACCTTATTAATTATCTACACAATACCGCCAATTTTGTCAAAATCGGTAGTACTTTAAACGTTATAGCGAAAAAACTTTTGTGCGGTTTTTTATGACCCACCCGGTACATGGGTATCTGATGATAGCGTATTCCATTGTAAAATCCAGTTCCGCACTCGCCTGTTTCCAGTTTCGCACTGACACTGGCCTAGTGCTGTAAAAAAATGGCACTGGTGCTGTTTGAATGAAACACGACTGCAACAGCGGAACTGGCAGACTCCCATTTTCGGATTGAAATTTTGATTTTGTTTTCTGTTGTAATTATTTATAAAATCGCGACCCGTTCGCTATACGTACACGTCCGTTTGTCAAACGGGGTGTTTTCAACTTTATAACCATTGAAGTACCTATAAGAGTTTTTTTTTAAATGGCCAAAACCTGAATATTCATGTCACTACAGAAAAAATAATATTTGCGGTAATTTTACAAGTCAAATTTTTCGTCAAAACTCGAGAACATGATCCATTTGATAAGAATCACTTAAAAAATTTGTTAATATCACTCTTTAGGAAGCCGAAAGTTACCTCAGAATCACCAAACACAATTTTCTCTAAAGAAATGTAATTTGAAGTTGCAACGTTGACATTTAGTTAACTTAAAGCTTTTGATGTGAACCAGTGGGTGGCAAATTTTGCCGGTAAGTATTTGTTTTTTATGTGTTATTATTCGTAAATAAAAAATATATATATATTTACATAGTTGTCAAAAAAACTTGTAATGTCAGAAACATGAAATTGCCACGATACTGTGCCGAATAAACAAAAAAACACTATTTCGACAAAATGGTCAGGAAAACGAATTACCATAACGTCAAAAAATTATATAAATAACAAGGATGCCGCTATCAAAAATGTTAAGAACCGTAATTTTCCGAAACGAAATGTAAGCATCTGAAACATAATTTCTGAGTGTTTCGGACGGTTACGGTTGTGTTTCAGACCATTACACTACCTACATGTACTATATACATAGTATTTTTTCAATTTAAAAGATACTGTTGAATAAAAAATGAAAGTTTTTAATTAAATATACTTTTTGCAAACATTTTAATGGGCGATTCCTGAGGCCACAACAAAGAAAAAGTCATTTTCCTACGACCTGGAAGAGTATACGTCAAACTTACGTTAAAGGTAGGTGGACCTGTCAACATTACTTTCCCGCACGATTTTTGTAATAGTTATTACTCTAAGAAGTGCGGAAAGTTAATCTTTCCCGTACGCGACTGCTGTTAACCCGAAAGAAGCGGAGCGGAGCATGAGTTAGGATCAATATTTTTTCTACGACCAATCAAAACGAAAAAAAGCCGATAATAAAAAACCCGAGAACGGGAAAAACACTTTCCCGCACTCAGTGCGAGAATGTCTAGCGGTAAATTCATTCCCGCAATCAGTGCAGGAAAGTGACACTTTCCGGACTAAATTCCGTGCGGTGTTTTCCGCATTTTTAAGGTATATAATATCTTGAATTAAAATATATTTTCCTTTAAAGTGAAAATCGTGCGTTACATTAAAAATAGTACGGACAAGTAAAAATCGTGCGAAAAAGCAAAAAACGTGCGGAAAAGTAAAAATCGTGCGGAAAAGTAAAGAAATCGTGCGGAAAAGTACAACTTTCAAAACGAAAAATCGTGCAGAAAGGTAACTTTTCCGCACGCTCGTAGGAAAAATACTTTTACGCACGCAAATTCGTTCAATGAACGTTTGATGTTTATGATGGCGTTCACAAAAAATACTTTTACGCAGGGCGTGCGGGAAATGCAACCTCGCGCATGCAAATGCGTACGTAAAAGTGCACTTTTACGCACGCTAATATGAAAAAGTACTTTTTCACGTGGGGAAAAGTAGTTTTAACCGATTTTGTACAAATAATTACAGGAAATAGTACAAATCTTGAGTGTTCGTAGGAAAAATAGCGAACATAATTCGTAAGAAAGTGACTTTATAACCCACGCGTGAAATTTGTCACTTTCTTTGTTCTGTAATAAACTATTACATAACTATCCTCTGTTTTTGAGATACAGAGCATCCAATCGCGAATTTTTTTTGTGACAACTTGTTCGAATAAAAGAAAAAAAAAACGAAGTTGGTTAAAGTCATACCTCATAATAAGGAAGATCTTTCATAATAATTTAGTAGAAAATTAAAAAAACATTAAATTAAAACGTTTTTTTCTGGTATTTAAAAGAGAATTCTGTCCTGATATTTTTTAAAGTTCTTCTTTTTCTTAATATTGAGCCATCTTTTTTTACCTATTGCAGGGGTTTTTTTACGGTCTGTATCTCCTTAACGTTTCTGTTTTTTTTTAGAAAAAATAAAAAACTGAAAGAAAAACTTAAAAAAGAAAATTAATCTGCAAAAAAGATCAGAAAAAAACCAAAATTTCAGTTAAAGATTTAACGTGCAAAGCGAAAGAAAAATCCCCGAAGATCATGTTTAAAAATAAAACATTTTAGTTCTTTATTTTCATTTTTTATTTTACATTAAATCGCCTAACGTAATTGCCCGAAACAAATGTGTAATCGTCCGAAACACCTGGCGCATAAAATTCAATCGCCTTTTATGTGTCATTTTTTATGTATTTATGAATATTTTTTTATTTTTATCAAGTAAGGTACATATCAAAAAGTCGAACACACATCTTTTTTGGTCAGATAGTGAGATGTAGTTCAACTAGCAAAAAACATTTTCAAAAAATACAAAAATGTATTATATAATTTAAGGATTTATTAATATTTTTATTTTTTCCCAGAAAACTTAGAACATTTTTTTAATGTAATTTAATTTAAACAATTATAGGTTGAACTTTATTTTAAATACTTGAAGGAGAAATTGTGGTCTATTATTTTCCTACAACCAGAAAATATGGGTGTTTCAAACGACATGACCTCAGAAAACGGCTTCTCCAGCAAAAAAAAAAACAAAAGTTATTTGGTGCTTTTGTGAAATCAGTAAAGTTAGAACCTTAACAAGACCTGCGACATCTTTATTTTTGCTTGATTTCAACTTTTATTTTTTAGCATCAAATTTTGGAAAGTGGCTATTAAAAAAAAACCATAAACCATACTTTGATGTTTTTATTTTTGGGGATTCTGTGCGATGATGTATGACACAAAATTGTTCTTCGTCGTCTTCATCGCTGCTACTACTCAGCAGCAAAGAAAATATACAAAAATCTTTCACACTTGCCATTTTCGGTGTTCGCAATTGAAATTTTTAATGACGGGAAACAATTTTGGGTGCGGCACGAGCCCTTAGTGCCGGTGCCGAAGAAGCGGCACTCAGTGCCACACTGAAGGTGTCAGTTCCCCAATGGAACAGGACAACAGAAAAAGTGCCTGTCAATGGAACACAAAAACCGAATCAGTTGCGCACCAGTGGTGTGCCTCAATGGAATACGCCATAAAAATTGATTTTAAGCCAAACCGCAATTAAGAAGATATTTTTACCTGGATGGACGACAAAATACACTGAAATGAGACGCGTATAAGGCCATTTTTTCTTGAAACAGTCCAAATAATCCGTAAAAGTTAATAAAATCTGGGTAAACAAGAAATGTGAGAATTGTCAAAGTGACACCGGATGTCGTATTTTGAGTAAAATCATCGTATATTGTAGACCACCGTCAAGAGGTGTCCTGATTTTGTTGATTTTCAAAATGTAAATTTTGTAGCATTTTATTTAGAAAAAAAATCAAATCACAAGGTTTTTTCTGCTTTAATTGGCCATTCCAGTCCGTTCTCTGAAGCAATTACTATGTTTCTATGCGCCTAAAACCGGTTTCATATAAGGACGGTTTTAAATAAAATCGCTTTCTGCGAAGGTTTATACGTACTAAATTAAATATCAGCTTAAAACAAAAACAACTAAGTCAACAACAGATTTTTTGATAAAACCAGGGTTGAGCATTTCTTAAGGGTGCTGGAAGAAATGCGCTAAAGTAAGAGAGGAGGTCGAAAAGACAATCACACAACTAAAGAATAACAAGTCAGCAGGCACAGATGGTATCGCTGCTGAACTCTACAAACAAGGGGGTGCCGCACACTCTAATAAGTAAAATATGGACCACTGAGACCATTGCTACCGAACTCAGAGACGCTTCTATAGTTACCATTTTCAAAAAAGGCGACAAGGCCCAATGTGGAAACTACAGAGGTATATCTCTGCTTTCTGTTGCTGGAAAGATACTTGCACGGATACTATCAAACCGATTAACTCCGATTGCTGAACAAAATCTGCCAGAGACGCAGTGTGGATTTGGGCCCAATCGAGGCACAGCTGACATGAGCTTTAGTGCCAGACAAATGCAAGAGAAATCTAAAGAGCAAAATCGCCCCCTCGTCATGGCCTTCGTAGACCTAGTCAAAGTATTTGACTCGGTCAACAGAGAAGCTCTTTGGCAAATACTGGCAAAAGCTGGATGCCCTCAAAAATATATTCAAATTCTTAGACTACTACACGACAAGATGAATGCAACAGTCCTGAGCAACGATGGACCAAGAGAGTCATTCCAGATTACAGCAGGCGTTAAACAAGGGTGTGTTATTGCGCCTACCCTATTCTCTATATTTTTAGGTGCCATGCTTCACCTTGTTGAGGAACATCTACCGCCGGGAGTGGAAATTCTATATAGATTTGACGGTGGCCTACTTAACCTAGGCAGACTGCGAGCAAAAACTAAGGTCTCGACGACCTCGGTAATCGAACTGCAGTACGCCGATGACAACGTCGTTATGGCGGATACAGAGGAAGGTCTACAGCTGGTAATCAACGCATTTAACCAAGCCTACAAAAGCATTGGCCTAGAGGTCAATCTTACCAAAACGCAAATTCTTCACCAACCAGAACCAGGTACGAATCTCCAAGCTCCAAACACTTCTATAAATGGCCATCCTCTGCAGAACGTGGAACATTACCCATACCTTGGGAGCCACCTATCATCAAATGCAACTATTGACGTTGTACATTTACATGTAGCTTTTTATTAAAAAAGTTATTGATATAAATTAGCATTATAAATCCTTATAAGCACTTTAGTTCTATTTTTATTTTAGAGAACGTGTCGAGACTTCAAATTGCAAATTAAGGCTCCAATTTTACGTTTGTGTTAATTATAATGCACTAACAAATAAAATATATATTAAAAAAACTAGCAAAGTTTCCAGCTATACGGAAAAACATGCACGGTAATATAAAAAAAGGCAAAAAACAGGAAAATTTTATGGTGGGATTTACTAAAAGGGTTTAGTCTATTTTAGAAAGATCCAAAGTTTAAGAGAAATTTTTGCTTTTAAGCATTTTAAACCAACCCTCCTTGAGTTTTGGACATAGTTTGATTAGGACTTATCCTTGTTATTTAATTTTTCCAATTAATACCTGATGTCACACAACGATTTAGATGGGTAATAAGAAAATAAGGAGTAGATTAATTTTGTATTTATTTAAAAGGTGTTTTTATTTATGAAATGTATTAAAAAAACTTGAATGCAAATTGTGTTTACATTTCTGTCACTGTCGAAATGTCAGTTTCAAAATATTATCTGTGTTCAAATACAAAACAGCGAGTTAGGATCTCTTACCTCTGCTTGTACCTTGGCTTGCACCAACCTCTAGTGATGAAAGCTACAGCTTTAAAAATGAGTGGGCTTTGAGTAAGGAAAGTTTTCTTGACTGAGCTTTTAGAAAACCTCAATGTTTTAATTTCAGTTTGTAAATAAATTAATATAGTTGTTTTGGGTTTTTTGTGTGGTATATTTTTCGTGCATAATCAGTGAACTTCACTTATGTTTGTTTTGCCTTGTAGTGCCCTCATAAGTATATTTTTTGTGCTGAAAACGGGTTCAAAATATGGCGTCTTTCTGGACAAAATTGGAGGTGTTTTATTGATTAATTAACAACTTGGGATATTCAATAAGTTAAATTAATTCTTGTAAAAACGGTTACTTAGGGAAATTATGAACGAACTTATTACCAATTGCCACAAAACAATCCTCTCTGGGGGCTATAAATTTAAACCACCCCCCAGAGGTGGTCTAAAAAATCAACTTTATAACCTCAAACACAGATAATGAAGCTATTATGTGGCGTATTCACTATTTGCCATTTTGAAACCTGCGAAAAAATTTTTTTAGGGAATTTTCTTCTAAAATATATTATATTTTGACAAAAAAAGCAGTTTTTCAGTAGTATTTAGCAATAACAATATAAAATAATCAATAACTTTGTGTTTTTTCTCTATGGGTAAGTGTTTTTTGAAAATTGGTTTTAAAATTTAGTACTCCCCACAGGTGTAAATATTTAGACCTGTGGGGGATACTATTTAAGATCTTAGTAAATCCCACTGCTTCAAATAAAATAGCGGCAGGCCACATTATTATTAAAAAAATCAAGAGTGCCATGATGAGATTATAAAAATAATTTGTTACGAAGAAATAAAAACTATTTTGCTTCTTAACTGAATTCAAGGCCTACTATTAATTTTATAATTTATGCTCAGATTGTGAACCCAAAGGCACTCTAGATTTTTTTTAATATTGCTATTATAAGACTTATGGAAAATATTTAATAACTCGACAACTATTTATTTGACTTTTGTAAGAGGAACATCGTTTTGAAGGAAATTAAAAAAGCATTCAAAAAATAAAAAAAAATTGGGGTGTTCCGCAAGAAAAATACCAACTTTGTGTTATATTTAAAAAACTAAAAATGACTACAAAAATGCAATTAACACTACCAAGATATTTTCATAAATAAAAAAGTTATAGGACCTATCCCAAAATGCAGACTTTTCAAAAAGCCCCTGTAGCTCGAAGACGAGGTGACATATTAAATTCGGTTTTCACCAAAAATATTGTCTTGAAATTTGAGCCTCGCAAAGGGGGGTCGAATTCTAGAAGTACCCGGAACCCTCCAAAACCATCGAATTTTGGACACCCTATACAATTGGTATAATAAATCCAGGTATTTCCTGTTTAATGGTCGAATTTTTCCATACATTAAAGGCAAAGGTAATTATCAAAATTAGCATGGATCTATTAAACCGGAGGTATAGTACGACCATAGATCTAAAGGCGCATTTACACAGACAAACTTTCCTTTGATGTTGAAATGCCGACAAACATTTACACGAGCCTCTTGAGCAAAATGTCCCAAAGAAATGTTCGAGCAAAATCTCGTACAAAAAAACACACGTAAATTTTGGAGAGAATGTTGAGAAAAATTTGTTTGAAGAATTGGGGGTATAAAAATTTCTTTACAAATTTAAATTTTATAGTTTTATGGGAATTCATTGAACTTAACTGAAAATAGAAAGACTAAGTTTTAAAATTTTATTAAGTGCTTTCCGACGGAAAAACGATATGATGTCGAAATTCACGTTTTACCTCATAAGCAACTTCGATTGATCTGATTTTTCTAGGGGATATGCCAGTATACTCGTAACTTTTTTGGGGTTGTAAAAAAACGAGAATATAAAAATAATAATGACACTTATTTATTGCTGTTGCCTGTAAAATGTAATGATAAAAATTACGTTTAACTAAGTCAAATTAAAAAACCTATATACATTTTATTAAATCTCAAGTATAGGAACAAAAGCACGTTCGGTCTAAATAATACCCGTTTATTACCCACTTTTACAATCCTACCATCCCGACCATTGTCTAAAAAAATATAATTTAGCAGTAATAGACTGGACTTCTGAATCGGAATGTTGCTCCTTTGCATATTGTTTGTTCAGTGTCAGTAATCGACCTTGATTATTACATTAAATTGACAGTAAATATCTATCTTCAGTATTTTCATAAACCTTTTGCTTTTTTAAGCAACCGTTGGGGCCTTAAACTAACTAGGTAAATCTGGTGTGAGGAATTAAAAAAAAACAATCAAAGCTAAAGGTAAAGTAAAGTCACAAAAATATGTTTAAAAAAAAAATCCCCTCCCCACCACTCCTCATAGTCGTGAGACGCGGATTACCGCTTAAAAGTGCAATTTTTAAGTTTTCTGCCGATATTTGAAAAACTCAAAATTTTTTTGGAAAAGAAAAATTTTCCTGGGTTTTTTTTGACTTTAGGAAAAAAACCCTAGGAAATAAAAAAAACTCAAAAGAAAATCCCAAAAAAAAGCCCGGGCAAATAAATCTGGGAAAAAACCCTAAGAAAAAAATATTATAAGTAACCCTAATCCATGTGACAAAACTGATAGTAGAGCCAATAATAATGTTTCGCTTGCCGTCGGCTTTTTTTCACAAAAAGTTTTAATAAAAGTTGCTGTTCCATTTTTTTTAAAGAATTGAGATCACTGATCACTGATGTGAAATTTTATTTATTGTCATCTTTAAAAATATGTTTCCAAAATAGATAGCAATAATTTGCTCAAAAGTTTACCCGAACAAAATGTTCAAAGAAAAGCTCACAAAAATGTTCACGCAAAAAATTTTAGATCTTTTGCACGAGCTTTTATTTGAGCATGTTCGTCTGTGTAATTGCGCCTTAAGAGACTCATTATAAATGCTAATCCCTTACCCTAATAATCACCTATTATTCGGGTTGTGAAATTAAATAAAAAAAAGCTGTAAACATGCTACCATTTCTGAGGATTACAGGTGCGGTTTTAAAAATTTGTTAATATTTCTTAATAAGTACACGTTTTTACAACTTTATGACTAATTAGGAAACGTTATAACATAAGGGTTTGATTACGTTACAAATTATTTTTTTTTAAATAATTAGGACAGGCTTAAGATAGCAAGCTGATTTGTAGTTTCGAAAATCAGTTAGCAGTTGTTGTTTGGTTACAAAATAAGTTATTTGTTGTTAATTGTGATTGTATGAAAAATCTTTCGTCCGTGGGAGGAACAACCGAGTACGTCACGTGGAGATACGAGGAATAATGGCGTTACAAGAGAAATAAGTGATAAAAAAAACAATTTAAACGCGATATTTTGTCACTTGAAAAAAAAAGTGATTACTATAAAACGTTTATACCACCCTTCTTGAACGTGGGTTATCAAAATTTGGTGCGGCAGCTTTAGCACGAAGATCGGTCAAAACAGTGTGGCCTGTAGTAAATAAACCGATAGTTGGGAGAAGAAAAAGGAAGGATTCTAATACTTCTAAGAAATTGGACATGGGTGATGTGGATATCATTCGTAGAAAAATATATCAAATTTTTAGGGAACAAATGATTCCTACTTTACAAACATTAATTCAAAGATTAAAAAAATATCATACAGGAATACAGTGTTGCCGTGAGACACTGAGAAAATGTATTTTAAAAAACGGTTTTAAAATAAAAAAAAAATTAATAAACGGCAAGTGATTATGGAATCGTCCCGTTTAAAAAAATGGAGGATGGAATATTTAATTGCAATACACGAGTATAGAGAAAGTAATAGGGATAGTGTTTATCTCGATGAAACTTGGTTTGACACCCATGAAGTTCCAGATAAAGGTTGGGTAGATCCGTCTGGTCACTGCACAACTAAAGCTCCATGAAATAAAGGAAAGCGTATCATAATAATTCATGCTGGAACAAAAAATGGGTTTATACCAAATGCGTTGGCTTTATCAGCCAAAAATATAAAGAATTGCCATACTGACTACCGTGACGATACGACAGCGGAATTAAGACTGGTTCAAGAATAAACTGTTACCCAATATACCTCCAAATAGTATAATTGTGATGGATAATGCGAGCTACCACAGTAGAAGGCTAAATAAAGTTCCGTGTTCAAATAACACAAAACTTACCATTCAGGACTACATGTTAAAATATAATATGTATTTTGAGGATAGCTAGATCGGCGGAACAGAATATTTTAAGTAAAAGCTGGGAAAATTGCGTAGCTCATGATGACAGTGACAGTGAAACTGACTTAAGCTAAAATTTGTTAATTTTTTTACTATCCCGTATTTTTTTGTACTATATATGTATGTACCTGTTAAACTCAATTTTATAAATTTAACTTATGTTTGTGTTTTTTATTCTATGATCAAATATATTTTATAGGTGTAGGATGTGTCTATTAGATTAAAACATTTTTTTTTTCATTTAAAAAAAAATTGTTAGACCGAACAGTCAATAAAACATATCTTCTTCACGTTTAAGGTGATCCGTGGTAGAAATTCACTGATCTATTACAACACCAAGAGCGTCCCTGCTTCCACTCGAACACCCGCTGAGTCGCAATAAATTCTTATCGGCCATGAATAATAATGAGTCTCCTAGATCGATGGTCAGACTTATAACTGAGACTGGCAAGAGATTGTTAAATAGTATAATAAAAAAGATTTTGCCATTTTGGGCTAGGATACATTTTTGCTGTTTCCCATTGTGTTTAGATTTTTTTTCAACAGACCGGAAAGTACATACCTTCCGTACAATTTTTTATACGAAAAGTGTAACTTTACAAAGATGGGACCGAAAAAAAAACATAGACCGAAAAATAATCATTTTCCGGTTTAAGTTTTATTTTCCGGTCAAATTTTTAGTCAAGTTGGCTAGGACTTGTGTTGACGGTCTTAAAACTTTTTTTTTAATTTTTTTTATTTATTTTTTATTTTTGAACTAAAAATTTATCAATAACCTCCAGGGTGCCTATTCTTGAGTTCCAGGGAATAGAAATCCGTTGGCTAACCGTTCCAAAATGGGCGTGGTTCCCCCAAAATGAAAAAATGCACTATTCTTGAAAAATCTCCCTCAAAAAATAAGGGAAATTTCTACTCCCTAGAGAAATTTTTATTCTATTGGTCATTAGTGAGAGAAATGGGAAAAAATAGGCGGAATTGTGATATTTTGAGTAAACATAAACTGTTATCTGTTGATTTTTGCGTTTTTTTAAGTTTCTATAAAATTTTTGGACTCTAAAAACTTGTTTTTGCTAGATGAACTTTATTCAAAGTTTTTTAAGCCAAAAACTAGTGTTTTCTTTAGTCTTTCTTTAATGTTTTGTTAGGTTTTTTATTTTTTGGACTTAAAATTCAAAAAACATGGATGATTATAATCGACTTTTTTATTGGCATTATTTTATCTAATAAAAAATATCTTACTAAAATCAGTCCAAAAACTTGAAACTAGAAGAGTTTCTTTACTAAAAACAAGATACCTAACATATAAAATCATTCCAAGTACATTAAGTATTTTGAAAAACCTAATAAAAAATCTCACTTACTAAAATCAGTCCAAAACTTATAACTAGAACAGTTTTTTTACTAAAAACAAGGCAACATATAGGTATAAAGATACCTAACACTGTAAAAAGTTCTACAACATCAAGGTAAACATGGGTAACAATATTTTCAACTAAACCTACTTATAATAAGTAAATCTATTATGCACAGAAATCTTTATAATCAAAATCACATGATCCTTATGACTTATTTTTAATAACTATAGGGTGTTCCAAAAAAACCGGACTTTGAATTCCTTATAACTTACGCATTAATTATCCGAAATTCGAAATTTAACGTTTTTTTGAAGAAAAAAACAATTTTCTGCATTTATTGTCAAAATTGACATTTCTTTAAACTCCAAGATGGCGGACGGTTTTGAAAAATAGGCAATTTTCAGCCCCCCCCCCTGGAAAATTTGTATGTGTTCCACTGTAATAAAACTGAGATGTGCGGTAAATAGCCTTATTCTTTTAACGTACGTATACACGAGCACTTTGCTTAAATCGGTTAGGAAATAAGAAAGTTCTGCAGTTTTATATTTGATGCTCTTTGTGTGATAAGACTTTCCATGGAGGAGTCCGCATCTTGAATTTTAAAGAGATGTCATTTTGACAATAATCACATAAAAATTAGACTTTTAGCTTGTCAGAAAGTTTTAAATTCTTGATAAAACTGTATTCCGGCGTCAGAAAGATACATCAAATGTAAAACTGCAAATTTTATTATTTCTTAACCGATTTAAACAAACGTTACATGGAAACACATAATAAGGCTATTTAGTGCACATTTCAGCACACATAAAAAATTTCCAGGGGAGGGTCAAAATTACCCATTTTCCAAAACCCTTCGCCATCTTTGAAAAAGAATACCGCTTTTCGAAAAGGAGGCAAACTTTATGGGAACAGAAATCTCAGAATCTCCCTGGGGAGTAAAATTTCCCCGAAATTCAAGAATAGGCACCCAGGTGTAAAAATAGGCGAATATTAGTTCGTTAAAACTCACTATACAGGTCTTTGGGTGAAACCAAGAGTGCGCATGCGTTCTCACCCATTTTACCGATCTCGGCTGGTCCGGAGCAGACGATATGTGAGTACACCCTTCTCACACTTTCAAAAACACTGGTCCAGGTCTCGCCTACGCTCACCCTGTAAAGTTCCCTTTTCCGGTCTAGTAACGTAAATACCTATTTCTTAATATTATCATTTTACGCTATTTTTCTTGAATAAATGTTGACAGAAAGTGTGATATAATATTATATTATAGTACGAGTATTTAAGTTTGTTTAACCTTAACACACACAAACTTAAATAACCGCATTTTTTAGAGTCCTAAAGAATGACTTCGACCTATACACGCAGGGGGGTGCAACAGTGTCTGTCGCGTAATGGAGTTACCAATAAAAATTATACGTAGAAAATCCATCAAATTCGATTGAGCCGCAAATTTTACGGCCGTTTTTATTTTGATACTTTCAGCCACTCGACAGTTTTAAAGTCTCTTTCTTTATGGCAACTTTGTTGCACCTTCGGATGGTTTTAGTTGTAATACTAGGGTTTTAGTTTGATTGCATATTTTATATACCAATCAATAGGATGACCGGACCATTTGATATAAATGATTAGACACTTACAGTGGGATTTACTAAGATCTAAAATAGTACCCCCCACAGGTCTAAATATTTACTCCTGTGGGGGTACTAAATTTTAAAACCAATTTTCAAGAAACACTTACCCATACAGAAAAGACAAAAAGTTATTGATTATTTTGTATTGTTATTGCAAAATACTACTGAAAAACTACTTTTCTTCTCAAAATATACCATATTTTAGGAGAAAATGCCCTAAAACTAATTTTTTTGACAGGTCTCAAAATGGCAAATGGTGAATACGCCAAAAATTTGGCACATAATGGCTTCATTATCGGTGTTTGAGGTTATAAAGTTGGTGATTTTTTAGACCAACTCTGGGGGGCGGTTTAAATTTATAGGCTCCAGAAAGAATTGTTTTGTGGCAATTGGTAATAAATTCGTTTATAATTTCCCTAAGTAACCGTTTTTACAAGGATTAGTTTAGCTTATTTAGTATCCCAAATTGTTTATTAACCAAGAAAACACCTCCAATTTTGTCCAGAAAAACGCCATATTTTGAACCCGTTTTCAGCACAAAAAATATATTTATGAGGGCACTACGAGACAAAACAAACATAAGTGAAGGTCACTTATTATGCACGAAAAATATACCAAACAAAAAAAATCCAAAACAATTATATTAATTTATTAACAAACTGAAGTTAACTAAAAGCTCAGTCAAGAAAACTCTCCTTACTCAACCTATACTCATTTCAAAGCAGTAGCTTTCATCAGTAGAGGTTGGTGCAAGCCAAGGTACAAGCAGAGGTAAGAGATCCGAACTCGCTGTTTGTGATTTGAAACTGACATTTCGACAGTGACATAAATGTAACCAAAACTTGTATTTAAGTTTTTTAATATATTTCATAAATAAAAACACCTTTTAAATAAATACAAAATTAATCTACTCCATATTTTATTATTACCCATCTTAATCGTTCGGTGACATCAAGTATTAATTGGAAAAATTAATTAACAAGGGTAAGTTTCAATTAGAGTAACATATTACCCCAATTTTAATTTATTCTACAGAGTGTTTACTATTTAAACTCCGCGTGGGTTTAAATAAATTTTTTAATTTTCTTTACTTCTAAATTGAAAATTTCTTCTTTAATCGAACAAAAGATTGTGTTAAGATGATTATACAATAAGCAATTTATTAAAATTCTTCCTATAAATCAAACTATGTCCAAAACTCAAGGAGGGTTGTTTTAAAATGCTTAAAAACAAAAATTTCACTTAAACTTAGGACCATTCTAAAATAGACTAAACCATACCGTTAAAACGGTTAAAGTTGCACAAATAGAGAGTTCTTAATCGCAATCGTATCTCAGTGCACATGCTCAGAACGGATACTTCGTACAACAGCGACTACGTCTCGCCAATCTCTACGACCACCCTTGCAGTATTCGTAGGCAGCTAGCGTATATATATAGTAACTGACATTTTTCTGAAAATTGAGATAGGGGTACAGTTGAAATCTCAGTGAAATCTGATATAAATTCACGGAGTTATGAAAGGCAAAAAAAGCAGTAACTGCACATATATATAAGCATTTTCAAAATAAAAACGAAATAATTGTAATTTGTAAAGAAAAAGCGCAGCAACTGCTCTTACTTTCTTTTTATTTGTAAATTTCAGGTACTTCGCCTTCGCGGTAACTTTCGTTTTTTCTTTCAGGCATAAAATGAAGTAATTGCGTTTTTATAAATTAAAACAAAGTAACTGCAATGCAGTTACTTTGTTTTACATGATCGTAGCCGTTGCTTTGTTTTATTTTGTGTTGTGGGAGAAATTTTGTTCCCCGTCCATCGTCTAAAACTCATTTAATAGAGGTCAGTGTTGCCAGAATCTTAGTATTCACCCAGATTTCAAAGGGCAAACATGTCGTCGTCCTCTATTTTCATTAACAGGATGAGGAGCTTGGTTCAGGGTGCACTGCAAGTATACAAGGAAGCTGATTCGCGAGATGTCACAGTGTGTTGCTTGTCATGGAATGTTCAGCAAAAAAAAAGTAAATATAGACCGTATATAAAACAGACAATTTCCGTCCTGGGTTTCGATTCTTGAATCAGGGAGAAGGGAGCACTCCCCTGAAGCTTCCGTGAACTTATCGTTGAATTGTGGAAAACATTTTTCTCATGGCCAGTGTCTGTTACTTTTTTTTTGTCGGGCGGAGATATAAATATACATAACCTTCTCAGCCTCTTCTATATATATATATATATACACGTTTCTTTGCATATTATTAAACGAATAATAATGAATGAATGAATGAAAAACTTCGAAAAAAATGTGTCATTTTTTTTTCGTAGTTTGTTTTAAAAAATAATTAAATAATATGGATATGGATTACTATTCGTTTCATGTGGAATGTTGGAATTCAATATCTTCGAATAAAAGTTTTTAAAGTTTCTCTGCCTAACAAAAAAATTTACATAGACACTGGCCTTAGCATTAAGAGATTTTTGCCACAATCCAACGTTTAGTTAGCTCACGGAAACTTCAGGGGAGTGCTCCCTTCTCCGATTCAAGCATCGACACCCTGAGAGACAGAGAAAAAATATATTCGGTATACCAAATTCAGATGAAAGGGTGCTAAAATTTTGTGAAAATGGTTGAGCCCGTCTGCTTTTTTTCGTGAATGGCAGTGTTACGATTTACATAAGTACTCAAGAGCCGATTATTGCTTCAAAACCTGGCTGGCTTCAAAACAGCTTGTCTGCGTAGTAACTAAAAGCGCTATATATACACTTTAAAATCTTTCCTTATTTTTATTTTGTATTTTAGTCCCAAAACATCTAAATCGAGGAAAAAAAGTTGTCTGTCCCTATAACTCGAGAACGCCTTTTAATGCTGTGTCAAGACTAAGAACCCAAAATTTCTTGCTTTCAGAGAACATCGTTTTTTTAGGTATTTACTTTGTTCTAGGGGGGAACGATCCAAGTAAAAAGACAGTAAGAACAGTTGCTTCGTTTGATCATAGGTTTTATGTAGATAAATTGGGAAAAGTATCAAAACTCAATTGAAGTAAGTGCAGTTACTTTGTTTTAATGCGGATAATGTTATGGTTGTCTCTCCAAAAATCACAAGTTAAAACAAATTTTTGGCGCACCCCCCACTTCTCCCTACATTAATTTTAGATTTAAACTACGTTGATCACAATTGTGTACCTTTTTGTCAAAAGGATTCAACCTTTTTCCTTTTTTTTTGACCGATTATTTTAAGTGGCTATAGGTTTGTTATGAGTGGTGCAATTTACAGCTCCCTCCACTGAGACCTGAGAGATCTATTGTGGCTCATCCCCCCCCCTTACCCGCTCACCAGACCGGACTGATGAGCACCCCCTAGGAAGGCAGTTTTTCTTTCTCTAGAGGGATTTAGACCTAAACCCCTTTGTCGGGGCTAGGGATCTTTAACGTGCTCCACTATCAATATATGGATCACACGGTACCGTCTTCTACGAGGGACGGTATGGAATCGTGTTAGCCTGCCTTCTAGCTAACACGGCCTACTCCGCTCCATACGGCGTTTTTCCTTAATCTCACAAAATGATGTAATTTTTGCGAGAAAAAGTCCAAGTAGCCTATCGACGGCCCCGGGGATAGAACCCGAGACCTTCCGTGCGCCGGTCGGATGTGCCGCCCACTGCGCTACGTGAGCGGCATGAAGTAAAACTGCATCAAGCACTGAACAAGAATTGATTTGGTTGGTCGTACGTTCCAAGCACAACTTTAACTTTTTTTTTAAGGCCGCAAAAACGGCATAGTTTGACAACACTGCTTTGTTGTTTTTGGGCCAATCTTTACCGGGCGGAATATCGGAAACGATAAAATGGAATCTGTTGAAATTTGGCAGGAATTTTTATTTTTAAATTCCTCACAACCGTATCGAGACAGTTTTTTGCTGGACACCCTCATTCCAGAAATAAAATAAACTTGGCTAACAATAGTCAAAAATCTTACTTGGCTTTTTCTTTAGCCTCGTCGCGTCGGCCGATAATACAACACAAACAATTTTTAGATTTTTTCCATTTTTTGAGAAATCTTTTCAATACGGTTCTAGATTTTTAGAAATCCTGTTCTCTCATAACAAAAAAGTTATGGGTTTTTTCTTTATAAGCGAGATTCTACCGGAATTTTGAAAACGCCAAGGTCACGTAATTGGGTAGGCCCAGGGAAACTGGGTGAGTTCGATTGGAGCATTGGAGTTCACCGGTCACTTGTCTCGTGGAACATTCGGCCAATAAATTGACAAATGTCAAGTGATAAAAAGAAGCATTAATAAATGGTTACTTTCCAAGTAAATCCTAATAAGTTATACTTTTTCTCACATAGGGTGTTCGCACCGTGTTCTGAACACTCAACTATTGTTGATCTTTCAAAAAACCAGCAAATAAGTGTTGTCAAATCTATGCCGTTTTTGCGACCTTAACAAGAAGGAATCAAAAATAGCTTGCCAACTTTAATGGTGGGATTTACTAAAAGAGTTTATTCTATCTTAGAACGGTCCTAAGTTTAAGTGAAATTTTTGGTTTTAAGCATTTTAAGCCAACCCTCGTTGAGTTTCGGACATAGTTTCAGTTATTGGAAGAATTTTAATAAATTTTTTATTAACTAATCATCTTAACACAATCTTTTGTTGAATTTAAGAAGAGAGTTTCATTTTAGAAGAAAAGAAAATTAAAAAATTTAAACCCACGCGGGGTTCAAATAGTAAATACTCTGTAGAACAAATTAAAATTGAGGTTATATGTCACTCTAATTAAAACTTACCCTTGTTAATTAATTTTTCCAATTAATACTTGATGTCACACAACGATATAGATGGGTAATAATAAAATAGGAAATAAATTAATTTTGTATTTGTTTAAAAGGCGTTTTTATTTATGAAATGTATTAAAAAACTTAAACGCAAGTTTTGTTTACACTTTTGTCACTATCTAAATGTCAGTTTTAAAATGTTAGCTTTCAATTTAAATCACAAACAGCGACTTCGGATCTCTTACCTTTGCTTGTATCTTGGCTTGAACCAACCTCTACTGATGAAAGCTACAGGTTTGAAATGAGTGGGCTTTGAGTAAGTAAAGTTTTCTTGACTGAGCTTTTAGATAACCGCAATGTTTTAATTTCAGTTTGTAAATAAATTAATATAGTTCCTTTGGGTTTTTTGTTTGTTATATTTTTCGTGCATAATCAGTGACCTTCACTTATGTTTGTTTTGCATCGTAGTGCCCTCATAAATATAATTTTTGTGCTGAAAACGGGTTTAAAATATGGCGTTTTTCTGGACAAAATTGGAGGTGTTTTATTGATTAATGAACAACTTGGAATATTAAATATAGTAAACTAATCTTTGTCAAAACGGTTACTTAAGGAAATTATAAACGAACTTATTACCAATTGCCACAAAACAATCCTTTCTGGGGGCTATAAATTTAAACCACCCCCCCCAGAGGCGGTCTAAAAAATCTTTGGACAACTAAGTTATCAATTTTCGGAAAAGCCACATAATAAATCGTTTATTTCCCAACAAACCTTAAGGATTATTACAGGGAAGTAACAAAAAAAGATTAAAAATAAAGTAAATAAATAAATTTTCTAAAAGTCGAGATAAAAGTATTGTGTTTTAATTTATTTTTTTTTTAATAAGTCAAAATAAAGTTTAAATTAAAAAATAGGTTTTTGTATGTTTCTTAAATAGATGTAAATGGTGTATTTGTTTCAATGATATGGGTAGCTTGTTATATAGGTTTATTCCATTACATAATAAAGATTTTTTTCCCAGTATTACTGTTAAATTGTATTGGTTGAAGTTGATTATTTTTTCTGTGAAATTGTTATTTTTTTGAATTTTGTAAGAGCAAAGAAAAAGTTTTATGCAAAAGTTCCAAAATTAATGTAACTTTCGACCCAATACAGCGCCGCAGGCAAAATTTCTTGGAAAACTACCAAAAATTTTACTGTTTTTATTAAATAAATTCTCGAAAAGGGTGATCGCTCCCCCCCCCCTGTGACCGCCACTGAAAAAGTGTATAAATATTTAATTTCCTATGTGTACGCATATACGCAGAAGGAATGAACTTTCGTCATAAAAGTTTTAGAGTTTGTTCAGTGTCGCATATAAAAAAATTTAAGGGGGGTATGAAAACTACACATTTTTCAAAACTGTTTGGAACTGAAACAGAAAAGTATCATGTCTTATATTTTCAATATGACAACATTTTTTTTTAAATCGAGCAAACAAGTCAAAAGTTATGGGCAATTTAAAAACTACGAAATGGTAAAATAAAAATAAAATACCACATACCACCTAAATAAATTTACAAGAGGGCATATCATATTTATAATATCATTTGTTTGAGAGTCTTAGACTTTTTTTAAATCGTCGTTTAAAAGATATTGCAAACACATTTTTAGGAATGATAAGAAATAATAAAAAATCAATACCTACTTAATATTTTGATAAATTGACTTAAAATAATTAATAGATTTTTGATTTTTCTACTACGATGCGTTTCCAAGGGATATTCAGGTTAAAACTTCAGGCATTTATAGCGTCTAGTAAAGACTCAAATACTTTAAACAGTCGGAACTGAGGGGTTTTCAAGACCACGACGGCTTCTTCCTGAATTCGAATTGCCTGATTTTATATTTTTTAGTTTCGCCCTTTCGTCGCGTCTCCGAGAAGCGAAGCGCCGACCTTCTTTTTTTTAAATAACGAAAATATAATTTGTCTGTGCTGGTTTACATACAGGGTCTATTTGGTTTGACTGAAAATAGTGTAAAAAGATATTTTGGTGTCCAAAATTTAGTTAAATCGGAGATTGTTTTATTCCATATAGAGGTTACTGGCATCGAAAAAAAAGACCTGGTTTTTGCTAACTGTGATATATGACAAAAAATGTAACTTACCTTAGCCTCTCTAAGACGGGCTGCGAACAAGCGGCCGTCCTCACGATCAAATTCCGACACCGCAACTGCAGCGCTTTCAATTCCTCCTCGGCCACACTCAGTTTCTCCCTCATCAGCACTCGAGCTTTGGAGTCGGGCGGCAAACCCACCTCCAGTTGCCTGACCAACCTCCGAATGGCCGCCAACCTCCCTTGGCGTTCTCCTATCTCGTGTTCCGAACCCTCGTCCGAGATGCCGCTGTCCGAAAACGAACCCTCGTGGAATAGTTCCGGGATGGGGTAGCCCTGAAACAATAGGATAAGACACATTTTAGTCAACCTATAGATTAGATCAGATTAGATTAGAATGGGGTGGCGTAGACACCTGTCCTCCTCGACCTTCTCAGATCTATTGTGGTTCCCCTTTCTTCTTCCCTGCATTGCTAGAACTACAAACAAGTTGCAGCCCCGTCCTCGTCCTGAAACCCAGAAGCTTTGCCAGTGTGCCCTGTATATAGGTTTCTGGCCGCGGACATTCTAGCCCCCCCCCCAGTAAGGCCCTGCTTCTAACTAGTCACATTGACATATGATAGTCCTATAACTATGAGATTCTATAATAACCCAAGGATCACAAAATTTATAACAATAATTACTTTCAAAAACAAAAAAAATTATTTAAATATCCAGGTTGGCCCTGGACAAGGCCATGCTTGACGCAGTCGACTCGCGCACAGTGGGTCTATTCTTAAATCGAGAGAAAATTTGCTTCCAGGGAGTCAAATTCTCTGGCTACTATGCATCTCATTGGTAAAAATCTTCTCTTAGTCAAGACCAATAAGAATTACTTTCGATCAATATCGGGCAAAAGTGAGAGAAACCGAGTTAAACCGAAGATTTGGATCAATGAGATGTATAGTACTGAGAGAATTTGACTCCCTGGGAGCAAATTTTCTCTCGATTCAAGAATAGACCCTCCAGGGGCTTTTGCCCGATATTGATCGAAAGTAATTCTATTGGTCTTGACTAAGAAAATTTCTTTCGATCCATATCGGGCAAAAGTGAGAGAAACCGATTTAAACCAATGAGATGCATAGTAGCGAGGGAATTTGACTCCCTGGGAGCAAATTTTCTCTCGATTCAAGAATAGACCCACAGAAGAGTTTTGCCTCTGCATTTTTACAGGCTAACTTGATTAGGAGAGTTATTATCGGTACGGATTTTTTTCGGAGAATGCAATAGAATAGAATAGAATTGAATAGGATAGCGTTTTATTTGCTAAATTTTTACAGAATAATTGAGCAAATAACGTCATGACAAAGTGCCTAGATTAAAAAAGAAAAAATTTTAAAGTAAACATGTGTAAAACACTTTCAAAAAATACAGTGTGTCTAAGATATATATATATAACGATAATGGCACGTGTACTCAATACATTTAAAATTGTCGTAAAAAATACAAATATGGTTAATTAGTAAAATGTAAAATATACAGTAAAATAGTCTAAAAATCATTACACGGTACAAACAATATTTCTGAAAATAAAAAGAAAAAACTGTTACAAGACAGACGTGTTAAACTAATAGAATGGTAATATAGGGTACTAGGGTAAAACTGCGTCTATCCGATACTGGTTCACTATCTTCAGCCAAAACGGTAATATATCGAAAAAATGGAAATTTTCCTATAGCGGCAATGGCCCAGTGGTTATAGCGTTGGCTTGGTAATCTGGAGGTTAACGGTTCGAATCCCGTCATCGTCTCACTTTTTTATTTTTTGTTGATTTTTTTCTCTTCTTAGGATGTATTGATACGTTTTTGGAGCACAAAAATATATTTTTTACTAAAGTCATATTTTAGAATCTAAGTAACTAATTACCGTTACATATAAAAGTTGCTGGTTAGATGAAGATCACCTTCATCATTCATTATGCCAATATTTTTTTTGATACTAATTCAGCAACGGTTTACCATTGGACCAACGATGTGGTATATCGGTTAAGTGACTGATGGGCCAGTATTCCCAAGTTAGACAAAAAGTTACCGGCTTACACCTTCAGTGGTCCATTGAACGAATAATTGAAAATTTATATTGGGCCAATATTTATCCGTCACAATCTGTTTATAGGGCGATTTTCATAATTCCTTTTCTAGAGCCTCAGTTTTAGCTTTTTTTTTTGTTGACAAACATACCTCCCCTCCTACTTTTACGCCAAAACACACAATATGAAAAGACCAGACAGAGTCGAAATTGCATGCTGCCTTTAATTTCGATGCTTAAGCCGCTTCTTTGGACCCATTGTACCCGTAAAGAGTTTTATTTCTAGCTGAACCATTTGATTCAGGAAAGCTCCATTTTCGTCCCGTTTTATTAAAAAACATAGTATACGCACCACTTTTACAACAAAACTGACAAAATCAATAATACAAAAGAGTTATATTAAAAACCGGGCAAATTAGAAAAGTCTTTCACCACTAAAATTAAAAAAATTAAAAATGTTTTAAGAAAAAATTGCGCCGACAAAAAAATAGAAGAGTAAATTGTAGATTGCAGGGGATTCGTTTCGGCTCTTTTAGTCACACGGTACTGCTTCCTTTGCAGAAATCTTGTGCAGGTTTCTTCCAAAGGAAGCTATATGGGGGAGTTGGCCCTCTTCTTGGGTAGATGGCGGTACCCCCTCAAGGTGCTTAAGCCTTTTCAGAGTTGAGCGGGGCATTCACAGTGTTCTGCGGTCTCTGTTGCGGTTTCGCAAAATCTGCAGTAGTCGCGCTCTCCCTATTGCCTTTAGGTGATATTTTACCGGGCAGTGTCCGGTGAGCAGTCCGACGACTATTCTGATGTCTTTTCTGTTCATGTATAATAGCTTTTCTGCTCTTTTTTTTATGTGGTGATGAACCTTTTGCCTGCCTTAGTCCTAGAGTGTGTCTCCAGTGTTTCGACAATTGGTATTTTCCCAATTGTTAAGTTCTTTTAGAACGTAGCTTTTCATGAGTCCACAGTAGGGCTCTGGGCCATAGTATGGCGTTTGAGCACCTTGTTTTGCGAGGGTATCTGCTTCCTCGTTGCCCGCTATGCCTCAGTATCCGGCACCCCCATCAAGGTTGCATTGCTGGGGGTGGCGAGCGCTTTTAGGGTTTGTCTGCATTCCCAGACTAGTTTCGACGCACATTTATTGTTTAGGGCTTTTAAGGCTGCTCTCTGAGAGTATAAAGATTTGTTTTTTTTTTAGGCTCCTGTGCACACATGTTGATTGCAAGCAGTTTAGCTTGAAATATGTTAGGATATTTTCCCAGTGACTGGGATAGCTTAAAGTTAGGGCCTGAGATGCCCAATCCGGCTCCATTATCAAGTTTGGAGCGGTCAATGTTCCAGAGCGAGGTGTTCTCAGCTTGCGGTAGTTGTTTATTTTTCCATGATTGGCGGTCATTTACAAACATTTTCGAATGGAATCCTTAAGTCCAACACGGCATTTGGTCGGTTGGTTTGCCCGCATTTTCCAGTTTTATTTCTTGGAAAAGTATATAGTATAGTCCACTATATAAAAAGTTAGATTTTAAATCAAAATTAAAAACATTTTTTATGGCGTTTTTAACTTATAGGATCTAGTTTCGCAGCGGTCAGAACTAATTTGGTTTTTAGTGTTCAACATAACAGTTTTTGCCTGTCTTAGTCCTAGAGTGTGTCCCAGTGTTTCGACAATTGGTATTTTCCCAATTTCGTAGGAAAGATCGCACGGGCACGGTCCTTTCCTTGATATCGACCAATAATCGGCTTTGAAGCGATCACGAGTTATTCGAAACATATCCGACCACGACCGAAGCTCTTCTCTTCTTTAGTTTTCATCAGATTTTCTGTTCAACGTACAAAAAGTGACAGCATTTTTCTAGTTATGTATCCAACGCGTGTTCAAATTTAGGAACACACTCCACTAGTTCGGCACTATTGGCACGAGCTGTTTGTGCTCGTGCTGGTTTTTATGCCAAGGCATACGATACATGAAACAATCCAGAAAGTTTTTTTGACTTTTATTTATTTTTAACGAAATATTTTATCTTTAAAGTGTATTTTAAATTATCCTAAAAATTGTATACTGTACATTCATAAATGACGAATCGCGATTTTTACTGCGCCAAAAACACCGCGCACGTAAATATCGCACAACCACTTTCACCACAAAAATTTACCGCCACGCATAACGTTTACCTTGCAAAATATAATTATTACAGAACAGCGCAAATTAAAAATACATTTATTTTATTAAAGCTTAACACAGTAAAACAAACAAATATGAAGCGAATCCCAACCCGGCAATATAACAAAATTTTGGCTTTCTGCACACAATCACCAAACTAATTAATATACTTACAAAAGTAAAAAAGTAAGAGGATATATTTTTTGCCTTGCCGCATTTTACTGTTTTTTATGAATTTGAAATATAGCTTTATGCAAAATAAAGATAGATACAAAATCAATGTGAACGCAACTTAATGTAAGCACTAGAAAAGTTTCAATTTTTGCATGAAAAACTTGCGGAACCAAGTTGAAAACGCCATTAATTAACGGCTTTATAATTTCAAGAAAATCTATTAAAAGAGTGGATACTATCGTTAAAAAAATTGAAAAAGTGTTGTCTAGTGTTTCCCGTATTAATAAAATTTTAAAACACAATAACCATACCTCGTCAAAAATGTAAACTTTTCGACAATGCCCACTTTTCTCGGGAAGTGGGTTCGGCACTTGGGACCATGTCCTCGTGTAACGGGTTTACCTTGCGGATTGAAACCCTCGAGTAAGGTTAAACTTGCGGTTGCAGATGTTTTATCCATAATATAATAAATAAATTCAATTTTAAAAAAATCAAAGTTTTCGGACAGATAATTTCGTTGTCAGTGTCACTCAAATTAATGCCTTGTCATTAAATTATCGTAAGGTCACTACGACACCAGGCATGGATTTGTTAGTGTATGCGCAGTGGATTTTTGGTTAATGGCCTGGTGGCCCAAACAGTTTCAAAGCCAACCGCGATTTTGAATTTTCTTCTTTGTTTTTCAAAGTTATTTTCGTTACACATTTTGCGGCACTTGGGCCGTTATAGTATCTCATAGTTATATGGTCTGTATACACGATAACTCAAGAACGCCTTAATCGATTGTAACGAAATTTGGTACAAAAATCCTCTATCGGCTGACCATGAACTGATTAACTTTTGGGTAGGGCGGTGCGGGGTTGAAGGGGGATAAAATATTTAAAAAAATTGTAACTTTGGAACAAAAGCGATATAGTATACCATACGATAGATTTAAGTTTCCATGAATATGGACTACAAATTTTGTTACGAAGTCCAAATTCGTGGGAGCTTTAGTTTCCGAGTTATTTGAAAAAACGTTAAAATATATTAGAAGTAAAGCAGCTATTTATATGCGGTTTTCAGATTTTGGTTTTCGTAAACATTACCAAAAAATTTTTATAAGCTTCAAATCTTTCAAAGCTACAGTTTCCGAGATATTTTCATTTCCTTTCAACATAAAATAATTGATTGTATGGTGGACTATCTGTGCTGTCTAGCACCACGTTTTTGTTAAAAAGTTTAAGATTGAACTAGATTTTTGACAATTGTCACGGCATACAATGCGCATTATTGTCCCTTAACCCAGATAAACTTCAGGTCAGCCGGAGACCTTTCGATCGTTCGGTCGGCGTAAATAAATATTAGTTCTCTTTGGGGTCCGGGTGAAAATGCCCGGTAATAATCTGACTATCCTCCTTTTTGGGGGCATCATCCCCGGGGACCTAAGTGAAGCTCTACGATCCGATATTAAATTTGTATTTTTACGCTGATTCCGTAGAACATTCTTTCGCACGTGATCGGAAAGCTCAAAACGGACACAGCCAGAGTCGCGATTAACGGTCCGGAAATGGCATCCATGGCGGATTGCCGTTACGAAGATTTTTACACAATTTATCACTTTTGCCAATTGAAAACTTTTTGTTTATTTCTACGCTTTTCGCATGAACGCTAAAAAGGATTGTTAAAATGTTTATTTAAGGGCCATTTTATTTAAAACCAGAAATTAGCCATAAGTTGCCTAATAATAACACACTGAACGAAAAAAGGCACCGTTTCCTAAAACAAAATACATTGAGCCAATGTATTTTGTATATGATTTTCGCTCCGATTTTATAGCCAAAACGAGTTATTGATTTTACTGCTGCAAGACACAGTTTCAAAAAAAAGTTGTTACAATATAAAGAGTCTTTAAGAATGATTTTTGTCAAGGGTGTTATGAAATCAAGGATTAAGAGACATGTTTTCATAGCTTTTAGTTACACCTAAGAATGAGTTTAGTAAAAGACTGTTACGTACATAAATTTCGTAACCATGTTTATGTATTTTGTATGCCCGGTTCATAATTTCCATAAACTTGTACATACATTCCATAACAACTTTTAAACGACAGTCAATGATCGCCATTTTTTAAATTTATTTGAGGCATTGATTAAAATCGTCAACATGTTTTATTTATATCATATGCTCTTTTATTATCTCCATAACCTGTACATACTATTAATAACAACTCTCTATAAAATGTCTAGAAACATTTTTCATAGATTTCGTAACTTCCGTTTATTAATTTCATTAGTTTATATGACAATTTTATAACTTTTCTCCGATTTTTGTAACAGTTACGTGTTATTGATGTACAATTATCTATAAAAAATTAATAAACGCGTGTTATTAATACTATGTACGATATTTTTTTCTGTGCAGGGAGTTTTTGTTCAACATACAAAAATAACAATCTTTATGGTTAACGTTATTCGACAAGCCGTCAACAATGAAGTTATTTCGATTTATTGTGCATGCATGTTTCTTAATCAAAACTGTAACAAAATTCTAAAAATTCTTTAAAAAAAATTCCAAAAAAAACAAACACTTGACTTGACAGAAGTAAATATAAACAAAATAAAATTAACCGCAAAAATAATGTCATTTTGGTGCTAATAAGCACGCCTGTGGTTAATAACAACGATTTTCGTAGTTATCTTTACTTCTGTCAATGCAAGTCAAAGTGTTTGAGTTTTTGGAAAATTTTGCAAAAATAATGCTTAAAATGGTTACTTTTTGATTAAGGAGTTGCAGAATATAGCTTTATGGGTAACCACAGAGGTTGTATGTATAGCTACACCTAAGAATGAGTTTAGTAAAAGACTGTTACGTACATAAATTTCGTAACCATGTTTATGTATTTTGTATGCCCGGTTCATAATTTCCATAAACTTGTACATACATTCCATAACAACTTTTAAACGACAGTCAATGATCGCCATTTTTTAAATTTATTTAAGCCATTGATTAAAATCGTCAACATGTTTTATTTATATCATATGCTCTTTTATTATCTCCATAACCTGTACATACTATTAATAACAACTCTCTATAAAATGTCTAGAAACATTTTTCATAGATTTCGTAACTTCCGTTTATTAATTTCATTAGTTTATATGACAATTTTATAACTTTTCTCCGATTTTTGTAACAGTTACGTGTTATTGATGTACAATTATCTATAAAAAATTAATAAACGCGTGTTATTAATACTATGTACGATATTTTTTTCTGTGCAGGGAGTTTTTGTTCAACATACAAAAATAACAATCTTTATGGTTACCGTTATTCGACAAGCCGTCAACAATGAAGTTATTTCGATTTATTGTGCATGCATCTTTCTTAATCAAAACTGTAACAAAATTCTAAAAATTCTTTAAAAAAAAATTCCAAAAAAAACAAACACTTGACTTGACAGAAGTAAATATAAACAAAATAAAATTAACCGCAAAAATAATGTCATTTTGGTGCTAATAAGCACGCCTGTGGTTAATAACAACGATTTTCGTAGTTATCTTTACTTCTGTCAATCCAAGTCAAAGTGTTTGAGTTTTTGGAAAATTTTGCAAAAATAATGCTTAAAATGGTTACTTTTTGATTAAGGAGTTGCAGAATATAGCTTTATGGGTAACCACAGAGGTTCTTATTTTTGTATGATGACCAACAACTCCTAAAACTACCATCTGTACATATAATAAATCTCTAGATAGACCATTTCTCTACACTGAATATATTTTTTTTATTTTTGGTGTCGACTTCTAAGTAAACGATATAGATACCAAAAACTATTGGTCTTGACTAAGAGAATTACTTTCGATCAATATTGGGCAAAAGTGAGAGAAACCGATTTAAGCAGAATATTTGGACCAATAAGATGCATAGTAGCGAGAGAATTTTAACCCCTGGGTCCTGATTCTTGAGCATGGACGACATAGATTTGTGTCGAATGATCCCACGTCAAACGCATTTCGTATTCTTGAGCGGTGATCGCTCATTCCATTCTATCAAAAAGTAGGTGCTCGCGTTCCCCGACTCCAAGCAAGCACTGTATAATTTTCAATCTAAAATTTCAATTCAATCTAATATTTCGAAGAGGTTTCAAGAAAAAGCATCTTTTTTTAGAGGGATGGGGTCATTCTCTGGGATTGATCTCTTCTCTTGAGGGATCGTTCCTTCTCTCGAGATTCAAGAATTAGGCCCCTGGGAGCAGAATTTCTATCATTTGAACAGCGGCGTCAATTGGAGGGGACAGGGAGGAGCAATTGCTCCGCCGCCTTGAGCATCCGCAAAAAAAAATCAAAATTTAACTTAAGTACACCTACTATGGTTTACCGCATCGCCGTTACCCACTAAACCATTAATTTGGTGTTTAGGTCTAAGCTTTTTTGTTTTTTTTTTGTAATGTATGTTTTAGAGTTTATAATGTTTATTTGACTTTGAGTTATTTTGGCGTCAATAAAGTGTTTTTTCACTCTCGCTAAATCCCTTTAAAATGGTTTTTTTTTCGTTCACATGAGGCCGCTGCATTTGAAGAATAGGGGTCTTTAATGGATTTTGTTAAGAATTGTACTGCTGGGGCCAGATTCTTGACCTGTAAACGCATATGAATGCGCACACGGATTATAATTGTAATATTCTTGAAGCAGCTTTCACCGAACACCGAACACAAAAAACGCGCGAACTTGATCGCTTGTCCCGCGACACGGCGGCGGCGCACAGTGGATCGAGACAATGTAAATGAACGGACATTGACGATTTTTCAAAAGTATGATTTTATGTGACCAATAAATATAAATATTGTTCTTTTTAGAAAACACCATATAACGGTTTTGGTTGTCTATACTGTAGACGAAAATAATATATTTATGAGTTAAAATCAATATTAGTCCAATACGACAAAATATTTACGATATTCAGTTTATCAAAAAAAATAATTTATACCAAGCTTATGATTCCCGCTTTGTGGTATATCAAAAACATATGTTCTGGTGTATTCGTTTTTTTAAGTGTCTTTTATTTCTTTATTATTTGTTATTTGCAAATTTTTAGGTTTTTATGACTTAAAAAAAAACCTCAAAAGACCTGGCTGAAAATATGTATTTTAATGAGAGCACGTCTTTTCTAAATAAAATCCATAAAGATTGGTTGCGACCACCTGCGACCCTTCGAAATAATGGTGTAATAAATTAAGGGTGCAAGTCTGCTTAGGTGTGTAAATTAGTTTAAAACATAATTATTTAGAAAAAAAATAAAATTTTTATCTAAAATTTAATCAAATATTAAAAAAGTATATATTATACTTGAATGGTTTATACACCCCCCCCCACCTTTAAAGCAAGGGAAATTCCATGAGAACGTAATTATTTGAACCAAAATTGTATTTTCTCTACTTTTACAGGATCCCCCCCACCAGTTTTTTCACTTAGGAGGCTACGATTAACAATTTAGGACATTTTAATTAGACAGGCAATGCAAAAAAGTTTAGTCTAATGTGATTTAACCGTTTTGTAAAGAAGCGAAAAACCTGACCTATAATTAAAACCCATAAAGTTGCAAGTCAAAGTGAAAAAAGTCCATATTGTTCAAAACTAATTATACAGGGGCATATAATTAGCTATACATTTTTAAAATCAGGAAAAAACTGATTTTTTAAAATGCGTTAAAATACATAGGGTTTTACATATATAGAGAAGTTGCTGTCTAAATTTGACATTTAGAATGACACTTGCCTTTTTTAGATAAATATTTTTAAGGCTTCTTAGAAGTTGTAAAAGCTTTTTATTCATAGCTTTTTTCTACCTCACATATAAATAGATACAATAGTTGTGATCATTTAAATGGAGCACCCTGTACAAAAGCGCTTTTAAATTGTGATATTTATTAGAGGAAAGCAAACAAACGCTAAAATTGTTAGCTGAATAACGCGAAAATTGTTTGTTTTTATTTACATATAATAAAAAAATCAATTTCTGAACTGGCGAAAAACACTCACCCTGTATATCTGTAAAAAATAAACATTTTCTTATACTTAGATAATACGAGCTTTGTCCACATTACTTACTATCAAAGACAAGTGAATATTTTGTTACTATACTACCACCGAATAACTACTATAATTATTAAATATATATTTGTAAAATTATACCTCTAATTTTAGTGAATTTTTGACCTATGTGGAATTTCTGTACAAAATCTAAAAAAAGAACATTTTACCTTTTTATCAAACCAAAATAAAGAATTAATAGTCAACGGAGAAAAAAATAATTAAATTTTAAAATGAAGGTCCAAGTTTTCCTATACCTCGATCCACTGTGCGACGCACAGTGGTTGAAACTGGTCCCTTTTTGGAAAATAATATGTACCTCTGAAGATAATACACAGAATTTTCTGAAACTTTGCACATAATTTCTGTAAAGTATAAGACAATATTTGATTATAATAGTTTTTACCTCCACTCCTAATATGTCTTTTTAGGAGCATTTATTTACAAAAGATATTTATTTCAGGACAAATTAGTATCTGTTTAAAAAAATTTGTGAATTTCGAGGAATTTTATCAGCTTTATCAATAAAATAGAGTCTCATAATTTAGGACTAAAAATTAAACTCACTAACTAATGGCGCACAAATACGACATTTTGGACATTTATTGTCTGTTTTTTTTTTTAAATTAAGAATGAAAATTCTAGACTGTGGATAAGGAATCACTTGCTTTCAAAATAAAAAATAATCATAATAATTATAGATATCAACGATATTTCTGATTAGGTATATACAGGTTTAACAAAAAATTAAAAAAGATGTTCACACTTAAAAAATTTAATTAACAAATTAACCACATTAAACAATAAAAGTAAATAAAAAACTTGTACTTATTCATACGGAAACAGAATTTGAACAAACTCTAAAACCTAACAATTAGAAATTCCTTATATAGTTTTATAACAGAAATAAGTTTTTATTCATCTAATAATAATAATTTCACATCTTCCGGTTAATCCTGAACTTTGAGACTTGGCTCAGTCCTAAGTCCATATATATATATGGATCTGAATAAGCACACAACATGTTTAATACATCTTCATTTGTAGATGTTCTGGAAAACTTTCTAGAATGGTTCAATCTGAATTTCCGATAATCTTTATTTCGGGCCTTCTGGGCCTCCTAAGTAAAGAATCCAATAGGCAACATGGTAGCCAAAATTATGTCGTTGCCATGAACTAAAACCTTGTTGACTGTATTGGGCATATAATACCACCCATATAAGGAAACAAAAAGTTCGGCTGTATGGAAACAGTACGTTCCAAACTTTTCCGCATCGATCAACTTATTCGAATTGAGGGTAGTGAGAATTATCGAAAATCTGATGGGATGCAAAACTTTACGCTTATCTACCATTTTTTGCACAAAAGAGAACCTAAAATCGACATAGTGGCGGTTGATAAGGGGAGGGGGGGCTTTTATTGAACGTTTAAATCTTTTTACTAACTACAACTGTGACATTATAATTTAAGCTTCAAATATCAAGTTGAATTAGCATTAAGAGTATACCATGAATTTTTAAAATTTTGCATACATCCCCCCACTTTAATCGGAATTAAAGCCAAAGGGGCAAAAAGGGGCAGCTATATTTGGTATGAAAAAAAAGGGAAGATCCTAACGAACACAAAAATATCAGTAACTGTTTGGGGCAAGTTGGGCCAAGATAGTTTTTTCTCCAATAAAAAATATTTTAAACAAAAAAGCGGGTCTTTTTTTGATTTGATGATCATTTCTGCCCTAATTTCTAACAACTTTTCAGTTATTTTGTTTTAATCAAAAAGTACAATTCTTCTATTTTTCACAAACGTGAACTGTTTTCCAATATGTTAAAGTTAAGTTAAAGTTTATTGACAGAAAATTAGAAAAAAAATAATACATTTTCAGTTTGCCTTTCCATCTCTCATTAGGAAAAATTGTTTATATTCCAACCTCAGGAAACAGTCCTTTGCTAAAACGGCATATAATTTTATTTCTTTATTGCATTTGAATTTAGGTATTTTTTCATAGGCCTCAACCACCGTGCGGCGGGCCAACAGCTTCGTTTCGGGAGAAGTATACGTACAAATAACTATTTTATATTCATTTCCTTAATTTATTTTTGATAATTTTGTTTTTCTTCGTCGGGGAGCGTTCACTTCACAGAAGTTAGGGTTCGTGCGGTTGAGATTGAAGAATTCAGCCCCTGCATTTCTTGGCGGGGATTTATTTCATTAAAATCGGTTCACGGAAACAAAAGTGGATCAAATATAAGGGTCTTTCAAATGCTTTTATAAAAAAAATGTTCAAATCTAGGCTATTCATTTTCAAGATATTCACATTAAAAGTAAACAAGTAAGTCACGTATACTTCCCCCCTGGTAGGAATGTATTCCAAAAGAAAAAATGGAATGAGAAAATGTAGTATTAACAAAAACAAAATCAGCGAGTTCCGGGATTTCTCAAACATCAAATTTTAATTCCCTAAAAAAATCAAAATCAAATCAAATTTATTTATTGACCAACAGAATAATTCCAATTACAGGACAAAGTACAAAAACAAGTTAACTAATATAATCTGCAGGAAGAGGGTTGGGAAACTCATTGAGCTCACCAGGCAGGAGATCCGGAGAATGGTTGATCTACAGGGTTCCTAAGCAAATCCTTAGGGGGCCAAGCAGCCATGTATAAGACGCAGACAAACGGAAAAGCAAATTAGGCAGAAAAGGAGGGGCATGGGGCGATGTTGTCACTACATCTTACACGTAGTAAGTCCATTCCAGGTTGTTGTTTTCTAATGTTTTCCATTTTCATACCTTTAGGACTGGAATAAAAATTGTTTTTGCTCTACATTAATACCAAACTGATGAAAGATATCGTAAAAAAAATATTTTTCGGCTTTTCATTTTGTAACCATTGTCCTTACGCACTGTTTACAGGCTGGGGACGAGATACATGCAAATGCCTAACCTAAAGCGTTCATACACTTTATCAAGCAAATAGGACGGGTTGACGCCTTCGAACGTCCAACCCGGGTTTTGCACTTTTTTTTTGGCACGCCACTCCCCTAATATTACGTAACGATTTCAAGACCACTCCTCCCCCCCCAAAAAAACTTCACTTATTTTCATTCCAAATTTTCTTAGTTCACACAAATGCAAACGCTGTCGAAAACCCCCCTCCCCCCTATGACCATTACGTAATTTGTGCACGGCCCCTGTAGTCCCAGTGGAGGAGGGCGAGAAAATTGATATTTTTTTCTTAAAAATTATACTATTTAGACCTATTTCTTTGCGTTCCCGAAATTACGTAATTTTTGAAAAAAAATTGTAAGCGGCGCCATTTTTATTTCGTGCTTTGTTTTTCTAAAATTTTTGCGTTCGGCTAATTTAATTGAAAAATTTTTGCCTGCGGCGCCTTTTATCTTCTCACTCGAAACCAAGATCCCCCGTTTTAGGAAAACTGATCCCGTCTCTGTTTCTAAATTTTTTCGAATAAAAGTAGATTATGACCATGGGGGAAATAATTTTTTTCTACGGTATGACGAAAATTTCGAGAAAGTTGAAGAAAAAAATAAAAAAAGTGGCAGAGCTCAAGTTTTTCGTAAAAAAAACGTTTTTTGTAAAGAAACAGAGCAAAATAAATCTTTTCACCCCTTTTTGGGTGTTACAAATATTGTCAGCCCCTTATTTTTCGCTTTTACCTTCCCGCTAGTTTTGAAGAATTGGTTCGCTACATGTTTCGAGATCACGTCATAAAACACCTCGAAAATATCAAATGTAGTGTAGGGCCAGCTTTATTTAAAATCAATAATATCGCAAGCAAAAAGCTCTGCAGGAAAAACAGCGCCGTTTATTGATTTCTTTGGCTGCTAGTGCTAGCTGCATGGTTTGGCCGTTTCCGGATAGATGTCACTAGTAGAACAGAATGGAAAGAAATTTAATTAAAAGCGAAGATATTTCTTTCTAATGTTAACAACCTCACGAGTTTATCGCTCAGTATCGTAAATAATGGACCCTGCCGCCTCCTTTAAGCAAGAAAAAGCTGTGGTTTGGACCTGAAAACATCTAATTTTTAATTAGTTTTTCCTCGATCATCTCATGGTGTGGCCGCCATCTAGCGGAATTTGCAGACATCTTGTCAACGATTATTGCAACTATGATTTATGTTCACAATGAAAGAGTGGCGACAATTTTTTCTCATGAAAGCAGCCCGGAGATAATAAAATGCAAACTGGCACCATTGCTCAATATACCTGTTTCTTTTGTGCGCGCAGAACTTTCTATGCCATTTCTGTTTGATTTATTGAAATCCTATCCCTAAGGAAAATCTTAGGAACCCTGTATATACCGCACACTGCAGGCTGAAAGTACCATTACACAGAATGGATCCAAGTGAGGACACCGAATGTAGGCTCTGTATGGAGGAGGACGAGACGGCCAGACATGTGCTGTGTGACTGTCAGCGTGACCAAAGCCTTTTTGTCAATTTTTTTTTTGGATTTTTGGGACGAAAACCAAAAAATTGTAGGACATTTTCTTTCTCGTACCAAAATCTTCTACAAACCAACCATGAATATTTTAAAAAACTTCAGGTGAACATTGGACCCATCCATACTTTGCTATGTTTTCATGGCTATTGAATTCGTTTTCAATATGTTTTGAAAACTTTTTTTTCATGAGTTTTCATGACAGGTTTTCAAATCGATTTTGAATCGATTTGAAAACGGTTTTCACATTTTGATATTTAGCAGTAGAGTTTTGGTACTTTTTTTAAAAAAATTTATTTTATTCGAAAGATGATGTTGCCCCTTGCCACACATTTTTTTAAAATTTTAATTACTACTCTGTTTGCAAGTGGAAGTGAAGAAAGAAATGCTGGACTGGCATATGTGCATAGCACATACACTTTCGAGCCAAATATTTCTTTTATTTTCCATAGTTATTTTTTTTTAAGTCTTTAAAAAAACAAATCTTTAGTTATTTAAGTAAGGTTATGTTGTTAATCTTCTTTTTTCTATACACTCCACCAAATTCTAGAATGCCGGTTCCACAGTTTCACTTCTATTTCTCTCTCTCTCTCTCAAAAAGAGTGAGAGCAATAAAATATAATTTGGCGGCTGTCTGGTAATCCGACGCAATACGCATGTGTAAACTCAATCCCCGTTTTCATGGAAAATCGGTATTTCGATCTCAATAGGATCTTGATCCAACCCTAAAAATTTTCAGGGTCGGATCTAGATTGAAATCGATTTGAATACTGGAAAAACAGGCGTTTTCATAGACGGTATCGGATTGAAATCGTTTTCAGAACGAACTCAATTCCCATGAAAACGTAGCACTTATATGAATTAGCAGTTTTGGATCCAGTCCATATTCTTTTATAACGCCTATTTACTTATTTTTTAATAGTTAATGCTCAATGCCTTTAATGCATAATTTTGTCTTCCCTCTGTAGTTTTTGAATGGAAATAGAGAGAAATAGAAATAAAAAATTAAGCATTAGGCATTAAGCATTACGCAATAAAACTTGAGTAAATGGGCCCATAAAAATGTTCGAAACTGCAATGGGCTATAAATACAGATCCAATATAGACCGCTGGTATGGTATCATTAAATCATTTACAGAATCCCAAAAATGAATATACATATCTAACTGTTTTTTGATCTGTGAAATTGTGGTTTTCTCAAATAATAAAGAATAGGGATTTGAACCAATTATTTCTTTTAATTTTTGTTTGAAGTGGACTGCCAAACCAAACTGAACAATATAATTTGTTTTTGTACGACCCAGTGACATATTTCGTACTATATATTTCACTATCTGGAAGCATATCCTTAAATAAGTCGCAGATGCCTTGGGAACTGTGAAACGAGTAATTTTTTTCAACGGTATGTAAAGCCTACTGGGGCCTCTGCTTTCGTAGATTTGTCATTATTGGAAACATTTTCTTCCTTCCTAATAAATAACAATTTCGGCTTCTCTCCCTTTTCATGAGATTTTTCTAAGTTTTGGTGCTTTTGGGACCTACCATGACTTTCTCTTTTACAAGATGCAAAATATTCATCCTTTTAATTTTTTTTACCCACGGGAAAGTATTTTCCCAAGACTAAATATATTTTGTTTGTCTATTTGAAATGTTGTCCTACAAAATATAAAGTATATAAAATCATTCTAAATACAACATATTTGCCTAGAGGTAATAACTTACCGACTAGGTAATAAATACATAGCTATATTAAAATTTATTTATTCTCTTTCTGCTCAAGGAGAGCTTTAAAATCAGCAAATGACAGAAATAAAATTTATTTAAGGTTATAATTCAATCTACGCTATGTTCACTTAAAAATGGATGCAATCGAGAAATAATAATAATAACACCATGCATCTCTGGTGGTTCGGGGTGCTAAAAAAATACACCAATATTATCCGATGCCAGCCGGTCTGTAATCGGAACGGAGATTCAGTGAGCCGTACCATAGACATTGGACAAAAAGGATAGAATAAACTCAAAGAAAAATCAGAGAAAAAATTACTTTTTTTATTTTAGTTAAAATTTAAATGAAAGTAAAACTCGTGGCATATCGGACAAAGCGTTTTTGTTTCTCACTTCATTACGACCAGGCCTCCAATGTCTAATGGAGAATCCGGACACCTACAGACCTGTTTCATCCTTATTAGGAATCGTCAGGGAGTCATAGGATTATACCTGGCAGTTGAAGCCACACAGTGACCATGCACACCTCTAGAATTTAAAACAAAAAGTTTGTAATCCTTGGGGAAGTAGTAACTGTGTGCGCCACCTGTCGAATAAACGAAGAAATAAAAACATCAAAACACCGTAAATACAGAATCCTGTACCGTTCAGCAGGTTATAAAGTAGAAACCTGTAAAAGTATAAGGTCACTGTAACATGACTCTTAAAAAGAGGTAACGTTCGCAGCAGCATTATATTTATTCGACAAGTGGCGCACACAGTTACTACTTCCCCAAGGATTACAAACTTTTTGTTTTAAATTCTAGAGGTGTGCATGGTCACTGTGTAGCTTCAACTGCCAGGTATAATCCTATGACTCCCTGACGATTCCTAATAAGGATGAAACAGGTCTGTAGGTGTCTGGATTCTCCATTAGACATTGGAGGCCTGGTCGTAATGAAGTGAGAAACAAAAACGCTTTGTCCGATATGCCACGAGTTTTACTTTCATTTTTATTTGCGGACACAAGATTCATTTTGTTGTTTGTTAAAATTTAAGGACAGGTATAGAGGTATTTTAGGACAAAATGTTAATTTGTGAAAATTTGAGGTTTTTTGGCCATTTTTACATAAAATTTTAGGACGCAAAAACAAAATTATGATTGTTTTCCACAAACCAAAACTACACTTTTTTGCACTCGACGCGCGTTTCGCTAACAATGTTAGCATCATCAGGAGACGATAAACAATGAACTAAATTAATCTACGCTCTATCTTATATACAATCCTTTAGTGGGCGGAGATAAGACTAATAACTTGTGATTGATCACGATTTTTAATCCTATCTCCCCTCAACCAAAGAATAAAGTGTACTAAACGGGATGGGTCCTCTATCTTTATTTAAACTATTTCTGGATTTAATGATTTCCATACTTTCATATGCATTCAAAAGTCTTTTGTTTGGTACACTTTTTAGAAGTTTTAGGTTATCTAATGTGAATCTATGATTGTTTTCAAAAGCATGCTCGGCCACACTTGACTTTTCTGTTCTTCCGTATTTTAAGTGTGCTAAGTGTTCTTTAAAACGTGTTTGAATAGAGCGTCTCGTTTGGCCAACATATTTTTTGTCACAATCCATGCAACTAATTTCGTAAATTCCACTTTTTTCTAGAACTGTAGTTTTATCCTTGGGATTTCCTAGTAAGCTTCTTATTGTGTTACCGGATTGATATACTAATTTAAGACCGGTGTTATTAAATACTTTGTGTAATCCTTTCGTATAATTAGGGTTATAAGGAATTGATACAAATTTTGAGTCGCAGGTATCTTTTTGTCTGAAAAAGGTAGAATTCCGAAAGGTCTTTTGAAAAGAATGTCTATTTATCAGCTTATTTATTAAGCCTTCGTCGTAACCGTTTTCGCCAGCTATATTCCTAATCCTATTCTTTTCTGCTTCAAATCTTTCTTTGTTTAAGGGGAAATTTACTAATCTATATGTTAAAAAGTGCAAACTTGCAAGCTTATGTTGTAAGCAATGAAAAGAGTCATTTGGAATATACCTGTTGGTGGCCGTGCCTTTTCTGTATAGGTCAAAGTCCAATTTATTTTTATTTCTTATAACTAAAGTGTCTAGAAATGGCAGTGTACCGTTGTTCTTTGTTTCATAAGTAAATTTAATACTGGGAAATTTGTTATTTATTTTTTCCATAAAATTTTCAGCACTAGTTACTTTAGTGTTGAATACTGCAAACACATCGTCTACATACCTGAACCATACTCTGGGGAAATACTCAAATTCTTTACTTATATCTGATTCAAATTTGCTCATAAATAGGTTTGCGATAAAAGGTGGTAATAGCCATTGTGGTTCCTTCTAATTGCTGGTAGTAGTTATTTTTATATTGAAAGTAATTTTGATTCATGCAGAGTTTTGTTAAAGATAGGTATTCTAAAGTCTGTTTGTCTTCTAGATTGTTTTTTCTTAGTAGTTCCTCCAGGTATTGTAAGGTATTGGGGATCGGCACACTAGGGAACAACGAACTAACATCAAACGAGATTAAAATTTCACCTTCTTGGAGTGAAATATCTTTAACTTTGTTGATAAATTCAAGGGAATTTTGAACAGAAAAACCTTTTTCCTTTATAAATAAATTTTGAAACTCGTTTGCTAGCCATTTCGAAATGTTGTAAGTAGGTGATCCTACAGCAGAAACTATAGGTCTAACCGATTTTCCAGGCTTGTGGATTTTCGGAAGACAATACAGTTTCGGCATAGTGGGATTGCCTACTTGTAGTTTATATTTAATATTGTCAGTTAATAACAAAGAAATATCACTTTTAAACAAAGGTCTTAATTTTGCTCTGCCCCCACAAAAAGATAATTTAAGTGATATTATTGCAAATATTGAAAGTTCAATCTCTTATCTTTCAGAAGGCACAAAGGGCTATGTGCGAGATGCTTGCCGATATCAGATCTCTCAAAACATCATTCAAAACAATAAAAATAGTACATTAAATCACAATAAAACAATTAAAAGTTTGAGAGAAAAAGATGTTTTCTATCTAAAGGCTGACAAGGGTAATAAAGTTGTTATATTAGATAAAACAGATTATTTCGAAAGGGTAGATAACCTAATAAAAAATGGACCCTACAAACAAGTCCCAAAGAACCCCTTACCAAAAATGATTAACGAAGTAAAAAACACAATTAAAAAATGTAACAATATTATTACTGACAATATTAAATATAAACTACCAGTAAGCAATCCCACTATGCCGAAACTGTATTGTCTTCCGAAAATCCACAAGCCTGGAAAATCGGTTAGACCTATAGTTTCTGCTGTAGGATCACCTACTTACAACATTTCGAAATGGCTAGCAAACGAGTTTCAAAATTTACCGATAAAGGAAAAAGGTTTTTCTGTTCAAAATTCCCTTGAATTTATCAACAAAGTTAAAGATATTTCACTCCAAGAAGGTGAAATTTTAATCTCGTTTGATCCCCAATACCTTACAATACCTGGAGGAACTACTAAGAAAAAACAATCTAGAAGACAAACAGACTTTAGAATACCTATCTTTAACAAAACTCTGCATGAATCAAAATTACTTTCAATATAAAAATAACTACTACCAGCAATTAGAAGGAACCACAATGGGTAATAGTTTATCACCTTTTATCGCAAACCTATTTATGAGCAAATTTGAATCAGATATAAGTAAAGAATTTGAGTATTTCCCCAGAGTATGGTTCAGGTATGTAGACGATGTGTTTGCAGTATTCAACACTAAAGTAACTAGTGTTGAAAATTTTATGGAAAAAATAAATAACAAATTTCCCAGTATTAAATTTACTTATGAAACAGAGAACAACGGTACACTGCCATTTCTAGACACTTTAGTTATAAGAAATAAAAATAAATTGGACTTTGACCTATACAGAAAAGGCACGGCCACCAACAGGTATATTCCAAATGACTCTTTTCATTGCTTACAACATAAGCTTGCAAGTTTGCACTTTTTAACATATAGATTAGTAAATTTCCCCTTAAACAAAGAAAGATTTGAAGCAGAAAAGAATAGGATTAGGAATATAGCTGGCGAAAACGGTTACGACGAAGGCTTAATAAATAAGCTGATAAATAGACATTCTTTTCAAAAGACCTTTCGGAATTCTACCTTTTTCAGACAAAAAGATACCTGCGACTCAAAATTTGTATCAATTCCTTATAACCCTAATTATACGAAAGGATTACACAAAGTATTTAATAACACCGGTCTTAAATTAGTATATCAATCCGGTAACACAATAAGAAGCTTACTAGGAAATCCCAAGGATAAAACTACAGTTCTAGAAAAAAGTGGAATTTACGAAATTAGTTGCATGGATTGTGACAAAAAATATGTTGGCCAAACGAGACGCTCTATTCAAACACGTTTTAAAGAACACTTAGCACACTTAAAATACGGAAGAACAGAAAAGTCAAGTGTGGCCGAGCATGCTTTTGAAAACAATCATAGATTCACATTAGATAACCTAAAACTTCTAAAAAGTGTACCAAACAAAAGACTTTTGAATGCATATGAAAGTATGGAAATCATTAAATCCAGAAATAGTTTAAATAAAGATAGAGGACCCATCCCGTTTGGTACACTTTATTCTTTGGTTGAGGGGAGATAGGATTAAAAATCGTGATCAATCACAAGTTATTAGTCTTATCTCCGCCCACTAAAGGATTGTATATAAGATAGAGCGTAGATTAATTTAGTTCATTGTTTATCGTCTCCTGATGATGCTAACATTGTTAGCGAAACGCGCGTCGAGTGCAAAAAAGTGTAGTTTTGGTTTGTGGAAAACAATCATAATTTTGTTTTAGTGCAACCAAAGGTTCCAAATTTCCAACATAGTTTAGGACGCAGTCAAAATTTTAGGATTTTTCAACGACAACGTATTTTCGGAAAACCACAGATTGACGGGCTGGATCTAGATGCTTCCCCAAAGCGAGCCTCTTCAAGGGGCTGAATATTTTGTAGCAACAAACAAAAGCGCGCCACAATAGACCCGCTAGTGGTCGTAGTGGACAGTGCCTGACTGACACACTCACAAATGAAAAAACCGAACATATTGTTTTTTCTTTAAAACCATTTGATAATAGTTCGGGCATTAAATTAACTTCATATGTAAAATATTTAGGCGTAATACTAGATGTGAAGCTGACTTGGAAGCATCATGCCAATAGTTTGGTTGAGGTGTTGTCCAAAAATACCTACCTACTAAGATGTTTGTCAAAGATAGTCGGTATTAAAACACTTATTACTTGTTATTTTGGCTTAATTCACTACGTTTTGTCCTATGCGCTGATTGCATGGGGTCATTCAAGTTTTACATGTAACATTTTTGGAATTCAAAGGAGGGCAGTAAGGATATTGGCAAATCTGGGTTATAGAGACGATTGTAAATCTGCTTTTAAACAGTTAAATATCTTTACTTTACCGTCTCAGTATATTCTGCTGTGTTTATTAAAACTCATGGTAGCATTCATAATATTCCCACCAGAAATAGTAACAAACTAATTATTCCATTAAGAAGACTAGAAAAAAACAAGAATTGGCTCTGACTACTATGGTATTAAATTTTACAATCTTCTTCCAAGCAACATTATAAATATCGATGCAAAACACTTTGAGGTTACATTAAAAAAGTTTTTGGTAAAACATGCATTTTATGATATCAATGAATTTCTTGATGCAGATCTCTCTAATATGTGTTAACAAGTAAATTTGTCAGGTTTTTCTATTATTTTGATTTTTCTGTTCATTTTTTTGTTTGTTTTTTATAAGTAATTAATGTTGTGAGTGCTTTAAGTATGATAACGCCAATAAAGAATTGAATTGAATTGAATTTCTGGCGCCTTGCTGAAAAGTTCTTTTTAAAATCACATTGATTTTCCATTTTTTTTTCATTTTAAACAAAAAGTTATGCGATTTATGTGAAAATAAAAGCATTAATATTATTATCATTATTATTAATTTTACACCAGATTTTCTTGTAAAGCCTTTAAAAGTAAGTCTGGTTCCTTGAAAAACTGGCAACGCCGCGCCTGAAAAGGCGGGATTCATGGGAATGGAGTGTTCGGCGCTTGAGCCATGGTAATGAAAAGCGCCGCGACGCATACTAAGCAGTAGGGAAATATCGCAAGATTATCCCTAAAGCTACAAACACACGATGCAACTTTTCTATGCATCAAATTTAGTTTTTACAAGATAAAAAAAAGACGCAAGCAGATTGTGTCTCCTTTTAACCTGTGATTACAAAATTTGATGCATGAAAAAGATGCATTGTGTGTTCCTAGCTTAGCGTGAGAATGAGACATGAGACGCGAGCGGAAGGCACAAACACTACCTAATTTTTTATTTGTTTAAGTAAAAATGATGACATCAATGACAGGGATTTCAAAAAGTAACACAACCAACCGAAACAACAAAACGTGAAATAGATATTCATAAGGCCACTGAGCCACCGGTTACGTTTTTGTAGTACGATAACGTACGTTTAGTGGCTTTTGCTAAATTGCCATTTTTGTTTCCGGTAGCAGTGACTAATTGACAAACAGAAATCGTGTTTATTTTGTCAATTAATGACCTAACTAAAAAAAAGTCGATATTTTCATTTCATCTTCGTGTTACCATAATTGAAAAGGAAGAATATCTCGAACACTACTTAACCGATGGCATAATTAACATAGCATTATAAAGCAATTGACAAACAGAAATCGTGTTTATTTTGTCAATTAGTGACCTAACTAAAAAAAAGTCGATATTTTCATTTCATCTTCGTGTTACCATAATTGAAAAGGAAGAATAACTCGAACACTACTTAACCGATGGCATAATTAACACAGCATTATAAAGCAAAGCCATATTATGTACGATATCTTCAACATCATGAAAGACAAAACCAAAATGATTTTATTCTCCATCAAATTAATTAACCGCCTTATTGCAATAAAATTTTATTTATCAAACGATTTATTTATTTATTTCTCATAGGGAGACAACCAGTAAATACCACATCAGTATCCACAATATAAAATTTTGGTTAAATTAACAAAAAACGAAACTTCTATTCTTAGACAAATGAAAAAACAGGAAAGGGAAATATATTTAATTAATTATTTAAAGAAAAGTAAGATTAGGGTTTAAATTGTCAATGTTTGTAAGGCGATTTTTAAGATTGACTTCAGTTTAAGCTCAGTAATATTTAAAAAATCAAAAAAATCTAAGTTCAAGAAAACAACAAGTAAAAGAAAATGTTATTTTTTTATGTTAGCCCAAAAAAGTGACACAGGGTTATAAATTAACCTCAGCCGAGAGCTTGGGTCAAATAATGCTTGGTAAATCTAAAAAAATAACATTCGCGGGAAAATTTAAAAATTACATTATTTTTTAGTTTTTTTTTAATTATTTGATAAATCACTCAATCAATGAGTCAAATTGACAAACCTAAGGTATGCGATATTTTAATTCGTTGGTCCGAGTATCCTCAAGACGACATTGTCATAACTGTGTCTTATTCCTTGTGCGACCGAGTCTCGATGGGAAAGACAAAAATTCTCTATTATTTCCTATCTGGTTAGGAAACGGTGAAAACCTACACATTTGTGAATTCCGGCCGGCCCGCTTCTGGTAATACGCTCTTTACGTGAAAATATGAACCTTAAAATCTAGAGTCCCTAACATATGTTTTGCCGACAAATTACATAAAAGTAGATATCTATTATCTATCCGACATTTTTAACGATATTATTGAAAAAAAACAGCATTTTTCGCATTTTTCGAAAAAAATGTTTTACCTTCGGGGTACCCTAAGGCTCTCACCTAGGACCTTGTTTTCAGTTAAATCGTTTTACATTTTCTCTATATTTCTCTAAGTACCAGGATTTTGCTGATTCTGAGGAAAATCTATATGTTACAAATTTACTAGGCTTCTTCTTTTATTTCCTCCTTTTAGGTTGTCACTTTCGGGTAAGAAATTAAAAAGTTATGAATTGTTCAAATGAGTGTGTTTGGAGACAGCAAATTCAGTCAGGCAACAAAAGAAAAACATTTTTGCTTGGCTATGTCTAATTCAAATTTCTTTTTGGTCCGACTAAATTTGGTTTACCAAACGCACTCATTTGAACAATTCATAACTTTATTATTTCTGATCCAATGCTAACAAGCAATACATCAGTACATTCGGGAAAGTTCTGAACGCTATTAAAGTTAAGTTTTTCACCAGTGGCGGACATAAAAAATTTCAGGAGGGTCATGAACACCTTTTTATAAATTGTCAATATTGTTTAAGTAATGGACAGTCAAAATAATATATACAGGGTGTTTCCCAACATATCAGAAAGTTTTAGAGCGTATTAAGTTGACTGCAAGTAATACCAAAATATATATAAAAAAAACGAGTACGCCGTTTTAAAAAGCCTCTTCAAAAATGTTTCAATTAGAGACCATTTTTCCAAGACGACAGTACCACTACAAGTACGCAAATGATTCGTTGAAGTATGAAAGGGGGGACACAGGAATAAATTTGGTAAGCTTTTGCGGCGGGTTGTTGTGCTTCGTTATAAATGAAAACAATATCCAGTTGTATGTAATTTTTTACAACAAAATCACTAAAAAAACTAATACTCCGCACCATAACGCGACGTGATACTCAAAAATACTAAATCAGCTAATATTGCATAGTTTGCTTACTTTCTGTGGTCCGAAGATAAGAGTGGGGCGGGCAACGCACTTGCTTGCTTGATGCTTGTTTCTTTTTGGTTATTTTTTGAGAAAACTTTTAAACAAATTTAAGTGGAATCAATTATTTCAAACACCGACCAGTATTAGGACTTACGTCTTTCATTTTTTTTTATATAACTTGTCAAACACCCTGTATATTACATAGGCACCGAGTAAAGTTGTGAAACTGAAGTGGCGTTAAGCAGAATAAGCAAGCAACATAACCTCATTAACTCTGCTTACCTGATAAGAATTAGACTCGGACAAAACCTTGGCAACATCTCTGACGCAAGTGGCCGTCTGGTCGGTAAACTGTCCGTTGGTTAGCACGGAATCCAGCAAATGTATGGTCTTCCCGTCTTCTAACAAATCCTTCTGCAGCTGTTCCAACCTAGTTTCCAACATTTTCCAAGCGGGCAGAAGATTTTCAATTTCTGTGAGTTTGTTTGAGGCTCTGTAAAGAAAAGAAAAAGAAATCAAAAATTTACTCAACCACACAACAATAATAAGTCAATTGACTGGTGCGAGGGTGAGTCGACCAATGGAAGTCCGACTTAAAGACACAGACGCAAAACTCAACAAGACGATACAACTGGATAGAAAATAGCACAAGAATGCTGGGACAATCAACAGCATATAGAATGAAAAGAAGCAATGATAGTCGTCAAGGAGGAAAACCTATTCAAACAAAAGTTCAAAGAAACAGCGTTTATACAGAGGATCCGGAATGTATTTTCTCGACAAAGTCAAGGATTTTTCGAAACCCACCTTTTCGAGGGTCACAGATTTTAATTGCAAAACAACAAAATCAATCCAGCGTAAACTTCATGGTAACGCAGTTTTTATTAATATTCATTTGATTACTATTGCAGGTGCATGAACAATTGAAACGTTGTCAAAAAGTAAAACATAAAGAAAGTGGAAGTCCAACCTAGTTTGCTCTTATTGTGTTTTTCAGTTCATTGCGACCAGGCCTCCAAAATCATGGGGAATTCAGACACATCCAGACTTCTTTCTTGTCTTAGCAGATACTTTGCTTGTTAAGTAAGTTACTCCAAGGAACAAACATAACTTTTAAAAGAATCACATATAATTTACAGAGAAGTTTAATTATTTCATTAATAACACTAGGGAATAAATTTCAACTAACGAAAAAATACCAATTAGGTTTAAGTTGGCTCGCAAAAAACACTAATTATTTGTTACAAAATTCATAGGCATACAATGAATATACAAAATACATATTGACTCTAGAGTTTATCAATATTTCGGAAAGCAATCCAGATGAGAATCCAACAAATAAATTTTTAACGACATGTTACATTCTAGGTTTTGGTAACACAAAAGAAGAAGAAGGCCTTTATAGTTTTCTGCTCTAGTGTTTAACAAAAAAATTGTTGCAACCATTTTAAATGCATTCCAAGCGTCTTTTTCCTTGCCTTGGACGGAATCGAATTGCACATCTCCGAAAAGTTTCCTAATCTGGGGACCCACAAATATTCCCTCTTTAATTTTAGCGTCCCTGATTCTAGGGAACACGGCCTTCGCAACATTTTTCGTAAGTCCTAATTTTATATGAAGTGGAGGTAATAAAATCTTTTCTGGGGGAACTAATGGAAAGCGCTGGTTACATTTTTTCCCTGGCTCAAAAGATAGTGATCCGATCGTGCTGGACTGTCCCATGAAGAGAAAGCCACAGTATTTGGTATAACTTAGCTGCATTCCGAGCAAAATTGCCACAACTTTTAAATCCCCATGAATTTTCCAATTATATATTTCATATTGCATGGTCTCCAGTAACAATTTCAAATTGCTATACGTTTCTTTCCTAAGGACTGCATAACCAACTCGTTGTTGAAGGCAACTTGTTTCCATTATAAAGTAACACAGCTTTAAGACTTAAATCATGGTCCAGATTTAAAGCTGTCATTAATACCTTAATGTCAATACAGTCTACCAAATTGTTTTCCATGTTAAAAAATGGGTTTTTTTGACGGCTTCGGTACACATAAACTTTTACTTCATCTTGAAGCAAATTCCATTGTTGCAATCGAGAGGCCAATACTTCGACTTTTTTCTTGGTCAATTCCAAATCCCTTATAAGGTCCCTTAATTAACTTTGGCTTATTTCTTTTAGAGTAATTCCTAACGATATTATATAAAAATATAACTAACATTTTAGGATTTATGTTATAAGCATTTAGACACATTATAAAGTACAGTTGGTATATTAAAATAATAAATCCAGGTATTTTGCATTTAATTGTCGAATTTTTCCATATATTAAGGGCAGAAAGGTAATTATCATAATTAAACTATAAAAAGAGGGCTGGCTAACTGAGACTTTTGCAAGACAGATTGTTAATACGTACGATTTTGCTATTTTAGTCTAGGAAAGATTTTTGTTGTTCCCCAGTGTAACAATCCCAATTTAAAAGAAAATAAGATTATCCATTTAATAGTTTATGCGAATCTTTGGGCGACAGATAGTTTGGATTTCGTGAAGGGTTCCGTATAATTCAGTTAAATTCAATTTATTCATATCCTGCAAATTGCACATACAATAAATGTATACAAAGGAAGAGTCAAAAAATATAAATACAGTTGTAAATGTACAAAGGTAAAATAAATAAGTGGTAAATATACAAATTAAATTTTCTGAAAAATTTCTTAAGATTAATTATCGTTTAAAAGGTAAAGTCGTTTTTTTTAGCATAAAATAATCAATAATAATAGATTACAGACAGACAGTTAAAAGTCTCAGAAAGCGGTAAACTATTTAGTTTATTTTAAAAAATCTATTCAGTCTAACAATTCTTTACTAATTGAATAAGATTTTTCCTCATTTGGTTGGAAAAAACTCATGGCGATGTTTCTGTAAAACAAAAATTAGCTTTGTTTTATATGAATGGAAGACTTAAAAGTTTACTTCTATTTCTAAAAATATAGGTTAAATATTTAAGAATGTTAATTTACGTTACCAAAGTTAAAATTCTATTTTTTTTGCTTATTTCCAAACAATAATGTTGGCTCCTTATTAAGTGAATTTCTAGATTTAATGAAGGTTATAGTTTAGTACGGAATTCAACACAAGCCGTTTGTGAGTCCATGCAGCAAATTCTTTAAGATTTACAGTATTTTTTCTTGGAGTATGTCCGAGTCAATTTATATTCAGAAATACACCTAGAAAGAACTCAACTTAAACAGTGGGATTTACTAAGATCTAAAATATTACCCCCCACAGGTCTAAATATTTACATCTGTGGGGGCACTAAATTTTAAAACCAATTTTCAAAAAACACTTACCCATACAGAAAAGACGCAAAGTTATTGATTATTTTGTATTTGTATTGCTAAATACCACTGAAAAACTGCTTTTTTGTCAAAATAAATACCATATTTTAGAAGAAAATGCCCTAAAACTAATTTGTTGAGGTTTCAAAATGGAAAATGGTGAATACGCCAAAATAATAGCTTCATAATCTGTGTTTAAGGTTATAAAATTGGTGATTTTTTAGACCACCTCTGGGGGGTGGTTTAAATTTATAACCCGTTGATAATAAGTTCGTTCATAATTTCCCTAAGTAACCATTTTCACAAGGATTAGTTTACCTTATTTAATATCCCAAGTTGTTCATTAATCAATAAAACACCTCCAATTTTGTCCAGAAAAACGCCATATTTTGAACCCGTTTTCAGCACAAAAAATATATTTATGAGGGCACTACGAGGCAAAACAAACATAAGTGAATGTCACTGATTATGCACGAAAAATATACCAAACAAAAAAACCCAAAACAATTATAATAATTTATTTAAAACTGAAATTAAAACATTGAGGTTATCTAAAAGCTCAGTCAAGAAAACTTTTCTTACTCAAAGCCCACTCATTTTAAAGCTGTAGCTTTCATCAGTAGAGGTTGGTGCAAGTCAAGTTGCAAGCAAAGGTAAAAGATCCGAACTCGCTGTATGTGATTGAACGCAGCGCTAATATTTTTAAACTGACATTTTATAAATAAAAACACCTTTTAAATAAATACATAATTAATCTACTCCTTATTTCATTATTACCCATCTAAATCTTGGTGTGACATCAGGTATTAATTGGAAAAATTAATTAACAAGGGTAAGTTTTAATTAAACTGACATATAACTCCAATTTTAATTTGTTCTACAGAGTGTTTACTATTTAAACCACGCGTGGGTTTAAATTTCTTAATTTTCTTTTCTTCTAAATTGAAAATTTCTTCTTAAATCCAACAAAAGATTGTGTGATGAAGATGATTATTCAATAAACAAATTTATTAAAATTCTTTTTATAAATAAAATTATGTCCAAAACTCAAGGATGGTTGGTTTAAAGTGCTTAAAACCAGAAATTTCACTTAAACTTAGGACCGTTCTAAAATAGACTAAACCCTTTTAGTAAATCCCCCCGAAAATGTTTAAAGGTTATAAAGATTCCAGAAGGTGAGTTTGAGCAGAGAGCACTAACATAACTTATACATACAATAAATGACTGAACCTCCACACTTCGCCCTCTTTCTACAAGAATCAGTTACTTTAGATTCTCTCTGTCAGTAAAGCATAAGAAAGTAGGTGTCTTTTCTTCTGCTTATAGTTCAATAAGGTTTACCTTGTTTGACAAGCACTGCATGTTAAGATGCAGTTCACGCCATAATTTTGAAGTTTTACTATTACAAATTTTTGTGGCCAAACAGTCTACATTATGTTGGGAATTTGGAACCTTTGGTTGCACTAAAACAAAATTATGATTGTTTTCCACAAACCAAAACTACACTTTTTTGCACTCGACGCGCGTTTTGTTAGTGAAACGCGCGTCGAGTGCAAAAAAGTGTAGTTTTGGTTTGTGGAAAACAGGCTACATTAGAAAGATTGTTATTTTAAAAAAGTTATTTAGAGCTGAAATAGTCGAATCTGCAATTTGGGTATTGTTTGGATAAAAATTTTTTGTCAAATCAATAATATTTTTGCTTGTACTGGACAATCTGTTAAGATGCAGTACACTCCATAATTTTGAAGTTTTAATATTACAAATTTTTGTGGCGTGGCCAAACAAGCCAAATTGGAAAGTTTATTATATCCAGTTGTTCTAAACAAATTTTTTTGTCAAGTCAATGATGGCAAGATGCAGTGCACTCCATATTTTTGAAGTTTTACTATTACACATTTTTGTGGCCAAACAACCTACATTAGAAAGTTTGTTAAATCTAGTTGTTCTAAAAAGAGTTATTTAGAGACTTGAATCCATAATTTGTGTATTTTTTCGATAGAGATTTTTTGTCAAACCAATTATATTTTTGTCTGTACTTGGCAAACTCTTAAGATGCAGTGCACTTCATAATTTTCAAGTTTTACTATTACAAAGAACCATGCACAATTTAAATGGAAACTGGATCCCAGTGGGATTTCAACCCCGTTTAAGTATGGTATTGGGACACTTCATGACAGCGGTTTGTCTTATGGGCACAGGTACCGATATCTACAGGATGATCCAATAATAGCTGCCCAAGTTTGGGATGAGCTTATTATTATCATGCTTATGATGCGCGATATGGGCAAAAAGAGTATCAGTTCCCAGTAAAATAAAAACCCTAAATACTGTCAAAATAAGGAATAAATAATTTATAAACTTGATGTTTTTGGAACATCAAATACCTCTTTTTTACTCTGTTAAAGATATTGGACGGTCTTAACTGGCATGGGGAAAACCACTGGTGCGGTGACACAAAAAAAATGCCATTAATTTTGGCACCTGTCAAACCCTGTCAACATGACGAATAAATAAATTATAAACATAGAGGTTTAGGAAAAGCGAATTAATTAATTATTTTTCCGCTATTTTTTGGGGGTTTGACAGGTGTCAAAATAAGTGTCGTTTTTAAATTCAGCATTCTCATTTTAGTGGAAATTATTGCTTTTTGCCCGTGCGTTCATCATAAGCATGATAAAAATATGGTCATTCCAAACTTTGACAGCTATTATTGGCTCAATTTATGGATATCGGCACCTGTACCTATAAGACAAAATGCTCGCAGGGACTGTCCCAATAACATATTTAAAGGGCGCGGCGGGGAAATCCCACTGAGATCCAGTTTCCATTTAAATTGTGCGTGGTTCTTTTTGTGTCCAAAAGCAATATTAGAAAGTTTGTTATATCTAGTCTCGTTTGAAATACTTGAATCCACAATTTGGGTATTGTTTGGAAAGAGATTTTTTGTCAAATCAATGATATTTTGGTCTGTATTTGGCAAACTCACAATTTTGAAGTTTTACTATCACAAATTTTTGTGGCCAAAGTTTGTTACATCTAGTTATTCAGAGCTGAAATACTTAAATACACTATTTGGATACTGTTTGGATAGAGATTTTTTGTCAAATCAATGATATTTTTGTCTGTGTGTACTTGACAATCTATCAGTGAATAATCTTTACATTGTTGGTAGATTTACACAAAACAACAATTTTTAATATATATTTCCGTTAATGCAAGACCTATTTCATTAGGAAAATATGATACAATGGTACAAGAAAAACCTTATTTGGTATTCAAGTCTTAGTTCCAGGATCTAGGGATGCCCGTTTCATAGATTATGAGGAAGCTTTTACGAACAGCTGAAATAATATCTAAAAGAAGTTGGTCTGGAACCACACAGCTCAAATAAATAAAAGTTGATGATCGATTATCTGAGAAAAGTCCGAATAACGAGAGGTGTTTGTTTACTATCTAAAGTAATAAAACAACACATTGTCAATGTAAATTGGCAACAACAATTCCTGATTTTGCAAATTCACTTTTACAAAAAAATTATCACCTACCAGCTGCAGCTTTTGCACAGAAATTAATCTAGTTGGTTGCAAAAAATAACCGATTGGGTCCCGTTAAGTCTCCGTAAGTAATGTATTTCGGTTCGGTTATTTTTAGACACGGGAGAAAAATAACCGAAAAATAAGCGATTTTGCCTACGGTATCACCAATTTTGATGGTCTATTAAAGCCCTATTGCCTGAACCAGGGTGGAAGAAAAAATGGTTTTTCCTAAATCTAACGCCGTTTCAAAGTGATTATGAATGACTTGATGAGCCTATTTTAGTCGAATTCAAATGCATATTTGTTTAAACTTATGTACGTATGGAAAGCTAGAAGAGAATTCAAAAGAGAGGTAAGACCCTTTAAAAGGGAGAGCTGGATGACCTACTGCGGAGAGATAAATTCTCTCTCAGAGACTTCTAGGCTCCTTAAGATCATAAGCAGCGACTCAATAACGACGTTAAAGAAGTCAGATCGAAGCTGGATCGCCTCAAGCGAGGAGTTGTTGCGGAACCTCCTTGAGGTTCACTTTCCCGGTGAGGGAGGCGACCGCCCGACGCAACATCCAGCCGGATCACGGACAGGCCTACAGCCTGACTGGGAACTAGCAGATCGCGTGATAACGGACGCCACCATGATCTGCGCGATCAATGAGTTCAGCCCATATAAGTGACCTGGGCCAGATGGTATATTCCTGGCGCTGATGCAGAAAGGCCAGCAGAAAGATACAAGAGGAGAGTCTTCAGATCCGGCATTGCGCTAGGATACGTGCCCACAGCATGGAGGAAGGCTGCCGTAGTCTTTATCCCAAAGAAAGACTAGACTGCAGCGAAATCCTTCAGACCCATAAGTTTAACATAGTTTCATGATGGAAGCAATTGAAAAAATGGTGGACAGACATTTCCTAGGGGGAGTCCTTGCCAACAATCCTTTCTATAAGAACCAGCACGCTTACATAGAGGGCCTTCAAAAGAACATCTGCCCTTCAAAAGAAAGGGGCTGAACCCCTCATAATTGAATGGGTAAGATCTGCACTACAAGAAAGGAAGATACAAGCTAAACTAGGTGAATCCAAGGTACAGGTCGAGGTTACGGGAGGATGCCCACAAGGTAGCTGCCTGCCTCCATACCTATGGTGTCTAATTATAGTTACCCTTCTGGAAAAGCTGACAAAGAAAGGATTCGATGCCCAAGCATATGCAGATGACGGAGTTGTGGAGTTGATAGGTCGCTTTCTAGACACCGTCTGCAGCACAATGCAACGAGCTGTACGAATCATAGAAACCTGGTGCCAACAGAACGGCGTCACTGTTAATCCAGGAAAGACAGAGATGATCCTGTTCACCAAAAAGAGAAAAATGGAGGGATTCAGAGCACCCATAGTGTACGGGAAACCCCTGACTTTGGTCTCAGAGTGAAAGTACTTGGGGGTCACCCTGGACAAGGGGCTCACCTGGACACCGTATGTTGCTAAAATGACCGAAAAAGTCTAGGCAACCATGTGGCAACTGCGTCGGGTGGTAGGTCGGACCTGGGGTATTACACCCAAGTACCTCCACTGGATGTACACGGCAATACTAAGACCTAGGATCCAATATGGATCCATCGTCTGGTGGCCGGCAGTAGAGAGGACCACCATATTCCAAAAGCTCAGAAGCTTGCAAGGGCTCATGTGCAGGGGAATAAGCGGCGCCATGACGACGACACCAATCCAAGCCCTCGAAACCATTCTGCGACTGCCTCCGCTACCAACTTGGATCAAAAAGGAAGTGATGACGACCCATTTGCGTCTGAGAGACTGGTCAGTGGAGAGAAAGAGGGGAAGCCGTTGGACATCTAAGGATCGGCCAAATGGCCACCAGGGAGATGCCACTTGCGTCCTTTGAGATCAAAACAACCCGAATTCCCTGGAGATTCAATAAGAGGTACAAAGTTAAAATTCCCGATAGGAGATTCTGGCAGACTGAGAACCGCAACCAACAGTTAGAGATGAACGCTATGATATGCTACACCGATAGCTCCAAGCTATCGGAGAGGCATATAACAGGGGCGGGGGTCTATTTGCAAGACCGAGAAGTTCGGATGAGTTACCCGCTTGGGGAGCAAGCTACCATTATAATGGCGGCAACACTAGAAGAGGTTTGCAATGGTCTTGAGGAGCATGTGTACATATGCTCCGACAGCCAAGCGGCTCTAAAGGCATTTAGTGCACCAAAAATTTCCAATACTCTGGTGAAAGAGTGCGTAGAAGCACTGGAAGCCTAGACTAAAGACAAGAGAGTTACAGTGATGTGGGTACCGGGACACACGGGAGTGTCGGGCAACGAAAACGCGGATGAACTTGTTCGGATCGGAGCACTCAATGCGTGGGGCCGGAACCACTCTTAGGTATAACAAGGAGACAGTTGCAAGGACGATTCATTAAATGGGCTCACGATGTACTGGCAGACTCCTGGGAGAGCGAAATAGGATGCAGACAGTCCAAAAAATTCATCGACGGACCGGACGCGGCCAGACTCAAATGGCTCCTGGGAAGGACACGAAAAGATATTGGACTACTGACAGGAATACTAACCGGCCACAACTGACTTGCATCGGGATCGGGAATGACTCTATCTGCCAGGCCTGTGGGAGGGCGGAGGAGACATCCCTCGTTGCGGAGTGCGATGCATACCTAAGGATGAGGCATCAGGTACTCGGACAACCGAACCTGGATGCAGAGGACCTACGAGCTCTCAAGTGGGCCAAAGTACTGGACTTCGTGAAGAGAACAGGAAAGCCCGGAGAGTCCACTACCGTACAAGCGGTACAGGTGGTGGATTAGGGGACTGGGCTGGGGTAAGGTAAAAAGGGACCGATTGGGCCTACTTGCCCGGTCTTTGGCCGCCCCCTAGTTACTACTATTACTACTACTACGTAGGTACCCATTTTTCTACATTTTGCAGTAACAAAAATTAAAAAGTCAATTTCTTAAAAACGGCTCCGCCGAAGATTTTAATTTTTCTTGTTAAATTAATTATAGATTATCTAGATATAAAATCTGAAAAAATCTCGGATGTGCAGAAATTCATGAGTTAAATCTGTGCCGGGCACACCGTGTAGCTGACGACACTGTTTACAATTTCTTATCAGTCACTTCTCAAAATAAGTTATCCCAAGGAACAAAGATAACTTCTACAAGCACCATAAAGAATTTATAGAGAAATGTAATTTTTAATTATAATAACACGAATTTAAAAGTAGTCAATGATTTAAAAATAAATGAGTGATTAAAAATCAAATTCAAAAACGTTAATCGAGTGTTGACGGTATCGAAATAAAATATGTGGGGAGAATAATAGATATATCCTGTTAATGTGTAGTTTGTTTTCGTCGTAGCCGCATTTGGAATAAGCATTACATAAAATTATGTAGTAAAATGGATTTGACGGGACTTTAAAAGTCGGGACACGTCACATTTGGGTGCAGCTGCCGTCATGCTGTCGGAGTAATGGAAAGATGTCCTTTTAGAATACTAATTGTTTAAATTTAGCTTTATTGTTATGATATATACTATGTATATGTGCGTCTATAGCATAGAAATCAAGGGGGAATAGAACGATTTTTCACGAGTGCGCGTCCAAAATTTAGCAAACACCATGACGGCCGCCATTTTGATGGTAGCTTCTCCTGAAATCCTGTTTTGATCGCCACTAACTATAACCAACTCTTATCTGTGGTTGCATAATTTCCTTGCGTATAAAGACAAACGCTCTTTGCACTTTAAAAAAAATGAGGTCAGGTTGCCAATTGTGACGAAGCTAACATCAAAATGATCGCCCAAAAAATTTCAAGGTTTGCGCAGGTAGAGAGTCTTATATATTCTATGGTTTGGTGAGTACCTATCAGATAATTTACATAAAACCGGAATTAAATATTTTATTTTCGGTTTTGGAAGATACAAGCATCGTTTGCTTCTCACGTCATTGTTAAAAAAAAACAATAACCCTTTGAAATAAAAATTTAACTCGTATATATATGTCTGTGGCTAGTTTTAATGTTTTCCAAGTTTTAAGGTATGTTGATGGAGTTTTATAGTCCCGTTGCATATCCTTGGGTAACGCCAATCGAAGAAAGCCCTTGAGTTTTTCTTGTAATATTTACAAGGTCCACTGGACTTAAGCTTTGTTGTTTATACAACTTAGTTGATTTTTGCTTTTTCAAATATAGTTGACTTGTGCTCCACTGATATGATCAAAATAAGTTCGAAACACGTGTATGTGGATAGTCTTTAGGTTTTCTATGGTTTAAGGTATATGACCTGTGAATTTTTCTTGTAGCATATTATATATATATATATATATATATACAGGGTGTTCATTTTAAAACTTCCCATCCAGGATTTACGTACGTAGAGTCTGATTTTGGAAAAATCCTCGGACACGTCGATTTTTTATTCAAAGAGCCTATTCTGAATTTTTTTTACACGCACCCCATTAGAGGGGTACATGTACTTTGAGAAATTTTGGGACACGTCGACTTTTTTTTATTAAAGATACATTTTATCATTTTACTTTTTCTTCTTTGGTAATTCCTACGATGAGTGAAATTTACCTGTACAATTTGAGTTTATTTTGAAAATGAATGTCTCAAAAACGAATCAATAGATTTTCAAAATTCTTACACGGTTGTAAAGACATTTAAGGGATCTTCAAAACAAGGTATCACTTGACCCAGTTTCCCTATTCAAAATTTAGAGGTAAAGTTTACCCCTCGAAGGGGGTGCGTGCTACAAAAATTTCAAGATAACCAAAATGTGTCCCCCTTTAAAATCAGACTCTAAATACGTAAATCCTGGGTGGAAAGTTTTCAAACGAACGCCCTGGATAGAAAACTAAAAATAAATTCCAAAACAAATAATTTAACATAAGAGGAAACCATTTACTTGGCAGGAAACAAACCAAAGAGACAATCGGCAATCTTCTTTTTCCTAATTATATACAGGGAGGATTCTTTAAATGGAACGGTGCTTCTAACGGCTTTACGGAAGAGGTTTTAAAAAAAGCTAAAGGCGAATCTTTAATGATTTTTTACGGACTTTGCACCAATGATAAAAAAAAATTGGTGCCTCAAACTGGAGGCCCAGGGCCTACCAAGTATTTTTTTTTTAATGACAAGGTAACATTTGTGGCACTTTTTTGGAAAGCTTGTTAAAAAAGAAATTTAACGCATTAGTTTTTTTTTCAAATCTGTCAACCAATGTGTCAAAAATTAAAAAAAAACTTATTTATTTGCCAATTATTGTTTTAGCTTCAAAATAAACTACATATTTCTCTATTTACTAAGCGAAATAAAAAACATACCACATAAGAACATTATTGGTGGCCCATTTGGGGCCCTCACTGAAGGCCCGGGGCCTACCAACATTTTTTTCATGAGGAAGTACCATTTGTGGCACCGTTTTGGAAAGCTTGTTAAAAAATAAAATCAATTAAATACATTCTTTTGACAGCTGTCAACCCATTTGTTAAAAATTTTACGCCAATAATATCCTTGTGTGCTAGTTTTTTTATTCCACTTGGTAATTAAAGAAATATGTAGTTTATTTTGAAGCTAAAAAAATTGACAAAAAATAGGTTTTTTAAAAATTTTGACACATGGGTTGACAGATGTTTAAAAAATAAGTTTGTTTTGAAATTTTTGACACATTGGTTTATATATGTCAAAAAAAAACTAGTGCGTTAGGTTTATTTTTTAACAAGCTTTCCAAAAAGGTGCCACAAGTGGTACCTTCTCATTTAAAAAAATACTTGGTAGGCCCTGGGTCCCAATTTTTTTTTATCATGGGCAGAAAGTCCGTAAAAAATCATTAAAGATTCGCTTTTAGCTGTTTTTAAAACCTCTTTCCCAAAGCCGCTCGAAGCATCCTGTATAGTTGCGCGTAGTGTTGGGCACACCTTGTAAAGGAAAGTAAAGGTTTAAGGGTCTATCTCCAAAAGACGCAAAAATCCACTGCTTGATTTTATCTTCTATACCTTAAGGCGCAATTACACAGACGAACATGCTCAAATAAAAGCTCGTGCAAAACATCTAAAATTTTTTGCGTGAACATTTTTTTGAGCTTTTCTTTGAACATTTTGTTCGGGTAAATTTTTGAGCAAATTATTGCTATCTATTTTGGAAACATATTTTTAAAGATAAGAATAAATAAAATTTCACATCAGTGATCAGTGATCTCAATTCTTTAAAAAAATGGAACACCAACTTTTATTTAAAATTTTGGTGAAAAAAAGCCGACGGCAAGCGAAACATTATTATTGGCTCTACTATCAGTTTTGTCACATGGATTAGGGTTACTTATAATATTTTTTTCTTATGGTTTTTCCCGAATTTTTTTGCCCGGGGTTTTTTTTGGGATTTTCTTGCAAGTTTTTTTTATTTTCAAGGGTTTTTTCCTAAAGACAAAAAAAAGCCCAGGAAAATGTTTCTTTTCCAAAAAAAGTTTTTCAAATATCGGCAAAAAACTCAAAAATTGCACTTTTAAGCGGTAATCCGCGCCTCACGACTATGAGGAGTGGTGGGAAGGGGGATTTTTTTTAAACATATTTTTGTAACTTTACTTTACCTTTAGCTTTTATTGTTGTTTTCTAATTCTTCACACCAGATTTACCTAGTTAGTTTAAGGTCCCAAGGGTTGCTTAAAAAAGCAAAAGGTTTATGAAAATTGTGAAGATATAGATATTTACTGTCAATTTAATGTAATAATCAAGGTCGATTACTGACACTGAACCAACAATATGCAAAGGGCAAAATTGCGATTCAAAAGGGTGGCCGGCCTACTACCTGCGAAATACAAAACGCGGGATGATAGATCAGCGACACAGTCTACTAAGTTACTGCTAAATTATATTTTTTAGACAAGGGTCGGGTTCGTAGGTTTGTAAAAGTGGGTAATAAACTGGTATTATTTAAAACGAACGTGCTTTTGTTCATATATTTGAGATTTAATAAAACGTATACAGGTTTTTTAATTTGCCTTAATTATTATTGTAAAAGACTAAACGAGGAAGTAAAATAAAGGGATATTCTTTTAAACGTAAATTTTTATCATTATATTTTACAGGCAACAAAAATAAATAAGTGCCAATTATTATTTTTTTTATTCTCGCTTTTCTTACAACCCCAAAAAAGTTACGAGTATACTGGCATATCCCCTATAAAAATCAGATCAATCGAAGTTGCTTATGAGGTAAAATGTGAATTTCGGCATCAAATCGTTTTTCCGTCGGAAAGCACTTGATTAAAAATACCTTATTTCAAAACTTTGTTTTTCTATTTTCAGTTAAGTTCAATGAATTCCGATAACAATATATATTTTGAATTTGTAAAGAAATTTTTATACCCCCAATTCTTCAAACAAATTTTGCTCAACATTCTCTCCAAAATTTACATGTGTTTTTTTGTACGAGATTTTGCTCGAACATTTCTTTGAACATTTTGCTCAAGAGGCTCGTGTAAATGTTTGTGGGCATTTCAACATCAAAGGAAAGTTTGTCTGTGTAAATGCGCCTTTAAACGCTGGAGCTTTATGCTAATAAAATAACATTTCTTCTTTGAAAAACAGATATCTTTGCAACTTTTACATTTTAGTCTTTTGAACCTTGTTTCGATTATAAATAATAAAATTGCATTCTCGTTTATGAAATAAAACATCTTTAAGGAGCGAAACATTTTCATTGAACCCTTGAAGCAATTAGCGATGCAAAAAACGATTTCATGAATGAATATAATAACGGCACTATGGTGTGACTATTTTCCGATGGTGGATCGATTAATTTTCCTCACGAAGTTCGGACGTGTTCGGTAAAGTAAGACGTTCCGAAAGTACATTGCCCACTGGAGTACGGCCGCGATAATATAGGTACCCACTAAAACTATAAGCAAATGACAATTAGTATTCAAAATGGCAGGGGCCATTTCTTAGTTCTACGACATTTCAATGCAAATCAATACGCGGTAATCGATGAGATGGCAGCAACAGCTCGTAAATTTGCCCAATAAATTTTGCGCAACAATTCAAGAATGGGTTACGCACATTTTTTAACAACAGCATATTGGGAAACTACTAAAAAAACACCCTTGTTTGTGCTAAAAAGAAGTAACAATTAGTTGACTTTTTTTAAATTTATTCTTTTAACAGTTTAAAAGTTGATTTAAAAAATTTCAACTGTTTACTAGTAATTGGGCAGCGCTGATTTCAAATCTGCTTTTACTTTTTTGGATCACGTAATATTTTTTGAACCAGTAAAATCCAAAAACATACAACAAGAATTAGTAAATATATTTTTGTAAAATAAAACTTTGACAACTTCAAAATGCTTGCCAAAACCTAAAACATGTTATTGTCAGCACACGTAGACTTGCTTGGTAAATTATTTTAAAGGCGATTCACAAAAAAATACAAAAATTTTACTCCTAGATTCAGAGAAAAAAAATTAAATTTAAACAAACTAATCACGTAACTTTTCTTAGATTAATGATATATAACCACTGTTCAAATCTTCCTAGGGAATTTTGAATCACCCTGTATAAACTACTAGAAACAGTTATTTATTATTTTTCCTCTTTTTGAAAAAAAATCTTCTTTTTCCAGAAAAACTTCACAATATCCAATAGCAATTTCCATCTCTTTAATACCTTGATGTCATCTTTCACCTTGCTCTTCACTGACGTCCCAAGATTTTCCGGAAAATAGTCTAAATGGGAATGTCAAAAGTGAATTTTTATGCTCACAACCAAGAATCCTGAGTTATTCCAGCATATTTTCAACGATCTTGGATCTTTATAAATCCATGGAAATTTATTTCCTTATCTTCCATTACATTTTTAAAGAACCCCCCCCCCCCCGCACGAAAAACATTGAAAAATTATTTCGGTGAAATTTGATAAAATTTTAGTATGTTATAGTGGGTTATGAGATAAGAAAAATGTGTAAATAGAAAATGTCCCAGAGATATAGACGGCAAAGTTTAAAAAAAACGTCGTTTTGGGGTATATTGGCACGCTCAAAATGGCATTTCCTGACCGAAATAAAATAAGTTATCGACGAATATGAGTTACTGAGGCACCACACATGGTAAAACGTTAACTGGTTGTATACAGGGGCTAGTCAAAAAAAAAAATTGTCAATTTTTTATTTTCCCCGATATAAAAATAAAAAAATAATTTTAGAACAAACATTAATGTTTTAGTATTTTCTAGATAAACTAAACAAATTTTTCTTCCCAGTAACAGTTAATTTGTGTAACATGTTTTTTTTTATTATAAAAACTTGACAAAAATGTTTTCTACTACTTAATAAGTTATCGACGAATATGTGTTACTGAGGAACCAAAGATGAACTTTCTTATTATTATGTTGGTAAAATGTTAGCAGGTTGTATACAGGGGCTAGTCACAAAAATCATTTTTTGTCAATTTTTTATTTCCTCCGATATAAAAATAAAAAAATTATTTTTAAGCAAACATTAATGTTTAAGTATTTGTAAGATAAACTGAACAAGTTTTTCTTCTTAGTAACAGTTACTTTGTTTTTTTTTTTATTTTTTTGACTATAAAAACTTGACGAAAATTGTTTTCTACTACGAAATAATTATTTAGCAACTTAAAAATCTAAGAATTCTTTTGAATTCAGTTAACGTGATGAGTAAATAAACTTTAAGTTCCTAGCTACGAGGTACATGCAAAAAGTTCTATATCATTAATTTTTATAAAAAAGTAATCAGTACTTAATTTCTTTAAAACTGATCGAGGGATTTTAATTTAATTTTGCGTACGCCTTTATCATACTTTTATCTAATATAAGGTGCAATTTTTAGGCCCTGTGGGGGGTTTTAACCACCAAAACCCCTCTCTGGCTATGCCACTGTGTATGCATAAGGGAGAGCAATTATCCGTAATCATAATTTATGGCAGCCACACCAAAAGTATTATTATTTAGTTTAGAGAACCATAAGAAACCTTTAAAAAATCATCATACTAGATGCAAAACATAAAAAAGTGATAAAAAATTGCACCCTGTATTATATAAAAGCATGATAAAGGCGTACGCAAAATTAAATTAAAATCCCTCAATTAGTTTTAAAGAAATTAAATATTGATTACTTTTTTGTAAAAATTAATGATATAGAACTTTTTGCATGTACCTCGTAGCTAGGAAAAAAATAAAAAAATAAAATTCAATTTATCTCGAGTTTATTTACTCTTCACTTTAACTGAATGCAAATGAATATTTAGATTTTTAAGTTGCAAAATAATTATTTCGTGGTAGAAAACAATTTTCCTCAAGTTTTTATGGTAAAAGAAATAAAAAAACATGCAACACGAAGTAACTGTTACTGGGAAGAAAAACTTGTTCAGTTTATCTAAAAAATACTAAAACATTAATGTTTGCTCAAAAATAATTTTTTTATTTTTATATCGTAGAAAGATTTTTTTTACTATCCCCTGTATACAACCTGCTAACATTTTACAAACATAATAATAAGAAAGTTCATCTTTGGTTCCTCATCAACACATATTCCTCGACAACTTATTTTATTTCGGTCAGAAAGTGCCTTTTTAAGCGTGCCCAATTTATCAAATTTCACCGAAATAATTTTTCAATGTATTTCGTGCGGGATTCTTTTGTATCTTTCATCAAACTCTTAATCTGCGGCCCTAAATAGATTCCCTTTTTTAATTTAGGCTCTGACAGTGTTGGAATGTTTTACACAAATATTTAAAACAATTTTCTTCCTTGTTTAATGCCTTAACATATTGTTTCATAAGTACAAGTTTTATGTGGAGTGGTGGAAGTAAAACTTTTTGAGGGTCAATAAGACTTTCGCGAATTACATTTTTGGTTTCAGGTGTTAAAGTCTTTCTTTGTGGCCAGTCTCTTTCATTCAACGCTGTTCACGATTTCTGCTATCCCACTCACCACTCAAATATGAAAATTTAGTAAATCCAGACTGCTGACTCAAGAGAAGACCTAACTTTTTTAGATCTCCACACACTTCCCAGTTGTGATTTACATACTGTATTCCTGGGAGTAACTCCTCTAATTTTTCATAGTTTTCCGTTAAATGAACTAAATGGCGACTGGAATAGAAGCAAAACTATTGCAATTATATAAAAAAACAGCTTGAAGGCTCCTTTTTGAAGAGTCGATGAAAAGTGTCCAGTCAGAAGGTGTCTACTCGGGAGCTCCGAGGCAAGTAACTAGATTAGCAATTGCTTGGCAGTACACAAGTCGTCCGTTTTGTGCAAAATATGTTACAAATTAGGCCGCAGGTTCAACCTAGGCACCAGTAATGTATTAAAACGCCTATTATAAGATTTTTTAATTTTTTTTTTGCAAAAAAATGCTGTGCGTGATAGAGTTGGATTTAAATTAGTTATTTCTATATGAAAACTGAGCTTCGCAAACAAAAAAAAACACATTAAAAATTTATGCATCCTTTATAGACGACGCATAATTTGCATTTCGTCGAGGATTCGGTACAAGAAAAGCCTCAAATTATGCTCAAACCTCAAAGCTCCACTCGAGCTTTTCATACCCAACCAACACAGTTATGTTAATATTACGTAAAAGTTACATCACATAATTACCTTGTTACATAAATTCTAGGTAAACTGGCAGTCACAACAAGGTAAGAATTAACGTACATTTAAAGCATATGCCACCCTGCCAAAAAAACCTCATAAAAGATCATAGCAAATAACAGATAAAACATCATAAGTTTTTATAATCTATGCTCATATAAACTTATGATATTTTATAATTTTTGACTAGTGAAAGTGAAACACAAATCCCGCATAGGAGTTCATCATATTTTATCAGCCAGTTGGTTCATTCCTCATAAAGGTTTATGAGATTTTATAAGATCAACCTGTAACATTCGAAAATAAAAAATTACAGCTCAACTTTAGCAGTTGTAGTAGAAGTAATAGTAGTAGAAGTAATGTAAAACAGATTAATATACAGTCAAACTAAACTATAACCTAACCTAAACTATAAACTACGACAACCTAACCCACTATAATACAATAACACTCCTTGTGCTTGTACAATATCTACATATCTAATAGAAAATTGTTCTTGTATAAGTACTTATTTATCGCCAGGAGCTGTGGGAGAGATGTTACTTTGATAAATTTCTATGAGAGCCAAAAACTATTTTTTTTCCAAGCTTTTATTTAACTTGCAATGTATCTATCTATGTAACGAACAAAATATTTCGGGATTGTTCGGGTGGAATCTTGCTACTTAATTTTGACCAACTTCACGACATCCGATCGGCTTTAAATAAGGCATGCTTATATAGTTGCGGTGATAACACAAGAATATAGTGTGAGAAATTGACAGCTCCCCCCCTACTCAAAGGGGGTGGAGGGGGGTACAGTTGAAGAACACAAGAATATAGTGTGATGAAATTGAGAGCTCCTCCCTACTCGAAGGGGGTGGAGGGGGTACAGTTGAAGTACGCCCGATTTCGTTGAAATTAGGTGTGTCGGGACACTTGGGGATGGAGATAATGAATTTCTAATCAGATTTTGAAAATTCAATATGGCGGATTCAAGATGGACGATTTTTGTCATCTTTTACTAACCAATTTTAAGTAACTTCCGATTGCCTTCAAATTTGGCATGCATTTATAGTTCCGGTGAAAATACAATAATATGTCATTATTAGGCACCCCTCCCCCTACGAGGGGAACGGAGGGGGGAAAACACCTAAGTATGTCGGATTTCAACCAAAATTGGTATACGGGGCCTTTTGAGGATAAGTAATACGAATTTTTGATCAGGTTTTAAAAATCCAATATGGCGGATTTAAGATGGACGATTTTCGGTCATGTTTTGCTAACCAATTTTAACTGACTTATCCACATCCGATTGTGTTCAAATTTAGTATGCATTTATAGTGAAAACACAATGATATGGAATTCTCAGGTACCCACCTCCCTCTAACGAGGGAAGTGGAGGTGGAAAAAGATTTAGTTTGTTCGATTTCAATCAAAATTGACATACAGGGGTTTTTAAGAAGGGGGATTATGAATTTTTGACCAGATAGGATCATGAGTCAAAAAATATTTTTTTGTAGAAGTAAGTAAGTAAATAGCTTTTTTTAATTAGTTTTCAGGTGGTCGACAAAACTAATAAAAATCAGGTGTGTTTTTATGAGATTTAATAAGATTTTTTTGGCAGGGTGGGTACCTAAAAATCTATAAAATGTTTGTCTGACTATAAAATCTATTTAAAAACTTATAAAAAAATTGTTTTTACCAACTAGAAAATTATAAATGTTCATAGAAATCTATCAAAATTTATGACTTTGTCTAATCATAAAATATCCCAAAATCTCATAAAAAAACGTCTTTTTACAAACTCTTAAAACATTATAAAGAAACAAGGGTGTAATCATAGAAACCGATAAAATGTTATGAGTTGCTTTGACTATAAAATCTGTTAGAAAACTATAAAAGCATCCAAACATCCAGCAGTGGAGAAGGTCACTACTAGCCTCAAGCTTAGGAGCCTACAGGGAACCATATGCAGAGGGATAATCGGCGCTATGAGGACGGCACCTATACAGGCACTCGAAACCATTCTGGGACTGCCGCCGCTTCCGATCTGGATCAGAAAAGAAGCGATGGCGACCAACCTCCGGCTGAGACATACAGGTCAATGGAGAGGAAGAGGGGAAGCTGCGAAGCATCTTAGGATTGCCGAGAGAGAAATCCCTATGGCAGCGATTAAAACACAAAGACCAAAAAACCCCTGGAGATTCAACAAGAGGTACAAAGTAGTCATCCCAGACAGGGAACTATGGTAGAGTGAAAACCTCCGCGAACAGTTCGAGGAGACCGCCGTGATTTGCTACACCGACGGGTCGAAACTGTCGGAGAGGCAAACCACAGGATCGGGGGTTTATGTGGAAGACCAGGAGGTTCGAAAGAGCTACCCGCTCGGAGAGCAAGCCACGGTCTTTCAGGCAGAGGTGTATGCCATAATAATGGCTGCAAGCATGGAAGAAATAAAGAACGGTAGGGAGGAGCATGTTTATATATGCTCCGACAGCCAATCAGCCCTAAAGGCACTAAGGGCGCCCAAGATCACCAACACCCTGGTGGAGGAATGTGCGGATGCACTGGAATCCTTGGGAGAGGGCAAACAAGTGACACTTATGTGGGTACCGGGACATATGGGGGTGCCGGGTAACGAGATGGCCGACGAGCTCGCCAGGATCGGGGCAAGCACCCAGTATGTAGGGCCGGAACCACTCCTAGGAACAACCAAGAGACAATTGCAAAGTCGACTCAATAAATGGGCCAACGATGCCATGACGACCGCTTGGAGAGCAGGAACAGGATGCAGACAGACCAAGGACTTCGTGAAGGGCCCGGATGTAGCCAGACAAAAATGGCTTCTGGGGAGATCGCGAAGGGACGCTGGTCTGCTGACAGGTGTCATAACAGGTCACAATCGACTAAGGAAACACATGACCCAGATCGCGGTGGAGAATGACTCGACCTGCCGGACTTGCGGGCGCGCAGAAGAGACATCTCGACACGTTATAGCGAACTGCGAGGCACATCAGAGGATGAGATATCAGGTATTCGGTTTCCCGACCCTGGATGAGGAGGACCTACACACGCTCAAATGGGACAAAATACTGGACTTTGCAAAAAGAACAGTGAGACCAAATGAGCAAACTGCCAGACCAGTGGTGCAGGCGGTGGATTAGGGGCAGGCTTGGGGTAGGGAAGAAAGGGCCCAGGGAGGCCTACTTGCCAGGCTTCCCGCCGCCCCTTCTCTACTACTAGTACTACATAAAAGCATCGGTTTATATAATCCCATAATACATCAAAAAAGAAAAAGAATGTAAATATGGAAACTCATAAAAGTTGATGCCTCGGTTTGATTATAAAATCTCTTAGAAAATCGTGCTTTTATAAAACCATAAAATATGTTTAAAAAAATGTCTGCACTTATATATTATTATAATTATATTATATATTATATAAACATTTATAAGCCTGACTGATTATAGGATCAGATAAAAAACATACATATTAAACCACATAAATCCTTAACAAAATCAAAGACATACCTCATAAATTCTTACAAACTTTTATAATCCTGAAATTTTGCCTCACAAAAGCTCATAGGCCTTATAAAAATTTATCAAATTCAAATGTTAATTAACATACATTTAATGCATAATGCCATGCATAAAGTTCCGTACTTTTTATGTAAATAAGATGTAATTAAAATAACGTAAATATTACATGGCAACAAAAAATTGGGAAACGGCAGATATCGATTAACTACAAATGAAATCGAAAGGTAAAATTAGGGTAAATTTTTTTACATAATATTTATATCTCTTACAAGTTACATCAAGATATACTTGATGTCACGTAAATAACATACTTTTATGTAACTGCTATATAAATTTATAACATAAATTTTACATAAATATTACGTATTGCAATGTAAAATTTTGTAAAATTAAAGTCATATTGCTTCGACGCAAAGCTCTAAGAATGTGTTAAAGAAGTTGGTCTGGATGGTCAAGGTCTAAAGATATACTGGAACCAAAAAGTCAAGGGTGCATATTAGTTTCGCTGCTGTTTGATGGAGACTTATCGGTACATAAAGTTGGCATAGGCTGACTTTAAATAAAATCGGCAACATTTTGGTTCCGCTCGCAGTTTAAACCACTACTACATACTTTTAGCATAAAATAAAGACTACTTTTAGGCACTATAGCCATCTGTTTTAAAATGACTGGAACAAATCCTCGCATTTTTTAAGAAAAGTTTTACTTACATTTACACGTTTAAGTGCTCTTATCCAACTATTAGGAAGAAAACACAGTTATTTTAATGAGGACTGATTATTATGACATAGCCGAAACCTACGTTCGGGCTATCTGACCAGAGTTTTTTTGGACGCAAAAAAATGCCGACTTTTATAATGTTTGTGCCAAGATTTGTGCCGAACTTAAATAAAAGAGGGAATTAACTTTAATTATGTGAACCTTATAGGTGGCACGATATGAGCAAACACGCAGTGGCGCACCGAGAGGGGGGGGTTTGAAGTATTTCCCCTAGAATCCTGTTTACAATTGGCGCAATCAAATAACAGCAGAAATAAAATATATAGGGAACAAGAGCCAGGACTTTAATTTTTGACAAATATCTTTAAAAAAATCATAAATTGCAAATTTGCGCTATAATTATTAATAATATTTTTACTTATTCGTGCAAAAATAGTATTTTGAATTTAATTTTATCAAAACATTTTGCCTACGATTTGGTGTAAAAAATTGCATTTTAAGTGTCATTTGTGCAAAAATTTTCACCTGCGGCGCATTCTAGCATTTTAACAAACAAATTAAGGGTAAATAAACAACTCAAGTTTCCAAAACCCCATCATTATTTGCAATTTTGGTTTAATTTTAAGTCAAAAGTTGCATTTTAATAAATAAAAGTAAATAAACAAATTTTATTTTAAATTTGGTTAACACCCTCTCTATACATTGGTGGTCCAAAACCAAGCAGGTCACTGCTCGGAAAAAACTGGCGGGCGTGCAACGAACAGCATGCAAAGTCATAACTTCAGCAATGAAGACAACACCATTGGAAGCAATGGAAGTAATGCTTAACCTCACTTCGCTGCATATCTGGGTGGAGAAGGATGCAAGAGCAACTTTAGCAAGATTCAATAGCTTAAATCAGGAGCATCCTGGTCAGGCATTGGGAAACTGTGAATCCTTAGTAAGCCAATAGACCACAGGACGGCGTGGGAGCGAGTGTATCGGGTTCAAGAGCTGCAATTTCAGTTGGACTCAGTAACCTTGTCACCATCTTCCAGGCCGGGATTTACGTCATAGAGCTCTGTGCAAGAGAAATAGCCGACAAAAGCATCTCTAACAGAAGCATCAAAATCATATAAGATAGTCAAGCTGCTCTGAAAGCAATAAGCTCAAATAAGATCCAATGACTTTTAGTTTGGAACTGCCTTCAAACTCTGCTAAAGACCTGTGGAACCAAGAAAATCACTCCTGTATAGGTCCCGGGACACACAGGAATTAAAGGAAACGAAAAAGCCGATTCTCTTTCTAAGGCAAGAGCGGAACCAGCGTGCTTACGGTTAGAGCCCTGCTGGCGCTCAACTCCGGAACAATAGCACTCCAAAGCTTTTCTGAATAAGCCAGACAAACGTAGAGCAAAGCAGCTCCTGCAACTATCAAGGAACAGCCTGAGAATAATCACAGGTCTGTATACAGGTCAGCGCCGACTCAAACAACATATGAATAGAATTGGAGTGAGCAATACACCGATTTGTAGATTCTGAAGGAGAGCGGGAAACGCCGGTACATGTCCTATGACACGAAAATATTTGGCCCTGGGTTGAAAGTGCCCCAAGATTTCGAGAAAGTCTCACCAAATAGACTGATTTCCTTTATCAGGGAAGTTGAGATGAGTGACTTGTAAAACAGGTATGAGCTACAATAGACCTTTTAGGTCTCAGTGGAGGGTGCAGCATTGCACCATAACAAACCTAACCTAACTCATAAGAAACCTAACCTAACCCCCTCTACATTTGAGCTCAGGTTTTATCAAACCAATTAAGGAAAAATAAACAATTGAAATTCCCAAAACCCCATCAATATTTACAATTTTAGTTTAATTTTAAGTCAAAAATTTAATTTTAAGTGTTATTTTCTCAAAAAATTTGCCTGCGGCGCATTGAAGCATGGTTTTGACATCAAATTTTGGGTAAATAAACAGTTTTAAAAATGGTTAACACCCCTCCGCTCTACATTCGAGCCCAGGTACGCGCTTGTAAGCACCTGTTTCCTTGTATCAATTATGGTCACATTTTTACCTCATATTAAGTCAATTCCTGGGTGCAGAACGTTAGGTAACCAACTTTGGGGCTATCCGTAAATCGTAACGCAGCAAGGTGGGGAGAGGAGTAGGTGTAAGTAGTGTAGTAGTTGCGTTTGAAACTGTCCAAAGTAATGCTGATTTTATTGAAGTCAGGCTATCCTGACTTTATGTACCGATAAGTCCCTATTAGAGAATTATTGAAACGCAGTTAGGGCCCGGTACCAATAAGCGCAGGCACCGTTTTGACATATACGCATGCGCAAGAGCGATCACATTTAGTGCCTGCCTTTATTTGTGGAGGAATTATACTAGGCCGTATCTTGGTCGTGTCTGGCCGTATTTGACGTTTTTGACAACTATTCGCCATTTTTTTTATCTTAACCCTACTTTCGGGAATTTTTTGTGTTGTGACGGCCAAATAAGCTTTTTTTTTATAAAATCGGGTGACATGCCCGAAGAAACTAAAAAAAACAAGGCTCAAAGACTTCGTTTTACCGATGAAGACAATATTTGCTTGCTACGAGAAGTAGTTCAACAAAATCCCCTCTGAATCCCAAATGCATAGGATTTCGTTTCTCATAATATTTTTTTAAATCACAAATACCACTGCTTCCAACACATATTTCATGCTTTTCAATCGCTCAAAAACACTTTTAAATATGAAAATGTGAAAAAAAACAACATAAAATTTCAACAGTCCTGTCGTCACTGTTTCGCGAGAGGCGCGTTTAATAATTCTATAATTTGCATCTTTTAGGGCAAGGTACAGCCTGTGTTAAGGTCGGCGCTAAGTAGGCACTATCCAGTACGTTCGTATTTTAAAGTCCCTAATATCTACAGTAATATAAACTGTCAGCCAGGTAGACAACAGGCGCAGAAATGTACGCGGAAAACCTAGAAGTTCAAAAAAGTTACCCACTTGGCAAACACGCTACGGTGTTTTAAGCGGAGGTAAAAAATTGCTTCGACAGTCAGGCTTCCCTCAAGGCTCTAAAGGCCATTCTACACGAGCCACAAAAACGCGACCGTTTGCCTGCAAGCGACACGCGTGTGTCACAGAACCACAGAGTGTTTATTGAGCATACTATACGGGCAACTTTGCGGTCGCGTGTGGACGCGTTCGTTGGCGTGCCGGCGTTTTGAACGCAAGAGGTTGCGTAAAAGTCGCGCGCCGGATGATGATACGCTGGTCATTCTACATGTAGCAACCTGCAAGCGTCTGGCCGGCCGAGTACTGCAGATCGGGATATCTCCGATGTTCTGCGAAGCTAAGATGAAACACCCCTAAGGTCAGATGATTAGCACCAACCGGGTGTACCCACCAATGTCTTTTTTTACGTTTTTTGGCTAACAAACTTAATAAAGTTAATTGGTGAACAGCGATACACCCAACTTGTACGGGATCCATAGCATATATGAGGCGTTTTGTCGCTAGTCTAGAACTGTGTCGCGTTTCACTCGACGGTTATACGCGCTACAAAGGAGCGGCGTCTACACGCTCGTATAGAATGGGCAAAATTTTCAAGCGACTGAGCGACTAACCGGTCGCGTTTTTGTGGCTCGTGTAGAATGGCCCTAAGTGCACCCAAAATAGTCAGTAGTCTGGTGGAGGAGTGCGCTAAAGCACTGCAAACGCTGGCCCAAGATAAGAGTAACACTGATGTGAGTCTCAGGTCATGACAGAATACCAGGGAACGAGAAAGCGACGAACTTGCCAGACTAGGGGCCGAAATTCAATACATTGAACCGGAACCTCTTCTGGAAATACAGACTGAGCTCAGCAAATGACCAAAAATGATCTGAAGACGTCCTGGAGGCAAGAGTCAGAGCGCAGGCAGTCCAAGCTATTTGTGGATGGTCCGAATGCAGCCAAAACTCTTAGGCAAGACCCGAAAGGACATTGGACTGCTGACAGGGATGGTTACTGGGCACAATCGGCTGCACAAACATTTGACGCAAATGAGAATAGCACGTGATCCCGTGTGCGCCGCTTGCGGGCTCGAAGAGGAATCGGAGCAGCACTTAATGGCAGAGAAGAAAAGCTGCACTAGCTCAAATGGGCCGACATACTGAACTTCGTGAAGAAGACAGAAAGGCAGTAGGGGCATAGGGGTAAGAAACGGGGTATGACCCCTATACTACTACTAGAGTCGTTGAAAGTCAAAGAAAAATAGAACAATTGGTGCTTTAAGCTTAAAGAAAACCATCGAGTAGGCCAGATTATCGTTCATTAAAATGAAATCAGTAATGTGTAGTCGCGATCCTAATACCACTATGATTATTTTTGACGTGCCACATAAAATATGGTTATAAAACAAAAAGTGCTGTACTTACCTAGTTTTAGCTTGGTCAAACAACTCGTACAACTCTGAGATATCCGTCTTCAAAGTACACTTGGTAAAATCGTCGAAATCCTGATTTTCTAATGTAAATCTGTGCACTACCGCGTTGAGGGATGCCAGTTTTCCTGACTGACTTTTGATCAGATCCACAATTCTCTGTAACAAACAGAAAGCATATGTCAAATAAAAATTTAAAACATTTTTTTTTTGCTGGGGGGGGACTGTTCCGAAGAGTAGTTTTTTGGGCCTCTGATGGGGTGGGGGTTCTTTAAAAGAGCTCCCCCCCTCCCCGATACGGTCGGATAGCCACTAGCTTATTAACGCCATTAACGCCAAAAAGCCACGATCATTATAAAACACTTACCGGGGTATTAGAATGGGATATTTTACATTAAAACTTTATTAAACGATAGTAAGATTATTTGCAGTGCTCCTGAATGAGTTATAGGTCAAATAAAACTAAGTTTAAAAACGAATTGTACTTTTCGAATAAGGACGAGCCGATTTTGATAAAATTTTAATATGTCATTGGTGTGGTAAAAATATACAATTTTTGTTCTCGATAGAGCTTTTCATGTGTACAGGGAAAGCTAGAAATCTTGATTACAGTTTGAAAAACGATATTTTAACAAAGCTTTACATTTTTCATTTTAGCAAGTAACATCATATGTATATAGGGCAACCCAAAAAGTTTTGATTTTTAACTTTCATTGATACTGATTTTTTGACTTATCTCGTATAAAATTATGTCGCTTTCTAACATGAAAAATGTAAAGCTTTGCCTGTCCAATAACACAATCAAAAATTATTAAAATCAAATAAACAAAAATATCAAAATACATTTTTCTAAATCCCGTTTTTCAAACTTTGATTAGAAATTCTGATGAACTGTCTTAGGTCCTTTATTATTCATAATTTATTTAAACAATATACTTTTAAGACAGCTCCCTGGATACATTATAAGCTTCGCCGACGATACAGTCATCTATCTAGAAGCAGACAGTTGGAAAACCCTTACGATGTTTCCGTTCTGAGCATGCGCACTGAAATACGATTACGATTAAGCACTCTCTACTTATGCAACTTTAACGGTGAGATTTACTAAAAGGGTTTAGTCTATTTTAGAACGGTTTTAAGTTTAAGTGAAATTTTTGGTTTTAAGCATTTTAAACCAACAAGACATAGTTTGATTTATAAGAAGAATTTGAATAAATTTGTTTATTGAATAATCATCTTAACACAATCTTTTTTTGGATTAAAGAAGAAAGCTTCAATTTAGAAGGAAAGAAAATGAAAAAATTTAAACCCACGCGGGGTTTAAATAGTAAACACTCTGTAAAACAAAATAAAATTGGGGTTATATGTCACTCTAATTAAAAATTATCCTTCTTAATTAATTTTTCCAATTAATACTTGATGTCACACAACGATTCAGAAGGGTAATAATAAAATAAGGAGTAGATTAATTTTGTTTTTATTTGAAAGGTGTTTTTATTCATGAAATGTATTAAAAATTTAAATGCAAGTTTTTTTTTTCATTTCTGTCACTGTCGAAGTGGGCTTTCAGTAAGGAAAGTTTTCTTGACTGAGCTTTCAGATAGCCTCAATGTTTTAATTTCAGTTTGTAAATAAATGAATAGGTACAGTTGTTTTGGTTTTTTTTCTTTGGTATATTTTTCGTGCATAATCAGTGACCTTCACTTATGTTGATTTTGCCTCGTGGGTAAACATATTTTTTGTGTTGAAAATGAGTTCAAAATATGGCGTTTTTCTGGAAAAAATTGAGGTGTTGAACAACTTGGGATATTAAATAAGGTAAATTAATTCTTGTAAAAACGGTTCCTTAGGAAAATTATAAACGAACTTATTACCAATTGCCACAAAACCATCCTTTCTGGGGGCTATAAATTTAAAAGCACCCCCCCCAGAGGTAGTCTAAAAAATCACCAACTTTATAACCTCAAACACAGATAATAAAGGTAGTATGTGCCAAATTTTTGGCATATTTACTATTTGCCATTTTGAAACCTGTCAAAAAAAAATTAGCCTTAGGGCATTTTCTTCTAAAATATGTTATATATTGTGAAAATGCAGTTTTTCAGTGGTATTTTGCAATAACAATACAAAATAATAACTTTGTTTCTTTTCTGTATGAGTAAGAGTTTTTTAAAAATTGGTTTCAAAATTTAGTACCCCCCACAGGTGTAAATATTTAGACTTGTGGGGGGTACTATTTTAGATCTTAGTAAATCCCCGTGTAAGTGTCTATTATCAGTATTTATATATTTTTAGTCCACCATACCAATATGGTATGGGGGACTATAAAAATCTTGAAATTTTGACTTTTTTAAATTTTATCAAAAATGAATTAGGAAGGTGCCAAAACACCTTAATCGACGAAAAAAAAATTTGTCTGTCGGTCTGTTGTCTGTCTGTATACACGATAACTCAAGAACGCCTTAATCGATTTTAACGAAATTTGGTACAAAAATCCTCTATCGGCTGATAATGAACTGATTAACTTTTGGGTAGGGTGGAGGGGGGTTGAAGGGGGAAAAAGGGGGATAATATATATAATAAAAATTGTAACTTTGGAACAAAAGCAAGTAGCGATATACGATGGGAGCTTTAGTTTCCGAGTTATTTGAAAAAACGTTAAAATATATAAAAACAAATATAACTTTAGAAGTAAAGCAGCTATTGATATTCGGTTTTCAAATTTTGGTTTTCGTAAATATTACTTTCCTTTCCATATAAAATAATTAATTGTATGGTGAACTATTCGTGCTTTCTAGCACCAATTTTTCTCAAGTCAAAAACGATGTTAAAAGACGAAATTGAAGAATTCAATTTAAATCAAAAACTTGTTCAAATCCATAATAAAACCACAAAAAACAGGTAAATGTACATAATATATTAGATAGGTATTTTTGAAAACGGAAAGAAGAGGTTTATCATAATTGGTAAAACTATACAGGGTTTTTTCATAAAAAAATATCGTTTGTCTCATGTCTTATTTTTGTGACACCCCGTACACAAAAGGATAAATTTTTGATGTTTTAACTAAAATTTATTCTTAGGAAAAGTACGCTTAAAAAGTAGATTACTTTAGGCTTTTGGGGTACATTTTATAATTAGTTTTTAAAAAAGTTAATAGCGTATGTATGTTGTTTTGATTACCATGATCCCAATGTTGTTAATCCATTTATAAAAGTGATTTGTCATACCGCCTAATTTTGGATTTAGGACCAGAATGCGATCGTTCGCTCTCGAAAAGTTTTGCGGTTACGTTTACCATAATCGAATCACAAGTAATCCTTCATTTGCAGAAACTAAAGTCTGAAAGAAACAAGCAAACAAAATGCGACTTGGGGCTAGGGTTAATCCGACGCACTGATTTGATGAGACGCGGGCGAAGTCCCCTTCCAGTCTGAATTTGCTACGTTTGTTTCATGCTAGTCGGTGCGTGTGTACGCAAAATTTGATTTAGAAAGCCCGCCAAATTTAAGTTTGCCGAAAAATTTGCTGTTTCCCGTCATCATCGGTATTCCGTATGTGGCCACAGACATACGCATTTTAATGGGATTTGATTTGCAATCAACCGCCAGCCGATAGAAGCCTCAACTCAAACCTTAACTGGAGCTTTTTATACCCAGCTAACACAGTTACGTTAATATTACGTAAAAGTTACATCACATGATTACTTTATTACATAAATTCTAGGCAAACTGAAGCTCACAACAAGGTAAGAATTAACGTACATTTATATCTCTTACAAGTTACATCATGTTAAGTGAAGTCACGTAAATAACGTACTTTTTATGTAACTGCTATATAAATTTATAACAAAAATTTTATATAAATATTACGTATTAATCTAAAGCGTTATATCTCAAAACGTATTTGTCGCAACTTAGATACAAAGTACATATTTTTGAAAAAGGAAAATAAGGTCGATGTAAAAACGTTTTTGAAACGGTGTTTCATTTAATATAACTTTCTCATCAAAATTTGATATTTGGAATGATATTTGACAATAACTAATGAAATATTCTCAAAGCCCAATAAGACTTACACAAATTTTGTCTTTACGGTTTGCTTCGATCTTTAATATTAACAGATATATCCGAATGTCAAAATATAATGAATCACCCGGTACTACAGTGTCTCTGTCTTTGATGCTACCACCAAATTGGGTACTCGAGCAGCCAGAATGGTTTCTTTTTGAGTACCCAAACTGCAGTTTTTTGCGAAAAATACCCCGAATAGTCAAACTATATTGGGCAACGGATATGGGCTATAAAAACTGAGAAGGCGAATGCTGCACAATGTTAAAGACCGGGCTTGCTTGGGTTATGCGGAATGACATTTCTTTACAGCATTGCGATCAAACAGTTGAATTTTTTGTATCAAAAATCTGTTCCTCAATTTAAAACCAAGTTTACCCTAGCATAATCCTCATAATATTGGTGGGAAATTATTTTATCAATAATGATAATAATTTATAATTACCAAAATATCTGTTAGGGAGATATTTACTAATGACTATAGTTTAAGGAAAGTTTGGTTTGAAGGTTGGCATATACCGGGTGGGCCGTAAAAAACCGGACAAAATGTTTTTTTACGTTATAACTTTCGAACCATACCACCGATTTTAATGCAACAAACTGCTCTTTGCAGGGAATTGAGCAAGACTTTGAGTAAAAATATTTTTTTGTCGGCCATCTTAAAATCTAAGATGGCGGAAAGAAACAAACTTTACCCTTCAAAGAGCCACGTTTATTCTTATGTTACGGAAGATTTTTGGATTATTTTATGAACTCGTAAAAAATCTCTATTTCTGCCACGCAGAACAAGGTGCGAATCATGAAAATCGCTTAAATGGTTCCCAAAAAAAATAAAAAATTTTCAATCAGTGTTTTACGGATTATGTGATTGCCGGCTAGAATTAGATTACCGATTAGAAAACCGATTTCAATGAAATAAAAGGCATCATGGGAAAAAACGATTGTTTTTTAACCACTGCTATTGAAATTTGCAGCCATATTGGAATCCAAGGTGGCGGACAGAATCAAACTTGACCCTCCAAAGAGGCTCGTTTATTCATATTTTCTGAAAACTTTTTAACTTTTTTTTTATTCGTAGGAAAGCTCTGCTTTGCCACGCACAACGAGGTAAAAATCATTAAAACCGGTTTAGTGGTTCTTCAAAAATTAATTTTTGTTTCCATCACTGTTTTCCACATTATACGATTGCCTTCTCAATTTCGTCTGCAATAATTTCCTCATAAATTCATAATTACTGAACCGATTTTAATTTAATAAAAAGCATTATGACAAAGATCGATTGAACTTTAAAGACCACTGTTGAAATTTTTCGTAATTTGTAAACCCAAGATTGCGGACAAAATCAAATTTGACCTTTCGAAGACGCTCGATTATTCTTTATGTTTCAATAACCTTTTCGACTTTTTTTAAATTCGTAAAAAAGCTCTGTCTCCGCCGCGTATAACTAGGTACAAATCATTAAAAACGGTTTAGTGGTTATTAAAAAATTATTTTTTTGAGAACCACTAAACCGATTTCAATGATTCGTACCTAGCTATGCGCGTTGGAGAAAGGGCATTTTTAGGTTCTTGAAACCTAAGAATAAACGAGCTTCTTTGAAGAGATAAGCCGCCATCCTGGGTTTCAAAATGCCGAAAAATTTCAATAGTGAACTTTTAAGAGTTTTTGATCTTCGCCATGATGCTTTTGATTTTATTGAAATCGATTGAGTATCAATTTGAGAAGACAATCGTATAATCTGGAAAACAGGGATGGAAACAAAAAATAATTTTTGGAGAACCACCAAACCGATTATGACGATTTATACCTCGTTGTGCGTGGCGAAAGCAGAACTTTTGTAAAAATTTAAAAAAAATATTTAAAAGTTTACAGAACATACAAATAAACGAGCCTCTTTAAAAGGACAAGTTTGATTCTGTCCGTCATCTTGTATTTCAAGATGGCGACAAATTTCAATAGCAGTGATTACAGTACAATCGATTTTCACCATGAGGCTTTTTATTTCATCAAAGTCGGTTTAGTAATAATGAATTTTTGAGAAAATGTATACAGACATAATTGAGACGGCAATACCATAATCCGTAAAACACTGATTGTTTTTTTTTTTGAACTATTTAACCGATTTTAATGATTTGCACTTCGTTCTGCGTGGTAGAAGCAAAACTTTTTCAAGACTTCTTAAAAAAATCCAAAAAATTTCCGTAACATAAGAATAAACGAGGCTCTTTGAAGGGTAAAGTTTGTTTCTGTCCGCCATCTTAGATTTTAAGAAGGCGGAAAAAAAAATTTCTAATTAAAGTCTTGCTAAATTCCGTGCAAAGAACAGTTTGTTGCATTAAAATCGGGGCTATGGTTTAAAAGTTATAAAGGAAAACATTTTGTCCGGTTTTTTATGTCCCACCCGGTATATGGGTATTTAAAAATTGATTTTAAGCCGGACCTTACACTGGAATGGGACGCGTAAGGCTCTTTTTTTTTAAACACTCCAAATAATCCGTAAAAATTAATAAAATCTGGGTAAACAAGAAATCTGAGAACTGTCAAAGTAACACGGGGGTCGCGATTCTTCAGAAACGACAGAAAATCTCACCTGTCAGAATTCTGGAAAGTGGCGATTTTTACTTATCGCCTCATTTAAAATAAAAACACAGCAACCTTCATATTTATCCTAACGTTATAAGAAAAACTGCGTCATTTTTTTATTAACATTTTGTAAGTTTAATATTCTAAAGATATTCTGCAGGACTAGTTTATGGCGGAGCTAAATTGTTACTACGCGTACCAATAAACGTCGAAAATTTTCACCATGTAAAAGGGAAGACAGAATTTGTGTGACTTTTCTGAACAGTGGCAGCGAAATATTCCATGGCTATCTATGGTTTTGTATGTTAAAATTTTTAATGGTTTATTTACACATAAAAATATTTAAGGAATATTAGCAAATAGTACTGACAAAAAGCATTAAGTGTAAACTTGTGTTTAAAAATCGTCAGATTTTTTGTAAGGGCGAGATTTTCTGACGGTTTTTGAAGAATCGCGACCATGTCATATTTCGAGTAAAATCAATATTGTAGACCACCGCCAAGGGGTGGTTTATGCACTTTAAATTTTAAAATAATCACAATTTTGTTGATTGATTTTTTCGAAATGAAATTTTAAAGTATTTTATTCAGAAAAAAAAATTCCAGGCTTTTTTTTGCTTTAATTGGCTATTATATTCCGTTATTTAAGTAAATGTGAAAGTCACTTTAAGTTGATTCGAAGAGATCACGGCCCTCTTAAATCAGGAAAAAAGCGTTTTACATATAGGTTTAAAATTAATTTTAAATATACTGTTTTGATATTTCAGGTCAGGGTAGTGTTAATATTTTTTAAATCATTTTGTTTTTGTTTTTGTTGTGGCACATAACACACACGGGTGTGTTTAAAATTAATTTTGTGAATATATTTTAATTGCTTAAATTTATTATAGTACCTATATTACATAAAAAGTTTTATAATTATTTAAGGCCGTTAAAAACCTTACCTGTACAAACGTATTACATACAATATTTTATATAAGACCTTGCGGTTGCCGAAATCAAATAAAACTTGTGGCCTATAATATAGTTACCAAACAATTTTGAGTGCTGTAAGTTTTTGAATACCGCACGCCGTGTTGTAATTTGTTATCGCACACGGTCCATTTGGCAATCTTTATCTTGCATTCGGTAAAAACCTACTTTTTAGACTAATTGCCATCTTCAGGAGACGATTAAAACTGAACAGTTTTAAAATATGCTAACTTGGTTAGCGAAACACGTGTAGAGAGTAAAAAATTAAGGTTATGGTGAAGAAGTGGTAAAACATTTTTGAATTAATGATAGAAACTCACTAACTTAAATGATTACTTATTACGCCTATGTTTTGACAGGTATTGAATGGGAACGCAAAAAATAATAATTTGGGTCTTTGGACAGCATAAAAAATAACAACTTTTGTAATTATCGTTATTTGACAAACCGTCAAGAATGAAAGCTATTTCGGTTTATTTTCCTAACTATTTCTACGCTCACCTATATGCAATATATTCTGAATCTCCCTCAGTCAAAAAGCAAAAATTTTAAGCTTTCTTAGTAGTCACTTCACCGCACTGAGTGCGGTAAAGTGCCATAACTTTCACTTTACCGCACCCAAATTAGTGCGGTAAAGTGCACTTTACCACACGCGACTAGGTAAACGTTATTTTGATTACATTTGCTTCTGTCAATTCACGTCAAAGTGTTTTGTTTTTTCGAAAAAATTTTAAAAAGAATGCGTATAATGGTTTTTCTTTCATTAAGGAAGATGCAGAATATATTGCTCAATGGGTAAGCGTAAAAAAATAGGAAAATAAACCGAAATAACTTAATTCTTGAAGGTTTGTTAAATAACGATATCATCAAAAGTTGTTATTTTTGTATGCTGTCCAAAAACACCCTAATATTATTTTTTTAGCGTATTGCCGTTGTTTAAGAAATCTACAATAGTGTAACTTCTAAAAAAATGTGTATTTTATAAAAAAAAACTTTATGATGAAAAAAGGTAATATTGAGAAAATCTAATTATTCTGGACTGAAAATAAGGCCATTTTCTCCAGTTTTCTTCAAGTATTTACAAAAAAATCATTTGATAAAATCGATAAAATATATATCAAATTGTCAAAAATTAAAATGTTCCAACAATGTTCCAACAATTGTTCTGTTTGAGATTTTTATTTCCCTGTTTTTCTTGGATTTTTGGAATGGGTATTAAAAAAAGTGTTTACAACTCGTGGCTAAACTGTGTTTTTTTTATTCGCGTTTTAAACACCTCGCTGCGCTCGTTATTTAAACCAACACTTGTAAAAAAGCACTATTTTAGTTACTACTTTTAAAAACTACTATTTTATAGTTACACCAAACAAATTATATCACATTGGTTATGAAAACTGAACGTATAATACTGGGTTTAATTCAGCGCAGATCTTTTTCTGCGATCTGCTTTATTTCAAAAGTAAAGGCTTATTTAATACATAATATATAGTAAAGTAAATGGCTTATTTAATACATAATATATTGCAATAAAAACAAAGAATATATACTCGAGGAAATATAAAAAAAATTGACATTAACAATATTCCTGGACTTGCACCCTTTAACAGCACATACGTGACTCATTTTTACAATAACACTTTATTTTTCTCGCCGCCACTGCCTAAACGACGCTCAGTCGATGCTGCTGAATGATTTCGGGTCTTACATCCCAAAATTGCTGCGTGCGCGAAGGATGCGCGTGGGACCCCCCCACCATCTGAGTAAACCCTCTGGTCTGTTTCGGTACTCTGTGGTAGTACCATGAACTGAATATCGCACTATTGCTTACTTAAGAAAAAACAGTGTTTTTGAATATTTTCTTTACTTAAAAACCGGAACTAAGTTAAGAAACAGTAGGTATTTTTCCATAGTTTGTTAAATATCTGTGTAACGTTTTCCTCTCTATCTTTTCTAAATTATATCAAATAAAAATGACCATTTCCGATGAACCCCATCTTGTGCTTTGAACCCCTATTTTCCTATATCTAGCCCCCAACGAGTGGAGCATTACTGAGGGGAAGAGCTAGTCCTAACAAAGACACCAACTTTAAGAGGCACAGGAAGAGGACGTAGGAGTTGACAGCAGAGCAAACACCACCAGAGCCGCTTGGAACATCACCACCATTCCTAGGTTTTCCGAACCTAGAGCAGGACAACAACAGATTCAGCATAATGGTGAGCAGTCACCGCAGTCGGTGAAAGAAAATTTACGAAGTGTGAATAGCTATACTATTAAGGGTGGGCCAAATCACATAGCACCGCCCTCACACCCGCAACAGCCATGGATGTCAGTGAATCGAGAAGATATTGCATATATGGTTAATTCGGTAGTTAGTTTAGTCCTTACTAATGCTAATTTTAATTTAAATTCTAAACCAAGCTCCTTTGCCCAACACAGAGACTAATTGGAATGTTGATTTTTCTGAAACTGAGGCAGCTAAATACTTATTTGAATTTGACAACTCTACCCAGGTAACCAGTCACGTCACGTGCATTTGACGTGTTATTTGGGACTATCATTCAACGTGACGTAAGTGACGTCGAACTTACGTCGAAATTTGGGTTTTAGGAAACCAAAGACACAAGTCACACGAATTTGTCGTGTTTTTTGGGATTAACATTTGACGAGACATAAATGACGTCGAATTTTAAGCTCTCAGGCAACCATAGAGATATACAAGTAACATTTTTCTTTTATCTGACGCAATAACTGTTATTTTATTTTATGGAAACCCATATCCCCGTCAAGAACTCGCTCACTAGGCATTGGCCACGGGAGTACCTAATAAAAATATTTGAAGTATAACTGTATGGCTCGAAGTTGACCACAAGTGCGTAAAAGTATCATTTTACGCCTTGATAGAATGCGTTTTCTAAGATTAGCTAGATAGCTTTAGATTCTTGAAAGTCTACGGACGGACAAGGCCTTTCGCTCCATTGCTAGGCACTTTCCACCTAATGTGTCAGCAGTGCTAGTGGGTAACACCGACTTACTGGAAGTTCTAGAGCGACTCCGTCAGGCCGATTACTATTTGGGAAATGGAGAGAGAAATTATTTGCCACATGGCAATCAATATTCTGGACCTTCCCATGGTCAAAACCATAATAAACCTAGGCTGTACCATCAAGGGGAGCAAGGCCAAAATAGTTCTAATAACCGTAATTATGAGATAAACGTGGGGAAGTGAACATAGTTTCAGAAAACTGTCCATCGACCCAGGAGTCGGTCACTTCTTGGAGGAAGGGTCGAGCAGGGTCACTATTCTGGTAAAAAATTACCCTCTGGAGATCCTTTTAGAGGAGAGTGACTTTTCAGTAAAGATTAAATTTAACTGCACTGGTGCACAGCGGTGGTCAGGTGGCAGCTCTCTCAAAGTTATCTTCTTTTCATTAGGAGATACAATTATGTATATGAACATTCTTTTAACCGCGAAACAAACATTCTTTTAACCGCAAAACAAACGCAACCAAACCTATTAAAAAAAAAATCGTTACTTTATTCTTATTTCTAAAAATTTTATTTTGTCTCACTCACACACACTTCAAACATCCACCCTATCCACCTCTACTAAAGTAAACTCTCCCTTCCCTCCCCCAAACCCTGACACAAACACAGAAAATGTATTAAAAATTGTAAAATTTGAAATTAAATAAATAAACGGTAAAACTGTAGCCACTGTGCGGTGTGGCCTAGAGTAAATATTAAATTTAAAACCACTTATTTAACCATCACGCTTAGAACGATGCGCAAAAATCCAGTAATAAGGAAATTACAACTTTTCCGTTTTCTCTTAACTTTAAAAATTAAATAAGGAAAGCAATCTTTGAAAGTAAATTTATTTTTTATTACTTTTCCTGCTGTAGATGTTGCCGACTTCCGATTAAATGTGCATAAGGGTGCGTTTAGATAAAAACATAAATAAGAAGGGATGTAGGGTTAAAGCAGATAGACTACGTTGTCGTATCTCGGGGCGTAAACTTTATCATATCGCAGATACGTGCAAAGGGTGCAAAGGGCACAGAGGTGAGTTATAATTATGTTATATTCAGAAAATAACAAGAAGAAGATGAGTTAGGTACCGTTGCGTTCCCATGAAAGATGTAGAGTCGTAGTTTTAGTTTTAAGCGCTTTTACTCAGAATTACTGTTTTATTCTTTTGTTCGGATTCATTCTCATCAAGGCTTTTAGCTCGGCAACTTGTATTTTTGAAAATAAAACTTTAAAAAAATAAACATGTGAAATATTTCAACGTAACTGGCTGGCACAGTCATACGGATAAGCTCCCAAAAATTTAATAGTTCTTGCGAGAAAATCAGGACTTTCGCCAAAAATAACTGTAACCAGGGTCTCCTCCACTTACCATTTAAACTCTTCCCTGTTTTTTTTATCCTATTAAATTTTATCCAAGGCCAAACACTTTCGAAAAAGTATTTAGGCCTGCGCGGGGTTTGAACCCACGGCACATCGGCAACCACCGAGGCCGGTTTTGCGTTATCTTATAAATCGTAAAAAGAAAACACGCTTTTGATTTTAAATAGCTGTGGATTTCTTTTTTATTAAAAACTTAATATATATTTTTTTTGCGCGACCACCCTGACTCAAAAAACCCATCACGTGGTGCGACATGAACTTATATAGGCAAATCTCTCTTAGACCACGTGATGCGTGTTTTGAATCAAGGGAGCCACGCATGAGAAACGCATAGATGGAAACCGGATTTAAGCATGAAAAAAAAAAAGAAAAAAAAAAGAAAAACTAATAATTTTTAAAGGGAATATTTGAGCAATCATGGCTTCTTACCTTTTAAGGGGAAAAAATGGCGCCAGAATAAATTTTTTTTCAAAATTCAATTTTTTTTTAGTTGAAAATACAATTATCTACAACTTAATGTAAAAACCGCTTATCGCTAGCTGCTACAATTCGTAAGTTACAATTTTTGCCAACACTCCACCCCCATCAAAAACTAATTAGCTCTGCCAAATTTGATAAAAATCGGTTAAGCGGTTTTTGAGTTATCGTGTTACAGACAGACGCCAACTTATTTTTAGTGGAAATAAAAAAAAAACTCTTTTTTTGACGATCGGTCAATAATCGGCAACTGACGGAGGGCCACATTACTACAGTCGACTTTATGCCGACACCACTTTGGGACCGACGATGGTCCGATTGGAACTTTGTTTAATCGGTCGAAAATCGGCAACTCACGATGGCCCGATTTACTATAGTCGACTTTAGGGCGAAGCTCACTTTATTTGCTTTAGGGCCGACGACGGTCCGATTGAAACTTTGTTTAATCGGAAGAGAATCGGCAATTGACGATGGCCCGAATTACTATAGTCGACATTATGCCAACGCCAACCTTATCTGCGCTAGGGCCGATGATGGTCCGATAGGAACTTTCTTTAATCGGTCGAGAATCGGCAACTGACGATGGCCCGATTTACTATAGTCGACTTTATGCCGACGCCTACTTTATCTGCTTTAGGGCCGACGACGGTCCGATTGGAACTTTGTTTAGTCGGACGAGAATCAGCAACTGACGATGGCCCGAACCTTATCTGCGTTAGGGCCGATGATGTTCCGATTGAAACTTTGATTGGTCGAGAATCGGCAACGGACGATGGTCCGATTACGTCACCTTAAAATTTTTAAATTGCTTAATAGTTTCTTCCTAGTATGTAAAGATGGCGCTAATGTCACTATGTTCCCTGTACAGTGGAAAATAATATTATATATATAATGAGCAAAGATATTTCAAAACTAGAATGCGGACTTGACAAGATGATGGTACTTCTCTACAAGAATCACCTCTTCTGCCACTTAAACCATCCTGACTCGTTAAGCACCCGCATTATCGAAACTTTGTAGTTTGCCAATGTTGGGCCGCTTTAAGCTACCACCGTTGGACCGCTTTAGGAAACCAATGTCGGACTTGAATAGTTTACCGATGTCGGACCGAGACCAGCTTGCCTACGTTAGACCGACCAAATTAAGCAGTTATGGGCGGATGGTCGGCACCATGTGGTTAAAAAGTAAAATTTACCATTGGTACGACGACGGCCCACAGTCTAACGCTGCATCGGCAAACATACATTGGGCCTACATGGCAAACCGGACAAAAAATACTGCTGGTCCGATGTCGTAAATCGACGTCGTCGTGCCGATGACGACAAATTCGGCAATCGCCATCGGACCGACGAATTCCCGAGGGAACCGTGTTTGCTGGGATACTATCTATCGAAGGCTAAAAATAATTAAATGTCTTGTAGTAAATATATATTTAAAGGGAACACGAAGTTTACCAATTTCTTTAGAACTACCCATATAAGTTTTTTTTTAAACCTATAGTTCTCTCAAAAAATTCCGTAGATCGCATTTATGACTTTAACCATTTTGCACAAAGAAGACGCAGAAAAATATTTGCAACCTTACAGGACGCATACGATACGCCACTGTATTGCATTTAAAGTCCGAAATACTTTACTGGGTCCCCGGGGAACGTTCCCGAAGTCCGGTAGGGTCGAGCAACACGGTCAACGAGAGGCCTTTCGTATATTTCGTCTGACTTATACTGCTGCATGTACATAAATTACTCAGTTTTATAACTTTGGCCCCTAAACTAACTTTGTTTTTAACTAAAAGGTATCGATTTTTGGCGAACTGGGTAAAATGGTTAGCGTACAGGCAGCCTCGCTATAAAGTTTACCCCCTCCCGCATCGCACGGTGCAGCGTGACGACAAAAATACATTTTATTTTTCAAAAGTCTTCCTTTAAATCTCTCTCTTAAAATTTTGCGTTTTATATGAGAATTTATGTTAAAGAGAATTTGACAAAATCATTAAAGGAAGAAAATAATTAATACATAAACATAGAAAAAATAACATTAGTGCGATACATCATTTCAAAGGAGATATCACGCTGATTTTAAAAGGCAAATAAAAAGTAGGTAATTTCATAAAAAAAATACCAACTAAGTGTTATATCTCAAAAACTAAACGTTAAAGATAAAATCCAGTTTGACAAATGAATTATACTTTAAATTATCTATAAAAAAGCAATTTACCCCAAAAATAAATTTTCATCAATAAAACAGTTATAGGCCCAAAACGCATATGTTTTAAAAAGACCCTGTAGCTCAAAACGGGTTGACAGACTGAGATGCGGTTTTCAACATTATTAATTTCTTAAAAATCGAGCTCATTATCTATATATTATGGAATTTGGACCACCCTGTACAGAGTGAGTCAGATTTCTGGACAAAAATTTTGTAATAAAGGTATAAAATAAAATAGTGTTTAAAAATGTTACTAAGCGTGAAAACTACTATTTTAATTAAATTACTTGGGACGACAAAATATTTTAGTAGGTACACAATTTCTGATCTGTCCTATATGAACTAATGTATACACGATAACAAAAAATTTCATACGCACCAGTACCATTAAAAATCTTGTTAGATGACAAATACAACAAAAACATATTGTCAGTCACAAGTCGATGTCTTTATGGGTACGAAAATTTTTGGTGGGGTGTGTACCTGTTCAAAAGTTTTAGTCCAAGCAAAAAAAAATGGATACTTTGACCAGTAACATAAAGATTTAATAAAATTTGATTTAATAGTTTTCGGGCTAATTAACTGATTTAGTGGCCTTGAACATCAAGGTATTATCACAAAAAACTAAATTGACTCATCAAATAAAATATAGTAAGATGATTTTAGTATTAAGTAAGAAGTCCATATGATTATATCAGATATCTTATTTTATCTATCTATCTATCTATGCTCTATTTGTTAACTGCCTCACACACTATTCGTTTAAACCTCCACATCCGAAGACTAAGGCAAAAAACTAACTTTAAGTAGGAAAATCCTATTATTTTCTTAGATTACAGTTAATACCTGAAACTTTATAAAGCCAACAAAAGTTTTTCTCCAAGTACTTGCTGAAGTTTAAAGAAACTTTGTTGCAGCAGGGATAGATTAAGAGTAGTACATGATAAATTAAAAACCCAGATCTCAAAAACTATTAGACCGATATCAACGAAAATTGTCCTGCGCATGCGGAAACTCCCTCACCATAACCTAATTATTGTATACAAGGTGGTAAAAGGTATGAGTGCAAAAATTTCAATGGTGAGGTCGATCCAAAAATGTCCTATTTAGTTTTTTTTTTAAAGTGACAGGTTGACAAGATCCAGACTGTCAAAAAAGTTTTTTTTAGAAAAAAAAACCTTCACATTTAGAAAAATACCCGGATATTTTAATGTTTAATACACAAGTATTGTCTTTAAAATTTTGGAAAAATTTTGTTTTTGTAAATTGTTTTTATGCTGTTTGTTATGATGTGTGACTCTACATGTAATTTATTTTCCCTATGATTTCCCTAGCACCTATTAAAATATTTGCACTTACACCTTTTCATGGGCGTAGCCAGGATATCCCACGGGGGGGGGGGGCAAACTGTTATTTGGGAAATTATATAACTTTAAATATATAGGTACGTATACCGACCTATTTTAAATGAAGACATTTTTTCAAGTTCTGTACGTCTTTTCTATCGGTGATATATTAATTTGTTTAAAAGCATTTCTTTTACAAATAAAGCATGCCTTCCCCTGCTTCCCCCCTCCCTACGCCCATGCACCTTTTACAGGGTTGCCATAAGATTCCCTAGATAAAATTCCCGAGTTTTTCCTGTTTTTTCCCCAATTATTTTAAAAAAATCCCGATGTCATAGCGCTGCAGACAATACTGAGTTGGTGTGGAATCTGGTCTCAATTCTAGATTTGTTATCAAAATCCTGTCGTAAAAGTATGCTTAAAATTAAACTAAAATTGTAACAATCAATGATGTCATAGTGTCGCAAACAAACATTTTTGCCGTCAGTACCTAACTATAAGCAGAACATTTTTCAAAAATTTAGATCTCTTGCAAGTTTTTAGTAAATATTTTAAAAAATTTGGGTTGAGTGACACATAGTTGGGGTAGGATCTAGTCTCAGTTTTACATGTGCTATTCTAAAAAGGCTATTTTTGACACGTTTTGAATGCTGTTGATAAAAACTGTTAACTAAAATTTTGTAACAATATTAATGCCATTATAGTGAGCGCAAATTTTGTTGAAACTTTTGGGTTTGGTGAGCTGCAAAGGGGAGGTGCGATTGCCCACTGAAAAAAATTATCTGATATTGTGATCGAAACAAATACCGCAGAGTAAAATTTTACAAAAAGTGGTGTGTAATATTGTTTATTTTTTTCCCGGATATTTCCCAACCCCACCTAATTCCCGACTTTATCCAGGATTTCCCGATTTTCAAGGATTGCGGCAATCCTGTTGTTCATCCTGTATATCGAATCCCCCTCCCCAAAAGTGTGGTGTTTGAGCTAAGCAATACTGAAAAAAAATGTATGGTTTTTTAAACGTTTCTTTACCCGTAAGTAACACAGTTGCACAATTTTATATGTCATTAAAACATTTTCGTTGGCTCATCAAATATGCATCAACCCGATAAAATATATCAATTTTTTTATAATTTTTTTAAAAACTTGTTTTTTTGCAATATTGTCTACAAAACTGGTAAGTGCACCTAATACTCTCCCTTAGTTCTAATGCTTTTCTCATCCTCCTAAAAATCTTGCTTTCTTCTTCATATATAGCCTGATAAAAGTTTTTCCTTATACCGGTCCGGCTGTGTACTGGATTTAAGCTTATTTTCGTCCAATTTGTGTTCACTTCACGTACGCCGGATCGATGCGAAAAATTCGGGATTGCCGGCCCGATTTTGACAAACTACGTTTTAAGAAGCGCGATAAATCATCGAATCTTGCAAAAGTTTACTTAGCTAAGTATCCTATAACAATCCTAAATATAAAGGTACCCTGCCAAAAAAAAAACCGCATTAAATCTCATAAAAAATACACCTGATTTTTATCAGTTTTTATAAGGTTTATAAGATTATGTGAGGTAAAATTTTAGGTTTATTAAAGTTTGTAATAATTTATGAGTTATGAGCGGTTTCATATATCTGCTTTTTACTTGATCCTATGATCTGAAAGACTTAAAAAAATATATAAAATTTTATTGTGCAAACGTTTATTTTCAATCATTTCATAGGTTTATGAAAGAACCATTTTCTAAGACATTTTATAATCAAACAGACTCATTAAAGTTAATAAGTTTCTATAATTACACCCTTGTTTTTTATATTGTATTATGGGTTTGTATAAGCACATTTTTTATGAGACTTTTGTAAGATTTTATGATCAGCCAGACTCATAAAATTTTAAAGATTTCTATGAACATGGGTTGGTAAAAAAACAAGTTTTTATAAGTCTTCCTATAGATTCTATGAGACAAAAAACCACCAAATTTTATATGCTTTTATGTCTTCATTAAAAACAAAATATATACAATTCCCTTGCATATATCCACAATTTTTATGGATTTTCCAGAACATTTTATAATCCAACTGGGTCATAAATTTTATAGGTTTCTATAATAAATTTACTATTCTTTTATAATCTTACTCATTAAATCTCATAAAAACACCGGTTTTTTCGACCACCTGAAAACTAATTAAAAAAGCTATAATTACTATACTTACTTCCACAAAGACAAACAAAAAAAATTCGCCCATATAAACTTATAAAATCTTACAAAAAACTTTTACAAAAAAAAAACAATTTTTCGCCTCACGAAATCTTGTATCATAGAAACATCTCTCCCACTTCTGGCGACAAATAAGTACTTATACCAGAACAATTTTCTATCAGATATGTAGAGCTTGTGCAAGCCCAAGGAGTGTTATTATATTATAATGGGCTAGGTCGTAGTTTAGTTTAGGTTATATTATAGTTTAGTTTGCCTGTATTAATCCATATAATATTACTTCTACTACTATTACTACTACCACTGCTAAAATTGTGCCGTCATTTTTTATTATTTACGAAGAGTGGTCAATCAAAAATCATAAAATATTGTGAACTTCTATAAACGAATTGCCTGGTGAAATATGATTAAATCTTATGCGAGATTTGTGTTTCACATTCAAAAAGTCAAAAATTATAAAATATCATAAATTTATGTGAGCATGGATCATGAAATTTTATAATGTTTTATGTGCTATTTTTTATAACCTATTACGAGGTTTTTTTGCAGGAACTCCATTTTAAACTATCTAAGTATGTGAAATTTTACTTTTCTGCTTCTTTTGGGGACACCCTGTATAAACGTTCTATTAAACACAGGGGAAAATTTAATTTACTGAATCACTTCGTATAAATAGTGATTGTATGGTATACTCTGGTCTCCTAGCGCATTCGGCATTTCATATACAACACAACGAATAAGAAGGGTAAAGACAGTGAAAACACCATCAAACAAAAGACAAACTTTTCGCGTTAGTTACGCAAGTTGTAGACTTTTTAATAAAATCCGTTTTTTCAGTGGCAAACAGCTTCTACAAAAATGCTCCAAATTTTCTTAAAAATTTCGTAAAATTTCTATAAACACACGTAACTTTAAAAAACACAGGCAGGAGACTTTTTTGAACATTTTCACATAAGAAACATGGGTGGTCATACGTAAGGTGTTGCTTTTAGAAATATTTTTTTAATTGACCATTTACCATTGAAAATGATTAAATTTCTGAACTCCTGCGATATGTGATTAAGTGGCATGACTCAAAAACGGCAACTTCTGATAAAAAGTGAAAATTTTAAATTTTGAGTTGTGTCACTTTATCACTAAGCATGCGATATAATGTCTTAGGTACTTACTTTACAAGCTTCGACTTCATTATTAAAATCCTCTGTGGGATTATCAGAAAATTCCAGGTCACGATCAGGCAAATTCAGCGATGTTACGAAATTCTTGAGGTCAGCCAACTCTTTCTGCAACCGCCTGTACTCCTGCATTTTTATACTTCGAAGTTTTAGACTTTTCCATTGACTTAACAGGCCTGAAACAAGAAAAGTATTGCTTTATTTTTTGTAGGTAAAGTCGTTAAATATCCAAAACCAAAATTTAATATCCTTTTATAACAAATATTTGCATAACCCACACCAAACTTTAGGGGGGATTTGAACTATACAAGCAGTGAAATTACTGAAACTAATAAGCATCCAAAATTAGTAATTTTTTTTTGGGTAAAAATTTTAAAAAATAGTTTTTTGATTAAAAACAACAAATTTTATTCAAATTCGCTCTTTTTTTTTTGAAAGTGGGTCATTTAGTTTTTTTTTAGTTTGTTTTTTTAGACAAAAATAGATATATAAAATTTTTCCGGGCAGAATTTAATTAGCTTTCATAAACTGTTTTTTTTTGTTGTTGTTCTGTGTAATTATTATACATAGATTTATAGAACACTAGCTGTAGTTTTTTCTGATTTTTTGCTTTGAATAGGGAAAAGTAGACAAAATGTATACACAGTCCGGGGTCGATTTTAATAAACAGAGTACTTACTAAACGTGCTATGTCGCCATTACCACAATCTATTGAAAGCTAGTAAAATTCCAAACAGTTTTTATTCCAACAAAATAATTTTTTTTACTATGTCTACATATTGGTCATAACAATATTTTAGTTAGTTTCATGTTAGATGCTATAAAATTGCCCAGCCTATTCAGAGAAATTTACTACAAACAGAAGAAATTACATGAAATTGTTAAGCGATTAATTGTTTTTGTCTTCATAAAGCATTTTTTATAGAAAACGACAAAACAGCAAAACTTCTATTTTATAACTCCTTGTAAGTTGTAACTCCCAAAAGTGTGTGTAAGCTTAATCAAACATTCTTTTTTCGGCGCATTCTTCAAAAATAGGCTCGATTTGATAGAAAATTCCATATAAAGGAGTAGGGGAAAAGTGTGTAGCTTGGGAGATGGTGTAACTTCGGACAGCTCGCTAAAACGCAGGCGTTTTATAATTTTGGTCTAAAAGCGGGTACTTTATACGTATTTATACGTATTGTAGAAATACATAAACAGGGCCCACTTTTAGACCAAAAATACAAACCCGTAGACACACCGTATCCCGAGGTACACACTTCTCCCCCACTCTCTCGCAGATTTCCACCAAGCCAGAAGCTGTAATAAACACGACCCGACATAGTACAAAGCAGTAGAGCGATCCCAACAGAACCACGCTGCAAACAAGTGTGTTGTTATACAGGTCGGTTTGATTGGCTTTCAGACAACTCGTGACAGGTATTGGTGGTTGGTTGGTTGGGTTAGTCTATGGGTTATTACATGTCAAATCAACCAGGAAATTTTACCATACAGATTTTTTTGCCGGTACTTTTTTTTAATTCATTTTTTAAAATAAAAAAAAAATTACCAGTAAGAACCACTTGTACTAGAAAAGTAAGTAAAATTGTTTTTGAAAAATGCTCGCAAAAACGCCATTTTTAATTTAGGAAAAAACATATTTTTGCTTAAAATATTAATAAACTCTGTACCAAATTTTAAGATGGACAAATTATGGGCTCAATGTCAAAACAAAATATTAAATACAGGGTCATTCAAAATTCCCTAGAAAGACTTTAACTGCAGGTAGAATTTGTTGTTCTGAACAAGAATTAGTAAAATATATTTTTGTAAACTCCATCGTTTCAGAGATATTTGCGTTCAAAAATTGTTAATATTTTATGAGAAGCACCCTTTACTACAAGACTTTGACAACTTTAAAATGCTTGACAAAAACCACAAAACATGTTTTGGTCACTTATTTCAGAGAAAACAAAATATGAAATTTAAACAAAATAATCACGTAACTTTTCTTCGATTAATGATATCTAACCACTGGTCAAATCTTTCTAGGCATTTTGAATCACCCTGTATGTCATTATATGAAAAATCATACTAATATACTAAACAAAATTATTTTTTAAATGACTTTTGAAGATATAAACCGATTTCAGAGAAACAAACTACGTCGTATAGGTAATCGATGGGGCTTTTATCTGCATGTATATTCGTGGTCGCCATGCTCGTTGCTTTTAAGGTAAAATTACGAAATCAAATATATATATATAATAGAATCTTGATTTTACTTAGTAAATAATATTATTAATCACTGAAATAGTTGTAGTAGATTTAGATTTAGTTTTTTTCGTTAGGTTGGCAGGGTACACAGCCATCTTACATTTGTTTTTCAAAATAATAGTTGGTAAAACCTACTGCATGATCACAAACACAATTTGTTTTATTAAAATTGGTCAAGGGGTATTCAAGTTATTATAGAATTATTTAGGTATGTTTTTTTAATAATTCTCTTAGTAAAAATTGGTGTAACTAAAAAACTACTTTACCAGTTTTGTTAGTTGGGGGCAATATGGATTACATATGAAATTAGCGGATTTAAATTTTTCCGCCATTTCGAATTTCAAAATGAGTTCATAAAACAAGTCAGACGCAGTCATTTTTAAATTAACAAAATTTGTTTAAGCAATTGTTTAATATAGTGAAATCACTGTTTATTAAAATCCGCATATCTTAAAAACTACTTCAACAATTTTAGCTATTAATATCTTTTTTACTAAACAAAAATAACCTAGAAAATATAATTTTTTTCAAAGCTGTTAAAAATTGACGCAGGATGCCCCCAGAAATCCAAAAATGTAAAAATAAACAGCGTGTTTTATTTAAAAATTCAAAGTAAGCGGTATTTCCGGTGAAACCGGAAGCGTCCGGAAATCACATGGCCTTTCAGGAAATGTCATATTTAATGTAATATGTGGTTCAAAACTTTCATCTTACTTTTAACTTTTTATCCTAATATTCATGGAAAAAGGGTATGTAAAACACCATGTATCTATCATTTGTTCATCACAAAATTTTGGGAGTAATAAATTCACCTGAAAAACATATTTTTTATTGGTTTTAACGTTGACAAGTGTTTACGCTAAAACCAATACCTTAAAATTCCACTTCACAATAAAAAAATATGTTTTTTTTTAGATTAACCCAATGAAGTGCAACTTCTTAAGCAATTCCAAGGTTAAACTGACCAGCAGATAATGCTTGGGTTAGCCTAAAAAGTTAAAGCATATTGATTCACTATAGAAAAACTATTTTGTTATTTATTTGATAAATAAAAGAATTGTTGCAATAATTATTATCCGAAATCGTTTTCCTGCCATGTTAATCCAGAGTTAAATAAATAGACAAACCGGCCTCTAATCAAATTATCCAATTGCAAAAAGGGTTTATTATTAGGGATATTTTGGAACGCTTAAAATTTTGACAACTTTGACAGCCGCTGTGGTAGTGTCTAACAAACACCACCACTACCACGCATCGATTTTACCAGAGTTTTTGGAACAAATTAAAAACTGTCACATGTAAAAAAATTTAGAGATGAGGAAAAATACAAAATTGGGCTTAATTTTACAAAATAAATGTTTTATATGTTGGAAACTGGTAATATTTTATTATTTTTAAAATTAATTGCGCCAAAATTCTTTAATTCTAACCAAAAAAATAACCACAACCACAACGAAATGGATTCGTAGCTTACGACAGTGGTAGTGGTTAATTACCACTACGGAATGACGTTTAGGCATTGCGCAGACGCAGTAATTACCACAACCACTACGAAGTGTCAAATAAGCGTTCCAAAATATCCCTATTATGTCCTTTTGGCTAGATTTGTTATATAATAAACGAGGTTTAACGAGGCTAAAAAGGGCGATCTACCCCCCCCCCTTTTTGCGATAGTTCCTCTAAAACATCTCCGAACTAAAAAAAAGTTTGAGATATTTCTAAAATCAAACTTTAGTTTTCGAAAATTTTGTTGTAATTTCTTTGAAATTAAAATTACTTTTCTACGACCTTAAAATTATCCAAGTTAATCTAAATTATTTCGATGAGTACTGATTCAAAAAAAAATATATATTTCCCCTTTTTATGGACTCATTTTGAATAGTCTTCGGTTGAGTTGTATTAGGGGTAAGTGTACCTTATTCCAAATTAAAAAAGTGTTCAGTGCATAGCAGTTTTGTATATTCAGAATAAGTTTTAACGAAAAGTATTGGTAAAAAAAAGGTTTTTTTAGGGTTTTTCTTTATTTCTTTGATAAGACATAAAAAATGAGTTGAACAATAAATTGCCTACATCGCACAGTGTTCCTGAATGAGGTATGGATCAGTAAGATGTTTCTGTAACTCTGGATGCCAGGAGAAAATTACTAGCATGTTCTGATGCATGTAGCTGCTCAGGGGCCGAATTCTTGACCTGTTAACGCATTATAATTGGAATATTCTTGAACCAGCGTTCACCGATCACATTCACCCAAAAACCGTGCGAACTTGATCGCTTGGCCTGCGGCTGGCAAACGGCCTTATTTCGAGAGACGTATGCGTATAAATAACTATATTCATTTATTCAATTTATTTTTCTTCACAGCGCGTTCACTTTACAGAAGTGAACGTGCATGCGCTTGAGATTTAAGAATTCAGCCCCAGATTTCGGGTGCGGTAACACTAGGAAAGTGTTAACCTGGATATTTTTTCAGTCTTCCCTAATAGCACACGATACTCCAGAAATATTCCCTCGATGTGCTATAAATGTCTGAATATCCAGAATGTACAGATAATGTCTCCCGAAGAACATTTGACTTAGCACATAAATAGCACATTTAAAAGACATTCTCAGAATATCCTGGGTAGTACATTTAGCAAATATTACAAACATGATATTCCAAGAATGTTCTACTAAACTACTAAAAATGTCCTTTGATTTGGCACATTGAAAGTACTTTTAAGACATTCTCAGAATATCCTAGATCCTATATTCAGAGAATATCCTAGATCCTATATTCAGAGAATATTCTAAGCAGGATATTCCACTAATGTTCTGGTAAGTTCCTAAAAATGTCCTTACATTTGCACCTTGATAGCACATTTAAGAGACATTCTGGGAATATCCTGGGTAATACATTCAGCGAATGTTCTAGTCAGGATAATCTACCAATGTTCTACCAAAGTCCTAAAAATATCACACAGTATTATAACGTTTTTTATTCTAACAGCTGCGGTAAAGATTTTTTTCGGGATATTTTTATCAGTCGCTGCAAGTTTTCTTTTTATTAAAAAAAATACTCTATTTTTAGGTACAAGAAAAACCATTTTGTTGGCCTAAAAAAACATCATCAAATAATGCCATTGAAGGAAATAATATTTTTCTATCTACGATCATGCTTACGCAGCAAAATTTAATATTTAATTTTGTTCAAAAAGCTTGTTGAGGTAGGCTAATATTTATTTTCAATAAAAAAATAATTATGAAAATGGGTTGAGCCGTTCGGGAGTTATCCTGCATAGAACAAATAACATAATCCCCTTCCACTATCGTTTGGGAGGATTCGGGGAGAGGGGTAATATTTATATCCAATAAAAAAAGAGTTATGAAAATCCGTTGAGCCGTTCGCGAGTTATCCTGCATTGAACAAATAACGCAATCCCCTTCCACTACCATTTGGGAGGATACGGGGAGGGGTGTATTATTTTTATCCCGTAAAAAAAGAATTTTGAAAATCCGTTGAGCCATTCGGGAGTGATCCTGATTTTATGTAAAAAAAACAATTCACGGTGCTCTTCTAACAGAAAACAATGTTCAAAAGGTTATACCCCACTAATCTATAACTTCTCTCATAAGCCTCTATAGCGCAAAAGGTTAAGTCGTTGGAAAAGCATTATATGGATGACAGAAGGATGAGGGAATCCCATCGCTGTTTAAATAACTTTTTTTTTAGGATGTTTTGTGATAGAACTTATTTTTTCAAGCTCAAAAATAGGCTTTTTACCCGCCTTTAAGGTTCTATGACAAGGACCTATAATATTATAAATGTGCTATGAAAATCCTGCGAAAATATTCTATGAATGTTCTACCAGGATATTCTAGGAATATCCAAACACACACACACACACACACACACACACACACACACACACACACACACACACACACAGAATATTCCCTGAACATCCCTAGTATGAATCAAAAAAAAAGTTAAAAAACCTCCAAATCAGTTACATCAACCGAAAAGAATTTAAAAACAAAAGATCAAAAGATCTTGGGTGGAAATACCGAAAATTCAAACCTGGATGAGCACCCCACAAGGAACACACAAAGAACCAAAGCGAAAAGAGAAATGATTAAACGATGTTTCACTCTGGGTAACCAGCGTGAGCTCGTCAGTGGTTCCACTGGTCACCCTGGACGCATCCGTATCAGGTAACTTGGATAAGTACCAGTGCGGAACGATGCCTATTTGTGAGTGATTCAAAGTTGGAAATCAAAGTGTATGATGGTGTTTAATGATGTATGGGGAGTGTGACCAGTGGAACTACTGACGAGGTCACTCTGGTTACCCAGAGCGAAACATCGTTTAATCATTTCTCTATTTGCTTTGGTTCTTTGTGTGTTCCCTGTAGGATGCTCATCCAGGTTTGAATTTTCGTTATTTTCACCCATATCTTTTGATCCCTGTTATGGTCAGAGGATTCAGGGAATGTTCCCAATATCCTAGCTGAACATTCAGCGAAAGTTCGAGGAATATTTTTATGCTATTAGGGTTGATACTTTTGGTAATAGATCAAGAAATTTTGCAAATTTTTGTTAGATGTTAAAGGAAAAAAAACCGTTTTGTGGCGCGTATATAGTTTTTATAAAATATTAAAGATAAGACAAAAATAACTTTTTTTGCTTAATTCCTTTCTTAAAATACTTTAAAAACCATTCTAAACTTTGTTTTATTGCATTGAATTAAAAAAAAAAACGTTACATCTCGCTATTTTGATACTTTGTTTAAAAATTAATATTTTAGGATGATCAAAATTAAAACCAGATCTACTGAGCACGTTTTTATAGTTTCAATTAGGCTAATTTTTACTATTTATTTGAAAATAACTCTAAAACTACTTAAGCAACTTTTAAACAAAGCATCGAAATCGCTATATTTTCTTTATAAACATTTTTTTCACCTATCAACCAACTAATTTAAAAAAAATTACATGTTTTTATTTTAAATTTAAGAAAAAATGTTTTTTTTTTTAAATGAGTATTTTATTAGAATCGGAAAAAAATAAAAAAGGTAGAACTATTTGAAATATATGCCATTCCGCCATATTGAAACCGCCATATTTGTTTAAAAACGCATATTCCAAGATAACAATAAATTAAATCCTAATCTACTAGTTCTTCTTCTTCTTCTTACTAGTTCTGTTAGTTTTTGTAAAAAGCGTAAATCATAGATATTGCCCAAAAACCCCTATAATTTACCCGTTTGAACCCAATGTAAACTGAGGATCAAAATTAGTTAATAGTTTTCAAAAGAAGAACCATTTAAAATTGTTTTTACAATTTTTGACAATTACGCTTTGAGAAATACAAACATTTTGTTTTTTGACTTGACACCTTTTGAAACTTTGTTTCATCCATATCGGATAAGAAATAAAAAAGTTACAGTTTTTAAAAAATACTCTTTTCCGCCATATTTCTTTAAAAATGCAATTAACAGAATCTAGTCAAAACGTGATATATGGGTGTCCGTTAGCAAAGTTAGCTTATCGGTATAAAGTGCACACGAAACCCCTATTTTGCCCGATATGGCTACAGACCAATTTTATTGAACCTATGCATCATTCAGAAGCACTGTGAGTGGTTTGGGGAGGATCTTATAACGGAAATCCTGAAAAAAACAAAATAAGAATATTTTTGCAGTGAAACACCAGGTGGCTCACCAAAATTTCAAAATCAAAAATCTTGACTTTCCCTGAATTTTTCTGACCAAATGTAAAAAAAAATTCCAACAATTTTTGCTTATGTTTGTTTAAAAGACCATAAATAACTTCAAAAGTTTTGAAAACCGGAAGCGATGCACTTTTAGGTTTGACAATAGCAAGTGACATATTTTTAGTATTCTGGTTTTGCTAACTTCAGGATTTAAAAATGCAAGGGTGCATTTTTCGTACTTTAATTATCCTGACTTTTTCTAACTACCCTGACTTTTTTTGTTTGCACCGGGACCCATATAAATTACCATGGCATTACTACCAGATTTACATGGCATTATACTGGCAATACATGTACAAATTTTGGGTCAGTTGTTACTCTCTGGACCCTATTTTATATAAGCTCACAATCTAATTTTAGTCTGTTGTTAAGAAAATAAAATTATAAAATTTAACTCTTTTTTTTCCTATATAGAAAATATTTTTCCGTTCTCTCTCTAAATTATCATTAGCCATTTAATTTATTAGATTATCTTTACATAGACAACTGTAAAATATTTTTTTTATTATTTATATTTGTAGAAGCAAAAATCATACTCACCTCAATCTAAAATATCCACTGTTGTTCACTCACAAAAATTAAATTAGCACTTGTTTAATATCTTCGAATAATTCAATTATTAATTTGCAAAAACTGTACTACAAAACATAAAGATATAAGTGAAAACTGGGTAGGATTCTTTAGATGAAATCTTGAAAAACATATGTTGACTTGTCCTCCACAAATAAGGTAAAATGTAGGATGGCCGGTTCAAGGTTGAATAAGTTTATTAAGAACCGTTCAAATATGATTAAATCGAAAATGTGTGGTCAAACTGCTTTAATTCAAGAGAAATTATTAATAGACACTTAAAGCTGGCAAGCTATTTTTGATTCCTTGTTGTTAGTGTATCGTTGATGCGTTTGTGAAAGCGTCCTTTAAAAAAAAAAGAGTTAAAGTTGTTGTTGTTAAACCAATTCTTGTTCAGTGCTTGATGCAGTTTTACTTCATGCCGCTCACTTCTATTTCCTTCTTTGTCGAAAAAAGTGAGAGGGCATTAGAATAAAAAATAGAATGAGTGAAGCTGCGGATCGGGCATTTATGAAAACCCACAAAAAACAAAATGGTTAGGATACCTTAGCTGCGTACGAATACTGCAAGGGTGGCCGTAGAGATAGGTGAGACGTAGTAGTAGCTGTTGCACGACCTATCCATTATGAGCATGCGCAATAAAACATTTATAATGACATTTTTTATATAGCGCAAAATATAATGGTATAAACTCCTTGCAAAAATCAGTTCGATTATGCTTGTGGCTTTCCAGATATTGTCAAAAGTCAGAAGGAATGGTCTTGACACTGCAGCTTAACTCTCAAAAACAAATGTAAAAATATAAAACACTATATTATTTTCATTCCTGGGTATAGGCCAATTGCAATAAAAAAACTTTCGTTTTCTATGTCTATTTTGTCAAATTTAATTTTGACTATTTTGGAGAAAATCGGTCGGTAATTTAGATATTAAAAAAAAAATGACAATCGCATCCTTGTATCGCTTGATGTTATCTCGCTTTATACAAATACGCAAACAAAAGAATTAACTTAACTTGCAAAACAAAAAAGATATATTAGAGAAATTTTGGAACGCGTAAAATTAAAAAAAAAACTGACAGCCGTTCTGGTAGTATTTAACAACCACTACGACTCTACCACCCATTTTACCAGAGTTTTTGGATCACATTAAAAACTGTCACTTGTAGAAAAAAAATTAAAGATGAGAAAAAAAAACAAAATCGGTCCTTATTTTACAAAATAAGTGGTTTATATGTTGGCACCTGGTAATGTTTTATTATTTTTAAAATTAATTGCGCCAATATTCTCTCCAATTTACCAAAAAAATAACCACAACCACAACGAAATGGATTTGTAGCTTACGGCAGTGGTAGGGGTTAATTAACACAAAGGCATAAGGTTTAGCTATTGCGCAGACGCAGTAATTACACAACCACTACAAAGTGTCAAATAAGTGTTTCAAAATTTCCCTATTACTTCCATACATGAAACTAACATCAAAATCAAAAGAAGATGCAAAACCAATAACATAAATGTTTTAGAAAAATGGGTACAGGCCTCTGCATAGTTTTTTTAGTAGTAGTAGTTAATAAATAGTTCCCAAGGAAACAATTTTTTTTTTTGAATTAAGTATCCAATACCCACGAATAAAAATATTAAAGTCTTTCAGGAAACCAATTAAATAAAGTGCAACTCCAAGAAAAATCCTTGAAAAATAAACACCCAACACCTATTTGGACGCATCCTTCATTATTTTATTTATTAGCCTTTTAACTTTTTTAAGAATCAAAATCTATCTACGTAAAGACCAAAGTTTTAAATAATATCAATTATTTGTCGACACATTTTTGGCAAATAAACTGGATTTAAAGAAATATAGCGATTCAAAAAATTTACTCTGGAGGAGTTGATTGATTTTGTTGATTTTTGACTACTTAAGATCATTGATGTCAATAAATGTTCATATTTTCAAAAATGGTAGGCTAAAAGCATAGCAAACAGGCACTCCTATTCCAATATTATCTTAAAAACTTCTTGTTTATGTTGCCAATAGCCATGAAAATTGTTCAAAAGTTATTATCATGTTTTTGCAAATCCCGTTGATCTGAAAAAATGACAATCTCATGTTTTCTGTCAACAAAGAAGCAATTCTCTTTGTTGTACCTCCAGAAAATTACTAAACAAATGTAAATAATTTAGGATTTTGTATCTCCATTTAGAAAAAAAATTAAAAAATCTAAACTTATTTTTGGCAATCAAGGACCGTTTCATACTCAACTAACATTTAAAGTTGCCTGCCCAGATAGTACACATTGTCCAATGGACGTCCAGTTTAAATTAACTTCTGGTCCAGGACCAAAAATGGACGTCCAGAGGGCGTTCATTGTAAAAACGTCCAATGGACCTCCAGTCAAAATATATTTTTCGTCCAGAAATACAATTAGATTATCGTCAGATACATGCTCCTCGCAAAAATTCGACTTTGGTGTTACCGCAAGGTCAGTTTTAAGCTGTTATGTATAGTCCATTGGAAGTCCATTGTACGACCGCCGTTCATCTTTGGATGTTTTATGGACGTCCAGAATGTCCAGGAATGGAAGTCCAATGGACTTTTTTGTGCTGTCTGGGTGAATACCATACCGCGACGTAGTAATTCCCTAAGTGGGGAATAATTTTCCGGTTATTATTACGTTGCCACGACTTCAAAGTTAGTTACCAAACATCACACTGGTATGTCGCAACCAGGTTCCTGATACGTCGTGGAGGAGCTTTTCCAAGTAGCACAAGACGTCCTCAGGACGTCCGATTTAGGTCCGAATGTCCTGGGTCCGAAGCCGACGCCTAGGGATGTCCAATTAAGGACCAGTTGAGTAATTATGCACTGTATAGGGGGTTTTTTAGTTTTAAGGTTATAAAATTGTTAGTTAGGTTAGGCCGACTTCCGCAGTTCCTTCAAAAAATTTTCCAAAAACTCAGACAGACAACCGAAGTCTGCATAAATACCCTTTTTTAAAGCAAAAATAGAGTTTGATCGAGATTTAGCGAGTAATCGGGATTAGTTCATCAGGACTACGTAAAGTCTCTTTCTCTGTGAATTGCGAAAAAAAAGTTATTTTCATTTTTTTAAACGTTTTTTTTCGTTTGTGCTTAGTGAGGGAGCTAGTTTTAATATTTTGTATGATTTGAATTTTGGAAATTTCACTTTAGGAATATGTTTATATGAATGTACTCATAACCTTTTACTATTATAATCATTAGTTTAATATCCCAAATATGTCCCAGAGATGTCCGAATGTCCTGAGCGGACATTTGATTTGATTTGTCTCAACAGCAAGTTTAGGTCTTGAAATGCCTGACACTGCAGCTTCTTAGCTTATTGTATCTCTTGCTGTGTGCCTTCATAATCTAAAGCCCTGTTCTCACTATATGCAACTTTTCCATGCATCAAGTTTTCTGATAAGGTTAAGAGAAGACAATATCTGCTGGTGTCTTCTTTTTACCTGTTATTAACAAATTTAATGCATGGAAAAGTTGCATAGTGAGAACAGGTCATAAGAGGTTAGACGACCGCGCGAGGAGCAGCAGCCCCTTTATTAGGTTTCTCTGGCAGTTAGCTTCTCTGGAGGGTTCGTCCTCCAGGAAGTTTTGTGTTCTGCAGAAGGTTAGTACTGGGCACTCAAATATGATGTGAACGGCTTATTCGTCATCCTCATCACATAGTCTGCAGGTGGGTTCGTCTCTATAGATTCCCATCCTATGCAGGTGTTCTCTCAGTGCGCAGTGACCGGTTAATAGCCCCGTCACTTGTGATTTCTTTTCTATTGAATTTAAGGATTTCACATGTGAGTGGTGTTGAAGAGGATGCCACCATTCTCTTGCTGTGGTTTTGCCCCGATATTGAATGCCAGTGGTTTCGATGTTCTTCGTGCACCCCTGAGCGGACATACTATGGACGTCTTTGGTACGTCTTTGTGCTACTTGGGTTTTCATATGATAGAGTCGAAAAAGGAATGGATTAGTTCCCAAATTTCTATTCGGTTCTTTTTGGTAACATAAACAAACAATGTCGAAACTACTTTTTTTGGGTTTTTCGCCACTAAGTTAAGGAAATTTTTTCAAAAATATGTTAAAACCCACTGCGTAAATTCCTAGAGAAAAAAAATTTGTTCGTTTGTCAGTGGTTTTTAAATAAGATAAAAAATTTGCCTACACACATGCAAATCCTAACTAGAATCTAAGTACTTATCTGACATTTCGGCAGAAATTCTACTGCCGTTATCAAAGAATTTTATCCTTTTAAAAAAGAATCGAAAAAAGTTTTTGAAAAGGATAAAATTCTTTGATAATGGCAGTAGAATTTCTGTCGAAACGTCAGATAAGTACAGATATTTTAAAAAAGAATCGAAAAAAGTTTTTGAAAAGGATAAAATTCTTTGATAACGGCAGTAGGATTTCTGCCGAAACGTCAGATAAGTACTTAGAGTCTAGTTAGGATTTGCGTGTGTGTAGGCAAATTTTTTTATCTTATTTAAAAACCACTGACAAACGAACAAATTTTTTTCTTTAGGAATTTACGCAGTGGGTTTTAACATATTTTTGAAAAAAATTCCTTAACTTAGTGGCAAAAAAAAGTAGTTTCGACATTATGAATCCGCCACAAACATATAGATTTTATTTATAAACAAACAATGTCGCCAAATTTGTTAGTTATTTTGTAGGTTATGGCTAGTATGCACTATATATGCGATCAAAAAGTGTGAAGTTTTACAAGTAAAGAGTCAAAATTCAACTGAGAAGGATATTTTAACGTGAAATATACCTCACGTTATTGCAGAAAACAAGCGCGCCCTCACAATTCTGCCGTTTTCTTATAGCTGATGAAATTTTTTCGTTGTGGTTTTCGGGTTATGTTTACACAACCAGCAGCTAGAATGTGTTGAGATATCGACGTTTGCTCATCATAATTTAATTTGGGTATAAAATAATTTATTTATTTACTATTAAAGCTCAAAAAATTAAAATAAAAGAAGGCAGATTTTTGTCATGATTTTTGAACATGATTCTCCGATAGTGGAAAATGTTACTTTAAAAGAGTTGCGACTTAGAAGTGGTCATAAAAAGTTATTTCTTCCACACTGCCACATCATTATGCAACTATGATGTCGCAAACTTTTGTAGTGAAATTTAAACTAATTACCTAGTTGTGACGTTCAACGTCGGCTACCTCAATGAGGTTTAAAGAATACTGCACAAACTACATTGGAAATGGCTTTCGGGTAAATGTCATAATGTTTTTGTATGGTGTAGTACTCGATCAACAAAGCACAAAAACGAGATAGGGAGCAGAATTACTTTGTGAGATATGGAGCTTTAAAGTTGACGTATTTTTACGCTATTTGACAACTTTATTGATTACCGCCGAAATAAAATGATGCGATTCTCTATTTGTCTGGAATGAAACACCCCTTCCACCAATATAAAAATGTTTTATATGGTTTCTTTGGTGCCACCAGAAGAGGCAATGATTTGTAAGTTTTATAAAATAAAAAAAAACGCCTGTTTTGTAAAAAATGAAAATTCTGATTTTCTTTAAAAGGAACAGCCAGATTTTAAAAATTTTTACATATGTTATTAAAAATAATGCCTCTTGCCAAAAAAAAAATATTTTTAGTTTGAGTGGTACCATCAATTTCGAAAATGGTAGGCACCTTTAATGAAATTCAAAAAGTTATTTTAAATAACTTATAGGTAGGCTATGCAAACTTTTTATGGACAAATGTAATCCAAAAGCTTAATACCAATATGTTGGTACCAATTAGTACCCATTGGTACCTGTATTTGGCCAATCAAATTGCTCGTGTGATATATGCTTTTAGGCTAACTTGAGGTCCCGGCAACGAATTTAATAACATTTTTCCCCGGTTACTATTGCTGTTTTTCTAGGAGATACGGTAAAATGTCGCGGTTTTTACGAATACATTTGCGTGCAAAAAGTTAAAGTTAAAACTCTTAAGATATTTTTAATATGGCGGCATGCGGCGTCTTTTTATTTTTTTTTAAAATCAAGGTAGGCTATGACACCTTGACCTAACGTCACACTTTTGCTTAATAAACAGCGTCATTTGCTGCCGGATAATTTTACGCATTCTATTGGGAAAACAGTGTACACAACCGGAAAAATGTTATCATATTCGTTACCGGCAACCCCAAGTTAGCATAAAAGCATATACCACACGAGCAATTTGATTGGTGAAATACAGGTACCAATGGATACCCATCGGTACCAACATATTCATATCAAGCGTATGAATTGAATTTTTCCAAAGTTTGTATAACCTACCCATAAGTTATTTTAAATCACTTCATATTTCACCAATATTTCAAAAATAATAAAAAGCATTACAGGTACCTACCACTTTTGCAGTTAATGGGACCACTCAAACTAAAAATGTTTTTTTAGCTTACCGATATTATATTTATTAACATATGTAAAAACTATTAGAATCTGGCCGTTTGTTTTAAAGAAAATAAAGATTTTCATTTTTTAAAAAACGGTCGTTTTTTTATTTTTTAAAACTTACAAATCAGTGACTTTTCTAGTGGTACCAAAGAACCCATATAGAAACATTTTTACATGGATGGAAAGGGTGTTTCATTCAGGATAAATAGAGAAAAGAATCATTTTATTTTGGCGGTAATCAACAAAGTTGTGGAAAAAAACTTGGATCGTGTCCAAAAATATAGCTTTAAAACATGTCAACTTTAAAACCCCATATCTCAGAAAGTAATCCTGCTCCCTATCTCTTTATTTTTATTTTTGTGCTTTGGTGATCAAGTACTATAACATATAAAAAAAGTATGACATTTAGCCGAAAGCCATTTCCAATGTAATTTGTGCAGGATTCTTTATTGGGGAACATAAGTAACGAATAAAAGTCGGGTGCTTTTACAAATTCACGAATGAGAAGGAACCTTGGAGGGACAGGAACTTGGTATTGTTGATTCTAAGGGAATACGACTAAGAAGTCGTTTCGGGGGGGGGGGTGATTATTACGTAAGGTGCACTTTTACGCGATACCCGAGAGTATTCCAAACTTATAGTCCCAAATTGTTGTTCTGACGACCACACTACTATTATAGGAAAGTAGCGAAGCCCTTACCCCCGTAGCTGTTACTATAAATGTTAGTTGGTCACTCGAACAGCAGTTTAAATGTTTGACAAACGTTGTCTAAAATGTTTGAAATAATTTTTTTAAATCTAGACGTTTTTCGAAAAAAAATATTGTGACTATTTACCCAAACGGTTAGTATACAGTGTACTCCAAAAGTCTGAAATAACGAATGTGAGGATACTATATGTATTCCAAAAAAAACTTCCGATTCGTTTGGTTAAAAATGGCGATTTAAAAAGTTTATGCCCTTTTAAACAGGTCCCAAAAATAAAAAACATGACAAACTTTTTGTTTAGCTGAACACCAATTATTATTTTGAATTGGAACTCCAAAAATATATATAATATGTTTGGTAGGTATATCATCGACGGTTCTCGAGTGAATTGAAAAATAATTTTCCACAAGTGGAATTTGTTAAGACAAGAAACATAGTTTAGGTGGATCTCTGTTTAAAATTACTCGTGTGGCAACGTTTTTATCAATTTGTCATTGGGTATTTTTGGAACTAGAAAGAAAAGATGTATGTCCAATTTAAAAAAATTAACGTTTGTTTCATATCTTATTTTTGTGTTGCCTGTATATAAAATGAATCTATCTAAGGTTTTCCTAAGGAAACCTATAGTTCTCAAAAAAATCGATTAATCCAGACTTTTGGGGGATACTGTATAGGAAAATTCGAAATATTCACATTTCTAAATGAAGATGCAAGGATTGAAGGACCTAAAAGGTTCTAAGATAAAAGAAAAAGCCAAAAAAAAATCTAAGCGAAAAAAACATTTAATGCACAATCATGCAGTTATTCATAATAAGCAAGAAAATAGCATAAAAAATAATTGATACAAAATTAAATTATTCATGCCAAAATACGATTTAGCGGTAATATTAATATCACAATTATGTTATCAAAAAATAAAAAACTAGTTTTACTACATATTCAGAAAAAAGAATAGAAAATGATACCCAAGCGTAGTTTTTAACTTTTTATATTTTAGTTTAAAGTATTTTTTATTTTCTGCAAAATTAAAGTAAAATAATTCGATTTTCGAGTTACAATACCACTATTTTTTGGTCAATTTTTTTAAATTATTTTTTAAAGCACAATAGAAAATGGTTGGTAACCAGTTTAATTAAGTATTGCAAGTGTTGGGTATCTTTCCAGCATTACTGCTAAAAGTAGACGGTCCAGAAGTACATTTTAACATTTTTGGTTTAAATAATATAAAGCAAGCTAACTCAGTAGTTCAATTACCAGCAATTTTTGCTTACAAAAGATAAGCAATAGGAAATCAAAATCTCTTGAGTCAATTTGAAAAGCCGTATGTTCAGCAGTGGTCGTATTTTCGGGATTTTATAGCCGAATGTCCAAAAAACAACTTGATTTAACTCGTTTTAAAACCAAACCTGCTACAAATAGCTAAAAAAGTGCTTCTTTACAGGCCTTAAATTGGGTTTGTATGAATGATTTCAAAATTCGAGTTAAAAAACACTAATTTTTATTTTATCAAAAAAAAAACGGAAAACACGTACAAAACACCCGACAGACAAAAACCACGGACAGGACACAATTTTTATTAGAGCTTATTCTAGCCAACGCCTTTCGATTTTTTGAATTGGTGTAAAATGGAATTTTTTGAGTTGTCTTTCTACACAATAACATCCACCAAAAAATTTTAAGGGTAGGTCAGGTAATCTGTTTACCATTTTGAACAGTGGATATTGCCTTTAAAAAAAACACACACAAAATTCGAGATATTCGGTTGATCATTCTTCATCATTTTAAATTGTATACAATCAAACTTTGAGACAAGAAAATCGGCCTTTCTGAACTTGTATTAACTATGGTGCTAACCTCACAAAATAGTCCGCAAAAGATAAAAGTTTAGTGCATACATAATTCCAAATTAAACTATTTTTACCTCATTTACTTGTTTTGAATAATTCAATTCAATTCACTTCAATTCAATTTATTCTGTACTTTTGCCTATAAATGTTATAGAATATACATGTCAAACTTATATTTTAAATTTTAAGCACAGAGTGCCCGTGTCATAATTGTAAATACACATAACAAGAGTTTTTTTTTAAAATTACATATATGTAATTATAAAAAAAATACAAGAGAAGCAGAAGTGACGAACAACGAAAATATTAGGGAAAAAACACTACTGTTTTAAGTATTCATTGTATGAATAAAAAGCTTTCCCTACTAAATATTTCTTAATTTCTCTATAAAACATACTACTCTAAACTATAGATTTTAACTCATTTGGTAAAGTAATGTAATATTTAATGGCTATATAGTATGGAGACTTACATACTTACAAATACAAAAAAATGCAAAAAAGTGGTACTGATTGGTAAGTAAAATACTAAAAATAGAGCTTCCTGCACTTAGTTACGTCAAGATCATAAAAACACTAAGCTAACCCAACTAGCACTTGAGGTTAAATTTATTTTTTTAAATTTTATATATATCGACGGCTGAGTCATTTTACAAAAACTGTTTTAAAAGTAATACTGAAATAACAATAACCTTATAAAATTTCAAATTGCACAAATAACTCATACTTACAAGGAATCAGTCTTATTGAATCTGTTTATTTATTTTTGAAAGGACGAAGCCCACTCGAAAAAAGATCTATGTTGCGTAAATTGTATGCTTTCAAAATTATTGTGAAAGGAGAGTATAAGGCATAATTGGCATGATGGAAAGAAATGAGAAATATTGTGTTTGATCTCCTTTGAACAGTATTAAACCTAACTGCCTGCAAGATTGATGGACAAAAGCAAATTCCATTAAAAATCTTTTAAAAGAAAACAAGATATCATTATGCAGCCTTCTAAATTGCAAGCTGTCATTATTAAACTGTTCACTGATAATATTGTATTTTATTCGAAAGTTGCTATAAATGTTTAGATTTTTACTTTAACGGCAAGACACCTTAAGAATTTTTTCTGAACCATATCTATGTTGACAATATGACATACATAGTATGGAGACCATATCACAGATGCATACTGTAATATGAAGCGTACAAGCGAACAGTACAGTAATTTAAAGCAGTATAGTATGGTACAGAACCTGAAACAAAACCCCAGGTCCCTGACAGTAGTATCAGATTCTAATGTATTATTATCGATAACATATTCATTCTGTATTGAATTTGTAGAGCGACTAAATGAAATGCTTACACATTTTTTTACATTTAATTCAAGGCCATTACTCTGAAACAAGATGTGAATTTGTAGTTACGTTACTTAGATCACGTATAAAAAAAATTAAAAAAGGCAGGCTCAATGTGTGAATCTTGAGGAAAACCAGAAAAAACCTCAAACAAAACACAACAAAATAGACGTTAACTAAACAATGGATACCAACTCAGGTAAATAGAGACTTATCGGTACATAAAGTCGACATAGTATGACTTGAATCTTACTATAGTCGGCACTATTTTTGATAGTTCCGCACGAAGGTTGAACAAGTACTACATATTTATAGGTACTTTACACACCTGCTATGAAATAACTGGAACAAATCCTCGAATTTCTCGTGTGAATCACCCCTTCCCCCTTTTAACCCATTATAACACTTCCAGCTACCTCTCTTCCCGCACCTTGCTGCGTTAGGTAATTTATGGATGGCACCTAAGTTCGTTACCTAACGTTTTTGCTACTATTTCTGCCATTATTGTCATAGAACATGCTCATATCGTGCCACCCATAAAGTTGACATAATTAAAGTTAATGCCGTCCGTTATTAAGGGTCGGAACAAATATGATGAAAGTGGACAATATTTTTAGAGCACCGCGCCCAAGAAAGCTCTGGCCGGATAGACCGAACGTAGGTTTCGGATAGCCCCGGCAACCAAGAAGAGGGTCGTCTAACCTCAATAGTCAATTTGGTCCTAATAATCAGTCCTGATAAGAAGTGTTTTCTACTTTATAGTTGGATAAGAGCACTTAAACATGAAAATTTAAGTGAAACTTTCCTGGAAAATGCGAGGATTTGTTTCAGTAATTTCCTAACAGAAAATTAAAGTGCCTAAAAATATGTAGTAGTTGTTTAACCTTCGTGCGGAATTGTCAATGGCAATGCCAACTCTATGTACCGGTAAGTCCCTAATATGACGTTAGGATTAGTTCAGTTGGTAAGTTATAATGACATCAAATTTCTAGTCCATTAAAGCGTAAAGAAGGCAGCATTAATTTAGTCGTTTTCACAACTAGTGGCTAAAATAGTCCTTTTCTAAGAAGCAGTAAAAAATCATAGTTAAGTCACACCATTTTTTTATACCTTAATTAAAAAAAAACAGAAATCTTGTTGGCACTTTTGCACCCCTATATTTTTTATATATAATTTTTTTTTATTATAAAATGAAAAAATCATCGTTTTGTTTCACTAAAATTGAGTAAAATCGTGTTGACAAAGTATTAAAACACAATATTTTTTCGTCCCCTTTTACCAGATATAAAATAAACAAATAACCATTTATCAAAACTAACCAAAATGTTCACAGTTTCTTAATTACATTTCGCTTACGGGTATCATTTTCAAATAAATATATAACTCGCTTATTTCTACATAAGTTTAAGCTTGCGCGCACGATTCACTCTGCGCGCGATATGCACAATAAGTTTGACAAGTTTCTGAACGAGAAAAGAGAGCAGACTAGTCCAAGTGCAGGAGAAAATAATAGGTAACCAGCCCCTACCTGTGGTCACTGCCTTATCGCCGGCCGTCATTTTGTACTCGTCCGACGATTCGGTTATGTGGTTTAACAGGGCGATGTGGCGGTCGCAGCTCGATACAAGCTCGTCCTGAAAAAAAAAGAAGGGTTAATTTCGTTAAATAATCTTTTTTGGGTGGGAAGAACGTCAAAATAAGTGAATAGTATCAAAACAAACTAAATACCTACGGAACAGAGGTGCAATGCTTATGAAGCACATAAACCCTTAAATGGATCGCGGGCTTTTTGTAACAACGTTAACTTTATCGGAAAAAGAAGTAAATCGCCGGCTTTCGCGCCAAGAAAAGAGCCTGTCAGGACGTACATCTTATGCAGTGGATTGTAGAGAAAGTCGATCTATGGGGAGATCGCAAAAAAATAACAGATTGTGATTCCTAAGCTAAAAGGGAGGATTTAATAGGAGATTTAGGGCCGGTTTCTCAATAGCGGGTTACCAGAGAGTTAAATTAACTCGGGCTATAAATCTCAGTTTTTGGCTGTTTAAAGCAATATTTTTTTTAGGTTAACCCCAAGGTAAGGTAACTTACCCTCACCTTGAGCACCTGGTTATCCTGCTTTTTAAAGATTTTTACAAGGTTATAATGCTCGAGTTAACGCTAACTCGCTATTGAGAAGCCGGCCCTTAGATGGTTATTCCTCAAGGAGGTACCTGATAGAAAGAAACAGGCTTATTAGACCATTTTTATTGGCAGAGGTTCTTATAAGGTAAAATGCAGCTCGAACATTTTATTTTACCCCCCAAAACGTTGAGTACCTATCCCCTGGTCGATTGCTTCAAATAGGAACAGTAAAGGTAGGAATAAAACAATAAGCCTTTCAGACTGACGTGAGTTGTCGCTGAAGACATCGTAGGTTCCCGTGGAGGTTTATGTTAAGTGAGTAAGAGTCTCACACTACCTTACCGTGTGTAGAGTAGATGCGCCCTCCACAAAAAACAAACTCGGTTTTTAACAATGCTTTAAGCAATAATCCGCAGGAGCACTCAAAAGTGGGCCCGCCCGGTGGCCAAAACACCATGCCAAAAGGGACTTTGATTTGGGTGGTTTGGCATTTGATTAAAAAGTACGCGCCTGTAATAAGCTCCTTTCCGACGCAAGTAATTTTGAGATAAGTCTGTTGACCCAAACCTGCCGTTAAAAGTGGATACTATAAACGAAATAAACAGGAGACAGTGAAGGATAGCAAATAGTCACCATTAGCTACGCTTTACTGAAATGGTGGAGGCGCCAGATTAGTTTGCGATTTAGTTGCAGAGGTTTAAAACTTGCAACTTTATTATGCCTTTCTGCTATAACTTTCTAAAAAAGTTGGAAGAGAAACATGAAATTTGGTTTTAAAAAATTATTGTTAAGGTTTCCTCTCACTTAAAAGTTACACACGTTATTTTCTAATCTAAAAAATTGTCAAAGTCAGCTAATAGGCATTTAGAAATGGTGATTGCAGGGACACCAAAGAATTTTCAATAAGGTGCTATGCTAATATAAATCTTAATCTTGGCAAAGTGGAAAAGGAATCAGATTTCACAATGGTAGTAATCTTTTCTGAATTAAAGGAAAATAAGCGTTTAAATTTGCACATTAAAAGAGCAATGTCCTGTACTGTTATCTATATAGCGTAGAAAAGCATTGGCCTCTAAGTTCAGCCTAGAGATCGGCCTGAAGAGAGACAATAGGGCTGTCTGATTAAAGAAAGATGACGTTATCTACAATAGGGGTTTAGGAGAGATATGCAAAGGCATAATTTTCTTGTTAATTGCTTAATTGATTTTTTAAATTATTTTTAAAACTTTTAATATATACTAATTTTTTCCTTCATCGGGAAGAATAAAATCAGATGTTTTCTAAGACTAAATAATATATTTTGGGAGGAGTTTCTTATATGAATTTTTTATCTTAGAAAGGATAAATTCTCTGAAAAAAATTTTGTTTAGGATTTAGGGAAATCACCAGGATTAACAGGCACACAGATAAACGCACAAAATTCTAAAAATTGGATTTTTGGTATCTATATGGTTTGGTTAGAAGCCGCCACCAAAAATTAAAAATTCATTGCACAGAAATGATATCTTTAGAGATGAATTATATGTATAGATTTGGGTTCACTTTTCTGTGCAGTGGATTATTATAGCCGGATGGTTATTATAGCCAGGTGTGGGTACAAGAGAGGTGTCGGGGCAGGGGCAATCACCCCATTCCCTTGGAAATGGGAAAAACAAAATGCGATTTTAAAACTTACAATTTCATTGGTAACCATCGAAATTCCTCCCTTGACATGGTCGAACACTTCTTGTGCGAACTTTAATTGATCTCTCGAATCGTTTATCAGCTGTTTCAAACTTTCCTCGTCGCTGTTCGATTCCTCCGCAGTTTGCGCCTGCGTGATTGCTTTTCTTTTGAATTTCGGCGACATGTCTGAGAAGGCGGACCAGTCCGATTGACTGTCGATGAAGTTTCTGTAATCTTCACCGAAATTTAGCAGCCTTCGCGCCGCGTCCGAGTCGTGAGATTCACTGTAAGGTTCCGACAGATAGTTTTCCTGAAAAAAAAACGATGTTATGGTATCGGGTCCTCAAAGGTAAAGATACTATAGACGAGGGGTGTTTTACTATGGCAGCAAGTGAACTGCGATTTTCGAAATTGCGGGGGATTTCTTACGATATTTAGGACTTCCTGAAATCGATCGATTTCCAAAAAAAAGTGAGATTTTCTTGTGATTTCCCGAAATCTTACATCTTATTCTACCACCCTAGCCGCATAAAAATATAAAATATAATAACAATGTAATACAAAAAGTATATTTCAAAATTGAGAAAACATAAAAAATTCACAAAAAATTATATTGGGAAATATAACTTTTTTTTAATCGTAAGAATTTCTGCAAATTTATTAAAATCATAAAAAAATTACGGCAAAACGTAAAACTGGTTAATGACGTTACACAGCGTCAATTGCTAACTGTTTAAAATTTTTGAAGCAGCAGCAAAAGAAAAAAATTTAAAACACTAGAAATAGTCGATTTCTTCGATTTCCACAGGAATATTCCTATTTTTCATGAGAAAGAAAATAAATCCTTTGGCGCTTTAAGGAATTTTGCTATTTTCACTTATTAGATAGATAAAGTGCAACTTTGAGTCCTTTCTGGTTCGAAATTGAAAAACAACAAAAAAGGATATTTTTAAATTTCAACAACTCAAAAAGCACAGGTTATTTTTTTGGGTTAAATCTAAAATAGCGGTTAACTCTTTAACGGGCTAAACTCCAAGTCTTAACTCTTTAGACATTTCTTATATATTCTCTTAATGATGCCTAATTATGTATTTTAAAGAAAAATAGAAAGTGGCATGGTTTGCCAGCAATAAGCTGCTAAGTACTAGAGAGCGGTAGAAAAATTATTAAGTTTAAAAAGGACGACGTGCAACTAAGCGTATAAAAATAAAGTTATGAAAACAATTTTTAGTTTTTACCTGATAGTTATCCCAAGCCTCCGACAAAGAACTAGATTCTGTGGCATTTAAACTACATTTTCCCGGACTGTCATCCCTCATTTCGTTTAACTGCAAGTACCTTTGTTTCGAACCGATCTTGAAATTTGGTAACCTAAAAAAAACATACATAAGCTTTATTTTATGTTTATGGTCACAGCGAATTTTTTTCGAAAACGACTACTGTTCAACTACAAAATTACAATCAAGCAATTTACACCAAGCAGAGATTTTCACAAATGAAAAAGTAAAGTAATATAATTTAAAAAAGCCCCCGTACCTCGAAAATGGCTTGACATATTAAAATGCGATTTTCACCAAAGTACCTTAAACACCCAAAAGTGTATATTGTATATTGAACAACAAATACTAAATATACAAGTGCTAATTGGAATCAAAATGTTTGCATCTAATTTATTGCAAAAGAAAACACCATACGCTCAAAGTTTTAACATGTAATTCCCTATAGACTGATGTAAAAATTTGTTCCTTTCAAAAAAGAGTTTCACCCCAAAGAATCGAAATATTTGCAACCGTTTTATTGCAAAAGAAACAAAAAAATAATGCGCTCAAAGTTTTAACATGTAATTCTCAAGAGACTAATAAAAATTTGTTCTCTTTAAAAAGGAGTTTCACCCCAAAGTCAATCTTTATTTGTCTTATTCTTCCCTCTTTTTTATTTTAGCCAGGGTTCTATCTATGTCTATCCCAAATTTAAAATAAAAATGCCACATTTCCCAAAAAATATTTTATCACGTTTAGGCTTATCTTACCTGTGATTTTTCGAGTCTTCTTCACTCTCGGCTCCGCTTGTGGTCGAAACGTCGCACCAAACTTGCGGATATTGGTTGTAAGTTGAGAAGTGGTTTACTGCGGAAGGGTCGCTATTTGAATGTCTTTCTGTGGATACTTTATTTAAACTATAACCTGAGAATGATCCGGATTTTATGAGGAGACTTCTGTGATGTCTCGCACTGCCGGGGCTTGGGAGAAGGTGAGTGTCAGACTTGCCGAACTGTAAAGAAAAAGGTAATGCAATACTAATTAAGGCGGGAGTAACTATGGCTCTCTTCTGCATCGCTAGTTGCGGTAACGGCGAAAGAATGATCAGTCGTAGAGGTGTCTATATCCACCTTGTCGGCTTGGGAAATGGTTCAAACCTAACCAACAGTAATGGAGCAAATAAGACGAAGGACTGTCGATTCCACAGGTATAGAGAGATTTGGCTAGGGTCCTTCTTATTAGGTGGAACGCACCTCGAATGTTTTATTTCACCCAAAACACTAAGTACCCGTCCGTCCCCTGGTCACCAAGAACCTGAACCAGGGAAGGGGACGAGTTGCTTTAAATGGGTAGAATCAAGGGCTAAGGTTATCAAACTAATTTTGATGTGTGTTTGTTAGATATGACTTATGCTTAATATTTAAATAAGCCTCTGTATAGATACTTTAGGTATTTAGTTCAAAATTAAGCAATTAGCATTTTTTCTTATGTATAAAGTAGGTACAGTTGTCATGTTGTAATAATGGGTGATTAAAATCCTCTTAGGGTTAGTTCTTGAGAATGTTTTAAGAAACAAGTAATTCGGGGGCAGACTCAAAAGTGGGTGTACTCGGCTGCCAAACTACCATCGCAAAAATGGATTCGGTTTATAAGTCATGGAGTAGAATCTCCATAAGCGGTCAGGTCCGAAATGACGTTTATAGCCGAGTCGATGGCAACGCACAGACATTAGCGAATTATCATCCGCACTAAGGCACAAGTCAAATAGATTGAGGTTTTGTTTTCACCCAACCCGACCGTTAAAAGTGAGCAAGAATAATCATTGCACCCGAGCGGTTTATTGTCTTATGGTGGAGGCGCCCCATCCCGTGCAAGGGTTTTCTCAGTATGCAATGACCATTTAAGAGTCTTCTTGTAACCACAAAGAACATAACTACGTAATTATGTTCTTTGTGCCTTAACTATTCTATTCCTAGCTATGTACCGACTTTTGTTGACCGAAAAACATATAACAAGGGAACAGGTACAAAGTACGGATTTGGTCACTCAAGAATTTTACCTAGGTAGAATAACTCTAGTAATAGTCAAATTTTATGAAATCGGCAAATAACTTACCAGTTGCTTTTTCTTAAGCTTGGATTTTTTTCTTCTCATGGGCGACGATTTCTCCAAAATCATTCCGTTTGCAGAGATTTCTTCAACAGTGGACGAGGTCGAGTTGTTGCCATTCATAAAACTATTTGTGCTTACTGCGTATCTGTCTAACAATTTTGGCGATAGGTTCATCTTGTGCAATGCTGATTCGGAGATTGAGAAGTGGTTCATTCTAACAAAAATACGGCTTTTTAGCGTTGATTGTAACAAATCTTTAAAAGAACATCACTGGATACATAAGATTCTTGCGATCTACCGATTTATTTCATTTTTGGTAATAGGAACTTTTGTGTTGCTCTTCCGGATAAGCCAAAAATCGACTTCAAACTCTTAATATTTTTAATATTTAGGTTAGTGGTTTTTAAAAATCGCTATGTTGAAGTCACCAATTTTAGTTAACATTTTAATATTTACTGACCGTAGCTGTTAGAATTTGATAATTTTCGCAAAAAAGGTTGAAGGCGTCTTACTTGATTTATAAACCAAAATTTTGTCAACGTTAAAATCTTAATAATTTTTCAGGTAAAAAAATACAGGATGTCTCTTGAATATTATTATTAAGAGATTGGGTATAATTTTTGGCTTATCCGGAAGAGCTACACAAAAGTTTCCAAATATATAAAAAAATAAAATAAATTGGTAGATAGCCAGGATCCTATGTAGCCAATGCGATGTTCTTTGAGTTCTTATAAAAACGATTTGCCAGTAGGATAAAACGTTTTTTATTATTAACATATGAAAAAGTTACACCAGGGTTTTTATGCCACCCGATCATGATCTTTAAATTATCATTCACAATGACCCCTTTTTGCAGCCTCGTAAGTTAGAAAACATTACCCCTACCCTTTCCCGCATTAAAAAAAAATTAAATAGGTTCTTACTCTGAAGTAGGCATTAAGTTGTGTAGTACACGAAGTACACCAGGATCTGCCGGCATTCAATTCTAAATTTGACGTCTTCTGAGTTTTTCAAGCTGGGTTACACAGCAAATAAAATAAGAATTGACTGACAATTTTGACATCTTTCACAGACCTTAAAACGATTAGCCAACCGGCCAACAAGGATATCGCAACTGACGTCATCCGCTTTGCTTTGGGGTTTAGAAACCAACCTTTCGATTTCAAACGAAGAAAAAGAGCTCAAAACGGAATTAAAATCGAATAAGAAAAAAAATGGAGAAGGTTTTTGCAAAAAATTCATTGGCAATCTGACTTTATATAAAACATTTTATCCTTACGAACAAAAAGTTGAAGAAAATTCCCCAAATATTAAAATTTTGGTCCGAAAAATTTAAATAGGTTCTTACCTTGAATTAGGCACAGAGGCATTTAGTTGCGAAGTACAAGAAGTACACCAGGGCCTCTCGGCACTCAATTCCAAATTTGAAGTGTTCTGAGAGTTAAAACCGATTCCATCCTTAAGTGTCATGGTGCTTGTGTCAAGTTCGTCTGATGCTTGCGATTCCCGTTCGTCGTCTTCTCCGCTTGCGTCGCAGCTGTCATCTGGCCGGCCGGAACGTTCTTTGCAAAGCCACCTGTCAAACGTGACATCCTTAAATTAGTAAATTATCAAACCAATACGACAGATCAATACCTTCTCCACATAGGCCAATCAACTCGACCTTCGCCGCCATATTGACAGAAAACTAATGGATTTTTCGGTCACTTTTGAGTGAAAATGGCGGCAAAGGTGGATTAAAGGACACTAAATCGGTAGGAGTTGATCGGCCTGTATGGAGAGGGTACTGGACAGATATACCACCAAGTTAAAAAAAAATCAAAATTTACGTTTTACCATTGTTCAGTCAGCCTACAAAACCCTGTCAACTAATCAATAGATTCTCATTCTCTCAAATAATATATACGGCGCTATGGCTTCTTTCCCGACCTTTGAGGCAGGTGCGACAGCTGCTCAAATAAATTTTATTTTTAAATATTCTAATCCAATAATGATTCCTGCTGTAAGGAACCAACCAACTAACCTGTTTACTCTAGACATTTTTAAAGAGTTGCTCCTCTCAGTTGTTCTGCATTTGTCTGGGCTAATCAATTCTTCGGCCTTCTGTACAAGCATGCGTATAGTGTCTTCCGGTATACTTTTAGGTTTCGGTACGATATGTTCTTCCAAATCATCAATCCTGCAATTTTCATCGTTATTATCCATTGGTACTGTTTGTTCTGCCTCATCCACATCCATAGTTTTCGAATAAATCCATTCTTCTTCGGACGTTTCATCTAGGGTACTCGTATTACCTTCAATCATCATTTGGTGATTGAATTGATTAAAATGCTCGTCAATTCTTTCCATATCTGAATCCTGGGTATCAGTATCTTCGTGTTTGAAATAGTACGTTGCCAAATTCGGCGCTTTTTTGTTTGACTGGGTGTACTGAGATGTATCTGTACCGCTACCGGGTGGATACGTGGTACCGTCCAAAACGTCAATTCCGTTCGTTAGTTCAGAGCTGGGGTCGTTCATCACGCTGTCATTCGTTAGTAGTGTTGGAATTTCATCATCCTAAAATTAACAAAAAATACTAAACTAAGTAAAAATTATTAAGTTATTAGGGAATTATCAGAACACTTCAGTCGCTTAGGTATAAGTCTATAAGTCAGCACTAATTTTCACACTGATCACAGGCACAAGAGCAGTAAATACTGCAGGGTGGTCGCTCTCTACAACCGATTTCACAAATTTTTTGATATTTTGTTTTTCTATGGTAGAAAAGCATTTTTCGTAATTGAAACTTGTATGTGGCTCTTCCAGATAAGTCAAAACTTATCTCTACATTCCTAAAATTTTTGATATTTAGATCAGATTTTTGACTAATACCTGTTTGCGAAAACTGTCACAGTCAATTTCTATAAATATTAAAATGTTAACTGAAATTGGTAAACACAGATTATTACTCATTCTATATACTTTTAGGATACACAATAATAAATAGGATTCAATCATAAGAGACTGACAGTAAAGATTGATATACAATCGCTATTTTTTATCCAGTTTTTTAGGCCCACGAACTTCTTATTAAATTCCGGTGCCTTTCAAACTATAATTACTATACTAGGTCATTACTACACGTTTTTTAAATAGCGAAGTATAAAAAACTAGTCGGTCATGCCATGTTTTTTTTTACATGACCCATGAGGAAACGGTACAAAATTTTCGGCAGCTATAAAAAGGTTGTTCACCCTTTTTTAAATATGTTTTGATACTTGCTTTTATTAGAGCATTTCGAAAATCTTTGTGTCTAAAGTGGTAAGTTTAAAATTGGTTATTATTTAAGCAAAAAACATTTTAGCTACATTGTCAGTATCTAAAATTCAAACTAGTAAAAAATATATTAAAAATTTAACAACCAACACATAATTTTTTGATTGAATGTACAGGGTGAGCTAGAAATCGTGATCAAAGTTTGAAAAAAGGTATTTTGAAAAACCTATTTTGACGTCCCATGTTATTGGATTATTGCAACATTTTATTGAGCAAGTAAAGCAGTCCATTTTAATTTCGGCAAGTAACCTTAAATGCATACACATTTCCTGTATAAATATGATGCCATGACTGCCAAACATTTTGTGATGGTTAGCGCTTTTTAGCATTAGGTTGTTAGGTCACATTTTAGTTAATATAATTCAGTTTTGTTGGTTTTTTCTGTTTGTGTGCTAAAGCTATGACAGTCTGTGTAAAAGAATGATCGTTACTAACTACGGCTGTTAAAAATACCGTGTTTTAAACTTTTTTCTGACTTACTCTGAAAATATCAAGTCTATCTCAAACCCCAAAATCGAAAAAGTACAATTAGATTTTGGGCCCATTTTTATGAAACCTATATCTTGTTCAGGCACACCGTGGGCTACGCAAACACGCGTACAAAACAGGTCACTGATTGGAACAGAGATGCAATGCTTAACAAATCCACTGCTGATTTAGCCGGTGATGTTAACGTTAATATTTAAAAAATGTCCAGAATCTCTCCTGACATTGCATTGTTTGAATTAGTTGTGATCTCATCAAATTCCCGCAATCAATTTCGGGGTCCACAGTCTACTTTGCGTTAACATTAATTAAGTGGAGTTTCTCTGGTATTCAATTGATTTTTGTTAGCAAAGAGGTTCAAGCGCTCTCCTCTCAATTAATAAAAACTCAATTACTGAATTAGTTGTGATCTCATCAAATTCCTGCAATCAATTTCGGGGTCCACAGTCTACTTTGCGTTAACATTAATTAGGTGAAGTTTCTCGGATATTCAATTGATTTTTGTTAGCAAAGAGGTTCAAGCGCTCTCAATTAAACAAAACTCAATTACTCCTAGCAACATTATGGCGAAGCGAATTTTGCAAGTTTTTAACACTCACTTCCATTTTCACTAATATTTATTATTTCCTCTTAACAATCGTTTCATCTTACTTGTTGATTAATGGTGTCCGTCAAAGTCCATTAAACAAAACATGTTTCTGCATTATTTTGCATTATTATACAGATTATTAGCCAAACCTTTTTATGAATGGCCAGAAATTATTTTATTATTTTATTTGCAATAGACTCCGATCGTGGCAAACTGACCGGGCACTGATTTATTATAATAAATGGCAATTTATGGACAATTTAACATATTGGCATTGTTTTTGTAGTTAAGTTTGTTTTTATTCTATAAAATATTTTATAAATAAAAGTTAAAATAAAACTTTAAATATTAAAAACTTCTTCCAGACCAAGCTCGGGCTTAATGGTACCACGAATAGAAGCCGCATTAGAATCTTTGGATAGCAAGGCTTATCCGTTGGGAAATAAAACTTTTCACTTTTTGGTGTTTGATTTTTTAACTAATTTGGTTTATAAAAGATTTAGATTCACTTCCCCATGAACCCAAGGTCTCAACACAAAAAGCGACTAAATTAAATTGATCGTTTAACTCTCTATACTTATTTCGCTTTTGATCCTCTCCCATTCTTGCTGCCTCACCAGATTTATGAGATGTTTTATTGATGTAGGATGCAGCAAGCGTATCTCTACATGATGCATCCCACTGTAGACTGTTTTTCATAACTTGCAAAAATTCACAATAAAAGCGGATCTATCTGCTTAAAATCTTTTCTAAAAAAAGCCTCTATGCAAGAAAACTGGTTGCGTAACAAGCTTTTTATGTTAATTGTGTTTTTCCTTATTATGACCACAGACAATACCCTAATCAATAACCTTTTCATGGTAAATTATTATATTAAGCAAGTGGAATTTGAAAATTCCAAAAAGCCATTGCAATATTTTCAATTGAATTCCTATATATATATACTGTTGCTTTGCACACGACAAATTAGCTGAACTAACAAAAAGTTTGTGGTTAACTAATAATTGTAAAAATTCGAACAATCTACCAGAAATAATGAAGTTTAGCACATTTTTTAATATTACGATTTTTAAAATCTAGACACATAAAAATTAACACGTACTTTTTCTTTTTGCGTAAAACCAGACACTGATATAGATCTATCCGTCACAGTTCACTTATCATACTTTTTATGAAGAAAAAAAAATATATTTTTTGGGCCACATATTTTTGAAATCTACACGTTTATAGCTCTTAATCTAGCTAATGTTAAATTTCAAAAACCCCGCCAATTTCGTATGAAGTGAAATGTTTTCAAATTTAAATATGGTATAGGGGAGGGTCAGACAAATATTTTTTATCTTTCCCACCCCTCCCAATGGGTACAGGGCGAGCCAGAAAATAAGGTTAAAGTACAAAAATTGTCTATTTTGTACCTCACTAAATCCTTGTTTTTACGGAAACTATAAAATGGAGAAAAGTGAGTTTCAAGTATGTTGTTTAGTAAAGCACAACTAACATTTTTCGTATCTACACTTTAGCCCGTATTTATATAGGGATGATAAAAAGATTATTCATAAATGGTCAAAAATATTTCTAATGGTCTCTAGAGCAATAAAACAATAAATGGTTGTCAATTTCATGTGTATCAGTGGTGTACCAAAAAGATTTTTCTTGGAGGGGGGACGTTCTACCGACATAGTTACTACGTTTATTTCGACGATCCGATGCGGATTGAAACTCAAGTCGCTTGAAATTTTAATCCCTAATCTTGAGAGTTTATATCGCAGGATTAAAAGTTAAATCCTAAGCTAATCTCGAGTGTTTACCTGAAGATGGGATTGAAACATTGCGCATGCGCAATTTCGATGATTTTCTAACCTTAAAATGTTGTTTGTTGTCGTTTTGTAAACAAATTAAATTGAAATCAAGATGGAAAAAAGACACACTTGGAAAAAGGAGGAAACCATACATTAAATAATAAATCTTAAATAAATTTTAATTAAAAAAAACTTTTAAAGAACAAACTTTTATTAAATGCACTCAAAAGTAGAAAATAATTTTTTATCTTTCTTATACCATAATAAAAGCGATGGGCGCAAATTAAAAAATTTAACTTTAGGTACCGTATATCGGTCACATCGAGGATTCACCTAAGAAACAGTTGTATTACTCTATAACCTAAGAACATTTTCAAAGGCTTGGCAAGCACGGCAATCTCACCCGTTCCCAGCTTCTTTAGATGAAAGCCTTATGTTTATCATTCGAATAGAAGAAGAATTTAGTTCTTCTTTTGTAGTTCTCTCTTTGTCAACATAAAGTTAAAATTTTTAATTTGCGTCCATCGCTTTTATTGTTATAAGAAAGATAAAAAATTATTTTCTACTTTCGAGTACATTTAATAAAAGCTTGTTCTTTAATAAAAATGTATTTTTTAATTTTTAGATTTTTACCCTAAATCGTCCATTTTGAATCCGCCATATTGAAATAAACCCCTGTATGCCAATTTTGATTGAAATCGAACAAACTAAATATTTTTCCCCCTCCACTTCCCTCGAGGGAGGTGGATACCTGAGAATACCATATTATTGTATTTTCACCGGAACTATAAACGCATACCAAATTTGAACACAATCGGATGTGGATAAGTCAGTTAAAATTGGTTAGAAAAACATGACCGAAAATCGTCTTGAATGAGCCATATTGAATTTTTAAAATCTGATAAAAAATTCGTACTCCTTATCCCCAAAAGCCCCCGTATACCAATTTTGGTTGAAATCGGACAAACTTAGGTGTTTTCTCCCCTCCACTCCCCTCGTAGGAGGGAAGGGTGCCTAATAATGACATATTATTGTATTGTCACCGGAACTATAAAGGAATGCCAAATTTGAAGGCAATCGGATCTGTATAAGTTAGTTAAAATTGGTTAGCAAAAGATGACCAGAAATCGTCCATCTTGAATCCGCCATATTGAATTTTCAAAATCTTATTAGAAATTCGTTATCTCCATCCCCAAGTGCCCCAACACACCAAATTTCAACGAAATCGGGAGTCTGTACCCCCCTTCACCCCTTCGAGTAGGGAGAGCTGTCAATTTCATCACACTATATTTTTATGTTGTCACCGTAACTATATAAGCATGCCAAATTTGAAGCCGATCGGATGTCGGGAAGTTGGTCAAAATTAGGTTGCAAGATTCCACCTGAACAAACATATCTAGTTCGTTACATATATACATAGATAGATACATTGCAAGTTAAATAAAAGCTTGTAAAAAACATAACCAACAAATTCTCGGGTGGAAAGTTAGCAATTTCTTCTTCAAGGTCGACGGTAAGGTTAAACCGTCGAGCGCGTTGATTTTGGCGGATTGATTTGATTTGACTCAATCTAATCCAAAAAAATTCAGGATTGGATCGAAGTTTTCGATCCTTTAATCGCACGTGTTTATATCGGAGATTTAAGCGAGATTTATGACGCCAATCCGGATAGAGCTGTCGAAACAAACGTAGACAGTAGAACCCCCCCCCCCACCAAAAGTATTTTTGGTACTCCACTGCTTACATTAAACATGAAATTGACAATCATTTATTGTTTTATTGCTTCGAGACCATCAGAAATATTTCGCAAAAATAACGATTTTTCACCAATTTTGAAAAAAAAAATTTAAATAAAAAAGGGAGTTTCTCCAACAGAAAACTATTGGATTTTTGGCCTCCTCCACCAGTCGGGTTTTTTACTATGACGGATCGATAGCAAAAAAAAACAAACTTTACAAAATACACCGGACTACCACAAGAACACATACCGGGTGCGACCCGGAGACCAGACGCAGATACGTGTTTCACCCTTGTTAGGGATCATCAGTGCGACATAAGTTTTTATAGTCGAATAATATGAACGATTAAATCAGCAAGTCATGGACAAATGCTCAGCAAAACATTAGATAACAGAATGAGAAATAAATTACAAATGTCCACAGTGGAGTTAAATATAAATGAAAAAGAGTTTTCCCAACAGAAAACTATTGGATTTTTGGCCTCCTCCTCCAGTTCTACCACTGAGTGAGTTCAGACACAGTCCATCCACCAGTCGGACTTTTTACTATAACGGATCGACAGCAAAAAAACGAACTTCACAAAATACACCGGACTACCACAAGAACACATACCGGGTGCGACCCGGAGACCAGACACAGACACGTGTTTCACCTATGTTAGGGATCATCAGTGCGACATAAGTTTCTATAGTCGAATAATATGAACGATCAAATGAACAAGTCATGGACAAATGCTCTGCAAAAAATTAGATAACAGAATGAGAAATAAATTCCTAATGTCCACAGTGGAGTTATATATAAATAAAAAAAAGAGTTTTACCAACAGAAAACTATTGGAATTTTGGCCTCCGCCACCAGTTCTGCCACTGACTGGTTTTAGACACATTCCATCCACCAGTCGGGCTTTTTACTATGACGAATCGATAGCAAAAAAAACACAAAATACACCGGAGTACCACAAGAACACATACCAGGTGCGACCCGAACGTATCTGCGTCCTATATATCCTTACTACAAAAAAGTTATGTTCGTTTTTTTTGCTAATTGATTAAAACGATCAGTTCATCAAAGGAAAAAGAAACGTCAAACATATTAAAGCCATTAGTGCAGTTTATAATTTGCATTTGGCACTACAAAGTCTCCGTCTTTAACCAAACAAGCAATTTATTTAAACAATGTATGCAGACGAGCATTAACCTCTTTTTCAGGTGCGCGTAGAGGTCGAAAATTAAGTAGATTTCTATACACCTATTATTTTATGATGATCGAACATCAAAACTTCGAACTCAAATAAAAATAATTTTTTGACTTTTTTTAGATTTATCTGCCAGAAAAAGCCTGTATTGTTAAATAAAACACCATGTATATTATTCATTAAATCGGCCTGTCCTCCTGATGTCAAAAATTTCAAATACTTCCTTTCTTTCTTTGGTGGTTTGTGAGAAAAATGTCAAAAACCTTACCATTGGCATTATGTGCTAAACAGAGAACAATTTTAGTTGTAATCTCTTTCCAGCACATTATGCTTATATCAATGATTTTGGCAATTTTCTCACAAACCACTATAGATAAAAATAACTGAAGTCACAAACGGGAAATTTCTCAGTTGTTACGTGCCTCTACCCGCCTGCTCACTTCACAGTTCTATCTTTTCATGTCTTTCCGTTACTTTTTCATGTTTTGAGGTTAAAGACTTAAAAACCCAAGGGCCTGAATTTTTGAGCAGGGAACGACATTGATTTGTGTCGAATGATCCCACGTCGAACGCAGTTCGTATTCTTGAGCGTGGATCACTCATTCCATTCTATAAAAAAATTGGGTGTTCGCGCTCCCCTACTTCAAAGCCGGGGATCGATCCCATTTCTCAGACACGCATGCGCGTAAATTCTATCTTTTTAGATCTAAAATTAAGAAGAGGTTCCAAGAAAAAATCATGTTTTTTTGGGGGATGGGATCATTCCCCGGGATCGTTACTTCTATTGAAATTCAATAATTAGGCCCCAGCTGGCTACAAAACCGCCGCACTTCGGGGTTTATTCCATTTATAATTCACAGAATTGGGGGTTTCAACCCACCATAGAAATGAAAGGGTTTAAAGAATGGGCTTTAACCTGCGCAACCAGGATCAATAAGGAGGGCAGCCATTTGCAACTATGAGAGAAAAACAATTGATTGGGTGTATAACAAAATTAAGAATATACAAATGAATTAAATACAGTTTTTATGGTGTCGTTTCATTACATAAAAAATGGTAAACTTTTGTAATTTGTTCTTTAAGAACCAGTGAAGTGACAAATTTTTCGTTTGTGACGTCAGAAGTGCGATTTTGACGTCAGAAATGGAAAGTGAGAACTGTGAATTGAACAGACGGATAGGGGCATGTAACAACTGAGAAATTTCCCGTTTGTGACGTCAGAAGTGCGATTTTGATGTCAGAACTGCAAACTGAGAAGTGAACAGGCGGATAGGGGCCACCGGAATAATCAGGAAGAAAAGGCTAATTCAAAAATGCAGTAATGTCTAGGGTGTTTTTTAAAAATATAAACCTGGTGTCTAAATTTGACATTTGAAATGACAGCATCTAAAGTTCAAAATATAATGAGACACCCGGTACCTCACTACAAAAAAAGTTATGTTCGTTTTTTCCGTTAATTGATTAAAACGATCAGTTTATCAAAGGAAAAGGAAACGCCACACCCATAAAAGCCATTAGTGCAGTTTATTATAATTTGCATTTGGCACTACAAAGTCTCCGTCTTTAACTAAAAAACTAATTTATTCAAACATTGTATACAGACGAGCATTAACCTCTTTTTGACGCGCGCGAAGTTGGAAAATGAACCAGATTTCTCCAATCCCATTATCTTATGATTGAACATCAAAAACTATACGTTTTTTTTTTAAGTACGAGATGGACTGGCAAATCTTTTAAAACAACAAAAGATATACAGGGTGTAAAAAAAGTCATATAACATGGAGGTCAAAAGTCCTTTTGTTTTCAATATGGAGTTCAAGTACAGATCAAAGTGCGCATTTTTTTGTTACATCTTGTTTGAACATAAAAAAATTCGAAATTTTTTAGAGTAGCCAATCATAATAAGGGTAATAATTAAACATAAAAATAGTTCGTAAACAAAAAATGGTGGCAAAATTTTAAAGAAAATACTTGTTTTTTTGGTATCGGGTGTCTCACTATATTTTGAACTCGCTTAATACGAGAAATCGAAAAAAATCTTTGAATGCAAAAAGCTAACGGTCATTACGAATGATAAATTTAGACATTAAACACCCTATATATCAATAGCCAATAGTCAAACTTACAATAGCCAGATTAAACATTACTTTTGGAAAAATGCACATATTTATTTCAGTTTTCGTACTGGTAATGATTTATTCTTAAGGATTTTGATTAAAAGTCAAACTTTCCATGAAAAGATTTAATTTTTAATTAAGTTATTGCTTCTAACGTAATTTTTACAAATCTTTTACTAGTTAAAAATCAACATATTAGACTTAAAAAGTTATTCTTGTCACCAGAAAATTAAAGCGAATTAAACAGAAGTTAGCACAGTTTATCACTTTGCATTCATTTAAGAACATTTCACAGCATGTGCTGAAAATTCCTACCGCCTTGTTCCATACAATAATAGAGATTTTGCTCAAATCGGGCTTTCACGTTTGCCAGCATCTCTGGAGTGATGGCTCTACATTCCTCAATTTGTCTAAATTTCTGGGTGGGGTTGGTAAACTTTTGACTTAATGTGGCCCCATAAAAAATAATTTAATGATGTTAGATCTGGGGAACGCGGCAGCCATTCCATAAAATCTACGTACCCGAGCACAAAAAATTAACTAGAAAGGTAGATGCTCAAAAAAACCAATTTTAAATCTGCACATGTAAAGCATGACAACAGATATCTCAAAAACTAATCGACCGAATTTCGAGAAAATATGGCGTCATAAAGACAATAAAAGCCCCTTAAACACAAGGTGCGACTCGACCCATGTCCCCTATTTAAAAAATAGGCCTAAAAGTCACCCCTCACAAAAATACCAGAATTGCCAAAAAGTTTCCTCTTGCAAACAAAATCGACGTGTCCGAGTATTTTTCTAAAAACGTACGATAAATACAAGAAAACGCCTCTGTTTCGTTTTCGTTGGGACACCCTGTATATAGAAATAACGTGTTTGGTATTTTTAAAATCAGGAAAGAAAAGCCGATTTAAAAATTTAATAATAAATAGGGTGTTTCATTTAAGAATACAAACTTGCATTTGCAATGGACAATTAGCTTTTTTGGTCAGGCAAATCTAAGACAACTCAAAAAATTATAAAACTTTAACAACGGTGGTTTAACACATTTAAGGTGGGATTTACTAAAAGGGTTTAGTCTATTTTAGAACGGTCCTATGTTTAAGTGAAATTTTTGGTTTTAAGCATTTTAAACCAACCCTCCTTGAGTTTTGGACATAGTTTCATTTATAAAAAGAATTTTAATAAATTCATTTATTGAATAATCATCGTAACACAATCTTTTGTTGGATTTAAGAAGAAAGTTTCAATTTAGAAAAAAAGAAAATTAAAAAATTTTAACCCACGCGGGGTTTAAATAGTAAACACTCTGTAGAACAAATTAAAATTGGGGTTATATGTCAATCTAATTAAAACTTACCCTTCTTAATTAATTTTTCCAATTAATATCTAATGTCACACAACGATTTAGATGGGTAATAATAAAATAAGGAGTAGATTAATTTTGTATTTATTTAAAAGGTGTTTTTATTTATGAAATTTATTAAAAAAACTTAAATGCAAGATTTGTTTACATTTCTGTCACTGTCAAAATGTCAGTTTCAAAATATCATCTGCTTTCAAATCCAAAACAGCGAGTTCGGATCTCTTACCTCTGCTTGCACCAACCTCTACTGATAAAAGCTACAGCTTTAAAAATGAGTGGGCTTCTAGTAAGGAAAGTTTTCTTAACTGAGCTTTTAGATAACCTCAATGTTTTAATTTCAGTTTGTAAATAAATTAATATAGTTGTGTTGGGTTTTTTGTTTGGCACATTTTTCGTGCATAATCAGTGACCTTCACTTATGTTTGTTGTGCCTCGTAGGGCCCTCAAATTTTTTTTTTTGTGCTGAAAACGGGTTCAAAATATGACGTTTTTCTGGAAAAAATTGGAAGTGTTTTATTGATTAATGAACAACTTGGGATATTAAATAAGGTAAATTAATCCTTGTAAAAACGGTTACTTAGGGAAATTATGAACACAATTATTACCAGAAATGAACAAACTTATTACCAGAAAAGATTTGTGGCGTAGAGGGCAAAGGGTGAGGGAATAAATCGGAAAAAAGTTTTTCCCCGACCAAGATTTGAACCCGGGACCTCTAGAATACCAGTCTAATGCTCTACCAACTGAGCTACCGAGGAACTGGGGTTTTAACTGGCTATTCGGAAATCCTTTCGTCCGATTCATTTGTTAGTAGTGGGGAGATCTTTGAAGCCTACTGCGGCTTTAGAAACCTAGACATGTTATAAAGACAAGGGGGTACACATTCACGATTATTCGTCATACGAAACTTCTATTTATCTATCAACCAACGATACACGACATATAGCGTTTTATTGAAGGTGTCAGATGTCGAATTTCCAACTAATAATTTCAGCCAAACATATTTACAAAATGAGGGGAAAATTTAGCGCCCTAATAAATTTACAGAAAAAATTTGTGGCGTAGAGGACAAAGGGTGAGGGAATAAATCGGAAAAAAGTTTTTCCTCGACCAGAATTTAAACCCGGGACCTCCAGAATACCAGTCTAATGCTCTACCAACTGAGCTACCGAGGAACTGGGGTTTTAATTGGCTATTCGGAAATCCTTTCGTCCGATTCATTTAGAGGTGGTCTAAAAAATCACCAACTTTATAACCTCAAACACAGATAATTAAGCTATAATGTGCCAAAATTTTGAGGTATTCACCATTTGCCATTTTGAAACCTGTCAAAAAAAATTAGTTTTAGGGCATTTTCTTCTAAAATATGGTATATTTCGACAAAAAAACAGTTTTTCAGTGCTATTTAGCAATAACAATACAAAATAATCAATACATATAAATATTTAGACCTGTGGGGGGTGCTATTTTAGATCTTAGTAAATCCCACTGTTAAAGTTTTTTTTGCGATCTTTTGCATTAAACGAGTTACAAATATAATGAGACACCCGGTACTAATTTTAAAACAAAGTAAAAGGGCCCTTTTCAATTTATTTTCAATTAAAGACAGGTTCAACAAACCGTCTTTTACGTCTTCTCGTAATTAAAAAAGCTAAGCGCTTCTGAAAACGAACGGCAGCACAGCAAGCAGTTTCATGGTGTTCTGCCATTCGTTGTGAGAAGCGCTTGGTGTTTTTAAACACGAGAATACGATTAATAATAAGGGGATACCCAAGGTAAGGCAAATATAGGTACTTTTCAAATTCAAATCGGTCCTGAAAACACGTAAAAGAAAACGCGACATTTTTTGAACTTCCGAGAAAGTTTTTGTGGAAAGTTTAACAACACAAACTGATTTGAGAAACCGATTGTATTTTATTTTTAATTAGGAAAATTTTTAGCATGCAGGAAGGAACAATAACTTCTCTATCGTACATCCGATTTATTAAGATTCTTCTAAATGTCTTTGCTTGTTAAAAGAAGAAATAATGCGGGCCCAATAAAGTTCTAATTAATCTAACTAATCTAATAGAATTTAACCTTAGATTGCTTAGTTTTAGTAGATGGTAGTTTATAGTTTAGTGTTGTTATGAATTATTTTTTTGGTTGGTTAGGATGTTTTACTTTCGTGTGCTTGTACAGGGGGTTTCACAACTTATATCAGAAATTTTTAGAGCGTATTAAGTGCCCTACAAGTAATACAAATATATAGGGTGGGCCAAAAAAAAACGGGACTTTTTTGATTTTCTATTACTTAAAAACTAATTGTCCGATTTTAAAAGGTTTGGACATTTTGAAAAGCCAAGACATCGGAATTTTGGAATCTGATGTCAAAATTGACATTTCGTATAAATCCAAGATGGCGGACAATTTTAAAAAATAAGAATTTTTGATCCCCCTGCAAGTTTTTTGTGTGCACCATTGGTGCAAAAGTAAAAATATATTTCGAGAGCTATGTCCTTCCTAGTTTCCTGATGTATCGCTTGTTAAAATCGAATAAGAAATAAGGCAGTTATAAATTTAATAACTTCTGGTAAGCCTAATTTAGCCCAATAAAAAAAGCATCAGCTGCTTGGCTATGCTTTTCGATGAATATTTCCGTTTTTAATAGCGCGCATTTTGAAAAGCCAAGGTTTCAAAATTGACATTTTGTAAAAATCCAAGATGTCAGACAATTTTAAATAGTAGGTTGTTTTGAACTCTCCTGCAAATTTTTGTGTGCGCCACTGGGTTAAAAGTTAAATTTACGTGTAGAGCCTCATCATTTCCGTATCTACCATTGTGTCGCTAATAACGATCGGCTAAGAAGTAACAAAGTTACAATTTGTTCAATTGGATGCCTTTGGTAACTAAATTCAGTCAGGTCAAAAAAAACATCACTTGAATTTGATGAGAAACGCACTCAAATAACTTAATGCATATTTTTCTCACTTCTTAACCGATTTTTACAAACAACACATCAGAAGACTCGAAACTGATGAGGCTTTACACGTCAAATTGAACTCTTGCACCAGTCGCGCACACAAAAAATTCGCAGGGAGGTCAAAACAACCTACTTTTTAAAACTTTCCGCCATCGGATTTTTTTTAAATGTCAATTTGGCCAAAAAATTCATAAATTTTACAACCTTGGCTTTTCAAAATGGTCAGCTCTATTAACCACGGACAAACACATCGAAAAGCATAGCCAAGCAAAAAGCTTTTTTGTATTTGACCCAATTACGCTTACCAAACGCACTTATTCGAAAAATTTATAACTTTCTTATTACTTACCCGATTTTAACAAGCGATACATCAGTAAACTAAGGAGGAACATGGCTTTCGAAATATATTTTTACTTTTCCACCACTAGCGCACACAAAAAATTCGCGGGGGGGTCAAAACAACCTACTTTTTAAAACTGGCCGCCATCTTCGATTTTCTTGAAATGTCAATTTTGCCAAAAAAGTAATAAATTTCAAAACTTTTTTTTTATTTGACTTGAATTAGGCTTATGAAACGCACTTATTTGAAAAATTTATTACTTTCTCATTTCTTACCCGATTTTAACAAGCGATATATCAGTAAACCAGGAAAGAACATGGCTTCCGAAATATATTTTTACTTTTGCATCAGTGGCGCACACAAAAAATTTGCAGATAGGGTAAAAAATACCTATCCTTTAAAATTGTCCGCCATCTTGGATTTTTAAGAAATGTCAATTTTAACATCAGATTCCAAAATTCTCATGTCCTGGCTTTTTAAAATGACCAAAATTTCGTACAGGTAGTTTTTAAGTAATGCACAATCAAAAAAGTCCCGTTTTTTTCTGGCCCACCCTATATATAAAAAAAAACGATTACGCTGTTTCAAAAGCCTCTTCAAAAATGTTTCAATCAGGGAAATGCAAATATTTTAATGGTAAGTATTACAGGCGAGGGGCAACTCATATCCAATGCTAAATTTTTTTTTAATCTTTTTGTGAAATATACAGTGTGATTTATGAAAATATTGCATAAATAGAAACGGTCATATCTCGGAAACCAATAAACATATTTACATTAAATCTGGCACACATAAGGAACGTCAAAAGCCACTTCTATCAGTGTATAAAAAAAAATTCCAGGTCCAGGTTTTGTTAAAAACAACAGCCTGTATACTGCAATTTGCAAATTACGGTATTACCACATAGAACCTAAATGATGGTGCTATAATACCCTTAGATTGTGTTTAACGCGTTAAGTCTCAGTTTTTTATAAAAAAAAATAAAAAATCCAAATTCCAATCCTGAGATATTAGGGTTACAAATACTATCACGTTATAAATTACTAAAAACGTATTTTTAGGTTAAAAATAATTTAAGCATAAATAAATCAACACCCATCCTAACCAAGCAAAAAACAGGCAGGTACAGGGCCTGATTAACACTTTTTAATTTATTTTTATAAAATATACAAACACATTCTTTTAAATTATTAATAAACCCTATTTTAATTTGACATGCGTTTTCGGCATTGGTTTGGAAGTCGTAGTCAAATAATTAAAATTTCAGGCCCGGACTAGTATTTACTGGATTTTATTTGTTCTTATTGCAAAACAACATTTTTTTGTACTTCATTTGGAGATTTTGATATCAGAACATACAGGGCAAAAGATGTCGCTATCGTATTTTTTTTATTGATCATCATCTAGAAAACCGATCAAAGATTACAACCACAGGGGTAATGTACGGGGTGATCTACCATAAATGCCACCGCCACTTTTCTTTGTTATAAGGCATGCTTAAAAAGTGTTTGGTACAAAATCTGTATACATTTTTCCAGCCTTTTACAATATGTATGCCAAAGTTGTGTGTCATTGCAAATGTCAAATTTCGATGTAAGGTTTCTTATTTTAAATAAAACATCCTATATTTTATCGAATTTCTAAATTACTCGTTTTCTTCCGATTTCAAGAACTTTTTTATAGCATGCATAACATTGTATGCATAATGCATTTATGGTAGATCAGCCTGTACATTATCCCCTGGTTGTTGTCTTGGGACGGTTAGATAATAATCAATTTAAAAAAATATTTATACCAACATCCTTTGCCTTGTATGTTGTGATACCATACAATATCTCTAAATAAGGTACAAAAAAAATGTTTTTTTCCCAAAAATGACAAATAGAACCAAATAAATATTGGTCCGGGTCTGAAATTTTAATGATTTGACTATGACTTCAAATCAATTCCGAAAACTGATTTCAAATTAAAATAGGGTTTAATAATAAATTAAAAAATATTAATCCGGCCCTGTACCAGCCTGTTTTTTTTTCTTGGGTAGGGTGGGTGTTAATTTATTTACGCCTAAATTAGTTGTAACCTAAAAATACGTTTTTAGTAATTTAAAACGTGATATTTTTTGTAACCCTAATCTCTCAGCATTGGAATTTGGATATTTTTATTTTTTTTATAAAAAAACTGAGACTTAACGCGTTAAATACAATCTAAGGATATTATAGCACCATCCTTTAGTTTTTATCTGGGAATAAGAAAATCGGCAAATTGCAGTATACAGGGTGTTGTTTTTAACAAAAATATATAATACTAAATTTTTTTTAGGCCGGACCTGGAATTTTATTTTTTTATACATTGGTAGAAGTAGCTTCTGGGGCTCTATTTGCCAAATTTAAAGTAAATGCGTTTATATGTTTCCGAGATATGTCCGTTTTTATTTTTGCCATATTTTCATATATCACCTGTATATTTGACAAAAAGACTCAAAACAAATTTTAGCATTGGTTAGGAGTTGCCCCTAGCCTGTAATACTTACCATTAAAATATTTGCATTTCGTCGTGAATCACCTTGTATTAGCCAGTCGTACAACTTACATAAGAAAATTCTCGGCAGCGGGGCGTTTTTGGGATCCCTTAAAATCATTAGAAAAACGAATCGGTGTGATAACGTGCACTTTAAATCTAACGAAAAAACAGGAGTTTTCTGTACTCGAACATCCTGATCTTCGACTTGTCACACAGAGGGTGGAAACATTCGTTCTTTTAAATGTGCAGTACAGCGCCTTGGTTGTTTTGCTTTTGCTTGTAGACGAAACTTGCATACAGATGGCATTGTAAATGTCTATCGCAGGATCGATGCTACGTCAGGCAGCTACTGCTTATGCAGTGGGTACTCTTCTTGGATGTCGGAGGTTCACACAGAGGGTGTCATAATCGGTACTCGACAGAAATTCTCTGCGCTTTGCCGATAAGTCCCTAATAAGGACGAAATGGCGTCGTCCTAGGTTCCCTCCGTCTGAGAAGTCAAGATGTTCATTTTGCACTAAGTACAAAAAACTCCTGTTTTTTCGTTAGATTTAAAGTGCACGTAACCTCGCATATGATTTTTTCAGGATTGTATAATGAAAATGTCGCGAATTTCCGTTGGCGGACACGTTTGAAGTGGTCACAAAAAAAACCGCCCCGCTAACGAGAATTTTCGTATGTAAAAAGTTGTCTGGAACCGAGAATTATTTTGGTTATCGGCCATTCCACTAATAAACTAACGCTTTTTACAATTTTTATTAAGTTTAGTTAGTAAGCTAGTTATGTTTGGCACAAACCTTTTATTCCGATCAACTTCAAATTTGGAATGCGTTTAGAGTTCCTGTCAGTGTTGCCAGATCTTGTGAAATTTCACTAGATCTAGTGATTTTTTTGTAATTTAGTGATTTAGTGAAAACTTTTATAAAAATTCCATATTCTATTTTCTCACATTAGTACTTACGTGCCCATTTTACTATTTTTATATTTTCATCTTATTATTTTTTTATTTTAAATTAATCCTAAAAGGTAAATAAAATATAAAAATCCTGCAAAAACAGTAGATAAACTGTATCTAGGTCCAAAAGCAGCTGTAGGTTTAGAAGTAAATAAACTACATCTCAGATTAGTAAATAACTAGTCTGAGAACTACACCAATCCAGGCTCCACTTATTTCGCCTAAAATGCCTAAATTATTTTATTGAAGCTGTAGATCAAATTTATAAACGGTTCCCTTTCGATTTACAAGGAATAAAAATTCTTAAAAAACTTGATTTTTTAAATTCCAAAAATTTTAAAAATATAGAAACTGTTGAACCGTTAGCTGCACATTTTTCTGAAGAATTCATAGATATTAATTTATTACATAGAGAACTTAGACAATTAAAAAATGCGGATATAAATATTGAAATGGATGATATTACGTTTGGGCAAAATGTGGCAAGTGTTAAAACTAGTTAATTTTTTATTTACTTTGCCACACAGTAGTGCTTGTATTGAAAGAAATTTTAGTGTTGTAAATACAAAGCTAAGGAATAGGCTGTCTATTGATACAGTGGCAGGTATCCTTAGATCGAAAAGTTTTATGTCATCTTTAATACGTACGTGGTATATTTGTCTGTTTATTATTATTTTTGAAATTTAGCTCATTTTTTTGTGATGAAAGAAAATAAAAATAGTTTAATTTAAATTTAGTCACCCACCACCCCCGTTAACAAAAGTTTTCTAGGAGCCAGCAAAGCAAATATAAGCCTAGTGAAATTCTAGTGATTTTTTAAAACTTCATCTAGTGAATTCTTAAATTTTGATCTGGCAATACTGGTTTCCGTGACTACGTTGTTGGAGGGGGTCGTTAGGGGGCCTGGCATATTTCAAAATTCCAAAATTCATAACTTTTGAACAAATGCAGCTACGAATATGCAGTTTTCAGTTTTAAATATTTTCCAATTTTAAAGATATGTTAGTGAGGGGAATTTAAGGGTATGAGAGAGAGTTAATATTTCCAAAGCTGCTACGAATATGAGATTTGGAGGGGGAGGTGGTTAAGAAAGTGATATTATGAGGTTGAAAGTCGTTTTCCATGGGAGTGAAGGGGGATTTCGTTCAAAATTATTATATAGGGGTTTTTGGCGTTGAAGAACATGAATTTTTACAAGGGCGAGGGGGCTTTTTAAGAAGTCCGATTTAGTTCAAAATTGATGTCCGGGGATTTTTAAGAAAGAGAACCTTTAACAGCTCCCATCTCTTCAAAGGCGAACGAGGGGAGGGCATCTAACTATGGTTTCTGAGGTCGGGTATTACGAATATCCATTTAGAGTTAAAAAATACTAAATTATCAAATACATTAAAAGTGCATGGATAAGGTAACTAAAAATGAAGTAAATTTAAGTAAAAAAATATTATTTTATAAGAAGGTTTTATGAGCGGCACTAAAAAGTTAAAAATTATTATGACCTCAGAAAGCTAAAATTTTATTTTCAACTTTTTAGTGCCTTTTATAAAAGCTTGTTATTAAAAAACATTTATCACTTAAATTTACTTATATTTATTTTCTTTGCGCTTTCTTTACGAGAACAGAGTCGGATTCATACTCTGGTTTCTTAATATTCTCATGTCATTCACTTAATTTTATTTCAACTATAATTGGTCAACTATTTATGCTCGCTACATTAAGTTGTTATTTTGTTATGGACATATACACATTGGTGACACTAATATCACACAAAGAGAAAAAGTATTGTATACCGGGTGTAACAAGGGATAGGTACGGCAACTTAGTGCCTTTATTTTTAAGAATAGAATTCTGAAATTTTGGAATTTAACGAACTGGTAAAAGCTTAAAACCGTGTCCTATTGACACTTGTCAAACTGTTACAGTTTCTAGGAAAATGAGGTTAACTTTTGATTTTTAAATGAAACACGCTATATGAAGAAATATTCTCACAAAACACATCTTTAACACGATGAGAAAATCAAATCAAAATGTTTAATTCGTATATTTTTATCGATTGAAAACTGTCAAAACATTTAACTGACGTTTTGCTCGCTGACATTTTGCTAATTTTGGACGAGAGCCCGTACCTTCTGAAATAAAAAAAGCCTTCTACCTCTATAAACGCTTAAAATACCAATTTCGTCCATCTTTAAAACATTTTCTATACCTTTCTTCACCCCCCCCCCTTTTAAATAAGGTAACAAATACTTTTTATTTTATTTAGTTGTTTTATTATTTTCTTTATTATTTTCAGTTACACATGATACGAAACGAGGTTTCTAACTCTCTCCTCCCCCCTCGTAATACTTTTACCTACTTCTCCATGTCGCCGTTACTTAATTTATAGACGCCACGCGTTGCAATAGATGACATCACCGGATAAATCACAAAACCGCGCAAGATCACCAAAGACAAAACAAAAAATAAGCAAATCCTCAACAAACCAAAAAATGCATTTTTGTGTTTGCGCGGTTTATTCTGCGCGGTTAAAGTCTTGGAACTTTTATTATTAGTATTTTTACATACGCTTTTCTTTTTACGCTGTCCCATACATTATTATATATGAAGATGGGCATGCACTTTTTTACTTGCTTAACAGCACAAGCATTAATGGTATGGTAATGTGGTAAACTTTATCGCGGGAGTCATTTAGAGCATCTCCATTTAACGCGAAAAATAACAGCGCACAGCGGTTATAGCACAAGATTTATGCTGTGAAAAATTGCTTTTTAAGATACCGAGCTCTAGCAGGTACCGCGGAAATTCAAACTCATTTTTTTTTTAATTTTTAACTATTTATTAACTACATGATACCATACCTTATGAATTAAAAATGAATATATTTGTTAAAGCGGCTATGATATTCGTTTTTGTTTGTATACCGAACATAACAAAGAAAACGAGATCCCAGGACAAATATGCCTGAGAGAGATGGAGAGACCAAGACTAGTGAGCGAAGTCACCCAAAAAATAATGAACTCACATTCAATTTAGACGTTTAAAAATGCTGGATCGGCTTTTAATTTTGTGTATTTTTATTTACAGAGCTTTTACCTCTCTTCCACTATTTTCCAATGAGCTATATAAACTTGAAATTTGGTAGGTATGATTCCGATAGCAATACAATTAAAAATTGGAAAAAATTAAAAATAGCAAACTTAAAAAAATAAAATAAAATGGCGGGCTTTCTTAATTACAAGTATTTTTGAATTTTTGACTCAAACTTAAAAATGGCGGATCCAAAATAGCGCACATTCTTATTTATAAATCGACTTTGCTCAAAGTTTGTGGTGTGTAAATACAATCTTGGACTTACACTTTAAAAAAATCGACATGGCGGACTTTCTTATTTATAATTCGATTTGTCTCAAACTTAAAACCCTGCGGTGCTTACACAATTTTTGACTTAAACTTTAAAAAATCAAAATGGCGCACCATTTTTAACAAAAACATGAAAAAATTAAAAATGGCTGATCCAAACTGGCGCAATTTCTACTTTGGAACTCGATTTGTCTCGAACATGAAAGTTTGTGGTGTTTAAGGTCGCTTAATACATTTTCGACTTAAACTTTAAAAAATTAAAAATGGCGGATACAAAATGGCGCACTTTCTTATTTATAAACCGATTTGTCTCAAACTTGAAGGTTTGGAGTGTTTAAGGTCATCCAATTATAATACATTCTTGGACTCAGACTCAGAATAAAAATTGCAGATCCAAAACGAGGCACTTTCTTATTTATAAACCAATTTATCTTAAACTCAATGCAAGAGAGGGTTGGTGTCTTTGAAAATTCATAACTTTTAAACCAAAGCTGCTACGATTATGCAGTTTCAGATTTCTATAGTTTCGTAATTTTGGATCCCTGATCAACTGTCTTACGGTATCAATAACAAAATGGCAAAAAATGTTCCAAAGACCCTCTATTATAATCAACACTCACGGTAATAAACTAAACGAAATCGAAAATTTTATGAATGCGGCCCTGGCCATACTGTGATTAGTGTGGCCAAGTATCTAGGAAGAAACAAAAAACTAAACGTAAGACTGAAAATTCTCGTTGACAGTTGACGTGAATCAATGTGTATCAATTCCGGGTGGAAAATTCTGTCAAATACGATACGCTGCCGCAAAACGCGTTGTATTACGAGAAGTATACTGGACATATAGTCTGGCTTGAATTGTTTGTTAAGAACATAAGTAATAGTATGCCCGTTAAGGACGATGATTTATTTAGTTTTTTAGACTTTCTCTGGTAAAAATGCGAGACAAATGCGATGTGTGGTGAATCGGTAATGTCGCACGCCTGACAAATTTATTACTTTTACGTCTTTTAATAAAAATTATATCATTAAAAATGCTCTCACACACGCACCACAAGACATAGTTACTGCAAGGTTTATTATGAAGATTAAGTACTACTTTCCCATTTTAATTTTGGTCACTTTTTTGACATCGATATCCATAAAAAACTTTGAAACGCAATTATCGAAATTATCCTGCTCGGAAAAGAGATTATCACGCTTGAAGAAAGCAAAAAATTTCTCGGATTGCACATAAATCAAAACTTAGATTGGTCAAAGCAAATATCAGAAGTGTGCAAAAAAATCCTTAAGAGTAATATCTCAATATTTAAGCAAAGATATTTTAAAAACTATATGGCGTGATATTCTGGGGAAGGAACAGTGACTCTCGAGAGGGCTATTAAACTTCAAAAGTCAGAAGCGATCTGCTCGTATTCTGTCTGATATAGGATACATAGATTCTTATAGAGGTGAATTTAGAGGACTCACAATTTTGAACCTGCCAGAAATAAAGAAAAGTTTGATAGTTTTGTACCCAAACATTGCTTTAACAGCAGGTACCAAGGATACATTGTACCTTCACATAGACTGACAAGGACTGAAAAAGGTCCTCAATATTTAGCAATTATATTCTTTAATGATCTTCCCAATGAGGTGAAATCTGGGGTAAATCTAAAATGTTTTAAGAAATACATTTTAAATCTGTTGGTTAAAATAGAGCCATATGATCACAATGAATACTTTGATTCCTCAAAAGACTGATTTGACTAACCTTTTTAAGTTTTTTAATGTAATGTTAAGTGTTAGCGAAATTATTAAAAGTGTTTTTTGAGCGTCTCTAAATGTTTGTTTTTTAAAATTTTTTAGTGGTGCTAGTAAACATTTTTTTTTGGATGTATTTATTTTATCAAATGCTTTTAAATAGGTGCTTGTTTTGCAAGTGCTATATTAATTTTCTTTTTTTTTCAATCCATTAATTGTTAGAAATTGTATTTTTTGAATAAAGAGATTTTTGACTTTGACATGCAAATTTTGGAGATTTTTTTCTAAATATTTTTTTAATTAATGCGGGTTTCTTTATGAATCTATCAAGAAGATCTCATTGTTTTTTTATCTTTATCACATGATTTTAATAACTGTCCGCAAATAATTTAATTATCACATATATTTTTTTTTATTATTATATGTTTTTATTGTCGTTAATTAAGCATAATAATATATCTACCAGTTTTAAATATATATACAAAAATAACGACAAACGGCAAAGTTTGCATCTCCATATGGGTACCCTATATGTTAAAATTTTTAAAATGTAGAATTAGTTTCTGAGATATTTACTTTCAAAGTCGCAGGGGTCAATAAAAAAATCGCTTTGTTTTAAACTATAATTTTTTTTGAGAAATCCTGGAGAACGTCGACTTTATTTTGTCAATACCTTATTTTAAAGCTCTTTTAAATGCTTTTACAAACATGTTAACATTTTTAAAATATAGCTATTAGTTTTTGAAATATTTACTTTCAAAGTAGCATGGGTCAATAAAAAAATCGTTTTTTATTAAATTATACTTTTTTTTTGGGATATAATGGAAAAAGTCGACTTTGTTTTTGTCAATAACTTATTTTAAAACATGATAAAATTTTCAAAATAAAAGTTGGTTTTTAATAAATTATAATTTTTTTTGGGAAATCCTGGAAAACGTTGATTTTGTTTTCGTCAATACCTTATTTTAAAGGTCTTTTAAAGGCTTTTACAAACATGTTAAAATTTTTAAGATGTAACTATTAGTTTTGGAGATATTTAGTTTCAAAGTTACATGGGTCAATAAAAAAGTCGTTTTTTATTAAATTATAACTTTCTTTTGGAAAATCCCGGAAAACGTCGACTTTGTTTTTGTCAATATCTTATTTTAAAGGCCTTTTAAATGCTTTTACAAACATGTTAAAATTTTTAAAATTTTTAAAATGTAGTTATTAGTTTTTGAGATATTTACCTTCAAAGTTGCATGGGTCAATAAAAAATTGTTTTTTTATTAAATATTTTTTTTTGGGAAATCCTGGAAAACGTCGACTTTGTTTACGTCAATACCTTATTTTAAAGATCTTTTAAATGCCTTTGCAAACATGTTAAAATTTTTAAAATGTAGCTATTAGTTTTTGAGATATTTACTTTCAAACTTGCATAGGTCAATAAAAAATTGCTTTTTATTAAATTATATTTTTTTTGGAAATCTTGGAAAACGTCGACTTTGTTTTCATCAATACCTTATTTTAAATGCATTAGCAAACATGTTAAAATTTTTAAAATGTAGCTGTTAGTTTCTGAGATATTTACCCATTTTGTAAATGATATTCACCCCTTAAAAAGGAAGCATACCACAAAAATTTTAATATAGCTGTTTTTTTTTACTTTTTAGTTTTCGAAAAACCTTGTGTGGTACTTTTTAAACGAGACACCCTGTATAGTCGTTGAGAAAGTTCATTCTTCTTAACAAAAAAGCAATATTTAAACAAAACATGAAAACCACAGTTTTATTAGCGTCACGCTGGCACAAACTTCAGTCAAACCAAAACTAAATAATTTAAAACCCTATTAACTCTACTAACGCAATTAAATTATGCAATTCTCGCCATCTGCGCTTTTTCATACCGGAAAAATATTTTAAATTGCATTTATTACTATTTATTATACATAAAAAAATTAAATCAAAAAACTACTCGACTGCCAGATCTAAATAGGGTTTAGTAGAGAATAGAGAAATGTTCATGCCGTCACATGCCGCTAATTGAGTTCGTTAGTGCCACTATATTGTAACGAATGACCAAAAAGGCATTAAATTAGTCAAAAATCAAGAATCGGGGGTTTACATTTACCACTACTATTATAAATCGATGGCTTGGGACTGCAAAACATCTCTTAATTATTCTGTACTAAACTGGAAGTGGATTAGTTATTTTTTAATTTGACCTTTTCCAGAAAGATGGCACTAGTAGTAACAGAATGTAACGAAATTTGGATTTTAAGAAAATATATTTTATTTTCTAATTAATAATAAAAATATATCTTCTTCCAGAATATACTGCATTTTAAAAACACCAAATTTACGTAACCTGACGCGATCCCGAAATAAAATAAAAATGCAATGCCAGTGTAGTTAACAGATTCCATTGCCCCCACCCAATGAAGAAATTATCGTGTAGTGCTGCCAAAAACTATCGATTTTTCTTGAAAATTATGTTTTTTTAATAAAAAATACGGAATTCTTATTTTAATTTATTTTTGATCGCATACAAGAAAACAAACAACAAAAAATAACACAAAAACTTTAATCTATCCGGGCAATCGGTATAGAAATCCATAAAATCTGCGTATAACCGGGGACGACCAAGAGGGGTCAGCACTGATTAAATGAAATAAAATAATTTTAATCTAAAAAAAAAACTGGGAGGGAGAAACGTCCTTCCAAATTTTTTTGTTAAAAATCTCAAAGCTGCACAGCCATCAATAGAACTAACAGTAGTCTAAGTTAATGTTAATTATAAAATTTCCAAAAGCGAGGTTGAGTTTTTAGTATTTGACAACCAACCAATCGCTATTCTTGACTCTTGTTTGTTAAAACATGACTTTAGACATCTGTCAAATACCAGAAACTCAACCTCGCTTTTGGAAATTTAAAAGAAAATTAAAAAAAAAAATTGTTTAATAGATTTAATTTATAATTAAAATGAACTTAGACTACTGTTAGTTCTATTGATGGCTGTGCAGCTTTTACTTGTGCTGACGCTCCTGGGATGCAGTTATTTTGTAAGTAACCATCTTCCATTTAAATAACGTATTGAGGTTTTTAACAAAAAAAAAATCGGAATTTTTTCAAGTAATTAGATCTCTTGTTACTTACAGAATTAAGCCCTGAAAATGACTATGTAATGGCGAAACGCGTAGGCTAAATAAAGAATTTATTAAAGAGGAAGGATGTTCTCTTCATTCCCTCCCAGTTTTTTAAAATGAATCCTCTTGACAGTAGCTTAGACTTCAATAATTTTAATCTGTTTGTTAAATTGGTTTCTTACGTTAAAAAATTCAAAGTCCTAGAGTGAAAAAATATGTTACAATTATCGTTTATGTTACACATTATCGTTTAACTCAATTTTTCCTAAGTACATAGCGGTGGACGTGGAATTTTCGAGATCGCACGTTTCTGTCTTTTACATTTTATTACCGAGTATTTATATCTGGCTTTCTTTGGTTCCGAACGTTCGTATTACCTACCAATCTGTCGATTTTTTGGACTCTCTTCGGCAAAACTCGCTGTCTGGTCTGAACGTAATATATAACGTAAACGTGTCCCCGATAAAAAAAAAAGTTCACGCAAGAAACAAAGAGATGGGATTCTGATATCCGTATTCTAGGGGAAATCCTGTTTTTTTTTACAGTCTGCTAACTAACGCAATTAAAAATTACACAATCTCGCCATCCACGCTTTGCATACCGGAAAAACACTTTGAACTGCGTTTCCTATTAGTTTTGTTGCTCTAAGAAAAAGGAAGAAATTATTCTCCAACAAGTAGTATTTACAGAAGATAGCAATTTAAACGGTTGACATTTCAAGCTAAAATATCGTTATTACTTGATCAATCTGTGTAATCAACAATCCAACATAAAGAAAGAGAAAAATCGACAGGCAATTTTTGTTTTCACTGTTAGACAGCGCTGTCATTAGGTTTTATATTAAACTTTTGGCTCGAGACACCGGCATCATTGCACATTTCCACTTTTCGGAAATTCTAGCTACTTCTTTTTAGTGACATTTGGCACACAGTTTTATATATAAAAAAATATCTCCAAAACCAAAAGAGGCTGAGAAGTCAAATTTCAGACACTTGGATGGTTATAAAAATGCATCTTTTTGGACGGAAAAGAGGCCGAGAAGTCAAATTTCAGATACTTGGATGGTTATAAAAATGCATCTTTTTGGACGCTAGTAGTGCAGTCATTAAGGGGGCGCGAGCGGAGCAGCGAAGTTAATTTTTCAAATGGAACATGCCGTACATTTTGGCAAATTTGAATAGGGATGTTTTTTCTGATTGAAAAATAACCTAATATGTTACCTTTTTCTCTAACTGTTCTGAAATACAAAGTCATCTCCATAAGACCAATGAGTTAAAAAAAGAACAACGATATTAAAGACCTATTGGAGATTTTTTTTACCAAGCCTAATTATAGCCGGGCAGTATTATTGACACCGTTGACAGATACGCGTGCGCATCAGCCATCAGATTTAATGCCGACCGTAATAGTGTTTTTTTTTCAAACGACCGGAAACTTCTACATTATAAGGCATGTTCTTTCGAAATATTTCCACTTTCAAGAAAGGACCTTTTTGTTAAATTTTCCGGTCCCATTTTTGGCCAAGTTGGCTATGACGTCTTATTGACAGCTTTTAGCTTTTGTTTTTTTTTTGGCAGTTTTGACACTTCTAAAACAGATCTTTTAAATTGGTTCCAAAAGTTTTGTTTACAAAAATGGACACAGATCTATGAAATGAGTCGAATCCGGACGAAATAATAGAAGCCGCTTCAAGAGTCACGTTCGATTTGCTGTCTGAAAAATCTAAAGAGCGCTAGCAGCGGAACTTTGATGCGTTTATGAACTGGTGTGTATTAAAAACGTTAAGAAAATTAACGAAGATATATTGGTGGCATATTTTTCGGAAAAATCGACCACACATTTTTAATATTCTAAAAGGAAGTATACTATAAATATAGGTAAATAAAGGACAAACCTAGAAATCTGCCTTTCATGAGTTATTTTATGATTATTTTGCTTGATAAGTTGACCATGGTCGGCCATAACTGGTCTTCAGTCATCACTGAATTAGCTGTGTGAAGCTAATAGGCACTATAATTTTTCTAATGTTTTTCACAATTTTTCACAAGTTAAAATAACGAAAATCATTTCTAACCACAAAAGTTTACTTGTTTTTCTTTAGATCTTAAAGACTTCTGGCCTTCGCGGCAATGGCTATCTAGCCAATAAGAAGCAGAAGGCTAACATTTTCTTAATAGGGGACTGTTCATAAATTACGTAACACGGCTAGGTGAAGTACGTACGATACACGACCGGAAAGTGTCTTTACAGGTATCCGCAGGCTTACAGGACTCGCCTGCGGCTCGCCCTGTAAACTTCCTGCGTCGACCTGTAAAGTCCAATTTTCCGGTCTAGTGACATGAATACCTAATACGGCCTGACTTCATTTGTGGTTTTAAAAACTTTATCTGGTTTATTTATTTTGACATTTAGAAAAATATTATTTAAAAACAGTAATCAGGTCTACATTAATTTACATTTTAAAAAGTAAAAAAAATTAATTGACTACCAAAATATCTACAGATTTCAATTTTTGTGATTAAAAATTGTCCAAATTTTATTTTTTGGTATATTTTTTGTAAAAGATGGACAGTTTGTCCGAAAATAAATAAATAAAATAAGAAAAAAAATAACCAAACACAGCAAGTTAGTCACTAGGGGCTTTTTGGTTAGTACATTTAACGGCGAGGTTATCGCTATTGTTATGCTAATTTTTATTTTTAATAACGATAACGGAATGTTCGCAGAAAGAGTTTTTGGTCAGATCCACTTTTGTAGTTGACGTTAAATATAACCTAACTTTTTTTGTTAAATATAATAGGAAATATGACGCCAAACTAAAAATGATTGGTTTTAAAATTATGTGCTCCACGAATATGTTGGAAAACAATTGAATCTTTCATTTTAAATTATGTTTTTTATTAAAAAAAAGGGTGGGGTAGCTAGGTTAATATTAACTTAGCGACCCCACATGTTAAGGTATCACGGAATTTAAAAATTTCAAAAACCAAAATTTTGTACTTGTCTGGTTTCCGGGAAAATCAATAAAAACGAAATACGATTCCAAAGTAAAAATATATTATTACAAAATCATGTGCTCCATGAATATGTACAAGAAAAATACGAATTTTTTGTGTACAGTGCAGTTTTTTAGTGGGGTAGTTAGCTTAATGTTAACCTAGCTAACCCACTTTCTTTTTTGATTTTCTCGGAAACCAGAGGAGTACAAAATTTTCTGATCATGGAATATGCAGAAAATACTGGTTTTTAAAATTTTTAAATTTTGTGATACCTAAACATGTGGGGTCGCAAAAACACAATTTAAAACGAAAAAATAGATTTTTTTCTTATATATTTGAGGAGCACATAATTAGCACATAATTTTAAAACCAAAAATTTTTAGTTTGGCGCCATATTTACTGGTAGGGTTGCAAAGTTACCCCAGTGTCTTTTTTGGTTTTCTCAGAAACCCGAGGAGCACATAATTTTTAGATTGGGGACGAAATTAGCACATAATGATGGTGTGACTAAATTTGGATTTTCCTGAGGTGGGGTCGCTATGTTAATGGAGGTGTGTTTAGATTGTTTGTGCAGTTTGGGGTTACATGTTAAAAACCACCACCCTACCACAGAAAACAACAATAATTTGCTGGCAAATAAACAAATTAACTCATTTAAGGTAATTACACACTTAACTGAATTGGCTTTATAGTTTTATATCCTGCAATTACTTGAAAACATAATCTAAACTCTAAAACGTGAAATTAAAATTAATTGATTTTCTGGAATAATAACAGCACACTTGCGCTTGATTTCTTAAAGTTTAATTATGTAAAATGGTCGTGTTTAAAAGGCGTGATTGAGGCGTATTTCTAAACACATTTTCAAGACAAACTTATTAATATACAAAGTTTAAAAATTAGTCATGACAGTTTTATATGACAAAATTTACTAATTACTTTTAAACGAATTTGTCGACTGATGTTACCCAGATATTGACATGGTAATGTTTTTACTTATTGCCTGGTTTAATATGTTTACACTATACAAAATACGTAGATTCATAAACACTGCCAAAAACTTGTTCGCTATAGGTTTTGTGGTTATAGAAGTCGTCTTATCAGGACTTGCGAAGGGAGGGTCTATATTGGGAACATCTGGGTTAAACTAAATATTTGTTTCAAAAATTAAGCTATTACCTTAAGTTTTCTTTGAAAAAAATTGTCTAACAGTGTAAATTCACTTACTGAAAAGAAACGCGATTACAAAACCATGAATTTTTCTCCCGCTTTCTAGACAATATCTTTTTGTTAACAGGATCGTAAAAATTAATAATATAAGATATTTTAATAAAAATGAAATGACGAAAATTATTTTAAATATTTGAAAATTTCTGAAGGAGATATCAAAGGAGTTATCCGAATCCTCTCTTTAAGTGAATCATCTAAAGCTCTTCAAGAAAAACATCCTCCACATAAAAAAGATATGGACTTCTTCGCTCCACAGAAGTTCAGAAAACATCAAACCAAATCCACGTGTCAGATGTTAGGGGAGAAATTTTTTTTTCACGCCGGGTTCAGCGAGAGGCTTGGATGGTATGTGGCCTCAGCACTTAAAGGATTTAATAAGGAAAGATTTAGATATATTTCTGAGAAATGTTTAAATTCTTTACTAAATTTTGTTAATTTTGTTTTAAACGACTCTGCTTGCATTTCCCCAATTTTCTTTGGAGCCTGTCTTTGTGCTTTTAAAAAGAATGATCGCGGAATTCGTCCAATAGCCTTTGACCTGACATTACGTAGACTAATAGCAAAAATTACTTGTTATAAAACACATGATATTTTGGGAAACCATTTTCGACTTTCCAACTAGGTTTCGGAACTAAAAACGGATCCAAAGTTATTTCACATGCTATCCGCAGATACACCTCTTACCCACATACTATTGAAAAAATATTATTAAAAATAGATTACACCAACGCTTTTAATATGATTGATAGAAACAATTTTATTTCTAAATGCTATAAAACTCCTAATTTTTTTATCCTTTGGAAAACAGTTGGTTATATCACAACGTGGTGTACAGCAAGGTGATTCTTTGGGGCCACCTGTGTTTTGCCTAGTAATTCAAGACATTATTCAACAGTTCCAATCAAAAATCAAATTATTTTATTTAGATGATGGCACTCTTGAGGGTGAAATAGTTCTTCAAGATTTAAACACAATTATTAAAAAAAGCGCTGAAATCGGCCTTAAAGTTAATTTTAAAAAATGCGACAATTCTCAAAATAAATTGGACTCAAAATACACATCTACAATAAATAAGATGTTACTTACGGAATCTAATGAACTAATTCTATTAGAGATTCCTTTTTCTAATTCAAAAATAGCTGATTTATTTAATAAAAAAATTCGTTCTTTTGAAATTTTTTCTAAAAATCTTTTACTTATAAGCTCCCACACAGTCTATTATCTGTTAAAACATTCTTTTGCCATTCCGCGTATCTCATATATTATACGTTGTACTCCCTGTTGAAGAGTAAGTAATAGCCTTAAAAATATGGATAATCTTTTGAAATCAACTTTAGGGAAAATAACTAATTGTGTTTTAAACGATTTTGCCTGGAAACAATGTAACCCACCAGTAAAACTAGGGGGCTTAAGAATACGCGACTCGTCTCCTTTATGTTTTCTGCCTTTTTAGGTTCAGTTTCAAATTCATCACATTTAGTATCGAGTATTCTTCCTTCTAATATTCTCAAATATATAGATATATCCTTTTTAGAAGCTATCGCAAAATTTAAAAATTTAACTAATCTTATAGACATTAATATTTCCGATTATAAATCACAGAGAGATTTTGACATTAAACTTTGCAAATTCAAAGTAGACCAAATGATTGCTAACGGAGATTCGAGATGCAGGGCTCGGCTTTTGCCTCTGCAGGAATATGAAAGCAATGCCTGATTAAAAGCTCTACCTTCTTCCCTTGGAAACCTTTTGGACGACTCGTCTTTCCGAATTTCTGTCTCACTTCGTATCGGACAACCTGTGGTTGAGAAACATGTTTGACCCTGCAATAAAGAAGTTGACATTTATGGCCTTCACGGCCTCTGTTGCAGGAAAAGAGCGGGCAGGTTTTCTCGCTACAGCCAAATTAACCAAATTTTAAAGCCTGCAGGAATCCCTTCACAATTGGAGCCTTCCGATATTAGTAGGATAGATGGAAAACGCGTTGGTCTGGTTCCCTGGAGGGCCGGTAGGGCTCTTTTGTGGTATGCTACCTGCAAGGATACGATGGCCGAGTCCTGCATTTCGAAAACTTCAAGGATGGCTGGGGGGGGGGGCAGCAGAGCAGGGTGAAGAAGCAAAATTTTCTAAACACGGAGATTTAACAGATAGATTTACTTTTGTACCTTTTTGTGTTGAGACGTTTGGTCCCTGGGGTGGCGAAGCAAAAAAACTTTTATCAGAGATCTGCGGAAAAATAACTTCTAAAAACGCAAAAAACTTCATTCATCAGAGAATCAGCCTTGCCATTCAACGCGGAAACGCCGCAAGCGTGTTAGGCACTATCCCGTCTGACCCTGACCTGGAAGAGGATTTTGTTTTTATGCTTGTTTTGTGGTTAATTTTGTTAGCTGTTTTATTATTTTTTATATTTTTTATTTTACTTTGATATGTAAACAAAATTATACTCCAAAAGTTTAATAAAAAGAGAATTAAAAACAAAATAAAAATCACTTAATTCTTTACTAATCAAAGCTTAGTTAGTTGTCCTCTATAATGACGCCAGTAAGGGCAAAATTTAGGATCAAAGGAGGCTATTAAAAAACGTGCATGACATATTAAATAAAAACAAAATTTGTGTTTCACGTACTGCCAGGGATGAAGTGAGGGTCCCTGTAATAAAAAATATAATTTTTTTGGTAAAGAATAATATAAAGTAGTTTAACTCATACCTCTTTTTTAATCTTAAAAGTTGAATTGAGATAATTAAGACTTGATTTTTGTGGTTTTACCAAAAACACGTTTCAGTTAATTTCTTATTGAATCACCTGGTAAAGTCCGTTTTTGTTTTCATTTGCAAGATGTTTGGCACACCTGCCTTCATTCATTATACCTGTATTTCAAACTAAACTCGTGATACACAGATGTTCGCAGCTAAAGGCCAAAATTTGGCTTTAAGTTTTTATCTTCAACATTTTAAAATATTTTCAATTTGCCCGAACTGATTTCTGGGGCACATATTCATAACGAAGTCTCATAGAATATTAAACATACTGTAATAGAAAGATTATTTTGATTATATCGGTTTGTTCTCCCCCTTCCAAAAATGCTGAATCTGACACCTATATTCCAGGCCGGGCAAAATTATTTTTTCATCAAATTTTTGAAATTTTGTACCGATTTTACTGAAACAAAATACGTTGTATAGAGGCTTTGACACACGTGTATTTTCTTACCAATAACGTTTGTTTTATTATTATTGCCTATTGGTTAAAAAGTTACGTAAACAAACATTTGATGCCAACTACTGCTTAATTCAGTAAAATTATTGTTTATTAAAATTAGGTCAGTCAAGCCATACCCCCTCGAAAGATATTCGATTTTTTATATGCTTATAATTTCGAATTAATTTCGAACTAATTTTGAACCACTTTCAAAAATTTTGAACTCCCCGGTTTTTTTATATTCAAAATGGGGGGTGCAGCCGGACGTCAAGCTACAGCGTAGAGTGAAATTAAAAGCAACTATCCCAAAATTAAGAACTAATTTCAAAGTCCTAATATCACCAAAAAGAATTTAGAAAAATCCACTATTGATTTGGATGCGCAATAAGGATCTCTCTGCTCATATAGTCTGCATCAGCTAAGAAGCACCACTGGAAAAATCAGGTGCTTTACACATGCACATATTAGGTACCAAAAGTTCAACAAAGATGAAAATAGTTTTTTTTACGTGATTTCTAGTCGTTTATTATTTATTTCTATGCCTTCCAAACTGACTGGATTAGGGTGGTTAAATTTTTTTTTCAAGTTCAAAATTATAAGCATATCAAAGTTCGAAATTTTTTTGAGGGAGGGTGTGGCTTGACGTCAACCTGCACTCCCCACCATATTTAAAAAAAAAACGGGGATATTAATAGTTCTCTACGCTTTAAATGAGGGAGGTGTAGCTGCGCACCCCATTTTGAATATAAAAAAAACAGGAAGGAGTGTGGTTCAAAATTTTTAAAAGTGGTTCAAAAATAGTTCGAAATTATAAGCATATCAAAACACGAATATCTTTCGTTGGGGGGGGGGGGCTTGACTGACCTTTAAAATCGTTATATCAGAAAAAATACTACTATTCTGCCGCACTAAGCAAAAAGGACGTAACTGCAAAATCGACGAAAATTGAGATACACCCTCAGTATATTAATATTTAGTTTTTCTGTAATTTTGATAAGAATTTTGGATCATATTTGCATGCATAAGCATATTCAATTGGATCCAACTACAATTGGCAGCATTTAAAAATTATTTTCTAAAAACGTTTTTTTTTTAAACAGGTAACAAAACCATGGCATTTTTGGTGCCAAACTGTGCTTTCTTTTACCATGCTCGAAAAAAAAAACACTTTTTTTATACCTTCATCAAAAACATGATTTTAGGAACTGTCTGCAGATAACTAAAGCATGGCTTTTTTGGTTACCGATGCAAAAAAAACTTTTTTTTTGATCACGGGTGCAAAAAAAGATTTCTGTCCGTTTTTTACCCAAAGTTAAAGATAAATAGCGGAAAATAGCAATATTGACAAAATCTAATTATTCTTGCCTAATAATTAAGCTATTTCCGCCAGTTTTCACCAAGTATTTACGAAAAAAATAATTTAAAAATATCGTCAAAATATCAAATTGTCAACAATGAACGTCACCGAGTAAAAAGACACATCGCTATGGAAACGATTGTTATTTCATTTACCAGCCACCTTGATTTATGGTGTAAAGATGGCGTGTTACGAGAAGTTCTCTTCGTTCGAGATTTTTAAAATTATTTTCCTGTTTTTGTTGGATTTTTTGATAAAGGTATTAAAAAAATAGTGTTAACAACTCGCGGCTAAACTGTGCTTTTTTTACTCGCGTTTTTAAATACCTCGCTGCGCTCGATATTTAAGCAAACGCTTGTAAAAAAAGCACTATTTTAGCCACTAGTTGTTAAAACTACTATTTATGCCACTAGTTGTAGAAACTAACATTTATATATTTGATACTTAACTACGCAATTGCTCTAAAACACAAGAAAGTTAAAATTAAACAATACGGATGTCTAAGAAATTCATGTCATCCTTTTTTAAAACAATACAACAAATTAGAGAAACCCAAAACATGCTAGGTGAAAACAATAAAAACATCAAAACAAATCGCAAAGATTTCCGACAGTTGAGCACGAGAAAAGATGATTTGCAGAAACGATCGTTTAAAACTGACAGTTAGTTTTGATTTGCCGTGTAACTGTCACTGATATTTTACAAGACTCCGAGCCATTCTACTTTTACTTTAAAGTAATAAATAATTGTTTAAAGCGAGCTACGCTAGGTTAAGTTTTTAACACTTGATTTACTATCAACCTTTCCTTGCTCAATTCTAGTTGACAAGCTAAAGTCCAGTGGGGGCTATAAAACTCCATCAACATACCGGGCTTTGCAGATGTTCTTGAAAATATACCTTAAAGCTTAGAAAACCTTAAGACTAGCCACATACCCGTGCTTCGAACTTATTTTGATCTCATCACTGTGGCATAAGTCAGGTTAGCTTTGTGCTTTTTCCTTTTTTTGAATTTGTTGATGGAGGTACTTAAAAAATAGTGTTTACAATCCGCGGCTAAACTTTGTTTTATTTTACTTGCGTTTTTAAATCACACTTGTAAAAAAAGTAGTCGCTAAAATAGTCCTTATTTTTACGAGCGCTGGTTTAAGAAAGGAACAGAGAGGATTCAAAAATTATTACTCATTACAGTGGGATTTACTAAGATCTAAAATAGTACCCCTCACAGATCTAAATATCTACACGTGTGGGGGGTACCAAATTTTAAAACCAAATTTTAAAAAACACTTACCCATACAGAAAACACACAAAGTTATTCATTATTTTGTATTATTACTGCAAAATACCAACTAAAAACAGCTTTTTTTCTAAAAATATACCATATTTTAGGAGAAAATGCCCTAAAACTAATTTTTTTGGCACATAATAGCTTCATCATCTGTGTTTGAGGTTATAAAGTTGGTGAGTTTTTAGACCCCCTCTGGGGGGTGGTTTAAATTTATAGCCTCCAGAAAGGATTGTTTTGTGGCAATGGGTAATAAGTCGTTTAAAATTTCCCTAAGTAACCGTTTTTACAAGAAGTAATTTACCTTATTTAATATCCTAAGTTGTTTATTAATCAATAAAACACCTCCAATTTTGTCCAGAAAAACGCCATATTTTCAACCCGTTTTCAGCACAAAAAATATATTTATGAGGGCACTACGAGGCAAAACAAACATAAGTAAAGGTCACTGATTATGCACGAAAAATATACCAAACAAGAAAACCCAAAACCACTATATTAATTTATTTACAAACTGAAAGTAAAACATTGAGGTTATCTAAAAGCTTAGTCAAAATAACTTTCCTGACTTAAAGTCCACTCATTTTAAATCTGTAGCTTTCATCAGTAGAGGTTGGTGCAAGCCAAGGTGCAAGCAGAGGTAAAAGATCCGAACTCGCTGTTTGTGATTGAACGCAGCGCTAATATTTTTAAACTGACATTTCGACAGTGACAGAAATGTAAAAAACACTTGCATTTAAGTTTTTTAATACATTTCATAAATAAAAACACTTGTTCTACAGATTGTTTACTATTTAAACCCCGCGTGGGTTTCAATTTTTTAATTTTCTTTTCTTCTAAATTGAAACTTAAATCCAACAAAAGATTGTGTTAAGATGATTATTCAATAAAAAAATTTATTAAAATTCTTCTTATAATTCAAACTGTGCCCAAAAGTCAAGGAGGGTTGGTTTAAAAGGCTTGAAACCAAAAATTTCCCTTAAACTTAGGACCGTTCTAAAATAGACTGAACCCTTTTAGTAAATCCCACCGTAAAAGTCTCCTAAGTATATCCACAATAATTGTTTAAACCCCGTCAGACCCCCCCCCCAGAGCTAATATCTGCCCAAGCCACTGCACTTAGTGTGTGTACCATTAGTTTAGTGTGTGTACGGTTAGTTAGTGGTTCCGTCGAACCAGGCCCGGCACCCCAATAGAGGCCCGCGACAAAATATAATAAAAAAAGGCGCCATAAAATCTTTAAAAAAAGTTAATTTTTTTCTTTGTTCAAATTTTTTCTTGGTTGAAAATGCAATTATCTATCTTAATGTGACTTGCCTGCTTGATGTCGGAGTTAACGCCGCGACTTTCAAGCAGGAGATGCCGGGTTCAAGCCCCGGGTCTTGCAGGTAGTCTACTTGGACTTTTTCTTATAAAATTACAGAATTTTCCAAGATTAAGGTAAAACGCAGTATGAAGCGGAGTAGGCCGAGTTAGCTGAAGGCCGGCTAACTCGATTCCATACCGTCCCTCGGAGAGGACGTTAAGAGGACGGTCCCGTGTGATCCATATATTGATAGTGGAGCACGTTAAAGATCCCTAGCCCCGACAAAGGGGTTTAGGTCTAAATACCTCTAGGAACAGAAAACTGCCTTCCTAGGGGGTGCTCATCAGACCGGTCTGGTGAGTGGGGTAGGGGGGGAATGAGCCACAATAGTTTTCTCAGGTCTCAGTGGCGGGAGCTGTAAATTGCACCACTCATAACAAACCTAACCTAACCTATCTTAGTGTGAAATCCGCGTGTCGCTAGCTGCTACGGTTCGTGAGTTACAATTTTTTTTAAAAGTTTAATCCCCCCTCCTATCCTCTTGCAACGAGGATGAGATAAATGTCAATCCCCCACCCCCTTCAAAAACTAAGCAGCTCTGCGTCTGGTGATAAGATAAAAAAATACCTGTTCTGAGGTTCGAAGGTAGTTGGTACTCGAAAAAAGTGACGGTAAACAAAAGAGAACAACAACAGGTGCAACATAACAACAATAAAACAATTAATATTTTTATTTTAAACCTAAAAACAATCGCACGATTTGTTACTGCACTTTCTAATTATATTTATCAGTTATAAATAGACTCTCCTATCAACTACTAGCATTTCGAAAATGTTTTTCTAATAAACTTAAACATATTTAAGTGAGTAGAAGATTTGCTAAAATCTATTTTAATCGAAAACTATTCATCCTGGTCTAGATTTACTGAAACAATAACACTATGTTTTCTGTATCTCACAATTCGTGTGACTGACGCATCGGCAGAACGAATCTTTTCAAAACTTAAATTAATAAAAACATATTTAAGGAACACCATGTGTCTAATCAGTTATCGCCTTTGGCAGTGCTCTCCATTGAAAATACAGTTGCCCGCTCGGGAATTATTACAACTAACATTTGCTCCCGCTAAATCTAGAAAAGTAGCTTGTATTTTTGTATTATTTGTTCATAAAATATTTTCATATTTTATCTAGTTTTGTTGGTTTTAAACAGGTTTGGTTTTACTGTGTCAATATGTAGCTACGAAAAAATAAAAATAAAATACTTCCAAGGGATTTTCAAGAGGTTTCCAAATATATCTTAAAGAAATAATATATTGTTAAAAAAGGGAACGAATGCAGGATGGGGGAGGGGCATCCGATGTTGCTTAAGCTAGGAACACATGACGCAACTTTTCCATGCATCAAATTTAGTTTTCACAAGATAAAAAAAGACGCAAGCAGATTGTGTCTCCTTTTGACCGGTTATTAGAAAATTGAATGCATGAAAAAGATGCATCGTGTGTTCCTAGCTTTAGAACCAGGGCCCGCTGGCTTGTTGGTACGCCGCTGAGTCATGCATAACAAAGGAGCTTATTGCCTGGAAAAAAACTGAGTTTAACACAGTTAAACTATTGTTCTTTTGATGCAAGGTGTTTTGTTATAAATTCTCTTTATCGATTGCGAATTACTTTTAAGAATTATTTTGATATAACAGAGCTATTATGTTCAGTATCCTATGTAAAAAACTTTCCTGATGGAATACCAAAGAATCATTGTTTGTTAAGCTCAGTTTTTATATGGAAATAACTAATTGAAATCCAATTGGCCTGTATCACCCACAGAATTTTTTCTTGCAGAAAAAAAAATATAAAAAGTTCTTATATTAGGCATTTCAATACATTTTAAAAAATGTAGTATTTGAAATGCTAGGTATTTTATAACCCAAATATGATTTTCTGTTTTTCTGTGGTGCTTTTCAAAAAATTTATCAAGTAGGCTCTCATTACCTAAGGTAAATCTTTTATTATGTATTAATTGCTAAATTTATGGTAGTTTGGCCAAGATTTTCGAAAATTTTGATCTGCTAAATCCTGTTTATTATGCCTTAAATTTATTAGTACTGCGAAGAAGAACGGTTTTAGGTTCAAGTCACTCCAAACGAAATTTATCTGTTTATGTCACTTGATTCATTCTAGCTCTGAGTTTTGATTAGTAAACAAGTAAAATTTTAGTTTCCTTTAGTTTTGTGCGTGGTATTTGATATAGGTGATTGATAAAAACAAATCAGATGATTTTCGTTATAGTTGTGGATATTTCGTCTTGAAAAAGTTTAAGAGAGGTGAATTTTATTTGCAAGGTATGTGAAGAACAAGAAGGAAGGCTTTTTCTTCCTTTTGTTATACCGATGGTTTGGAGATAATTGCTACTTTTGTCTTTGTGATATTAAGGGGCATAATAGAAAAACTTTGGGACTTATTTTATACCAAACAATATTAAACCAGCTATCAGACCAGTTCCTCACAGCGATGATGTACTTAGCGATACTCCTCATAGTACTAATAGAGGATACTGAAAACTCCTTAACTTTCTACAGGATTTGGAGAGTGATTTTGAACCTCAGGTCAAAACCAACCTCAACTATTTTCTCAAGCCTAACTGAATGATTTAGTAAGGCCTTTATGAAGTACTGGGGTCTCGGTTGAAACAACAAAATTTGCTTGCCCCAAAAACTACCTTCTCTTGGTATAGAAATCGTAAGGCTGACTTTTTTCCATATTTTGCACAAAACGGATCACTTTTGTACTGCCAAGCAATTACTGATCTAGTTCCTTGCCTCGGAGCTCCTGAGTACACAGTAAGGCCTTTATGAAGTACTGGGGTCTAGGTTGAAACAAAAAAATTTGCTTGCCCCAGAAACTACCTTCTCTTGGTATGGACATCGTGAGGCTGAATTTGTTCCATATTTTGCACAAAACGGATCACTTTTGTCCTGCCAAGCAATCGCTAATCTAGTTACTTGCCTCGGAGCTCCTAAGTACAGACATTCTGACTGAAGTCTTTGAGCATAAAATTTAACTTTTTACATTCCCATTTGGATTATTTCCCGGAAAATCTTGAGGACGTGAGTGAAGAGCAAGGTGAAAGATTTCAAAAATATATTAAAGAGATGGAAAAAAGATACCAGAGGCGCTGTGACACCAAAATGATGGTGATTACTGTTGTACATTGGGAAGAGTTCTTCCTTTAGCTGAATATGACAGAAAAAGAACTAAAAGATGGTTTTCTGAAAAAAGAACACCTTTTTCTTTAACAAGCGTAAAGAATAAATAACTATTTCTAATAGTTTCTATGTATATATTTTGTATTTTTTCTTTAATATATTATAAAACTAGCTTATAAATTAAATAAATCGTATTTTTTCTATATTTTTGGGTTTTACTGGTTTAAAAAATAACATAACAGTTGAAATTTTTAAATCAATTTAAAGCTGTTGTGTTTAGTATCTTCCGTAAAAAACTTCAGAGGTATAATACCACAGGATCATTGCTATTTGCGGTAGGTTAGTTAGTCAACCCCTGGAATAAATTTTCGCACAAGGGCTCACTGATGGCTTCTGCTCCGCTTCAACCCAAGAGGTCACATGAATCTAAAGTTAAAGATTTAAAGGGTTTTACGTCTCACTATAACTTTAATATTCGTTCTCTAAAATTAACCTAACAATTACATTTGCATAGTAGCATTTTTGTCAAAACAACGTTAAAGAAATGTCTCGGAAAATGTTAAAACACGGTTACGTTAATTTGATGAAGATTGGAACTGACGTAATAACGAGGTACTTATCAAGTGACCTGTTATGACTGTAAGTTTTAATATTCCTACCAAGCTAAGAGAATGAAGTAACCAATAAAATAGGTATATTTTAATTTTGTAACTCAGTTTTTGAGATATTTGAAATAGCTTTTAACAGCCAACCTTGAATTTTTTATTTTCTGCATTTTAACTCCTAAACTATTAAAAAACATGGTTGTCAGTTTAAATATTTTTAGGAATAACGTGGCCAACATTATGCAATAACTTTATACTGTGTGGAAAAATCGTTTTTAAGATATTTGCAAATACCTTTTAAAACTTTTTATTTTTTAGACTGTAACTCATAAAGCATTAATTAATAATTTTTTGGCCAATATTTTAGAGAATGCGATGGCTAAGATAATTTTTAATTTGTAAGTCTAACCGTTTTTAAGCTAAATTTTCAATAAAATTCACCCTCATTTTGTGTTTTTCTGTGTTTAACTCTCGACGTAAACTATTTTTGACATTTCCAGTGCTCAAACTTTGATATTTTTAAGTACATTCTTATCCTTTAATAAACCGTTAAAAATATCCTGTTTAATTTTATTTTAAACGGCAGTCATGTATTTGAAAAGCTGCAGAGATATATCCGAATTATTACTGAAAATTAGGAAAAAACCCGTACCTACGGAAATAGAAAAAGGAAATCTTAAAAAAATTATGTAAACAAACAAATCCAGCTGGTGAACATCACATCATAAATTTGTCGCTAGCCGTGTCTGGACGAGTTCGTAAAGTCATCGGTGGATCCACCGGTTCTTGAAACTTTTTCGATTGATTGATGCTCACGATCTATAGAATAGATACGACAATGACGACATAAAGATAGTAGCTGCTGATTTTTGTCAGCCATTTAAAAACTCTAAGAAAGCTTAACAAATTAAATAAAAATTTCGGATTTTTTTTTGTTTAAATGATTGATGCCAGGGCTTTTTTTGCTCTTGTCTTGCATTATAACTTTATGTGTACAAGTAAATAAAACTTATTTTCGGCCTGCATTTAGGGTTAGTTCGATGGCATGTTTTTTTTTTTTCATTGATAATGTGCGTTTTCACTAAAAAAACGCATAAATGCAGCTACCTACGACAAAAATAATATAAATGATATCGTTGGGTACTTAATTTGGGCCAAAAGAAAGCAAATGATGCACAAATACAACTTTTTATTAAATAAATTTCTACAAAAATAAAATAACCCCAAATGTCAACCATCAAAAAAAACAATAAAGAAAGCAGTCTGATGTTCGTGTCGTCATCAGGAGGGCAGAGCAAAAAAATTACTAGACCGTGTTCATTCGACTGTTTACAATTTTAGTTTTTTTTTTGGGGCAATTATAAAATTCGCGAAGGTTCCGATGACGACTCAGACGAAGAACTAGATCTTTTGTTTTTGTAATAAAAGCACACACAATTTCGAAATCCAAAAGTATGTACAAAAAAATGATGGCCAACTATAGCCTTTTTTAAGATTTCAAATCCCAGTTTTTACAGCTCAAACTTAAAAAATCCAAAAAACAATGACGTTTGGCGACGTTGTTTTATTTTATTGGTGGATTATTTAAAATTCACCGATGCACACGTTATTACATCTATTGGTGCAATCGGACTCAACAAACCTGTGAATTACTGTGGACTTTACGAATTCGCCCTGTGGACACCACAATTATATCCTGACGCACTTATTGTAACCTTTTTATTTTTTTGACTTGTAAAAGTTATTGTTATTATCAAGTGACTTTGAGTTGACACAAAAAAAATAAATCGAGTAAAGGTTTACTCTGAAACTTCTCTCGCTCAAGCACATATTTAAAAAAAAACACTACTCGTATACACATGGGTTAGATTGGGTCGATCAGATTTTTCCAGCAGGTTACATCCAGACTTTTCTTGGGTGTATCCACACTGTTTAGGGGTGTATTCAGACTTGTAGTCGGACATTTTCAGAGTGTATCCAGGTTTTTCCAGAGTGTAGCCAGACTTTTCCAGTGTCCTTCTAGACTTTTCCAGAGTGTATCCAGACTTTTCCAGGGTCTTTTCAGACTTTTCCAGAGTGTATCCAGACTTTTCCAGGTTCTTTTCAGACTGTCCCAGAGTGTATCCAAAATTTTCCAGGGTTTTCCCACTTTTACAGATTGTATCCAGACTTTTACCGGTTCTGTCCAGACTTTTCCAGGGTCTTTCCAGGCTCTTCCAGAGTGTATCCAGACTTTTCCAGGGTCTTTCCAGACTTTTCCAGGGTCTTTCCAAACTTTTCCATTATCTTTCCAAACTTTTCCAGGCTCTTTCCAGACTTTTCCAGAGTGTATCAAGACTTTTCCAGAGTGTATCCAGACTTTTTCATAGGGTAACAACTTTTCCAGGGTCTTTCCGGACTTTTCCAGAGTCTTTCCAGACTTTTCCAGCGTGTTTCCAGACTTTTCCAGGGTCTTTCCAGACTCTTCCAGAGTGTATCCATAATTTTCCAGGGTCTTTCCAGACTTTTAAAGAGTGTATCCAGACTTTCCCATGGTCTTTCGAGACTTTTCCAGAGTGTATTCAGACTTTTCCAGGGTCTTTCCAGACATTTCCAGGATCTTTCCAGACTTGTTCAGGATATTTCCAGAGTGTATCCAGACTTTTCCAGAGTGTATCCAGACTTTTTCAGAGTGTATTCAGACTTTTCTAGAGTGTATTTTCCAGAGTGTATCCAGACTTTTCCAGGGTCCTTCCAGACTTTTCCAGAGGGTATCTAGGCTTTTCCAGGGTCTTTCCAGACTTTTCCATCGTGTTTCCAGACTTTTCCAGAGTGTATCCAGACTTTCCCAGGGTCTTCCATAGTGTCTCCAGACTTTTCCAGGGTCTTTCCAGCGTGTATCCAGACTTTTCCTGGATGTATTCGGACTCCAGGGTGTATTAAGACTTTTCCAGGGTCTTTTCAGACTTTTCCATCGTATTTCCAGAGTGTATCCAGACTTTTCCAGGGTCTTCCAGAGTGTCTCCAGACTTTTCCGGGGTCTTTCCCGAGTGTATACAGACTTTTCCTGGATGTATCCAGACTCTCCAGGGTGTATTCAGACTTTTCCAGGGTCTTTCCAGACTTTTTCAGAGTATATCATGACTTTTCTTGAATGTTTCCAGACTTTTCTAAGACGTAGCCAGACTTTTCCTGGGTGTATCGAGACATTCCAGGGTGTATCCAGGCTTTTCCAGGGTGTATCCAGAGATTCTTTCGAGTAGTATTTAACATTTCGTTCCACAACTCGAGGTATATGGCACAGAAAATTGAATTTTTCAAGAGATGTTTGCATTTTTTATAAGCTTTCCAAAGAGGTATCACACGGTCGGTATGAAAAAAAAATATTTTTTTGGGTATGAAGTTTCTTGGGGGTAGCTCCGAAGGGTGTAATAAAGGAATACCCAAAAACAATAGGGGTCTGCGCGTCAACACAAGTAATGACTATGTAAAATTACGATTGGTGCAGGAGTTTTTGAGTTAGAGTGGCTACAAAGTAGGAGACAAACAGATCGACATACCGACAGACAGAGCGACGGCGTCTGGATTCGTGCTTATCACTTGCACTCAGAACCTCAAAATTCGTTTTTAGATGATTGCATTACTTCCCTTAGCGAGGGAAGTAATATAAAACTAAACTTAGAAAATTACCAACAAACTGTTTTATTTGGGTATAGACACCCACAAATTGGTGACCCTTAACGTTTGAACATACGCTATGTTCCTCCAGGATCTTAAGAAAGAACAAATCTCCAGCATTTTAAATAGATCATTTGGAATCACAAAACTGTGAATTTACCTGTTTTTTGGAAACATTGATCGAGTTCTTTGGTTTAGTACCAAAAAAAAAATTTCTAGTCAATAATATTGATTTTAATAAAATTAAGTACGGAAAAGTAATATCTTCACTTGATTATTCAATAATTAAAGATAATCCAAATCTTCTTTCAATCAATGGCACCGAAACTTACACCTACCTTAAAGCCCAGTTAATTAAAATGCACCAAACTTCAGAAGAAAAAAATTTTGTACATGCGAGTTGGGAGATAAGAAACCTAGTCAGCTATATTGAAACATACATTATCTCAACCTGGTTAGAAATTACCATCTTCTATGAAATCCACTCTTCAAGCATTCAGGAATAAAGTTTCTATATTTGAAGCAGATAGCATGATAGCATTGTTGTGGAAATCAAAACTTCTCATTCATCTATGGAACAAAAACTTGATAATTTAGTTAATCAATTTGAAAAATGTTTGAATACGACTAATTAAAACTCTCCTATTCAAACATCCCTGCAACATTTAACTTCACACCAAGCCTTCATCCCCGACAATTCTATTTAAAAATACAAATATCGGGAGGACTAGGTTGCTAAATCACATCGAATAAGCCTTGGGCTATGGGTAACTGGGAACTAAAAAAAAGTTGCCCTAGTGCAGTTTCAATGGAATAGGAATACAATTTTTCACCAATGTGACCTACCTATAAAAACCAAGGCCACACCCAATAAATCGGGTTTAACCACCGAAATAATGCCCTGGGTGCGGTACAAGCCCATAAAGCTGGTGCAAAACTGAAACTGTCAATGGTTAAATGGAACATGAATACACAAACGGCAAAATTTTTGGGCTACTACACTAAGTCGTACTAGGGTACTTACCTCACTTGAATAACAATTCTCTGCGTGACTGTTGGTGCCTCTGGGTCTGTTTTTGCCGCTTAATCTTGGGTACTTTGATGCTGGTTCCCTGTAACAATCACTGTCGGATTCTTCTGAAGAACTTGCAGAACTCTAAAACAAAACATGGTACCAGTTAAATTTTGTGTAAAAAATATTTTTCCGTTTTAAAAATTTTCTCAAAATCAAAAATATATTTAAAAAGCCTGTTAAAATCAAAACTAAAATATTAAAAAATCAACTATTACATTTTAAAATACACTATTTTATAGTCACTTTATTAATAGTTCGCCATTATTATATATCGTAAAATAATAATATAATCGCGATGTTAATTTAATATACGCTATTTTAAATTAATTATACGCTAGCATATCAGAAACATCCCATAATAGTAAAATTATTAATAAATAAACAAACTTTCCACTATTTGAATCACGAAATGAATAATTCTTTGAAAACAGCTGGTTGCTTTATCAACCAAGAAATAGATAATATTTTTAGTACCCGGTCGTTTTATCTTTTTTAATTTGTTCGCTCTAATGCCTATATGCAATAATTCACACGTTTTTTATAATTAACTAATTGTTGATTAGCTAGTTGAATAACAGTAAGTTCATTCAGCGAGACTGAAGAAAGAAACAAGTTTTACTCGAAAAAAGAAGCGGCAACGTTGTAGATCTAATGTTTCCTGTCACTGTCTATCAACGAAGGCAAACAAAGACGGAAATATTTTTTGCCGCGCTCTAAGTTTAATGTGAACGCACCCTAAGGTCGTTACGTCTGTATTTTTTTAGGTGAAAAATTCAGTTGGATTAACAGTCGATTAGTAAAAATTTTTGCTTGGTGCATACGAAATAATTAGAAATTCTTTAGTAATCAACAATTAATAGTTACTCATCCTCATCCCTTTTACATTTTTTTTACTTGTAACAATATGTAACTAAATAATACTAGCGTTGGTGACGATTAATTCTATAAATTTGTTACTCATCAAACTAGGTTTAATAATCGCATGTTTGGCTTATCAGCAAATAATATGGGATATCTTTTTATTATCAGCCTAATGCTCAGTAACTTTTTTAATTTTATAGGAAATGAAAATAAGGAAGATGTGCAATACAACACGTAGAAGATAAATATGAATAAAATAACTTCATTTAAATTATTAAAAAATATTACTAATACTTCTACAAAAAAAATTAATTTTTTTAATTTTTTATATCACTTCGACAATGTTATAGACAAGTAAGAATAATTAATCACATATTGAGGTTCTTCATTAAGGCTCATTATAACGAGAAAAGATCCTTTATCATTCATTAGGGTGTCTCATTTCTGATAGATAAATTTGTGAGCTTTCTGTTTATCATCCTGCATCCCCCTTTCAACATGTGCAAGTGCTCTCACCCACCCTGTTAGTCACTCTTGTTTATGTATACCACTTTAGTTTTAAGTCTTTTAATTTGCTTTGTAGTATCGTAAACAATCTAACCGGCAAATGAGTTTTTAACTATAAGACTTTTAAAAAATATGGACAAAGCAAGCCATTTTAAACAGTACCATTTACAACTTCCATAAACCTACCAATGCCTTTTCTACAAAATTAAAAAAAATATATTCCAGAATTATGTGTTCTATAGAGGCGAACATTTTTTAACATTTTGTTTGGATACCAGAGGAGCACAAAATTTTTAGAAAATGGAATAAATTTTTTTAATTTTGTAGATATGGAGGTAAATCTACAATTAAATTTTGCTTACATAACTTGGTGATACAATGTATGTATTAGAAAAGGACGCATGTGGGTTAGAAAAGACAACGCTTTCGAAAAAATTTTAAAGTGCGTTTAAACAAAATAAATAATTAAGTAAAGTATTTATGAAAATACAGAGTTTAATATTCAACCTAATTAAATATCGGAAAATATATTTATGGATATACAAGCTGCCCTAGATAAAAATACCTACTATAAAGATAATGTCACTAAAAATAGAACAAAAGCAATAAAGAAAAAAAATAGTTTGCACGTGGTATGCATTGCCTTTAAAAATAAAGACAAAATTACCGTTATCGTATTATTAAACAATTTCCAAAAATAAATAAATATATTGACATATTGCTTTGGATTTTGGATGGACATTGCAGAATTCCTGCAGCCCATCGGGAGATCTATAAAATCTACAACATATGTGAGTACCAAAGCATTTTACCGAACCCCAACGCCCATGTTATTTGTACCCCCTCCTTTAGCTTTTTGTACACCTCAGAGAATATGGCTTCCTAAAAAGTTTTTCTTAGTTTTTAAACTAATCAAGGGCCAAGAAACTAGAAATACCTCACGCTCGAAATGTTTTCGTCTTTAATAGCGTTGTTATTGGTTTTCTGACAATATTCAGAAAATAGCCCAAACCAGAAAAATGTTATAATGTCTTACAGGTTTTATGGCATAATTGCATTGTTTCATTATTGGGTTACGTCATTTTTTTTAATGAAATGCCTCCAGTCATAAAGCGTAACGAATTAAAAATGTCAGTAATTTTACCATTTTTTCTTTATAGAATTGATCTTTTTAACCTTGTCTTACTGAAAATATGAGTAATAATGTTGGAGCATTATGCACTGTAACAAATTTATTACGATAAATATCAAAACCATAAGTTGGATTTTGGAGTTTTTTCAAAAACCCAAGACAACCCCCTTAACATAACTTCGCAAAATCAGAATTTTATAAATGGGTAATATTAATTGTTGCAAGCACACATGTAATGGTACTTTGATGAAGGCTACCCAAATTTTACAAAGTCAACAAGCCTGTCCTGTAGTTCCAAACAGCGAAGCTGCACTACAATAAGCACTAATTATAACAAAAACTAAATGTGTCGCAGTAATTAACAGCCTGAGTTAGTAGTATGCCACCCAAATGATAGAAAGTCAACTAATAAACAAGCCTGCCCTATTTTAAACAGCAAAGCTACAGTACAATAAGCGTTAATTATAACAGAAGCTAAATGTGTCGTAGTAATTAATAGACTGAGTTGGGGGGACACCTAATAGACACAAATAGTTACAAGATACTGTAGTCTTTATCACTGGGTAACATTTGTACCATATGAAATATATGTTATTTTGATGGAGGCCGCCCAAATGATAGAAAGTCAACTAATAAAGAAGCCTGTCTAGTTCCAAACAGCAAAGCTACAGTACAATAAGCATTAATTATAACAGAAACTAAATGTGTCGTTGTAATTAACAAACTGAGTTGAGGAGCACCTTATAGACACAAATAGTTACTGTATCACTGTAACATTTGTACCATATGAAATGTATGACATTTTGATGGAGGCCACCCAAATGATAGAAAGACAACTAATAAACAAGCATATCCTGTTCTAAACAGCAAAGATACAGTAGAATAAGCATTAAATAAAATAGAAACCAAAAATGTTGTAGAAACAAACCGAGTTGAGGCATTTCACACACAGAAATAGTTACGGGACACTGTAGTCTATATTACTTCAGAAACTTTACCCTGTTAAACTAATCGAAATTAACAAATTGATGGGAAAAAGTTTTTCAATGCCCTTCGTAATAAAACTGCTTTTTATAGCAGCAGCAAATCGATCTGAGCTATCAATAACAAGAAATAAAGTTAATATATCTACTTCTAATAAGAGTCTTCCTAAAGGCGTTACGGATGTAATTACATAACTACTAAGTAGATAAAACAAAAATAAAAATAAAAATTAGTTATTGCGCCTCTGTGTAACGAGCGAGCCACGGAAAGACAAAAAGTTGATTGATGAAGACACAAACACTATTGAAAAAATTAGATGCTAAAAACAGTTACCAGCAGTCCTGCAAACACAACAAAATACAAAATAATATAATACCATATCTAATGGATAATTAATGCGCTCGGAAAGTGGCAATTAAACTTTTTTGACTGCATGCTACCGTACCATCATAATGCCTCTTTATGTTATGAATAGCCTTCCATCCTTAGAATGTATATACCGGGTGACGCAGGGAATAGGTACGGTAACTTTATTTTAAGGATGAAATTCTTAAAAATTCAAATTTTACATCTCATAATTGCTCAAAACTGTGTCCTAGTAACAGAAGTCAAACTAATACCGTTTCCATGAAAATGAGGTTAACTTTTAATATTTAGATGGACAGGATGCCATGTTATGTAACTTATGGACCTGAAGGCATTGTGAATACGTTTTTGTGATCAATATTTCATTTTGACAAGTTTAAAGGAATCTAATAGTACAATTTAAATCAGAAAACTCTTAACAGTGTAGGCAAATGTCAATCCAGAAAAATTTGGCGAGGTTTTTCGTTCACCTTACGAGTCAAGAAATGCAAATAAAACCTTTGACCATGGGTAACTCTTGTATTTTAAAGTTTCCCCTAAGGCCGTAGGTTTTGGTAGGCTTTTGCACTGCCGTTCACCAAAAACAATTATTCTTTTTAAACGTGTCAAAATGACATATGGATGATACAAACGTATTAAAAATGCCTTTAGATCTTGGGTAAGATGAGACAGATATGGTGTTCCATTTAAATAGCAAAAGTTGACCTAGTTTTCATGGAAACGGTAGTAGTAGGCCACGTGACACTACAACAAAGTTTTCTGATTTTATTAGCTCTGTAAAATTTATTATTTTTTAAAAGAAATAAGGCGATAAGTTGCCGTAACTACCTATTCCATTGTTACACCCGGTATAAAAATATTCAAAGACTATAAGGTCCGATAATAGCTTTTCAAATAAAACGGTTCTGGATTATTAATTTGTGATAGGTAGTCTCGGGTTTAATCTAAGTACTGCCTTAGTAGCTGCGTTCTGTTAAATGATATATCTAATATAGCACGAATTGCGTTTAATTTACCAGCCAGCCCATAAAAGGCATGTTTCTACCATTTAATAGTCAATAATCAGAGAGATATTGGCCGTTTGGGTTTACCGCCAACCATCCGCTTGTCCTAATTTCCATTTTCAAAAAGAAAAGAAACCAAAAAAGTCAGAGGAGAAAAGAACGATTCTCGACGAGTGCTCGTCCAAATTTTAGCAAACAACATGAGATCGTCATTAGGGAAATTTTGGAACGCCTTAAATCTTGACAACTTTGACCGCTGTGGTAGTGTTTAACAACCACTACCACTACCACTTATCGATTTTAGCAGAGTTTTTGGAACCCATTAAAAACTGTCACTTGTAAAAAAATTTAGAGATGAGAAAAAATAAAAAATTCGCCTTATTTTAAAAAATAAGTGTTTTATATGTTGGAACCTAGTAATATTTTATTATTTTTAAAATTAATTGCGCCAAAATTCTCTTAAATTAACCAGAAAAATAATGACAACCACAACGAAATGGATTCGTAGCTTACGGCAGTGGTAGTGGTTAATTACCACAACGGAATGACGTTTAGCTATTGCACAGACGCAGTAATTACAACCACTGCGAAGGGTCAAATAAGCGTTCCGAAATATCCCTATTAACTAAACCAACCAAACCAAGCCAGTCTCCGTATCGCAGTAGGTAGCGTATCGGCCTGCCGCACGGAAGGTATCGAGTTCGAATCCCGGCTAGATATTTTGGGTTTGTCTTTAACTTTGCAAAAAACTTGGCTAAAACTCGGCATTGATCCTATGATTCATGGCAATCCCAGTATAAAAAAAAAACCCAACCAACCAACCAACGTTTATCTGGGGTTCTGTTGCTGGCTTCACTCGCGTCCATTTTGCCTTGTTTTGTTTTTGATCGACCTGGGTGGTATAATGGGTCTATCAACCAGGAAACCCGGGTCCGATCCCCGGGGCAGTCGGTAGTCTACTTGGACTTTTTCTTATAAAATTACATAATTTTGTGAGATTAAGAAAACGCCGTATGGAGCGGAGTAGGCCGTGTTAGCTAGAAGGCAGGTTAACACCATTCCATACCGTCCCACGTAGAGAACGTTAAGAGAACGGTACCGTGTGATCCATATATTGATAGTGGAGCACGTTAAAGATCCCTAGCCTCGACAAACGGGTTTAGGCTAAATTAAATCCTTCTAAGAAAAGAAAACTGCCTTCCTAGGGGGTACCCATCAGACCGGTCTGGTGAGCGGCTGAATCAAGCTACAACCTCTCCCCCCTCAACGAAACTCAATTTGGATATTATAAAAATTATGTACTAATTTACGGACGGAGTAATTCGTATTTAAAGGGTGGGGGGTGTGGCTTGGCGTTAAGCTGCACCCTCCCTGCGTAGGAGACAGATTTAATGAAAGTTGATATGTCATAATTTTGTACTAATTATGTTCTCTTAATGAAGGGTACTTTTACTTTACAAAAACCATCGGTTCCTAAGATTTTTGTTGTTTGTTATGGGGTGTGTAGCTTAATATTAAGGTACACCCCCCTCTGCGTAGAAAAGAGATTCGACCAAAAGTTACTATACCAGAATTTGGTATTAATTATGTACTAATTTCGTCCACTTCTAGAAAATTGCCTACTCTCAAGATAACTTAATTTTTTTTGGTTTTTATGGGGTGTGTAGCTTGATATGGCTAAAAGGATTACTGAAATATTTAAATGCTCGAAGTTTTTATACCTAGAGGCACTAATTGTTTTTTCTCAACGGGGCGCCAACAGAAACCACAATAAAAATTATAAACCACTGCTAAAACCATCGACCGCAAATCACGATGTTAAATTGTTTACCCAAAAATTTTGTAGAATTTACACTTTCACCAGCGAGAACATTATTTACCGTTAGTTGTTATAAATAATTTTTTTTTGGTAAGTACGGAAACTTTGCTTTTGATCAAATATTGTACAGGGTATTCAAACTCTCTCTGCTTCTGGATTTGGTGGATTTATTATTGGTTAGAGAGGCAAATTGTTCAAATGGGACATGTAAAAAAAAATCAGAGCGTATTTTGGTGGGGGTCAATTTTTACAGTGGTAAATAAAAACTCTTTTGCAAAAAAATATAACATTTTATTTTTTGGTTGAATTAATATGCTACCAGTCAAAGATAAAAAATACATGATTCGTTTCTAATGCTAACATTTGCAAATGTCAAAAATTGACATAAGCTGTTTTATTTTTTGACCAATTCCGTAAATTTTATTTTATGATAAAAATTTTGTCTGAATCTAACCATATCACACACACCATATCTGTCATTTATAGTTTTGAAAATATTAATAATACACTGTTTTATAATTTTAAAATAATTAAAATATTTATTAATCCAAAGCCACCTATGATATCATATGTTTGGAACAACCGTCCAGTGCCTGCTTGGTCTAATATTTTGTTACGAGCTTAAAAAAAAGCCAGAAAACAGTTTTTTGTTAATATTTATTTCCAAAACTATAAATGACAGATATAAAGTCTATCAATAAATTAAAAATATAGATGATCGGTTAAAAAAGAAAAAAGTTTATGTCAATTCTTAACAATTGCATGTCAGAATTAGAAAGGAGAATTTTTTTTTTCAAATTTAGCTAGCATATTTAATTCCACAAAAAATATTTTTTTTTTGCAAAATAGTTTTCTACGTAACATTTTTTGAAACACCTTGTATGTAAAACTTCACTCCATCAAAATACGCGCTGATTTTTATTCTAGCAATCTCAATTTAACAGTTTTGCTCTACAACTATTAATAAATCCCCAAAATCCAGAAGCAGACAAGACTGGGACACCCTGTAGAGGGCAGTGGCGGCTTTAGAGGGGGGGGCGTCCCCCCCAAAGCTTTAGAATCGAAATATTCGATGACATCACATATTTTTATCAATCACATCTATTTTCTATTGGGCCATAATTTATTTAAGACTTTCTTTTTATTGCCTGAATACAAAAACGAAGATCTGATGACTTTTGAACAAATTCCTACGGTCACCAAAACATCTAGCCTACTATGTGTGTATCAGCTCTGGGACTATTAGTGCTACCATGCGACAGCCGCCTTTGCACTTTGAACTATTGAACTATCTTGTTCTTTCATATATCACGCTCTTTGTCAAAACAGAAAACATCTTCATGAAAGAAAAGAAGACAATACTCATTAAGTACGATATGAAAACATATTAGGGATATTTTGGAACGCTTATTTGACAGCTTATTTGCGCCTGCGCAATAGCTAAACGCCATTTCGTTGTGGTAATTAACCACTACCACTGCCGTAAGCTACGAATCCATTTCGTTGTGGTTATTTTTCTGGTTAATTTTAGAAAATTTTGGCACAATTAATTTTAAAAATAATAAAATATTACCAGGCTCAAACATATAAGACACTTATTTTGTAAAATAAAGCCCAATTTTGTGTTTTCTCTCATCTCTAAATTTTTTTACGAGTGACAGTTTCTAATGTGTTCCAAAAACTCTGGTAAAATCGATGCGTCGTAGTGGTAGTGGTTGTTAAACACTACCATAGCAGCTGTCAAAATTTTAAGCGTTCCAAAATATCTCTATTATTTGATTGGTACGGCGTCTTTGTCAGAAAACTTCGAATGACGTGTTGTTTTTATTAATTCTGCAATATGAATAAGAAAGGCAGTGGCGCACCGAAGGAAGGGGGGGGGTGGGGTTAAAACCCCGTTCGAGAAGCCTGGTCATCAATTGGCACAATCAAATAAAAGCAGAAATAAAATATACAGGGAATAAAATACAAGATCCTGGACTTGTTTTAAAAAATCGTAAATTGCTCAATTTTTCATTTTCACGATATCGTGTCAAAATGGTCTTTTTAACTTAATTTTGTAATCTTATCAAAACATTCTGCCTGCGATTTGGTGCCATAATATTTTAAGTGTAATTTTCTCAAAAATTGTCGCCTGCGGCGCATTTTGGCATTTTTACAAACGAATTAGAGTAAATAAGCAACTCAAATTCCCAAAACTCCATCAATATGTACGATTTTAGTTTAATTTGAAGTAAAAAATTACATTTTAACTGTTATTTTCTCAAAAAATTGAATTTAAACATGATGTTCACAACAAATTTTGGATGTAAGCACTTGTTCCCCCCCCCTGAAGTCAATTCCTGGGCGCGCCACTGAAAAAGGGCCAAGTAAAGTAAATAATATTATTCCTTTCGCCCCTTGCCAGTACCAATTATTATAAAGCTGCCCCAGTCATTAAGCTTAAATTCATGAATATGTAATCTTTTAAAAATTGGCAATTGTTTAAATAATAATATTTAAATAATATTTTTATACTTACGATATGTATAGATTTGACTTTCAGGACTTAATTGAAACCGATGCGCCCCCCCAAGACCGAATCCTAAAGCCGCCACTGGTAGAGGGTGTCCTCTCGAAAAAGATTTTGTCGCTTCTATAGCAAATGTGTAAAAAGAAGGAAGTTACAGATTTGACTTTCAGGGAAGGGGGAAGTTAATTGAAACCGATGCGCCCCCCCACAAGACCGAATCCTAAAGCCGCCACTGGTAGAGGGTGTCCTCTCGAAAAAGATTTTGTCGCTTCTACAGCAAATATGTAAAAAGAAGGAAGTTATACTATAAAATATGTTTCTAAAAATAATATTTATTATTATTTTACTTAACTAACCCCCAGATGCACTTTATTCATTTATGTGGGATCAATCAATCAATCGCCAATATTTTCTTATTTATTCACAGAAAAAAAACAGCGGTAGCATCAATGGGAATTTTCATCCATATTCCTGAATGACATGATTTTTCTTAATGACAATTTTTAAATCAATAACAAAAAGTCATTTAATAAAACCTAGCATTAATTCACTGGCGCGGGCGCCTGCTATTCATGTCAAGGGAGTGATTTTAAAACAACTTATCATTTAGGTATATGGATGGGAAGTCTTATGGATGCAAACAATATTCAATTGTATGGCAATCCTAAGTAAACGTAATTTTATTTACCTTTTAAATTATATTTATTCCCTTCATAATTAAAATATCTCCCATTTCTCACTCCGCAATACATGATAGATCACTTTATGTGTAACTAGATCCAAATACCTCCTATCCTATACCAAATAAATATTTATTTAAGTCAAAAAAAAATAAATTCTGTGGGGTTGAAGAAATTAAGTAAATTGTTTTGAATTATACATACTAAAAAAATTAACAAAAATTGGCTAAAAACTTTTAATAAGTTACGTACCCGTGAAAAGCTTTTCTTGTAATTTTAAGATTAGTAGTTTGTGTAGCGATAAGAAACCGTTAGTTCTGAAATCTTCATTTGCCTTTTGTGTCACTGCAAAAACCAATTAATTTTAATTTTCGAAATAAGTTTTTAAAAACAAACCTTCCGGTTTCGAGTACGTAATTAATATGGTGATGCTGCTAAAAATACACTTTAGTGAGAAACAGAAATTTTTGCAATAGTAGGAATTTTTTTATCCACTCCGTAATTAAATATTAGGTAATTATGCAGTATACGGTTTTCTGTTATTTTTAATTTTTTATGAAAAATTCTTTATGGGAGCACCTACTAGGGTCCCTAGGACCTCAAATCCGCCTGCGCCGGTTGTTTTTTTTCAATTTTTAAAAAAAAATTTTTCACTAAAACAACCCAATTCAACATAGCCCAACCCAACCCAAAACAATAAAAAAAACACATTACAACCCCCCCGACACCCTTTTTCTCTTAAAAAAAACGGCGCAGGCGGATTTGGAGTCCTAGGGACCCTAGTAGGGGCTGCCATAAAGAATTTTTCATAAAAAATCAAAAATGGCAGAAAACCGTATACTACATATTTACCAAAGTATGCAGTATACGGTTTCCTGCCATTTTTGATTTTTTATGAAAAATTCTTAATGGGGGCACCTACGCCTGCGCTGGTTGTTTTTTTTCAATGTTTTTTGTGTTTTCTTTATTTTTTTTCACTAAAACAACCCAATCCAACACAGCTCAACCCAACCCAAAACAATAAAAAAAAACACATTACAACCCCCCCCCCCCCGGCACACTTTTTTCTCTTAAAAAAAAACGGCACAGGCGGATTTGGGGTCCTAGGGACCCTAGTAGGTGCTACCATAAAGAATTTTTCATAAAAAATCAGAAAAGGCAGAAAACCGTATACTGCATAATTACCAAAAAAGTTGTTTTATTTGGTTTTTCTGTAAACTGACATATAAGCCCTGGGAGAAAGCGATTTTAGTAATGTGTAGTCAGTCAGAAGATGTGTGTGTCATAACATTTTAGTAAAAAATAATATACAGGTATCGATACCACCACATAATCGACGTAAAACAAATTTAAAATCTTTACCATAAGCAATTTCATCAAAAACTATTGCCAATTAAGCCATCATTTAATCACAAAGTTTATAAGTCCAATTCCACATAAATTTTAAACCGAGTTTTAAATTGTTTGTCACCAACAACTAACGCAGTTTTTTCGGTTTGAAATTTTAAACTAAAAAAAGAACGAACTAGAACTATTCAACGATAAGCATTGCCCGATCAATATAAACAACTAAACTATTTTTTACTAGACTTGACGCTGCCAGCGAACAACGAATTAAAACTTCAGACACTGTTTGTAAATATAGAATCTGTAAGTTTATCTTCAGCACTGCGTGCTAAACACCACTTTGATTCTGAAATCGAAATCTTTATAAGTATTATCCGTGCTTTTCAGACCTCGCGTCCATCAGTATTGCTTGAATTACACTGTGGCACAGGAAGGAACAGGCTGCCCTGTGTGATAGCTCTTTTCCTTTCTCCCCGATTGGGTTTAATAGGGGAAGGGAAGGGCTATAGAGATAAAGTGCACCTTACGTGAGTATCAATCTATTTATTGGATTAAACTTTTGTCAGAATGTTTGCTATTGTTCGGTTTTTTGTAAAACCCTACGAAATATATAGAAACAGTATCACCGAGGGGAATATGATTTCTGATTAGTTAACATTTTCGGACCTTTACACGTACCTCGTCATAATTTTTTGACTGTTTGTCGTAGAATGATAACACAAAAACTAAATTAATTGGTAAATGTTGTCCATTTTTTTTATTTCACGATTTTTTTGGTTGATTGATTAATGGCATATTGCCTGAATTACACTGTGGAACAGAGGCTGCCCTGTCTTAAGTAGCTCTTTTTCTTTCTCCCGATTAAGTTTAATAGGGGAAGGGAAGGGCTATAAAGATAAAGTGCACCTTACGTGAGTATCAATCTATTTATTGGATTAAACTTTTGTCAGAATGTTTGCTATTGTTCGGTTTTTTGTAAAACTCTACTAAATATATAGAAACAGTATCACCGAGGGGAATATGATTTCTGATTAGTTAACATTTTCGGACCTTTACACGTACCTCGTCATAATTTTTTGACTGTTTGTCGTAGAATGATAACACAAAAACTAAATTAATTGGTAAATGTTGTCCATTTTTTTTATTTCACGATTTATTTGGTTGATTGATTAATGGCATGTTGCCTGAATTACACTGTGGAACAGAGGCTGCCCTATCTTAAGTAGCTCTTTTCCTTTCTCCCGATTAAGTTTAATAGGGGAAGGGAAGGGCTATAAAGATAAAGTGCACCTTACGTAGGTATTAATCTATTTACTAGATTAAAATAAACCAACTTATGAAGGAATGTGTGCTAGTGTTCGTTTTTTGGTAAAACCCTACGTAATATTTCATAGTAGCATCAAGGAAATTTGATTTCTGGTTCTTTAAAAAGACCTTACATTTTTGGACCTGTATTTGACGTCAAAGTCATGTGACAACATGGTACAGGGTGATTTTCTATATACGGGAGAATAAAAAAAATGCAACACCAAAAAGGACAAATATTTTTAAAGTAATTTATTTATATATTAATACCTTAGGATACTCTTAGTAATTGATTACATTTCCAAGAAGATTCCTCCATGGTTATTTATGCACTCGTTTGTTCTATTGCGCATTGACTCAATAAGAAGGTCTATATCATATTGAGGAACACTCATCCAAATCCTCCTTACGGCATGCCAGAGTTCATCTAAGTTTCCAGGGGGACGTGGTAATCGACTGAGATTGCGCCCTATAATATCTCATACGTGTTCGATAGGCGACAAGTCAGGCGATCTTACTGGCCATTCCAAAGTCTCTATGCCAAGCTCATGTAAGAAGTCCATTGTTTCACGAGCAATATGCGGTCTGGAATTATCTTGTTGAAAGATCGCATTTGGGATAGTTGTAGGTAGGGATGTAAAACTGGCTGCAGCACTTCATCGATATATCGTCGAGCAGTCAGATTGCCGTTGATGCGGACTAGAGGTGATCTGCTTCCTAAACATATAGCACCCCATACCATGATACTTTGCTCTCTTGCTGTATCACGTTCAACAGTAAAGTCTACACTTCGTCTCTCAGGCGATTTCGCCTAACCCCCATGCGCTCATCATGGCCACCTAAACAAAACCTGGATTCGTCGCTGAAGCTTATGGCATTCCATTCGTCATTCCAGTTTTGCCGAGCTATCTACCACTCCAAGCGGCGAGCCTTATGTTGTGGGGTTAAAGGTAGCACCAAAAGCGGACGGTAAGCCCTCAGCCCCATACCAAGCAATCTTCGATTAACTATTATCCTTGAAAACACTCGTCCTGTAGCTGCAACTAGAACATCTCTTACTTGGTGTATACTGTGTCGATTTCTGAAGTCAAGAAGTCTGAGATGCTTCCAGAACCTGCACGAACCCAAACTCTTAACACTGTTGATGGATTGGCATTAACCCTTCTTGTAATTTCCCGTAAACCAAAACCACCCTCTTTCATGCCCACGATGCGTCCTTTCTCGAAGTCGTTTAAATGATGAAATTGTTGAAATTTTTTAAGTAAACTGTAAGCAATCCAAAAAGATCAAAAACTACGAGAAAAATGATTTAAAATTTTCGGAAAAGGTCCTTGTTTGTGTTGGTTGTTTTTGAAAATGAATAGAAAAAATCTGTGAAAAAAAGGAAAGATTAGAAAACAAAAAATTTATCACATATTTCTTTTGAGATAAGGTATACACACAAATAATTTTCATTCAAACAATTATCCATATACATGTTGTTGCATTTTTTTTTATCCAGTACATATTATGTTTGTCGTTGAAAGATAAAACAAAAACTAAATTAATTGCTGGGTCAATACTCATTATTTTAATTTGACAATTTTTTGACAGCTATCACCAGGTACTTCATAAAGCAAGCAAGCAACATGAACCCCATATACATATAACCTTTTCAACAATACCACACTCTTTAGGCTTAGCTTGTTTCAACACAAAAGCTGCTAAAAATAGTACTCAAAAAATTATATACAAATATCTGGTTCGCGTCTCTTCAAAACTATCAATGGTATCGCATTAAACCTATTGAAAACTTTAAAAAAAACTGTAAAGCAAAAGACAATTTTTAACAATTAATTCAGTTTTTAATAAGGTACGTTTATAAAAAATTACCTTGTACATAGGTATAATTTTATTAATAAAGGCAGGTGAATTTTGACTTTTTGGTTAAAATATTTGTTTACTTGGCTACTTCTTTATTGTTTTTCATGAAAATTGATTTACATGACAAGAAGTCTAAGTTTATAGTTAAGGCCATTTCTCTCCAGATACAACTGGAAACGTCTTTTTCCATTACTTTGCCAGGGTACCCAGGGAAAACCAAACATCAGAATTAGCTGAAATTTTGCTCACAAGCTCTTTGGATACCATCTTTCTCGCAGGTTTCAAACCCGATTTTAAAAAAATTGAAGAATTATGAATAATTTTCTCTGGATTACATTATTCCTTTTTATATTGAATTTAAATTTGAGAGATAAATGCGTAGTTCAAGGGCTGTAATATAGATTTCAGTAGTGGTAATTACCGACATGGAGGTAGTGTTGCTAAAAACTATTTCCCTAGATCGCAACTATGACCTTAGTAAAAGAAAATAAGGGAAAAATAACAAAAGAAAATATAACAATGAGAACAAAAACAAAAAAAATTGCTCTAAAATAAAAAAAATTGGAAAAGATATTAGATGACAATCTAGTAACAACGCCAAAAGTTAAGAGAACATAAAGGAAAAACTCAACAATTCAATTGATAATATAAGCTATTGATTTGTTTACTTCAAAAAAATCATTGTCAGGCAAATTGAAAAACGTTACAGCAACATGAATAAATTACTTATTGGTCATGATTCAATCTGTACAGTAAGGAAAAGGAGCCGACAAGATTTCTTGTGATCAAAGAAAATTGACTTTGTCATTGTCACCAATAAAAATTGCTCATTTCAATAATAAAAGAGCTGGGGCTGGTTAGGGTTGGCAACACGCAAAAGTACGATTATTTTATCGTCAATTACCACCCCTTTTATAATGAAAATGTACTAGCTTTCAAGTTGTGTATTATTTCAAAAGGGTTGTTGTAAGAAATGCATTTTCGATAAAATCATAAAGGTTGAAGTTTCGAAACAAAGATTAAAACAAGGAATCACAAATTACGATCTTCAAGCGAAACGTATGTCGTGTAATTTGCAATAAAAGTGCTTCGTGGTTACATGCTAATATTGATATTGCCCAAATAATAATTGTGTTATCTTCCCAACAAGATTTATAATTATATCTTCCTGGTTGCACATTACACATTAAGTTGTCACTTTTTTACATCAGTTGTCGTGGTGTAATGATTAATCATAAAATCGTGGATATAATATGCATTTTGCTAAATCTGATGGGAGTATATAACTATGAGATGATATAACGGCCCGGCCCTTGCATTATCCGAGAAAAATGCGTACCTATAATAACTCTCCCAATCAAGCCTGTAAATAACCCAAAGACGAGGAGTCCACCGGGCAAGCGCGTCGATTGCGTCATTAGTGAAAGCAACTGACAAACATCTGACAGCGAAAATTTAGGTTTATATTTAATATTTTAGAATAGAATAGAATAGAAATATTCTTTATTGTCATAAAAATATACATTTTGTGGACAAAGCGTTAAAGTTAGACATATAACAAAATATCGGTCAAGTTAAATAAAGGCATAATTAAAAATAACCCTATGAGCACCCTTAAAAAAATAATCAATTTTAGAGGTTATTAACTACAAAACCAAAAAAAGAGCATTGTGGAAACTAATAATAAAATAAGTATCAAAGTCAATCAAGACATACACACGCACACAAAACCTGCAATGATAGTTTAGTATTGAAAGAAATGATAGCGAAAATTTAGGTTTATATTTAATATTTTAGAATAGAATAGAATAGAAATATTCTTTGTCATAAAAATATATATTTTGTGGACAAAGCGTTAAAGTTAGACATATAATAAAATAATGGTCAAGTTAAATAAAGGTACAATTAAAAATAACCCTATGAGCAACCTTGAAAAAATAATCAATTTTTTTATTAACTACAAAAACAAAACAAGAGCATTGTGGAAACTAATAATAAAATAAGTATCAAAGTCAATCAAGACACACACAAAACCGACAATGATAGTTTAGTATTGAAAAGTGTTTTGAACTTCCGCTGTGCTATAGTATTGTAACGAGTTTCAGGACGCAGAAAATTATTACGATGGATAAAGATTTAAAAAACTGACTCTGGAATGTATAAGGAAGTTAGAGTTAAAATACGCTGTGACCTAAAAAGTGGTATGCAGGAATCCCTAAAGTGAGCACGACAAAGATAACGTATAGCAAAAAAATTTGGATAAAGCACAGTTTCTTAGTTACATAGGATTTGAAAGTATACAATAAAAATCGCTTATCTCTTAAGGGTTGTTTATTATATGAACACATACAAAATGTAATGGCACAGCGTTTTCTCTTTTGTCCACATTAAATACTAAAATATCGATAATTTCGTTCAATGATTCTATAATAAATTTATCAACAGGGTATGATTAACTAGAAACTATAATTTGACAGTAATGTTGCGCTTTTCCTAACAAAACAGATTTGATCTCAATCATTTACTTTGCTAGGTTACGGGCACCAGCTATTATGACTAAGTAATAATTGAAGAGTTATATTATAAACCAGAACGCAAATCAAAGGAAGCATGTTCATTAGGAGGAAAATGGTTTACAAGAAACACTAGGGCGTGTACAAGATACCCCAAATCACCAAGCTGAGCTCATTTATAGACTTCCAAAAAAAAAACAAGAAAATGCGAACTTTTCTAACACAGTGTTCAATTTCTCAGTTAAGATAATTTGATTTTAAAAGGCGTAAATAATCCCGAAATTAACTGATAAAGCCACAGTCTAATATCTTAAGAACCATCCGCAGATCACTTTTTGGTCGCGTATCTCTAACTCTCACCTAAAAAAAACAAAATATCAAGAAAACAGTACTTTTTGTCTTCTGGATCTAGTGCTTCTTCTTCAGATGATAACCTGCCATACAACGTGAAGAGACTCCTATAGAAAGTGACCATGTAGGGATTACAGCTGCGTTTAAACCTAAGCCTTTGTGCACCTCAACTTAACTCCAGAGCCAAACTACTGGAAAGCAAACTACCAGTAAATGATCAATCTAAAGGAGTCTCTCAAATTTGGCGGCCGATTATCCTATTTTATTTTCAGTGTTATGACAGACATTCCTAAGAAGTGAATCGAATAATACCGGGTTTAATTGTTTAAAGAACATTCTTAAATACGGATGTTAATATTTTCCGAAATATTCGAACACTGTAAATTTTTTACGACTTCATTTAGTTTTACATTGGAAGTTTTCACTGTCTCGCACAAGTTCGTTATTTTCTCAAGCCTCAATAAAATTGCAGATTTTAAAACATCAATTGCATTCTTTTACACCTCAAGAGGTTTTTACCATATTTGTGAATAGTAAAATTCTAAATAGTCCTTCATAAGAAATGTTTTTAAACTCTTCTTCCATAAGAGGAAAAGCCATTACATTGGGTTAGTGGGTTACGTTTATCATAATTGGTTTTATATTATTATATTACTATATTAAAAAAAATGGGCAACCTACGCTAAATAGTGGGCTGGGTGCATTGAAATGGTGAATCTGCATAAACGGACAAAAACCAAGTGGGCGCAGGTACTGTGGAACTGATGGTGCATCATACAATAATCGTCTAGAGAGTCGAGGGAAAAGTTCCTATTTTAAAGTATCTTTTTCGCAAATGACATCACATTTATTCCATAATGCTTCAAAAGAGGATTTAAAAAATTGTCGAAGTGGAAAACCCAGGTTTTCGACAGAAGGGGTGACCCCTACAGACGGTAATTAGGTTTAAAGTTCGTTATTACACGAATGTAAGGTTTTCTAATAAAAAATCCTCTATTTCACAAAATAATTTGTGAGAAAAAATACCTTTTATATATAAAATTAATGTCGCATTAGAACAGTTTTCAAATAATCGCAAAATATTGCAAAAACTGCCACTATTATTTTTTGAAATGTTATTGAATCTATCCAAGGATTTGAACTGTGGATGCATCATTCAAAAATCGCATTTTCGACATATTTTGAAATCAGGATTCAAACATTTTTATCATCTTTTCGCTTAGCGGTCGAGAAAGGTTAAATAAAAAATATAATAAAAAATTTAAAAAGAATTAAAAATATAATTACACTACTAAACAGGGTATAAAAGGTTTGAGTGCCAAAAATAGGAAAAAAAGTTATTTTAATGTAGGCGTCCACACTTCTTATTTGTTTCAAAGATATTCGATTTTTAATGTTCGAGGAGTAATTAAAACAACTAATATCGGCAAATAATTTTTAAATTCACTACGATCCAAAATTGTACCATTCGATTTTTTTTTTAACCGACATGTTATGAAAAATATATTTTCCTTAATTTAATTTTTAGAAAAGAAAACTTTCAAATTTAGAAAAATACCAGGATATGTTCATGTTATGTATATCTGGGGAACTTCTTTTAATGCCAGAAAAACTTCCAAAAAGTCCCTTTTACTTTAATTATTTTTTTAAATTAAAAAAAAAATGTGTTATCTCTAAAATTTTGAAACCAACTTTCGTAAACTGTGTTTATGCTCAATCCTTACCCTTGGTATAATGAGCCACTCTTAAAAGTTTTAATTTCTTTTTCTTGTTTTGACTACCCCTATTACCCGTTAAAATATTTGGACCCATACCTTATATATCTTGTAATTATTACCATAAAGTAATATTACTTTGATACAAAATTTTATCAAATGTATCTACTGAATTAAAATAAATGTAGCACCTAGATTATTATTTAAATTGCAACATTTCTAAATTAATATCAATACTGTATAACAAAATATTTCACGACGAACATGCCACAATCCATTAAAATATATCTTACAATAACTTTATTCTAAATCAAACTGCAAAAGTAAAACAAGCACCATTTGCTCCCCCAACCCTTAGTTTTACTGAAATAAGTGACAGAGCTATCATTAAAATTACATTATTGTTCGAATTTCATGTACTTTCGCATGCCTAGTATGATCTTGAACGTTTCTATTTAAATAGACCATACATATCAAAAACTATACAGGGCGTCCCAAAAGTGACGATACATACATACATAAGGCATTTCTTTCTGATTCCAAAAATATCGAATATATAATAATACTTTTTGCTCTTACGGTTTTTAAATAAAATTGGCAAAATCATCTCCATAAGTTGATTCAATGAGTTAAACAAGAAAAATTATACAGGGTTGAAAGATTTAAAATTTTTGAATTCCCTGACTTTTCCTGGTTTTCCCTGAACAAAAATAAAAAAAAATCAGGTTATTTTACAAATTTCACTAAGGACATGAAAAAAATAATTTTTATTTAAATGTTTACGTCCTAAAAACGTTTTGAAGAAAAGGTAAATTTTTGGCGATTTAAGCAGGACACAAAAATTTACGTATTGAAAAAAAGCGGGTTGGGGTGGGGCCAAGTGTCAATTCTGGATTTGTTCCCAAAATTATGTCATAAATGTACCATAGGCAAAAATTTTGAAATGTATACTGAAAATCTAATTTTGAACACGTTTTCAATGCCAACATTTTTGCAATTTAAGAAGGAAATTTTTTAAAAGTTTTGATATTTTTCACGTTTTTTGCAAAATGTAGAAAAACAAAAATAAACATTGAAGAATAAAAGAAAAAATACTGTCTCTTTGGCATTACATGAGTAACAAAGTGAGGAAAGCATAAAAGATAAAAAAAAATACTGTAAAAATTCCCTGATTTCCATGACTTGGGACTCATTCCCTGACTTTTCCAGGTTTTCCCGACCAGTTTCAACCCTGATATATTCGGTGTCTCATTACTCTTACTAAAAAGTTTTTTTCAAGAGACAAAGGTAACATATCTATTCTACGTATATTCGGAATCAGAAAGAAAAGACCTAGTCAATTTTGCAAAAAAATTTAAATGACCCTTTTAAAAAAAGTGACGCCGCCGCCCCAGCTCCGCCTCCTTAATAACTTAAGATGCTGGTAAACCATCTAAGTATCTATGTTAAATTTCACTTTACTGCCTCTTTTGGTTTTGGAGATATTCATAAGCACTGTTACTTTTGGGACATGCTGAGATACAAAGAGCAAAAAAAATCTAAAATCAATCAAAAAATTAAAATAACACGTTAGATCTCTCAAAATATGTCCTTGTCTATATGTCCTTCTCTCTTATAAAGGCGTAAGAAAAAATCTTTATCTTTTTACATTTTGGCCATCTCACCTAAGAGCAAAGCTACCACCTACATTCTTAACCAAAAGACTTCAAGCGCAATAGCTGGTTCAAATGACATTTAAGTTTTAAAAAAATATTCCTACCAAACCTTTAATCTCGATAACATTTAAACGTTATAGCAAAGCCATTTCAATTACAAACGATAGTAACAGCGTTTGGAACAAAGACTTGTAGTTGAAAGGCGCTGTTTTTTTCTTAATTTTATTTCAATACTGCATTAAGAAACTAATTATTTTCTTCCGAGTGGATTTCGGTTCGGCCGTGGTCGGATAATTCATGATAGCCTCAAAGCCTGTTATTTGTCGATATCAAGGGACTGATTCTTGAATTTCGAGGGAATGGTCGCCTAGGAACGTTCACATCCTTAATTTTGACCAATAAGAAGGCTCAGAAGCTGCCAAGCTTGTACGGTACACGCGCAAAGCTGACTCGATTATCGTTTTTCAATAGCGCCCGTTCACCTGCTCAGAGGCAAGTGTAGGAAGGTTGCTTCGATACACGGCAATCGGGTGAGGTTCGGCCGTGGTCGGATAGATTTCGGATAATTCATGATAACCTCAAAGCCTGTTATTGGTCGATATCAGGGGGCCGATTCTTGAATTTCGAGAGAGTTCCAATCCTTCATTTCGACCAATAAGAAGGCACAGAAGCTGCCAAGCTTGTACGGTGCACGCGCAAAGCTGACTCAATTATCGTTTTTCAATAGCGTCCGTTCACCTACTCAGAGGAACGTGTATGAAAGGGTGGGAAGGTTCGTTCGATACACGGCAATCGGATCGGATAATTCGTGATAGACTCAAAACCTGTTATTATTAATTTCGAGAGAATGGTCGTCTAGGAACGGTCACATCCTTCATTTCAACCATAAAAAGGCTTAGAAGCTGCCAAGCTTGTGCTCAGAGGCAGGTGTATGAAAGTGTACGAAGGTTCCTTCGATACGGCAGTCCGGTGAGATTTGGCCTTGGTCGGATAGGTTTCCGGTAACTCGTGATGCTTCAAAGCCTGTTTTTGGTCGATATCAGGAAGATGACCGTTCTTGTGCGAGCTTTCCTAGGAAATTCATTGATGATGATCGGAGGTCGTCAAACAGTTGAAATGAAACGGTGAAATTAAATCGTCATTAGATTTACTAACACTACCAATCGGAAAAATATTGGGGTGCAAGAAATTATGTTCAAAATATGTTTTGTTTGTATTATTAATAGTAGTAACACATTTTCTTAATATCTTATGTCCTTTAAAGATGCAGTTAGAAATAAGACCTATTGATGGTGAAAAACCCTCTCAACAATAAAAAATATTCGACATGCATATCCTCAAGACAACACATGCATGTGTGAAGTAGAGCAATATTTATTTTTCTTGCTGCCTTCTTAAAATTTTACATACAGACCTTAAACACAAAGACAACAGATACAAATCTTAAAAACAGATCCAATCTATACATATAATAAATCTCTAGATATACCATTTCTGTAAATTAAATTTTTTTGTAATGGCTTTCAATTGAGCGATATAAATAGATACCAAAAATCCAATTTTTCGAATTTTTGACTGTTGGTCCGTCTCTATGTTTGTCTGTTTGTTCCAGCATCACGCAAAACCTACTACTACTACTACTACTAATTCATGCAAAAAAGTTAAAAAGGTGTAAAAGGCATGAGTGCAAATATTAGAATGGGTGATGGGGAAGGTCAAAACAAGAAAAAAATTAATGAAACAAAAGTCCTATGTCTTCGAGAAATAGTTACTCACCTTGTATAACATTGTTTTGAATTATACAATATAATCTTTTTACGTAGTATATTTCAACATTTAATATTTAGTCAAAAAAATATGAGTAATTAGATAAAATTTATAAAAATGACCTGAGCTTTATGTTATGCCGACCAAACAAACTGTGAATATCACATTTTCCAGGATTTCCGGCCTATATTTTAATTATGAACGGAATTACCAAATGTAATCAAATGCACTCACTAGAACAGCTTATAAATAAATATAAAAATACAAAAATAACCCAAGAAATTTTCCATGGAAAAGGTATGCATTTATTTTTAATATGTTTATTTTAATTAACTAAGGTACTTTTGACAACACCCCACGTCCCAAATTTAAAAAAAAGTATTTACACCCTTCCTCTTTCTTGATATATTTGAAAATTGGTGTCTTTTGAATCAAAGCTGCTACGAATATGCAGTTTTTAGATTTGAATTCCACTAAATATGTCCTGATTTTAGAGATAAATGATATACAAGAGTATGTTAAGTTTTAAATGATATAAAAATAGAAACACAAGCCATTCTGCCTTCATGACGACGAGATAGGTAGAAAAAACTCATGAGACAAATATAAATATATAGAAGACCGAAAAACGACGTCATATAATATTCACATTCATATAGAAGAGGTTTTTTTTAATTATTTTGCTTCCCAAACTAGTTTTTATTCGTGGGAGGTGATAGATCCCATCGCTCGAGAGAAAGACCGGATCGTATGACTTTCAAGAATACACCTCCAGGTCGATCCGGCGTAGATTAGTGACGTCACGAATCTACCCGCGGGTGCTCCGAATCCTAACCTAAAATTCAATTTCAATAAACTTTCTTTTTCGATCCATTCTTTCTGTTTTGACCCACAAAGTTCATAAACAATAAAAAAATAAGATAAAAATTTTGTCAAAAAAGTAGGATTATGACACTGTTTTGCTCTAAATCCTCTGCTTTTGCGATTTTGCGGGGGCAGAAAGATCGATCTGTTTCAAATCCGGAGTAACAGATTCGGAAAACCGAACACGCTACTCTGAGCAGAAGTACATAATCAAACATCCAAATCCTTTTCGGATCGATGGAGTTCGCTAGAATGGTTTTAGAGCAATAAACGAAAGCGTTCTTAATCAAAAATAGGTAATTCTAAAACTGATATTACCTCGAATCTCCGGGTAAGTCGTTTACGTATCCTGAATATGATCACCACATAATGAGATATATAATTCAGGAAACCATAAATTTTTCGCCATACAGTCCGATACTTTTTAAATTAGAATAATCGAAAGCCAAGACGGTTTATTTTAATTCCTAGATATAAAAGTTAGTCGTTCACTTCTTTCGCTCTGTGTTTGGATACCGGCGGATGTGAGGTATTTAATTTTGCTATTGAAGAATGATTTTTCACGATCGCCGTTTGCATCGGTCGGATATTTCGCTTAAAGGTCTAATTTGAGCTAATAAACGACGCGACTCGAACGCTGTTAGAATATACTAGTATGTAAATACTCCTTTATACCATAGAGGTACGGTTGTGCGATCATGATTTAAACTGTAGTTAACTATAGCACAAAAAAGTAGGAAATCAGATTAGTCGTCGGACTGCCCACCGCACACTGGTCAGTAGTTTCTTTAGTTTTTTCTGCTATACCCCGTCTCGCACCCTTATCCTCCCACTTCCTCTTCATATCCTGCCTCCCTCTCTCTCTGGGCCTTCCTGCCTTCCTTACGAAGGTCAGCACGTGAGCCGATCGTAGAGAGTGTAGCTCCTCCTCTTCTATTGTGGGGGCACCCCACGTCTGCTGCCTCAATCTGGCGTACCCGTCACATTCTCATCAGGTGCACCGCTGATTCCTCTGCCCATCCACATGCTGGGCAGGCGGAGTCATCCAACACTCTGATGCATGTCAAGTGCTTGCGCAGCCGATTATACCCTGTCAGAATTCCTACTAACAATCCAATGTCCTTGCGAGTTTTTCCCAGGAGCCATTTAATTCTGGCTGCATCTGGTCCACTCACGAACAGTTTGGACTGTCTGCACTCTCGCTCTTCCCTCCAGGACGACTTCAGTTGATCGCTAGCCCATTTATTGAGTTCGCTATGCACCTGTTTTCTTGTGATTGCCAAGAGCGGTTCCGGTCCAATATAATGGGTTTCGGCACCAGCTTTGGCAAGTTCGTCCGCCTTCTCATTCCCTGGCCCGGAACCCACGTCAGTGTCAACCTGTTGTCTTCAGCCAAAGTCTGTAGCGCGTTAACGCACTCCTCCACTAGGCTACTGACAATTTTTGCGGAACTAAGAGCCTTGAGGGCAGCCTGGCTATCGGAACATATGCAAATATCCCTCCTGCTATTTCTGACCTCTGGTAGGGTTGCTGCCATTATAATGACGTATACCTCCGCCTGAAAGACCGTAGCGTGCTCGCCAAGCGGGTAGCTTTCTTGAACCTCTAGGTCTTCCACATACACTCCTGCGCCTGTTGTCTGCCTGGCTGACAGTTTTGATCCGTCAGTGAAGCAGACCGTCGCATCTCTGCTTAATTCGTTTCGGAATTCTTCTCTCTGCCACCAATCCCGTTCAGGTATTGTGACTTTGTACTTATTGTCAAACCTCCATGGTTTCGAAGGAGTCCCTACTGGCATCTTTAGAAGAGGCAACTCTTTTGCTACCAGTTCCTCGATTGCCAGATGACCCACTTTTTCCCCGTCTGCCCTTCCATAGGCCCTTGTCTCTCAGTCGTAGATGCGTCGCCATCGCTTCCTTCTTGATCCAAGTTGGAAGCGAGGAGAGATCTAAGATGGTTTCTAGGGCTAAAATGGGGGTAGTCCTCATTGCGCCTCTTATTCTCCTGCAATATATAGGTAATAGCAAGAGCAGAAGACGAATACTCCAGATTTTGCGAAACTTCAACAGAGACCGCAAAACACGTACTCTGTAAATGCCCCGCCCAACTTTGGGAGAAGTTTAAACACGTCGAAGGGGCACTGCCATCAACTCAATAAGTGGGCCAATCATCCCCCAAAAATCCGTTAAAAGTAGCCCTAATTATTGGATACCAACTAAGATGAGCACAAAATATCTGCAAAGGAAGCAGTGCCGAGCGGATACAAGAAGACAAACGACTCCCCCTGCATCTACAATGATAGCTCTATAGCAGGTACCCAATGAGCTCAAGAAATGGGAAAACGCTGAACTGAAGTCGTCCTGGAGGCAATAGTCAGGATGCAGCCAGAACTAAATGGCACCTTTGCAAAACTTAAAAGGATATTGGACTGCTGACTGAGTATAATTGGCTGAGCGAGAACCTGACGCGCATTAGAGTAGCAGAGGATCCCATCTATTCAGCCTGCCGCTTGGAGGATTCGGCACTGCACCTTATAGAGTATGATGGTGCACACGCCTGACGTGAGGCTCACCCTAACTCTAAAAAAATTTTGTAGTTACGACTAGCCCTATAGTTAAAAAATATACTTAATACAAGAATATATAAGGTGGGCCAAAAAACCCATACATTTTTTTTCGGCTGTAGTTTTGTTACCGTAAGTTTAATTTTTGTGATTTTAGTTTCTGCAAAAAGCTAAAGCTTCAGACTATATAAAACTTTTGTCAAAATTGACATTTCGTTAAAATCCAAGATGGCGCATGATTTTTAAATTTTCCCATTTTTAACAGCCAAAATTTTATATGCGCCACTGTACTCGATTTTGGACATTTGTCATAAAGACACGTCTTTGTCGTGCACAGAGACGTATCACTTCTAAAAATCGGACACGAAGTAATAAAGCTCAACGCAAACGAATTAAGTGGTGTTTTAACCCTTTGTAAAACATAGGTCTAAAAACCTCTACTTTTTGTTCTACTAGGGATTTGTTAAATCTCGTCCGATTCTTTAGATTTTAAGCTCTGTGGGAAGCTAAGGCGCTGGCCTATATACGCTATCTGTAAAATTTGACATTTTATGAAAATCTATAATGGCGCATTCTTTGAAACTGAGATATTTTTAACTTTTTCTTGCCAAACTTTTTTGTAAACTAATGTACCTGATTTTAATTTCTTTGGGAGGTACTAGAGGTTTTTAGACCTATGTTTTACAAAGGGTTAAGACATCACTTACTTCGTTGGCGTTAAGCTTTATTACCTACTTCTTGTTCGATTTTTAGAAGTGATACCTCTCTGTGCACGACAAAGACGTGTCTTTATCGCGAATGTCTAAAATCTAGTACAGTAGAGCACATAAAATTTTGGCCGGGGGGGGGGGGGTCAAATTTAAGAAAAGTTTCATATAGTCTGAAGCTTTAGCTTTTTGCAGAAACTAAATCACAAAAATCAAGCTGACGGTAGTAAAAGCACAGCCGAAAAAAAAATGTACTGTGTTTTTTGGCCCACCTTATATAAACATTATTAAATTATTGCAACAACTATTTGCTTATTCTCAAATTTTAAGAATAAGTTGTTTTAAATTAGTATTTACTAAACTCAAATCAATAACCACACAAGATTTGATATAAGGAAACTTGCCCCATTAAAAAGAATATAACCAAATCTTAAGTTAAAAAATACTTATCCTTTAACTAATGAAATTTCTAAGTTTTACAACAGAGAGTCTATGCTCTTACACAAAAAAATCGCATTAGATCTCATAAAGTAACATCTTGTCCACAGACTCTGGCAACAAATAAGTACTTACGAGAACAATTATCTATTAGATATGTAAAGTTTGTGCGATTCCAAGGTGTTATTATATTAGTGGTTAGGTCGCCGTAGTTTAATTTAGGTTGTATATCATAGTTTAGTTCAGGTTATAGTTAATCCGATTTGTTGCTTTAAGAGTACAATCTGATTGAATCGAAGATAATATTCCTTCCTTCCTTCCTGATTAGTTTCAACAAAAATTTGCGTGTTGGAATAAGTATAACAATCATTGTGCCAAGCAGGAAATTCATTGTATTTCTTTAATTCAAGTAATTATTTTTAATGGTTGAAGTACGAATTTCGTGTTGGATTAAGTGTAACAATGATTGGTTTAAATAGCCTCTTCACTCTCCCCTTAAGTCTTACTTGGATTTGCTTTAAATAACTTTTGCCTGCCTTACTAAGGGCATAAATATCCGTCCAAGTACTTATGTATACTTGTTCCAACAACACACTAACATTGAGGACTATAAAAACGTTATGCTTGGATCAACATGTATCCTCTGGGTACCAGTACATCTTTTTTCCATGCAATCGAGGAAAAATAAGTGCACTTGCTCAGATAAACCGATATATTGAACTTCGAAGAAGACAGAGATGCCTGGATAGAGTCGCAACCCGCGTAACAGGAGTAGGAGGATAAGGGCCCATTAAGCAGTGCTTTCGCTTATTGCCATCTGATACGGATCGATCGAAAGAGCAAAACGATGTCATTAAAAAAATACGAAACGATTGAAACGATGTTTCGCCCTTGGTAACTAGCAAGGGCTTATTAGGGGATTCCAATGATGGACCTCCCCAAACACCGTTTTAGTCCATCATCCACTTTGATTTCCAACTTTGAATCACTGACCAATAGGCATCGTTTCGCACTTGGAACTAAGTCACCCGATACGGATCGTCCTGGCGTGTTAATATTTTAAATAGATTATTATGGCCCAAGACCATTGGCATAGTTTAGGGAATTTTTTCGGACGAAGCTGGATATTTAACATATACAGGGTGTTTCACAACTTATTTATAAGAATGAAAGACGTGATTACTAATATTAATCGGTGTTTGAAATGACGATTCATTTCGCTTAAATTTGTTCAAAAGTTTTCCAAAAAAAACAACCAAAAAATGTGTTAAAACATTTTCTTCGCCTTTGACTTTACATTGAAGCTTATCAACAAAGAACGTAACAAGAAATATAAGCATCAAGCAAGCAAGTGCGTTGCCCGCCATGCTCGTATCTCCTCTATGCAATATGAGCTGATTTGGTTTTTGTTTTTGTGTAAAAAATGACATACTATTAATTTTTTGGGAAATTAAACAGCGAATTAGTGGATATTGTTGCACCACAACCCGCCATAAAAGCTTACCGAATTTATTCCCGTGTCCCCTTATATTAATAGAGGTATGTCATTATTTGAACTTTTTACTTAGTTATAAGAATATTCAGCGATTAGGTGTTTTTGTCACTTTACATGTATCAAACTTCAACGATTCATTTGCGTAATTTTAGTGGTACAGTCATGTCTTGGAAAAATGTTCCATAATTAAAACATTTTTGAAGAGGCTTTTAAAAATAGCGTACTCGTTCAGTCAACTTAACAAGCTCTAAAAGTTTCTGACATAAGTTGTGAAACACCCCGTATAGATATACTATATAAGTTTAAAAAAAAATTCTCTCTTCTCTCTGAGGGACGTTTGATATATCCGCGACCTTCGATTAAAGATGACCGAAAGGGGTGTTTTTCAAAAACATCATAACTTTCGTATTTATTAACGTAATTATATATTAAATATCGGGCTTTTGAATTCATTATCAATACTTTTTATTTTTGACATTTGCCTACCAAAAAGCAAATATTTTCTTGAAATCACGATTTTTTTAATGTGTTTTTAAGATTTTCCACGAAACTGTGCACTTTATAGAAAAAATGCGCAATGGTGAGATGCTTTTAGAATGGGCACTAATTCTGTGCTAGGTTAAGTGGTTCTCGATTAATATTTAAAAAACTGCAAAAGTGGTCCATCCCAAACAACAATTATGGGTTAAAGCGTAGTAATATTTCCTACAAAAAACTATTTATAGGACAAATGTCATTATTGTCACTTAGTGTGGTCACTATTACGGTTAAAAAGTTAGTAAAAATATAAACTTATACGCGAAAGTAATACATTCCACTATATAACTATTTACCATTACTAGAAGCACAAAAAAACTTTACAGTCCGAGGCTTACTTCATAGTTGTTACATTTAATTTCTTTAATATTACTTTTACGAGGTAACGACTCTACTGATATTAATTTGGTTGCAATTCAGTAGCCCCTACTCAATAGAAAACTACAAAGTTATTGAGTCTATACGATCGCCTATCTACCACGCAGTAAGAAATAAATGTGCATATAGTGAAAAAACGTTGAATACGGGTTGTTGCTACTTTACTGACATTGTAAATCAATGCACCGTCAACTGGATGCGCGACCGTTATGTTATTCACTTCTATTAAACATGGAATTCAAATCAAAATTTAAAAATACTTCATTAAATTAGTAGTTGCGTGTACTAATAAAAGTAAAAAATATTAATATTTAGTCAATAAAACATATTAAAACTGGAAAGGCATTTAATTTGGAAATCCTAATCTCAAATAATTCCTATTTTTTATGAACATTTTAGATAAAACTAGGTCAAAACTGGGGGGGGGGCGTTCTTTTTATCAAAAAATTATGCTATGCGCTATGCATTTAAGATGTTGTGAGTTCAGAAAAGTGGTTAATAAAACGGTAGGTATAGGTTATGATATAGATAAATAATATTTCTGTCATGTCTTCACATATTTTATGGTGTGTGTCCTGATAATAATAATGTGGGAAAGAGAAAAAAGGTCCCGGGATCGAATTCCGGCTAGGTGCATGGATATTTTGCGTTTGTCTTTAACTTTGCAAACACTGGGCATTGATCCTGTAATGGATGGAAAGTCCCAGTATTAAAAAAAAACCGTCTCCGTGATATGACGCGACAACTACACAGAACAATTAGGAATATGGTGTGGAGACAGCCACCACGTCGCAACTGATTTTGTTGCTTGGGATGGGTATCCCTAGATAGAAAAATTTCACTTTTTCACGAAAGTCATCAAAGCATGAAAATCGAAAGACTAGTGGTTGCGACTGTCTAGGGGAACCTTAGGCCAATTTTGCAGTTTTTTAAGTATGACTCGGGAACGACTTAACTTACCACAGAGTTAGTGTGCATTCTAAAAGGGTCCCAAAAGTGCGCATTTTTTTGTTTTAATATTTTTTTAAAGGACACGTTTTCGTAGAAAATCTCAAAAAACTCATTCCAAGAAACATTTTTTTTTGTACACAAACGTCAAAAACACAAAGTATTAAAAATGACACCACAGGACCGCTATATCATTAATATATTAAAATTTGTTTGAGAAAAATCGGTTAATAAATGCCATCTTTAATCCAAGATGGCAGAGAAAGCAAGCGACCCTCAGAGGAAAGCTTTTTTTACAAACTACTATAGGGTTAAACTCAAAAATCCAGCTTTATCCGGAAAAAAATCCCCTATTGCCTGTTTTAAGAGCTAACACTCTTATACTATAGTCGTTAGAAATTATTTCCCTAGTCGTAACTATGACCAAAGAAACTGAGTTGAAACCTGTCTCCAGACCAAACCAACATTAAACAACTTTATCAACAATCTCTTAACCGAGTTTAAACCGTAACTGAACAACCGGGCCGAAGAGGTGGGTTTTTAAGATGCAGACCCTTAAGATAGACGCGCGGAACGTTTCTGGGTAATGATTTAAAATGTTTTCTCCTTTATTAAAATAAATTAAACTTAAACAGATGCACACTTGTGCTTTACACAATGGCGAAAAGCTTATACGTTTATGCTAAATGTATGCAATTGAAAATGTTTGGAAACAATCACTTTTGTTCAATTCAGAAAAATATAGTGTGTCCACAGGGTAACTTATTTTGAATACTCTCGCTTAAAATCCCACAAAATCCCACCTTATCGGATATCAACTGTAAACACTTATTATTATTATCAATTGTCGCTATCTATTGTCCATAAAAGTTTCAACCTTGTGTGATTCATATTTGCCAAATGGTGTTATAAACAAAAATAAGACATTTGACATCTCGGTAAAAATTTCAGTTTTCGTTCTTGAACAGGGAGGTGTCGTCGACTTTTTATTTCGACGCACAGCAATCTTATTAGGGGTTGATAAAGTGTAGAGGGCGCAGTAACCGTTAAAAGAGAAAGAAGTCAATTCGCAATCTTTAGTAAATGCAAAAACAATTACGGTCTTCTGTTTAAGGAAAGGTTTAGATTTTGCAAACAATCAAGATTTATCAAGAGATGATGAATAGCTATAGTTTATTAAAGATAGAATTGCTATTCTAAATTCTCAAATAATAACCAATCATCAATATTATGTTTTACCATAATTGCATCCTAATCTGGGTAAAGTTAACATATGCTTTACGAAGAGCTAAAATATTTGAGCAGAAAGTTGGTTAAATGATATTACGGAATAAGCTTTTATGGCAGATAGAAGTACTTATATTCGACGGACAATAGCTCGTAATTTTCAATGACGAAAAAAATCGGATACGTACCTAATTACAAGACCAAATAATATTAATATACAATAATATTATATATGGCAAATATTAATATGTCGCATACAATAACTTGCTAAGCCTCGACAGACTTTATTTATGGACTGGGAGGTACTTTGATAAATAATAATAAAGTTAGGCATCTTAATACTTTCACCGATATTTAGATATTAAACGTTATTAGGCACGGTTGTTGCTATCGATTACCCTGGGGGTGTTTTTTTTCAGCCACGACTCAAATCTAGTGCAACATGTGTATAAAAATAAGATTTTTATAACCGTGATCTCATGCTAGTGTTGTGATACTAACGGCGGTTAGGTCAGCAAGGTTTCACCGTCGTGTTACACGCTGAATAATATATTTGCCAATTTTCTGCTAAGTTGGTTTTTGTTTGCATTTCATCAAATTTAACAAAGAAGCACGTAGTCAACTGGTTTAAGTTGCTTAGGTCAAGTTTCAAACACATTATTCTCTAAATGTAAGATATAATATTTTTATGCAAATGCGTGCACCATAGAAAAAAATTATTTTTAAGTCAACAAATTTAACTTTTAGTGTGTTTTGCAAAATTTTAACGTTAGGTCTAAAAGATATCAGTATTGGTATTTATTATTTGTTTTTTCCAAGTTAAATTAATTTCCCAGTAATAACGCCAACAACAATAAAAAATTAAAACTTTCGTGAAATAGGTGCTTGCTAATCAACTGCAAGACACAAAACAGTGAACCCAAATACATAGCAACTTGTAAGTTTCTTAAAAACAGCCCTTAAGTTTGCAAACACTACACAGACTTCTCGATGGAGTTCGACAGAGTGGATCAAAACATTAGAAAAAATTAATTGGGATAGTTGGGTCGAAAGTAATATTTAACAAAGACGACAAGCGGTCAAAATTAAGAACTCTTATGAAATAGTTGTAACATCGAGAGTACCCCAAGGTGGCCATATGTCAACCTTCTTTTTTTTTTATTGTGGTTGTTAATTATGTTGAGAAGACTAAATAGACGCTTCAAGAAGATCTTAATAAATTCTCTCAATGGTGCACTAAGAACAATTTGGCCTTAAACACAGAAAGTTAAGAACCAAATTTTTTCCAATTTAATATCTATGGATGTGCTACTTAGTTTCACGCCCTAGATGTAACAAGAAATACTTTGACTTTTGAGCACAAAAAAATTCATCGACTTTATTTAAATCTCTGCATAACTTTATTAAAAGAAGACAATAACACTAACAGTGTCCACTTTATAGCATTTTAGGCAGTTTATACAACTTTTTTAGAGTATTATACTCTTTTCACCCTCTCTCGAAATTTAGGCAAAATATACTCTTTTGGGACAACCAAGGCCCAACCATTATAATTTCGTTGCACTGTGACCAATCTAAAAGCTCTGGCCGTTTTATTTATCGGTGGTTTTTTGTTAAGAACGTTCTGCTCTAAACTTGATTCCAAAAATATCCGGACCAGCTAATGACAGAGTTGGTAATTTTGGTTTATTCTAGATTAAAACTGAATTCAGAAAACAATTGTCTCATACTGTTAGATTTATAGACTTTTAAACCAAACGACAATTTGATAATTGTATAACGAACTTTACCCTAATTAAAATTCTATTCTAGAGTGAAAATCGCCTGTATTAGCCACATCAAAGGCAGTATCGACAATGACAAAAAAACTTTTAAAAAGAGGTAAGACTTTCTTAAAAATGCTCCGTCATTCTAACACGTAGGAAAAGTCTGACAGTAAGAACTTTCAAAATAATTTCGCAGGTAAGCCATGTTTGTTATTTTCGACAGTTGCTATGGCTGCTATACACTGCGCTTTTAAATCGATTTAATTTAATAAAACTTATTTTATTTGTATGCACAATTTTAAAAGAAATAACCTCTTTAACCAAAAATTTCAATCGTTTTGTTTCCAGATTAAAATTTCTGCTAGAAAGTAAACTAAAACTCAATCTAATCAAGAACAAACGTAGTTTAAACAGATTTTAGAAACATTTGGTTTTGGCAAACCTAAATATTTTGGTATCCCGATCTTTGGTGGCCATCATGAATTTGAAGATATTTAGGGTATGAGAAAGAATTAAATGACAGAGAAATGAGTTAGAAAATGAATTTTCAGGGCATATTAGAACACGTCATGAAAGTTAAAAATAATGTTAATTTAACTTTTGAAAGGAATTTAGAAAATTTATTAAACATGACTTTACTTGCTAAAGTAAAAAGTGCTGAAAAATACAATAACGAACAAAAAACAAATATTAGCAAATTCTGTCCATTTTATTATATCTTTTTATATACCGAATAAATACATGCGGTACATTTAGTTTTAGTTACATTGGTTGCCTGTTTATATATTCAAAAGTTTACTTGCTAAAGTAAAAAGTGATGAAAAATACAATAACGAACAAAAAAAAATATTAGCAAATTCTGTCCATTTTATTATATATTTTTATATACCGAATAAATATATTCGGTAAATTTAGTTTTAGTTACATTGGTTGCCTGTTTATATGTTCAAAAGCTTACTAACATATTTAAAACTTTTATGTTTTGTAGTTATTCTGATTTTGCAACAAAATAAAATAATATACTCTTCTTTTGAAAAAAAATCTGGTCACCCTATACCATGCAAAATAAATACCACCTACATTATTTTAACGAAACATTAGTAATTTCATAGAATTCAAATTCGTTAACCATCGCTTTGCGCAAACCGGTACCTTACAAATCAAAACACCATCAAATTATCAATTTCTCTCGACAACGAAATTTCGGCCCTTTTAACCGACCAGATAATTTTCTAAATTTCACAATGCTAACCTATAATTACCAATTTTCGTTAGTCAGAATCTGCTATTTAATTAGATAGAACTACCGAGCCATTCGTGGAGGCGGTTTAAATGCCGGTTTCGAAATATTTTATAAAGGATGCTTCAAACTAATCAAAATAAAAAAAACTTCGAGATTATTCGCAAAGTTTTAGTAGTAGTTTTGAACTATTAGTTTAAAAACTTAAAACAGACGGTGTTGCAAAGACCGGGAATCTTCAAAACAATGTATGCCAGAATCCTGTGACAAATTTGGTCATCGACATTTGTAAGGAGAAAACTATACAAAAGAAATCAGAAAGTCCCAGTCGACATTTTAGGTGTTTTTTTGGATGGCTAAAAAGGCGCAAAATGTAAAGTAAACGTGCTTCTATGAAAAGCTTAAACTAATCTTGGTGGTTTTGGATCGTGATCTCTATAGTCGGCAGATTAGTTACTTTAAAAAAACGTGCGTAATTCATTATTTAAAGTACTTACTGTGAAACAAGAAACGTTCGCATCATCACGATAAAGATCAATCTGCTGTGAAACACAACCAAACAACGGTAATCTTACAAAGTTTAATTGTACGAGCCACCGTACTTTAATTCTTTTAAATGAGCTTTTCTCCATAACACTCCTTCGAAAATTCTTTGGACTAAAGCTTGCGCAAGCTGTCTGATGATACTCACGTTTCTTTTGATATGCTTTTAATTTTTTGTTCGGTGGCAACCAAAGATTCGGGGAGATTGCTTTTAAATATTCGACGAAAAACATCTCGCTCTATTGTTTCCTATTGTGAACAAAATGCTGTTTTGTAATCAAGATTTCTTACGTACAATTGGTCAGAACGCGACGCAATGTCATTTTATATTTGAGTAGGTACCTTTATAATGTAAATAAAATGGATGACGTAGGTACTTTAAGTTTTAAAAGTGTGTCGATCTTCCTCAAGATTTGACGTAGCCTTGGAGAAACTTCTTGAACTTGCAATTTATCATACGATTTTTAAAGACTTTTTTTAAGGTAATTGTTACTATCTATGGAAATAGTTTTTATTAACACTGAACGCATATCGGTACTTACTATAAAAATCGATCTATATTATAACTCTTAAACTGCGCATTTAAAATTTAATGAGAGAGAAACGTTCAGAAGGCTACAATTACTATCGATCCTTGATTTTCTTTGCCAGGGCATACCCACTACCCACTGCCCAAACCGAACTTAGTTTTACCTGTCTTACAATGTTTGTTAAGTCGCTGTTAAGTGATTACTTAGGTCATCCTCTACTTATCACTACACATCAATTCTTCCAACCCAGCTTTGTCGTTCTCCCCAATTTTTCACAAAAAAATTATTTTGTTAATAAAGACACTAGTTCTTTTAGCATAACATAATTATAGAAATTATCAATCCTTTGCAAATATGCAAAATATACCATCAAGAATTACCTACCATTAGCTCTAACTAACCAATTGTAAGTTGTAGATTTTCACGTCAAACTTCGAATCTTAGTTCATCATTATTTCATTAATCTTTATTAACAGCTTGATTTCTTGCATTATTAAACGTAATGTACCTTTTTGCACCTTCTCCCAAATGAGTTATGATCTTTGCAATCTTTGAAGTATCTCTTAAAGAAAAGAGTTTTTATGAATATGCGGTTTCTTATGTGTATATTTACAGAGAATCAAAAACAAAATGTCCAGATGAAACCAACTTATATCAGTCAATAATCAAACCTTCACATAAAAAAATAGCTTTGGGTCTAACACAGATACATTTCTTAATTGGTGAAATCACATACAGTGTACTTGTTCAAAATTAGGCAGTATTTTTAACAATATTTGAGAGAAGAATTTTGAAAAATATTTTAATGCATGCAAATTACGCATCCCAAATTAGGTATGCAAACTTTTGCAAGAAAATGAAGATGCAAAGCATTCATTATTTAACTTTTGATAAAAAGATCATTAGCTAAAATGCTTCGTGAGTTTTAAGACAACCTATATCCATTTGGTCCAAACTTAGCTTTTTTGCAAACAAATAGCTTTAAAAGACGTTAAAATATCTTCATATATTAATAAAACGCCTTCATTCTCATAAAACACAAAATGAAATGCTATGTTCTTATAGCTGTCGCAAATGCACCTTAAACGAATGTTTCTGACACCCGAGGAAAATGCATTGCTGGAGTTCAAAAGTTAATCGTTGTAAAGGCTGGAAAATTAATGTTTTAATTGTCGAATACGCATCGCCATTTACACGCTAGCCGATTCATTAACGCTTTAGATGAAGGCGTAATGACATCAAGGTTAATAGAAATTTGTACAGTTATTACGTTCTCAGAGGTTTAGTATGTTACTTGTGCGCAGAGTTTGTGATTTATTTTGAGACTGTTTATGAAGGATCAGACATGTGATACAGGTTATCCCATTTTTTCTTTTTTTTCCGGATTTATGAAAAATTTTCAGTAATTATTATAATATAGAAGACTTTCACAAAACATAAATCAGACAGCCATATTATCTCTCTTCAGGCTGCACTGAGGAGACAATGCTTATCTATATTACACAAGTGCGAGGGAGCTAAAAGTCGAGAACACTGCACCATTAAACTGTGAATTTTAAGTTTATTGCTAAAATCTTAGAAAAATGCTTATTTGTCTGTGATTTAGAAAGGTTTACTCTATAAAACTGTCACTTTATTTTATTTGGATCCCTATCTTTCCTAAATTTTGATTTATTACGTCTCATGGAAATTCCTTTGTTTATCCTACAGCCACGATTTTTACATGTCCATTAGCTGACTTTAGTTTATTATTGTGAATCTACACAACGACTTTCGCATAGATTCATGCCAAAAATTTTGGTTGCCATAAACGCGCAAGGTTTACTGTACTACCTAATTAAAGTTTTCTGATCACGATAGGTGCTATATTATCGACAATATTCGCAGAAAAAAAGGCTCGGTAGCTTAAAGCTTCTTCTTGTCTATCCAATAATTACAATTATCAAGATTTTTTTGAAGCATCACGCATGGTCTTCAAATTACAACATTAATTGGATTTCAGGACTTTCTCTTCGATAATTTAAAACAATTTGGTAAAATTAAATAAATTTACACAAAAACCTTCCGGTCCTGAAAGGCAGAACAATTATGTATGGGTCATTGCGTGCATTTTAAAGAATAAAGTTACATAGAAAATTAGACTTAGACCTTACATTTTTAGGGCCCCTTCATTTTAAGTAAGAGATTTCTTTGAATCCAACTGAATAACCGACAACAGCTCATTATTTGAGGAAAATTATGTAAACTCAACAGATTTCGATACTCATTACGCCCCATGTGTTAGACAACATGTTACAAAGTAAGAAGTCAACAGTAAGAAACCTATGTATCCGATATTCTAGTGTTATATATATTTCTTGATAAAGGAAAATAGATTAAATCCATAATGATTAAGTTACATTATTCTGCTGTCTCCACCTTTTAGGGAAGATGACGATGTCGTTGATGATCAAAATGATCAGAAAGAAGTATTAAGCAGATATTTGATTTGTTGTGGTTATTTTAATAAAGCGATAAATTCATGTTGGTTTAAGAAAAGTAAAAACAGTTAAAAATCTCTAATGTAGTGAAAGTGCTTTTTTGAGCCCCAAAGTGATGATTTTTCAGCATACCGTAACGGCTTCATGGTGCATCAGATTTTGCTTAAGGTAGATTCACCTTTAAATACAACAATCATTCTCGCGGCTCCGCACCATTGCGAATTTAAATATGACCAATGAACCTGAAAAATGTGCTTTTAAATATCACCAAAATTCAAAATAATGCGAAAAACAAAGAACACGTAAATTGAAGTCGACTGGAATCTAGAATAACCACGCCAAAAAAATTAAACCAAGATGGTTTTTGTCTAAAATTTTTGGAAAAAAATGCTTTTTTTTAATTTTTGAAATATTGAGCGTGCCGAGTGACTGCGGGTTAGGACACATACCAATAATAAAGGTGAACTTGAACAAAAGCAATACAGTATTCTGGGCTAAAATAACAGCTATACACCACGACATTTTTAGTCACTCTCTCTGACAGCCAGGCTCAAAGCACTAGAGTAAACGACATAAAAAGCAGTAGAACAGTGACAGTAGTGGATTCTAGGACATAGGGGATAGCCCGGAAATCTAAAAGCTGACGAACTAGCCTGAGAAGGCTTGTCAGCGGCATTTACCTGACCAAAACCCTTCTTAAGGATCAAAGCAAACATAAAACAGTGAGGTAGTATAGATAAACCAGGATTGGTCTTCCTGATTCCGATCAATGACAAAGCCAGAAGCTGCCACAAGTTACGCAAAAATCAATTAACACGCAAAACGTATCGATTGAAACAGCTCTACTGGTACAAATCAAAAAAGTGATCTTGATAGAATGAAGCTGCAAATGAGTGAGTCAGGAGTATGGACTAACTCACTAACTAATTTAAAAATAAGGCCCCTAGAATTTATTTGTATAATGTAAATTTTAAATAATCGGTAAAATATCACAATCCTAAACTTCTACTTTGTATCACCTGTTACCCCCTTTAAAACAATATTAGCAAGAAAAATCGTTTACACAACCTTCTTTACCGTTACTACAATTTTTATCCATACTTTTCCTTAAAAAATTGTACTAGAAAAAGCAAAAAAAATCCACTTTTCTCTAACAGTACTTTATCGCATGCTTTTTGCCAAAAGTCCTACTTTAGAATTTTGACCCGCTGCTGTGAAGGTAAACTAGAACTTGGCTTTAATTTGGTTTCGTAAAAAGTTACTTTGTTATTATTGTTGTTTTAGCAAAAAACGAAATGGTTATTATTGTTTTCGTCCTAGTTTGTTGTCACATTTTGTTTTCTATTGTATTCTCTAGTCATTTTTAATCGGACACGGTTTACTGCAACTACCTTTTTGCCTTATTTTTTCCTTAAATAAACAATTTAGTTGATTGGCTGATTGCTACTTGGCGTTCGATGCGATTTTTTATCTCGAAAACTAATAATTCTGCTTCAGTGATCATTCGGATTATTAGCGGCAAAAAATGATAACTTTCAATGATTTTAACACGACTTTCAACACATTGATTCAATCGATATAATAAAAATAAACACGTTTTTTTGGCCACCCGCAATACAAGAAAAAAATATTTATTTTATTGTTTCACCTTTCTTAAACATTGAACACTAAGCAAAAAATTTCTTTTAGATTTTAAAACATAATTTTAGTAATGTGTTTGCGAAATGACTAAACTTTCTGTTACATAAATAATACATTTAGAGTGACGTTTAAAAAAAGCAAGGGGTCAAAGGTTTAAGATATTACAGCATACGCTAACGGCCTAATAAAGATTTGCTATCTTCATGCATCGAAAATAATAAATTTACAAGAAAAACTCGAGAGCCTTTCTCCACTTGGTATTACCCAAGAATATGCATCGGGGCTATAAAACTCCATCAACTTACCGGGCTTCGCAGATGAAGACTAGCCACAAACACATGTTCCGAACTTATTTTGATCTCATCAGTGTGGTACAAATTAGGTTTATCTATATGCACCAAAATACCTGGCCAGCTATTATAACATAAAATATAAAATCAACTAAGTTGTATAAACAACAAAGCCAAAGTCCAGTGGAGCTGGGAAAAATTTACAAGAAAAACTTGTGGAGAAACACCCTTGAGTTTTTCTTGTAAATTTTACGAGCTCTACTAGACTTTGGCTTTGTTGTTTGTACAACTTGGTTGATTTTTATTTTTGAAATAATAAAATTTGCATGGCAAAAGGTGTAAAAGACAAATTTTAAGCATGGGCAGGATACTTTATGGCATACCTAAAAATAATCGGTAAGAGACAATCAGACACTTGCATGTATTACTATGAAGCAGATACAGCGGAACACACGTTGTTCAATTGCACACCCTTTAAAAGAAAATAATGGATCCTAGGACAAAAATGGCCGAAATAAATAGCGAAACCCTTGTCACAAAAATGCTAAAATGGAAAGAAAACTGGGAATCAGCTAAGACATTTATGGAAAATGTTATGAAACCAATCAAACTGGGAATTGCAAAATCTCTTATAGATCGAGCCACCTACATCTGCAATACAGAAGAAGCCTTAAATAAAGAAAAAGCAAAAATTCGATGCGATCTGTGAAAAAACGGTTTCTCCAACTACACGATTAATACTCTTTAGACCACACCAACACCAAGGACGACAGATGTAAATACTGAAAGGAAGGCGATACTTATAATTCCATACATCAAAGGAATCTCAGAAAAGAAAAGAAGAATAGGAAACCAATACCATCTGTGGACTGTCTTCAAAACGACCGCAACAATAAGAAGTCAAAAAACAATCAAAAGATCTTGGGTGAACAGGAAAACGGATGAGTCTCCCACAAGAAACATACAAAGAACCAAAGCGACAAGAGAAACGATTTCCATATTTGAATCACTGGGGAGGGTGACCAGTGAACCACTGATGACCCACACTGGTTGCCCAGGGCGAAACATCATTTGATCATTTCTCTTTTCGCTTTGGTTCTTTGTATGTTCCTTGTGGGAGACTCATCCAAGTTTGAATTTTCGTTTTTTTCCACACAAGATCTTTTGATCTTTTGTTTTTAAATTCTTTTCAGTTGAAGTAACTGATTCGAAGATTTTGTAACTTTTTTTTTAATAAGAAGTCAGTTATTAAAAACTAAATCATATTGCCGCAACACCAAGAACTGCATCTACCAAGTACCATGCGAGTGTGGGGATATCGCAAAACTCGACAAAGGGACACAACTGGACCACAAATAGCTCAACATTGGAATGGAATGCATGCAGCATGCATACAGAAGAACCAGAATGTATTTTCTCAACAGAGCGTTACCATCAAGGATATTTGGAAACCCATACTTTTCGGAGGTAACAGATTTCAACTGTGAAGAGGCGGAGCCAACCAAGTGTATTCATGGTTCACTGAACGCATGCTAGTATATAAGATAAGGTAGTCTAGTTTTTTGTTAGTATTCACCTGATGACGATTGCAGATACATAAGCAATCGAAACGTTGTGAAAAAGTAAAAAAATAAAGACAATGGAAACTCTAGTTTACTCTTAAGTTCAACATTGTCTACCACCTTCAAACAACAACATATCTCTTCTTTGTTTTATTAGTTTAATACCTTTTTTGTGGCAAGTTTAAGGTTTCATTTTACCCATTTGGCCGCCCACCTAACACGGCCGCCTGAGGCGACTGCCTCATTGCCTCACCCCTAGCGCCGGGCCTGTTTAGCGTCATAACACTATAATAAGAGAAAAAAATAGTAAGGATTATTTTTCTAAAAACCTTATTTATACGACATAACAGTGTAAAAGAACTAGCGCTAAAAGAAAATAACGAAGGTGAGGGCGAACCCTGTCTGAGAATGGGGAACAGAAAATAGTGAATTGTAGACATTTCGAAAAAAAGGACCCCCCCATGTTTCACGTAACACTAACAAAACTTATAACCAATAAGTTATATACCGAAGCTGAAAGCACAGTTATTGTACAGGGTGGCAAAAATTGTATTTTAGGGGACTATAGAGAAAGCCAAAAAAAGAAAACATTATTTATAACATGTGAGGCAAACCTTAAAATCGTTTGAAGTTTAAATATTTTTAAAACTGTTTTTGCCAAGTGTATCAGTTTAAATGATGACAATGCAGGAAAAAGTTGTTAAAAATAAAATGTTATTATATTACCCCTTGTATGTATCATCTGTGCCCTTAGTTACAGTGTTGCAATTTCTAACGACAAAATAGTGCCAATTCCCTTGTACAAAGAACCCCGAACATTTCTTATGGGATTTTGTTTGAACGGGGAATTTAACCAAATTTTGGTACGTTGTAAATTGCGACCTCCTGAGTAAAAGTTCTCATAGTCACAAACCCATTCTATGACTAGCTTCGAAGATACGGGGTTTTTTTTTCGTTGGCCTCGCCCGCGGACCAATAACAACAAGCGATGCCAATTCTAGAGGCGCTTTCGAGTTCCTCCAAAACTGGTATGGCTTCAGCCGATCTTGAACGGTATATGCTAACCACTTTCGACAAGCTGGAGACATTTTTGAACGGCTAATGCCAATTTTTGTTTGGCTCCAGCCGCCGCTGAACGCGCCCTAGGACCACTGTTTTTGTTTCCATCGTTACCAAGTAAAATGCGACATCGGAAAAACATTTTTCATTTCTTTTGTTTCCATGGCTGTCTAGATTTTTCAAACAAGTCACTAACTCACATACCTCCTCAATTGTATATCTAATACTCTACTATAAGGTATAGTATAGACACCTAAGCCCTAGACAAGGGATCATGAGGTGAAAAGCTTATAGCACGAGCGTCGAGCGTAGCGAGGGCTGGAATTCATCGAGCAATAGAAAGTCACTTTATTACAAAACGTACAAGTACACTATTTTTAAGTTTTGAAGATTTTTGACCACTAACTCATTTACCTAAGTCATAGCAATAGGTTTTGAGCGTCCCAGGTATATAAATGACGAATTAAAAACATCTAATAGACGGTTTTAGTTAAGGACAAATAAAATAAACAACTTTTCAAGGAATATATGCAATTATATTTGCTTTAAATGCACTTTATATAGGCACTTAAGTTGCATAAGGGTACTTTTAAAAAAAAACCCTCGTATCTTCGAAACTAGTCATAGGATCGGTTTGCGCCTTTGAGAACTTTTACTCAGGAGGTCGAAATCTAAAACATACTAAAATTTGGTTAATTTCCGCGTTCAACCCAAATCCCATAAGAAGTGTGCGGGGTTTTTTTCAGTACAGAATCTTAATTTTTTTAAAACATTATCAAAAACTGTAAAAGTGCTAATAAACAGGAAGGGTATTACAATTTTTTACGACCTTTAACGTGATATTTACGCAAACAAATTACTGATTTTTGACCCCCAAACAAAATGCTGTTTTTGTTATTTTTTACTCTTAAAATAGTGATAACAGCGATCATACCTTTAACACCCAGTAAACAGAAGAACTTAGGTAAATATTTCGCCAACCATTCGGCATAAGTACTGCCGGGTCAATCAAACCGGAACACTAAAAATGCACGACAATACTTATTACGCTTTAATGGCGATTTTTAGGTACTCCATCAAAGAGTAATAATAAACGTGAAGTAACAGTTCAGTATAACAATGACTGCAATTCCATGCAATAGATTTGAAAACCATTAAGGCAGCTGTTGCCGGTCACTATGAAAGTTGTGGAGTGGACGAATTGTCCATAAGTGAACATATCTGTGTGAGTGCAAAAAAGATGATGCGATTATCTAATTTTGGGAGTTAACATAGCCTGATTTTTAAAGATTCTGAAAGTGATGCTGGAAACTATGAAAATTTTCTTAAAAATCCCACAAATTTTTTAGAAGAAGAAACTGCGACTGCGAACTTAAGCACGTAGGGGGCCAATGTCCCCCCATGGAATCCAGCTAAACCAACAAAAACAAAAATCTTAAAAATGACTGAAAAAAATGTGAATTTATTATTTACAAAAAAAAAATCCTTAAGTGAAAATACCTTACACTGTGATGACTATACATAATTTACGAACTTCAAAAGATTTGCAAAACATGATACAGTCATTTCATGGTAAAGTAATAAATTTAATACTTGCTGAACACAGAACCATTATAGTCCTTTTATTTCTGCTTTCTGGGAATTAAGAATCAAGAAAGCAGAACATTGTATTTCGTCAAATTAACCGAAAAAAAGCGTGCTGCAAAAATTAATAGGGTCGGCCAAGTTTGCTCCCCCCCCCCAGGCAGTGTTTTACAAAAATTTAAATGCCAATATTTTACAGACGTTTTCCACACAAAAAATTAAACTTTCGAATGACCTGCAAAATTGTGCCAAATTTTACAATTTTTGAATGCAATAAAATTTTTAAAAATTTATCATCTGTTATTATCGTCGAGTTGCCCCCCCCCCTCCATATAAAAATAGCCATATTTACCTGTGGGAGGGTGTGCAAAGTTTAGTTTTTGGCATGCTAAATTTCTAAAAACGAAAAACACCCCGAACCACAAATTTATAGAAAATAATATGCCCGATCCTTAAATGAGCAGAACCCCAGTCCATCCGAATTAATAACACCGTAATAAAGCCGATCTTTAAATCGAAAGAATATAAAGTTTCCGGAAAGAAAATCTAGAAAATTAAATATCCGAATATCAAGAGACCGAAAATAATAGCATATAAATAAATTGGTTCAAAAATTATTTTAAAAGAAACCCAAAATGTAAGAAAATATTTTTAACGAAAATAATTTAATAGAAACATAAGACGTCTTTTCGCGAACGATGTTTTCGAAAGCACATTTTGAAAACATACGTCAACCGCAACGTCACCGTTTCGAACCATCGCCACTGATCCGCCAAAATGACAATTATTGAATGACATTAATCAGCTGTGTTTATTTGGCTTCTCGTTTTTGGATTTGGAAGTTTTTTTTGTGATTTTTCGAAATAGATGTCCTAGATCCACAAGTGAGCCTTTTTTTTTGTCGCCGCTGGATAACCTTGGCCTATTTCCATTATTGCTAAAAATTGACAAGTACCGCCATATTGAACCGTGTTCGAAACGGCGGCCTAGGCGCTTTCGAAATCCTTTGAAATGTTTTGAACCGTGACGTCACCGTTTCGTCGCCAAAAGAACATTTTACGCATGTTTTCAAAGCGGTTTCGAAATCATTGGTCGCGAAAAGATGTCTATAATAATGCCGAACCGCAAAATTCAAGAACCCCAATCTGTCTGAAAATGATTTGAACCGATAGCCACGAATTTAATTGCTACGTTGTCAGGGTTACGGCAGGGAAGAATCGAAGTAAGTTGTGATATTGTATAGTGTTTTTGACACACTTCCCTTTAACTGATTTTGATAAAATTTGGTATACTTAAATAGGTTCGATGACGAAGTTAGATAGTCAGAAACTGTGAAGCTAAATAAAATCGTTAGAGAAACTTGTCAACGCCGCAATCCAGGGCCTACGGCGCTCTAGAGATTTAGATTTGATCACGATATACCTAACACGGTATGCCAGTCCGCAGGGTCTCGCTATCTCTCTCACACAATGTGACGTCACGTTGGAATCATAATTTGAAATCTTCAATATCAAATCTACGATTCTACTTCAATATCAAGTGTAGGCTTTAAATGATGTTTTATTTGGAAATATAGAATATTTTGTAACCAACTGGATTTTGCAAATGAAATATGTGAAGAAATTATATCTTTTAATACACTATACACATATTTTTATTGAATTTATCAGCTAAAATCTCACGTAAGGCAGGGAGTAATTTACAAGAAAAATAATGCTTACTCTGGTGAGTAATATCAGATCTTTTAAGTATGATTAGAATAATTGGATTTAAAAATATTATTTGAAAGATCAAAGAACCTGTCACATGCATACAGGGTGGATTTCGAGTTGAGACATTTTTTCCAACAGCGCTGCATGTAGAAATCCATTAGACCAACCTAATATTTCCAGATTCATCAAAACTCGAAAAAAAAGTCACAGTAAGACACTGTAAATCAGTGGCGCACCGAGGGGGGCGAATTTTTTGGGGGTTACCCCCCCCCCCGAGAAACCCGGTTATTGTCACATTTTTACTCTTGATTTAAAAAAAGGTTGAAATATTATATATAACAATATATTGTTTTGTATATTCGACTTCTAGATGCTGTTGAAAAACTTAAAACTCAGCCTGCATTTACTTTTTTTAAAACAGATAAAATCATATCTAGGTAAATAAAAATGCTCTAATTCTATATGGAGTGGGAGAGAAATGAAAATAATAATTATTAATATCAAACTTTATTCAGGAATTAGGTACGTATATTAAACTGTAAGTACGTATACAAAAATATATGAATAATATTATTAATATTTGATCCCTGTATCTTTGGTATACCAATTCGTATTTTTGTACGTAGCCACGGCACAACCCGGCATTTTGGTCTTTTGATTGATATTTCACTGTTATAAACGAAAACTGCAATATTTATTTAAACTCTATGATAGTCCTGAACAATCATAATTACAAAAATCAGTGAAATCACAAAATACCTCCAGCTCTCAGTGGTAAACAAACAATTCTGATTCCAGCGTGACGTCATGCGCGGGGCGTGTCGAATCTGTGACGAGAAATCAGCATACCGTGTTAGGTGTATCGTGGATTTGATGCATGGCCCACTTGCACTATCGATTCGGATGGATTGTGGTTCTGCACAATTAAGGATCGGACATATTATTGTCTATCGTATTTCGTTTCTAGAAAATTATTGTCGATGCTTTTGTAGCTCTGTTTTTTTACGGTTCTGGTACATTTTTATCGAAGATACAATTATTTTCTAGAATTTTATTTTCGTTAACATTTCCTGATTTTAATTTTCGGCTAATTTGTGATCATTTAAATTGGATTTCCGATGAATTAGGTTTCTTGATATTTAAGTTTCTGCACTATTATGTTTCGTTTAAATGTAATTCTAGGCATATATTTTCTAGCGATTTGATTTTCTCGTCATTTCATTTTCGAGAGAATTTTTGTCGGACCAATTATTTTCTTCTCTTTTAAATTCTGGCAATTTATGTTTCTGCCAAATTTGGTTTTTTATAGGGACCCTAAATTAGCAGTGGATCGCAAGCTTCCGCGTCTAGACAAAAGCCTGCCATCCAGTTCGGTTCGTTAAACATTGCATCTCTGTTCCGTAGGTATTGACTTTGTGGTGTAACTACACTTCCTGTAATTTTACGTTTGCCACGAAAACTCATAAATTTGCAATCTGTGAGCACGCTCGAGAGCGCTAAACCGAGCACGAAATAATTGGCGTTGTTAAAGTGTGTACTACTTTACCGTGAAATATCGTTACAGAACCCGCTAATGGATCAGACGGCTCGTGCTAGAGGCCCTTATTTTTGGCAACCAGACCAGAATAGTTTCGAGAAAATGAAAATACCCCCCTGGTGACTTTTTAAAAGATATTTAGCTTTAAAAAAAACTCATTTCAGTTCAAGGCTTGTAAAAAACAGTCTTATCACAATTTTTACGAATATATCCGAAATGATTAAAGATAGTTACGTTACTAGACCTGTAAAATGTATTTTTCTGGTCATGTGTCGTACTTTTATTCGCCTATTTTTACACCTAGAGGTCATTAATAAAGTTTATAGTTTAAAAATTTAAAAAAAATTCCGGTTCCATCTTTGTAAAGTTACATTTACAAAAAAGAGTACGAATAGTATGCACTTTTCGGTCTGTTGAAAAAAAAACAGTCTATCCGAATTTAACTTAAGTAGGCAGTTTAAAAATGTCACATAAATTTTTGATACTTTCAGGTGAGATAAAAATTAAATTAAAATTTGTCAAAAAACCTTAAATTATTATTTTCACAAAAAATAATAATTTTTACAGCATTATCTAGTTAAAAATTAGGAACGTGCGTTTATTTTCCTGTAAATGTTGTCTCTACACTTTTACTACAGGACCAATAATAAAACTACAAGATCAAGAATCAAATTAATGTGATAATTGATGCGATTATCTATAATGAGACTAACGATTATATTATTAGAGAATTTCTATCGTATGAAGACATTTTTATTAGACTAATCTGATTAATTTTAATTACCGGAGATTAGAATCAAGCTCCATAAACTGTCTTTTTCTGAAAAAAGTTAGGATGAATACTACTGAGATATACAAAATCTGAAAAGCCCCCTAGACCAGAACTAGTAAAGACAATGTGATAAAAATGCAATAAAAATCGTTTACTTACTTGAGTTTACTTACTAGAGATTTGAATATGGGAATGGAGATCACTTATTTACAAGAAACAAAGTCATAAAAACAACAAAAACAATCAAATAAAAGAACTGATCAAAAAGAGGATTTGCATCTGGGCAATATCAAAGTGCAGGAAAAACATGTCAATCCATTACTTAAATGGCAAAAACAAGTTGCAAGCATTTAGCGAAGAATGCAGACGTCTATTTATCTAGACAAAATGTCAAGTTTCAACAGCTTAGCAGTTCTAAAGCCGCTATTAAGATTTTAGATATAGCCTACATCAAATAAGATAATAATACGTCAGTGCTTGGTTTAGATTTACCGAAGTAGTAGCATTAAAGTCAAGATACCTCCAACATCGACAAATCCAAAATTAGACATGGTGGAGTCTAGTCAATAAATTCATAAAAATGGTTTAAACAGACAAATCGCATAATGTCCCGTTTTGAAGCCTTTACAACAAATCAATTGAAAGGATTTACATATTTTCCGTACGTTGGTTTTCCAGACTAAAGCAGTCTATTTGGAAAACATCCAAATTAAAAAAAAAATCGGATTTAAAAAATTGTTCGATGACCTTAAAGTTTTTCGTTTCTGTTACGAACGGTATATTTAGAATTTCGACTTTTTCCGCTCTGCTACCGGCGACGACGAATTAAAAATGTCGAAAACTAAATTAGGCCTATCCCTGTCTAACAGATTTATTAATACGTTGGAAAATATAAAGTTTACACACGTATCTTATACCTTAAACGCTACACTTTAATAGGGTGCCCACAGCATTTTTCGAAAAAAAATCTCCGACTTTCCATGACATGACCAACTTGTTAAAATTTCTTGAAAAAAAAACAGGACGAAAACCAGTAGTCCTTACACCTAACCAAACCTCACCTTTAATTTTTTTCTCTTTTGAAGGTACATGTCACAACTAGATATAAGTAACGATACAATTATTATTAAATTAATTATTCAAGTAACTATTGCACATTCTAACAACATACAAAAGGCAACATCACTTGTACACTAAGTAGGATGACATAGGTAAAAGGCAAAGACATTCAACTTACCTTTATGGTAAAACGAGATCAAAAAAAATCTAAACATAAATATCTCTGCAGTTTTGTGCTGGTACCGGGTACTACAAGGTCCAGGAGAATAAAAAACAAGTATAAATTTACTCCATATAAAAGAGAGCTAGTAGAAGCTAGCTGTCTGGGAATGAGGGGAAATCAGGTGCAACATTTCCTGTGTTTGATGAAGAACACAGCCTGATTTCGTAGAGAATGAAACACTAGGCTGTGCTAGTTTTGCTTTTTACATCTTAATATGCATTGGACCTTCTTCATGGGATACAAGGGCATACTTTCCCATGTTACTGAGGCTAAATGTTTTCTTAAAAACTTTACAACAAATAACTATACCATTAACGACCAGCAGCTTGAGTGTCGGTCGTCAGTGAGAATCTAGGTGTAATTTTGGATGAGAAATTAACATTAACACATCAATACAATTTCTATAAAGGGTTCGAAAATGAGCCCAACATTTGTTATAAGTAGTAGTAGTAGTAGTAGTAGAGAAGGGGCGGCGCGAAGCCTGGCAAGTAGGCCTCCCTGGGCCCTTTCTGCCTTACCCCGAGCCTGCCCCTAATCCGCCGCCTGCACCACTGGTCTGGCAGTCTGCTTATCTGGTTTTACTGTTCTTTTTGCAAAGTCAAGTATTTTATCCCATTTGAGCGTGTGCAGGTCCCCTCATCCACGGTCGGGGAACCGAATACCTGGTATCTCGTCCTCTGGTATGCCTCGCAGTTCGCTATAACATATCGAGATGTCTCTTCTGCCCGCCCGCAGGCCCGGCAGGTCGAGTCATTTTCCACCACGATCCGGGTCATGTGCTTCCTTAGTCGGTTGTGACCTGTTATGATTCCTGTCAGCAGACCAGTGTCCCTTCATGATCTCACCAGAAGCCATTTTTGTCTGGCTACATCCGGCCCCTCACGAAGTACCTAGTCTGTCTGTATCCTGTTCCTCCTCTCCAAGCGGTCGCCATCGCCTCGTTGGCCCATTTATTTTGTCGACTACGTGGTTGTTCCTAGGAGTGGTTCCGGCCCTACATACTGGGTGCTTGCCCCGATCCTGGCGAGCTCGTCGGCCTTCTCGTTCCCGGCACCCCCATATGTCCCGGTACCCACATAAGTGTCACTTGTTTGCCCTCTTCCAAGGATTCTAGTGCATCCGCACATTCCTCCACCAGAGTGTTTTTGATCTTGGGCGCCCTTAGTGCCTTTAGGGCCGATTGGCTGTCGGAGCATATATAAAAATGCTCCTCCGTACCGTTCTTAATTTCCTCCATGGTTGCAGCCATTATTATGGCATACACCTCTGCCTGAAAGACCGTGGCTTGCTCTCCGAACGGGTAGCTCTTTCGAACCTCCTGGTCTTCTACGTAAACCCCCGATCCTTTGGTTTGCTTCTCCGACAGTTTGGACCCGTCGGTGTAGCAAATCACGGCGTTCTCCTCGAACTGCTTGTGGAGGTTTTCACTCTGCCATAGTTCCCTGTCTGGGATGACTACTTTGTACCTCTTGTTGAATCTCCAGGGGTTTTTTGGTCTTTGTGTTTTGATCGCTGCCATTGGAATTTCTCTCTCGGCGATTTGGGCAATCCTAAGATGCCCCGCAGCTTCCCCTCTTCCTCTCCATTGACCTGAATCTCTTAGCCAACATTTGTTATAAAGTATTAAAAGTATTTCTCGGTTGAATCTATAAGAATGGTGTATTGTTCTGTAGTTAGGTCAGTCTTAGAGAATAGTGTGAAAAGTTTCAGCACACATTTTCAAGGGGTTGCGCCTGTAAGTATAATCATAATAACATAATTTTTGGCCATGACTATAGGGCCATTGGCCATCAACTTTCTTTACCCCCTTTAAGTATACTCTGGGATATGTTTGGTTCGGTTTTTATATTCAAAAAACGACTGCAAAATAGCCACTTTCCGTACGATTTTTCGTACGGAAAGTTCTACATTACAAGGCATGTTCTTTCAACATATTTTCCCTCTCAAGAAAGGACCTTTTTTCCAATATTCCGGTCCCTTGAGCCTCTTTCGGTCCCAATTTTTGGTCAAGTTGGCTCTGACTTCTTGTTGACAGCTTTTAGCTTTTGGTTTTTTTTGCAGTTTTGACACTTCTAAACTGCTCTTTTCAATTTGTTTCAAAAGTTGTGTTTATAAAAATGGACTCTACCTATATCTATAAAATGAGTTGAATCCGGAAGAAATAATAGAAGCGGCTTCAAGAGTCACTTTCGATTTTCTGCCTGAAAAATGTAAAGAGCTCTACCATCGGAACTTTGATGCGTTTACAAACTGGTGCGAATTAAAAAAGTTTAAGAAAATTAATCAAGATGTCAAAATCAAATTGCTGCCAAAAGTTCGCAATTCGGGCTTAACTTAAATGTTGGAAAATACAAATGGATGGTCATATTCAAGGAAAAGAACATCAGAGGCATGTTAGAAGTAAATGGGCAGCAAGTCGAACGCGTGGATTCATACAAATACTTGGGTTGCCTCCTCAATGAGAACAGGGACAACATGCAAGAAGTTCGTGCAAGAATTGCACAGGCCAGATCATCTTTTATCAAAATGAAATCAATATTGTGTAGTCACGATCTTAATACCACTCTTCGAATTCGTGTGATTCGCTGTTATATTTTTAGCATCTTATATTATGGCATGGAAGCATGGACACTGACTGAGGCCATGTGCAAAAAGTTGGAGGCATTCAAAATGTGGTGTTACCGTAGAATACTAAGGATATCTTGGATGGACAGAGTAACTAATGTGGATTTTTTGCTTAGAATAAATAAAGATCTTGAAGTTTTATTTACCGTCAAAAACGAAAACTTGAATATTTTGGCCATATTTTGAGAAATGACAAATATAAACTTTTAAAATTTATAATAGAAGGCAAAATTAAAGGCAGAAGAGGTCCTGGTCGTAGACGGATATCATGGCTTAAAAATCTTAGATAATGGTATGGTGTTAGTATCACGACACTTACGAAATCATCACTGAATTACTACACTATAATTTTTCTAATGTTTTTTACAATTTTGCACAACTTAAAAGTACAAAAATCATTTCTAATCACAAAAGTTTACTTGTTTTTCTTTAGTTTTAATCTTAAAAACTACTGACCTTAGCGGCAAGGGCTACCTAGCCAACAAGAAGCAGAAGGCCAACATTTATTAGAGACCTTTTGCACCTCGTATAAAAAATCCCCTTTAGGTGACTTTATCGCTTAATAACGTGTTGTGACGTACCTAACGTAACGTTATTTTGAAGACAGCATTTTTAGTTTTAGCACGCCGCCTTCGGTTTGTTTATGTCCGACTTTATACCTATTTATTATTATAAATATTTACAAAAAGAATTTCTTGTGTTTTTTTACGGTGAATTTTAATCATTATTAATCTTTAAAAACTCAAAAACACGACAGAGAAAAGGGAGGTTATGATAAACAAATAGGAATCACTTGTCATAGTTGGCACTCATCAAAAATCAATTTAAATTTTATGTTATTCTACTGAACGTTTTACTATCGGCAACCATGTCAATTATACGGTATTCTCCGCAGGTAAACGTCAAACTTTATCGGTTCCAGATTCCGTTATTACCTCGTAACTGCGCATGCCCAAAATAAGCGATAAAGTAAAAGGGCATCAAAATTACAGATCTAGTATCGTAAATACCTAAAACGTTTTGAGTGATTGGCCCAATCTCTTAAATCCACAGAACCTCCTGTAGAAGGAATAATCATGTGCAGAAATATACGTCTTTAATTAATTATTCAAATATAGATATATTTGACATATACAGATTTAAAACATCTATTCTAATGTAATAGCTATGTAAGCAGTTAGCTACGTTTTTTTCTTATATATTATATTTATTAACTTTCATTCGTTTTTCACTTTGTTTATTTTCAAGATACCTACTAAGTTTAATTTTGTACCTAACTCTAATACTTTTTGTATATTAACAGTTAATAGGGTTATCCCATAAATAAATAAATTTAAAAAAATAATAAAACAAAATATGTTGTACTACTCCCAGTGGGTTAATGTCCATCCACTCATTAAATTAAAAGTTTGTTTTAAAAAAATACTTTTTATTAAAACATTGGTAAGCTGGAACAAACAAAGAGTGGACAGGTACTCCTTTAACAAACAAAAAATTTAGACATCACAAAAATACAAGAACAAATACTTGGTAGCATTCTAACTGCAAGTGACTAAAATACTTATTATTTATTTGCAAGAAGTGTATTCATTTATATTCATAAAATGACAAAAATTCTCTAACATACATACCTATGCATTATTTTCGTTTAGGCGGACTTCGGTGTAAAATTTAGACGGCTTCCGCTAAGGTCTTGGTTATTTTAAGATTTTCAATGACAAGTCCACACAGTCGGATCAGTATAGCACACATAATTCAGTTACTATAGTTATTTATATTTAATTCCAAACTTAAAAATACCTACCGTAAGGTAATATTGTGTATGTATACAGGGTATTTTATTTAAAACCACTATACTACTACTATACTATACTATGGTCTATGCTAGAGAAAAAGAAAAATTAGGTACTTATTTTTGGAATTATAAGGAAAAGCCCTATTCAAATTTGCCAACAGTATGTCCCATTTTAATACGTGCAATTTTATTTCTTTGCCTCTTTTGGAGATATTAAGGGGGAATCGAACTTTTCAAGGGAATCACCCCGTATATTTTTTTAGGGTCTCTATAAAAAACTCGAAACCAAATTTGGCAGAAACATAATTTGTCAGAATTTAAAAGAAAAGAAACATATTTTTATAGAAACACAAAATATTTTTAACGAAATAATTTAATAGAAACGTAATAATGCCGAACCACAAAATTCAAGAACATCAATCTGTCCGAAAATTATTTAAACCGATAGCCACGATTTCAATTGCTACGTTGCCAGACTTACGGCAGGGAAGAGTCGAAGTAAGTTGTGATATTGTATTAATGTACCGCCTTTACATCCCTCAAGCCCCCCCCCCCCTTCCCATAATTTTTTGATCATAATAAAATCAAAATCGGTTCACGGGAAGTATGTCAAAAATGAATCGCAAGATTTGATAGTCAGTTAGACAGACAGAAACTGTGAAGTTAAATAAAATCGTTTAATAAAAAAAAATCCAAGTGTCATCTTCTAAATAGAGAAACTTGTCAACGCCACAATCCAGGGCCTACGGCGCTCTAGAGATTTAAATTTGAAGCATACCCAATAGCGATTCGGGTGGATTGTGGTTCTGCTCATTTAAGGATCTGGAATATTATTTTCTATCAATTTCTGATTCGGGTGTTTTTCGTTTCTAGAAAATTATTTTCGAAACTTTTGTAATTTTGATATGTTAAGGTTCGGGAAAATTATAATGGGTTAAATTATATTCGTGTCTTTTAAGAATCGAGTCAATTAAAATTCTATAAAATTATATTTGTATCTATTATGGGTGTATTTCGTTTCGGACGTTTTATTTTCTGTTTAGTTGTGTTTCGGTTTTTGTAAATTCGGCTTTTTTGTGGGGTCCCTTTTTTTTAACTACATGGAATTAGATTTTTCTACACATCGGGTCGCGTCGATCCTTGCAGATCTGTTTTATTTCCCCTTTTCCTCTTGTTTTGTTGTTACAGAACAAGTAGTAGATGCCTAGAAGGTTTCCCAGTTCCCCTTGGGTGTAGCTTTCTGGCAGTGGCTATTCTACGTCTCCCAGTAAGGCCCTTGCTCTCGGAAGACCATCGCACTGATACAGGACTTGTATCGAGGTTTCCCCCTCTTTCCGGCAGAAGCGACATAAAGCTTTTTCCCCAATGTGCTCATGTGCTTTTTCGGTCCGTAGTGACCCGTTCGGAGTCCAACTATTTGTCTGACGATCTTTCTGTCTTTGGTTAGAAGTTCTGCAGTTAATTTAGGCAAGTGTTCCTCAATGAAGTCTTTGGCCTGTCTTCGACCGGAGATTGTGTCACTAGCATAAAGGTAGGTAACTCAAAGGTCATCCTAACAAGCTTCCATTTGACCCATGTTATTTAAAATCCAAGTTCCAACCCTCGGAAAGAAGGGAAGCGATAAAAGATGGCCTTGCAAACCAATTCAACGAGTCCCAGGGTTTTTGCAAAATATGTAAATAAAAACCTCACAAAGCCCAAAGTTTAATAAATAAATGATTGAATGAGTAACAGAATTAAAATTTACAAAAAACAAAACGTTGCGACAACTTTCTATTTTTATTGAATTCCATTTACATTTACTTTGTTTATACGGGCCTCTTAAAGCGCTATAAGCACGGTTTGACAATTTTGTCGTATAAACACCACTAAAACTGTTTTAAGCACTAAATCGATTTTATTTTAAGGCGATTTAAGAAAGCGGTTTATCTTTTTAAAACCGACTTTAGTCAGTATAAACAGTTTAAAGCATTGCTTTCAACCTAAAGAAATACTCAACCCTGGTTTTACCGAAAAATCCGTTTTTAACTTATAGGGGTTTCCATTGGTAAAATTGGTGCGCCACCCGTAGTGCACTAACACTGTCTTGGTGCTGTAAAAAAATTGCGTCAGTGCAGTCCGAGTGCAGATTGAATGGAACATGAAAAAACTGCACCCAAACCAGAAAACTCGTTTCATTGAAACACTTAACTCAATGTATATAAGAGTAGCTTAGAACCATTGAAAAACTCGTTTTGAGGTTGATTAGTGGCTTTTGACTTAAAATATAAAGGGGAAAAAGTTTTCGGTGCACCACGAGTCCTCAGAGTTGGTGCGGAAAAAGTTACACAGTGCAAAACCAAAATTATCAGTTTGCCAATGGAACATGAAAACGGAAAAAGTGCACCCCAATGGAACAGCAGCACCGACTCAGTTGTGCCAGCGCTGGTGGCGCACCAGTTTTACCAATGGAAACCGCTATTTTCTTTATTTTCTTTTTAAACTGATATATACTGACATTTAATAAAAGACTTACCGCCACTTGCAGCGACTTTTTCTTAATGGAGCTTTAAGCTAATAGTCCTTTAAAGTACCGTTAGTGAATTATGTATCTTGCGCCGGTTTTAATGGACAATTAAGCGTCCATTAAAGCATATTTAGCTAACTGGCCAAAATCGGCCAATTAAAACAACTTTAAACCGACTTTAGTCAATTCCTAACCCCAATATTTCATGTTTTTTACATTTTTTATTTTGTATTTAAATTTGTGAAAAATGGAATACCTCGAGATGCTTAATGAAGTTCTTGTGGAGGATATTCTGTAGGACGAATTAGAAGTGCTGGACTTCCTAGATATGGGTTTTCCCCATAGGCTCTTTCATAGACCCAACCATTACGAAGAACTATCAGAGTTAGATTTTTTTAGAAGATTTCGCCTAACCAAGCCCACGGTCATGGTCCTTTTCGAAGGGATCTGGAGTACCCAGATGATAGGTAGAGCTGAGGGGAAAACCCACTCATGACATTATCTATACATATTAACATGGCTTTTTACTGGCAATATACCTCATACAGCTTACCTTAAGCGGATTCGGAGCACCGTAAGGTAAGCGTTATGATGTAAGACGCAAGGAAGATAAACTATAGCAAACGCATGCTGCTGTTCATATTGTTCGGTAAGCCGCAAGAGGTAAGCGGTAAGAGCAGCATGCATTTGTTATTGTTTATTTTCCTTGCGGCTTACCGCATACCTCGTACCGCTTACACCGGGTTCCTACCTACTTTTTCGTGCGTGCCCGCTCACACGTCACATGACTGTCATAACATTTCATATTGATATCATGTGACGCGTGAGTGAGCATTTACAAGAAAGTTGTAGATGGGAACCGGGTGTTACCTTACGGAATCCTGAATCCGTCTCTACAGAACTCTGAAATCTGCCTTAAAATTAAAAATAAAAAGAAACAATAAATGAAATTTTAAAGGTTATGGCGATAATAACAGTGACGCCACCAGACAGCCAAAAAAATCCCTAGGTTAATGCGCTGTTGCCATACTGTCAGATAGCTAAAAGTCATTTTAACAAAAGTTCCACAAAAATTAGTTCGCGCAAGTTGAAAGTTAAAGGATCTTTAAAATTAATTGGTTCTTTTGTTAATGGGCGTTTAAAAAAATGTCGCTGCAAGTGGCGGTTATAAACGTAGTAATTAAAATTTCCAAAGATTTATTAAGTACTTTTATTAGTGGTAGACTACTAATTGATCTGTTAGTATTGATAATATTTCATATAACAGAGGTTATTTTGCGTAGGAAGAAAATCACTTTTATTATGCAGCAGGAAAGATATTAGATACAGTTAAAAATTGAAAGCGCCCGTAACTGCTTTAAATAAGAAGTATGACATCATGAAGACTCATTATTAGAAAGTAAGAAAATGAAATGTAGTAGATACTTACAAAATATAAAAACATTATCCGCTAAATCTGCATATTAAAATGGTTTTAACCCCACATAAGTATAAGCACGCGTTGAACAACAATATTTATTGTTATTGGATAATACAGATAATTTAATTTCCTTTTCGCTTGAAGCTTTAAAAACTATCATAAATTATTATCATTACTAGATTGTAATTACAAGTTTATTTTGCCATTTTCTAAGTGTATAAGTTAACATAACAACATTATGATCTTACTTTCGGTGCTCAAAATATTAATACAAAAGTGCGGCATGTATTATGCTGCGTAACTTCCTTATTAAACTGTTTCGATTTTAGTGGCAATTAGAATATTTTACGTTATTATTACACACTTACCGCCACTTGCAGCGACATTTTTTCAAACACCCATTAACAAAAGAACCAATTAATTTTAAAGATCCATTAACTTTCGACGACTTGCGCGGACTAATTTTTGCGGAACTTTTGCCAAAAATGATTTTTAGCTACCTGACAGTATGGCAACAGCGCATTAACCTAGGGATTTTTTTGGCTGTCTGGTGGCATCACTGTTACTATCGCCATAACCTTTAAAATTTCATTGCGGTCACGCACGAAAAAGTCGTATATAGGTGGGAACCGGATGTAAGCGGAACGAGGTATGCGGTAAGCCGCAAGGAAAATAAAAAATAGCAAATGCATGCTGCTCTTACCGCTCACCTCTTGCGGCTTACCGAACACTATGAACAGCAGCATGCATTTGCTATAGTTAATCTTCCTTGCGTCTTACATCATACCTCTTACCTTACGGTACTCTGAATCCGCTTAAGGTAAGCTGTATGAGGTATTGCTAGTAAAAATTTATGTTGATACGTATAGATAATGCCATGAGTGGGTTTTCCCCTCGGCCCTACCTATCATCTGGGTACTCCAGTTGATTCTTGATCCCTTCGAAAAGGACCAAGACCGTGGGCTTGGTTAGGCGAAATCTTCTAAAAAAATCTAACTCTGATAGTTCTAAATTTGTTTTACAGTGTTTACTATTTAAAACCCGTGTGGGTTTAAATTTTTTAATTTTCTTTTCTTCTAAATTGAAATTTTCTTCTTAAATCCAACAAAAATAAAAAAAAAATATTTCCAAACTATGTCCAAAACTCAAGGAGGGTTGGTCTAAAATGCTTAAAACCAAAAATTTCACTTAAACTTAGGATCATTCTAAAATAGACCAAACTTTTAGTAAATCCCACCGTAAGTATCTATTATCGCAGATACTTAAAAAAATTGCAGAATAGCCATTATAGCCCAGGGAAATAAAACCGTATTTACACCAATGGGAGAACAAACTTTAAATGAAAGTGAAAATCAGTATTCTAAAATAATCTATTAAATGAAAAAACTGATTCACTCAGCGGGCTAATTCCTGAATTATGATCGTGTGAAACTTCATAAGAATGATCGTCTTATCATTATCATTATCGCGATGACCTAGCTGATGAGTCCCTAATAAGGACGAAACGACGTCGTTCTGGGTTCCACCCTCTGTGTGAAAATTCGAAGATCAAAATGTTCATTTTGCACTAGTACAAAAAACTCCTGTATTGTATTCAAGAATCAGCAGTGGCGTAGCCAGAAATTGACTCTGGGGGGGTTCATCATTTACTAAAAATCAACTACCTACCTATCGGAAATTTTTAAAAATTAGGTAGGTGCCTATTGCTTGAGCTCTTAAACTAAAGGGAGGGGAGCGGGGCGATTTCATAGGTGTATACGAAAAAAAATACCTATTTTTACAAACAAGTCTCTTGTAATCTCATTTGCAGATTTCTTTCAAAATTAACTCTCAAATGCGCCGCAATTTTTTACGCGTTTCAAATCTTGTTGACAAAAAAATGGCTTAAAATTAAACAAATTTGTAACAATATTTAATAATGGTATAGTGCCGCAGGCGAAAATTTTGACAAAACAACAAAAAATTCTTTAAAAATTTTTATCTCTTAGGTTTTTTGTAAAATATTTTTGAAAAAGTAGATTGTGTTAGATGCCGCGAAGAGGTGGGTTAAGGTGGTGTATATAGATTTGTGGCCAAATCATAAATGCGCCGCAGATAAAAATTTTAAGAAAAATTATACTAAGAATACCATTTATTACACGTTTTGAAAAATTGTAACAATTAATGACGTCATAGCACCGCAGTTAAAATTTTTAAAATTTAAGACATCACACCAAAGACATCACACCAAACACACGTCACAAGCCGGAGTAAAGGGTCAAAAAAGTGGAGAACTATAGCTCTACTTGGGGCACACGTCCTGATCATGATTAATTTATTGCAGATTGGGTTGGACCTCCTGGGGGGGGGTTAACCCCCAAAACGCCCCCTGGCTACGCCATTGGAATCAGGCCCCAAAAGAAGAGTTTTAAACTATATTTAATTTGTCGGTATAAAGTACCTGAATAGGAAAAAGGATTAGAGTTAAAGTTAAAGAAATTTTTTGGTTTGTCTGTGATTTTTGAAATAAAAATAAATAATGCATACACGCTAGAATCCAAGTACTTATACTTTAAAAATTAAAAATTAAGAAAGATATTTGTTTTTAGTGTTTTCAATTTTAGCTTATAGAAATTCAAAATTGAAAGGGAAAAATTAAATTTAATATTTTATTTTTTATTTTAAAATATTAAGCACGAAGTTACATTTTCACTGACTTTAATAAAAAATACTTAGAGAACACAATGAAAATCAATTTAACCCCACATTATAGTAGACCTCCTCATTTGTATATTCCTTTTAGACCAATAGTTAGTAGCATTAATTCTCCGTGTCATAAACTGTAGGAAACACAAATTCATTTATAACAAATTCTCACCACTTTTTAAAAAAACTATCCGAAGTTAATTTTAATAACAATCACTTGATGGTGAGTTTTGTTATAATAAGCCTTTTTACAAATGCGCCAGTAGACAAAAGCCTATCTACAGTTAGAAATCGATTAGAAAATGATCAAAATTTATAAGAAAGAACAGCACTGACCGTCAATGCTATTCTGGAGCTCCCCACATATTTTTATAGGAAAATTCATTTTTTTCAACAAGATTTTGGGATGGCAATGTACTCTCCACTTCCTCCTCTGATGAGTAATATCTTTATGGAAGGCTTTAAAAATAAATTTTTACAAGAATTTAATTTTAAACCGGTTATTTGGTTTCGCTATATAGATGATATTTCTAGTATTTGGCCACACGATTTAAATAAATTTAATGATTTTCTTAATTTTATGAATGGTAAAGAACCAACAATAAAATTTACTTTAGATGTAGAAAACGATAACAAAATTTTATTTTTAAAGGTTTTAATAAACAAACAGAATACATTACAAAACCTCCGTTTATAGGAAACCAACACATACAAATAGATATCTAAATTTGAAATCAAATCATTCTTCATCGGTTAAAAAATCAGTAATAAAAAGTGTACACAATAGCGCGAAAATAATTTGTTCGGACAAGGAAGACAACATTTTTAGAAGAAAAAAATAAACAATAAAAGAGGTCTTAACAAAAAATTCTTATCCAAATAACTTTATCAAAAATTCTTTTAGACAAATCGGACTTCCGAGACAGCGCGAACATAGAAATAATAATCTTGAACATAATCTACAACAATACATTTAATAATTATAATATTAGAACAATTAAAAAAAATCAAATACTCTTAGGTTAATTCAAACAAAAAAAAAACAATTATATACCGAAAAAAACTAAAAAAAATATCATTTATAAAATACCTTGCGAGTATGGTAAATTTTATATCGGAGAAACTTCAAGGCCTCTTGGAGTTAGAATAAATGACCATAAGGGTTACCTCGGGAGAGGACATTGGGAGAGGTCTGGAATTTGCCAACATTCTTTTGAGAGTAATGTGGGGGAAAAACCAGGATGTTATGAAAGACGCAGCTTGCATCTATCTAAATGAAGATGAATGCATAGCTAGCATATCAGGTAATATAGTTAGTTTGGCTTCCAATTTTAAAACAAGATTTTCAAAAAGGTTTTTATTAAAATAAATTAAAAATAGCATTGATGTTTTTTGTGTTCTCTAACGTATTTTTTCTTAAAGTCAGTCCAAATATAACTTATACATGATATTCTAAAACAAAAACAAAATATTAAACTTAATTTTTTGATTTTCCTTTAAATTTTTAATTTCTATAAAGTAATCTAAAATTGAAAAAACTCAAAAAATATCTTTCTTAATTTGTTGTTGACTCCTATCGACACACCAAACTGTCAAGTGTAAAATTTTTTCAAATATTTTTTCAGTCAAAGAGTCAGTAATATGACAACAGACAGATATTTTTAAAAAATCTGAAAAAAGTTTTTGAAAGAATAATTTCTTTGATAACGGCAGTAGAGTCTCTGTCGAAACGTCCGATAAGTACTTAGATTTTAGTTATGATTTGCCAGTATGTAGGCATTATTTATTTTTATTTAAAAAAGCACTGTCAAACGAACCAAAAATTTTTTCTTTAGGAATTTACTCAGTGGCTTTTAACATATTTTATAAAAAATTTCTATAGTGAAGAAAGATCCAAAAAGTAGTATTATGAATCCGCCACACTGGTCGCGATTCTTCGGAAACGACAGGGATTTAAAATAAAAACACAGCGTCCTTAATATTTATCCTAACGTTGTAAGGGAAACTACGTAATTTTTTTAATAACATTTTGTAAATTTTATATTTTAAAGATATTCTGCAGAACTAGTTTTTCGGCGGAGCTAAATTCCTACTACGCATACCAATAGACGTCAAAAACTGTCGAAAAGTCTTAACATGTAAAAGGAAAGACAGAATTTGTGTGACTTCTGAACAGTGACATCGACATATTCCATGGCTATCTATGGTTTTGTATGTGTATGTTAAAAGTTTTAAAGGTTTGTTTACACACAAAAATAAGCTTAATAAAATACATTTTTAAATATAAAAAACGGGTTTTTATAAAAACTGCCTGGAAAAATTAATATTGACATATTTTTGATTTACTAGAACAGTATTAAGGAACTAAATTTTAAGGAATCCCAGCAAATGAGGTATTTACCCGCTTTTAAGTGTTAGGAGAGGAGTAAATAAAAATGGACCTTTTTTCCTTTTAATTTTTCTTATTTTTTATACAACTACTTGTGTTGTGATAAATTAACTTTTGTGTCATTTTTACATGTATTTAGTATGACTATAGTATAGTATGAGCTATGGTGGTTGTACCAAACAAAAATTTTTAAAAAAATCTTGCGTTTTAGACTTTTCTGAACATTTTTTGCTGTTCCGTCTGTCTGTCTGTCTGTCTGTCTGAAACCAACACCCATAACTCAAAAACTATCTGACCGAATCTGAAAATTTTTTACCTGTGCAGCATTTGAACTTTAGCTGCTCAAATTTAAAGATGGTTGAAATCAACAAAAAAATTTGTCAGTGGGGTAGAATAAGGAGGGGGCGGTTGCCAAATTAAATTTTTGCTATAAATGGCTTGTGTGGTATCAAATAAATGGTGATTGAGTGTAGAGTTATAAAAAATTTAAAAATGTCTGTGCAATGAGAGGAGGAATTTTAAAAATAAACGTTTCTATAAAATATGGCTTGTAGTATGACATTAAATGAATAGTAATTGATTCTAGAAAATAATTATTTTTTTTAGCCAGTGGGGTACAGTGAGGGGGAGAAGGAAAATTGAGAAAATAAATTATTGTATAAATTATATCTTTTATTGTAACAAATGAATTGTAATTGAGTCATCTGGAGTTTTTAAAACACATAATCAGTAGGGTACAATAAGAGGGGGGGGGGCGATCGTCAATAAACTTTTTATAAAATATGGCTTGTATTTTATGAAACGAATGTTAATTGGATCTATTAAAAAAAATAGTCAGTGGAGTATAGTGAGGAGATGGGGGGGGGGGGGGCGAAATTCAAAATAACCTTTTTTATAAAATATTGCTTGTATTGTATCAAACGAATGGTGATTAAGTCTTGAGTTCAAAAAAAAAATAGCCAGTGGGGTACAATGAGGGGGGGGGCGACAAAATATGGCTTGTACGTTATCAAACCAACGGTAATTGAGTCTCGAGTTAAAATACATAAAAATAATTTTTTTTTAGTCGGTGAGGTACAAATTGGGGAGGGGGCGTAATTAAGTGTAAAGTTTCTAAAACAATAATTAGATAGTGCGGTACATTGAGGGGGGAATTGTTCAAATTAATTGTTCCATAAAATATGGCTTGAATAAATGGTAATTGAGTCTAGAATAGAATTTATTTTTTTATCCATTAGTGGGTTACAATGAAGGAAAGGAGGTATTATGAAAATAAATTTTCCTACAAAATATTAATTTTATTGCATTTTGTATGTAAATGCGTATGTGTGAGATTAGGGGCCCATCAATTGGCAGAGTATTTTAAAGGATGAGAGTATACAAAAAATATATTTTAATACCACATCCGCAATCCCGTGGCAATCGCAGAAATCTTCTGCAGTCACCTTGCAATCTCGAAAATCGCTCGCAATCACTTGGCAGTCTAGAAATCCCGGGAATCTTCCCGCCGTCGCAAAAAATCCGGCAGTTATTAAGAAATCATAGATACTACGGCAATACGTGTACATTTTTACGGTAGTTGACCCCCTTGCTTAAAGTATTACAACTTTTGTTAAACACTATTTTTAGTAAAATGCATAATAACAGAAAAAAGAGGACGGAACATTTATAATGGATAACCCTGTACAAAAACACAGATAAACAGAAAGCATTTATTTTAGATTAAAACGACTACTAAGTATACCTAAGGTAACATACAAAGTACATTGCAAAAAAGTTTAAAAAGTAAACTCGCTGATATACTAGCCATTTTAATTAAATGTGATGGAATTTCCCACTAACCAAAAAATGTCTAAAGGTGAAACATGAAACCCAGAAGAACTTTGGATGAAATGTCTGTTTCAGAAAATGACTACGAAACCACAGTATCTTTTTAATTAAATACACTTTGGAACATCAGATTAAGCTAAATTCTCGACTTAAAAATGCTATATGTGTGTATCAGTGCATTGAATTATAAAAAATATTTTTAAGAAACCCCATATCAAATAACATATTTTAGAAAATACTGCAGCGTTATTGTTATTCAGTATTATTGATAGATTAATAGGTTTTTACGTCACTGGACCGGAAAATTGGCCTTTACAGGTTGACGCAGGAAATTTACAGGGCGAGCCGCGGGCGAGTACGCTATTTTCCGGAAGTTTGAAAAAACCACATTACCATCCACAAAGTAAAATAGCGCACGTCATAATAGCGCAGGTCATAATAGCGCAAGGCCATAACGTCGAATGGGCAAAATAGCGCAGGTCAGAACAGCGCATGGCCATAACGGCGCCGGTCAGAATAGCGCATGGTCAGAAAAGTGCTTAATCGGTTAATTCAATTTAGTTCGTTTAGGTTTGGTACGTTTGGTTTCGTTGCGTTAGTACTATTACAAACTATTGCGACCATGCGCCGTTATGGCCATGCGGTATTTCGACCTGCGTTATTCTGACCTGCGCTCTTTAGTCCATGCGCAGTCACGACACGCCAATTTTCGTCCTGCGCTATATTATACCAGAGTCAAATTCCTCCGTAGGCATCTACATTGTGCTATTTTCGAAAGGGTCAAAGTTTTCGCCATCTTTCTTATAGGTACTACTAGCTGGTTGCCCGCGACTTCGTTCGCGTGTTTTAAGATTGTAGCTTCCCCCTTCAACCTTGATCCACCCCTACCACTGCCTCATGTGCATGCCCTCAAACCTTCAGCCCCTTCAATCCACTGAAATACCCTCTTTGTCTGTGTTTTTTTCCCATTTTTTTTCTTTAAATGGCCATAACTTTTGTTCCCGTAATACGATTTTGATAGAATGGAATCGAAGGAATGCAACAGTCCCATTAAAATCGGTGCAGTAGTTTTTGCACAGACAGACAGATATACATACAGAAAGACAGACAGACAAAAAATCTAAAAACTGGATTTGGATCTACATCGTTTGGTTGGCAACACTAAGAATTTTAAAAAAATATTCAATACACAGTATACACTACATGTAAATTTTAAAATATTACTGTAATGTTGGTCCAAATAATTTAATATTTATTTAAAACAGGACAGTTGTTCTTAATTCGAACCTACCAAAAAAACCGTTAAATTTTAAGATCAACTTAAACGCTGTGATACGAGCCATTTACACTAAGGACCAATGTCGAAAATTACAACTGGCCTAATTATATTTCAGGACAAACAACTGTCGATGATGCCGTACACTGATTTTGATGATTTGGATGTATATTCCTCCATTTTTGTTCAGCGTCAGGCGGCGTAGCACAGGATGGGACTACTCGGCGCGGCCATTTCGGCGCTAAGCCCATTCGCCGCCAAGCCGTTTCGGCGCCGGGTCGTTTTGGCGCCGAGCCGTTTTGGTGCATGGATAAAATTTCGTAATTTGTAAGGCACTAAGCGTGTGATTTGCATTACTTTACGATATTTCTATTATTAAAATCGTTCACCAGATGACTGATTCTTTGATCAGCGGCCTATTTTTAAGCAATAATTTTTTTGGGGGCTCATGTCCCCCAATAATTTGTTTCAAGAACAAATCTCTCGCTTTTTGTATATTATTTAAGGCATCTATAAACTTCCAGACAGTCGGGTTGGTTGGGTTGGGCAGGGTTGCGTTGGGTTTGGTTGGGTCGTTTACAATATTACATTAAATTAAAGTATTTTAATCTATAATGGAATTACTTATGGCTTTTGGTGAATAAAACGACTATAATAAAATTACCATATTATATCATTCACATTTTTAATAAAAACATTATTTCCAAACGTTTCCGGCGGATTTCGGCGCCGAAACGTTCGGGCGCAGAAACGGCGGCGTCAAAAAGGCTTCGCGCCGAAAGGGCTCGGCGTCGTCACGGCTTGGCGCCGAAATGTCCTAGACCCGCGTAGCGGTTGTATCTTTAAAATACTTAAGCCGATTACTCCTAAAATTCCTATCAGCAGTCCAATGTCTTTGCAAGTTCTGCCTAGAAGCCATTTTGTTGAGGGGTTAGTTCAATTCTCTAAATGAAATCAGCCATCTCGAAAAGGACCAACCTTCGACTAAACCAGAAATGGCACAATACAGAGGAGACTGGTTTCTCCTAGCAGACACTGTGTGCTTCGAGAGCATCTGGCAAGGCTGAAGGTGACAGTTTTAAAGACGGGGAAGAGTACTTACATATTCAAAAAATTCAATTACCATTTGGACCCACTTTTTTGTAACCTATACCTCGTGTAGTCATACCGTGCCAAAAGGATGAACAGTCACAAGTTGTCTGCGGTTTACCTAAAGAAACGTGGTGCTTACCTTTATATTTTGCCTCTTAGACAGCGACTCCAAGTAACATTGCCATTCCAAAGACCTCAGGAACAAAAGGTGCCAGCGCCGTTCAAGGCCGTTTGCGATACGCCGCGCGTTCGCAGTGTTGCATTTCGCGTCGGGCCTCTTGCACAACTTCACCACCGAACCGACTATCTTTCCGTGATTCTCTATGTCACGGTGCAGCACCTGAAACAACAAAGAAACATAAGTTTTATTTTTTTGGAATTAAGATGTGTTCCCACGCGCCTGAAAAAGGTATTTCTAAACAGTTTTCAAGTTTATTCTGAAACGCATTTGTGAGACTGTAAGAGAAATAATAATTTTATTTATTTCAATCTCGTGTGTTAAATTGTCAAGTTTATCAAAATTCATTAAATTTTATGTAGATCAGCCTTATTATTATGGGTACCGATGTCAAAAAGACGTGTGTTCGAGAATTACGGAAAATCGTCGTTGTTTTCATTGTTTCTTTTTTGTCATGCTATATACTTTAGCGTTAATTATTTCTACTAGCTCTGGAAGACGTAAATTTTTTGGTTGTGTGGGCTGTATGTGGCCAAAATGGTTCAATTCAAGACTGGTCGTCGTCTTGCTCTTTAGAAGATTTTTACTCTGACGAGACATTGAATTTTTATTAAAGGAGCCCAATAAGTTTAAAACGTGGAAAAAGGAACACATCCCCAAATCCCTTTATTTTTGTGTTTTTTAATAAAGTAAACTGATATATCCACAAATAAACACCTTTTATTATTTTTTTTTTAAATATTAGACCATAATTCCTAACTAAGTACAACTGGTCCCAACTAATTCCATATGATAAAGATAGCTATACACAATAAACAACAAGTCACACAAAGATAGCCATATCTTTGTTTATGAGATCACAACTACGTTTACATTTGAATGCATAAACCTACTACATAAAAGCAAAAAAACAAAATTACAAAAAACATTACACCGATCATTGTTTTTAGATAAAAACTCCAATCTATTTTCAATTGAAACTGCATATATAAACGTATTTTTAAACGTTTTTACTTTATTTGCAACGTTTGGTGTTGGTGTGGTAAAATTTTCCACAGCAACGTTGCGGAAAAAAATGCAAATTTACACAATGAATCTTTGGTTGCTTTTCGGCCATAGTAGATACCATAAAATTATTTGCTGTGTTTAATTTTACAAAAAGATTGTGATTTTACATAATACGCATCGTGATCACGTAACGCACAAACACGTATAAGTATAGTGACTGTAAAATGTATTTTTACATAGACAAACCATGTTTGTTGTCATAAAATTGGCATAATGGTCGCGATTCTTCAAAAACCGTCAGAACATCTCGCCCTTCAAAAAATGCGTAGATTTTTAAACACAAGTTTACACCACTAGCTGCTTTTTTGTCAGGACTTATTTGCTAATATTCCTTAAAATTTAGTTTCTTAATCCTGTTCCAGTAAATAAAAAATATGTCAATTTTAATTTTTGTAGGCAATTTTTGTGAAAAGCCCTTTTTTTTAATTTAAAAATGTGTTTCATTAAGCTTATTTTTGTGAAAACAAACCTTTAAAGCTTTTAACATACAAAACCATAGGTAGCCATGGAATATGTCGCTGTCATTGTTCAGAAAAGTCACACAAATTCTGTCTTTCCTTTCACATGGTGAGAATTTTCGACGCTTTTTGACGTTTATTGGTACGCGTAGTAGCAATTTAGCTCCGCCGTAAGTCCAGCAGAATATCTTTAAAATATTAAATTTACAAAATTTTATTAAAAAATGATGCAGTTTCTCTTGCAACGTTAGGATAAATATTTAAAAAAATCAATGAATAGCCTCAAAAAGGTAATGGTAACCGTAGATCCGGATTTCGCACTTGTGGTGCTCATCAGTACGGTGCCAGGAATTAGGAGATGAAATGATGAAATGATTATGGAAAAATATGACACAGGATTCATGTAAAAGACAACCATCTGTCAAATTTCAGAATCGGCAGATGTAACTTCATTTTGAAGGAAAATTAAGCGTCTCTACGGAGACAGATATAATTATCTCTACAGATATCCTAAGCTCTGGAGTTAATAAATTTAAAAAGGGATTTAGAGACGCAATAAGTAAAACTCGTCATTTCCCAGAATTGTGACGGGTGAGATTTTCTGTCGTTTCTGAAGAATCGCGACCATTATGTGGTAATGTAGAGAAAAAGCCTTATGTTTTTTGTAAAATAATTTCAAATTGTATTTTTTTTTTCAACGGTTCAAAAACCCTCTTTTACTGAAAGTACCCATAAAAATTAAAAAAACCACTCTTCTTAAAGATAATTAGCTAATATCATATTTTTTTCAGCAACAACTAGAACGGGGATTTATAATCCACGGTTCATTTGCTACTTTAATACCCACTTTTACGTCAATTTGTGGTCAGAAAAACTGGTTGCTGTGCTGGGTGGTTGGTAATATCTATCTTTAAATTCAATGCATACAATATCAGAGATGATACGGGGCGAGTCACGCCTCAAAAAAAAATATTTTTTTACTTGTCAAATATTGCTAGGACCATAAAAGTATTACAAAAACTTTTATGTGTTAAACTTTTATGAGGCTCTTGAAAATACTTAGCGTTGATTAATTTTTTTATTATTTATTTGGGATCACAGTAAACAAATTCAGAATTACCGGACGTAAAAAGGGATAAGCACTGAAAATTAGCGCCTTTATTTTTAAGAATTCTGAAAATTTGGAATTTTACAAAGTGTTACAGTTTCAATAAAAACGAAGTTAATTTTTGACTTTTAAATGAAACACCCTGTATATGTTATCACATCTGAAGACGTGAACGCATTCTAGATACGTTTGTGTCATCCATATATCATTTTGACAAGTTAAAAAAAAATATTGTTTTTATATTTTACAGGTTTTCCTAATATTTTTTTTGACGGCAGTGCAAACGCCTACCAAAACTTACGGCTTTAAAGGAATCTTTGAAACACGGAAGATATTAATAGTTAAAGGTTTCTTTCTAAAACGACATTTGCGATAAAAATTGCTAAGTTATTAAAGGTAAAAAAGTATTTAATTTTTAATAAAAACACAATACGGTACTGTCAGGAAGAAAGAAAGATAGTTACCACTTGCTTAATCGGTTTTATACAAGCACGGTTTTAAATATAAAATAAATATACACGGTGTTTCACAACTTATGTATAAAATACAAAGACGTGATTCCTAATACTGGTCGGTGTTTGAAATAACAATTCATTTCGCTTAAATTTGTTCAAAAGTTTTCCCAAAAAAACAACCAAAAAATGTGTAAAAACATTTTCTTCGCCTTCGACTATATATTGAAGCTTATAAACAAAGTACCTATTAAAAAACAATCACCAAGCAAGCAAGTGCATTGCCCGCCCCTCTCTTATCTCCGTATCGTACGACAGAAAGTATAAACAAACCATGCACCATTAGCTGATTCAGTTTTGAAAGTCACGTCGCGTTGTGGTGCGGAGTATTAGTTTTTTTTTGAAGTTAACTCTGTGTTTCGGACTTTCATTGTCTGTATTTTATTTATACACGACGTTTAGATCAGTACAATCTCTGATCGTCTTCAGGTGTAAACTACAATCAATTCCTAAGGCTACGTACTTACATACTGTGAGAAATCACTCAACCTTCAAGGTTATGAAGTTGGCTCCGCCCAAGGAGGGGCTTCCAAATATTTGGAATTTCAATAATTAGTTTACTGAAAACACCCTGATTCTGCCCAATAAAGGTAGCTTCAAGGAATTTTCCCACCACCGACGCTGTAAGAACCACCCTTAATGGGTCAAAGAAGACATTGACACCCATAGAAGAAAACTTACTTGCCAAAGGACTTAACTTTTCCACCGCTCCTAAGAAGATACCCACCATCGATATCATCTAATATAACCTCTAATATAAACAAGACAGAGGAAATCGCGTTGAAGAATCTTCAAAAGGACAAATCAGTTAAAATCTTACCGGCAGACAACGGCAATGAAATAGTGATTTTGGACACGGAAATCTATGACCAGAAAGTACGGTTTATAGAATTTTGAAAAAGTATTCCAGATATATTCCGGACAATACAAGATCTCAACTTACACCACATTATAGCAAGCCTCCTCATCTATACGGACTTCCAAAAATTCACAAAGATGCAATGCCCTTACGCCCAATTACAAGTTTTAGAAATTCTCCAACAAGCAATCTTTCTAAATTCCTTTTGAAAATTATTCAAACTCTTGCAGGCAAGATCGCTTCATTTGTAGAAAATTCCAACCATTTTGTTAATACTCTTAAATCTTTTGTTTTAGGAACCGAGGATAGACTTGTCAGTTTTGATGTCGAAAGTCGATACACCACTGTCCCGATAAAGGAATTGCTAGATATTATAAGAAAGAGACTGGTTTATGACGAATCCCTTTATGAACGTACCAGCCTACCGCTGGAGGGAGTGATGGAGTTGTTGAAGTGCTGCCTACATAACTCTTATTTTCAAGTGAAAGATAGGTTTTATGCTCAGGATGACGGTCTGCCAATGGGTTCATCGCTTTCGCCAGTGGTGGCCAATATTTACATGGAGTGGTTCGAATCATACGCGGTTGATACCGCAACATATTAACCTAAGCTCTAGCTGAAATATGTTGATGATATTTTTATTGTTTTGTTATTCACAATGGAGTTAGAGCAAAATTGTCAAATTCCTTTTCTTGATGTACTTGTCAACCGAGTACCCACACACACAGGACAATATTTAAATCAAGGTTCAAGTCATTCTGGTATAATCAAACGAGGCATAATCAGAACCGTTCTTTGTAACAATTCTCATGACTTGGAAATCGAAATAAGAAATATTAAGAAGGATCTTCAGCAGAATGGTTACAGCCTTAAACTTATAACAGATACTATTTCTAAATTTCAACAAACAGGACAGAGATTACAAGACCAAAACCAGGCAAATGCATTCCTTAAAATTCCATATGTTAAAGTAGTATCAGAGAAAATTCGAAGAGTAGCGAAAAACTTTAATATTAAAACAGCTTTTAAATCTAGTAATACAATTCGAAGACTCCTTAATAAAACAAAACCGGAGAACAAAGAAAATAAGGAATACATTTACCAAATTCCTTGTGAGTATGGTGAATCATACATAGGCGAAACAAAAGACTACTATCTGGTAGGCTTAAGGAACATCAGACGAATACCCAAAAAGGTGAAAAAACGAAATCAGGAATCGCCGAACATGTATGGTCAAAACAACACCGAATGAAGTGGGCAGAAGCAAAGGTTTTGCACAAGGAGTCACACTGGAAGAAACGAAAATTGCTTGAAGCTGCCTTTATTGGGCAGAATCAGGGTATTTTCAGTAAACCAAGTCTTGAAATTCCAAATATTTGAAGCCCCTCCTTGGGCGAAGCCAACTTGTTAAACTTCAAGGTTGAGTGATTTCTCACAGTATATAAGTATGTAGCCTTAGGAATTGATTGTAGTTTGCACCTGAAGACGATCAGAGATTGTACTGATCGAAACGTCGTGTATAATAAAATACAGACAATGGAAGTCCGAAACACAGAGTTAATTCAATCTTAAACTTTCAAACATTAGTTTTTTTTAGTGATTTTGTTTTGTGTTTTGTTGTAAAAAATTACACACAACTATTCATTACTTGGGAAATTAAACAATTAAACAACCCGCCGCAGAAGCTTACCGAATTTATTCCTGTCTCCCCTTACATTACTAGAGGTATGTCATTATTTGACCTTTTTATTTAGTCATGAGAATATTCAGGTATTAGGGGTTTTTGTCACTTTATTTGTATCATACTTCAAGGAATCATTTGCATACTTTTAATGGTAAAGTCATGTCTTCTAAAAATGTTCCCTAATTGAAACATTTTTCAAGAGACTTTTGAAAACGGCGTAATCGTTTTTTTTTTAAATATTTTTGTATGGCTTGCAGGCCACTTAATACACTCTAAAAGTTGCTGACGTAAATTGTGAAACACCTGTATATTTTTTAATTCAACGATTTTATCAAAAAATCGCACTAAAAAGTAAAAAATAATTTGGCTGATTTAAACAGATATATGAAAAATATTTTTTTTACTTTTTAGTGCAATTTCTTAATAAAATCGTCCAACTTAAATTTTTTTATTTATTTATTTTATTTCTTACATTAAGTCTTAATCAAAAAGAAACAAAAAGCAGGATGTATACTTTTTCCTTGCTTTTTCAAGTCTTTTTTTCTGTGTTTTCTTTTTTTCTGTGTTGACGTTTCTTTATTTCATTGTTATTCCCACGAGTAACGGACAAATATTCGGTCATCCCTTCCGAGGTCCGTGTAGAAAAAAAGCTTCTTATACAACGGGGTGTGCCTGCGTTCCCAGGGTGTAACGCTCGCGACACACACAAAGCTCGCGACATTTACAGTGGGATTTACTAAGATCTAAAATAGTTCCCCCCACAGGTCTAAATATTTACACCTGTGGGAGGTAATAAATTTTAAAACCAATTTTTAAAAAACACTTACCCATACAGAAAAGACACAAAGTTATTGATTATTTTGTATTGTTATTGCAAAATACTACTGAAAAACTACTTTTTTTGTCGAAATATATAATATTTTAGGAAAAAATGCCCTAAAACTATTTTTTTTTTACAGTTATCAAAATGGCAAATGGTGAATACACCAAAAATTTGGCACATAATAGCTTCATTATCTGTGTTTGAGGTTATAAAGTTGCTGATTTTTGAGACCACCTCTGGGAGGTGGTTTAAATTTATGGCCCCCAGAAAGGATTGTTTTGTGGCAATTGGTAATAAGTTCGTTTATAATTTCCCAAAGTAACCGTTTTTAAAAGGATTAATTTAGTTTATTTAATATCCCAAGTTGTTCATTAACCAATAACACACCTCCAATTTTGTCCAGAGAAACGCCATATTTTGAACCTGTTTTCAGTACAAAAAATATATTTATGAGGGCACTACGAGGCAAAACAAACATAAGTGAAGGTCACTGATTATGCACGAAAAATATAGCAAACAAAAAACCCAAAACTTATTCTTAAATCCAATAAAACATTGTGTTAAGATGATTATTTAATAAACAAATTTATTAAAATTCTTCTTATAAATCAAACTATGTCCAAAACTCAAGGAGGGTTGGTTTAAAATGCTTAAAACAAAATATTTTACTTAAACTTAGGACCGTTCTAAAATAGACTAAACCCTTTTAGTAAATCCCACCGTTAATTTTTTTAATAGTTTATTGTTACCGGATCAGATCATAAACATGACAACCGCATGTATCTGCTTTGGTTTCAAAGTTATAAATTTGCCCCCTTTACAACTCCTAACTACCCACAACCCTCCAAATTTTTTCACAACATTGTATTGTCATCAGACCTACATTACTGTGGCAAATTTCATTAACATCGGTTCACGGGAAGTGTGTCAATCAATCAATGAATCGCAAGATTTGATAGACAGCCGGGCTCTGTGAAGTTAAACAAAATCGTTTAGAAATGGCTTTCTCCGAGGGTTTATACGTCCTTAAATAAATGTCATTAATGTCAGTTTTAGACCAAAACAAATTAACAACAGATTTTTCGCTAAAACCAGAGTAGTATTTCTATTTTCTTTAGCCTTTTTAAAGTGTTTATAATGACCCTAAAATCGGTCTGAAAGTGATAAATCGCTTTCCTAAATCGATTTAGTGCTTAAAACAGTTTTAAGGCGCATTTACACAGACAAACTTTCCTTTGATGTTGAAATGCCGACAAACATTTACACGAGCCTCTCGAGCAAAATGTTCAAAAAAAAGTTCGAGCAAAATCTCGTACAAAAAGACTCACGGAAATTTTGGAGAGAATGTTAAGCAAAATTTGTTTGAAGAAATGTTAGTATAGAAATTTCTTACAAATTTAAATTTTATGGTTTTATGGGAATTCATTGAAGTTAACTGAAAATAGAAAGACTAAATTTTAAAACAGGGTATTTTTAATTAAGTGCTTTCCGACGGAAAAACCATTTGATGTCGAAATTTACATTTTACTTCATAAGCAACTTCGATTGACCTGGTTTTTATAGGGGATATGCCAGTATACTTGTAACTTTTTTGGGGTTGTAAAAAAACGAGAATAAAAAATAATACTTGGCACTTATTTATTGCTGTTGCCTGTAAAATGATAAAAATTTACGTTTAAAAGAATATCTCTTTATTTTACTTCCTAGTTTAAAACACAATACAATAATAATTAAGTCAAATTAAAAAACCTTTATACATTTTATTAAATCTCAAATATATGAACAAAAGCACGTTTGGTCTAAATAATACCCGTTTATTACCCACTTTTACAACCCTACGATCCCGACCCTTGTCTAAAAAAATATAATTTAGCAGTAATATGCTATGTTTTCATGGGTATTGAGTTCGTTTTCAAAACTCATTCTATCTTTTTCTTTTATATAGCGTGTTCTTGGTCTTGATAAAGAACACGCTATATAAAAGAAAAAGATACAATGAGTTTTGAAAACGAACTCAATACCCATGAAAACATAGCAATAGACTAGACTTCTGAATCGGAATTTTGCTCCTTTGCATATTGTTTGTTCAGTGTCAGTAATCGACCTTGATTATTACATTAAATTGACAGTAAATATCTATCTTCAGCATTTTCATAAACTATAACCATAACCCCCTCGTGAGGCGCGGATTACCGCTTAAAAGTGCAATTTTTGAGTTTTTTGCCGATATTTAAAAAACTCATAATTTTTTTGGAAAAGAAAAATTTTCCTGGGTTGTTTTTTGAATTCCGGAAAAAACCCTTGGAAATAAAAAAAAAAACTCTCAAGAAAATCCCAAAAAAACCCTCGGGAAAAAAAATCCGGGAAAAACCCTAAGAAAAAAAATATTATAAGTAACCCTAATCCATGTGACAAAACTGATAGCCAAGAATAATGTTTCGCTTTCCGTCGGCTTTTTTTCATAAAAATTTTTAATAAAAGTTGGTGTTCCATTTTTTTAAAGAATTGAGATCAGTGATCACTAATGTGAAATTTTATTTATTCTCGTCTTTAAAAATATGTTTTCAAAATAGATAGCAATAATTTGCTCAAAAATTTACCCGAACAAAATGTTCAAAGAAAAGCTCACAAAAATGTTCACGAAAACAATTTTAGATCTTTTGCACGAGCTTTTGTTTGAGCATGTTCGTCTGTGTAATTGCGCCTTTAGAGGTGTATATACGAAAACATTTTCAAACCATATCTTTTTATAAATGCGCTTTAAGAGGCGTATAAAACAAGTAAGTGACAATTCTAAATTCGTCAAGCTAAAGTCATGTCATCCCGCATTCTGACAAGAGACAAGTCTTTTTTTCTGGGTGACAGTGGCGTACTGTCTACTTATATTAAGTAATTCTTAACATTAGTTAAATTGGAATACCTTAACAGATGTCTAAAAAAATGTCATTTCAGAAAAAGTTGGTGTAGATTTTCATTCGTCTTGAAGTAGAAAAATGCAAATGAAACATTTTGCTATCAGTATCTCCGGTATTTTTAAGTTGCCTTTAAGCCGTAGGTTTTGGCTGCCGTCAATTGAAAAATATAATATATATATAAAACTTCTCAAAATTACATATGGATAACAAGCGTATTTAGAATGCGTTCACGTCTTCAGGTATGATACAGGGTGTTTCATTTAAAAATCAAAAGTTAACCTCGTTTTCATGGAAACTCTACCGCTGGGATTTATTAAAAAGGTTTAGTCTATTTTAGAACAGTCATAGGTTTAAGTGAAATTTTTTGTTTTAAGCATTTTAAACCAAACCTCCTTGAGTTCTGGACATAGTTTGATTTATAAACAGAAATTCAATAAATTTGTTTATTGAATAATCATCTTAACACAATCTTTTGTTGGATTTAAGAAGAAACTTTCAATTTAGAAGAAAAGAACACACAACGATTTAAATGGGTAATAATAAAATAAGGAGTAGATTAATTTTTTATTTATTTAAAAGGTGTTTTTATTTATGAAATGTATTAAAAAACTTAAACTAAAGTTTTTTTGCATTTTGATCATTGTCGAAATGTCAGTTTAAGTTGCGTTCAGTCGCAAACAGCGCCTCCTCTGCTTGCACCTTGGCTTTGAGTAAGGAAAGTTTTTTTGACTGAGCTTTTAGATAACCTCAATGTTTTACTTTCAGTTTGTAAATAAATGAATATAGTTGTGATCAGTGACCTTCACTTATGTTTGTTTTGCCTCGTAGTGCCCTCACAAATACATTTTTTGTGCTGAAAACGGGTTCAAAATATGGCGTTTTTCTGGACAAAATAGGAAGTATTTTATTGGGTAATGAACAATTTAGGATATTAAGGTAGGTAAATTAATCCTTGTAAAAATAGTTACTTAGGGAAATTTTAAACGAACTTATTACCAAATGGCCCAAAACAATCCTTTCTGGGGGCTATAAATTTAAACCACAACCAAATTTTTGGCGTATTCACCATTTGCCATTTTGAAACCTCTCAAAAAAAATTAGTTTTAGGGCATTTTCTTCTAAAATATGGTGTATTTTGAAAAAAAAGCAGTTTTTCAGTGGTATTTTGCAATAACAACACAAAATAATCAATAACTTTGTGTCTTTTCTGTATGGGTAAGTGTTTTTTGAAAGTTGGTTTTAAAACTTAGTACCCCACACAGGTGTAAATATTTAGACCTGTGGAGGGTACTATTTTAAATTCCAAATTTTCACAATTTTATTCTTAAAAATAAAGGCGCTAAGTCGCCGGACCTATCCCGTGTTACACCCGGAATAGGGTACTTCGGAATTTGTTTACTATGAACCCAAATAAATAATGTAAACATTAATAAAATGCTGTATTTCCAAGAGCCTCATGAAAGTTTAAAACAGTAGTGAACAGTAAACAGTAAAAGCTTTTGTAATATTTTTATGGTCCTAATAATATGTGACCAGTAAAAAAATATATTTTTTTGAGGCGTGACTCGCCCCGTATCATCTCGGATATTGATTCTATTCTTAAAAATAAGGCCCTTGTTACACCCGGTATACAAGATAATAATACAACTTCTTAATAAATAAAACCACAAAGTAATCTAAGCAGCGCGCTGTTAATTTTGTTCACAATGTATTACAAAAAAAAATTAAAAGGAGTGGTAACCGCTTGCTTTAAATGTTAATAACGATAATTTTCTAGCTGTTAAGTCAATGAATCCTTAAAATCGCTGTGTTTACATTTTAACATCTTCCAGTCTTTATTTAGAACATATTGTTATGCATTCATGTTTACCAAACGTTACAAATATAGTTTCTACAATTTAAAGCCCAAATTATTCAGACAAAACCAGGAGATTTTGTAAAGAAACAATTTAAATGTCATGCTTCTACTTATCTACGTACAATAAATCTCTAGAAAAATCACTTCTGACACATTTAATATTTTTTTTACATTTCTGGTGTCGGCTTCTAACCAAACCATACAGATACCAAAAATCCAATTTTAAGAGTTTTTGTTCTGTCTGCTTGTTCCAGTATCGCGCAAAAACTACTGAACTGGAAAACGGGAAAAAATGGCTAAAACCGCAGGCGAAGCTGTGGTTCTTTAGCTAGTCTTACAATATAACCGAGTTGCCACTTAGTTCTGTTTCTTATCTTGAGTTTACATTAATTTATTTTAGGGTCAGATTAGCAGGAAGAAAATTACCAATGAAGTTAAGCGTGTAAGCCGAATTAAGGATAACTTTCGCCAGGAAATACCGATATTCACCAGACAATATGGCTGCTGACGTTAATGTCCGGTACCAATATATAATACTGTCCGAAAAATATACAAAGAATGATAAACTATATTTATATTGCAATGCGAACAAAAATAGTTGACCCAAATTCTCAAAAACTCCCAAAGAATTCAATAATGGCATAGCTTGCACTTGCCAAACCAAATATTTAACATTTTATAAAATACACAATTCTCCATAAAACCAGGCCATGTCAGTCTACACCACTCGCAAAATCTGAAAAAAAAACTAATACATTTTCTAATGTTTGTTTTAAAAATTAAAGTTTGTAAAACAGCACCCATATGCTTCTATAGTCAAGATCCTGTCGTCAAAAAAAAATGGTATTGCAGATTTGTGCATAGATACATGAAACCGTTATAGAAAGATCATGAAGTCTAATTTCAGAAAAAAACAATCTACAGGGTGTAAAAAGTTTTTAGCAACAAATTCAAAAATGTTTACAACGATCCAAGAATATTTTGAAGATGTAGTCTGTAATTCCATATGTGTCAAGGCATTAGCCAGTGGAGTAGTCGATCAACAATCATCTGTACCTACAAGACGCAAATAGGCTGAATTTGTGTTTGTTAAAACTTAAACCTAGTATTCACCAACTACTTATCATAGCAAAAACTTAAAAAGGTTTCACATTTGTTTGCCTTCAGAGCAAAAATCAACAAACAACCCGCGAGACGTTCAATTAGTTCGTCTATATTTGGTTTGTGTTTGTTTATTTCCTCATTCTAAAATTAATATTACCAAATGCCATGACTTCATTTTGGTAAACACTGCTGGAGCAAATTTACATCATGAACATAAATTTATTGAGAAGCAGGTAACTGAACTGTACCACAGTCTATACAGTCAGATCATTTCTTGTCTGAAAAAAGCCGGCATTTTTTGCAGGGGGCAATAAAACTCTCGAGATAATCCGTTTACGAGGGTATTTTAATAATATTAGCGACATAAAGCTATTTTTAACTCATCGCCGTATACGTATCCGCATCTAGCGAGAACCAAGCACATTAATTGGTCAGAAACTTGTCCCACCACCAATCTAAGGTGTTCTTGAACGCGATAGTTGTTGAGATGCGTTAGGTATCACGTATCGTATCTCAGCCCCTATTGCGTTCAGAAACACCTTAAGTTAGCATATATCTGCTCTTTTCGAACGAGCTACAAGTTTCTAACCAATCAATGTGCTTGGTTCTCGCTAGATGCGGATAAGTATACCGCGATGATTTACAAATAGCTTTATGTCTCTATTATTACCTCACCTGTACGTATGCGAGAGTTGATCCAGAATTCTTTATTTACATGCAGGATGTTATAAATATCAAAATTGTTGAATAAAAACAAAATGATGTTAAATATACATTTTTTTTATTGACTTGCAGAGTTAAATCGTACTCAATTAAAATTACAATAATAACTAACATAATAATATATATATACAGGGTGATTCACTAAGAATTGCAAATATTTTAATGCTAAGTATGACAGGCCAGGGGCAACTCACATCCAATGCTAAATTTTTTTTTGAGTCTATTTGTGGCTTATAAAAATATTGCAAAAATAAAAACGAACATCTCTCGGAAACCAATAAACGTATTTAGGAGCCCCAAAATTCACTTCTACTAATATATAACAATAAAATTCCACGCCCGGACTAAAAAAAATTATATTTTTGTTAAAAACAACACCCTGTATACTGCAATTTGCAAATTTTGATATCACCACATAAAAGCTAAAGGATGGTAAGCCTCAGTTTGTTATAAAAAGAAATAAAAAAAAAAATACAAATTCCAATCTGGAGATATTAAGGTTACAAAAAATATCACGTTTTAAATTACTAAAAACCCATTTTTAGGTTAAAACTAATTAGGCCACAAATAAATCAAAACCCATCCTACCCAAGCAAAAAACAGGCTGGTACAGGGCCGAATTAATATTTTTTATTTTATTTTTATTAAATATACAAAAACATATTTTTAATTTATTACCAAACCCAATTTTAATTTAAAATCCGTTTTCAGAATTGATTTGAAGTCGTAGTCAAATCATTAAAATTTCAAACTCGGACTAATATTTATTTGGTTTTATTTGTACTTATTGGAAAACAACATTTTTTTGGTACCTCATTTGGAGATTTTGGTATCACAACATACAAGGCAAAGGATGTTGCTATAAATATCTTTTTAAATTGATTATCATCTACAAAACCGTCGCATGATTACAACCAAGGGATAATGTACAGGGTGATTCATCATAAATGCCACCGCAATTTTTCTCCGTTATTATACATGTTATAAAAAAGTGTTTTAAATCAGAAGAAGACGAAGAATTTGAAAATTCGATAAATATAGGATGTTCTAATTTTGACTAAAATTTGACATTTGCACTGACACTTGTCAACTTTGGCATACATATTCTAAGATGCTGGAAAAAGGTATACAGCTTTTGTACCAAACACTTTTTAAAGCATACCTAATAACATAGAAAAGTGGCGGAGGAATTTATGGTAGATCACCCTGTACATTATCCCCTGGTTGTAATCTTTGGACGGTTTTGTATATGATCATCAATTTTAAAAAATACTTATAGAAACATCCTTTGCCTTGTATGTTGTGATATCAAAATCTTCAAATGAAGTACAAAAAAATGTTGTTTTCCAATAAGGAGAAATAAAATCAAACAAATATTAGTCCGGGCCTAAAATTTTAATGATTTGACTACGACTTCAAACCAATTCCGAAAACGGATGTCAAATTAAAATAAGTTTATTAATAATTTAAAAGTATGTGTTTGTATATTTTATAAAAATATATTAAAAAATATTAATCAGGCCCTGTACCTGCCTGTTTTTTGTTGGGTAGGGTGGGTGTTGATTTATTTATGCTTAAATTAGTTTTAACTCAAAAATACGTTTTTAGTAATTTAGAACGTGATATTGTTTGTAAACCTAATATCTCAGAATAGAAATTTGGTTTTTAATTTTTTTTTATAATAAACTGAGACTTAACGCGTTAAATAAAATATAAGGGTATTATAGCACCATCCTTTAGCTTTTATGTGGTATTACAAAATTTGAAAATTGCAGTATACAGCGTGTTGTTTTTAACAAAAATAAATAGTACTATTTTTTTTAGTGCGGACCTGGAATATTCTTTTTTTTGTACATTGTTAGAAGTGGCTTTTGGGGCTCCTTATGTGTGCCAAATTTAAAGCAAATACGTACATTAGTTGCCGAGATACGTTCGTTTTTATTTTTGCAATATTTTCATAAATCACACTGTATATTTGACAAAGACTCAAGAAAAAAATTTAGCATTGGATATGAGTTGCCCCTGGCCTGTTAGTAATACTTACCATTAAAATATTTGCATTACGTTGTGAATCACCCTGTATACATATGTCCACATATACAAAACATTCTTTTAAAGATTTTGCAAAATTTTAAATTTTGGAATCTCTTTGTTGATTTTTGGAGATTTTAATTATTATTAAATATTCTTACTCTAATAATAATAATCATCGTATGGAAAGTGCTTGTAAGGATATGTTTCAATTGAATTTCCAACATTTTTTCTTTTAAATAACTGCCCACACCATTTTTAAAACAAATTCCATTAAAATTATTTGGAAATATATTTTCTAAATTTACAATATATTGAATAAAGATTTGTGGTGGTTCCGTTAATTTTTGAAAAGGGTCCTTCCATTGTTGACACCTATAAAAATAACAAAAAGGATATTATAATATCTCAATTTTAATTTATTAAACAATAAAGTATGTAAAGTTTAAAACTGAATTTATTTTATGTTTTTAACTATTTTCTTTGTGACAATCAGGTAATACGACAGAAATAGAACTCTTTACTAGTCTTCTTTCAGACTTTTTTTAATTAACCTGAAGTCTTGGTTAACCCAAATCAAAATTAACACATCTCGAAAAAACGCAAACGGCTTTACACAAAAATTTTCGGAAAAATTAAAAAATATTAAGAGATGCGCTAACTCCACAAATATCAAAAACAACATTGAATTTAATACTGCTGCATATTGCATTACTAGTGTATATGAAAATTTTTTAAATCAAAAGTTACTTACCTCGCCAGATCCCTCGGAAATCAAAAAAATTAAACATTCTGATTACTATCAGTCTTGCACCAATCCACCGAACAGTAATAATAAATAATTGGTCATTTTATTTTGCTTGCTGTATATACTCCGTTGTTGTTCACACTGTGTATAAACCACCGAATTAAACTTTCTTGCCAAGCAAGAAAATATATAGGTGAGGGGGTTGCGACGGCAGGTAAAGGAAGTTTTATAACTTTGCCCATTTGATCCCACTGTTTGTTATGTACACTGTACTGTACCTAGCTATTGTTTATGGTATTGCTAAAAATAAAGCTTGTTACTCAATCGCCCGCATTTTACACACCAGAACCAAAACAATTAAATTTTAATTCAACTTTATGTTATTGCATTTTTATTGCCAGGTATTAGAAATAGTTCAAGTCAACTTCAAGATATTTGAAGAATTTTCTAAAGGGTAGTTTACACGAAGAACATTCCTTTGGTCAAAATTAATTTATCGAGCAAAAATATTTAGGCCGTATTTATACGTCAACTTATAACCTCAAAAAGGTCAAAATTTTTTTTATGTTCACTCCCCTAAACCCCTAAAGGGTACTGACATTACGCAAGACGACTTATTTTTTGATCTTACTGCATTTATTTATTTTTTGAAATAAATATAAACGGAATGATTTAACAACAACTTTAAGCCAAAGGAAATCGTTATTAACAATGCAAAAGAAATAATTTAAAGTCTCGTCAAAAACATACTTAGTTCACATTAAAGCAACGTTGTTTTTTAATTAACGTATTGTGCATAAATAATTAAATTCATTTAATAAAACGCACATGTGTATGTTACTATTATAATCTCATAATTTGAAAAAAAATACCAAGAATTTTAACAATAACTTATAAGTAGTTACGGTGCATTTCTACCAGATTTTTAATTAAAATTGACTTGGCTATTATTAATAATAACAATAAAAATCACTCAGTAAGAGAAGACTTAATTCTTCTTTGCAATTAACATAACCTAACCTTACGCTAGCAGTGTAAAAGGCGTTTTGCTAATTTCTGGGTAGTATAGTTTGGCTGAAAACCACAGTAAAACTCAATATTTCCACACTTTGATAAGCATTATTAATATTGAATAAAATACATTAACAATATTATAAGGAAACTATTGCATATTTGTCCTTATACTAAATAACTATAACGAAATCTGAAGGCCGATTTAAACACAAAGAATATGTGATTTTTCTCGCTCTATCGCTTCGGTAGTTGCCGGCTCAAAACCATGACCTATGTTTTCTTTTTCTCGCTAGGCAATTTATTTTAAATTTGCAAGATTAGTTACAGCTGACCAGGGGTTAAGGAACTTTTCAAATGTAATTTTCTATGATTAATCAGCGATCTATGTTGCAATTTAAAATTTCTGAACACAGCTTAATAAAGTAGGTAATCCTTCAGGGTTAACGTCGTTAGACTGTAGCAGTCAATACTTTTAAAAACTGCAATTTTGCTTGCAACGCCCTTTAGTAATTACCAACACAACAAACTCATAAAAAAATTATAGTTTATATGCGCGAAAGAAGGTAGTGAATTAATTAGATAGTGGGAACAAAAATCAAGAAAAAATTGAAAAGAGAGAACTGTGCTGCTATAGGGAGTAAAAAGTAGTACCTAACTCTATTTCACTACCCTATAAATATTTATCTTATATGAAACGGTTAAAAATATTTGTAGAAAATTTCTTCAAAATACCAATTTAGGTCAGAGAACGGTCTCGATTTAAGAATCGCGGTCTTCATTGGCCCTGACTTGACCTTGCCCTTAGAAAATCATAAAATATGGCCGCCACTGCACTCTCAAATTGGATGGACAATAAGTTCCGCCAGTACTGGGAAAAATTCCTAAAACTGACACATTCAAAAGTGTTGTTCACACAACCCTGCAGGAAGAGGGTCGGAAAACTTATCGAGTTCACCAGGCAGGAGATCCGGACAATGGTCTATATACCGATCATTGCAAGCTAAGAATACCATTACACATTATGGGTCTAAGCGAGTGCACTGAATGTAGACTCTTTTTAAGTCTACCTGTCATTAAATTTTCGGACATATTGGACAGGTGAAAAAACGCTAATAACATGGGCGTGTAAATGGAATAAAAAAGAAACTGTAATACTATCGGCAGTCTTGCTGTTATTTCGAGTTTGATTGTTTGTTTTTAATTTATTAAAACAAAGGCTCCCAACAGATTGACATAAGAAAATTGTATTCCAAAAAACCACATTCTTTAGGTTGATAAACTAACATTAAAAGTATTAATCCAAAAAAAAACACGTTTAATTTTTTTTATTTTGTATTTAGTTTTTACTATGATGTTATATACACTCCGCAAAAAAAGTATCGCAACACGTAAAAATGTTGGGATAATTTTGATTGAGGTAGACTTGGCCTAATTTTGTATACATCCTGTAAACTACGAATCTACTCTGCAAAGTAAGCAAATAAAGAATTTCTTTTGTTTTCTTTTTGTTACCATTCAAAGAAATTAAAAATATGGAAAATCCTTTTATAAATTTATTGTCGTATCAGTTTTTATTCCAGAAAATTTCGTTGAATATTTTTGAAAAAATTATGAACTTGAATAGAGAACAAGTTGCACAAATTGTTGCGTTGGTTCAGGATGACCGGTCACAACGATACGTAGCGAATCTGCCAAACATAAACCAATCGACGGTTTCTCGGGCAATGGTGCGATTCAGAGAACTTCAAAATTTTGGCAGAAGGCCAGTTCCGGGTATTAGGCATTTGACGGCCAGAAGGCTACAAGTTGAACTTGCAACTGTGCGTAACACCCGAATTTCCACACAAACAAGCAGCAAGAGTTGCAGCACGAGCGCCTCCTTTGACCCCAGCTCAACGTAGAAATTGGCTAAGATTTGCACAAGAACTGCTAATTGGGGTGCCGACGACTGGACGAATATTCTCTTTATTGATGAATTCAGATATTGTCTTTATAGCTCAGACAGACAAATACCTGTTTCCGAAGAGATGGCGAGAGATATGCCCAGACTTGCTTTAGACCTCGTCACAGTTTTGGGGGAGGGTCTGCTTTGGTCTGGAGAGGTATTATATATGTGAGAGACATTTTGGAACCACATGTTATACCTATTGCACCTCAGATTGGGGACCATTTTGTTTTAATTCACGATAATACCCGCCTCACATTGCCCGGGTGGTAACAGACTACCTTGATGTGGCTGGTATCAATGTTATTGATTTGTAAATCCGGAAGTCCTAACATGAATCTAACAGAACATGTTTGAGATGATATTGCTACACGTTTGGGACAGCGGGAGAACCCTCCAGTTAATTTGAAACAAGGTTCTCAAGCTGTAAGGAAGAATGGTTGAACTTAGGCCAGGAATACATTCGGAGTCTGTCATTGGAGCTAGAGGAGGCAACATAAGGTTTTAGAACATTCAAAACGATTTATTTTTCTTTATTTCAGAATTATTGTTTCTTTTGTTTCTTTTTTCAATAAATTGATTTTGACTTATTCTGTGCTTGTTTTAATTGAAAAAACTTTGAAAACTGTGTTTTTTTCACTGAATTTTCCTAAACACAACATTCTATACAAATACGAACATATTTAAATTTTTCAGACTATTTTGGGTGTGATGCGATACTTTTTTTTTGCGGAGTGTATTTTACTTTGTGAATTAGATGTCAATTAAAACAAAAAAAAAATAATATCCTTATACACTAAGATAACCCAAGTTTTCAATTGATATTTATGGATGAGGATGAGACGGCAAGCGACATACGAATATATTTAAATTTTTCAGACTGTTTTGGGTATGATGCGATACTTTTTTTGCGGAGTGTATTTTATTTTGTGAATTAGATGTCAATTAAAAAAAAAAAAAATAATATCCTTATACCCATATACCCAAGTTTTCAATTGATATTTATGGATGAGGATGAGACGGCAAGCGACAACAACACGTTACAAACCTTTTTAAAGAGTTAAACATACTTTCAGAGTCAAAAACGATCTCAAAAATGATCCACAATACACCTGCTGGTGTTGACAGTGGAAAGTGCCAGTCTGGCATATTCACAGATAAATTAACCAACCTTAAAAACACCCATTGAAAGAGCATTTTTTAGAGATTTTTTTAATAACAAGTCATCTGTAAACAAAAATTTTCTACACCTGTTGCTTGGCCACTGACACAAAACATAACATTCAATAACTCACAAGCCTACAATATTGTAACCTAACCTAGAACCCCGTGACGAATTCCATTGGAGTCAGCTAAGTTCAAAAATATTTCCTTACAAGAGAAACAATATGTTCTTATTGCTCCTTGTGAATAGCAAATTCTTTTGTTAAAGGTTCGCTCGGTATGGGGGTCCAGTCTCTCGCTTGACATAATGGTCAACAAGATTGCAAAGTATTGTTTTGAATCATGGAGCGGAAATACGGGACACCTACTGGGTACAAAGAGGTACAAGACCAGTTTAATGATTGGCTGCAAATTTATTATTAAACATCAAAATAGGTGTGCACTGCAAAATAAAGAAATCTCGTAAAGGTGGGGAACCCCAATTTTTATAACCAAATAACGAATATTATCGCAGCGATCGAATCACAGCTTAATCGTATTTTTGTAATAAAAATTGACAGCCACCATATCCACAACAATACCACTAAGCATAAGACGACTGGAAATTTGTGCGAATGATAATTCTAAAACGTTTTAAAATTTTCATTTTTCTTTCGCTTTTGGTAAGGTGGTAAAATGTTTTACATTTAATAACCATAACTACCTTCATATTTTCAAAATTTATTAAAAAATTTTAATTAAACATCCAAAATACATGAAACATCCGATGACATTCACAATTAACCAAAAATCGTTGGTACTAAAGACGAATGTGAGTGAGTACTTTTTATTGTTTAGAACTATGGCTAACACTAAGACCCAACCCATCTCAAACCTGAAAACACTGAGGAGGATGCTGTACCTGACGAAGGTGTCAAAAGGCGCGTTTCTGCGAACTTAACATAGTTTCTACTATTCTCATTTTCTAAATGCATTCGTCTGAGAGAGACCCAGCATACCAGGAACATACCGCCTGTACACCCTTCGACCCCGCTGTCTAACTACCTTTTTGAGATAGTTATCCCCTGACAGATATGCGGGGTCGAAGTGGTGTAGTATGCTGGATTTCTCTTAGACGAATGCATTTAGAAAGAGAAAATAATAGTAACTATGTTAAGCTCGCAGAAACGCGCCTAAACCTATTTAGGTAGGAAAAGTAGGTATGCAACAAGCAAACTAACCTTGTTGTAGAAAAAAAAAACAATCAACATTAAGAAAAACTAATTAGGTGACTACACCATGATGAACCCATAAGAGATCAAAAGAAAATGTACAAAATTGAATTTTATTATCATATTATGGATACAACTCCTAAACAAACTAGGGCAAAGATCATTCTAGAAATTTTAATTTTTTATGCGACATTTATGGTTTAAAACAAATAGTAAAATACTACAAAGAATACTGCAAGAACCTTGAGAAAATTTTAACCCATCAAGAAAACTCAGATATAGACGGCTTGAAGTTAGCTTACCAATTTGTCATTGTATGTTTATTAATTGACGAGGAAAAATCTCCAAAATAAATTTATCGAGTTAAATTTTGAACCCAATTTAGGTGTAGTGCTACCATTTACGGTACCAGGAGAGAGAGAGAAGCGTCTCCAAATTGAAAGAAATCAAAAGTTATCTACGGACCACAACGTCGCAAAATCGTTTGTGTGGCCTTGCTATGTTAGCAAGGCCACACAAACGATTTTGCGTGAACTTTGTAAACAAATACACATTTCAGATATTATAAAAAAAGTTAAAGTTCAAAATAAAAGTTACCCAAGTAAAAATTAGATAGTTAAGATAGTTAAATCCAAGTTTCAGTTTTTAAGGTACATTTTTAAAAATAAAAGAAAGATCGTCAAACGCTCGGTTTTAATTATTTTCGTAGCCTACGGGGGGGGGGGGGATTTAAGATTTTGCCTTATTCAGAAAATAGCTGGGGCCGGTCCTCCTGCTATGCCTAGTTTAAACTATACTAGAAACAAGTACTTGCTTGTCATTATTAATTTGCCAGTACCGAACCAAGCCTCCAAAATACTGCTGAGCCATTTCTGGGTGGCCGGAGTGTTCAATTTCTAAAAATGAATTATACGTACCATTAAAATAACAATATAATCTCATTGTAATATGCCGAACTAAACTAGGTTATTGTCTGGCAAAATGTCAGTGGGAAAATCAATAACGTTAATAAATTATCCATTGTAAAACGATTTTTTTCATATTAAATTATTAGTAAGCCGATAAAGCGGGTCGTTAATTATGTTTTTATAATTATCGCACATTAATTTACATGTCATTAAAATTTTGCGATCGTCTAATGTTGGACAGGTGGGAAAAACAGTAAGAACATGGGCGTGTAACTAGAATAAAAAAGAATCTGTAATAGAGGAGGGATCACTACCGGCAGTCTTGCTGTTATTTTGAATTTGATTGGCAAAAACCCAAAATATATTAAATTACATTTAAATTCTCACAACTTAAATTAAAAGTATTATTCCAATAAAAAAGAAGATTAATATTTTATTTTGTATTTAGTTTTTACTATACTATTATATTTTACTCAATCTTGTCAATGAAAACAAAAAAGAAATGTAATCATTATACACTAAGATAACCCAAGTTTTCAATTGATATTTTAAAATAAAGAGCTCAGTGCCGATTCCAGGGTCTACCGGGCCCTTAGCGCCATTGGAAAAGCGGGCCCCTCCCCTACTTACGAACCTAGATAAAAATAATTTCAGGAAACAAAAAATCATAATAACATTTATTAAAACAAAAATAAACAGAAAGTATAAATTTGCAGTTAACATTACATAAAAAAAATATTTTCATACTTCTATATTCACCTCTATATATGTATAACTAGATCTACTTATAAAAATTTATCAATTATTTGTTCATAATTGTTATAATTCAAGGATTCATTTTCAATATAGAAACAGAACAGAAAGTGCATCCAACTTTTCTTGTCCGAGGATAGCGCGGTGCTTATTTTTTACCATATCCAACGCAGAAAAAGATCGTTCTACACTAGTGTTGGATATAGAAAGAGACAGAAAAATCTGTGGGAGTAAACTAGAATTTCGAACTTCCATTGTCGAATTGCAAAATCTCTCATAGATCGAACCACCTACATCTTCAATAAAGAAAAAGCTTTACATAATGAAAAGTCAAAAATTCGGTTCGATTAGCGAAGAAATGGTTTCCTTAACTACACGATCAATAAAACTCTTCAGACCACAACAACACCAAAGCCTACAGACGTAAATACTGAAGGAAAGGCGACACTTATAATTTCATACGTCAAAGTAATCTCAGAAAATATAAGAATAGGCAACCAATACCATATTCGGACTGTCTTCAAAACGACCACAACAATAAGAAGTCAATTGAAAAAAAAACTAAAGCACAACGCAATGACACCAAGAACTGCATCTACCACCATGCGAGTGTGGAAATATCTACATCTGAGAAACCAGCCGACCTATGGAAGTTCGACTTACCGACACAAACGCAAAACTCGACAAGGGGACACAACTGGATCGAAAATAGCTCAACATTGCTGGAAAAATCAACATCATATGGAATGGAAGGGGCCAAAGATCGTCGCCAAGGAGGAAAACCTATTCAAATTCAAAGAAACAGCATTCATCTTGAGGAACCAGAATGTATTTTCGATATAGTTGGAAACCGACACTTTTCAGAGGTAACAGATTTCAACTGTGAAAGGGCGGAGCCAACTAAGTGTAAAATTCATGGTTCGCTGAACACGGGTTACTTTTAATGGTTTACTGAACACATGCTAGTATATAAGGTTAGAGAGTCTTAGTTTTCTGTTAGTATTCACCTGATGACGATTGCAGATACATAAGCATTCGAAACGTTGTGAAAAAGTAAAAATAAAGACAATGGAAGTTCGAAACTCTAGTTTACTATCAAGTTCAACATTGTTTACCACCTTCAAACAACAGAAAAATCTGTATTGTCTATTTTTATAAGAAGAGTTTAGCTTAGATTTGTCTAATCTTAATCGTACGTTTACTACGTCTAGATGTAGTAGGGGAGGTAAATTCGAACCGTTCGGTAATTCAGCTCGGATCAGTTAGACGTAAATCCGTGTGATCGATGGTTTTTGGCCAACAAAACAGATTAATTTTCGATTGTGAGGTTAGGTGTGTTAACAGGGGTCAAAATCGAACTTCATTCTCTGAAAATAACTGCTGTTCAGCTAGATAATAGAAAAAAGAGCGAATTTATGTTCTTTTCTATTCTCAACATAGCCCTCAATTTGCAGTAAACTAGAGATTCTTTCATTGTCTAAAAGTAATTTGTTAGCCATAAAGTACCACCAAAAATCGACGTTGATGCGCGCATCCTTAAAATAAATTATGTTTTAAACAAAAAACTTGAAGTAGGCAGTCGATCCCGAGCGTTCGTTAGTTGCAATAAATCTAGGTTAATCTGTGACTGGTAATAGCACTCGTTTTTAGAAAAATGCTCATAATTAAAAAAATATATAAAAGATATATTTTGGCATTTTGGCACTCAATTAACTTTTAGAACCGGGCCCCTTGATGGCCCGGGCCCTTAGCGAGTGTCTAGTGTGCCTAATGGAAAAACTTGCGCTAAAATAGTTAAGAGTTTATTACCATGATCAATAATTCCATGAAGGATTTAGCGGTGGTAGGTGTGAATTCAGCAACAAACACCAAGAAGTGAAAATATTAAATTTGCTATCGTTATTTTATTTACAAAGTGATTTGCCTGAACGCAAACTTGCAATTATTTTAAGTTAATTTGATCAAAACAGTAAATTAAAAGCTAACGCCACATAAAAACGCATACATACCGACGTGTTGATTGAAATTGAGCAAACAAGGTTAGGATATAAGATAATCAAAGATCAAAGTAATATCCCGTCTAAAAGCGTTTTAACAATTCGAATATTGCACAAGTACTTTAACAATGTGAAGTATGCCCTCTGGATTGTCTAAATCTAAATAGCTATGTTGTATGTTGTAGATATCGGCTAAAAAGTTCTAATTTTGGTTTGGTTGTTGTCTACATAAGAGTTATTATTTTTGAGATCTAAATTTTGGGAAATATATTGGTTTATTCCTGAACTCAAGGTGGTTTTAGTAAATTTTTATTATTGCCCAATTTTGTAAACCTTAATTCCTCACCCTGTATATGTTCAGAGTAACCAAAAACCTTAGGTTTAAATGATAGGGTATACTGTAATTCAAGCACGTTACACACATCCGGCACGTTTAAAATAAACTCCCATGTAGAGACAAAAAATGAATTGGACAAAATTAATTCCCACACATGTAAATGTCTTAAAATGAGGCTGCGACATTATATTTTTGGTTAGATGACAATCTAGGCCACTTTAGTACACGATGAAGCTATTAAAAATTGAGTCACTGCTTCAGTATGAAGCTTTATGCGGTGTAATGTGTAAACTAAGCGAGTGATATTCTTCCTCTATGAATAATAATAGCCGCTATTTGCATTACATCAAAGAGTTTAAAGATATTTCGAACGACATTTAATGGATAATAATAGTTTCGCGATCAGCATATTAAGGTCACAAACATTTCTTAAAATGATCGTCACTTAAAAAAGAATTTCGCAAGGGTAAATTAAATCAAAAACAATAGAATTTTAAATGTGAGGATAATCGTATCTGTCTACTCAAAGAGCCTTGGCTTTTTCTTCTGAATAAAGGAGCTTTTTGTTTTTATTTACCCTCGTAAATCTTTTTTTATTTTATCCACTGCCGAGCTTGGAATGACCAAATAAATCGGTGCAACCCAGCAAACAGTGGTGATCCCGGTTATGTCCGGCTGAGTGCCGTCAGCGTTGGGTAACCATCTGTACCTGCAAAACTACGCCGGCCCCTTGCTTTTTTACAGACGAGCTACTGGTCCGGATAAAGAACGCATGGGCCAGTAATGGCCGTTTATGTTCAACGCCGGCGTATAAAATTTAATCATCAATAAAAAAGAAAAATAAACACGACCTTTTTTTAAAATAAAATAGATATTTCATCAAGAATACAGGCTTAAAGGTAAAAGAAAAAGAAGCCTTCTGCAAATCACGCTTTTTCCGCGGTGCGAAATGCAGTTTGCGCTCACCTTTTGCTATGTTTTTTACATTTTTGTGTCATGCTCACATTTTAAAGCTTTCTTTCCAAGCTTTTCGATTTCTAGAATAAAACACTCACACTTTTCAAGTTTTCATTGTGGTGTAAGCGTTCAAAAAAAGTACCGCCAAAAAACATTTATTCTCTATCAAAATTAAAAGTATTTAAGGTTGTTGAAGAGGGACAGCAGACTATAAAAAAATATTTTCGAGAAAGATGAAAATAATTTAAGGCAATTGTTTCATAAAAATTTCTGTTTTGTCATCTGTCTGTCATCTTTAGTGGTGTCGTGCATATGATTTTATTTTGCCATTTCTATCTAAGAAACAGCAAAAATGGTAATTGTTCAAAGCGTGAAGTGTGTAAGTCATAAGGTGGTATTAATTTCTTTCAATCAAAGTTCTTTCCAGTCTTTAAATTTACCAAAAAACGTTTCCTACTATAAGTGTATTTTAGCACATCTAAAAATAATTTAACAGGTATTTAACTAAACTATTAGGGTCGTATAAAATATAGAAATAGTACTTTTAACAACTAGTGGCTAAAATAGTGCTTTTTTTACAAGCGTTGGTTTAAATAACGAGTGCAGCGAGTTATTTAAAAACGCGAGTAAAAAAGCACAGTTTAGCCGCAAGTTGTTAACACTATTTTTTTTAATACCTTTATTAAAAAATCCAAGAAAAACAGGAAAATACTTTTAAAAATCTCGAACGAAGAGAATTTCTAGCAACACACCATCTTTACACTATAAATGAAGGCGGCTGGGAAATGAAATAACAATCGCTTCCCTAGCGATGTGTCTTTTTACTCGGTGACGTTCGTTGTTGCGACATTTTAATCTTTGACAATTTGAAATTTTGACGAAATTTTTAAATGATTTGTTCGTAAATACTTGGTGAAAACTGGCGGAAATGGCTTAATTCTTAGGCAAAAATAACTAGATTTTTTCAATATTACTATTTTCAGCGATTTCTCTTTAACTTTCGAGTAAAAATCGTACAGAAATCTTTTTTTGCACCCTGATCAAAAAAAGTTTTTTTGCATCGGTAACCAAAAAAGCCATGCTTTAGTTATTTGCAGACAGTTACTAAGGTATTCAAAAAAAAATTAGTTATAGTAGACTATAGAGCTCAAGATATGTTACTTGTTAACAAAAGACCAAAAAATCTTGAGTGGAAAAAACGAAAATTCAAACTCGGATGAGTATCCCGCAAGGAACACATAAAGGACTAAAGTAAAAAGAGAAATGATCGAATGATGTTTCGCCTTGGGTAACCAGCGTAGGCTCATCAGTGGTTCCACTGGTCACCCTCCCCAAACATCATTCAACACCATCATACACTTTGATTTCCAAATTTGAATCACTCACAAGGCATCGTTCCGCACTGGCACTTATCTAAGTCACCTGAAACGGGTTCGTCGTGGCGTGTTAATCTTTCCAATAGGGTTACGCTCTTAAGGCGATTAAAATAAAAAGAAGTTAGGCTCATCAGTGGTTCCACTGTTCACCTTCCCCAAACATCATTCAACACCATCATACACAATTAGCAAATAAGTCCTGACAAAAAAGCAGTTAGTGTAAACTTGTATTTAAAAATCGTCAGATTTTTTGTAAGGGCGAGATTTTCTGACGATTTTTGGAGCACCGCGACTGGTCTCCGCTAAATCTAGAAATGTAGCTTTTTTTAGGAGTACTATTTATATTTTTGTACCTTTTGACTTTTAGTTTTTAAAATGTTTGTTCATAAAATATTTTCATAATTTACCCAGATTTGTTAGTTTTAAGTGGGTTATAGTTTTACTTTGTGTCAATATGTAGGAAACAAAAATAAAAATATAATACTAGTTAAAATTACGTGTACTTTGTCGTATAGTCTGATTTTAAAGAGGTTTCCCAATAAATCTTTAAAAAAAATAATACACTGGTAAAAAAAGGAACGAGTGCAGGATAGGGGAGGCCCGCCGATGTTGCTGGCCTGTTGTTACGCTGCTGGGGCAAATACATTTAAGCATTAAACGAGGCACCTACTAAAGTCATGTGAATTCAATGACTGTGCCATAGTTTGTCTGTGCAAACAAAAAAATTTCGACCTTCAATGCATCGCCCTGTAAATAAAGTCCCGGCGAATGTCATTTTAAGCCTTCATATTTTATTAGTTTATGCATATCGCACTTGCAGCAAAGAATAGTCCCGATTGTAATTTACATTTAGCAAATACACAATATAAGTTCTCAGCTATGAAGTCATCATTGGACAATGAAGAACCTCTTCAATTGAAATTGCAGAAATAATTGACATTTCGATTAGATTGGCGTTAGATCATCTGGTCTTGCGATAATTACAATATTGAGGCAATATGCTATAATCGTATGATATTAAACTGGCATTACGCAGGAAATATACAAATCTATCAGTAATTCACAATGGCATTATTTATTTACACACGATGTTTTTAAGAAGTCCAGAATCCCGGAATTTAACCCAAATTTTCAATAAACCGACTTATATGTAAGCATTAACACATAGAATCTTATAGCTGAGACAACAATTCAAAAACTCATTTAAAAATAGCATTCAGTCGATCTTCAAGCTAAAGATATATATATAAGCAAAATAATAATTTGTTGAGTCAATCCTCATATTACAAGTAAGAATATTAGCATATGAAATGTCAATATTTAGTTTGCTGTCTGAATTATTATAAGAGTGATCTTAGTGTTGGAATATTTGCCCATTAAAATATTTCCTTTAGAGAGCAAATGAAAAAAAATAAAACAATGCATTTTTTACATGGGCCATTCTCATTCAAACGGGCCACTAGATGTTCCCGGTACCTTTCTCAAAAGCTGTTGACTTTTTTATTTGTGTTATTTTAAGCACAAATGGCCTCTTTCACGTGCACTGGTTTTTCTTAATTTTCGGCCAACCAAACTTTTTTATAATTCTTTTTAACCTCAAAATGTCACTACTATTAACTGTCCCTATCCCAGAATTTTTTATTTAAAAATATTTTTTTGATAAAACAGTATAAATAGTTCCAGCAACGATGTGGTAAGATATTTAAATGCAAACCAATCATAATTATTCATGTCATTGCAATAGAAAGTTTGTCCCTAGGTTTTACTGTCACTACCATGGACGACCAAAACCACCTTGCCACGGGCTTGGGAAAAACAAAAAATATTTGGCAATACTGTTTAAGTTGCATGTTCAGGGCAAGCTCGGCAGTTGTCAGACAATCCTGGAACTTACAGGATTCAGCAAGCCTGGGAAGAAATTAGACCACTCATTTTTGCACAACGTTTTTATGGGGTGTCACTACCGTGGACTCTTTAAGTCTCTTACTATTTGTTTTTTTTTAATGCGTATATATTTATCAGTTAGCTTAAAGTAGTGCATTTCTACTGATAATATTGGTTTCAGTCATTTGGGAAGTATTTTTTTTAAAACGTTATTTTGTCACTACCAGGGACCTTATAAAATGTCAGTAGCAGGAATATTTTTTCTAGTTATTTTCTTTTTTGGATTGGATAAGATAATTTCGTATATTCACTTACTTAAAAAAATTATTGATACATAAATAATTTAAAATGTAGTGTTTGAATTAAAAGTGTCACTAACGTGCACGTTAAGCTTTTTTTAAAAAAAATTTTCTTAGTTGTATAAAGAATATTTGCATTAATAGATTATTATTAGACAATATTCTATTAATGATTTCCTAACTATTTGATTTTTGGCTTTTATTTCTACATTTTATCACTAATATAGAAAACTTATGTCAATGAATGATAACTTTAAAGCCTGACTGATATCCGAAAGTTCATCCCTCGATATCCTAAATGATAGCCCAAGTTGCTTATTTGAATGAAACCCCATATACAGAGTGTAAAAACGCAAAAATTCCAAGTTAAGTTGATACAGGCTATCCAAAAAATCTTCGCAATGAGTAAAAAGCATTTTCTTTAAAGTTTGGAGACCTATTTTTTCTGACACCTTTTCGAAAACACAGGACTTTTGATTCCCATGCTATAAGACTTTTTTTCTTGTTTTGGCTTCCCCAAATCATCCATTAAAATATTTGAACTCATACCTTGTACACCCTGTATAATAAAAATATACGTGTCAGAGGTTAAATATTCAACCAAGTTTTGTTGCAAAGGGAATGCAAAGAGTACTAAAATTAAATCTGATTCACTGTCAACCGATCTAAAAATGAAATCTAGATCACTAAGTCATAGTTGCGAAATTCGTGAAAATGCCAACTCGATATTCGTGTGACATCATTTTCGTTAGGCATTTTAAAAAGGCACTTAAGTTCTGCAATCTCTAAAATTACAAATAACTTCAAAAATACGCTCGTTAATGTCAACGTTTATTGTTTATTTTAAATAAATGGGAAAGAAGTAAAATATTTCTTAAAATTTTATAAGAGTTTAAACACTCAATATTATTCGAAACACGTATAATTGCCTCTCTCGAAAGCAAAGCAAAAAAACTGGAAAGACAAATACAAATCAGATACAATCCGTTTTAAGTTCAACGGTCTAGGAATGTGTCGGTGCCTGTTTCATAGATTATGAGAAAGCCTTTGATCGAGTCCAACACGAAAAGCTTATAGAATCTCGTAAGGAAGTTGGTCTGGATAATCGAGAAATAGCAACCTATACTGAAACCAGAAAGCCCAAATAAAAATTGATGGCCAACTGCCCGGAAAGGAAAGGAGGAATAAGGACAGGTGTTCCCCAAGATTGCATATTGTCTTCGCAGTTGTTTAAAGCGGCCCTTACACACTCACATTCTATATTGACAATATTTTGTCAATATTATGAAAGAGCGCACAGCCGCACTGGTTGGTATAGTGCGTACATACCTGGTCTATCAACCAGGAGACCCGGGTTCAATACCCGGGGCAGTCGGTAGTCTACTTCGACTTTTTCTTATAAAATTACATAATTTTGTGAGATGGAGCGGAGTAGTCCGTGTTAGCTAGAAGGCACGCTAACACGATTCCATGCCGTCCCTCGGAGAGGAAGTTAAGAGGACGATCCTGTGTTATCCATATATTGATAGTGGGGCACGTAAGCCTCGACAAAAGGGTTTAGGTCTAAATTAAATCCTTCTAGGAAAAAAAATTCAAAAACAAATTTGTAAGAGAGTTTCGTTATTAAACGAAATTTCCCCTAATTTTGACGTTCTAGTTTTCTTTACCAATTTTCCCCTAGTCGGATCCTAGAAAGAAAATTGATAAATAATGCCTCGAGCGCCACTTCAGGTAATTAAAAAAGCCTTAGAGTCCCCTGTGCCTCTCGGGTAAGCTTTTAAACAGTGCAGAAATCCAGGTAAGCGGCGGATCGGTGGTTAAGTCGGGAGTGTCGGTGCTCACAACAGGAACATGCGGTAAATCGTCGGTTTGTTGCACATCTTCCGCTTGCAAGGTTTCATCGATTTTCATCTCGAAGGTCGTCTTTTCGGCTTCCATTTTAAATCTGCGGTTTCAAACTTTTGTGTTGTCGATTATAGAAGTTCAAAAGAAAAACTGCGGTGTGAGGTTTTCCTAACTGCGGTATCAGATATTTTTAAAACTGCGGTGTCAATTAACGGTTTTCGTCTAAATAGATTGAAGCTGCAAGCGGTTTTCAGCTATTAAATTAAAACTGACACTCCAGTTTTATTTTCTTTGTCTCGAGCGGTTATTAGTGATGGTTTTCACCGTTAACTGCACTGTGCCAACTCAAAAACAACAACTGACGGTCCCTGTCTTCCTAGGGGGTGCTCACTAGACCGGTCTGGTGAGCGTGTAGGGGGTTTATATATATATATATTTATATATATTTCAGGCCCCAGGTGACTTAGTCAGACAATCCTGGGTTCTACCAGTTGAGCTGGCATATTATCTCACTAAGAGATAGCACCAATAAAAAAGAGAGAGAGACAGATGAAAGAGCGCACACACGATCAATATTTGTATGAATATCGGTATTAATAATTAGTTTCCAGGCATATTTTCGACCGGAAACATTATCAAACCAGTTAAAGGGATTCTCCATCAAAAATACAAGTAGGTTTTATTTTGTAGTAGAATCAATGCCAAGTCTAGAAGTGAAATTCGTTGTTTGATATCACTTCTAGAAATCCTGTCACCATTTCGTCACTATACCCTTAGACACAACCACTGTTCATCCTTTTTGAATCTATCATACACCTTGTCTTTGAAGGCTCAGTGTCACATATAGACATGACAACGACATATTGTATTTGTTAACTTATGTCAGCATCGCATCATGTCATACTTTATCAAGGCGTGTATTACCCAAAAGGTTTGATAAAGCTCCAAAATTGATAAAAAAGACGAAATAGTGGTAGGATTTAACTTTCAAAAAAACGAAGTTAGACTTGGAATCGAGTCTATTACAAAATAAACACCACTTGTATCATGGTATCTTTAAAAAAGGCACGCATTTTTATTTTTAGGCATATTTTTAATAACGGTTTGTAGAAAGTACATTTGTTTTCTCTGTCGGAAATCCATCAATGTATTGACAATTTTAAAATGTTTCCCCGTAACTTGTCAATATTATTGTCAATAATTGGAAATATTGACAATATTATTGATTGTGTGAGGGAGGCTTAATATCTACACTACACAGAAAACGCACTTCACAACTGCGAAGTGGGTTTTTCTATAAACGGCTTTTGAGATCTAAGATATGCAGACGACACTGATTTTATAATTGCAGATACATTGGAAGGTCTGCAAGAGTTGTTGAATCAAATTGCAGTAAATAGCTAGCAATTTGGGCTTGACGTGAATGGTGGAAAAACAAAATGGACGGTTATAGCCACAGAAAAACCATTAGAAGTAAATGGTCAATAAGAACGCGTCGATTCGTACAAATAACAGGGTTGCCAGCCAAATGGGAACTGGGACAACATGCAAGAAGACGTTCAAAAATCGAACATGCCAGAGCGCCCTTATCAAATGAAATCAGTTATTGTGGCCAGTGAATGAGAAACATCGTGTTTATGATGAAGGTATAAAAAACATATTGTGGGACCACCGATCAAGACTGAACAAGAAGCTACATGACCAGTGGCGCCAATGTCATAAACATAAGAATAACTAAATTTATTACTTAAAATTACTAAAAAAAGTGAACTTTAGGTTTTTGGCAAACTCAGTTTGAGACTCTTCCAGTTTCTTTAATTTTTTTGAACTTAGCAATGGGTTTGTCTAGAAACTAGGCAACAAAATTATTTCCTAATAATCTTAAACGATTAATATTATCATTTATGTAATACCATTTTGCATAGCTCATATTTTTTCTTTCTTCTTGATCCATGTTAATTTATGACAGTCAAGCCCAATGATGTTATGTTTTAAATATGCGTTTTAAATTTTTTGGCTGGTATTATTAAGGGGCCTATGTTGTAAAAAATCGCAAACGCATCAGGCGGCATGCTTAACACAATTGCTGCGCCTCTGACCTAAGCCCCTTTTCTACGCCACTGGCTGGCCCTTTGACTTTAAATGTCAGCTTCAATTTGCTGCCATCTAAATCGTGAGCTTTCTCGTGAATCGTTGCAAGGAAAAATTATATTTAATTATTACTTAAAAGCATTATGTGTCAGGCATATATTTATTAGGTATCATAAATAGCAGTTTTTACAACTAGTGGCTAGAATAGCGTTTTAAAATGACTCGCTGTGATCGCGATTTAAATGAATGTTTGTTACAAAAAGACAGTTTAGCCGCGAGTTGTAAACGATATTTTATTTATACCTTTTATCAAAAAATCCTAAAAAAACAGGAAAATATTTACAAAAAACTCGAACACAACATCTTATGATAAGCTCACTATTTTCTTATATTTTTAGTTAAGAGCGGCTGATGGATGAAACAAAAATGGTCACCGCCCACTCTGGTTTTTTAGTTTTTCAAATATTGTAGATCATTTTAATTTCTGTCAGTTTGTTATTTTCTACTATTTTTGAAATGACTTTTTTGTGAACACTTGAAGAAACCTCGAGAAAATCGCTTTATTTTTAAGAAAGAATAATTAGATTTCCCTAATATTACCACTGTGCGCTATTTTTCTTAAAATTTGGGTAAAAAATGGTTGGTAATTTCTTTTTGTTATTTTATTTGCATTTGGTTATTTGCGGACAGTTACTAAAATCAAGTTTTTGATGAAGGTATAAAAAAAGTATCGTTTTATATTAAAAAAAAGTTAATAATTCTTATAGTTATGTGTGCTACGTATGTTACCATGAGTAAATTTCTTAGTGAAACATACGTTATTTCGTAACAATACTACAATAATAAATTGCAAAAAAAATAACTAGATGTATATTTTATTGTTTTCATTAAATAAAGAAGGATTTTGAAGTTTTGGAAGGTTTTGGGTATTTCCAGAGGAGATGGAAAAAAAATCACCTTCCACTTGCGGGGCTTAATTTTTAAGAGAAGCTTAAAGGTGCAAACCGCATCTTGATATGTCTAACTATAAGAGATTTTTGAAAAGTCTGCATTTTGGGTTAGGGTCTGTAACTTTTTATTTGTAAAAATCTCTGTTTGGTGTAATTGGCTTTTTTGTACATTTTATAAAGCAGACTGGCAAACTGGATTTTATCTGTCACTTTTATTTTTTGAGATATAACACAAGGTTGGTATTTTTCTTATGAAATTCCCTTTAAAATGATGAATCACACCTATGTATTTTATGTTTTGTATTTTTCTATAATTTTGCATTATTAATTATTAAATAAAAGAGTAATAAAAAATATATAAAAAGTACCAAAAATAAAACACTAAGTGTGTAATATCAATTTTTTTTAAATCAAATATTCCATAAGAAAAATATCAACTTCGTTTATCATTTAGATCACACAGAAATTTTCACAAATAAAAAAGTTATAGACCCCATCCCAAAATACAAGCTTTTCAAAAAAACCCCGTAGCTCGAAAATGGCTTGGCATCAGTGTTGGCATATTAAGATTTTCACCTTTAAAGATTTTAAGATTTTCACCTTTAAGGCCACAAAAATGGCATAGATTTGACAACACTGCTGTTTTTGGGCCCATCTTTACCCGGCGCATATCGGTAACGAGAAAACGGAATCTGTTGAAATTTGGCAGGAATGTTTATTTCTGAATTCCTCACAACCGTATCCAGACAGTTTTTTGCCGAACTCTCTCATTCCCGAAATAAAATAAACACGGCTAACAATAGTCAAAAATCTTACCTGACTTTTTCTTTAGCCTCGTCGATATTACAGAAATCTGTAACAACAATTTTTCAATTTTTTTAATTTTTTGAAAAAAAATACACCAAATTTTGAAAAATCCTTTGGATACGGTTGATAACAAAAAAGTTATGGTTTTTGTCTTTATAAGCGAGATTTTGCCGGAATTCTGAAACGCGAAGGTCACGTAGGCCCAGGAAAACTGAGTGAGTTCGATTGGAGTATTGGAATTCAGGTTTCGCATAGCCACTGGCCACTTGTCTAAGGCTGAACTTCAATAAGCTTTTTTTCCGCGCGGATTTTGAAATTTGACCTGGTCTGTGAGTGAGTGAAACAGCGACAGAACTATTCGCACCTTGGAGGAATAACAAACTGTTTTCCAAGATTAGCACCTTCACCATAACTTGAAATCCGCGCGGAATATCTGCTAATGGAAGGCTAGCCTCACATATGGCGTTCGCACCGTGTTCTGAACACTGCACGATCTCACTCGAAATGTCATTAGTGATGCCACCTATTGTTGATCTTTCAAAAATATAGCAAATCAGTGTTGTCAAATCTATGCCGTTTTTGTGGCCTTAAACTTCTCTTAAAAATTAAACCTCACATGCATTTTAAAGCTACAGATATTTATTAAATAAAATTTAAAACACCTTTTCAAAAACAAAAAAAAATTGGTAGACAAATAGTATAGGTTATAAACCTGCGCTAGTCAAAAACTATCAATTGGTTGGTTGACTGCAATCTCGGGCGGCTAGCTAGTTGAAGTTTGCAACGTTAACCAGTGACATCACAAGACCTTACGGAGGTTTTTTCAAGAGTCCCAAGTTTGAAGCGAAATTAGTCGATGAAGAAGCAGAAAAAAAATATTGTGAGAAAACTTTTCGGTAATTTAGGAGTCCAAAAATATAGGGTGGGCCACAAAATTCCGCACTTTTTGAATTGGCTAAAACTTTTGACATGATTACTCGATTTTGAAATATATCGGCTTTTTGAAAAGATAAAACGTTAGGGTTTTTCGATTCGGTTAAAAATTTACAACTTTCAAAAAATTCAATATGGCGGACAGTTTTAGAAAATGTGTAATTTTCACCCCCCCCCCCTGAAAAAAATTTATGTGCGACACTGAACAAACTCTAAAACTTTCACTACAAACGCTCATTGTTTCTGTGTATATTGAAGTATCATTTAATTAAATCAGTTGGAAAATAAAAAAGTTATAAGTTTTTTCACTACGAGTGTTTTGGCTTCGCATTGAAAAAAATCACAAAATTACATACATTTTCCACTTGCTATATCTTTTGACCTAATTATTTAATTAAGAAAAATACTAAGAATCCAAATACCCATTACTTTTTTATTTCTTATCCGATTTAATTAGGCGATATCTCGATATACGAAGAAAAAAGGGAGATTTGAAAATACTAATTTTTATTTTGTTCAGTGTCTTGCTTAAAAAAAATAAGGCGTATAAAAGCTAACAATTTTTAAAACTATCCGCCATCCTGATTTTTTTTTATGTCAAATTTTTAACAATCAGACGCAACTCTCATGTTTTGTCTCTTTAAACAATATATTTTTTTAATTAACTAATCAGGCCAAAAGTTACAGCAAATTAAACAAATATGTAATTTTGTGATTTTTTCCAATGTTAAGCCCAAACACTCATAACCTAGAAGCTTATAACTTTTTAATTTCTTAACCGATTTAAGTAAGTGATACGTTAATACACACATAAACAACTACTATTTGTAGTGAAAGCTTTAAAGTTTGTTCATTGTCGCACATAAATTTTTTTCAGGGGGGGGTGAAAATTACACATTTTTTAAAACTGTCCGCCATCTTGGATTTTTGAAAAATTTTAAATTTTCAACTAAATCGAAAAAGTATCACGTTTCATCTATCCAAAAAACTAATACGTTTAAAAATCGAGCACTTATGTTAAAAGTAATAGCCAATCCAAAAAATGCGGAATTTTGTGGCCCACCCTATATAATAACACAAACCCCATTTGTGAAGAAATAGCTCCATAAGACCTTGTTACCTTTTCGTTGTTTGTTTCGTCTGTTTATCAGATTTTCTCAGATTTTAAAGTTGAATTTCGGATTTCGTTATAAAAGTTTGGCTGAAAAGTAATAGTACGAGATTGGTTTTGGACAAAACCGCTGCATTAATATTAAATGCAGCACAACCGAGTATTGATAAAGAAATCAAAAAGCGTAAAAAGCGGAACACGCCGCGCGTACCTACATGGGACGCGAAAGATTTTAGAATGAGATTGTTCTCACCAAAAGTTTCACTCGCATAATAAATATCTCTTTATTATTGAAACATTTAATTAAAAGAGCCACCGGTAATAAATTAATCGGTAGCTGATATATCGGAACCTTATGGGCGACTTTCACAAACTGTTAATTAATGTTTAACATAAAAATGATGTTTTAATTACAAAACTAAAGAATCACGATTTGCATAAGCATATAGTAAAACAGTTAGGTAATTTTATTAAATGCTATATTTGCCACCACTCACTCATCGACAGACTGACTTATGTACAAGCTTTTCAAAAAAACCCCCGTAGCTCGAAAATGGCTTGGCATCAGTGTTGGCATATTAAGATTTTCACCTTTAAAGATTTTAAGATTTTCACCTTTAAGGCCACAAAACGGCATAGATTTGACAACACTGCTTTCCTGTTTTTGGGCCAATCTTTACCGGGCAGAATATAGGAAACGAGAAAACGGAATCTGTTGAAATTTGGCAGGAATGTTTATTTTTGAATTCCTCACAACCGTATCCAGACAGTTTTTTGCTGGACTCTCTCATTCCCGAAATAAAATAAACACGGCTAACAATAGTCAAAAATCTTACCTGGCTTTCTCTTTAGCCTCGTCGATAATACAGAAATCTGTAACAACAATTTTTGGATTTTTTTATTTTTTTTGAAAAAAATACACCAAATTCTGAAAAATCCTTTGCATACGGTTGTAGATTTTTATAAATTCTATTATCTGATAACAAAAAAGTTATGGTTTTCTTTCTTTATTAGCGAGATTCTGCCGGAATTCTGAAACGCCAAGGTCACGTAATTTGGTAGGCCCAGGGAAACTGAGTGAGTTCGATTGGAGTATTGGAATTCAGGTTCCGCATAGCCACTGGCCACTTGTCTAAGGCTGAACTTCGATAAGCTTTTTTTCCGCGTGAGTGTAACAGTGACAGAACTATTCGCACCTTGGAAGAATAACAAGATTGTACACACAGTATTTCCAGAAATGATAGAAAGCTGAGAGAACCAAGTACCATCAACACGGGAAAAAAGGTCTCCGTGAAATGACATAAATAAAAAAAGTTTTAAAGTAAATTCTTTAATTATCCACTAAAAGGTAAAAAACCGATGTGTTCTACTAAATAGTACTTTTATAATAATATGAAATAAAATCGTAGGGCGCGTATATACCAGCTGGAAATCAAAGGTAAACTTTTAACTTAGAATCACCTTTGCTGGAAATCAGGAGTTCACCTATAAAACACATTTATACACATATGTCACCGCCCCACTTTCACAAACTGTTAAATAATGTTTAACATAAAAACGATGTTTTAATTGCAAAACTAAAGAATCACGATTTGCATCAGCATATAGTAAAACAGTTACGCAATTTTATTAAATGCTATATTTGCCACCACTCACTCATCGACAGACTGACTTATGTAGATCATCAAACTTCCACAGTATTTCCAGAAAAGATAGAAAGCTGAGAGAACCAAGTACAATCAACACGGGAAAAAAGGTCTCCGTGAAATGAACTGGTACCTTTTACATAAATAAAAAAAGTTTTAAAGTAAATTCTTTAATTCTCCACTAAAAGGTAAAAAACCGATGTGTTCTACTAAATAGTACTTTTATAATAATATGACATAAAATCGTAGGGCACGTACATACCAGCTGGAAATCAAAGGTAAAGTTTTAACCTAGAAAACACACTTATACACATAATATGTCAGCGCCCCACGATTTTATGTCATATTATTATACAGGGTGTTTTACAACTTATGTATAAAAATGAAAGACGTGCTTCCTAATACTGGTCGGTGTTTTAAATGACGAATCATTTCGCTTAAATTTGTTCAAAAGTTTTCTTCGCCTTCGACTGTACATTGAGGCATGTAAACAAAGTACCTAACAAAAAACAATCATCACACAAGCACGTTCCCTGCCCGCCCCGCTTTTATGTCCGTATCGTACCACAGAAAGTAAACAAACTATGCAATAATAGCTGATTCAGTTTTGAATGTCACGTCGCGTTGTGGTCCCGAGTATCAGTGTTTTAAGTGATTTTGTTTAGGGTTTTGTTGTAAAAAATGACAAACAACCCGCCGCAGAGGCTTACCGAATTTATTCCTGTATCACTAATACACTAATAAAGGTATGTCATTATTTGACCTTTTTATTTAGTTATGGGAATATTCGGCGATTAGGGATTTTCATTCAATTGCATATACTTGTAATGGTAAAGTCACGTCTTGGAAAAATGTTCCCTAATTAAAACAATTTTAAAGAGGCTTTTGAAAACAGCGTAATCGTTTTTTTTATATATTTTGTATTACTTGCAGGCACTTAATACGCTCTAAAAGTTTCTGCCATAAGTTGTGAAACACCCTGTATAAGCCCTCTACTTAAATAACCTTTTAGTCCAGAAATAAATAAAATTTGTATTTATTTTATTTTTTACTTTTTAGTGTTTATGAGACGACTACATCCAAATCGGTTCACAGTTCACTTTTTGATTGATTTTAAGAAAAAAAAATATACGCATTTGGAAAGGTATATTTTTGTATAGGTGACGTCCCTAAATAGTTATTCTGATAAAAATTAAAATCTTCCATATACGTCCTACTATCAAAAGTTGTCAAAAATATTTTTAATATATTTCATTCTAGACAAAAAAAGTCAAACTAGCATTTTGGTAGTACTAACCATTTTTTTATAAACGTCATTTAAATGTTTGAAGAATGGACAAAATTGCCACATTTTGAATTATAATGCTGTCAATTAAAAAAATATGTTTTCTGAAAAAGCGATGCGAAACCTAAAAGAGAACATATTTTCGCTGAAAAAACGTTACAATTTTTTTTACATCGCTTATTATAGTTTCTATATAAAAGTAAATTAAGTTGAAGAAAATGCTAAAGTCATGTCGATTGTATTGAACTTCTTTGCAACAAGATTTTTCTGTAAACTAAACTTTAAAAAAAATTATTATGTGCTTCAAAAAGGCGTGCATCGTTCGAAACATCGCATTTGTTTGCTTCGAACGAGTTAGGTATACCGATACCGATGCGATGAAATATTTACTTTAAGTGTCTAGTTTCTTTATAATAATGTACGTATTGTCACCGGACACACATAAATATACCAAATCGGCTAAAAAGTTAATATATTTTACCCCCATCTAACCCTCTTAATTTACCCTCAAAAATTGTTTCCTTCTTTAAAACTAGAAAAAATTTACTGGAACTCAAATCTAAACACTGCATATTCGTAGCAGCTTTGGTTTGAAAGTTAATGGGTTTTTACAGAAATCAACCCTCTCTCATCCTCCAAACCACCTTCCGCCAAACTAGCTTTTGTCTCTAAAATTATGAAACACTAAGTAAAATTTAAATCTGAAAACTGCATGTTCGTGGAAACTTTCTTTCAAAAGTTATCAATTTTTAAATATATCAACCCCCCCCCCTGCGTTCACCACCCGCTTGAGTAATTTTTTTCTTCCCAAAATTGGAAAATATGTAGTGGTACCTAAATCTAAAAACCACATATTCGTAGGAGCTTTGGTTTAAAAGGTAGTAATTTTCAATCATAACCCCCTCTCACCCCCCACTAGCGTAGTTTTTTTAAACTAAAAAATATTTGGTGCCACTCAAATCTAAAAATTGCATATTTGTAGCAGCTTTGGTGCATATTTTATTAATTTTTAAATATCATAACCCCCTTAACCACCTCCCAACCAACCTAGTTCTTTTTCTTTAAAATTAAAAAATATCTGGTGGAACTTAAATCTGAAAACTGCACATGAATTTTAAAAAAAAACCGCCATCCTTGTCCAAACCACTCCCCCCCCTGGCCACCAAATTAGTTTTTGCTTCTAAAATTGGGCAATAAAAAGTAAAAAGCGACAGCTTTGGTTCGTTCAATTAAAAAAAAGATGTCCGTGAAAACCGCTAAAATTTTGGTCTCTTGGGCTGCGAAAACTTAACACAACATTACACATTTCTGTCGCACCGTTTTCAAGACATGTACATGCGAGTACATGGATCAAAAAAGACACGTTTTTCTAATTTTCTTCCCATTTCTAAATCACCAATGAATTCCAACAAAATTTTGGATGCCTGAGAAAAAATAACTAATTTTGAATTATCTTGTTGTTCTGATTCCAAAAATGCTTTATACACATTCTTATTGCAGACACTGTTAAAGTCTCCAGCCATAGAAATTCTTTACATTTTTTTAATTTTTTGATTTGTTTTCTAAATATATAAATGTATGTTTAAGATTCTGTGACAATAGCACCTATTAGGTATGTATATTTTTTGTGGAGGGGTTGTAACTGCCCCCTAACACTTCCCCCCCCCCGCCGGGGCGTAGATAACTTAAGCATATGCATCAGAGGTGAAATAAACTACGCGGATAGCTCGTAACAATATCTAATAACCAAGACACGTTTGTTTTTGTTCTTCGCATTACCTCCGCGAAATACGGTGAGTAAATTGCCACTTGATTAGACGATCTAATTCCGAACAGATTAACCATTTCCAGACACAATATTACGGAAAGCAGGAAATCGGACACCACCACACAATAATACGTGGAATTTGTTTTAGTCCGGTTATGGTTCACGCTTCAGTATGTGTGTCAATGTCAGGATCCCGTTCAGTCGATTGATGATTGCAACAAAAAAATGTAAATCAATCAAATTACCGGCATCGGCAGTAAGATCTAGTGGTGTTGTTTTTATTAAAATCTGAAAAAACTAACCTAATCTGGAGTGGAATGTAAGATTTTTAAAACAGCGTTGTTCTGCGCTTGAGTAGTACTAGTAAGATATTTTGATAAATGACCTTAAAAAAAGTCTCAAATTATTTTTGAATGCGAATTATGGAAAAGGTGTCGACTCGTTATAGGTAGCTACAATATATTTATGCCTCTTTCGTCGTGTTGCATTCACGGACAGGACGAATCATAAAACTGACCCTCAAAAACCACACAATGCACGTTTCTTATTGGTGTTGGGAGTTTTTTAAAAATAATCCTTTGAAGTAAATAAAAGCAACAGAAAGGAAAAACATTTCTCAAGATTACTTGAACCATTTTTTACCCCTCATTTAGATTTATTTCATAATAAATTAATGTAGCTTTACGCAAATACAAGAAGCGGTGCAGCCTTAAAGATCATTATTATTAGCCTATTAGAAATATTAAAGACATTTTGAATAATTGGTAACTACAAAGACTTACACTTGGCAAACAAATATTTAGCATTAGTCGTGTGTATTTGGCGCATGACTATGACTAAATGGGAAATCTTGCGCCTGATTTATTATCTAGATTTATTTAATCATAAGGCGATTTCGGCAAGCCTTCCTTGGTATACCATTTGGTTAACCAATTGGTACCCCTGACGTCATAGTAATTACGTAGCATACCACTTTCTTCCGAATTCGTTCGGTAGGCCAAGAGAAATGAGCCTTAACCAAAACTTTTTTGTTTGTTTTTTCTGGTTATTTTCCTATTTAAGTGGTTTATTTTGCTGAAGATTTTTAACAAATGGCTAATCACCTGTTGACCCCTACAACAAACGTAAACATCAGACAGAAATATTCACCTTTGAGTAACCTATGGGCTAACTCAGCGTTTTCGGTAAAACAGGGTTCCCACCAAATTCTGATTTCCAAATTCCCTGACTTCTCCAGGTTTTCCTCACCAAGTAAATGTAGACCTTTACGTTATCTAGCAAGTTATGAAACTAAATTACTAAGTGTTAATATATATGCACATGTGCACATGTACACGAAAAAGAAGACCAGCATAAGCTGGAATACGGAAAAACTCAAGACAGAACAAACACAGGAAATATCCCAGAAACTAATTACTGAAGAAATAAAAGAACCGCAATGGGGCTACAATGTAAACGAGCTCTGAAAGAACATCCAAGAAACAGTAACTAGGGTGGCTAATCAAGTGCTCGACAACAAGAGAAAACCGAGGGGATAACAACTGACCCAAAATTTGTACATGTATTGCCAGTAACGCCATGTTAATTTATATAGGTAATGCCAAGTAATGCCATGAGGGGTTTTCCCCTCGGAGAAAACAAACAAGGAAGTAGTTTGATGACGACTGTAGTAGAGCGACGAAAAGACCAAATATGGCCAGGAAGAAAATGCTTCAACACCCAACCAACAGCCATCTAACATAGAAGAGCATAAACAACAAAGATCTGAAGCCCACAGGATGATATAAAGCAAAAAGAGAGACCACCATCTAAATATAATAAGAGAAATGGAGGAAAACAGACCAAACAACAGAACAAAAGAATACTCTCAGGGAATAACAAAGCACAAAACAGGATACCAACCCAGAACCTAAAACTTCCCCTCAACAAACAACGGAAGAGAGATCCTAAACACATGAAAGAACTACTTTTGCAAACTACTCAATGAAGAGGTCCATAGCGATACTACACCCATAAGCCTATTAACCATCTGAAATAGAGATACCAGCCCCAACATATGAAGAAACAGTTAAAGCCATAAAAAAGCTAAAAAACAACAAAGCTTCTGGTAGTGACAGCATACCTGCTGAAAATATGGTGGAGAAACACAGCTCATCAAAGACATTTGGAACACCGAAATGCTACCGGATCCATGGAAGGAAGACGTGATAGTCCCCATCCATAAAAAAATAAGATAAAAAGAATTGCTCAAATTATCGTGGAATAACTCTGCTAAATACATGCTATAAGGTCCTCTCCAGTATCCTGCGAGAGAGAATTAAACCATATAAGGAGGAAATAGTTAGGTAATACCATCGCGGGTTTAGATCTAAAAGATCCACTATAGACCAGATTTTCACCGTTAGACAAATAATGGAAAAATGCTAGGAATTTGACAGAGAACTTCACCAGGTGTTTATTTATTTCAAACAGACAGACAAAAAGCTGATATCCCTGGTAAAGATGTGTAAGAAGGATACAAGGTGCAAGATAACGGTGGGACAGAGCTACTCTGATTTATTTGGTATCAACAATGGGCTTAAGCAGGGTGACTCTGTTTCACCAATGGCTATATTCCACCAGGAAAGACCCAACCTACTACTGGCCTTCGCAGGTGATGATGAACACAAACTGCAGGGTTGATCTTAAAAACTCCTTGCACCACAATATTTCTGCATTCATAACTGATTGCTTAATAACAAAAGATTACAAAAAAGAAGTAGAACCCTTTTTGGCAGTGGATTCTTGCTCTAAAAAAAATGTAAAATTCTCGAAATCTCGCATCGCAGTTGCACCCCACATCATTTTAAGCTTAGGAATAAATACATTGCATGATGCATGATGCTAAACAAGGAGAAATAATACCGGGTGATATTTATTATTTCGAAACGAAAACCAAATATGTTCAATAAACACAATCTGCCACCCTGGGTAATGATGTGGTTGTCCTACACGTTTTAAAAATTTTTCCTCTCTCTTTTCTCTTGGATTTTAGGTGGACTGGAACTGATTGAGCGCGAATTAGATGTTGAGCTTATAAACGAGGTGAGCAGAGAACAACTCACATAATATTTTTTACAAAATTTGTTTAAAAAATAGCTTGAGAAAGAGAAATTCCAGGCTTTGTGTGCCAATTCCCTGACTTTTGCGGATTTTTTGGTCATTCTCTGACTTATCCAGGTAGCTCTCCAAATTCTCTGACTTTTCCAGATTTTCCAGGTCAGTGGGAACCCTGTAACAGTAGACGATATTCCACTTAGGAAAAGAGTTAACCCGTATGGGTCGTTTAAATCCATTACAACTGAAAACAACAAAAAATGCAAATTTGTTTACATTTCTAAAGCAGGACAAAACGAAAATAGACGGAGATAAAAGGACTGTAGAGTCATCAAGTTGGGTATGCGGATACCGGGTGCTAGGACTATATAGTCAAGGTGTAAAATTAATTGGTATACCCACTCAAAATTTTATGGAGAAGCTAAAAATGTATTTATTTACTGCGGAGGCAATACTACACAATAAACAAACAGTCAAACAGGATAATGGTAAACTACGTGGCAGTTAAAATAGTATAGTTATTTTAAATGAGACACCCAGTATTTTTTGCATTTTTGGATTTTGCATACAATTATAAATGCCTTTTACACTGTACTTCTATTTCTATCTCTTACCGTTCATAAAATATTTTATTATTTCTGGATCGAATTCTACTCTTACGTGATAACTCCGAAAATAACTGACAATTAATTTTAAAATTTGGCGTTAGTTGATTAGAGGTTGTTTAGAGGTTATACTATAAATATTAGACATTTTAAGCGCAAACGTGGAATATAGCGCAATATTCTGTCTTCCTTTTATCGGTACAAAAGCAAAGACTTCCGTTCGAATACAGATATCAAAGTCCAATATCTGCGGTTGAGCGTTGAGCTTTTTCATCAAGGTCACGTCTTTAGCATTTATAACATCAATACCATCTCCACATAGGCCAATCAACTCCTACCGTTTTAGTGTACTTTTCTCGACCTTCGCCGCCATACTGACAGAAAACTAATGGATTTTCTGTCACTTTTGAGTGAAAACGGCGGCGAAGGTGGATTAAATGACACTAAAATAAAGAGGGTACTGATAACGTTCAGCATGAGGCTAACCTACGTAGTATAGCGTCTGTGGCATATTGCTAATGTGATATGATAATATACGCATCGAGTTTTGCCAAAAGAAGTCAAAAAATCAATAGACGAGCAACCGAACCAAAGAAAAAATCAAAAAAGAAGTTAAAAAAACTCCAAATCAGTTACTTCAACCGAAAAGAATCTAAAAACAAAAGATCAAAACATCTTGGATGGAAGTAATGAAAATTCAAAACCTGGATGAGCATCCCACAAGGAACACACAAAGAAAGCAACATAGAAATACATGATAATAAAATGTAAAAGAAAGAAACATCCGAGCCAGAAAATTTCACGTATAACTCTGGGCACCTCGTACGTGACATGACCAACTTAAACTGTCTATAACCTTTTAGTGTACAGGGTGCTTTGCGTCAGGTGTCCTCATAGCCAGGTTACTGACTCTATGTCTACATGGTCAAAGTAAGGTCATATCAGCGTTTCCAAAACTCTTGCCCATTTTTTCCGCGCGCTCCCCGACTATCAGTCGTGTGGTGTGAATAAATGGAAAATCTTGTGCCTGATACGTATCTAGATCTATTTAATCATAGTAATTAAACTGGAGCTCTTAGCTATTTATATTGTATATCATGGACTAGCCTAATCACACATAAGCTTCTCGTAATTACCACTATCGCAAGCTTCAATCGAAAATCCGAAACGTCAAAAAATAACGAAACTTACTTAGGAAGAATCTTTAAAGCTTTTGATAGACATTGTCAGATATAGCAGTTCCTTTTATAATCTAGTAAACGACTACTTAGTAGTTAAATTGTTTTCTTTTTAATATTTGTAATGGGTCTTTTCCTCTTCTTTATCGATCGACAGACCAATACGCCAAGTCTATGCAGAAATAAAAAAAAAGGGCGAAAGTTATACTATACTTAAAAATGCGAAAGAATTTAAAAACTTCTGATACTTTTATCCGAGTATAACAATTGCTATACTCGGCTTTTATATTAAAAGGCCTTTATTATCCCTTAGGTAAAGATTTTTCAGATATATCTGCCTTCACTACTGTTATATTATCATAATGGTTTTACTACATCATAGGGCTCTAAAGGCGCATTTACACAGACGAACATGCTCAAACCAAAGCTCGTGCAAAAGATCTAAAATTATTTGCGTGAACATTTTTGTGAGCTTTTCTTTGAACATTTTGTTCGGGTAAATTTTTGAGCAAATTATTGCTATCTGTTTTGGAAACATATTTTTAAAGATGAGAATAAATAACATTTCACATCGGTGATCAGTGATCTCAATTCTTTAAAAAAATGGAACGCCAACTTTTATTTTAAATTTTTGTGAAAAAAAGCCGACGGCAAGCGAAACATTATTCTTGGCTCAGTTTTGTCACATGGATTAGGGTTACTTATAATATTTTTTCTTAGGGTTTTTCTCGGATTTTTTTGCCCGGGGGTTTTTTTGGGATTTTCTTGTGAGTTCTTTTTATTTCCAAAGGTTTTTTCCTAAATTCAAAAAACAACCCAGGAAAATTTTTCTTTCCCAAAAAATTTGAGTTTTTCAAATATCGGCAAAAAACTCAAAAATTGCACTTTTAGGCAGTAATCCGCGCCTTACGTCTATGAGGAGTGGTGGGGAGGGGATTTTTTTTAAACATATTTTTGTAACTTTACTTTACCTTTAGCTTTTATTGTTGTTTTTTAATTCCTCACACCAGATTTACCTAGTTAGTGTAAGGTCCCAAGGGTTGCTTAAAAAAGCAAAAGGTTCATGAAAATGCTGAAGATATAGATATTTACTGTCAATTTAATGTAATAATCAAGGTCGATTACTGACACTGAACCAACAATATGCAAAGGGCAACATTGCGATTCAAAAGGGTGGCCGACCTACTACCTGCGAAATCCAAAACGCGGGATGAAAGATCGGCGACACAGTCTACTAAATTACTGCTAAATTATATTTTTTAGACAGGGGTCGGGTTCGTAGGGTTGTAAAAGTGGGTAATAAACGGGTATTATTTAAACCGAACGTGCTTTTGTTCATATATTTGAGATTTAATAAAATGTATATAGGTTTTTTAATTTGACTTAATTATTATTGTAAAAGACTAAACTAGGAAGTAACTTTATTTTACTTTTATTTTGATATTTTTTTAAACGTAAATTTTTATCATTATATTTTACAGGCAACAACAATAAATAAGTGCGAATTATTATTTTTTTTATTCTCGTTTTTTTTACAACCCCAAAAAAGTTACAAGTATACTGGCATATCCCGTATAAAAATCAGATCAATCGAAGTTGCTTATGAGGTAAAATGTGCATTTCGGCATCAAATCGTTTTTCTGTCGGAAAGCACTTGATTAAAAATACGTTATTTCAAAACTTTGTTTTTCTATTTTCAGTTAAGTTCAATGAATTCCAATAACAATATATATTTTGAATTTGTAAAGAAATTTTTATACCCCCAATTCTTCAAACAAATTTTACTCAACATTCTCTCCAAAATTTACGTGTGTTTTTTTGTACGAGATTTTGCTCGAACATTTCTTTGAACATTTTGCTCAAGAGGCTCGTGTAAATGTTTGTCGGCATTTCAACATCAAAGGAAAGTTTGTCTGTGTAAATGCGCCTTAAGAAAGATAGAAAACGGGCTCTTATATAAGCAAATAAATGTTCTGTTAAGATAAGGGTATTGTAGATTATAGAAAAAATACTTAATTTGGGGAAAAAGAGCGATAGGACCATTTAAACAAAATGATTGAAAGAAAATTGAAAAAGCTGCCACAGATATGCAGTTTTTAGATTTAAATTTTCCTATTATGTTTCCTAATTTTGGGGGGTGGTTAAAGGACTTGATATTATTAAAAATTAATAACTTTTGAACCAAAGCTGCTACATTCCAGATTTGAGTTTAACTTTAAACCTTGTTTGGAAGGAAAAATTAGGTATATATTGATGGGGGTAAACAAAAAAAAACTGGATGAAAAACCCCCGGAAATGGTTTTATAATAAAAAGACAAGTGAAAATTAAAAAATATTATTTTGGGTTGGTTTAGCTTGAGTTGTGTTGGATCTGGCCTGCGTTGGATTGGGTTTGGGTTAGTTTTAATAATTTTTACTTGGTTGGTTTTCTGCAGGGGGTTTTTTCCGGGGAATTTTCTCCTACATTTGTTGGTGGGATTGTTTACTAATTTACTAAGATGAAAGGAGGCTAAAATATTTGAGGATTAATTACTTTTGAACCAATGCTGCTACGAATATGCAAATTTAAATTTTGCTTAATGTTTCTTAATTTTAGGGTAAGAGTTGGTTAACCGATTTTGATGCAGTTTTCTAAAAAGTAAACACTGCTTGCTTGCTACCGGTTTACGCTGTACGGTATCTGCGAGACGTTGTTCAAATTTTTATCAAGGCCATGGTTTCTTTCCAGGTATTTTTTTCATAATTTTTTAAATATTTGCTAAAGGGTACCCAGAGAAAATTAAACATTAAAATTAGATAAAATTTAGCATGATTGTTAATAATCTATTATTTCCAACTATTACCTTGGGCTGTATTCTTGAAAGTGTGAGAAGGGAATGCTTCCGCGGGAATATCCTTTTCCTCTTCACACTTTTATACGCTGGCATGTCTCCATCTCACTTTTTTGTAAACCACGCCACTAAGACACGGCTTGGAGCACTTTTTTGTCTGATGTTTATTTGACTCCAAAAAGTATGGGTATCTCTCTCTCTCTCACTCACGCATTTGATTACCGTCACTTTTTTGAGTCCCGTAGGCACTATTAATTTAATCGGACGGGTCATCGACTACTTTCGTAGACTACCGACTTAGGGAGTGTGTAACTAGGTCCACCTCCACGTGATATCGTATCCCATCTGGCCTGGTTACCGGCATGAATGGAAGGGTAGGACCTAAAGGCGCAATTACACAGACGAACATGCTCAAACAAAAGCTCGTGCAAAAGATCTAAAATTTTTTGCGTGAACATTTTTGTGAGCTTTTCTTTGAACGTTTTGTTCGGGTAAATTTTTGAGCAAATTATTGCTATCTGTTTTGGAAACATATTTTTAAAGACGAGAATAAATAAAATTTCACATCAGTGATCAGTAATCTCAATTCTTAAAAAAAAATGGAATACCAACTTTTATTTTAAATTTTTGTGAAAAAAGCCGACGGCAAGCGAAACATTATTCTTGGCTATCAGTTTTGTCACATGGATTAGGGTTACTTATAATATTTTTTTCTTAGGGTTTTTCCCGGATTTTCTTGCCCGGGGGTTTTTTTGGGATTTTCTTGCGAGTTTTTTTTATTTCCAAGGGTTTTTTCCTAAATTCAAAAAACAACCCAGGAAAATTTTTCTTTTCCAAAAAAATTTTGAGTTTTTCAAATATCGGCAAAAAACTGAAAAATTGTACTTTTAAGCGGTAATTCGAGCCTCACGACTATGAGGAGTGTCGGGGAGGGGATTTTTTTTAAACATATTTTTGTAACTTTACCCTTAGCTTTGATTGTTTTTTTTTTCATTCCTCACACCAGATTTACCTAGTTAGTTTAAGGCCCCAACGGTTGCTTAAAAAAGCAAAAGATTCATGAAAATGCTGAACATAGATATTTACTGTCAATTTAATGTAATAATAAAGATCGATTACTGACACTGAACAATATGCAAAGGAGCAACATTCCGATTCAGAAGTCTAGTCTATTACTGCTAAATTATATTTTTTTAGACAAGGGTCGGGATCGTAATGTTGTAAAAGTGGGTAATAAACGGGTATTATTTAGACCGAACGTGCTTTTGTTCATATATTTGAGATTTAATAAAATATATATAGGTTTTTTTAATTTGACTTAATTATTATTGTATTGTGTTTTAAACTAGGAAGTAAAATAAAGAGATATTCTTTTAAACGTAAATTTTTATCATTACATTTTACAGGCAACAGCAATAAATAAATGCCAATTATTATTTTTTTATTCTCGTTTTTTTACAACCCCAAAAATTTTACAAGTATACTGGCATATGCCCTATAAAAATCAGGTCAATCGAAGTTGCTTGTAAGGTATGTGAATTTCGACATCAAATCGTTTTTCCGTCGGAAAGCACATAATTAAAAATACCTTGTTTTAAAACTTAGTGTTTCTATTTTCAGTTAAGTTCAATGAATTCCCATAAAGCTATAAAATTTAAATTTGTGAGAAATTTCTATATCAACATTTCTTCAAACAAATTTTGCTTAACATTCTCTCCAAAATTTCCGTGAGTCTTTTTGTACGAGATTTTGCTCGAACTTTTTTTTGAACATTTTGCTCAAGAGGATCGTGTAAATGTTTGTCGGCATTTCAACATCAAAGGAAAGTTTGTCTGTGTAAATGCGCCTTAAGATACCTTTTTTACACTTATTTACCACGGGTTACTCCCCTACCCCACTCACCAGACCGGCCTGATGAGCACACCCTAGGAAGGCAGTTTTCTTTTCCTAGGGGGATTTAATTTAGCCTAAAACACCTTTTGTCGAAGCTAGGGATCTTAACGAGCTCCACTATCAATATATGGATAACACGGGACCGTCCTCTTAACGTCCTCTCCGAGGGACGGTATGTAATCGAATTAGCCTACCTTCTAGCTAACTTGGCCTACTCCGGTCCATACTGCGTTTTACCTTAATCTTACCAAATTATGTAATTTAATAAGAAAAAGTCCAAGTAGACTACCGACTGCCCTGGAGATCAAACCCGGGTCTCCTGGTTGAAAGCCCAGGTATGTACCCACTAAACCAACTAGTGCGGTTAAGTAGGGATATCACATGACCCGTTTTGAACGTCACTTCGGCGTTTCCTGACCTAAGGTCACTGACAACAAAAGAATCTCTACTCTTAACTGGATGTGCTAATATTATATAATAACTATAATACTAAAATAACTAGGACATTTATAAAATTGAATTAAAATGAATGAAAAGAATTCTTTATGCAAACGTAAAAAGAAATCCTGCAAGAAATTGCGATAATATTACCGTCGCAAAATATTTACCTACACGACGTAGTTTAGTTTACGACAAAAATACCATTATATTCGTTTCCTAGTTTGTCGCTGTATTTTATAACGTATTTACATTGATAAATGCACATTTGTAACGCCAGTAAAAACGCTAAAATTATATTCCAGAAACCAACTAGTAGAATTATTATAAAAAGGATCGGCGGTAAATAGCATGGGAGAAATAAGACATGGATAATTATAATAAAAAGAAGAGCTACAGAAACAGCTTACAGACAGAATTAACCGGATATTCTAAAATAGTAGTTTTTACAATCAGCAACTAAAATAGCGTTTTTTTAGCGAGTGATGTAAAAATGCGAGTAAAAAAGCGGTTTTGCCGCGTGTTTTTGACATGATTTTTATTACCTTTATCAAAAAAAAATCAAAAAAAAACATGAAAACATAAAAATACTTTTTAAAAAAATGGCACACAACAAGCACTGACAGGTCTCCACTTTAATTTTATAAATAAAGCATGCATGATGGATGGAAACAAAATGTCACGCGGGTTTTTCCACAGCCTCCTTCGATTTTAAATTTTGCACCTATTGGCGTCATTTGAGAGGACACTGATAACTAATTTGATGAATAAGAAATCAAGTTATGAGAGTAAAATAGAGTTTCCAACTTCCATTCTCTAAATAATTGGTTTAGTAATCACGTTTATTTTCAGTTACTATGATTATACGCGCCTAGAACCGGTTTTGTATAAGAACGATTTTAAATAAAATCGATTTCTCTGAGGGTTTATACGTCCTTCATTAAATGTCAAAATAAAACAGATTTTTTGATAAAACCAGGGGTTGAGTATTTCTTTACGTTGTAAGCAATGCCCTAAAGCGTTATACCGACCCTAAAATCGGTTTTAAAGCAAATAACTGCTTTAATGCTTAAAACGGTTTTAGTAAAACGTTGTGAAAAAGTAAAAAATAAAGACAATGGAAGTTTACTTTCTAGTTTACTCTTCATTGTCTACCACCTTCAAACAACGGTTTCAGTGGTGATTATACGAAAGCATTTTGAAACTGTCCTTAAGAGGGGTATAAACAAAGTTAGTGAGTGACTGACCTTTCACTGTTGGCTATTTTATTTGTTGGCAATTTGTCATCAGTGGCGGTCCCAAGGGGGGAGGCGATCGCCCTCCCCTTTGTAGTAGTAGTAGACAAAAAAGATGCTGGTGGTAACCCTGAAGTTTTTAGAGAAAAAGCGAGAAATTGCAAAACGTTCCTTTAAAGACATTCTAGAATCCCTCCACAGTATTTTGGGACAGTTTGACACAAACGAAAACCACGATATTAGAAATGTAGAGTTTTAATTTATAAACAAGTTTTAGACAAAATCATTTCCGGCATAAAATCAATGTTCAATAACGAGACTATAAGTATTTTTGACCAGAACATATTCATACCAAGTTAGATACAACGTGAAGCCAAAATCAAGGCAAAATTAACTAATATCATTTCCAAATACTATAAACTGTTTGAATAATACAAAACACAAATTCTTGAACTTTTATTGGGAGAAGTCAGCATTTGGAAACAATATTGGTCAGAAGTAGGCAAAAGCTTAAATCAAAACATATATGATAACGTTTACGAGGCAATGAACAAGTGTGGCGATATTTTTCCGTTGATAAAAACATTCTTGGATGTTTGTCAGTAGTAACGCTTCGTCAGAAAGAAGCTTCTCCTGCCTCAGAAGATTGAAAATATAAGTACTTAAAAATACTATGACGGAAATTCGGCCGACGGGCTTAGCGTTGCTGCATATTAACATACATATTGAAATTGACATTGAGCAAGACATTGACTGGAAACGAACTTTTTTTTGAGATACACATCTTATATTTGAGATATGCCATATAAAAGGTGATGCTTCAACTTAAAAAGCTTTTTAGATCTCAAAAAAAAAGTATTTAGCTATTAGGTTTTGTTTGTGAATTGTGTGTTATCTATGTTTTTATAACTAAAAAAATTATACGTAGTTACTCAAGCGCGGACTTCAGGGTGGTAGGGGGGTAATTAACCACCCCCCCACCCTGGATTTAAATTTTTACCAAAATATTTAGAAAATCAAAAGTAGGGCATAAATTGCGGCGCTATAACACCTTTGATATTTACGGTATTAGTTTAATTTTGTGTTAAGGATGGCATTTGTAGTGTCACTTTCTTAAAAATTTTCGCCTGCTGCGCTTTGAAACCATTGATATATTTACAATTTTAGTTTAATTTTAAATCAAAAAATGCATTTTTAAGTGCAATTTTCTTAAAAATTTTCACCAAAAAATAAATGTATGAAATAAACAACTTAAAATCTGCATGAGTACCCCCCCCCCCCCCCCGCTCTAGGTTTGAGACCAAATTCGTGCTTGTAGTTACTACGTTTTGTTCATATGTTCCTCATAAAAGCTGTGCTTTTATTCTAGTTTTTTCTTTCGTATCAAAACCGCCACCACCCCTTTTCAAATGTCTAAGACCGCCACTGTTGTTATTTAGGTACTCGTGTTTTCTGAATGTCTTTTTTTTGTGAAAACTTGACGAAATGGCTTAATTTTAGATAAGAACATAGAACTATGAGATACGTAAGACCAAGGACGAAAAATCTACTGCGCATGCCTGCCGCAGTCTGCTCGCGCCCAGAGGTTTTTTTGGCTCTGCGTTTTTTCCAGGCTTGGAAGAGTTATTATCGCTACGACGGTTTTTTTTTCGGAAAATGCAAGGGCAGGACCGTTATATTATCTCACAGTTATATGAGTAAGAATAATTACTTAGTTGTTCTTAATAGACAGATATTGGGGGCCAGGCACTAATTATTCCTGGCCTTATTTAACTAAGGCCAGGAATTAATAAAGTTACTGCCTGCCACTATTAGTGGACGCTTTACGCCGCGACACAGCCAGACTTTATCTCTTTTTTTTTTCTATGTGCATAAGCCATAGAGATCTTTTGTGAAATTTATAGCATTTACAGCCCACCTTCAAAGAAGAATTGATCAATAACCTTTCTTTGTTTGTTTATTTTATTTAACAACATTTTATTTAACAAAACATTGCAATTTTGTAGAAATTTACTACTAAATAAGGCAGGCCTTAAAAAAAATATCCAAGTTGGGACCCACTTTCTTTGCAACACAAACAAATTTTTGTAAGTTAGGAACAATCGCACATTTTTTTTAGGTTAGGGATAAATCCCTGCACGAACATGCGTCCAATAACTTTATTTTCTGAAACAATTTAAAGTCAGGTACTATTTGTCATTAGGGACTTATCGGTACATAAAGTCGGCATAGCCTGACTCGGCACTATTTCTGACAGTTCCGTACGAAGGTTGAAAGGTTTCTGACACTTTTGTCATATAAATATGTCATCTAAACATGCTCATATTGTGCCATTCTTAAAGTTGACAAATTAAAGTTAATGCCATCCTTTACTAAAGGCAGGCACAAACATTATCAAAGTCGACATTATTTTGATAGCAAAGATGACATATTTAGACAACAACAAAGTAAGAATTCTTTTAAACTTTGTGCGGAATTGTCAAAAATAGTGCCGTCTTTATTAAAGTCAGGTTATGCCGACTTTATGTACCGATAAGTCCCTATTATTAATGTAAGGACGGATTTAATAATGGATGGCACTATTCCAATATCTCTCTATTTTAAAGTCAGACACTATTTGTCACTAGGGACTTATCACTACATAAAGTCGGCATAGTCTGTCTTTAATAAAGACGGCACTATTTTTGACAATTTCGCACGAAGTTTAAAGGGATTTTGACATTGTTGTTGTCTAAATATGTCATCTTTGCCATCAAAATAATGTCGACATTCATAATATTTGTGCCTGCCTTTAATAAAGGACGGCATTAACTTAAGACAGTTACTAAATCCGGGTTTTTGATAAAGGTATAAAAAAACAGCAATATAATATCGCAATATTGATTGATTGCTGTCATAAACTCGCTTTTCCATAAACCTTTGGCTTAAGGCGTTAAATAAAAAAATACAAAAATTCCCTTTGTAAGCAACAATAATAGATATCACGTCATTTATATAACTACATAATATTATAAATTTTAATAAAATGATAGGATTAGTAAAATTTGTAATGAGTATACCTTCTAAATTATTTTGAGTCATCAGATATGGACGAAACTGTTCGATGGCAACATAACTATTACACCACAAGTGTTTTTGAGTTTTGCCACCTAAAATTCACTATTGGACTTTTCCAGAGAAGTTTAAAATTTACACAAATTACAGTATTTTTAACAAAAGCTAAGTCACACCCAAAAATTTTCCATTTCCGTTTTTTGTTTCGAAAACCACATCATTACATTCCTACAATGACAATGAAAATTGGGACAAATTACTAGAAAAATTTTTCAATTCAAGGCGACCACTTGAAAAGATTAGACAACACTCCCTGATATATTTAATATGACGTTGCAACAAACAAAATTATTGACTTAGATGTTAATAGATCCTAAGTTTCCTAGCTAAAGTGACTGAATATACGGAAAATCAGCCACAGTTCACCTAAACTACATATTCAAGAAAAAAAATATATTGTATAATTACAATTTGACGGTCAATTGATGGTTAATTTGACATCATATATTAAAGAATATTAATACAAACGCCTTATTTCAAAAGAATGTTACTACTTGTAGAATCAAAAAATCCTTTAAAATGACACCGAACATCATAGGGTTACTTATTTAGTTTGTGAGGTGTCTGTTTTAACAAATGATTTGGATTTGAAATCACAAATTATATCAAAATTTATAAGAATAGCTCCAGAAATTCAAGAAACATCTTTGGAAAATTTAGTTTATTAGGTTGTCCAATTTCAGAAAATCTTATGGAAAAATCACTTCTGGAAAAAACAAATATATCAATAAAATTATCACAGAAATCAAAATTCATTAATCACCATGCCATATTTTATCTTTTGAAAAACTCTTTTGCTATTCCGCGTTTATCTTACATTTTACGTTGTGCTCCCTGCTGGAATGTCAAAAACGCACTCTCAATATATGATTTCGTTTTGAAGCAGACTTTAAAATCTATTACAAATTGCAACATTGAAGATATATCATGGATACAAAGCAAATTGCCTATAAAAGTTGGTGGTTTAGGAATTAGAGATTCCTCAACTCTTTGTTTTAGTGCATTCTTAGGATCAATTTCTAACGTTTCTTTTTTACTTGAATCTATACTACCTGAAACTATTTGTTGTTATGAAGATATTGATTTTCAAACAGCTTAATTCCTGGCTTTCACATTGTAAATTAAATAAAATTCCTGATATATTACCAAAAGCTCAAAAAGAATATGATATTTCCTTATGCCAAGTTCTTCTTAATGACATTATTACAACAAGTTCAGGGGAACTGGACAAGGCGCGTCTTCTGACATTTCAGTCACATGAGTCAAATGCTTGGCTAAATGCCTTGCCTTGTGCCTCTCTTGGAAATCTCCTGGATGACAATTCCTTCCAGATTTGCATCGCTCTTAGACTTGGACTTCCTGTGTATGGACAACATATTAGCACTTGCGGCGAATTAGCTGATATTTATGGGCTACATGGCCTTAGCTGCACTAGAAGTGCAGGTAGATTGTCGAGACACGGGGAAGTTAATGACTTTGTTAGGCGGTCTCTTAGATCAGCAGAATTCCCGTCTGTTTTGGAGCCGTCTAATGTTTGTCCCAGTGATGGAAAAAGGGCCGATGAAATTTTTTCCTTTTGTTCTGTTTCCCTGGAGAGGCGAAAAGCAATTAATTTGGGATGCCACGTGCAGGCATACCTTAGCGGATTCATGTCAAATTAACATCTAAAAAATCAGGTATGGCTGCACGTTTAGCAGAAAAGGAAAAACATCGAAAACATAAAGAGTTGGAAGATCGCTTTGTCTTTGCTCCCTTCGCTGTACAGACTTTTGGTCCCTGGGGAGATGAAGCACTTAAATTTATTTCTGATTTGAATAGCTTGATTCCCTCAAAAAGGAGCAAAAGTTTTATAACACAAAAAATTAGCCTTGCTATTCAACGAGGCAATGCAGCGTCAGTGATAGGGACCATCCCTCATGGATCAGGTATAAAAGAATTGTTTTATGCTTTCTAATTATTTTATTTAATTATTATTTATTTATTTATTTTATTTTAACCGTTTACCTTCTATTTAGTTATTGTGAGATAATCGTTTTCAAAAATGTTTTTTTTCAAATTTTGATTGCAGATATCCCAAAAAATAGATAAGTGAACCCTTACTATTAAATATTACTATGATATGGGGTATTTTCAAAAAGCAATTATTTTTATAAGGATTTCAAATTTGGTATCAAAAACAGGAGATCGCACCAAAAATGTCTCCCCAAAAAAGAGCTACGTCAAGATTTTAATTTTTATATTTAATTAAAGGGGTATGCCTATCTCAAAAAATATATAGTTCAAAGTTTATATATTTTTTTATTTTGAATAAGCACTTTAAGCTAACTATGCAGTAGAAGCAAATAAACTGAAGAATACCATCTGTTACCTAAATTTAAAATCATTAGCAACTACAAAAATCCTAATATGTGATTATATTCTACAAAACTACTAAATCAATGTTTAGCGTTAAATCATTATGAATCAGGGTTGGGCTTATTGACAACTAAAGTGCCTTATCTAAATCAATGTTTAGCATTAATCCTTATGAATCAGGGTTGGCCTGAATGACAACTAATGTGCTCTCTTTATCTAAATCAATGTTTAGTCTTAAATCCTTATGAAACAGGGTTGGGCTGAATGTCAACTAAAGTACTTTATTTAAATCAATGTTTAGTCTTAAATCCTTATGAAACAGGGTTGGGCTGAATGACAACCAAAGTACTTTATCTAAATCAATGTTTAGCGTTAAATCCTTATGAATCAGGGTTGGGCTGAATGACAACCAAAGTTCTTTATCTAAATCAATGTTTAGTGTTAAATCCTTATGAATTAGGGTTGGGCTGAATGACAACTAAAGTGCTTTATCTAAATCAATATTTAGCCTAAAATCCTTATGAATCAGGGTTGGGCTGAATGACAACTAAAGTGCTTATCAAATCAATGAGTAGGTATATCGGTTTAAAACTAGACCCGTTTTAAAACAAGCCAATCTGAGCCTTTTTTCTTCTCTCTCTTTTTGTAAACTACTCGAACTATAAACAACCAAGCCAAGTCCTCTTAATAAGTCTTTTTGTAAACTTGATCTAAATTTTTTAGCCTGGCTTGCTTCTCGTGAATAAGTAACTTCCTCATTCGGGAAACTCATTGAGTGCAAGACATGCCTTGGTTGATGACAATGGTTGATCTATACAGGGTGTTCCAAATTCAATGCTCACCATGGGTACCTCCCAAACGCGCAATTTGATGCTTTGCTCAAAACTAAAAAAAAGTTAAAAAAATCTGGAGAGGCGAAAAAAACAAAATTTTTTATTTTTCTGCTCCTTTATTCTTAAAGCTGTCCAAAAACGCTTAAAACTATCTACAGACACGTTTTTAATCAAGTTCATTTTTTCTTATAGACGCGTGCTTTTTTCCCCTGCCGTTTAATTCATGAAGGATGATGATAATATTTTTGCAACCTTATTTTGACAAGTCACCTAACGTTTTGGGTCAATTGACTATTATCAGCCTAAATTCAATTTTTGCTTTTAAGTGACACAAGATATTTCGGAAACCGCTTGCAGTACCTTTTTTTTGTTTTGATTTAACAAAATAATGATGATTTACCAAACCCCTTTAAGGGGATAAACTAGGGTGGATAGATTTTTTTTTCTCAAAAATTATGTTAAAAACTACAAAACATAAAAACGGGTAACCAATATAACTGAAACTAAATTTACCAAACAAATAAAAAAAAAATAATTTACTTTTAGAAGAAAACAAAATGCCAAAAAACTATTTACATGCCAAATAATTTTGAAAGATCGTAATGTCAGAATTTTCCTAAAAGTGTCAGAATTCTTGCCGCTTTTTAAAAGTTTTTGTGTTATTGTCGATAATCTTCCTTTGCCCTTGACGTGGCTATTACGTCAGTTATCTCGCAGAATTTGAAAAAAGCATGTAGGTAGTAAATTTAAATTTGTGAAATTTAATTGAGTAGGACATGGTTTTGTTTACATAGAAGCATAATAAAGTTAAAATTTGTAATAACAATCAATTTAATTTCCTATATTTAGGTTTGTTGTTAAAATTATAAAATTCTGTTTACTTTAAAAATGTATAAATATAAAAAAGTACTAAACAATTATTTTCTGACTTCAGTGTTGATCTGGGGTAAAACAAAATTATCATCATTGCCATCAGCTAATTTTCGATGACAGCAATTGTTTTGTAAAACTGGTCCGGAGATTTTTGGAATCGAGTGTAGAGGAGAACGTTCTTAACAGAAAAGCACAGATAACTAAAACGCCCGGAGCTGTTAAATTGGTCACAGTGCAAATAAATTATAATGGAATAAATTATAATGGAATGGATATTATAATGGAAGGCAACCTTCGGTGGCCCAAGATCATATTTTGTCTAACTTTCGAGAAAAACAGACTAGTTAGCGGTCTGAGGGTCAAAAGAGTATAATTCTCTAAAAAAAAACATCTGGTCACCCTAGATAATTGTACTTTAGTGAAAAATAATCCCAAAAGTAAGCTACCCTACCCTTTGGTTGTCGCAGTAATAAATATCTTTATATAGCAAAAGTTTGGCTAATACAAAATACATTGGCATAGTTTACACTCAAAGTTGTATAACTTATTTTTATTAAACTGATAAAAATAATATTTCTTAAACATACATGTTTAGAATTTTTTTATAGCATATTTAGGTATCCGAAAGGGATTTTTAAGTCTTAAAATTGTAAAAAAACGGTATAATAAGAACAAAAAACAACAAAAATATAAAAATAAACAAACAAATAATATTTTAAAGCATTCACACTTATATGATTATAAACACATTTAAAAAAATTTTAGGAATGCTTGATAATGAAAAAAAAGTAAAAATACATGATCAAGAACCACAAAAATTTAACAAGATTAACGTTAAAAAAATTAAAAGCTTAAAAGTTAAAAAGTAGGCAACCAAAGTCAAAAGTATACAGCAAATTTATGACATTTAAAACGTTAAAGCTAAAAAGTTAAAAAGTAGGTATCAACAAAGTCAAAAGTATACAACAAATATATAACAGGGTCAAATAATTTACATTTACCTAAGACGCCACAAGTTTGTTCAACAGGAAATGTTTTAGTTTTATTTTAAAAGAGGCTAGAGATAAAAAAATCTTTGATATAAAATGGTAAATTATTATACTCAATAAGCCCATTGTGAAAAAGTGACTTTTCTCCAGACTTTAATTTATTTATGTTGTAATTGTGTATTTCACTATTATATACAATTTAACAAGTCAAATAGTCAGGCGCTTAATTTTATGAATTAATAAAAGTGTGTATAACTTAAGATACTCCCTAACAGGAAGCCAACCAAGACAAGACAATATAAACTTAAGCGCATAGCTCTATTCTGTAATTTCTGTACTCTCTCAAGTATGATTAAGAAAGCAGAGGCAAAGATGCGCAATAGTTAATGTGTGGAAGCACTAAATTGTCATAAATATTGTTCTTGTCAACATACTTAGCTGATAGGAACACCTAATTAAATAATTAACACTAAACCCAACTTTCGAAATAACTTGGTTAGAGTGATCTCTAAATTCAAGCTCCCAAGTACTTTATTTTGTTCACTACTTCTATATCAACACCACCAATACAAATTTTATGCTTAACACTGGCAAACTTCGCTAACCAGCCATCATTTCCAATTACCATTACTTTTGTTTTAGTAAAGTTGATTTTTAATTTGTTGCGACAGGAATAATTATAAATCTTTTCCAACTGATTATTTATAATACCTACAATCTGTTCCAAGTTTTTTGACGTTCCAAACCCTACTAAATCATTATCCAACAAGTGTTTATTCATTTTTTTTTATTATCAGTAACATTGACGATATTATTTATATACATAATAAACGTTAGAGGGCCTAATATACTTCCCTGGGCAATTTTGCCTTCTATCTTCTGTCGCTTAATAAACATTCAAAAAAACGATAACGCAACACCTTCAAATGATAACCTCCTAAACTTATATAATAAAATCCTTTTGTCGGTCGTCTCGAAAGCTCTTTGGAAATCTAAAAAACACACATATGGTAACCATACCCTCATCCATTCTTGTTTTCCACTCATTCGAAAAACACTGGTTTGCCGTTTCACTACTATGCATTCCCCTAAAACCACATGGTTTTTTGATATTTTATTTGTGCTGTTAATAAAGTCCATGATTTGGTTACACGCATATTTTTCAATGATTTTTTTCAATCCCAAATAACAATTTTTACCAAATTAATTAAGGGGTTTTTAATTGCATCATAAACATTCTGAATAAATGTCATGTGTATATCATCAGGAATACCTTTTTTTTTGTAGAAAACGAAAAAACCACTTATTTAACTTTTCTCTATTAAAAAGTTTAAAACTAGAAATCTTTCTACTTAAGATATCTACATTTGTAACAGTAAGATCTTCAGTATTTACTTTTTCTATGCTATTAACTATTGTAGTAATACTATCGATATAATACCGATTCATTTTGTCCGGCATTACGTCGCAGTGGAAAATGCCAGACTGGCACACTCACAAATGAATCAATCAATTAACACACTCCTGCACAGATTTTTAATATTATGCACAACCGAAAAAAGTTGTAAATAAACCGAATATTAAATTATTCTTAACAACGGAGGTTAAAAGTAAAAAGTTGACCCTTTTATAAAGATTTATGAAGATAGAAAGTGAAGAAAAAATGACCGACGCGAATTTTAGGGAAATTTTGCGTGTGGCACACCACACGATCGCCTTATTAGTACATTGATGTACCGGCTTCTTGTTGTTGCATGAGAAATTAATCAAGCCATAATAATTGTTAACAACTGAACGGCTAGTTGACACACATACGGGCGTGGTATTTTTTAAGATGGAGTTCACGCCTTTTTCCCTTCGGCGGGCGTGCTAAATTTTAAGGCTTGAATTTCTCTCGAACGCCTTTTTAAAGATAAGTTTACGATGTGACTATAATTTTTACCCGGTTTAATTAAACATCCTAAATGACGGTGCACAGAAAAAAATATATATACTGGTACCAAGATGATACATGTTGATCTAAGCATAACTTTAACCGTTACCGGCAGTCTGGGTGTTTGTTAAAATTCAGTTTAATAGTTACCGAACGATTCTAACCTCAAAATAGTTACTAAAAATTTATTTACAATTTGTTTTTGGTAAAAAAACTGTGAGTATTTAGTGAAATCGCTATGATCGATTACTTAGAATTTACTTTTGATCAACTGGATGAAGATGATTATTGAAATGAAATTATTGACGTTGTCGAAGCACCAAGAAGACCAAAAATTATATTCGTCCTAGAACAAATTCTTTGGAGAAGAAGGACGATGTAGATTTAAAAAGAGGTTTAGATTATCTAAAGAGACATGCGAAATTGTGCACGAGGAAATTCGAGTGGAACATCCCACAGACCAGTAAGTTTTATTCTCACATCGAGCTCACACGTATATATACTTGATATCTTTCTGATAATTCTTAACATTTTTTGTTGTAGCGTCTGGCTGTATGTCTGTCTGTAACCGACGCTGATATCTCAAACTCTACTTGACTGATTTTCATCAAATTTGGTGACTATGTTTGGCTCTAGCTCTCTATGTTGTTACAATGACACCCAACATCCTAGGGTACCTTATTCACTTGATTGCGAAAAATAGATATTCGAACCCTATAATATGGGGTATCCTTAAAAAGCAAATTTTATAAGGACTTTAAATTTTGTATTAAAGACAGGAGATCGCGCAAAAAAATTAGGATTGCCCCCAAAAATGACCCCTAAAAAAATCAGATCACAGATTTTATTTTTTCTATTTTATTACAGCTCTAGGGGTATCTCTATATCAAAAATACACAGTTCAAAGTTTATATATTTTTTCTTGAATATGTAGCTCAGAAAAACTGTAATATACATAACTACTTGGATGGATATTTAAGCTCTTCTTAAGGCAAACATAAGTGATTTAAAGCAAATCCAAGTGATACTTAGGGCAAAGTAAAGACACTATTTAAATCAACAATTGTTATACTTAATCCAGCAAACAATTTATACTTCAACCATGAAAAATAACTACTTAAATTAAAAAATAGTATCCTTTTTTCGACCTTCTTGGAACAATTGTTGTTATACTTAATCCAATGCGCAATTTTTGCTTAAACTAAAAATAAGAATTTCTTGAATGATATTATCGTATTTTTGATTCGAACATATTGTACTCTTTTAAGTTTAATTTAAGAGCAATCGTTGTTGCAAAATCTAAAAATTCTATTTAATTAAAAAATAAGAATGCCTTAACTTAAGATTTCGTTATAATAGTCCAAGTATTATTAAATAAAATTTGGTGCTATTATTGATTTAAGGTTATAAACTACTAATTTAAAAACCCTTATTCTTAAAATTTAAGAACAAGCAAACAGTTGTTCGAAGTATTTAATACAGTTCATAGAAGAATAATATGCTTGCATCAATTATTTTTTTTAAATATAGAGTTATTCTTAAATACAGAATACATTTTTTTTTCAGTGAGGCGTACGGAACAAAAACGCTGGGTAGTGGGATTAGTGAGCTTTGTATAATATAATTCTTTACAATTTGCTTTTAGATTTGTTGTGAATTGTTTACTTGGATTTAATTTTAAGTCAGCCAGATTTTCTTCTGAATGGGGCAAAAATAGTGTAATCTTAATATTTTGCCCACAAGCATAATAAAAAAAATTGCGCCAGCAGGCACGTATAGCCATAAAATCTTAAAAAAAAAGAAAATTTTTGTAAAAATGTTTTTTTTATTTATTTATCTATATTAACGTGAAAACCGCGTGTCGCTCCCTGCTACGTGAGTTACAATTGTGTTACAAACAGACACCATGACAAAATTTTGGATTTAGGTCTTTTTTGACCCAGATAACTTATTTTTAGTGGAATTAAAAAAAAAATTGACGATCCCAATAGCCTCCATCTATGTATGGATGGTTAATAACTAAAAAAAAAACAATAGAATTCCGAGTGTTCCGTCAAAAAAGGTAATGGTTACTGTAGACACGAGTTTCGCACTAGTGGTGCTCATCAGTACGGTGCTACCTAATGGAAAAATCTGCAAAAGGATTAATGAAACGAGGATAAATGAAAAAGACAAAGACCAACTGTCAGTCCGCAAAATCGTCAAAAGAATTGCTCGAAATTCTATTGTTTTTGTTATTATTTACCCTGGCAAAATCCTTTTTAAATAAAAAAAAACGGCGCCAGTAAAAATTTCGGAAATTTAAAAAGTTTTAAATAAAGGTTACAAAGTTTTTTTAAACAAGCGATCTCAGAAAAAGAAGGGGAGTCTATATTCACCTCTGTAAACTAAAACAATTTGATTACCTCCTATTTTCATAAAAAAATATATAATTTGACTACCTTTTTATATAAAAAAATATATAATTTAAAATTCATAAGCACAGATATAAAATACTTTACCTATGCTACTTTATTATTTTGATTTTGTTTTGCAGTTTTTTAGTTTTTAACAGTCTATTGTGTGGTTCTAAGAATAAAAAATTAATTATACTACAAAGCAAAATATTTATATTTTTTTATTTCAAGGTTAATTTTTTTATCCATCACAAAATCTATTTTTGTATAAAAATAAGGTACACTCGCACGCAAACATGACGTCCGGTTCGAAAAATGAAAAAATTTCGTAACTGAATTTTTTCTCGTTTTTGGTGTCACTTTATCTATTTTAACATCAGTGACAAATTTTATTGTGCATACAATCATTTATTTACTCAAAAAACATGTTATTGTTATGTTTTCCCTTGGTGTTATTGTATAAGTAATAATGTCTTTGTATATAAAAAATATGTCTTGCATAGAGACTTAAATTACACTTTTTTCGCCTAATTAGATAAGTCAAGATGCAGCAAAATGTAAGGTAAATAAGTAACTTAAACGTTGTTTAGATGGCAATAAATCATAATGATGAATTGTTCTTAAGAATTACCGGAGAATTACCTCATAACATACCTGCTTATCCTAGTGGTAATCACAACCACCGACATGCAATAAAATGCTGTATCCCACATTTTATAAAATTCCAAAAGACTTACATGATTTTAGTAACTGTCCGCAAATAACCAAACCATGGCTTTTTTGGTTACCGATCCAAAAAAACTTTTTGATACTGGTTCATACGGGTGCAAAAAAATCACATTTTTCTACAAGAAAAATAGCGTAAAATGGTAATATTATAAAATTTTAAATATTCTTGCCTAAAAATTAAGCCATGTTATTAAGTGCTACGACAAAATAACAAACTGTCACAAATTAAGCTTTCTACAAGCAAATAAAAATTGAAATAAAAACATAACAAAACTTTGAACCAATCAGCACACAGCTTCTGCACATGTAAATAATGACACCGATAGTTGAAATAATTAAACTAAACTCCATCAGTCATCAAAAACAAACCAAAAAATGCAAAAAAAAACAGGAAAACACACATTTAAATGACAACAACAAATGCGCAAAACCGTTTTCAGATAAAAAGAAAAGTTAAAAGTTTTCCATCTTTTTATTTTTATTTTAATATCTCATTATTATTTCTGCTGTATAAACGCCTGCACTGTTTCCCATAAGATCAACTTTTATTTTAATTTTAATTAATATTTTCATTTTAATTTTTATTTACCTGTATAAACCCAGCATTAAATGGCGCTCTTGATTTATAATAAAAAATGCGAGCTCTCAGTAGGTGTGTTCGAGTTTTAATTTGTAAGTTTTTTATGTATATATTACAATTTTAGCCTGTAAAAGTAAAAATTAATCATTATTGTTTATGAAATAGATCTAAATTTCTATTAAAAAATAAAAATTTCTATTAAAAAATATAAAATAAAAGTCTACCTAATGTAAAGAGTAACGATAAAAAATCTAAATTAAAACACATCAAGAAAAAACAATAAATTACCAGACTCAAATTTAACATTACACAAAGCATGAGGAAAATCTAAGACAGTATTTTATTCAAACAAAAAGCCTACCTAATTACTCTATCAAATAATTGTTAATTTTGGTAGATATATTTCTTACATTTTTTATTGAATATCTTAATTTTTTTAATATTTCTTAGTTCAGGTGGTAATAGATTATAGGAGGTAGGAGGAATAATAATAATATTGAATACAGAGTCGACTTAGGTTACTTATTTTTTCATTAAATAAAAGATGCGCCTAATTATAAGAAGTGTAATTCAACTGAAGTTCTGTCCAGCTAAGACGACTCAAGTTCAAATCTTGGATCGCCTTTAATTTCTAGTGCAGACGCCCCACGATTTTATGCCATATATTGACCCCCATCAACCTAGCGACTCCACCCCAAGAAAATCCAAATTTGGTTATACCATAATTATGTGCTAAATAGAAAAAGAAAATGGGGTAGCTAGATTAATATTAACTTAGCAATGCGCAATCAATTTAGCAAATATTTTCTGATAAATTACGGGTTTTACGAATTCCGGGTTTGATATTGAATGAGTTTGATGAACAATGGTTCGATTAAAAACATGGCCTGATAAATTTCGAATTTGTTACTGAATGAGTTTGAAAGCTTCGGATAAAAAATTGGTTTGACGAATTGCAGTTACTATTGTGAATCGTTCTTACGATGAATTTTTTTATTAAATACGGTCTGATAAATTCCTGGTTTGATAACGGGAAGTTGGCGAAAAACGCATCACAAAATTTAATAGACATGTAGACCGATCCTGTGAATTTTTTTTATTTTATATAGAAAAAGTGTTTACAGCTCGCGGCCAAACTGCTTTTTTTTACTTGCATTTTAAATTACTCGCTGCGCTTGTTTTAAACAAATGCTTGTAAAAAAAAACTTATTTTAGACACTAATTGTAAAATAGTAGTTTTCACAACTAGTGGCTAAAATAGTGCTTTTTTTACAAGCGTTGGTTTAAATAACGAGCGCAGTGAGGGATTTAAAAACGCGAGTAAAAAAGCACAGTTTAGCCACGAGTTTTTAACACTATTTTTTTTTATACCTTTATCATAAAATACAAGAAAAACAGACAAATACTTATGAAAATCTCGAACGAAGAGTACTTCTCGCAACACACCATCTTTACGCTATAAATCAAGGCGGCTGGTAAATGAAATAACAATGGTTTCCATAGCGATGTGCCTTTTTACTCGGTGACGTTCATTATTGCGACATTTTAATATTTGACAGTTTGATAATTTGACGATGTTTTTAAATTATTTTTTCGTAAATACTTCGTGAAAACTGGCGGAAATGGCTTAATTTTAAGGCAAGAATAATTAGATTTTTTCAGTATTACCATTTTCCGCTATTTCTCTTTTATTTTGGATAAAAAACGGACAGAAATCTTTTTTTGCACCCGTGATCAAAAAAAAAAGTTTACTTCGACCGATAACCAAAAAGGCCATGCTTTAGTTTTTTCCAGACAGTTACTTAATCATGTTTTTGATGAAGGTATAAAAAAAACGACTATTATTAAACCGAGCGAAAAATAAGATATAAAAGAATAATTATTTAAAAAAAGCCTTTGGAGAAAAACTGATGTGTACTTTATATTACAAAAATATGCCCTGGAAATATTAAAAAAATTATAAATAAAAGGCAAAGAGCTGCAAGCAATATGCAGCAGCAGGGGAGTTTATCACTTTTAGATTTAGGTTTCGATTTAGCATGACGTCACACTACAACTTCACACAGTTTACACGTGCTTTTGTTCGACTTTAACTTCTTCGACCAATATAAAAAATCACACATTTTGTTTTACTTTTTTAATCAACAATGGTGTTAATTTATAGACCAAGCAAAATATATGCGCAAATAATATTACTAAACAATAAAAGCTAATTTATTTTTTCGTTCAAGCCTGATTTAATAAGTTGTGTGTTTCCATGTAAACATAGCCCTTAATGCGCTGGTGTTGATAGAAGCCCCCTGCGATGTTATAAATATATCTTTTATGAAATATAAAAGCGGTAAAATTGGCCCTCAGGCACAGTTCTTTTCGCTCCGAATCCGTTAAAAAAAAATTGCTGTTCGTTAAAATTTAAATCAAATCATCCTAATATATATCATAAGACAATAGTATAAAATCTTGTTCAAACCTAAACTAGATTGATCCTATTTTTAGCACACAAAGAGATTACCTAGGTAGTAATTTTCCCAAACACAGTTAGTAGGGTAACTGTAAAAGAATGTTACCATAATTAGAAAAACGCTTCTTTAACTAGGTATGTTAACAATACTGTAATTAGTAGGTGTGGAAATCGACCCCCTCGAAAAGAACACATTTTAACGGAATCTCGAATGTAGGAAAAACATGTTACATTAGATAGTTTTTGGTCGTACCAATTTACAGCCCGATAACTTCACCGACAACGATAACTTCAAAGCTATTTGACAGTTCAGCATCGCCTTTATGGTACAGGTTTTACGTCGACAGTCCGGTTATTTGACATTTGGGATAATTTAGTAGTTTTAAAAATAAAAACAGTTTACTGCGGTTTTCAATTACAACTATGTTGGGAATTTGGAACCTTTGGTTGCACTATAACAAAGTTATGATTGTTTTCCACAAACCAAAACTACACTTTTTTGCACTCGACGCGCGTTTCGCTAACAACGTCCTAAACTCTATTTTATCTACTATCTTTTAGTGGGCAGAGATAAGACTAATAATTTGTGATTGGTCACGCTTTATAATCCTATCTCCCGTCAACTAAACGGACCTCTATCTTTATTTAAACTATTTCTGGATTTAATGATTTCCATACTTTCATATGCATTTAAAAGCCTTTTGTTTGGTACACTTTTTAGAAATTTTAGGTTATCTAATGTGAATCTATGATTGTTTTCAAAAGCATGCTCGGCCACACTTGACTTTTCTGTTCTTCCGTATTTTAAGTGTGCTAAGTGTTCTTTGAATCGTGTTTGAATAGAGCGTCTCGTTTGGCCAACATATTTTTTGTCACAATCCATGCGACTAATTTCGTAAATTCCACTTTTTTCTAGAACTGTAGTTTTATCCTTGGGATTTCCTAGTAAACTTCTTATTGTGTTTCCGGATTGATATACTAATTTAAGACCGGTGTTATTAAATACTTTTCGTAATCCTTTCGTTTACTTAGGATTATAAGGAATTAATACAAATTTAGAGTCGGAGGTATCTTTTTGTCTGAAAAAAGTGGAATTCCAAAAGGTCTTTTGAGAAGAATGTCTATTTTATCAGCTTATTTATTAAGCCTTCGTCGTAACCGTTTTCTCCAGCTATATTCCTATCCTATTCTTTTCGGCTTCAAATATTTCTTTGTTTAAGGAGAAATTTACTAATCTATGTTAAAAAGTGCAAACTTGCAAGCTTATGTTGTAAGCAATGAAAAGAGTCATTTGGAATATACCTGTTGGTGGCCGTTCCTTTTCTGTGTAGGTCAAATTCTAATTTATTTTCATTTCTTATAACTAAAGTGTCTAGAAATGGCAGTGTACCGTTGTTCTCTGTTTTATAAGTAAATTTAATTGTGGGAAATTTGTTATTTATATTTTCCATAAAATTTTCAACACTAGTTTTTTTAGTGTTGAATACTGCAAACACATCGTCTACATACCTGAACCATACTCAAATTCTTTACTTATATCTGATTCGAATTTGCTCATCAAGAGGTTTGCAATAAAAGGTGATAAACTATTACCCATTGTGGTTCCTTCTAATTGTTGGTAGTAGTTATTTTTATATTGAAAATAATTTTGATTTATGCAGAGTTTTGTTAAAGATAGGTATTCTAAAGTCTGTTTGTCTTCTAGATTGTTTTTTCTTAGTAGGTCCTCCAGGTATTGTAAGGTATTTAATTACAAGAGAAAATTTAGAGGATTTAAAATACTTAAGCTTAATGCATTTTAAAGCAGGTACCTATCTAATTCAAATTCAAAAAACTTTTATTCAAAAAACATACAAGAAAGTAACTAGAAAACTTACAACGTAGAATACAAACATTCGGTTGAGATAGATATAGTCAGTGTTTTTCAAATTTGAGTTTAAAATTCACAAGCCGGGATTATGGTCAAAATCTGGAAATGGTTTACATAAATAAATAGCTAATTTATTTAAGTGACTAGAACTATTAGTGGTAGGTAGGTGCCTATAGTCAAGGCGCCGGAATCCCAAAACTAGGCCGGCTTAAAATTTGAAGACCAAAAAGAAGTAAAGCCTACTTTATGAATAATATATGAATTTTTTCTAATTTTTGTCAAAAATATGAACAGTTTATGAAGTAAGTAAAAAATATGACAAAATTATGAAAATAATCGTCGAATACGGGCCCTGCAATATTCCTGCAAAAAGTAGGTATATACCTTTATTTTAATTATATTGTTGTGCTGTAAACTTATTGGCTTTAAAAAAGCAAACAAAGAAGTAAAACTGGCAAAAATTAACCTAACAAAATACATCAGGCAAATGTCAAAAGCTCAAATCGTGTTGAAAACGCGTTCAAATCGCTTAAAGTGAATCGTATTAGGAACGTATTCAGTTCCACGTGAAAACCTGGTAGATATAAATATTAAGGTATATGCAAAAAGTAAAAAAAAACGATAAATTTCTTTTTGGCTAGATTTAAAAAAAATCTCGTTTTTAAAAAAATTGCAAAAACGCCGTAGGTTACCACTTTATATATTAGGTTTGTAATTTTTGTGCTCATCGGGTATTTTTAATTAAATGAGCAGCTAAAGCTGTAATTAATATGTGTGCGTGAGATCCCGAAGCGAAAAAATAAGATATTAATCTAGTAAACAAATTACAAAAATTGCACGCCTATTATTATTATTACAAAATCGGATAAAAAAACAGTTTTTAATTTAGTATTTTATATGTGAACATATTATCCACTTTTCTTCTCTCTATTGCCCTTACTTTATCATCAATAGTCCAGAATGTAATAGTTATTGAGGAATTGCGTAATTTTCAGGGTTTTGAAAAATTCGTATTCCAAATCGCCAGGGCTACAGCATATTAAAAGATTATCAAAAACTACAGAGATGTATTTTTTCATGTATTTGGTGCGGGCACCTTTCCAGGGGTTATTTAAATTAGATTAATAAGCCAATAGTACAGTGGCGGTGGCAGAGGGAGAGGCGGTGAAGACAATCGCTTCCCCCCTTTTTTTTCGAGAATTTATTTAAAAAATCGCCGGTTTTTATAAAAACAGTAAAATTATTGATAGTTTTTCAAAAATTGGCGCCGCAGGCGGGTCGAAAGTTACATTAATTTTAGAACTTTTGGAAAACACTTTTTCTTTGCTTTCTAGTTTATACTTGAACTTCTAACGGGTCACTGCCGGCTCAATATGTGCACGTTGGTTTGGTGAAAGAAGCCTTATGGCGCTTCTGGCAGAAAGAGGTGGAAACCTCGATACCCGCCTTTTGTCAATGCGATGGTTTTGCAAATGCAAGGGCCTTACTTGTAGACCTAGAATTTCACTGGCAAACTTTTAGGCATTATCAAAAGGGCGCACTACGATTTGTTCTATAACAACCAAACATAACAAAGGAAAATGGCTATCTGGCTCACCGCCCCATTAAGCATCTTGTACTGTACCTTGTATTAACCAAAATGCATAAAAAAATATCTTGGTTTGAATAGGTTTAAAAAAAAATAGAAAAAATAAATAACCATAAAGTAGGGTTATGTTTAATCCAACGATGATTTTCCATCGACTCCCGAAGCCGGTGGCGATCGGTGCCAACATTTGTTGGATTGGTGAAATTCATCGAAAAATTTAGGAACTCTATTGTTGGACTGGTGAAATCCATCTAAAATTTATGAACTCTTTTGCTAACAATACAATGTCAAAACGTACTTTCCCAAATTTACAATAAAAAATCAGTACTGGGCAAAAAACTTAAAATGACAAAACTATGTAGCGACAAAACAGAAATTTGTCAAAACGTACTGGCCTAAAACCTTACAATACTAAAACGTTACTAGGGCAAAACCGTACAAACGTAAAATAGTGTAACATATTGCCGCTAGATGGCACTGCGGTGTGACGGACACCGCTTGATTTGTTAACCTGACAGCGCCTTCTGTATTTTAGGTACAGAGAGCGCTGGCCTCGCCTACAGTCGGCCTATTGAAATAAGGTAGTAGCTATCTAAGGGCCGTATTCATACTCCTCCCTTGGAGGGAGTGAACCCAACCCAACCCATTCTATATAAAAAAACAAGCGCAGCAAAAGCCACGACGAAAAGCTTGTCGGCGATGTACTGCCATCTAGCGGCAATATATTACACAGCTTTTCCTGCCCATCTAGCTATTTCACGTTTGTACGGTTTGTGATAGTACAGTTTTGCATATTTATTGTTTTTGCGTAGTACTGTTATGAGCCTGTACTTTATTATAATTTTAGTTTTTTGTAATGCACTTTTTGATAAATTATGCGCACTCTGCACCACTGCAAACAAAATCTAAAAAGCTTGTACCTCTCAGACATTTTTTTGGCTTTTCGCAGATATCACAAAAACTAAAAAGGCAATATTTTTGGTCTTAAAAAGATTTGCAAGGAAAATACCACTGTACTAAGCACAAAACCGCATTTTATATCTTACTTAGACGGGTGAATTTTAAGTGCTTGATTCCCCCCTCCTAAGCCGATTTTAATCAAACTCCTTTCTGATCCTATTTGGATGGGTGCTAAAACTATTTTTTTTTAGAAAAACAGACGGAAATGTTTAAGGTTAATTTCGATTTTTTAGTTTCCACCCCCATGTAGGGGTAAAATTGACCCCTAAAATTTAGATGGGAACATGGGAGTGTGCGGTACCTCATTTTGAAGGTTTTTTGAAAATTAATTAATTAGATTCCGAGTTATTCACATTTAAATTTACTGTGGACGACAAAAAGAAATCGATTTGTTGGTGTTTTCCATAGTATTTATAAACTTTTGTAAAATTCGTCAATTTAGTTTTTGATATTACATACGCACCCTGTATATCCAATTTTACTTAACACATTGTTCTGAAGAACGTTATTTTCTTAGACCAATCTACAACTTCCGATGCATCGTTTTTCTTTATTTTGAATAAATCCTTTTTTTATATCGACTTTCCATCAGCGGTGAAATATGTCCCGGGGCTTCATTATCATCCTACATACAAATAAGCTCGCATTAACGCTATAAAAAGCGTCTAGGCTCGTCTGTGGGTCTCGACCATAAATAGATAAAAATACAATAATTAGTAGAAAATGTAATTTATTTGACTCTTCTTCTTTCAGTTTTACATAAATGGTGTTAGGTGCTTATGCTGCCATTGATAAAAAAAAAACTGGCTTGGAGATACCATCAACAGTGGAATGAAACAGGAAACTGCTTCAAAAATTGACCCTGTTTGGACACAAAGTCCTTTAAATAATGGCAACATGATGACAAACAACAATTGATCAGGCCAGATTATCTTTTATCAAATTGAAATCAGTGCTGTGTAGTCGCGATTTTAATACCCCCTTTCCGAATTCTTGTGCTTCGTTGTTATGTGTTTTTTTTATCAATTTTATATAACGGCGTGAGGACATGGATATGGACATGGATCGATTACCAAATTATTTAAATTTTGGTGATTAGTTACCTTATCGAAGAGTAAGGGAAAGGGTCCGCCCGCCCCAGAGTAGGGGGTTCCCTGCACTCCATGACATCCCCCACATGGCGGCGACACGGGTAAGTCAAATCAATCTGCATAAGTTCGACCGCAGAGTTGGTCGGACTGTTGGCTAGAAATAATACACCGCAGATTGTTTTGGTACAAGAACCTTATGTTTTAGGAAGCGAAGTGAGGGGTCCACGTAGTGCCGGATACAACATCATAGCCGGCAAAGATGACAACGAGGAAGAACGACCAAGAAGCTGCATCCTTGTGTTAACGGACTTCACTGCGGTAGCACTGCCGCAACTGGGGTCTCTCTACGTAACAGCAGCGCTCCTGGAGATTAAGGTAAGAGAGACTAGTATTAAGGTGATAATTTATAGCGCGTACCTTCCAGACGAAGAGAGGCTACTTCCTCTCTCAGAGGAATTGGTGCGGGTCATAGAATTCGCCGAAGGTAAGAGACTTGATCATTGGGTGTAATGCAAACTCTCACCACATAGTGTGGGGCAGCGGCGATGTTAACCCAAGGGGTAAAGCTCTATATGAGTTACTAACCACGACCAACCTGGAATTAGTAAACAAAAGGTGTGAGGGCACGTTTGAAAATAAAGACCGAAAGGAAGTTATTAATATAACGCCATTGCCAACTGAAGAGTTACGAAGGAGATCATTTCTTCTGATCATCGGATGATCAGCTATGAGGTGAAAAGCGACGAAACAACTCAGAAACTCCGAAGGAACCCACGATCCACGGACTGGGGACACTACCAAGCAGAACTAGACCAAAGGAAGGAAACCTCGGAAGAGGACATAACCATGAAGAAGGAACTAGAAAAAGAGATGACAAATCTAAAGCAGGTGATTCTGACCAGCTTCGAAGAAGCCTGTGTCTTAAAGCCAGAGCCCCTAGGGAGGGTACCTTGGTGGAACAACGAGGTCGAAAGACTTCGTAAGAAAACCAAGCGAGCTCTCAACAGGGCAAGGGCAAAAAAAGACGAGGCAACTTGAGAAGATTATAGGGAGGCAAGAAGAGTATTTAAAAAAGGGGTAAGGAGCAGCAAAAAGGAGCGCTGGAGAACATATTGTGGTGAAATCAACTCACTGCCGGAGGCCTCCAGACTCTTAGAAATCTTAAGTCACGAAACAAGGCCGACCCTAATTTCACTGAAAACGCAAGGCGGAAGCTGGACCACCTCTGTGGAGGAGTCACTCAGACACCTCCTAGAGGTACATTTCCCAGGGGACGGAGACCAACGTGGCGAGCCAATTCCAGCCATACCTGACGAGGTTGCACCAAATTGGGAGCTGGCAGACCGCATAGTCACGGAGAGCACAATAAACTGGGCAATAAAAGAGTTCAGTCCCTACAAGTCACCCAGTCCGGACGGAATCTTCCCAGCGCTGCTACAGCGGGGCCTAGAAACACTATTTCCTCACACGAGGAGAGTGTTTAGGGCATGCGTAGCCCTGGGATACGTTGCTACCTCATGGAGGAAGGTTCCGAAACCGGGAAAAAAGGACTATACGACGGCTAAATCCTTCAGACCGATAAGTCTCACATCATTTATGATGAAGGCACTGGAAAAAATGGTAGACAGGTACCTCCTGGAGGGAACACTGGCTAACAGGCAGATCTACAGACTCAGTCCTTCACGCAGTAGTGCAAAAGGCAGAAAAGGCACTTCAGCACAAATAATATGTACTAATGGTGTTCTTCGATGTGGAAGGAGCCTTCGACAAGGCAAGAACTCTGATTATAACATCTGCCCTTCAGGAAAGAGAAAAGGAAGCTAGTCTGACTGAATCGGTCAAATCCGCGTTAATAAAGAGGGAAGCATAGGCCAGCTTAGGAGAGTCCAAGGTGAAGGTGGATGTAACGGGAGGCTGCCCCCAGGGTAGCTGCGTGAATCTACTGAATCGCCTGACGCAGGAGGGATTCGACGCACAAGCATATGCGAACGACGGTGTAGTGAAAGTGAACGGCCGCTTTCTAGCCACAGTCTGCGGAAGAATACTAAGTGCGGTAAGAATCATAGAAGACTGATGCAGGCAGAACAGTCTTTCAGTGAATCCTGAAAAGACCGAGATGATCCTATTCACCAGAAAGAGGAAACTAGAGAGATTCAGAGCTCCTATAATGTACGACAGACCCCTAACTTTGGTATCACAACTTAAGTATTTGGGGATGACGCTGGACAAGGGACTCAAGTGGAACGAGTATGTTGAACATCACATCTGAATCTCACTCAGTTTACCTACAAGTCCACTTTACCGAAAAAATTTTCATAGCTGTTAACAAGGCTAGGGGCTAAAAATTTTGTCGATTTCAATTAAAAAATTATATTTCACTTATCTTTAACCATACGACAACAAAGTGCATCACTAGGGGCGCAGTGGACCATTTCTTAATTTTGAATACCCCCAACTTTGTCCCAGCCCCTAGGGGCTCTAAGGGGGTGGGATCTAATTTTCACTATTTTCATATTTCAGAAAACACTCCATATGCACATATGCAGGCTTTTCTGGAGTATAGAAATGGTAAAAATCTTGCCCCCGTACAGCTCCTAGGGGCTGGGGCAAAGTTGAATGTAAAAAACATAGGCTCTTAAAATGTAAGCGTTTTGACTTTGGTATAGTAAATTTTGAACAAGTTATTCGAGATTTAAAATTTGAAGCCTCTATTCAGTGGTCGCCCCTGGGTTTTAAGATTTCATAATATTTGTTACACCAAATTCCCGAGTTTTAAATATGTATATGGAATGTTTTCTGGAATATGAAAATGTTGAAAATTAGATCTCGCCCCCTTACAGCCCTTAGGGGCTGGGGCAAAGCTGGGGGTATTTAAAATTAAGAAATGGTCCACTGCGTCCCTGGTGGTGCATTTTTGTTTACATTGGTTTAAAGATAATTTTTTAATTGAAATTGATAAAATTTTTAGCTCCTAACCTAGGAGCCTGGTTAACAGCCACGAAGTTTTTTTCGGTGTAATAGGCTTATAGGTAATGTTTGAAAGTTTGAGACAATGATGTATTTAAAATTAACTTTGTGTTTCGGACTCAGCTTGAAGGAATTTTCGTTTCTTCCAGTGTGACTCCTTGTGCAAAACCTTTCCTTTGTCCACTTCATTCGGTGTTGTTTTCACCATGCGTGTTCGGCGATTCCTGATTTCGTTGTTTCGCCTCTTTGGGTATTCGTCTGATGTTTCTTAAGGCTAAGATAGTGGTCTTTTTGTTTTACCTATGTATGATTCACCACACTCACAAGGAACTTGGTAAATGCTTTCCTTATTCTGTTTGTTCTCCGGTTTTGTTTTACTAAGAAGGCTTCGAATTGTATTATTAGATTTAAAAGCCGTTTTTATATTAAAGTTGTTCGCTACTCTTCGAATTTTCTCTGATACTCCTTTAATGTATGGAATTGTAAGGAATGCATTTGCCTGGTTTTGGTCTTGTAATCTCTGGCCTGTTTGCTGAAATCTAAAAGTGGTATCTGTTATAAGTTTAAGGCTGTAACCATTCTGCTGCAGATCCTTCTTAATGTTTTTTATTTCGAAATTTGACAGGCTCTGTTATACAAAGTTCTTATTATGCCTGGTTTGGTTGTAGCAGAATAATTTGAACCTTGATTTAGATATTGTCATATGTGAGTGGGTTTACGATAGACTGTTGTTCTGATGCCGCTTTCTACTCGTTTGACAAGTACATCAAGAAAAGGAATTTGACAATTTTGCTCCAACTCGGTATTGCGGTATCAACAGCGTGTGATTCGAACCAGTCCATGTAAATATTGGCCATCACTGGTGAAAGCGCTTACACCACATTATAGCAAGTCTCCTCATCTATACGGACTTCCCAAAATTCACAAAGATACAATGCCCTTACGTCCAATCACTAGTTCCAGAAATTCTCCAACAAGAAATCTGTCTAAATTCCTTTTGAAAATTATTGAACCTCTTGCAAGCAAGACCACTTCATTTGTGGAAAATTCTAACCATTTTGTTAATATTCTTAAATCTTTTGTTTTAGGACCCGAGGATAGATTTGTCATTTTTGATGTCGAAAGTCTATACACAAATGTCTCGATAAAGGAATCGCTAGATATTATTAGACAGAGACTGGTTGAAGACGAATCCCTTTATGAACGTACCAGCCTGCCTCTAGAGGAAGTGATGGAGTTGTTGGAATGCTGTCTACATAACTCTTATTTTCAGGTGAAAGGTTTTATGCTCAGGATGACGGTCTGCCAATGTGCGTATGTCCGATATGCCACGAACCTTTCTTTTTATTTATTTTTCACGGACAACAAATTTATTTCTTTTAAATTTTCGGAGTGGCTGTTGCTGAGTCTTAATATAAGGCGACGTAATATAAATTCCAATTGGGGGTGGAGTTGCTGCGAACGTTGTATTTTGAACGGTCTTCTTTCAGTAACCGGTACCGTTTCGCAGGTTTCTTTTTTTTTTGTCCTGCTCGCACATTTCATTCTTATTGATATTTGCATCCTTTAACGTTTTGCTTTTCGCTTTATTCCGATAGGCGGCGCGCCGCATATAGTCATCCAGCATCCCGCGTTGTTTGACGACGAAAGTTGTTTAAATTCGCTTGGTGTGGTTGTTTATGTTTGCTTCATACGCCAGGTACAGTCCTATGTTACCCTGATGATTTCTAACAAGGATGAAACAGGCCTGTAGGTTTCTGGACTATCCATTAGATCTTGGAGGCCTGGTCGTAATGAATTAAAAAGCAAAATGTGTGTCCGATATGCCACGAACCTTTCTTTTTATTTATTTTTCACGGGCAACAAGTTCATCTTTTTAAAATTTTACTTGGCTTTGTTTTGCGCCACATTCGGAGTGATTGTTGCTGAGCCTTAATATAAGACGACGTAGTATAAACTCCAATTGGGGGTGGAGTTGCTGCGAACGTTGTATTCTGAACGGTCATCTTTCAGTAACCGGTACCGTTTCGCAGGTTTCTTTTTTTTTGTCCTGCTTAATTCTTATTGATATTTGCATCCTTTAACGTTTTGCTTTTCGCTTTATTCCGATAGGCGGCGCGTGGTTGTTTATGTTATGCTTCATATGCCAGGTACAGTCGTATGTTACCCTGATGATTCCTAACAAGGATGAAACAGGCCTGTAGGTTTCTGGACTATCTATTAGATCTTGGAGGCCTGGTCGTAATGAATTGAAAAGCAAAATATTTGTCCGATATGCCACGAACCTTTCTTTTTATAAATAAATAATATAAAGAACAACATTTAATAAATTTCACTGAACTTAAACCGAATTATAAAATATTTTCCAACTTATAAACCACGGGCGTAGCTAAGATTATTAGACATAATTATTTATTTAAAAGTAAAGCTCAGTGTAAACTCCAAGGGGAGGGGGATGTCTCGTGTTTTCTACGCCCATCGATACATAATATGTATATTATACATTATTTTTACAGACGTTTTCGAGTATTTGAAGTACGATTCCAAAAAAAATCTCGAACAAATTAATTTTTTATTTAAGGGGGACACATTTTGACGGTGTTCGAAGTTCTGTAGAACACACCCCTCTCGAGGCGTAAGTTTCAGTACCAGAAATTAAATAGGTTACTTCAAAGGTCTTTTAAAAGCCTTTACAAGTATTACAAATTTAAAAATCTATTGATTAGTTTTTGAGATATTTACATTTGGACTTTTTTCCCCCTTGGCCTCGTAGGGATGTATTAAAGAACATAAATCGAAGTGTCCGGGATTTCTCAAATCAAAATTAGTATCGTAAGGGGGGGTTGAGCCCTAAGCTTTAAGACTAATAAAGCGCCTTTACTGAAATAGTTGTTACTCAAATACTATAACCTATATAAGTTCGTAATACTTAGTACCTTCAGAGTAGCTTTTTATTCCATTTCTTCTTATTTTTTGATACCCCCGCTCGCTCCTAATCCAGGAAAAGTAGTTAAAGTATTAGTAGAAACGTAAAAAAAATATTTAGTATATGTATCACAAGAACATTTGTGTTCATCTTTTTCTGTATGCCAATACCGGGTTCAGTTGCGGACCGAACAAAATAATAATGAAATAAATAAAATACAAGAAGTCAAGAGAATTTTTAACTTTGCGATTTTTTCGCAACTTCTACCACCTACTAAGACAATAGATATAATTTGTTACCCTTAAATCAAAACTCACTTTATAAGTACGTCTTTTGACGGTTTTTTTTTTGAGGACGGGACATCAAAAAATCAAATTATAATAAATATATAATAAATAAATATAAATAACTATGTTACAACTAAACTTGACAAAAATCGACCTACATAAAAGCTCAAAACCCCAAACTAATTGTAAACATTATAAAATGACAGGCATCATTAAACTTTTATTTTTGTCACAACCATTCCAAATGTGTCTCCGAGCAGTTAGTGATAGTGATATTTTATCGGACATAAGTTGCCGTATCGAATATCACTTAAACCAAATAATTTTACAAAATTTTCAGTAGATTAATCATTGAATGTTTAAAAAACTTGATAAAACTTAAAAATATTGAAACTTGAATTTTTGAGGAAAACTAAATTTTCGCCTGGAATGGAAGTTTTCTAAAATTCTAATTTTTATGAGTTTCATTCTACGCTGTTTTTCTAATAGTTCTGTTACCAACTGGATTAGAAACATCCACCTAAAATAATAATTAAACGCAAAAATAGCACCGTAACCAACATAACAGGGTAAAAGTATTTCTCGTGATAATGAGTTAAACGAGTCTCTTGACACCAAACTTGACCGCAAAAACCTACTAGATAATGACATTTAAACAAACGTTTTACAACTGGTACAATATTTGACTTCCTCTTCGGAACATGACCAATGAAGAAGAGACGAGTTAATGTTTACTGGACGGCAACCTTAAATAAATTGACCTAATGAGCTGGAGAGGTCAGACTGTTTTTAAACCTATACTAGTTTACACTTAATAAAGTAACAATGAGGCTCACGACTCAGGCATAAAAAATATCGGGTTGTTCATTACATGAATTTTTGTACTAACAGTATAGTCTTCGATAAAAAAAACGATACAATTCAGAGGTACTTTTTGTCCAAGATTTTCCTATCCTATATAGTCTTTGACTATTCGTTATAGTTATCGTTATTTCTGCGACTGCGCAGTTGCTAAATGTCATTCCGTAGTAGTTATTAACCATAATGGAGTACGGTATTTAAGGAAGAATAGGTTTATAGTTATCGTTATTTTTATTTACTTGTTTTCACAATACTTTTGAAAAACCTATTTATAACATTGCTAAATTTACCGAAAAGGTGCTTTTCATCGCCTTCATCTTCTTTAGTTCGAAGAAAATCGGTAAAAAAATAGGGTTATATTTAACAAAGAAAGTTAGGTTATATTTAACGTCAACTACAAAAGTGGATCTGACCAAATACTCTTTCTGCGAACATTCCGTTATCGTTATTAAAAATAAAAATAAGCATAACAATAGCGATAACTTCGCCGTTAAATGTACTAACCAAAGAGGCCCTGATGATTAAATTAAGAGCTCTCTTTGTCTCAGTAGCCCACAAGTGTTACCGAAAACAAAAAATTAAAAAAGTACCACTAAAGAACCCTAGTTCCGTTTATGTGTAATTGTAGAATAGAAACCAACGATGAACCAGCAAAAAAACGAAACACCCCAACTAGAAAAACGGAAAGAGAAATTTTGTCTTCTTTAGGACGCTTAAGACAGCCATCAAGGCACGTTCACTTAAAGCGTCGGGCGCGCTCTAAAGCGTTCAGATCAAACGCTGGGTGAAATTTGCCCGTGTTCAGATTTGATGAAAATATCGTCCGGCGATTCGCCTTTTATGCCCTCCTCTGGGAGATGGTTGCAAATCACTCGACTTGCGCAGTCGGTTTATAAACAGTTAGAACTAACGAAAATCAACCTTTTGAATTATTTTTAATTTTAAAAAATTTTGGTTTCGAATGAAAACACGCAAATCCATAGAACTGAAGAAGAGGACAAAAATTTTGGTTTAAAAGCCAGCGATAATTTTTGTTGAAAATAACGGAAGCAGAGGCTATAGCATTTTCAATAAATAATCAAACTACTCTTCACAGAAGACACAGACCTTCGTTTGTCTTTCATCATCCACTCGACAAGAAGTTTTGCCCGACGTTTTAATGTGAACGCACCCCTGGCAAAAGTCGTTATTAATTCCCGCCATAGTCATGCCAAAAAACTTTATAGCGGTTTCCATTGGTAAAACTGGTGCGCCAAAAATGCACAACTGAGTTGGTGCCCTGTTCCATTGGGGTGCACTTTTTCAGTTTCATGTTCCATTGGAAAACTGATAATTTCGGTTTTGACTAATTGCAACTTTTTCCGCACCTGCTCTGAGGGCTCGTGACGCACTACTAATCAACCTCAAAGAGTTTTTCAATGGTCCTAATCTACTTTTATATACATTGAGTTAAGTGGTTGAAAGAAACGAGTGTTCTGGTTTGGGTGCAGTTTTTTCATGTTCCATTCAATCTGCACACAGACTGCACTAACTTAATTTTTTGACAGCACCAAGTCAGTGTTAGTGCACTACGAGTACCGCACCAATTTAACCAATGGAAACCCATATTAGTGACATTTAACTCGAACCAAGATTACATGAACTGAACTGAAACTAATAGGAGCAAGCAATTCTTAGCCACCTAATTTATAGTTATAAAAACTAGAAACTTAATGTACAAACAACAAGAAACTCAAGTAAATTGATAGTTCCTAGGATGTACTTTACAAAAACATAAAAGCATATCTTGTATATTGGACCAAAAATTTTTAATAAATTTCCAGATTCTTTTAAAATTAGGAAGTATGGTAGCATAAAAAAAGTGCTATGGTAGCTGTTTAATTAGATATTCTGTAATGTCTGAGATAATCTTCACATAAGAATTTATTGTTTTTGTTTATATATATTTTATAGGTTATATAAAACCATGTTTACTTAATTAATTATTTAAGTTAGGAAATCTCTTGGGCATGCACACACAAACTCTAGGGTTCATTTGTATGCCCAGAAGAAATGTTATTTGTTTACATTGTATATTGCTTATATTAATAAATGAATGAATAAATAAATGAATTAACCCCGGTTTTACCAAAAACCAATGGAGTTTTCGGTATAAAAACCATGTGGTTGTATTTCCCAAATTTGTTGCTAAAGGAGTAGATTTTGAACCATTTCTTTAAAAAGACAGATATAGACAGAAAGCTAATACAGCTGCCATATGTTTCAAAGCGTTGAAAGGATTCTTTGTATTGTGAATAAAACTGCAAGTTTACGAAGTCTTGCTGGTAATTTAAATGTGGGTATACAGAATGATTGCCTTTCCCTAAACAGAAATACATTATTCTTACGACACTGCCTTCTTTTTGATTAATTTTCATACATTATGCACCAGGTTATATACTTTAGGAAATCCTTACAATGAATATTGATACAAGCATGACTAATTGCATTGGTTTGAAAAGAAACTTCAATCGAAGAAGAGATGTTTAAATGAAAATGATAGGTAAAAAGGTATGTATATATATATATTGCTTTTAATTATTCAAAGCAAATATTATTACAAAAATCGGATATCCAGTAAAACATGATACCACACAAGAAATCAATAAAATAATATATACCCAGCTACTAGGTGTGTCTGGTTTTCGTATAATCAACGCTACTAACAAAATATAAAGTATAGTATTATTAATTTCTAATAAACATATCAAGCTTACAAACAGATAACGTAGCCGATCTTCCAAAAATGGTCATACACGCCAAACTACGTGCAAGGTGAAATAAATTTAGATTTTCGATGTATTTCTTGGGATCACGTTCATATAGTGAAGTTTCAACCAATAAAAACTTAAACCTCCTGAGAAAGAAAGCTACACGGGGGGTTTAGGTTATTTAGAGGATAAAATATGTAAATTAAAAAATGTCTTTTTAACTTTCATAATAATTTTTGATCTCTACACCACAAAGATAGTTTTGTACTGTTAGGTAAATAGTACCTATATGAAATAAAGACGAAAATAACTCATTATTATTATTATTAAGTTATTAAGCTTAAGTGTCGGAGTGTTTATTAATTATTTCAAGAAATAAAGTAAAGGAGTAAAAGGCTTTGAGACAGACTTCAGTAATAATTATTAATTAGCGCAAAAAAAGGCGCAGCCATTTGACCGCACTTGTTTTAATGATACTTTTAAATGACTTTTGTGAAAGTATAACATTTTTTTTAGAAGTGCTTAAAGCCTGAGAAAGGCAATGATTCAATTCAATTCAATAGTAATAAACACTAGCGCCCCAAAAGGCGTCTGCAAGTCGTTTTTTACTTTACCCCAATTCAGTAGTAGCTTGGCACATCTGAGCACTCTGCTGTCTGAGCCGGCTCTCAGGAGCCATTTGAGTTCGGACACCTTTCTGTCTTATCAATTTATTTAGTTCATTCATTTAAAAATGGGGACTATAAGGGGCCATTTTACGGTACCTTTCGTCATATTTCAAAAAATGCTTCCTCTAAATATCTATCTTTCGAATCTTAAATAGTTTTCTTGGATGGTGTAACTATTTACTAAACTATGGTGTTCCGGAAAATTGCGAAAGCTCAATTTTCAGCAGATCAATATCTCTCGGTAACAAAGACAAAGACATACATAAAACATGAAGTTGGATTTTTTAAAGATTTTATCAATCAAAACAATAAAATTTTACTTTTTGGAATGACAAAATCATATTCATCGTTACCGTAACTATCGGTTTGATTTATGACAAAATGCCAAATTACCAAGTTAAAGATATTTTTTATTTATTATCAGACAAAAGAGTTGAACTTTCAACATTTTGAAACTCAGGTCTACCTTTCCATGGAATAGCCCATAAGGTAATAGTAGAAGGGACAACTAAATCACGGTGATCAGAAAGATGATATGCTAGTATTAAAAAATACCTTAACAATTATTTAAGAAACACCATCAAACAAGCTAGAAGTGGTTCTGCTAATCTGTACATCAACCAACATGACAAACTTCCAAAATAAAAATAAAACCTAAAGGCGCAATTACACAGACGAACATGCTCAAATAAAAGCTCGTGCAAAAGAACTGAAATTTTTCGCGCGAACATTTTTGTGAGCTTTTCTTTGAACATTTTGTTCGGGTAAATTTTTGAGCAAGTTATTGCTATCTATTTTGGAAACATATTTTTAAAGATGAGAATAAATATAATTTTACATCAGTGATCAGTGATCTCAATTCTTTAAAAAAATGGAACACCAACTTTTATTTTAAACTTTTGTGAAAAAAAGGCGACGGCAAGCGAAACATTATTATTGGCTATCAGTTTTGTCATATGCAATGTTAAAATAGTTAATGATGGAGGTAATAACATTTAATTCTTTTCTTTAACTTTTTTGGTTTTCTTTCATTACAAAAAGAAAACGGAAATGTCTTCGAAGTAATTACTTTTTAAAATGCAGGTGGATATTTTTAGAGAACTGTTCTGGAGAGTAGTTAGTTGTTCCCTGGGGGGGGGGGGGGATAGGGAGGTTTAGACAGTCGGAACGCAGCGCTGTCAAACACTGCTGTAATTTTCTGTGTCAATGTTCATTTGACCAAAACCCCCTCTCACTAGTCTTCGGTTTTTACCTTTTCCTAACCCAGCAACAGCAATAAATAAGTGCCAATTTTTATTTTAAATTAAAAAGTTACAAGTATACTGGCATATCCCCTATAAAAATCAGATCAATCGAAGTTGCTTATGAGGTAAAACGTGAATTACGACATCAAATCGTTTTTCCGTCGGAAAGCACTTAATTAAAAATACCTTGTTTTAAAACTTAGTCTTTCTATTTTCAGTGAAGTTCAATGAATTCCCATAAAACTATAAAATTTAAATTTGTAAGAAATTTTTATTACCAACATTTCTTTAAACAAATTTTGCTCAACATTCTCTCCAAAATTTACGTGTGTTTTTTTGTACGCGATTTTGCTCGAACATTTCTTTGAACATTTTGCTCAAGAGGCTCGTGTAAATGTTTGTCGGCATTTCAACATCAAAGGAAAGTTTGTCTGTGTAAATGCGCCTTAATGTTTTGATCTAAATCGAAAGACGAATTTTGCAATAAATGTGAAATTGGTTACAAAAGAATCAATACTGAAAATCGTGTCCCAATTTTTTATAACTACCGAATATTTTAAATAATATTACAAACATCTATAAATTTATCAATTTTTTACCTTCCTTATATAGGGTGGGTCAAAAAATCTTGAACACTTTTAAATTTGCTATAACTTTGATCGAATAGCTCGATTTCAAATTTTTTAAACTTTTTTGAAAGACAAGACATGAGACTTTTCCGATCCGGTTCAAAATTTGACATTTCGCACAAATCCAAGATGGAATATCTGGAGAAAATCTAAGTCATTGCGACAAAAGCCTTATGTATGCTTTCTATAACAAGGTATTACTTAATTAAATCGGTTGAGAGATAAGAAAACTATAAACCTCTGAAATAAGTGGTTTTGGACTCGACATTGTCATTTGAAAAAAAATTGCAGTTTTTGCATTTGCTTTAACTTTTGATCGGATTACTTGATTTTAAACATTTTTACATTTTTGGGTAAACAAAGCTTGCGGCTTTGACATTTTTCGAACATCCAAGATGGCGGACAGCTTTAACCATTGGGTAATTTCACTCCCCTAAAAAAGTAACAAAAAAAAATCAAGGCCATTTGACCTCCCATCTCTGATAGATATATGGAGGTATCACTTGCTTAAATCAGTTAAGAAGTAAACAAGTTAGTTTCATCATTTCCAGCGTTTTCAATAAAAATTGTGTGTGTGTAATAAAATTTTAAAAATTGCTGTGGTTTTAAACTACTGATTTTTTAGCTAGAGTGGCATGTATTGGTTATTTGGCCCAGCCTAAGCTTTTTTTTGCACACTTATACTTTTAAATAAAAATAACCATTAGTTAATGTATAATAATTTAGATCGCGCTACTCAGATTTTCTAAGCTGATCCCCATGTGTTCTTAAGACAGTAGGCAAATCGTTACGCCATTTATTAAAAGCATTGGTAATGTTTCTTTGGAGCAAACTTCGATGGGCCTCTGTGATGCCTTGACACAGTTCGTTAATCTCCTCAATAATGGCTGTCTACCAGATTCAAATCGGGGATGTTAGCAGGCCACTCAATGGTCCTAATAAAATCTGCGACATTGTCCTACATGCAGAAACAGGCAAATTTTAAGCAAAGGGGCATTTAGTTTATGTCACTATCCTTGATTATCAATTTTTAATTTCTTAACCGATTTAATTTAGTGATAACTTCATATATGCAGCAGGGAGTGAACTTTTGTCGCATTAATTTAGATTTTGTTTAGTATAGGTGCCCAACATAATTTGTTTTCGGAGAAGAGGAGGGGGGGGGGGGTGAAAATTACCCATTATTTAAAAATGTCCGCCATCATGGATTTTTGAGAATTGTCAAATTTTGAACCACAACTTAAAAGCCTTAAGTCTTGTACTTCTACCTAAAGTTACAGCAAACAACTCCACTCAATATAAAAGCCCGTATTGTTTTTATTTCTTAACCGATTTAATTAAGTAATGCCTTGGTATAGAGAGAATATATAAGGCTTTTGTCGCAATGACTTAGATTTTCTCCAATGCCGCACATATTTTTTTTGCAGTGAGGGTGAAAATTTCCCGTTATTTAAAACGGTCCGCCATCTTGAATTTTTAGGAAATGTCAAATTTTGGACCGGATCGAAAAAGTCTCATTTCTTGTCTTTCCAAAAAGTCAAAACATTTTAAAATCGACCAATTCGATCAAAAGTTATAGCAAATTCAAAACTGTGCAAGATTTTTTGGCCCACCCTTTATATTTTATAGCGCAAATCCGCAACTGTTTATTTTATGACCATATCATTACTTTGTATGCAATATAAATATGATTCATAAAGATAACAATATATAAAAAAACGAATTTATACAAAAAGCACCTTCAAACAAAAGTTATAGTTTGAGTTGCTTCCAAAGAATTCAAATAGTTAAAATATGGTAGAGAGCAAACTATTTAAAATGGTCAAGGTAGAGGTGGATACAAAATAGTCAATTAGTAGAAGATAAATAATACATGAACAAGATTAAGGAACAGAAATAAACATTCACAACCTTCAGTAATTTACCTGAACTAAAAGATATATTTCAAACCTTTTTAAAGCAGGTTATATCTTGATTATTTAAATTATAAACACACCATTTTGGCGGTTTTACATTTGAAAAATAATGTAGAATTTTTCTTTTTCTTGGTAAGCTAAATAATAAAGAGAATGGAGATTTTTCCAATAATACTAAACACTGCCTAGGATTCAGATAATAAAAGCTTCAGCAAAATCAGTAGCCTATATGCAGAAAAAAATCTTAGGGAGAGGCCAAGAGGCTTAATCTCAAAAACTGTCCTTGCTTTTGTATTTGATATAAATTTTTGAAATTAATACAAGGAAGAACAGATTGCAAAATAAAAACTCCTCGTTGTTCAAATAGAGGTTCTAGACATAAATATGGTTAACCGAAAAAAAAAACTATTAAAATCTAAACTAAATCAGAAAAGTGCCAGAGTAATCTTGGAATGACCAGAAATAATAGGAAAGACGTGACAAAAAAATCTAAAAAAAATCAACTAAAATTTGTTTGTTAATACCAACAGATTGTCAACATTTTTTAATTTGAGTGGTCCAAAAAATTTTTTGTGGTTTTATACGGTAAAAGATCTTTCTAGTCGCTATAGGTAAACCGGTAGATACTAATAAACAACACACTTAAAACGTTCGCGAAAGAATAAGCCGATTAAAAAATAACAATATGTAATTAACAATTAAATCTGATTCGTGGATGGCTACGACCTCGACAAAAATGTATTTACAGTAGCCGGTCGCCATAAACTATTTCTAGAGTGAATTACTTAACGAGAAAAACAAACCCGAGCCTAACCGGCTACGGAAAATGTCAAGTGCAGGAAATAAACGCAGAACTAACCTCAATATATTCTCGGTTGAAATTTTGTTTGAAACACACAGAAAGCGACCGGCGAAACGAGTTGCTGACCAAACGGCTTTTTCGCGCAACTTTTGAAATGTATGCCAAGCCAAACAATATAAGCGAGTGGGTTGAAAACTTTGCTAACGAAGTGGAGTGCATCCCACATGTGGTTTTAAATTTAAGCTCTATTGGTAACAGCGAAGAATGAGCCGACATTATATATAATTGCTGTCTTGAGGGATGACTGTCAGTCGGGCAAAGCTGCAGAACCTCAAGAGGTTGCACTCCAAGGGGAAAAATAACACTGCAAGGAGTTGTCACTACAAAGGGTATTGGTAACAGTGAAGAAGGAATTTGAACTTACCTGACATTTATTGCTTTTATAAGGGATGACTGTCGGTCGGGCAAGTGAGCAGAAGCTCAAGAAGTTGCACTGCAAGGGTTGACACTGCAAGGGGTTGCGCGGCAACGAATTGCACTATTCGTAGTTGCAACCGATTCTCGAAAGTTTTTAATGCCAACGTCGATACGCGGGTAAAACAAGGGTATGTACGCGGCTCACTTGAAAAACCGACTGATATTGGTTAAGTTCACTTTATACCGACACCAGCCTGCCTCGCGCGGACTGTACACAGATCGTATCCTACACTACAAACTTGGAATATACAGAGTACATCGAAACTTTTTAACCGGGGCTTTGACTAGTGAATTGTTCCATTAAAGTATCGTTGATATAAGACAGTCTTTTGGTTTGGTTATAGTGTTAGTTATAGTTTTGGTTTTAAAAATTGCTCACTGTTCCTACTCGTCTTTGTTATAGTCAGAACCACTACTGAAGAAATTTAATTTGTTTTTAATTTGCTAGTATAAAAATTTCAAAAATATCAGCCTATGCTTAGAATAAACTCAGAAGTGCACGGCATATGCGAACTTTTATTGTTATAGTAATAGTCGCAACTTTAGCTACAGAGGCTGAAAGTTCCCCTAAACTTTTCATTTGGACTGTGCCTAAACCTATGACAAAGCATAATGAAAAGCATTGCATGAACACACGAAACGGCGATTTCACCTTTTTTATGGTTGAGACTAACAAGTCAACAGTAAGGCTGCTAAACATCCCGATTTAGGCAGGAGCCTTTTTAATTCCCTCCCGCTTTTTAAATTAAGCCATAAAACTCCCGATTTTCATTTAAACCTCCTGAATAATCCAGAATTCATAAAATTGTTAAACGTACACAAATTATTCACAGCTCGGCATAAAAATATCGATACATGCGTTTAATGTCTCTAGCATGGAGGAAAGAAAGAAATCCTCTTAACATGGAAACATTGGAGTTACAGTTAATGATTAAATATAACTTTGTTAAATTTTTGAAGAAAGATGGAAAGAGTCTTCAGAATAGAGTAGGGAACAGCTAAAAATATCTGTAGATTAGCTCAAAATAGGGATGTCTCTTTTATTATTATTTTTTGTAAACATACATAGTACTATTACATGTATGCCGGTGTTGTATTTGTATTTTATTGTATACTTTTGTAGAGTTATCCATGTTTCACGGTCTGACTTTTTATTTCAATAAAGCCAAAAAAAATAATTTGCGCCCTTTTCTTTCACAAAATTCAAACCTTCCGCTTTTTATTTTTGAAAATCTTGGGAGCCCTAGTCAACAGTAACATTCTAAATCATATAAAGTTAAAGCCACGAAAAATGTTCATGCAATGTTTTTAATTATGCTTTGGAAAATAGGCAACTTTTCAAATTTCTCCCACTTCTGTCGACAGGAATTAAATTAACATCACCCTAAATTTTCAAAATTTGTATACTGGCAAAATAAAAACCAAATTTTGTGGAAGAATAATAGGTAGGTACTGTGATACAAAATGAACTGATTTTTTTTATTGTATTTTAGTTTTTATTGTATTTTATTTAAAACAACCTCTGTACATTTAACACTGTATATAACATAGCTTTTTGTTAACTATATGTTTTAGAGCTAAAATTGCTCCCCGGTCTGACTAATATTCCTAAAAAATTGAATGATGAAAAACTCTGTATATGCTAGACTGTTGTATATTTAAAGTTGAGCGAATTGAGCGACAGAGTCCGATCATCGCCGAAAGCCGGTTATGCTAGAACACTACTTAATACTCGCTCACAACAGATACACTTTCCGACTGAAAATACTGAAAACGCTCGAAAATTGTCACAAACCAATAATAATTTTCACATGCGGCAAGACCGCCACACGTTTAAAAATAAACGACATTGATCGCAAATTAGAATGTGGCAAAGAAAATCTTATTACAACATTTATTACTTGACAAACTAGTTAAAGAGATCAAAAACGAAAAAGATATTGGCTATGTCGTGATTTGACAATTAGAACTCATCAATCTGTGAAGAAAATTTTTTCAATACAGTTCTTTATTTCCACAATAAAAGTCCAAATATCCATTGTGTTAGGAATTCTAACTTTGATTCAAACAGATTAATAGATATAACCTAACCTAAAACAAGACCTAAAATCTAAATTCAACTACGACCTAACCACTGATAAAATAATACCTTGGACTCGCATAAGCTTTACATATTTAATAGAAAATTGTTCTGTGGGAGAAATTATACTTTATGAGAGTTAATGTGGTTTTTTTCGCAGGGATGCTAAAACTTATTTGGGTAATAATTAAGTTAAATTTAAGATCACAGACTTCGTTGTTCCTATTCCTGAAATGTAAGAACAACTAAATAGTTGTTCGAAGTATTTAATAATGTTTATGGAAGAATAATATTTTTGCATTTAGGATATTCTTTAAGTATAGGGCTATTCTTAAATACAGAATACCATTTTACTAATAATCACCTTTTGATAATCGTGAAGATAAAAGTAAAACAAGCTTTTGCTTCACAAGCTAAAATTGCTTCACAAGCTAAAACAAGAGCACTTGACAATAAGGACAAGTCAATAAATAAAAACAAAAATCCTTTCATTACTGTTCTATATTTCCACTATAAAAATTCAATTTTCAATTTTGCAACCATCAACTTTTAATAATTTGATGAAAAATGCTAACCTTTTCCAAATAAAAGTTCAGAGGCAAAATATTGACACTAGTGTCAAAGAGCCCAAAATATAAGTCATGACCAACAATAAATTCAATATTCAAAATTCCCTTAGATTAAACTCGCAGACTCATCACTCAGAGGATCATCATAGCAATTCAATGAGGTAATGCTGCTTCGGCAATGGGAATCATCCAGGAGGACAAAGCTTGGATAAAATTTTAACGCTATCTGCCGCAGATTTGCAGTGCGGACTGCCGGATTAGGAGCTTTCGAAAGCATATAAAGAGCACAAAAATCGCATGCGGGGGGTGTGGCTCGTCGTCGAGCTAGCCCCCCCCCCCATTTTCAATTTAAAAAAATACTTTCTGATTGAGCACAAAGAATGTTTTTTTTTCGAATCGGTCAAATGGGGGGGGGGGGGGGTGCAGCTCGACGGACCTGCATAAAACGTGGCAATTCTTTGGTAAACGGAAGCAAGTCATGTTTTTGTTGTTTCTTTCTTATACTTTCCGTGAGAAAAAATTGCAAAAATAAACCAAAAAAAAGTAAGTACTAAGGCAGATACCTCGTAGTTAGTTTGGGAAATTAACATTAAACATTTTAAAAGCAGTAAAACAAAACTTACAAAAAAATAATTATGGTTAGAATTTAAATATTTTTAATATTAATTTTTGACAAAAATTTTTGGTAACCAAAGGTAATGGTTTGTTTTTTTAAGCTGGTGATGCTATATTCAGTCAGGAATTAGCCGCAATTTTAAATTTTGTGCTTTTTTTTATAAATATTGGTATGAAATATTTTTCCCAAATTGAATTAAAAAAGCTTATGTTTGAAGATGACACTACCACAGAAAATATGGCTTTAGAATCGAAACGTGAGGCGGAAACAACAAGTAGATCCATTTCAACATCCGTTTATCTCGAAAATCGCTTACCCTCCTTTGGCACAGATGACTTAGAGAGAATTCAGAAATATTTGCCATGAAAAAAGAGTAATAAAATTTGTTTAGAAAATTTTTATGAAGATTGAGAAGACTCTGTAAAAAATGATTTAATGATTTAATTATTAAAGCAGTTCCAGCGCAGCTGAAAAGGAGATTACCGAAGAAGTGGACCAAGAAATCAAATATATAAATCAATAAAACTTACAAGGGCTATATTTTCTACAATTAGAAAGATATCAAAAAAATAAAAAATACCGTTTTTATAAGACCAGGGAGGAATACAACCGACGCATTTTCCAAACCCCTTGCTTGCCAAGATTTTTAAGTGACGGGGGTGGGGCTTAAGGACAAAAGTGAGAGAAACCGATTTAAACCGAAGATTTGGACCAATGAGATGCATAGTAGCGAGAGAATTTGAGTCCCTGGGAGCAAATTTTCTCGCGATTCAAGAATAGCCCCACAGGAGGACAAAGGCTGGGAAAAAATTTGTTGTATTTGCGAGGCAGTATAATATGGAAACTTCGAAGGCTTGTGAGGTTTGGTGTTACATTTACGTCATAAATAGACCACAGGTGGCCTACTTGAAAAGCCTACAGGGCGCCCCTCTGCTGTTACTACTACAATAACCACTTTTTAAGAAATTAACAATGGAGTACATACTGGTCGGACGAATCTCCAATAATAACATTTTGAACTGCCGAAGAAATTACTAGTGCCCATGTAACATTGTGTAGATATAACTGGTGTGCCCCCATCAAATAAATTCTTTGTTTTGGATAATAATTATAATAACAAGACCAATTATGTATATTTATGCAAAACCACGCGAAGACAATTGAATCTTGAAGACGTAAAACTCGAAACGTTCAATTTGGCTATTGTTCTATGAAGAATTATTACCAATAATACGATTCATTGAAATATATGAATTTTTCTATTTAGAATGAGTTTACCACAAGCCAGACTAAACAGTAGCTAGTTTTAACAATAAAGATTATTTAAAATCGCTGATAACATTTTTTTAGTCGAATTTTGGTATATGCAAAGGGCGAAAAAAGTGTCCGTTTAAAAATGTAAGTTACAAATTTGATGATTTCTTTTTAGTTTTAACTTTTGTGCATTTAAAGTGTGTTTATTCCTTTTACTTTAAAATAAATCTCTTAAATTTAGTTCCTTACGAAGTTATTTTTAACACCAATAAAACAAATACAGATTTACACTTTGTAAATTACTTATAACAGCTCTTCCAAGAATGAATGGAGAAGCTAGTAGATATATTAATATATACGTCTTTGACAAAAAAGGAACTGTGCCAATACACCAAAGGATTGAAACGGTCCATTTCCAAAACGATCAATATACTTTTACATTTACAAGTTCCAAAGAATCATTTCCTACAACCTAAACTCATAAAGGCCTCTTTAAGTTTTGACAGTAAAATTTTAACTGCATGGGCATTACATTTTAAGTGAAATTAAAAAATAAATACATTAGGATTTATGCTTAAGTGATTTCATATGTATTTGTTAATTTTTTTCTATAATAAATAAAACACCAAAAGTAATTGGGCAACATCTACAATCAAGATTTTAACAATAGGTGTTACTGTTGAGGTACAGGGTCGTTCATTAAAAAAAGGGGGTAACCCTTTTTCTCTGTTATTATGCATTTTACAAAAAATAGTTTTTAACAAAAGTTGCATATCTTTTAGTAAAATATAAAATTATATTTAGTTTGATTGGTGGGTTAGGGTCAAAATTGAAAAAACACAAATTATTTTATCGCCAACGTTTTGGCACCATTTATTAGGCCATCTTCAGGGCTTTACAAAAAATATAAGTTTTTCTTTCCATCGAGACAAAAATTTAAATTAATTGTACAAATATTAAAATACAAGAACAAAAATAGTTACGGAGTTATGTACATTATGAAGGTTGAATACGGTTGAATATTAATAACTTACCGAACTTTTTTGGTTTTCTTGTCAATAACAAAAAACCTAAAACTAACAAAATACACAGACATTTTAAAAAACAAACCACAATTAAAAAATAAACTTTTTAATTTTAATTTAATAAAATTATTTTGTTTTGGACAATTACTGACTAGCGTTTAAAAATGTGGATTGTACCAGTGGCGGTCCCAGCCATTTGAAAAGGGGGGGGGCGGATTCGATACGAAAAAAAACTAGACAATGAAAACTTAGTAACTACAAGCGCGAATTTGGCCTCAAATCTAAAGGGGGGGGGGGGTACTCAGATTTTAAGTTGTTTATTTCATACATTTTTTATTTTAAAAAATGTTTAAATGCCCCGAAAATTTGAGAAAATTACATTAAAAATGCAATTTTTAAGTCAAATTAAACTAAAATCGTAAATATCAACGTATCATAGCGCGCAGGCTAAAATTTTTAAGAAAATTGCACTGAAAAATGCATTTTTTGATTTAAAATTAAAATAAAATTGTAAATATATCAATGGTTTCAAAACGCAGTAGGCGAAAATTTTTAAGAAAGTAACACTACAAATGCCATTGTTAACACAAAATTAAACTAATACCATGCATATCAAAGGTGTTATAGCGCCAAAATTTATGCCCTACTTTTGATTTTCTAAATATTTTCGTACCCTGAAATCCGCGCTTAAGTAACTACATGTAATATTTTCAGTTATAAAAAACAGAAATAACAAACAAACCACAAACAAAACCTAATAGCTAAATACTTTTTTCTTTAGATAGAAAAAGAGGTTTTTAAGTTGAAACATTACCTTTTACTCGCTCAATGTCAATTTCAATATGTCTTTTGATATGCCCGTCAGACGAATTTCCGTCATAGTGTTTTAACTACTTATATTTTCAATGTTCTGAGGCAGGAGAAGCTTCTTTCTGACAAAGCATTACTTACTGACAAACATCCAAGGATGTTTCTATCAACGAAAAAATATCGCCGCATTTGTTTATTGCCTCGAAAACGTAATCATATATGTTTTGATTTAAGCTTTTGCCTACTTCTGACCAATATTGTTTCCAAATACTGACTTCTCCCTATAAAAGTTCAAGAATTTGTGTTTTGTATTAATCAAACAGTTTATACTATTTGGATTTTGGCTTCACGTTATATAAAACTTGGTATGAATACGTTCAGGTCAAAAATATGTAAGAGTTTCGTTATTGAACCTTGATTTTATGTTTGAAATGATTTTGTCTAAAACTTTTTTATAAATTGAAACTCTACAAGAGTTTTCTGTTTTCGCCTGTTTCAAACTGTCCCAAAATACTGTGGAGAGATTCTAGAATGTCTTTAAAGAAACGTCCTGCAATTTCTCGTTTTTTCTCCAAAGACTTCTGGGTACCGATTCTGGAAGTCATAGGAAGTGATCGTTCGCCTGAGAGAAGAAAAGTAGTTTCAACCAATAAACGCGCTTAAAAGCAGTGACGAGACGATCGAATAATTACCAAACTATTATGGGCACGCGCAGAGCTGCCTCGAACAACAATTTTTGAGCGAAGCCGTTCTCTCGACTAGACCCAGTAGTTGGGAGTTGAAAGCTCGTGTGAAAAACGTCACTCGTATTATTTCAGAGCCCGCTATTGGACGAAACCATCACGTGACCGAATTCGCCAATGCGCATGCTACGGCAAACTTGACCATCTTTTAGAGTAGGACTCGCACAGTGGTCGATTTTTGTAAAAACGCGGATATTAAAAAAACACTTCCACATTGTAATTTAATCGTATAAAATATTTAGTTTTAATAAATAGATAAATTTATTCTTATTTAGCTAATACACAGGATGATCGTGTGAATTTTCACATTTGTCTTAAAACATTTTTAAGAGGTAATAGATATATATTTATTAATTAGGTAAATTTGTGATGGTGGTGTGAGGGGGTATCTACGAAGGACATGTAGATTGAAAGACGATTGGAGCTTGAATGGGTTTTATTTAGACAAAAATGTTGGGATGTCAAATACAGTTTGAATATAGCACTGATGGTCACGTGACTATTTAAAAGTGTCCAGTCACGTAACAATTTTGGTTACAGTTAAAGTTACATGATATTTTAATTGTAAGCTCACTTCTCAAAATTAAACTAAAAATGTTAGTTTAGAACCATCAAATTTACTTTAAAGTAATTGACACAATATATAAATGTTACAGTATACTAGAATATTTTGATGTATATAGGGTATATTAAAAAGAATTCCAACCGAAACTTTCAAAGGAAACACCCAGTATATTATTGCATTTTTGCATTCTGTTTTGAAATTCTAAGCATTTTTATATAACGTACCCGTAAAGTTTATTCTTTGGCCAACTATTCGCCTAGTATCTGGACAACCATATAGGGGCAAATTTAGATACATTTTGAATTTTTAAATTTTTCCATTTATGTCCGCGTTTTCCGGAAAATCGACCACCGTGCGTCGTTCGAATGACTTTTGTGTGATTGATCACTTCTCAGGGTATGATCGTTCTATTACGCTCAGAATAGGGCCTCAGGGATTTACCACCAGCATCTTTGTCATCTACTTTTTTCTGGAGGACCGCCACTGATTGTACGGTACTATTTTTGGTATGGTTGAAACGTACCTACACGGATATTAGAGATTGAAATCTTGTTATTTTTTGTTGAAACCATTTTTTTTTATAGTTACAATAATAGAAAATTTCTATATGCACAACAAAGTCAAACAATTGAGCAGACCCGGAACCGAAATCCTATCTTATAATTAAAGATCAAATCAAAAAACAATAAAATTATATTCCTAACTATTAAACTTATAGGAAAATTACCAAAATGAAATGTTTAAAGAAATACGCATGTGTGTGTACGTGTTGTTGTGAGTGCAAAAGCACGAATTGTTGGAAAACTACCAAATTGGAGTGCGTGGAGGAGTATGTATGTTTGTGTGTATTCAAGAGCAAAAAATGTTTTTTATTTTAGTTTAACTTTTATAAATTAATATAGGAAATGATACAAAAATGGGTTATGGATAAATTCATGTTTAAAAATGTAAGAGTGAATGGTAAGGTGGATGAATGAAGTTATTAGAGGTTTTGGGAAATCATTCATAAGATTGTAGAATCTTCTTCTTCAAATGCCATGCTCTCTTCGAACGTTGGCTATCATCAGCGCAATCTGCACCCTGTCCACTGCTTTTCGGAAAAGTGTCGTAGTACTAACACCATACCATTGTCTAAGATTTTTAAGCCATGATATCCGTCTACGACCCGGACCTCTTCTGCCTTCAATTTTGCTCATTATCAATTTTAAGAGTTTATATTTGTCATTTCTCAAAATATGGCCAGAATATTCAAGTTTTCGTTTTTTTATGGTAAATAAAACTTCAAGCTCTTTATTTATTCTAAGCAGAACATCCACATTAGTTACTTGGTCCATCCAAGATATCCTTAATATTCTACGATAACACCACATCTCGAATGCCTCCAACTTTTTGCACATGGCCTCAGTCAGTGTCTATGCTTCCATGCCATAATATAAGATGCTAAAAACATAACACCGAAGCACACGAATTCGGAAAGTGGTATTAAAATCGCGACTACACAACACTGGTTACATTTTGATAAAAGATGATCTGACCTGTTCAATTCTTGCACGAACTTCTTGCAACCTAAGTATTTGTATGAATCCACGCGTTCGACTTGCTGCCCATTTACTTCTAACATGCCCCGGATGTTCTTTTCCTTGGATATGATCATCCATTTTGTTTTTTCAACATTTAAGTTAAGCCCGAATTGCGAACTTTTGGCAGCAATTTGATTCGACAACTCTTGTAGGCCTTCCAGCGTGTCTGCTATTATGACAGTGTCGTCGGCATATCGTATGATGTTGATTTTTATACCGTTTATGGTCAAACCCTCTTCGCAGTTATGAAGTGCATTCTCTATTATTTTGTTACTATAGATATTAAACAACAGCGGAGACAATATACAACCTTGGCGTACTCCTCTTCTTATTTGAACCTCTTCGGACAATTGGCCATCAACCTTTATTTGAGCAGTCTGATTCCAGTATAGATTAGCGATTATTTTTAGATCTCGGTCATCTAGACCAACTTCTTTTAGCGATTCTATGAGCTTTTCGTGTTGGACTCAATCAAATGCCTTCTCATAATCTATGAAATAGGCATATACTGGCACCGACACATCTCTAGACCGCTGAACTAAGACTTGAATGCCAAACAAGGACTCTCTTGTCCCGAACCCACCACGAAATCCAAACTGCGTGTCACCCATAAAAGATTCGCATTTCCCATAAATTCTTTTGTGGACAATCTTTAGAAATATTTTTAACATATGGCTCATTAGGCTGATTAGGCGATAATCACTACACGTCTTTGCTGAATGTTTTTTAGGCAGCGTAACAAAGGTTGACTTTAGCCAGTCAGCAGGGATTTTACCGCTACGATAAATCAAGTTAAAAAGTTTGACCAGCGTATTTAGCGAATTTTCGTTTTTTATTAGCTTTAAAACCTCAATGTATACTTCGTCTTGCCTCACCTCTTTTCTGTTTTTAGCTGAAAATATTGCGTGTTTTACTTCCTCTGGTGTTATATCTATGCCTTGGTTTGAGAATTCTTCTGGCTGTTCGGATCGGTTATCGGTAAAGAGATGTTCTATGTAGCTACTTCATTCTTTTAATTTTTCTTTGGTATCCGGTGTGATTTTGCCTTTATTGTCTACAAGGATTCCAGCTTGTCTTTTATTAAATAATCCGGCCGCTTCCTTTATGTGTTTGTGTAAATTGAAAGTGTCATGTTTAGCATCTAGATCTTTTATTTCTTGACATTGCTGTGTTATCCAGTCTTGTTTTGCTGACCTTATCTTGTTTTTTATTGCTCTATTGATTTCTTGATACTGATCGCTGCCCTTTTTTACTGCGTCTTTTATCCACCAACTCCAGGATTTCATCGGTCATCCAAACTTTCTTTTTATTTCTTATTTCATCCTTGCCTAAGAGTGTTGTGCTTTCGATTATGGCATTTTTAACCTTTGTCCAGACCATTTCTGCATCTTGTTCTGTAGACTCATTAATATCTTTAAGCTTTTTGTTAAGTTCGACTTTAAGTTTAGTTGCTATCATGTTATCTTGAAGTTTGTCCAACCTGGGTCTTGGTTTGTAATTTGGAGGATGATTTTTCTTGAGGGTAAATTTAATTTTCGCCACAACTGGATTGTGATCCGAGCCTACGTCTGCACCAGGATAAGTTTTTGCAGATTTAATAGTGTTTCTAAATTGTTTATTAATTAACATAAAGTCTATCTGGTTTCTAATGATATTCTCAGGAGTGTCAGATTTGGAAGTCCAAGTATAAAGGCGTCTAGCTGGAAGTTTAAAGAAAGTATTTGTCACGATAAAATCCCTTTCCTGACAGAACTGTAAAAGGCGATCTTCACGTTCATTTGATGTACCAAGACTGTATCTCCCAACAATGTCTTCTCTTGGGGCGTTTCCAAGTTTTGCGTTGAAGTATCCCATAACAATGGTGATTTCTGTCTTTTTTGTAAAATTAAGGGCAGTGTGAACTTGGTCGTAGAATGCCTCTACGTCATCATCTGAATATTTATTGGTTGGAGCGTATACTTGAATAATATTGACATTGAAAGGCTTAGAGTTTAGCTGAAGAAATATGACTCGATCCGGCACAGGGACAAAAGAGATAACGGATTTTTGAATTTTTTTATTCAAAATGATTGCGACACCGTTATAGTGGTTTTGTCCGTCATTGCCTGCGTAGTAGACATGGTAGTCGTCTATCTGGCATTTACCTGAGTTAGGCCATCTAACCTCGATAACTCCCAAGATCTCTATGTCCAATCGTTTCATTTCTCTGATGACATTGTGGACTTTTCCAGCCTGAAACATACTTTGTACGTTCTTCTTCTTCATGACTGGTCCGGAGATTCTTAGCACCCTCTGGTCACTTAAGACCTGCCAGTCATGATGATGATATTTTCTGGGGACGGTAATGAGGTGGTTTCCCGTTGCCTTCCTCATCGCAGCATTAAAACCGTTAAAACAATCCTTGTCGCGCCTTTAACTATGTAATTTGTTGCCGTTTTTCTTTCCATATCTAGAAGTACGCCGAACAATTACTTTTAGTGTTACTGCTTCCCAACACTAATTTTCTCGCCATATCTGGCTACCCTCACATAGTTTGGCCTTCAGGTTGATGCAGTTACCGGGGTGTGGCACGTGGAGCCATATGTGAGAGCTGACCGCCCTGTGAGGACCAATTGTTCAAAACCATCTCCAGTCTATGACTCTCAATTCAACCATTTTAAACAAGAGATACTACTTCTACAGCGCAGCCCATACAACATAGAATGCCGAGCTGAAACCTTCCACATCCCTTTTGGTATTCACTGATGGATATCTATGGAAGCATATGGATCCGCACATTTTCCTCTTTTCCTCAATTTCTTGACAACCTATTATTTTCGTTTCATTAAAGTCAAAAGTACATCGAGTTTGTCTGAAATGTTCTACTAGAGCTGAGGGATTTTCAACGTCGAGTTTTTTTGAGTTTCTGATATGTTCATTAAGACATGTTTTTAGGTTTCGGCACGTTTCTCCTACATAGGAAAGATTACAATTTTTGCATGGGATTTGGTAAATAACGCAAGTACAAAGCTCTTTAGGCGTTTTTGTTTTTACTTTGCTGTAAAAGTGTTTTGAAATGGTGTTTTCGTTCTTGAATGCTCCTAAATGCTTCAATGCTATCAATGTCCAATTAAACATGTCAAATTATATATATATGTCAAGTTTGTTATTTTATATTAAATAGTATATTACTTTTTTTAAATTCTATTACTTTTGCTGCTGCAAAGTAAATAAATACGGTGACTTTCTCATCAATGTTTTGCATATTTGCAAATCAATGAACCATGTCCTTAGGAACAATATAGTTGTATAGGTATAACTTTCATATGTCAAAAAGTGTTGACTTTAGCACATACACGTTATATACATTTTTGAAATTAGCAAAAGTAATATTGAAAAGAAGAAAGTTGATTTCAAAATTTGACATATGCGATGATAGCTGTCAAATTTGTTATACATAATTTTATATTTTACTAAAAGTTACGCAACTTTTGTAAGACTATTTTTTGTAAAATGCATAATAAGAGAGAAAAGGGGGGAGGGGGACAATATTTGTAATGGATAACCCTGTAAAACTAAAAGTTCCTGTAATACTATCAAATTTATTATGATTATTTTCACATGTCACTTCAATTGTTATATATAATTTTTCGTCCTCAATATAAACACCTAATGCTATTGTTATTCCTGCTAAAACATCGTTGAATATATTAGCGTTAAATACTTCTTTGCGGAAATCATTTACAGTAAATGTTAAAGCGTAGGTGCAGCACGCTTCAAGGAAGATAGGCTCATTTTAATCCATCCATCATAGCGCACCTTAAGGAAGGTTCTATCTGGTTTTTTAAACTTATCTCCCCTTAAGGTGTTGACAAATTCGTGCAACATCATTTTTAAAGTAATCTTTGATTTGAGAATATCATCAGAGATCCAAGCCGTTTATTATGCAGACCCTATTGTTGATTTACGAACAATATGTTGTACTAAAAGTGATCAGAAATTGTTTAAAAATGTCGAAAAGTAAATTCTTTTAGTTTTTCGATGTTTTAAATTTATTATTAGTGTCTTTTTAGTTATCATTCCGTTTTTTTAACGTAATATTATCAATAACATAAATTTATCGAGTCAACATAGCCAAACTTCCTAAAATGGGCCCATCGCTTTTATTATTATGATATCAGAATGCTAAAAATTATTTTCTACTTTTTAGTGCACTTTATATTTTATAAAAGCTTGTATTTGAAAAGTATTTTTTGAAGACCACGGAGAGAAACGTGGGTAAAAAATGAAAATATATCTTTATTTTTATCGAAGAGGCTATTGATGTATAGTAATAGTATTATGTAATTATGTTCTAATGTTCTAAGCCGCCGAAGGCTTCGAAAATTACAACAGCAAATAACAGATAAATCGGCGGAAAAGGTTTTCAACCGCTGGATAGTACCATTGGTAGAGCGCTAGACTGGTCTTCTAAAGGTTCTGGGTTCAAATCCCGGTCGAGGCAATTTTTTTTTTCGAGTTACAACCTATCCTTCTCGTCCTTTACACCATAAAACTTTTTTCTGCATAGATATCAGTGACTGACAGTGCCATATGTGTTTATAAACAGATACGCGAGGCGCTATCTCAAAGCCATATAAAGACTAAATACCGCAAAGAACTATTTAGTTTGTTGCATCAACACACTAAATATATTATTGACAATAAAACTGTATTGTTGTGTAAACTTGCTAATATTAGAAATCGATAACAAATCATATACATTGTGTGCTTATGATATTTTGATGTTAATAAAATGGAGACGAAGTGTGACTTAAACTTTAGAAGCCAGGAAAAATTTATATTATAATATTATTATTTTATGTCCATAATAATAGGCCTAATGTACTAGAATAAGGCAATAAAAGTAGATATACTTTATGGGCAACTCTCGAAGTTGTAACTCGCAGCAAAATTAGGTTGGCATTCGAAAAAACCGACGAACTGCCCCGACAAGGCTCGGCAATGGCGAGATTGCTAAAGCAAGAGACAAGCGATCTGGAAAACAGTGGGTCACCGAGAGAACCAAAAGACATAATTTCCCGGTCAAAAACAGGCCAAAGAGCTCATTAAGAAACACTCGCCTAAATTGATTAACTGCAGAACTTCTAACCCAAGACAGGAAGACCATCAGACATATAGCTAGACCCCTAACTCAATCAATCAAAATATACTTTATTGTCAAAAACTAAATTTCATTGACAAAGCATGAGTACCTTAAGTTCTACAAATACCTAAATACTTATAAAAAAAATTTAAACAAAAAAAGTAATTTTACAATAAAAATCTTACATTTCAAAATTGTACGTCAAAAATATTATTTCCTACATTAAAAATTGTAAAACTTCACACTTAATAAGACATAAATAAATATATATATAATACTTTATAATTTTTCAATAAAGAACTCATTGATATTTTATATATTATCATACACCGACCAAAATACCTATGTAATTTTCTTAAAATGAGTCGTGTAACTAAAAATTGTGTAGACTTGATACAATAAAATGTAATTTTGTTACACAATTTTCTGATTAGTTACAATTTGAGTAAAAAAAATTCGAAAATGTTTTCCGTGTATAGAAACGTTTTAACTTGCCCTCTTATTTGCTTGAAGCAAACGGGCAAGTGATGAAATTTGTTTACTTTTCTAAATAATTGAATTCTGGGCTAATGCAGACTTCGGATGTTGTCCAGTTATGTAAGGTCTTGGATTTGGCTACTCAGCATAATGTTTTTATGCATAAGACATACCGTTTCCAGAAAAGATAAGCAACACACTGTAAGTAGTTTATGTTGTATAAATAGTGGTTTGCAACGCACTTGATATCCAACCTTACACATATATCTTATTGCTCGTTTTTGAAGAACAAATACATATTCAAACAATTTATTAGAGCAATTACCCCAAAATGCAACACCATACCGAATATCTCATCATCAATCAACGAGAAATAAAACCAAGTTCACCAGTTATTATTATTTTATTTAAATTTGTTACATGTTCAATAAACTTAAGTTGATTATCAAAATGAATGCCAAAAAATCTACAGCTTGTTTTGTTTTCGATTGTTTGCGGATCTAGAACTAAATCGTCATAAAGAAATTTAAATATCAATATGTTGGTCTTCTGGGAGTTGAACAGGTTAGAATCGCACCAGTCTTTAAGAAGTTTCAGATCTTCTGATACTATCCTTTTTAGATTTTCAACACTTATTCCTCGCCAAGATAGGGTGTCGTTATCCGCAAAAGATGTTAATTTAGTCCTTATTGGAAGCATACCTATGCCATTTAAATAAACCAAAACCAATATTGGGCCCAAAACATACCCCGGATCACGTTAGGTTTGGCAGAAGAAGCCTTATGTCACTTCTGCCGAAAAGACGAGGAAACCTCGCTCGATACAATTCCTAGGTCAGTGCGATGGTCGTGCAAGAAGGGCTTCAATAGAATGCCCTCTGCCAGGAAGCTACAACCAAGGATCACTCAAAATAATCAAAAGGACGGCATACAACTTCTTCCGCAACAACAAAACAAGGTGTAAAGGGGGAAACACATTAGATCTGCAAAGGTCAACTTTATGATGTACCACCCCAATTCAAAATCTATCTTATTTACCTACCTATTAAATGTTTACTTACTAGAGTAACGTGTTGCTACAGTTTACGATATTTATGATTGATTTCCACAAAAATATTGGTATTATCAAGGAAGTAAAAACACTATTCGACAAATTACTTAACATTGATAACCTACAAGGACCTATCATATTAAAGAGCAATATTATTGCATTCGTGCTGCAGGTTCACAAGAAAGAGCAACGAACTTCATTTTGAGTTTTTGCTGTGTCACGTCAAAAAGAAAATCTGTACAATCGACAGACTTTTTAATTATTACCTTTTGTTGCACACTGAACAATTGATGATTTCATGTTTTCTTTGTATCAAAAAACAACAGCTGAGCCAAAGAAATAATTTGTGAGTGGGATCAAACTTATGCGCCAAAAGGTTGCTCACATTTTGCCCCATTTATTTACCTATTAATGGGGCAATTGGGCTGTTTTGCCGCTCTATTACAGATACCTTTATTCTGCACGTAACGTGAATAGGGAGATTTTGGTCAGGTTTTTTGTCAGTCTGTTACCCTTACCTTTATTCTGGGCAGGCGCAGTAGCGCTCTGTCACCTTTATTAAAGGTAACCACTGGCGCTAATTAGCGTCGAATAGCTAGAACCTTTACCATTAAAAAGACTACCAACCAAACTTGATGTGAGTGTGTGGTGGAAGATTTTTAGGTTGTAAAAATTTGTTTTGTTTTACAAAAATTTTGTGTATTTGGATTTAATTTTTTGTTAATCGTGTTTATAGTAATAGTGGGGTGCCTTTTTTAGCGTTTTCTTTTATTTTGTAAACAGGTGATTAAGTACAAATAAGTTTGCAGAGGCTCGATTTCGTCTATAACTCCACCAAAGATATCTTGCAAAATCATTTGCCTGACTAAATTTATGTTGGGGTGTCCATCTCCCAGTTCTATCACTAAATTAATATTTTCCTCCATGATATATATGGTAAGAAAAGCAAATAAAAAAAGACTTGAGAAAAAAACAAAAGTCAATAAAAAAGTAAGGTTATGTTTACCGCCAGCTCTATTTTTAACCTCTTGAAGTTACCTTTATTTACGGTAACGGTAACCATAAGAGTAACGAAATTTTCCGTTAAACTACCTGACCAAAATCTCCCTATTAAAGGTGGCGCCACTGGCGCTAATTAGCGTCGAATAACGACTACCTTTACCGATTTTTAGGTTATAAAAATTTGTTTTGTTTTACAAAAATTTTGTGTATTTGTATTTTATTTTTTGTTAACCGTGTTTATAGTAGTAGCGGGGTGCCTTTTTTACCGTTTTTTTTTTTTTGGTAAACTGATGAGTAAGTACAAATAAGTTTGACGAGGCTCGATTTCTTCTATTACTCCACCAAAGATATCTTGAAAAATCATTTGCCTGACTAAATTTATGTTGGGGTGTCCGTCTCCCTAAAAGTGGGCACTTTTAGAGTGGTATACCGAACCCTTATCCATGAATGAGGTCCGGCACACCAGTTGATTTTTGGTCTGGGGGTACTACTATATCATATATGTGAAAATGGTGGGGGTTACCCTACCCCCTCTAAAACTGACCACCTTTGGATTGGTGTGCCGAGCCCTTATCCACAATTTTGAGGTACAGGATTGTCCATTTCGTATTCAGGATGAGAAAATGCACATATTATCAAAAAATGGCGAGGGTTAACAACTATCCATCATAATTTATACCTTGAAATCTTGCCCTATAAGGTGCAAATCACACTGATGATAGTCAATTACTATGTTTTCACGTGGAACTGAATACGTTTTCAATACGATTCACTTTTCGGTTTTCATGAAGCTATATGAATGCGTTTTTTGAGCTTTTGAAATGTTTCTTTGCTTTTTTAAAGGCAATAAGTTTACAGCACACCATTGGAAGTGCTAACAGCTTATTGTTGAAACAAAAGATCAAAAGATCTTGGGGGAAAAACGAAAATTCAAACTTGGATGAGTATCCCACAACGAACACACAAAGAACCAAAGCGAAAAGAGAAATGATCAGATGATGTTTCGCGCTGGGCAACCAGCGTGGGCTCATCAGTGGTTCCACTGGTCACCCTCTCCAAACATCATTCAACACCATCATATACTTTGATTTCCAAATTTGAATCACTCACAAATAGGCATCGTTCCGCACTGGCACTTATCTAAATCACCTAATACGGGGTAGTCCTGGCGTGTTAATCTTTCCAATAGGGTTACGCTCCTAAGGCGATTAAAACAAAAAGAATCTAAAACCAAAAGATTAAAAGATCTTGTTGGGGAGGGTGACCACTGGAACCACTGATGAGCCACCAGTGTGTTCCTTGTGGGATACTCATCCAAGTTTGAATTTTAATTTTTTCCACCCAAGATCTTTTGTTTTTAGCTTGATTCCAAAAAAAGCGGTATTGAACTTGAAAGGGGCCAACGAAAAAAAAGTTCAATTCGCCACGTTTTCATCTAAGGTTTAAACATGAATCGTATTAAAAACATATTCAGTTTCACGTGAAAACGTGGTAAATATTTGAAGAGACCATGCCAATTAAAGAAGAAGGAAACTATGTATGTTGTTGCCCCTTACCTATTGTATAAATGCTAATATATTAAATATATAAATTTTCAAAATTCAAAAAAAAATAAAATTTTCAAAAATTAAATTTTCAAAATTTAAAAAAAAAACCCAAAATTTTGAAAAATTCTCAAAATTAGAAACAAAAATTTCTTAATATTTTCATATTTCAAAATTTTATGAAATTTTCAAAAACCTGAATGTTACAATTTTGTCTAAATTCTCTTAGAAACAGTAATGTTGCATAAATAATACAAAGTATATACTTAGGAGTGTCTAGATGTGGTATTTTTAATAATTTTTGATATTTATAATAAAATTTTCAGTGGTTGTAGGTAACGTATAGTACACTAACTTGCATGTTATAGTTATTACACGCACAGATGAATTAAGATACTCGCTTTCGGCTCGCGTCTAAAACTTCATTTTCGCATGTAATGACCATCATAACATGCTTGTTATCGAAACAACTTTTATTAACGTCTTGCCATTTATAAAAATATTACATAAAATTTTAAAGTTAACTCTTTTATAAGATATTTATTACTATCACAGTAAAGGAACATATTAATTATTTGTAATAGAGACTTCAAATCTATTTATATTTTTTTAAACTTTTTTCTATGAGATTTTAAACTAATATTAAATAAATCTATATCTGTGTTACTACTTAAGAAAAGTTACTATCACGAAGAATTCTAGCTGAAGGAGAAAAAGAACATAATTGGTTTGATGACTTCTAATAGTAAAAAAATTATTATTGTGTTAAGCACTTGAATCCCAATGAGAGCAAGAAGTTCGGGTGAATTTATTAGGTTATTACACAGTCTATCTAACAAATATACACTGTGGTTATGAATAATTTAATAAAGGAAAACTCTAAATTTGTAGATTAAGCAATAACAGTAAATCATTGTAAACTATCAAATCAGAAGTTACTTTTAAATTATATTTAATAAATCTTAAAAATTTATGCTCAATTCTTTCTAATTTATTTTTATGATTTTCATAAAAAAGGTGACCGTATTACACCGGCATATTACAAAAGAGAACCACAACTGAACAATAAACAATAAGAGTTTGAATATTGTCAAATTTTTTGGTTGTTCTCTGAAGAAACCTTCTTGCTCTTCTTCCTTCTTGCTCTGCTTGAAATTTCGTCAATGTGATCGATAAAAGCTAACTCAGAATCAAACCACACTCCTAAATTCCTTACTAACCTTACTCTATTTAATTTTACATCATTAATGCAATAATCATACAAAATTGATTTTTCTATCCCGTAAAATGAAATTGTTTTACATTTTTCGGGATTTAAAGTAAGATTATTTTGTGAACACCAGATAGCAAACCTATCTAATTGCTCCTGCAAACATTGTGAATCTTGTAAAATTTTTACTACTTTAAAAATTTTGAAATCATCTGCCAAAAGTAGAAATAGACCATACAAAAAAAAGATTTTATATCATTAACATATAAAATGAAAAAAAGCAGAGATAGATGCCCCCTTGAGGGACACCCGAAATAACAGATATTGTCTTGGATAGAAAATTTTCAATTTTAATTACCTGCCTCTACCAGTTAATAGACTTTTACACCAATCCGAGAAATGAAACCAAAAAACCCAAAGGTATCTAGTTTTTGTTTCATAATATTAATATCAACCTTTTCAAAGGCCTGGGAGAAGTTGGTATAGATAGCATCAATCTAATACCGCTTTTCCAAAGCCTCCAACAAGTGATTCTGATAAATAAGTAGATTTGTTATGGTAGATTTTTGTTTCATAAAGCCGTTCAGTAATAATAATGTTTTGAAAAAGTGGAGAAATTTTGTCCGCTATGATAGCTTTCAACACCTTGGCATTAGGGAAAAAACTCCAGAAGCAAGTGATTTTAAATGTGTTTGAGAGGATAAAAATGCAATTTTTAAGAAAAAACACTGATAACCGATCAGGACCACAGAACAATGAGTCTTTTAAATGTAAAATTCTATTATAAATTTCCACATTGCCTAAGTCTACTGAAGATTAGTAAAAAATGGTTTTATCAGTAAAATTATCCAATTCTAAATTATTGTAAAACATAGTTTTTGGTAAGTTCTGAGACTCCCTTTTTGAATTTATATATCCCCAAAAACCCTTTTGACCTTTAAAGTCATTTTCAAATGAATTTATATAATGTTATTGGCATATTTTTGAATACAAATGACACTCGGTGCGCAAATTTGAGAACCTACTATAATCCTTTAAAGGATTTATGGGGTGTTTTTATTGCTTGGGGAATTTTTGAATCACCCTGTATTATATATCTGGCTTAACATGGGACAAAATTTACAAAGAAAAATACTAAACTCCAAATGAAAAAAAATTCAACACGATTTCTTGTTTCAAAACAGCGGTTTAAGCTTAAAATTAATTGTTACCTGTTGAAAATTACATACTTATTATGTCATTATAATATCCATAGAAAATCACCTAGTAAACAATGAAAACAACGTATTATTTTGTTGTTGTTTGCACAAAATAATTGTAGTATCGTTATCGCAATTGTGGTTGCAATGCAAAAATATTCTAGTGAGTAACTGTTAACTAAGATTCTTTATACTTGTGAGAGTGTAATAACAAGGTGCCTCAGATTTTATAAACATTAGGAGATGGGTGAACGAATTAATATTAGAATTTATGGAAAATTTGCTACCTGATATAGCCATGAACAAAAAATTTAAAAAAAAATAAGGTTGTTTTGTAGACAAAACGAGAAAAATTAATTAAACAAGTTAAGCATCAGTCCACGTTCAGCCAATTGGGGGAAAAATATCTCCTGAAGATGCCGAGCACTCGAATCGGCGAAACGTCGAGAAGACAAACTACAGAAAGACTACCCAACAGCCCGAAAGACAACATACTATGAGAAAACTTAAATTTTTTTAAAACCCCAGACAACCTTCGACATCAACGAGTATGGGGTGCGTTCACGTAGAAACCCCAAGCGCCCGGAGGGCTAATTTTCCGTTCGAGTTGACGTTCGGGGCATGCTCTGTTGCGTCCGAGATGACACCCGGTACGCTCTCGGGGCGCACCCTGTTTCACCCTCTTCTCTAAAGCCGCTAGGAGCACCGTTCGTTCCATTTAAAGAATCCACTCTGTATACCGGGTGTATACCTACTACAAGGGATAGGTACGGCCTTTATTTTTAAGAATAGAATTCTGAAATTTTGGAATTTTACAGAACTGGTAAAAACTCAAAACTGTGTCCTATTGACACATGTCAAACTGTTTCAGTTTCTAGGAAAATGAGGTTAACTTTTGATTTTTAAATGAAACACCCTGTTTATGTCATTATACCTGAAGATGTGAAGAGATTCTAAAAACGTTTGTGACATCCATATATCATTTTGACAAGTTTCAAAAAGTATTATTTTTTTAATTTTACAGTTTTTTTCTAATATGTTACGATTGACAGCAGTAAAAACATCTACCAGTACTACGGCTTAAAAGAATCTTTAAAATAAAGGAGATAATAATAATAGCTTACCTAATTTTCTGAAACGACATTTTCTAACACATCACATTGAGTTTTTAATTTAAGTTATAATAAAAACTGCTGAAGTCATAAAAGGTAAAATATGTAAACTTATTTAATTTTTAATAAGTAAACAACACGGCACTGTCACCAAAAAAGAAAGACAGGGACAATTTTTAATTTGTCAACCTAAAGTCATGTCATCTCAAATTCTGACAAGAGAGAGGTTCATTTTTCTGGGTGACAGTGTCGTGCTGTCTACTTATTAAAAACTTAATATTTTAAATATTTAAATATTTTATCTTTTTTTACTCAAGTAATTCTTATTATAAGTTAAATCGGAAAACTCTAACTGATGTGTAACAAAATGTCATTTCAGAAAAATTTAGTGTATCAGAAGGCTTTCATTCGTCTTGAAGTAGAAAAATGCAAATGAAACTTTTAGCTATTAATTTTTCCCGTATTTTAAAGATTCCTTTAAAGCCGTAGGTTTTGGTAGGCGTTGGCACTGCCGCCAATCGAAAAATATTAGAAAAAACTGTAAAATGTAAAAAAAATAAAAAATAATATTTTTTTTTCAAATTGTCACGTCTTCAGACATAATGACATAAACAGAAAGTTTCATTTATTTTCAGAATTCTATTTCTAAAAATAAAAACGGCAAGTTGCCGTACCTATCCCTTGTTACACCCGGTATATATAACACATAAAAAATGCAAAAAAACTCTTAAAAATTCGATTTTCTGTGCCATATATCTCAAGTTATGGAACGAAATGTTAAATAAAAAGTAGCTTAAGTTCAGATCCAGGTCACACCTTATTGTCTTATCAAATTTCATACAAATCGGTTAAGCCGTTTTTGCGTGATTAATGGGCAAAAATCTTAGTTTATCGGCACTAAAATTTTTGACAACATATATATACGAGTATATATATATATATATATGGCACATATAAAATGTATTGGAAAAGTCCGTCTACTTGAAAGAAATTCTGGATACACCCTGGAAAAATCTGGATAAACTCGGGAAAAGTCCGGATACACCTTGCAAAAGTCTGGAAACACCCAGGAAAAGTCAGGATATACTCTGAAAAGTCTGGAAAGAACCTGGAAGTCTGGATACACCCTGGAAAGTTTGGATACATCCAGGAATAGTCTGGAGACACACTAGATACACTCTGGAAAAGTCTGGATACACTCTGGAAAAGTCTGGAAAGACCCTGTAAAAGTCTGGAAAGGCCCTGGAAAAGCCTGGAAAGGCCCTGGAAAGAACTGGATACACTCTGGAAAAGTCTGGGAAGACGTTGGAAGTCTAAAAAGACGTTGAAAAAGTTTGACTACACTCTGGAGAAGTCTGGAAAGACCATGGAAAAGTCTGGACAGATCATGGAAAAGTCTGGATACACTCTGCAAAAGTCTGGAAAGACCCTGGAAAAATCTAGCTACACTATGGAAAAGTCTGGAAAGATCCTGAAAGTCTGGATATGCTCTGAAAGTCTGAGTACACTCTGGAAAAGTATAAAAAGGCCCTGGAAGTCTGGATACACTCTGGAAAAGTCTGGAAAGACCCTGAAAAAGTTTGCATATACTCTGGGAAGACCCTGGAAATCTGGAAAGACGCTGAAAGTCTGTATACTCTCTGGAAAAGTCTGGAAATATCCTGGAAAAGTTTGGCTACACTCTGGAAAAGTCTGGAAAGACCCTGGAAAAAAGTCTGGATACACCCTATAAAAGTCTGGATACACCCTGGAAAAGTCGGAATACAAGTTGGAAAGTCTGAATACACCCAGAAAAAGTGAAAAAGTCTGGATATATCCTGGAAGTCTGGAAAATATAATAAATCCTTGAAAATTCTGAATACACTCTGAAAAAGTCTGGATACACTCTGGAAAGACAAATCGCAAAAACCGGGACGTTCAGGCCGTGACGTCACTACGATCCCTTTGCTCGATCGAGTTTCTACGCGAACGCACTCAAGATTTAATCCTCCCTTGAAGTGATTTTTTTCACTGAACGGAAGTGCAGCCTAATCCACATCTACACACGAAGTTTTATCATAATCGGATGAACGGTTCAGAAGTTACATTTGTCATCATATCTCGAATTTCTTGACATCTGTGTGTAGAAAGTGTGCTATCTCTGGAACTACTAAGTCTATTTTTATCGAACATAGCTAAGAACACTCCCTGAATGATAGTCTACAAACAGAAAAGAAACGCATCGAAATCGATTCTCTGTTTCGAGAGCTATAACACCCCTTTTTCTGATTCGCGTAGGGAGTTAAAACTAAAAATATTGAAACAGATGTTGGTGAATAAAGTATATGACACAACTAGCATTAGATTAGATTAGATTAAATTTGACGAGAATTGGCGCTATTTGCCTTTGCCACCGAAACCATTACAGGTTTGTTGTAGCACTCCGACCATACTTAAAGGACCTTATCCAGTCCTGTATTTTTACAAGCTCGCCCCAAGCTATCTAAAGCAGAAAACTCGACCCAAGCTACCCTAATATTTCTCTGATATATGGATGGACATTGTTAGCTTTAAATTGCGCCCATCGCTTTTATTATTATGATATCAGAATACTAGTGCACTTTACATTTTATAAAAGCTTATATTTGAAAAGCTGTTTTTATATAAAATTATTAATATGACACACGCCCAGATAAATTAAGACACTCGTATTTGGCTAATGTCTCAAACTTCAGCCGCACGTGTAATGACCCGACCATCATTACATACATGTTGTGTAATATACTAATGTCATACATATAACGATCGACTTACATAAATAAATCCATAATGACATTAGGGAATTATCGGCAAATAAAGTTGACATAGCCTGACTTTAATAAAGTGGGCACTATAGACCAATTCGGGTCACGTGACTTTGCGATTATGTTAACCATCCGCGTGGGGCAAACAAACCGTTTTCCATAAGCCGCAATGTTAACAAAAACGTAAATTTTACAAGAACAACAACCGATGTTGTTTTAAAAAAGGTACTATTTTAGGTATTGATCCTTTGTGCATTAGGGAAAAATGCTTTTTTGCAAAATATGCAAAAATAATCCTACAAACACAAATCGTGGGCATACAATTTGGTCAACGTCGGTAGTGCGTCGGTGAGGCGTTGTTAAATAGGGCCAAGTCCGCTAACTCTTACGTTCTTATATTGTAATTAACGCCTGCTCTCTCCACATTTTAATAAGTGATCGGACTAATTTTAGAGAAATTACATTATCTACAGTAGTATAAGTCCATAAGAGATAGGGATAGCGGAACACAGCCGTATTTAACCAGCTTAATTTTAAATATTTTGCAAAAATCGCATTTTTTCCATATGAACAAAGGATCAATACTTAACACAGTAACTTTGTTAAAACTACATGGATTGCCTTTTTTATAAAGTTTACGTTTTTGTCAACGGTGAAAAGCGGTTTGTTTGCCCCACGCACAAAATGGCTGACGGCTCGTAATGTCTACCCGAATTGGTCTATTTTTGACAGTTACGCACGAAGGTTAAACAACTACTACATATTTTTACTAGCATTTTTCAGGAGACTTTCACTTAAATTTTTACGTTTAAGTTCTCTTATCTAACTATAAGGAAGAAAACACATGACAAAATTGAGGTTAGACGGCGCTCTTCTTGGTTGCCGGGGCTATCCGAAACCTACGTTCGCGATATCCGGCCAGAGATTTTTTGGACGCGGTGCTGTCAAAATAATGTCGAGATTTATAAAGTTGGTGCCGACCTTTAATAGAGGACGGCATAAACTTTAATTATGTGAAGTTTATAGGTGGGACGATGTTTAAATGACTACAATGTCAGAAATAGGAGCAAGAACGTTAGGTAACCATGTGAGTGTTCGTTTCAGTAATTTCATAGCAGGTGGGTAAAGTGCCTAAAAATTTGTTATACAATAGTTGTTTAACCTTGGCCCGGAACTGTCAAAAATAGGGATGACTTTATTAAAGTCGGGCTATGCCGAATTTATCTACCGATAAGTCACTATTATTACTATATGTCAAACAGTTAAAACCGGTTGTACCGCGCAAATTAATATTCAATTCGGAGTGGTCGCACGTACTAGTACTTCTTGAGTATACCATTAGTTTATATCACTGTGTAACAAGCAATAACTCTTTCCTACCAAAATTAAATATTCTAGGCGCAAAATGATAATATCGCGTTAATTGAAGATTTTTTTATTTTAGTTTATTTGTCCTGTGTTTGTCTTTGTTGAGAACGCTATATCTGTGTCGTTGTTTTCCGTTAAAAATCTGATGTTTTTTTTATTTTATTTTCGGCGATTTACACAGACGCTCCTGGTACTTTTGGAAGCTACACATTACTTTTTTTAAAATTGCCTGTCACCGTCATTTTTGAACTGCACAAAAATCATACTTGGGGTAATAATATTTAAATTGCACATTAAATTTCTCTAAATTCTCTCTTGCGCCTCTACATCTTGTACTTGTCAAGAAGAGAGTCGGGGTTGGGTCCTTCTATTGCGCAATTGAGATGGTAAGCAATAAAAAATAAATAAGCCCAATACAGCAGTAACTATCAAAACAAAACTAAACTTTCGGAAAATCTTTACCTAAATAATTATATTCTAATTTCTAGTAAAGAATGACCTTATCTCAACCATCCGCCCGTTTTTATCAAAACAAATTGTAGAATTTTTTAGTTTTTTAAGATTATTAACAATCAAAATGTACCTTTTAAGAACTAAAACTAGATATTTTTATGCAAGAGATTACTGGGCAAAATCCTTTTGTGAATCAAAAAGTGCGTATGAAGTCGTTTATAAACAAACCAAACGCGGCGAGGCGTGCCTAAGTCAAAAAATTGCGACCGAGCACTCATTTTACTCAAACCCTAAGTAACTTAAGACTCGAGTGTTCGGCATCTTTAGGAGATCTGTTCCCACAATTGACTCAACGTGGACTGATGATTTGTTCTACTACTACTACTAGTACTAATAAGATTTCTGGTCTGCCTCCGGGTTGGTACAGGAAAGCTTCCTGTACCAAGGGGTTATCATGTCCCTGCATCCACCTCGAGATATTTTTCTTCTGCTCCAGAATAATCTCCGGATGGCGAATCCCTCCTTGTTTGGGTATTCCTCACAAAACAAGGAGCTCACTGCTCTATTTTGGAAGCCTTGCAGCCTCTTTACCTGGGATTTGCAGAGTTGGCTCCAGAACGGAGCAGCGTATGTTAGTATTGCGCGAGCGACCTGTTTCCACAGCCTTAGTTTTGTATTGACATATAGTGTGCTCCTTCTATTTAGCAAGGGGTGTAGCCGTGAGAAGGCCCCTCTCTCTACAACGTGTAAAACTAACTGCTTGAGTCTTGTCTGAGTTGATCTTGATTTTCCATTTCTTAGCCCACGACTCTATATCCGTGAGCTGTGATTGGAGCCTACCCTGCACGTATTGCAGATTTTTACATTTTGAAGTTGTCAATATATCGTCCGCATATACGTAGAATTTGGTTCTTCGGTGCTTGGGGATGTCGCAAGTATACCACGCGTAGAGATACGGCGAGAGAGGAGATCCTTGCGGAAGTCCTGCTCTTATTTGTTTGCCTTTCCCGGGATCGTAGATCGTCGATTTTGACCCTAAAGGTTCTACCTACCAGGACCGATTTTAGTTTTCGTGGCGTGTGTGTGCGCCCAGTTATTTCTTGATTTTAGAAGAAAGCGGTAATGTCAGACTTTGTCGAACGCTTTTGTTGTCTAGTTCTTGACTAAACCCTCTGGCTTGCCTACTAAAAAAGGTTAGTAGGTCATTCGCATAGTTCTTCGTGAGACCTCTACCTTCATTTCCGGTTCTACCATCTTTTCGTTGCCTCTCAAAGAGGGGATAACCGTTCTTTCCCCTTTTATTAGCGCCTTGACTAATTTCCACACTGAACAGGCGTTTTGTTCCAGGTCGACCAGTTTGGTTTTTCAGTTTCTTTGTTGAAACTCCCTAACCCTCTCTTTAGTTTTGCAGAGGGTCTAGGGTGGCCTTGACTCTTCGTCTTAGTCGGTTCTTTTTACGAAGGAGCCGTTTTAACTCAAGTGAAGAGTTTTCTCCACCACTCGGTTAAGATCGTCGACAGACTAAGAGGTCTATTAACACCAGACTAAAGGAACACAAGGCACACTGCAGGTTAGGACATACAGAAAAATCAGCGGTAGTAAAACATACCCTCAACAATGAAAATCACCAAATCAAGTTTGAGGAAACTCAAGTTTTTGCGCGAACGGACCATTACCACACTAGACTTTATCTTGAAGGCATAGAAATCCATAGACTCAAAGAAAGTTTTAATAGATCACAAGAAACGCTAAAATTGTTACTTGCGGGGGTATTTTTGACCCCACATTTTTCTATCCAAATACAGAAATTTTTCAAACATTTAAGTATCATTTTAAAGATAACGCTTTAAACTAGGATTCTCTAGTGGTATTTTTTGTAGTTTTTGTCCAGTCTTGAAGATATGAGCAGGCAAAATACGCCATATTTGGATCCATATTCCACAAAAATGAAAGTCAAAATTCAAAAACTAATACTAGAGAACCCCTACTTCTCAAAAATGTCTAAGCGCACCTGAATACCAGCCTTACAAGATACATAATATCTCCGGTACACCAAACAAAAAGATAAGCCCACTGATTCCGATTTCGACCAATGAGGTACCATCCGTTTTACATAAATATGAGCGCCGGAGCAAAACAAATCATCAGTCCACGTTCAGCCAATTGTGGAAACGATCTTCTGAAGATGCCGAGCACTCGAATCGGCGAAAAGTCGGGAAGACAAACCTCTACAGAACGACAGCCCGAAAGACAACATACTATCAGACGAAGGTCGCGAAAGCTTAACTTGTTTAATTAACTCAAGACTATTAAAAAACTGTTTTTAACCTTGGATAGTGTTTTTTGACTTGAAATAAAACACCGGAAAAAAGTTTTCGGTGCGGCCGGCATGAGCTCGTAGAGCCGTTGCGGAAAAAGTTACCGAAAATATCAGTTTTCCAATGGAACGCGAAAACTGAAAAAGTTCCCCCCAATGGAACCACAGCACCAAAAATCAGTTGTCAATCATAGCGTATTTCATTGAGAAAACAGTCCGTCATTGAGTTGCACTTTGTGCAATTTTTAACACCTTAAAATGTTGATATAGTTTCGGTAGTTAAAGCCGATAATTAAAGTCTTCTTGCTTTTCATAGTTTAGCGCAGTGGTAAAATGTTAAATGGATGTTTATTTACTTTTTTGCAAAATTGTATTCCATTTAAACTGCACTAGCACAACTTTGTGACAGCTCTGAGCCGGAATCAGAGCACAACGAGTGGCGCAATTTACCAGTGGAATACGCTATAAGTGACAAAGTCATCTAAGATAAAATTTAAAAAATGACGAATACATCTCGCAAAAACAATGCATTTTTTTTCTACTTAGTAAACCCGGAACCAGTACGCTAGTTTAGATTACATAAAAAAATAACCGTCTGTTTGTAGTCTCCTAATGCCCTTATAATAGGTGGGTGTTATTTCATGCTTATAAAACAGGATAAAGACACTTTATTAAAAAGTATTGTAGTGCTTAAAGCGGCAGTGCACTAAACAAGTTGGGCTTAATCGATGGCAAAAACAAAACTTTACGATGAATGGCGATCATTAATGAGATATAGCGTGCGTTCGCGTAGAAACCCCAAGCTCCCGGAGGTCCATTTTCCGTTAGAGTTGACGTTCGTCCGAGCTTGAAAACGGACAACAGCGGGCATCTTATAATACATAACCTCAGTATTTTACTAACATTTTTTTAAGGTTGGGTTGTATATTTTGTACGACGATTTTTAATTTTGATGAAGATTCGACATTAGGCACAGACCAATTGCTATCATAAATAACTTCTCTAAATGCTTCGAAAGGGCTATCCACACTGCCATCTATTATTCTATTAGTAGCCAACAAACCTTCTTACTGTAACAGAATTTACTGCTGAATCTTTAGATTGAAATTCTCAAGTCGACGTGATTTACACCGACTTCTCAAAAGCGTTTGACAGGCTAGACCATATCATTCTATTGCGAGCTTTTCACTCTTTTGGTCCCTCAGATGATCTTATTTTATTGTTTGAAACGTATTTGGTGGAACGTCCTCAATATGTAGAATGTTATGGTAGTGCCTCGTTAAAGATATTGGCTACTTCCGGAGTCCCTCAAGGCTCTATCCTGGGCCCTCTATTTTTCGTAGTATTCATAAATAGCATTCCTAAAGATATTCAAGTTATATATTTGCTATACGCTGATGATTTAAAACTTGTTTACAAAATAAATAGCATATCTGACTGTCACAAATTACAACAGGCGTTGTATGTCGTCAACACGTGGTGTCCCAATAATTATTTACCTCTCAATCCTGCCAAATGTTATGTAGTTTCTTTTTCCTTAAAAAACATATTATTCAGTTTGATTATCAAATTGATAGTACGGTACTGCCTCGGGGCTCTGAATTTACTGACCTGACCTGACATCGAAAGCATAAAACTTTTATACTTCGCTTATGTTCGATCCAAACTGAAGTACTCCTCTGGTGCTGGTATGGTCACCTTACTATAATATCCATATTGATAGTGTAGAAAAAATCCAGCGAAAACTCTTAAAATACCTTGGAATACCCAATCAGATATTATGTAAAAGATTTTCTGTGTTATCGCTTGCTGAGAGACGAAAATCGGTAGAGCTTCAGTTTATGTATAAACTTCTGCATTTTAAAATCGATTCTCCGGCTGCAAAAAATAAATTTTCCTTTTTTCCAAAAGTTGAGTCAAGAAACCCTGTAACTTTTTATATTCCAAACCAGCGTACTAATATTTGTAATTACTCTCCATTAAACAGAATATGCAGGACTTGTAACGAGTGCAGTGGTTGGTGTGATATGATCAGCTGCAACTTATCATCAATTAAAAAAGTTTGATTTATTTAATGGTTTTTTCTGCGATTTATTTTTTCTTTCTTTTCGTTCTTTTTGTTTCCTCTTTTTTAGACTTTTTTTTTATTGTTTTATATTTCTAGTAGATTATATATTTTTTTTTATCTTAAGCTCCCACTCTGTAATCGGGTTTCCTGTTGAGTGGTTGTAAATAAAATTAAAAAAAAATTTAATTATCGGAGAGGGCCAACAACGAAGCAAATTCTGCATTGCCCTTCCTCTATATCAGCTAAAAGCCCTGTATCCAACCCTCCATCCACTTTTTTCAGCGAAAAACAAACAATTTTTTTTGCTACAAAATGTAAGGTTGGTTTACATCAGGCCGTGACGTCACTACGCCCTCTTTGTAGGATCGGGTTTCTACGGGAATGCACTCATAATAACCAGGTTTGTACCACGTGCAGTTATCGCCACAAGATATACTAAACAATTGACAGTGACTTTTTCCATTGTTCGTAATGTTTCAAGTTTCAAAATCCTGAACATCCCGTTTTTGACATTCAACAAGAAATACCAAGTGACCAAATTTCAAAATTTATAAATAAGAAAGTTATCTATCTCTATCACTGTAATTATTAAAACTTCGAGTAAAATTTAGATTTTTAATTTTCTAGATTTGTCCCTCCGTGCGTTAGTTGTAAAACTAGTTTAGCTCTTGAGATACATACATCATTTTCATTAAAATCCTTTGAAACAAAGCATCATATGTGTCGAATATTATTTCTAGCAAACATGGTTAGTTTTTAAAATGAACATTGCATTTTGTATTATTTTTGCCCGCCTCTTAACGTTGGTCGTACCCACTTTGTTTTCCCGTTTGGTAATCGTGATATTTTACTATTCAATTGGGCAGCGTTTAACAAAATGACGGAAGCATTTTGTCGTTGGCAACCGCTCTTGTGGAAAATTAACAAAAAAGCTTTTGTTGCGTTTTTCGTTCACCTGCGTTAGAGGTGGCTTAAATTGTGCGATGTTTCGTACCTTCGAAATTAATATTCGCAGGTGTGTTACTAACATATTAGAGACAAAAAGTCAATACATTAACGTACGTAACGCAGATGCAATATGAGAAATAGATTCTTTTAGGACGAATTTCCTCTATTTTAATTTACTTGCACAAAAATTTGATCGCCCGCAAAAATATATTAAATAAAGTTGAGTTAATATAATCATAATATATCCTAGATAATAAATAAGGTAATTTCATACAGAAAACAAAAATTTTTGGGAAAAGGCCGAAAAAATTCACGTTCTTATTTAATTGTTGAAAATGCTTTCTGATATGTATATGAGTTAAAACTATCTATATTTAAAGTTGAAGTTTATAGTACCTAGTTACTCATTGATTAAGCTTATATTACCAAATAAAAGTCTTTAGTAATCTCAGTTTTCTAAATTATTTCAAATAAATGTTTATTCTTCTCAGAAGATATAGCATATATAGCATCAATTTTCAGTAAATTTTTGTTTTGGTCCACAATAAAATATTGAATTTAAATATTTTGGAATAATTTCATCAACTTCCGTTTTAATTTTTATATTTTTTTTCTCACAAAAGTAATATTTTGTGTAAAATTTCAAAAGAGGGATCAGATAGGATTTCATGAAATCCAGTTTTGAGCTCAGGTAATGGCCCCTAACAATTATCACAAGACGAATTTTAATGGCATTTTCATGTATCCTACAGCCCATTCAGGCACACCGTGGTCGGCCATCTTTAATTCAAAATGGAGGAGGAAGTAAGTGTCTCTCTCAGAGGGAAACAAACTACTATAGGGGTAAACTAACACCTGTCAAAAATCCAGCTTTATCTAGGAAAATTCCCCCAAAAATCTTAAACGTCGTTTAAGTATTAAAAAAAGGTCACCGAATAATGGGAGCGACAGGAGACATCGAAATCTGTTTGAAAATGAAGCAAAATGAGCACCAAACTAATGGCGACTGATCGAAATTTGGATAAAGCTTACACAACTTAAAATATACATAAATACGAATTGATCCTTTTAGTTAAAGAACTTTTGGAGAAAACTGGCTGTAGGTTCAACCTTTAAACAATTTTTTCTGTTAAAAGACCACATAAACATGAATTTGTTTAAACGTTTTCCATATAGTGTTATTTATAACATATTTAAAGCCTAAAAAAGTACCACTGTAATAAGGGAATATTTTTTCTTTTTTCGTCAGTGATACTTGTATCCAAAACCCACACATTTTACATTTATCCTGATAAAAAAATTACTATATTCCATTCAGAAATAGCAGAAAAAAATTCAAATTAAAATTATCTGCCAACTCCAAAACGGGCACCAACCGAATGGCGGCCGACCGAAAGTTGGTTTCACTTTCGTCTCGCGGCGCTTTTGTACCATACAGGATGGACATGTTAAAATAAAACATTGTACTTACGTTTAGTTCTAGGGCTTTCGTTTCAATTTCAGTCTTGGTATATTTGGCTCTAAAGTCTAAGGGTTGGAGGCAGGATTCCATTATTTTGAACCAATTCCTCAAACATTTGAGTTCATGATCAATATCTGAAACAACAAAAACGACAATTAGGTATCCTATATACATACAAAAAATGTGACATGACCGTCCATAGAAACTGTCATTGCCTATTTAACTCCCTGAAATGACAACTTTTAAAAAATCCTTTCTTGGTGCTCCCCTACGATGTATAAGAGACTCCTGTGCAAAATTTCATGCTTCTAGACCATCGGCTTATGTTCTAGACACGGTTTAGGCTGCGCGTTGTCTGTCACTCAGTCAGTGTTAAAATTCTTATTAAGTAGATTACATGATACATGATACATATATAGCTAGCTACTCCCTACAATATTTTTAATCTATGACACAATTCAAAGTTTTGAATCAAATTTCAGTCATTAATCTTTACATCGTAATTTTTATAAATCATTTGCTCTTTAACTTAGTTTTGGAGACATGACTTAAGAAAATATGTATTTATTGATAAATCTATTTGACATCAACATATTTTGCGGACTGCCCCCAGTCTATTATCAACAGGAAAAAATAAAAGGAGGCTTTCAGGTTCAGGTGTCTAAATGTGCTGACGCGTTTCGGATGTAAATCGATTTTCAAAGCAAGTCCGCCAGGAACTTTGTGTGCTTACTATAGTTACTATTATTCTCTTCTTTTAATTGCATCGGTCTGAGAGAGATCAGGCTTACCAGAAAATGCTCCCCCTGCACCCCTCAGCCCATGAAAATGTAACTATCTCCTTGATATAGTTATCGTTTGACAGGTATACGGGGTCGAAGGGTGTACAGGCGGGTCTGACAGGCCATTTTCTGGTATGCTGGATCTCTCTCAGCCGAATGTATTTAGAAAAAGAGAACAATAGTAACTATTGTTGGGAATTTGGAACCTTTGGTTGCACTAAAACAAAGTTATGATTGTTTTCCACAAACCAAAACTACACTTTTTTGCACTCGACGCGCGTTTCGCTAACAACGTTAGCATCATCAGGAGACGATAAACTATTTATCGTCTCCTGATGATGCTAACGTTGCTAACTATTTATTGTCTCCTGATGATGCTAACGTTGTTAGCGAAACGCGCGTCGAGTGCAAAAAAGTGTAGTTTTGGTTTGTGGAAAACAATCATAACTTTGTTGTTTTTGTAATAGTAACTATAGTAAGCTCACAAAAAAATGCTATTTGATGGGTATTCTACCTGTTACATTTAGGGTCGCACATAAATTCATACTCATGAATACTCATGTTGCACTTAGGTATATGGCACTCCCTCTGAAAGAGTTTGTAAAAATACAAAAAATATGGCACATTAAAAATATGCATGATTTTTGTAGCATTCTATCACATCGTAAACACTAAAACCCACAAAATACAACTAGACGCGTGAGCATACTTTCTCTTTCACATTATTCCAAATTCACTATTCAAAAAATAATGAACCGTTTGCCCATAATCCTTTCAGGGGTGGATGGGCAACTTTATAGTAGTCCGGGACGATCTACATTCAAACGGCCCAAACCCAAACATAGAAAAAAAATAAATTAAGCAAATAAAGCTGTAGAAACTAGATATAAGTATAGATTACTAGATATACTAGTTTACTAGATTACTAGATTAAAAGTATGCATATGTGACTTCATTTAGGGACGAATATTTTATAATAAAAATAAATGTGACATTTTCCAAAATCTTGAATTACTTAGGGGGTATACGTAGAAAATTTGGATTCCGTGGGTCTTTTGATGAAGATTGTACGAAATTTATTTTAGTCGATTACTAATGGACCCCACCAACCCTGCCTAACTTATTAACAGCCCCAAAACAGCGTTAGGGTGTCAATTTTTTTAATCCAAACCATTTGAGCTAGAGCAATGAAATTTATCACATAACGTACCCTCGTGTGCCATAAAAAATTACACATGTAGCCCTTAGTGGGCAACAGGGGCCAAAATGTGTTTTTAAACCATCCCTAATACCTTCTAACCTAACGCACCTGCACATCTCAGTCTCAGTCAATTGGTAGTTCATACTATAACCTACAATTCTACTATACCGAAAAAATGTTCATAGCGGTTAACAAGGCCCCTAGGTTAGGGGCTAAAAAATTTTGAATACTCCCAACTTTGTCTCAAGGCAAAGTTGGATGTAAAAAATATAGGCTATTAAAATGTAAGTGTTTTGACTCGAACTTGTGATGGTCAAAAAATTTTACACTTTTTGAAAGTGGTATAGAAAATTTTGAACAAGTTAAAATTTTTAGCCCCTATTTAGGGGTCGCCCTGGGGTTGAAGATTTTTATATTTCAGAATATTTGTTACACCAAATTCATGAGTTTTAAATGTGCATATGGAGTGTTTTCTGAAATATGAAAATGGTGAAAGTTAGATCTCGCCCCCTTACAGCCCCTAGGCTCTGAGGCAAAATTGGGGGTATTTAAAATTGAAAAATGATTCACTGTGCCTTTGGTGGTGCATTTTTGGCCTTGTTTACAACCACGAAATTTTTTTCGGTGTAATAGACTTGTAGGTAATACTGACTGAGATTCATATGTGCAGGTGCTTTAATTAGTATGGAAGGTATAAGGGATGGTTTAAAGACACATTTTGGCCCCTGTTGCCTCCTACGGGCTACATATGTAATTTTTTATGACACACGAGGGTACGTTGCCGGAAGGCCAATATGTGTGTCAAATTTCATTGCTCTAGCTTAAACCGTCTGAATTTACGAAAAAAATTGTCAACCTAACCCTTCCTAAGTACCCAATATTTCGCAGTGTTTTTCAGTAGAACTCTAACTTTAACTTGTAGAATGATGCCAGCCCCACGGTCCAAATAACCTGCCGGCCTACCGGGATTCGTCTCGGTGTCCCCCCCCCTTCCCACCCCTCACCCAATTAAACATAGTCAGTGGCGTACCCAGAAACTAATTGTAGGGTATGGCCAAGCAGTTGAGGGTGAATATTTTTAGGGGTCGCTTCTGGAGAGTAAATATTTTTCTTCTAGGTAAGTACACAGTCTGTCCCCAAAGTCTGGAATAATGGATCTTTTGGGGGAACCATGGATTTTAAAAAAAAAAACTTATATATGTTCATTTAAGGAAAAAAAGCGGTTTCGAAAAATGTATAATCTTTTTTTAAATAGTATACTGTGTAAATTATCTCATTTTATGAATCCTTAAAAAATTAACTTTTCAAAAATAACATTGGATCTATCTAAATTTGCGTGGAAGGGATAGGAAAATAGGTATCATAGGTATTAGGGCCATTCCGTACATGACATTTTTTCCGCATTTTTTTCTACTTTTTGTGTTTTTTAAAATACTTGTTGTCCATAAAAGTAGTATAAGTATGAAATATTTTTCATGTAGTTTAATGTGTTGGGAAAATAATAAAATAGACGTACACGTACAGGACACTTTTGGTAAATGAGAATGTTCTGTACGTGACACGCCTTTTAAATTTTCTTACAAAATTACCATTAAACCATAAAAAACGGAAAAAATGCCAAAAAATGTCCCGTACGTGACCGTGGAATGGTTTCGGTCAATTTTATTATTTTCCCAACACATTAAACTACATGAAAAATATTTCATACACTACTTTTCTGGACAATAAGTATTTTAAAAACCACAAAAAACGGAAAAAATGCCAAAAAATGTCCCGTACGTGACCGTGGAATGGCCCATTAATATTAGGTAGTTAATTTCGATTTCCCTATCTCTTCCATACAAATTTATACTTAAATACCTTGGAGAAGATAAAAGAGAGAAAAGAGAAAGATACAAGGTGTCCAATTTTAAAAAAGATAAGTTTGTGTCATATTTTTTTTCGGGTCACCGTGTATAAAAGGGTTACATTTCTCGAACCGCTTTTTTCCCTAAAATAATCCTATATAAGTTTTTTTTGAAAAACCATTAGTTCTCTCAAAAAATCCATTATTCCAGACTTCTGGGACACTCTGTATACAAAATTATTAACTGCCAGAGTTGATCACCACAGCCTGAGAGCAGAGCTAAGGGCAAAAAAAATGGTTGCTCGTTTATTTATGGGTCTATTTTAAGGTCAATGAAAAAACTGAGAAACTATAAACCTACGGGTAACATGTCCGATTTCTTTCTCGTTACACGTATTAATTTTCAAATAAAGATATCGAATGTTCGAATAAATTTCCTTGATTTGCTGTTATGTTGGTCGACTTTTCAGCTATCTATTATATTGATTGTGTACTAATTGTTACAATAAGAATATTGAATTTCAACGGGTTTTTTTTCTCTTGTGATCTGAATGTTTGTTCTTAACAAGCTTTTATTTGACTTGTCTCGTGAGTATTGTACCGGGTCAGCCGACAAAAAAAAATTACGCTAAAGGGCTACTAAGGTATTTTCCGTGTTTAATAAAACCAAGAAAAGACCATTCTAGTCCATTCTATGTTCGGTCAAATAAAACACTACAATCAATCAAATTTATTATTACTTTTTTGAACCTCCCTATAAACAAAATGTGACGGATTTCTGATGGTTCTTCATTGGTTGGATGACTGAATGACTTTTGAGTGACTGTGGAAATTATTCAGTGGGCCCCTGACTAACATCAGTTAATTTGCCAGCAAAGTTGTTTCACCAATACTAATTCGATATTGAATCGATGGAGAAGAATCTTCACCTCAAATACAACTGACTTTCTTGTTGAGCCATTGAAGAAAAAACTACATCTCTCCGATACTGGAGCACGCATTATTGTCTCACTGAATAACTTCAGTTTGTGTGCCAACACAGTTGTTTTGCCAATACTAATTCGACGTTAAATCGACGGAGAATAATCTTCATTTGTTAGTACATCGATGAATACAACGGACTTTGGTATTACTGCCCACATAACAATTAAACATTTCTGTAATATAATAGTCATATACTTAGAGAACAAATAATGTGACAGGAATGTTACATTTTACCATTGGGAATATTACTAAGACATGCCGGCAATAACTTACGTTCTAGCTTATACAGGTGATATAAATGTGATAGAAACGTGACATGAAACATGACATAATACGACCAGAACGTTTTTTTTAAAAAAATTATAGTAATATACCTGGGCACTGACTATAGTATCCCACATAGCAAATATATATATCCCTATTGAATATTGCATGGATATGATTTTGTGATTCAAAACATGTCCAGATGGCCACGAGATGGATATCCTAAGATATGCAGCGGATATATATCCACATGAATATCGATCAAATATGCATTAGTCTTCCACTAAAGTGCACTTATGGAGTACCATATGTATCAATGTATCACCATTATGTTGATGTAGTACTTGAGCTTAGTTTTCAAAAGGTTACCTAAATAACTTTCTGCTGTCTTGTATGTATAATAATATTACCTGCTACATAGAGAACATATTGATTCTAGGCCATCTACCTACAATAGATGACATTAAATTAAATTATAATTATAAATCATGTAAATCGCATTCTTTTCACAAGATAGTAATATTTTCAGCAAACATGCCAAAATCCTGACAAAAATATTCTTTTTGGAAATATTCATAAAAATAACTTGATTATCACGTTATCATGGGAATATTATTATCTTATTACCGAAGAAATGTAACTATCACAAACTCTTAAAGAATATTCAACAAACAGTAGGTCTGGAACATTCCTGCCATATTCGCAATAGAATATTTCAAAAATCACATTGAGAGAATATCCCTGTAAGATGAATATTCCTTCAATGTTATGTGAGTGTCTAGCCAGACATTGAAGAAAAAACTACATCTCTCCGATACAGTTGTTTCGCCAACTCTAATACGATGTCGAATCGACGAAGTAGGATCTTCATCTTAAATGCACCGGGCTTTGTTGTTGGGCCATTGAAGAAAAAACCATGTCTCTCCGATACTGGTTTACTATCTTCACCCAAACCCTTAATATACCGAAAAAATGGAAGTTTTCCTATAGCCGCAATGGTCTCGTCATCGTCCCACTTTTTTTTTATTTTTTGTTAATTTATTTTTTTCTTAGGATATATTGAAGCACAAAAATATATTGTTTATTTCGCTATCATAAAAAAAGTAATAAGTAAAAAAGTAAACAAAGATTATCAACATAAAATTTGGACATTTTTAAAGTAGTTGCAGTAGTTTTTTTTAAGTAGTTGCTATCATTAACTCAAAATTGCCGGTCTCCGTAGCGCAATAGGCAGCGTATCGCCCTGCCGCACGGAAGGTCTCGGGTTCGAATCCCAGCTAGGTGCATGGATATTTTGTGTTTGTCTTTAACTTTGAAAAAAACTTAGCTACAACTGAGCAATGATCCTACAATGGATTGAAAGTACCAATATAAAAAAAACTCACACATCTAAGGCGACGATTTTAGGATTTAAGTAACTCGTTACCGTTACATCTAAAAGTTGCTGGTTAGATCGAGACCACCTACATTGGACCAATGACTATGTGACAAAAATCCTCTATTATGCCAATATTTTTGTATTACTGATACAGCAACGGTTTATCATACGATATGATGTGGTATATCGATTAAGTAACTGATGGGCCATTAAGTATTACCAAGTTAGACAAAAAGTTACTGGCTAGAAATCTGCTACCTTCAGTGGTCCATTGAACGAATAACTGCAAATTTATATTGGGCCAATATTTATCCGTTGCAGAGGTTTAAATTTTCTTTCATCAAAAAACTCGATTTTAGTAACTGTCAGCCAATAATCAAACCATGGCTTTTTACTAAGAAAATTATTCTTACCTACAAATTAAGTCATTTCCATCAGTTTCCTTAAGTTTTCACAAAAAAATCATTTCTAAAATACGACAAAATGACATAAAAATTGCTAACAATGTAAGGTTACCATAGAAACTTTTTTTGGGTCCTCCATCAGCCGCCCTTGATTTATCATTTGTCAGTGAATCTTTTGTTGAGTTTCTTATTTGTTTTTCTTGTATTTTCTTTTAAAAAATGGTTTACAACTATCGGCTAGTGTGTTTTTTACTGACGTTGTAAACAAAAATCTTATTTTAGCCACTAGTTGTAAAATAGTAGTTTTTAAAAACTATTAAAAAAAAAGCGCAGTTTTGTTAACACCATTTTTTTAAAAATATCTTCTCTTGAAGAAACGGAAAAAGCATACCATTAACAGGTCACCAAATCACAATAAGAAAAATCGTGTTTTTGATGAAGGTATAAAAAAACAATTTTTTACAAAATAAACTGAGACAAGTCGCTGAAATCTGCAAGAAGCTTGCGCTTGAGTTCCATTCACAGTTCTTATCAGGGAATATAATAATAATTACCGCCATCACCATAACATAAAACAACAAGCATATCAACAATTTGTAAAAGTCGTAAGATTGTGTTCTGCAAAAGAACTTTTTACTGTTACTTTTGGCGCACTAAAGTTTTGTTATTTCACGGATCGCTTGCTTATTGGGTTTAAAATTTTGTGTTGAAATTGGACATTAAATCAAAGAACATGTATATACCTAGAGAAAAAGTAAATTAATTAAAATAGAACAAACCAGAAAACCATTTAAGATTGATAGAAATAAAAAAGTCAACATTGAAAAAACGTCAATAAAATTGTCCTTCTTAATGAGTACGAGATAGTTTGTTATAACTTTTCTGAATTGAAGATAGTTATTTGTAGTTATCCATACCATTATAAAGGGTATTGTGACATTTCTTTAAAAATTAGTAATTTGGGTTAGAAAAGACCTAAATACAAAATTTTGTGATGGGACACTCAAAAGCCGCTAAACCGATCTTTATAACATTTGACACAAAATTTGTTTGGCCTCAGGCGGTAAGCTGATTAGTTTTTGATGAGGGTAGGAGAGGGGTTGATCTTTAAAAAAATCTTAACTCCGGACCGTTGTAGCTAGCGAAAGACAGTTTTCACATTTAGATGGACAATTACATTTCTAACAAAATTTCTAAAAACGTAGTTCGCCATTGTGTTTTATATCTTTGTTGTCAAATAAATTGTCATGATGATATTTCTGACTATTTAGGTAAATATTTCCTACCATGTGATAACAATGATTATGTAAAAATACAAAAAATGTACATGTCTTAATATATTTTTAGGACAACTGCCAAAAATGACGCTTTGTAAAAATCCAAGATGGTGGACAATTTTAAAAAGTTTCTTTCATCATCTTTCATCCCCCATGAACCTTTTTTCTGTTTATCACTGGCTCAAACATAAAAATACTTCTTGTGAAATAAAAACGTTAAATTAAGTGCTATTTTTGCTAAAAAAAACAACTTTAATGTGCGCCAATTTTTAATGTCTAATGTATTGGCCTTTTTGAATGCATAAGTTCATTAAAATCGGTTTAGTCTCTGTCAAATTATAGCCAAAGTAAATACACCAAGAACAAAGACTCCTTACATTGTTAATTCTTTACCAATTTGTGCAGGTGATACATTTTTGTATCCGGGAAAAATGCATCTTTCAGACGGAAAAATTATTTTTGTGCCAGTGGCACACAAAAAGAAGTTTCAGGGGGAGTGAAAAATTGCTATTTTTAAAATTGTTCGTCATCAGTTTTGACACTCGTTCACATGAAAATGAAGTATATTCTTTCGAGTTATGTAATTTTTTTTTTCAGTCTATTGGTTTTAAAATTAGAGGCGATTAAAAAAGTCTCATTTTTTGTGACCCACCCTATATACCGGGTAGGTCATAAAAAACCACCCAAAAGTTTTTTCGCGATAACTTTTAAAGTACTTAACCGATTTTTACAAAATTGGTGGTATTGCATAGATAATTAATAAGATTTTTTGCTGCGTACTAAAAAATGTCGCCATCTTGAAATTAAAAATGGCGCATTAAAACAAACAAAAGCCTTTTTTTATCTCGTAGTTTTCAATGTTGTCAATTTTTTTTTTCATTTTTAGTTTTTTTTTTCTTAATCCACCGTTCATGCTTATTTTAAAAATCTATCATTCGTCAAAATCGGATAAACACTTTTTGAGATATTAGATTTTATTTTGTATTATTTTTCAAATCCATCTCTTAGTTTTTTCGGTTTTCATCATTATTTTTTTACCGTAACTTTCTTATTTCTTAACCGATTTTTACAAAGTTGGCGGTATTGTGTGGATAATTAATAAGGTTTTATGCTGCATACTAAAAAAAAGTAGCCATCTTGAAAGTTAAAATGGCGCATTAAAGCAAACAAAAGCCTTTTTTCAATCTCGTTGTGTTCAATGTCGTCAATTTTTTCTTAAATTTTTTGTTTTTTTTCTGAAACTACCATTCATGCTTATTTAAAAAATCCATTATTCATCAAAATCGGTTAAACACTTTTTGAGATGTTAAATTTTATTTTGGTATCATTTTTCAAATCCATCTCTTAGTTTTTTCGGTTTTCATCATTATCTTTTTACCGTAACTTTCTTAATTCTTAACCAATTTTTATAAAACAAACTTTGTTGGAAAAAAAACTGTACTTAATTATCCTTTATAAAAAAACGCCATTTTTAAATTTAGTGTGGCAGATTTAATAAAATAAAAAAAAGAGGTGTTAGGCAAAATTAAGTCCTCCTAGAGAAAGAAAACTTGCATCCTAGGGGGCTCGTGCATCAGTCAGGGGTGCACGGGGGTTTGGTAAAAAGTCTATAAAAGTTCTATTTGCCAGGCGAAAGCAGCCCCTTCTCTAAAAACTAAAAATGAAAAAATTAAATTGACAAATACTAAAAAGAAGAAGTTGGAATAAAAGCTTTTATTTTATTAAGTCCGCCATACTAAATTTAAGAATGGTCTATTTTTTTAAAAAAAGGATAATAAAGTACAGCTTTTTTCTTGTCAACAAGGTTTGTTTTGTAAAAATCGGTTCAGAAATAAGAAAGCTATGGTAAAAAAATAATGATGGAAACCGAAAAAACTAAGAGATGGATTGGAAAAATGATACCAAAATAAAATATAATATCTCAAAAACTGTTTATCCGATTTTGATGAATGATGGATTTTTAAAATAAGCATGAATGATGGTTTAAGAAAAGAAAACTAAAAATTGACAACATTGAAAACAACGAGATAAAAAAGGCTTTTGTTTGTTTTAATTCGCCATTTTCAATTTCAAGATGGCGACATTTTTTTGGTACGCAGCAAAAAAACCTTATTAATTAATCTACACAATACCGCCAATTTTGTAAAAATCGATTTAGTACTTTAAAAGTTATAGCGAAAAAACTTTTGTGCGGTTTTTTATGGCCCACTCTATATAATGTTGACTTGTGAAAAGAACTTACTAGAAAAAAAAGTGAAGAGGAGAAGGATAATCCCGCGGAAGCGTTCCCTTTTTACACTTTTAAGAATATCGTTCCTGACAACTTTGATTGACAAGTGATAAATTGAATTCCGAAGCATTCGTTTGCTTTCCTAAAAGGGTAAAAACAACTCTTGGCTGACGAGTGAGACAGTGTGGTACGAGTGTGTAAAGAAGTTTTGAAACGAGTTTTTCACTATACTTTTTCAAATGCTCTGCAAATAAAATAACTAACAAAATGGGATTCCACCTAAAACTAAAAAACAAGTAATTTTTAAGTATAAAAACTAACCAAAATTGACGTGAAATTCCTGAAAAAAATTGCCATAAATAAATTTTTGACAATTTTGGTAACAATTTCCTTATTAACTTGCTAGGAAAAAAAGTGAAGAGAAGAAGGAAAATCCCGCGGAAGTGTTCCCTTCCCGCACTTTCAAGAATATCGTCCTTGACAACTTTGATTGACAAGTCACACTTCACTTTTTGGTCGATTCCAAGGAAAAAAATATATATTTCTCGGACTATGTGTTTTTGTGTTTGTGGCATTCAGAACTATGATTTAAAGTAAAAATCAAAATCTTCCACGAACATATTAAGGAGTAACACCTGTAAAAAAAAACGCCAAAATTTCTCAAAATTTAAAAAATTACATTTTAAAAAAATTAAAAATAGAGTACAATAAAGCATTCAATTCTAAGTAAAAAATGTCGAATAAACTTTTTTGTAGCGGCACGTTTAGCTTTTTTAGGGAATTTTTTTTTAATATTTCAAAATTTTCAAAAATTGGCGTTTTAAAATTTCATGCGCCATTCATTAAAAAAAAAAATTGAAAACGAATTTTTAAGGGTTGTACATAATCTTATGTTGAGCAAAAAAATTTGCATAAAGTTTTTTGTAGCATCTACAATTTTCTCGCAAAAACAATCTAGTTTGAAATTCTGCAAGAATGGTCAACTTTATTGGCCATTTTTGCACCAAGGTTTTACCAGGAAATTGGCGAAAAAAAAATAAAAGACCAAATTTTTGTAACAATTTCCATAGATATGATAATAACCATGACTATAAGTTGACTTGCCAGGAACGTGCTAGGGAAAAAAGTGAAGAGAAGAAGGAAAATCCCGCGGAAGCGTTCCCATCCCGCACTTTCAAGAATATCATCCTTGACAACTTTCCCCAAAATATATTTTTTTCCCCCAAAATATATTTTTTTTAATTTCTGCAAATTAAATAGATAATAACAAATTATGTGATATCGAAGGAAAAATACATGGTAGAGCATTAGACTGGTAGTCTAGAGGTCTCGGGTTCAAATCCTGGTCGAGGAAAAACTTTTTTCCGATTTATTCCCTCACCCTGTGCCCTCTAAGCCGTAGTTTCAGAAAAAAGATTTGGCAATTGGTTTTTTTTAACGTAAGTATTAAAAAAAAAAATATGAAACTACTTACAGGACGGGCAGTGAAAAGGGTTGATGAAGTGCCAATTTGGTCATGTGACTAACGGATATTTTTAGAGAAAATGGTTTGAGATAGACGGGGATCCGAGAATGTTTGCTCAGTGACGCAGAAGATATAATATTTCTTTAATGGTAAAACTTTCAAGAAAAAAAGACTACCTACGTTTCATATTTTGACCAAAACTATGTCGCAGATTAGAAAATTTTCGAAAAAGTGTAATTAAAAATATTTTAATCTTAACAGGCCATCACGAAAGATGGGGTAAGGTATTTTTAAATAAAAAGTGACTAAAAGTGACCCCTATGTATACACTAAAGTGAGAAAAACTAAGAAGAAGTGACTTGACGGTGGTATCTCTGTGGATGTTAAAAAAAAACGGAGAAAGACTTGACTAATAGTAAAGTGTGCATTGCATAAGGCCTATTGGAGTACTACCTTTAAAAAAAACGAACCGCTTTAAATCACATAAAAACTACTTAATACCCGATGCACACCAACGCGTGTCCTTGCATGCCAACGCATGGCATCACGTGACTCTGCATTTAAAACCATTGGAAATATATGTCCAGTCACATGGTGCGTTTTTTGAAGCAGGGTGGGCACGCGTTGGTGGGCACAAGACTTAAGTATTTAGTCCGCCAACTTGTTGATAATATTAAACATTTAAAAGAATCGTCCTACTTCCCTCTCTACTAAAAAAACAATTGTCTGTCAAAAAATACGTAGGATTAATTTTATAGCAAATGTTATGCCCTCCTTAAACGATTAACAAGCCTTTTTTTCTAAAACCTACACGAAGCGAGTAAGAACACATAGGTAGCAACAAACATTCACGTTATATTACCACAGAGTATCTTCTTGTTTGATGATCGATAATATTACTTTCACCGCTGGTTGAAAAAGATTTTTACCTAAGGCTTAGGCCATCCTCGTAGGCTAGCGCATTCATCAGAACATCAAAAACGGACGATTAATCTAATAAGCCCTGAGTTAGTTGTAAAATAATAAGATTATTTCCAATTGCACCCTCGTGTTTTAAAGGCGTGTTTTGAGCGCCCAGAAGAGTTCATTCTCAAGGGTTTAGGTTGTCAACTAGTGATAACGACCATGTGTTTTCGTGTTATGCATAGAAACTTGTAGAACGAACACTTCGGGGGTCTTCGAGGACGACCAGATGAGTTTTTAAAATTTGAAGAAAAAATCGAGTCTTTTATTTTATTATAGCTCTGACACCTCACTTTACATTGTTACAGCTAATTTTATTATGGACTTAAATAAATAAATAAAGTTAATCGGGATGGTGATATGAACACAAATAAGACATTTGACAGCTCAAAATAAGGCAGTTTTCAGTAGCATTAAAAAATTTATATCGTAAATGTTATGAACATAATCACAACGTATTTAATTTATCCCCATATTGTAAAAATAAAAATATATGAGAGTTGAAAACGGCTAATCCTAAATAAAAAATCGACGAAATTGCAGCCGAATTGCCTGAAAAAATATACAGACGCTACACTATGTTAATGACGTGAAAAATCTGCAAGAAACTGATAAAGAAGAAAAAGGAATAAAAAACTGAAACTTTTTATATTAAAAATACGAAATATATTCCAGTCCAGTAGCTTGTCCCAGTTGAGAATTTCCAGGCCCTCTGCATCCAGGCTCGGATATCCGTGCTTCTCGTGTCTCTTCCTTAAATATGAGTTACACTCTGCACACCCGCAGGTCCGGCAAATGGAGTCGTTCCCGATCTCAATGCGTGATAGATTTAGTAGTCCAATTTCTTTCCGAAATTTTTTCTGTTTGAGCCTGGCCGCGTCTGGTCAGCTAACGAATTCTTTGTCTGGTGTCTGGAAAGGTTGCTGGTGCATCATTAGCCTATTAAATAAGTGGATATTGCATATGTCTCCCAGTTATACTACCTCTGTATGTTGGAGTTTTATTTAAAAAAATCCGAGTCTTCTGATAACAGTTACTAACGTGATGTTCTCGCTGATACTGTGATTGACGGAGTAAAATTTGTTTTGGCAGTTTTAATATCTCCGGAGAAATTGACATGCTTCTCGGCATAGTGTTTTATGACATATTATTAATGAAATAAATTAAGACAGAAAACTTTCCGACGTTAAAAAATAAACAATTAGAGTGGTTATTAGGTGGCGAAATAACACTTTCCTAATCTAAAACTAAACAAGTCCTTTGTAATCTAGCAATTGAAGATACTTTAAATCAAACGTTTACTAAGTTTTGGCAATAAGAGGTTCAGGCTCAAAAATTGACAAAATATTTTTCTAGAAAATGTTTTACACAGAACGAGCAGTGTTGTTTGATCTTCAAAGGGCCTTTGAGACAGTGTTTAGTAAATTGAAAAACTCGAAAGTACTCGAATAAAGGCTGTGTGCTTAATATAGTTTAAGTTATTTAATGAAAAAAAAACGCGTACTAAACTGAATAGAGAACTTCTGAGGAAACGTTTAATAAGCACGGTGTACGGCAGAGAAGTGTTTTGGGTTTGCCCTTGTCCATTATTTATAATAATGGTCAACTAAAACTAGATAATATTAAACTACATGATTTTGAAGATGATGGATTATTTTATTAATTTTCAGAAGAATTAGATTTGCTTGTTGAAAATATTAAAAAGCTTATGAATACTTCTGAAACCATATTAAAAATAAATATAATGTAACCGAACTTTGTAAAAAAACCGACAGGCCAACAGACAACGCAAGAGAGCGCTAAGTGACGCTGGTGGAAAACTGCGGACTACTTGTCAGAAAACGAGTCACCCCATTCTACTACTCAGTAGAATCATACTTGTCAAGAAGCAGCTATACTTTGTATGGGTGTACATGTCACTACTACTACTATCAATGCTGTTTTCCATGCATTTGATTTCCTGGTGGATAATAAAGTGAAGAGTGCGTAGGGCATAACTCGATTTATAATGAAAAAGCCAGTATAAATCTAGATTTTTTCCAGGTTGGTAATATGTTGTAGGGTTTCACATACTTTTATGTGGCAGTTTAAATAAAACCTAGGCAAGTTATAATGACGAAAATCTCCCGTTGTGGAGTTAATTAGTTATGGGTTGGGTCGTCTCTGTCCACGATTTCACAAAAATAAAAGAATAATATAAATCTGGTCTTTTTGTGTGAGTGAGTGAAAATATCAAAACCGCAATATTCAAAACAAACATCAGACATTATGCTTTTTTACAGAAGGGTTAGCAAGAATTTTTATTTTATTAAACCGAACCCACTAAAACCAAACAAATTGAGTAAATCGTTGCTAACCTGGCTATAAAAAGCAACGTTTGAAAAATAACCAAATTTTAAATATTAAAGTACCCCGGCCTAAAAGAACAATTAGGAACTGGGTAAGAGACTGGGTTAAACAAGAACAACAACACATACTAAGAGAGAACCCGGCCCAAGTAACATTTTCAATTACCTCAAGTTTTATAAGTTTGGTTAGCAGTTCATAAAATTATATGAAAGCCCGATAATTGTTATAATAGTAATTGTTATAACCTTGCAACTTTAATGTTTATTGGGTTACTAAACACGGTTTTATTAAACTACATAACTGCAACAACAATTACTTAAACAGTTATTATAAAACCAGATTGATTTTTTATAATAGGTCCCCTATGAAACTATGATGGTTCGTTAAATTTATAAAGGTTTCATTATAGATTCCATCACTTGTAATTCTGCTTCTACAGCTTCAGAGATAAAACCTCCTTCTTTTAATAACACAGGGCTGGTGTAACCAGTCTTTTTCTGGATATAATTCGTCGTCTTCGTCCAACTTCTTGCTACGTGCTTGAGCCTCAGCCACCTTAAAATTGTCCCTTCAGTGGACACCTCTACCCTCCCCCGCGGGACGACGCTTAGGCGGGTTTTACCCTTCTCAATCGTCTGGACGATCACAAACATTTTTAATTTGAAACAAAAGTTGAAAAATGATTCTGTTCTGTTCTGTTTCCTTGAAAAATGGTTGAAAAGCACTGTTTCTCTTTTGGTTAATAAAAGATCTTTCACTCTTCTAAGTCTTCTGCGTGGTATGGGCCAATCGGTCAATTCCTTTAACAGATTTATTAGAGAGTTTTGATCACCTGGATTTGTTATAAATCCAGATTACCGCAAAGAAACTTTGATGGCGAATATGGCGGCGTAATTTTTTTTCAATATTATTTTATTGTATGTTATTGTAGTTGTTTAAAATATTAAAAGGCTCTTTATATTTTGGTTTTTCATAAAAAATATTGCTGTTTCTATAATATATTCATAATATAGCACAAAAAGAATAAACAAAAAAAAACAAAAATTTTGAAAAGAAAATTTTTTTTTTTTAATGAAGATAAAACAAATTGCAGGCACGCTTGTTTTTTAGGTTTTTGACATGTACTTTAACAGTAACGTTTGCATCGCATGTAGTTTTAGGGGGTGGAAATGTCTTTAAAAATCATTTTGATGTTGTTTTGATTCCATGTTTTTTATTACGGATCCATAATTACTTTTTTAAAACCTCAGAACTATCAAATACATTTTTTTATTGCATTTTCTTATAGGGGGCGCTGCTCTCGGGTTACTTTATTTCGTTTCATAAAGGTTGCAGACACTTTCCTGTAACCTTTACGTCTTCTAATTCGCATAACTAAAGATAATATAACAGTTGTAAGAAGGGTTCTCACAGGTAACTTCTAGGTTTTTAAGGAGTTTATAATAAGGATGCCACTACCTTTATAAGATCCACCAGTTAAGGCCAATAAGAGGGTAATAAATGTTCCGGGAAGGCTCTCGTTACTTTTCTTTAAAACTTTAAAGTTTATAATTTGGTGGCGGTAACTTGCTCAAAACCTCTATAAAAAAAGAAAGGTTACTTGGGCCAGAAAAAAACGTGGCTACTTTATATTGTATCGCTCTTTTGACATCGCCCTTTTGTATGACGCACTTTTAATATGTTGCTTTTTTGAAAATTCGTTGTCTTAAAAGTCGCTCAAATGAGATTGCTATTTTTAGTATCGCTCCTTTGCCTTGCTCCCTAATAAGTTTTTAACCTTTATTTCCCGTAGGCTCTAGTTACAAAAGTTTCCATGCCAAAGGGTACCCCAATAACTTTTTGTTAAATGTCTTTTGAGCTAAATAAACTCAAGACAATTTAGCTGCCTCACCGGATTTAAGCATAGGTCAAGTTTAAAAGTGCCTTAAATGTGCCTTAATTCGCATTAGGAAAAACAAAACACAAAAGTGTACATTAAAAAAAATAGTGCTTACCTAGACATGTATCCTGGTCGCACATATCACAATCCGACGGTCCTAGAATGCTCAAAATGGAGTCCCATTTCGAGTTCAGGTGCGTCGTCCTCCAGCCCACCTCCTCTTGCACCTCCGGGTGCAATTGCACTAGTTGACTAGCTTGATCGTTGAACGATTTTAGTGAGGAACTCTTCTCGAGGACTTTACTAACACAACTCTGAAAAAAAAACAGCACAAAATTAGAACCAAGGTACTGGGTGCGCCAAAAAAGATCGACTTTTTCAAGGTTTGAGCAAATTAACTTAAAATTTAAATTAAATAAGTGTACCTTTCGTAATACCAAGTGTATATACAAGTGTTAGATAGACTGTGCTTAAATTTTAGTATCTCATTTATCAGTGAGGTAGAACCCAGACCCGGGATAGTCGAACTTCAAAATAAGACGGTAACAAAGATATTAATAAATCTACCGATCAAGATGCAGTCGAGAGCACCACACTTTTATGAAAAGGTGAACCAAGAAAAAGTTTGGATGACCAAGGAAAGACGCCATAAAAAAAGCAGCGTTCAGTACCATGAAATCAATAGAAAAAAAAGATAAAGTCAGGAAAACAATAACACAAGAATATTAAGAAATAGACGGTTTAGATGCTAAATATGAATCGTATAAAGGAAGAGGCCGAATTATTTAATAAAATACAAGCTGAAATCCGTGTGAACAACTATGGCAATGTAAGAACATAGAACATCTCTTTACCGATAATTAATCGGTCCGAACATCCACCAGACGAATTATCAAACCAAGGCATAGTAAGACAGGCATAGTAGGAGGAAGTAGAACACAGAAAAAAAAAGATAAAACTGGTTAAACTTTTCAACTTTGTTAAACTACCTAAAAAATATTCAGCAAAGAACTGTAATCAGCCTAATGAGCCATATGCTAAAAAAAAATTCTTAGGATTATTCATAAAATAATTTATGGAGTCTGAATCATTTAAGAACTTTTTAAAAAATAACTCACAGAATCTTTCAGATTGTGTTAATAATGAAAAAATTACCAAAAAAAACCGATATATCATTAAACATAAGTAATGAGGAAATAAAAGAAAAAAATAATAGGTCAGCATTTCAATAATTTCTTTCTTGAAGCACCACATAAGGTAATAAAAAATATACTCACACCTAATAGAATTACAGAAAATACCAATTTTATTATAAACACATTTTTTCTAAGGCAAACAGGAAGAAATGTTTGAAATATTAAATAAAAAACAAACGGAAGATGGCTGTGGCATTGTAAATCTAACGAAAAAACAAGAGTTTTTGTACTTCAGTGCAAAATGAACTCCCTGAATTTCGATTGCTCACACAGAGGGTGGAACCTAGGACGACGCCGTTTCGTCCCTATTAGAGACTCATCAGCTAGGTGTACCACAATGACAGATAATTTCGGTCGCGATTATGTGACAAAGATTACGGCTTAAGCGGAAGAAATCCTATCAATGTTCTTTGTGAACAAACGAAACCAATACCTACTGTAGTTAGCAGTAAGATGAGGTAGCATCGATCCTGCGACAGACATGTAATTATGCCATTTGTATAGAGGTTTCGTCTACAGGCAAGCGATTATAAATCGCAGGATCGATGCTAACTCCTCCTACTACTAACTAAAATAGGTATTTACTTGGTTTCGATTGTTCACACAGAGGGCGCCATTGATAGGATTTATCCCGCTTGAGCCGTAGTCTTTGGCACATAAGCCTGACCGAAATTCTCTGTCATTGTGGTACACCTAGCTGATGAGTCCCTAATAAGGGCGAAACGGCGTCGTCCTACGTTCAACCCTCTGTGGGAGCAATCGAAATTCAGGAAGTTTATTTTGCACTGAAGTACAAAAAACTCTTGTTTTTTCAACAAATAAAAAGCTTAAACCTAAATATTCAATAGGTTATGAAAATATTCCCAGTTTCTCGATTAAAGAGTTTCTTAAAGAAATCACTTGAGTGTGCACAATTCCCTGAAATTGTTAAAATACACAAAGTGATTCCTATTTATTAAAAAAAGTGAGAAAAAAAATGTAAATAATTATATGACGTTAATTTCGGGAAGAATTAAGATTGTGATCAAGAACGTTTGCTTCCAACGTTGTTTTTGAGATAAAAGCTACGTTCTTAGTTATCCGTTACAAAACCCAACGATATGACCACGTCGGCAAAAGCGACGTACGTTTTTACTGCAAAGCCGACGTCTTTAGTGCGTAGGAAATTTAAACGTGCCGGATACCGAAGTCTGCTTGTCGTTGAAATTTAAAACGTGCAGCTCGTTGGAACTGGCCTACGTCAACCGACGTCCCAAACGAACACGATTTTCGTGCGTTTGATCTAACTTAAAACAAGTACTTTTATATCTCTGGTTCTAACCTTACTTTTTCGAAAATTTTAACCCAACTTTTATTCAATTTTTTTTCTTGGAGTTTTTGGATCCAGGATCTGCTTATTGCCAGTTGGAAGTACTCTTGAAAATACCAAAACGACCAAACTTTCGAGTAGTTTCTACAGAAAAAAAATAAACTTTTGCAGATGAAAACCTCCGACAAATCCGAGATACAAACAGATATTCCTTTAGGGAACCAGAATATCCCATTTTCCTCCCGCATGTAAGTAATGAGCTCCATCTCTTTTAATTTTTTTATATAAATAATTTTTAAGTAATCACTCATGTCGAGATAATGCGGCAGGACCACAAACAAGAATAAATAAAAACGCTAAAACTGTGAGGTTTGACGACATTTGACAGTTAGGTGTGTTATACTAAAAACGACTTCATATTCTAATACGTAGATTAGGTTAATATTACATACTCCGTGCAAGACGTGCGATTCTAATATGTAAGCAGGAAGATGGCAAATTTCACGAGGCGTTTTGAATCATTAAGTCCGTACATCATGGCGGACGTACGATTTGAATACGTTTACAAACCGACGGGTTTCGTAACTTTAGTCATGCTTGACGACTTAACTTTGAGACCCGGTCGGTCTTGGTATATTGTTAGTTCAGATTAAGTAAGGCACGAAAATTCGCCATTTTGAACAGGTTGGCGTCTGTCAGTTATTGTAAATTAACTTGCTTTTTAGAATTAGTCTAAAATTAGAGAATGCTGTGTAGTATAATTAATAAAATAAGGTTTTTGGGGAATGTTGGATCATTTTTACAACAAAACTAACATAATTTAAAAAAAAATATTTCGACCCATTTTTTTTTAAATATTTTATTTTCTTAGATTTTTCAAATTTTCAGGGCGCCCGGTTTTTTTCGAAGTATCGTATTTACATTTATCAATAAACGACCTTTCGTTTATAAATTTTTATGTATTTAAAAGTAAATAAAAGAATTATCTATTATTCTTGTATACCTTTCAGGATCCGCCTTTAAAAAAAAACGCATCCATTTTTATTCAACCTGTAAAATATGTATTTATTGGGTATAATTTAAGTAAATTTTCAAGAATTTCGTTTACAAAAACTTTATATATTTTATTTTAGGTAGTCGAAATAATTTTAGGTGAGAGAAATTAAACGTAAAATAACGTTGGCAATTGGTCAGGATCAATGACATCGAGGCGACTCGAATCTGTATTACCCATTTAGGTGCGAATGAGAGTCGTCAGGCAGTCGAAACGACATCGCTTCTCAAGGGCAACGTATGCGCAACGTAAGATAACGTCCAAATGCTGCTTGGGTTACTTCACCATTTTTTAAAGTTTTTGAATATTGCTTTTCACATGAAAGTTTAACATTATCAGTAAAGACTCATTTGGATTTAAAACTAATAGGTCTACTCAGGATGCATTAATAATAAGCGAAATTGTATCTCATTTTGAAAATGGAGAATGTCCTGCAGGTGTTTTCTGTGACCGATTGATTGATTGATTGATTGATTGATTTACTTTATACAGCATAGTAAGGTTTAGGTATTCCCTGACACTGCAGCTGATTGCTTGCTGTATCCCTTGCTGTATAGAGGTTTGATGCCTTCGCTAGGTTTAGCAACCTCTTTACAAGTGTCCTCTGAGAGCCTCCGTGCCGAGTTCTCCAGTAGTTAAGTGCCGGGCACACAAAGATGATGTGAGAGGCTGATTCGCCGTCCTTATCACACAGCCTACAAATGGGTTCTTCCTGGAAAATTTCCATAGTGTGCAGTGACCGGTTAAGAGTCCTGTCACTATGTCACTACTCGGCCAGTGATGCCGATGAACACTTCACCATTGTTTTGCTGTGTTGTTGTCCTGGTGTCTGGTTCCAATGGTCTTTGTGTTCGTTTCTGGACCACCGTTCTAGGAGGCCACATACTGAGGTTTTTGTATACCAAACACAGGTTCAGGTACTATGAACTGTTTTCAGATCCTCTCCTAGCTAGGATATCTGCATTTTCATTGCTAGCCACCCCCGTGTGCCCCGGCACCCACACAAGTGTTACCTTGGTGTGATTGGCTAGAGTTATTAGGACCTGTAGGCAGTTCCACACTAGTTTAGAATTTATTTGTTGACATGCCATGGCTTTTACTGCTGCTTGGCTTTCCGAGAAGATCGTGATATTCTTGTTGGAATATCTCCTTCTCAGGTTCTCCCGCAGACACATTTCGATTGCATGTATTTCGGCTTGGAATTCAGTGGTGTGATTCCCCAGTTGAATCGCGGGGCTAGGCCATATACTCCTGCACCTGTCCCACTATCCATTTTGGATCCATCAGTATACCATACCAACTTCCCATCCTGGACTAGTAAGTCTAGTCTATTATTTTTCCAGTTGAGCTTGCTTGAGTTTGTACTCAGGATCATGTTATCACTTCTCATGTCATACAGCGAGTTTGTGACAACGTTTTTAATCTTGGCATGTCCTGATTGTATGTCTTAGGTACCAGTTGTTGTTGCACTCTAGTCTGTAATTCCCATTCTAGCCTCTGCTTTGATAATAATATCAAGTGGCGGGAGGTTCAGCATGGTTTCCATGGCAGCAGTTGGAGTGCTTCTTATTATGCAAAGGCAAGCAAGTCTTTGGAGTTTGAATAGCTCTATATCTATTTTGCCACCAAACTGTTGATCCCTAGGTTATCATGGGTTATCAACAGTATATATCCAGTAAACTATGCGGGGTGAGAATCCCCACGTTTTGCCCACTGCTCTTTTGGTGGCCATGAGCGCCATTTTTCCTTTGTTAACGGCGTATACAATATGCGCATTCCAGGTTAGTTTTGTATCAAGGATGAGACCCAGATACTTTACTTCCTGAGCGAATTGTAGTTGTTTGCCGAAAAAAGTGGGAGGTCCAAGCTCATCTAACTTTCTTCGTTTCGTAAAGAGGATGTGACCTTAGTAGAGCTTTTGGTTGCATTGCCCATATTTACTTCTAAAAAAAATAAAAATATTGGTGTGAGAAGGATACCACTAAATTGGCGATTCTTTCTTGAGGGGCAGAGAGCACTAGCTATGTGTGAATGATTTAAACTCTAAATTTGTTACAATATAATTGGGAGTCTCTCAGGACACTGCTTTAGGTCCAATTTACTTTATTGTGTACTTAGAGAGTATTAATAATAATATGAATAAATGTGCTGATAAATTTAAGCCACCTAAATTTGCGGATGACTCTGGTTTTGTGACATGTTATCCTAATTCTGGGTGTCTGGAGAATAAAGTTAGTAACATTTTGGCCAATATCTCAAATTCATTATTTCTAAATGTAGAAAAAATATTAGGTTCCATCGCCCACAGAACCAGAGTCTGGATTTAGAACCTAAAGTAAATAACAAAGTAATCGAGAATGTTACATCTGTCAATTTCTAGGGCATCATAATTGACCAGCATCTTATCTGGAAAGGCCAGTGCAATAAAGTGATTGACACTTTGCATAAAATCTGCTATATTTTTAGAGACTTACGACATGTTCTTAATTTATCACAGTTTTCTTGCACTTACTATGGCAGGGTAGAAAGTATTACACTTTATGGACTGGTTTTGGCGGACCTCACCAGCAACATATGAAGTTTTTGTAGCGTAAAAAATTAGTAAGAAGCATTCGCGAAGATCGCATAAACAGAGCAGAAGGAGGTCTCGCGATATATTTTAGAAATTAATATAAAATCAGTAAATACTCCTTAACCACCTGCGCTGCTGGTCTGTTAGAATATCTGTTAGTTAATTTTAGGTTAAGAAATAGTTTAGTTTTGATTGAATTAGTTTATAGATCTGCCAAGTCTGTTCAGTAGAACATTCTGTTGCTCAATATCAAGCGATTCTCTCAGAGGTCACTCCAATTTTTGACTACATTTTTATAATGGGAGACGTTAACGCTGATATGCTGGACAATCCCTTAAATGACTGCTTTCACTCATTTAATTTAACTCAAGTAATAACCTTACCTACTAGGGTCACAAGAACAACACCAAAACTTTTGGATCCGATATTTACTGCACATGCGCCGTTAAAAACATGGCTCTCAGATGGCTTAAAAACAGCGTGATGAAGCATTGCGAAAATACAAGAAAAACAAATCAGAAAATAATTGGTTTTATAATAAAGAAATGAGAAATTTTGCCCTTACATCATTAAGACGTAACTAAAGTATGAAAATTCTCAAGATGCTAAAAATCTTTGGAAACGCTTAAAAATAGCAAATATTATGTCAAAACCCAAATCGAATCTACCAAGTGGCTTTCAAAATCCTAACATCATAAATAGTCATTTCTTAATTGCTTTCTCGAACACAGGGGCTGATCAAACACTAATAGAGCACTACAAAAACACGCGACTTTCGACTACAAGGTTTAATTTTACTGCTGTGACCATTGAAGATATATCCAAAATTGTCCATTCGATCAAATCAAATTCAGCTGGTAACGATGAAATAACTTTAAATATGATTTAGTTAAGCATGTCATTAATAAAGTGTCATATTACACATATTGTAAGAATTCGGACACTTTCCAAAGATTTGGAAGACAATTGCTCCCATCCCAAAAGTTAATTCACCAGCTCTCTTTATGACTTTACCTTAAGCAAAGTTTTAGAAAAAATTGTTTATCAGCAGTTGTTTCTGTACATTATTTTTTGCAAAATATTTTCTGAAAATCACTCAGGTTTTCGTCCTGAATATGGTACGAGTGCTCGCTTGCTAGATGTAACTGACGAAATAATAAGAAACTTGGACAATAAAATGGCTACACTATTAGTGCTTCTTGACTACTCCAAAGCCTTTGACCGAGTTGACTATAACCTAACGTCTCTCTGATTTGGGAAAAGTAAGCTCAGGAGTTCCACAGGCTTCAATTTTTGCTCCATTGCTTTTTGTTTTGTACCTTTTTGACATTAGAGATGTTACAGCCTTCTTTAATAATGAGCATTTTCAGAAACTTCTGGTGACAGATATTTATATAATTATTATAAAGAGGGTTCCATTGATACCCTAGGGTATTTAGAAGTTTCCTACAAGAATTGAGTTTGTATATTTGTTTTATTAAAGGCTCTAAATTGATGGTACTCTAAAGTAACATAAAACTGGCGTTAAGAATATTTCCATGGACATCTTTATAAAAATTAAAGTCATCGGTTCAAATGTTATATAAATTGGTGTTAACAATGTTTCCACCAACATATTTATAAAAATATAAGTCATCAGTGACAAAAGTTATATAAATTGATGTTTGAAATCTTTCTGTCAAACCACCTATAAAACCATAAGTAACTATCAATTAGAGATATATAATAGATTGGTTTCTAAAATGTTGCTATCAACCCACTTATAAAACTTAATTAACCAACAACAAATTTATATAAGATAAGATTGAAAATATTTCGAGAGACACTTATAAAAACTTGGGAACTCACACACAATAGTTATATAAATTGGTGTCTGTAATATTCTTATGAACTCATTCATAAACCTCTTTTGCCCATAAGGTTTTTTCTATAATGTTGTTATTAATTTCTTTATATAGTGATTATACTACAACTGTTTTTAGAACAAAAAAAAAACAATTTTAATTTATTTTGGCAATTATAATAACAAAACAAACAAGATTTTTTAAGGTTAATTTTGTGACATTAAAAGGCGCGTTTTTGCGGCATTGAAAGGAGCTTTTTTGCGACATTAAAAGGCGCGTTTTTGCGAGATACCATACCATTATTATCTTGTTTTAATTACATCAATCTGAGAGAGATAAGAGATCCAAATCTTCTTGAGATAGTTGCCGATGACAGATATCGGGATCGAATACATTTTACAACCGATTCCCACCAGCGTTTCCCATGCGCAGTCACCCTGACTCAAAAAACTCATCACGTGGTCCGACATGAACTTGTATAGGCAAATCTCGCTTAGACCACGTGATACGTGTTTTGATTCGGGGGACCCACGAATGAGAGTAACCGTGTTAAGGTTGTAAAAACGCACCGTGAAACATCGAGCGCATACGCTGATACTGCTGGTCGGCGGCAAATGTGAACACCCCGGAAAATACTCGCCTGTACACCCTTCGACCCCGCAATCTAACTATATTCTTGAGATAGTTACCTCTGACAGTTATGCGGGCTTGAAGTGTGTGGAGGCGGGTATTTTTCCTGGTATGTGTAGTATGCTGGATCTCTCGAGGAATGCATTTAGGAAAAGAGAACAATGGTAACTATGTTAAGCTCGTAGAAACGTACCATCAGTGTTCAACACTGCGCCATCTGCAGTCCTTTGTTCCAAGTAGCATCATTTTTTAAAAGGGTCATAAAATAGTGTTTTTCGAGGTAAACAGTGGTATAGTTGTATTGTTTTTTTTATAGAATTGTCGGAAATTTTCACCATTTTGGATTACAAAAATAGGTTTTTGGCCTAAATAAAAACGTTATTTATGGGGTTTCAACATGTGTTTCAATCGAAATATTGCTTGTTAGGGTTAAGAACAACATACAAAATTCAATATTTGTCCCAGAAAGAAAAAAACGCGTATGAAAAAAAAAACTGATATTTAAATGAATATTTTTTTTCCCGTTTTCTCAAGTATTTTTGGAGCCCATGAAATTTACGTGAGTGTATTCGAAAACTATACAGTACACACGGGACCACAGCTGATTTTCAGAGTAGGATGACTTGAAAAACAGCTTTTATTTGACTATAGTATATAAATATTCATATTCCTGCTTCAGCTTATCTCACTTTCATTTTTATTTATTTTAGAAGATTGCTAAACACCATTTTATAAAAATTTTTATTGTAAAAAGAAAAAGAATAATACATAACAAGCAAAGGGAAGAAAGATGGAAAAATCTATATTTCTAAATCCATAAAAACCTTTAATTTGTTATGTAGTGTTGTTAGAACAGTTGTAAAACCTTTTTATAATAATCTCTATACTTGAGGGCTCATAAGGAAGTTTTATAAAATCTATATGTTGTTTTTCTATCCATTACTATGTACAATAAATTTTTATAAGCTGGTGTTGAACAGTTGTTTTTCAAGTCTTTTTTACTCATTTAAGAGATATATTAGAGTTATAAAATTATCACCAACACTAAATAATATAACTTTTGGTTATTTTATGAAGGTTTTATATTATTTGCTGTAACTTTTATATAGACAAAAATGCTCATTGGGTATCTTTCGACCCGTATTACCACAGGAATATAGAGGCAGATATTAACTCTGATCTACAAAAAATTGTCGAATACAGTAACAAACATAACCTTACACTAAACGCGACAAAAACGCAGATTTTGTTATTTGCTCCAAAAAATAGCAAACAGTTTATAAAAGAAAACATTTTTATACAAAATGGAGGGTCGTCATTTAGAACTTTCAGAAACAGCAAAAAACCTTGGATTAACTTTTGATACGTCATTACGGTTAAGTCAGGTCATATTTAGCGTTAAAGTGTTGTATGTAAACAAACATATTTTCAACTTTAAAGTTCGTAAAAAACTTTTGTGAAACATATATTTTTTCTTCACTCTCCTACTGTTTGTTAGTCTACTATCTTTGTTTAACACAAGGAATCGCTTACAAATTATACAAAATAATTGAATAAGATTTATCTATGGCCTACGAAAATTTGACCATGTTTCTGAAAAAATCAACTGGCTAAAAGTAGAATTTTTGTATAAATATTTATTTTTACATTTTTATTTAAGCTTTTGCAAACCTGTACTCCACAATATCTATGATCTAAGCTGGTTTTGCGTAACGAATTACATAACTTAAATATTAGGTCAAATAATATGCTTGCATTGCCAAGATACAGCACTGCTCTATTTCAAAGATGTTTCACCTATAATGCAGTTAAGATATTTTTTTCAATATTTTTCGAAAGGAGTTAAAGAAGTTCCTGCTGCAAAATTAAAATTGTAACCTTGTCTTTTTTTTACTTCTTGTTATACAAAGCAACTCTCATGTTTATGTAATTAGCTTTAATTTTTACCCCTTTTTGGAGATTTAGAAAGATGCTATAGGTTAAATTAGAGTGACATTTTTTTGCTAGATTTCGCCTTTTAAGAATTTGTATTTTTTTATTCAATTCTTAATAAAGACTTTATTTATTTATTTATTTATTACTGGTGGACCTTAAGTTCAGTAATGTACAGACATTCTTAAGATGATTTTTATTTGTTAATATATGAAATGTCGGAGCATTTTTACAAGAATAGAAATAAATATAATAGATAGTTGGATATCCACCAAAGAGACACAAGAAATAAAAATATTATGTAATTCCATTTCGAAATAGTAACTTGGGTGTGTTCCTACTAAATACTCTTAGAGGTCCAATCTGCTGAAAACTTAAAGTTATTTAAAGAAATCTTTAAAAAAAAATTGTGGTTGATTATAAGAAAGCTTTTCATCGAGTCCAACGCGAAAAGCTCATAGAATCGCAAAAAGTTGGTCTGAACGACCGAGATCTAAATATAATTGCCAACTTATACTGGAACCAGACAGCTCCAACAAAAGTTGATGGCCAACTGACTAAAGAGATCCGAATAAGGAAAGGTGTGCGCCAAGGTTGCATATTGTCTCCGCTGTTGTTGAATATCGACTGCGAAGAGGGTCTGACTAGAAACGGCCTAAAATTGAACAACTTAAGATATGCTGACGACACTGTCATAATTGCAGACACCTTGAAAGGTCTGCAAGATTTGTTGAATGAAATTGCAGTCCAAAGTTCATAATGTTGGCTCAATGTCAATGAATGTTGGACAAACAAAATGGATGGTCATAGCCAAGGAAAAAAACGTAAGAGGAATATTAGAAGTAAATGGCCAATGTCAATGAGAACTGGTATAACATAAAAGAAGTCCGTGCAACAATTGAACAGGCCAGATCATCTTTTATTAAAATGAAATCAGTGTTGTGTAGTGGCGATATTAATACCACTCTCCGAATTCATGCCATGAGCAAAAAGTTGGATGCATTCAAGATGTTGTGTGATCTTAGAATGCTAATTGGACGGACAGAGTACGTAATGTAATCTAATCCCGTTGTGCTTAGAATAGATGAAGCTCTTGTTCTATTCACAAAGAGAAGCGTGAATATTTTGGCCATATATTAAGAAATGACAAATATAAACTGTAAAATTAGTTTTATAGATGGAAAAATGATGGCTTAAAAATATTAATTTTTTTTTAATCCTAATGTTAGTACTACGACACTTGCGCAAAAGCAGTGCACAGGGTGCAGATCGCGCTGATGATAGCCAACGTTTATGCTTTTATGGAGAGAAGATTGTTGACCCCTCGGTTTCGGAAATACTTACAGCTCGTAGAGCTTTGTCGGTAATATTCTCCTCTTTGCCATATATTGTCTCTTGGACGCTATTCAACCAGGAATAGAGTTCAGAGAACTGCGAATAAAACTCTTTCAGCGTCCAGGTGTCAGATTGCGTTTTCTCTGACAGGTCGCCGTTTACCTCCTAAAAAAGAAAAAAAACCCTTGATTATATAGGTTGAAAAAATAGGCTAGCGGGTAGCAATAACTCAAAAGCCGCTAGAACGATTTTTAATAAATTTGCCACAAAAATTCTTTCGCACCAGTCGCAAGCTGATTAGTTTTTCATGGACCCCACAGAAAGCAGCAGGAAGAGGCGTTGAACTTTTTAAAAAATCCTGACGAACTGACGAACCGGAGCAGCAAGCGACACACGATTTTCACATTTAGATGGACAGGTAATTACGTTTTCAACAAATACTATACCATTGTCAATTCAGACAGTCCGATACGTAGTTTTTGAGATATTCAAATTCTGACTCACGACCGGTAGGAGCAAGTGAAGCATGGTCATTTAGATGGAGAATTACATTTTCAGCAAAATATTTAAAAGTTTGTAAGTGCCTTAGTTTTTGAGATATTAAAAAAAATAATAATAGCCGATACGTTACTTGCGAGCACAATTAGGTATTCTAATAGTGTTTTTCGAGGTGGCTTGTTAGCCATTGAACGACTTGTCGACGCGGCATACTGTGACATAACTTTTGATTTCCCAACGTCAGGCTCACGTTGGCTTCTATGACGTTAAATTGATTGTCCTGCTCAACGGCCAATCGTCGTCGCAATCGATTACGTTCAGTGTGTTCCATTGACTTACTTTACGTTCCACTATTTGCCTTAATTTTTGTTGGGCTTTCTAACCTACATTGACATTAATCTCCTAACCTTACTATTTAACGTTATTTTTTTAGTTGAAATTTTATTATGCCCTAATAAACGTAAATTTAAACATTCGTCGAATTTCTATAGAAAGAAAGCAAAAATTTATGTCTACAGATGTTGAGGGGGCATCACTGCAAAGTTTATTAATAAGATGTTACCCAGCTTTATTTATCTGGCAGGGATGATGCACTGGTGCATTTTTATATCTTTTTTTAGCTTGGGCATCCAGCATATCACATCCTTTTCCCAGTTATGGGGCATGGGCTTCCTTTTCATTTAGGTATTTTAAATACACAATTTTTTAAAAAGTTGTCCACTTTTAGGCTCAGTCACTGTATACCAGGGGATGATAAATATATAATCTGTGGGGCGCAGCACGCCTTTTTTCTGAAAACTCGGAAAATGATTGGGTAAACACTTTCGTTTATTTGTTAAACGTCAACAAAAGTAAGGTTATCTGTTGCGACTGAGCTACCAATCGAAGGCGTTTGCTGCCCGTCGGGCATTCAGACGTAGGATTTTCCTACGTCTTTTGAACGTAAGAACTTAGTTTTAGTGACATTTATTCAATGTTGTATAATGAAACTCGGAGACCCGGTACGAATTGATAAAATGTTAGTGCAAAATAGGTAAGTCGATTAAATCCGCCATTCTAAACACCTTGGCGTCTATCGGCCATCGCGAAACCATTTTTGTTCTACCAATATTCTAATTTAGCATTTGGACACACACAATATTTAGTTTATTTTTTTTTGCTTTATATTAAAGAATTATTGAGGCAATCGCCTTTTTTTGGAAGTCTTTACATATTACATTTATCAATTTTACAAGTGTTTCTTATTATCTGTTAATTAAAAAATACACCTTCATTTTTGGGTATTTGCAAACAGGTTATATCGTTCTCCAAAATAATATACTTTACAAGTACAATTTAAGTTCACCCGTGGCCAATGGTGAGTGATTTTGAGTGGAGGAAATCAAACGTTAAATAACGTTGGCAATTGGCGAATGCTTATCCCTAATTGCTTCGTGTCGTAAGTCATAAGTTTTCGTGCAGATCACTTTCCATAAATATATATTTGCTTATTTTACGATATTTTTTTATAGAAATTTAGTTTTCTAGTTTTATTAGTGTTTTTCGCGATATTCAGAAGCAGTTTTACATCTCATCTATTATTACATTCAAGAAAAAATAAAAAATGCGCATTTAAGGGTTAAACTCACACGTATTTACTCATATTTTATTTTAAACCTAAAGAAATACGGCTAAACATATCTGTTTATGCTGTTACCGGGTGAAGATTGAACCTCTTATTAACTCGCTTGATACGAGAAATCTAAAAAAACGTTAAATGCAAAAGCTTTATTATTTTTTCAGTGCTTTTAGATTTACCTGCCAAAAAAAGCTAATTGTCGTTGAAAATGTCAAATTTAGACATCAGGGACATTATTGCATTTTTAAATCGAGATTTCCTTCCTGATTTCAAAAATACCAAACACGTTATTTCTGTCTAAAGTGGTCTGTTAGGACCTTATGTTGAATTGAAAAATCTACATTTTACTCGTTTGAGTTCTTAAATTCTGTATTGAAAAATAGTAAAATTATACATAAGCTAAATAAGTGTTACTAATCATAATATCTAGCTATATTTTATAACAATCTAATGTTATGTCTTAAAATAACAAATTTACCTATTTTAATATATTTCTAAAATTCCTGTAATACCTTTACGCTACAATGGTGTGTTAGAGAAAGATTAAAACAAAAATTGTTCCCCGTTTAGCACATACTTCTCACAAATCACTATAGATAGCAATAACATGTTTGCTATGTTTAAAATCAGGAAGGGAACGCCTATTTAAAAATGCAATAATTTGCACGATGTTTCATTTAAAAACAGAAACCTGATTTCTAAATTTCACATTTTTAATAACAATTAGCTTTTTTTGGCAGGTAACTCTAAAAGCACTTAAAAAATTATAAAACTTTTACAATCAAAGTTTCTTTTCGATCTTTCGTTTTAAACAAGTTAACATGGGATTCAAAATATAAGGTGGGCCAAAAAACCCGTACAATATTTTTTCGGCTGTAGTTTGATTTTTGTGATTTTAGCTTCTGCGAAAAGCTTAAGCTTCAGACTATATGCATCTTTTGTCAAAATTGACGTTTCGTTACAATCCAAGATGGCGCAGGATTTTGAAAATTCTTCATTTTTAACACCCCCCGCCAAAATTTTGTTTGCGCCACTGTAGTCGATTTTAGACATTTGCCATAAAGACACGTCTTTGTCGTGCACAGAGAAGTATCATTTCTAAAGATCGGACAAGAAGTAATAAGGCTCAACGCCAACGAAGTAAGTGTTCTTTTAACCCTTTGTAAAACATAGGTCTAAAAACCTCTACTTTTTGTTCTACTGGGGATTTGTTAAATCTCATCCGATTCATTAGATTTTGAGCTCTGCGGGAAGCCAAGGATTTACTGTCAAATTTGACATTTTATCAGAATCCGTAAGAGCGCATGCTTTTAAGAATTGCTTTTTTTAAACCTGTGTAGTTTTCTGGACACTCTGTATAAAATAACAAAATCGGATAACTTAATGTTATTGCATTTTATCTATTTTACACAGGTTTTAAAAAAGCACTTCTTTCTTTGAGCAAAGCTTTTTTAGTTCTTGTCCGATTTTTAGGAATGATACTCTTTGCACACTGAAAAGACGTGGCTTCCCAAGTAATATTTCATTTTTTTTTAAAAGTTTTACAGAAAAGTAACAAGAACCTTCCCGGAACCTTTATTACCCTCTTATTGGCCTTAACTGGTGGATCTTATAAAGGTAGTGGCAACCTTATTATAAACTCCTTAAAAACCTAGAAGTTGCATGTGAGAACCTTCTTACAACTTTTATATTACCTTTAATTATGCGAATTAGGAGACAGGAAAGTGTCTGCAACCTTTATGAAACGAAATAAAGTAACCCGAATGCAGCGCCCCCTATAAGAAAATGCAGTAGAAAAATGTTTTTGATAGTTCTGAGGTTCTAAAAAAAAAATTAAAAATTATGATGGTAAAATTATTTTTAAGGATATTTCCACGACCTAACACTACATGCGGCGCAAACTTTACTGTTAAGGCCACAAAAACGGCATAGATTTGACAACACTGCTTTGTTATTTTTTTTAAAGATCAACGCTATTAACATTTCGAGTGAGATCATGCAGGGTTCAGAACACGGTGCAAACACCATATGTGAGGAAAAGTATAATTTATTAAGAACGTAACCATTTATTAATGCTTCTTTCAAGATTTTGTTGCTCGAATTCATGCTTCATGGATTGCAATGTCTCGAAATTAAAAAGAATCAAAAGAAAAATCATTATTTAACATTAAAAAAAATAAAAAATTTCCGTATTATTTTTATCACATGACATGTATCAATTTATTGGCCGAATGTTCCATTAGACAAGTGGCCGGTGGCTATGCGGAACCTGAATTCCAAAACTCCAATCGAACTCACTTCAGTTTCCTTGGGCCTACTACATTACGTGACCTTGGCGTTTCAGAATTCCCGCAGACTATTGCCTACAAAGAAAAAAATCAAACGTTTTTGTTATCAGATAATAGGATTTATAAAAAACTACAACCGTATCTAAAGGATTTTTCAAAATTTGGTGTAATTTTTTCAAAAAATAAAACATCCAAAAATTGCTGTTACAGATTTCTGTATTATCGACGAGGCTAAAGAAAAAGCCAGGCAAGATTTTTGACTATTGTTAGCCGTGTTTATTTTATTTCGAAAATGAGAGAGTCCAGCAAAAAACTGTCTGGATACGATTGTGAGGAATTAAAAAATAAACATTCCTGCCAAATTTCAACAGATTCCGTTTTCTCGTTTCCGATATTCTGCCCGGTAAAGATTGGCCCAAAAACAGCAAAGCAGTGTTGTCAAATCTATGCCGTTTTTGTGGCCTTAAAGTACATGCCAAAAACCTGAAAAACACGCGCGCCTGCAATTTGTTTTATTTTTATAAAAAAAAATTTTTTCTATTTAATTTTTTTTTTGTTGATTCTTTTTGTACTATATTATGAATATATTATAAAAACAGCAATATTTGTTATGAAAAACCAAAATATAAAGAGTTTTTTAATATTTTAAACAAACATAATAATATGGAAAAAAGTTTACGCCGCCATATTCGCCATCAAAGTTTCTTTGCGGTAATCTGGATTTGTAACAAATCTGGTTTTATAATAACTGTTTAAGTAATTGTTGTTGCAGTTATGTAGTAGCACTTTAATAAAAACTTGTTTAGTAACCTAATCAACATTAAAGTTGCAAAGTTACAACAATTAAATCAAACAAATATGGTCTTTCTCCACTAAATTTTATTTTTTAATATCAAAAACCCGACATGTTTCGGCAGTTTAGACTACCATCATCAGGGGGTTCCTGGTTTGAGCTACAGTAAAGCAGTATGGCCGAACAAGAACCAAAGGAAATTAAATGGGCCGAATCAACAGACCATCAGTACCCTCAGCAATGGAGAAAGAAAAAAAAACGGGAGGGGAACCCATAGTCGAAAAAAACTAATATATTAAAAAAAAATTGTATATATTAGTTTTTTTCAACTATTGGTTCCCCTCCCGTTTTTTTTTCTTTTTCATTTAATTTTTTTTGGTTCTTGTTCGGCCATACTGCTTTAGTGTAGCTCAAACTAAAAGGTATTATTAATATGATGGTATTATAAACTGCCGAAATATGTCGGGTTTTTGATATTAAGAAAAAAATTTAGTGGAGAAAGACCATATTTGTTTGATTTAATTATCAACTCCACCATCATGGACTACTTCAACAAGTTACAACAATTAGTATTATAAAAATTATCATGCCTTCATGTAATTTTATGAAACTAGGAAACCTGGTAATAAAACCTGATCACCTTTATAAGAACTGGTAACCAAACTTACAAAACGTGATGTAATTGGAAATGTTACTTGGGTTTACGGATAATTGAAATCAGCTACATTGGATTACAAAAAAGTTTGGAGGAAGCAGTAAAAAATATCTAAATTTCAAAAGCATGCGCCATTATGGATTTTCATAAAATGTCAATTTTGACAGATAGAGTATATAGGCCAGAGCCTTAGCTGCCAGCAGAGCAATCTAAAGAATTGGACGAGATTTAACAAATCCTTAGTAGAACAAAAACTAGAGGTTTTTAGTTTTTTTTACAAAGGGTAAAACACCACTTACTTCGTTGGCGTTGAGCCTTATTACTACTTGTCCAATCTTTAGAAGAGATGCTTCTCTGTGCACGACAAAGGCGTGTCTTTATGGCAAATGTCCAAAATTCGGTACAGTGGCGTACATGAAATTTTGGCGGGGGGTGTTAAAAAATGGAGAATTTTAAAAATCATGCGCATGGATTTTAACGAAATGTCAATTTTGGCAAAAGATTCATATAGTCTGAAGCTTTAGCTTTTCGCGGAAGCTAAAGCTTATATAATGAGACTCCCGATACCAAAATAACGCTGCGCTAGAAAATATGCAAAACAGAAGGACTCACTTGGCACTTATCGATAAGCTGATTATCCATTATATAGTTGTAGTTGGCCTGTAACACGGACCAGAACTCTTCTCGGTGGTCGCTGGCGGTACTGCCCCATGATCGCCTTACAGCTGTTGCTTTTACCCTAAAAAAAGGACGCAAATATAATTTTTTGTTTACCAGTGATACCAAAAAGTAAAAGGGGCCCACACGCTATGAAACATGTAGCGATAATAGGGTGATTTTGGTCAGACGGTTTAACGACAATTTCCTTTACAAGTTTTCTAACCTTCAAATCTTACTACGAAATCACACAAGTTTGGTGGATTGGCTTTTTAATGGTAAAGGTAGTCGCTATTCGACTCTTATTAGCGCCTGTGGTTACCTTTAATAAAGGTAACAGGCTGACAGAGCGCTAATACGCACCTGCTCAGAATAAAGGTAAAAGTAACAGACTGGCCAAAATCCTGACCAAAATCACCCTATTAACTCTCCCAATCAAGTGGTGGGGTTCAGGACAAGAGAGGCCTTGTTTGGCATTCAAGTCTTAGTTCAGCGGTCTAGGGATGTGTCGGTGCCAGTATATGCCTGTTTCATAGATTATGAGAAAGCATTTGATCGAGTCCAACACGAAAAGCTCATAGAATCGCTAAAAAAAGTTGGTCTAGATGACCGAGAACTAAAGACAATCGCTAATTTATACTGGAATCAGACTGCTCAAATAAAGGTTGATGGCCAACTGTCCGAAGAGGTCCAAATAAGAAGAAGTGTGCGCCAAGGTTGTATATTATCTCCGCTGTTGTTTAATATCTACAGTAACCAAATAATAGAGAATGCACTTCATAACTGCGAAGAGGGTCTGACCATAAACGGCATAAAAATTAACAACACACGATATGCAGACGACACTGTCATAATAGCAGATACGCTGCAAGGTCGAGGCATGTTAGAAGTAAATGGGCAGCAAGTCGGATGCGTGAATTCATACAAATACTTGGGTTGGGTTGGGTTGGGGTTGTTTTTAGCATTTTATATTATGGCATGGAAGCATGGACACTGACTGAGGCCATGTGCAAAAAGTTGCAAAAAGAAAGAGGAATTCTCCCAATTGAATTTTGCACATTACCAAATCAGACTCCATCATTTTATTACTAAAAAACAAAAAAAATAGCCGGTGCTCCATAACCGGACTCTACTTGCGTATTTTGACAAATGACAACTCCCGCCATATTGAAATCGTGATTGAAACGCTTTCGAAATTGTCCGAGCAGCGGTTTTAAAATCCTTTGGAATGTGTTGAACCGTGACGTCACCATTTCAACGCCAAAATTATATCTTGCATGATTTCGAAATGGTTTCGAAATCTTCTCACGCGAAAAAACGACTATAAAGAGTAAAAATGAAAGACGATTTGCGAATAATACCCTATTTAATTATTTTAAAAAATTTAAGAAAGACGAGGCAAAAGAGGATGTTGATAATATAAACTTGAATAAAACTCAGGACCTGTGCAAGAGACAGAACAGAATATTCCTGGTTGTAGTATCAGTACCAAAGTTATTTCGGATAATTTTTTTAAAGGTTTAAGTGAGGAAGCTTCTCATAGTGTGTTATGATATTGGTACCTTTGTGCCTAAAATAAGTGAGATAGACGACTAAACTAGATTGCAACTTTTGACAAATCACTGGATGCCAGATATAAATTATGTATTTCCTTTCTCGGTTCACATAAAGCGAGGTAGGGACGAAAAACGCCGAGTGAATAAAGGGCATTTTGAAAATTTTGATTGGCTGATTTTTTCTCAACAAAGTCAATGGTTATTTTGTAAATATTGCAGTATTTTATTCAAAAACCTTAGTTGGAGGACCGTTTTGCCTAAAAAATTGGTTACAGAACCTTTACAAAATTATTTTACAACAAACAACAACAAGAAAAAATAACGTGTTCAAGGTTTTTTTCGAAATCGTACTCCAAATATTCCTAACCTTCTGTTTTGTTTTCGTTGGGACACCATGTATACTAAACAATGATCAAAGATTACTAAATTAATCTAACTTACCTATTTTTTGTTAAACTATTAAATTGTCTAGGCTTAACTATAGATTTTTCTGGCGTTGTCTCATTTGCGGTTTGTTGTAGTGACGACAAGGAAAAACTATTCTTCAGAGATGAATTTTCAAAACCTGAAAATAAACAGACAGCGTTATGAATATTGCCGGGTCATGTACAGATTTAATAAAGATAAGCTTATTATGATTATGACCAGCTTATGACGGTATGACCGGTCAAAAAGATTAAAATCTAAGTTCTTAGACTGAGGCAATACAATGGTATAACGAATCACGCAAGTTTTTGTTCGTACTATTGGCGAATGCGTGGGATTAGAGCTATTTAACTGATGCTAAATTTAAATAGAAATAGAATACTTTATGCTAGTTCAATAAGTTATTTTAGATTTCACTGCAAAAAAGGCCATTAATTTTTGTAATCGTCTGTTATAACCATACCCGTGAGATGAAAATGAAGTCAATTTTCGCCCGCCCGCCATTAGGTTCGTGAATTTGGCGTTTTGTTTGCAGATAACTTTTGTGCTATTTCTAATGGTAAAGCCATGATGGCAATTTAAGGCTTAAAATATTTTAGCATAATTTAAGGAGTAACGTTTTTCACATTTTTATGCCATGATTTTGCTCACATTTTAAAGCTTTCTTTCCAAACTTTCGATTTCTAGAATAAAACACTCACATTTTTTTAAGTTTTCACTGTTTTCTAAGCGTTCAAAAAAAAAGTACTGCCAAAAACATTTTTCCTCTGTTAAAATGAAAAATATTTAAGGTTGTGAAGAGAAACAGTAGGCTATGAAAAAGTAGTTTAGAGAAAGAAGGAAATAATATAAGGCAATTGTTTAATAAAAATTTATGTTTTGTAATCTGTTTGTCATCTTTAGTGGTGTCGTGCATATGATTTCTATTTTGCCATTGTTATCCAAAATACAGCAAAAATTGTTATTGTTCAAAGCGTCAAGTATGTAAGATATAAGGTGGTATTAATATATTTCAATCAAAGTTCTTCACAATCTTTAAATTTACCAAAAAACGTGTCTTACTATAAGAGTATTTTAGCACATCTAAAAATAAGTTAATAGGTATTTAACTAAATTGTTTTAAGGTTCATCATGGCTCTACCATAACGAAAATAATAGTTTTTACAACTAGCAATAGTATTTTTTACAAGCATTGATTTAAAAGCGAGCGCAGCGATTGAATATAAAAACTTGAAGACTAATAAAATTTAAGGCCACAGTTACGATCGGTAATTACCTTGAACCGGTAGTAAATCCGCCAAATGACCTTGACTGAACATCGGTACAGTACCGCGATCTATATTAGAATCCTTGAACTACGTATTTCTCTCTCAAATTCAATGAAATAGAAACGCTTAGAAAGTAAGATTTGTCGATCAATGATTTCCTTGGCCGGGGTGCCCAGGCTTTTAGGAAAAGGAAATCTAGTTTTTTTTTCGCTCAGGCAGGGAAATATAAGAAGGAATAATGTAAGCAAGAGGAAATTATTGATTATAATTGTCCAATTTTATTTAATATCGAGTTTGAAAGCTGGAAAATAAAATAATGAAAATATTGAAAAATCCTTCAGATATTTTCGTCAAAAGTTTGAAAATTAACAACCTTGCAAAATTTCCCTGGGTACCCTGGCAAAGTTATGTAAAAAGACGTCGTCAGTCGTGGTTTTTTTCTTAAATATCTGGGTGAAAATTATGGCCTTAACAATGCACAGTGGGCTCCCGGGTCGAATTTTTGGCCAAAACTAATTGAGGTATATACAGGATTCCTAAGCAAATCCTTAGGGGGCCAAGCAGCCGTGTTTAAGACGCAGACAAACGGAAAAGCACATTAGACAGAAAAGGATGGGCATGGGGCGATGTTGTCACTACATCTTACACGTAGTAAATCCATTCCAGGTTGTTGTTTTCTAATGTTTTCCATTTTCATACCTTTAGGACCGGAATAAAAATTGTTTTTGTTCGCCTTTAATACCAAACTGATGAAAGATATCGTAAAAAAAATATTTTTTATCCTTACGCACTGTTTACAGGCTGGGGACTGAGATACATGCAAATGCCTAACCTAAAGCATTCATACACGGCCGGAGAAATCGACTGAGATATTTCCGTAGAAACTTTATCAAGCAAATAGGACGGGTTGACGCCTTCGAACGTCCAACCCGGGTTTTGCACTTTGATTCGAAATCAAAAAGGAGGAACAGTCAGATGTGGGGCCGTGCACAAATTACGTAACGGTGATTTTACCAATTTTTGACCCCCTCCCTATGTAATGTTTTGTAACGCTTTGGCACGCTACTCCCCTAATATTACGTAACGATTTCAAGACCACTACCCCCCCCCGCCAAAAAAAAACACGTTTCACTTATTTTCATTCCAAATTTTCTTAGGTTCACACAAATGCAAAGGCTTTCGAAAACCACCCTCGCCCCTACGTAACGTTTTGTAACCCCCCTCCCCCCTATGACCATTACGTAATTTGTGCACGGCCCCTGTAGTCCCAGTGGAGGAGGGCGAGAAAATTGATATTTTTTTCTCAAAAATTATACTCCGCCGAACGCAAAAATGTTAGAAAAACAAAGCACGAAATAAAAATGGCGCCGCTTACATTTTTTTTTCAAAAATTACGTAATTTCGGGAACGCAAAGAAATAGGCGTTCCCGAAATTACGTAATTTTTGAAAAAAAAATGTAAGCGGCGCCATTTTTATTTCGTGCTTTGTTTTTCTAACATTTTTGCGTTCGGCTAATTTAATTGAAAAATTTTTGCCTGCGGCGCCCTTTATCTTCTCACTCGAAACCAAGATCCCCCGTTTTAGGAAAACTGATCCCGTCTCTGTTTCTAAATTTTTTCGAATAAAAGTAGAGTATGACCATGGGGGAAATAATTTTTTTATACGTTATGACGAAAATTCGAGAAAGTTGAAGAAAAAAATAAAAAAAGTGGCAGAGCTCAAGTTTTTCGTAAAAAAAAACGTTTTCTGTAAAGAAACAGAGCAAAATAAATCTTTTCACCCCTTTTTGGGTGTTACAAATATTGGCAGCCCCTTATTTTTCGCTTTTACCCTCCCGCTAGTTTTGAAGAATTGGTTCGCTACATGTTTCGAGATCATGTCATAAAACACCTCGAAAATATCAAATGTAGTATAGGGCCAGCTTTATTTAAAATCAATAATATCGCAAGCAAAAAGCTCTGCAGGAAAAACAGCGCCGTTTATTGATTTCTTTGGCTGCTAGTGCTAGCTGCATGGTTTGGCCGTTTCCGGATAGATGTCACTAGTAGAACAGAATGGAAAGAAGTTTAATTAAAAGCGAAGATATTTCTTTCTAATGTTAACAACCTCACGAGTTTATCGCTCAGTATCGTAAATAATGAACCCTGCCGCCTCCTTTAAGCAAGAAAAAGCTGTGGTTTGGACCTGAAAACATCTAATTTTTAATTAGTTTTTCCTCGATCATCTCATGACTATGATTTATGCTCACAATGAAAGAGTGGCGACAATTTTTTCTCATGAAAGCAGTCCGGAGATAATAACAAACTGGCACCATTGCTCAATATACCTGTTTCTTTTGTGCGCGCAGAACTTTCTATGCCATTTCTGTTTGATTTATTGAAATCCTATCCCTAAGGAAAATCTTAGGAACCCTGTATAACTAGTCAGCTCTCATAGAAATGGTTCAAAAACTATTTAAGCATAAAGTCCATTCCTTTAGGATGGAAAAAACATTGAAATGAATATTATTAATTTAATAAATTTAATTGATTTTATTTTTTTTTTATTTATTAAATTAAATAATAAAGAAAATTATTAGAAGGGTGAACTAATTTTTCGAAGTAAGAATTGAATTAATTAGAAATAATAACCCTCTCATGACAGATTGGTACATAAAACCAACCAACTCCGAACGATACATAAATTTAAATTATTATATATCATATATTATCACAGCTATAAACAAAAAATGAATTTAATTCTTACTGTAAAAAACAGAATTGAAAAATTAGTTCACCCTTCTCTAAAACAAAGAAATCTAACAAAACTTAAACAAATTCTATTAACAAATTCATATCCGAATTCACTACTTAATAAAATAATTTTTAACACAAGAAATCATCTCAATAATAACATTCAAAATAGCCAAATAATAAGATATGCTTCAATCCCATACATACAAAATCTTTCAGAAAAATATCAAATTTATTTATAAACGAAACAGTTAAAATTTCATTTAAAATTACTAAAACAATAGGTAATTTAAACACAAAATTTAAAGATCAAGATGAACAAGATTTACAAACTAATGTTGTGTATGAACTACCTTGTAATAACTGTACACTAACATATATTGGACAAACATCTCAAACAATAAAAAATCTCATGTCGGGGCACAAAAGTTATAAGATTACAAAAAGATACTACAGCCCTTTCAAAACACATAGAAACTCACCATCATCCTAATTACAACAACTTAAAAAAAAAGAAAGAAAAAGAAAAAAAGAAACCTAGAAAAAAGATTATTTTTAGAAATGGTCGAAATACAAAAACATGAAAATTCAATGAACATCAGATCTGACATCAAAGATTTAAGTATTATTTATTTATACTTACTTACTTTATTAACCTAATTTTCCTAATTTAAAAAATTTTACTAGTTGGTTCGCACTATAATTAAATTCATTACCCTTAAACTTCATTCAAGACAATTTATACTTCTGCCATATAATTTAAAAGAGTAATAAAAAAAACAGATCCAAAAAAATCTTAAAAGTTCTACAATTTTAATTTATTTATACAATTATCATTATACTCATCAAAACATAAAAAGGACTTCAAAATTACAAATATATGAAGAGAAAACAATAGATAAACTAAATTAAACTCATATAAGGACAAATTATTATGGATGTTCTTAATGTTGCTCTGAATGTTTTATTTAATTTTAGCCCCGAAGAAGGAACAAAACGTTCCGAAAGCTTGGTTTTATAAAAGAGTTTAATAAATGAGTTTTACATTTGGACCGAAAATCCTGTTATTCCTAAAAACGAAATTACACTACTTTGTAAAAAAAATATTATGTTTTCATATATGAACAGATGAAATACTATATTATTTTGGAAGAAAGCTGCAAAAAAATAAAATATAATAATCTTAATGTAAAAATCGGCTCTGGGGACAGTTAGATAACAGGACATTCTGCATAGTTAACATTTAAAAAGTAATTTAAAAAATTTAAAAAATTATGCTGGATCCTAAAAGGAAGGAAGTATTTATATATAATAAATATCAAATTAATTCATGAAAGTTAAAAATAAAAATAAAATAAGCTGGGGACAGCAAATGTACATTTAACAAAAATTCGCCCATATACCGAGGATAAATCATTCCAGGCTGAAAATCGCCTTAAGACAATAGTCTCGAAATTGTCCGTTGCCTGTCTAAGCTAATGACCCTCAAAACTATATTTACATAAAACTGAACATATCGCATCCTGGAAATGTCTCCTCAACGGCGCGTTTTTTTTTAGCCTTTAAACTAATTAGTGTGTTTACAAGACTCTTCAAATTCCAGGGCTCTGCTATTTTTGAACTCAAAGGATTCTTTTGGTTTTGCTATTCCGAAGCTAATAATAAGCGAGCCTTACACTTAGAAATCAAAGGGGAAATAGATTGATTTTCAACGTGGGCGCATCCAAATTTTAGCAAATACCATAAGTGCCGCCATTTTGATGATAGCTTCCCTTGAAATCCTCCTTCGATCGCCATTAACTCAACCAACCTTTATATGTGGTTCTGTTGTTGATGGCGTTTTCAACTTATAGGAACTAGTTCCGCACTGATTAGTTTTTCATGCAAAAAGTGGCAAATTTTAAACGAGCGAATGGAGCAATCTGAGAGGCATAACGGTTAGGTAAATTTATATTCCCTGGGTAAATTTGACCTCTAATCCGACTTGACGTATAACCCTACTTTTTTGTTTACTTTTTCTTTTGTGTTGTTTATTTTTTCAAGTTGGAATTGAGTCTTTTCTTTAAAATATCTAATAAATTGCTCCATTTCAACTTCTAGAGTTGTCCTGCTTAAAAGTAAGTATTTTCTGCAAAGAACAGATGAGGTATCCTAAAGGTTAATTTGTAGCTTAAATTCCTGCCTTTGTGTCAGAATTAACGAATTGTAATCGTAAATCACTGGATGGCGTAAATCACTCAAAATTAAAAAAAAATTTAAGAAAATTATTGCCATGAAAACAACAATAAAATACGCCATTTTGAAAGGTCGTTGTCAACCCCTTTTGTCAAAGCATAGAGAAAGTGACGTTTCCCCAACCGTTATGCCTTTTTAACTATGAAACTGTCAATCAAATAATTTTTTAAATTGGTCGGTTGGGATATCCATTCCCTATATTTTCTATTTTCCCTGGCAAACACTGAAACTTTTCCATTAAGTTGGGTTCACATTGTGTGTGTCCGCTATGCTACGAACCTTTCTTTTTATTTATTTTTCACGGACACCAAATTCCTTTTTTTTAAAATTTTAGTTGACTTTGTTTTGCGTAACAAGCCTCCTTCGGAGTGATTGTTGCTGAGCCTTAATAAAAGGTGACGTAGTATAAACTCCAATTGGGGGTGGAGTTGCTGCGAATGTTGTATTTTGAACGGTCTTCTTTCAGTAACCGGTACAGTTTCACAGGTTTCTTTTTTTTTGTCCTGCTCGCAAATTTCATTCTTACTGATATTTGGATCCTTTAACGTTTTGCTTTTCGCTTTATTCCGATAGGCGGCGCGCTGCATATAGCCATCCAACATCCCGCGTTGTTTGACGACGAAAGTTGTTTAAATTTGCTGGGTGTGGTTGTTTATGTTATGCTTCATACGCCAGATACAGTCCTATGTTACCCTGATGATTCCTAACAAGGATGAAAATGTAGGTTTCTGGATTATCCATTTGAAGGCCTGGTCGTAATGAATTGAAACGCAAAATGTGTGTCCGATATGCCACGAACCTTTCTTTTTATTGTATTTTTTATCTTTCTTTATTTTGCGTAAAGGTATTTTAAATTCATAAAAAAGAGTAGAACAGGCAGCAAGGCAAAAAATATATCCTTTTACTTTTTTACTTTCGAATATTAATTCGTTTTTTCCTAAAATATAAAAAGTTTCTTGGTGGGTAGTATGGATCGCCCTCACTGGGGTCCTAAACAAACTATAGGTTTCAAAAAAATGGTACCAAAATCTGATTGCTGATTATGAAGGACCCTCCCATGATCCTAATACAAGGTATGTTAAAATCCCATCTGATCCTTTTATTAATTTTTGCACACTTTTCTAATATATTAAGAAAAAATTAACGGTAAAGGCTTAAAAATTACTAAACTGTCTATATAATATATTTTTTTAAGTAATTTAAGGACACACAACATATTTAACTTTTAAACTAACCTATCGATTTTTTTTTAGTTTCTTTTAAAAAAATAATTAAAAAACATGTCTACAAAAATAATAACGTTTTAGATTATAATATATTGTAAAGCAACGGACCAAGGTGTAACTTTTTTATTCCGCTAAAGCATAAAATAGATGGATTACAGTTTAGTTACTGAAGGAGGTTGTGACTTTGGCAATGGGAACAAAAATCAAAGAAGTAATTTAAGGCCACACAACATATTTAACTTTTAAACAAACTTATCGATTTTTTTTAGTTTCTTAAAAAAAAATAATTAAAAAACATGTCTACAAAAATAATAACGTTTTAGATTATAATATATTGTAAAGCAACGGACCAAGGTGTAACTTTTTTATCCCGCTAAAGCATAAAATAGATGGATTACAGTTTAGTTATTGAAAGAGGTTGTGACTTTGGCAACGGGAACAAAAATCAAAGTGCGTCATTTTCTTGTTCTTTTGTTTTGAGAATTTTCAGTAGGTGCGTTGTTTAATTTATAAAGTTTGTTGTAAAAGTTTAAGTAAAGATGAAAGTCAAACCAACATATAAATTTAATCATAATGAAAACAGAACAAAAATGCGCGGGTTGTGGTGAAAACATTAAAACCAGAATTATTTAAAATAACTTTACGGTTAGAAAAATGACTACAGGCCTTTTGAAATCCAAACTTTAACACAAATAATATAAAATTATATATAGATTTATCCGAGGATTTTTCTGTCTTTTCCTATATCAAACTCGAGTGTTGTAGCTAATTTGTTGCTAATTTGTTACCAAAGAATAAAATTTGTAGCTACAGCCGTTACCAAGAAAATGGGACCCCTGTAACTTAACCATTAAGCTAGGGGGACCACCCCATAGCTGCCGTTTTGGTAACAGTAGGACAATAAGTCATACACCATAATTTGTAGCTCGAAGGGTACATCTGCAATCAAAAATAAAAATGGAAAAGAATAGCATATATTTTTTTTTATTTCCAAAAGAGTTTTTTACGAAATCATACGAAACTAATTCCTGTTTTATGGGTTACTAAAATAAAGGGCCACAAAAATACTTATGCCATAATTTGTAGCTAATTTGTTCGAAGAATAATATTTGTAGCGGCAGCCGTTACCGAGAAAACTGAGACCCCTCTAACTTAACCATTAAGCTAGGGGGACCACCCCATAACTGCCGTTTGGGTAGTAGTAGGACAATAAGTCATACACCATAATTTGTAGCTCGAATCGTATATCAGCACCAAAAAAAATTGCAAAAATTAACATAGATTTTTTTTTATTTTGAAAAAAACTTATTTACGTATCTTAATCCCGTTTTATAAGTTTAAATGATACACTAAAAATATCAGCATGTTGCAAATACTTTACTTGAATTTGTTTCCGCCAATTTAAAACTATAAAAAATCATTATTTTTATAAGAAGAAAAAATATTTAAAAAAAAACAAAGTGAATCTCGTGTCCGCAAATAAAAATGAAAGTAACACTCATGGCATATCGGACAAAGCGTTTTTGTTTCTCACTTCATTACGACCAGGCCCCCAATGTCCAATGGAGACTCCAGACACCTACAGACCTGTTTTATCCTTATTAGAAATCATCAGGGAGTCATAGGATTGTATCTGACAGTTGAAGCTGGCTGCTGCGAACGTTACCTCTTTTTAAGAGTCATGTTACAGTGACCTTATACTTTTACAGGTTTCTTGTTTATAAACTGATGAAAGGTACAGGATTCTGTATTTACGGTCTTCTGCACTTTTCAATTTTGATGTTTTTGTTTGTCGGTTCATTCGACAGGTGGTGCACACAGGTACTACGTCTTCGCGGATTACAAACTTTTTGTTTTAAATTCGAGAGGTGTGCATGGTGCCTGTGTAGCTTCAACTGCCAGGTACAATCCTATGACTCCCTGATGATTCCTAATAAGGATGAAACAGGTCTGTAGGTGTCTGGATTCTCCATTAGACATTGGAGGCCTGGTCGTAATGAAGTGAGAAACAAAAACGCTTTGTCCGATATGCCACGAGTGTTACTTTAAAATATTTTTTTATTACGGAAAATTAAATTGAGGACACTACAAATCAAGTCTGTTCAACCGAGACAATTAAATAAACTTTTTAATTTGTGGGTGAGCACTAATCTGCCAAAACAAAAGAAATACTATGAAAAAAATGTATATGTATATCGCTAACCTTTTTAAAATAAGCGTTGTTAGTGTTTACTTGTTGGGCAAGAAAAATTTCTAGCAGCTGTCGTTACCAGGTTATGGGTGTTTAATAAAGTCACGTGACCTCAAAATCAAAATAGCTCATGAACTAACTGTTAAGTCACTACTCTTTATACCCCTTTAGAAGAAACTAATTTACGTAAGAAAATAATTTGTAGCTGCTTCCAGTACTAATATATATTTCTTTAAGTAAGTCACGTGACCCAAAAATTGAAATACTTCATGAACTAACTAGGGGTCACAACCTTTTGTACCTCATCGGAATAAGCTTGGTTGGTATTAATTTGCTACGTAAGAAAATAATTTGTAGCTGCTGACGTTACCGAGATATGGCTATCTGAGCACTCGACACAAAAAGTAACATATCTCGGAAACTAACTAGGGGGTCACAACTTTTTATACCTCGGTGAGTGCTAATTTGTCACTTAAGAAAATAACTTGTAGCTGCTGCCATTACTGATATATGTCTTTTTAAGTAAGTCACGTGACCTAAAAATTGAAATACTTCATGAACTAACCAGAGGGTTGTTGTTGTGTATTTTACTTTTTGTGTCGAGTGCCTAGATAGCCATATCTCGGTAACATCAGCAGCTACAAATTATTTTCTTACGTAACAAATTAGCACAAACCGAGCTTATTCTAATGAGGTATTAAAAGTTGTGCCCCCTAGTTAGTTTCTGAGATATGTTACTTTTTGTGTCGAGTGTCCAGATAGTCATATCTCGGTAACGGCAGCGGCTACAAATTATTTTCTTCCGTAGAAAATTTGCAACAACCGAGCTAATTTTAATGAGGTATAAAAAGTTGTGAACCCCTAGTTAGTTTCTGGGATATATTAGTTTTTGTGTCGAGTGCCCAGATAGTCATATCTCGGTAACGGCAGCAGCTACAAATTATTTTCTTCCGTAACAAATTAGTACCAACCAAGCTTATTCCGATGAGGTATAAAATGTTGTGACTCTCTAGTTAGTTTCCGAGATATGTTACTTTTTGTGTCAAATGCTCAGATAGCCATATCTCGGTAACGTCAGCAGCTACAAATTATTTTCTTATGTAGCAAATTAATACCAACCAAGCTTATTCAAGTTCATGAAGTATTTCAATTATAAAGGTCACGTGACTTACTTAAAAAGACATATTTCACTAATGGCAGCAGCTACAAATTATCTATCTATTAAGGTATAAAAAGTTATGACCCCCTAGTTAGTTTTTGAGATATGTTACGTTTTGTGTCGAATGTCTAAATAGCCATATCTCGGTAACGGCAGCAGCTGCAAGTTATTAGCTTCCGTAACAAACACCCATATCTCGGTAAGGTCAGCAGCTACAAATTATTTTCTTACATAGCAAATCAGCACCATTCGAGCTTATGCTAATAAGGTATAAAAAGTTGTGACCCCCTAGTTACTTTCTAAAATATGTTAATTTTTGTGTCGAGTGCCCAAATAGTCATATCTTGGTAACTGCAGCAGCTACAAATTATTATCTTTCGTCACATATTAACGCCAACCAGGCTTATTCTAATGAGGTATAAAAAGTTGTGACCCCCGAGTTAGTTCATGAAATATTTCAATTTTTAGCTCACGTGACTTACTTAAAAAGACATATTTCACTAATGGCAGCACCTACAAATTATTTTCTTACGTAACAAATTAGCACCAACCGAGCTTATTCTAATGAGGTATAAAAAGTTTTGACCCCCTAGTTAGTTTCTGAGATATGTTACTTTTTGTGTCGAGTGCCCAGATAGCCATATCTCGGTAACGTCAGCAACTACAAATTATTTTCTTACGTAACAAATTAGTACCAAAGAAGCTTATTCCGATGAGGTATAAAAGGTTGTGACCCCCTAGTTAGTTCAATTTTTGTGTCACGTGGGTCAAGTTTTATTTAACTGCCTCTGTTGAACAGACTTAATTTATATGATGGTGTCCTCAGTTTAATTATCCTCAAAAAAAATATATTTTTTTCTCCTTATAAAAATAATGATTTTTATACTTTTAAATTGGCGGTAACCAATTCAAGTAAAGTATTTGCAACATGCTGATGTTTTTAATGTATCATTTAAACTTATAAAACGGGATTAAGATACGTAAATGATTTTAAAAAAAAATCTATGTCATTTTTTGACATTTTTATTTTTCAATGCAGATGTACGATTCAAGCTACAAATTATGGTATATGACTTATTGTCCTGCTGTTACCCAAACGGCAGTTATAGGGTGGCCCCCCTAGCTTAATGGTTAAGTTAGAGGGGTCTCAGTTTTCCCGGTAACGGCTGCCGCTACAAATATTATTCTTCGGTAAAAAATTAGCAACAAATTATGACATACGTATTTTTGTGGCACTTTATTTAAGTCACCCATAAAACAGGAATTAGTTTCGTATGGTTTCGTAAATAACTCTTTTAGAAATAAAACAAATGTATATTATTTTTTCCATTTTTATTTTTAAGTGCAGTTGTACCATTCGAGCTACAAATTATAGTGTATGACTTATTTTCCTACTGTTACCCAAACGGCAGCTATGGGGTGGTCCCTCCAGCTTAATGGTTAAGTTATAGAGGTCTCAGTTTTCTCGGTAACGGCTGCCGATACAAATTTTATTCTTCGGTAACAAATTTGCAACAAATTATGGCACAAGTATTTTTGTGATTCTTTGTTTTGGTCACCCATAAAACAGGAATTAGTTTCGTAAATAACTCTTTTGGAAATAAAAAAAAATCTATGTTATTTTTTGCCATTTTTATTTTTGAGTGCAGATGTAGCTTAATGGTTAAGTTAGAGGGGTCCCATTTTCTTGGTAACGGCTGCAGCTACAAATTTTATTCCTTGGTAACATTATGGCATTGGTATTTTTGTGACACTCTATGATGGTCCCCTAACTTAATGGACGTACAAATAATTGATAAATTTGTCCACAAGAAAGCTCGAAAACAATTTTTATAAGTAGACCTAGTAATACAGGGTAAATTCTTTAAATGGAACGGTGCTTCTAGAGGAGTTAGGGAAGGTTTTAAAAAAAGCTAAAAGCGAATCTTTAATGATTTTTGACGGGCTTTCTGCAATGACAAAAAAATTTTTGGAGCCTTCAACTTGAGGCCCAGGGCCTACCAAGTATTTTTTAAATGAAAGTTACCACTTGTGGAACCTTTTTGGAAAGGTTATTAAAAAATAAACGTAACAGACTAGTTTGTTTTAACATCTGTCAACCAATGTGTCAAAATTTTTAAAAAACTTATTTTTTTGTTAATTGTTTAAGCTTCAAAATAAATTACATATTTCTCTATTTACCAAGCGGAATAAAGAAAATACTACACATTATACATTATTGGCGGCCCATTTGGCGGCCCATTTGGGGGCCTTTACTGAAGGCCCAGGGCCTACCAAAATTTTTTTCAATAGGAGGTACCACTTGTGGCGCCTTTTTGGAAAGATTGTTAAGAAAGAAATTCGATTAAATATTTTTTTTTGACATCTGTACTGCCCTGCTAAGACAGTACACTACAATTTGGAAAATTTAATGGTATCCGTCTGATTTTATCAGTAAACAAACATTATTTAAAATCACTTTTTCTAGTACAGGTACGACTTTCAGACCTTCCCTGTATGATGCAGAGTGCCTTAATGTACCAAATTACGGTTTAACCCGAAAAATGCAAATTTTGTAGATACGACTTCCTGTCTTAGCAGGGTAGTGTAAACCCACGTGTCAAAAATTATAAAAAAACCTATTTTCTGTTAATTGTTTTAGCTTCAAAATAAACTACATATTTCTTTATTTATCAAGTGAAATAAAGAAACTACCACACAAATATATTATTGGCGTAAAATTTGTAACACTTGGATTGAAAGATGTCAAAAAACAAATATTTAATCGAATTTCTTTTGTAACAAGCTTTCCAAAAACCTTTCCAAATGGTACCCACTCTGAAAAAAATTTTGGTAGTCCCCGGGTCTTCAGTGAGGGCTAAAAAAAATTTAAAAAACTAATGCGTTAAATTTCTTTTTTAACGAGCTTTTCAAAAAGGTGCCACAAGTGGTACCTTCTCTTTTTAAAAAAATAGTTGGTAGGCCCTGTGCCTTTAGTTAGGGGCCCCAAAAATTTGTTTTATCATGGGCGCAAAGTGCGTAAAAAAACATTAAAGATTCGCTTTTACCTTTTTTTAAAAACCTCTTCCCGAAAGTCGCTAGAAACACCGCTCCATTTTAAGAATCCACCCTGTATATAGAGGTGAATATAAAAGTGTGAGAATATGTTTTTTTTTATTGAAAACTAGATATATAAAGTTTGTTAACGTGCAAAGTTATCTTTCTGTTTATTTTTGTTTTAATAAATGTAAGTATGATTTTGGATTCCTGAAATTATTTTGATCTAGGTTCGGGAGTAGGGGAGGGGCCCGCTTTTCCAATGGTTCTAAGGGCGCGGTAGACCCTGGAACCGGCGCTGGTCCATATAACGGCGCAAGCCGAATACCGCGCAAACCAATACCGTACATAACCTTTACCGCCAAAATAGAGAACCGTTCTAATTAAAAATACATTTATTTTATTAAACCTTACCTGCTGAATCTAAAAAAAAAACAAATCTTTACCAACCCGGTGATTGTGTGCTGTTTCTGACAAATGGCAAATGTCATGGTTAAGCAGTGAATCCCAAAATATTATTATAATAGGGGGTTGGGATTCGCTTCATATTTCTTTTTTTTTAGTGGGTAAGATTTAATAAAATAAATGGATTTTTAATTTGTGCATTTCCGTAATAACTGTTCTTTGCAAAGCAAAAGTTCTGCTGATTTTTGCGGTAAACGTGTTATGCGGTAAATTATTTGCGTGGTTGGAGATCTTGCGCGGTTAAGTAAAACACTCGTGCGGTAATGCGCCGCGAAATTTACGTGGGCGATGTTTTTTGCGCGGTAAAGACCGCGATTCTTCATCTATGAATGAATGAATAAATGAATATACGCTTTATTATCTGTTAAGATTATAAACAATGTCAGAATCTTGCAGACAAAGCAAAAGTAATAATTACTTAACTAAACTAGCCTAAAATAAATTTCAAATGTATTGATAAAACATTAAAACTTAATTTCCATAGTAATTTGTAGAGAAAAAATAATAATTGCCGGGTACATTAACAAGTTTAAAATTTCACTATTGTGGCCATTGTTATTACATTTAATTTACACACATTCACAATTATTTAAAACCGAGATTAAAACCTAAAAAAATCTTGGGTGGAAAACAACGAAAATTCAAACTTGGATGAGCATCCCACAAAGGACCAACGCGAAAAGAGGAATAATCAAACGATGTTTCGCCCTGGGTAACCAGCGTGGGCTCGCCAGTGGTTTCACTGGTCACCCGCCCATCATTAAACATCATCATACACTTTTATTTTCAAATTTGAATCACTTACAAATAGGCATCGTTCCGCACTGGTACTTATCTAAGTCACCTAATACGGGTTCGTCCTGACGTGTTAATATTTCCAATCTATTCTAATTTACAGTCTGTTCTGAACTTTCTAGTGTAAAAAAATATAAGCTTTTAGGTTAAAAATTTTTTAAAATAATTAATAGGAAGCTTATCACAAAAATAAAAAAACAAATAAAAAACAACAAATGATTACAATAAAACATCGCTATAAAATTCATTTAGGCCATAATATGCTTTTTCCTCCAATAACGCAATAACTGCTCTCCAGGGTCTTTATTCTTGAACTGCCGGGAGGAGAACTTGCTAGAGAAGTGAGCGTGGTTTACAAAAAGGTGAGATGGAGATATGCCAACCTATAAAAGTGTGAAGAGGCAAACGATACTCCTGAGGGAGCACTCCCTTCCCACACTGTCAAGAATACAGCCCCTGAAGTGTTTTTGACTTATGATATCACGAGTTGCTAGTGGAAGATGATTATAAATTTTAATACTTTCGTATATGAAGGAATTTTTTTTTAAAGCAAATCTTGGTATTGGAAGTTGAATATTTCTTGCCTGTCTCGTGATACTATTTTGGTTCAAAAATCCTACGTGCTTTCTGTGTACTAGGCAGTCAGTTTCCAGTATACTTAAGGTATGATTCAATCCATTTAAATGATGTACCGCGGAAGCCATAGCGTTCCAGCTTTCGCAGCAATATCCTGTGATCCACGCAGTCGAAAGCTTTCGAAAAATCACAGAATATTGCTGTAACTGAAGCGGTCCCCGAATTAAGCCCCAGGTAAAACTCCTCAAGTGCATTAAATATCGCGTCGTTGGTACTTTTCTGTTTTTGAAATCCGAACTGAACAGCGGGAAGAATATTATTTTTTTTAAATGACTTAATATTCCAGCTTTTACCAACTTTTCAATAAGTTTGAATATGGAGGAAAGCAAAGCAATTGGTCTGAAGTTGGAAGGATCTGTAGAATCACCACCTTTATATAATGGAACAATAAGAGCTGTTTAAGACACTTCGGAAATACCCCAGTTACGAAGGTATATATATATTTTTGCCTATGAAAACGTATTTCTTTGTTGTCAACAGTTCGCATGTCAAATAAGTGGTGGTTGTCAATTTGAAGTAACAGTTGAAACAATAAACAACATGACTTTTTTTTACATATTTATTGTCGCTGTCTAAAACAATGTACCAAATAAAGATCCAAAAAAATGACGTCAGTCCGCTCATCAAAAAATTAGACTATATAATTTATTAGCTGCACCAAAATCTCAAGAACCGGCTCTGGAAGATTCAACAAAACTCTCATAGATAGACCATCTATTCCGCTAAAATTTATCTTTTCAATTGCCAACATAGTTCCCTTTACTTCATCTACATTTTTGAACCTCAATTCAAAAACTTCCTCGACATAAACATTTTTCAAATAAGAAAGAGGATCTATATTACTCAGTAAGTCTGAAGTAAGCCTATCTGCTATTGTGCAGTAAAAATTGTTAATTTTGTTTGACCTGACTTCTTGTTTGTGGTTTTGTTATTTTTTCCGCGCAAGTCATTTATTATACTCCAGTTTTCTCTAGTTTTGTTTTGTGCATTGTAGATTCTGTTAGCATAATATGTTTGTTTGGCTAGTTTTAGTACTTTCCTATAGGTATTTCTGTATCGTTTTGTAAGATCTAAAAAAATGAATGGTAGAAAAGTGGTGTTTCTATTAGAAAGTATGCGATTTTTAGGAGAATTTAAAATACACTTTAAAAATGAATAAATATTTCGACGTAAGCCTCCAAGAATGCCTTGAAAGAAAAAACAGCACGAGCATAAACAGCTCGTGCCAATAGTGCAGAAATAGTGGACTGTTTTTATAAATTGGAACAGGCGTCGGATACATAACTACAAAAATGCTGTCACTTTTTGTAAGCTGAACATTCCAATTAGTTCTGACCGGTGCGAAACTAGTTCCTGTAAGTTGAAAACGCCATGACTTTACCTGCGTCCATTTTGGTTTTGGCGACAAAAGCGACTCATTGGGCGATATTTACTAAGGAATATAGTTTGGGGAAAGTTTGGTTTGTAGGTAGACATATACATGGGTATCTAAAAATTGATTTTAAGCTTAATATATTTTTACCTGGACGAACGTCAAAATGGGACGAGACGCGTAAGGTCATTTTTTTCTTAAAACAGTCCAAATAATCCGTAAAAATTAATAAAATCTGGGTACCCTTACAAAAAAATCTGACGATTTTTAAACAAAAGTTTACACTAACTGTTTTTTTTGTCAGGACTTATTTACTAATATTTCCTAAAATTTAGTATCTTAATACAGTTACAGTAAATAAAAAATGTGTCAATTTTAATTTTTGCATGCAGTTTTTGTAAAAACCCTTTTTTTATTTAAAAATGTTGAAGCTTGAAATGAAGCTTATTTTTTGTGTGTAAACAAACCTTTAAAACGTTTAACATACAAAAGCATGGATAGCCATGGAATAAGTCGCTGTCATTGTTCAGAAAAGTCACAAAAATTCTGTCTTTCCCATATATGTATGAGGTTAAATATAGGCCTTTCACAGGCCAAACTTGTAAGCAGGATCTAAAATCTAGCAGGTCATGGAGCCGTCTTAGCTCCGCCCCTATTCATATGCACGAAAATTTTACGAGGCGGCCGGTTTCGCGACCTTCGTCTTCGCCCTTCGGTCAAGACGCCATTTTTGTTGATTTGTTTTGATCACACTATCGTTTTCCGCGTTTTCGTTTATGCAAATTTTTTTATTGTGATATGTTTAATCTTTGGTTAGGCGAAAGTTTTTAGGAGTTATAATTAAAACTGCCTAAGATGTTGCCACATAAAAAGACGTGCTGTGTTTGTGCATGCCGCCAAACAACAAAAGTGAAGTTCCACAGAAAAAAAGTGAAAATACCTAAAATTTATTTCTATTTATATAATTAATTTAAAAAATAGAAAATACTGATTTTCTAAAAACGTAAACAAATAGAAAAATTTTGACAACTGCTGCGCACAGCTGTCTTTCTGGATTTTTGGCCGCGCATGTGCAGAACCGCTAAGCTTTGACGCCAGAAAGAGACAAAATAAGACTCATAAAAGAGTAAAAGAGAAATATATATATATAGGCATATATATTGGACATCCTGCTTACAAAGTTGTGCACGCCGAAAGCATTGCAAGGGCGTATATTTAAGCTCATACATATATAGTCTTTCCTTTTACATGGTGAGAATTTTCGACACTTTTTGACGTTAATTGGTGCGCGTAGTAGCAAATTAGCTCCGCTGTAAAATTAGTCCTGCAGAATATCTTTAAAATATTAAATTTACAAAATGTTATTAAACATTGACGCAGTTTCTCTTACAATGTTAGGATACATATTAAGGACGATGTGTTTTTATTTTAAATGAGCCAATAAGTAAAAATCGCTCCTTTTTAAAATTGTGACGGGTGAGATTTTCTGTCGTTTCTGAAGAATCGCGACCAGGATGCCGTATTTCGAGTAAAATCATCGTTTATTGTAGACCATCGCTAGGAGGTCGTTTATCTATTTAAAATCACGATTTTGTTGATTATTTTTTGTTGGAATTTGATTTTTTTCTGAACAAGATACCTATTGTTCAGAAAAAAATCAAATTCCAGGGTTTTTTGCTTTAATTGACTATTCCAGCCCGTTCTTTAGAAACGTATGATATCTCAATTTAAGTTGTTTCAAGATCACTGCTTTCTTAAATTAAAAAAAGCCTTTTACATATAAGTTTAAAATTAATTTTAAGTAATTAAAAGAAGAAAAATTCGCTGTAAAAAATTCGCGGTATTTTTTTTTTGCGGTAAACACCATTAATTCTTGCTTAGCAGGCAAAAACCGCGCATGCCATTACAGCGCAAACGAGAACATCTCCGCCTAAATAATTTAGGGTATATAAGGAATACAGCACAAATTAGCATGTAAATAATAAAAGGTCCACGGCTTTAACTACGCAATTAAAAAAATGCATTTTTGGGTTGTTAGGGATTTTTTTGCCTCATTGCGCGGTAAAAGTCTTTTGGCGATTTCTTGCAGAAGCGGTAAAAGGACGAGAGTAATCGCGAGGGGGGAAGTTCGCAACTTCGTTTCGTTACCATTTATATCTGAAAAATGATAAAGAAATGAATAAAACTAGTACCAGAGAGCATGCTCTCTGCTAATACTTCAAAATATTTGTTATTACCTAATTTAAGGAAGAAGGGGAGGTTTCGAAAATGTTATAAAAAAAACAGAAGGTCGAAATTAAAATTAGGCAAAATTAGTGTTCCACTGGTTTACTGGAATGTAATAGGCTTATTTTTATTTAAGAAGGTAATGTTCTCGTCCAAACGTCAGCGAGCGAAACGTCAGGTAAGTTTTTTTTGGCAGTTTTTAATTATTCTCCAATAAAAATATATGAATTAAAAATATAAACTTTTGTTTCTCATTAGTGTGAAGAAATATGTGAATGAATATTTTTTTCTCATAGAGTAAGTCATCCAAAACACAGCATTCTTGGTATACTAGGAAAACCTGTATAAGATTTTAGCAACTCCAAAATTCCAACAAGTTTCACGCAAGTTTAAAAAAAAACCGCATAACTAGATTAAAAACGACATGCGTCCCATACTCCTAAATCTTAGTTCATCTTAGTAAATACTGGCCTAAAGATTTTGACGTAGCTGCCATTAAAATGGTAGCCCATCCAATCTCAGCGTTCGTGCGGATAGGAAGCGCTATCTACGCCCTTCTCCTATATCTATGGCCTTACAGGATAGACTTGAATGCTTAAATAAGACGTCCAAAAGGCTCTTTTCCACTAGAGTAAATACAGGATGGGCGTAGTTCTTTTTAGTCTAGCACAAAATTGCCAATTAGCCAGACGTTAAGGTCACCGAAAACAATTCGCCAAACGGACAGTTAAACGTAAGCTTAATATAATTTTTTTGAACAATTAATATTGATAATAAATTAAAATCAGAAAATAAATCAAAATTAGGTCATTCTCTCCCAGGGTCAGTATTCTTGAAACCTCACCTAGAGAGTACACACTTTTCGCACTTATTCTGTCACGCCACACACTTTTGTTCTGGGTGCCGATTCTTGAATTTCATAGGAAAGGTCGCACGGGAACGGTTACTAGTGATCCGAAACCTCTCCGACCACGGCCGAACTTCACCCGATGAACCCTCCTACACTTTCATATACCTGTCTCTGAGCAGGAGAACGAACGTTCTTGAAAAGCGATAATACAGTCAACTTTGCGCATGCACTTATTGGTCGAAACCAAGGATGTGAACGTTCCCAGGCGACCTTTCTCGCGAAATTCAAGAGTCGGCACCCTGTGGTCACGATCTTTTTGGGCAAGGACACAACTCCCTCAAATGAAGTAGGACTTTTAAATATAAATTAACATAATTTATTAACATCCTATTTTTTAATTATTTTATGAACAAAAATTGCGAGAAATAATAAGAAAAAATATTTTTATCGCGTTCATAAACGCCGCATGTCTGAGACATGCAGTAGAGGTCCGTCTTTAATCAATCTTTGATATATAGCTTTATAAACTACCCAAGCAGCATTTGGACGTTATCTTACGTTGCGCATACGTCGCCTTTGAGAAACGTGACGTCGGCTAGCGACGTCATTTCGACTGCCTGACGACCATCATTCGCACCTAAATGGGTAATACAGATTCGGGTCGCCTCGACGTCATTGATCCTGACTAGCTTTACCAATTGCAACGTTATTTTACGTTTAATTTCCCTCACCTAAAATTAGTTACTAAACAAAAATGTTAATTAGTTTGGTTTTGTTTCGACTACCTGAAATATATAAAGTTGTTATAAAAGAATAAAAATTGATACGGTTTTTTTAAAGGCGTATCCTGATGTCTATAGGTATACATGAATAATATATAATTCTTTTATTTACTTTTAAAGCACCTTACACATAAAAATGTGTAAACGAAAGGCCGTTTATTGATAAATGTGATTAAGATACTTCGAACAAAACCGGGCGCCCTGAAAATTTGAAAGAAAGAAATAAAATATAAAAAAAAATTGATTAGAAATATATTTTTTAAATAATGTTGTTAGTTTTATCGAAAAAATGATCTAACATTCCCCCAAAATCTTATTTTACTAATTATACTACATGACACTCTTTAATTTTAGACTAAATCTAAAAAGTAAAAAATTAATTTACAATGGCCGAACATTATACCAAGTCGAAACGGGTCTCAAAGTTAAGTCGTCAAGAATGACTTAAGTTACGAAACCGGTCGGTTCGAAAACGTATTACGACATATTAAAACCGTACGTCCGCCATGCATGATGTACCAATTTAATGTTGCTATCGGCCTGCGTACGTATTAGAATCGCACGTCTTGCACGGAGTATGTAATATTAACCTAATCTACCTATTAGAATCTGAAGTCGTTTTTAGTAGGTCAATCACACCCTGTGTCGCCCTAACCTCACAGTTTTGGCGGTTTTATTTATTCTTGTTTGTGGTCGTTCCTCGTTATCTCGACATGAGTGATTACTTCAAAATTATTTATATAAAAATATGGTGGTTCCCTACAGGAAAGAAAGATATCCAATCGGATGTTTGAATGGTCGTTTTGACATTTTCAAGAGCACTTGCAACTAGCAATAAGCAGATCTTGGATCCAAAAAGTCCAAGAAAAATTTTTTTAACTTGTTGGGTTAAAATTGTCAAAAAAGTTCAGTTAGAACCAGATAAATAAAAATAGTTGTTTAAGTTAGGTCCAACGCTTGCAAATTGACGTGTTCGTTTGGGATGTCTGTTGACGTAGGCCAATTCCAACAAGCTACAGGTCTTAAATTTCAGCGGAAGGCAGACGTCGCTATCCGGCACGTTTAAATTTCCTACGTATTGAAGACGTCGGCTTTGCAGTAAAATCGTACGTCGCTTTGGCCGACGTCGGCATATCGTTTGGTTTTGTAACGGATAACTAATAACGTCGCTTTTACTTCAAAAACAACGTTGGTCAAAAACGTCCTTGATCACAACCTTAATTCTACCCGAAATTGACGTCATATTAAGACGCATTAGAAGTCAGATTTTTGCTGCTTGGGTATGGTTTAAAGATCGCGAATATTCGGTCCCTTTTTTTATATGACAAAATCACTAAAGCCTTATCAAAATTTAAGAAGGATGCAGTTTACCCTAGGAGACGTTTCTAAAATCAACGCTTTTTCGAGTTCGGTGGCATCAAGTGTTGGGGACAGATGGCCATTAAACGCTAAATAAAAAAACGCCACAATATAAATTACGTATATAAACACCTTAACTCCTAATCGAGATATTCTAAAGTGGAAAAATCATATTAGTATGAAAAAGAAAACCGCCGAAAAAAAAAACACTAAATATTATGTTGGGTTGGGTTTGGGCTAGTTACAACAATTTGTTCTTGGGGGTTATTTTACGGGGTTTCTCTTCCGTATTTTTTTCCTTTTCCTTTTTGTTTTGACTACATAACCCTCAATTTTATAATGTCTTTTTCTCATCATTGTTCCATTGGTCATAATCTAACAAAAAATAGATGTCCGTCTAACGATCCAATCTCTTATCTTTCCAATATCTCTGTTGCTGGTTCCTTTTCTTTTTCTCCAACCAATCTGTTTGAAATTAAAGAGACCTTGGGCACTTTTAATAATAAAAACTCTTCGGGTGAGGATGGTTTGTCTGTTAAAATCCTTCTTAATATGCCATATCCAATACTTTCTAATATTTTAGTTGATTCTATAAATCACTCTTGGACTAGTGGGATATTTCCATCCTCCTTAAAATCATCTTTAGTTATTCCACTTTACAAAGGAGGAGAAGAGAGCAACCCTGCAAATTTTAGGCCTATCTCACTCCTATCTGCATTATCTAAACTTATAGAAAAACTAACAAAAGCAAGGGTAATGTGGTTTTTGGAAACCAATAAGATTTTGGATTTTGCACAGTTTGGCTTTCAATAAAACACAGGCACTAATAATGCCATGTTTATTCTAATGGAATCATTATTCTCCTCTATCAACCAATCAAATGTAGCAACTGCTGTTTTCTGTGACTAAGCAAAAGCGTTTGAATGTTTTAATCATGCCATTCTCTTGGATAAACTTTACATTTAGGGGGTTTAGGGGGGGTTGTCTTGGATTGGTTTAGATCGTATTTGAAAGGACGATCTCAGCGTCTTGTGGTGCGACTCTGGCTACTCTCATGGTTCCGTGCTTGGTTCTATTCTGTTTTTAATCTGTTAGTGTGACGCCAATCTTCTCAATCTTAACTTTAGTAGAACCAATATCGTGTGTTTGGGTTGTTCCTTGAATGATTTTTACATTGGTGACACTAAACTTGCGAGTCGAGAGAACAGCAAATTTCTTGGACTGATTATTGACAGCAAACTGTCAAGATCACTATTACATTACGGAATTTATTTTTGGGGGTCAACTAACAATCAACTTTTAGGAATTATTTTTAATTTTCAAAAACGTGCTATACGTTATCTTTGTCGTGCTCACTTTAGGGCCTCCTGCAAACCACTTTTTAGGTCACAGCGTATTTTAACTCGAACTTCCTTATACATTATAGAGTCAGTTTTTCTAATCTTTATCCATCGTAATAATTTTCTGCGTCCTGAAACTCGTTACAATGCTAGATGACAGCGGCAGTTCAACCTAAGACTCCCGATTCCCAAATCAACACTTATTCATAGATCCATCCACTGCAATGAAATTAATATGTTTAACCATCTTCGTGTTTTTTATTTTTCCTTATTGTATTTATTTGCATATTTATTTAAACTTTTTTATCTGTTTGTAATTTCAATTTTGGCTGTTCTCTATACTTTTATGTATTATCTGCTAGCAGGGTCGGATATATAATTTTATCGGTCCCTGATGCTAGGCAATGAAACTTTAAAATCAATAAATAGCGAGCTTTCCCTCAAAAAAGGTAATGGTAACCGTAGATCTGGAATTCGCACTTGTGGTGAATTCATGTAAAAATATTATTTATTATCTCCAGAGCTTAGGATATCTGTGAAGATAATTATATCTGTCTCCGTGGAGACGCTTAATTTTCCTTCAAATTGAAGGTCCATCTGCCGATTCTGCAATTTGACAGATGGTTGTCTTTTACATGAATCCTATGTCAGATTTTATCTATCATCATTTTACCTCCTGATTCCGAGCACCGTAATAATGAGCACCACAAGTGCAAAATCCGGACCTACTGTTACCAATACCTTTTTTGAGGGAAAGCTTGCTATTCATTGATTTTGACATTTATTCACCCTCGCTAAATCCCTTTTTAAATAATATGTTAATTTGCTGATTATTGCAATTAATGTGGTTTAATTTCTTAATGGGTAATGACTAAAAATCGAGGTAAAAATAAGTTTTTGGTGTATGGAACATAATTTTTGCAAAAAAACAAGAGTCCAAAAATACGTTTTTGTTTGAACAGCAATTAGTATACTAGAACGTACAATAGACACATTGATACGCCTATCTAAAATGGTTTAATTAGGTAATTATGCACTTATTAAAGATAGCACAAGACGTCTTGAACCTTTGGTGTAAATAAATGATTCTAAAACATTTTATCACCTCAACAAATATATTTTTCACTCTATACACCTGCTTCGCTAAGTTAGCATAACCAGAAGAAAATTCTTAATTCTAACTTCTTATGTCTAACCATTGATAGAAAACTGTATAGAAGAATGTATTAGTAAAATGTCGGAGTGACAACACGCGTTTGCATCGCTCCGGCTTATTTCACATTTTTACCAAGTTCTCTTCAATATTAAATTACGAAAATCTGTCAAGTTGGTGATCTAGTTATAAACTCTACATAGTTAAAAGTGCAGAATCTCAGCTCATACAGATTCCTAGGTATCGTGGTTTGTGGCTTAACGCTGAGAAAGGGGTTAGAATACAGCTAGACCGGGTCGACGGAGCTGCGGCAGAATGGTTGGAGGTTTGCGAAGTAACAGGGCTGGTACTTCAGACATGGATAAAATATCTCTTGAAAACATAGAATTGCTTATCAACAAGGTATGTACAAATTTTGTTACGCAGCTAGAAACCAGATTTGATAAAAAGTTTGATGAGCTCAATACACAATTTAGCAACCTAAATGAATCTGTAAAGACTCTGATGCGAGCAAATGACCGCCAGTCAAAAACTGTTCAAAAAGCTGGAGTCAAATCTTGACATAATGCAGCAGCAGGCAAAGAAAAACACGCTTCGTATCCATGGTTTTCCTGGAAAGCAGGGAGAGAACTTAGCTGTTGATCTACCCAAGTTCCTAAGTGATAAATTGCAAATTAAATGCGACATAAATGATATTGATTATGTGTTTCGTACAATTACCAATATGGAGAATAAACCAAAGCCAATCATTATAAACTTTGTTCGTAACACTAAACGAAGTGAGGTCTTCAAGGCAAAGAAGTTGTTAAAAAATTCATCAGTGGCTATTTTCGAGGACCTTACTAAATGGCGCTTTGAGCTGCTTTCCAAAGCCAAAGCAAAATATGGGGTTAGAAACGTTTGGGCATCAAACGGCAACATATTTGTGCTACGTGATAATAACAAAATTCTCGTTTCAAGTCTCGATGACATCGAGCCTTGATCGACCCGGAAGAGCCACAATTTATTTAGTGTTTTTTTCTTTTCTTTTTTCCTTTTTTTTTTAACTTTTCTCGAATTCCTTTTAATTTTAATTTTATTTTATTTTACTTCAAACGTCGTAAAAACGGAGGTTTAGGAACTGCACGCTTTTTGTTATTTTTGAGATTTGTATATTCTATTTACCTTAGTTAAATTTTATGTTAAGCATAGATAATTAAATGAACACTTAGATGTAGGTACGATACTTCAATAAGATTCATTAATAATTTATATGAATACATTTTTTTTCTCTTCTCTCTTTTTTACTATTTTCATTATATTTAAGATCAACCAACTTATCTAATTTAGTCAAATTACTTTTGTTCCTAATTTGCTGGAGCGAGCACTGCAAGTATGAAATGAGAAATAACTTAGTGGATTTTGTGCACTTTAACATAAGATCTACATCTACGGGCTTTGACTTGTTTTCTGGGTTTGTTGAGGCGGAGGATTATGCAATTGTGGGGCTGTCCGAGACTTGGCTGAATAAAAAAATCGACAATAGTGCTGTCGGGATAGGGGGCTACAAAGTTTTTAGGAAGGATAGGGATGCAAGGAAGGCGGTGTTGTCTTTCTAACAAAAAATGAATATAAATGTAAAGAAATTTTATTGCCTATGGAAAATGTTTTTTTAGTATATGGGTGAGTTGTAGGATAAGTGGGAAAAGGGTCTGCTTTGGGACAGTTTATAGACCACCTAGTAGTGATCTCCGGGGGGCTCTGGATGAGTTAGAGACAATTATTTGCGCTCTTCTACCTGACTTTGATTATCTAGTGCTTGGTGGAGACATGAATGTTGACTTTTTAATTGAATCAAATGGTCTTAAACTATTTAAAAATCTACTAGAAAAATACAATCTTTTTCAGCATATTACTCAATCCAATAGGGTAACAGAAAACACGAACACTTTAATTGATGTAATAATAACTAACAACATGAGTATTGTAAAAAAATGTGACGTAATACGTATGGACGGAATATCTGATCATAGACTAGTCCAGTGCACGTTAAATTTCAAAAAAGTCAAACCCCCTAATCTGACAAAAACTTACCGAGATTTTAGTCAATTTGATTACCAAAGCTTCACTGCCGATGCATCTAATATTTCTTGGGAATCCCTCAACATGTATGAAAATATCGATGAAAAGGTTAATTATTTCAACAACCAGATTATTTACTTATTTGACAAGCATGCGCCCTACAAAACCTCTCAAATCACAAAAAAACCAGCTCCATGGCTTACGAGTAATTTAAGATTTATTATGAAGATGAGAGATAAAGCGTTGATCAAATACAAAGCTTCTAAAAGTGAAAGTTCTTGGAAATACTACAGGGATCTCCGCAATTATGTAAACACAGCTGTAAAACAAGAAAAAAAAGCATATCTTCACCATCAGTTTAAAACCAATCCTAAAAACTTTTGGAAAACTTTAAAATACATTAGTGGAGAAAATGATAGCGATCAGAGCCAATCTCCTACTGATTTAAATTGTGTAACCTTAAATAATTTTTTCATCGATAGCATACCAACCCCACCCTCTTCTATCCAGAATGATCATCTTTTAAAGTACGTCGGATTGTACAAAAACTTCCCAGATTTTTTTGAATTCAAAAAAGTTGAGTCCTCAGATGTTCAAAAATTCTTTGGAAAAATTACATCTCAAGCTGTCGGTACCGATACTATTAACCTTAGAATGCTCGGTTATATTTTTCCAATTATATTACCTTATTTGACACACATTATAAATTATTGTTTATCTCACTCACTCTTTCCTTCTCAATGGAAATCTTCGAATATTATTCCTATCCCCAAAATCTCAAACCCTACTGAGTCTTCACATTATCGGCCTATTAGTATTCTCCCAACTATGTCTAAAATATTGGAAAAAATCTTGTGCTCTCAAATAACGGAATACTTGGAAAAAAAATGGTATCTTGTCTCCTATCCAATCAGGATTTCGTTCTAATCACAGCACCACAACAGCACTCCTTAATGTTAATGATGACATTCTTAAAGCTCAGGATGAACGCAAACTTACTTGTCTGGTACTTCTTGATTACAGCAAAGCTTTCGACACGCTAAATCATAAAAATTTTCTTAAAAAACTTGCTTATTTTGGTTTTAGTGAGGACGCTGTCCGCTTGGTCAGGGAGTACCTGAGTTTTCGGAAACAGAGAACTTTCTTCAATAATGAGCTTTCTAGTTTTCGAGATATTGATAAGGGAGTGCCCCAGGGAAGTATTCTCGGCCCGATATTCTTTTCTATTTATACAGCCGATTTCTATTTGTCTCATAAACACTGTGCGAGTCATGAGTTTGCGGATGATAAACAACTCTATCTTCCTTTTTTGAACAAGGTATTTGAGTCCGTAGTCGCGTCACAAAAAATAAATGAGGATTTAGAGGACATTGCATTGTTTTCAACAGCACATAATTTAATCCTTAATGAAGAAAAGACTAATGTCATAGTATTCGGTAAAGTTGATGAGTCATTTAGTACATACTTTAAAATAAAGTTAAATAATAAAATCCTTCCCTTGAAGCAGTCGGTCAAAAATCTAGGTCTCCATATGGATAGCAACACCAAATTCACAACTCATGTTAAATTTCTTATTCAAAAAAGCTACTACAAATTAAGACTTTTATATCTTAATAAGGATATTTTTTCTACAGATATTGCACTGCGGCTCTGTGATTCATTAATACTTAGTCGACTAAGCTACTGCAGTTCTATATATTGGCCATCACTTTTAAAGGCAGATCAACGTAGTCTACAAAAAATCCAGAATTCTTGTATTCGACTCAGTTACAATCTAAAAAAATTTGATCATATAAGTGAGGCCTTTGCACAAAGTAAATGGCTAAACTTAGAAGACCGCTATCAAACTCAGTTTCTAACATTGGTATATAAAGTCTTAAAGCATAGGCAGCCCAAGTACTTACTATCTAGACTGAAGCGATGTAGTCCCCGAATGCGTAATAGCTTAAGTTTTGTCATACCCAAGCATAAAACTACTAAATTTCAGTGTTCATTTTCTTACAAGGCGGCCAAGCTTTACAATCAATTACCCACTACAATTAAGGAACTACAATCTGTCTATACATTTAAGAAACAAGTCAAATCCCGTTTTGAATTAGCTCGTATGCAAAATCAACAACTATTACTATAGTAAACTTAGTCTAGCTCTACCGGTAATATTTTGTATGCTTATAAATTTAACTTAGTTGCTTAATACTTTGGGTAAAATACTTAAGTACTATTTTATGTATGTATTTAATTTTTTAAGATTGCAATATTTATTTTTTGCTTATATATAACACTGAAGTGGTTACGTGGAAGAGCAACCTGGTTGAACGTCGCCACTTCTGTTCTCGCTTAACCAACTATCTGTAACATTTTTTGTAAATAAAGGCACTATTTATTTTATTTTATTTATTTAAAAGTGGGCGAGGTTAACTAATCATTTGTTTAACACTAAGGAGTACAATGTGCTCTTGAGAATTAGACCATTGTCCCAATTATAACTGTTTTATGCTTCTTGGAAGTTTTTAAGCTCTCATACATATGCATCTAATTTTCTGTTGCTATATACAGATTTTAAAAATTCCACATTTTCAGTTTCAACAAAATTACCATTTACAGCTTAGACTTATCTGACCTACCATACCTGATGGGAGCAGTGTGCTCCTTAAATCTAGTTCTGCCCGAACGTCTAGTTTGTCCTATACATTTCATTACAACTTATTTCGTAAATTTTTGACTTACTAATCTTATGCTTGGGGTTTGCCAAGATATTTTTGAGGCACTTTGGTTGACCATTTGTAGTAGTTCTTTAAATAGCTTCAATCAAAATCTTTCACTTCCCTTGCTAAAGGGAAGTAATGTTATCATCGAAAAATCGCACTTCGAGATTTTCATGATTTTCCACGAATTTTGAGGTTTCGAATAGTGATAAGCACGAATCAGACGCCGTCGCTCTGTCTGTCGCCTACTTTGTAGCCACTCCAACTCAAAAACGCCTTCACTAATCATAACAAAATTTTACATAGTGATTACTTTTGTTGACGCGCAGACCCCTATTGTTTTTGAGCATTCTCCTAGTAGACCCTTCGGAGCTACCCCCAAAAAACTTCATCCCTAAAAAAAATATTTTTTTTCTTACCGTGTGATACCTCCTTGGAAAGCTTATAAAAATTGAAGTTGAATGGCGCCAAAATTTTTGACTACATACATATATATATATATATATCACATAAAAAATGCAAAAATCAATTGAAAAATTCAATTTTCTGTGCCTATGTATACGAGGATATATATACATAGCACATATAAAATGTATTGGAAAAGTCCGTGCACCCTAGAAAAGTCTGGATGCACCCTTGGAGAAGTCTGGAAAAGTTTGGAAAGACCCTTGAAAAGTCTGAATACACTCTGGAACGTCTGGAAAGACCCTTGAAAAGTCTGGAAAGACTATGGAAGTCTGGAAAGACCCTGGAAAGGTCTGGATATGCTCTAGAAAAGTCTGGATATACTCTGGAAAGAACCTGGAAGTCTAGATACACTCTGGAAAAGTCTGGAAAGACCCTGGAAAAGTCTGGATACACTCTGGAAAGTCTAGAAAGACCCTGGAAAAGTTTGGATATACTCTGGAAAGTCTGGAACGACTCTGGAAAAGTCTGGAAAGACCCTGAAAAAGTCTGGATACACTCTGTAAAAGTCTGAAGAAGTCTGGAAAGACTCTGGAAAGTCTGGAAAGACCATGGAAAAGTCTGGATATGCTCTGGAAAAGTCTGGAAAAGTCTGAATACACTCTGTAAAAGTCTGGAAAGACCCTGGAAAAGTCTGGATATACTCTGGAAAGTCTAGAAATATCCTAGAAAAGTCTGAAAACACTCTGGAAAAGTCTGGAAAATTCTGGAAAAACACTGAAAAAGTCTGGATATAATCTGGAAAAGTCTGAAGAAGTCTGGAACGACTCTGAAAAAATCGGGAAAGACCCTGGAAAAGTCTGGATACACTCTGGAAAGTCCGGAGAGACCCTGGAAAAGTCTGTAAACACTCTGGAAAAGTCTGGAAAGACTCTGGAAAAGTCGGGATATATTCTGGAAAAGTCTGGAAAGACCCTGGAAAAGCCTTGAAACACTCTAGAAAAGTCTGGAAAGACCCTGGAAAAGTCTAGATATACTCTGGAAAAGTCTGGAAAAACCCTGGAAAATTCTGGATACACTCTGGAAAAACCTGGATACACTGTGAAAATGTCCGAGTACACCAGGGAAAAGTCTAAATACGCCCCTGAACAGTGTAGCTACACCTAAGTAAAGTCGGGATATACTTTGGAAAAGTCTGACCAACCCAATCTAACCCATGTATATATGAGTAGCGGTTTTTATATAATATATGTTCTTCTGAGCGAGGGAAGTTTTGGAGTAAACCTTTACTCGATTTATTATTAAATTGGGATCAAATGAAATTGGAGCCTTGTTCCTATAATTGATTTAAGATTCTTGGCAATTTCTAAGCTTTCATAAGCATCAATTTTTCTAGTGCTTTTACAGACTTTAACAACTACACATTTTCAATTCCAATTGCATTGCATAAAATATTTGTTTTAGTATTTACTAGCGGTGTGCCAGATATTTCTAACTTTGCCAAAAAGTTTATCCTAAAACCCTGCATAATGAGGGCAGGGAAACTCATTAAGCGCACCCGGCCGGCAAGAGACTCTGACAATGGTTAATCTAAATACCGCACATCGCAACTGGTACTAACAAATGAATCAATCAATCGACAGAAATGTGCCCCATTTAAAAGAACCTTGTTCTAGCGTACGTTCGTTCCTGATTCATGGCGTCAAGCAAAGAACATTTCTAGGACCTGCGATGGTTTGTAACATAAGACGAAGAATGACTAGACTAAGTGCCTTTTTGTAATTCGTGTGACCATCTCCGTAGCGACGAAATATTTATAGAATTTTTAAATTTAGGCATTCATCTTGAAAATACGCTTTGGAGCCGGCGGAGGTATTTATAACGTTTAAAAGAAAAACACGGAAAAGCGAATGAAAATGCTCCCGATTGCTTTGTGTTATCGCGGCATCCGTTTCTCATTTTGGTAAGCGGCCCGCAAGAATTTTTGTGTGATATTTTGACATGAAATTTTAATCTTAATGTTGACATTATTCGAGATGGTAACAAGGTTTTTTGAAGTTTTTTTTTACAAACTTTGGGAACACCCCCGGACACGTCAATTTTGTTTGCAAGGGCGGCATACTTAGAGTTATGTGCAGTATGTTCCCTTCTTACAGGGTTAAAAGTCACCCCTAGAATTTAAATAGGGAACATGGATCGAGTGGCATCTCGTTAGAAAGGTTCTGCATTTATCTTTACTGTTTAAGGCCATAGCTTCTCCCCAGATATTTAAGAAAAAAACTACAACTGACAACGTCTTTTCCCATTACTTTGCCAGGTCCCAGGAAAAAACAAATCAGAATTAGCTGAAATTTTGCACGGTTGCTTAGTTTCATATGCTAAACAAAAAAATCTGAAGGATTTTTCAAAATGTTCAATATTTTTTTTTTTTTGATAAAAGAAGCTCTTTCGATAACATCTTTCTCACAGGTTTCAAATCCGATTTTTAAAAAAACTGGAGAATTATCGATAATTTCCCCTGGATTACATTATTCCTTTTTATATTGGATAAGAAAATTCAGGTAGATCGCATCTACATCACAGATAACATTCTATTAACTCGATTATCCGAGGTAGGTTTTGGGAGCAGATTTCTGCAGTGGAGCGATTCATACGTTAAGGAACGACCACAATCAGTTTGTATAGATAATACTTTCTTGCTTTAAAAACAGTAAGTTGTTGACTTACACAGATGATTCTAAAGGGTATGTTGCGATTGAATGCATCCAGGATTACCAAAGATTGCAGGATGACCTAGACAGTGTGGTGGAATATTGTCATCAAAATAGTTTATTTATCAACGTTGAAAAATGCGCCACAATTACATTTACAAGAAACATCAATAAAATTAATTTTCCTTACAAACTTGGTCACCAGTTGCCGAAAAGAGTGAAAAGCGTTCGGGATCTAGGAGTTGTGTTCGACTCAAAACTGATATTTGACTTGCATATAGAAAATGTTGTAAATTCTTCTAATTGAATGCTTGGTTATGTCATACGAAAGTCTAAATACTTTAGAAATCCAAAGACAATGTGTTGTATATATAATGCCTTTATCCTAAGTACATTGAATCTTGGCACTATAGTGTGGAACCCAAGATATAATATTTATATATTATATATATTAGGTTAGAAAAAGTACAGAACAAATTTTTAAAATACTTATTTTTTAAAGAAAGCTACACACAATTCGAAGATGTAATAGAAGACCTTAGAGCCAATTTTTACTTTTTATCTTTGCAAAATAGAAGACAAATGTCTGACATATTGTTTTTGGCAAAAATTTTGAATAACAAAATAAGCTGCGCGTCCCTGGTCGAGAGAGTGTCTTTTAACGTTCCACAAAGAAACCTTAGAAATGACTTGACATTTTATGTTCCGTTCAGAAATATTAACTGCGCTCAGAACTCTCCACTATCCAGAGCTATGTCGGATGCTAATCGACACACTAATACGATTGACTTGTTTTCAATATCATTACCAACACTGATAAAACAATTAAAATGTAATCTTTTAGAATGAATCACTATATGAACACTTATTTCTCTCAATTTTCTATCATTCTTTTTGAGAACTATTTATGATGTGTAAAAAATTATAAAATTCATCAAATAATGTTAAGTGATTTCAACTTATAGGATAACTTATAGGTTAACAAATATAGTAATATTCTCGTACTAATTTTAAAACTTTTAAGCATTGTTTAATAACAGTTTTTTTGTTTAAATAGTTAGGCTGATTTTTGTGTACTGCTTTATATAAGTTGTAATATTGTGAATAATGTTTTGGGTCCATACCTGTTTGTATTCCTGTGGGCCTTTAATAAATAAATAAAAAATAAATAAATACAAAAATTTCCTTGCCTGAGTGAAAAAAAAAACTAAATTTCCTTTTTTCTAAAAGCCTGGGCACCCCGGAAATACTGATCGATAGTTTAAAATAAATTAAAATTTAATTTTAAACAAATAGTCCTGCCATTTAATGTAAAACTATTTCATAGGCAGGATTTGGTAAATCAAAATAAATCAATTAATTTTATTTACATATACAGAACACACAGTTAGATTAACATTTATAAATTGACACTACGGCGCAACATCCTGATGCTAACCGTCCATGTGTAAAATTTCCTATGGGTACATTTTTAGCGTTCAATACATATCGTTAGGTACCTACTTGTATACAGGGTGCAAAAAGTTTTAGTGCATTCTATTATTCTAGGTGATAGAGAGGCCAAAACAAGAAAAAAACAATCACGGGAGTCAAATTTTCGAGATACAGGCTGTCAAAGTGTTCAATTATTTATCATAAGAAAGAGGCACACATTATTAAACAATTTACAAAATTTAAAAAAATACTTGTTCTTTTGGTACCGGGTCTCTCATTATATTTTGAACCCCCTGTTTACTCACTTAATACGAGAAAACTTTAAATGCAAGTTTTATAATTTTTTAAGTACTTTCAGATTAACCCTCCAGAAACAGCTAATTGTCATAGCAAATGTCAAATTTTCGTACAATTTTTGTACGAAAAGTGTAACTCTACAAAGATGAGTACAAAGATGGGACCGAAAAATAAAACAAAAACCAGAAAAGGCAGAAGAGAACGGAGAATGATCATTTTCCGGTCTATGTTTTATTTTCCGGTCCCAATTTTAGTCAAGTTGGCTATGAATTGTGTTGACAGGTTTAAAACTTGTTTTAATTTCTTTTTTTTTAATTTTCTTTAAAAATTTTTATTTTTTTTTATTGTTAAACTAAAGTTTATTGATGATCTCTAGGTGAAAAAATAGGCGAATATTAGATTGTTAAAAAAAAAGTACGATACATGACCGGAAACGCACTTTACAGGTCTCCACAGATTTACAGGGCTCGCCTACGGATCGCCCTCTCAATGAGCATTTTTGTCTATATAGAAGTTACAGCAAATAATATAAAACCTTCATAAAATAACCAAAAATTATATTATTTAGTGATGGTGATAATTTTATAAATCGAATATATCTCTTAAATGAGTAAAAAAGACTTGAAAAACAACTGACCAACACCAGCTTATAAAAATGTATGGTACATAGTAATGGATAGAAAAATAGCATATAGATTTTATAAAACTTCCTTATGAACCCTCCAGTCTAGATGTTATTATAAAAAGGTTTTACAACTGTTCTAACAACATTACATAACAAATTAAAGGTTTTTATCGATATAGAAATATACATTTTCCATCTTTCTTCCCTTTTCTTGTTATGTATTATTTTTTTTCTTTCTAAAATAAAAAATTTCAATCTTCTAAAATAAATTAAAATGGAAGTGAGATAAGTTGAAGCAGGAATATGAATATTTATATACTATAGGTTAAATAAAAGCTGTTTTCCCAGTCATCCTACTCTGATAATCAACTGCGGTCCCGTGTGTACTGTATAGTTTTCGAATACACTCACAAAATTTTAATGGGCTCCAAAAATACTTGAGAAAACGGGAGGAAAATATTCATTTAAATAATACTTTTCACATATGTTTTTTGCTTTCTGGGAGAAATATTGAATTTTGTATTTTGTTTCCAACCCTAAACAAGCAATATTTCAATTAAAATACATGTTGAAAGCCCATAAATAACTTTTTTATTTTGGTCAAAAACTTATTGTTGGAATCCAAAATGGCGAAAATTGACGACAACTCCATAAAAAAAAAACAATACAATTATACCACTATTTACCTCTTTGAACACTATTTTATCAACGTTTTAAAACATGATGCTAGTTGGAACAAAAGGCTGCAGATGGCGCAGTGTTGAACACTGAAGGTACGTTTCTTCGAGCTTAACATAGTTACCATTGTTCTCTTTTTCTACATGTATTCGACTGTGAGAGATCCAGCATACTACACATACCAGGAAAAATACCCGCCTGCACACCCTTCAACCCCGCATAACTGTCAGAGGTAACTATCTCAAGAAGATAGTTAGATTGCGTGGTCGAAGGGTGTACAGGCGGATATTTCCCTGGTATGCTGGATCTCTCTCAGACGAATGAATTTAGAAAAAGAGGATATTAGTAACTCTGTCAAACTCGCAGAAACAGACCTTTAGGCTGCGTTCCGTCGCGTCGTAAGGTGATGTGTTCAAAATTGCCGCCGACCAGGCGTGCGCACTGTATGCACTCGAAGTTTCACGGTGCGTTTTTGCAAACTTAAACCGGTTACTATATATTGTTCTCTTTTTCTAAAACCCGGTTCCTATCTATGGGTTTCTTATGCGTCAGCTCCCCGAGTCAAAACACGCATCACGTAGTCTAAGCGAGATTTGCCTATACAAGTTCATGTCGTTCCACTTGATGAGTTTTTTGAGTCAGGGTGGCATCGCATGGAAAACGCTGGTCGGAATCGTGTGTCGAATGCATTCGATACCGATATCTGTCATCGAAAACAATCTCAAGAAGATTTGGATGTCTTATCTCTCTCAGATTGATGTAATTAAAACCAGCTAATGATGGTATGGTATCTCGCAAAAACGCGCCTTTTGATGTCGCAAAAACGCGCCTTTTAATGTCGCAAAAACGAGCCTTTTGATGTCACAAAATTAAGCTAAAAAATCTTGTTTTTTTTTGTTATAAATTAAAACTGTTTTTTTGTTCTAAAAACAGTGGTATTATAACAACCATACAAAGAAATTAATAAAAACATTATAGAAAGAATGGGCAAAAAAGGTTTATGAATGAGTTCATAAGAATATTAGAGGCACCAATTTATATAATTATTGTGTGTGAGTTCCCAAGTTTTTATAAGTGTCTCTTGGTTGTTGATTACTTAAGTTTTTATAAGTGGGTTGATAGCAACATTTTTAAAACCAATCTATATATCTTTAATTGATAGTTACTTACGGTTTTATATATGGGTTAACAGAAAGATTTCAAAAACCAATTTATATAACTTTTGTCACTGATGACTTATATTTTTATAAATATGTTGGTGGAAACATTGTTAACACCAATTTATATAAAATTTGTTACCGATGACTTTAATTTTTATAAAGATGTCCGTGGAAATATTGTTAACGCCAGTTTTATGTTACCTTAGGGTACCATCAATTTAGAACCTTTAATAAAAAAAATATACAAACTCAATTCCTTTAGGAAACCTCTAAATAGCCTAGGTCATTAATGGAACGCTCTTTATAATAATTATATAAATTTTTGTCACCAGAGGTTTCTGAAAATGCTCATTGGGCTGTAAACTTTATGTGTCGACCTGTAAAGTTCCCTTTTCCGGTAAATACCCATTACGGCCTGTCCTCTCTGATTTTAAAAATAGCAAACCCTTTATTTCTATCTATAGTAGTTTGAGAGAAAATGTCAAAAACCTCACTATAAGCATTATGTGCTAAACAATCTTAGTTTTCATCTCTCTCTAACTCACTTAAGTCTACACTCGTATTAAACTGTTTAGGAGGTGGAATGACACACCCGGTACTTTTGGAATGTGTTCCTGGTTTAAAGAAATAATACAAAGCAGTTTAAAACCCTACACTATAGGAAGTTTTTTCCTATTTTTTGCCATCCATAGTATGGAGGCTATTGGGTCAAAAAAAGTTTTTTTATTTCAATTAAAAATAAGTTATTTAGGTCAAAAAAGACCTAAATATAAAAGTTTGTCATGGTGTCTGTCTATCTGTCTGAAACCCGTTTACTCAAAAACCGCTTAACCGATTTTTATCAAATTTGGCACACCAGACGCGGAGCTGATTAGTTTTTGGTGGGGTGGGGGGGTTGGCAAGAGGGTAGGAGGGGGGATTAAACTTTTAAAAAAATTGTAACTCACGCACCTTAGCTAGCGAAACGCGGTTTTCACATTAAGATAGATAATTCCATTTTCAACCAAAAAAAAATAATATATTTTTTTAAAGATTTTTATAGATGGCTATACGTGACTCGACTGCTGGCGCCATTTATTTAATTTCCTTTGACCCATTAAAATATTCACACTAATACCTTTTACACCCTGTATATTGATTTTTGCGCAAATATAAAATGTTCCAACCGAAGTGACGGACATTACAAAACTGGTCATTTGACGGCGATCGTCATTTTATGAATGGAATTAGAGTCAAAGTTTAGAAATCCCATAAATTACCTTAACTATCATTTTAAATGGACTCTACTAGGTTATATTTCGCTACCGGTACCATCAGGGCATGGATTTAGGACTTAACTGTCACTCTACAAGTATACAGGGTAGGTAGATTTTAGCCAGAAAACAACAACTACACAGGGTGTTTCAAAGTAAAGGAGTTTTTGAGGTATTCTTAACGCAGGGAATCTGACCGCACAGCAGCACCAGAATCGGTTTGCAAATGAAGCACAATGAAACCAAGCGGATGGAGGCCGACCGAAATTTGGGCAAAGCTTAAACTTAAAATATAGAAACATACTAATTGACGGTCATAATTAAAGAACTCATTTAAGTTCTAGGGAAGAGTTTCATGTCTCTGAAGAGGTGCATCCTACAGATAAGGAATTTTGCAAAATTGTAGAAGAAATACCTGGTTTCCTTCACCGGTCGTTCTCCGCATCTCTCATTCAATCTGAAAAATATACGTGTTACATAGACAGAAAAGAAAAAAAATAGGCTAAATTATAACGGTGGCGATCACAGGGGGGGAGGCTGGGCGAAATTTAGCTCAATGTTGCTATATCTAACCACTTCTATATACTATTTCTAAGTTATATAACTAGCAAAGAAGATTTGGAAAGGATCTCCTCAAACGAACCAACTCACTATTCGGAGGATCATAGACCAACAAGAATAGATTTATTTGTACAAAAACTCCTGAATAGAAGAACAGAAATAACGATAGTTCATGAGTTGGACTCTGATCACCTCCCGGCAACGTTACTAGTAGGGGAAGTCGCAACAACCCAGGTAAACAAAGGAGTGAGTCGACTAACAAACTGGCAAGCCTACGAAAATGCGTTAAAAACAACCGGTCCTATACCAAGGATAGAGAACAACTACGATCTCAACCAAGCCGTGGAGAAAATTCAAACAGACATATTGTCTGCGTTTGCAAACTCTACAGCAGAAACAACGGTTGTTGCCAAAATCCTTATGCGTTTCCACTTGAGCACAAACGGCTCCTTCGTGAAAAGAACGGACTCATACGAAGGGCCGGGGACACCCTAGACTCTCTGGTAATCAGAGCAGCAAACCAGCTACAGACTGAAGCTTAAGAAAGGGTAAGGGAGTTTCAACAAAGAAACTGGGAAACAAAACTGGCCGAGCAATGTGGAAACTAGTCAAGGCTCTAAGCAAAGGGGAAAGAACGGTTATCCTCTCTTTGAGCCACAGATAACGAAAAGATCGTAGAACCGGAAAGGAACGTGGATGTCTTCGCAGACTCGATAGAGTCACAGTTCACGGAGAACTATGCGAATGACCCACCAACCTTTCTTTGTTGTCAAGCCAGACCGTTTAGACAAAAGCTAGACAACTCACAACCAGTCGACACACTTAGGTATAGCACGCCAAGAGAGATAAAAGGGATCCTCAAACGCCTTAAAAAGAAAAAGGCACCAAGACACGATAAAATAACAAACACTAATAAGAAGACTTCAGCCTAAGCAGTTCGCAGAACTTGCGAATATATTGAACGCAATGTTTAGACTGAAGTACTACCCCGAAGAATAGAAGAAAGCAGATGTAATTTTACCACATAAAAGTGGTAAAAATAAGACATCGCCAGACAGCTACTGTCCAATTAGCTTACTGCCTCAAATCGCAGGAGCGATCCCTGATGAGCAGTTCGGATTTAGACCGAGGCACTAAATAACACTCCAGGCAACCCGACTGACCGAAGTTCAATAAACGGAGATATACGGGGGCGGTAGCACTCGACATATCAAAAGCGTTTGACAAAATCTGGCACAACGGCGTTCAACGGCTTTCTTCTAAAAGCAAGAAATAACGGGGCTCCTACACACGTCACGAAACTACTAAAATCGGTCCTAAAAGGTAAAACCTTTAAAATTGACGACCAACGATCCCGGGAACGGCAGATAAGAGCAGGACTTCCGCCGTATTTCTAAGCGTGGTATACCTGCGACATCCCCAAGCACCGTGGAACTAAGTTCTACGTATATGGAGATGATATATTGACATCAAAATGGGTGTAGTTAAACTCCAAAAAATAGTTTTTGTTCAGGAAAAAAAAGATGTAATTTGTTCCCCTAGTGTAATCTAACAATATAAGACAAGGATTTAGCCCTCGATCACAGGCCCCGTAAATTTCATCCGATTCATAAAGAAGCGCGGTGTTAGTGCCATAAGCCTAAACCAACACGAAAAAAGGTTTGAGATCCTGGCCACAACGAAAACACCGAAATTAATTTGTGGCGCCGTTTTAATGTGTCCGATTTTATTAATATCTAACCATCTGGTCTTGCACATGTAGGAAATTCACCTAATAAATGAGTAGCGGTAATTACTATTATAACATTGAATTTAATTTTAAATCGAGATTGCGATCGAAATGTTAAATAACGCCCATAAAAGTAAGTAAAACACTGTGCCAAGTCCAATTTTGAAGAATCAAGTTCATTTGGGAGACCTAGGACTTTAAAACGAGTCTTTTTCTTAAAATAATTGACCCTGCGTACATATAAGTACATGAACGTGTACATGGTACTCACGTTTTCCTTTGGTAAAATGCTTTTATTTAAAAACTGAAAAAAATGGCGCCAGCAGGCACATACAAACCTTCAAAAAATCTTCAGAAATAATTTATTAATAGTCACAAACAAATAAATTATAATTATTACGTACCTAATTAGCGTAATTTTTTTCATATTATTTTTTTTTAACACCTCAAAAACTAAGGCTCAAACGGACTTACTGATTTTGTTGAAAATATAATTCGCCATCTAAATATGAAAACCGTGTTTCGATAGATGATACGGTTCGTGAGCGGAGATGTTTATAATTATCAATATAAATCTCAAAACAGCTACTACAATTCGTCAGTTTTTTAAAAAGTTAAATCCCCGTTCCTACTCTCTTTCCATCCCCCCAACCCATCAAAAACTATCAGCTGATCGCCAGGTGCCAAATAATTTTTGTGCCAAATTTAAAAAAAAAACCTTTTAGACAGTGTCCGCTTGCAGAATTTAGGTCAGTTTTGACTCAAATAACTAATTTTTAGCGAAAATATAAAAAGTCCTTTTTTGCCGATCCCAATGGCCTTCATACTGGTATCGATAACCAAAAACAAAAAAGAATCATCTTTGAGAGTGTCAAGAACTTTCCCAACCGATTATGCCCAGTCAGTTACCCTGCCAGTAGACCAATGAGTGCCCTTCGTGTATCGAAAGTCTATTTATACATACCTGCTTAGTTACTGTCAGAATTCTTCCCTTTGCCACTAAAACTACTTTCTTAGGGTTTTCGCCACTAAGTTAACGTACCAAACTGTCAAGTGTTAAATTTTTTTAATATTTTATCATTCACAGTCAGTCAGTTCCATGACAACATACAGATATGTTTTTTTAAAAATCTAAAAATTTTTTTGAAATAATAATTTATCTGATAACGGCAGTAGAGTTTCTGCCGAAACGTCAGATAAGTATTTAGATTCTAGTTAGGATTTGCTAGTGTGTAGGCATTATTTGTTTTTGTGTAAAAACCACTGACAAACGAAAAAAAAATTAAAACTTAGTGGATAAAAACCCAAAAAAGTAGGTTCAGCATTATCAATTCGCCAAAAATATATAAAGAACCCCGCAACTTCACTCGAATTTGCAACTTTTACCGAGATTGTATGTCTAGTTCTTGAGATATTGGGAGTCAAAGTTCGGAAAAACGCGTTACAGTGGTAACTTTGCTGACAAAAAAGAACTATTTTTCAGCTGAAATAGTGACAGGTATAAATGAATTTGTGTTGTTGAAGGATGTTTCATATTCTCTAAATAACCACTACTGCTAAAAGATGATTAGTTCTTATACGGGGTGTGTTCAAATAAATATAATTTTTTGAATATGCATTTGACATTAGTTTGGAATCATCACTTCATTTTTTCCCATGCTTTTCACGTTACAATTTTTTGAAGTCTGACTGTTTTTCATTGCTTCAAAAACTCGATGTGGTTCAGATCTTTGAGCAATTTTGTCCTACTTTCAAAACCTATTCTAAATCTACTATTTGCCATTGTTAACACGATCTTCGTATTAATTTTTAGCATGACAAGTTGGTGACAGAAGTCTTAGTTTTACTACGGGGTCCATTCAAAAAACTTTTGTTGATCAACGTTTTTTGAATATTTACTTTTTTTTCTGTGGTCAGTGAGTGAGTGAGTCAAATTTTCACAATATTTTAGTCCAATGATTGACAGGTACGTACTATTTGTATGAGTTTGACCAACTTCCTATGTCTGGTTTTTGAACTATAAATTTTTGCAGACAAAAGAAAAGTATTTTAAGTATGGCCATGTGATAAAACAAAAATAGCGGTCAATCATTCCTTTATAATAAAAAACAGAGTTGGCTATGTCAAGTTGCTAGCAAAAAAAAAAGATGTTGTTTATTTTTGATTTATCGCATGAACATACAAAAAAATACTTTTCTTTTAACTTCAAAAATTCATAGTTCAAAAATCACACATAGAAAGTTGGTCAAACTCATACAAATAGTACATACCTGTCATAGTATCATTTATGTTGGGAATTTGGAACCTTTGGTTGCACTAAAACAAAATTATGATTGTTTTCCACAAACCAAAACTACACTTTTTTGCACTCGACGCGCGTTTCGCTAACAACGTTAGCATCATCAGGAGACGATAAACAATTTTTATAGTATATAGTATCATTTGAGTAAAATATTGTGAAAATTGACTTACTCACTCATTGACCAAAGAAAAAAAAGTAAATATTCAAAAAAACTATAAACAATTTTTTTTTTAATGGACCCCGTAGTAAAACAAAGACTTCCTGTCACCAACCTGAAGATTGTGTTAACAATGGCAAATAGTAATTAAAATTGCTCAAAGATCTGAACCATGTCGAGTTTTTGAAACTTTAAAAAATTGTACCGTGAAAAAGCATGGGATAAAATTAAGTGAACCTATTTCAACTATCTAAAATAGATGCAGATAGAAGATTCCTGGTGCATGTTTGGTTTTTTCATCTAAAATAATGTCAAATGTATATTCAAAAAATAATATTTATTTGAACACACGCCGTATAAGAACTAACCATCTTTTAGCAGTAGTGGTTATTTGGTGAATATGAAACATCCTTTAAAAACACAAATTCATTTATACCTGTCACTATTTCAGCTGAGAAATAGTTCTTTTTTGTCAACATATGTTGTTCAATTGCGTATGCTTTGAAAGAGAGAAAATGGAGTTTAGGACAAAAATTAGAGACATAAATACAATACAATACAAAACAATAAATCTTTATTTTCCGCGAAAACCTTGTCACAAAAATGCTAGAAAGGAAAGAAAATTGGGAAGCAACAAAGATGTTTATGAAAAAAGTTATGAATCAAAATGAAACAGATAAAAAGGCAGTTAAAAGTCGGAGTTGGAAGAGAATAATGTGCAAAACGAAACCAGGTAGCCGTAGCAGAAAAGGGGGGGTTTTATTGGGTATTTCCGGCCAACGTTTTCCCTCCAACGGAAACACAGTCAGTTTGTTCCCAGACACATACACCCTCCATGTGAGTCTTTTCGCCTCTATCTGAAAGAGTCTTTAAAAAATTACTGCATAACATAACGAACCATCCCTGGTTAAGGTTATTAGCTGGCTGTAGTCCCGTAAAAACCGAAATTTGCAGACATTTCTTTGCAACATTTGTCTCTGTGCTGTATATTCGCAGCATGGTCCTGTGATCGGTTTTTAGAATACTATCTGAAGATAGTACCATGAATACATTTAATAATAACAAATAGCTCCCATGCGGCCGGTTCTAGTCCAATATTTATCATATTAACAGGTATTGGCCAAAAAAGGGCATGCGGTAATTACATACAGCCGTAGTGAGTACCGGTGGTAGTGCCATAGCACCTTCTAAACGACGAGCTTTACGAGCAAGTATCTGGGCATAGAATAAAACAATAGAAGGATGAGTCTTTGAGAGATAAATACGTAGTCCATGAGTTGTAATATAGATTGCAGTAGTGTTCCGGTGTTCGATCGAGGTCGTTTGGCGAATTTACTGCCGGTTCATGGTAATTAGAAACAGTGTTGCTAAACTAACTAAAAAAACTAGAAGGCGGAACCTGGTACGACGCCGTTTTGTCTTTATTAGGAATAGCTAGGTCTACCACACAGACGAAACCATCCTGCTTGCACTTATACCGACCAATACGACAAATGTAAGCGGAATTCTTGACCCGCCAGGAATCAGGCGCCTGAAAAAGTCGAGAATCAATTGTTGTTGACAGTAGATGTGATAAACTTGGCATTTTAAACAATTTTTGGATTTATAGTTGCAATAGTTTCTTCGAACTTGTAGATGGTTAATTAAGTCTTCACTTTACCAAAACTTTATATTTTTTAACTGTACACGTTTTTTGGCAACAACAAAGTTAAAACCTTCACCAGAATATTAAAACTATAATTTTTAGAATAAAAATACTTCAATTGTTTATGTAGGCTTTTTTGTTAAACTTAGTTTGTTTTTACAAAGTCCCACTTTTAATGTATGGATAGATTCCAAACGTTGCTTTTGTAGTATAAACACGACAAGTGTAATAAAGCACGTATTAAAGGGACAGCCGCCGCCGCGCCGGAGCCGCGCCGATACTAGTACTTTTCTGACAGCCATGCTTATTATTCTATGATATTAGCTTTTGAAGTGATTTAATAATCTATGTTAATATCTTTTCGATTTATTATTCAATACGGGGTGAGTCAGTTGGACCACCCAGAGACTCTACAGTACTGCTACCCTAAAAGACATCCATTCCGGGTAAAACTGCAGAAAGTCATTTTTGTTTCGCAGTTTTGCTTATATTCTATGATATTAGTATTTAAAGAGATTTAATATAATATTTTTGCGAACGTTGCTGTTCCTGAAACGTCACGTACATCCTTACGTACGCAACGCTTGCAGTCAGCTTTTCTGTCATTGCATACTCCACAAAAGCAGGCCTCGTTTAAAACATGGCCTAATATAAAAAACAAAAGATCAAAAGATCTTGGGTGGAAATAACGAAAATTCAAACTTGGATGAGCATCCCACAAGGAACTCACAAAATATCAAAGCGAAAAGAGAAATGATTAATTAACTGATTTGGAGGTTTTTTAACTTCTTCTTTGTTTTAATTGCCTTAGGAGCATAATCCTACTGGAAATATTAACACGCCAGGACGAATTCGTATCAGGTAACTTGGATAAGTAAGTACCAGTGCGGAACGATGCCTATTTGTGAGTGGTTCAAGGTTGGAAATCTAAGTGTATGATGGTGTTTAATGATGTATAGTGGAGGGTGACCAGTGAAACTACTGATGAGCCTACGCTGGTTACTCAGGGCGAAACATCGTTTAATCATTTCTCTTTTCGCTTTGATATTTTGTGTGTTCCTTGTGGGATGCTCATCCAAGTTTGAATTTTCGTTATTTCCACCCAAGATCTTTTGTTTTTTAGTTTCTTTTCGGTTGAAGTAACTAATTTGGAGGTTTTTTAACATCTTCTATGGCCTAATATGTCAAAAGTGTAGTGAGTTTTTGCTTTGTTTTAAACGCGTATACTAATACGTGTAAATAAAAACTTCTAATAAAAAATGTTCTTGGGTGGCTTTCATGTTAGTAAGACGGTATAACAACTATTCTCCATATGTTCTAAACGAATTCAAAAAACAAACATTTCTCATGTAGGATCGTGTTATTTTTATGGTCAATTATTTTTTGCACTTTTACTGCTCGGGGCCAAGTACACACTCGCCATAATTAAGTTAAAGATGGGTAATTTTTGGCAAGAGAAAAAGTCTCTCTTAATGTTTTTATTACAACTTGCTGTGGGATTCTAAAAGATCATAGGTCAGTAAAATGCAAGACTGTGAACAGTTTCAACCATATAGGTATTAGGTATATAAAGGCCCAGGATGCGAGAAAATTGTAGCGGCAACGGTCAAAATCTAGATTGCCATGACATGAACAATGGGATAAAGACGGCTCTATCTAGGCCTGCGCTTCCAGCCGACGCATGCGCATTGGAGCACGTCATTAATCCATTTTCCCCGAGGGCCTTTATAGTTATATGGTTTGGTTTGGTTATGGTTTCAACGAACCTTTAACAAATCAATATTTAGTTACCCTTAGGATAGTAAATTAACCGAACTTTTTTTATTGTTTCTAACCATTTAGCTGTACTTAATTACTTTTACATGTTATTAGAAACTGAACCCTTGTTATATGTATTTTATACATTAGAAACAATAAATAAATAAATTAATTAATTACCGTCACTAAATCCTATTTGATTACTATTAACTCCCGAGCTTAGGATAGGATAGCCTGGGTTTCAGGCCATCGGGGACACTCTGGAAACGAAAAAGTCGATAAATTGGCTAAACAAAGCTCGGCAATAAAGTTCACAGGGCCTGAACCTTTTTGTGGGATCGCTAAGGCCAGAGCCTATTAAACAGTTGCTCACCAAAGAGACGAGCGGTCTGTGGGAGCAAACGCCTGGACAAAGACAGGCCAAACAGTTCATGAAAGCACGTTCACCAAAGCTGACTGCAGAACTTCTTAGTAAGGAAAGAAAGCTTGTCAGACAAATAGTGGGGCTTCTAACAGGTCACTGCAAACTCAATAAGCACTTGTATGCAATGGGATTGGTAGAGGATGCTACATGCCGCTTCTGCAAGAAAGAGGAAGAAACCTCATTACATCTCCTATGCCAATGTGAAGGCCTAGGTAGAACCAGGGCCTTACTGGGGGACCTACAATGTCCGCGGCCAGAAAGCTATATACAGGGCACACTGACAAAGCTTCTGGGTTTCATGACAAAGACGGGGCTGCAACTGGTTTTGTAGTTCTAGCAAAGCAGGGAAGGAGAAAGGGGAACCACAATAATAGATCTGAAAAGGTCGAGGTGGACAGGTGTCTACACCACCTCATTCTAATCTAATCAAATCTAATAGGTATCTGTAAAGATAATTATGTGTATCCGTAGAGACGCTTAATTTTCCTTCGAAATGAAGGCACATATATCAATACTACAACCTGACCGTTGGTTTTCTTTTTTATCATTATTTTTTTTATTAGGTAACGCCGTACTGATGACCACAACTACGGAGGATAAAGGGCAAAAATCAAGCCAACCTTGAAAAAATTGATTAAGTAACGAAACTTAGCACGCATACGTAGTGGAACGTTAGGTAATTTTCGTCTGCTGCAGAGGACCCCAATTCCCGAAAGTAAACCACAAAATTCGTAAGATTAAAAAAAATTAAGGAGGAGTCACAAAATTTGGCACAATTGTTTATTAAAGTCCCAGAAACAAAATTCCTTGTTGAGGGTCCCAACTCTTGACGGTAAACAATAAAACAGAAAAACCCAAATATCAATAGCAACCCTCTAAAAATCCATAGAGCTACCAAATATTCCTTTCCTCATGAACTAAGGTCTAAGATATGTTGTCACCAAAAAGTCCTATGCGGAGTGCCCCAATTCTTGAAGTTATACAGAAAAAATAAACACTGAATATCTCATTAACTCGAAAAGATAGATTAACCAAATGCCTTGGTTCCTAGGTCAGGAATTGGAGTCCTCAGTGAGAGACTTTGTGCTGTTTAGTTTATTAGGACCTCAACAATCATTTGTGACTAATTTGGTTGCTTTATCATATTTAAAAAAACTTTTTACGACTTTTGAGTTGTTTTTAGAGAATAGAGGCACTTTCCAGAGGCCTTCGGAATGACAAAATTACCCAAGCACGCTCTGTAAGTTTAATGGTTTTTTTTTTCGTTAATTTTAGTACTAAGGGGCCAAATGAACATTTTGTGTGATTTTTTTTGTGGCTACATATCTTAAACATTAGTTCATGAGGCGGCGAATACTTGTGCTAAATCTGATAGCTCTACTATTGCTTTTTCGAAAGTTGCTATTGATATTTGTGTTTTTTCCTGGTTTTTTGTTTAACGTCAAGAGTTCGGACCCTCACCGAGGGACTTTAAGTAAGTAACAGATGTGGTGCTTGGACTTTAACCAACATTTATGCCAAATTTTATCGCTCCACGATTCTGGGACTGCCGACGCTTCCGATCTGGATCAGAAAAGAAGCGATGGCGACCCACCTCCGGCTGAGAGATAGAGGTCAATGGAGAGGAAGAGGGGAAGCTGCGGGGCACCTTAGGATTGCCCAAATCGCCGAGAGAGAAATTCCAATGGCAGCGATCAAAACACAAAGACCAAAAAACCCCTGGAGATTCAACAAGAGGTACAAAGTAGTTATCCCAGACAGGGAACTATGGCAGAGTGAAAAGCTCGCGAACAGTTCGAGGAGAACGCCGTGATTTGCTACACCGACGGGTCCAAACTGTCGGAGAAGCAAACCACAGGATCGGGGGTTTACGTAGAAGACCATGAGGTTCGAAAGAGCTACCCGCTCGGAGAGCAAGCCACGGTCTTTCAGGCAGAGGTGTATGCCATAATAATGGCTGCAACCATGGAGGAAATAAAGAACGGTACTGAGGAGCATGTTTATATATGCTCCGACAGCCAATCGGCCCTAAAGGCACTAAGGGCGCCCAAGATCAACAACACTCTGGTGGAGGAATGTGCGGATGCACTAGAATCCATGCGCGAGGACAAACAGGTGACGCTTATGTGGGTACCGGGACATATGGGGGTGCCAGGGAATGAGAAGGCCGACGAGCTCGCCAAGATCGGGGCAAGCACCCAGTATGTAGAGCCGGAACCACTCCTAGGAACAACCAAGAGGCAATTGCAAAGTCGACTCAATAAATGGGCCAACGATGCCATGGCGACCGCTTGGAGAGGAGGAACAGGACAGACCAGGGACCTCGTGAAATGCCCGGATGTAGCCAGACAAAAATGGCTTCTGGGGAGATCACGAAGGGACGCTGGTCTGCTGACAGGAATCATAACAGGTCACAACCGACTAAGCAAGCACATGACCCAGATCGCGGTGGAAAATGACTCGACCTGCCGGGCCTGCGGGTGGACAGAAGAGACATCTCGACATGTTATAGCGAACTGCGAGTCATACCAGAGGACGAGATACCAGGTATTCGGTTCCCCGACCCTGGATGAGGAGGACCTGCATACGCTCAAATGGGATAAAATACTGGACTTTGCAAAAAGAACAGTAAAACCAGATGAGCAGACTGGCGGATTAGGGGCAGGCTCGGAGTAAGGCAGAAAGGGCCCAGGGAAGCCTACCTGCCAGGCTTCGTGCCGCCCCTTCTCTACAACTATTACTTATCGCTCCACCATAATTTCTTAAAATCTTACGATATTTGTGTTCGACTTTCGCTCATAGAGGTCCACTTAGTATGCGTGAGAAGTTGCATTCCTTAATCTAATTTTGCAAGGTTAGACCCCTTATCCTCCGGACTATTGTATTTCCCCTCACTAAATCTTTTTTAATTTGTGAATAGTGTTTCCTTTACTTGGGACTTACTTATCGAGAAAACATAAAAAATACTTTCAGTAAACTTTTATATATCGAACTTTTTTACAAACAGAAGCCAATTTTGTACAGTTTTTGTTTACGCTCACTTATCTGAAGCATGATTGAGAGGAAAATAAAGTCCATGAGCAAGTACATTTTAAAAATTTGATTCCTGCAGTGTCAACTACATTGTCAAGAAGATCAAGGGCTTCCTCTCTTTTGACATTGACAGGTGTAGTTTATCAACTTCCGTATGCTTGAAGAGCGTTTCGACATTATCTGAGCTTATAAATTGAGCTATGCACAATACAACAATAGAACTAAACTCGAAGAAAGTTTTTAGTTTTAAGTCGTTAGTACTGATTGTGCTTAACTGACAAATCGTGCTCTGTTGATTTTTTTGCTTGTTCAATTATCGTTTTGTATTTCTCCTGACGGCCTATTACGGCTTTCATTGTGACATTGCCGTGCACCCATTGCGACACTATTGTTTGTATTGTATTGATTATTTTCATACAACTTGTTGTTTGTTATTGCTTAATAGGTAGTTCGTCTAACGCTTAAATAAATGTTCTAAGTAGGTTAGAAAACAGCCCAAGCATTTTAGTGTACTGGCGAGGTTCACACACGTTTTAGCTTACTTTTGATCGCTTGTGTGGGACCGCTTTGGCTCAGTCAGGCTAGAAGCAGCGCCTTTTCTAGCGTTAAGGCCGCCCCGGGCAAAATTACATTTTGCCGCCCCTTAACCGGGTACATTTTAAAAATACCTATCTTTTACATAAAATAAAAATCAAATGGTTCAATTATAAATAATTAAAACGCTTAAAATTAGAAAGCGCCTGTACCTAAAATTTTATTACAAAAACACATATATTAAACAAATTTTTTTCTTACTCACTTTTATGTCTGCAATTTTTCTTTATTATGTCTTTTAAGTCTATTTGATCAGCTATTTCATTCTTAATTGCCAAAATGGCTGGGCCGTGGTCGTAGAACGTTATAGCCTAGGTTATAGCTTAGAGAAACTCATTTCCCCACTTGCAACAGTTATTGGTATAGTCAACAATAAGGCAACATTAAGGTTTGGGTCAAAATTTCACTTGTTATTATTTTTAGCACATTGCTTGGGCTTTCGTTTTTTTTATCCAAAAGAGCATAACTGCAGAATTTTCCTCTGCAAACCATTTATGCCGCCCTTTTTACAATATTATTACAAATACTTTTTCAACAGTTAGACAAAACCAGAGAATATACTAAATGCATTTTTGTCAAAGAAAAATATCGACAACAATAAATTTCGACTATTATCAATGTCAAGCGCTCATTTTTTTTATTATCAGGTCAAGAAATTGGTCCGTAGCTTTAATATGACACATTAAAAAAGATAATCACTTAACAAGTAAAAAAATCAAAGGAATATTACATTTTTAAAATCTGAGCGCCATTTTGTTTTGAAGTGACATATGTCAACTTTTTTTATATTTTTGGATTAAGTGGGACCTCCTTAGTATTACGTAGAAAATGTAGAAAACGCATTTTTTTCTAACTTTGACTGCCGCCATCTTAGTTTCTGTGCCGGAAAATGGGGGATCTTCGACTGGAATTTTGCTATGGAATGCACCCTTTTTGTACCTTTCTCTTGAAAATCGCTACGAATTTACTCCACTAAAGGGGAGAAGTATTTTTCCAAAATCACAAAAGAGACAAATTAGATATAGAAAGAACGCAATATGCATCGACGATGAAAAAAAAATCACAATACAACCGAAAAAAAAATGTTGTATATATAACTAAAGCTGCTCAAGTTAAACTGCATGAATTTAGCTTTATAAACCCCACTGTACCCGCGCCATAGGTTTTACAATTCCAGCAGAACAAACATGCTTATAAAATCCAAAAGTCTGTTTCGACGGCAAGAGTCGCAGAAAATATGTTCTGCAGCCTCAAGTCAAGTTGGGTCCTCAACGATCCCCACTCTAAAGAGATCGTCTTTCAGCCTGCAGTGTTCTCCAAGGTATATCCGCTGGAATATTGATGATTTTCCTTTAGAGCAGCAAAGAGAAAAACCGTTCTTTCGGAAACCCTCCCTCTAATGTGTTCTCGTGCTGTTTCTTTATTCACTATTAGAATTAGATCTCTGAGTTTTGCTCTGGTGCCTTCTTACAGTTACTGTATTGTGATTAAATATCTCGATACAATCTTTTACTACCACACTTTTGGGTTCAGTTTAATTTAATGCTTTTACTGCAGCTTTGCTATCTGCTTGGCATAAGGTAGCCTTGTCTGTTAGCTGACTTTGTGCAATTTGTGTAGCTAGAAATGGTACACTATTAAGTTCAGGCATGAATATGCCTGACCCTGTACCGGTACTATTTTTTTGATCCATCAGTATATACACGAATGCCATATTTATTTTTTTATTTTATTTCAGGATCTTTTGTTTCACTAAAGTCAATTTTATAATGTTTCTTAAAGTAATAGTGGGTGATCCCTCTCTTCTTCAGGGTGGCAGTATTGTAATTTTCTCATTTTAATAAAATGTCCGACTTTTGGGTAAAAAAAATATGGTCACTTTAACATAGAGTAACAACAAACGAGGTAGAAGTAGGCGGCACGGTTGACACTGCACCGAAAAATTTGCGGGATTCAAACGTAGACGGCCGAGGATGTCGCCAAATTGGGTAGAGGAGACCCTGGCGCCAGCCGGTGACCCAAAAAAAGGAGACTCCGAGATCGGGACTCCATGGGACTGCAACAGATTTAGTTGGGGTGCACGTAGGTTTAGTAAAAAGTTCTATAAAGGCATACTTGTCTGGTTTAAAAAGCCGCCCCTCCCCCACTACTATGCTATGGATCCTCCTGTATTTTATTTAGCTTTATTGTTTCTAAAACATCAGTTTGTAACAAATAAAAAGAATTATAAACCTGAGGAAATAAATGGCAGCAGAATTTTGTATAGCTAAATAAATATTGCTAAAAATAAACCGTCAAAGCATTCGAAAACAAACCGTTTCTGCTTATTTTCAAGCCCGTTTTCTGATTTGAAAGGTGTGATGGCGCCTCCTTTGACTAAAATAAACACATTATATTCATACGATAAAAGATGCTTAAATCGCTTTAGGCTGTGAACAGATTAGGAAAATATTCTTACGTTTCCATCACGCACCGTAAATGCCTGGAAGGTATTATAATCGTCGAAAAAATATTTGAGATACCATCGAAAAGATGTTATTTATTTGCGTGCATTTTCATCATCAAGACAAGGAATAGTCAAAATATGCAAAAAATTGTCATTTAAACTTTATAAATATTTCCCTATTTTCTAAAAAAGAGTTTATCATAGAACCCTCCAGAAAATGGGCCGGAAAATTCGTTGAGCTCACCAAGAGATTCGGACAATGTTTGATCTAGATATACAGGACAATGAAAACTGAGATTGCCATTGCACAGGATGGGTCTAAGCCAGTGGCGGTCCCGGCCACTTGAAAAGGGGGGATTCGATACGAAAAAAAAGCTAGAATAAAAGCATAGCTTTAATGAGGAAGATATCAATATATGCAAACAAAACTACAGCCCAGATTTGGTCTCAAATCTTGGAGGGTACTCAGATTTTAGGTCGTTCTTTTCATACATTTTTTATTTTAAAAAATGTTTAAATCCGCAGAAAATTTTTGATAAAATTATATTTAAAATGCAATTTTTGCATTAATTAAATTAAACTAATTAAACTAAAATCGTAAATATCAACGGCATCATAGCGCCGCAGGCAAAATTTTTTATAATTGCCCTAAAAAATGCATTTTTTACTTTAAAATTAAACTAAAATTTTAAATATATCAATGGTTTCAAAGCGAAGCAGGCGAAAATTTTTAAGAAAATGTCACTACAAGTGCCATCTTTAACACAAAATTAAACTAATACCGTAAATATTAAAGGTGTTATAGCGCCGCAATTTATGCCCTACTTTTGATTTTCTAAATGTTTTCATAAAAAATTTAAAGCAAGGGTAGGGGAGGTTAACTACCCCCCTATCCCCCTGAAAACCGCGCTTGAGTAACTACTATAATTTTTTCAGTTATAATAAACGTAGATAACAAAAAAACCACAAACAAAACCTAATAGTTAATACTTTTTTTTGAGGTCTAATAGTAATTTTAACAACTAGTGGCTAGAACAGTGCTTTTTTACAAACGTTGGTTTAAATAAATAACGAGTGCAGTGAGGTATTTAAAAACGCGAGTAAAAAAAAGCACAGTTTAGCCGCGAGTTGCTCACACTATTTTTTTGAAATACCTTTATATATCAAAAAATCCAAGAAAAACAGGAAAATACTTTTGAAAATCTCAAACGAAGAGCACTTCTCGTAACACACCATCTTTACACTATAAATCAAGCGATGTAGCTTTTTACCGGTGACGTCCATTGTTGCCACATTTTAATATTTGACAGTCTGATATTTTTACGACGTTTTTAAATGATTTTTTCGTAAATACTTGGTGAAAACTGGCGGAAATGGCTTAATTTTTAGGCAAGAATTGTTAGATTTTTTCAATATTACTATATTACGCTACTTCCCTCTAATTTTGGGTAAAAAACGGACAGAAATCTTTTTTTGCGCCCGTGATCAAAAAAGTTTTTTTGCATCGGTAACCAAACTGCAGACATTTACTAAAATATGTTTTTAATGAAGGTGTAAAAAGCTTTTTAAGTCGAAACATTACCTTTTACATTGCATATCTCAAACATAAGATGCCTACCTCAAAAAAAAAATAATTTCCGTTTGTTTTGGACAAACCGGTCAATGACTCGCTTAATGTTAATTTCAATATGTCTGTTGATATGCAGCAACGCTAAGCCCGTCAGACGAATTTCCGTCATAATAAGGTTTTTAAGTACTTATGTTTTTAATCTTCTGAGGCATGAGAAGCTTCTTTCTGACAAAGCATTACTTACTGGCAACCATCTAAGAATGTTTTTATCAACGGAAAAATATCGCCACACTTGTTCATTGCCTCGAAAACGTATCAGGTATTTTCTGATTTACCTAAGCTTTTTCTACTTCTGACCAATATTGTTGCCAAATACTGACTTCTCCCAATAAAAGTTTAAGAATTTGTGTTTTGGATTAATCAAACAGTTTATAGTATTTAGAGACGACTTTAGTTAATTTTGCCTTGATTTTGGCTCCACTTTGTATAGAACTTGGTATGATTTTGTCTAAAACTTGTTTATAAATAGAAACTCTATAATACTGTTCTGTATTTCCAGTGGTTTTCGCGGTAAGTACGTCATGCGTTTGTTTATTCTTGGTGTGACGAATTGAAGGTCAAACTGTCTAAAATACTGTGGCGGGATTCTAGAATGTCTTTAAAGGAACTTTCTTCAATTCCTCGTTTTTTTTTCCAAAGACTTCAGGGTTACCACCAGCATCTTTGTTGTCTACTTTTTTCTAGAGCAAAGGGTGGGGGGCGCCACACTGGAGCGAGGATAACCGAATGCAGACTCTGTATGGATTACACGTCAGCGTCAGCTTTTATTCGGTAAGCCGGATCGACGCAGTACTTGGCATCTCCATTATCAAACAGTTTGTTAAAATAAAAAGGGTTTGAAAACTTTTGGGAACCGCTGTATATTTAAAATTTAACGAGTGGCCAAGCCTTAAAGAAAATAAAATTTACTAAGTGCCATTTAAAAGTATTTTTTGTCTCATTTTCACGCATATCAAATAGTCGTGAGTGATTAATCGAGAGAAAATCTTCACCTTTACCAACCAAAAATAGCCCAAAATCTTTTAAAGGCTAAGTGCATAAAGAAACGAGACAAGTCGAATCATTAGTCATTGAAGGCCTTTTTAAATTTAGATCGTTAGGACCAACGGCAAAATTATTTAGTCATGTGCTTTTACTAAAAATTCAGATAAACGCACGTATTTACATATTTAGATAAAAAATGTTACTAATAGTTTTAGAAATATTAGCTTAATGAAAGAAAATAGGTAAAAAAGCTATACTTTAAAGCGTTTTTTTTTGCTGTATAAGGCAGAAACCCTTTTAAATCATTACCGTCCCCGTTCCCGAGTTGAAATCTATGTGCTTGTTAGACCTTTTTTGTTAACATAAAACGTCATGATTCCATTCAGACTTTTTCTTTTGCATAGGTATACTTCGAACAGCTGAATTTTCTTGTGAATTCGACTTAAGTCGACCTATGTAAAAAATTATTAATTTAAAAAAGCAGTTCCCCTTGTTTTTAAATCATCACGATCCTTTCTTTCTAAAATTCGATTTCCTTCTGATAGATGGCAATTCGCGCGAAATATTGTGTCAAATAGATGCCTTTGGTAAGTCTCTGCTTAGCACCTCAAGGCGAATCTATGTATTAAATTCATGTCAGTATATATAAATTACAGGTAAGAAGTATTTTTTCCAAAATATTAAAAGTCTTCGTTTTGTTAGCACAAGAAAAAACCCGATAATAATATAGTCACCCTCATGTTTCATAAACTTAACCTCACTTCAGGCAAAGTAAAAAAAAAACGTGTTAAAACGTCATTACCAACCCCATCATTACCATCCCAGGGAAGCAATATCTAAAAAGGGGACGGTAGTGGCATGATGGGGACGGTAATTACACAAATATATTCACATATATTCATATATTGTGCAATTAATTTTTTAATAACATAAAACTAAAAAGAACTGTTGCAGGGCTACTATTAGGGTTACTACTATTGGTGGTGGGTCCACTAGTCAAAACAAAACACATGCTTTTGACAAAGAACCACGCACAATTAAAATGGAAACTGGATCTCAGTGGAATTTCAACGCTGTTTAAGTATGTTTTTGGGACAGTCCCTGAGAGCATTTTGTCTCATAGACTGCCAAAGTTTGGGATTAGCTTATTATTATCATGCTTACGATGACCGATATCGACAAAAAAAAGCATCAATTCCCACTAAAATGAGAACGCTGAATTTAAAAATTAAATTAATTTTGACACCTGTCAAACCCTGTCGGAATGACGGTAAAATAATTAATGACATGGAAGTTTTTGGAAAAGCGAATACCTTCTTTTATTGTGCTAAAGACAAACCGTAAAAAAAAGTGACAGTTATCTTAACTGTCATTTACGTTATGGAGAAAACCACTGGTGCGATGACACATATTTACAAGTGGAGTCTCTAACTAAACTAACTAAATTGAGGTCGATGAACTCAAAAATGTTATTAGTTTTGACACCTGTTAAACCCTATCAAAATGGCGAAAAAATAATCAATGAACTTGAAGTTTTTGGAGAAGCAAATACCTGTCTGATGTAAAGAAAAAAATACAACAACTAGGATCACCATCACCAAATAAAAAAGTTGAAGAAATTTTAAGGCAATAAGGTGGGCAACAAATTAAAAATTACTTTTATGAATCGTAGAGGCACAAGTTCCATTGGCCTGAAATCCCAGATGTACAATTTTTACCTTGCCAAGAGATTTCGGGCACTTTGACAAATCCTCCAACGCCAATATCTAACAGACTTTTTGATGTTTATTCTGACAAAAGAATAAAAAACGACGATCTGCTAAGAAAAGCAAGTTAAAGTTTTGTATGTTACCTCAGTAGGTTAATTTACATTTTTTAGTTCATTAAAGCAATGTTTAGTTTATTTAAGTGTTCTTTTTTTTTAATTACAAGTATTTCTTCATTACTGTCCGCTTATTATCACAACTCTCCCCATGTTGTCATTACCATCCTCATGACAACTTCTTTAGTTTTCGGAAATTATGGCACCAATACTTTCCAAAATAATTTAAAATTGCATTGTTAACCTATCTTGTTTTTTTTATATACGTTTTTACTCGATATGTCACCTTTTATAAAATTTGTAACAAAAGTTTAGGTATGATTTTTAAATATTAATAATTTTTTTGATTTCTTCCAAGATATATACGTAAAATCATTTGTCAGCAAGTTGAACTGTTCTTCTTCTTAAATATTAAGTTTTCTAAAAATGGATTTGTATTTTGAGATTTAAACATCCTCCTAATAGGAATAATAGAGTGGACGGTAATGACAAAATGTCTTGCATATAAACGTTCTTCCTGTAACTGCTTAGCTGCCTGAAAATATTTATTAGTTAAATATTATTAAATAATATTTATTAACTGAGTTGGGACTAATAAAAGAAAACTCTAGAGGTGAAACCCAGATACAGAAAAACGTATGTAAAAATCGAATTTTTTTTAGTGAAAAAGCTAAATTCCCAGAGAATTACTCATATACGCATAATCGACCGAGTCACGAAACGGGAAACCCGGGTTTCAAAATGAGGAACATTTTACTAGACTAATCAAACTTTTGGACAATTGTATCCATCTGGTAAAAAAATTAAAAAACCTCTTAAACTTGATAATTTAGCATTTGACGTTAATCAAATACGGCCGATTTTAGAGGGTGATTTTTGCGTGTACCGATTGTTCCGACATTTTAGCGTTAATTTTTTTTAGATCGTTAGTAAAATAGGCTTTTTATTCCGTTAAAATTTGATGTTGTCTTTCTAAAACTTAAAGTCGCAGAATTGCGAGAACTGGTTATCGGTAGAAGAGGCATATTTTCCTTATGAATTTTCTGCTGTCCATACATATGCGGTGCTTTGCTGAAGTGCGGTGTGAGTTTGCTCCTTTCAATATTATATCTTCTGTGTTGGTAGAGAGATTGGTAGATTTTTCTTTGTATGGTAGTGGTTGGGTCCTGAATTATTTCTCTGTAATTTCCGTTCATTTCTACATTTGAATTTCCTTTGTCTGCAGGAATAATTTTGATCGACTGATCTGATTTAAGATCCTTGAGGGCTGATTCTTCTTGCTACGTTAGGTTTTTCTCCAATTTCGGTTTGTTGTCCAAAATTGTTCTGATCTTCCATTTAAATTCCTTTGCTTTTATTCTATCTCTTTCATCGATGTTTGTAGATTCAATGGCTGTGATGATATTGACTGCTGGTATGGTGTTGGGTGTAATGGCATAGTTAAGTTCTTTGCTGAGTAACGATGATTCAGTCTGTGTAAGTGGTCGGGAAGAGATGTTGATGGTGGTATTAGTATTGCCGGCCGCCGTAGCGCAGTGGACAGCGCATCTGCCTGCCGTGCGGAAAGTCCCGGGTTCGAATCTCGGCTGGGTGCATGGATATTTTATGTTTTTCTTTAACTTTGCAAAAACTTCGCTAACACTGGGCATTGATCCTGTAATGGATGGAAAGTGCCAGTAAAAAAAATTGTTTTGCAGATTTGTTCTTTTTTGTTTTGGACTAGGTTTTTCCATTTCTTGTCGTGTGTCTTTTGATCTTCTAAGGACTTTTGACTGATGATCAGTCCTCGTTCAGCCAATTAAGGGAACAGATCTCCTGAAGATGTCGAGCGCTCGAATTGGCGAAACGTCGAGAAGACAAACCTCTACACAAGACAACATACTATCAACTTTCTTATTTTAAATAGAACCCCCTGTATATTATTTTATTTTTAAATTCTATTACTTTTGCTAATTTCAAAAATGTATTACATGAATGTGCTAAAGAAAACACTTTTTGAGATATAAAACTTACACCTATATAACTATATTGTTCCTAAGGATATGTTTTATTGATTTGTCGCCGTATTTATTTACTTTGGCACATACATGTTATACACTTTTGAGATCAACAAAAGTAATATAATTTAAAAATAAAATAATACACAGGGTGTTCTATTTAAAATAAAAAAGTTGATGCTAAAATTCGACATGTGCGATGACATATATAATTTAATAGTTTACTAAAAAGTATGCAACTTTTGTTAGACTATTTTTTTTGTAAAATGCATAATAACAGAAAAAAGGGAGGGGGTAGCATTTATAATGGATCACCCTGTACAAATAATCAACTTTCGAAGGGAACATGGTACTTAAAGAAGAATAGCCTCTTAAGTTGAAGCGGTGCAGCCATTTCACTGGCTACAAAGAGTTTATTAAGGGAATTTGATGTAAATAATTGGGCAGAGGCGTACCTACCGAATCCTACAGAGAAAAAAAAGTAACTACCTAGCTTAAAATATACTTATAGGAAAATTAGAGAAAAATAAAAAGTGTACCATTTTTTCTTGTAAGGAGAGTTATAACTATATTCTCAAGAGTGTGTTGTATGTTATTATGCATCGAGTATACTTTAGAAAACTTCCACGCGACTTTGTTTCTTAAAATATTGATGCCAAAACTTTTTGCTATTGAGGAAGCTTTAACACAAGTTGTAGGACTCCAATTAATCATTAAAATAATGCACAGCGTGTTTGAAGCGTGTGTGAACTATTCAATCACCAACAACATAATTCGGGACGTAAATTGACAGTGTTCTTTTTTTAAAGAAAAATGTCTTTATCCGACAACACCGTTCAACTTTCTTTAACTTACTCTTTTTCGGTGTACAGCAAAAGAATGAAACTTCAGAATAAGTTTTAACTTAAGGTCTCAATAGTCCTTTTAGGTCGCAGTTGAGGAGACCTAAGGAGGGTTTACTTAAATATTTTTAAAATTTTTATTTAGACGACTTTGTGTAGTTCTACTTGATAAGTACATTAAGATTTATAGGTTATATTGTTTCTTACTATTATGTTTCACAAACAAAAATCATAAGCCACAAACTGTTTAAATAAAGTCCATCGGGGTGGTGTTATACATATAAGACATTTGAGAGCTCGATAAAAATTTGAGGCTTCGTTCATGAATCCGGCGGCGTCATAGAGGAGTCAGTTTGACTACCCACTACTCCACAGAGGCTGAATATCATGTCAGGCAAAAATTTTGACAAAGTTATAAATGCCATTTTTTACGCGTTCTTCTTCTTCGTATATTTACGAGTTTTTCACAATTGCAGCAGAAAATTCTTAAAAATGTCTTACTTTTTTATAAAATATTTTTAAAAAAGAAAATTGGGTTGGCTGCCAAGGAGGGTTGGGTTGGGGCGGAATCTCAATATAAGATTTAATAGGAAAATCATGTTATAAATGCACCGCAGGCGAAAATTTTGAGAAAATTATACTAAAATGCCATTTTTTACACGTTTTGCATGCTGCTGACAAAAATTAATGAAAATTAAACTAAAGTTAATGATGTTATAGCACTGGCATCTTTTTTAGTATGGGTTGGGTGAGCTGAGAAGAGGGTTTTGACCACCACTGTCTTATTTTTTTAAGTAAAAGGAACTAATAGTTAACAACTTAAAATACTTTTTTGGTAAAAATTAAATTTTCTCCTGTTATTCCATGACTGTTTACAAGATTCCATAACTTTTCCATGACTGGGCAAATTTTAAAAATGTCCATGACAATTCCATGATTTTTTGGAACCCAAAAAATTCTCCATGACATTTCCAGATTTTCCAGGTAACTTTAAACCCTGCTGATCTGGGTCTAGTTGGCTATGCATATGGCTTCATAAAATAAATAATATTTAATTCCTTATTTCACATATTATTCTGGTTTGCCGTTCATGCCTGTATCGTAAGTATTTTTATTGCCATTTTTTTGCATACCGCTATAGTATGTTTTATTCTAGCCCGTATTGAAATGCCCGTTAATTTTATTAATATTGCTAAAATGCCTTGCCTGGATTTTGTTTAACAGATACAATTTTATATGTTGGACCGAACAATCTTGGACTGTTTTTGCTCCTAAATAAGTTTTGTTTTCGTTGGTTACGTTAATTTTTCTTAAAAAATTACACATTTTTTGTTTTAAATTCGAGAGGTGTGCATGGTTGCCTATGTAACTTCAACCAAGCCAGGTACAATCCTATGACGCCCTTATGATTCCTAATAAGGATGAAACAGGTATGTAGGTATCTGGATTCTCCATTAGACATTGGAGGCCTGGTCGTAATGAAGTGAGAAACAAAAACGCTTTGTCCGATATGCCACGAGTGTTACTTTAATTTTTATTTGCGGACGCGAGATTCACTTTGTTATAAAAATAAACATCTTTGATGTAGCTAACTGTTAAAGGGACATTTTTGGAGGCAATCCTAACTTTTTTTATACGATCTCCTGTTTCTGATACTAAATGTTTAATCCTTATAAAATTTGCTTTTTAAAGGTAACTGTATCTGGAATCAAAGTCTTAAAATTTCAATTTTTGAAAGCGATTATCTCACAAACTAAATAAGATACTCTATGAAGTTGGGTGTCTTTTAAAGTTTTTTTGTGAGAGAATCTACAAGTAGTAATATTTTTGAAATGAAGCGTTTGTATCCACACTTTTTAATAAATGACGTCAAAATTACCAAAAATGGATAAACTACATATGTAAATGTGTAATCGCCCAAAGGCTACCATTTATGAATACTCCTTAAAAAATCCTAGGGTACCTTATGTAGTTTGTGAGATAATCACTTTTAGAAATTGAAATTTTAAGAATTTGATTGCAGGTTTTTCAAAAAATAGATATTCGAACCCTAGAATAATAATATGGGGTATATTTAAAAAGAAAATTTTATATTTCAAATTTTAAAGATCGCACAAAAAAATTAAGATTGCACCCCAAAAATGTCCCCTCAAAAAATTGCTACGTCAAAGATTTTAATTTTTTTATTTAATTACAGCTAGGAGAATACCTCTATCTCAAAAATTTATAGTTCAAAGTTTATATATATTTTTCTTCAATATGTAGCTTAGACGAACTGTGTCTTTTTAGTTTACCCATCAAATTAAAGTAACAATCGACCTATAAAATCTCATAAGATGACCTGACCTAAAGCAAACGCTATTGCGCAAAGAAGTCGTGATTGCCTTTATCGTTCCTCTTTAACACAAGGACTGCCAGGTGAGCTGAGGTGATCTATAGGTCAAAAATCTTAAGAAAGTAATTAAAAAAATATACCTAAATAAATTTTATAGTCCAAGAGCTTGCGAAAAAAATGCAAGACTTTTGAAGTCGCTATTATTTTTAGGATGGGCTATACTTACTAAAATTAATTTGTTTTCTCAAAAAAATTTAAAAAGGCTGATAATGCATTCAATATCCATTCATTTATGCAATACTTGACTCCAAACAAACAGTCATGATAAACGCGTGGCGTCAGCATCACTTTATAACCGGGTGTCCCAAGACGAGTGACCCAAGACGAGTGTCGCATTAGAACATTTTGAAACGTAATCGTTTAAAAAAATGTAAACTTCATACAGTGATGTCGCGATAGATAGATAGAAGATACATTTAAAAATATTTTTACTTGGGCGGTGTTGCCATGGGAGAGTTTTTAAATTCATGAAATTTTTTTAATCGGTTATGAAATACGACGTTAATCTGACATTCCATGTCGTTGAGCTCGATGAGCCACCGAAAATTAAAGAAACGCGACAAAATTCAGTCAGGATTTAGCTATAGCCTTTTTTTTCGAACAGCGTTTTCTTTTGAATTTTGTCCAATGAAGAAATTTGTGCTTTTTTGAAAAAAATCCCACGTGCTACAATAAAGACGAATAAAAAAATTCTCATGAGGCTTTAGGACGATATGATCAGGATGAAACGCATGTCCTTCTTATACCAACCCAAATTGTAGATTTATTTATCTACTTAGTCCTCGAAAACCGTCTGCCAAATAGTTTTAACAGGGTCATTTCATATGAAATTTTTTTTTTAATTTTTGAAAAACAGCATTTTTTATTCCTTTTTATAAAAAAAATATATTTTGTCTCTGGTTATTACAAAATTTCAAGATGGAAACTTGATGGGTTTATCAAAAAAAATTCTTTTTTTTTTAAATGAGGTCATGTGGTACTTCATAAAAATGACCTTTAAAATACCTTTAAAACAAGCTATCACTTGCTTTTGTAGTATGTATAGTTCTCAAGATATTCATATGTATGATAAATGCCTGTAAATACAGTCAATTTTAACCAAATGTGCAGGTACACAAAAAGAGTAATATCTTCAGAATTGTATACCGTACAAAAGCGAGTAATAACTTGTTTTATAGTTATTTTAAAGCCCATTTTGATAAAGTATCTCATAACCTAATTTTTTTCGAAAAATTGTTTTAAAAATTTTTTAAATTATTTTTTTTGATGAACCCATCAAGTCTCCATCTTAAAATTTTGTAAATAGTTTCGCGAAATATTTAGAAACAAAATATATTTTAAAAAAAAATAAACAAAAAGTACATCATGTGATCATCATTCGAAATGTGTTTAAAATACCTTTAAAATGAGCTATAACGACTGTCCTAGTTTTAGTAGTTATCAAGATGTTTCTTTAGGTACATGTTTAAGCAAAATGGTACTTTGTTTTGATTTTCAAAAATTAATTAAAAAAAAAAGTAATGATCAAAAAAAATTTTATTTGGGATTTTTCATTCCCTTTATGGGTAGAATAAATGTACCAAAAATTATCGAAATCGGGGAGATGGTCTGCCAAACCTCTGGTTGATTTGATTTGAAATGACCCAACATTACTTTTTATTAACCCAGCAATCGTTATTAAAAACACATCAAATAATTTAAAAAAAATAATAATAACAACAACAAACAGCTGATTAAATGACGTTAGTGACATTCATCGGGAACGCTCACCGGCTCCCAGAGTCGGTAAGCATTGATGCCATCAATTGGTCAAATGGTGGGATCAATCGTCTCATCATTTTAAATGAGACACAGTATTTTTTTACTGTTTTGGATTCTGCGTAAAGTTCTAAAAAGTCTTTTACGCAGCATTTGGATACCGATCCCTTAGTGTTTTGAAGAAACAAAATATTTTCTTATTTTTGAATCGAATTTAACTGTTTTGTGAAACACCGAAAATAATTGACACCACGCAATATACAAAATACAGAAACTCTATTTCACCTTCTTTGCGAATGCCTACTATATACCTTACAAAATCGAATACCTTCGCTTGATGAATTGTGTACGTGCCTAAACCATATCGACCAACGGGTCGCTAACAATTATTACGTAACATCTTACTTATGAGATCTTTCATAATAAACGAATAACCGTCATGAAAAAATTACTTCATTTATTTTATTTAGTTTTCTGTTTTCTTTCTCGCTACCACTTATGTTTGTTTTTTTTTTGTTTTTTTTTATTATTTTCCAACAATTCTCTATTGAATAGGCCTAAAATTAATTGTAAAAAAAATTCAAATACTTTTCCTTTATTTTTTACTTTTTTATTTTTAACCAATTTATTCTTTTTTCAATTGTCATAAAATTATCTATATTTAGATTTAGAGTGCTATGCACATCAGTAGATTAAATTAAAATTATAAACTATAAGTTTCATAAACAATAAAGAAATTAAATTGAAACTGAAAATAATTGACAGCAAATTTTATAATTTGGCATTTGGCTAGAGGACACCAAACCGTATTTACGGTTTAATATGGTAATTAAGTGTACAGGGTGCCTAAAATACTTGCTTATCGGAAATAGCTTGGCTATCAACCCATCGCCAGGTGTCCCCATACTGCTGATTCTATAGAGCGCTTCAGGCTACTGCGAACATAGGCCGGAAGAAATCCAATTTGCCAGTGTACTTACACGCAGGGACACCGCACACCTATCAGTGGAGCAACCAACACTCAGGCTTGCAATCACCGTTCGCGGCTTGCGTTTAGTACGCCTGTAACTACGGTGCAATGTGAAGTGTAGCCCATGAAACCGGAATTTGTTCAATAAATACGCAAATTTTGATAACGTAATTTTCTTGTTTTTTGTTACTGATAAATTAGAGCGTTTTATTTTCAACTGCTCACATTTATCACTAACAACGTATTACAATGAAAATAATAAAGAGAAACAAAATAAAAGCAAGTTCTCAAAATAAAATAATACATTCTAAAAACCAAAATGATTCTCCCAGACAAAAAAAAATTAGAGCAAATTTTCGAAAAGTCCTCCTTGTTCGGCTAGACAATATTCGAGCCTATTATAAAAACCCCTTCTAACGTTTCCAAACATGTTAGGGGTGATAGTTTGAAAAACTTCTTCAATTTTAATCCAAAGTTCTTCCAAATTATTAGCCCTTTCATGCCCGTAAACTTTATTTTTGATATAACTCCACGGATAGAAATCATTAGGAGCAAGATCGGGTGATCGAGCTAGCCATAAAATAGTTCCCCGTGTACTTATAACCCGATTAGGAAATACATTATCAAGATATTCTCTAACAAGGCCAACATTGTGAGCGCTACAACCATCTTGTTGAAACCATGTTTCACCAAATCTCACACCTAACAACTGCCTAGCAGTTGGAATAATATGCTGCTGCAGTAGATCCAAGTATCTAGGACCATTCAAATTGCCGTCAATAAAAAATGGCCCAATTACGTGTTCCCCTACAATACCCCCCAAACATTTAGTTTTTGGGGATACTGTGTTCTTACGTCTAAATATAAATGCAAACTTTCCCTCGACCAATATCGAACGTGTGGTGGGTTATGACGATCCAATAATGGAAAAGTGTTTTCATCTGTGAAAAGAATAGATAGATCTCAGAAAGTTTTGATGCGTTTTTGATGCTTCGTAAGAATGATAACCATTCTTTTTGAGGACATGTAAGACAGTAGCTGAAGACGTATCAACTGCTTCGGCAATTTGGTGGCTAGTTAACTTTCGATTTTCCTTCACTGCAGCGCAAATCATCACATCTCGTACTTCCTGATCGTCATTCAAAACAGTGGGTTTTTATGGTTTCTTGACGCTACACAACTAAACTTTTCAAAATTCTGCAAAAACCTATAAATCGTTGATAAAATAATAAAGAAATAAAAAGGTTCTGGGCGATTTACAAAAATCTCCAAAAAAAGTTCTTGAAGTCTCAATAGTCTGCCTTGAAGTACCATTTGACCATCTGCACTTTTTCGGCAACTTCGTAGACATCCATTTTTAGTTTTAAAAACGTATTAGTTCCCTTAAGAACTTACTAATCTGTTTCTCGAGCAAGGCAGAAATAAACAAAATAATAAAAACAAAATAAATTTCAAAAAGATGACACTGCAGCGTGCTTCGTACGGCACGGATAGTAAATTGGACTTGATTCCCCCTATGTTCGCAGTAGCCTGAAGCTCATTGTATATGGTCAAAATATAGCCCATCCTACAAATATTAGCCTTTCCAAAACTCTTGCTTTTTTTTCGCGAGCTCTCCGACTATTATAAAATGTACCAACCTTTTCGCTCTTGGGCGACAAACAAAAACGATAGGTATCATCGTTGTTATAGAGTTCTCAACGTTTTCGTCTGGTTAAAATAACTGTTTTCAGTGTACTGAAGGCGAGTTATTTTTATTGTTATATTATCATGTGGTAAATATATAAAACTTAAAAAAAATAGACTAAAAAGTAAAAAATAAAAAAACTTATTTGTCTTAGTAGTCCGCTACCAGAGTAGGTAGGTCAAAAACACTTTTAAGTGTATTTTTTTTTAGTTTTTAATTTTGAGTCCTAAAAGGCATTTCGTATTTACGTTTTAAGCTGTATTTTTACTGTAAAATTTTTAGTTGTCGTAAAAGTGGTGGTGAAGTTTCAATAAATTAAATCGAATAAAAAAATAGTTGTTTAGCCGTTTTGAAGTAATGGTGAAAATAAAACCCTTCGCGGGGTACAATAGGCCCGGAGAAGTGGCCTAATTATCCGGCACGCAACATCTGTGAAGTAGATGTAGATGTTTGTCTTTTCATGTTAAAAATTGTAAAATTTTGATTTTGATATTTTTGGTATTTTTAAGTTAACTAAGCTCATCCACAGTCACAAACATAAAAAACTGCAAATGAACGCCACGTGATATTCAGAAAAAAATCGGAAAATGGGACATGTTCACAAATTTTCAAAAATGTCCACTTTCTCACACCGCTAGTTTAACTGAGAATTATTTCAATAACCATGCACGCCACAAATTTGCCAAATTTGTTTTTTAAAAGGACATTTAACCTGCTAAAATTTAGTATAAAAAAAGTTTGCAGATCTTTAACTTTTAATATACATGAACAATAAACGTTAAAAATGCTTTGTGCTGAACACGTCAAAAATATGGAAAAAGTCACGCGTCACATATAAACTTTTACAAGGGATTCCTGAAATTTTTATACGGATTTGTGGACAACAAATACTTTCAAAAACATCTAACTCGAGTTTCAGTCACCATCAGGTTTTTTTTTCTACAACCTTCCAAACTTTGATAATTTTTGTACTTATTCCAGATATACTAAAAAACATTAAATCCTTCAATATTTTAATTTTTCCCAGGTAATTTTTAAAAAAATATAAAGAAAAAAGTTTATACATATCGGTAAGACGCGACGTTTTCTCGAAATCCCCCCCCCTCCCTCCCTGCTCTTCCCACCAACAGCTTTTTTTAACATTTTTAATAACTAACGTTAATTAGACCATACTTACTTAGTGAATTTTGTTAAAATTATATTAATTATATCTCACTGTTATTACATTTATTATGTTTTGTGTAGATATCTGTATGTATAATAAAACACAAAACACTGGGTTATGTACCTAAGTAAATAATTGTGCTTTAAAAAAAAATAGTGCAAAATAAATACAATAATCTGTTTAATAAATCTGTTAAATCAGCGTTTTTAGCTACTTTTATTACAGGCTAATTTTGAGGTTTTTTGAAAATTATACTTAAGAACCACTGGACCTAGCCAAAACTAATGCATGTTCTGAAAAAGTCTCGTCGTAAGTAGGCATTTTTTTTCTGTTTTTTCATAGAGTCCACGGTTTCATGAAAAAACCCAAAAGACGTCAAAAAAATGACACATTTTTTTTTTGATACATGAATGTTAAAAATACATTGATATTAGTTTTTTAAGACAAGTACAAAAATTATCAAGTTTCGAAGTTTCGAAGCTTGTAGCAAAAAAACCTGACCAAATGCCCTTTTAAAAATCATACTTGGCAAATTTTTGGCGTGCATGGTTATTGAAATAATTCTCAGTTAATCTAGCGGTGTCGGAAAGTTGACATTTTTGAAAATTTGTGAACATTTTCCGATTTTTTTTCTGAATATCACGTGGCATTCATTTTTACTTTTTTTATGTTTGTGACTGTGGATGAGCATATTTACTTAAAAACTTTTTTTTTAATTTTAAATTAAACACCTCTGTATACAAAAGTTTCTAAATGGTAAAAAATGTTGCAAACGTCATTTTAAAGAGTTTTTCGTGTACTTTTAGTTTGATCACAATTTTAAAATATTGAAATTTGACAGAGATATACTTGTCAAACTAGGGCATTGACAGAAAAAAAGTATAAGACGTCGCGACGCCTAACCGACGACTTTTTTAAATGATTATAACAAAATTTGTTGCGATTTTTACCTCCCTAACCTTTGCAAATGGGTGGAAAGCCAAAGCTTCGAAATTTATAGAACCAATATCAAACTTGACATTTCCTAAAAATTCAAGATGGCAGACCTATTTAACAAATATGCTTTTTTAACCCCCTAGATATTTTTTTGTGTGCGATACTGTAGTAAATCTGAAACATCGGTTACGAAGCCACATTCTCTCTTTTCAGAAATAAGGAAGTTTGAAATTTTTAAATAGACCAGAGTTTACCTGGCAAAATCAAGCTTATTAAGAAAAAAATTGCTTCATTTTGCAGACTGGTCTATAATATATATATAAGATTTAAAACTTCCTTATATCTTGTCCGAATTTTTAAAATATTTCATTGGTGTGCTTGGCAAGGATGTGGCTTTGTAACCGATGGTTAAGATTGAATACAGTGTTGCAGAAAAAGGGGGGAACAAAAATGCCTGGTTTTTAAAAAGTCCGCCACCCTGAAGTTTTAAAAAATTTTATTTTTGATATAAATTCTATAAATTTTGAGACCCGTGCCTTTTAAAAAGTTTAAACTTATTAAAATCGATCAATTTTTGAAAAAGTTATTGCTATTTTAACAAGTAGATTTTTTCTTAATAAGCTTGATTTTAATCTATTTAAAAATCGCAAACTTCCTTATTTCTTGTCCGAATTTTGAAAATATTACATCGATGTGCTTCGAAAGAATGTGGCTTCGTAACCGATGTTTCAGATTTATTATAGTGTCGCACACAAAAAATATCTAGGGGGGTTAAAATGTCTATTTTTCAAATAGGTCCGGCATCTTGGATTTTTAGGAAATGTCAAGTTTAACATTGGTCCTATAAATTTTAAAGCTTTGACTTTCTAAAAAGCTAAAATCGGACAATTTCCCACTAAGTTATAATCATTTTAAAAAAGTGCTGTTTTTTGGCACACCCTATATATCAAAATTTTATGCAATACCCATTTGCAAAGATAAAGGAGGTAAAAATAGCAACAAATTTTTTTAGAATCTCTGTGCGAACGGATATTAAACGACACAGGCTGAGAAGCTGCAAAAAAATAAGCTAAGCCAAGAAAAAAAGAAGGTTCAGGTTAGTTTTTGTTTAAAACCATTTAATCCAGAAAGGATTTTGGCAAAATGTGATATTTACAAAAGAGAGAATTTTCCAGTCGTATAATAAAAGAAAGTAAATTTTGGCGCTTTATCGTTGTTTGTCAGGCCTCTATTGTGAAATTCTGCTGTTTAGTCTTTTAAGTAAATAATAAATCAATATTATAAAAAGTATCCTTACATTTCATTGTAGGCGTTGACAGAGTCCCAACTAGCTTCTGATGTACCAGATTTACGCCGCGCCTTGCGTACTGTGTTAATTACCTACTTCACCCCCCAATACAATGGAAGGGTTTGAGTTTAGGTGGTTATTGTACCACCTCGTGAGATTTTATCCGTATGCATATGAATCAAACAAAATTTCGTTTTTTAAAACTAAATCAGAGAACAAAAAATTTCGACTTACTTATTCCTACTGGCATTATGTAGTTCCTTCAAAAAGTGGCGATTTTTTCGTTGCTCGCTTGCTTCAGTCTTTTCATAAACAGTGATTTATTGTTTCGTCGGGTGCGGCCATACTGTAAGTCCTGCAAAATAAGAAAAACATATTATTTTTTTATGTTACGTGAGTAACTGGATAGCTTTGTTTCCTTTATTTAAAACAATAAAGTAACAGAATACATAAATTATAAAATGTGGTAATATGAAGAAGCACGTACTCTTATAAACCGCGTACGGTGTGGTTCGAATAATGTTTTGTTTTATCTTAAATTCATAGACACGAAAGAGTTTTTTTTATTATGGCATTTCTTGTTATTAAATGTGTTTAAGATTGTTCAAAAAATCCCGCCAATTTTCTTCTATTGGAAACTTTCATACGTGATATTTAAACATAATGTTCAGATTAATTTTTTCTTAAGGTTATTGTTACGATCTAGGGTAGTAGTTTTGAGTAACACTGCTTGCATGTCGATAATTACCATAAAACGCCATAAAATCCGCCTAATGACCTCGAGGGAACGCCGGAACGGTACTGCCATCTATATTTTAACTCTTATATTACGCATTTCCATCTCAGATTCAATTATCGATGCTTGATTTATTTTTTTATAAAATCAGGTTTATTCTAAAACGCCATTAGTTTGAAAATGGAATACTATAATGCAGAGCCAAAAACTCTTCTGGCCTTGTCCAGAGCCAACTCTGATTTTTACATAATTTTCTTTGTTTTTCAAAGTTATTATTTTTACACATTTTGAGGAAACTTGGGACATTACAGTATCTCATAGAATCAAGAATCAAGAATTTTATTTAACCACGTTTTGTACACATATTCAATTGTAGCAAGTCAGACAAAGAGCGAAAAATATATAACATAGAAAAGTTAAAAAAAAACAAGTAAGAAACAAAAAACAATTAAGTATATAACAAAAGAAATACACAAACAAAAGATCAAAAGATCTTTGGTCCTTTGAGTGTTCCTTGTGGGATGCTTATCCAAGTTTGAATTTTCGTTTTTTTCCATCCCAAGATCTTTTGTTTTTGGATTCTTTTCGGTTGAAATAAGTGATTTGGAGGTTTTTTTAACCTCTTTCTTTTTTTTTAATTGCCTTAGGAGCATAACCCTATTGGAAATATTAACACGCTAGGACGAACCCGTATCAGGTGACTTAGATAAGTACCAGGGGTCTGATTTTCGAATCTATACGAAAATATCCGCGTGCGAGTACTAAATAATAGCCAATTTCTTTGTCAGTCTCTTTCTATACCGTGTGAAATGAGAGGCGAAAGATAAGCCGGTATGTGTGGACCGCGTTCGAACTCGACTGGTTTAAATCAATATCGCACGAGTGGGTGGAGGGCATTCGTGTTGTTTCGCATGAAAAACCGGTTATTCGTTCACGTACTACTCATGAATCAGCATGTCGGCATATCTTTTGTCTCCTACTCTATACGGTAAAGGAAGAGACGGAAGTAGTCGCATGCGAATAATTTCGTATGGTTTTGAAAATAGGACCCCAGTGTGGAACGATGCCTATTTGTGAGCGATTCAAAGTTGGAAATCAAAGTGTATGATGGTGTTTAATGATGTTTGGGAAAGGTGACCAGTGAAACCACTGATGAGCCCACGCTGGTTGCCCAGGGCGAAACATCTTTTAATCATTTCTCTTTTCGCTTTGGTCCTTTATGTGTTTATTTTGGGATGCTCATCCAAGTTTGTATTTTCGTTTTTTTTTCCACCCAAGATCTTTTGTTTTTAGATTCTTTTCCGTTGAAGTAAGTGATTTGGAGGTTTTTTTAACTTTTTTTTTCAACGAAATATAGTTATAGTAGAACTAACAAACATTGCAAAAAAAACAGAAAAGTTCGTTTCTATAAGTCTTCATAAAAGATTTGTATTCCTGTACAGAGTAGAATGCTTAACTCGCCAGGATACTCCTAACCTTAAGTTTAAACATTTGTTCATCTAAGTTTTTTTTAGTAAATTCGAGCCTAAATCCAGGAGCCCTAATAAGTTGTGCCGATTTTGTGCAATAGTTACGATAGGTAGCGTTTGTTTGGTAAAATGTTTTGTAACCAGTTGGTTTAAAACGTACAAACAGGGTGAGGTAAGAACTTTTAAATCCTTAAAAAAAGGTCTACAGTGAGCTCTAAAACCCGCACAGACAATACATGTTATTGCCTTTTTTTGTAATCTAAATATTATAGAAGAGTCAGAAGAGTTTCCCCAAAGATGAACACCACAGGAGAGATGTGAGTTAAATAGAGCATAATACACTGTTAAAAGAAAATTCTTCAGTCTCTTAAGAGTAAATATTGCAGAAGCCAATTTTCCAGATATTGATGCTTTATGAGGTCTCCAGCTTAATCCACCATCTAAAGTTATTTCCAATAATTTAAACAGTATTGCTATTTTTTAAATGCTGTTCTGTAGAAAATGCGAGATATCCTGCGTTTTTTGTAAATTTAATTTTAAGTTATTTTGGGCCTTTTGATTTAGCATGTCTTTTTGATTAAGAAGGCTCACCTCATCTTTACCGTTACATTTTAAAGACGTATCGTCACAATAACACACACGACCAAATGGGTCCATATATTGAAATAAGTCATTTGTATAAATGATAAAAAGAAGAGGACACAATACTGACCCCTGTGGAACTCCATTGTTTATGCCAAGCGTTGAAGATTCTACTCCCTCCACATTGACCTTCTGCCGTCTTCCGGTTGCGTAACACTCAATTAATTTTAAGCTTTTGTGTTTAACGCCGTATTTAGAAAACTTTTTAAACATACTTATACGGTTTATATGGTTATATGGTTTGAAACCTTCGAAAAAGATTTCAGAAAAAAAAATCCTTTAAATATTTTTGTTAATGACTTAGATATGAACAACCCCGCATAATTTCATCCAATTAAAAGCATAGTTAGAAAACCATCAAAATACATCAAATGACAATTTGGTTGACTACAATTAGACGTACTTTTTGTCTGAGGTTAGTCGTACTTAAAAAATACCTGCAACCAGACAACAATCATAATTATTTGGGCGTACTGCAATGTGAAAGTCCAATGTTTGGGTGCCACAGGTGAAAAATATCGCTTTTCGGATGCAAGGTTCCGTTACACAATCGTCAAAAATGCACCGGAGTACCGCTGATATGTCAGTCTGGGACAATAAACCATAAGTACAGTATTTTCCACCTGAAATTTATACCTAAATGGTGACAATTTGAAAACTTACAATGGCTATATTTTCTAAATTAAGTAAGACAAATAAGTAAAATTTTTCATACTTGGATAGCTTAAAATAAATCATCTTTTTGGATGCTTATCGTGCCGCCAGGAATTAAGTGGGCGGATCTAGGGCGGCAGTATTACCTTTTTTAAATAGGACACCCTATATATTTTGGCAAATTTGGACAGGACGCTCTTTAAACAAAATGGCAAAAACTTTTCAATAAGAGCAATGAGTTAGACAAAGAATCACCTATTATTTATAATTATTATTTCTATTTAACTCATTGGTCTTATTGATCAGAAAAAATTCCAATTCAAATTTGCTAAAATATACAAGGTGTACCATTTAAAAAATGGACGCCCTAGCTCCGCCAATTATTGTCTGATAGCACGACCATCGTCCAAAAAGATGCCTTTTTGTAAACCGTGTAAGTATGAGAAATTTTACTTATTGATCTTATTTAGTTTAGAAAATATAAGTTTTCAAAGTTTCACCCTGTATTTAGCTGTTGTCAACTGTCAACAAAAAATTCTTAATCTGACGTTAAGTAATTTTGTTTTTCCCTAGAAAGGCAGTTGGTCAAAATTTAGTCACTGCCTGCCTTAAACAAAATTCTCAGCAGGTTTTCCTAAATACTTAATTTTTTCCAATGAAATTTGGTAACCCCAATCAAAAAAATAATCTCATATTTAACAAAAAAAATATTATAATGGGAATATTTTCCCTTATTGCCACCAGGAAAATCGTACATTCTGTAGTGAGGCAACCATTCTCAAAATGTTTGCTAATTTTTTCGGTTTTGTGCCGCAAAAAATAAAAGTTCAGGTCAGAGTCAAACGGCGCAAACAATGAAAAATAAACGCGTATCAAATTAGGTTTGCTGGTAGCAGCTGTGAGGCATTTAAAAAAAATATATTTTCAAGCGTGTTTCGTAGCAAAAATGTAAAACAATACAATGTAAACAATACAATTATTATACAGGGTGGGGCATTTAAAAGGATTCACCTGGATTTTTTCAAAGACTGTAAAGAATTGGAGAAAATGCTGAAACACGTAGATTTTGTTTGTAAGGGGGAGAATTTTTAGCTATCTTGAAATTTTTGTAGCGCGCATCCCCTTTGAGGGGTAAACTTTACTTTTCGAAAGATTTGTTTTTGAGATATTTACTGTCAAAGTAAGCTCAAATTGTACAGGTAAATTTCACTTCTCGGAGGAATGCATCGTAGAAGAAAAAACACAATGATAAAATGTACTATTAACAAAAGCAAAGTCGACGTGTCCGAGGATTTCTCAAAAAAAAACAGACATCTTTAAAAAAATATTTTTGCATTTATCCATGCAACTGTGAAAGTGAATATCTGAAAAACTAATTAATAGATTTGCGACGTTTTTCAGCATTTTCCCCAATTCTTAACAGTTTTTGAAAAAATCCATATAAAGCAATAAAATATGCTAGGTCAAACAACTCTCCATCTCAGTTTACAAAAGTCTCTGATATTCACGAGCACAACACTCGAAATGGTCAAATTTTTGCTTGCCAAAACATCAAAATTCGTTTTTTAAAAAGTCTCCATTCTACATAGCCATTAAATATTAGAATAACTTACCAAACGAGTTAAAATCTATATAAGGATAGTATTTTTCATAGAGAATTACGAAATATTTAGTGGGGAAAGCTTTTTATTCATACAATGAATACCTAAAACAATAGTTTTTTTTTTCCTAATATTTTCGTTGTTCGTCACTTCTGCTTCTCTTGTATTTTTTTTATAATTACTGTGTTAGTGTATGCAATTTTAAAAGAGTCTTTTTATATGTAATTATGTTTCTTAAGCATGTAACTATAAGTGCTGACTTTACAATTATGACAAGGGCACCCTGTGCTTATAATTTAAAAAATAAGTTTGACACCTGTATATTCTATAACATTTATAGGCAAAATTACAGAATAAATTGAATTGAATTGAATTGAATACCCTTGACGCCATAATTTTTGTTAGAAAAAAACTAACCTGAAAACTACAAGAACTATAGATCACATATAGGCTCTCTGCAATAGTCTAGGGGCATTCCGATTTCTACCAACTTTTAAAGCAGGTTTTGTTCGATGGGTAATTAAGTTTAGGTTTTGCCCAAAAAAATCGAACGGACTGAACTTATATTTTTCTTTGGTGCGAACATGAAGGCGTCAACAAAAAATCGAATTAGATTTGACATGAATTTACCCAAGGCTTAAGGTGGAAAATGTTTCTGCCAATAAAAAACTACGTTAGCTGATTTGGACTTGATTCACTTAAGCCAAAATCTAAGTTTTTAGTGTTTTTTAGGAAATATAAAAGTTAACAATGCTGTAATAATGTAATCTTATTTATCAAAGCAAAAAGTTATTTTTGTAACAAATTTTTCATGCATGGAAGAGATGGGGAAATCGAAATTAACTATTAATACAACCCATGATACTTATTTTTCTATCTCTTCCACACAAATTTAGACTTGACTATCTGGAAAAAGATAAGATAGACCCATAGGGCGCTATTTACTAAGATGGACTAAGGTTTAGGACTATGGTACGCATGTCGTTTTAAATCTTATGTGGGTTTTTCATTAAACTTGAGTGAACCTTGCTGGAATTTTGAACTTACAATTAGTATGTTTTCATATCGTACTCAATACATATCTAAAATCAAGCATCTTATTCTTTCATATATCACACTTTTTGTCAGAACAGAGAACATGTTCTATGATAGAAAAAGAAGACAATATTTTCAATACGTATTGAGTACGATGTGAAAAAATACTTTATAAATCATATAATTGATTCTGCAATGGAAGAAGACAGGTTTTTCCGTGTTTCAAAAAAAAAAATGATAAAAGGGATATTGGCGATGGGTTTGTCCTTGTATATAGTAGGCCTTTTAACTAAAAATGCTCTGTTAATTGGGTGACTTACTCAGATTTTTGTATCCCTAAATTTGCGGAGGTCCATATAAGAAAAAATATACATATACATACACATTTCTTCACACTGATGAGAAACGAAAATTGAAAAATGGTTAGTTCATGTATTTTTATGGAAGAATAATTAAAATTAAAAACGCTGACGTTTGAACGAGAACATTACCTTCTTAAATAAAAAGCCTATTACATCTCACTAACAAGTGTAACACCAATTTTACCAAATTTTAATTTCGACTTCTGTGTACCATTTTTGAAACCTCCCCCCCCCCTCCTTAAATTATGTAAAAAATATTTTAAAGTAATAGTTATTTTAGTCTATTCTTTATCATTTTTCAGATAAAAGTGACAACAAAACGCGAACTTCCCCCTCCTCTTGTAACACTTCACCTACTCCCCCAAAAAAGGGGAGTAGGCTATTGCTCTCCTTCTTTTACAGTTTCTGCAAAAAACCTCCGAAATGTAGTAAAATTGCTAAAATCACGCTAGTTTTCCGGCCCATAGCGCGCAGGAATTTACCGCGCAAGACTACTAAAACAAAAAAAATGAATTGAATGAGGCGCATCCCTAACAACCAAAAATGCATTTTTTTACTTGCCCGGCAAGGGCCTTTTAGTATATTTTTTACATGCGCTTGTCTTTAATTTGCGCAGTAATCTTTATGTACCTTTGCTTGCTAAACAGAAGCACTAATAGTATGTACCGCACAAATATTATCGCACATTTTTTCCAGCGCGATTTTTTACCGCGCGACTATATACGATGCAAACCATTTACTGCGAATTTTTCTTCTTTTAGTTACTTAAAATTAATTTTAAACTTATATATAAAGGCTTTTTTCTTGATTTAAGAGGGCAGTGATCTCCTTGAATCAACATAAAGTGAGATATCATACGTTTCAATAGATTGATTTAAACAACTGGCTGGAATAGCCCCTTAAAGCAAACCCGACTGATTCCAGTGCATTATGACGTCTGCCAGGTAAAAATGTCTTATCAACTGCGGTATGGTTCGGCTTAAAATTAATTTTTAGATACCCATGTATATGTCAACCTTCAAACCAAACTTTTCTTAAACTATAGTCCTTAGGAAATATAGCCCAGTGTTTGGTATTTTTATGCAAGGCTTATTTTTTAAAGATTTGTAAGTTTGTGTCATATCTTATTTTTGGGACACCATGTGTAAAAGGGTATTAATTTTTTTATCGCTTTTTTTCTTCAACTCATTGTTATAAGAATTTGTATTATTAAAGCACAATTAAATAAAGTAAACTTAAATAAGTATATTTATTACACGTCGACCTTTGCAGATCTATTGTTTTCCCTTTTTCCCTTGTTTTGTTGTCTCAGAACAAAATATAGTGCCGCCCTTTCAATGATGCCTAGAAGTTTTTGGGTGTAACTTTCTGGAAGAGGTCATTCTAGTTCTTTCAGTGAGGCACTTCCTCTTCCAAGACCATGGCACTGACACAGGACGTGTATCGAAGTTTTCTCCTCTTTCCGGCCGAAGCGTCATGGTTAAGAGGATAAAACTTGTTCTTCAACCGTCTTTTCCAACAGTCACACCAACGAATCGTTATTAAGACCTTAAGACCATCGCAATCGTCCAGGAACACAAAGCAGATGTGGATGGTTTGGCTGCAGCATTTTTGCTGGCACTGCTAGGGGACACATCGCTTCAAAATTTTACGAAGTCTGCTGTGTCCAAAAACAAAGGAGGAGGCACGAAATACATTGAAACCCGGCATCGGTTAAATTTGCTAAGCCTGATATATGTGAAAGCCTTATCTTTCCTGATAATATTCTCACAAAAATTGGGGGGTTGTTGGATTCGTTTTCGAGATATTCATGTTTGAAAGTACGCCACTGGAATATGGAATTTTGTGAGCTGTACTCGTTTTTTTGAAATATGGCTCTAGAAAATGGCACAAAATATGAAAAACTAATTTTTTTTAAATGCAGACACATTTCTCTGCAGGATTACGGTTGGTTTTTTAAAAGTTCACCCATAGCGGTATATACAGGGTCCCCAAAAGTAACCCTTTGTATATTGGTTGGCAGGGTAATTGTTTTGGCAGGGTAATTGTTTTATTGAATATTTTTGTTTCTAGTGGACCGATTTTAATAATAGTGGTGTCATTGGTTTGATGTGATTTTCTAGAGTAAAAAAAATGACATTTTATGACAATTACAATTTTATGCATTTTAAAAACCCCGTTGACTTTTTTTAAACACTGTATATTTTTTTGCTATAACAGAAAAGTACCAACTATTATCTGTTAACCCATGCATCATTTGTAATAAATATTTTGTATAATTTTTTGCTATAACAGAAAAGTACCAACTATTATCTTTTAACCCATGTATCATTTGTTAATATCTATTAAGAAATAAGAAAAATATTGGGATTCTAGCGTAACACCTTTTATGCATATAATAAAAAATTTACGTCAATTTTCTAACAATAAACTAGAAGAAATATCAAAAAAACTAAAGTAGCACTAAAAATTTGGACGAATGTGGTCACCATTTTTTGCAGCAACAATTAACTGCATGCAAAAAAAGTGTTATACTAGAATCCCAATATTTTTCTTATTTTTTAATAGACTTTAACAAATGATACATGGGTTAACAAATAATAGTTGGTAGTTTTCTGTTATAGCAAAAATATACAAAGTGGTATGTTGGGTATTTGGAACCTTTGGTTGCACTGAAAAAAAATTATGATTGTTTTCCACAAATCAAAACTACACTTTTTTGCACTCGACGCGCGTTTCGCTAACAACGTTAGCATCATCAGGATACGATAAACAATGAACTAAATTAATCTACGCTCTATCTTATATACAATCCTTTAGTGGGCGGAGATAAGACTAATAATTTGTGAATCATCACGATTTTTAATCCTATCTCCCCTCAACCAAAGAATAAAGTGTACTAAACGGGATGGGTCCTCTATCTTTATATAAACTATTTCTGGATTTAATGATTTCCATACTTTCATATGCATTCAAAAGTCTTTTGTTTGGTACACTTTTTAGAAGTTTTAGGTTATCTAATGTGAATCTATGATTGTTTTCAAAAGCATGCTCGGCCACACTTGCCATATTCCTAATCCTATTCTTTTCTGCTTCAAATCTTTCTTTGTTTAAGGGCAAATTTACTAATCTATATGTTAAAAAGTGCAAACTTGCAAGCTTATATTGTAAGCAACGAAAAGAGTCATTTGGAATATACCTGTTGGTGGCCGTGCCTTTTCTGTATAGGTCAAAGTCCAATTTATTTTTATTTCTTATAACTAAAGTGTCTAGAAATAGCAGTGTACCGTTGTTCTCTATTTCATAAGTAAATTTAATAGTGGGAAATTTGTTATTTATTTTTTCCATAAAATTTTCAACACTAGTTACTTTAGTGTTGAATACTGCAAACACATCGTCTACATACCTGAACCATACTCTGGGGAAATACTCAAATTCTTTACTTATATCTGATTCAAATTTGCTCATAAATAGGTTTGCGATAAAAGGTGATAAACTATTACCCATTGTAGTTCCTTCTAGTTGCTGGTAGTAGTTATTTTTATATTGAAAGTAATTTTGATTCGTGAGTTTTGTTAAAGATAGTTGTTATATTAGATAAAACAGATTATTTCGAAAGGGTAGATAACCTAATAAAAAATGGATCCTACAAGTCCCAAAGAACCCCTTACCAAAAATGATTAACGAAGTAAAAAACACAATTAAAAAATGTAACAATATTATTACTGACAATATTAAATATAAACTACAAGTAAGCAATCCCACTATGCCGAAACTGTATTGTCTTCCGAAAATCCACAAGCCTGGAAAATCGGTTAGACCTATAGTTTCTGCTGTAGGATCACCTACTTATAACATTTCGAAATGGCTAGCAAACGAGTTTGAAAATTTACCGATAAAGGAAAAAGGTTTTTCTGTTCAAAATTCCATTGAATTTATCAACAAAGTTAGAGATATTTCACTCCAAGAAGGTGAAATTTTAATCTCGTTTGATGTTAGTTCGTTGTTCCCTAGTGTGCCGATCCCCAATACCTTACAATACCTGGAGAAACTACTAAGAAAAAACAATCTAGAAGAAAAACAGACTTTAGAATACCTATCTTTAACAAAACTCTGCATGAATCAAAATTACTTTCAATATAAAAATAACTACTACCAGCAACTAGAAGGAACTACAATGGGTAATAGTTTATCACCTTTTATCGCAAACCTATTTATGAGCAAATTTGAATCAGATATAAGTAAAGAATTTGAGTATTTCCCCAGAGTATGGTTCAGGTATGTAGACGATGTGTTTGCAGTATTCAATACTAAAGTAACTAGTGTTGAAAATTTTATGGAAAAAATAAATAACAAATTTCCCACTATTAAATTTACTTATGAAATAGAGAACAACGGTACACTGCCATTTCTAGACACTTTAGTTATAAGAAATAAAAATAAATTGGACTTTGACCTATACAGAAAAGGCACGGCCACCAACAGGTATATTCCAAATGACTCTTTTCATTGCTTAAAACATAAGCTTGCAAGTTTGCACTTTTTAACATATAGATTACTAAATTTCCCCTTAAACAAAGAAAGATTTGAAGCAGAAAAGAATAGGATTAGGAATATAGCTGGCGAAAACGGTTACGACGAAGGCTTAATAAATAAGCTGATAAATAGACATTCTTTTCAAAAGACCTTTCGGAATTCTACCTTTTTCAGACAAAAAGATACCTGCGACTCAAAATTTGTATCAATTCCTTATAATCCTAATTATACGAAATGATTACACAAAGTATTTAATAACACCGGTCTTAAATTAGTATATCAATCCGGTAACACAATAAGAAGCTTACTAGGAAATCCCAAGGATAAAACCACAGTTCTAGAAAAAAGTGGAATTTACGAAATTAGTTGCATGGATTGTGACAAAAAATATATTGGCCAAACGAGACGCTGTATTCAAACTCGTTTTAAAGAACACTTAGCACACTTAAAATACGGAAGAACAGAAAAGTCAAGTGTGGCCGAGCATGCTTTTGAAAACAATCATAGATTCACATTAGATAACCTAAATCTTCTAAAAAGTGTACCAAACAAAAGACTTTTGAATGCATATGAAAGTATGGAAATCATTAAATCCAGAAATAGTTTAAATAAAGATAGAGGACCCATCCCGTTTAGTACACTTTATTCTTTGGTTGAGGGGAGATAGGATTAAAAATCGTGATGATTCACAAATTATTAGTCTTATCTCCGCCCACTAAAGGATTGTATATAAGATAGAGCGTAGATTTATTTAGTTCATTGTTTATCGTATCCTGATGATACTAACGTTGTTAGCGAAACACGCGTCGAGTGCAAAAAAGTGTAGTTTTGGTTTGTGGAAAACAATCAAAATTTTGTTTTTGTTATACAAAGTGGTTTAAAAAAAAGACAATGGATTTTTTAAAATGCATAAAATTGTAAGGCATCCGACATCTTGGATTGTTACAAAATGTAATTTTTTTGACATTTAGAAAACGAAGCCTTATTGTGAACATATGTAAAGTGTCCTTGTCAACAAAATTGGCGAAAAGATAACGAAATTCGGTTCACTTAAATTCAGTTTCAGTTTTATTTTATGCAAAAAGTTGGTATACGAAAAAACCCAGTTTTTTTCATTTCTTAATAAAATTTATCAAGTGATATATATATATATATACATACATCGGTTTACAGACAATAGATAGAAGATTTTTGTGGTTGCAAAAAAAAATTACAACAATTTTTGATAAATGTGATGATAAATTCAAAAAGACTATTTCATTACCATTCCAAAACTTTTTTTTTTGAGTTAAAATCCGATAATAAATAAAAAATTGGCAGTTAAAACAAAACAGTCCGGTTTTTTGTGGTCCACCCTATATTTTATACAAAAAAAAAATATAAAAATTTTAATGTAAGCATTTTATAAAAATTGTGTAAAAAAGATACACAGAGCTGTTGTTTTCAGTATAACACAATTTGTGTAACTGTGAAATTGGGTTTTTATTGACGACCTCTACAAGTCTACATTCCTGTCAAATTTCAAAACTCCTACACCTTTTGCATTAAAAAATGTATATGATGACTGGCCTATTTGTGGTTACCTGAAAGTCGTTGACTGGAAGAAGCCCTTCAATGCTCTTTGCTTTTAAACCACATACGTATTAACAAATCAAAGGCGAAAATAATGAAAATAATATCACACATAATCACACGCTCTTTGAAAAAAACTTATGACAAGCACAAAAAATGGATCAGTGAAATTGACTCCCCTACTAATTTTCAAGAATAACAGGGTCCGTACAGAAAAACCTTCCTTGAATCCTCTGACTTTTTCCTGACCATTTGTCAAAAATTTGTCATCTTTTATACCAAAAACTACCGCAAAATTTAATCTCAAAAATATTTTTTGTATTTTTAGATTATTTTATAAAAAAAACAGCTTTTTCTGGTTGGGTTGGGTTGGATTTTTAACTGATTAAATCACGTCAGCACATTACAGCATTACCGTGACAAGCCGCGCATATGAGCGAGGGAAGTTTTAGAGTAAATCTTTATCGGGATTTATCACGCATGAGTAAAATATCACAAAACATGTTGTTGTGTTTTGATACTCCTACGCTCCAAAGGAGTTTAAGCATTTCTATTAGATTAGGGCATGAGCTACTTTTTTTATGAATATGTTTATTAAAAGGTGTGTGTCATCATAGACACGTGGGTTGTACTAAGAAGTACCCAGGACTTGATTGTCGAGACATTTATGTCTTTTGTGTAATCAAATTACAGCGATATTGCATTGCATTATTTACTATAATTGATGGTTAGATTCGCATGTTAATGTAAAATTATCCGATTTCTCAATCTATCTTACTCAAAAGTGTCTTAAATTGGGTAGATAAGTACTAAGTAGCTAGTAAAAGTCAGTTTTCTTTATTTTTAGGATATATCCCAAGCAACAAAAGCAGTCTCCACGCCCTATCCCTAATAGATTTGTGACGTCATATCTCTACTATACCTCGAGGTATTCACCGTTTTTGGGAATGCATTGGGACGGTTATACCAACTACATCGCGACGGTAATGATTACTCTTGACATAGGCGTTATGTCGTCGCGGGTAGTAAACGGGCACGTTATCCCGACGTCCTGTTTACCACACAAAGTAGTATTTCTGACCTTATAGGGTTTTATAGGTTTTCTCTTTCCCACTTAATAATTGAAAATATATTGATCTTTGTCTAAACTATCGCGCCCCCCAGTTTTGACCTAGTTTTATCTAAAATTACTTGACGTTAGGATTTCCAAATTAAATGTCTTTCCAGTTTTAATATGTTTTATTTACTAAATATTATTTGTTTTTTTTATTGGTACGTGCAACTACCAATCAAGTGATTTAATGAGGTCTTTTTAAATTTTGATTTTAATTCCGTGTTTAATAGAAGTAAATAACAATGGCGTCGCGCATCCAGTTGACGGTGCATTTACAATGTACCAAGTAAAGCCTAGTAAACCCGTAGGCAACGTTTTCCACTATATGCACATTTATTTCTTACTGCGTGGTAGATAGGCGACCGTGTAGACTCCATAACTTTGTAGTTTTAATATCAGTAGAGTCGTTACCTCGTAAAAGTAATATTAAAGAAATTAAATGTGACAAGTGTGAAGTAAGCCTCGAACTGTAAAGTTTCTTCGTGCTTCTAGTAATGGTATATAGTTATATAGTGGAATATATTACTTTCGGGTATAACTTTATATTTTTACGACACTGTGGTAATTTTTTTATCGTAATAGTGACCAGAGCGACAGTTATGACATTTTTCCTATAAATAGTTTTTTGTAAGAAATATTACTACGCTTTAACGCATTTTTGGAAACAATGGCAACAGTGAAATTGACTATTATTTTTGCTTGGGATATAGTCTTTAGTCTTTGCTAATCTTTTAAATTGGATAAGCGAGGAATCTGTCTATCCAAAGCACACATTTCGGTCATCCGTCTTCTCCTTTTCATAGCACAGCAGTATGATTTATTGGAAAAAGTACCACTCTTTTTGCTATTTAAAATGTTCTCAAGTCAAATTGGGCTTGGAAGGTTTTTAAATTTAAACAAACAACTTTTTTATTATTGTTTTATTTGATAGACGAAGCTGAGATTTTGGAATTAGTGTGACTTTTCTGAACAGTGACAGCGACATATTCCATGGCTATCTATGGTTTTGTATGTTAAAAGTTTTAAAGGTTTGTTTAAAAATAAGCTTAATAACATATACATGTAAATAAAAAAAAGGTTTTCTTACAAAATCTGCCTACAAAAATTAAAATTGACCTATTTTTTATTTACTGCAACAGTATTAAGAAACTAAATTTTAAGGAATATTAGCAAATAAGTCCTGACAAAAAAGCAGTTAGTTGTGTTTAAAAATGTCGAGATTTTCGAACGGTTCTGAAGAATCGCGACCAATGTGTCATATTTACACCAATATTGCACAAAAAAACTATACTAGAGAATTCTAAATTTAATTATTATCTTTCAAATGAGATCAAAAAATTCCTTTGTTAATATATAGAAAAACTTTAGACTATACCAGTGGCGTACGCAGAAATTGTTTCTGAGAGGGGGCTTGTGTAACAGAATGGTGTCAGATTACCATTTTAATGGTGATTTTTCGGGAAAATTTGGCTCTGGGGGGGGGGCTTAAGCCCCCTCTGCGTAGGCCGGTGAAATACTCTTGATACGTATTTTCGGCGAAGTTTCACCCAAGTGAAAAGGCAAAGGCTACACATTATGTTGTTTTTGTTCACAGGCTTTTTAAATTGGTTTTGAAAAAAAGGTAATCATTCAGTTTGAAAACTGTCAACAAATTTCTGTGTAGAAAATAAATTTTGACTTTTTTTGAGCGCGAGATTACATCGTTTTTACGCTGATAAGTGACAATTGCAAGTGGTTTCAAAAACTCTTTTTGGTTCTCAAAAGTTTAAACGTTTCCAAATGTCCTCTAAGAAGAGCTTTCTTTATGGCTATCTCTATTCTTTACAGCTAACCAACAAGTTTTTCTATGATTGCCAAGTTCTGCCGAAGATATGATTCATTTTCGGTTTTGAGAGTGACAATTTAACAGGTTAAACGCCATAGCGAACACGGTGTCCGATGTATGATAAGTTTCCTGGGCGATAGAGGACACCAGTGTCCGCTTGATTTTAAATCTTTGTCATTTGTACCCGGCCGAGAGGACACGCTTTTATGTAGTTTAACATGGTAGGGTGTCCGCTGTAGCCCTCCACAGTTAAACACGGATATCAGGTTTGGTGTAGCAGAATTTGCGGGTGAAAAAATAATTATAAAAAGGTATACTGGCCCAGGGAAATAGTTTAGTCATTGACGCTTTCTATTTAACTTTGGTTTCACTAAGAGACGGATTTTTGTCCCCTATTAAATCACGGCTGCCTTTTTATTGTCTCTTTTCTATAATTTGTGGTAGGAATCAGGATTGTTTTTGACTAGCTTGTTCAGCTGGTTTAAAGTTGTTATACATTATTAACTCACCACCAACAAGACTTGGTTTACTGAAAATAACCTGATTCTGCCCAATAAAGGCAGCTTCAAGGAATTTTTTTCTTCCAGTGTGACTCCTTGTGCAAAACCTTTGCTTCTGTCTACTTTATTCGGTGTTGTTTTTACCATGAGTGTTAGATTATTCCTGATTTCGTTGTTTCACTCCTTTGGGTATTCGTATGATGTTTCTTAAGCCTAACAGATAGTGTTTTTTTTTTGTTTCGCCTATGTATGACTCACCACAATCACAAGTAACGTGGTAAATGCATTCTTTATTTTGTTTGTTCTATATTATTAGATTAAAAAGCTGTTTTAATATTAAAGTTGTTCGCTAGTCTTCGAATTTTCTCTAGTACTCCTTTAATGTATGGAATTGTAAGGAATGCATTTGTCTGGTTTTGGTCGTGTAATCTCTGTCCTGTTTGCTGAAATTTAGAAATAGTATCTGTCATGTAACCATTCTGCTGCGGATCCTTCTTAATGCTTCTTATTTCGATTTCCAAGTCACCGGAATTGTTAAACATTTGAACGGCTCTCTTATACAAAGTTCTTACTATGCCTCGTTTGGTTGTAGCACAATGATTTGAACCTTAATTTAAATATTGTCCTGTGTGAGTGGGTTTACGATAGACTTTTGTTTTGATGTCGCTTTCTACTCGTTTGACAAGTACATCAAGAAAAGTAATTTGACAATTTTGCTCCAACTCCATCGTAAATTTAATGGTGGGTCTTATGTTATTTAGGTGGTCAAGAAATTCTGAAAGTTGTTGGCCATTCCCGGTCCAGAGCTTAGGTTTATATGTTGCGGTATCAACCGCGTGTGATTCGAAACACTCCATGTAAATATTGGCCACCACTGGCGAAAGCGATGAACCCATTAGCAGACCGTCATCTTTCTCCTGAAAGTAAGAGTTATGTAGACATCACTCAAACAACATCTATACGGACTTCCCAAAATTCACAAAGATGCAATGCCCTTCGCCAAATCACAAGTTCCAGAAATGCTCCAACAAGCAATTTGTCTAAATTCCTTTTGAAAATTATTCAATATCTTGCAGGCAAGACGCCTTCATTTGTAGAAAATTCCAACCATTTTGTTAATATTCTTAAATCTTTTGTTTTGGGACCCGAGGATAGACTTGTCAGTTTTGATGTCGAAAGACTATACACCAATGTCCCGATACAGGAGTCGCTAGATATTATTAGACAGACTGGTTGATGACGTTTATGAACGTACCAGCCTGCCGCTGGAGGGCGTAATGGAGTTGTTGGAGTGCTATCTACATAACTCTTACTTTCAGGTGAAAGATAGGTTTTATACTCAGGATGACGGTCTGCCAATGGGTTCATCGCTTTTGCAAGTGGTGGCCAATATTTACATGGAGTGGTTCGAATCACACGCGGTTGATACCGCAACATATAAAGCTCTGGCTAACTTATGTTGATGATACTTTTATTGTCTCGACCGGGAATGACCAATAACTTCCAGAATTTCTTCACCACTTAAATAACATAAGACCTACCATTAAATTTACGATGGAGTTGAAGCAAAATTTTCTAATTCCTTTTCTTGATGTACTTGTCAAACGAGTAGAAAGCGACATCAGAACAACAGTCTATCGTAAACCACTCACACAGGACAATATTTAAATCAAGGTTCAAATCATTCTGGTACAACCAAACGAGGCATAATAAGAACTTTGTATAATAGAGCCGTTCAAATTTGTGGGAAATCGAAATAAGAAACATTAAGAAGGATCTGCAGTAGAATGGTTACAGCCTTAAACGTATAACAGATACTTTTTCTAAATTTTAGCAAACAGTACAGAGATTACAAGACCAAAACCAGGCAAATGCGTTCCTTACAATTCCATACATTAAAGGAATATCAGAAAAAAATTCGAAGATAGTGAACAACTTTAATATTAAAACAGCTTTTAAATCTAATAATACAATTCGAACCTTCTTAGTAAAACAAAACTGGAGAACAAACAAAATAAGGAATGCATTTACCAAGTTTGTTGTGAGTGTGGTGAATCATACAAGGAACATCAGACGAATACCCAAAGAAGTGAAACAACGAAATCAGGAATCGCCGCATCAACATCAACAAACAACATCGAATGAAGTGAACAGAAGCAAAGGTTTTGCATAAGGAGTCACACTGGAAGAAACGAAAATTCCTTGAATCTGCCTTTATTGGTCAGAATCAGGGTATTTTTAGCAAACCAAGTGTTGAAATTTCAAATATTTGGAAGCCCCTTGTTGGGCGGACCCAACTTCTTAAACTTGACGGTTGAGTGTGTTTAAATCTTTTTAAACGATTTTATTTAACTTCACAAAGCCTGAAAAATACTTTCGAACACACGTCAAACATATCATTAAAGCATTGTAAGAAAAAAATCGTTTATAGATAGCACTCAAAAACTGTAACACAATGTACTCTACCAATAAGGCAACGTATATGAATGTAAAAGTATTTTACACTCGTGCTTTACACTAATTTCTACTTTCTGCTGGCATTTCCCAAAAAGGAATGACAAAGTAACGCCGTAATTGATAATTCTTTACACCATTACAGAATCGATGTATGAGGTGGCTCAAAAAACAGACACTCAAAAAAAAATTTCGATTTCAGAAATTTAAGAATTTGATGCCACAATTGACAACTTAAATCCATGATGGCACATAAAATTTCTAAAAAACAGGTATTTTTGACCCTCCTAAAAAAATTTTATGTGCACAACTGATGAAAAACTTAACTTTTGCGTGTAGACCCTTATCTTTTCCGAGTGAACTTCTGCATCACTTGTTAACATCGGGTAAGAAATAAGAAAGTTATGAATTGTTTAAATGAGTGCGTTTGGTGAACCAGATTCCGTCAGACCAAAAAAAAATCTAGAATTTTTCGAAAATACAAAATTTTGAAAACTTGTGGTGATCGGATCGGACAAATACATACAAAAGCATAGCCGAGCAACTTAAGCTCCAGATGCAAAAGTTTTTGTGCGGCCGTATATTTTTAATTTTAAAACCTGAAACATTACTATACTTACTGGGTTGGACTATAGGACGCATGTGATTTTTAATCTAATTTTGCGGTTTTTTCTTTAAAATTGAGTAAGACTTGGAATTTTGGACTTACTATAATCATATAAGTGATTTCGCAAGGAAAAAGAAAACACACAGGCTTGCCAAAAATTTCGTGAAAAAAATGGAAAAAAATTAAATTGACGTACGCACATTTTTTTATCACCTTTTATCCCTAAATTTACATAGATCCATATGAGAAGAAATATCCTCAGACAACACATCTTCAATATGATGAGAAAATGAAATTAAAATTTTTAGTTCATATATTTTTATCCATTGAAAACTGTCAAAATACTTAAATGACCTTTTGCTCAATTTGGACGAGAACCGTACCTTCTGAAATAAAAAAAAAAAGCTTTCTACATCTATAAACGCGTGAAACACCAATTTTGCTAAATTTTAATTTCGTCCATCTTTATACCTCTTTCCTCCCACCTTCTTTAAATACAGTAAGGCAAGGTCTGGGAGAAATGCAGGGAGGAACGGGAGTGGGCAACGCCCTCCCTCTTCCCGGCTTCTGCAAAAAATCTCGTAATTTTCATAAAAATTTAGTAAAATTGCTAAAATCACACATTACTTTTCCGGCCCCTAGCGCGCAAGAATTTACCGCGGAAGACTTTTACCGGCGCGTAATATGACATCACCGCACAAATTACAAAACCGCGTAAGACCACCAAAACAAAAAAAAAGCCCCAACAACACAAAAATTATTATTTTTTTCTTGCACGGTATATTCTTTTATTATTACTATATGTTATATACGCAAATCTTTAATTTGCGCTGTACCATATATTATTTAGGCGAAGATGGTCACGTTTGCACGGTTTATAATTATGCATTTTCTTTGTTTGCTTGGAAAATAACAGCGCAGAGCGGTTACAGCGCAAGATTTATACCGTGAAAAACTGCTTAAGATACCGCGCCCTACCAGGTACTGCAAAAATGCAAACCTTTTAATTTTTTACCTATGTATTAACCACGCGCCTCTGATAAGGTGTGCGCGGAGACGCCTAAGCAAACCAGTACGTAAGAAGTCTTTGTTCTCATTTTTATTTAAAATTAATTTTAAACTTATATGTAAAAGGCTTTTTTGTCGATTTAAGTGGGCAGTGATCTCTCTGAATCAACTTAAAGTGTGATATCATACGTTACTATAAATTAACTTAAAAATGCGCTTGAATACACAATTGAAGCAAAAAAAAGGCCTGGAATTTGTTTCTTTTTTTAATAAAATAATTTAAAATATTTATTTGAACAACGAAATCAACCAAATCGTGGTTGTTGTGAAAACCTATTGGCGGTGGTCTATAACATACAATGAATTTACTCGAAATACAACATCTCGTGTCACTTTGACAGTTCTAAGATTTTTTATTTACCCAGATTTTTCTAATTTTTATGTATTATTTTTGCCGCACTGATATGTCAAATTCATGGAAAACCATTAAAAAACTGAGGCTGAGTTTTTGGTATGTTCTTTCGGGGTGGTCTGAAAGAAAACGTCCAAAGTTTGTGTGTCCCCCACCCCACCAAAAATATTTTTAACCGACTTTTCTCCATTTCTATTGGTCTTAGGCGAAAAAGTCTGAGAACAAAAATATTCGGCAAAAAATTTGCAACATTTCTGTCCTAGTGCTTAACTTTCTGTAGTTAGTTTCCAAAAAGTTACAAAAAATCAGTTTTAACGTATTTCGACCAACAAAAAGTGATTTTTTAAAAAAACTTTAAATAAGAAATCCTATAAAAATGTGTATTATTTATAATTAATTAAACAGTCTCTGAGCTAAAGCGACTGAAAGTCAGTAAAATTCTTTGAGAACCGCTTTATGCGCCACGTGTTGTGGATTATATATTATTATTTATAGTAAAAGCAGTAAAAATGAGGTATTAAATTAAAGCTTGTGATGTACGCTACACATCTGATCCAGTCTGTCGGCATAAAAATTGCCTGACAGACTAACATTTAGTCGGGTACCTATAGTCAAGACCTTTTGCCCCCATATATAAACGCGAAAAGAGGGGTTGGACGTGTAGGTAAAAGTATTATTAAGTGCCAAAAGGGAGTGGGAAGAGGTTGCAAAAATGTCAAAATTTGGAAAAATGGTTTTACATAATGGTGGTACAGTAAAATTTTCATTTGAAGCCGAAAAAAACCGGACAGGCTGAGTTCTTTGTATGTTTTTTGGGGGGTGTGAAAGTAACATTACCAAGTTCGTATTTCCCCCACTCCTTGGAAACTATCCGCCATTTTGAAAAAACTTTGGAAACGACTTTCTCCATTTCTGTTGGTCGGAACCAAAAAAGTGTAGAAACGAAAATGTTTGGCATAAAATTTGCAATATTTTTGTGACATGTTCAACTCTCTGTAGTTAGCTTTTAAACAGATAGAGGACACTGATGTTACGAAAAATCAGTTTCACGACTAAATGTCAGTCTTTCCGATACTATCGGCAATTTTTTGTGTAGCGCACGTCACAAGCTTTAATTTGATATCTTATTTGTACTGCTCTTAATATAAATAATAATATATAATCCACAACACGCGACTTCATGCATGCCCAGAAAGCGGTTCTCAAAGAACTTTAGCGACTTTCAGTAAGGTGGACAACCGTACGGTATTTGACCGGACAGTCCGGTATTTTGATGAATTGTCCAGTTTAAAAAATACGTCCGGTATTGCCCGGTATTCCGGCTCGTCAGTTTACCGCGCACATGTGAGGGGCACTGAGACATCACTCATGCAATTGCAGATTGCGATTGGTTGAGCTTATGCAGTTCCGCCAATCGCGTTGCGTAACTCTGCGTAAGGAAAACCGCCTGTTAGTTCTTAGAAGATCTAATGTTTCTTATTTTAGAATAAGTAATTGTGTTATTTCCTCGGTCATTTCTGAGTCTTTTTGTCTTGTTCGTAGTTATGTGTTTTTATAATTATAATCAAAGGTTTATAAATATTCGTTCATCAATGTTAGTTCCAGGTGGGTCGAAGTATTTGAATTTTTGTCAAAAAATAACCTTGAATGAGAATGTTTTAGTTTTAGACTTTTAGTTGAATACTCTTTGGCCTTACCTGGGACTAAAGCAGAGTTGGAAAGAGTTTTTTCTTTGATCAACGACCTGTGGACTGACAAAAAAAAACCCAAGTATCCATTTAAACACTTAAAGCCATGATCCTGACCAAATACATCTGCCTCGAATTTTATAAATATCTTTTGGAACTTGTTAATGCACTACGTGCTATACATGCCCAAACCAAGAACAAATTTAAAAATAAAAATTAGTTAGGTGGTTTAGACTTAAAGGTTTGTTAAGTCATGGTTTGTTTAAGTTTATTATTTGATTAGGATCATATATAAGTATTTTTACTGTGTAGTAATAACGCATCATTTTTAAGAAATAAATTTTAATAAATTAAAAAAATATATATTTTTTTGAAAATTTTTAATGTGATAAAACTAGACAAAAAATTTTTACCGCGTCCGGTATTTTGTTGTTTGGGAGTTGGTCACCTTACTTTCATTCGCTAAAGCTCAGAGACTGTTTAACTTTTTCATTTAAAGTTTTTAAAAAAAATCACTTTTTGTTGGTCAAAATAAGTTAAAACTGATTTTTTGCAACTTCGGCCCCATCTAACTTTTTAGAAACTAACTACAGAAAGTTGAGCACTTGGACAAAAATGTTGAAAACTTTATGCCGAATATTTTTTTTCTCAGACTTTTTTGCCTCCGACTAATAGAAATGGAGAAAAGTCGGTTACAAAGTTTTTGCAAAATAGCGGATGGTTCCCGAGGAGTGGGGAAAACACAAACTTGGGGATCTTACTTTTAGACTCCCCCCAACAACATATAAAAATTTTGGTCTCACCGAATTTTTTTCGAGCTACCCCCCTTACTTATGACAATTTTAATCATCATATTGGCTATGAAAAAACTTGGTTGTTATGGTGTAACTAACCACTTGTTTAGGCGTTTATTTATCATTACCATCAAAACTCTTGTTATTTTTCAAGTCATTTTGTTGACATTTTAATCTAAAAAAATTAGTTCTGACGACGAAACGCATGAAAATATCATGGGGTTCCAGCAGGCATACTTCAAGTTGCTAGCGTCCGCTACAAATTTAAGTTAATAGTAAGTAAATGTAGATGAAACTTGAATAAAATTATTGAGTCAAATTTTAGTATTGAAAATACTACTATGATCGCTTTTATGAGAAATTTACATTGGGTGTCGATGTCGGGAGCGACACCAAAATGGTTCTAATCAAAACAAAATAGACTCAACTCGAAATAATATTTTATGAAGGTCGCAATGCGTTCGGGTAATGCACTAAATTCACTCTCATAAGTCCCACCTCGTGAAGGGAGAGTGGCGGTGCGGGCATGCGCAGTTAGTCATTCGGCCACATTTTGTGCTTTTTCGAGGCTTTTTTAAATTACTTTGTACAATCAGTTTCAATTAAATGAATTGGCAACCTTTTCTAAAACCACGGGTCCTTTATACGACGGATCATCATACAAAATTTACTTTTGGAAATTAATTGGACCCTCAATATGAGGAAAATTTTCGAAAAACTCCATTTAGAATAAGCAAAGATTTGTTTTTGTTTGTACACCAAACGAAAACACGCAGAAAACACCTAATTAAAGGTTAGGTTAGCTTACAGCTTGCAAGTTTTACTCCAAAGCGTTCGACTATTACAATTTCACTCCAAACACTCTGCCGCACTCTTACTCCACTCCTACACCACACCACTCCTACTCTTTATTATTACCCGAACGTACCTAAGGTCGGCGCGCTAAGCTTTTTGTTTATCAGAGCATTTTAATGGGGCGCGACAGAGATATGAATGCGCCGCCAAAGAAAATATTATTAATACTTATAATAAATCTTTAGAATGACCATTTCTGTACATTGAAAATTTTTAAAAATTTTTGATGCGGGAGTGTAACCAAGTGATACAGATACCAAAAATCCAATTTTTACAATTTTTCTTTGTTTGTCTGTTTGTTTCAGCATTACGTGAAAACTACTGAAATGGAAGTTTCACTAAAAGATTCCTGGGATCCCTGGGAAGGCTTTATCAATCAATTATCAAAATCGGTTTACGCAAACAAAAGTTATAGCCTTTTAGAGCAAAAAAAAAAAACGAGAAAAAACCGGGAAAAACCGCCGGCGAAGCGATGTAATAATAATAATAATAACAATAATAATAATAATAATAATAATAATAATAATAATAATAATAATAATAATAATAATAATAATAATAATAATAATAATAATAATAATAATAATAATAATAATAATAATAATAATAATAATAATAATAATAATAATAATAATAATAATAATAATAATAATAATAATAATAATAATAATAATAATAATTTATGATTTTACTGTCACAAAGGAAAAAATTGACACTAAGAGGGACCAGCTCTAACAAACTTTCACCTTATGATAAATTTCGTTAGAAATGTTATTTAATTCAAATTCGAAAACCGCGTTTCGCTAGACTGCCAGAGTTGAGTTGAGATAGTAATTATTTTTTAAATTTTTTTTATATTTCAAAAACTTCGGCTCTGACAAACTTTGACGTTATCACAAATGTTGTTGTCAATTTAAGTTCCAATCTAAATTTAAAAATCGCGTTTCGCTAGCTGCTGTGGTTGTAATTTTTTTTTTAAATTCAATTCCCTTTTCTATCCCTTACGCACAAAACACCCATCAAAAACTGATCAACTGATACACGGATGCCATAGAATTTTTGTACCAAATTTGCTTGCTTTGTGGTGTTACAGACAGACAGACAGGTGTACAGACACCCAGACAAAACCAATTATTTAGGTTTTTTTAGTTTACATCCTCTTAAAAATAACAAAAAATGAATCCATGAAGCATCTGAAACCTCTTTAGCCTAATAGTAATTCCAATTAAAAAATAACTTTTTTAACAGAAGCTTCTGCGAGATATTGTGTAAAATACCTAATTAATAATAATATCTAAAACTAAAATAGCAGCAATTAAAAAAAAATTCTATCAAAGTCAAGATTTAAAACCCAGGGTTTAAGCTTCTTTCTTTGTAAGTAAGTATTTTGAAAACTTGTATTATTTCTCTCTCTAGTCATTTTAATTTTGTTTTAACTTATTATTCTAATAACGGATTTAGTATAAAGTTGATTCAACTGAAGCACATCAGCCTCTTTAAATAAAAGATCAGTAGAAACTCTCGTGTTTTTAAAAAGACATGTTTTTAATATTGCTTTTTGAGTTGCAATGAGAGGTGAAATAACATTTTTGTGAGCAGTGTTTCAATCACAAATACCCTAGCTTAATATGGATTCAATGAGAGCTAAATAAACATTTATTATCGATTTTTTAAAATAATAATTGGCGTATTAAATAAAATTTGTACATTCATTTAAACAGTTTCAGACTGACAAGAAATATTAATATCCCATTTTAAAAAGTTATCAAAAAATACACCTAAGTAGTAAATATTAATAACTGACTTAACCCTTTCATGACGAGTTTGTGCAAAATTTCAAGGATTCTAAAATACTATTGAGATATACGCGTACCAAAAAATATGTATTTTTGTGTTACGTTTTCTATTTTTTTACGCAGAGTTGTTGCAAAATTCAAGGAATCTGAAATAACATTTTTGTGAGCAGTGTCTCAAACACAAACACCCTAGTTTAATATGGATTCAATGAGAGCTAAATAAACATTTATTATCGATTTTTTTGTATAATAATTGGCGTAGTAAATAAAATTTGTACATTAATTTACGCACTTTCAGATTGACATAAGAAATATGAGTATCCCATTTTAAAAAGTTATCAAAAAATACACCTAAGTAGTAAATATTAATAACTGACTTAACACTTTCATGACGAGTTTGTGCAAAATTTCAAGGATCCTAAAATAGTATTGAGATATACGCGTCTATTTTTTTGCGCAGAGTTGTTGCAAAATTCAAGGAATCCAAATACTATTGGGACACATGCATCCCAAGCCATGTTTTTGAAATACTGTTGGGACTTAAGCAATTCATTCATTCATTCATCTAAATTGGGAAAATTAGTCTCGAAAGGTTCAATTCTAGTATTTCAGGTAAACTTTTTATAAATTAGTGCAATGATGAGCACCACAAGTGCGAAACGCGGGTCTATGGTTACCATTACCTTCTTTGAGGGAAAGCTCGCTATTCTTTGTTTGTTGTTATTTTTTAACCCTCGCTAAATTATTTTTAAATTAACAAAAATTTAGTTTTATCGGTAACGTCTAATATGCTAAAGTCAAGGCAGTTATTGACTAAATTATGAGTTTCTTTTGATTTTGTAAATACCTGTCATGTCCACGTCAAAATCAATGTCAAATTAAAAATTGAAACGAAAATTACAATCAAATCAAACTACGAATCTAAATATTTGTTGTCAGATTTTAAGATCCCAAACACCTGTAATAGTTTTCAGATACTCATCAGTTATTAGGTAGGCCCTCCAGTTTTTGTGCTTTCAATCGTTCAAACAACATCTATGTAAATATTTATTGATGAACGTAAGGAGTTAAACATAGTCAATTAAGCAACACAAATGGTTTTAAAATAAATTTATTTTCTCACTTGAATTTTTTACTTTCATTTTTATGCAGTCCGTAACACTCAGATAAAAATAAAAATACGCAATATAATTCATTGATGGGCATTAAAGAGGTCCATGGTTAAAACACAAAAAATTTCAGAAAGAAGAAAGGGCCGCTATTTTGAGGATTTAGTAGAGACCTTTTGCACCTCTTATAAAAAATCCCCATTAGGTGACTTTATCGCTTAATAGGGGTTATAAGCCAGGGCATGGCGTAAACGCAACGTACGTTACGCAGAGAGAATACGTCGCCTAGTTACGACGAGCTAAAAAAAGGCTTAAAGCAACGCTTCTTGCGTATCTTGCGAATTGGTTAATTAGTCGAGCATTTGCTTTATTTTTCATAAGATAACCTAAAAATTGTCGTGTTTTTTTATTGTTTTTATATTTCAAAAATGGAAGACATTCTTAAATAAGGAAAATGATGACATCGAGATTCTCCGTGGAGAGGCTGCTCTCGGGAATAGCAGCCCGTTATGGATGGTTCAACTTTGACGAGGTGGCGGAACCAGAGTGTTTGACACTATTTAGGTTTGAAAAAAACCACCAGATATGCTTATAGTAATGAACTTTCTTTTGATCTAGAATTACCGTGATTACGCATTTACGTACGATAGGCGGTGTAACGATACACCGCGCGTAAAGCGTATCGTACGTTTGGAGTTTACTGCACATGCGCACTTGATCAAAACTTACGCTACGTCGAGTTACGTGATGTGGCTTATAACCCGTATTAACGCGTTGTGACGTAGCTAACGTCACCTTATTATTAAGGCAGCATTTTCAGTCTCTGCACGACGCCTTTGATTTCTTTATAGACGACTTTATACGGAATTTATTGTTATCAACATTTACAAAAAGAATTTGTCCAATAAAATTTTAACATTTAAAATATCTTATTCTTGTGTTTTTACGTTGAATTTTAATTATTAATAATCTTTAAAAACTCGAAAAAAAAAAACAGAGAAAAGGGAGGTTATGATAAACAGATCGGAATCACTTGTCACAGTTGCCAGTTCAAGTCAATGGTTTACATCTCTTACGAAATTCTAGCCAAAGAAAATGAATAAACAAAAATTGACACTTATCTTTACAATTAAAAAGAATACAGAACATATTTGCATTCAAAAATCAATGTAAATATTTTCTTTTCCTACTTAACGACTCTCGGCCACCATGTCAATTATAAGGGAAACGGTATTCACCCGCAGGTAAAACTTTATTGGTTAGTAAGGGATTCCGTTAGTACCTCGTAACTGCGCATGCCCGAAATAAGCTATTAAATAAAAAGGCATCAAAATTATAGGTTCAAAAGGTGTCTAATGTCGCAACATCATTAAGCAGATATTGATTCCAAACAAAATTAAAAAAGTTGAAATGTGACTTCACATTTTTTAAACAGTAACTTTTTAAGTATAAAAACTAACCAAAATATGACGAATATTTTGCCATTTTGATGATAAATAGCACATGCGTACAATCAGAAGCCCAACCAATCGAATCCTCCCTATAATCTCTTCAAAACCAGAAGCAACAGAAAAGTCAATTCATTAAGAGGGCGAACCTAGGGCGACGATGTTTCTTTCAAATAGGACACTCTATACATTTTGGCAAATTTGAATAAGGCTTTTCTCCATGATTGCAAAAATACCTAACAACCTTTTTCTCAAACGGTTTTTGGATAAAATGAAAAAATACTGAGATCTCAATTTTCGTCGATTTTGCAGTCATGCCCCTTGTGTTTAGTGCCGCAGAATAGCAAACCAACAGTTTTAATTACGTACTAATTATTATCAAAAGCTGCTGAACAATCGTTAATGTAATTTCAATGTTTTCACGACGATCTAAAAGGATACATTTCATCGGTTTGTCGTGGCTTTTCTCTCGCCAAATAAGTGTGAGTTAACTTTCTTGGGTTATGCGCGTGCATCTGAACCAATTTTCTGAATGTCATTGATACCATTTACTGATACTCATCGTAAATAAACTTCGCCAAAAACGGACATCTGTCTAATGTCTTGGCTAAAGGATAATGAGAAAAGTTTAATAATAAAAAATCCGACCTTATAATTAGAATATAGAAATTACAGGGTGGCCACTGCGACAAAACTATTTTTTTTTATAACATTTTTTCGTCATAATATTTTCCAACGAGTGCCCGCCGTGTAAAAAGCCTTTTCACGCCTGCAAATTTTTTTCGGGAGGGCAATTTTTTTTACAAAATAATGTTAAACAAGATGTTTTTAATTTTTCCCAAGCTCGTAGTAACTAACGTAGAAAGAAGAAAGTCTTTTATTTTCTTAAGTAGCCAAGAATAGTTCAGCGCTATCGTAAAACTCACATAAACAAAACAAAACCTTTTGCAAAGATATAAGGATAATTATTTCACAACAAAAGTACCAACACCACTGAGTAAAAAAAGCCCACCAAAATCGACCATTTCTACTGGTTAATATTAAAAAGCGCGGCAAAATTCTTGGTGTGTCCTTCGTATCATTAGTTGCTTTAAATTAACAACAATTAATCAGAAAACCATACCAATCGATTAAGAGTTTTTGGAACGTCGTCATTCCCCACTATCTTTTCATAAAAATTAAACCGTTACAACCATTGAATTATAATGGTTTATAATTCAATGGTTACAACACAAAAACAGAAAACCATACGATACTGCAAACGCATAAAGGCCGCTTTGCCTAATTAACACGATTGCTAAAACATGGATACTTGATAAAAAACAGAATAGAATACGAGATGGAGACAAATGGAGGTTTGTCCCCCCTACAATGCGGGTTTAGAAAAGGCAAATCTACTATGAACGCAGTAAAAAAGGTGTTAGAAATAGCAAACGGAACAAACTCTAACAAGAATAGAAGTGAGTCAGTAGTACTAATACCGCTGGATGTTACAAATGCTTTTAACTCTGCCTCGTGGCTGAAAATAGTAGAAAGGCTAACAGACACTCGTATACGCCAATATCTTATAAATATCGTAATTTACCTACTTCAAAAAACGATACATACTTAACGAACAAAATAAAGTTAAAACATCAGCAGGCATCCCCCAAGGATCGGTATTAGGACCCCTACTCTGGAATATATACTATGACCCCATACTTAGAATAAAACTCCCTAGGGGTGTGGGCATAGTAGGATACGCGGATGATCTAATGGTAATAGTCAGGGCTGATACAACGATACATCTTATGCAAAGAGCCAACGAGGCAACAAGACTTATTAACGAATGGATTACAAACAACCACCTAGAATTAGCACCAGAAAAAACCGAAGCCGTTATACTAAGCGGAAAAAGAAACCGGCAAAACATTGAGCCTCATAAAATCGCAAAAGAGCGTACGATATCTTGGAATCCACATCGGTGAAAACCAGAAATTCGGAAAGCATATAGAAGAAACCACTTAACAGGCAACTAAAAGACTCGCTAAACTACAAAGAACTATGCCCAACATAAACGGGCCCAGTACTAGCAAGAAGAAATTATTATACAGTGTAATCTATTGCGCACAAAGAAGTACAAAAACGTGCTGATAAGAATGCAATGGAAAGCCTTACTAAGAGTAGAATGCGGCTACCGAACGATATCAACGGAAGCTATTCAGGTTATAACAGGAATCCCGCCCATAGAGCTAATTGTCGAAGAAATTGTATATGAATATAAAAATGGACACAGTGAAGAAATCAAAGCTGCAAAAGAGAAAACACTGGAATCTTGGAAACCAAGATGGGACTGAAATCCCGAAAAAAGACAATGGACGAAAATAATTATTCCCGACATTAAAACATATGACACAAGCACTAACGGGACATGGATCTTTTAGGACATACACAGAGCGAATAGGGAAAACGGACGACATATGTCGGTAATGTCAAAGAATAGATGACGCAAAACATACGTTAATTAACTGTCCAAGATTTGAGAACTACCGCCAAACAACAAGACACAATCTACAGATAGAGAATATGACCATAGGGAACCTCTTTAAAGAACTGATACAACACGTAGACAAATGGAATTAGGGACATGATATGATAAGAACGATTCTAAAAATTAAACACGAAGACGAACGCACCTAATAGACCGAAAGAATCCTTCATGGTTCCGCTATTTCGACCAAATCTACAGCGGAGGCTTTTAGTCCGTAGGCGTCCTCAAGAGAGGATGAATCGGGCACTTCGCCATTAAAAAAAACGTTAAAAAACAGGTATGGAACTCGAAACCAAATCTTACTTACAGTTTCCAAACATCGAACCCCCATGTTCCAAGCAGCAGGGAGTATGATTTTGGGTGGGGGGATTTCCTAAATGTTTTAAGTATTTTAGATTATATGAATTCAACTTTCTTCAATTATGTAAATGATTTTAAGCCAGGGTGACACATTTAAAAGGAGAATCCAAAGAGTTGGTCAAAACATATTTTTAGTTTTTGACAAAAAAATTAATAAGAAATATTGTTAATTGAAGAATTCTACAGATCTTCTTAACCATCAAATTTTGATTTTCCCCTATAAAAACTGTTTCACGACATAATTTTATTTTTCTTCTAATATCTCCTAAAGTGAACCTTTAATAATGTTTTGGTTAAGACGAGCTTTTTTAATAATAGACACTTAAAGTTACATATAAAAAGAGTGCTTATTCCTGGTCGTATCTCAGTGCGCATGCTCAAAACGCCATACGGCGTTACGTCTCACCCATAAACATTTAAAGTTGCACTAAAAAGGGTGCCTAGTCGTTGTCGATACAATGCGCTAACTACTTGCGAATACTGCATGGGTGGTCGTAGAGAAAGTTGAGGCGTAGTCGCTGTTGTACGGCGTATCTGTTCTGAGCATGCGCATTGAGATACGACAACGACTAAGCATCCTTTTTATGTGCAACTTTAACGGTCCTAAGTTTAAGTGAAATTTTTGGTTTAAAGCATTTTAAACCAACCCTCCTTGAGTTTTCGACACAGTTTGAATTATAAGAAGAATTTTAATAAATTTGTTTATTGAATAATCATCTTAACACAATCTTTTGTTGGATTTAAGAAGAAAGTTTCAATTTAGAAGAAAATTTAAAAACTGAAACACACGCGGGGTTTAAATAGTAAACACTCTGTAGAACAAATTAAAATTGAGGTTATATGTCACTCTAATTAAAACTTACCCTTGTTAATTAATTTTTCCAATTAATACTTGATGTCACACAACGATTTAGATGGGTAATAATAAAATAAGGAGTAGATTAATTTTGTATTTATTTAAAAGGTGTTTTTATTTATGAAATGTATTTAAAAAACATGCAAGTTTTGTTTACATTTCCGTCACTATCGAAATTTCAGTTTTAAAATATTAGCTGCGTTCAAATCACAAACAACGAGTTCGGATCTCTTACCTCTGCTTGTACCTTGGCTTGCACCAACCTCTACCTTTGAAAGCTACAGCTTTGAAATGAGTGCGTTTTCTGGACTAAGCTTTTAGATAACCTCAATGTTTTAATTTCATTTTGTAAATAAATTAATATTGTTGTTTTGCGTTTTTTGTTTGGTATATTTTTCTTGCATAATCAGTGACCTTTACTTAGGTTAGTTTTGCCTCGTGTGCCCTCATAAATATATTTTTTGTGCTGAAAACGGGTTCAATATGGCGTTTTTCTGGACAAAATTAGAGGTGTTTTATTGGTTAATGAACAACTTGGGATAATAAATAAGGTAAATTAATCCTTGTAACAACGGTTACTTACGAAAATTATAAATGAACCTATTAGCAATTGCCACAAAACAATTATTTCTGGGGGTTATAAATTTAAACCACCACCCTGAGGTGGTCTAAAAAATCACCAACTTTATAACCTCAAACACAGATAATGAAGCTATTATGTGCAAAATTTTTGGCGTATTCACTATTTGCCATTTTGAAACCTGTCAAAAAAAAAATAGTTTTAGGCCATTTTCTCCTAAAATATGGTATATTTTGAGAAAAAAACGCAGTTTTTCGGTAGTATATCGCAAGAACCATGCAAAATAATGATTAACTTTGTGTCTTTTCTGTATGGGTAAGTGTTTTTTCAAAATTGGTTTTAAATTTTAGTACCTCCCCACAGGTGTAAATATTTAGACCGGTGGGGGATACTATTTTAGATCTTAGTAAATCCCACAGTAAGTGTCTAATGTTTGCCTTACATGTGACCTATTTATTTGTTTTTTTCGTTTTCCTCTAGGTGCACTTTGTTAAAAACGATTTTCACTATTCTGAGTAAAATTTTAACTCCTAATCTCAAAAGTTTATATCGTAGTTTTTTTTTTGGCTTATTTTTGGCAGTTTAATAAAATATAAATAAACTTAAGATGAATTTATGTAATTAAAAGCATTGCCACACAAACACTTTTCTTGTATTCCTTTTTTTAGCAAATTTGGCAATTAAACAAAAAACTAGCCTTAAAAATATTACCTTAAAAATACTACCAGGGTAATCCCTAGGTTTGGCTTAAGAGGCGACTAAGGGGGCCTCCACCTAAAGGTAATTCGCGGCAACGGACGAAAGCGTTCACCAATATCTTTAGTTCCCTAAATAATAAACTGGTAGTCTCTAGGATCAATCGACTAACAACAAAGTCTGGGTGGGTTGGTCTTCCCATATACCTTCATACCTCGCGGATGCTCGGGGCTTATTTAGCGCTGGCTTGCAGCAGGACCATTGTTGCTCTCAATCCGACGGGGATATCGGGGATACGATCCATCAATGATGTGAAACCTGCTGGGTTGTAGCTTAATTATCTGAGTTAAAACCAGTAGATTTGAGGGCGCAATGGGCCCAGATGGGCGGCCTACGTGCAGAATTGGCACTCGCTAACCACCACAGACTATACAGCTTTCAACCTTCAAAATGACTTCAATAAACGTCATCACGAACAAATGATTGAGTTTCCACATTTTGTATATATTAGAAAGAGACAGAAAAAAATTAATGTCACTATTCTGGGATTAAAATGTTTAAATCGGCCAAGAGCCGGATTAAAGCTTAACTCAATTCTACTACTGGGTTAGATTAAAATGATAGTAGGTAGAAGGAAAGAAAGTCCTGTATGCTTCACAAATATTTTATTTCGTTAAATACGATACGTTTCGATTTTTCTTTAAAAAATCATTTTCAAGTGTGCATTAGAACGTCAAAAATCCATCATTAAGGGTAACATTTAGGACACAAACTACACATAATTAAATTAATAAATAAAACATGTCGGACAATTAAAAACACCTTAGTAAAACATACACTTCTAAATATTTGTGAAGCATACAGAAACTTCTTTTCTTCTACCTACTGTGATTCAACTGCTTCAGCCTGAAGAAATCTAAGATTTTATTAGATTAGAATGGTTTTTCCAGGATCTAATCCTGATTTCTGGGATAGTCTCCTTTTAACATAATCTAAGTGTCTCCTTTGTCATCCTGCGGACCAGCTGGAAGGTTCTTTGACATTAGTAAGATTGTTAGAATATCCTATTCTTTATTATCGATCCTCTTCTGGTGATGACAAGTCTGTCTTCATAACGATTCCCAACTAACTACACTTTGTCATTATCAACAATTTGTCAAATTACTTTGATGACAAATGAGACAAAGGAAACCAATAATAATTATGACAAACGGTAATGGTCGAAGCATCTTATAAACCTCCACACAGCAGCAAAATCTACTAGAATTTTTCAATATGTAAAATTAAATACTAACACAATAATAAAACACAACCATTGTCTCCTACAAGTGTGTCGGATTTTGTTATTTGATATCTCCATACAGACAAATCAAAGGTAAACATATTAAATTGTAATCTAGAAATTCCATAAAATAAAAGCAAAATTCATTCATCGAAGTTAAATATTTTAGAATTTACATACATACGTGTTACAAAAGCTGAAAATATGTCCAAAAATTAATATATTTTAATATTCTTCTACGCCAACTATGGCAAGTGGGGTGAAAGGGGGGATTTCTTTTATAGAACAGAAGAAGGAAGAGGGCAGGAAGAATCAAAGAAGGAAAAAATAATGGGCAAAGTTTGGTCTATGGAAAGAGGATAAATGAATTAAGCCGGGTCGAGAGGGTATGAACCTCTCAAATATCTAATAAATATTACCCCAAATTTTCCGTCCGATCAAAATTTGCCCTATTTCTTGTATGTACACCAGTATCTATTAGATCTTATTATCTTTATTACTATGCTTAGGGAACAACCCCAAAAATTTTTACTTTCCTTTCTAAATTACTTTGCATCGCAGGTGGTGATAAGTAGGGCATAATATATTTTTTAAAGTTGCATTCAGGAGGCGAAAAGTAGTAGGGAGAGGATGGGTAAAAATTAATTCTTATAAATTAAGAAACTTATTTCAAAGGAGAGGAGGAGGAAGTAAGTTTAAGGAGGAACAGGGTAAAAATAAAGGACGGTACAAATAACATGGTCGTAGGGATTCGGTGAAATGATTTGGTAATCACGTATGTTATAAATCAGGTTCTCTAGTGCAAGGTTTAAATTTAAAAATTGTTTCAACGGGCTGCAGGACCTCTGAAATTTTTATCCAAAGTTTGGAATTGGACAATGCTTTGTTTCTTATTTCTGTAAATTGCTAGAAAGAGTGTTCTAATTAATGTCTTTAAAAGTCAGTCTGACAATTTACAATATTAAAAAAAATCAGCAACAAAACCTTTCCAAAGTTTCAATTAAAATTGCAGGGCTCCTGCACCCCTCGAAAGATTTGTCCGATTTAAACATTGCACACGAGGCTCTATAACATCATGTTATTTGTGCCCCCTCTTTTGCAAAATATAGGTCACCTAGAAACACACCACCAATTTTGTTAAAATGGGAATAATGAATATGAAAACAAAAGAGACAGGGCCACTTATTGTACACAAGGGTGTAATTTTCAGTAGCCCCAAAATGTAAATTTGTTGTTTAACTGCTGAACAGAAATTTCTTTGCTGTGGCCCAAACACCACCAAGCTTTGCACACCGCAAAGGTGTTTTAAAATAGACTATTCTCTAATGACACTGCTGTTGTAATAAACCTGGCTTAAATGACGATGTTTTGTGTCAATAAATATTTATCATTTTAGAAATATGGTTTAAACATTAACCAATCTACATACTAAGCCTATTTGCGCAATCGTTTTAAAGCATGATCTTGTCAACTCCAGTTGTTTGGAATTTATAGGCACGGCCCATGAGATGGTAATATTTTATTAATGAAGGGAATACAATTATATCATATATTTTCAGGGTGGGTTTTTACATCAAATTTTGGTTCATTTTTCGAATTCGATTTGGGTTATTTTTTTTAATTCTGGCCCAAGCTTGGAATTACTCCATAAGGATTTTTCTAGCACTGCAAAACTGTTTGCTAATTGTATCTTTTGTTGTGTTGCAATTCAATAGGTTTGAAACCTTCGCTAATTATAGTAAGGGACTGCCTTCTAGAAAGATTCTTCTTCCTGAAGACGTTCAGTTATCCTATAGGTAATTCGGGCTTAAATAAGAAGTCACTAGTTTATTCGTCCTCCTTATTACAAGTTTACAAATAGATTCCTCTCCGAATAATCGCACTTTGCATAGGTGTATTCTTAATTCTGATCTATATCGTTTGCTTACCAGTGGGTGTTAATTCCAGTAATTTTCATTATAGATCATTGATGCTACAAGAGGTTTCATCATTTTGTTTACCAGTATGTGTAAATTCTAATATTTGTGTTTGTTTACCAGTGTGTGTTCCTCGGGGTTCACCTCTACAAGCAGCCATGTATCGAAAAATGTTTTAGTTCAAATACAGCCTTGTTAGGGTGGGCTAGGATTTTCCAAAATTGTCCTGTTTTCCATTTTTGAGACGCCATCTTTGTATGAGTTTGACAGATGTCCAATAAGTGGAATACTGATCCCAAAGGTAAGGGTTTTTTCCAGTGGTGTCAAATTTGCATTAACACGAAAAAAACACGGAGGCCTCCAAGCGAATAGACTAATAATCATAAAAATTACATTCCAAGGTGTTTCTCGCCAGGACCTACGAAAGTAGGTAGCTTTTCGTTTCGAGAATACGGATCCTGAACCGAATATAAACGGGTAAGAGTCCACCACAGTTTCGAACTTTCATTGTATTTATTTTTTACTTTGTTCACAACGTTTCCAATGCTTATGTATCTGCAATCGTCATCAGCTGAATACTAACAAAAAACTAAAACTAACTTATCTTATATACTAGCATGTGCCGGCCTCCGTAGCGCAGTGGGTAGCGTATCTGACTGCCGCACAGTAGGTCCCGGGTTCGAATCCCGGATAGGTGCATGGATATTTTGTGTTTGTCTTTAACTTTTCATAAACACTTGGCTACACTGGGCGTTAATCCTAGTATGGATAGGATAGGTACCCGCTGACTGTATATAAAGCTGTATTTTTGTGAGTTCTTGTTTATTTTTTATTATTTATACAAATATTATTCATATTTATAGTAGTATATTAGATATTGTAGTTAGTTTTACACGTATGTTGTACAAAACTGGATAAAGGCTCTTTACTGATGCACATGCATCACCCAGTATATACAATCCTGTCATTCAGGAAACCAATTAACATGTCGTCTATCGTACTATAAGAGTACACGAAACGAAAATTTAACGTATTTATATCAATCCGAGGATGAATCAGCGTGCATTCCATATTTAGATATGTTATTTCAAATGGTATCATGCCATCCGGTTACAAAACTGCCAATTTAAAATTGCGGCGCAAAATGCGACAGGGGGCCGATTTTAAAGATGTACTTGGTGATCCATTATAAACCTTCCCTAAACCAAATTCTTTAACCATTGGTCCCAGGAATCATGTTTAAGCAAAAATAATTCAAGTAGATATCCCTCTTCCTAAATTTGACATCTCTTATATTTACCTAATCTTATATACTAGCATGTGTTCAGAGAACCATGAAACACTTCGTTGGCTCCACCCTTTTATATATAGGTTTCCAAACATCCTTGATGGTGACACTTTGATGAGAAAATACATTCTGGTTCCTCTGTATGAATGCTGTTTATTTAAACTTCCGCTTGAATAGATTTTCCTCCTTGGCGACGATCTTTTTTTTCTTTCCGTTCCATATGATGTGATGATGATGATACTCGCAGGATACCTGGTAGATGGAGTTTTTGGTGTTGTGGCAAACTTCACTTGTGGTAAACGTCATGGTTCAGGTTAGTTTTTAAGGTTCACTGAACACATGCTAGTATATAAGATTAGGTAGTCCTAGTTTTTGTTAGTATTCACCGTCATGAGGGAATACCAGGGAACGAGAAAGCGAACGAACTTACCAGACTAGGGGACGAAACCCAATACATTGGACCGCAACCTCTTCTGGGAATAACAAGGAAACAGGTACAGAGTGAGCTCAACCAATGGACGAACAATGAACTGAAGACGTCCTGGAGGCAAGAGTCAAAGTGCAGAGAGTCCAAGCTATTCGTGGATGGTCCGAATGTAGCCAGAACTAAATGGCTCTTAGGCAAGACCCGAAAGGACATTGGACTGCTGACAGTGATGCTGACTGGGCACAATCGGCTGAACATCTGACGCAAATAAGAGTAGCAGGAGATCCTGTGTGTCCCGCTTGCGGGCTCGAAGACGAATCGGCGCAGCACTTGATTGCACAGTGTGACGCATATGCCAGATCAAGGCAGCTGAAGTGGGGATTTCCCACGATAGAGGAAGAAGGGCTGCACTTGCTCAAATGGGCCGACATACTGAACTTCGTAAAGAAGACAGGGAGGCCCGCAGAGAGAGGTGCAGCGGAAGTAGGGGCATAGGGGTAAGGAACGGGGTATGGCACCATGATTGATTAGTTTTTTCTTAAACCAAAAATTTATATTTTTAAGTTGATTTTAAAAATCTTTGTCAGAATACATAAACTTTCAATCTTCAAGTATAGTCTCTATTGCATGCTTATACATTCCTTGAATGGCATCTAACCCAATCATTTGTATAAGTCTTTTTTATTGTCTTAGTAAATAAGTAAGTAAAAAAGAAGTTTTCTTCCCCTTAATGATACACACAACAGTCAAAGCACATCAAATGTATGCTCACAGTTCAAGAATGACCGCGGCAAAACCGATGCTCGCTCTGCCATTCACCTGTTCATTTAGGCTAGTTTTCGCGACTGCGTCACACACTACATATCTCCGTCACTTTCCCACTCTAACGTTTAGAACGATATGGAATTTATTCCACCTCATTGTTTTGGTTTTGTCAGGTATTGGCAAATTTTGTAAATAAACAGTGGTGATTATTTGCCAAGTTTTCATTGGTATCTTTCAATTTTTTAATCTAAGTTCTTTTTAACCAATTGTTACAAAATATGCCTTATTTTAAACAAATCTGACAAAATAACGCTAAGAGGACAATGAGCTGGGGTTGCAGCATCTTGACCCACAAAGACTGTTGGAGCGCACTGGTATTTTATAAATACCCATTCCTTCGTTCCCAAAGGGTCGACTAGTAGTGGAGGGTTTTCAGGCGTTAGGGGGTCACTCATTTAAGTGGGCGGTTAGAATGTCACTTACCGAATTTTGGCGAGATGTTACAAGTCACATTCTAACCTCCTGCTTAACTAAGTAGCTCTTAACTCATTGCATTGGTGCTATTGCCAATCAACGCGCTAACCGAATATACTCTTGTAATAACAATCCATTCTCTTAAATTACAAACAGAATTACTTTAGATACCAAAATATATTCTTAAAGGAAGTAAATTATTTTGTTACCGAATATTACTAAGTACTTGACTGAATCATTTACAACTTATTTACTTGCGTGAATTATATATTTTTTAACATTAACTAACAAAAAGGATTTAATAAGTGTAAATAAAACCAAATTAATTTCATCTTCCATTTCCATCAAAGTAGTTATTCTCAAAATCAGGGAAACGCACAGATCCGATTGGTCTACGCCACAATTCTCCGAAAATAGACACTTAAAGTAAATATTTCAACGCATCGGTATCGGTATACTTAACGCGTTCGAAACAAAGCCAAAAAAAAAACTTGTTCATCCCATGTTTCGAACAATGCCCGCTTTTTTGACAAGTGCGATGACAGAACAGCTGATTCCACTCGGTGCATACGGCGGAATGTACGTAACGTTACGGACCTACGAACGTACGCAACCAACAATTTAAATCCGCAGTTCTGTCATCGCACCCTTCAGAAAAGCGGGCATCGTTCGAAACTTCGCATAAACAAGACAAAAATGTAGTCTATTTTTTCTTTATTTCGAACGCGTTAGGTATACCTAGAGACCCTCTATACATTTGACAGTTATTGTTTTACCAGAGGTGGGCAACTCATATTGCCCTCTCTTTCTAGTTTTTTAATTTTTATAATTTCCCCAGACAGTTTTTGAAACATTGATTTTTTTTGGTTAGTAAAACATGTCAAGTTTTGACAAAAAAAAATTAGAAATATAGAGGACTCTGTTTATAAATTTGCCTACGGCCATTTTCTTCTGGTTTCGATCAGAACTTATACACGTATATTACAAAAAAATTTTCCTTGTTTTTTAAAAAGTTTTAACTAATCACCAGATGTTTAAATTTCAAAAACACAGCGAAAGAATTCGCTGCAGAATGAAATAAAGGGGTCCAGAATTTGTTCCTACCCTTTTACGACGTATGGCAAGGTTTTTGATAAAGAGAATGGTGTCAAACTGATGATAAGCCATTTTGTACTAATTTTGTCAATTTTCCAAGTTTAATTAAGTAGCAATACTATAAGATACTAGTCCCCCTTTTTTCTTTTTTTTTGCACATCGATGATAAATAGATTGTCCACGTTTTTTTATATTCACCCCTCCCCTAACCTTGTTTGTCTCTTGAAAAAGCCCCCAAAAAGGGCAAAACGTTGAATAAAAAATTAAAACATTAAAATTTAAAAAAAAACAATAAGATTGTATAATTTTGGAACCCTACTATACTATTACAAAAAAAAAACAAAAACAAACAATGAATATACACGCGGTAGATATTAAAAATGTAAATAATACGTATTTTTATTAATTTTCCAGCTTGGTAAATGCATATTTTCTTTCCACTTTTCTTAAGTTTATTTCTCCGCCAGACAACGGAACAATACAAATTCGTCGAGACACGTGTTTTTACAGTTTTTGATACAGCAAAATTCAGGGGTTACCAACTATCATTGCCAACACACAATGTTTTTAAACATTTCCCTAACAACTGTCAAATCCAGTTGCTCACCTCTCGTAAAACAATAACTGTCAAAAATCGTAGGTATACCGATACCGATGCGTTGAAATATTTACTTTAAGTGTCTATTGACACTAATAACATGAATTTCCATGAAGTTTGTTTCTACTGGTCTTTACTGAGTCTTTAAAATACTGTCATTCATGTAATTTATTGGAGCAATCAGTGACATCAACCAATGGGAATCGCGCATTTGTGGGGAATTATTTTATTTTCCCTCATCTCAAAAATAGCTACACAGGTAGCAGCGTGCTGATCAGCACCACTAGTGCATAACTCGGGTCTTAGGTTACCATTACCTTTTTTGAGGGAATGCTCGCTATTATATTATTTATGCAAATTTTACTCATCACACAGGGACATGCCTTACATGCTTAAAATGTATCGCAAGTTACTGTGGAATTTCCCTTTACCTGAACCCATTCGTACACAAAATATGTTTATGGCTAATATTGACAATATAAACTACCTCACATTATTCAGCAACGCGTTGCAGTAAGTTTGAAACGAGATTTTTAACAGTAGGGCATTTAACTTAGGTAATTAGTAAAGGTGCTAAATGATTTTATTGGTACGTAAAAATGCTAATATGCATGGGAATATAAGTATTAAATGTATTTATTCACGACCATTTAAAATACGCAAATAAGACGTCCTTCTATAATACGAACTCGTTTGTAAAAATATTACAGCGCAGTTAACCTACGCTATAATTGATTTGATAGATTGCGTATAGTGGTACAAATGTTTTTTTTATCCTATTTGGTTTTGAATTTATTTTAATTTTTCTATATTTTTTTTATTAATTCTGTTTATATTAAATTTTAATTTTGATTTGGTAATTGTTTTTTTTTTTTAATTTTAGTATTCTATGAAAAATTCTTTATAGTAGACACTGTCATGAATTTGATAGATTGGGTATAGACGGCCCCACAGGTTTTGTGGTTCACATGTTTTATTTTATGTTTTTTTGTATTTATTTTAATTTTTTTTATTTTGTTTTAATAATTATTTTTTAATTAAATTTTAATTTTGATTTGGTACTTGTTTTTTTTTTTTAATTTGGTTATGTATCAAAAATTCTTTATAGTCGACACTGTCATGGATTTGATAGATTGACCATAGGGGACCTTACAGCTTTTTTTGGTACATCTGTCTTTTTTATTTTATTTTGTTTTGTATTTATTTTGTTTTGTATTTATTTTAATTTTTTATATTTTTTTAATTAATTCTTTTTTAATTAAATTTTAATTTGGATTTGGTGTTGTTTTTTTTAATTTTAGTATTTTATGAAAAATTCTTTACAGTAGGCACTGTCAAGGATTTGATAGATTGAGAATAGACGGCCCCACAGGTTTTGTGGTTCACATAATTTTTTTATTTTATTTTGTTTTGTATTGTTGTATTTTTTTATATTTTTTGAATTAATTATTTTTTAATTAAATTTTAATATTTATTTGGTACTTTTTTTATTTATATTATTTTATAAAAAATTCTTTATAGTAGACAGTCATGGATTTGATAGATTGAGTATAAACGGACCCACAGGTTTTGTGATTCACATGTTTTTTTTATTTTATTTTATATTTATTTTTATTATTTTTTATTAATTCTTTTTTAATTAAATTTCAACTTTCATTTGGTACTTGTTTTTTTTAAATTTTAGTATTTTATGAAAAATTCTTTATAATAGACACTGTCATGGATTTGATAGATTGAGTATAGACGGCCCCACAGGTTTTGTGGTACACGTGTTTTTTTTATTTTATTTTGTTTTGTATATATTTTAATTTTTTTAATAATTCTTTTTATTTAAATTTTAAATTTGATTTAGTACTTGTTTTTTTTTAATTTTAGGATTTTGTGAAAAATTCTTTATAGTAGACACTGTCATGGATTACATAGATTGAGAATAGACGGGTTTTGTGGTGCACATTTTTTTTTCGATTTTATTTTTCTTTGTAAAAATATTACAGCGCAGGTTACCTACGCTGTAGTTATTTTGTTTTGTATTTATTTTTATATTTTTATATTTTTTTATTAATTCTTTTTTTTTTAATTTTTAATTTTGATTTGGCAATTGTTTCTTTTAATTTTAATATTTTGTGAAAAATTATTTATAGTGGACAGTGTCATGGATTTGATAGATTGAGTGTAGACGGCCCCACCGGTTTTGTGATAAATTGTATCTATTTTAATTTTTTATTAATTATTTTTTAATTAAATTTTAATTTTGATTAAGCACTTGTTTTTTTTTAATTTAAGTATTTTGTGAAAAATTCTTTATAGTAGACACTGTCATGGATTTGATAGATTGAGTATAGATGGCCCCACAGATTTTGTGGTACACATGTTTTTTCTACTTTATTTTGTTTTGTATTTATTTTTATATTTTTTTGTTAATTCTTTGTTAATTAAATTTTAATTTTGATTTGGTACTTGGTTTTAGTATTTTATGAAAAATTCTTCATAGTAGAGTTTTTATAAGAAGTATCAATTAACTGACGAGTCGGTTGAAAACAAGATTCTTAACGGTAGTGCCTTTAACTTTAGGTAATTAATAAAGGTGCTAAACGATTTTATTGGTTATGTAGTAATGCACATTTCAATTAAAAATATGTACTTTTTTTAATCAGGTACACAGAAAGCAGCATCAAAGTGAAGAAAATTTGATATATTAATAGGACACCACTGTATACTGAAAAAACTTTTTTGGGTTTCGGCACTAGGTCAAGAAATTTTTTTCAATAAAATTGTTAAAATTTTATTTACCACTGCCATGTGATGCCTTTTGAGATGGGATGGACACCCCTGGGGCCTAATTCTCGAATCTCGAGAGAAGGAACGTGGAATGATTCCACCCCTCTAAAAAAATCTGCTTTTCCTTGAAAAATCTTCAAAATTTTGGATTGAAAAATATATATTTTATGCGCATGTTTGCCTGAGAAATGGGACCGATCCCTGGCTTTGGAGTCGGGGAGCGCGAACACCCAATTTTTGATAGAATGGAATGAGCGATCACCGCTCAAGAATAGGAAATGCGTTCGACGTGGGATCATTCGACACAAATCTATGTCGTTCCCTGCTCAAGAATTAGGGTCCTGGTGGGAACCGGGTGTAAAAGAGGGTACACAAAATAATTTATGTGAAAAGTTTTATTAATTTTGTATGCTTCAGATCAGCGGTTTTCGTATAGTAATACGTATACATACAAGGTGCGCGATTTCTTTTTTCTTGTACTTGCTTAGAAATCACAAGAAAAAAACAAATTTTGTAGAGGAGTACATCATAATAATTGAGCATAAAATCAATTTATAAAAATATACAGTTTTTTTATACTGATTTCAAAATACTTTAAAATAAAAGAGTCCTTTTGAATGTATTTCTGGTATGTAAGAGAGGTCCTCAGGTTTTGTGGTACACATATCCTGGTAGTTTTCTAAAAATTTAATTAACAAAAATGTGTCTTTTTTACCGATTGCAGATATTTTTTTAACAGCCTGTATCTCCTTAGACATTTTTGAATCCTAATAAATTGAAAAATCTTTTGGCGCTATCAATTTTTAAAATTTTTGAAATGTCCTTTTTACTCAACTCCTCGAATTTTAAAAACCAAATATCTTGAAAACAGAATTGAGACCCCTAAATTATGCAGTGGCGTAGCCAGGAAGGAGGGGTTGGGGAGGTTAAACCCCCCCCCCCCAGGAAGTCCAACTCAACCTACAATAAATTAATCATGATCAAGGGCCCCAGGGAGAGCTATAGCTCCCCCACTTTTTTGATTCTTTACTCCGGTTTGTGACGTGTTTGGTGTGATGTCTTAAATTTTAAAAATTTTGCCTACGGTGCTATGACGTCATTAATTGTTACAATTTTAGTTTAATTTTAAGGAATTTTTATCACCAGCATCCAAAACCAGTAATAAATGGCATTCTTAGTATAATTTTTATTAAAATTTTCATCTGCGGCACATTTATGATTTGACAACAAATCTATATATACCACCGCAACCCACCCCTTCTTGGCATCTAAACCAATCTACTTTTTCAAAAATATTTTACAAAAAATTTAGAGATCAAAATTTTTCAAAAAAATTTTTTTGTCAAAGTTTTCGCCTGCGGCGCTATACCAATATTAAATATTGTTACAATTTGGTTTAATTTTAAGCAATTTTTTGTCAATATTTGCAACACTTAAAAAATAGCATTTTATTGTAATTTTTTCAAAATTTTTGACTGCGGCAATGAGACTTGCTTTTAAAACTAGTATTTTTGTTTCGTATACACTAACTCAACACCTATTAAACCTCCCCTCTCCCCTCCCTTTAGTTCAAAAGCTACACCAACGTAATTTTTAAAAATTTGCCATAGGTAGGTAGTTAATTTTTATTATATATGATGAAACCCGCCCCCAGAGTCGATTTGTGGCTACGCCACTGCATTATGGGACCTTTTTTTGTTATTTTTTTAATTTCGTATCATCCTTTAAAATATTTGCAGTCATAACTTTTACAGCCTGTAGAGGGATAAGTACGCCGCATGCGTTATGAATGGCCTTAATTCTCTATTATTTATTACTTATTATATATTTGCTAGATATACGCACCATACAAGGTTAAAGGCTATATTTAATAATATGCATGTTAAGTATTGCTTTACGGTAAATATGATGCTATAACAAAGTTTTTACCATATTTTTATGTGGTTAACCTTTTAATAATCCGTTTACTGTATGACGTTGTCAATACGTATACATTGTAAAATAAATTTGTGTAACTTTTAAACGAAAAAAAATACTTTAGAGAAAAGTTACTGGTACCTCGATGAACCTGCGTATTGTTCTTCTAACATAAATACATTTTATTAAAGATGGACAAAGAAAAAGCAATAAATAAAAGAAACTTGACATTTAACCTAGTTTTTCTATCATTTAAAACAATAATTACCACATAATGTCCCAATAAATGCATTAACCTTTATTTCTCTCACATGTGATATACCAGTTTTCTCCATATAACTATGAGATAGTATAACGGCCCAAGTGTCGCAAAATGCGTAACAATAATAACTTCGAAAAGCAAAGAAAATTATTGAAAAATTAGGATGGGCCCTGAGCAAGGTCAAAGGCAAAAAATCTACTGCGCATGCCTGGCGCAGTCTGCTCGCGCCCTGGAGAGTATTTGCAGGCTCTGCATTTTTTTCAGACTAGCTTGATTGGGAGAGTTATTATCGCTATTTTTTTCAGAAAATGCAAAGGCAGACAGGGCCGTTATAGTATCTCATAGTTATATGGTTTTCTATGTCTTCAATACCTATATATAGGGTGGGCCAAAAAATCTTGCATACTTTTAAATTTGTTATAACTTTTGATCGAATACCTCGATTTAAGATTTTTTAAAATTTTTTGAAAGACAAGACATGAGACTTTTCAGATCCGGTTCAAAATTTGACATTTCGCAAAAATCCAAGATGGCGGACCGTTTTGAATATCGGGTAATTTTCACCCCCCACCCTGCAAAAAAAAATACGTGCGGCACTGGAGGAAATCTAAATCATTGCGACAAAAGCTTTATGTATGATTTCTATACCAAGGCATTGCTTAATTAAATCGGTTAAGAGATAAGAAAACTATAAACCTCTAAAATAAGTGGTTTTTGAGTCGACATTGTCATTTGCAAAAAAATCGCAGTTTTTGCATTTGCTTTAACTTTGATCGATTACTTGATTTTAAACATTTTTACATTTTTGGGTGAACAAAGCTTGCGGCTTTGACATTTTTCGAACATCCAAGATGGCGGACAACTTTAACACGCTTTAACCATTGGGTAATTTCACTACCCTAAAAAAGTAACAAAACAAAATCAAGGCCATTCTACCTCCCATCTCTGCTAGGTATTTGGAAGTATCACTTGCTTAAATTAGAAGTAAACAAGTTAGTGTCATCATTTCCAGCGTTTTTAATAAAAATTGTGACTTGCAATAAAATTTAAAAAATTGCTGTGGTTTTTAACTACTGATTTTTGAGCTAGAGTGGCATGTATTGGTTATTTGGCCGAGCTTAAGCTGAGTTTAATTTGTTATTAATCATCAAACACTTATATTTTTTATAATTTTTTTTGCACATTTATACTTTTGATCAACTAAAAATAACCATTAGTTAACATATAATAATCTAGATCGGGCTACTCAGAGTTTCTAAGCTGATCCCCATGTGTTCTTAAGACAGTACACAAATCGTTACGCCATTTATTAAAAGCATTGGTAATGTTTCTTGGGGCAAACTTCGATGGGCCTCTGTGATGCCTTGACACAGCCGTAGCTGCGGCCATTTCTGTACACTTCTTTTTCTAAATCTCCCCAATAATGGCTGTCTGCCAGATTCAAATCGGCGCTGTTAGCAGGCCACTCAATGGGCCTAATAAAATCTGCGACATTTTTTATATGCCGAAACAGGCAAATTTTAAGCAAAGTGGCATTTACTTTATGTCACCATACTTGATAACCACCACAACATAAAAGCCTTAAGTCTTGTACTTCTATCTAAAGTTACAGCAAACAACTCCAGTCAATATAAAAGTCCGTATTTTTTTTATTTCTTAAGCGATTTAATTAAATAATCCCCCAAAACGGTCCGCCATCTTGAATTTTTAGGAAATAATAATAATAATAATAATAAATTGGTTTATTTGCAATTTAAATTTTACAGAAAATATCTTAATACTACAGTTAATACTGATATAAAATTAAACTCCATATGAAATACTTCAAAGTAATACAAAATACAAAAAAAAATCCTATTCAAGTATCGCACATTTCTTTTTACTAATACTATATAAAGTGAAAAGAAGAAAAAAAGAACACCAAAAAAAATTAAAAATCAAAGAAAAAAAGATAGCATTATTGTCAAACACACCCAATGTGGTCCACTGCATTCGTTACAGATCTTTATCTTTCCTTAATTTATATATAACATTCATTAATTTTGTAATAACATTTTTTTATATAAATATTTGAAATTTGTTGGCTTTAGGTTTTTTAAATTTAGGGGTAATTGATTATATTGATAGTAAATATTGTAAGAAAATGACCTGGTGAATAGACATGTATTATGGAGAGGAGGAGATAACTGTCAAATTTTGGACCGGATCGGAAAAGTCTCATGTCTTCTCTTTTCAAAAAGTCAAAATATTTTAAAATCGACCGATTCGATCAAAAGTTATAGCAAATTCAAAAGTGTGCAAGATTTTTTGGCCCACCCTTTGTATATAATATCATGAGGTTTATTTTCTTATAGTATCATATTATGAAATCATGTTATGAAATAGAAAAACTGCCTTAATATTCAAATTATTATTCTTGTTTCCATTTTAAAGAAAAAATATTTTTTGTTTGACAATGAATTTTTACAGACAACTTGCAAATTTTATATCCTTACGATATCGTAAATGAATGAGAATTAAAAAAGCAGACTGGATTTCACAGTTTATTCCATTTGTGAGGTGACCAAACTTTTATGTGTGCTTTTTAATTGAAATGAAAATATCTCGAAAACTATAGGTTTGAAAAATTTGAACCTTATAACAAAATTTTTGGGTAATATTTACGAAAACCAAAATCTGTTATGATTTTTTTTAAATATATTTTAACGTTTTTTCAAATAATTCGGAAACTAAAGCTCCCACGAATTTGGACTTTATAACAATTGTAGTCCATATTCATGGAAACTTAAATCTGAAAACCGTATATCGCTACTTGCTTTTGTTCCAAAGTTACAATTTTTTTAAATAAATCCCCTTTTCCTCCCTTCAACCTCCCACCACCCTACCCAAAAGTTAATCAGTTCATGGTCAGCCAATAGAGCATTTTTGTACCAATTTCGTTAAAGATCGATTTTGATACAATTAAGAAAAGTCAAAATTTAACGATTTTAATAGTCCCCCATACCATATTGGTATGGACTAAAAAAAACATGTCAAAAACTCAAATCGTGTCCAAAACGCGTTTAAATCGCTTTATGAAAACCGAAAAGTGAATCGTATCGAAACCGTATTCGTTTCCACGTGAAAACGTAGTAAATTATTTTTACAATAAGCTGTAAATATTAAAGTGTAAATCTACAACATCTAGTTATTTAAAGCTTTCAAACACTATTTTAACAGTTTAAGTAAAATTGATAAATATCAGGATCTATAAAATCATAAAATTTGCTTTTTAAAGATGCCCCATATCGTAGCGTTCGCATATCTAGTTTTCGAGATATCTGCAATCAAAGTCTTAAAATTTCAATTTTTGAAAGGGATTATCTACATAATAAATAAGATACTCTGCGATGTTGGATGTTATTTTAAAGGATTTTTTAAGTTTCTTTTAGTAATAGTAGCCTTTCGGTGATTACACGTTTATTTTATCTATTTTTGGTCAATTTGACGTCATAGGGTAACTTATTTAGTTGTGAGATAATCGATTTCAAAAATTGAAATTTTGAGACTTTGATTGCAGATATCTCAAAAACTAGACATGCGAACCCTATGAATGGGGTAAATTTTATAAGGATTTCAAATTTGGTATCAAAAACAGGAGATCGCACAAAAAAATGAGCTACGTCAAAGATTTTAATTTTTATATTTAATCAATGCTAGGGTTTGTCTACCTCAAAAATATATGGTTCAAAAATTATATATATATTTTTCTTGAATATGCACTTTGGGTTAACTGAGCAACCTGTGAAAATACTTAAGATTTAAGAGTATGGGCGAGTGCCTCCATACCCTACCGCGACGTAGTAATTCCCTAAGTGGGGAACAATTTTCCGGTTATTATTACGTTGCCACGACTTCAAAGTTAGGTAACAAATACCACACTGCTATGTCGCAACCACGTTCCTGATACGTCGTTGATGCGCTTCTTTATATGATGGAGTCGAAAAAAGAATGGATTATTCCAAAATTTCTATTCAGTCCTTTTTGGAAACATAAATTCATACATGAAAAAGTGATTAACAAAACAAACAATGTCGTCAAATTTGTAAGTTTGGTTATAGCTAGTATGCATTATATATGCGATCAAAAAGTGTGAAGTTTTACAAGTAGAGAGTCAAAATTCAAGTGCGAAGGAAACAAGCGCGCCCTCCTAATTCTGCCGTTTTCTTGTAGCTGATGTTATGTTTTCACAACCAGCAGCTGGGCCTCTCAAAATGTATTGATATACATAAATAAAAAATTTATTTCTTTATTATTATGGATCAAAAAACTAAAATAAAAGAAGGCAGATTTTATGTCCCACGAAAAAACATGGCCGACCGATCATTCTCAGATACTAGAAAATGTTACTTTAAGAGTGGCGACTTAGAAGTGGTCATACAAAGTTATTTCCTCCACACTGCCACCTCATTATGCAACTATGATGACGTAAACTTTTGTAGTAAAATTTAAAATAATTTTCTAGTTGTGGCATTCAACGTCGGCTACTTCAATGAGACTTAAATTTATTGAAGCAAATAATTAACGAACAAAAGTCGGGGCTACTACAAATTCACGAATGAGAAAGAACCTTGGAGGGACGGGAACTTGATATTGTCCCAAGATGGAAAGGATACTTTCAAATGGCACTATTAAAGAATACGACTAAGAAGTCGTTTCTGGGGGTGATTATTACGTAAGGTTACCAAACTTATAGTCCCAAATTGTTGTTCTAACGACCACACTACTACTATAGGAAAGTAGCTAAGTTTTTACCCATGTAGCTGTTACTATAAATGATATTTATGCAGTGGATCCCCCGGTGAACCCAAAGCGTTCTTGAAACTTTTTCAATTCCATCAAAAACGTTCTTAAAATTTTCCGGTGAAAAAAATTGTTGCCGTCGATGTTCACCGACATCGGAGGTCGGTGAAGATTTTTTGGTGGATTTACTACCATTTACCTCAAAAAAACGGATTTATTTTTTTCGATTTTTGCTTTGAATAAAAACTAAATAAATAAGAGGTTATTGGGCAATTATAAAATCGGCGATTGGATGACGACCCAGATGAAGAATTAGATCTTCTTTTTTTGTAGCAAAAGCGCAAAAGAATTCGAAACACGGAAGCATTAGAGTAAAGGAAAAATAAAAAGAGGAGCGAAGGTATAGGCTTCAGCGTGGACGCCGACCCCTACACCCGCGCAGCTGGCTGCCCCGCGACGTGCCCTCGACTGGTGTAAAATATTGTTTCGGTAGCTAGCGACATCACTTTGGCAGTGGGATTAGAATTAATGCGTGTCGGCAATCCAAAATGTGAGAACGCATTAGACTTAGATGAAACTACTGCTAATAAAATATTAAATCTGTACAATGGGTCTTCTTTACGCAACTATTTTACTAAATTGATTGCTGAATAATAATAGAGGATCTAATTTAACTTATTTCTGCCCTTTTCAGGTATAATGGTTTTTATGGTGTTTTTTCCTACATGCTTTTAATATTTGAAGCCTCCAAGTAAGCGAGCGCCGTTTTTATGAATGATATTACAAAAATTAAATACATTAAATTCAAACGTTTTTTTACAATTTTTAAAGTGCTTTTAAAATTATGTAGGTGCTTGTTAAAATTTGATTATTAGGAAAAACATTTCAATTAAAGAGGTCGTTATCTTTGGAGTTGGAGTATATATGTGCCGCGCTAGAAACCAAACGGGTGAACCGATTTTGATAACAGTGGTATCGCTGGAATGCTAAGAATCCCGACAGTGATATACTAGGCGTTTAACTTATCTGATTATGGATAAAATCTAATTAGTTTTGTTAAACTTAAACTAGCATGTCAAGGCTTAAACAAGGGTGTCCATACGAGTACGCGTGCAAGTACCAAGGCGAGTAGGCGTTTAACTTATCTGATAATAAGAAAAATTGAAATAGTTTTGCTAAACTTAAGCCAGCATGCTAGGTTAAGTTTAGCAAAACTAATTGGATTTTTCCCATTATCAGTTAAGTTAAACGCCTACTCGCCTTGTTACTCGCACGTGTACTGGTATGGGCACTCTTGTTTAAATCTTGACATGGTTGGGTAAGTTTAGCAAAACTGATTTGACTTTTCCCATTATCGGATAAGTTAAACGCCTACTTGCCTTATTACTCGCACGCGTACTCGTATGGACACTCTAAGTCAAATATGGACATACTAGGTTAAGTTAAGCAAAACTAATTGGATTTTTCCCATTATCAGATAAGTTAAACGCCTACACTCGCCTGTTTACTCGCACGCGTACTCGTATGGACACTCTTGTTTAAGTCTTGACATGTTGGATTAATTTTAGCAAAACTAATTCGATTTTTTCCATTATCAGATAAGTTAAACGCCTACTCGCCTTGTTACTAGCACGCGTACTCGTATGGACACTCACTCCATTTTTTTGTTATCGACTGTGAGCTTACAAAATGATTTTTTTTTTTACTTTACGATTGAGATAGTTCCAGTAAGAGCAGTATCTTACAGTACATTTTTAAAATTTTAAGACAATTTTTTAATGCGATACAATATGGGATTGCCGAACCTGTACAAACTCGAGCTCGAAGCGAAGGAAAACAGCATTGCGGGGAACTACCAAGCCATCCGGTGAATCACGTCCCAGGAGAACGCGAGCGCCATCTCAGCGCCAGGACCAAAAAGCGTCCACGATATTTTACTTAGACTTCGCCCATCTTTTTATTTTTCCTTTAATCAATGACGGAAGTATGTGGAAAGAAATGGAGGCCAACTATAGCCTTTATTCAGATTTCAGATCCCACTTTAAAAAAATCCAAAAAGCAACAAAGTTTGGCGACGTTCTTTTATTTTTTCGGATTGTTTGACATTTACCGATTGGTGCAATCGAACTCAACAAACCGATACCGATGGAAAACTGTGGACTTGGTCCATGCGGCGAATCTGCTTAACCAAAGGACATATTTCGATAGTCCTCTTTTCCTGGTTTGAATTTTAAAAAGTCAAATCGCGTTTGCAAGGATTATTTTGGCCCAAAATTTAGAAGATTCTTTTTACATTTTTATTTGATAGGAAAAGCTTAGAACTAGGGTTCTTTGATTGTAGTTTTTCATTTTTTTAAAAATCTAAAACAGTAAAATTAGCAAATAGGCTTCAGTTCCTTAGCTGTCTTGTGTATACAGGGTGCGTTTTTAAAAACTTACAATGACCATATTCCAAAACGAAAGCTAATGTCAATTTTTGAGAAAAAATAAAAGGAATTTTTAAGGTTATTTTGGAGTTGTCGTAGTTTATACCATCACGAAGGGGTAAAATTGACTACTAAAATTTAGAAAGGGAATATTCATCGAGTCGTTTCCGGGATATTCATGTTTAAATTTATTAGGGACCGAAAAAAACAACGATTTTGTAGATGTTTGCTACAGTTTCTTTAAGTTTTTTAGGACATACCGATTAGGTTTTTTTATGGGGTCTATTTACTTTGCAATTTTGTAGGGAGTAAATTTCATCCCTTAGAGATGGGTGCATTACCCAAAAACTAAAAAAGTGACAAAATAGGCTCCATGGAAAAAAACTTATTCGACGAGTCGTAGAAACACCAAAAAACCTCGTTTTTTTTGTCGTCCATGGTAAATTTAAACGTCAATGTATCGGAAACTAATCGATAAATTTTTAAAAAAACTTGACTCCTAAAGGCAAATCAAACAACTTTAAAATGAGGTACCACACCACCATGTTCCCTCTTCAAATTTTAGGGGTCAATTTTACCCTCGATTTTACCCCTCCGTGGGGCTGGAAACTACGACAAATCGAAAATAACCTTCAATAGTCCCCTCTGTTTTTCTAAAAACATTTAGTTTAGAAAATATGGCCATGTAAACTTTTAAAGACGCACCTTGTATATTAAATTCTGTCTAAAGTAAGCAAACATACAGTTTACAAATTTTTATTCTCTTTAATTTTTCCATATTTTCTTATTTTTTCCGCTCAAAAAGTTGTCTGAAAAGGGCCCATGATCCGATCAATTGAAAACAAATACCCATTAAATTTATTAAATTAATAGTGTTTCAGTACAATCAGCCCACCGGACAAACCATTTGCTTCATTTAGTGCCTAAAGTCACTTGAATGTTACCCACTATTACGGATTTCTATAATCAGAAATCGCATCTCGAGGCACAAAAATCAAATGATTTATTATTGAGCACACATAGTACTAATTCTTGTGTTTAAAACAGTATCAATTGAGTGAGAATGGGATAATACACAAGATTTTCTTTCCCTGTGTAAAAGTTGCAGGTGAAATTGATACTTCTAAAGCATTTGTTTTTCTCTTACAAAGCATTCGTTTTTAGTTTAGTTTTCAATATTTTAGCGAGTATACGACTATTGCGAGAACCGTCCCCCACTCAATGTAGTTTTCCCAATGTACTGAGGCAGAGATACTGGAAGTCAAAAATTACCCAATAAAAAGTCAGTAGGATTTGATCAGATTAACACAAAGTTAATAAAAGAGTGTGCATTTGTTTTCGCACCTATACTGGCAAATATAATTAATGATTCAGTTAAATCGGGCAGGTTTCTTAAGGTTCTAAAAGAAGCAATAGTTGTTCCTATATTTAAAAAAGGTCTCCGAAGCGAACTAGAAAATTATAGACCGATAGCAGTACTCAGTGTATTCTCTAAAATCATTGAAAAATTAATGCCACATAGAATAGAATTATACCTGGACAAATGTAACTTATAGTCAAGCAACTCTTCAAGAATTTAGTGCATGAAAATAAATTAATCATTAATTATTCAAAAACAGCTGGTATTGAATTCCGTACTAAATTTAAACCTCCATTAAATCTTGCAATTAACTTTAATAATGAGCCAATAATTGTGGTCGATAAAACAAACTTTTTGGGTATAACTGTTGACAATCACTCTAAACTTAACTTTATGATTAGATTACTTAAGAATAAATTTGCCAGCTCTTCTTCATGTGTACTATGCCTCAGTATACTCAGTTTTATCTTACAACATTATTGTTTGGGGTCAAGCAATGGATATTGATAGAGCTTTCATTTGTCAAAAACGAATTATTCGTCTTATGTTTAACCTACCATATCAATCATCTTGTAGATCTACCTTTAAAAAGTATATAATTTTAACTTTGGTGTCAATATACATTTTTAAATCTTTAACCTATATCTTTAAAAATTAAAAATAGACCTTTAACTAACAGTGTTGTACAGAAACCTCGACAGAAACATCGCCATGAATTTTTTTTGTTTTTATTATTATTCTTTATTTTATGTGTTTAAAAATTGACTAAACTTTGAAATGTGATATTATATTATTAAGTATTTTTAAATTAATTTATGTTTGGCTTTGTTGGTGATTTTGTATTTGTATCAACCACTGGTAGGTTAAGTACATAATTTTTAACAAATATTAGAACATATATCTTGGGAAATCTAATTGTAAAATATTTATGTAGGTTAATTTTTTTTTGTGTTCGAAAAACTTTCTTTTCTATATAAAATTGACTGACGATTTCCATATTGTACAATCGATTTAAATCAGGAAATATAAGATATTCCATTTTATTCTATTCTAAAGTCAGCAACCTACCAAATCTTATTCAATTTTTTTGCCTTTTTTATAAAAAATATAAAAAGGGTTTACTGCTTTCTGAGACTTTCAACACTATAACAGAATTTTTGTACTTGAAATCGGTGTAGGAAAAGAATATATCTGATCGTCTTGTTTAATAGTGATTTCGCTTTATCTATTAAGGCAGATAGTACCTGTGCTATTTTTTTTGTTTGTTTACTTATTAATTGTCCGTATTTAACCGATTACTATTATATCATGTTATGCTAAAAAAACGAATTTACCTTTTAAACGATAGATAAATATATAATCTATTAATTAATTTTAGATAATTAAATTAATATATTTGCCACTTATTTATTTTACCTTTGTACGTTTTTTAACTGTATTTAGATTTTTTGACTCTTCCTTTGTATACATTTATTGCATGTGCATTATTCAGGATAGGAATAAATTGAAATTAAAATATCTGTACATATAATAAATCTCTAGAGAGAACATGTCTGTACATAATTTTTTTTTTTTATTTTTGATGTCGGCTTTTAAACAAACCATATAGATACCAAAAATCCAGTTTTTAGAATTTTTATCTGTTTGCTGGTCGGTCTGTTCCACGCAAAACCTAATGAACGGATTTTGATGGAATTACTTGGACTCCTGAGCACTTTATTTCATCAAAATCGGTTCACGGGAACAAAACTTATGATCAGGCGAAGCCGCGGATTTATCAGTAAGGCCAGACTTTAACATTACAGAACAGCTTAGATTATCCGTCTTAATGTGAAAACCCTCTGTGTCGCTGCTACCTGCTAAGGTTCTTGAGTTAGGATTTTTTAAAAGTTCAACCCCCTTCCTACCCTGTTTCCAACCCTCTAATTACAAAAACTAATCAGCTCATCGCATTTTGATTCCAAATTTAATAGAAAACGGTTTAGAATCTTTTAAGTTATAGTGCTTAAAAACTAAGGCCCAGGGGCCTTATTCTTGACATTCGGGGAGGTGTAGGGAGTCAAATTCTCCCGGGGAGCGAATTAGGGAGTATTCAAAATCAAGTGATATATCGAGGGAACGCCGCGTTCTCGTAGTTCAATATAAGATAACTCAGCCAGGGAGTAGACTAAACCTTTAAAACTCGTTATTAACTTTTTGTAAAAACTAAGACACGGCTCGGAGCCCTTTTTTTGATTTTTGCCAAATAAGCTAAAATTTATTTCTAAAGCCACCAATTCGAAATATTGAAACATTGAATCCGTGGCCTTAGAAAAAAAAATTAGCTTATTCGGCAAAAAATCAAAAGTGCTCCGAGCCGTATCTTAGTTTTCACAAAATGTACCTTCCATTCAAAGTTCAGCCAGTTCTGACGTTTATTTGACTCCAAAAAGTATGGATATCACATGGCCCGTTTTGAACATAACTTTGTCATTTCCTGAGGTAAGGTCACTGACAGAAAAAAAGAATCTCTACTCTTAATGTTCCCTAGCTACTACGGTGTGTGCGTATATAGCATAAAAAATAAAAAATATATTTATATTTTTTATTTTCTTGAATATCTGAATTATTTATTTGGTATAGGACAATTATTTATTTATTTGACTCGAATAAATACATATTAGACCCGAACAATAATAATTCACGTGAATACATATCGTTTTGGTGCAATAAATATTTATCAAATAGATATATAATGGTCATATACCAAATAAATATTTTATTTAAATCGATATACTTTTTTTTTCTGTGTATGTATCTAACACCAACAGAGTTTTTGTTGTGAAGAAATGTAAAAACTAATTAGGTCCTCACCTGGAGCCAAAGAATTTTGATACCAAATAAAAATTAGTTTAGCGACTTTGGAGTTATCGTGTCCCAGACACCATCTCAAAACATTGTATTGTGGAAATATTTGTTCTTATCAAACCCAATAGCTTCCATGGATGTACGATGTCTAAAAATAAGCTTTCCGTAGAGAGAAAGTTAGATAAAAAGTTATTTTTTTTTTGCTGCAGTCAAGCTCAATATTAGTATTATCTTACGAAGAAAGTCCAGGTCTTGTCAAACGACACGACATTTCAATAGTTGTGTATAAAACTGTTGTACACTTGAACATGATAAGTCATATCTCTGTAACCTATACTTAGCGCGTTTCTAGGTCGATAGGTCTTAAAAGTGTTTCGTGTGTTAAGTGATAAAAACATTTATAAATACTTGATTGCTTAAGAGTAAACACACATTTGGTTCGCACAAATTTCGTCGCTAGATTTATTTTGATTACAGTCGTTGCAAATATCCTAATAATAGAGATTTTCAGCTAATAAAATTAAACATAACAATATTCAAATAACAGAACTTTATTGCAGCTGAAAAAACTTTTTACAATATTTTTATTATAAGACATTCTGCAACTAGGAGAAAACCAACATATAAATAATAAAAAGGCAAAAATAGTAAAATAATGCATTTTGAACTAAAATGATTTAATAGCGTATCAGTATTACGTATGACTAACGCGTTCAAAACAAAGACAAACTGCATTTTTATCATGTTTTGACATGTAGTGAGTGGGTGGGCCACAAAATTCCTCACTTTTTGGAGTGCCTAGAACTTTTGACATAAGTGCTCGATTTGTAAAAAGATATTGGTTTTTTAAAAAGATAAAACGTGATACTTTTTCGATTTAGTTGAAAATTTAAAATTTCTCAAAAATCAAAGATGGCAGACAGTTTTTAAAAAATGTGTAATTTTCACCCCCCCCCTCTGAAAAAAATTTACGTGCGACAATGAAGAAACTCTAAAGCTTTCACTAAAAACGCTCATTGTTTATGTGTATATTGACATATCATTTAATTAAATCGGTTGAGAAATGACAAAATTTAAAGCTTTTATATTATGAGTGTTTAGGCTTAACATTGGCAAAAATCACAAAATTACATATTTTTTTAAATTTGTTTTAACTTTTGGCCTGATTACTTAATTAAAAAAAATATTGCGTCCGTTTGTTCAAAATATGAAATTAAAAAAAATTTAGGGTGGCGGATAGTTTTAAAAAGAGTTAAGTTTTAAACGCCTTATTTTTTTTAAGTAAGACAGTGGACAATATATAAACAAGTATTTTTACAACTCCATTTTTTCTTCGTATAACGAGGTATCACCTAATTAATTCGGATAAGAAATAATAATTATTTTCTTTATTAAATACACTCGTAGTCAAAAAAACTTATCAACTTTTTTATTTCCCAACTGATTTAATTAAATTATTCAAAATCAAGTAATCAAGTCAAAAGTTATAGCCAATCCAAAAAGTCTTCTTTCATTTAATAAGATATTGGTTATGTTTAAATTAATAAAAAAATGATTATTTTTGAAAAGAGCGTTTTTATTTAACTAGAAGATTAAATAAATAAAACCTTAATCTAGAAATAATGGTACACATAATGAATCGCAAGTAAAGTTAAATCTTATTATAAGAATAAACTCTTATTGAATGAAATAAAAAAATGTGTACTTGATTCAACAGACAAATTATGAATCTGCAAGAAATACCAAGAATATGCAAAAGATTTTCGCAAAAATGTATTACTTACATGGCTCCAAAAATCTACAATATTTTACCAGTTGAACTAAAAAAAAAACAAATAAGTCATGCAGCAAAATTCAAAAAAAAAATGTAAGCAGTATTTATTTAATGACATTTTACTTGTTCAAATCTATATTTCCCTAAATTAAATTAAAATCTATTCTTTCTTAAAATAATGTGGCCCATTCTGATCATCATAGTCTATTTTTTTTATTTTCCTTTAAAAAAAATCGTATTTTGGAAATAATTTGATATTAAAAAAAAAATCTGGATTTTTTGGTGTTATGTGTCTCAATTTTCTTCTTGTTTGGTTAAGTTTAGGAAAAGAGGTATGTTAACAATAAGTAGAATACATAATAAATATACTTCAATTTTTTGTGCACTACCTGAATTGAAAAAGAGTGCTGCCCGCTGGCAATGTATTGCCTTAGTAGTACTTACTCTTACTTTGTTCAGATACCAGTGAACACCATAATGTTAATTATTCTGTTAAAATACTTTATGTATACCAATTGGTCTATTTTTAGTTGCAATTTATTATGCAGTTTTGTATTTTGGAATTTTGAATAAAGTTCATTGTATTGAAATTGATTTCGAGTAGATACTAATCATCTTTTTTCGATATTATTTTATATTTACTCCTCGATTTATTCGTAATTTATTCTTGTATAAATAACTATTTGTTTAAAATTTTTAATACTTTAAACTGTGTCGGCCCTACCTACGCTCTGTGCGACGCATGCCAACAAACTCCATTTCTATCACGGCCCAATGCAAATTATCCACTTGTACGAGTTTAATTTTGTATTAGATATGTGTAAGGCTCCTGCGAGTCCAAGGTGTGATTTTATATATAAGTGCTTAGGCTATCATAGTGTAATTTAGGTTATATTTTATATATAGGTGTTGTTTAAATTTAGTTTAAAGCTCTATAACATATTATATCGAGGAAGAAAGTCTCAATTGAAGAATAAGCGATTTAGCTCTAAGCTCGGCTCCAAGATAATTTAGTAAGTAAGATACCCTTATCTCAATATTTATTTGCTATAGATTCAAATTAACAAGCGTTTTAAATGCACCCTAAACGAATTACCCGTGTGAGTATATATAGTTTATTCTTAGAACGAGAAAAACATAAATATAAAGAAAATCCAGTAGATATTAAATGAAGTTTAATTTACTATGAACTTAAGAATTTGAGTCTCAAGGTAATAATCAAATCAAAAGTTTACTTCCTTTTGAGGAATACTGATTAGTAGCAGTTTTTACCGCTATAGGTGAGTATATTCATTTATATTTATTGTTATACTTGTATGTACCTATGTTATTAAGTTGCACCTTGATATTAGATGATAATTTTTTCCGTGCATATCTAAAATCTTAAAATACTTGTTCATTCTTGACTGTCATATATTAAAGGGTTGATACAAACGCTATATATTAAATAGGTTACTATTTGTATATTCTCGTAAAAAAATCCTTTAAAAGTACACCCAACATCATAGGGCATCTTATTCAGTTTGTAAGTTAGTGGCCTTCAAAAACTGAAATTTCAAGACTTTGATTGCAGATATTTCCCACCTAAAAGCTACGTCAAAGGCTTTAATTTAAACTTAAAGCTAGGGGTATGTCTATCTCAAAAATATATAGTTTAAAGTTTATATATCTTTTTCTGGAATATGTAGTTTAAGCTAACTGTGCACCTGGTTTGAACCAGTTGAAAAGTGAGAGAGGCAAATACCAACCGGTGACTACTCACCTCACAGGCGGTCAAGAATACGGGCCCAATTGTATTTTCTTTGTAATTAAAAAAAAAAACGAAAAAATGGTAATATCTCAAAAACTATCGCTGACGGCTATATAGTGGTATTTTTGTTAAAATGGGTTGGAAATAATAAAACACCCTGTTAATTTAACACATAAGTACCAACTGGCCCTTCTTATTTTACAAAGAGATACAATATGAAATTGATTGCCACTATTTTGTCCAAATACTAGAATCTGAAAAAAAACAGTTCAGTTTTTTCTAGCAGGAGGAACATACTTTTGGACGAGCTTTTTTATATTTACCCAGATAGATTTGAAACCAAGTACCTACAAATATTGTGACCAATAACACTAAACAAGAGGAAAGTTAACGTCAAAATTCTGTTCGATCGGTGCATACGCTATGGAAAACAAACAATACAATTTAAAAAAAAAATGACTATAGCACAATGCGTTCGCCGAGAGTACCCCAAGGAGAAAGAAAATTTCTTTACGCTAATGTCTACCCATAACCGACAACAAACAACCTGTTAGAATGAAATTATTGAAGTGTCTACAAACTTAGACAGCCTTCGAGATGAATAAAATGACCATTTTTGTCCGTTTGCTATGACTTTCTATGGCCGCTCTATGGGCGATATTGGTTAAGATATGCGCAAATATTCTAATGCAAGGAAGAATAAATGTATGAATAAGTCCATATCTATTAGAATGGGGTTTGAGGGGTGCGTTTAAAAAAATGCCGATTTTGTTCTTTTATTATATTTTTGCCACCCTTAAATTACCAAAAAGTTTTTTCACGAAATTTTTTTTGCGCTTCTTCATCGCGTAATTTCGCTTTAAACTTGAGACCCTTGAAAAAAACCTCCGTAAGTCATCGTGACGTCACTGGTGCTTAACGTTGCAAAGTGCAGGTTCGACCGGTTTTTTTGCGCTAGCCGCCCGGGATTATAGTCAACCAACCAATTGATAGTTTTTCGCTAGCGCAGGTTCATAGCCATAATATTTGTTTCCACTTTTTTTTGGTTTTTGAAAAAGTGCTTTAAATTTTATTTCATATATATAAATAATCTGTGACTTTAAAACTTTAAAATGTGTGCTCCTGGCTGTTCAAATAACTCGACGTCGCACAGTGGGGCAAGAAGCTCCAAAAGATTCGATAAAGTCCACATTGCAGTAAATGAGTTTTTTTGTAGTCTCAAATGTGTAATTTTATAATCCAAGATCAAAAAAAGTAGAGCCCAAGCCGTTGATCGAGTTATGTAACAGGCGAATGACTGTTGTAGTTTTAACATACTAATTAGAATTTTACTTAATTGAAATAAATTAATATGTTAAGATTACGTTAAATTAACCAGCAAACATCTCTATATCTCCCGACCATAACATTACAGTTAATTTTTGTACAGGAAATCCATAAGAAAATCTCAAACTTTATAGAATTTTACAGAAAAAAACGACTCATTGATGCAATTTAAGTTGACTTGCAAGTTTGCGCTTCTTTTTCTTCTCGCCATGACCTACTATGAGAATAATAATATAATGGTTGAACAACAGGGACACATGTATTTAAAAAAATTATAAAAAAAAATACTTTATTTAAAGTTTCATTTTAGGGTTTTTGTCCCCCCAGTTTAGTCATTTCGCCCCCTGTGCATCGCGAGGAAAAACTGAAAAAACCAAAAGTCCAGAATAAACTTCACAAAAATGTTTTATTGCACATGACGCGTTTCGATTTTTTTAAAATCATAATATCAGTGTGGCATAGCAAACAAAAATCCATAATTCTAGGGTAAAATCTTCGAGACACAAGCCACAAACAACATACTTTACAAACCATAACAAACGATGAAACAATAAATTTTAAATAGGAAATAGACACTTACAGTGAGATTTACTAAGATCTAAAATAGTACCCCCCACAGGTCTAAATATTTACACCTGTGGGGGGTACTTAATTGTAAAACCAATTTTTAAAAACACTTACCCATACAGAAAAGACACAAAGTTATTGAATATTTTGTATTGTTATTGCAAAATCTCACTGAAAAACTACTTTTTTTCTCAAAATATATCATATTTTAGGAGAAAATGCCCTAAAACTAACTTTTTTTGACAGGTTTCAAAATGGCAAATGGTGGATACGCCACAAGTTTGGCAAATAATAGCTTCATTTTCTGTGTTTGAGGTTATAGAATTGGTGAGTTTTTAGATCACCTCTGAGGGGGGGGGGGTTTATAGCCCCCAGAAAGGATAGTTGAAAAGATAGTGCGGCACTTGGTAATAAGTTAGTTTATACTTTCCCTAAGTAACCGTTCTTGCAAGGATTGATTTACCTTATTTAATATCCCAATTTGTTCATTAACCAATAAAACACCTCCAACTTTGTCCAGAAAAACGCCATATTTTGAACCCGTTTTCAGCACAAAAAATATATTTATGAGGGCACTACGAGGCAAAACAAACATAAGTGACGGTCACTGATTATGCACGAAAAATATACCAAACAAAAAAATCCACAACAACTATATTAATTTATTTGCAAACTGATATTAAAACATTGAGGTTATCTAAAAGCTCAGTCAAGAAAACTTTCCTTACTCAAAGCCCACTCATTTCAAAGCTGTAGCTTTCATCAGTAGAGGTTGGTGCAACCCAAGGTACAAGCAGAGGTAAGAGATCCGAGCTCGCTGTTTGTGATTTGAACGCAGCTAATATTTTGAAACTGACATTTCGACAGTGACATAAATGTAAACAAAACTTGCATGTTTTTTAATACATTTCATAAATAACAACACTTTTTAAATAAATACAAAATTAATCCACTCCTTATTTTATTAGTACCCATCTAAATCGTTGTGCGACATCAAGTATTAATTGGAAAAATTAATTAACAAGGGTAAGTTTTAATTAGAGTGACATATAACCCCAATTTTAATTTGTTGTACAGAGTGTTTACGATTTAAACCCCGCGTGTGTTTAAATTTTTTAATTTTCTTTTCTTCTAAATTGAAACTTTCTTCTTAAATCCAACAAAAGATTGTATTAAGATGATTATTCAATAAAAAAATTTATTAAAATTCTTCTTGTAAATCAAACAATGTCCAAAACTCAAGGAGGGTTGGTTTAAAATGCTTAAAACCAAAAAATTCACTTAAACTTAAGACTGTTCTAAAATAGACTAAACCCTTTTAGTAAATCACACCGTTAAAGTTGGCAAGCTGTTTTTAATTTCTTGTTGTTAACGTATCTTTGATGCGTTTGTCAAAGAATTCTTTAAAAAAAGAGTTAAAGTTGTGTTTATAACGTACGACGGAACCAAACCAATTCTTGTTCGGTGCTTGATGCTGTTTTACTTCATGCCGCTCACTTCTATTTCCGTCTTTTTCGAAAAAAGTGAGGGGAAAATAGAATAGAAAATAGAAGGAGTGAAACAGTGGATCAGGCATTTATGAAAACCCAGATAACAAAATGATTAGGATACGCTAGCTGCGCATGATACAAGTAAAACAGATATGATATCGCGCAGAAGTAGGCGTGGCTAACTGATGTCACCTGGTGAGAGACGTGAGAGACAGCATTCAGTAGTAATTTTTATTACGAGGGGGTCATTTGTTTACAATAGTTTTAATAATTTTTCAGTGGAAAAATTAACAAAATGAGGTGCTGTGTATACGGATGTGGCGACGACCATCAGACAAAAGGTTTTCCGCGTGACATTAAGTTTTTGAGATTTCTAAAAGGCAAGAAAATGGAAGGTATATGGAAGCATTTTTGTGGACGAGATGATAACTTTGCTCAAAACATTTTAGGGATAATGATTATGAGCGAAACCTTAAACACGAGTTGCTTGGCTCTACATTGATTTATAACTCTAAGTAATTGTGAATTATTTGTACCCCCTTCAAAACAGACTCACCTCTACTTCTCAATCCCCTGTCTGAATTTTTAAAAATGCCAAAGCAAGTGTTTACTTATTTTATTAGTAGAGTCTACAAACCAATTTTCAAACTTATGTTGCTTTTCATTTATGAGATACAGAATATCCCTTTAAAATTTCAACTCCTATTTTTACCCCTTCAAGGGTAAAATAAAAAAAAATATTTTCTTGGTGAGCTCCTCCGTCTACCCAAATTATCCTCAAATTTTAATGTTTGTAGGTGAACTGGTATCAGCTGTGCGTAGGTAGTTCCCTGTTCGCGACACAAAAATCTCACCAGGTGACATCATGCGCGGATCTAGACGAATTTTGAACCGCTACGAATACTGCAAGGGTGGTCGTAGATAGTTGAGACGTAGTCTCGCTGTTGTACAACTTTAACCGTGGGATATACTAAAAGGGTTTAGTCTATTTTATAACGATCCTAAGTTTAAGTGAAATTTTTGGTTTCAAGCATTTTAAACCAACCCTCCTTGAGTTTTGGACATAGTTTGATATATAAGAATAATTTTTATAAATTTGTTTATTGAATAATCATCTTAACACAATCTTTTGTTGGATTTAAGAAGAAAGTTTCGATTTAGAAGAAAAGAAAATTAAAATTGTGTTTATATGTCACTCTAGTTAAAACTTACCCTTGTTAATTAATTTTTCCAATTAATACTTGATGTCACACAACGATTTAGATAGGTAATAATAAAATATGGAGTAGATTAATTTTGTATTTATTTAAAAAGTGGTTTTATTTATGAAATCTATTAAAAAACTTAAATGCGAGTTTTGTTTCCATTTATGTCACTGTCGAAATGTCAGTTTCAAAATATTAGCTGCGTTCAAATCACAAACAGCGAGTTCGGATCTCTTACCTATGCTTGTACTTTGGCTTGCACCAACCTCTACTAATGAAAGCTACAGCTTTGGTAAGGAAAGTTTTCTTGACTGAGCTTTTAGATAAGCTCAATGTTTTAATATCAGTTTGCAAATAAATTAATATAGTTGTTGTGGACTTTTTTGTTTGGTATATTTTTCGTGCATAATCAGTGACCTTCACTTATGTTTGTTTTGCCTCGTAGTGCCCTCATAAATATATTTTTTGTGCTTAAAACGGGTTCAAAATATGGCGTTTTTCTAGACAAAATTGGAGGTGCTTTATTGGTTAATGAACAACTTGGGTATTAAATAAGGTAAATTAATCCTTGTAAAAACGGTTACTTAGGAAAATTATCAACGAACTTATTACCAATTGCCACAAAACAATTGTTTCTGGGGGCGATAAATTTAAACCACCCCTCCAGAGGTGGTCTAAAAAAATCACCAACTTTATAACCTCAAACACAGATAACGAAGCTATTATGTGGCAAATTTTTGGTGTATTCACCATTTGCCATTTTAAAACTCGTAAAAAAATTAGTTTTAGGGCATTTTTTCCTACAATATGGTATATTTTGCGAAAAAAATCAGTTTTTCAGTCGTATTTTGCAATAACAATACAAAATAATCAATAACTTTGTGTCTTTTCTGTATGGGTAAGTGTTTTTTGAAAATTGGTTTTAAAATTTAGTACCACCCACACGTGTAAATATTTGAACCTCTGGGGGATACTCTTTTAGATCTTAGTAAATCCCACTTTAAGCGTCTCGTGAATATGTACGTGTACGTTAGTTATTGTTTGTAAATTATGTTTTTTGTGACTTGTGTCTCGAAGATTTTTCCCTAGAATTATGGATTTTTGTTTGCTATGACACACTCGATAATGATTTAAATTTTTTTAGGTAAACCCAAACATTATTTGACCGACGCTCTTGGATAACCTAACCACTATTCGAGCTAAAGTGAAAAGTAATTTTCTCTATTAAGTTAATTTTTTTTTTAAATTTGTTTAATTTTGGAGTCCTCTAGTGGTGGTTTTTCGTTTTTTTTTCTATTATTTTTCTACAATATTGGTGTAAATATGACACATTTTGCCCGTTTTCAGCAGCATACACGTGGCACTGAAAACAAAAAATTTAAAAAAAAACAGAAAAGCCCAGTTCGTCTATTGCATAAAGCAATATTTTAAAAAATGCTTGTCGTCAAAATTTAAACCAACAAGATGAGGGGTAACCTTTTCTCTAAAACACACTTGAAAAGGAGAAAAGTCCCTCTGGTATGTAGGAAAATGCAATAAAAAAATCGAACTTTCGAGAAATTTACATCGAAGAAATCGTAAAACAGAGAAACCGTACAAAGTAGAAATTGGTAAGGCGAAAATCGGTTCGCTGCCTGACAGCTGTTTGTATGCGCGCTTAGAATAAGAAAGGGCCTATATCAAGTTATTTCTCAATTCAACCCAACCCAACACAACCCGACTTGTCCCAACTAAACTTAAACCAACCCAAACCAACCCCAATCAACCCAAAACACGTAAAAACCAATCTAATTCAACCCACTACTCCTTGTAGCATAAAAAAATTAAAAATATATTTTCTACGCCCTTTCTTATTCTAAGCTCGTATGCAACCACCTGTCAGGCAGAGCACAGCTTTTCGTCTTACCAATTTCGACGTTGTACGGTTTCCCTGTTTTACGATTTCTTCGATGTTCAACAATTTCGACAAAGTACGATTTTGCCCGAGGGGTGGCCCGGTCGTCATTTTATGGACACCAAAAGGCATTTTTTACCAGATTTTTCTGTTAAAAATGCATCAGAATGCGTTTTGGTGTACACAAAATGACGACCGAGTCACCCCTCGATTTTGCCATAGTTTGTTTCTATAAATAACGATAATAATAATAATGGGACCCTCTCTTAAGGCCTGCAGAAATAAACTTTTTTACCATTTCTAACTCAGGGTTAACTTGGCTCAAGGTTAAAATTGTTTAAAAAAAAACGGGAGTTTTTTTGTACTAGTGCGAGAGACATATTAATGCAATGCAATTAATACAATGCCATCTGTATGCAAGTTTCGTCTAAAAGCAAAAGCAAAACAACCGAGGTGCCGTAATGCTTATTTAAAAAACGAATGGATAGAGGTTGCGTGTACTTTAAATCTAACGAAAAAACCGAATTTTTCACACAGAGGGTGAAACCTAGGACGGCGCCGTTTCGTCCTTGTTAGGGACTCATCAGCTAGGTCTACCACAACGACAGACAATTCGCTCGCGCTTATGTGCCAATTAGATTTAAAGTGCACGCAACCACCACCCATTCGTTTTTTAAAATTAATTAACCGGCCTTAAAAAAAGGCTTTATTTATTATTTTGCAACCTCGGCTTGTCAGAGATTAGTGATCTACTCAGTAATCACTCACCTGTTTCGAATATATTCAGTTTTTAATTTCAGTTTCTTGTTTCTTTTATCCTATGGATCGAAGTTGCTACAAAAGAAAAAAACACCAATTTAGTGAAAATAAGGTACTGATAAGAGTGCAGAGAACAAACGTAAACAGAATAATTTTAAAAACCTTTCTAAAACGGTATTTAAAGAAAACTTTCAAACAAACCGACGTATTATTATTAGACAAATAAGGAATAGTTATATTTTATTCAAAGTCAAAAGCTCTTTATTTAAGTTTGCACTAACAATTCTTTAGGAATAAAACACATAAGTTCTAAAGAAGTTGTCTGCGCAAAATATTATACAATTTTAGGAATAATTTCACATTTCACACAAAAACATTTATTTTAACCGTCAAATCTCTAATCAAAAGAAATACCCTAGAGTACAAAATTTAAAAACTAGATAAATGATTTGATCGATTATCACTCGTTTATGTTATTATATTCCTAACAATATCCAAATTATCTGTAATGTTAATGTTACGTGTTATTGATGTACAATTATCTATAAAAAATTAATAAACGCCTGTTATTAATACTACGTCCGATATTTTTTTCAGTGTAATAAAACGCCATAAACTAAAAAGGCCTCTCCTTTTCGTCTAAACCTACATATATACTACCAAAAGTTCATAAAAATTAAAATCGAACAACAACTATTTAAAAGACTGTACGGCCCGGTTGTTCAATGGCGGTTCAAAGCCAGTTTAGTCTTTGAACCTGGTTTAAGGAAAATTGTGAGTTGTTCAATGTTGGCTCAGAACTTAAACGGAATTTTTCCGTGCTCTTGAACCTGGTTCACTTGAACACTCATTTTTGAGGGTTCAAGCGGAATTTCAGTATAAAAAAAAGTTTTTTTTGTTTAAAAAGGAGAAATATAAACAAAAAAATGTTTTTATAGCTTAAAAGGGCCTTTTGAAAATAAAAAGTATAATTTAGCTGAAATTGACATTTTGTTTGAGATTTGTGCCAATCCAAACTGCTGGTTGAGGTGAATTTTTAACTTTTATGAAATGGACCAACTAATATATGTTGAAGACTCTGTGGAGATTATTTTAGTGATTCAGGGAGATATTACAAGGCGAAGCCAGATTATTTTTTATGGAAGATAGTGATAGTGACGCTTTACGAGAGAGGGGGTGAGGTTTCTCGTTGGCGAAATTGGAGAAAGAATCCAACACCAAACTCAGCAGTAAGTATTCCAATAGACAGTAAATAAGGTTACGTCGTTTTTTGAAATAGGTCGTAAGCTTCATAACCAGTAAGCTTCATATTCAGTAAGCCCTTGAGTATAAGCCCGTCTCTCAATTTTGTGTAACCTTTTCTGAAACTTGTATGAATTAATTTATGTTTAGTTTTTCGTTTAATGACCGTTGGAGGTTTTTAGACCAGTATAAATTTACAGAGTGTTGGTCAAATGCTTTTTATTGTAAAACTCTTTTACAAAAAGGCCGAGCTTTCGCATTGTTTTGTTGCTTCTTAATTTTCAACAACAATAAAATTCTCACTTTGGAATTATTAAATGGGATGAAAAAACTTGCATACAATTCTTAACCTTTCATTTATCACATATATGGCTCAGGACATGTGAAAAGTTAATGCTACAAAAGCCTGTGCAATTTTTTTTTCTTTCTGAAATCGTGCTTTAGACACCAACAGAGATGGTGCTTTTAAAACTCAGGTATTGTGCTACAGAACATTTTTTAATCACAAATGGTAATTCTATAGGCGTATACCAAAGTACCAGCCAGCAGAGTAGTGTCCAGTAGTCCAGCTAGAACCGAAGAAGAGCGACCGCAAACTTAAAAGAGTCAACTGCTCTTTTAAACAATACAAAATAAAACAAAATATTAAGGATTATGTTGTCTTCTACCCAAAATATTATAGTTGACCAGTTTATTATTGCTTTCAATAAAGTAGGTCGACAGTTAAACTTCAGTCAACTGAACTGAGTTCAAATTTTAATTGAACAACCGGAAACTGAAGCTGAACCAGGTTCATCCTTGAACCAAGTTCACTTGAACAACCGGGCCTACAACTTTTATTTTTACACGAAAAGTTGATTGTCTCGACAAGATCTATGCTTAGGTAACATATACGTACACATATAGTGATTTGCTATTCAATATCCGAATAAATTTTGTCCCAATGATTATAAAAATACAGAACTTTATTTTTGGACCCGATCCATAATCTGATTTTAAAAATTTTGAGAGAAAATATTACATTTATGCATAGGGAAATTTAATGACAAATAGGGTAAAATGGTAAAATTGGGAAAAATTAAGTTATAATTTATCTAAAACTCAAGAAATTTTATATTTTCTTTAAAAATAATTTTCTCTTTACTTGTAACATAATAGTAGTTTTAACAACTAGTGGCTAAAATAGTGCTTTTTTTACAAGCGTTCATTTAAATAACGAGCGCAGCAAGGTATTTAAAAACGCGAGTAAAAAAAAGCACAGTTTAGCCGCGAGTTGTTAACACTATAATATTTTTAATACCTTTATCAAGAAATCCCAGAAAAACAGAAAAATACTTTAAAAATCTCGAACAAAGAGCACTTCTCGTAACACTCCATCTTTACACTATAAATCAAGGCGGCTGGTAAATGAAATAACAATCGTTTCCATAGCGATTTGCTATTTTACTCGGTGACGTTCATTGTTGCGACATTTTGATCTTTTTTTCGTAAAAACTTGGTGAAAATAATTTTTAGTCAAGAATAATTAGATTTTTTCAATACTCTTTAATTTTGGGTAAAAAAACGAACAGAAATCTTTTTTTGCACCCATGATCAAAAAAAGTTTTTTTGCATCGGTAACCAAAAAAGCCATGCTTTAGTTATCTGCAGACAGTTACTAAAATCATTTAATACATCATTTTAGCAACAATTTAGTTTAATTTAGATAATTTTTTGTCAACATTATTTTTTAAAAATTTGTACAAAAAGCAATTTTGGAATTATTTTTTTTATTTTTCAACAAACGACATTGGAAAACCATTTATTTTTTCCCGGTTCCTGGACGATATATTTTTGTTTAAAAGTATACTCTCCTCTGCCAGCTTTCTTTGTCTTACTCATGCAAAATTTCGCTTGCAATGGTTTTTTTGGCACAACATTTTTCTATCTATCGGCAGCTAACCCAACCCAGTTTTTTAAAAATAAAAAAGGTATAAAATTTTTGAGGAATGTTCTGCTTAAACTGCAAAACATTTTTACAATTTTAGTTTAATGTTAAAACAGTTTTGTCAGGAGTTCAAACGTAAAAAAAACTTTTATTAAAAATTTTCGCGCGCGCATTTATTACATCATTTTAGCAACAATTTAGTTTAATTTAGATAATTTTTTGTCAACATTATTTTTAAAAAATTTGTATAAAAAGCAATTTTGGAATAATTTTTTCAAAATTTTTGCCTGCGATGCATTTATTATTAATCGAACCCAACACCTACAACAAACCCTCCCTTTTCCCCTTGAAATCCACCGTATCCGCCTGCAAGAAACTTAAAAAATATTCAATCAATTTTTTTTTATAACTTATTCATACGAACCCCCCTTGCATCGCTGGCGGTACGCTACTGCAACTGAATAACCGAGTCAATCAAATGTTTTGCTGGTGTCTTGACAAAGAAAAATAGACATTGTTAAAAGTCAAAAAATATATTTTTAAAATTATTTTATTTCAAATACAATTTGGTGTGGAATTTTCTTACTGAATACTGCGGGAGGTTAAATTGAATCTTGAAATTTTTGTCTTGCTCGTGAATATTTTAAGAAAATTATCCCTCAGCTTCGGGCTGGTTAAAATTTCAGAAAATAATTTAACCTCTTGTTGTATTACCAGTGATAACCTGTCAGTGGTTGTTGTAATACGAGTTAAATTAATAAGAAATAAAAAACAATAGTGTTTAAAACTCGCGGGTCCTCTATTAACCTAGCGACCCCCCCCTCAAGAAAATCAAAATTTAGTCACAACATAATTATGTGCTAATTTCTTATATGATCAGAAAATTTTGTACCTGTCTGGTTTCTGAAAAAAATCGAAAAAGAAAGTGGGTTAGCTAGGTTTATATTAACTTAGCAACCCCACCACGAAATTTCGCGCCAAACTAAAAATTAATTGGTTTTAAAATTATGTGATATTTATGTGCTACACGAATATAGGAAAAAAACAAAAAAATCGAATTTTTCATTTTAAATTATGTTTTCTTTTTTAAAAAGGGTGGGGCTAGGTTAACATTAACAACGACCCCACTAAAAAACTGCACTGAAAACAAAAAATTCGGATTTTTCTTGTACAGGGTGTCCCAAATTGGGTACTTTTGGGAGGTTTAAGGTACTTCCAGGCGAGATAGAATAAATCTGTCCCCCACTTGCGGGGCTCGATTTTCAAGAGAAGTTCGACGGTGAAAATCGTATTTTGATATGTAAAGCCGTTTACAAGCTACGGGGGGCGGGGGTTGAAAAGTTTGCATTTTGGAAGAGGGTCTATAGCTTCGTTATTACCGAAAATTTAAGTGCTTTTTTGTAGACTTTTTGGCAAAGAATTTAACTATCTTTCCAGATTTTTGCGACCGTCTTTAGTTTTTAAGATATAAGCCAAAGTTAGTATTTTTCTTATGGAACATTCTTTTATTTAATTGTTGAATTTGTGATGAAATTTCCTTTTAATCAATATAGCGTATGTGATAGTTTGGTAGAACAGTTTTTGAGATATTTAATATTCTACAATGCCATGGCATAGTCGAACCATTCTGACAATGACTTATTGCATTGCTGCCATGGCTTAGAGTAAAAAGTATGTTTTCATATCGTACTCAATACGTATCGAAAATCAAGCATCATGTTCTTTCATTTGTCAGAACAAAGAACATACCAACTAACAAAAATGGTGCAATGATTTATTTCACCTTCGATCTTTTCTTGAAACTCGAGCCTCGCAAGTGGGAGTCAGTTTTGTTCTCTCGCTTGGAAGTACCTTAAACCCACCAAAAGTGCTCAATTTGGGAAACCCTGTACATATTCATGGAGCACATAATTTTGGAATCATAAATTGTCACTTTGGAATCGCACTTCCGATTGGATAATAATTTGATATCCTTTTTATCGATTTTCTCGGAAACCAGACGAGTACAAACTTTTCTGATCGTAGCACATAACATGCAGATAATAATAATACTACCCAACCCAACCCACCCTTTTTTCAAAGCAAAAATATAAAAATAATTTAAAATGAAAAATTCGATTTTTTCCTTATATATTCGTGGAGCACATAATTAGCACATAATTTTAAAACCAAAAATTTTTAGTTTGACGCCATCTTTCCTGGTGGGGTTGCTAAGTTAATTATAATCTAGCTACCCCATTTTCTTGTTTGATTTTCTCAGAAACCAGAGGAGCACAAAATTTTTTGATTGGGGACGAAATTAGCACATAATTAGCTCACAATTATGGCATAACTAAATTTTGATTTTCTTGGGGTGCGGTCGCTAGGTACTCGTGGTACTCGTTAAATCAAGGGCAACGCTCGTCAAAAACACCGATGCTGCGGCCGAGGCCGTCATACCGTTGCTGCGAAAGCGCTCAACAGTTTTATTTACAACAAACCACAAAAAATGAGGTTAGAAAAATATAAACAGTAATCACGTGACCGTTGAATTTTAATACATTCATTATTTCCTTCTTCCTAGGAAAATTTACTTTACACGAGTATTCAAGTTATTACCCAGTGTGCATGGTTACTAAACGTTATTTATTTTTTATTACGTTTGCCCCATCTAACTGTATATAGATAGGTACCCAATTTCGTTTACGTGTAGACGGTTTTATAAATAGTGGCAAGGCGAAAATTACTTAGTTTAATTTACATACTTGGTATACAATGAAAATATGTTATACACTCCGTTCTCATGCATTTTAGTCATAAAACTTAGATAAGCAAAGTTTCCATCAGATATCTTACGCTTACTTACTTACAAATATATTATGCAACAAAAAGGCTTTATCATAAAAACACAGTTTATTTTTAAACAAAGAAATTCTGCCCACTTTGACGTTTCATTAATTATTATCTGATGTGTTAATTAAATTCTTTAAAATTTCTTAATTTCCTCCTTATTTTGAGTTTCTTAGTGTTATTTTCATAGAAAGTTTTTGACTCATTTATTATTTATTTATTAAATTTTGACTTTAGTTAAAATCACTTTTAAAAGCTTTCTTTGGTGGTCATTTAAAGTTTCAGCAACAAATGCCTAGTGTGTTCCAACAAAATGAACGAGGGGGACATTTTTTGACTAGCTTAAAATTCTTGTCGCACGCACCCTCTTCAAGGGGTAAACTTTACCCCTATATTTTCAATAGGAAAAGTGGCTCGAGTGATACCTTGTTTTGACCCTTACAAATGAAAATGAAATTTACCTGTATTTGAGCTCATTTTCAAAGTGAATATCTCAAAAACGAATCGATAGACTTTAGAAAAGGTTGTAACGACATTCAAAACAAGGTATCACTCGTCCCACTTTCCCTATTTAACATATAGGGTTAAAGTTTGCCGCTCGAAAGGGGGTTTGTGCTTAAAACATTTCAAGATACGTGAAAACGCCTTTGTTTCGCTGTCGTACGGACACTATGTATTGTTTTAAATTCAAAATTTAACTTGATATGTGGTCCTTTGCCGTCTGGATTATTTGGGTGTAGGTTTTCCAGCCCTTCCTAAACAAACACATTTTTTCGCACCTTTTTTTGCAAGTAAACTTCGTAAAATCTTAGTAAACCACACAAAATACGCCGTGAAATTAAACAGATACACCGCTGAAAAAGACTCGAACAGGTTTCCTACAGGGTATGCCGCACGCAGCTAGAGTTAAGTCGGTCGTATCTCCTTCGCACTTACGTGGTGTTAAAATTTCTCATATTTCTGTCTTCTGATTTATATTCGCAGGGATGAAAGCGGGTTAGAATCATTTTTCTGCTGACTTACTGACCAAAATGAAAACAACAATACTGACCAGAAAAATTAGGTGTAAATAATTCCTTCAAACTTCGCTGTTTTTAATATATATAGTATACAACATTTAAAGACTAAGAAAGTCTTATTTTTTTGATTTCTTACAAAGGATACTACTAAGAAGTAAAATTTTTCGTTTTTAATAATTTTTTAACTTCATACGTCGTTGGAAAAATATTTAAGAAAATGAGAGTTGGGTCAGCTATAAAGAGGCCTGTACTTACTTTTTCTAACCGCGTATTTTTGTCAGTTTTGCATCGAGAACATTTTATTCAATTTTACAAGTATACTTATAAAAAAAACACAAGAATAGACAGTGTGACGCAATGCCCAACGGAATTTTGTTCAAGGGCCCCAAGAAAAATTGGTTCTAAGAAAGATTGTTAGTAATTTTAGCAATCTTAAAATATAACGGAAGAACAAAAGAATATTTCGCCTTTTTGCAAGAACTCTAGTGCTACAGGAATGCTGCAACAATCGAGAACATTATTTTTTTTATCTCAGTATATCTTCATTATCAATTAATTACTCGACATAAAAGATATTAGTGAGAACTATATTTAATAGAAATACTAGGGAATCCTGCAAAAACTATTTTATTAAAAATAATATCTTAACAGTCTACGGTATATATATATATATATATATATATACATAAAGCAGTAAAATATGCTAGGTCAAAAATAAATAACTCTATCTCAATCAAAAATAAATAACTCTATCTCAGTTTACAAAAATCTCTGATATTCACGAGCACAATACTGGTCAATAATGGTCAACTTTTGCGCTTGCCAAAACATAATATTACAATAACTTAACAAATTAGTTAAAATCTATAGTTAGGGATAGTATGTTTTATTGAGAAATTAAGAAATATTTAGTGGGGAAAGCTTTTTATTCATACAATAAATACTTAAAACAATAGTGTTTTTTCCCTAATATTTTCGTTGTTCGTCACTTCTGCTTCTCTTGTATTTTTTCTATAATTACTGTGTTAGTGTATGTAATTTAAAAAAAAACTCTTGGTATATGTATTTAATTGTATGAAAATATAATTATGTTTCTTAAGCATGTAACTGTAAGTGCTGACTTTAAATGTGTATTTATCTATTTATTCATATACAATTATGACAGGGGTACAGAATAAATTTAATTGAATTGAATTGAATTATTTTGGTTTTTTAGTAAAACTACTGACTTTACTGACCAATTTACCCAAATACTGAATAAATACTGACCAACGCGACTTTTACATACATATATACTGACCTAGCTTCCATCCCTGATGTTCGTCAACAAGAAAATACGTTATACAGATAAAATCAATTTCATATTGTCATAACTTTTTTGAAAACCTTCAGTCCCTAAGCTTGCTTAGATACCTCAATATATAAACTCGAAACGCGAAAAAATTTAGACCCAATTTTACAAATAAAATTTAAAAGTCAAACCACGGATGTCGGGTGGTTTAAACTTCAGTTTAACGTAAAGCCAAAGAATCCAACCTTAAAAAACAATAACTGTAAGAATTTATTGAAATCGCTATAATCGATGATTTAGAATACATTTTCGATTAATTTAAGGAAGATAATGAGAAAACTATTGACATTAACGAAGTCCTAAGAAGACCAAAAAGTATTCGTCCCCCAACGAATCATGGTGTAGATTTTAAAAAGATATTTAGAATATTCAAAAAGCCAAGCCCAATTGTGCATGAGGAAATACGACAAGAGTAGGAACAGGAAATAGACCAAATAGTATGATAAAGACATCATGCTTAAATTTAAAATAAAATATATTAATTTATTGTCACCAAAAAAAAGTTAGGTTTTAAACGGCTCTTCTTTTTTTCTTTGTTCCTGGTCGTGGTTTAACTGTTTTACCTTTGGTTTAATTTGGAGTTTTACTCTTGATTGTTGGTGCGTTCTTTTATCTGATCGATGAGCACCGTGCGCTCCAAAATGGCAAATTCCCGTTCTTTTATTAAAAATCGAGCAAACCGTGCGCACTTTTTCGCGTTCGTTTTTAGACCGAGCGAGCGAAAAGAGCTTGATGCTTTTTGAGCGAGTATATCGAGGTCTGTCAAACTGCAAAAATTCTAACCTAGAAATTTTGTTTATTTACCGACTAGAGCCGAGTTTATTTTTTTTAACGTTTGATTAGTTTCTACAATGCCATTCGTTCAAATTTTCGACGAAGAAAATGTTTTATACATCAACATAAGCGTAAGCGCCGAACAATATTACAAGATTATTGTGCAACAAGGTAAGTAAAATTATTTTTGGCTCATTGATGTGACAAAGACAGTCTTCATGATGGAAAACGCTAGCGCCTGCGAGCGAAAAATGAAAACACAAACTTTCCAAAAACAAATTTGAAGGTTAGGTTAAATAAAAAAAATCTGTGTGGGAAAAAGGCGTTCGTTTTTTATTTATAGCACCGTGAGCTCTACACACGCTCGATCAAGCTCTACGCTGTGCACGCTCCGCTTTCTGACCAAAGAAACGAACGCACCATGTATAATTCAACCTAAATATAAAAGACCTTTTTCTGTCCCATCTTAGGTTCTATACTGCCCTGCTAAGCTAAACCACCGTGTCTGACTTTCAACCAAAGTCGAGTTTAAACGATGTCAAATACAGGGGTTTAGCTTAGCAGGGCAGTATACAAAATTAAGTGAACGTTGATATTTAGAAATTTATCATTATTGCCAATCGCAAATTTGAAAATGCTCAATAATGTGAAATCTAATTAGTAATAATTTTATAATCATTGTTTTTGTTTATTCATGAATATATAAACGAAGCCGTTTTTCAGGGAGTTTCTTTAATCAAGCGGACCCAATTCATATTTCGTTTTGTCGCTAATTGGTATAATATTACCCACGCTCTTATTTTTTCTTTTCCGTACTAATTATGTTCGATCAACTTAGATCGTAACATTAAACATCGGTGCCACAATACACATGAAATTAATTTTGGCAACACTGGGCATTGATCCTAGAATGGATGGAAGTCAGATGAAACAAAAGAAAAAAACAATTGGGATAATTTTGTCGATTTTTTATAAGAACCTTGTCTCTGCTTCATAAATACCCCCTCAAAGATTTTTTTTGTTCTGGTCTAGCCCAAATCCACCGAAGCCTCGTAGTAGCAGTAATTTGGTGCCTCCACTGCCAGCGCATTTCACAGTTCCTACTTCCCATATCTGACGTCACCCGACAACGTAATTCACAGTTCTGACGTCACAATCGCGCTTTTGACCTCATAAGTATAAAATAATTCCTTCCTTTACGAAACTAAGATTCCAGCGTCAGTTACATAATGTCGAGGATATACTTACTCATGAAACCGTTTCATGTCCCAAATACGTGTAATGAACAGCTCCCATTTCCAAAATCCCTCTATTGAAAATAACAATTTATTTCTTACCTTGTTTTGATACATTTCTTTTTCACATGCACAATACCAGGTAAATATATTCTGGATAATATCTATAAAATCTACAATCAAGTTCTTCAACGATGGTAAATATTAAATGAAATAGATAACGGAAAACGTAATAACTGAGAAATTTCATACTTGTGTGGTCAAAAACGCAATTGTGACGCACACAAAAATTTCCGCTTGTGACGTCAGAGGTGCGAAATAAAAAGTGAGAAGTGAGCTGGCGGATAGGGGCGACCGTAGTCTTCTGTACTCCAGATAGTGGAGTAACGTCGTAGGGATTTTCAAAAGAAAACTGTAACAAGGGTATACGTTTTTATATTTACTACCTAACACCACAAGCTGAATTTACAGTCGAGGAGTCTCCATTTTCCCAGCCCAGAAACCAAGATGGCGGCTGTCAAAGTTATGTTTTGTACGTTTTAAAAAAAAAATCAACGAAAAATTAGCAGTCTTATAGTAAGGAGGTCCCAATGCTTTTGCTTTAAAAAAAAAGTTGACATATGTCACTTATTTAAGCAGATACCATTAGCATCGAGTTCGTCTCTGCTCAAATTTTCAAAAAATTTTTATTTGACATTTGGTATTCAAAATAATGACGTCCAAACTCTCGATAAGTTATTTTTCCTTCCTTATGCACAGAAAAATAATGTTGTTTTTTATTCCAATCGCCACGATCTTGATTTGTGAATAACATCAAATAAGCATCCTCGATTCGGTACAAATTGATACATTGTATGAGATTATTTTTTATCGAGATTTTGGCTGCTATTTTGAATACGAAATACATATATCAAATCAAATTTTTTTAAAAAACTGTAGCAGACGAACTGAAGTCAATGGTATCCGCTAAAAAAAATTCCTAAAAGTTCTAAAACGTTGTTAGGTTAATAAGGTCTCTTATATACTTGACATATCAAGCGCCATCTTTGTAACCGCTTATGAACCTTGACTTTTTTTATTGTGAGATCAAAGAGCTGGTAAGTACCCTTAATATGAGATATTAAAAAAATCATTACTAGAAAATTAAAAAAAAAATCAAAGAAAAAGGAAATTTTTGAAATCTGGCCGCCATTTTGTTTTCAAGTGACATGTCATTTTTTTTTATTTTTGTATTAAGTGGAACCTCCTTTCGGCGAATTTTGACTTCATTTTTTTCTCACTTTGACCGACGCCACCCTGGTTTCTAGGGTCGGAAAATGGGAGATCCTCGACGGGAAATTTAGCTTTTGGTATTAGCTATTAATATGTCAAATATCACAAAAATATACCCTTTTTGCAGTTTCTTTTTACGAATTTGCTCCACTAAGAGCGTCACATTTGAATATGGCGACTGACAGAAACTAAATGGGGCTGTCACTGTCAGTGTCAAAAAACTGAAAAACATGAAGTGTAGACCTGTTTCTGTGTCCTTATCGCACCGCCCAAATCTTAGGTCTTTGTCTTTATTGTAGTCTTCGTTTTGTTTAGGTGGTCCCTTATACACCAGTGATCAGTAAGAAGCCCCAGTGTTATTTGTAATTGATTCCTATTTAGTTTGTCGGTTACGTTTTTGAATGGCCCTCTTTTCCAGTCTCTCATTTCTTGGCTGTATTTTTAGGCACTCAGAGTTATGGTTCTGCATAGGCTAATAAGAGGAGAATCAATCAGCGATGCCTTAAGGTCCTGGAACCCACGACAGGGTTACCCTGTAATTTGAAGTCAGTTTTATTAGTTCTTCGCTGCATTCCTAGTCTAGATATCATTTTTAGACTTTAACAGTGGTATTTACTAAAAGGGTTTGGCCTATTTTAGACAGGTCCTGAGTTTAAGTGAAATTGATGGTTTTAAGCATTTATATCAAGTTCTTTGAGTTTTGGACATAGTTTGATTTATAAGAATATTAATTATTTTTTTCAGTGAAGAATCATCTTAACACAAACTTTTGTTGGATTTAAGAAGAAAATTTCAATTTAAAAGAAGTTCCTTTTAAACCCTGGGGTGGGGGGGGGGATCTAAATGGTAAACACTCTATTGAGCAAATTAAAATTGACGTTATGGTCGCGATTCTTCAGAAACGACAGAAACTCTTACCCGTCACAATTCTGGAAAGTGGCGATTTTTGATTATTGCCTCATTTAAAATAAAAACACAACTTTCTTAATATTAAATCCTAAAGTTGTAAGAGAAACTACGTAATTTTTTCATGTTATTTTGTAAATTTAATACTTTAAAGATATTCTGCAGGACTAGTTTTACGGCAAAGCTAAATTGCTACTACGCGTACCAATAAACGTCAAAAAATGTCGAAAATTCTCACCATGTAAAAGGAAAGACAGAATTTCTGTGACTTTTCTGAACAGTGGCAGCGACATATTCCATGGCTGGTGGTTTCGTATGTTAAAAGTTTTAAAGGTTTGTTTACACACAAAAATAAGCCTAATAACATACATTTTTAAATAAAAAAAGGAGATTGTCACAAAAACTGTCTACAAAAATTAAAATTGACATTTTTTATTTACTGGAACAGCATTAACAAACTAAATTTTAACAACTATAAGCAAATTACTCCTGAAAAAAAAGCAGTTAGTGTAAACTTGTGTTTAAAAATCGTCAGATTTTTTGTAAAGGTGAGATTTTCTGACAGTTTTTGAAGAATCGCGACCACGTCTGTGTCTTATAAAAACTTAACCTTGTTTATTGATTTTCGCGATTAATACTCACTGTCACAAAACCATTTCGATATGTAATCATAAAATAAGGATTAGATTAACTTTGTATGTATTTAAAAGGGGTTTTTTAATCTATCGAAAGTATGAAAAAACTTTACAAACACAAAGCCATCGCAATCGCAAACCACAAATCAAAATATTTCATGAAAGGAGATCATGTAAATAAATGCGGCTAAAAACAGACCGGAATCCAACGATCATTCACTGATGCGTTCACAAAATATTCATGTCGCCTCAACCAACCGGACGGTGCCCGGTTCTCTGGTAGAACATGAGAAAATAGCCATTTGCGAAGTACCGATGAAAACTGCAGCTTTGAGACTTTTGAGTGTAATCTTTTAGTGGAAAGTTTTGTTTGATGATTAAGCTTTTAGATAAACTCAATGTTTTAATTTCAGTTTGTAAATAAATGAATGGGTACAGTTGTTTTGGATTTTTTTCATTGGAAACTGTTTTCGTGCGTAATCAGTGACCTTCACTTAGGTTTGTTTTGCCTCGTAGTGCCCTCAGAAATATATTTTTTGTGCTGAAAACGGGATCAAAATATGGCGTTTTTCTGAACAAAATCGGAAGTGTTTTATTGAATAATGAACAACTTGGGATATTAAATAAGGTAAATTAATTCTTTTAAAAACGGTTACTTAGGGAAATTATAAACGAACTTTTTACCAATCGCCACAAAACACCCCCAGAGGTGGTCTAAAAAAAAATCACCAACTTTATAACCTCAAACACAGATAATGAAGCTATTATGTGCCAAATTTTTGGCGTATTCACCATTTGCCATTTTGAAACCTGTCAAAAAAAATTAGATTTAGGGCATTTTCTCCTAAAATATGGTATATTTTAAGAAAAAAAGCAGTTCTTCAGCGATATTTTGCAATAACAATACAAAATAATCAAACACTTTGTGTCTTTTATGTATGTGTAAGTGTTTTTTGAAAATTGGTTTTAAAATTTAGTACCCGCCACAGGTATAAATATTTAGACCTGTGTGGGGTTCTATTTTAGATCTTAGTAAATTCCACTGTAAGGCTTTTAGTGCTGCCTGACTATCTGAGTATATTTTGATCCCCGGTTTTAATGCTCTTGTGTGGTTTTCCCTTGCGCATTTAAGTATTACGTGGACTTCTGCCTGAAATACAGATGCGTGTTTCCCAAAGATTTTTTATTCTGTTTACAGTAAATGCCAGCACCGGTTCCTTCCCTTGTTTTTAGTTTTTCCGGGAGAAAAAGGCGTAGGTAAAATAAAAAAAAATTAAAGTAATTTTGCAAATTGTCACCCGTTCCGCTTATTCTTGCTCATCTTTAGAAACGTGTCTAGTGGAAAAAGCCGATAGACATTTCCGCAAATATGAATCTTTAATAACCACATTCATGAATTAGGTACTAAAATAGTAAATTGCTAATTACTTGACTATTATCGAAACTTAAGGTTAACTAGTCATAGCCTGACACTGGAAGGAGGTCATTAAAAACCGTGTGAATGGAAGCTTTGTCTTATGGCGATGGCGGTTCTTTACATTCATCAGGAATGAAAATTTGATACAAAATTGGCACACGTAAGATTGGTGTTGGGATTCGGTGAATCGCTTTTGTACTTACGTATGTTGTAGATGAGATTCTCATGTGCAATGCACGAGCTCTGCAATTTCCATTAAATGTTTGAAATTTCACAAACTTTTACTATCACAATTAAGCAATATATCAAGGCATTTTATTTTTTTTTCAATTTTGTCACACTAATCGAAAAACTAACTGCATCGGAAATAGAATTAGGGGCCTTAAAACTCACCCTAACAATTTACAAAAATTCAAATTACCTGAAATACCTATTGCTTAATTTCGATAACAAACCATCATCAAATTCATAACTTTGAAAGGAAAATGTTAGCTACACAAATTGTCTGCCAGTCGTTGTTTATCCTCTTGGGGAATTAAAAATACAAAATAAAACTGACAGACGCACAAAAAATTTTTAGGACAAGTATCAAATTACACCCTTTTTGAAGGTCCAAGTATCCTCTGTCTAATGTTTATTATCTAATAGGCAGACGCTTACTTACTTTAATGGACCAAAATGTCAAGGGAGGTAAAAGCTATAAAAACGCATTTGCGATGGGTAAAAAAAAACGTTTTTATGAATTTCAGGTCCTGCAGCGATCTATCACGCAAATATTATGAAAATATGCATTCGAATTTTTTTTTATGAATAAAATATGAAAAATTTGTCTTTTTTATGAAAAAAATATGCAACTTCCAGCAAGCGCGAATTATTTTTTTTTTTTTAATTATTAATAAAAAAACTTTGTAATTTTTCTAGAGATGTTACAATAAAACTGCTTTTCTTGGATGGTGAAGGGTAAGTACCGTATAAATAAAACAATTAATATTTTCTCTCCTACTTTCTAAAACTTCGTTTGACAGCCTATAAAAACCTTAGTTTATTGGCGCTAAAGTTTTTGACAACACACCTATATGTCTAAATACACCCTACCCAGGAACTCTTAATACACTTTGAAAAAGCCTGGATGCACCCTGAAAAAGCCCGGATATACTCGGAAGTCTGGATACACCCGGAAAAATCTGGATACACCTTGAAAAAGTCTGGCTGTTCCATGAAATAGTCCGGATTCACCCTGGAAAAGTCGGATACACCCAGAAAGTCTGAATACACCCTGAATAAGCCTGGATACACTATAAAAAAGCCAGGATACACCTCGGAAGTCTGGGTATACCCTGTAAAAGTCTGAATAATCTCTAAGAAGACCTGGATGCACCCTGGAAAAATACTGATGAACTCTGAAGTCTGGATACACCTTGGAAAAGTCTGGATCAACCATGAAATCGTCCAGATTTACCCTGGAAAAGTTGGATACACCCTGGAAAAGTCTGGATACAACCGGGAACTCTGGATACAACCTGGAAAGCGCTGGATACACCCTGGAAAGCTCAGGATACACCCTGAAAAAGCCTGGATACACCCTGGAAGTCTAGATATACCGCGGAAAAGTCTGGATACAATCAGGAGGTCTGAATTCACCCTGGAAAAGTATGGATGCCCCTTGGAAAAGTATGGATGCCCCCTGAAAAATCCCGGATACACCCCGGAAAAGCCTGAATAAAACCAGGAAAGTCTAAATATACCCTGGAAATGTCTGTATACCCCTTGGTAAATACTGGATACATCCTGGAAAAGTCTGCATACACCCTAGAAAAGTATGCATACAAACTGGAAGTCCAGATATACACCGGAAGCCAGATTTCTTTGGGTAGACAATTACAACATATTTTTGGATTTAATTTTATACATATTCCGAAAAGTTTTGGAATTTGACGATTATAGTCAGATATTTAAAATGAAAACCTGTAAATAAATACATAATTCATTTAAGGACCTATGTGTTTTTATTACTTTCTTGATCAAGGGAAGTGTTACTTTAACACATATATTAATTATTAACAAAATAAATATAAGGCACTTAAGTTTCACTAAAAAAGTATAAGGTATCTTTAACAAAAAAATATCTACGAAGCAAAAGTAAAACAGTCAAGGAGTAGAAATATAAAAAATAGTCAAGGCCACAGGCCAGAATCCCAAAACTAGGGCGACTTAAAAATTTGAAGACCAAAAAGAAGTGAAACCTAATTTATGAATAAATAATGGATTTTTTCCAATTTTTGTCAAAAATATGAACAATTAATGAAGCAAGTAAAAAATATGAAAAAATTATGAAAATATGTGTCGAATATGAGCCCTGTAATTTAATATCCCGAGAAAAAAAAACACTTAGAAAATTACCAGGATATGTTCCTGTTCTGTACCTTTAATGCTAGAAGAAAAAGTTAAAAGAGCTCTTGTAGTGTGTTCCAAAATCTTTTCGAGGAGCAATTGCAAAGGATAAGTGACGGCCATTCTAACATCATTCTTTCTTTTTGTATACTTATTATCTGACGGGGGTGGAGAAGGGTAAAGAGTGCTTGATGGTTGGTTGGTCAGGCCAACTTAACACAATAATTTTAATAACATTTCCGAAACACACGACGCGCGACGTTGCAAAAATGTCATAAATAGCGCCGATTTTATTTCTGTATATTATTGAATAATACCAACAATATAATTTAAATTTGTACTTTTTAATTTTAGGAAAACAAACAATTGACATAAGTTAACACTTTCCATTTCTATTTTATCATTTTCTTTGGTATTATGAAAGCACTGATTTAAATCCCTAAAAAACGCGGAAAGGCGTTAATCATAATAAATTGCACAGGATGTGTTAAAGTAAAATCAATGACTAAAACATTTTTATGTAACAAGTTAGAAGAAATTTGAAAACTTTCAATTAAGTGTGTGACAAATGCAAAAACATCCAAAAGGATTAACTTTTTTCACACAATATTTAGATTGGCGCTATGATTAGTTCTATATCCTTAATAACACTAATTCATCATGTTAATTAGTAAAAGTAAAATATGAGAAATATTTTTTAATTTTAAGTTCTAAGTATGTTTGTCTTTTTGTATGGTGTCAAATGAAAGCTAATTTAATAACCTAAATTAAACATAGCCTTGAAAAACCTTCTCCTATTGGTAGTCGTAAAAATGTCAAGTTAGGGATTTGATCAGAAGAACTGAAAAGAAAAAACTATTTAGTAGAAGGAAGGGGCGGCCTTGGAACCAGGCAAATAAACTCTGTGAGCCTTTTCAACCTCATCTCGAGCCATCCCTCACTCTTTCTGCAATACAGGTCTTGCTTGCATTGCTAGCTACCCGTTAAAGAAAGTGGTCTAAATGGTCAAGAAAATTGAATGCTAATGCTACCATTTCTATAAAAAAATTTATATTTTTCTATTTTTCCAGCATATTTTTTAAAATCTACGTGGTGCACTGCTAACTTTAGATGCAGTACAGTGGTTGGTGGTGTTTTTGATATTGGAATAAATTAGTACTATTTAGATGCTAATTAAATGCCAAGTACAAATTTTGTTTTCTTGTACTTTCCGAGATATAGCCTGCACTGTGAGCTACTCCTTAAAGATATACAGAAAAAATAAAAAATATAGAATTTTTTTATGGAAATTGTGGCATTCAATTAGCATTTAACTTCATGAAAACTCAAATGTAAACTACATCCAAAGTTAGCAGTTGCCCATGTGGATTTAAAAAAAAAGAAAATATAGATTTTTTTATGGAAATGGTAGAATTCAATTAACCATTTAGACCAGCCTACTACTTTTCTGGATCATCCTAACATGGTGCACTGTTATCTTAATGGGTAGCTCGCAGTACATGCCATATTTTGGAAACTGCAAGAGCACAAAATTTGGTGACTTGGCATTTAATTAGCACTCATTTTTCCAATAATAAAATCTTTGCACTGCTGACTTTGTACTGCTAACTTTAGGGACGTTCTATAAGCTTTTCTTAGCTTTCTGCAGCAGGTGCATGGTGTATTCTCCGATACTGCGAACATTCTGACTTTGTACGTTATGGAATATTTTTCAAGATTTGTGTGGAAGTTTTCCCCCTCTCATGTTTTCAAGTCTTTTTTTCCTTGAAGGGGAAATGCTTTCCGTGCACCAGATGCACCAGTTACCTGACATACCCACTAAAGCCCTCTTCTCTGGTACGGTTATCCTGTTCCGTTTTGCATATTGTTCTCAGTTAACCGGCGGTTTTCTGTCGCTCTTTTATGTTCCTTCTCTAGCTCTTGCTTTTTTTATCTGTTCGATTTTGTTTTGTAACTTTTTCCATAAATATCTTTTTTTCTTTCCTTTCTAGAATTTTTGTCCTAAGCTCCGTTCTTTCTCTTTCAAAGCGTTCTCTGTCTGTCTGTTTTAAGGGCTTTGCTTTTCTTTCCCATGGATCTTGTGTTTGAAGCTCTGTGATTTTTTTTCTTTTTGTGATTTGTGATGTTTTCCTGTCTGGGATCATGACTTTTTCTTTTTATTTATCCAAGGTTCGAAGGTCTTCTTGACATTTATGACTGCAAGCATGTAAATAAATGAATAGGTAAGGACAAAAAATACTCCATTCTACAAAACACGTAAAATTTAGAGCATTCCTTTTTTCCGGACAGTCATACCATAGCGGAGTATTTTTGAAATGAGTAGCGAGACAGAAGACTCATCAGAATACTTTATAATGATCTTCTATCACTCATTTAAGAGCGGCTATTACAGGCACTCTACCGTGAAACCGTGCATAATGTTTATTTGAATAAACATTACATTATTTCCATTTTTACATTCATAGATATTTTATCGCTTTCACACGCTTGGATGTTGGCCGTTTGATAAAATCTGCCCCGTTCACTCTGTAGACCGTTAATTTATCGAGCTTGACTTGGATTTTTCGCAAAATTTCTTGTACTTAATTAGATTATGTATGGATGGATTAAAAAAAAAAACTCATGTTAGGTACCTATGTCATTACAAAACGTATGTCCGTCGAACACATCTTAAATACAAAAAAAAGAGTACGTGACAGAGTTGGATGACGCATAAAAATATGTCTTTTAGAAACTTTAACCTACAAATTAGATTTTATAACGATAAATGTTACTTAAGTGTCAATTTTAGAGTATGGAAGCTTGCTGCACGTACGTGTAGTACATACTGCTAGGTGTACCAGCCCTGAGACGAAAGTGAAGTTAATTTTCGATCCGCAATAAGGTTGGTGCTCATTTTGGCGTTTGATAATAACTTTAATTTTCTTTTTTAAACTGGTTTTTAGATCAGGACTGAGGGGCTTTTGACTGGCCAAAATTTGTACTATTTTTCTTTTTACCTAGTAAGACCAGGTATTCCTGAATATTACTTATGTATTCCCAGAGTATTACTGAAGTATTCCCAGACATTTCTAGATATATCTATTCCTCGACAAGTGTACAAGTATTCTCGTCAGTGAAAAGTCCCTCGGTTTTACCCCAAGATGCTTTTTTCTGGCCAAAATTTGTATAAGTAGTCCAATTTTCACGTACTTTTCCCAGGTATTCTCTCCCGTAAATGAAAGCGCCTTCATCAGGACAATGGTGAAATATGCGGCTTTTGGGTGCAAGAGTGACTGAAGAAAAAAATAAAATGTGTTTCAACAAAAAATGTTTGTATACATAAACATATCCAAATAAAAATACTGCTTTGTACAGTAGTTTTTTTCAGGCTTTAGGTCATTACATTAGAAATAACGCTTGGTTTTTACTTCCCTCGCTAAGCGATTTTTAGATGATTTAGGGAAGTAATGTTACTTTTGTCCCCAAAATTTTCTATTCAAATACAGCAATTTTTCAAACCTTTTAGTCTCATTTTAAAGATAAGCTTAAATCTAGGGTTCTCTAGTGGTACTTTTTACAATTTTTGTCTAGACTCACAGATATGAGCAAGCAAAATACGCCATGTTTGGATCCAAATTTCACAAAAAGGGAAGTCAAAATTCAAAAACTATTACCAGAGAACCCTAGACTTAAGCTGTATCTATAAAGAGGTCAGATGGAAGCTGGACCGCCTCACGCGAGGAGTCGTTGCGGCACCTACACTTTCCCGGAGAGGGAGGCGACCGCCAGATGCATCATCCAGCTGGACCACGGACGGACCTACAGCCTGACTGGGGACTAGCAGATCGCGTGATAACGGACGCCACCATCATCTGGGCGATCAATGAGTTCAGCCCCTATAAGTCACCTGGGCCAGACGGTATATTCCCGGCGCTGATGCAGAAAGGCCAAGAGATACTACTTCCGTACATGAGGAGTCTTCAGATCCCGCATTGCGCTAGGATACGTGCCGACAGCTTGAAGGAAGGCTGCCGTGGTCTTTATCCCAAAGGCAGGAAAGAAAGACTACACTGCAGCGAAATCCTTCAGACCCATAAATTTGACATCGTTTATGATGAATGCAATAGAAAAGATGGTGGACAGACACCTCCTAGGGGGAGTCCTTGCCAACAATCATTTCCATAAGAACCAGCACGCCTACATAGAGGGCAGGTCGACCGACACAGCCTTACACGCAGTAGTGCACAAGGCAGAGAAAGCACTTCAATTGAAAATGTACGCCCTCACGGTATTCTTTGACGTAGAGGGAGCTTTCGACAAGGCAAGGGTGCAGGTCATAACATCCGCCCTTCAAAATAAAGGTGCTGAACCCCTTATAATTGAATGGGTAAGATCTAAACTAAAAGAATGGAAGATACAGGCTAAACTAGGTGAATCACAGGTACAGGTCGAGTCGAGGTTATGGGAGGATGCCCACAAGGCAGCTGCCTGTCTCCACACCTATGGTGCCTAATTATGGATACCCTTCTGAAAAAGCTGACAAATGAAGGATTCGACGCCCAAACGTATGCAGATGACGGAGTTGTAGAGGTGATAGGTCGCTTCCTAGACACCGTCTGCAGCAGAATGCAACGAGCTGTACGAATCATAGAAAACTGGTGCCAACAGAATGGCCTCTCTGTTAATCCAGGAAAGACTTAAATGATCCTGTTCACCAAAAAGAGAAAAATGGAGGGATTCAGAGCACCCATAATATACGGGAAACCCCTGACTTTGGTCTGAGAGCTAAAGTACTTGGGGGGTCACCCTGGACAAGGGGCTCACCTGGACTACGCATATTGCCAAAAAGTCCAGGCAACAATGTGGCAACTGCGGCGGGTGGTAGGTCGGACCTGGGGTATTACACCCAAGAACCTCCACTGGATGTACACGGCAATACTAAGACCTAGGATCCAATATGAATCCATCATCTGGTGGTAGTGGAGAGGACCACCATATACCAAAAGCTCAGAAGCCTGCAAGGGCTCATGTACAGGGGAATTATCGGCGCCCTGAGGATGACACCCATCCAAGCCCTCGAGACCATTCTGGGACTGCCTCCGCTACCGAGTTGGATCAAGAAGGAATCGATGGCGATCCATTTGCGTCTGAGAGACTCTGGTCAGTGGAGAGGAAGAGAGAAAGCCGTTATACTTGCGTCCTTTGAGATCAAGGCAACCCGAATTCCCTGGAGATTCAATCAGAGGTACAAATTCGAAATTCCCGATAGGGAATTCTGGCAGAGTGAGAACCTCCACCAACAGTTCGAAAGGAACGCTGTGATATGCTACACCGATGGCTCCAAGCTATCGGAGACAACAGGGGCAGGGGTCTACGTGCAAGACCGAGAAGTTCAAATGAGAGACTCGCTCGGAGAGCAAGCTACGGTCTTCCAAGCCGAGGTATACGCCATTCTAATGGCGGCAACACCAGAAGAGGTTCGCAATGGTCTGGAGGAGCATGTGTACATATGCTCCGACAGGCAAGCGGCCCTTAAGGCACTTAGTACGCCAAAAATTGCCAATACTCTAGTGGAAGAGTTCGTCGAAGCACTGGAAGTCTTGATTCAAGACAAGAGAGTTACAGTAACGTGGTTACCGGGACACACGGGAAGGTCGGGCAACGAAAAGGCGGATGAACTCGCTCGGATCGAGGCCAACACTCAATACGTGGGGCCGGAACCACTCTTAGGTATAACAAGGAGACAGTTGCAAAGTCGACTCATTAAATGGGCTAACGATGCACTGGCAGACTCCTGGGAAAACGAAAGAGGATGCAGACAGTCCAAAGAATTCATCGATGGACCGGACGCGGCCAGACTCAAATGGCTCCTGGGAAGGACTCGAAAATATATTGGACTACTGACCGGCCACAACCGACTCAGTAAGCATCTGACTCGCATCGGGATCGGGAATGACTCTATCTTCCAGGCCTGCCTCAGGGCGGAGCAGACATCCTGTCACATCAATGCGGCGTGCAATACATACCTAAGGATGAGGCATCAGATACTTGGACAACCGAACCTAGATGCAGAGGACCTTCGAGCTCTCAAGTGGGCCAAAGTACTGGACTTCGTGAAGAGAATAGGAAGGCCCGAAGAGCCCACTAACGTACAAGCGGTACAGGTGGTGGATTAGGGGGCTGTGCTGGAGTAAGGTAAAAAGGGACCGATTGGGCCTACTTGCCAGGCCTTGGGCCGCCCCCTATTTACTATTACTACTACTACTAAGCTGTATCGTTAAAATAACACTCACATTTTTGAAAAATGTTTGTATTTGGATAGAAAAATGTGGGGCCAAAAATACTCTTGCAAGCCAAACTTTGCAGGACTAAGACAAGGGGAAAAACTGCCAGCGAAGACTATATTCTTAAGTTGTGTAAGTTTTACCCAATTTCGGGTCACCGCCACTTGGTGCTTATTTTGTTTTATTTGCATACCGATTAAGAGGTCCCGTGTTTTAAACTTTGAAAGAATTTCTATCAAAAACTCTCTGTAATATCGCGACTGCACAATACATCCCTCTCTTAAGGGGCGAGGAAAGTAAAAAAACGATAGCGTGATCAAAATTAATTCATCTAATCTAACCTAGAATCTTTCGCGGGGTTAAATTGCGTCCGTCCCATAATAAGCGTTTATTCGGTAAATTTGGACATTTGTTGAAGTTGAAAACTCGTAAAACTACAAGGCTAACGATCCCGTATTAGATGAAAGTATGCACGAAAACGCCAGACAGACAAGCACGCGTTGCGGCCGTAGAAATCCGAGAGGAATAGAATGATTTTCGACGAGTGCGTATCCAAATTTTACTATGAGTGCCGCCATTTTAATGAAACCTTTCCCTGAAATTTTTCTTCGATCGCAATTAACTAAACCAACCAACCTTTAACTGTGGTGGCGTTTTGGATATAAAAGACGCTGGTATATTTAGCCATCCATTTTTTATTTCCACTAAGAATAAGTTATTTGAGTCAAAAAAGACCTAAATTCAAAATTTTGTCATGAAATGTGTCTGTCTATCTGTAACACGATTACCCAAAAACGCTTAAGCGATTTTTATCAAGTTTAGCACAAAAATTGTCTGGCAGCAGGTGGTGAGCTGATTAGTTTTTGGTGGTGGTAGGGGGTTGCGAAGGGGGTGAAACAACGAAATCAGGAATTGCCGAATATGCATGGTCAAAACAACACCGAATGAAGTGGACAGAAGCAAAGGTTTTGCACAAGGAGTCACACTGGAAGAAACGAAAATTCCTTGAAGCTGCCTTTATTGGGCACAATCAGGGTATTTCCAGTAAACCAAGTGTTTAAATTCCAAATATTTTAGCCTTAGCAATGGATTGTAGTTTGCACCTGAAGACGATCAGAGATTGTACTGATCGAAACGTCTTGTATAAATAAAATATAGACGATGGAAGTCCGAAACACAGAGTTTATTTCAAACATATCACTGTCTCAAACTTTCAAACAAAAACTTTATAATTTTGTTTTTAATTTTTCTTAAAGATTTATTTGTTTTGTGGTTTTCTTTGCCGTTTATCTATTTTTTTTTACTTTGTTTTACTTTAGTTTTAGTTAATACATCCAACTAAAATAGATTAGATTTACGAAAAACCATTTTTCCTTTAATTGGCAACGCTGCACATCTATCTTTTATTTTGAAGCATGGAGTTGTGCAGGGTGTTGTCCACTTGACCGTGATTTTTTGTGCTTAACCATACTTACTTTTTTTGACCGCGTATTTGAGGCAGTTTTGCATCGAGGACATTTTATTTAATTTTACAATTACAAACATAGACAATGTGATGTCTTAATGCCCAACGAAATTTTTTGCAAGGGCTCGAAGTTTAAAGCAAAATAGTAAAGTAGTGGAACAAAATTGTTCTAAGAAAGCTTCTTATAATTTTAGCAATCTTAAAATATAACAGAAAAAAAAAGAATATTTTTTCTTTTTGCAAGAACTCCATTCAAGAAACTTGAAACTTTTAGTGCTACAGGATGGCTGCAACAATCAAGAACATTACTTTTTCTCTCAGTTTATCTTTAAATATGACACACTGATCTAGCTTCCATCCCTCCAACGATCAGTATGCAATACACTATATATATATATATATATATATATATATATATATATATATATATATATATATAATATATATACATTGGATTGGATTGGATTGAAAGCATACAATATTTAATTTTAAGAATATCAAATGCTCGATCAAATGTATGTTTTAAAGCTTTCTTATGCTTCACATGAATCACATGATACAACATTATGCTCTCCTTTTAACTTTAGAAAAGGTTTTTAAAAAAATAGGGCACCAGCTTGCTTTAAGAATTCATATTCTCATTATAAGTTTAGAAAATTTTTAATATATGTATAAACGTATCCTAAAATTGATTAACCAACATATGCTTAAATTTAAATTAATCAAATCAAACTAAGAATTTACTTTTTTGTGTGTCCAGGGATTGTTTATAGCTATGTTCGACAAAAATAGGAAAGGTAGTTCCAGAGATAATACGCTATATACACACAGCATATCAAGAAATTTGAGATATGGGTCGCGATTTTTCAGGAACGATAGAAAATCTCACCCGTCCCAAATCTGGAAAGTCGCGATTTTTACTTATTTGGGTCTTTCCAGAGGGTATCCAGACTTTTCAAAGTATTAACTTTGGTGTTTTTCAAAAGTATCATCGCCGCCCTAGCTCCGCCTCCTTAATGACGGGTGCGATAATTAGCATCCAAAAAGATACTTTTTTGTAAACTATCTAATTATGTGAAATGTTACTTCTCTGCCTCTTTTTGTTTTGAAGATATTAGGGTGGACTCGAACTTTTAGGCCAACCTGTATAACTATGAGATACTATAACGACCCTACCCTTGCATTTTCCGAAAAAAAGCCTTACCGATAATAACAATCAAAAATGGCAAAAATGCAGAGCCAAAAACTCTTCTGGACGTGTATTCTTGAAAGTCATACGATCTGGTCTTTCTCTCGTGCGAGGGGATCTATCGCATGGGATCTATCACCTCCCACGAATGTAAAGTAGTTTAGGAAGTAAAACAATTTTTTTAAAAAATCTCCTTCTTCCGCAAGCGTCACTAGATTCCACGCTGTTTCTCGGTTTCGGACCATGCGATCTGGAAACACTATGATTTTCATGATATCCGTAAAATCATGACATGCGCAGTAGATAGACCCAACCGTGATTTTTACATTAGTTTGTTTGTTTCTTAACACAAATTTTGCGAAACTTGGGCGTTAGTTATATGGTTAGGGAAGAAGTACTTTATAACACTTTAAATTAGTAGTCTGGTGTGGAGAAAGAGAACATAAAGGGTGCGTTTTTGAAAAGTTACAATGGCCATATTTTCTAAACTAAATGTGATATCACATAAATAAAAAATACTATTTTCAGAAAAACAGAGGGAAATTTTTAAGGCTACTTTCGATTTGACATAGTTTGCAACCCCACAAAGGGGTTAAATTGACCCATAAAATTTAGATAGGGAACAGGAGCAGTGCGCGATACCCGAGGTAATACCTCATTTTGAAGGTGTCTGAATTGCCTTTACAGATATCAAGTTTCTTTTTTAAATATTCATCGATTAGTTTTCGAGTTACGTTTAAATTTACCGTAGACGACAAAAAGAAACCTAGGACTTGTCGATTTAGTTTTTTATTGAGCCTATTTTGACACTTTTTCAGTTTTTGCGTAATGCACTCCCTCGAAGGGGTGAAATTAACCCTAAAGCTTGTGGCAAAATAGATATGAGCTTAAAAAACTATAGAAAACATCAACAAAATCGGTCGATATATTTAAAAAAAAACTTGACATCTGAGAGGTAAATCGAACACCTTTAAACTTAAAGGTACCACACTACCCATGTTCTTTATCCTAGGTTTCTTTTTGTCGTCTACGGTAAATTTAAACGTAACTCGAAAACTAATCGATGAATATTTAAAAAAGAAACTTGATATCTGTAAAGGCAATTCAGACACCTTCAAAATGAGGTATTACCTCGGGTATCGCGCACTGCTCCTGTTCCCTATCTAAATTTTATGGGTCAATTTAACCCCTTTGTGGGGTTGCAAACCACGACAAATCGAAAACAACCTCTGTTTTTATAAAAACGGTATTTTTTATTTTTCTGATATTACACTTGGTTTAGGATAACAAAGTTGCCCTTCGCCGACATTTTATTAAGCCCACGAGGCTTTAGTGGTGACCATGTTTTTTATATAAATTTAAGGGGTCTATTTTACCCCTTTGTGGGGATGCAAACAACGAAAAATCAAAAATAACCTCTCTGTTTTTCTAAAAACGGTATTTTTAATTTTTTTGATATTACATTTGGTTAAGATGGGCATTGTAAGTTTTCAAAGACGCACCCTGTACTTGCACAAATGTTTAGGATAACAAATATTCCCTGCACCGACATTTTCATAAGCCCACGAGGCTTTAGTGAGACTTCTGTGGGACGACGGCCTCGCAGAGACGGGTAGTTTCCGTGATGAACCAATGTCGGTAACCTGGAGGACCATCATAAGAAGCCCAAATACCTTCAATGCTACATTGTATAGCCTTTTCGTAGCTATTTTTTTACGGTAAAATTAATTTTGTAGCTGTAGCCGTTTTCGAGAAAACGTGACACCCCTAGCTTAACTGTTAAACTGAGGGGCACCCCATAACTTCAGTTCTGCTAAAGCTAGAAAGTTTAAATAAATACCACATTTTGTAGCTCGGCTTGTTCGAGGGAATCACATATTAAGTTTTCAAAATATTCCTATATTTAAAAAAAAAAACATGTTTTTTTTTCTTTAAATATATAGGCCAAATGTACTATGTGACATATTTTGTTTATTTACCAGGGGGCCCCCACACTTTCATGGTTTACGAGATATTTTTATATTATTTTAATGGGCAAAATATAAAGGCCAAATGTACTATGTGAAATATTTTTCCAAACCCAACCCTACGAATATTTTAATAACTTTTAATATGTGATCCCCTCAAACAAGCTGAGCTACAAAATGTGGTGAATATTTGAACTTTCTAGCTTTAGCAGAATTGAAGTTATGGGGTGGGGCTGCGGGGCAGCTTAACGGTTAAGCTAGGGGGTCGCATTTTCTAGAAAACGGCTACAGCTACAAAGTTAATTTAACCGTAAAAAAATAACTACAAAATGTCTCATTGAAAATATTTGGGTCTCTTATGATGGTCCCCTCAGGTTAACCGGCGTCGTGAACGAGAAACGAGAGCGTGGATGAGCCTAGATTCTTGAACTGTGAGCGTGCAGTTGATTTCCATTGGCTGTCAAGTGATCGATGCTTCTCGTGGCTTTAAAAATTAGGCCCCAGGAGGAGTAACCTTTTTACCAGAATAATATAAGCTAAGTCTCCGTTAGAGTCAATCTTAAACAAAAACTAAAACAAACAGGTCTTTTTTTTTTACTAGCCGTTCTTTTCGATTTGCATATTTTCTAAAAATAAGATAAATTGTTTAACATTGCCGCCAGTAGTAAAATGTCCGACAGAACCTACTATCAACTCACGGTGTGTGGTAAAATTACAGCCCGTGACTGCGGCTCGTGGGCGGACTATTTCCACCTGAGATATCCCTTTGAGCGACTGCACTCATGCTTCGCAAACGGAATCATGTTACTGTTTTACTTTGTGGCTAAACTCAAAAGTAAATGGACTCTTGTTCATATTGAAACTCCACCGATTTATTACTGTAATTTCAAGCATTGTTTAACAAACAAGAAAGTTAAACAGCCTTATGGACAAAACAGGTCAGTGCACAGTGGATCCTCGTCCATGGCAAGATAGGACATAAATCGAAAATAAATAAATAGGGAAAGAAAAATAAAGCACAATATATTGTACAGGGTGAGCCTAAATTACAAACGACAAATATTTTTTACGAATTACGAAATAGTTTTATACTCATAATAAACTAGCTATTATAGTAGAGCAACAAAAAGTTATTTGTATTTACAGTTATTATGCAGGGTGAGCAAAACTAAGTAACATTTTAAAAATATTTTGTGCAAATAATTTGAGGATATTAATTCTTAGTTTAGAGTTAATTCCTGTCCAAACGTGTTTTTATTTTTTAATGAACATTTATAAAAAGCACCTCAAACAAACAATTTTAAATTTAGGTGAGAGAACAACATCTTTATGTTTTTTAAATGCTTTCGAAGAGCGCGTTACGTGAAGTTTACAAAAACGTATCTCATTTATAACAAGGATAGAGGCACCTATAGGCATCAAATTTATAACAGTTAGTAAGGTATGAAGCTTGGGCTATTTAATCATATAGGCCACTTAGGTGCGAACAAGTGCGAAATTACTTAAAACCTCACGCAAACCAATAATATGTTAACAAAAAAAATAAAAAATAATTAATTCACTTAACGTCTCCTACTGTCAGCAAAGCCCAGCAAACGTACGAAACAAAAACTATTATTATGTAGTACTCACCTTGTACTTGAACTTCCATTTCAATACTGTATTCAAAAACTACCAATTTTTTTTTAATCGGTGGAAACAATACGCAGTGGTAACTATTTGCTATTAAAAATAGCTTTTATAATAAAATAAAGCTCTTTCAATACAGAAAATATACCGAATTCGTGTCCAAACGTGTTTTTATTTAAACTGTTGGATAGTTTGATAACTTATCAAGCGTTGACAGCGCAAATTGTTATGAAATGACGTGAACATTTTTTTGATTAATGACATATGACTGAATCACAGTGGTGAGTTTTTTAACCGTTAGATATCCTGGATTAAATGAGTCGCGCACTTTTACCTATCAAAAATTAAATGTATATTCAATGAAAAGTATGCGAAACTCATTTGGTACAAAATATCTGTAACGATTTGGTCCAAAAAAGTGTCAACTCATTGACGTACGCAGAAATTGATCCTGGGGGAAGCTGTGGTCCCTGGGAAGGGCGGGGGGGCTTAAGTAACAGATAACCATTTTATTCTTAATTTTTAGGAAAAAATTAATTTTTAGCGGTCGATATTCAATGGGTCTATAGGGGGCTTGAGCCCCTAAGCTCTCCCCCCCCTGCGTACGCCAGTGCAACTGCAGTTTATCCTTAAGGTGGTGTAACTTTCCTATACAGGGTGTTCCAACGAAAACGAAACAGGGACTTTCTCATGTATTTAGAGCCAGATTTTTTATTCGAATGTGTCCTTTTTGTAGCACGCACCCTTCAAGGGCTAAACTTTACCGCAATATTTTGACTAGGGAAAGTGGGTCGAGTGATACCTCGTTTTGAAGGTCTCTTAAATGTCTTTACATCCGTGTGAAAATTTCGAACATCTATTTATTAGTTTTTGAGATATTCACTTTTGAATTTGCATGGACCAATGCAAAAAGTTTTTTTTACGAAGTTAAAATTTGATTTTTAGGAAATCCCGTAACATGTCAGTTTCATTTTTACTTCCCCCGCTAAGAAAAGTAATGTAATCATCTAAAAATCTTACTTCGAGATTTTGATGAGTCTTTACGAGTTCGGAATCCACATAAGCACGTTGGTTTATGCGGGGACCTTATACAAATTGTTAAGAAAACAAGGCAATTTTACAATAATTAGAATTATATGAAAAAAAGTCACCTATACATGCATATTTTAAATCCCATGTTGACCTTTGGTAATAATGTATGAAATTTTCATTGTGCGAAATTGTTGTAACTTTAATGTAAGACTCTTTTTTTGTGTTTTTTGTTTGGAAGAATCACATTTTTATTAAACTTACCTATACTAATAATTAGCTATTTTATACGAAACAGGATAAGCGAAAAAAAATAATGCAAATAAAATCAAAAGAAGTTCAAAACACCAACCCTTGAAAGTTTGATACTGGGACTTTTCATCCATACTAGGAACAATGCCGAATGTAGCAAAGTATAGTTTTGTATAGTTAAAATCAAACACAAAATATCCATCCTATCCGGGATTCGAACCCGGGGCTTTCTGTGCGGCAGGCAAATACGCTTCCCACTGCGCTACGGACGCAGGCAAAAAAAAGTTATATGTAAATTTGATATAGGTACAAGGGAATCTCAACCAGGTGAAAAATATCTCAAAAATCCAAGGATTCTTGGAAAATTTCCCGACTTTTTCCCAGATATTTCCCGACCCTACCAAATTCCCGACTTTTTCCCGTATTTCCCGGTTTTCATAGATTGTGGCAACCCTGAAAAGGCCTACTTCATTGGAGGGGGTTGTGTACTTGCCCAAAAAGAGCGTGACTGCCCTAGCTCGAAAGTTGCAGATACCAATGCAAAAAAAGTTTTTTTTTACGAAATTAAAATTTGATTTTTAGGAAATCCCGTAACACGTCGATTCCATTTTTACTTCCCTCGCTAAGAAAAGTAATGTAATCATCTAAAAACTTCACGAATTTGGTGGTTCGGAATCCACACAAGCACGTTTGTTTATGCGGGGACCTTATACAAATTGTTAAGAAAACAAGGCAATTTTACAATAATTAGAATTATGTGAAAAAAAGTCACCTATACACGCATATGTTAAACCCCATGTTGACCTTTGGTAATAATGTATGAAATTTTCACTGTGCGAAATTGTTGTAACTTTAATGTAAGACTCATTTTTTGTGTTTTTTGTTTGGAAGAATCACATTTTTATTAAACTTACCTATTCTAATTACCTATTTTATACGAAACAGCATGAACGAAAAAAAAATAATGCAAATAAAATCAAAACAAGTTCAAAACACCAACCCTTGTCGCTCAATCAATGAAATTTTGATAGTGGGACTTTTCATCCATAGTATGTAGCAAAGTATAGTTTTACAGAGTTAAAACCAAACACAAAATATCCATCCTATCCGGGATTCGAACCCGGGGTTTCTGTGCCGCAGGCAAATACGCTTCTTGCTACGCTACGGCGACAGGCAAAAAAAATGTATATGTAAATTTTATATAGGTACAAGGGAATCTCAACCAGGTCAAAAATATCTGAAAAATTCAAGGATTCTTGGAAAATTTCCCGACTTTTTCCCGGATATTTCCCGACCCCACCAAATTCCCGACTTTTTCTCGGATTTCCCGGTTTTCAAGGAGTGTGGCAACTCTGAAAAGGCCTACTTTAATAGAGGGGGTTGTGTACTTGCCCAAAAAGAGCGTGACTGCCCTAGCTCGAACGCGGCTCCGGTTGCCTCTCTGAAGTAATTTAAATTCTGTTTGAAGTTAAAAACACATCGGCTGGCCTGCCAGCATTCCACATTCATGACAACCTAATTTTTTGCGAATTAGTTACTTGTTGATTTTTGAAAATGTAGCGAGCGACAAGGGTTTGTGTTATGAACTTGTTTTGATTTTATTTGAATTATTTTTTGTCGTTCATCCTGTTTCGTATAAAATAGGTAATGTGTAATAGTCAAGTTTAATAAAAATGTGTTTCTTCCAACCAAAAACACAAATAAAGAGTCTTACATTAAAGTTACAACAATTTCGCACAGTGAAAATTTTATACATTATTACCAAAGGTCAACATGGGGTTTAACATGCATATACAGGGTGTTTCACAACTTTTAGAACGTATTAAGTGGCCTGAAAGTAATACAAAAATATATTTACGCCGTCTTCAAAAGCCTCTTCAAAAATGTTTCAATTAGGAAACATTTTTACAAAGACATGACCTTACCACTAAAAATATGCAAATGATTCGTTGAAGTATCATACATATAAAGTGATAAAAACCCCTAATCGCTGAATATTCTAATAACTAAATGAAAAAGTCAAATAATGCTTCTGTAGCGGATTGTTTTGCTCCGTTAAAAATTAAAACAAAATCCACTAATTCGCTGTTTAATTTACCACGAAATGAAGAGATGTATGTAATTTTTTTAAACAAAACACAAAATAAAATCACTAAAAAAACTAATACTCCGCACCACTACGCGACGTGACATTCAAAACTGATCAATTAATGTTGCATAGTTTGTTTACTTTATGTGGTACGATGCGGAGATAAGAGCGGGGCGGCCAATGCACTTGCATGCTAGACGATCGTTTTTTGTTAGGTACTTTGTTTATAAGCTTCAAGGTACAGTCGAAAGCGAAGAAAATGTTTTAGCACAATTTTGGTTATTTCTTGTACAAATTTAAGCGAAATGAATCGTCATTTTAAACACCGACCCGTATTAGGAATCACGTCTTTCATTTTTATACATAAGTTGTGAATTATCCTGTATAGGTGACTTTAGGTTAAGTAGCAGAAGCCAAATATTTAAATTAAACCAATAATTATATAAATTTCGGTTAAATAACCATGCTTGGGGGCCTTCAAAAGGATATTAAACACTATATGCGAAAAATTAGTATTCCCTTTGTTTTGTTATCGACTATAAAAAATTCACTTCATTCACTCAAATTTAAATATTAATAATGCCAACGAATATTTTAATTTGATGTTTATTTTAACAGGTTGGTAGGATGTGACGTAATGTTTAACATTATTGTTGGCTATTATTAGCAGAGTAAAGAGAAATAAGATGTTATTACGAATAGATATGCAAGAAATGTCGGTTTGGTTTCTATAGGTATGTGAACATTAAAATGGTACTTCTAGAAAATTAGTCAATGAGGTTCTTGCACATTTTTTAATAACCGCATCAGCGGCAGTTTAATTTTGTGTTAAAAATGGCATTTTTTAGTGCAATTTTCTTAAAAATTTACGCGCTATGATACCGTTGATATTTCATCGCCTTAGAGCAAAACAATCCTATCTGAAAAAAGTAAACTTTTCAGTAGAACGTTTTTTGTGAATAACCCGGAATAAGCGCAACCAAAATTCAGCAGCATTTTTTATATAGGACTAATTTTCACTCATGCCCTGTATTTTTGTTTTTTTGCAATTTTTGGCTTTTTTTATGCAAAAGTTCCGCCTTTCCTTAAATTATTTTATCCGCTAAAAAACCGAAAATGGCCAAAATGTCAGTTCGGATATTTCTGCTCTAAGGGGACGATTTACGATTTTAGTTTAATTCGACTCAAAAATTTTCGGCGCATTTGAACATTTCTTAAAATAAAATATGTATGAAATAAACGACTTAAAATCTGAGTACCCCCCCTTTTTAAATGGCTGGGAGCGCCACTGAGGTAGTGGATGTCTTTTGTTTTTATTAAGTCTTGTTTTTGAGATACACACCGATAACCTTTTTGTTTAGGCGAGCCTCATTTTGTCCATACTAGTAAATTAGCTATTGCCCGCGATTTCGTTCGTTTGTTTCAAATGATTGCTTTCCTCCTCCGCCTCACGCCCCTTCCCCTTACCTGCTGCTCTTCAAACCCTTCCCTCCAGTCGGATACCGGCTTTTTTCGCTATTTTTCCCGCTTTTACTTCAAATAGTCATCTTTTATTTCCGTTTAGTAGCTTTTGCGTGAGACTGAACAAACAAAAAGAGAGATAAAATTTAGACAATCGGAACAAAACATCTCCAAGAGAGATAAATCAAATTATCCGAAGGAGACGTTAAAGGAGCAATAAGGATTCTTTCATCTGATGATACAATAGCACACAACGACGAAGAAACTTTTCAAAAGATAGAAGAAAAACATCCACCATCATCCACCACTGACATATTCCCAGAAATCCTAGATACGCCTATTTCAAATGATAATAATTTTATATTTGTTTCAGAAAGTGAAGTCAACAAGGCCATTTATTCCTTCAGGCCTGGTTCTGAGAGACGCGTGGACTCACTGAGGCCGCAACACTTAAACGATCTAACTTCAGAAGAACTTGGTAATTTTTCTTTTACTTTATCTCTCACTATTGCCGCCTTTACATCGCACATTATAAAGGGATTAGTTCCAAAATCAATTTGCCCCATTTTCTTTGGCGCTCCTCTTTGTGCATTTAATAAAAATCACGGAGGCATACGTCCTATTGCAATCGGACTTTGTTTTAGGCGATTAATTGCCAAAATTATATGTTCTCGTATTTATGAAAGTTTAGGCGACATGTTTCGTCAAATCGGGTGCTCTTTTGCTATTTCGCGTTTATCTTACATTTTACGTTATTCTCCCTGCTGGAATGTCAAAAACGCACTTTCAAAATATGATTTCGTTTTGAAGCAGACTTTAAAATCTATTACAAATTGCAATATTGAAGATATGTCATGGATACAAAGCAAATTGCCTATAAAACCTGGTGGTTTAGGAATTAGGGATTCCTCAACTCTTTGTTTTAGTGCGTTCTTGGGATCAATTTCGAATGTTTCTTTTTTACTTGAATCTATACTACCTGAAACTATTTCTTGTTATCAAGATATTGATTTTTAAACAGCACTTAATCCCTGGCTTTCACATTTTAAATTAGATAAAATTCCTGATATATTACCAAAATCTCAAAAAGAATATGATATTTCCTTATGCCAAGATATTCTTACTGGCATTATTACAACCAATTCAGGAGAACTAGCACTTCAGTCACATGAATGATGAGACGGCCAGACATGTGATATGTGAATGTCCTGCTATTGCACGTCAGCGTCAACTTATCTTCAGTAAACCACAGATCGACGGACTGGATCTAAATGATGCTTCACCAAAGCAAGTTGCGAGCCTCTTTAAAGGGCTAAATATTCTGTGGCAACAAAAAATGTTAAAAGTGAGCCACAATAAACCCAATAGTGGTCGCAGTGGCAGTGCCATACTGGCACACTCACAAACGAATCAATCAAATCAAATCACATGAGTCAAATGCTTGGCTAAATGCCTTGCCTTGCGCATCTCTTAGAAATCTCCTGGATGACAATTCCTTCGAGATTTCCATCGCTCTTAGACTTGGACTTCCTATGTATGGACAACATATTTGCACTTGCGGCGAATTACCTGATATTCATGGGCTACATGGTCTTAGCTGCACAAGAAGTGCAGGTAGGTTATCGAGGCGCGGGGAACTTAATGACATCATTAGGCCTTTTGGAGCCTTCTAAAGTTTGTCGCAGCGATGGAAAAGGGACCGATGGAATGACATGGTTTCCCTGGAGAGGCGGAAAGCAATTAATTTGGGATGCCACGTGCAGGCATACCTTAGCTGATTCATATGTCAAATTAACATCTAAAAAATCAGGTATGGCTGCAGGTTTAGCAGAAAAGGAAAAACATAGAAAATATAAAGAGTTAGAAGATCGCTTTTTCTTTGTCCCCTTCGCTGTAGAGAGTTTTGGTCCTTGGAGGGATGAAGCACATACATTTATTTTTGATTTAAGTAGCTTGATTCCCTCAAAGAGGAGCAAAAGTTTTATAACACAAAAAATTAGCCTTGCTATTCAGCGAGGCAATGCGGCGCCAGTGATAGGGACCGTCCTTCGTGGATCAGGTATGAAAGAATTGTTTAATGCTTTGTAATTCTTTTATTTCATTATTATTTATTTATTTATTTTATTTTAACCGTTTACCTTCTTTTTAGTTATTGTTAAATTTATAAAATAAAATCATCAATATCTGAAAAAAAGAAAAAAAATCAAGGTCTTTGGGACGCATCTATGTTAAGATATTACTGATGACGTTTAAAGGGAGAAGATTATATATTTACTGCTAATAATCTCAGCCAAACATATTTCCAAAATGAAGGAAAAATTTTAGCGCCCTAATAAATTTACAGAAAAGATTTGTGGCGTAGAGGACAAAGGGTGAGGGAATAAATCGAAAAAAGTGAGCTATCGAGGACATGGAGTTTTGACTGGCTATTCGGAAATCCTTTCGTTCGATTCATTTATTAGTAGTGTGGATATCTCTTTCATTTTCAACAAAAAAAAAATTGGCGCCATTTTTTTTTATAATATACCATTACCATATCTGTTATATTTTAATGTGGGCAAATATATTAGTAAGAAGTTTAGTTGCCAGTTTTATTTCAATTACATTGATAATTAAATAAAGCTATGTGTACGCCGGACGTTTATTTTTTAATTGTTTTACCTACCGTACCTGACAGTACGTCATAAAAAAAAATAGTACTTAGGTGTTCTTAGCTAGTGATGTGTATGAATTAATAAACAGGAAGAATTGAAGCGGGTACTTATTTTTTTAAAGATTTGTTACGCAGTGTAATGGTGTAGGTTGAAAATTGTGTGAAAAAGCAGCATTAAACACCGCGAAATAAAACCAAGTAGAGCCCAATCCCCGTTCACGTACCCAGATTTCTTTAAAAATTCTTTACTTATGTACGTCATTAAATATTTGGCTGCCATTTGTTTGTTGCTCATTTTACTTCGTTTACATACCGAATGCGATTTCTGCTGCCGCCGTGCGACAAGATTCCCTCCACTTAGATTTCAACTGAGATACTCAATTTTCAATTTAAACCAACTTCCAATCGTGTAAGAATTGAAAGTCTCAGAACAAGTAAAAAAAATTGACCAGCAATTTTGATTTAAATATTTACTGGTTTTGATTTTATCTTTGTTCAATTTTCGAGATATACCTTGTACATATATATCTACGAAAATGAAATTCCTAATAATAATTAATTTCTTTGCGTAGCAGATCGAGTACCTGCGCCAGGCCTCGCAAGATTCAAAGTTAATCACAGAATCTTTTTTAAAAACCGCGACTCCGCGCGTTGAAGTCCAAGTGCAGTAATTGTTTTCCTATCATGTCGGGCGCAGAAAAGACTGCAAGAGCAGCCTCGCTTTTATTTCATATTCTGATTGTTGCAAAAGATTCTTGGGCACTATTAGAGAGATAATAGGGAATTATTGAAATACGGCCATACTGGATAGTGTCTACTTAGCGCCGCCCTTAACACACACTGTGCCTGGCCCGAAAAGATGCCAATTATAGAATTATTGAACACTCCTCTAGCGAAACGGTGACGACACACTTTATTTCTAACCTGTAAATATATGCTACCTGTTTACGAAAATCTGTGTTTTTTTCATACTTTCATATTTAATAGTAGTTTTAACAACTACTGGCTAAAATAGTGCTTTTTTTAAAAACGCGAGGAAAAAAAGCACAGTTTAGCCGCGAGTTTTTAACACAATTTTTTTTTAATACCTTTATCAAAAAATACAAGAAAAACAGGAAAATACTTTTAAAAATCTCGAACGAAGAGAACTTCCCGCAACACACCATCCATACACTATAAATCAAGGCGGCTGGTAAATGAAATAACAATCGTTTCCATGCGATGTGTCTTTTTACTCGGTGATGTTCATTATTGCGACATTTTAATCTTTGACAATTTGATGTTTTTACGATATTTTTAAATGATTTTTTCGTAAATACTTGGTGAAAACTGGCGGGAATGGCTTACTTCTTAGGCAAGAATAATTAGATTTTTTCAGTATTACTATTTTCTGCTACTTCTCTTTAACTTTGGGTAAAAAACGGACAGAAATCTTTTTTTGCACCCGTGATCAAAAAAAAAGTTTTTTTTCATCGGTAACCAAAAAAGCCATGCTTTAGTTATCTGCAGACAGTTACTAAAATCATGTTTGTGAGGAAGGTATAAAAAAAAAGTGTTTTTGAGTGATTGAAAAGCATGGAAGATGTGTTGGAAGCAGTGCTGCTCTTGTCGATTTTAAATAATATTTTGAAAAACGAAAACTCACGCATTTGGGGTTCTGAAGGGATTTTGTTAAACTACTTCTCGTAGCAAACATATATTGTCTTCATCGGTAAAACGAATTCTTACTTTTTTCATTTTCTTCTGCCATGTCACTCGACTTTATAAAAAAAATAGCTATTTTGTGGTATGGGGGACTATTAAAATCGTGAAAGTTTGACATTTTTGTTAATTTTATTAAAAATGAGTTACTAAGGTTCCAAAACACCTTAATCGACGAAAAAAAAAATTGTCTGGCGGTCTGTATATACGATAACTCAAGAACGCCTTAATCGATTTTAACAAAATTTGGTACAAAAATCCTCTATAGGCTGACCATGAACTGATTAACTTTTGGGTAGGGTGGTTGGGGGCTGAAGGGGGATAAAATATTTAAAAAAATTGTAACTTTGGAACAAAAGCAAGTAGCGACATACGGTTTTCAGATTTAAGTTTCCATGAATATGGACTACAAATTTTGTTATAAAGTCGAAATTCGCGGGAGCTTTAGTTTCAGAGTTATTTGAAAAAACGTTAAAATATATAAGAAAAAATCATAACTTTAAAAGTAAAGCAGCTATTGATATGCAGTTTTCAGATTTTGGTTTCCGTAAATATTACCCAAAAATTTTGTTATAAGGTTAAAATCTTTTAAAGCTACAGTTTTCGAAATATTTTCATTTCCTTTCAACATAAAATAATTGATTGTATGGTGTACTATCCGTGCTTTCTAGCACCAATTTTTTTCTTTTAAAATATTTACCTTGGAGTGTTATTTATAACATAATTAAAGCCTAAAAAATACTACAGTATAAAAAAGTGTTTTGCCCATGTTTATATAGATATATATATATATATATATATATATATATATATATATATACGAGGGTACATGAGTAATTTTGGTGTACAGCCTAGAGGCATTGAAGTGGCATTGCGTGGTATCGTGAGGCATTGCGAGGCATTGTTGGGCATTGAAGTGGCATTTTAGTGGCATTGTGAAGCATTGTTTTATTCTGAGCGCATGCGCAAATAACAAACCGGCATCGGGTCACGTGTTTGTTCTTTGAAGTCGACACGATTCAGCCACTTACAGACTTTGTTTTGAATTGGTGACATGTGCGTTATTTTTACTGTATAAGTACTTAACAAGGTGAGTGACCTATTAGATTATTTTGGAAACTTTAGAAGAGAAACTTTTAAAACTTTCTGTTCTAACATAAGTTCATGTAAAGTGTATTTATAAAATACTTTCGTATTTGCAGTGTTGCCATTTACAGTAAATGGTACATTTTATGTATAATGTCCTATGCCTATCTTCACCTGTTTTTAAAATATTGACAGGTGAAAATTGACTTTTGATAACTTTGACAGCTCGTAACATCATATCAGTTAAGGATAGAACAAGACGTTTGTACATTCCTATCTTGGTTTTTCACAAGCTATTGTTTTACACTATTTCCAACCCAGGGTTAAACTAACCTTGGACTATTTTAACCCTGATTTAAATCTAAAAATAGTCTAAAACGATAGCTTGTGAAAGACTAAGATAGGAATGTGAACACCGGTTTGTTCTATCCTTAACCGTTGCGTTAACATATTACGGGCTGTCAAAATTATCAAATGTCAATTTTCACCTGTCAATATTTTAAAAACAGGTGAAGATAAGTATAGGAAATTATACATAAAATGTACCTAGAATTTTTTGTAGAGTCTAAAAATACAAATATATATAGGGCGTTTCATTTAAAATAACAAAGTTGTTGCCAAGATTTCCTGTAAATGACAACACTGCAATTACGAAAGTTTTTTATAAATATATACTTTAGATGGACTTACGTTAGAAAAGTTTCTATTGTATAGTTTCCAAAATAATCCAACTCACCTTAGGACACCCGGTATATAGTCCTATGTAGTATATTATTGTGTTAATTTCTGGTTCTTTTGAGAAGTAGCAAAACAATTTTTTTGGATGCAATCTAGATTCGCTTTGGTAGAGTACCTAAATGTGGTCCTTTGGATTGGGTTGGTAACCCGAGATACAGTATGCATAGCCACATTCTATACCCCCCCAGAGCCTATTTCTGGCTATATGCCACTAAAAGTAGAGTGATACCCAAGGTCCTCAGGTTCAAATCCTGGAATGTAATGCGTGTATATATAGGAAGAGCAATATGTGCACTTTCAGCTGCAATATGGCGTCGAATTTCCCGCGTTTTCGTAATTTTTTCTTTTGATATATTCAGGGGACAAAACTGACAAATAACAATAAATTGTGAATTTTAGTGCGGTGGTCGCTAATCAGATTGCTCATTGATGCCTCTTCACAAACAGGAGTTTTTACCTAATAACATTGAACAGGCAGAAAACTTGAGTATATACAATATATTAAAATACGATATAACAACATATTAAAATACGATATAACAACATATTAAAATAAACAATAAAATTTTAAAAAGAGATTTAGCGAGGGTGAATAAATAACAAAATCAATGTATAGCGAGCTTTCCCTCAAAAATAAAAAAAAATTGGTAATGGTAACCGTAGATCCGTATTTCGCACTTGTGGTGCTCATCAGTACGGTGCTAGGAATTAGGAGATGAAATGATGATAAAAAAAAATATGACACAAGATTCATGTAATAGACAACCATCTGTCAAATTGCAGAATTATTTATATATTAAAAAGCTGTTTTAAGAAGAAGAAATATGGGAAAAATGAGTTTTTGCAAAATATTTAAAAATATGCTGGCAAATCGTTGTTAAATAAGGCTCTTCCGCTATCCCTATCTCTTACGCACTAGGTTATCGTTATCTCTCTCAAATCAGTCAGATACATACTTAAAAGAGTACCTTTTTTTTTAAACTACATCGGTTTTCGTTTTTGTTAACATTGCGGGTTATTGGAAAACTATTAGTTCTCCAGAAAAAATGGCACCTGCCGTGTGACGACATTTGAAAATAATTCGCATAAATTGGGTGTAATTTTGTTTTTCTCTATTTGTTAAAATAAAAAAAAGAGAAAGATAATGAGAATTGCGCGGCATTGTGAGACAATGTGAGGAATTGCGAGGCATTGTTGGGCATGAAGTGGAATTGTTAGGTATTGTGGGGCATTGCGAGGTAATTAAACGGCATTGTGAGGAATTATTGGGGATTTTGGAGGCAATGCTTTTTTGTGTACAAAAAATGACCTCGTAAATACCTACAAGAATTTTTTATTTTCCTGTTACACGTAACATACATCTACTTGAAATTAACTCTGTGTTTCGGACTTCCATTGTCTATATTTTATTTATACACGACGTTTCGATCAGTACAATCTCTGATCGTCTTCAGGTGCAAACTACAAAACTGAAGACGATCAGAGATTGTACTGATCGAAATGTCGTGTATAAATAAAATATAGACAATGGAAGTCCGAAACACAGAGTTAATTTCAAACACAAAATTGTCTCAAACTTTCATACATCTACTTATTTCGTGTTGTCATTCTTGCACCCAAAAGCCGCAAAAATATTTTCCATTCAAAAATAGGACAAACAAATTAAAAAAATGGGCCAAATGACATTATTTGGGTCAAAAAATACCTAAATACAAAATATTGTCATGGTGTCTGTCTGTAACACGGTTACTCAAAAACCGCTTGACCAATTTTTATCAAATTTGGCACAAAAATTATCTGGCACCAAACGCAGAGCTGATTAATTTTTGATGGGGGTGGGGGGTTGGCAAGAAGGTAGGAGGAGAGATTATTTTAAAGAGCAAACAGCTGTTGACTTCCTAAGTAACACAGGCTTAGACACTTTAGATTTTACAGTTAATCCATAGCTGTAGACTCATTGCGGCTGCTATGTGTTTGTTGGAAAGTAGCTAGCTTAACTTAAGCTGGACTTTTAGCCTTAACATTTTTATGGCCGCTTATTTAACACCTACATTGCCACCAATGCAATATTACATAAAAACGTGACATGACATCTTGTTTTATATTAAAATAAAAGCTAAATCTCAGCTGATCAAATGGAAACAAATTTTAGCATTTTTTCAAATTATACGGCTAAAACAAATGCTGGTATTTCTGGATCCAGCAACCTAAAATTTCGGTTTATTGGTATTCTTTACCGGTTTATTAAAATCACCCATAAAATCTTTAAAAAAAAATTAAAAAAAATAAATCTTTGTTTTAGCTGCTACACGGTTCTTGAGTTACATTTTTTTTAAAAGTTTAACCCCCACTCCTACCCTCTGGCAAACCTCCCTCCTCCATCAAAAACTAATCAGCTCTGCGTCTGGTGACAAAGAATTTTTGTGCCAAATTTGGTAAGAATCGGTTAGGCGGTTTTTGAGTAATCGTGTTACAGACATTTAGGCGTTTTTTGACCCAAATAACTTGTTCTTAGTGAAAATAAAGACTTTTTTTTGACGATCCCAATGGCCTCCATACTATATATGGATGGCTAAAAAATGAAATTAGGGCAAAATTGCATTAGGCGCTTAACACTTCCACCCTTCCACGCTGGAACATTCCCGGTTTTGGGATAACGGCAGGGACCGATAAAGTTTATATGCGTCCCTGATAAAGGCCACAACGTCCCACCAATTAGGCGTCAGGAGAAAAGCATCCCATCGTCTTTATTAAAGTTAACGCATCAAGTCCCATACCGTAGTTTCTAATGATTGTTAGGTCTGTTCCTTCTTTGCGCTGTCTAAACCTTCATGTTATTCCAAGGCATATAGTGGTCTGCCCATTGATGGCCCAAGGGGAATTATTGCATTGCCCATCAAGATTATCCGACAAGATATCCGATGCGTACTTACCATAGATATAGGAGAGGGAGATGGATAACGCTTCCTACCTGCGCGAACTCTGCGTTATTTTTCAGGCGACCATTTTGATGATAGCTACGTCACAATCGGCTACCTAACGTTCAAGTCTTTTATTTCCACTAAAAATAAGTTATTTGGGTAAAAAAAGACTTAAATACAAAATTTTGTCATGTCTGTAACACGGTTACTCAAAAACCACTTAACCGATTTTTATCTCTCTGGCACCAGACGCAGAGCTGATTAATTTTTAATGGGGGTAGAGGGTAGGAGGAGGGATTAATTTTTTTTAAAATTATAACTCACGAACCGTAGCAGCGGTTTTTATATTAAGATAAATAATTGCATTTTCAACCAACCACTTTTTTAAAGATTTTATGGAAGACTTTCGTGCCTGCTGGCTCCATTTATTTTAAAGAGCAAACAGCTGTTGACTTCCTAGGTAACACAAGCTAGACACTAGATTTTACAGTTAATCCATAGCTGTAGACTCGTTGTGGCTGCTATGTGTTTGTTCTAAAGTAGCTAGCTTAACTTAAGCTGGATTTTTACGACCGCTTATTTAACACCTACGTTGCCACCAATGCAATATTACATAGAAACGTGACATGACATCTTGTTTTACACTAAAATAAAAATCTAAATCTTAGCTGATCAAATGGAAACAAATTTTAGCATTTTTTCCAATTATACAGCTAAAACAAATGCTGGTATTTCTGGATCCAGCGACCTAAAATTTCGGTTTATTGTTACCGGTTTATTAAAATCAAACGGATAAGGCTCGTGACACAAACTGTTAGTATGCAAAGAGAAATGTTCGAATGCGGTATCAAAATTATTAGGAACATTTAGCTATTATTTAAAAGTATCCTTTTACTTATACCTAACGCGTTCAAAACAAAGCCAAAATGCACAACATTTTTGACTTATTTATGCCGTGTTTCGAACGTGGCCCGATTTTATGGTGGATGCGCTAGTACACGGTAAAAAAAATGTTTGCTTTCCTATTCACCAAGAGAATATTTTCTTGATTTAGAACAAAATTCTTACTTCTCTGTTTTAATGAGAAACAGAAATTGTTTTTTTATAAAATGGAACTGTTTTAATCTAAGACATTTTTTCCTCTAGAATTAAAATATTTGCTTATTCAAAAGAAAACACTTCACAATCCAAGACAAATAATTTTCTTGACTTAAAATGGAATAATGAAAATATTTATAGTTTTCTTTTAAAACAATATCCTTTTTTCAAGTAAAATAAGGTTTTTTTCAAATTAAGACAAACCTAGAAATTCAATATTTTGTTTCAAGACAAAGAAAGATTTCTTTGAAATCCAAACAACCGGAGATTTGTATTATTTTCTTCTAAAATATTTTTTTTCTTAAATTTAAAAGAACCCCGCCAACTTCTTATGTAGCGTGGGCACCCGTTAAAAATTTTCGAAAGGAATTTAGACAGATTGCTTGTTGTAGAATTTCTGGAACTTGTAATTGGGCGTAAGGGCATTGCATCTTTGTGAATTTTGGGAAGTCCGTATAGATGAGGAGGCTTGCTATAATGTGGTGTAAGTTGAGACCTGGTGTTGGTGTATCACGAAATTTAAAAATTTCAAAAACCAGTAATATCTGCTAAGTTCGTCTACGATCAGAAAATCGATAAAAAGGATATCATAATATAATTATCATTATTAATAACCTAGCAGCCAAGTGACAATTTATGAGTCCAAAATTATGTGCTCCATGTACAAGAAAAATCCGAATTTTTTGCTTTCAGTGCAGTTTTTTAGTGAGGTAGTTAGCTTAATAATAACTTAGCGACCCCACCGTAACATGCGGTTCTAAAATTTTAAAAAGTATATGCCAAAATTATGTGCTCTACTTTTATGTAAGAAAAAGTCTAATTCTTCATTTTAAATAATGTTTTTCTTTTTTTTAAAATAGGGTGGGGTTGCTAAGTTAATATTAACCTAGCAACCCCATTTTCTTTTTAAATTCTCCCAAAAATCAGAGCACAAAATTTTTTGTTTGTTGATTAAATTAGCAGATAATTATGGTGTGACTAAATTTTGATTTTCTTGAGGTCGCTAGGTTAATGGAGTTGCCTATTACAAAAATAATTAAAGCAACTCCGGAAATAATAGGCGAACCACTTGCTCTTTTAATAAATGCGGCATACGATCAAGGTAAATTCCCAGATAGACTAAAAATCTCAAAAGTTATACCTATATATAAAGGAGGTGACTCTAAAGACATTAATATAACTATAGAACTTTAGACAAAAAAGAAATACAGAAACAGCTTGTTATAGTTTTCTTCATTTTATTTATGATCATATTGATAAAAATCAACTGGTTGCAGGTGTTTTCTTTGATATGTCAAAAGCTTTTGACAGCACAAATCTTGATTTTTAGTATAACAAAACTAAATAGCCTGGCTTTTAGGAGAAAAAGTTTAGTCCTTATCAAATCTTACGTGACAGAAAGAAAAGTGTGTTTGTCGGTTTTCCAACACCCAAACAGAACCCCATGATGTAGATTTAGGTGTACCGTAAGGATCTGTCCTTGAAAATCTGGTCTTTGTTTTATAAATGACCTTCCAGAGCACGCACAATCTGAGTGTACTGTTAATTTTTTCTGATGATGTGAATGTGTCTGTTACAGCATCATCTTTTGAAGAGCTTAATTTTAAAGTAAACAGAGTTTGCAGGGAATTTTATTCATGGTGTGATAAGAACAGACTTGTAACAAATACCAAAAAAACTCTTGTTATGAAATTCTCAAAGAGTCAAATAACAACACAAACTCAAATTGGTAAAGTTACAATGGGAAATGAACAAATTTTGGAGGTAAAGGAAACAACATTTTTGGGACTTCAGTTAGATAGTACCCTTACCTGGGATAACCAAATAAATACTGTCTGCAAACGTTTAAACTCTCCAGAAAAGTGTTTATACAACACAAAAGAATACTAAGACTAATATTTAACCACAAACCTATTGATACATCTATTTCTGTTGATACATCTATTTTGCTAACTGTACTCATAACGAAATCATTCGTATCAAACAAGAAATGGCAATAATTTACGAGTAAATAATCACTCAAGTGCTCATTATCAAAAATCAAACTATTTACCAGTAAAACTATACAATAAACTACCACAGCATATCAGGGATCTTAGGGATTGAAACTCGTTTAAAAATACATTACGATTATATTAACTACAAAATGGATTTTACAGTGTTGAAGATTTTTTTATCAATGTAGAAACTATACATAACAATTATTAGAATTATTTATTAAACATTTTTTTTAGTGATATATTATATAGACTGTATCTGATAATCATGTTTTTATTTTTTTTTACTTAATTAAGTTTTTACTTTTTAAATTGACAATTTGCTTTACTTGTGTGTAAACTTGTGACTTAATTTTGTTTGTAACCTTATTTTATTTACTTTTAATTGACAATTTCCATATTGTTAGCTACACTCAACGGAAAATTCTATTCTATTCTTCTATTCTATTGGCTTTGTTTTGAACGCGTTGGGTATACGGATGCGTTTAAAAAATAGCTAAAAGTAAACACGCGCAAAAATGGACGCGAGTGAATTCATCAGCAACAGAAGCACAAATAACCATACCATCAAAATGGCGACGATCATAGTATTTGCTAAAATTTGGGTGCGCACTCTTCGAAAATCGTTGTATTCCCTTCTGATTTCTATGGCACTTAGATAGACTAAGAAGGAGACTCCGCTCGTGGGTTTGGTTGTTTCATCTTTTACCTTCTGCTTAGCTTTGCTGACACCACATGTTTCTTGCCACAAGACGTTTTAAAAAGATTTATCAAAGGAAATACGCAATGAAATCTCTAACAAAACACCGTAATCTCTACGAAAAGCATTTTCCTTAAACTAATACATAAAGTCTTGAACCCACAAGAGATTTTGGTTTCCTTTATATGTTTTAAGAGTATTGTCGCCGATTTAAAAAAAATGTTAAGGCTATTTTCGTTCACGATTTTTTCCCCGAAAACTTTTTGAAAAAAAAGTTTTGCTGAAAAGATAAAAAGAATTAAGATAAGCTTTATCTAGGCAGTAGCGCAGTGAGTATGTCTTTTCGGTTTGGATAACCATATCTAAGCATTCGCCGGTCGTGATTGTGTTTCAGATGGGTGACCGCGAAGAATCCCTGCTTAATTCCGCTACATATACCGGCCGTGCTAGAGTTTAGGGACTTTCCCATCTACTTTAGAAGTACCAACTGTGTTTATCCCCAGCCCAAGATAGTCGTTGTAATAATAATAACCAACGCTTCCTCGGACAAGCTAGCTGGATGTATTTAAGAGGGAGAATATAAAGAATGTAAAAAAAGTTAGAAATTGTATACGGTCGGAAAAACTTGCACACAATAACGAATTCTTAAATCAAGCTAAAAACAAAACAAAAGCAGGTTGGCAGATAATAAATAAACTTAGTAATAAAGCTTTAAAACAAAACGTGGTGACCGAGATAACGTTTTCTGATAAAATAGTAACTGACCAAAAAGAAATAGCTAATGAGTTTGGTAAATATTTATCTGTTGCTGGCAGTCAGCTCTCTAACACTACTTGTACAGGGTGGTCCAAATTCGAGGGGCCTCTATAGCTTTGGGCTTTTGCAGCATAGTTAGCCCAAAACTAATATACATGTTACGGGCTCGATTTTCAAAAGAAGTCGAAAACTAAAAACCGCATTGCGATATGTCAAAGCGCTGCTGGGCTACAGGGTGATTCTCAAAAATGTGCGTTTCTAAAAACCCTCTACAACTTTTTTATTTGTAAAGATAGAGATTTTCATTAAAAACATTTTTTGAAGATTTTTTAAGGACAAATCTACCTGTTTCACCGATTTTGTCTTAAAGCCTTTAGTTCACGAGATATAACACAAAGTTAATTTTTTTTGAAATTAGTTAATACCACAATTAAAAAAAAAATTAGTTTTGTAATAAAATTTCCTGTCCTACCTATTTTTATTAAGTAGTTAAACAGATATCTGCAATTTTTAATAATTACCATAGTAGGCTGTGTTTAACTCTGACCTATGCAGTTTTAGGGTATGGTAGCTATGATCAAATAAAAACAATTGCCATGATAAACGAGACCAAGTGTCAAACTTTGAAAAGTACGACATGATAAAATGTTATATTGAATGTAACGAAAATCGACAGACGGCGTTAAATCTATATATCCAGAGATATCCGGAAAGAAGGCAACCTAGTTCAAAAATATTTTTGAAGTTAAAACGTCATCTACAAGAATACGGATCCTTTACAAAACCGCGGCCTAGGACGTATAGAAGCCTAGCCAGAGATAGAGAGTTGGAAGAACTAACGGTTCTAGGAAAAAAAGAAATTAACCTGAATACTTCCACCACGGCTATGGAGAGAAACACTGGAATTCCACGCAGCAATGCCTTTCGGGTGCTTAAAAAACACAAGTTTAGGCCCTATCGACCTCGACGGGTGCACGAATTATGGCAACGAGATTTTGCTCCAAGACGTGCATTTTGCAGGTGGTACCTAAATAAACGCCCAGAAGACCCCGATTTTGCCAGAAAAGTTATTTGGACGGATGAGGCAACGATTTCTAGTGATGAAATATTCACCAGATATAACTGATATTACTGGAAACAGCAAAATCCCATATTATGGTGGAACAAGAAAATCAGGGAAGGTCCAGTTTTAAGGTATGGGTAGGCATCTACAGAGGACAAATTATTGGGTCATATATTTTTCATGAAAATCTAGATACCAACAAATTTTAGAAGAGCAGGTGATTCCGTTTATCGACAATTTGCCACTTCAGCAAAATAATGAGCTATACTTTCAACATGACGGTGCACCTCCTCACAATGCACGAGACATTACTAATTTGCTAAATATTGTGTTTGCCGAAAACTGGATCGGAAATAAAGGTCCTATATATTGGCCCCCCAGGTCTCCAGACCTGACCCCTTGCAACTTCTTTTTGTGGGGGAGAGTCAAAACCTTGTATTTCGAAATCGCCCAACTACTAGAAGGGAATTGGAAAAGGCACTTCGTACCGCATTCAGTCAGCTTCGTGCGGTAGAACTTCTTAATGCAGAAAATAGCGTCAAGAGAAGATGTAGGATATGTTTACAAAAAAACGGCCGTCAATTTGAGCGTTTGTTTTAGAATTAAAGAAAATTGTTAGATGTAGATTTTAGGTGTAACATAGTTTAATTAATAAAAATTTTAAATAAAAACTTTTAATAATTTTATTTTTGTTTATTATTTTAGGGTTGGTAATTATAGTAAACTAGAAGTTAAAGTTCGAGGTTGCTGTGTCCCCTCGTGTCGTAGTCAACTTGATTTTGTATGAAAAAAAAACAATAAAATTTTATTTAGGGCGCACACAGCGCCTACTATGGTAAATACCAAAATATGCAAATATCTTTTAAAGTGTTTAATAAAAATAGGTGTATGGCACATCGTTCGACAGGAAATTTGATTAGAAAACTGATTTTTTAGAAAAATTGGGGGTATCCCATTTAAAGAAATATAACTTTGTATGAGATCTCGGGAACTAAAGGCTTTAAGAGAAAATCGGTGAAACAGGTAGATTTGTCTTTAAAAAATCTTTAAAAAAGGTTTATTAATGAAAATCTCTATCTTTACAAATAAAAAAGTTGTAGAAGGCCGTTAAAATCGCACATTTTTGAGAATCACCCTGTAGCTCAGAAACGCTTTGACATATCGCAATGCGGTTTTTAGTTTTCGACTTCTCTTGAAAATCGAGCCCGTAACATGTATTTTAGTTTTGGGCTAACTATGCTGCAAAAGCCCAAAGCTATAGAGGCCCCTCGAATTTGGACCACTCTGTACACAAGGAAAGTTTATTACTAACACCATTCCTACCACTCCTTCTGAAATAAAAAAAATAGTGAAGGATTTGCCAAACAAAAAATCTTCTGGACCAGATAAAATTCATGTAGCCCTTGTTAAAGAATGTAGTGGAGAGCTTTCGAAAATTCTCTCAGCCCTTATTCGTGCGTATTCCTTAAATTACTTAAACAAGCTAAGATTGTACCGATTTTTAAAAAGGGAGTTTAAGAAACAGTCACATTTCCCGTCAGAGTTTGCTAATTTTTTAGGAGTCACGATTGACAAAAATGTGGACTGGTGGGAACATATTGAAGGTGTCTCCAGGAAACTTAATAAAAGTGCATATCTAATTAAACAGTTGAAAAACGAATTAGCGATAATTGAACTATTGGACGTTTATTACAGTGCTGTGCACAGCTTAATTAGTTAAAACCTAGTTTTATGGGGCAGAGCTAAGGATATTGAAAGAGTATTCAGTGTGTTGATCTTTAATATTCCCTACAGATAATCTTGTCGAGAGATTTCTAGAAAGCAAAAAATCATGACTGTAACTGCTATTTTTGTAGATAAGAGCCTTATTTTTATCTACAAAAACAAAAGAAAATTAATGTTAGTGGGAGATCGCCATCGGCACAACACACGTGGCAGAACCAATATAGTTTTAAATAAGCATTATTATGAGTTTTACAAAAAATCTCCACTTTACTCTGGAAGTTATCTGTTTAACTTACTACCAAATAAATTAAAAGAATGCCCAACACTTGGTATTTTTAAGTCTCGTTTAAAAGAGCTACTTACTTTTTAGTAATAGTCCTGAAGTTTGAGGCTTTTCTTAAAATTAAACAATACTAATTAGCTGCTGCTATGTGTACTTTTGATGTTCCTAAATACTTATTTTTTATATAAATATCTATTTATTTAAATTAATTTAATTCAAATTTTTATTAAGTGTGTTGTTATTTTAATATTGTATTTACATTTTTAGACGTGGTTCTGTTTGGAACGAAATACTGTAAGATATCTGTGTCCTGTACCTACCTAATACTTTACAGCTGAAATATTTATATTATTTAAACTACTGTACTCTAGAGTGAAGGAGATTTTATACAGTTTTTTTTGTTTACAATGCACTACTTCTTATTTGACGTTGTATATGCTATTTTTGATAGTAAATTCAAGGCAATAAGGATTATTCTATTCAATTATTACTTTTTAGTCATATTTTTTTTATGGAAGGGTACGGAGCCGGCTGGCGCCATTTTTTTAAAAATATTTGTACGACTTAGTATTAAAGGATTTCTGTCGATATGGCAATTGGGTACGCCGAAATTTTTAAACAAGGCTCCTTTCAGCGACTTGTCTTTTATGTAAGCACGTACCTTCATGTAACAAAAATTACAATAATTGAATTTTTGGTTAATTAATTCCGTTTCGAAAGTTCGCTTAATCCCGGTTTTGCGCTGGTTAACCAGATATTTAAATTTCTCCTGATACACTTTAATATTCGTGTCTTGCCATCATGATTTTTGATTTTCTGAACAAGATAAGAGTTGTTGATGTTCCGGTAATTTAGTTGGAATATTTATCCCAAACTGGGGCGGGTAATTCTTTGATATTGTAGACCCAATTCTTCAATCAATTAAAAACAGGAAAAACTGAGACTTGCAGATATTTTTTAAAAATTTTTATTGTCCATCAAGCTTAGTAAGCGTTTTGTATTAAACTTCCATTTTCCTTTTATCTATATGATAAATGAGTTCAGACTTACGAGGAGGTCTAGTAATCGTCTGCCATTTTTGGAGGAGATTTTTGGAAACCGTGTTTTTTAACACTTTGGCAATTTTGTTATGGATCTGCAAGTTTTATATTAAATTTTAATTTCCCCCAAAATTATGTCGGGACAAAACAACCGGCTTATAGTTTTTGCTGCAGACCGCACTTAAGAGAAGGTCTGGTAAGCGTTTGCCATCTTTGGTGGAGCTCTTTGGAAATCGTGTGGTTTGACACTTTTATACAGGGTGATTCACGATGAAATGCAAATATTTTAATGGTAAGTATTACAGGCCAGGGGCAACTCATATCCAAATTTTTTGAGTCTTTTTGTCAAATATACAGTGTGATTTATAAAAATATTGCAAAACTAAAAACTCTCTATCTCGGAAACCAATAAACGTATTTGGCACACATAAGGAGCCCCAAAAGCTACTTCTACAAATGTATAAGATTAAATTCCAGGTCTGTACTAAAAAAAGTTTAGTTTTATATATTTTTGTTAAAAAAAAATTAACACATAAAAGATTGTATTTAACGCGTTAAGTCTCAGTTTTTTATAAAAAAATAAAAACATCCAAATTCCAATCCTGAGATATTAGGGTTACCCACAATATCACGTTTTAAATTCCTAAAAACGTATTTTTAGGTTAAAACTAATTTGGGAATAAATAAATTAACACCCACCCTACTGAAGTAAAAAACAGGACCGGATTAATATTTTTTAATTTATTTTTATAAAATATACAAACACATACTTTTAATTTTTTAATAAACCCTAATTTAATTTAAAATCCGGTTTCGAAATTGATTTGAAGTCGTAGTCAAATCATTAAAATTTCAGGCCCGGACTAACATTTATTTGGTTTTATTTGTCCTTATTGGAAAACAACATTTTTTGTACTTCATTTGGAGATTTTGGTATCACAACATACAAGGCAAAGGATGTTGCTATAAATATTTTTTTACATTGCCATTTTTCTCCGCTATTATGCATGCTATAAAAAAGTTTTTGAAATCAGAAGAAAACTAAAATAAGAAACCTTATGTCAAAATTTGACATTTGCAGTGATACTTGTCAACTTTGGCATACATATTCTAATACGTTCGAAAAAGTTATACAGCTTTTGTACCAAACACTTTTTAAAGCATGCCTAATAACAAAGAAAACGGTGGCATTTATGGTAGATCACCCTGTACAATATCTCCTGGTTGGAATTATATATATATGCAAACGATGATGCTATATTACATATATATACAGGGTTCCTAAGCAAATCCTTAGGGGGCCAAGCAGCCGTGTATAAGACGTAGACAAACGGAAAAGCACATTAGGCAGAAAAGGATGGGCATGGGGCGATGTTGTCACTACACCTTACACGTAGTAAATCCATTCCAGGTTGTTGTTTTCTAATGTTTTCCATTTTCATACCTTTAGGACTGGAATAAAAATTGTTTTTGCTCGACCTTTATACCAAACTGATGAAAGATATCGTAAAAAAAATATTTTTCGGCTTTTCATTTTGTAACCATTGTTCTTACGCACTGTTTACAGGCTGGGGACTGAGATACATGCAAATGCCTAACCTAAAGCGTTCACACACGGCCGGAGAAATCGACTGAGATATTTCCGTAGAAACTTTATCAAGCAAGTAGGACGGGTTGACGCCTTCGAACGTCCAACCCGGGTTTTGCACTTTGATTCGAAATCAAAAAGGAGGAACAGTCAGATGTGGGGCCGTGCACAAATTACGTAACGGTGATTTTACCAATTTTTGACCCCCTCCCTATGTAATGTTTTGTAACGGTTTGGCACGCCACTCCCCTAATATTACGTAACGATTTCAAGACCACTACCCCCCCCCCCCAAAAAAAAAAAACTTTTCACTTATTTTCATTCCAAATTTTCTTAGTTTCACACAAATGCAAACGCTGTCGAAAACCCCCCTCCCCCCTACGTATCGTTTTGTAACCCCCCTCCCCCCTATGACCATTACGTAATTTGTGCACGGCCCCTGTAGTCCCAGTGGAGGAGGGCGAGAAAATTGATATTTTTTTTCTTAAAAATTATACTCTTTAGACCTATTTCTTTGCGTTCCCGAAATTACGTAATTTTTGAAAAAAAATTGTAAGCGGCGCCATTTTTATTTCGTGCTTTGTTTTTCTAACATTTTTGCGTTCGGCTAATTTAATTGAAAAAATTTTGCCTGCGGCGCCCTTTATCTTCTCACTCGAAACCAAGATCCCCCGTTTTAGGAAAACTGATCCCGTCTCTGTTTCTAAATTTTTTCGAATAAAAGTAGAGTATGACCATGGGGGAAATAATTTTTTTCTACGGTATGACGAAAATTTCGAGAAAGTTGAAGAAAAAAATAAAAAAAGTGGCAGAGCTCAAGTTTTTCGTAAAAAAAACGTTTTTTGTAAAGAAACAGAGCAAAATAAATCTTTTCACCCCTTTTTGGGTGTTACAAATATTGGCAGCCCCTTATTTTTCGCTTTTACCCTCCCGCTGGTTTTGAAGAATTGGTTCGCTACATGTTTCGAGATCATGTCATAAAACCCCTCGAAAATATCAAATGTAGTGTAGGGCCAGCTTTATTTAAAATCAATAATATCGCAAGCAAAAAGCTCGGCAGGAAAAACAGCGCCGTTTATTGATTTCTTTGGCTGCTAGTGATAGCTGCATGGTTTGGCCGTTTCCGGATAGATGTCACTAGGAGAACAGAATGGAAAGAAATTTAATTAAAAGCAAAGATATTTCTTTCTAATGTTAACAACCTCACGAGTTTATCGCTTAGTATCGTAAATAATGGACCCTGCCGCCTCCTTTAAGCAAGAAAAAGCTGTGGTTTGGACCTGAAAACATCTAGTTTTTCCTCGATCATCTCATGGTGTGGCCGCCATCTAGCGGAATTAGCAGACATCTTGTCAACGGTTATTATTGCAACTATGATTTATGCTCACAATGAAAGAGTGGCGACAATTTTTTCTCATAAAAGCAGTCCGGAGATAATAACACACTGGCACCATTGCTCAATATACCTGTTTCTTTTGTGCGCGCAGAACTTTCTATGCCATTTCTGTTTGATTTATTGAAATCCTATCCCTAAGGAAAATCTTAGGAACCCTGTATATATATATGTAATATAGCATCATCGTTTGCTTTGTATGTTAAAAAAATCTCCAAGTGAAGTACAAAAAAATTTTGTGTTTCAATAAGGACAAATAAAATCAAAGAAATATTAGTCCGGGCCTGAAATTTGATGGTGGGATCTACTAAAAAGGTTTAGTCTATTTTAGATCGGTCCTAAGTTTAAGTGAAATTTTTGGTTTTAAGCATTTTAAACCAACCCTCCTTGAGTTTTGGACATGGTTTGACTTATAAGAAGAATTTTAATAAATTTGTTTATTGAATAATCATCTTAACAAAATATTTTTTTGGATTTAAGAGAAAATTTTCAATTTAGAAGAAAAGAAAATTAAAAAATTTAAACCCACGCAGGGTTAAATAGGAAACACTCTGTAGAATAAATTAACATTGGGGCTATATGTCACTCTAATTAAAACTTACCCTTGTTAATTAATTTTTCCAATTAATACTTGTCACACAACGACTTAGATGAGTAATAATAAAATAAGGAGTTGATTAATTTTGTATTTATTTAAAAGGTGTTTTTATATATGAAATGTAATAAAAAACTTAAATGCAAGTTTCTTTTACATTTCTGTCACTGTCGAAATGTCAGTCTAAAAATATTAGCGCTGCGTTCAATTACAAACAGCGAGTTCGGATTTTTTACCTCTGCTTGCACCTTGGCTTGCACAAACCTCTACTGATGAACACTACAGCTTTAAAATGAGTGGGCTTTGAGTAAGGAAAGTTTTTTTGACTGAGCTTTTAGATAACCTCAATGTTTTACTTTCAGTTTGTAAATAAATTAATATAGTTGTTTTCGGTTTTTTGTCTGGTATATTTTTCGTGCATAATCAGTGACCTTCATTTATGTTTGTTTTGCCTCGTAGTGCCCTCATAAATATATTTTTTGTGCTGAAAACGGGTTCAAAATAGGAGGTGTCTTATTGGGTACTGAACAACTTGGGATATTAAATAAGGTAAATTAATCCTTGTAAAAACGGTTACTTAGGGAAATTATACACGAACTTATTACCAAATGCCACAAAACAATCCTTTCTGGAGGCTATAAATTAAACCACCCCCCTGAGGTGGTCTAAAAAATCATCAACTTTATAACCTCAAACACAAATAATGAAGCTATTATGTGCCAAATTTTTGGCGTATTCACCATTTGCCATTTTGAAACCTGTCAAAAAAAATTAGTTTTAGGGCATTTTCTTCTAAAATATGGTGTATTTGGAGAAAAAAAGAAGTTTTTCAGTGGTATTTTGCAATACCAATACAAAATAATCAATAACTTTGTGTCTTTTCTGTATGGGTAAGTGTTTTTTGAAAATTGGTTTTAAAATTTAGTACCCCCCACAGATGTAAATATTTAGACCTGTGGGGGGTAGTATTTTAGATCTTAGTAAATCTCACTGTTAATGATTTGACTACGACTTCAAACCAATTCCGAAAACGGATGTCAAATTAAAATAGGGTTTATTAATAATTTAAAAGTATGTGTTTGTATATTTTATACAAATAAATTAAAAAATATTAATCAGACCCTGTACCTGCCTGTTTTTTGCCTGGGTAGGGTGGGTGTTGATTTATTTATGCTTAAGCTAGTTTTAACCTAAAAATATGTTTTTAGTAATTTAGGACGTGATATTGTTTTAACCCTAATATCTCATGATCGGAATTTGGATTTTTTATTTTTTTTAAATAAAAAACTGAAGGTATTATAACACCGACCTTTAGCTTTTATGTGTTAATACCAAAATTTGCAAATTGCAGTATACAGGGTGTTGTTTTTAACAAAAATATACAATATTAAATTTTTTTAGTCCGGACCTGGAATTTTTTTTTTATACATTGGTAGAAGTGGCTTTTGGGACTATTATGTGTCCTAAATTTAAAGTAAATGCGTTTGTTGGTTTGCGAGATATGTTCGTTTTTATTTTAGCAATATTTTCATAAATCACACTGTATATTTGACAAAACGACACAAAAAACATTTTTAGCATTGGATATGAGTTGCCCCTGGCCTGTAATTCTTACCATTTTTGCATTTCGTCGTGAATCACCCTGTATTGCAAAATTCGGTATGGGGCTGCCAATTTTTTATTAAATTTTCATTCCCCCAAAATTATGATAAAAAGCTTTTTTAAAGTTGGGTTGGGTTTTACATCTGCTGTAAAATGGTATTTTTATCTTATTTGCTGCAGTATGTGATAAATTTGTTGCAAATGTATCGAATTTTTACTCAGTAATATTTTTTCAATAAAAAATAAAGTTCAAAAAAATAAAAATAACAAAAAAAGTGTAAAACTTTTTTTTACAAAGCATCACAAAGCGTGGTTCCAATTCATATAATAATAATAATAATAATGGTGAATCCTCCGACACCTATTTGAGATTATGTAAGCATCTCTCTTAAATTTTCACCCTGTATAGTACTAAAGATGGACCTAGAAATGTGTGAAACTAAATCAGGGTTGCCACAAAAGTCCCTAGATAAAATTCCCGACTTTTTCTCGAATTATTTTGAAAAAATCCCGATGGCATAGCGCTGCAGGCAATTTTTTGCAGTTTAAGCAGAAAATGCTGGTTTCGTGCGGAATCTGGTCTCAATCCTAGATTTGTTGCCAAAATCCTGTCATAAGCATGCTTAAAATTAAACTAAAATTGTAACAATCAATGATGTTATGGTGCCGTAGACAAAAATTGTTGCAGTACCCACCTATAAGATGAAGTTTTTCGTAATTATTTTTAAAACTTTGGGTTAAAAGACGCTGAGTTGGGGTGGAATCTAGTTTCAGTTCTATATGTAAAATGTCAAATGCCCGCAGGCAAAAATTTTGAAAAAGTTATACTGAAAAAGCTATACACATTTTGAATATTGTTGATAAAAACTGTACAATTAATGACATTATAGCGAGCGCCAAAAGCAAATTTTGTTGAAACTCTTGGGTTTGTAAAGTGCAAAGGGGGGAGGGGCGATTGCCCACTGAAAAAAAAAATATCTAAATTGTGATCGAAAGAAATACCGCGGAGTGTAACATTTTACAAAAAGTAGTGTGTATATTTAAAATTAAAAAAACCCGTCAAATTTTAAATTTTTTTAAAAAATATATTTCCTATTATTTATTAAACCGAACGGTAGCGCTGCAGGGAAATATTTCATTGAAATTTGTATGATTTTTTTTTATACTGGGACTTTTCATCCATAGTAGGATCAATGCCCAATGGAGCAAAGTATTTTTGCACAGTTAAAAACAGACAAAAAATATCCATCCTATCCGGGATTCGAACCCGGGGCTTTCCGTACGGCAGGGAAATACGGTACCAACCGGATCAAAAATATCTTAATTTTTTTTTCTCGGATTTCCCGGTTTTCAAGGGTTGTGGGAAGCCTGTAAATAGGTAGTAATTGTTTACGTACTACATATGCTTCTATATATTCGACTTAATAACCAAATTTGATAGTCTGCCACTTCTGCCACTTCCCCATCACACAACTGGCAACAAGGTTACAAAGGGCTGTTCCAATCTAAAAATTTTACGTGGCCTGCGCAGAGCGGTGGGTGGCTGAATTTAATTATAGCATATCGGACAAAGCGTTTTTGTTTCTTACTTAATTATGGCCAGTCCTCCAATATCTAATGGAAAATCCAGACACCCACAGACCTGTTTCATCCTTTTTTTAGGAATCCTCAGGGAGTCATAGGATTGTACCTGGCAGTTGCACTTTCTCCGATATGCCACAAGTGTTACTTTTATTGTTTTTTTTAACGACACCAGATTCACTTTTTTTTGTAATTATAGCTCCCACCCACCAACTTCAAAACAGATCAAATTTCCTGCACTTTAACTGCCAATATCTCAAAAACTACTGGTTCGAACTTTTAAAATATTATACATCACATGTAAAGTGCATACAAAATAAGTGCAGACGGGTAACCATTTTAAATAAAACATTAAAATTTGTTAAGAAAAAAAACCTTGGACTATACTAAAGATATCAGTAAGAAATAAAAAATGAGTCAAAGCACTTTAATAAACACAAACTTGTACTTTACGTTATTTTTAAATTAATGAGACATTTAAAAAAAATTATTCCCAAAACCAGAGGTCTTTTCAGCTTTTACGCTTTCACTCCTAAAATTCCTTAAATCAACGAGCTTTTGCAGAAACGCTGTAAGTATGTAAACTATTCATTCTGCATAAATAGGTACGGCCTGACCAAGTACAGTACAACCTACCTATGTATCGGTTAAGCTTAACACAACTATAAAGTTTGCGACAAGACTTTTACATTTAACATTTTATGTCGTGTGCGCGCGAATTAGAAATTTAGGTAAAACACTCTGACAACACTACATATATTCAGTTCCACCATAAATTTTATCAAAAATGTCGGCTGATTTATTTTTTTTAGTAGTTAGATGATTTTTGGAAGCCTTCGGCGGCTTCAAAAACCGAGTGTTATTTAGAGAAGGAGGTACAGTCATGGTCAGAATAATTACCGTATCTATTGACGGTCACTGCATACAGGGTGATTCGCAACTTATGTCAGAAACTTTTAGAGTGGATTAAAAGGACTGCAAGTAATACAAAAAATATAAAAAGAAACGCGTACGCGGTTTTCAAAAGCCTCTTCCAAAATGTTTCAATTAGAGAACAATATTCCAAGACATGACTGTACCACTAAAAGTATGCAAATGATCCTTGAAGTATGATACATATAAAGTGACAAAAACCCCTAATCTCTGAATATTCTCATGATTAAATAAAAAGGTCAAATAATGACAAACACTTCGCGACACATAAAATGCAACGATTACTTTTTCGAGACAGAAAAACGAATTTTGGCGACAGGTAGCCTTTACCGATGACAAAATTTTTAATCCCATTGCAAAAAAATTATCAAAATTTGATATTCGTCCACGGAATGCTAACCATTTGATGGAGCTAATAGTTAGAGCTTATGCAGAGATCGTTTAAGAAAATCCAAATTTATTTGAAAAGTTAGCAGCAGACTCCATGCCAAGGCCTTTAGAAAAAATTATTCGAGGAAATGGTGCAATGACCAGATACTGAAGTTAATATTTTTGATTTTTGTTTATCGATAGGTTTTTTATTTCCATTTCTTTTTAATATTTTGTGGTTTATAAAACTGATCCTTTTCATGTGTATTGACCTTTCTTAACCCAAATCCTTCCAGTTCTTTCTTCTTATTTTCCTTTTAGTCGCACTATACTGGACTTGTTTGGTCCATTTTGACCGGCTATTTGACGAAGGGGCCAACCTTCTTCTAGTTCTGCCAAAATTTGATTGAATTGGTATTTATAATAAAAATTTTGTTTTAAAAGTGCTTTATCTTTTTTTATATTTCGTAACAGCAACCTTAATATTATAGAACCAGTAAATATCGGTAAAAATGCTTTTAGTCTCCTGAACAAAATTTGTTTATGTTGTCTAAAAGCGTTAAACTACAAAAGTCGGTAACAATAAGCAAGCAAAATTTTTAATACATAGACATGTGCCTAACTTCTGCTGTATGCGTTTTATGTGTCAGGAAGTGTACCTCTATTAATATAAGGGGACACGGGAATAAATTCGTTATAAATTAAAACAATATCCACTAATTTGCTGTTTCATTTCCCAAGAAATGAGTAGTTGTATGTCATTTTTTACAAGAAAACACAAAACAAAAACGCGACGTGACATTCAAAACTGAGTCAGCTAATATTGCATAGTTTGTTTACTTTCTGTGGTACGATACGGAGAAAGAGCGGGCCGAGCAAATCACTAGCTGGCTTGATGCTCGTTTTTGTTAGGTACTTGGCTGATAAACTTCAATGTACAGTCGAAGACCAAGAAAATGTTTTAACACATTTTTGGTTATTTTTTTGGAAAAACTTTTGAACAAATTTAAGTGAAATAAATCGTCATTTCAAACACTGACCAGTATTAGGAATCACGTCTTTCATTTTTATACATAAGTAGTGAAACGCCCTGTATATCTATTAGTCAAACCAAAAACATCGGTAAAAGTTTTTGAAGGCATAACAATGTCACTTTGGCATATTTTAAAGTAAAGTCACTTTGGCTGATTTAAAATACGAATAGCTTTTTGCTTTTTACTTTTTGGTGCATTCGCTCGTATTCGGGTAGTTTTATACAGTAGTTTTATCATTAGTTTTAAAGAACCACTCTAAAGGTCTACTTTTTATGGCTTTTCGGGTGCGCGGGTGCTAGCTGCTTCGAATAAGGTACGTGAAATTAATCTCTCACAAAGAATAATATAGTCTATAGTCTTTTTTAGGAAGGCGTCTTATACGTCACAACAAATCAAAATATTATTTTTAAATTTGGTCCTACCTACGGCGTTTGTGAATTTTAGAAAATTAAACTATTTTCTTTTAATTTTTGATTGATATGGTATGGCGGACTATTAAAATCGTGACATTTTGACTTTTCTTAATGTTATTAAAAATGAGTGAGTTACTAAGGTTCTGTCTGTATACACGATAACTCAAGAACGCCTTGGTACAAAAATCCTCTATCGACTAAACATGAACTGATTAACTTTTGGGTAGGAAGGTGGGTGGTTGAAGGGGGGGGGCGGAAAGTGGGATAAAATATTTAAAAAATTGTAACTTTGGAACAAAAGCAAGTAGCGATATACCTACGGTTTTCAGATTTAAGTTTCCATGAATATGGACTACAAATTTTGTTATGAAGTCTAAATTTGTGGGAGCTTTAGTTTCCGAGTTATTTGAAAAAATGTTAAAATATATTAAAAAAATCATAACTTTAGAAGTAAAGCAGCTATTGATATGCGGTTTTCAGATTTTGATTTTCGTAAATATTACCCAAAAATTTTTTTATAAGGTTCAAATCTTTCAAAGCTACAGTTTTCGAGATATTTTCATTTCCTTTCAACATAAAATAATAACATTCGTCTTAGAAGTGTGCGGAAAGTGCCACCTTTCCGTACAGCGTGCGTGAGAAAAACAAGTTTACCGCTCGCCGCGGCGCCCGCCGTGCGGAGCCCTTTCACGCATGCAGAAATTTTTTTACACACGCAAAATTTTTTTTGGTGGACAATTTTTTTTACAAAATCATCTAAAACAAGATGTGTGTTTGGGAAATAGGCCAAGATATGCTCTTAAATTAATTTTGACGATAACTGTCACTGTCACTGTCACTTTGACATTGGCGTGTTTTTTTCGAATAAATATTGCTTATATTTTTGTGATTGTTATATTTTTGTTATGATGTAGTTATTTTGATTGTAATTATTGTAGTATCTTTAAAAACTTACGTTTCATGTGTATTAGGTGTGAAGCTTAAGTGCTCGATCAACTGTGGTAAAAAAATAAGATAATAAAAATATTACCTTCTTTAGGGCGTGTTTATATACTCCAAAAAATATGTTTTCACCAGGAAGCCTTTTATAGAATTAGTAATTTAACTTTGAGGTCAAAAGAGAGACTGAGATGCCAAAAAAAAATCTGTAAGGTAACCTTTAAGACATTTTTTAGGGTCCAATAAATAAAATAAAAAAATGGATATTTTTTTTGCAATCAGCAGAAAAACAGTGTATTGTTTTCTCAAGTAGCCCATACCAAAAATTCTGCAGCTTCCAAGTCGCTTTAAATTTGGTTTTTTGAGCAGACATTTTATGCACTAGCGTAAAACACAGGGAAACAAACCCAAAACAATAAAGGTAATATTCTCAAAACAAAAGTGCTCACAAAACTGATTGGTGCAGGTGAAAGGCCCACCAAAATCGAGCATTTTTATTGATTGATATTAAAAAGCGCGGCAAAACTCTTGGTGTGTCATTTGTATCATGAGTTGCCTATATTACTGCACTAATTTACCAGGTCTGATTGAAAATTTGATATGCGTTTTGTATAAGGATTTGCGTAACTATCCTCTGAAAATGTACAGATTGAATATCAAAAGATTTGTGAATGTCCTAGTAAAAGACCTCGTACAAGACCCAACCGTATAGCACTACCCAACGGATAATATTTTAATCGGATAATTTTTTTACTTTTTCGTGCCATTATTAACAGATTCCACTATCCATCCATTAACTAATCTTCCTTAAGCTAACAAAATGCTTTGGATGGTCCAAGAACCAAACGTTTTACAAAAAGGCGTCGAATAAGGTCCCTACTACTAGCTTACGCTGACGAACTTGTTGTCTTGGAAATCTCTAAATTCGATCTCGCCAGGAAATTAAAAATTCTTGAAGATTATGTGGCTCAAAATGGCCTAACAGTCAATACAACCAAGAACAAGATCGTTCGCTTTTCTAGGGGGGGTAACAGCGTCACTAGAGGAAGGTTTTTGCTCTGTGGCCAACAAATTGAACAAGTTTTACACTTTGAATAACTAGGAGTAAAGTTTTCCTGCTCCGCCTTCTTTAGAGAAATGGCGAACTCTGCAACAATAAATGCGAAGAGGTCAACAAGTGCTAATGTGTAAATCCAAAATAAACTCATGGTCATCTCGCATAAAACTCTTCGACACGTTTGTTCTAAACTCAAGTAATCATTGCATCCCACTCTGGGGCCTCTGTTACTTTGATATAGTGGAGGCACCCTCCAATTGACCATTTTTAAAGCCTGTGTCAATTGGTTAGAAAAACTTTTATCCATGCCCAATACCAAAAATTTGCGTCAATAGACGCCTTTTTCCACGAGAAAAAATCAAAATACAATTGGCTAAATCACATTAAATCAATCTTTGTCACACTTGACCAAGAGCAGCTGTGGCTAAATCTCGCGCTACATGATTCGAGAACATCCAAACACATTATTTTATCAAAATATGAAAAATATATCCGAAACAAAGATTATCAAAATTTATATAATTCGCAATATGCAAAATTTTAGATTTTTTTAAATTTAGACACTTGTCCACAATCATATCTTCTAAATATGCCAATTCAATTTACAAGAATCTTATCTGAGTTACACCTAGCATCGAAGTAGATATTATATTATATATATATATTAGTATTATTTTAATAAAATATTACATTAAGCTTCATCAAACGTTAATTTGTACCATTTTCAATTTACAACAATTGGAAACCATCACCCGTTTTATTTGAGTGCCCAATTTATGAAAGCCTCCATACTCCTGCTATAACACAGATCTTTCAAATAGAAACAAATTTATTGGATAAAAAAAATAACATATAATGTCGCCAAACAAACATCACACTTTGTTATAAGCATTATAATGCTAAGATCTTTGATTATAAACGAAGAGTTTATTCTTTTTTAACGACTTAAACTTGTACCTAACTTTCTGCTCTATATGAATTTAATTTTCAAGTAAAGACAATAAAGAAAATAAATGAATGAATGACAATGACAGTTCCATTTAGTTATGTGTAAAAATTTCAGCCGCCATTTTGATATTAGTCTGAAAAATTTGGAATTAACAGTTTATCTTCTCTCAATCAGTGTTTCAAAAAATTTAGAGTGATATTTTTTTAAGTTTTTGTTTTATTTATTCTTGTCAGTAATCTACATTTAATTAATTATCAATAGTTTTCTTCGATCCAGGCAAACATTTCAGATACAAAAGGATAATGTTAAATTTTGACATTTAAAATTTGTTAGCTTAAATTGAACCCTTGAACTTTATTTCTTAGATTTCCCTAGGAAACAAATTCCAACCTTTTTTTTCCTGAACAAAAACTATTTTTTTGGGTTTAACTACACCCGAGTAACGATAAAATACCAATTAAAGATTTAAATTGGCTCGCAAAAATAAACTATATTATTTGTTACAAAATTTATAGGCATACAATGATTATACAAAACAGCAACAAAAGCAATTAATAGCACTTTTATTACTGAATCTAGAGTTTGGACACTCATTTTGCGCTTTTTAGTAACCTCTAGGGCATCTCTCGTAATAGTCCAGCGTAGTCGGCTAACATCTCACAGTTCCGTTTTCCGTGATATCTTCTTTCCATGTTTAAAATATCTTGGTGGAACCTCTCACCGTGCTCGTCACTTACAGCATCACAATTTTACGGAAAGTAATTCAGATGAGAATCCAAGAAATGAATTTTTAACAAGTTACATCCCTGGTTTTGGTAACACAAAAGAAGTTGGGCAACCAGGTCTTTATAGTTTCCTGCTTTAGTATTTCCAAAAAAATTTGTTGCAACAATTTTAAAAGCATTCCAAGCGTCTTTTTCCTTGCCTTATGCCTAATCTGGGGATCCACAAATATTCCCTCTTTAATTTTAGCGTCACCAATTCTAGGAAACTTTTCTTTTAAATAACTGAAAGTATGGCTTTCTTTGTGTTTTCATGGGTCCTAATTTTGTATGAATGGGCGGTAGTAGAATCTTCTCTAAGGAAACTTATGGCGCGCCGGTTACATTTTTTCCCTGGCTCAAGATACTCTCTTGGTGGAGAAATTTTCTTTTTATAGTAATCCAATCGTGCTCGACTGTCCCATTCGCAGAGAAAGCAACAGTATTTGATATAACCTAGATGCATTCCAAGCAAAATTGCCACAACTTTTAAACCCCCTTAAATTTGCCATTTATATCTTTCATATTGTATGGTGTCCAGGAAGAATTTCAAATTGCTATACGTTTCTTTAATATGCACTGCATCACCAACTGGTACTGAAGGCAACTTGTTTCTATTATGGAGTAGCGCAACTTTAAGACTTACTTTTGAATCATCGTCCAGTTATAAAGATGTCATTAATCCCTCTTAGACTAATTCTTAACAATATTATATAAAAATATAACTACAAATTTAGTATTTTAAACACCTTATAAAGTACAACTGGTATAAGAATTTTCATAATAATAATTTAATGGTCGAGGGTCATTTCATATGAAATCAACCAAAAAAAAGGGAGGTTTGGCAGACCATCTCCCCGATTTCGATCATTTTTGGTAGATTTATTCTAACCATAAAGGGGATGAAAAATCCCAAATTTGAAATCTTTTTGACCAGTAATTTTTTAAAATTAACTATTTAAAATCACAAAAACTACCAATTTTGCTCAAACATGTACTTAAAGAAATTGAAATATCTCGATAACTACTTACACCTTGATGGTGGTTTATAGCTCTTTTTTTAGATATTTTAAAAAATAAATAAATAAAAATATAAATTAAAAAAAAATAATTTTTGAAAAACAGCATTTTTTTATTATTTTTATAAAAATAGTTTCTGGGTATTTCGCCATATATAGTCAATTTTAAGCAAATGTGCAGGTACACAAAACGAGTAATATCTTGAAAACTGTATACCGTACAAAAGCGAGTAATACCTTGTTTTATATTTTTTGAAGCCCATTTTGATAAAGTATCACACATTCTTTAAAATAATTTTTTTTTATTAACCCATCAAGTCTCCATCTTGAAGTTTTGTCAATAGTTTGGCGAAATATCCAGAAACAAAATATATTTTTTTTAAAATTAAACATTCTGTTTCTCAAAAATTAAAAAAAAAGTGTTTTTTCAATTTCATTTTCTTTTTAAACAAAACCACTGTCCTAGTTTAAGTAGTTATCGAGACATTTTCATTTCTTTAGGTACATAGTACATAGGACCCGAATTTAATTTACTAACAATAGAAAATAAAGAACAAATACCAGAATCAAAATCTATACAATATCTAGGAGTAGTAATTGATAGACACTTAAAATGGGATCTGCAAATAAAAAATGTGGTGAAAAAAATCCGGGGATTACTACCTAAATTTAGATATCTCAAGGAATTTCTGGAGGTAGATCAACTTAAATCGCTTTATCTGTCTCTTGTACAATCTCATCTCTTATATGGGATTCTTGGATGGGGAGCGGTAGCAGACTGCCACTTAACAACTCTTGAGAGTACGCAAAAATGGTTTCTTAAATTAATTTATGGCAAAAGAAGAACATATCCTTCGGACCAGCTTTTCCAGGAAACACAGATTCTTGATATTAGACAACTGTACTGCTTGGAGCTGCTTAAAAACATACACAAAAAGAAAATAAAACTTACAGAAAAAGTGTTAACATACAAAACCAGAAATAAATCAAATGTTGAATATGTTCAGGCTTCCAAAACAATAACGCAACGTTCAATCAAATACTTTGCCCCAAGAATATTAAATAACTTGCCTACTGACTTCAAAAATATACTAAAATTTAGTGTTTTCAAAAAATTAGTCACAAATTGGATAAGAGAAAGGTAGAGAGATGTGTAACAATCTAATTAACTTAAATTATATTAGGTAATCAGAAGTAAGATGAAGGTTCTCTAAGATTAATTTTATATGTAAAATCTACCTACTCTAAAATTTTATCATCAATTCGAACTGCTGTGAAAAAAAAACTATTTATCTAAATAATATGGTAAGTCAACAAGCATGTTTATGCTTTTAAGACATTTTTGTGCGTTTATTTTTGCATTTTATTTATACTAGGATTGTAAAGTGTTTCTTTACTAAAATAAACGTATTATTTATTTATTTATTATTATGTTGAAGCAAAATGCATTTTGTGCTTTCCAGTTTCTCTGATAAATAATTTTGACAAGTCGGCCCCATATATTTTGTATTGGTTTGAGATCAGGGCTGTTGGATGACCAAAGAAGACTTTCAATATTATTGTTTTCAAACCATTGGCGAACAACATTAGCCGTATGCACGAAATAGAGGCCTGCTGGTAAACGAAGTCGTTGTTTTCGTAAAATAACTGCACAGTTGGCAACATAACATCCTCAGGAATCTCAACATATCTTTGACTTGAATCTTCCTTCGATTTGCCAAAACATACCGAAACCTCTAGCGCTAAACTAGCACCACATATTCACCGAAAAATGTCCAGCTTTCTTAATTTGGTTGGTGTATTTTGGATCAAACCTAGAATTTGGTGAGCGATACACTAAAATTTTTTTGCTGCTCGAAGATGACTGAAATATCTTTTCATGTTTGAAGACCACCCTCTCCCAGAAGTCTCAAATAATGAAGAAGATTATTCAATGCAAATGTCCTGGTTTTGTTCTGCCGTTAAAAAAGGTTTTTTTACAGCAACTCGACAGGAAATTTCAGATTTTTTAATCCTTCTATTAATAGTTAATAACAAAACTTCCTTACATTAGGTGCTTCAACCGATGCGGCAAAAGGATTTTTCTTGAGGTGGTCGATATGCCTTATGTTCCATGTTTTCCATTCATCAAATTATTTTGTACCCAGCGCTTTTTCCATCATAACATCGTCATTTTATCAACCCTAAAATGAGTGGCCGCTCTTCTTATAAACCAGCCTCCACTTTGAAAATTATTGTCAAAATCAGTTTGACGCATACCATCGGTTGTCGTCGGGCTATTTTACACTGGTGAATGGAATACACACACTATTAGAAAAGTAAATTTTGCAGGATAGGAAAAACGCATGTACCTATGCGTTTTTTTTTAAACAAGAGTACAAATTTTGAGTAAATGAATAACCCCTTGGGCATTAGATTTGAATGGCCAACAAGTCGAACCCTTCAAGGAGAACATAGTCAACTTTCGAGGAGAACATAGCACTTAAAAGCAAAACATTTTATGTGAGCATGAATTTGTTAGTTTAAATAGTTAGTTAATAAACAAACTAACCAACTAACCCTAGTCGACAGTCAAGTTTAGTTCTATTGGGAGTTTTATGCTTGTTGAGTATAACTAACTAAATGATCAAACTTCAGAATTGTATCGCTCTATATTAACAATTGCCTCAACAAATGCTCAAATTGAAATGTCAAAATGACGAAGAAGTGATTGCCAAGAGGAATTAAACAATATATATGAAACTTTCTACTAAATTTGAGATTTGTAAGTAAACCGCATTTGGTATTTTAAATTAAAGTCTTCTGGATCTTAATGCCGTCTGTTGTCGCGACCATGCGACACACCCCAATCAATTGTACTATTACCAAACCGGCATTCCGGCCTTGCCTCATCTCTTTATTTTATAGTCAAAGAGTTCGCGGAAAAAAGACCAAGAGTTTTGGAAAGAAATACTAATATAATAGGACTGTAGAGTCAGCAAGTTAGGTATGAGGACACAAAAAAAAACAAAAAAAATTTTTTGCAATGAAACTTCAAAAGATGACTAATTTTAGTAATTTCTCTTGATTTGGTAATTAGTAATTAGATTTAAATACCCATAGAAACGTAGAAAAATCAGTTGAAAACGATTACGGCGCCGCTTTGCGGTAAATGGAACTTATAGGCTGCGGGTCCCTAGCTATTGAGCACTAGCGTATATTACATTCTTTCTGGAATCAGCCCTTCCAAAACTCTTGCGCCTGTTTTCGCGAGCTCTTGGACTATTATTAACAAGCTGAGTTACTCAGGCGAGTATCACAATATACTAGGGAATTATTGAAATACGGCCGCACTGGGTAGTGCCGACCTTAACACAGGCTGTGCCTGGCCCTAAGTGCAAATTATAGAATTATTGAACGCAAAACGAAACGATGACGAAACTACTTTATTTCTAAGGCACCAAATCCGCCAGATGCAAACCTATTGCAAACTTTTTCAAATCAATCTTTGGATCTAAATCGTCCTAAATTTAAATATTCGGTGGTTTCAGAAAACGATATCTTTAGAACAATCCTTTCCATAAAATCTAAGGCCGTGGGTATTGATGGAATAAGTTTAGATATGATTTTACATTGCTGTCCTACCATACTAAGGGTTTTTATTAATACTTTTCCTGATATTTGGAAAAAGTCGTATGTAATTCCTATTCCGAAAACAAGCTGTGCTGAAAAAATTGAGGATCTTAGACCCATTAGCATTTTGTGTACTCTTTCTAAAATAATTGAGAAGCTCTTAGAAGTGCAAATACGGGAATATATCAATGAAGCTAATCTCCTACCAGAACATCAGTCTGGATTTAGAAGGAGTTACAGTTGCACCACTGCTCTGGCCAAGGTTACAGATGACATATTAAAGGGTATTGATGATAATCAGATGACCATTTTGGCGCTCTTAGACTATTCAAAGGCATTTGACAGGCTGGACCATTCACTTTTACTAACGTTGCTGAATTACATGGGATTTTCGGGTGATGCGGTACAGCTGTCAAGTGATTATTTGGGTGGTCGAATGCAGGCGGTCAAACTTGGTCACGATAAACTGTCTAGCTTTAAATTGATTTCCTCTGGCGTTCCTCAGGGCTCAGTATTGGGTCCATTGCTTTTTACCATTTATACTTCGCAATTTTACAAAAGTTTAAAACACTGCAATGTACATTATTACTGTGACGATCAACAAATTTATTATATTTTTCCTGAGCAACAAGTTGATGATGCCTGCCGGAAAGTAAATGAAGATCTTAATACAATTAAACAACTTTCCACAAAATACTGTCTTTCTCTAAATTCAAGTAAGTCGCAAGTAATGGTGTTTGGACGAAAAGTAACCCGTGCCAGATGCCTACAAAATATTCAAGTTAAAATTGATGATGAAATCCTAAAAATATCCGACACTGCCAAAAATTTAGGACTTCTTATGGATACATCATTAAATTTTGATAAACATATATCTCTAGTCATTAAAAGAGGATTTAGTAATCTAAGGTTGATTTATAGCAACAGACATCTGCTAAATAAGTACACTAAGACTGTATTGTGTGACTCTTTGGTTCTTTCGCACCTAAACTACTGCGATGTTATATATGGCCAATGCATTCGGAAACTAGAACAGAGACGACTTCAACAACTTCAAAATTCTTGCGTAAGAATTATATCTGGACTAAAAAAACGGGACCATGTTTCAGGGGCACTTAAATCACTTGGGTGGCTTAACATGGAGCAGAGGCGTTTATTGCATACCTCTTTATTTTTTTATAAAATAATTAAATATAAAAAACCATCTTATTTGTTTAAAAAAATTAAATTCAGGCATGACGCACACGGTTTAAATACAAGACAAAAAAACAAAATATGTATTCCTTGTTACAAAACAAGTGCGTATCGTGGGTCATTTAGTTATTATATCTGGAAGCTATATAATAAAATACCTGATAGGTACAAAAACTTAAATCCGTCAAGCTTTAGACGGCAATTAAAAAATCATTTAAAAAAATACAGCAGAGTGAGTGTTGGGTAAGTGGAGCCTAGTTTTTTTTTTTTTTTGAAACATACTTAAATTCATTTTTGAGGTTCAACTATCCTTATTTTTGTAAAAGTAAATTGCACTATTATAATATTAAATACTATGATTGTTTACATCTTCTTATTTTTCTTTAGGTTCTCTATTTTTAGTTAGGTTTAATATTCTTTCTAATTTAAGTACTTTAAAGGTTTTTCTTAATATTTTAGGTATTTTACAAAAGGTTGAGTGGAAGAGCACTGCTACCTATTTCTTAATAGGAGAGTGTGAACTCTGCCTTTTGTCGCATCATTTATTTATGTCAGGTAGTGTCTAGAAACTTAATTGTATTTGTTTTTGTATTTCATTACTTTGCGACAATAAAAACAATACTAAACTAAACTAAACTAAACTAACCTAAAAATATATGCTGCCTGTTTTCGAAATTCTGTGTTGTTTTTTTCACATTTTCATATTTAAAAGTGTTTTTGATTGACTAAAAAGATGTGTTGGAAGCAGCGGTCTTGGTGTAGCGTGGAGATGAGGACCTGGAATTTCTGATTTTAAATAATATTATGAGAAACGAAAACCTACGCATTTGGGGTTTTGAAGGGATTTTGTTGAACTACTTCATCGGTAAAACAAAGGCTTTGAGCCTTGCTTTTTTCATTTTCTTCCGCCATGTCATGCTTTTTTGGCAGTCACAACGCAAAAAATTCCCGAAAGGGTTAAGGTAAAAAAAATGGCGAATAGTTGTCAAAAACGTCAAAGGTGGCCCAGTATTACTCCACATTTAAGGGCAGGCCCTAACCTTATTAGTGTCGGCGCTAAATGGGGTCGTTCTTGCGCATGCGTATCTGTCAAAAGGTCCCTAACTGTGTTTCAATAATTCCCTAATAAACAAAGCGGCAAACCCAATATACCGGAAGTTAACAACAGATCATTTGTTTTATCTGATTTTAAGTGTTTTCGACCACTTCTTACAAGTTATCGTCCTGTTGAACAGAACGCGCTTATCATAAAGCATATTTTAGTCGTTCTCTGTTAAGTCAGGCAAAACGGGGAGGGTCGCACTGATACGTTAATAAATAAATAATACACATTCCATGCACAAAACATATACACACCAATACTGCAATCATACGGGTTTTTATTATACACACATTATTGGTGTAAACTTATGAGATTGCACGGACGGGCGAGTGACCATATTTTATATTATGGCGAAACATAACCGCTTAAAAATTTGTGAAAAAATAATCTTTTTTACATAAATATGCTCAAATCTAAGTCTGAATATCTTTCAAAATTAACTAAATATACGAGGCATGATGTTTTTCCATTAATTCTGGATTAAAATTTAAAAAAAATTTAAATTTTATGATTAAAAAAACCCTTATTATCTCAAACTTTTAAAGCGCGTGCAGTTTAACGAGGTATCATAACAGGTTTCTTCATCAAACGGGCAAAGATTTGACTCTTGGGAAGTCCACAAAATGCGTATTTTTGATTGAGAGTTTGTTAGACATCAGTAGTATTTATTTTAGTTGTTTTCCATCTTCAGTCGTTTATGCTGTCGGACAGTTTTGATTTAATTGCTATTTTCAAATACATTTTTTTGTCAGGGAAGTTAAATTTTAAACAACATTGCTTTCATGTGCAAAAATGCTGTATTTTCGGCTGCCGTAGACGTTGTCACAGGCAAAAAATATTCCTCAAACAACATTTTCATGACGTTTTCAAAACGTTGTGGCAGAAGACAGCAAAAGCATTATTGTTATCTTTTTTGCTGCGGAAACGGTATCCCAGCTTATTTACTTGGGTACCATTCCAGTGAAATTGATTTTCTTTTTTTTAACAACGCGTTTATCAAAATGTGTCTCCCTCTGCCAAATAAAGGGTCTCCCAAAATTTCTCCTAATACCTTCAAAGCCAAAAAAATCAGAAAAGTCAAGTTCTACATACTTAGATGATTTACAAAAAAAGCGTCTTTTTAGAAGCTGTTCGTCATTACGTCCAAAAATACCTAATATGTTCCCTTTTTCTCTAACAGTTTTTAATCAAAAACTTTTCAATAAAGTTTTCAATGAGTTAGACTAAAATTCCTCAAAATATACAGGATGTCCAATTTACAAAAGTAACATCGCGGCCCTAGTTCCGCCTCCTTGATTGAGGGGCACGATCAGTTCCCAAAAAGATGCTTTTTCGTAAACCATATAATTATGTGAAATTTTACTTCTCCGCTTCTTTTGACTTTGCAGATATTAGGGGGCGAGGACTCGAACTCTTGGAACACCCTGTATAAGTCTGCGTTACTCAAAAACCTACAACCGCTTTTTGAGTGAAAAAAAAACTCACCCTCTAGTTTACTCCACCTACAGTTAAAATAATTTACCAATTCAAGTGTAGATAAGTATCACTAACGCTGTATTATGTATGTAGGCAATAATTTTGCACAGGAAAATAATATTTCTTAATTTTGCAGATAGTAATTGGCATATTAAACGTATTGTTATTTAAAAACCGTGAACATGACTGGCTGAGAGGTCGACATACTGGAAAATTATGATTTTGATATTTTGTAGGCTACAAGGCAAATCTAGCGCGTAAAATTATAGTTACACAAACAAGAAAATTAACTGACATGCTAACTGGAACTAATTAACAACATACCGAGTGTAACAAATCCAAGGTACAACGCTTTAGCTCGTTTAGTTTTTAAGATAACATTTGATGTATAGTTGACAATCCTGAGAGAGCAAATTTTGACATTATGCCAAACTTGTCAACCGCTTCTGGTTTCCATGTTATCTCTAGCTTTTCTACAATCATCATCTAGAAGATTATACCGGAGTATAACAATGTTATACTCGGATTGTACTGAAGATTTAAGTGATACCAGTAGCGATGATAAAGAAATAAATGATTCAATGATATTGCACTAAATTCGAAGTTAAAGCAGTATTGTTATACGCTGGTTTAGGTAAGTCTCGGACAGCGATAAAGAATAAGAAGTTGACCGATGAACCTACAATTAAACATTTTTAACGCAAACAAATTTTTGGTTAAAGTTATACCCTTAAGTTATCGTATTAGAAAGACCTAGATAGACTCTATTCTGATGATATTAGAAAAAAATACAAAATTTTGACACTTTTATAGCAGGTTTAATAGTAGTATTTTTATAATAATTTGGACTAAAAATTAAAAAAAGTTGTGTATCACAATTTTTATGTCTCATTATTGTTTTTTTTTGTTACAGGATTCAATAATGCAGCTTCAATAAAAAAATTTATTTATTAGTTTATTTATTTATTTATTTATTAGATACGCCACTCAACAGGCTCGTGCCCAATTACTGAGTGGGAAAACATAGGTTACATACAGAATATATACTAAAAAGTTACAAATTTTCTTAAAACTAAGTACTATAGTTTTACAGTACAGATTCATACAGAGAGAGTAGGTAACTTTGCAAAAGCGAAAAAAAAAATAATAAATTTTACATTCACACGAAATCTTCCTGCTTTCCTCCAAGTTAGTGCTCTGTGAGCCGCTTGAAAACTTTTTCGTCTAGGCCTATGTAGTCAGCATGTATCTGGTTATAATATCTGCACATGTTGTGTGTTGGTGAATATTTTAGAACGTTTGTTCTGGACGAGGGTAGGTAAAAAGTTTGAACGTGTCGGACTGCGGAGCTGCGTGGTACCGAAAAACTGAGGGTGTTTAATATAGCCGGGCAATCAATCTTGTTATTTAATATTTTATGAAGTAAAAGTTGCTGGTGTCTAGAGAAGCTAAATTAAATTCGATTAAGAGCTGATCTTGCGGATACCCTTGAGGAGGGTAGAATAAATTTAAGAAAGCGGCGCTGTATACCTTCTAGCGATTCGATGTGGTTAAGTTAATATGGCGACCAAATGGCCGACGCATATTCTAACTTTGGTCTGACGTATGCGAAAAACAGGGTTTTCAGGGTTTCGACATTTTGAAAATCGCGAGAGCACCGGAGTATAAAGCCGTACATCATCGAAGCGCTTTTTAAGATGTTATCAATATGGTCGTTAAAAGTACGCCGAGGTCCTTAAATGATCATTACCTGACATTTACTTATATTAAGATGGAGATTGTTGTTGTCGCACCAATTACTGATATTGGTTAAATTTCTTTGAAGCCGCCTACAGTCTTCAATGCTGGAGATAGAGAAATAAATTTTTAAGTCATGTGCGACTAGGAGAATTAGGACATCGATGACGTCGTGTATGTCATTGATAAATATGAGGAACAGTAAGTGCCCCAACACTGACCCTTGAACGACCCCCGAAGTCGCTTGGTATCTAACAGACTCATTACCACCCAGCCCTACGTATTGGGTTCTATCACTAAGTGAGAGTTTAAAAAGTTTCACAAGTGGAGGCGCAAAGCCGACATTTTCGAGTTTTTTTTAAAAGCACTGAGTGGTCGACTCTGTCGAACGCCTTTGAAATATCGGTGTATATCACATCAGTTTGGCCATGGTTGTTGATTGTGCCGGCAATATGTCGTGTGATAACCAATAAGTTCGTGACGGTAGAGCGCCCTTTAATAAACCCATGCTGATGTGGGCTGATTATATTTTTCATAGGAGGGTAGATTTGATCGTAAAGGAGGAATTCGAAAACTTTAAAGAAGTTGCATATCATAGCGATAGGTCGATAGTTGGTTATTTCAGATCTATCGCCTTTTTTGAATATGGGGCACACCTTTGACGTTTTCCAAATTTGTGGAATATTACATGAAGTAAGACACAAGTGGAACCAATAGCATAGAGGTTTGGCGAGCACTGTCTTACAGTCTTTCAGGATGAAGGACGGGCAAAGATCGGGTCCAGTTGTCATTTTAGCTTTTAGGTTTTTAAGTGCATTTCTACCTCCGGTACCGTAAAAGAAGAAATTTGGATATGCGCACCTGAAGACATGGAGCTGTTGACAAAATTTGTGGAAGATGTTGAGGTAAATGATTCTTTAAAGAAGTCAGCAAATGAATTTAGAATTGCATTCGGACAGTCGAGATCTTTATCTTCGTAACGCATCATGTTAGAAACACCTTGAGTTTCTTTCTTCGAATTTACGAAAGACCAGAAGTTTTTCGGGTTATTTCTAAGGTTTAATTCGGTTTGTCTGTTTTTCTCAAGGTTAGCTATATCACTCTTGATTTTTACCCGCAATGCCGTAAATTCTCTTAAAACATCATTATTGCCAGATTTTTTAAATGATTCATGTAGCGTGGATTTTTTTCTTAAGTCAATTTTTATTTCATTTGAAAACCAAGGTGGATATGTTTTCTTTACAATTTTGCGTGTTTTATAACGTGGAACACATTTATCGAAAAGTTCATAAATTTTTGCGTATAGAACCGTGCTGGCATTGTCGATGTCCATCTCACCCTCTACAAAAGCCCAATTAGTGTCTAGAAAAAGTTTATATAACAGTGGTAGGTTCGCTCTACGAAAGTTGAAGTTATTTTGCAGGTTCATGTTTAGGTTGTCCGTGACCTTTTGAGATACATTATCAAAGCATGATATAAGTAGGGCCGGATGGTGCTGACTCTGTTGAACAAGCACATCAACAGCCCTAAACACGCAGCATGATTTATCATTTGTCAACGTTTTCAAATGTAGAAGCATCTCAAGCAGGATATTTCCTACTTTGTTTGTTTTATCCAGAGATAAGTAGTAACGTTTAACCAGTGGCACACCGAGAGGGGGGGGTTGGGATTAATCCCCTTCCCTCCGAAAAGCTTGCTTATAATTAACACAATCAAATCACAGCAGAAATACAAGAGTCTGGACTTTAATTTTTAATAAAAATCTTTAAAAAAATCATAAATTGCAAAATTTTTCGCTTGCGGTGCGATAGCACCTTTTCTTCTTCATAACATTTTGCCTGCAATTTAGTATCAAAAATGGCATTTTCAGTATGATTTGCGCAAAAATTTTTGCCTTCGGCGCATTTTAGCATTTTTACAAATGAATTAAGGATAAATAAACAACCCAAATTCCCAAAACCCCATCAGTATTTACGATTTTAGTTTAATTTTAAGACAAAAATTGCATTTTGAGTGTTACTTTCTCAAAAAATGTTTACGTCAAATTAAGTTTTCTTTGTTATTGATCCGTAACCCCCCCCCCCCCCCGAAGCCAATTCCTCGGTGCGCCACTGGTTTAACAGCCAAAATAAACTCTTCACGAAATCATAGGAAGGCAAAACTTTGGATATGTACGGGGTACAAATTAATTGGGTTAGTTGAGGCTCTCAACAATTTGCTAATAACTTAAAAACTATGAAAAGTGCCTTAGGACTAACACCATATCATTGTCCAAAATTTTTACACCATAACATAACGGGGAAACAGCAAAAATATTTCCTAGACCAAAATAGCAAAATCTTCACTTATTACAATCTGTCTTGCAAAAGTCCCACCCAAGTAACATTTTTGGTTAAAATTTGGTAAAATATTCCCGAGTTAAGCTAGTAATTTTTTGTTATGAAAAACTGGGAGGTCAAAAAAGAGGGAAATTTCCTGCCTTTTTACCAAAGTGGGGACAAAAACCAAGGTAATTTGGTGGGATAAAATAAGTAAATAATTTTTTTTTCTTGAAGGTGTATTTGCCCACAGGACACACATAAATGCTCAACCTAATTTGTGTCCTATTGTACACAATGCCCTCTCAGTGCCCTCTTGTTTGTCTGTGACTGAAGCGCCCTTTACGTGTCAGAATAGAAGGAGATGAAAATATTTTTAAATGAAAATAAAAACAGAGAAAAATAATAATTATGTCCATGGCCTACAACAACTTTGGAAATAAAAAATGGTGATGAAAAATCACAGTTATATTTTAATCATAGGGGCTAAACTACTATTTTAAACTATTAATGGGCGCCCATCGAAACATGCAGTTTTAACAAAAAAATCACCAAAATTATGCTTCGGGAAAACACTAATTAAATATTATTTCCAATTTATAATCATAATTTAATATTTGGGTATGAAACAAGTGTAAGCAAATAATTTCCTTAAAGATTTTGTAGTTCTTTTTCAATAAAAATAATAAAAACTTGTTAAAAAAGAGAAAAAAAAATGGCGCTTTACCTTTTTTTGGCGACTGTGCCCTAAAAGTCGTGTTAACCATGTTTTTTTCCCTCAAACACAAAATTTCCAATGTTGAAGCCAAAATTTCTTATTAATTTTGCATCAAGGACGGTTTATACATTTTTCGAATTCATTGCCAATTGTTCCCCGCACACCCTCTGCCCATTGTTCGGTTGTCAGTTGTCATGTTGATTGTTGACATAAAGGCGCATTTACGCTGGTGAGCAATTAAGCAAGCAAACAATTCGAAAAAGTTTCATCATATGGGAATACACACAGTCGCTTACGCTCGCAAATGTCATAACTTGACATATGACGTTCGCGAGCGTAAACGATTGTGTGTATTCCCATTGGTTGTGTTCGGCACTTGTGGAGATCCACCAGGACTTGTTGGGTTCCCACTATCACTTTTAATTTGTTTAACTTTTCTGTAAAAACTGCTTGATGCTGTGAAAGGTTTGTTTCTTTTTTCTTTTGGTATGTTAAAACACAAAACTGTCAGAATCACCACTACTAGGTAGGTACTTTAACACAGAGTATCCTTTGTCACGATCAAAACGTGAATGCCCTCTCTTCCTTAAACCCAAATTTTACCTAAAAATGCTTTGTTTGAATTTTGAGCTTCCATGTGGTTTTTCCTATACCTTTTTATGATAGGAGGATAGGTATTTAATAGCCCAAAATCCAAACAAGGGTTGAAGATACAATAGTAATTAAGGAAATATCTTATAATTTGGAAATACCGAGAAGGAACATGAAAGTTATGATTATTGATTAATCTAAACAGCTGATCATGACAGTTCGTTAGAAGCTCGGTTAGAGGACACGTGACGCAAAGGAGTTTTCTTGTTTTCTACCAGCACTACTTTCTTCCCATCAAAAAAAAACAAAACTAAAGTTTTAACCTAATCAAATCTTAATATTCCATATGGTTAAATAAAATAGAATAATTTTTCATAAAGTTCGAACATATTTTTAGGTTGTACTTAATTGGTCAAAAAACCAAATTTTTGTCCTAAAACTTATTCCAAAAAAAACCCTAACTTTAAAGAATAACTGTAGTTCAAAAATAAGTAACTTTGAGTTCAGTTTTAAACCAAAAAAGTTCTTAACACTGAGGGATCTTTCAGAACATTATTAAACACTTTTGACAAGCAATGTTGATCAAGAAATGCCCAAACAAGCCGGGGACCTCAGAGTAGAATCTCAAGTCAAATTTACCATCAATTTACCTTCTCTTTTAACTATATATTCAAACCAACTTTGAAGACATGATACGAGGAAAATAATTCGAAAAATATCCTAAAAGAAAACCTTTAAAATGTCGTGAATATAATGACCATTTCTCAAGGTTATTTGTTCCAATTTAAAACTTATTCTCAAACTTCAAACTACAAAGTAATTTTCTGAAGCAAAACGGGGGATGTTTTAACGCATGATTGGTTATCTTAACCTTCCAACTTCCCAATATGCCCTAAAATGTTCCTTGGGCAGTGAGCCCCGATTTTATAGATCCATGTTAAATATGATAACTACCTATTTGCCCTTAAGGGGTATGGAAAAATTCGACCATTAAATTGGAAATACCTGGATTTATTATACCAATTGCTTGGAATGCAGCTAGGTTATACAAAATACTGTTGCCTTCTCTGCGAATGGGAGGGTCGAGCACGATCGGATCACTATAAAAAGAAAATTTGCCCACCAAGAGAGTCTTGTGAGCCAGGGAAAAAATATACCCAGCGCGCCATTAGTTCCCCCAGAAAAGATTTTACTACCGCCACTTCATATAAAGTTAGGGCTTATGAAAAATTTTTGTGAAGGCCATGGACAAAGAAGGCCATGCTTTCAGTTATTTAAAAGAAAATCTCCCTAGAATCAGAGACGCTAAAATTAAAGCAGGAATATTATTGAGTCCCCAGATTAGGAAACTTCGGGAGATGCGCAATTCGATTCCATACATCACGGCAAGGAAAAAGAAATGCATTTAAAATGGTTGCAACAATTTTTTTGGGAAACAGTACAGCAGAAAACTATAAAGACCGGGTTGCCTTCTTTTGTGTTACTAAAACCTAGGATGGAACATGTCTTTAAATACTCATTTCTTGAATTCTCATCTGGATTACTTTCCGAAAAATTGTGATGCTGTAAGTGACGAGCACGGTTAGAGGTTCCACCAAGATATTTTAAACATGGAAAGAAGGTATCAGGGAAAATGGAACTGTGAGATGTTAGCCGACTACTACTGGATTATTACAAGAGATGACTCAGAGGCTACTTTCAAAAGACAGGCTAAGAAGCGCAAAATAAGTATCCAAACTCTAGATTTATTAATAAAAGTATGCTATTTAATTGCTTTTGTTAAATTAACAGATATGGTTATATGTATTTTGTATATTCATTGTATGCCTATAGATTTTGTACCAAATACTATAGTTTTTTGCGACCCAACTTAAATCTTTAAAAGGTATTTTGTTACTTGGACGTAGTTAAATCCAAAAAAATAATTTAGGTTCAGGAAACAAAAAAAAGTAGGATTTTGTTCCCTAGTGTAATATACCTCTGCGATCATGCCCCTTGTGTTAATAATTTACAGAGTTCATATTTGTCATTTTTTTAAATGTGGTCATGTTACATATTTTGATGAAGCATAAAACTTCAAGGTCTTGATAATGCCTCCAGCTTTTTTCCATATTTATCGGACCTTAAAACTGAAAGCACACAACAATTTTATTGAGAGTAGACTACTACTGACAAAAACTAAGACTACCTAATCTTACATACTAGCATGCGTTCAGTGAACCGTGAAGTTTACATTTGGTTGGTTCCGTTATTTCGCAGTTGAAATCTGTTACCTCCGAAAAGTATGGGTTTCCAAATATCCTTGATGGTGACGCTTTGTTGAGAAAATACATTCTGTTTCTTCTGAATGAATTCTGTTTCTTTAAACTTCCGCTTAAATAGATTTTCCTCCTTGGCGACGATCTTTGCCTCTTTCCATTCCATATGATGTTGGTTTTCCCAGCAATGTCGATCTATTTTCGATCCAGTTGGGTCCTCTTGTCGAGCTTTACGTTTATGTTCTGTAAGCAAACTTCCATGGATCGCCTGGTTTCTCCGACCTGGTAGATACAGTTCTTGGTGTTGACACCGTATCTACCAGGTACCATGCGAGTATGGGGATATCTGCCGACCCATGGAAGTTCTCCTTACAGAACACAAACGCAAAACTCGACAAAGGGACACAAATGTATTTTCTCAATAAGGCGTCACCATCCCATATTATTTTTTTAAACAGATTTCAACTGCGAAACAACGGAACCAACCAAATGTAAACTTCACCGTTCACTGAACACAAGTTAGTTTATTATGGTTCACTGAACACATGCTAGTATATAAGATTAGGCAGACTTAGTATTTATTAATATTCACCTGATTACTACTGCAGATACATAAGCATTCGAAACGTTCTGAAAAAGTAGAAAATAAAGACAATCGAAGTTCAAAACTCTGGTTTACTCTCAAGGTCAACATTGTCTACCACCTTTAAACAACAACAATTTTATTACAAAATCAATGAATAGCGAGCTTTCCCTCAAATTCTGCAATTTGACAGATGGTTGTCTTTTACATGAATCATGTGTCAAATTTTTTCATCATCATTTCATCTTCTAATTCCTAACACCGTACTGATGAGCACCATAAGTGCGAAATCCGGATCTACGGCTACCATTACCTTTTTTGAGGGAAAGCTCGCTATTCATTGATTTTGTTGTTTATTCACCCTCGCTAAATCCCTTTTTAGATTTATCAAATCCAGAGCTTAGGATATCTGTCAAGATAATTATATCTGTCTCATCTGTCACATTTGCCGATTCTGCAATTTGACAGATGGTTGTCTTTTACATGAATCCTGTGTCACATTTTTTCATCATCATTTCATCTTCTAATTCCTACCACAAGTGCGAAATCCGGATCTACGGTTACCATTACCTTTTTTGAGGGAAAGCTAGCTATTCATTGATTTTGTTGTTTATTCACCCTCGCTAAATCCCTTTTTAGATTAAACAATTTTATTGTTTGTTACTTGTAGCACAAGAAAAGCGTCTTTTGTCTAAGTCAAAACTTAAAAGATGTGTACAAATTATTTGACACAAATAAAATATTACGAATATAAAGAATTTATTTTGTGTTAAAATGTAGCTTGCAAATAATACCAGTTTTATTTTTTTTAAATTAGTATTTATTACTTTTCCATGGAAACCCATATTTTTCATTTCGCATAGGAATTCTCTATGATTAACAACTATCATAATTTTTTCCAAAAACTAAACGATTTCTTGCATTTGCTACACCCGTTATATATAAACATAACATTAAAATATTGCATATTCTTTAAAAATACGGGCTACGTATATTGCTGACAGCCTACATGCATACGCTGTACAGAATAAACAATTAATTTTATTACTGCAGGTTCCCTAAGATTTAATTAATATGTTACATATTATTGTAATGGCAAAGTTATTTTTAGAATCGCATGGCATAGCATCCGGTATCTGGGTAAAATATGACGAATATTATTAGTATTTTTACAGTTTTTAAAAAGTGGTTCCCATCTTTGAATAAACTATAAGCATGTTCTTAATACTGTGTTCCACTACTTCGACTTCGACTGGTGCGAACTTTATTTGAATTCTGACGGGAATCTCCGCGTTACAGTGGTATGCATCGTGGGCCCTGTTTTACTAAACTAGAACTGTCCTCATGCAGAGCAGTTTTGTGTGTTAGTCGTCGCCCTCGAATTCGACGATTGTTTTTGGTTGGGCAGTAAATTGGAATGCGCTATAGAAAAATAATGCATTTGTAATATATTTTTTTACATTTGGAACTTGAACTCCTAGAACCCAAATTGTCGGGGTTCCTGAATTTTCCTACCAGAGAATGGAATGGTCGTCATCACCAAGAACTAGTAACATAACATAACATCATCACCATTATCAGAGCCTAGGTAATCATTGGAGACCGAATATAATTGTGCGTTCGCTAATAATTATACACAAATTCTGGAGGCAGATACTGTTGATCGTCTCTCCCTCTGTTCTTTCACTTTTTCCTGCAGTCTCTCTTTTCTGTCTTGTGTCTGCGACGCTCCTCTTTTAGTTAAGATGACCTGTAAACTTGGTGCTTTATGATGAGGACTTTCATGCTAGTTGTTTTGACCTCTAAAACACTAATGTTCGTAAAGATCCTTCCTAGGAAGCGCTGGTGGTATTGTTCTAGGCATGTGATATGTCTTCTGTCGAAAAGCAGCTTAAGAAACAATACATTTCAAGAAAAAATGTTCTTTATTGCGCAAGCGTCACTGGATTCGACGCTTTTCCCCGGCTTCGAATCATGCGATCGGGAACGTATGATTTTCATGCGAGCCGTAAGATCGGATCATCGCTCAAGAATATAACGTTTTCGTCCCATGTAATCATTCGCCATAGATCTATGCCGCTTCCTGTTCAATACACGTACCTACAGGACGTGTCTATGTTTCGCAACCATAGGTAAGAGTTGGTACTACAATTGCCTTTATTAAAGACTCCCTCTAGAAGTCGACCGAACGCTCCGCAAGCACACCTGAAGCGATATTAGATTTTGGCGTCAATGGTTGCGTTTGCTGACAGATGGCTCCTAAAGTATGGTAAATGGTAATATGTATGTATGGTAAATCTTGTTAAAGTTAACCTCTATATGCCTGTTTCAATTTATTGATAATTGCCTGTGGAGCTTCCTCTGTATTGGCCATCACGACGTTTGTCACCCGCATACTGAAGTTCAATTTTCGATGTCGTGAATACTTTTGTCATAGATCGTAATCTGTTTAGATTAAATAAGCCACCATCAAGTATGTACAGGAATTCCACCTCTGATGGCAGATGTCCTATGAAAAAGTGAATAGGGCCCCCATAGATACAGAAAATACGGTGAGTGCAATTACTCAGTCCTGTTTTACACCTTTATTAGTCAACTGAAAAGACTCTCCTTGGCCATATTATCCTGCAGCAGGCGAAGTATCTGGATGTACTTTTGAGGATATCCTACCTTTGCCAATATCTTTTAAAGAGCAGCACAAAAGGGTATCATTCTTGTCTATTGGAAAATAGACAGTTATAACATATAACATTAGTCGTAGTGGCGGAAAACCCAAAAAAAATGGTTCTATTAGAAAACAACGTATAGCTCGTATTCACCAAGTGCTTTAAAGTATGGTATCAGTATTATTTTATAAATTTTGTGCTGTGGCATTATTGAAATTTGATGACGTGCAGGGCTTGATTAGAATCACAGGACTTATTCAACCATTTATTCCGTATTGTATTTTATGAGTCACTTTTCACAGATATAAAATTTAATTTTCGATACATAAGCAGACTACAACTGTAAACCAGTCACACACACTTGTGGAAACTAAAAATGCAATAAAACAAAAATAATTGATGTTCTAAAGACATGCTAGTCTGTCAAGAAACACGCTCTTGTCGCAAAAAAAATAAAGAACATTAGACAAGCAAAGAACAGTTATTTTTATCTCATAAGGATGAAGCAGCTAATAGTAAATATATCAAAAAAAAATTACATTTTTGTTTCTCCTTTATTTGTTCTATATTTTCTATTGTGTATGTAATTAATTTTCTCTTATAACGAATACTTAGATCAATCAATTACCTAGGAATAACCCCAAAAAGAAAAGAACAATAGAGAAAATGTAAGGAATCCAAGACTCATCGGGGTAGCAATTCAGTTTTCAAGTAAAATATCTCATCAAGTAATGACATGAAAACCTCGCCTTAGTTAAAGTCGTAGGAAATGACAAAAGGCTATGAGAATAATCCAACTGCAGCACTAGAAAAAATAAATTTTTCAGAGAATCCTGAAATTTATAAAACCTAAGAAATTACAATTTATTTAAGTATCTAAGGGTGGTAATTACTGCATTCGAAGATTTTCAAAAGTTTTGTGTCATTTACTTTCTGCAATGGCGTACGCAGAGAAGGAATGCGTAAGAGTAGCTAGGTTCCGTGAGAAGCCAGCAAGCGATTGCAGCCTAATTAAGAGAATTCAGAAAACGTTTTTTTATGGAATATAAATTTGGTACTTTGCACTTTGCCCGGTTTTAATAGTTATGTTAGTGTTAAGTAATCGTATTGATTCACTGTAAAATAAAAACGAATTATTTGTTTTATAAGAAAATTACATCAGAATATAATATTTGTAGTATAATTTTCGTATTATATATTTTAAAAATATATATTAAACTATTCTCTTAATTAGCCTGTAATCGCATGCGCTGCTGGCTTCTCACGGAACGTAGCAGCGCATGCGCTAACTTTTAAAAACCGTAAGCTCTAAATTTTTCTTTGTGGAACAAAATTAGCACTTAATTAGCTCCAATTAGTTACATAGGTTCTAATAAAAAAATCGCAAGTTGCGCTGCTAGCTTCTTGTACATCCAGTAGCCACCATAATACTATAGTGATAGGGAAACTATGAAAAGCTTATATGACGCTACGACACGACAGTTCGGTATAGTTGTGGTCATTACTGAGTTTGCGGACAAATGTCACTCATACAGTAAAAAACTTAAACCAACCAATTTGTAACGTAGGGTTGGTCTACTTTTAAAGCCATAATTTTTTGTTATTGTCAGTGACGTTTGTTTTCTTCTTTACAACAAAAAAGCCGAGGTAAGAAAATTATTAATTTCGATTCAATTCGCCGTTCAAGAAACAAATTCAAAATTATAATTCTACTGTCCAGACAATTTTAAGAAGTTTTAAAGATTATTTATTAATTGGCATGATTTTGTGACCAAAAATAACCATAACGAATGACAAAATTGTCAAAATGTCCCTAATATCTTTATAGATATTCAAAGTCGTTCACACATGGTAAAAGAGGTGATGACTAATACCATAGACAGGGGAGTCGAACAAATATTGACTATTCACGCACTTGAGCGTCTTTACCATATTATAATAGGGGAACACACCCTTTAATTTCACTACATTTACCCTATTATTATACATGTGGGGCTATAAGGGAGAACAAGGGTGCAAATTCTTTTTGACCTAATAATTTGAAAGAAACAATAGGTAACCAAAAACTTGGCGTTAAATATTTACTGTTTTTCGTTATGTGCACCAGAATGTTTTAAATTGAGCACTTTAGGGGGGTTTAAAGTACTTCCCACTTGTGAGGCTTGAGTTTTAAGAGGAGAAGTGTAAAGTTAAAAACCGCATCTTGATATGTCGAGCCATTTTTGAGCTACGGAAGTATAAAACTTGGAGAAGACACGATCTCATCGACCTACAGAAGCGTTGAAAACAAAAGGGCTCTTTGAAAATGGGGTCCAAACTTTTCCATTTGTAAAATCTTCTTTCTGTTGTAAATTGCTTTTTTGTTGATTCTTTAAAATAGAAGTAAAATGTATGACACTTTATGTTTTTTTTCTAAAATTTGCCATATAAAAAAAAAGATAGCAACATGAGCGGCACGACATTGAGTGGGACGGGGCCCGGGTGTCTGAGCTTTATAGAAAAGGCCGGCCGCACGGAAGGAACCGAATATTCGCTGTGTAGTGAAGGCGCATATGTAAGTCCGTGGGATTTTAAATGAAGGAGTTTTGTGACTATGTGAGATTGATAGCTCTTTAGTCACATAATCGAGTGTTACCGGGTGTTTTGTTCGCATCCGTGTAGAAGGGGTTGATATGACATCATCTTTCAAGATGGCGGCCAAAAATCATAAAAAATACAACTTTCGCAACTGGGGCATGATTATACTCGATTCCATATAATTCGAAAACGAGGATTCTAAAAAATTTACCTTCAAGGTCATCCGACCATAAATGACCTTGAAAATAGCAAAAAACAAGATTTTTGCCATTTTCTCTTCAAAAAATCTTAATAATTCGAGGTTTTGTCAGGCCAACTTCAAATCTACCTTAAACTATTAGGCATGTATGCCAAATTCGATCCTTAGAGTTTGATGCAGTTTGAAGCTTCATGACCTTGCAAAAAACCCCAGTAAAATTAACATGTTACAAAAATAACATACTAAAGGGCGCTATTCATCAACTATTAAAGCGAAGAGGACCATATTTGGTAAGAAAGATAAGAAGGTCAAGTCCAACAATATTGTTAAAAAAATTTGGTTTAGCTATGACGCGTTTTAATATGGCGGCTATATATCAAAATGGCGACCTATAACCGCATTTTATTTTATCCAATTTCGTAAAAAAGCAAAAACGACAAGGTGGCTATTAATTTACTTACTTACTTACTTACTTATCGCCGATTACTATGAAAAGAAAGTTTAGTTGATGCATGACCTTGATTGACATTACCAATACGCAAAAACTTTAAGCGCCGGAGATGAAATTAACATCTTAGCCATAAAATACACTTCTTTTTAAACCTCCCTACCATTTTTTTTTTTGATATGGCATCCCAGATGTTTATGCTATACCCAGGTAAAAATGACCTATATGCCTGTCGTTTTTATTAAGTTTCGGAACTGTACATTTTATGTTCTACTCACTTGTCGAGCCAACAAAGTCATTTAAATAACCTATAAGAGAGTTAGCAAAAGTTAATATATTACCATATACTGGACCAGTGGTTTTAGATGCCATGTCCCAAAATGTCGGTCGAAAAAGCATAAAAAATTCTAATTATGCCAGTAGGGCATGACTACACTTGTTTATTAACATTTATAATAAAATTCAAGGCTGAGGATTTCACAGCTATTTAGTCACACATTCATGTGCCACCGCATCCCTGTAGAAGTTCCGAAACTTAATAAAAACGACAGGAATATAGGTCATTTTTACCGGGGTATAGCATAAACATCTGGGACGCCATATCAAAAAAAAATGGTAGGGATGTTTAAAATGAAGTGTTTTTTTTTATGGCTAAGATGTTAATTTCATCTCCTGCGCTTAAAGTTTTTGCGTAGTAGTAAATTGGAAAAAAAACATCACAAAAAGCTGGTTTTTCACTTGTACATGGTATTTTCAAAGTCAATCAAGGTCATGTATCAACTAAACTTTTTTTTTCATAGTAAGCGGCGAAAACTCAACAAGAATTGATGGCCACCTTGTCATTTTTGCTTTTTTACGAAATTAGATAAAATAAAATATGGTTATAAGTCGTCATTTTGATATATCAGCCGCCATATTGAAACGCATCATAGTTGAACCAATTTTTTTTTAAACAATATTGTTGGAGTTGCCGTTCTTTTCTGTCTTACCAAATTTGGTCCTCTTTGCTTTAATAGTTGATGAATAGCGCCCTTTAGTATGTTATTTTTGCAATGTGTTAATTTTACTGTGGTATTTTTCAAGGTCATGAAACTTCAAACTGCATCAAACTCTAAGGATCGAATTTGGCATATATGCTTAATAGTTTACAGGTACATTTGAAGTTGAACTTACAAAACCTCGAATTATTAAGATTTTTTTAAGGATAAATAGCAAAAATCTTGTTTTTTGCGATTTTCAAGGTCATTTAAGGTCGGATGACCTTGAAAATAATTTTTTTTGGAATCCCCGTTCTCGAATTATATGGAATCTAGTATTATTAAGGCCCGGGTTGCGAAAGATGACGTCATATCAACCCCTTCTACACGGATGCGAATAAAACACCCGGTAACACTTGATTGCGTGACTAAAGAGCTATCAATCTCACATAGTCACAAAACTCCTTCATTCAAAATCCCACGGGATAGAAATTATCGACATATGCCCCTACACTAGTGATATAAAGCTCCAAAAATTAGGTAAGGGCAGTTGCGGGGAACAGGCAGAAGTAACTGGCACACGATTTCGAGTGCGCAATCAAAGACGGACGTCTCCTGCATATCTCAGACATACGGCGTTTATAACCGCGATTAAAATTATGTTTTTTCTTATTATTTATAGAAAATTTTGTTTATAAAATAGCTCGTAAAATAGTTAAAAACGGTTTTTTATTTAAATTACGATAATTTATTACAAAAAATAAAACATAAAGAAAAACACTTTAAACGGCAATTTTATGCTGATATTAAAAATCAAGTGAACAAACCGGTGTGAAGATAGCACCCATTTTCAGCACCCAAAAATGTAAATTTAGCACCTGATCCAATTTTACAGAACCCAAAAATGTGAAGTTAGCACCCGATCCAATTTTACAGAACCCAAAAATGTGAAGTTTGCACCTATTTACAGCACCCCGAAAATTGCATAATTTTATATTTACACTTTAAAATAACGTAATCAAATCGTAGAATGAGTTTTTTGTTGAAATTTTCAGGAATGATAGATAAGGGTATTCTTCATCCTTACGAGCCGTCGAACACCCTCAAAAACAAACCCAAAGATGGTATTTGAAATACACGTGTTATTATACCTATAGCGCTTTTTTTTTAATTTCACTACCTCATAGATCGAGTTTCACGTTGAAATTTTTAGGAATGATAGAAAAGGGCCACTCTTCATCCCCCAAAAAATACCGCAACCCCTTACGAGCCGTCTAACTCCCTTAAAAAAAAAAACAGAAATGGAAATTGGAATACATGTGTTATTATACCTATAGCGTTTTTTTTTTTAATTTCACTAACTCATAGATCGAGTTTCACGTTGAAATTTTTACGAATGATCGACAAGGGCACTCTTCATCCCCCCAAAAATACCGCAACCCCTTACGAGCCGTCGAACATCCTCAAAAACAACCCCAAAAATGGTATCTGAAATACACGTATTATTATACCGACAGCGTTTTTTTTTAAATTTCACTAACTCATAGATCGAGTTTCACGTTGAAATTTTTAGGAAAGATAAATAAGGGTACTCTTCATCCCCCAAAAATACCGCAACCCCGTACGAGCCGTCTAACATCCTCAAAAACTACCCCAAAGATGGTATTTGAAATACACGTTTTATTATACCTATAGCGCTTTTTTTTTTAATTTCACTAACTCATAGATCGAGTTTCACGTTGAAATTTTTGGGAATGATAGACAAAAGCACTTTCCATCCTCCAAAAAATACCGCAACCCCTTACGAGCCGGCGAAAACCCTCTAAAACAACCCCAAAGATGGTATTTGAAATACACGTTTTATTATACCTATAGCGCTTTTTTTTCAAATTTCACTAACTCATAGATCGAGTTTTACGTTGAAATTTTTAGAAATGATAGATAGGGTACCCTTTATCCCCCAACCCCTTACGAGCCGGCGAAAACCCTCTAAAACAACCCCAAAGATGGTATTTGAAATACACGTTTTATTATACCTATAGCGCTTTTTTTTAAATTTCACTAACTCATAGATCGAGTGTCACGTTGAAATTTTTAGGAATGATAGACAAGGGCACTTTCCATCCCCCAAAACATACCGCAACCCCTTACGAACCGTTTAACACCCTCAAAAACTACCCCAAAAATGGTATTTGAAATACACGTTTTATTATACCTATAGCGCTTTTTTTTTTAATTTCACTAACTCATAGATCGAGTTTCACGTTGAAATTTTTGGGAATGATAGACAAGGGCACTCTCCATTCCCCAAAAAATACCGCAACCCCTTACGAGCCGTCTAACATCCTCAAAAAGTACCCCAAAGATGGTATTTGGTGTATTATACCTATAGCGCTTTTTTTTTTAATTTCACTACCTCATAGTTGAAATTTTTAGGAATGATAGAAAAGAGCCACTCTTCATCCCCCAAAAAATACCGCAACCCCTTACGAGCCGTCAAACACCCTCTAAAACAACCCCAAAGATGGTATTTGAGATACACGTTTTATTATACCTATAGCGCTTTTTTTTTAAATTTCACTAACTCATAGATCGAGTTTCACGTTGAAATTTTGAGGAAAGATAAATAAGGGTACTCTTCATCCCCCAAAAATACCGCAACCCCTTACAAGTCGTCTAAGACCCTCAAAACTACCCCAAAGATGGTATTTGAAAATACACGTTTTATTATACCTATAGCGCCTTTTTTTAAATATCACTAACTCATAGATCGAGTTTCACGTTCAAATTTTTACGAATGATAAACACCCCCCCAAAAAATACCGCAACCCCTTACGAGCCGTCGAACACCCTCAAAAACAAGCCCAAAGATGGTATTTGAAATACACGTGTTATTATACCTATAGCGTTTTTTTTTTAAATATCACTAACTCATAGATCGAGTTTCACATTGAAATTTTTGGGAATGATAGACAAGGGCACTCTCCATCCCCCAAAAAATACCTCAACCCCTTACGAGCCGTCTAATATCCTCAAAAAATACCCCAAAGATGGTATTTGGTGTATTATACCTATAGCGCTTTTTTTTAAATTTCACTAACTCATAGATCGAGTTTCACGTTGAAACTTTTACGAATGATAGACAAGGGTACTCTTCATCCCCCAAAAAATACCGCAACCCCTTACGAGCCGTCAAATACCATCTTTGGGCTTGTTTTTAAGGGTGTTCGACGGCTCGTAAGGGGTTACGGTATTTTTTGGGGGATGAAGAGTACTCTTATTTATCTTTCCTAAACATTTGAACGTGAAACTCGATCTATGAGTTAGTGATATTTAAAAGAAAGGCTATAGGTATAATAACAGGTGTATTTCAAATACCATCTTGGGGGTTGTTTTTAAAGGTGTTCGACGACTCGTAAGGGGTTGCGGTATTTTTTGGGGGATGGAGAGTGCCCTTGTATATCAGTCCCAAAAATTTCAACGTGAAACTCGATCTATTAGTTGGTAAAATTTAAAAAAAAAGCGCTATAGGTATAATAACACGTGTATTTCAGATACCATATTTGGGGTAGTTTTTGAGGGTGTTAGACGGCTCGTAAAGGGTTGCGGTATTTTTCGGGGGATGAAGAGTACCCTTATTTATCTTTCCTAAAAATGTCAACGTGAAATTCGATCTATGAGTTAGTGAAATTTAAAAAAAACGCTATCGGTATAATAACACGTGTATTTCAGATACCATTTTTAAGGTTGTTTTTGAGGATGTTCGACGGCTCGTAAGGGGTTGCGGTATTTTTGGGGGGATGAAGAGTGCCCTTGTCATATATTCATAAAAATTTCAACGTGAAACTCGATCTATGAGTTAGTGAAATTTAAAAAAAAACGCTATAGGTATAATAACACATTTATTCCAATTTCCATTTCTGTTTTTTTTAAGGGAGTTAGACGGCTCGTAAGGGGTTGCGGTATTTTTGGGGGGATGAAGAGTGCCCTTGTCTATCATTCATAAACATTTCAACGTGAAACTCGATCTATGAGTTAGTGAAATTAAAAAAAAAACGCTATAGGTATAATAACACATGTATTCCAATTTCCATTTCTGTTTTTTTTTTAAGGGAGTTAGACGGCTCGTAAGGGGTTGCGGTATTTTTGGGGGGATGAAGAGTGGCCCTTTTTTATCATTCTTTTTCCTTTTTTATCATTCCTAAAAATTTCAACGTGGAACTCGATCTATGAGGTAGTGAAATTTAAAAAAAAGCGCTATAGGTATAATAACACGTGTATTTCAAATACCATCTTGGGGGTTGTTTTTGAAGGTGTTCGACGACTCGTAAGGAGTTGCGGTATTTTTTGGGGGATGGAGAGTGCCCTTGTCTATCATTCCCAAAAATGTCAACGTGAAACTCGATCTATGAAATAGTGAAATTTAAAAAAAACGCTATCGGTATAATAACACGTGTATTTCAGATACCATTTTTGGGGTTGTTTTTGAGGATGTTCGACGGCTCGTAAGGGGTTGCGGTATTTTTGGGGGGATGAATAGTGCCCTTGTCTATCATTCATAAAAATTTCAACGTGAAACTCGATCTATGAGTGAGTGAAATTAAAAAAAAAACGCTATAGGTATAATAACACATGTATTCCAATTTCTATTTCTGTTTTTTTTTTTTAAGGGAGTTAGACGGCTCGTAAGGGGTTGCGGTATTTTTTGGGGGATGAAGAGTACCCTTATTTATCTTTCCTAAAAATTTCAACGTGAAACTCGATCTATGAGTTAGTGAAATTTAAAAAAAACGCTATCGGTATAATAACACGTGTATTTCAGATACCATTTTTGGGGTTGTTTTTGAGGATGTTCGACGGCTCGTAAGGGGTTGAGGTATTTTTTGGGGGATGAAGAGTACCCTTATTTATCTTTCCTAAAAATTTCAACGTGAAACTCGATCTATGAGTGAGTGAAATTAAAAAAAAAAACGCTATAGGTATAATAACACATGTATTCCAATTTCTATTTCTGTTTTTTTTTTTTAAGGGAGTTAGACGGCTCGTAAGGGGTTGCGGTATTTTTTGGGGGATGAAGAGTGGCCCTTTTCTATCATTCCTAAAAATTTCAACGTGAAACTCGATCTATGAGGTAGTGAAATTAAAAAAAAAAGCGCTATAGGTATAATAACACGTGTATTTCAAATACCATCTTTGGGGTTGTTTTTGAGGGTGTTAGACGGCTCGTACGGATGAAGAATACCCTTATCTATCATTCCTGAAAATTTCAACAAAAAATTCATTCTACGATTTGATTACGTTATTTTAAAGTGTAAATATAAAATTATTCAATTTTCGGGGTGCTGTAAATAGGTGCTAACTTCACATTTTTGGGTTCTGTAAAATTAGATCGGGTGCTAACTTTACATTTTTGGGTTCTGTAAAATTGGATCATGTGCTAACTTCACATTTTTGGGTGCTGAAAATGGGTGCTATCTTCACACCGGTAGTGAACAAAGGGTCATTCCATACTTAAATAAAATACCAACTTTGTGTTATAATCTCAAAAATTAAAAGTGATAGATAAAATCCAGTTTAGGTCAAATTCTATTTCAAAAAATCTACAAAAACGCAAATTACACCAAACCGAAAGTTTTCCTCGTATCTCGAAAATGGTTTGGCCTCGGGTTTGACCTATCAAGATGCGGTGATCACCTTTAATTTTCTCTTAAACCCGTCAAAAGTGCCCAATTTGAAATACAGGATATTTCAAATTGGGCACATCGTTTTTTTTGTAGCTACACATTTTTTACATAATTAGTTATTTATTTAGTAAAGCTTTACATGACAAGTTCTCATATTTATTTTCCTTCATAAGTTTACCGATTGATGTGCTATTGGCCATGATGTGACACTTTATCAAATTATAGTAATAACAAGTGTACTGATTACGTAATTAATTTATTATAAAATTGTTTAATGAATTAATGATATGTTTCATGGCAAACTAAGTATATAAAGCATGGTAAATATTATCCTCCTTAACGGTTGTTATACAGGGTGCAATGGAAATCGTGTCATATATTTTGGGTGACAGGAAATTAAAAACCAAGAAGAAAAGTCATACACTAGGGGGGAGGGGGTATCGTGTCCCCAAGGGGCTATATATGTACAAAATGTTGTCCATATTATTTTATCATTACTCTTTATTATTACACAATTGCTTGGCATTAACTGAACATTATTATTAACCAACAAAGATTAAAACACATTATTACTCTTCATTATTAAGCATTACTATTCACTGCGATGACATTATTATTCATTGCGATGACGTTATTAGTAAATAGTAATGCCCTCGGTAACGCCCAATATATTTACAAAAAATGAATAGCGAGTAGCCCCTCGCGAGTCTCAGACAGACTGGTCGACACCATAACGAAATTTTGTATTTAGGTCCTTTTTGAACCAACTAACTCATTTTTAGTGAAAATTAAAGGAAAATTTTCACCGATTCCAATAGCCTACATACTATGTAGGTATGGGTGGCTAAACATTGGTGTCAAAATTTTACAAAAAATACTTAAATACTTGTTTTTTGGTACTAATTTTTAAAAGTAAAAGGGCCCTTCTGAAGCTTGTTATGGTTGGTATTAAAGAGAAGTCCCAAGTTATACATAACACGAACATATCCTAGAATGCTCGCTAGAATGTTTCTAAATGAAAAGGTTTTTTTCTAAAAATTTAATTATTTTTTTTTTGACAGCCTGTATGTTCCTCGGTATCGCATTAACCTGTTGATTTTTAAAAAACGGAAAAGGACATTTTTGGATTTTGGCGTTATCACTTTTTTTCATTTTTGGAATGTTCTTTTTGTCCCAATGCACGAACTTTAAAAACCAAATATCTTGGAAAGAAAGGAGTTTAGACCTTGGTTTAGAACTCTACATTTTAGAAGCTCTTCTCTCGTTTTTAGTCATCCATACATAGTATGGAGGCTATTGGGATTTCGTAAAAAAAAGTTTTTTATTACCATTTAACCAACCATTTAAAAATAAGTTATTTGGGCCAAAAAAGACCTAAATACAAAAGTTTGTCATGGTGTCTGTCTGTCTGTCGGTAACACGATTACTCAAAAACTGCTTAACCGATTTTTATCAAATTTGGCACAGAGCTGAATAGTTTTTGATGGAGGTGGGGGATTAAACTTTTAAAAAAATTGTAACTCACGAACTGTAACAGCTAGCAACACGCAGTTTTCAAATTAAGACAGATAATTGATCGGATAATTACATTTTTACCAAAAAAAAAAAATGTTTTTAAACATTTTATGGGTGGCTAAACGTACGTGCCTGCTGGGGTCAGTTTTTTTTTATTTAATTTCCTATACCATCTATTAAAATATATGACACGATTTCCATAACAACCTGTACCCATTATGTAAAGAATGTTGGCAAAATAAAGCCGACGTGTTTTATGATCCTTCCAAAACACCTAATTCCCTCGCATGGTCCTGCAAAAATCATGACTTTTTTAAACTTTATTAGTACATTTTACGCACGGTTGTTGTTTTCATATTTTGCAATAAAACTTCACTGTAGGCATTCAAAAAAATTTACCACAAATTGGTTGCGAAATCGAGAAATCTCTTTAAAATGGGAATCCTTAAGAAAAATGTGAAAAAAAAATTGAACAGGGTGTCCACAGAATTTTTCGAAAAAAAATCCATGCCTTTCCATGACCAACTTGTTAAAATTTCCCTGAATATTACTTTTAAAAAAATCAGCCTACTACTGACCAAACCCTCGTTTAACATTTTTTCTTCTTTTTTTGAAGGTACTTCGTTATACTCTCACCACAAAAATCTTCAGGACATCTAAAAGTTATGCAGAAAATTCTTGGAAAATTATTTTTTGACGATTTTGGTAATATATATTTTGGATTGGCATCTAGGTCACGATTCTTCAGAAACGACAGAAAATCTCACCCGGCACAATTCTGAAAAGTGACGAATTTTATTTATTGCCTCATTTAAAATAAAAACGTAGCGTCCTTAATAATTATCTTAGCGTTGTAAGAGGCTTAAGCAAGCTACACCCCCCCCCTCAACGAAACGTAATTTGGATATTGAAAAAATTATGTACTAACTTAGTCCTCTTTTCAAAAAATCGAGTAAAGGTAAAGTAAACCTTTACTCGATTTTTTGAGTAAAGGTAGAGTAAACCTTTACTCGATTTTTTGAAAAGAGGACTAAATTAGTACATAATTTTTACAATATCCAAATTAAGTTTCGTTGAGGGGGGGGGTTCCCTTCCCTCGCTCAAAAGAATATACATAAAAAACCACTACTCGTATACACATGGGTTAGATTGGGTCGGTCAGACTTTTCCAGGGTATATCCAGACTTTTCTTGGGTGTATTCACACAAAATATAATTATCCGCCGCTCGCTCGAATCAAACGTCTAACACGGGCGGTGGATTACCCAGTTACGGAAAGTGTTGGGATATATACTTCTTTACTTCTGCAATTAATTGGTGTTCTTTAGTTTAACTATAAAGTCTTGTATAAATGCCGATATTTATCGGCAAAATTTTGCCGATACCGATTATCGGCAAAATCAGTAGTTCAGAGGTGTAATCAGACTTCTCCATGACGTACTCGGACATTTTCACAGTGTATCCAGGTTTTTCCAGAGTGTATCCAGGCTTTTCCGGGGTCTTTCCAGACTTTTCCAGAGTGTATCCAGACATTTTTTGAGTGCTTTCCAGACTTTTCCAGCATGTTTCTAGACTTTTCCAGGGTCTTTCCAGACATTTCCAGAGTCTTTTCAGACTTTTCCAGAATCTTTCCAGACTTTTCCACAGTGCATCCAGACTTTTCTAGGGTGTATTCAGCCTTTTCCGGGATGTATCTAGACTTTCCAGGGTGCATTCAGACTTTTCCAGGGTCTTTCCAGACTTTTTCAGAAGGTATCCTGACTTTTTCTGGGTGTTTCCAGACTTTTTCAGGGCGTATCTGGACTTTTCCTGGGTGTATCCAGACATTCCAGGGTGTATCCAGACCTTTACGGGGTTTATCCAGACTTTATTGTTTCTAAAAACATTTTGTTTTACATCGTAAAATTAAAGCTATATATATATATATATAAATACTTGTATATATAAGATTTTTGTCCATTAATCACGCAAAACCGGTTAAACCGATTTGTATGAAATTTGATAAGACAACAGGGTGTGTATCTTTACTTAAGCTACTTTTTATTTAACATTTAGATCCATAACTCGAGATATATGGCGCAGAAAATTGAATTTTTCAATTGCAATGCATTTTTTATGTGATATATATATACATGTAGTCAAAAATTTTGGCGCCGTTTAACTACGATTTTTATAAGCTTTCCAAATAGGTATCACACGGTAAGAAAAAAAAATATTTTTTTTTAATAGGAGAAAAGCAATAGGGGTCTGCGGGTCAACACAAGTAATCACTATGTAAAATTTTGTTATGATTAGTGCAGGGGTTTTTGAGTTAGAGTGCTTAGGACACAGATTTAATGAAAGTTGATAAGTCATAATTTTGTACTAATTACGTACTCTGAAAAAACGGTACTTTTAGTTTACAAAAACCATCGGTTCCTAAGATTCTTGTTTGTTTGTTATGGGATGTGTAGTTTAATGTCAAGGTACACCCCCCTCTGCTTAGAAAAGAGATTCGACCAAAAGTGACTATGCCAGAATTTGATACTAATTAAGTATGTACTAATTTCGTCCCCTTCTAGAAAATTGCCTACTCTTAAGATAACTTTATTTTTCTTTGTTTTTATGAGGTGTGTAGCTTGATATCTAGGCACACCCCCCTCTGCTTAAGAAATAGATTAAAAAAAAGCAATTATGCCAGTAGTCTGGAAAGACCCTGGAAAAGTCTGGATACACTCTGGAAAGACCCTGGAAAAGTCTGGATACACTTTGGAAAAGTCTGGAAAGACCCTGGAAAAGTCTGGACGCGCCCTGTAAAAATCTGGAAAGACCCTGAAAAAGTCTGGAAAGACCCTGGGAAAGTCTGGAAACGCCTCGGGAAAGGCCCTGTAAAAGTCTGGATACACTCTGGAAAAGTCTGGAAAGGCCATGGAAAAGTCTAGACACACTCTGGAAAAGTCTGGATACACTCTGGAAAGGTCTGGAAAGACCCTGGAAAAGTCTGGATACACTCTGGAAAAGTCTGAAAAAACCCTAAAATAGTCCAAATACACTCTGGAAAAGTCTGGAAAGACCCTGAAAAAGTCTGGACACACTCTGGAAAAGGCTGGAAATACCCTGCAAAGGTCTGGATACACTCTGGAAAAACCTGGATACACTTTGAAAAAGTCCAAGTACACCATGGAAGTCTGAATACACCCCTGAACAGTGTGGGTACACCTAAGAAAAGTCTGGATATACCCTGGAAAAGTCTGACCGACTCAATCTAACCCATGTGTATACGAGTAGTGGTTTTTTATATATGTTCTTCTGAGCGAAGGAAGTTTACTCGATTTTTTTGATGAACCCATGAAGTCTCCATCTTGAAATTTTGGAAATAGTTTGGCGAAATATCCAGAAACAAAATATATTTTTTTTGAAAAAAACAAAAAATGCTGTTTGTCAAAAATTATTTTTTTTTTATTTCAATTTTTTTTAAGTACATTATTCGAAAGGTATTTAAAATACGAGCTATAAACCACTGTCCTAGTTTAAGTAGTCATCGAGATATTTTCATTTCTTTAGGTACATATTTAAGCAAAATGGTAGTTTGTAAAAAAACAATTTTTCATTTCCTTTATAGGTACAATAAATGTACCAAAAATTATCGAAATCGGGGAGATGGTCTGCCAAACCTCTGGTTGATTTGATTTGAAATAACCCCCCCTATTTGCAACAGTATGGATGCTTTTTTAGGACACTCTATAGCTAAATAACTTAAAAGCATACAGGAATTTAGGAGAGTAGGTAGATAGTGCTATTTAACTATTATGAGAGATTTAATTTCGTTAAAATAGTTCTGCTAAACAATAAATAAAGCAGGCTAGGTTAAGAGACACAATGACACAAATTTAAAATCTGAATCTGAGCGTAAAACTTTAATTAAAAACGATTAAAAATAAATAAATTGTCAATTTTATTTATAGACTTTTTTAGGACCACTTGACTGTATAATTTCACAATGAATTTCACTGAATTTTCAGTGGCGATCACAAAGAGAGGGGGATTGCACCCGCCTTTGCAGCTAAAAAAATCCATTTCTTTTCAATTATTACATTAATTATTACAATTTTGAGCTATTTTGGTCAACAGCATTCAACAAAATTCAAGACTACTTAGGTGTGATGACATCATTTTGACAAGATATCTAGAATTGAGACTATAATATCACACCCCAACCGAATCTCCCTAGGTGGCTAACCCAATTTTTACTTTCTCATCTAAAAGAGATCAAGATGTATTATAAATATTTCAAATCTAGAATTTTGGCTGGATCCTGATTCGACTTTGCCTTTATTTTTTTTGTACACACTAACAGAGCCGAATAAAAACCTCTCAACCCCTTCAAGAAGCTACGACCGACCCTGAAATTTCACAACTTATTTTTTTGCACTCTCTTCAAATAAAAGCGAGTAAAAAATGTTACACAGTTATTTATTTATATTTGCGCTGTAGGGTAATATTTCTTTGGAATTACTTTGGCAGGGACTGAGGTAGGTACCACCTTCCAGTGCAAAAAATTATCCAAGCCGGAAAGAGAATCTTATTTTATTTTATAATAAGTTTCACATTATTAGCGTGATTTGATTATTAGAAACTATACTAAATGAACTAGATCATAAATTGTAAATAAAGCGATGATTTTCTCACAAATTATTTTGATTTGTTGTAAAACAAACACTGTAGGCAGTTAAAACTGAAATTTGCAACAGGCTAGACAGAAAAATATTAAAATAGAGAAATCTTCTTAAATTATATGAAATGTAGGACCTACTTTAACCCCTAAAGGCAGTTTTAATGTTCTTGAACTGCAGTTTGTAAGCCATGGAATAATTTGAAGTTACCTACCAAAAAACTGGAACAAGTACTTACTTACTTGATCCACAGAACCTTACTTTTCTGGGCTGATGCAGATAATATTTCGTTAATTGAAAACACCTCTGAAAACTTTTTCACTCTTTCAATTTTATTTCAGTTACAATTTTAAAACTTAAAATATTCATAACAAATTTGCCTATTCCTGAGAAGGCCTTTGTTACCTCAATATCCGAGGGGTGAACCAATCTGGCAGGAGATGTACAAAATTCTTGGCTGGACTAAGCAGAGCCTATGTTTTAGGACTAGGCGGACCCGAGGACCTATATTATGAGTTATGTCGGGTCTCAACTGCAAAAGATGTGTTATAGGTCCCAGCAGGATCTAGGAATTCAAATTCAAATTTAAATTCAAAATTTCTTTATTCAGAAGAACCTATCAAAAGTTAACAATAACTTATTAATTAAACTTAAGTAGGTTAAATGAATTGACGTCAGTTTTCTCATCAAAAAAAACATCTAAAATAAATTGTCCCTAGAGTCAATAAATAAATTGTTAAAAATTATACACTATTTTTAAATAACAGATTAAAATACAAAGAACATTTAAAATTTACAATGTAAAAAATCCTCAGTGGTATAGGGTTCTATTTCTAAAAGCAATCCAAAAATATGCCTTCTGTATTCCACCATACTGTTTTCTGTTTTTATGTTCTGAGGTAGTTTATTAAAGAACACCAAGCAGGCATATGTTGGTAGCTTTTCTGTCAAAGATATAATCTGTGTTTGGGTAATTGATAGTTTAGATGTCTGTTGTAGTAGGAGCTTTCACTCAAAAATATTCTAAATTTGTCCTTGTTTTTAAACAGAAATAGTAAACACTCATATATGTACAAACCAGGGGGTGTCAAAATTTTCAGATCTTTAATTTTGTTCGGCATGATTCAGAACATTTTAGACCCAGGAGCAAACGCACTAAACTTTTTTGAGTTTTAAAGATAAGATCTTTTGTTTCACTTGAGCCCCCCCCCAAAAAATTATCCCAAATCTTAAATGTGATTGAAAATTTAAATAATATATTGTTTTTAGATGGTGTAAATCCAAATACATTTTCATAACTCGTAAAGAATAACATGTTTTATTTCATTTTTTATTTAGTTCTTGTATATGTGCTGTCCAACTTTTGTTTTGATTAACATATATTGCTAATACAGGCCCTTTAACAGGACGAGTACAAAATTTGGGGATTGGTTCACCCCTCGTCAATATCACATTTGCCTCGACATTTGCATAGCACCTAGATATAGAGTACTGTATGTGCTTTACAAGTGGTGTACCCAACAATCAAATTGGAGAACTTTTTGCAACATAATGGTAAGCCACATTTTAAAAAAGTGGTGACATTAAGTGAAAATTAAAAAAAAATAGGCGATTTCGGCAAGCTTTCCTTGGTATACCATTTGGTTAACCAATTGGTACCTGTGACGTCATAGTCATATAACAAAAACCCTTAAAGCACAAAAAAGATCTTTTGAGATGCTTAGAAAATGTCCCTCCTAGAACAAGTGGCAAAGAAAAATTTAAAACGGTGATAGACCTGTACATCTTCCAATGCACTAAACTCATTCTTAAATCAACCCATCTAGAAAAAAGGTCAAATGTTCATGAACACCTCACAAGAACCTCAAACAACTTAACTTTGCCTTTTTCTCGTCTTACAGTTGGTCAAAACTCCCCATATTATATGGGGATAAAGTTCTTTAACAAACTAAAAAGCCAGTCTTCTTCAAAAACGAAAAACGAATTTATTAGAAAAACTAAAGAACTAATAAATGCTGCACATTATTCTGTGGAAGAATTCCCTCAAAAGTAGTATTAGTGTAAATTATAATGTCCTTTACGAGGGGGTAACCAATCGCGTCACATTTTGGCTGCGAAATCCTTGCAAAATTGCGCGAAATCCTTGCGAAATCGCGCGAAATCCTTGCGAAATCACGCGAAATATCGCAAAAGTCTTTGCGAAATCGCGCGAAATCATAGGAAAAATATGATAAACGTGAAATCGCGTCACAAATTTCACACTAGTGAATACCCCCTCGGTCCTTTACCATACTCTACAATATTATTAAAAATAAATTTATCAGAGGTTAGCAGAGATGAAATCAACATTTTTGTTTCTTATTTATTTGGATTTGACTCTGCCTTTGTTGAGTGTCTTATTTGCTGTTTTTCTGTTCTTTTTTGTTAGTAGTACTTAATAATTGTGTTTATTTAAAATAGTTATGACATTAGGTTTTATTTTATTTGTAACATTATTTTTGACTAGTCTGATAAGGACAATTCTGTCTCTTAGATGAATAAAGAAATTTGAATTTGAATTTGAGTAATGACGTAACATACCACTTTCTTCCGAATTCGTTCGATAGGCCAAGAGAAACAAGCCTTAACTAAACTTTTTTGTTTGTTTTTGTGGTTATTTTCCTATTTAAGTGGTTTATTTATATTCACCTTTGAGTAACTTATGGGCTAACTCAGCGTATAGACAGAGTAAACCATATTCCTTTTAGGAAAAAAGTTCGGTCGTTTAAATCCATTACAACTGAAAACAACAAAAATTTCAAATCCAACTTATTTGTTTACAATTCTAAAGCAGGACAAACCGAAAATAGAGGGAGATAGCACTATACCAAACGACAAAACTGTGCTACATTCCACGGTATGCAATTTGACAAATCAAAAAGGATTCCAAATTCACGGTGACGTCATTATTTTTGTATCCGAAATCAGTTGGTAAGCGTTTGACAGACCAAACAGGGTACCAAACCATGTACCAAAGCTTGCCAAAATCGCCTTATGTAAAATATTAGTTTTAATCGAGGTTTTAATGTAGACATTGGTGTTAAGTTAAAACCAATGTTTATGTAAGAACTAATTTTTTACAGATTTAAAAAGATTTAAACCAAGGGGTGAACCAATCCCAAATTTTATACAGCTCCTGCCGAATTGGTGCACCCCGGATTTTTATTTTGTGACTTACGCTCTTCAATTAAAATACTCAATTTAGTGCCGAAACTACATAGCAGTTAGAGAGATTTTTGTTTCATGTTTATGTCAAGTGTGTTTTTAAAACCTCAATTAAATTACCCCTTACTCGTCCACTAAACTCAATCTATATATTTTGGTATTAATTTTGTCCACTTTCTTCTTTTGTACTGTAACAGCGTACCTAATTCCCCCTTGAAAGGAGGAAGTTGTATCACCCCCCCCCCCCCACCAGCTTAGCAGAAAAGGGTCAGTCCATATCAAGTCAACCAGGGTATTTTACCACACCATCTCCGATGTTGATGATTTTTAGTATACATGTTTTTCCTACCAAAAAACTGGAAAATCCAAAATTTCAGACTTTTTTGACCAGTTGTTTATTTTGAATTAATTTTTGAAAATCGAAAAAGTCACTTATTTGTCCTTAACATGTGCGCACAAAATTAGGAATATCCAAAGAACCACTTATAATAGAAAAGTAGGTGAAGGTTCATTTTAAAGCTCTTATAAAGACCTTTCATATGAGAATATTGCATAACATATATTGAAAAAAAAAATTAAAAAAAAAATTTTTTTTTTTGAAAAATTTCAAAAAGGCCATTTTTAATTTTTTTCAAAAAATTATATTATTTTCTTTAAAGTGTTATTAAACTATTCACAAAATTTTGAGATGGACAAATCATGGGTTCAATGTGAAAAAATTTATTAAAAATGTCACATGCATGAAAAATCGCCTATAAATAGACAATGCATTTTGGTAATTAGAAGAATATAATGGGGTTTAAAGCGATATTATAAAAATATTTAACAATATTTTATTTAATAAAAAATTATATCCTACGTTTCATTCTGTATCAGTAATCAGATTAACATTGCCCCCCATTGTAATATTTACTTACAAAACCTCTTTTCCACCGGAGACGTACTATTGGATGTTCCAATTCTTAGGAAAATATGCCTGTATAAACCTGCCAATACTTTTGTGAAATACTGCCTGTTTATTCCTGTTTAACATTAAGGACACACCTCCTTCATTTTATTGGTCTGTTTAGGTACATTGTGGGGATTTGCTGACATGAAAATTCCTGCAAAAATTGATTTTAAATTTTTGGCAAGTATCTTCCTGATACAGCTCCAAATAATCGATACATAATAGTTCGACTGAAGGTTTATCAGAAGTCAACTCATTTACTCTTTTAAACAAGTCATTGGAGCTTCTTGGTGTGTCGCCGATTAAAAGAAAAAATGTATACAAAGAAAAAATTGATATTGTACAGCATACAATTGCGAAAGCATTTACAAAGGAATCAGATTCAACGCTAGTAAAGGAATGCCAGAGTGACGAAAGTGAAATGATTAAGCAGTTAAAGGACAAATTTTTAAAAACCGAAAAGAGGAGTGAGAAAATACTAGTTTTATCATGTTTACCTCAAAGTTGGAGTAGAAAGAAGATTGAAGAAGAATTTGGAGTTTCTCAATATTTGGCCAGAGCTGTAAAACAGTTAGTTAAGGACAATAGGATATTATGTTCTCCTAACCCCAAACCGGGAAAGACCCTTAGTGATAGAGTGGCCCAAATAGTGGTAGATTTTTACCAAAGGGATGACATTAGCAGGACCATGCCAGGTAAAAAAGATTATGTTGTTATCAGAAAATATGGAGCTGAAAAAGAATATGTACAAAAAAAATTAGTCTTAGCTAATTTAAAAGAAATTTATGCATTGTTTAAAACTGAGTACCCCAATGAAAAAATTGGGTTTTCAAAATTTTGTGAACTGCGACCCAAAAACTGTATACTGGCAGGAAAAAGTGGGACTCATACTGTATGTGTATGTACTATACATCAAAATATAAAACTAATGCTCAATGGCTCCAAATTAAATAAGCTATATGATGAAAATAACAGGACTCTTGCAATATCTTATCATGATTGCCTTTATAAACTAATGTGTAATCCACCTTCAGTGGACTGTTTTTTAAGCAATAGATGCAAGCAATGTCCTGGAGTAGAACAGTTTAAAAATACGTTAATAGAAAAATTTGAGGAAGAATTAATTGATGAGGTCTCATTTAAAAAGTGGGTCTCAGTAGATAGGTGTACTATGGAAACCGTTGTTAAGAAAAGTGATGATTTTGTCCAGGAATTTACTGATGATCTTGTAAAACTTAAATCACATTCTTTTATTGCAAAAATGCAAAAAGATAGATACAATGAAATAAAAATTAACCTTAAACCTGGAGAGTCTTTGATCACTTGCGACTTTGCGGAAAATTATTCCTTTGTTATGCAAGATGAAGTCCAGTCTTATCATTGGAATAACAGCCAGGCAACCCTCCACCCTTTTGCCATTTATTTTCTAAGTGATGGTAAACTGCACAACATGAATTATGTGTTTATTTTGGAAAGCTTGACACATAATACAATTGCATTTCATTTATTTAAAAAAAAATTAATGCCTGATTTAAAAATCAAAATACCAGGACTTAACAAAATTTTTTATTTTTCGGATGGATGTGCTGCGCAGTACAAAAACAAAAAGAATTTTCTGAATATATGCCTGCATAAAAAAGATTTTGGTGTTGAAGCAGAGTGGCATTATTTTGCCACCTCGCATGGCAAAAGTGCCTGCGATGGCTTGGGAGGAACTGTTAAAAGACTTGCTGCCAAAGCCAGTTTGCAGAGGCCCTATGACAATCAAATAATGACACCTCTACAATTGTTTACTTGGTGTGAAGAAAACATATCTGGCATTGATTTTAAATATTGCACAGAAGCAGATTATACAAATCATGAAATAATTTTGAATAAAAGATTTGCGGAAGTCTTAACAATACCGGGGACACAAAAAATTCATGCTGTAATTCCTCTTACAGAAAGCACGTTTTTGGCAAAACAGTTTTCTACATGCTTAGAGGTCGAAACACATAATCTTTTTAAAGGTGGAAGCATTATTTTGCAAAATATCGAGTCAGGGTTTGTCACTGTAGAATATGACAGTGCTTGGTGGCTGGCTTGTGTCTTGGGGAAAAATAATGAGAGCGGAGAACTGAAAGTAAGCTTTCTTCATCCACGAGGACCTGCCTCATCATTTTTTTACCCAACACCTCAAGATATTTTAATTATTAAACCAGAAAGTCTTATAAAAAAAGTTGAACCCAACACTGCTACTGGCAGAACTTACAATGTCAGCAAAAAAGAAATGTCAGATTCATCAGAAATTCTTAAAAGAAAGTTAAAAAAATAAATTTAAGGTATATAGTTAGTCTTAGTGTTTTCTGTCTAATTTTTATCAACGAAGTAGAAAAGTTTGTTTATTTCTTTTGCGAGTTTAAAATAAAATAATTTGTAGATAAAGCCTCTGGGTATTTTTTAAAACCTGTATCCATCCAACAAATTTATTTATTTTAATATCCAGTGCACTATTGGTGCTCCTAAAATATGTTTATTTTTTTAAATGCATGATTTTTAATGTACTTAATATTTTTGATATTTTTTTTGACATTGAACCCATCATTTCTCCATCATAAAATTTTGTGGATAATTAAGTAACACTTTGACCAAAATTATATATTTTTTTCAAAAAAATTAAAAATGGCCTTTTTGAATTTTTCAATTTTTTTTTTTCAATTTTTTTTTTGTTAAAATTAAGTTGTGATATTTCATAAAAAAGAGCTTCAAAATGACTTTAAAATGAGCCATTTATTACTTTCCTAGTGTAAGTGGTTCTCGAGATATTGCTAGTTTTGTACATTCTTGTTAAGGTCAAAATGCTGACTTTTTTATTTTGAAAAATAAAAAAAAAAACTACGAATCAAAAAAATCTAAAAATTTGCATTTTCAACTTTTATGGTAAGAAGAAAATATATACCAAAAATCATCAAAATTGGAATTGGTCGCGTAAAATTTTTGTGATTTTTTGGTTGATTTGATATGGAATGACCCAAAAAATTAATAAAACTTGTTACGTCGTAATTCTGTGTAAGTATCATTGTAAGTACTTTTAAAAAAAGAGTACAGTTTGTTGTAAAAAGATTACAAAAACTTAATTAATTGTGAGATAATTTCCCTTTTTTTTGACAAGTTTTTTGACCCCTGTCACTAAATCTGACACCACCCAGAGGACCATAAATGTTTTTCTAAATAGAACCGAACCATATATATTTTTCGAGATATTTCTGCATTTTTAAGTTCTATGCAAAACTACCTTTCTAACAATATCAAACACTTTGGATTTGTCATTAAGAATTTTAGAAATTAAAAATAAAGATTCAGTGTTGGCATTGAAATCCTTAAATTTTTAAATCAATAATTTTGTTTATCAACTGATGTTAAAACGAACTTACTTACCCATCATTGAACCTAGAATTGAAGAATTTCAATTCCAAATTAATATTTCCATTATTAATTTGGAGTACAAATATCTCAAAAACGCCCTATCGCAGTTGGTATGTGCTTTCGCAGGCTTGTAGCAAAATATATTTGCTCTAGACTTTATTCACAACTCGGCAAATATTTTCGTCATCATCAATTGGGTTTTGCTACCAAATCCGGCTGTGAAGCCACCGTTCATGCTGTTCGAAAATATATGTCTTTCCCTCATAAAAGCCCAAAAATATTGTTAAAAGTTGATTTCTTCAATGCCTTCAACATGATTAATAGAGGCGATTTGCTACATAAAGTAAAAGAGTCTATTCCCCAATTTTACAATTTCATTGCTTCTTGTTACAAGGAAAAGTAATTTTTATCTTTTAATAAGGAGTGGATTTTTTCTCAGAGCGGATTGCAGCAAGGGGACCCTATAGGTCCTCTTTTATTTTGCATATCAATTCACCCTATCATTCTTTCCTTAAAATCCGAAGTAAACGTATGGTACCTAGACGACGGCAGCCTTGCTGGTGAGCCAGAAATTGTTTTAAATGATTTTAAAAAAATTCTTAAAGAATATTCTTCTTCTGACCTTCAAGTAAATTTCAAAAAATGTGAATTATCTTCTGTTTCTAAAGATTTTAATATTACTAATTTTGTTGAACAAAATCCTGAGCTTTCTTCCATATTACAAATAGATAAAGAAGACCTAATACTTTTAGGAAGCCCTTTTTCTACACGATCTATTTTTAACTCTTTACAAACGAAAATCAATATTTTTAACAAACTATCAAAAAAACTATGTTTAATTGATTCGCACTCTGCCTATTATCGTTTAAGACATTATTTCGCAGTACCTCGAATAAGCTATTTACTTCGCTGTGCTCCTTGCTGGAAGGTCCCAAATAAAAATCTAAAAATAACGTTAGAAAATATTAACCAACTGCCACATAGGTGACACTGCTTGGTCTCAATGTAACATTCCCATAAAAATGGGAGGCCTCGGCATTCGTGATGCTTCTAGTCTTGGTTTTTCGGCATTTCTTGGCTCAGTTAATGATGCTTCCAACCTTCTTAAAGTTATCTTATCAGCCGAAATTTTAAATTATCTTGACTACGATTTTAAAGATACTTTTTATTTTTTTACTTCTATTTCTAGTACCAATAATATTCCTTTCAATAATCTAAATCGCCAAAAAGATTTTGATAATATAATTTGCCGTTCTAAATTCGAAGCAATTTTTAATTCATCCAGTGATCCCAAACATCATGCTAGGCTTCTAGCTCTGCAAGAACCCGAGAGCAACGCCTGGCTACAGGCTCTACCTTCATCTGCACTAGGGAATCTTTTGGATGATTCCACCTTTCATATTTCCATCTCTTTACGTTTGGGTCAGCCTCTGTGCGAGATGCACGACTGCACTTGCGGCAAAACTGTAGATATTTATGGGCACCATGCCTTAAGCTGCTACAAAAGTGCCGGTCGTTCGTCTCGTCATGGGTTGCTCAACAACATTATCAGGAGGGCTCTTGTATCTGCAGGAATACCCTCAGTGCTTGAACCTCCTAGTATGTTCAGGGGAGATGGAAAGCAAGTGGATGGTCTGTCCTTGTTTCCCTGGTGCAGAGGAAAATCCCTAATTTGGGACGCCACTTGCAGAGATACTTTTGCATTATCTTATCTCGACAAAACATCGAAAAAATCAGAAGCTGCACGTGTCGGAGACAATCAAAAAATATGAAGAGCTAGAAGCCAAAGGGTACATTTGTGAAGAAGCTAAATCTTTTGTTAATAAATTGTCAAAATTAATAAGCAATAAAAACGTAGATTGCTTCATTAAACAACAAATAGGTCTCGTGATTCAACGCGGTAACGCAGCTTCCATTCTAGGAACAATCCCAGACGATTCTTGTTTAGAGGACATTTTTTATTGTTAAATTTTGTTTTGAGCTTCACAATTTTATTTATTTCTTGCATTTTATTGTTGATTTTCACTTGTATTTATTGGCAATAAAGTATTTTCCGGTAAAAACAAAAAAATTATAGTAATAAAGAATTAATGGCAGATACAAAGTGTTTGGTATTGTTAGAAAAGTAATTTTTTGTAGAACTGAAAAATGAAAAAGTATCTATAGCATTCTATTTTAAAAGATCATTCATGTTGCTCTACGTCAGACCTAGTGATAGCTACAAAAAAAAGTCAAATAAAAAAAAAATTAAAATGATCTCAAAACTAATTTACTTTCATCTTTCTATGACAAACAGTAAAAAAGTTATCACAAGGTACAACCTATTCTTAATTAAAATGATGATACCTATATGGGGTGTGTGGCTTAAAAAAAATGCCTATTAACAAGTCATTGTGTTTTGTTGATTTTACAAAACCAAAATCGATATTTATTTAAACATTTTATGCATGTAACAACAATTATCATATGGGTGCACAATAAATTTATAGAATTTGTGCATGCACCTATTCGCTATTATAACAGTCAGATGTTTACAATATATAAGTTAGCACTAAGTAAGTAAATCTAGGTTAAGATTAAGCGAGAGATTAAGTAACCACTCATTTATTGGTTTTTTAATTTTAGGAAAACTCTTATCTCTAAGGTTTATTGGGAGGGCATTATATATTCTAAGAGCAGCAAAGAGAAGAGATAAATATTTAGTATGTTTTCACATCATACTCAATACATATTGAAAAGATTGTCTTCTTTTTCTTTCATAGAGCATGTTCTCTGTTCCTACAAAGAGCGTAATATATGAAAGACCGAAGATGCAAGACAAGATGCTTAATTTTCGATACATATTGAATATAATGTGAAAAAGGATATTAATTAATTTAAATTAAACTGGGTTCAAACACTATAATAGGTCTTGGGTTGAGTCAGTGTGAGTAGTTTTCAAGTTTAAAAAACTGGTAAAAACTAGTGGTCTTTGGGGTAAAAGTAAAATTCGAGGTTAAATTATGCTTTTTATCAAAACTGTAGAAATGCCAAACATATATGTATAAGAAACTAGCAGCACAACTTACGATTTTTTTATTAAAATCTATATTTAGAGCTTGCGTTTTTTAAATTAGCGCATGCGCTACTAGGTTCCCTGGAAAGCCAGCAGCGTATGCGATTACAGCCTAATTAGGAGAATTCAGAAAAAAAAAGATACCTACATAATTGGAGCTAATTTAGTGCTGCGAAAATGGTTTTCATTATTTCCACCCAAGATCTTTTGATCTTTTGTTTTCGGTTGATGTAACTGATTTGGAGGGTTTTTTAACTTCTTTTTTTGGAAATAGTAACATGCCAGGACAAATCTGTATCAGGTAACTTGGATAAGTGTCAGTGCAGAACGATGCCTATTTGTGAGTGATTCAAAGTTGGAAATCAAAATGTATGATGATGTTTAATGATGTATGGGAGGGTGAACAGTGGAACCGCTGACGAGCCTACGCTGGTTGCCCAAGGCGAAACATTGTTTAATCATTTCTCTTTCCGCTTCGGTCCTTTGTGTGTTCCTTGTGGGATGCTCATCCAGGTTTGAATTTTCGTTATTTCCACCCAAGATCTTTTGATCTTTGGTTTTTAGATTCTTTTCGGTTGATGTAACTGATTTGGAGTTTTTTAACTTCTTTTTTGCTTTTAAAAAAACTTTTTTTGACGATCCCAATAGCCTCCATACCGAGGGATAAACCACTTGTCAAAATTTGTACACCAAATTTCACAAAGCTTTAAAATTTTACCAAATTTCACAAAATTTCACATACATTTACAAAATTTTACAAAATTTCACAAAATTTCCTAAAATTTTACAAAATTTCGCATACTTAACAAAATTTCGCAAAATTTCACACAATTTCACAAAACTGCACAAAGTTTTACACAATATCACAAACTTTTACAGAATTTTATAAAATTTTAAATAATTTAACTAGTTTATTATGAATTCACATAAATTTAGATGACTGGCTTTAGTAAAGTTAAAACTATCCAAAACATAAGCATTTTTAACACATGTTTAAGCAATGTATTGTTTTGTTTAACACTATTTTTTCCATGCTGTTACTAATAAATTGGTGATACAAACTTATGTTTGCATTGCTTAATATATATATATATATAAAGACTTAATACTGTTCAGAAAATCCTATATTTGTCTGCCCTGAGGTATGGATATATGGATGAAGACAAAAAACTTATATCAATGTATTTTTCACAAAATAAAATTTCACAAAATTTCCTAAAATTTTACAAAATTTCGCCTACTTAACAAAATTTCGCAAAATTTCACAAAATTTCACACAATTTCACAAAACTTCACAAAGTTTTACACAATATCACAAATTTTTACAGAATTTTATAAAATTTTAAATAATTTAACTAGTTTATTATGAATTCACATAAATTTAGATGACTGGCTTTCGTAAAGTTAAAACTAGCCAAAACATAAGCATTTTTAACACATGTTTAAGCAATGTATTGTTTTGTTTAAAACTATTTTTTCCATGCTGTTACTATTAAATTAGTGATACAAACTTATGTTCATAAAGGTTTTCAAATAACTTTAATTTACAGGGAAACGAAAATAAAGAAGTTAGCATTGCTTAATATATATATATATAAAGACTTAATACTGTTCAGAAAATCCTATATTTGTCTGCCCTGAGGTATGGATATATTTCATTAAAAACGCAATAAAGCCACGTGAACATTTTATTGTATTTAATTAGGTGGTTAACTTTTATTTTTTAAGGTTATGTTTAAAATGTCCCCTTATCCTGCTGAATCGAAAAAGATATATTTTTGGTTTGTCAATCTTTTCACCCTAATACAATAAAAATATATAGACCTTAAAATTAAGGTAAAATGTATTTTTTTTTATTTGTGGTAAATGTAAAGTGAAACTAAAGTTATTTCAAAACCTTTTATGAAAATAGGTTTGTTTCACTAACTTTATTAATAACAGCATGGAAAAAAATTGTTTTAAACAGTACATTATTGCTTAGCTAGTTTTAACTTTATGAAAGTAATCAGTCATTTAAATTTAAGGGAATTCATAATAAAGTAGTTAAATTATGTGAAATTTGATAAAATTCCGTAAAAATTTGTGATAATCTGTAAAAATTTGTGAACTTTAGTGAAATTTTGAGAAATTATGTGAAATTAAGAAATTTTGCTCAATTTTGTGAAAATTTGTGAAATTATGTGAAATTTTGTTAAATGTGGTGAAATTATGTAAAATTTCATGAAATACTGTGAAATTTTAAAGCTTTGTGAAATTTGGTGTACAAGCAGTGCGAAATTTCAGAAATTTTGTGAAACTGTGTGAAATTTTGATAAATTTTGTGAAATTCTGTGAAATTTTGTAAGATTTTTGAAAATTTTCAATACAAATTTTTGAATGGATATTTTTTCTATGACGAATCAAAAAGTAAAAAGTCAGGTAAATTCATTCACGCACTCATTGTGGGAAAGTGATACTTTCCAGACTAAAATGTGTGCGGAAAAGGGGTGTTTTCTGAATGGTCGTAGTAAAATGTATTTTTTTTAATTTGTGGTAAATGTAAAGTCAAAAAATAATGCACTTTTGCTGAGGTACGGATGTGTATGTATCTGAAATTTTCTAAAAATTTGGAGTGGAAATTTTCAAAAATTTTATAGAATTTCGCAAAATTTCACAAAATATTACAAAATTTCACAGAATTTCACAAAATATCACAAAATTTCTCAAAATTTCACAGAATTTCACAGAGCTTGTACACCAAGTTTCACAAGTGGTTCACCCCTCGCTCCATACTATGTATGGATGGCTAAAAAAGCACAGTTTAATTAAAAATTCTATTTTTCTGCTACTACTCAGCCTATAGAAAAAAAAAGGAAAACCATAAAAAAAACTAGAACATATTGAACCCTCGCATTTCACACTACATCATTTATGCTATGATTGAGCAGCGGGATCAAACTTCTTTTCCATCAGCATTATAGCTACCAAAATGATCTATATGGTAAAAAAAGTGCATAGCTAACTTTGAACCCTTGTTTAAACCAATTTTTTTACAGTTGTCTGTAAGCAACCTAAAAATCTATAGTTTTGTCCAAGATTATGTAATTTGTACCAAAATCCTGTGATAAAGGCCTGGGGATATTTGAAACATAAAATAAAAAATACATAGTTACTTACATTAAGAATAGACTAACTGACTGCTGCAAAGCTAAGATAAGTTGGACCCTCAGGTTGTACTATACTTAAATCTTAGAGTTGTGGCCCACCTGAGGGTATACCTGACCTTTTAAGAAAATGCTAGGGAAGTCAGTGATATTCCAGGTAATAATGTCTACAAAAAGAAATTCATAAATTTATCCCCCACAGTTTTTCTCCAGGTTTTTCTTGACTAGGTATTTGTGAAAAAGTTATATTTTATGGGTCGTTCTTGAAAAAAGGTAACATGGCATGTAATTGGTTTGTAAATTTAAAACCACTTATCCTTTTGAAAACAAACTAAGAGGATAGTTAGTGTACTCAAAGGTTAATATTATCCAGCAGTAATGAACTCTCCAAGCAATATCTCCATGGAAGAAAAGTTGTTCACACCATGTGACATGTCACGTGGTGTGATCTGTAATTTTCAAAGTTATTAGATTCAGATATAACAAAAAGACACTTTAGGATCATAAAATTTATTTAGATAATAATTTAGATAAATAAAAACTCAAAAATTTAAATCCTAAAAAAATACATTGATATAAGTTTTTTGTCTTCATCAAAAAACAAAAAAAAAACATGTATAATTGATTTTTGTGTCACTCGTGTGATCACATGCAGTCACAGATTTTTTTTAAAATCTGGCATCACTGCATACAACACCCAACTCATTTACCTGAAAATGGAGAAGCACGGAAGACACAGTTTAGGAGTGTAACCTGAAGTTTGTTACATAATTCAGTTTTTGTGAAATTTTGGTTTTTTTAAAACAGTATTAACGTTTTGGCCGAGATAAATGTCACACATGTTTCTATATATATAAGGAGTAAATGGTAAAATATTTACTGTCAAAAATGTGATTTAAGTATGAAAAGTAGGCATTTTACTAACATTAAAATAAAAAAGTAGTAACTTTTTTATTTTTTTGTTATTTAGACATTTTGTTAAATTGTCACTAGTGTGAATGTCACTGGTGTGATCTTCAGAATATTTTATTGATAACACCTGTGAAATTTTTCGCATGTAATTAAAAAAACTAAATAATTTTTAGAAAAAAAATGGCAAAAACTAGAAAGTCTTTGGCAAAAGCACCAGAAATGAAAAAGGAAATACACAAAAGAGAGAAAAGAAGAAATCAAGAAAGGGCATATTATATATATATACCAAAATATTATATTTACTTAAAAAGTGGTAAATATTTTTATTTTTTTTAAAACTATTACACCAAATGTTACCATTTTTCAAGAACAACCCAGCTATAAAGATTCTTAATTTTGGTAAAATAGGTATAACTGGTGTTAGCTGGCTATCAGCTGTGTAAGCAGATGAATTCACAAACTCAAAACTCAAGAACTAGTGAATTGTTACCTCGACCATATAGCACATTTTAGTCCAACCAACTACAGCAACATTTAATAATTACCAAAATTCAAAGAACATTAATTTGTTTTTTTTTTTAAATTACCACTTGAAATGTTACCTTTTTTCATGAAACGACCCTTATAACAAAAATGACCTGTTTATCTTAGTCAAAAATCAATTTCTTTCTGGGGGTGCATTGTTTTTAAAGGTTTTGAATGCTAGGCAAGTCAGTGATATTCCAGGTAATAATGTCTACAAAAAGAAATTAATAAATTTATCCCCCACAGTTTTTCTTGACTCCGTATTTGTAAAAAAATGACCTGTTTATCTTAGTAAAAAATCAATTTCTTTCTGGCTGTGCATTGTTTTTAAAGGTTTTTTCAAGGGTTTTTTAGATGGCTTTCCAGATTTTCCGTGACTTTTTTTATGGGTTTTCCTCAAAGTAACTACAAGTTACCGAGTAAACCAGTTTCTTGTTTTCAGTGTTTCTTTGCAGAGTAACCCAAGCCATGAAATCACGAGTAACCACACTATGTTACCAGCCTAGGAAATGTGGTTTCCTGCAAAATGGGGAGGGTTAAAGTGCAGTATATTGATTGTTTATGGTTTTTTTAATTTGTATTAATTTTTTTTATAAATCTCATGTTTTTGAATGATGATATCATAACCGAGGGGAAAACCACTGATGGCATTATTTGGCATTACCCATATAAGTTAACATGGCATTACTGGCAATACATGTACAAATACCTTGGCATTACTACCAAATTTACATGGCATTATTGGCAATACATGTACAAATTTTGGGTCAGTTGTTACCCCCTCAGTCATAACTATATACAATCACTGAAAGTAACTGTGACGTCATGACAAGTAACCCAAACAAGTTACTATTTTCCTCAAGGAAAAACCCTTATGGCATCAACTTCTGTGACTTTTGCATGAAATGACAAATTCCTTGACAGTTTTCCAGGTCCATAAGAACCCTGCTTCATATACACCACAGACTGAGGGGATAACAAAGCGCTCACTACTCAGCATAACCCATATAAATTATTATGGTATTATGGCAATGCATGTACAAATTATTATTGTTATACTCACAGTAGATGTACAAATTTTAAATTAGCTGTTATGTAGGCTTTTAAACTTTGGTAATTATGCAGTATACGGTTTTCTGCCATTTTTGATTTTTTTTGAAAAATTCTTTATGGGGGCACCTTCTAGGGTCCCTAGGACCCCAAATCCGCCTGCGCCCGATTTTTTTTTTTTTTTTTTAACGAGAAAAAAGGGTGCCCACGGGGGGGTTGGTTTGTTTTAGTGAAAAAAAATTAAAAAAAACCAAAAAAAATTTAAAAAAAAAACAACCGGCGCAGACGGATTTGGGGTCCTAGGGACCCTAGAAGGCGCCCCCATAAAGAATTTTTCAAAAAAAATCAAAAATGGCAGAAAACCGTATACTGCATAATTACCTAAACTTTTTCTATAGTCTATAGTAGGTATTGTTCATAATTGGAATGGTAATTGCAATAGTTGTAATTTTTGTTATAACACACACTCTGTCTGTTAGTCTTTCTTGTTAATAAGACAGTGACAGAGCATGCAATATAACAAAAATTTTAACTATTGCAATGACTATTCCAATTATGAACGATACTTAGGATATTAACCATGTGTTGTAAGGTGCAAAACAAGGGGTGAACTAATTTCGCAGGAGGTGTACAAAATTCTTGGCAGTGTTTTAGAACTAGGTATGCAGGACCAAAATTATAGGTTCTGTCAGGTGCCAACTTAAAAAGATATATATTTCAGGTCCTGCTGGGACCTAGAATATGGGCCCTTTTGACAGGTGGACAAAATTTGAAGATTGGTTTACCCCTAGTGCAATATCTATAACAGTTGGGCAAATCCATCTTACTATTTTAAAAACATTTTTGAAGTTCTGTCAACTGAAAAATTCAAAAAATTTAGAAGACAATCAATAAAAGGAACAAAAATAAAGCATTTCAAAAAAACCCCAAGAAAAACTAGTCTAGACACTACCAAAGAAATGCCCTGCAGCATTACTATTATAGTACTTTTAATTGTTGATAATACCGTCGATAATACCTAAAAAAGTTGTTATGTTGACTCACCTTGAATCCTGCAATAATGTTCCTGCTGAGTCTTATTGAACACCGTGTCTTATCGGTCTTGACAAGAGCAGTTTTTAGATGTTATTAATCACCAAAATTAATGGTAACTCTTTTTTGAACTAGCACAAAACGCGAAAAAAACAACAACACTTGGCTTGCGATAAAAGTTAGGTTAAGTTATAACTTTGGCTTGTTTTTTTTTAAAGGAAATAACTGCACTGGTTAAGGGCACTCCTTGCTTTATCACTGTTTCACAACTTGCGGAAGGTTCTCACCGGGTTTTCATTGATATTTTAATTTTACCAGGCATTGTTGATGTAACAAAACTATCACTACACAACACTTGCTGCAAAACATGAATGAGCCGACACGGGAATATTTGGTTTAAATGTAGGTGCTGCGTCTGCTCCGTCTGAAAGCCTGCACTTTGGAAATATGTAATTTCCGCCAATAGTCGTTTCACACAAAACAAGTAAGTAAGATTGAGGTGGCAAATGTATTTTTACTCAATAAGATATGATTAACTCAGAACGCTCTAAACAGAGATTTGTAAAAAATGTTATTTCAAAAAAAGTTGGGGTAATTATGCAGTATACGGTTTTCTGCCATTTTTAATTTTTTTTGAAAAATTCTTTATGGGGGCACCTTCTAGGGTCCCCAGGACCCCAAATCCGTCTGCGCCGGTTGGTTTTTTTTTTTATTTTTTTTGGTTTTTTTAAAAAATTTTTCACTAAAACAACCCAAACCAACACAGTCCAACCCAACGTAAATAAAATAGTGTAACGGTCGTTACGTCATGTATGGCGTAGAATTATCCCACTGGGGTCTTTCCTCTGACTTTTCCAAATTGTATCCAGACTTTTTAAGGGTCTTTCCAGACTTTTCTACAGTGTATTCTGACTTTTTCAGGGTCTTTCCAGGCTCTTCCAGAGTGTATCCAGACTTTTCCAGGATCTTTCCAGACTTTTCCTGAGTGTATCCAGACTTTTCCAGGGTCTTTGTAGAGTTTTCCAGAGTGTATCCTAACTTTTTTAGCGTCTTGCCAGACTCTTCCAGAGTGTACCCAGATTTTCCAGGGTCTTTCCAAACTCTTATAGAGTGTATCCAGACTGTTCCAGTGTCTTTCCAGACTTTTCCAGAGTGTATCCAGACTTTTTCACAGTGTATCCAGACTTTTCCAGGGTATTTCCAGAATTATCCAAAGTGTATCCAGACTTTTCCAGGGTCTTTTCAGACTGTCACAATCTTTCTCGACTTTTCCAGGGTCTTTCCAGACTTATCCAGAGTTTATCCAGACTTTTCCAGGGTCTTTCCAGACTTTTCAATCGTGTTTCGAGACTTTTCCATTGTCTTTCTAGACTTTTCCAGACTGTATCCAAACTTTTTCAGGTTCATTCCAGACTTTTCCAGAATGTATCCAGACTTTTTCAGGGTCTTTCCAGACCTTTCCAGGGTCTTCCCAGACTTTTCCAGGGTCTTTCCAGACTTTTCGAGAGTGTATCCAGACTTTACCAGGGTCTTTCCAGAGTGTATCCAGACTTTTCCAGGGTCTTTCCAGACTTTTCTAGAGTGTAGCTAGACTTTTCCAGGGTCCTTCTAGACTTTCCAGAGTCTATCCAGACTTTTCCAGGGTGTATCCAGACTTTTATAGGGTGTATCCAGATTTTTCCTGGATGTTTCCAGACTCTCCAGGGTATATCCAGACTATTCCAGGGTCTTTTCAGACTTTTTCAGAGTGTATCCAGACTTTTCCTGGGTGTTTCCAGACTTTATTAGGGCGTATCCGGACATTCCAGGGTATATCCAGAATTTCTTTCGAGTAGACGGACATTTCCAATACATTTTGTATGTGCTCTATATATATATATATATATATATATTTATATATGTATAGATTCAGACAGTTTCTAAAAACACTTCGTTTTACATGTGCTGTATATATTGACGCGTGTTTTAATAGGGTGGCCTGGATCTTAACTTAAGCTACTTTTTATTTAACATTTCGTTCCATAACTCGAGAGATATGGCACAGAAAATAGAATTTTTCAAGAGTTTTTTTGCATTTTTTATGTGATATATATATATATATATATAAATATATATATATGTACTCGAAAATTTTGGCGCCGTTCAACTACGATTTTTATAAGCTTTCCAAAGAGGTATCACACGGTAAGAAAAAAAATATTTTTTTTTATAGATGCCGACAAATTTATGACAGTGTCTAACTTTCTTCCGCCAACGTGGAAGGCAAGCGTTAAAGCTTGACTAAGTGGCCCAACAAAAAGTTGTATGCATATGTCATAATTAATTAAAATTACTTTTGAACTTTATTTACATCTGTTAAATTGACACGCATTTTAGTAATCTGGGGCTATTCTGGACAATACCATAGCAGTGGCGGCCCCAGCCATTTAAAAAGGAGGAGCGGTTTCGATGTGAAAAAAAGCTAGAATAAAAGCATAGCTTTTATGAGGAAAATATCAATATGCAAACAAAACTTAGTAACTACAAGTGCGGATTTGGTCTTAAATCTAGGGGGAGGGGTACTCAGATTTTAAGTTGTTTATTTAATACATTTTTGATTTTAAAAAATGTTTAAATTATCATATAGCATAAGAAAATTGCACTGAAAAATTCATTTTTTGATTTAAAATTATATTAAAATTGTAAATACCTATAACAAATGTTTCAAAGCGCAGCAGGCGAAAATTTTCATGAAAATTACACAACAAATGCCATTTTTAACACAAAATTGAACTAATACCGTAAATATAGGTGATATAGCGCCGCAATTTATGCCCTACTTTATTTGATTTTCTAAATGTTTTCGTGAAAAACTAAAGTAGGAGGGGGTAATTACCCCCCTACCTCCCTGAAATCCACGCTTGAGTAACTACGTATAATTTTTTTCAGTTATAAAAACATAGATAATAAACCAACCACAAACAAAACCTAATAAAGGTGGAAATGAATGGTACAAGAAATTTTTTCACTGATTTGGTTAGCCCAGATGCTCTACTTTAAAAATCCGATTGATGCCACTCTGGCATGGAGGCCATTTTTAAGTGAAAAGAATAGAGAAAAAAATGTCTGAACCTAATATAGGTAACTGGCACATAATTTTAGTTGACTTTTAGTCGCCTAAATCCAAATCCGGTATTATTTTTGTTCTGAGGGGTACCCCAACGGAGGGGTTGATTTTATTTTAAAAAAATCGACCTACTAACATAGGCATGTAATACATGAATTTTAGGGTTTTGGGTTCGCTAAATTCAAATATGTGATTTAAAAAATTTTTGGGAGTAATCTGGAGTGGTGGGGGCGTATTTATGGGGCAAACAGTAAAACTGTTTATGTGGGGACTTACCCAGACAGCACAACTCTGTCCGAAGGATGTCCAATGGAGAGTTTTCTGGACGCGAAAAGTCTGGATACACTCTGTAAAAGTCTGGAAAGACCCTGGAAGTCTGTATACACCCTGGAAAGTCTGGATACATCCAGAAAAAGTCTGGATACACCCTAGAAAAGTCTGGACATACCATAGACAAGTCTGGAAAGACTCTGGAAAAGTCTGGAAAGACCCTGGAAAAGTCTGGATATACTCTGGAAATGTCTGGAAAGACCCTCGAAAGGTCTAGATGCACTCTGGAAAAGTCTGGAAAGACCCTGTAAAGTCTACATACATCCAAAAAAAGTCTGGATACACCCTAGAAAAGTCTAGATATACCCTAGAAAAGTCTGGGAACACTCTGAAAAAGTCTGGATACACTATGGAAAAATCTGGAAAGACCCTGAAAAAGTTTGGAAACATGCTGAAAATGTCTGGAAAGGCCCTGGAACAATCTGGATACACTCTGGAAAAGTCTGGATACACTCGGAAAAAGTCTGAGAATTCCCTGGAAAAGTCTGTAAAGACCCTGGAAAAGTCTGGAAAGACTCTGGAAAAGTATGGATTCTGATAAAGTCTGGAAAAACCCTGGAAAAGTCTGAGTACACTCTGGAAAAGTCTGGAAAGACTCTGTAAAAGTCTGGTTACACTCTGAAAAAGTCTGGAAAGACCCTGGAAAAGTCTGGATACACTCTGGAAAACTCTGGAAAACCCCTAAAAAGTCTGGAAAAACCTGGATCCACTGTGAACATGTCCGAGTACACCAGGGAAAAGTCTGACTACACCCCTGAACAGTGTGGATACACCCTGTAAAAATCTGACCAACCCAATCTAACCCATATGTATATGAGTAATGATTTTTTGTATATGTTCTTCTGAGCGAGGAAAGTTTTAGAGTAAACCTTTACTCGATTTATTTTTTGAAGTCTAAAAAGCTTTTTATGTTGAAACATTACCTTTTATATTGCAATATTTCAAATATAAGATGCCTATCTCAAAAAAAAGTTCGTTTCCGGTTTTTTTGGGCACACCGCTCAATGGCTTGCTCAATGACAATTTCAATATGTCTGTTGATATGCAGCACTGCTAAGCCCCACAAACGAATTTCCGTCATAGTGTTTTTAAGTACCTACTTATGTTTTCAATCTCCTGAGGCAGGAGAAGCTTCTTTCTGACGAAGCATTACTTACTGACAAACATCCAAGAATGTTTTTATCAACGGAAAAATATCGCCACATTTGTTCATTGCCTCGAAAACGTAATCATATATGTTTTCATTTAAGCTGTTGCCTACTTCTGACCAATATAGTTTCCAAATACTCACTTCTCGCAATAAAAGTTCAAGAATTTTTGTTTTAGATTAGTCAGACAGTTCATAGTATTTGGAAACGACATTACTTAATTTTGCCTTGATTTTGGCTTCACGTTGTATAAAACTTGGTATGAATATGTTTAGGTCAAAAATACTTAAGAGTCTCGTTATTGAACTTTGATTTTATGTCCGAAATGATTTTGTCTAAAACTTGCTTATAAATAGAAACTCTATAATACTGTTCTTTACTTCTGTATTTCCAATATCGTCATTTACGCGGTAAGTACGTCATGCGTTTGTTTATTCTTAGTGTTACGAATTGAAGGTCAGACTGTCCTAAAATACTGTGGAGCGATTCTAGAATGTCTTTAAGGAACGTTCTGCAATTTCTCGTTTTTTGTCCAAAGACTTCAGGGTTACCACCACCATCTCTGTTGTCTACTTTTTTCTGGGACCGCCACTGACCATAGAGGCAATTCTGAATGATATATATTTTACCTAGTTATCCCGGTATTTTGGTTAAAAGTAAAAACAATCTCTATTAAAACTTTTTTTTTGTAGTACACGATGGTCAGGACACAGAAAAAATCGTTGAGTCAAATTATTTTTTATTTCTTATAAAATGTTAAAATTTAATTAATAATTAAAATGAAAAGTTTAATAATTTTGGGTTCTTCCTTTACAAAAACTAATTAAATTTTATTTAAAACATTGTCTGTTTCCCAAATAACCCCCAGACTATTTACGATCCAGAAACGCTTCAAATAAGCGCTATAACAATTTTTCCGAAATTACCCCAAGTAAAAAAAAATATATATTTCCTTGCACAGAGGAGGAGAAGGTGGTCAATCTGACATAAAAAATTTAAAATTGAAAAAAAATCTGTCACTTTTATTCGAAAAAAATCCAGATTCGCCTTCTAGTCGAAAAATGCAAATGAAACCTTAGCTATTACTGCTATTAGTAACTCCCGTACACGGGGAGGAATCCATCTGGCAGGAGGTGTATAGGACTAACTAAAAAATGCCTATAATTCAGATCCTGGAGAGGTGTACAGTATTTAAGGATTGGTTCAGCCCTCGCTCACGCGTTTAAAAGTTTCTTTTAAAACGGTATCTATGTTTAGGTAGGCTTTGGCATTGCCGTAAACGAAAAAAAAAATTAAAAATTATTAAATTTTGTTAAGATGACATAGACGCATAGATAAAGTTAACTTCGTTTTAATCGAAACGGTAATAGTTTGACCTTTGTCACTCGACACAGTTTTGAGCTTTTAATTACCTCTGTAAAATTCAATTTTTTTAAATTTTATCTTTAAAAATAAACCTAGTCGTTGTACCTATTCCTTGTGACACCCGGTATACATATTTTTTTCAATATCTCATATCTCTCTCATTTCATATCAATTCAAGGGTGGACATGGGGCCTAATTTAAGTTGTAATTTTTTTTTTTTTAAATAACAGAAGACAATTATTGGGCGTAAATATTTATTTTATTTTTTAACAAAAGTTTCAGTACAGTTCGTAAAAATAAAATAAAAAAACTATTTCAAATTTGTGGGGCCAAAATTTTCCCCAGTACATCTGTAATCTGATTTTTTTTTACATTATATTCATATCCTTTTGTAGCAGCAACTAACCTTTAAATTATTAGCTTATATTTTTGTTTCTGTTAATCCCTTTTAATAATTAAAGTTAAATTAAATTCTACAAGAGAAATATTTTGTTGGCATAGTGATGAACTTCAACGACAAAATATTGGATTTATTTTGGGTATTTTGAGATACTTGGGGACAGTGCACAGACAGCAAAGTTACGTACCAGGTACATACCTCGTACAGGTTGTTTAAAATTGGGAACTTTTGCGGGGTTTAAGGTACTTCTAGGGGATATAGAAAAAAGTTGCATTTGCGAGGCTTCATTTTAAAGAGAAGTTTACAGGTAAAAACCGCATCTTGAAAAGTCTGCATTTTGGGATAGGTTCTATAACTTTTTTATTTGTCAAAATTTTTGTTTGGTGTCGATTTTTTTAAAGCAGAGTCCGACTAATAAACTGGATTTTTCGGAAACTTTTATTTTTAAGATATAACACAAAGTTGGTATTTTTCTTAAGAATGACGCTCTTTTTATTTGATTTTTAAAATTAGCTTAAAATTGTAACGATGTATCACACTTTATTTTATTTTTTTTTTATTTCACATAATTTTTTATTTCTTACGTCTTTTATTATTCTTAATTTTTTTAAAATTTTTTATTTCCTAATATTTTAAAAAGTGAGTGAAAACAGTTATAAAAATAGTAATAGAAAAAATAAATAAGTAATTAAAAAAAAAATACAAGAAATAAAACATAAAGCGTAATACATTATTATAAAGGATATTTTAAGCTGATTTTAAAAATCAATAAAAAAAAGGGCCAGTTCTTTTCTAACACACCTAGAAGTACCTTAACCTCCCAAAAGAGCCAAATTTGAAACCCTGTACATAATCGTCGGACGAAAAGTACATAACTAGTACGTACGCAAACTCGATTGTACGTACTAAGGACGTACATATTACGTGCACTTTCCAACGCTATGTGAGTCCTAGGTACGTACTTGGGATATGGAAAATAAGTACCATGTACGTACCAAGTACGTACTTTTTATATCTTTCAGAACCAATATAAGACGTGAACTGGACGTAAAATGTACGCACGGGGTACGTACAGTGAGGTGAACGTCTTTGGGACGTACTTTGAAGGACGTAAGACATAAATAAAAACAAATCAATAATATTTGTTTTTGTCTGAACGGCCATTATAATAAGGTCCGATAACTCCGTGCTACTAGTTGACCCCGGGAAAGAGTTCAGAGACAGAGGATGGGTATTCATTAAATATCAACTTATTTGAAGATCATGGAAAATACTTATACAAAAGATTGTGTTGATTATGAGAGAAATATTACGTAAATGAACTAGGTCCAATTTATGACAGCTTAAAAAAGTAGTAAGAACGTACAAAAATAACGTAAAAATATGTTTTTGTTGTACGTACATTTTAGGCACACTTGTGTACGATCAGCGTACGTACCTAGTAGGTCCCGGGACGTAAAGACGTAAAATGGAAGTAAAATGTACGTCGCTGGTACGAATGGTACTGTCAGGGTGGGGTATTAACGTAATTCGGGGAATAGCGTGTCTGCTGTTTTTGAAAAAACTAATACAGATTACAGATGGAAGGCAACGCTAGTCGATGTATAATATATAATTCAATTTTTATCTCCATATCCATCAACGTGTAAATTCTCCGATTAAACTTTAATCCTGAATAATACTAATCGGAGTTTGGAATGAGTCTTGGTAAACAAATTGCAAGGTAATGATTAAGGCGTAATCGGGAAATTTTTGGTTTGGTGGATACGAGCATTAGTCTCTGCTGGTTTGTTGATGTGGACACATGGGTTTAAAAACGATCAGTGATTTTTATTTTGTGGAAGCTTAGAACTCAAAATCCAGAAAACAAAACTGCATAACTTTATAAAAAATTGAACTAAATGCGATATCACTTTATATAACCATATTTTTGTTTTTGTGTAATTTTTTTTTATTTTGATTATCCCAACATTTTCTTTAAATTTCCTCCTGCCTAATGGGCAACAGCGTGATTGATCATTTGATAGATTTGATATTGATGTTCGCTTAGTTAATTTTAAGCTTCTCTTTTAGGTTTAATAACCACCTTATATTAAAGTGAGAGAGAGTTGTGGTTAAAACAAATATGCTTGTTATTATTGTTTTAATTACAGTTTATCAAAAAAGAGCCTTTTTGGAGTTTTTAGTTCACATGAAGCTTAAGAGTATAATCGTTACTAGCAGCTTTCTTTGTCTTACTCATGCAATATTTTGCTTGCAAGGGTATTTTTGACCCCACATTTTTCGATTGAATTGATCATTTGAAAACCCAAATAGGGCCGAAACTATTTTTATTGAATTTGCATATTTTTTTGGTTTTTATTTAGACTTGTTTGCTAGGCTACAGAACATAAGGAAAATGTTTTTTACTTCAAAATACACAAAAGATATAAAACTAAAATTTAAACTTCACATAAAATTACTTTTTTGTGGCAAACATTACAACGGGTCGGATTATCTTAATCTTATTGACGTTCTGTATAAACTGATATTTTGATCGTTTCTATCCAAGCCGCCCAGGTTTTCGTTATATTTTTTTATAACACAAGGATGAGGTACACGAATGTTCTTTTTTATTTTTCAATAAAAACTTAGTACAATCGTAAGCGATTGGTAAAATGTATGTTTTAAAACAACTGTAGATGGTTGCCATCTATCAAAAGATACTTGTAACTATTTAGCACAAAAATCTGCATATAGGCTTTTAAAAGGATGGTGGCCTTATCTGGATTAAAGAGCCAGCGAGGACTATGCTCTTAATTGAGTCTTCAAAAATATGTCAATTAATCCAATTTAAAGTAGATTTGGTTAATATAAAGGGTGGCCCATAAAAAACTGCACATTTTTTTTAATGGTATAAATTTGTGCCCACTTGTCCGATTTCAAAATTTTTTGTTATTATTACAATTTTAACAAGTCATACCCTTTTGAACATGTCAAGGATGTGGCTTTTTAACTGCCCTCTGTCAGGAAAGACAGTGGCGCACATAAAAAATTGGCATGGGGGGAAGGGCGAAAAATTGGCATTGGCAAAATCGTCCGCCATCTTAAATTTCAGAGAAATGTCAATCCTGGTGACAGGATCCTATAGTCTAAAGCTTTAGCTTTTCAGTAAAACAAAAATTTTTAAAATCGGACAAGTGGTAACGAATTTATACCCTAAAAGAAAATGTGCGGTTTTTTATGGGCCACCCTATATATATATATAATATAATATAAAATATTTTCTGTGTGTACGTGTCTAGTTAAAAAATAATTACTATTTATTTTACTTATTTATTTTCTATTTTTGTATTACCGCAAGCTTTCTTCTTAAATATTAAAAGAACCAAAAGTGTCATACAAGTAAAAATAAAATAACATACTTCAAATGTGCTAAATTTGAAACCAAAAAAATTAAAAACGCTCTAATGCCCCACTATTCCCTCCGGTATAAATAGGTACCTATTTCAACTGTCCTAAATAGTTTTTTTTTCTTTACGTCAGGTTTTTAAAAAATAAATTGGTTTTTGATATAATTTTTACATAATATTGATTTTTAGTGCACTTATTTAAAACCTTAAAAATATTTCCTTTAAAACAACACCTTTATTTTAAAGATATGAAAGCATTTTTATAATAAAACGGTAAGACCTCTGGTGACAAATACCTACTACCACAGAAGTCAATTTCCAGTAATTTTGGGGTGCTAAATCAATCCATCCATGTAACAAAAAAATCATCCTGAATTTTAAGAAAATAATTGGTTATTTTTAAAATTTGAACTTATTCAAGCAAAGGTAGTGTCACCATAATTTTTTGGAGCAAAAAGAGTACATATTAAAATAATACTTTGACAGAGGCGGTGGCAGGTTTATTTTGAAAAAAAATACCTACCATGTTTTAAAACATAATAGGGAGATTTTGGGCCAGCGAAAATAAGACCAAATTTGACAGTAGTTATGCTTATTCTTATTAAAGATTAGAGTAATTATGCAGTATACGGCTTTCTGCCATTTTTGATTTCTTATGAAAAATTCTTTATGGGGGTACCTACTAGGGTCCCTAGGACCCCAAAATCCGACTGCGCCGGTTGGTTTTTTTATTTTTGTTGTTTTTTTTTTAATTTTTTACTAAAACAACCCAATCCAACACAGAATAACCCAACCTAATCCAACCCATCCCAAAAAAATAAAACAACACATTACAACCCCCCCCCCCCGGGGCACCCCCTAGGGACCCTAGTAGGTGCCCCCATAAAGAATTTTTCATAAAAAATCAAAAATGGCAGAAAACCGTATACTGCATAATTACCAAGATTAGACAGATTTGTTTGTTGTTGGGGCAGTTAACAATAACGTGCTGTTATCTGTCGAATGAAATTCATTTAACTGATAATAGCTACTTTATTTCTTCTTTTGCTACTCCGTAACAGTGTTGTCAACTGGGTTCGCCGAAAAATCCAATTTTTTTTAGGAAAAATGCCTAGAATTCCCTAGGTCAAAATTAAATTGAATCAGGGCCTACTTACTCTGAGAAACAAGAACACTTTGCTGGAATTTTTTAATTGTTTTAAATCGATTTTCTTCGCAGGAAAATTAAGTTACTTTGGTTAAACAAAAAAAATAAATTGCTGGATCTACTTTGTGAGAACAAGAAAATGCTTTATGGGATCACTTTGCTATGGTACAAATTAAGATTTTTATAAATTAAGAGCGTCGAATTTACCGACAAATTTTGGTTAAAACAACAAGCTGTATAGTTGGCTACAAGTTTGTAACAAGTAAATCTTGATTATTTTAACAAGGTTACTTTGTGCTACAACTAAATATTTTTATAAAAATAAAATAAAAAACAAACGTTTTAAGTTGCCTTCGGACATCTCCGTGGACCCTCGTCTAGTCTTTTTAGAGTTCCAAATTGGTTCGGTTCACCGATATTCCCGCATTCTTAAAGTTACACTTGACGATTAAAGGTAAACAAACAATAAACTCAACATCTCACTGTGCGAGAGTAGCGCGGCAAAGTGATATCGTTTTATTTAATCTTACTTTGTTCGGCACACACAAAAAAAATGGTGCCAGCAGGCACGTATAGCCATCCATGAAATCTTTAAAAATAATAAAAAAATTCAAATTTTTTTTTAGTTGAAAATGCAATTATCTATCTTAGTGTGAAAATTGCGTGTCACTAGCTGCTACGGTCCGTGAGTTACAATTTTTTAAAAAGCTTAATTCCCCTCCTACGCATTAAGATAGATAATTCGATTTTCAACCAAAAAAATATTTTTTTTTTCAAAATATTTTTTTATTTTTTTTTTTGGTTGAAAATGTAATTATCTAACCTGTGAAAACCGCGTGTTGCTAGCTGCTATACGGTTCGTGAGTTACAATTTTTTTAAAAGTTTAGTCCGCCCTACTACCCTCTTGCCAACCCCCCACCCCCACCAAAAACGAAGCAGCTCTGCGTAGGGTGATAAAGAATTTTTGTTTTAAGTTTTATAAGAATCGGTTTAGCGGTTTTTGAGTAATAGTTTTACCGACAGACAGGCAGACACCCAGACACCATGACAAAATTTTGTATTTAGGTCTTTCTTTAGCCAAGTAACTATAATAATGTTTACTGTGCTGTATGGATGGCTAAAAATAACTTTGGACAAGCTTCTCCCGTATTTGAAAACATGGATTACTACAAGAACTACATCAGATTTCCTACCAAACTTTATTGGTAAGTATATAGAATTTACTGTATAGAACCTACTAAGTATTAGGAACTATGTAGGTGGGATTCCATAGTGTGTGCTGTGTATAGGCCACTATAATAATACGTATGGTTCCCAACACTTCCTAAAAATTTATAGAATTTTGTATTATGTTAAGATAGGTTAATCTACCCTCATTTTTTATATAATTTTCTAAAAATTTTTGCCCTTGGCGCTTTTTTTTGACATGATTATGTATGCCTTTGCCGTGGACGAAACGCCATCATTTGTAATAGAAAAACAGGCCATTCAAACACTAGCTGACATATAAAACCCTGGCCTGCTTCTGGTTATAACCAGCGAAAATATTAATACAAAAATATTGCTCAAGTCTACTGCGCTTCCATTGGATGAGCCGCAACCAAAAAATTTGAAAGTATTTTTTCCAAAGGTAGGTATCATTTTTGGGTGTTTTATAATTATTTATTGACTTTTAACCGGTGAGCTTTATTTCATTTAGCCTGTATCTTTTGTTATTGTATTCTTTTTACATTATTACAAATAAAAAAACGAGCAAAAAAACTTTTGAAAAGTAAAATCACAATAATGTATAGTAATAATAAGTTAAAACAATCGTAGGGTTTAGGATTTGGATCTTCGCAAACTAAGCGATATTATTTAAAAGATATTGAGAGTTTCATTTAGTTTTAGGCTTTCCACATTAAAATTGATTAAGAAAACTTGAAATTAACAGTATTTTTTTTTGTTTTCAGGGCTTTGAACCTGCACTTCAAAAATACCCAGATAGGGAAGTCATCCTTTTAAACAAAATACTTAACAGTTTTGTTGTTACAGCAAAAGAGTCCCATTGAAAATACAAAAATCGTATAATTTTTAAAATTATTTCAGCAAAGTGTTCTTTATTAAATTAACTTGATAGTTTTCCTAGAATAAATAGACGTATATAATTTTTTTTTATTATTTCAGCAAAGTGTACTTAATTAATTTAACTACCCACATAACAATTAAACATTTCTGTAATGTAATAGTCATATACTTAGAGAACAAAGAATGTGATAGAAATGTTACATTTTACCATTGAGAATATTACTAACACATGCCGGCAATAAGTTACGTTCTAGCTCATACAGGTGATATAAATGTGATAGAAACGTGACGTGAAACATGACTATAATACGACTAGAACGTTTTTTTTAAAAGAATTATAGTTATATACCTAGGCACTGACTATAATATCCCACATAGGCTACATAGCAAATATTCCTATTGAATTTTGCATGGATATGATTTTGTGATTCAAAACATGTTCAGATGGCCACGAGATGGATATCCTAATTATGTGGATGTACTACCTGAGATTAGTTATCAAAACATTACCTAAACAACTTTTTGCTGTATTATATATATAATACTAATATTACCTGCTACATAGAGAACATATTGATTTCAGTGCCATCTACCTACAATAGATGACATTAAACTAAATTATAATTATAAACCATGTAAATCGCGTTCTTTTCACAAGATGGTAATATATACAAAACCCTGACAAAAATATTCTTTTTGGGAATATTCATAGAAATAACTTGATTATCACGTTATCATGGGAATATTATTATCTTATTACCAAAGAAATATAACTATCAGAAACTCTTAAAGAATATTCAATAAAAAATAGGGCTGGAACAATTCACAAAATCACTTTGAGGGAATATTCCTATAACATGAATATTCCTCCAATGTTATGTGGGTAGATAGTTTTCCAATAATAAACCCTGTCAAAAAAAACGCATAAACCCTCATAAAAAACGTACCTGAATTTTATCAGTTTTTATAAGGTCTATGAGCTTTTGTGAGGCAAAATTTTAGGATTATAAAAGCTTGGAAGAATTTATGAGGTATGTCTTTGAATTTATGTGGTTTCATATGTACGTTTTTTATCTGATCCTATAAACAGTCAGGCTTATAAATGTTTATAAAATTTGATAAGTGCAGACATTTAAAAAAAAATATTTTATGGTTTTATAAAAGCACGATATTCTAAGAGATTTTATAATCAAACCGACACATCAAATTTTATAGGTTCCTATAATTACATTCTTTTTCTTTTATGATGTATTATGGGATTATATAAACCGATGTTTTTATAGTTTTCTGACAGATTTTATAGTCAAACCAACTCATAACATTTTATGGGTTTCTATGATTAAACCCTTGTTTTTTTATAATGTTTTAAGAGTTTGTAAAAAAAAACGTTTTTTCATGAGATTTTGAAACATTTTATGATCAGACCAACTCATAGACTATGACAGATTTCTATGAAAATTTATAATTTTCTAGGAGTGGGTAAAAACAATTTTTTTATAAGCCTTTAAATAGATTTTATAGTCAGACAAACTTACAGCATTTTATAGATTTTTATGTGTCCACCCTGCCAAAAAAACCTCATACAATCTCATAGAAAACACACCTGATTTTTATTAGTGTTTTCGACCACTGGAAAACTAATTAAAAAAAGCTATACTTAGTATACTTACTTACTTCTACTACAAAAAAACATTTTTTGACTCATGATCCCATCTGATCAAAAATTCATAATCCCACTCCTTAAAAACCCCTGTATGCCAATTTTGATTGAAATCGAACAAACTAAATATTTTTCTTCGTCCGCTTCCCTCGTTAGAGGGAGGTGGGTACCCGAGAATACCATATTATTGTGTTTTCACCGGAACTATAAATGCATACTAAATTTGAACACAATCGGATGATAAGTCAATTAAAATTGGTTAGCAAAACATGACCGAAAATCGTCCATCTTGAATCCGCCATATTGAATTTTCAAAATCTGATCAAAAATTTGTTTTCCTTATCCCCAAAAGCTCCCGTATAACACTTTTGGTTGAAATCGGACAAACTTATGTGTTTTCCTCCCTCCACTCCCCTCGTAGGGGGGAGGGGTGTCTAATAATGACATATTATTGTATTGTCACCGGAACTATAAATGCGTGCCAAATTTGAAAGCAATCGGATGTGGATAAGTTAGTTAAAATTGGTTAGCAAAATATGACCAAAAATCGTCCATCTTGAATTTTTAAAATCTAATTAGAAATTCGTTATCTCCAAGTGCCCCGACACACCTAATTTCAAGTCGTACTTGAACTGTACCCCCCTCCACCCCCTTCGAGTAGGGGGGAGCTGTCAATTTCATCACACTATATTCTTGTGTTGTCAGATGTCGTGAAGTTGGTCAAAATTAAGTTGCAAGATTCCACCCGAACAAACATATCTTGTTCGTTACATAGATAGATACATTGAGGTCAGTGAAGCTGCCCCCCCCCACTTAAAATTTTCAAAAAAAAACTACTGAACTTATTTGCACACTTTTGCGCAGTATTGCGCAACCACTTTTATCTTTTGCGCAGAAACTATCTGGAAACTGTGGGCATTTCTTTGTGGGTGGGGCCAACTTCACGCTATCCCCCCCCACTTAACTTTTCTTTTTATCACTCAATTAGATTGAACACGTTTTGCGCAGTCATTAAAACATTTTGCGCAGTAACCCCTCAAAAGATATAGGCATTGCAAGAGCGTGAAGTTTTTAAAGCCAAATGTTGTATTCACTAGTATTCCTTTTGCGCAGCAAATATAACTTTTTGCAAAGCAACTTCAAAAAAGTTACAGCTGTTTTAGTGGTTGCGCAGTAAGCTGTTAAATAATATTCACACCTGACATTTAGCTTATTGAGACGACTCGTGTTGTCCTGCTGAGCTGAGTCGAGGTTTGAGTGTTTTACGTAAAAGGGGCGAGGGGGGGGGGGCTGAGAGAAAGGTGAAAAATATCAAAAGTTGGATACAGGAAATATGAGTGGCGATTCTGCATAACTTGCGACCATGGAATTTAAAAAACTGTAATTTTTACAAAATCTGTAATAATAAAGCCCTAGTAAGTTAATTAGAGTAATGTATACAGGGTTCCTAAGATTTTCCTTAGGGATAGGATTTCAATAAATCAAACAGAAATAGCATAGAAAGTTCTGCGCGCACAAAAGAAACAGGTATATTGAGCAATGGTGCCAGTTTGTTATTATCTCCGGACTGCTTTCATGAGAAAAAATTGTCGCCACTCTTTCCTTGTGAGCATAAATCATAGTTGCAATAATAACCGTTGACAAGATGTCTGCAAATTCCGCTAGATGGCGGCCACACCATGAGATGATCGAGGAAAAACTGGGATTCACAGGCATTGCATTTTTATTTCCTGTCGAGTCGCTTCAGTCTCGTAAATTTTGTGTTTTTAAAATGCCGTATACTCGAGAAGAAAAGATTTTTATTATTAAAAACTACATAAAAAGTGACAGTGCGGACGAGGTCATTGGGCTTTTTGTTTTTGCGTTTCCAGATCGACCGGTTCCTGTGGCTCAAACTGTCTACAACATTTATCATCGTTTTGAAACGTACGGGTGCATAAATGGTTGTAGAAAGTGTTACCACGACGGCGAAATACCAGAGCATCCCGTTCTTCCACACAGGGTGGAACGAGACGAAATGGTATGCGCTTACGTTGAGGCACATGAACCATGTTCGACGAAACCGATTGCGGAGGCACTGGATATTGCCAACAGTACTTGCCAATGGATCCTAAAAAAATACGGCTACAAGTTGTTTAAGATTGGGAAGTCGCAGGAATTGCACCCAGGATTATTTTCGCCGCTTAGAATACTGTGAGGTTATGAGGGATAAATGTGACAGGAACGAAAATTTCCTATCAAAAGTTTTGTTTAGTGACGAGAAGACATTTGAACTTCATAGCTCTCACAATCCACAAAATAGCCGCTATTGGTCCCGCGAAAATAAACATCTGCACGCAAGTGTTAGAACGCAACATCCTAAAAATTAAATGTTTGGAGCGGTATTGTCGGGGATCACATTATTGGACCCTTTTTCATTGAAGGGAATTTGAATAGCCAAAAATATGTTGATCTTCTCCAACACCAGGTTTTACTACGGTTGAGGGAACTCAACATAAATTTGGACGAATTGTACAAATTACCTTCGTCAGGTATTTGGTGATAGAATTATTTCCACGTATGGAAATATCCGATGGCCTCCTCGATCACCAGATCTTGCGCCAAATGACTTTTTCCTATGGGGTTGTTGGCACGACAAAATTTTCCAACACCCTCTCACTTACGGCCTACGACTATACAGGAGTTGAGGACGAAAATTTTGGAGGCGGGCAACTCTATCACCCCTGAAATGTTGGCTGCTACGCGCCAAGAGTTTTACAATAGATTGGGATATTGTGAGGCTCAAGAAGGGGACAGATTTGAACATCTAATCTAATTAGATGTTTTCAGGTCCAAACCACAACTTTTTCTTGCTTAAAGGAGGCGGCAGGGTCCATTATTTACGATACTGAGCGATAAACTCGTGAGGTGGTTAACATTAGAAAGAAATATCTTCGCTTTTAATTAAATTTCTTTCCATTCTGTTCTACTAGTGACATCTATCCGGAAACGGCCAAACCATGCAGCTAGCACCAGCAGCCAAAGAAATCAGTAAACGGCGCTGTTTTTCCTGCAGAGCTTTTTGCTTGCGATATTATTGATTTTAAATAAAGCTGGCCCTACACAACATTTGATATTTTCGAGGTGTTTTATGACATGATCTCGAAACATGTTCTTCAAAACTAGCGGGAGGGTAAAAGCGAAAAATAAGGGGCTGCCAATATTTGTAACACCCAAAAAGGGGTGAAAAGATTTATTTTGCTCTGTTTCTTTACAAAAAATGTTTTTTTTACGAAAAACTTGATCTCTGCCACTTTTTTTATTTTTTTCTTCAACTTTCTCGAAATTTTCGTCATACCGTAGAAAAAAATTATTTCCCGCATGGTCATACTCTACTTTTATTCGAAAAAATTTAGAAACAGAGACGGGATCAGTTTTCCTAAAACGGGAGATCTTGGTTTCGAGTGAGAAGATAAAGGGCGCCGCAGGCAAAATTTTTTCAATTAAATTAGCCGAACGCAAAAATGTTAGAAAAACAAAGCACGAAATAAAAATGGCGCCGCTTACAATTTTTTTTCAAAAATTACGTACTTTCGGGAACGCAAAGAAATAGGTCTAAAGAGTATAATTTTTAAGAAAAAAATATCAATTTTCTCGCCCTCCTCTACTGGGACTACAGGGGCCGTGCACAAATTACGTAATGGTCGTAGGGGGGAGGGGGTTACAAAACGTTACGTAGGGGGGAGGGGGGTTTTCGACAGCGTTTGCATTTGTGTGAAACTAAGAAAATTTTTAATGAAAATAAGTGAAAAGTTTTTTTTTGGGGGGGGGGGTAGTGGTCTTGAAATCGTTACGTAATATTAGGGGAGTGGCGTGCCAAACCGTTACAAAACGTGACATAGGGAGGGGGTCAAAAATTGGACTGTTCCTCCTTTTTGATTTCGAATCAAAGTGCAAAACCCGGGTTGGACGTTCGAAGGCATCAACCCGTCCTATTTGCTTGATAAAGTTTCTATGGAAATATCTCAGTCGATTTCTCCGGCCGTGTATGAACGCTTTAGGTTAGACATTTGCATGTATCTCAGTCCCCAGCCTGTAAACAGTGCGTAAGGACAATTACAAAATGAAAAGCCGAAAAATATTTTTTTTTACGATATCTTTCATCAGTTTGGTATTAAAGTCGAGCAAAAACAATTTTTATTCCAGTCCTAAAGGTATGAAAATGGAAAACATTAGAAAACAACAACCTGGAATGGATTTACTACGTGTAAGATGTAGTGACAACATCGCCCCATGCTCATCCTTTTCTGCCTAATGTGCTTTTCCGTTTGTCTGCGTCTTGTACACGGCTGCTTGGCTCCCTAAGGATTTGCTTAGGAACCCATATGTATTCTATGTAAATATGTATGTTTGTTAGAGTGGAATCTTGCAACTTAATTTTGACCAACTTCCCAACATCCGACCGGCTTCAAATTTGGCATGCTTATATAGTTGCGGTGACAACCCAGGAATGTAGTGTGATGAAATTGAAAGCTCCCCCCGACTCGAAAAGGGTGGAGGGGGGTACAGTTGAATTACGCCCGATTTCGTTGAAATTTGGTGTGTTGGGGCACTTGGGGATGGAGATAACGAATTTCTAATCAGATTTAGAAAATTCAATATGATGGATTCAAGATGGACGATATTTGGTGATCTTTTGCTAACCAATTTTAACAAACTTATACACATCTAATTGCCTTCAAATTTGGCATGCATTTATAGTTCCTGTCGCCATACAATAATATGTCATTATTAGGCACCTCTGCCCCCTACGAGGGGGGTGTAAGGGGAAAACTCCTAAGTTTGTCCTATTTCAACCAAAATTGTTAGACGGGGGCTTTTAGGGATAAGGAATACGAATTTTTGATCAGATTTTGAAAATTCAATATGGCGGATTCAAGCTCGACGATTTTCGGTCATGTTCTGCTAACCAATTTTAACTGACTTATCCACATTCGATTGTGTTAAAATTTGGTATGCTTTTACAGTTCCAGTGAAAATACAATAATATGGTATTCTCAGGAACCCACCTCCCACTAACGAGGGAAGTGGAGGGGGAAAAAGATTTAGTTTGTTCGATTTCAATAAAAATTTTTATTACAAAAAACTTTTAAAGAACAAGCTTTTATTAAATGCACTGAAAAGTAGAAAATAATTTTTTATCTTTATAATAAAAGCGATGGGCACAAATTAAAAATTTTAACTTTATGGTGATAAAGAGAGAACTACAAAAGAAGAACTAAATTTTTCTTCTATTCGAATGATAAACATAATGCTTTCAGCTAAAGCTGTGAACGGGTGAAATTGCCGTGCTTGCCAAGCCTTTGAAAATGTCCTTTAGACCGTTTATATTCTTTCCACAATTTCAAGCTCATCGGTAAAAATTCATTTTTAATATTTAAAGATTTTATTTGCAAAGATTCAATTTTTTTATATTCTTGCCTATGGTCCACTTCTGGGACCTCGATCCACGTATTATTAAACCGAAATAAAAAAGTTTTTTTCTAAATTTATCTGCGCCAAAAATGTTTTCAAAAAATCAATACCTAATATTATTGAAAAGTTTAAATTGGGGATGTGTAAAAATTCAAATACTATTTTGTTTTTCAAAATTTAAAAATTTAATGAAAATTTTTTGTTTTAAACGCACCCGACACCTTTATCCCTGTGCATGAAAACTTTGGAATTTGTCTATGGAAAGGCTCGAGTTGTCCCCAAACCTCATCACTGAAACAAGAAATCTCACTTCCCGTATCGCAAAGTGTCATAAATGAATTATTGGGCACCTTAATTTATTTATTTTCCCCTCTTCTCCACTTTACGACGATATAACCCTTTGAAAAAAATTTAAATTGCACCCCGTGGATGGGTCTAATCCCGAGGTTCCTCCCGTTTCCCTCACCCTCAAAATTTTTTCCCTGCATGTTTTCCGTTTCAACCTCTAAATACGAAACTGCCCGTGCCAATTTCTCTGTTCTTTTTTAGGAATTTCTGCACCCTTCTACCAGTTGTTGTTAGAAAGTTCCCTATTTTTGTAAAAATTTTCCTGGGGATAATTTTTTTGTTTGCGGCAAATTTGAGGTGGGGTAGGACATAAAATACGAATCAGTCGCAAACTTTCTAAAGCTAAAGCCAAACATTTCAGAAAATGTGATCTGTAACTACCTTGACCCAAAAACTTATTTTTTCGTAGTTTTTCTTTAGTATCTTCTTGTATATCTTCATTCCAAAATTGTTGTAAAAAAATCATTTTTAAAACGCAAAAAACTTTCTCAGGCACGCGTTGCTCCATAAAAAAGCGTCTCCTTTAAACAAATCTGATATTACATATTTAAAATTTTTAAAAGGCATAGAGCTAGCATTGTAAACAAATTCTAGGCGTTCTAGAAAATCCACTGGGTGATGCCCTTGGTTGTCGAAATATGGTAAATTTTTTAGGGGGTCAATCTGGGAAAAATAATTTCTCTGTGCGCTGCTGTCGTTGGTGTTAGATAAGCGTCCTAAACTATTCATAGATGTAATCACCTGCTGGACAATATTAGCTACATTCTGACTTCTTACGTAATTGTTATTATTAGAAAAAGCGTTATTTTGTGGTAAAACATGGTATATCCCTAAAATTATTATTTTGATGAAAAAATTGGCTATTATTATTTTGTAAGATATCACTTACCGGTGGTACCTCAGTCCTTTGAACCTCATTAGTGTTACCATAAAAACCTAAATTTCTAGGAATCTCCCTATTATTTTGAGAATTTACTTTAAAATGATTTGGCCTAGAATTTTCTAAAACTGAACCTAATGGGGGGTTAACACCAACCCTAAATTCTTGAGAATGTGGAATATTGTTAGTGTTTTTATTCATAATATTGTTTTAAGTTGACTCTGTATTTAATAAATTGTTGTTAGTGCTCAAACTAGGTTGACTAACTGTCAATCGTTTATCACGCATCATTCTATTAGGGGTTTAATAGAGGATGGGCGATAGCTACCTAAAAATTTTTCGTTATTTTCCCTACGCGATGGATAATGGTTATTTTGTAAGGTTTGTCTCCCTCTATTTTCTCTAAAATTTCTCCCCCAACGGGGTAGTTTCTTGGAAAACACTCTCAACAGAATCTCCTCGCCTAACCGTCTCTACCGGCGTCTTTTTCTTCTGCCCATCAGGGCCCTGGTTTTGTACAGACTTAGACAAAAAACGCCTACCTTGATCGACTTCGTAATTACTTAAGGGTGTTTTATCCATCTGAGACTCACTGCGGTGTCTTGTCCGTGATTTAGCTTTATTTTGTATTAGGAAACATCTCCTGTATTGAGCGCCAAGTTATAACAAAAACCTTTCTTTGTTGCTTTTTACTAATTTTTTTGAGGTTCTAAAAGGCTTCCAAATAATGTAACCATTTGTGGCCAAAGTTGTAGTTTATTATGAAATTGAATTCTAAAAATACAAAAACCCAATTCAGATTTTACCCAAATATTTTTATAGTAAAAATCGCACCGTGAAATTTAATTACACAATATACCCTAATTACTTTCCCAACTTCAAAGCCTAACACAAATAAATACGTACTTACCTAAGACCAGGTCAGCACTCGTATTTCAATTTGGAAATCTGGCACAAAATACCAAAATGGCCCTCAAATTCGAATTAATATAATTCACATTTATTTGCAACGCTAAATGCCTACTGAATAAAATGATATTAATACATAGAATATTTGGTCGTTTCACCGGACACACTTTTTTTATGTAGTGCAAAAAACAACGCGCGATTTTTAACCTTTTTACCAATTTAAAACGAATTTATTTTTCTTAAATGATTTTCGAGAAAATAAGTTTTTGTTACAATATATTAGTTTTAGATTTTGGGGTAGTTTTTGGCATTTATAGGGATGCAAGGGGGTTGGGTGTTGCACAATTTTATAGATATTTTTAAAGAGAACAAGTGCACCAAAAATTTTTTTTCGGCAGTTCCTGGTTTGGGAGCTATAGACATAGCAGATAAACTACGTATTATATATTAGTTTTATATTTTGGAATAGTTTTTGGCATTTATAGAAATGCTAGGGGGTTGGGTGTAGCACCATTTTATAGATATTTTTAAGGCGAACAAGTGTACCAAAAATTGTTTTTAGGCAGTTCCTGGTTTGAGAGCTATAGACATAGCAGATAAAGTAAGAATCATATATTAGTTTTAGATTTTGGGTAGTTTTTGGCATTTATAGGGATGCGAGGGGGTTGGATGTAGTACCATTTTATAGATATTTTTAAGAAGAACAAGTTTACCAAAAACTGTTATTCGGCAGTTCCTGGTTTGAGAGCTATAGACATAGCAGATAAAGTAAGAATCATATATTAGTTTTAGATTTTGGGGTAGTTTTTTCCATTTATAGGGATGCTAGGGGGCTGGGTGTAGTACCATTTCATAGATATTTTTAAGGAGAACAAGTGTACCAAAAATTGTTTTTTGGCAGTTTCTGGTTTGGGAGCTATAGACATAGTAGATAACATACGTATCATGTATTAGTTTTAGATTTTGAGGTAGTTTTTGCCATTTATATTATATTTTTAAAGAGAACAAGTGCACCAAAAATTGTTTTTCGGCAGTTCCTGGTTTGGAAGCTATAGACATAGTAGATAACATACGTATCATTTTTTTTTCAAGGGTATCAAGGGGAAATCTTGCATAAGACGCCCGAACTACTTTCCTGCCAGAGTCATTTCTCCTCTAGCAGGAGAGCCCGGGTAGTGTCGGATTCCTACCGACTAAAACCCCCCGATTGTGGCTCCGACCAGCCTGATGGCTGGCCAGTCACTGCACTGTGCACCCTTTGATCCTAGTTTAACCACTCCACTCCCCTGTACGAGTTTGTACAGGTCCCTAATGGAGCAGTTCTTAGTCGATAGTGGGTCTAGTTCAACTTCCCCATAGGGCTATACCGGCTATATTCGGTCGCCAGAGCCTCGTCTGTTTTAGACAGGGAGCACCACGAGAAGGTGAGGTTGGTATTTGGATATGAGAGGCTAGATGCATTCGCATCATAACGATCGAAAACCTCTGGTCCCATGCCCAGTGGGGGTAAGCACGGTCTCCAACTGTTCCGAGCAAATATGAAGGTTACATTATATTCGCATCACTACCCCTTACTCCCCTTCATACGTATCATATATTAGTTTTAGATTTTGAGGTGGTTTTTGTCATTTATAGGGATGCTAGGGGGTTGGGTGTAGTGCCACTTTATAGATATTTTTAGGGAGAACAAGTGTACTAAAAACTGTTTTTCGGCAGTTCCTGGTTTGTTATAGCAGATAAAGTACGTCTCATATATTAGTTTTAGATTTTGAAGTAGTTTTTGGCATTTATAGGGATACTAGGGGGTTGGGTGCAGTACCATTTTATAGATATTTTTAAGGAGAACAAGTGTACCAAAAATTGTTTTTCGGCAGTTCCTTGTTTGGAAGCTATAGACAGCAGATAAACTACGTATCATATATTAGTTTTAGATTTTGGGGTAGTTTTTGGCATTTATAGGGATGCAAGGGGGTTGGGTGTTGCACAATTTTATAGAAAATAGACACAATAGACATAGCAGATAAATTATGCATTATAAAAATGTTTAAAAATAAAGTGGTAGCCTTATATTAAAATATTTTTTGGGGTTTTCGATGGTTTTATTTACATAATATTATCTTTGTTTTATTTTCACAAATACATTTTCGTTGAAGTTGAGCAGTGTATACACGATCGGAGTCATTCGGTTTGGAAATCTGCTATCTCAATCTGCCATCTTCACACCGGTGATTCTGAAGCTTGCAATTATTTACCAAAAGTTAGAGAAGAATAATTTTTTGTAGATTTAAATATCAATAAGCAAGTTTTTTTTACAGATTCTAAAGCTGCCATGCAACTCTATCTAATACGCTCAATGGTCCCTTCTAAGGGAAGTCAGGAAGAGCAACTTATTGGAAGCCCTCAACGGTTGAGTCGACGGACAGCCTTAATGTGTTAGCAAAATCAGCAGCTAATATAAAAATAATTTTACATGAATGGTGGTCTGCAAATGTATTTAAACATTGTTTTATACAAAACAAATATTTTACATAAAAAACTAAATTTAAATGTTATATTAAGTAAATTATTACTTATTCTTAACAAAGTAGTGTAATAATTTTAAATAAATATATTTTTTAATTCAATTGATATGCAGAAACAAGCAAACATGCATTTAAACTAAATAAATATTTTTTATTATGAACTAAGTTTAGTTCACTTATCACATAAATCTTTTCATAAATTAAAGAAACAATTATTTACATCAAGCAAAATACTTTCAAAAATTTATTTAACGAAAGTCTATTACCAAATAAATGTTGGTATTAAATTTTTTTTTTAAATAATAAATTAATTAATTAATAAAAAGAAGCAACAAGTTTTTTTAAAGAAAACCAAAAAATAGAAGTTTCAAGGAATGATTTTATTTTAACTAACTACCATATTTGTTTGTATTAACTAAACATTCATTTACAATACAAATAAATTAATATTATTTATTTGATTATGATTATGAATTATTTGATTTAAAGACGTTTTTATTTTTTAATTAAAACAAATCATTTTAACGTATCAAATACATCTTATTTAAAGGGACTAAATTGGTTATTTGAAAAAAATAAATATTTTTATTTGGCCTAAACAAGTAAGTGCATAATTTGATTCAGCCAAATAATTTTTTTTTGATCCAAAAAAATACTTTTTTCTGTGTGGACGCCTTCAGGATTTTTGCCTGTGAGCTGTCAGACATAGATGCCCAAGTAACACACATTGTACATATTGGAATTTATGACCAAAATAAAGCTGTGAAAACGTTTTGTCAGCACCTGCTTTTTGGTTGTAAATTAGCTTGCTTAGTTTTTGTAATACTTTTTGCTTTCATAATGTAAGCGCAACTCATTTTGATGACCATACTGGTATTAAAAGCAAAAGTGTTTATTAAACTTTGCTCAAAAATACGATTCTTTGGGCAGAAAAATATGCGGAATGTTGGCTATACATTAAAGCCAAACTTTGTAGCTTTTTTAAATCAGTCCTGACACCAATAAAAACTAAATTGGAGCAATAAAGTTGTAAAATCAGATAATAACATTTTTGGCTATAATACAGCAAGTTTGCAGGAAGTTGTAAAAATAGTTAGAGAAAAATATTTTCAGCTAAAGCACAGTGCTTTTAGCCGTCGGGTTCTTCCGACTTGCTTCGCGAAAAAAGCCCCGCCCCTTATTCATATTAAGTAGAAAAAATAGTGGAAAAAAAAATCATTATTTGCTAAAGTACAGCAATATTAGCTGTCGAGTTAAGTCGCGTTGTTAGTTTCAATGGCGGCCATTACACTAAAACAACCTTAAAAAAAACATATTTTTTCCAAAATAAAATCAAAAATTCTATAATTAAAAAGAGTAGATTTTTAAAGCTTAAACTAGTTTCAAGGTAGAGATAAATCTTTTTTGTTTATTTTGGCTCCAATCCAAAAACAAAAAAATTTAACCTAAAAATTAAATAAAAAAAGAATATTTTTAACATGTGAAGCGCGCGTGTTTTGGTGAGGTTTCATGGTAAGTATTATCAGTAAACTGGCTTTCGCATGTCAATTTGGGCTAGGCGACGTTTTATCAACACTTTCAAGACGTTGTGGCAGACAACAGCAAAAACACAATAGTAGAGGAGTTTTGCTGTCGCAACGTTTTTGCAAAAGTTTTTCAGCATCTTATGTTACTTGGGTGATTTTTACAAGTCGTTTAATTTTACTTTAAAAAAATTGCTTCTTTTGTTATTCTATTCAGTTTTGAGTAGGTAAGTATTTTTTTATCGGTGTGGGTGCACCTAATCGGGAATACGTACATAAATTTTTTACCGCCCCCTCTTCACTCGTCTCTCCCATTTGATGGTTTAATCCGTAATAATATATAGGAAGGGCCAGAAAATCTTGGACTGATTCAATTTCCTAATTACTTTTTTCTTCCTTAGCCGAATTTTATAAAGTTTGGCATTTTAGAAAGTTAAAAGAACAAAGTTTACTATTTTTGTACAAAAGATGTAAAATGTCAAAAAATCAAAATGGCGAACGTAGTGAAAAACTTAGTTTGGAAAAAAATATCTAAAACTTTTTTTTGACCTCCCTGTAATTTTTTATTGCCAAAATAGGAAACCTTATGACTTTCACGTCTAACGAGGTACCACACATAAAATTCGGTTAAGTAGTCAAAACTTGCATTGGCTCAACATATCGCATAACGTTACCACCAACAAATTATGTATCTTTTTATTTACCAAGAACTTTCTTACTTCTAATCGGATTTTTACAGGTGTATCCTTTCTTCAAAAGTAAATAAACCAAGTCAAAATGTCAAATGTCGAAAACTCAAGATGGCGGACATACCTAGTCAAAAATTTTCCAAAAATAAAGCTAATTTTAAAGAAAACGACGATTCTTATACCTTTGTACTACGTACTTAACCGAATTTTATGAGATATCTCGTCAAACGTGAAATGCTTTTCTAGATTTGCAATAAAAGATAGCAGGAAGGTTAAAAAAGTAATTATCTTGGATTTTTGACATTTGACGTTTTGACGGTCTATTTATCTTTCAAGAAATAAAAAAAATAAAAATCCGATAAGAAATAAGAAAGTTCTTGGGAAACAAAAAGGGACATTATTTTGGGTTGGTAAGAATATGCGAAATTTTGCGCCAATGCAATTTTTGTACTACCTAACCGAATTTTATGTGTGCCACCTCGTTAGACGTGAAAAGGCATAAGGTTTCCTATTTTGGCAATAAAAAATTACAGAGAGGTCGAAAAAAAGTTTCAGATGTTTTTTTCCGCACTAAATTTTTGACTACGTCCGCCATCTTGAATTTTTGACATTTTACATCTTTTGTACAAAAATAATAAACTTCGTTCTTTTAACTTCCCAAACTTTATAAAAATCGTCTATGGTACAAAAAAGTAATTAGAAAATTAAATCAGTCCAAGATTTTCTGGTCCGTCCCAGATATTATTATGGATTAAACCAACAAATGGGAGAGAGGAGTGAAGAGGGGGCGGTAAAAAATGTTATTTTTATGTACGTATTGCCGATTAGGTGCACCCACACCGATAAGAAATACTGCTCAAAACTGAATAAAATAACAAGTGGTGTTTTAAGTAAAATTGGACGAATTGTAAAAATCTATGTTTGACAGCTCACAGACAAAAATCCTAATGACGTTCAAGATTCAAGTTTGGTGTTTTTAAAAGGATATTTCATTGCCTTCAAGCAGCTGTAAACACTTCAGGAATCCCCTGAAAAAATTTCTGAGCACACGACAAAATATAAAGCGTGACATAATTTTTATTATTTTTGAAGTTTTTATCAAAAAGCTTTTTTTATGTATGTTGTTTAATTTTAATAAAACTTGAAGTCCCATCATGCCTTGTTATATTTAATATTCTAGCGTGTTATATAGCCTTCTAAAAAACATATTTTGTAGATCTGTAAAGGGAATGTGGATTAAAAAATTTGAAGTTAAGCAGCCGGGGTAAAAAAAATCAGATTTTGTAAATTTTCTGAACATGCGTCAATTTCCGATTTTTTTTATTTTTCCGTGGCATGAATTTGCATTTTTTTATATCGGCGAATAGCTAAGACCTTCTTACAGTAACTTCAAAATGAATATTCACAATCCCGTTCATAAATACTAAATAGGATTTTTTTTTGTAATTTTTAGAAAAAAAAAATACAATTTTTTTTATAGGTTAAATTTATTATTTTTTGTATGCAATCAACCGGAAGTCCAATATCATGTTTTGGGTCCATTTCGTAACTTTTTAAGAGGTTTAACCAAAATTTTAAAATATATGACGATATGGCCGAGATATAGCTGTCAAAATGACCCTATGTCCTAAAAAAAGTTTAGGGCATCGCGACGCCTAACGTACGCCGTCGCCGAAAAAAATTATATTGGTTTGGTGGTCTCCGGAGTCATTCCTAAGTGTGTTCCAAGTTAGAACAAAATCACCAAAAATCTTCCTATAGGTTTGAAACAGTTAAGTTAAATGTCCATCTTAGATAAAAAAGAGACAAGATATCTGGTTCAACGAAAACTCCTTGGCAAATAATAACCATTGTTTATTTACAAATAAAATCAAAGCAAAACAAAGGTGAGAAATAGCGATTATTTTTCTATCCTTCTCTCTCTCCGACGTTAGAACGATAGGGACAGAGAATTCTGTGGGCAGAAAGTCGGCAGAGCGCAGAAGGTCGGATGATATTGTTATTGACATAAGCTTTTTCGTGTTATTTATTTTAAAATGTCAGGATGTTTTAAGCAGTCAGTGGCCGTACATGCCGTTAGGTACACAGAAAATAAAGAAAAGTTAATGAAATACACTTAAATTAGTAAATTCTTATATTAAAATATCAACCAACACGTTCTTTTTTTAATTTCAATACATCAAATGAGATATCTTCAAAGGTTTTTGTCAGGTTATTTTCGAGGCTTTTTTGATAAAGACGATAAAATAAAGCATAAATTTGATGAAGTCAGTTAAGGCGCAAATGAGATATTTTCGAAGGTTTTTTATAAAGACAATAAAATAAAGACAGGTAAAGTACTTAAACAAACTTGCAAACAACAATAAAAGTTAATTCACATGTGTTCAGGTTTGTAAGAATATTGAATTCCTACCTCTTATCAGAATATTAAGGTTGATTTATACTGCCGCCGTTGCCATCTGCGCTCGCCCTTCGAATTGATATTTGAATATTTTTGTCTGTGCTAGATGTACCCATAAAGCTTAACCATTCTTGAATTTATTGTGTACTGAAGAAGTTAGTTTAAGTAAGTTTCTGCTAATAACAATATTTAAATCATCTCCAACGGCGAACTTAGAATGGTATGTTTGCATCTGTTATATTGCTCAATGTATATCAAATCATATTAAGCGAGATAATAAATATATGTCTCAGCAAACACAAATCGTTGGCATTGAATCGGGCCAATGTCGACAACGTCGGCAGTGTGTCGGCATCGGCGACTACACGCTGGCCCGATGTTGGACAGATTGCGATTTACAGTTTTCGGTCAATAACCGGCAACTGACAGAGGTCCACATTACCACAGTCGACTTTATGCCGACACCACTTTAGGACCGACGATGGTCCGATTGGAACTTTGTTTAATCGGTCAAAAATCGGCATCTGACGATGGTCCGATTTACTATAGTCGACTTTATGCCGACGCCCACTTTATCTGCTTTAGGGCCGACGACGGTCCGATTGGAACTTTGTTTAATCGGACGAGAATCGGCAACTGACGATGGCTCGATTTACTATAGTCGACATTATGCCAACGCAAACCTTATATGGTTTAGGGGCGAAGATGGTCCGATTGGAACTTTGTTTAATCGGTCGAGAATCGGCAACTGACGATGGCCCGATTTACTATAGTCGACTTTATGCCAACGACCACTTTATCTGCTTTAGGGCCGACGATGATCCTATTGGAACTTTGTTTGATCGGTCGAGAATCGGCAACTGACGATGGTCCAATAACGTCACCTTAAAATTTTTAAACTGCTTAATAGTTTCTTCCTAGTATGTAGAGATGGCGCTAATGTCACTATGTTCCCTATACAGTGGAAGCTCATATTATATATATAATGAGCAAAGATATTTCAAAACTAGAATGCGGACTTGACAAGATGGTGTTACTTCTCTACAAGAATCACCTCTTCTGCCACTTAAACCAGCCCGATTTTGTAGTTTGCCAATGTCGGATCGTGTCAAGCAACCACCGACGGACCTTCGTTAATCACCGACGTCGGGCCGCTTTGAGAGGCTCATGTGGGGCCTTATGCCTTATTATCCACCTATTACACTGTCCAACAATGAAAATGTTTCGGGCTCAAAAATTGCTAATTCTAAGTATTTTCATCCACTAAATTCAAAAATCACCATAAAAATTAGAGATGAGCTCTAATTTTGGAGATAAGATGATATTTTACATTTTATATCCTCTAAAAGCATGGAAAGAGAAAATAATAGAAAGGGCAGAGAACTGGATAGGGTGGGAAGTTAGAAATAGTGGCACGCCACCATCGAAATTGACTATCGATAATATCGATAGAGATAAAACTACAGAACTATTGATAGTTTTAATTTAGATATCGATATTTGCATACATACTATTCTCGATATATATAAGCGGGGACTCCCTCCTTTCCGAAATAATTGCGTATTTGCGCGTCTTTTTATTCAGGGCGACCGATACCTTACAGTTCAGTTTCATATTTCTAATCGAACGCACAGTTAATGTAGTGTGTATGGTATTGTTATAAAACTAGATACACGGAGACACAATATATCATCGCAAACTGACTATAGTGTTTATGCTGTAAATCTAAGGTTTACATTTTACATACAATATTTCTGTTTTGTTTAGTGCAAAATTTGTTGTTTTTGAGTGTTTTTAAAGTAAAACTTATTGTATTAACAACAATTTTTGTTATATTTGTGGAGAAATAACGTTTTCTTCACAGAAACGCAATTTGACGCCTCTTGTGAAGACTGCTTACCAACATTATTTTGGAATGAAGGCAGGAGACCAGGATAAGTCAAGAATGGCTTAAAAATAAAAAACGATTGATGGCTTTTGGGGTGCCCATGGTTTGGCGGGAGCCTACAAATCACATAGATGACTGCTATTTTTGCTTGACTCCGCCTATCACTTCAGGATTGTCAATGAAAAAAAGAGGAACAGTTCAATATCCGAATCTCCCATCTGCTATTCGACCTATACCACATTCAGACAGTTTACCAATTCCTACTCCACCTCAAAACTATGAATTGGAAGTAGAGAGTGAAGACAATGTGGAAGATGAGGAATTAAACATGCCTTCAATATCACACGACCCTCATTTTGAAGAAAAAGATGATCAGCCACACAGATTGAGCCAGTCTGAGTTAAATGATCTCATTCGTGATCTTGACTCGTCACAGGAGAAGTCAGAACTTCTAGGATCAAGGTTACAGCAATGAAATCTTCTTCAACAGATGTCAGGGTCTCTAAATACAGACAGCGTCAGCGGAATCTGTTACCTTTTTTTAAGAAGGAGAATAATCTTTTTTTTTGCTGTGATATTAATGGTCTGATGAAAAGTTTGAAAATGGAGTATAATCCAACTAAATGGAGGCTATTCATAGACTCTTCCAAGCTTAGTTTAAAAGCTGTATTGCTTCATAATGGCAATCGTCTTCCTTCTGTTCCTGTTAATCACGCAGTTCATATGAAGGAGACTTATGCAAATATGGCAACCCTCCTCAACTCAATCAAATATGCTGAACATAAATTGAAAATCTGTGGCGACCTCAAAGTCATTGCTATACTGTTGCTTTTTATGTATGCGGATTAGTAGAGATAGGAAATCACACTATATCCAAGTAGATTGGCCTGTAAGGAATCTTAAACCTAGTGAGAAAAATGTCGTTGCCGAGCCTCTCGTGAATCCAAAAGATGTTCTTCTTCCACCCCTACATATCAAGCTCGGTTTAATGAAGAATTTTGTCAAAGGCTTAAACCAAGATGGTCAGGCTTTTAAATATTTGAGAGAAAAATTTCCCAAACTAAGTGATGCAAAGGTCAAGGAAGGCATCTTCGTTGGGCCACAAATACGTGAACTCGTAAAGGATCCTGCTTTCGACTTAGTTCTGAAAGGAAAAGAAAAGGAAGCTTGGGAAGCCCTTAAGGGAGTTATGCATGGATTTTTAGGGAAGAGAAGGGAGGAAAATTACACTCAATTGGTAAAAGTACTTCTAAAAAAGTACCATCAACTCGGGTGTAATATGTCACTAAAAATACATTTTCTCCACTCCCATCTTGATTTTTTTCCACCCAGTTGTGGAGCTGTCAGTGACGAGCATGGGGAAAGATTCCACCAGGATATTTCTCTCATGGAACGGAGATATCAGGGCCGCTGGAATGAAGCAATGCTCGCGGCTTACTGCTGGTTTATGTATAGGGATGCTCCAGAAATTACTTACAAGAGGAAAGCCAAAAGACAGCGATCTCATGAAGCCCTCATTTAATTCTTCATACATTCAACCACCGGTGAGTGTTTTTTGTCATTTATAGTGTGTAACTGTCATTAAAAATACACCTTTTAATATTGTTAGCATACATAATTAATATTTTTCGTTACTTCATAATCCTTATTAAATGAAAAACTCATTATTTTTTATCACAGAAACTAGAGCTAATAAAAAATTTTCTTTGTCATATTCGTTTTTCGCAACACAAAATTGGTAGGAATTAACTCATAAGTTGAAGGAAACAAAAAAAAAAATTTGTTGGACAGTGTTATCGGACCTTGTGGTTTAAGCTACCACTGACGGACCTTCGTCAATTGCCGACGTTGGACCGCTTTAGGAAACCAATCGTATAGTTTACCGATGTCGGGCCGAGACCAGCTTGCCTACGTTAGACCGACCAAATTAAGCAGCTTTATGGGCGGAAGGTCGGTACCATGTGGTTAAACCATATCGGATCTTAATCGTACGGCGTCGGTATGCCGATGTCAGCAAAAAGTAAAATTTACCATTGGGCCGACGGCGGGCTACAGTTTAATGCTGCGTCAGCAAACATACATTGGGCCTACATTGTAAAGCGGACAAAAAATACTGCTGGTCCGATGTCGTAAATCGACGTCGCGCCGATAACGGTAAATTCGGCAATCGACACCGGGCCGACGAAGGCCAAAGGGAACTGTGTTTGCTGGGGTATTTAGGTTAAGGTGGTCTTTATTTTGTTCATATTTTAACTTTTAATATGAAATTGTTGGGAAAATTGCACGGTCTGGTATAATAAGAATCTGATTGAACTGAAATTTAGCACACATTTTATAGCCGTTGATAAAATAGTATATTATTGCAAGGTACTATAAAAACAAAAATGCTTTGAATATTTTTTAAAATTTTTCTTTATTTTCAGTAATTTCAAGACTTTTTGAAATAATTTTAATGGTAGAAAAAATGTTGAATTAAAATCACAGTTGGCTCCTCGCTTTGCTCAGGTTACAAATTTTTTGCCTCGAGACAGTAGAATACATACCTACATTACCTAATATATTTCTTAAACTTGCACATTAGCATAAGATGAATGTACCAGTTTACTCCCTTTTGATATGTGTTTGGTTTGTTTTCCCAATAGCAGTAAACTTTAGTTAAAACTTGGCTCTTTAGAACAAGGTGTTAGATGTATTACTTACTTATATTATTGGAGGTTATTAAATCATGGATCACGAGAGCAAAAATTACAATGTTTTATCTTATTTATAAGTACCTACTTAAATTTTCTATTCCAAATAAAATATTGCTTTTGTGGAATTAAATAAACATAAAATCATATAGTTTTACCTATATGTTTCCCATGTAAAAAAGGCCCCTATAACCACAGATTACCTAGGTAAGGAACATTTCACAAACACAATTAACATAATTTTTAGGTAGTAGGTAATAAATATTATATAATTTTTTTCTTGATGTTCCAGGTGATGTGAACTGAGTTTGTTTTAATGTTTGGCATAATTTTATTGTGTTGAAAACTGAAATTGCAATAGATCATATGCAAATTTTGTAATAAATTTATTTTGTATAAAACCAGTACAAACATTTATTATTAGGGAGCTTCCAAAGCTCAAATTTGCAAAATTATTTTTTGCATGTTATTTAAATTATTTTGCAGATTTCATATTAGAGTAAAATTTTAATAATATAATTCATGTGTAAATTTATATTTAAGTAGGTCGGTACGCCACTGGTGTGTTTACTGTAAACAACAGAAAGGTACACATTGTTCCATATAATAATAGAACCAAAGTCTCCGTAAGTGTCAGGTATCTTGTCTCTTTTTAATCTAAGATGTCCACAATTTTCTTTTGTAAAAAGACACACTGGCAGTTAAATTAGGTGTTGGGAGACACTTTTGAAGATCAAAGGGCACTACAATAATTTTACCTTGACGTTTCTTTGTCATTTCGTTTACAATCGTAATTTTTCAGCCAGTTTTTTGAATTTCCAATTAAAAGCCATTACCTACACAGCAAACACAAATCGTCGGCATTGAATCGCGCCAATGTCGACAACGTCCACAGTGTGTCGGCATCGGCATACACCCTAGCCCGATGTTGGGCAGATGGCGATTTTCAGTTTTCGGTCAATAATCGGCTACTGACAGAGGTCCACATTACTACAGTCGACTTTATGCCGACACCACATTAGGACCGACGATGGTCCGATTGGAACTTTGTTAAATCGGACGAGAATCGGCAACTGACGATGGCCCGATTTACTATAGTCGACACTATGCCAACGCAAACCTTATCTGCTTTAGGGCCGATGTTGGTCCCATAGGAACTTTCTTTAATCGGTCGAGAATTGGCAACTGACGATGGCCCGATTACTATAGTCAACTTTATGCCGAAGCCTACTTTATCTGCTTTAGGGCCGATTACGGTCCGATTGGAACTTTGTTTAATTGGACGAGAATCGGCTTCTGACGATGGCCCGTTTTACTATAGTCGACATTATGCCAACGCAAACCTTATCTGCTTTAGGGCCGATGATGGTCCGATTAGAACTTTTTTAATCGGTCGAGAATCGGCAACTGACGATGGCTCGATTTACCATAATCGACTCTATGCCGACGCCCACTTTATCTGCTTTATGGCCGACGACGGACCGATTGGAACTTTGTTTAATCGGACGAGAATCGGCAACTGACGATGGCCCGATTTACTATAGTCGACATTATGCCAACGCAAACCTTTTCTGCTTTAGGGCCGATGATGATCCGATTGGAACTTTGTTTAATCGGTCGAGAATCGGCAACCGACGACGGTCCGATTCCTAGTGTGTAGAGATGGCGCTAATGTCAATATGTTCCCTGTACATACAGTGGAAGATAATATCATTAAACTACAATGCGGACTTGAAAAGATGGTGGTACTTTTCTACAAGAATCACCTCTTCTGCCCCTTAAACCAGCCCGACTGGTTAAGCACCGGCATTATCGAAAATTTGTAGTTTGCCAATGTCAGACCGTTTTAAGCTACCATCGACGGACCTGTCAATCGCTGACGTTGGACCGCTTTAGGAAACCAATGTCGGACTTGAATAGTTTACCGATGGCGGGTCGAGACCAGCTTTCCTACGTTAGACCGACCAAATTAAGCAGTTATGGGCGGATGGTCGGTACCATGTGGTTAAACCATATCGGACCTTAATCGTACGGCGACGGTATGCCGATGTCAGCAAAAAGTAAAATTTACCATTGGTCCGACGGCGGACTACAGTCTAACGCTGCGTCGGCAAACATACATTGGGCCTACATCGCAAAGCAACAAGATTGCATCAAATTGAATTCTAAAAAATTGGACATATCAAGAGTATATCAAACTATAACGTATTGGCGGGAACCGCTATATAGACTTAACACAGCTAAACCAAATGAAGATTTGTTAAAAATATAGTTCAGCAGTGTACATATCTGAAAAATCGACTTTTTGGACTTATCATGTCTTGCCCAAATACCACAGATATTGATCTCAGCTGAGGTTTTAGATTTATTATATTGTAAGTTGCGCTGAACTCTTTATTTAAGAAGTTACCAAAAAAAGTTCTTTGGAAAGTTATTGTTAGTAAAAAAAAGTTTAACTACTATAAAAATGTGAGTTTTTATAAATCAAAAATAAATGTGTTATGAAAAATTAAAAAAAAAAACCTCTGTACGTGGTATTCGGAAAAAATTGTTTGTAATGATAAAATGTCAGTGAATAATAAAAAAATGTAAAAAAATTGATGGAAATTCGAAAATGCGTTTATAAACATTTTCAAAGCGTAGCATAATTAGGGGCCCTGTAGTCTAATTTCAACCTATTCCGTAGCATAATCGAAAACAAATAGTTGGCAACACCGCTTCTAACTCAAATTTTTGTATAAAGTATTTTTCATTCTCTTAAAATAATTGGTGTTTTATGAATACCCATCCTCCGTCAGAAATTCTTTCCCCGATGGTCAACCAGGAGAGAAGAGTACTGAGGAGCTTTCGGGCTTTAAAATAGCCGCCCCCCTAGGAATAAAAAATATTTTGTATTTTATTTATTTACGTCCTCCAAGGTACGTCCCAAAAACGTCCCCTGTATGTACCCCGTGCGTACATTTTACCTCCAATTCACGTCTTTTATTGGTCCACCGCAGTACAAAGTACCTACACAAATTTACGTACATGGTGCATATTTTCCATATCCCAAGGAAGTACCTAAAACAATGGAGTTAGTGTACGTACTCTTCGTCCGTGGCTTAGGTACGTAACTTTGCTGTCTGGGTTTGATTTCCAGGATGAATGAAACTTACTGCAACAATACTTTAAAATAGGCCAATTTGAGGATTGGGTTAAGAATAGTTTTAATTGTCCGATTAAAAAGGTACAGTAAAAATTGCACACTGGTTGTTTTTTTCAGTGTGGTAATAAGTACTTTTGTTTGTTATATTCAAACCGGTTTTAGGGATCCCAAGATTCTTTGCATACTGTTACAACGCCAATCCTGGTAGTAGTAGATGCATATATTAATGTTATAAAATGTTGCTATTTATCCTATTTTACGGTGGTACCTAATGTGTCTAGGGTATGGGTACTCTGTGGTACAGGCAACTTACTAGGACATTATGAACACAGGGCCGGATAGCTCGTCAGAAAAAGTCGAAACTGTTGGCCATAAGAAAAATAAAAACGAAAAAAAAACATTTTTGTGAGAATTGCAAAAGGCAGGGGGGCATCTCTGGTTCAAACCTTAGGTTCGTTTGTTACTAAAGGATCATTGTCTATTTCTGTTACAATATATACCTATATATTTGACAAAATGCCCAAAATAATAAAGCAAGAATTTAATAAATTTCCTTTTATTAGAAAAATTTTAACAAATGTGAAACACAAAATTACACAATGCAGAAAAAGAATTCTTTCAGTAATAAAAATCTAATACAGTACGCTAGTTTGCGGCTCCAGAAAATTGAATCAAAAAATAATCAAAACTTCGCTTAAAATTTTTGTTCCAAAATTCCCGTTTGATTTTTTTTTAATAAAAATTGTGTTTTAATTATTTTTTGACAACAACAGTACAAAAATCACATAACATGACTTTTAAAAAAAAACTAAGAACTTTTATAGAATATTATCATTGGAGACCTTTGTAACAATATTCCCAAATATGATTCATTTGAAAAAATTTCAAGATGTTCAGAATGAAATGCCTTAGTACATTAAAAGATCGGTTAAGATCTGTTTTCATTGACGAAAATAATTTGTTTAAGTCTAAAAGCATTTATAATAATACTGAGGTTTTAAAGGCGCAATATAAAAATTCAAATCACCTTAAAAAACAACTATTCTAAAAAGATCTCCAACAAAAAGAAATAAATAATAACAAAATCTATTAAACTGATAAATCCAATACAGTTAAAATGCTAATAATTTCTTTATAGCCCTCAACTTCTTGACAGTCAAGAGTCTATAAAAGTTAATCTCAATCAAAACTATCAAGCAATATATAAATAAAATATTCAAATGATTAACATTTTAACTGAAACAACTAGATTTTCAAATGGTGCACAAAATAAACGTTTTTGCTATACGCGAACGCATAGCTCTTTGTTAATAAAAGGCGCTAAGCGCTATCACTTCTTCGGTTTCCTCTCTGTCAAGTACTTCTTTTGGTTCTTCATATCAGGCCATCTTATTGACAATAGATTGGTGCAAAGTACTTAAATGAGTGGCCCATTTGTCCAGCGCATTATATCTAGCCGTATTTACCGTGGTTCTCTCGAGGAACAATACCTGGTTCACTTGGTCGATGCGACCTTGTATGGTACTACATTAAAGAAAAAAATTACAAATAAAACATTTGCTTTTCTGTTTGTTTGCCTTCTCAGACTACTGAAAAGCCTCGTTGGAGTAATTTTTAAATGGATGAATCGATTTAAATATTTTTTTTTTCACGGTTTGTTTACAAAAAATAAGTATGAACAAAAGCATGTGTCGCCATCGAAGAACAGAGTTAGTACAGCAAATTGACTTAAAAATTTCCTGATATTTCCCGGTTTTCCCTACACATGCTGTGATTTGCCAGGGTATCTAGTAAAAATCGAAAACCAAATTCCCGTCCAACTCCTGGTTTTTCCCGGTCCATTTTTACATTTTCCCGGTTGGATTTTCATGAATTAGTACAGTTTCGTCGTTGGACTAAAAACATTTATTAGACAAAAAAACAAATTTAAATAAAAAAAAGTACTTTTCAAATTAGTTTTTGCTCAACAGATGCCAGCTGATTCTGTGATTCTTCGAGATTTTTTTTATTTTTTGCTCCAGTTCTTCTCTTTCCTTTTGAATCAATCAAGAACACTATAGGCGCTTTTCTGCGAGCTTAACAGTTACTATTATTTTCTCTTTCTAAATGCATTCGTCTAAAGAGATCCATCATAAAAAATACCCGCCTTTACACCCTTCGACCCAGCATATCTGTCAGGGGATAACTATCTCAAAAAGGTAGTTAGACAGCGGGGTCGAAGGGTGTACAGGCCGTATGTTCCTGATATGCTGGGTCTCTCTCAGACGAATGCATTTAGAAAAAGAGAATATTAGTAACTATGTTAAGCTCGCAGAAACGCGCCTATTGGTAAACAAAGATTAACTATGTGGCACTAGCAATGTGCAACCCTTTTATAAGATACAACAAGAAAAAAATCGGTAATAACCTAAAAAACTAAATGTAGGGGATTCCCAAAACAAAATAAATTATAATTGATAAGCAACCAGAAATACAGGGGAGACAATGTGACGCTCAGGTTACGAGGGATGCTAAAAATGTTGTTTCGATTGTATGATACGGTTTTCGAGTGCAGTAAAAAGTTTAGCTATAAATTATTTACTAACTAAAAATTCCCGGTTTAATTTGAAAATTCCCGTCCATTTCCCAGTTTTCAAGGTTCCTAGACACCCTGTTTTTTCTGACATTTTCCAAATTAAAGGTAACAAAAATAACGGTCAAAAAGTATCTCCAAAATATACCTAATCTTATTCAATTTTTTGGTGCACCTATATTTTTTTGGTTTCAATAATTGGATGGGTTGGTAAAAGGAGAGCAGTGGCGATCGCAGTTTTTGTTGTATGTTGGATTGGTTTAGTGTGTAAGAAAAAAAATACTGACTTTATAAATAAAAATAATTTTAGCAAAAAAAAAACTTTTGGACCTTTCCCCTTCTCCACTAGTTCTAATATGAACTAGTTTCAGACACAGTCTATCCACCACTCGGGCGTTTTAATACGACGAATCGATAGCAAAAAACAAATCGATAACAAAAAAATAAATAAATCGATTAAAGGTTTACTCTAAAACTTCACTCGTTCAAGAACATATATTAAAAAAACTACTACTTATATACACATGGGTTACATTGGGTCGGGCAGACTTTTCCAGGGTATATCTAGACTTTTCTTGGGTGTAGACATTTTCAGTGTATCCAGGTTTTTCCAGAGTATAGCCAGACTTTTCCAGAGTGTATTCAGACTTTTTCAGAGTGTATTCAGACTTTTCCAGGGTCTTTCCAGAGTTTTCCAGAGTGTAGCCAGACTTTTTCAGGGTCTTTCCAGACTTTTACAGTGTGTATATAGACCTTTCCAGGCTCTTTTCAGATTTTCCCAAGGTCTTTCTAGCCTTTTCCAGGGGCTTTCTAGACTTTTCCAGGGTCTTTCCAGACTTTTCCAGGGTCTTTTCAGACTTTTTCAGAGTGTATCTAGACTTTTCCAGGGTCTTTCCAGACTTTTTCAGAGTGTATACAGACTTTACCAGGGTATTTCCAGAATTTTTCATAGTATATCCAAACTTTTCCACCATCTTTCTAGACTTTTCCAGAGTGCATCCACACTTCCAGAGGGTCTTTCCACACTTCCAGAGGGTCTTTCCAGATTTTTCCAGAGTGTATCCAGACTTTTTCAGGGCCTTTCCAGACTTTTCCAGTGTGTTTACAGACTTTTCCAGGATCTTTTCAGACTTTTCCAGAGTGTATCCAGAATTCTCCAGGGTCTTTTCAGAGTGTATCCAGACTTTTCCAAGGTCTTTCCAGAGTATATCCAGACTTTTCCAGGGTCTTTCCAGAGTTTTACAGAGTGTATCCACTTTTCCAGGGTCTTTTCAGAGTGTATCAAGACTTTTCCAGGGTCTTTCCAGACTTTTCCAGGGTCTTTTCAGACTTTTCCAGAGTGTATCATGACTTTTCCTGGGTGTTTTCAGACTTTTCTAGGGCGTATCCGGACTTTTCCTGGATGTATCCAGACATTCCAGGGTGTATCTAGACCTTTATGGGGTTTATCCAGACTTTTCCAGGCTGTATCCAGAAGGACTTTTCAAATACATTTTATATGTGCTATATATATATATATATATATATAGATTCATACTTTATTGTTTCTAAAAACATTTCGTTTTACATGTGCTATATAATATATATATATACTGCCGATAAACTAAGATTTTTCTCCATTATTCACGCGAAAACGGCTAAACCGATTTGTATAAAATTTGATAATACAATAGGGTGTGACCTGAATCTTAACTTAGGCTACTTTTTTTTAACATTTTTTATGTGATATATATATATGTAGTCAAAAATTTTGGCGCCATTCAACTACAATTTTTATAATCTTTCCAAAGGGGTATCACATGGTAAGAAAAAAAATTTTTTTTTTTTAGGGATGAAGTATTTTGGGGGTATTATAGGGGAATGCTCAAAACAATAGGAGTCTGCGCGTCAACACAAGTAACCACTATGTAAAATTTTGTTATGGCGACAGACACACCGACAGAGAGAGCGACGGCGTTTGGATTCGTGCTTATCACTATTCAGAATCTCAAAATTCGTGGATGATCATGAAAATCTCGAAGTGCGATTTTTAGATGATTACATTACTTCCCTTAGTGAGAGAAGTAATAAAAGTATCTAGAAGAATCTAGTCATAATTGTAGATTTTATTTAAACCATGTCTTAAATACGCCACAGGCGAAAATTTTGATTATTACATTAAATTATATTAATAATAACAATCAATGATATAATAGCGCCGCAGACAAAAATTTTTGCAATGTAAATCGGAAATTCTTTTAAAATTTTGATCCCTTGTGGTGGCTTTGTAAAATGTTGAAAAAAAGGTGGGTTGGGTTAATTGCAAAGAGGGGTGTTGTGTTTGATGCGTCCGACCCGTTTTTTTACATGTTTCAAAAAATTCTCCAACATTTCCCTGATATTTGGATTCTAATTAAAATTTCCTGACATTTCTGGGTTTCCCAGGGCTGTACTGACCCTGAAGAAGTAACATTATGCACTGGCAAATACAAAAAAACATTTCATTAAGGGTTTAGACACAATATGACCCTCATGTCTCAGAAGTAATGTTAAATATTTATATTAATTTAATAAAAATTAATAGTGTGGTGCCAAAATCAAAATTGAATGTATTCAATTAGATAAGCAAATGAAGGTTTTTTTTATTTATTCTTTTTAGGAATGTAATAATAATTTCATTTAAATGAACTACAAAGTATAAAATAGTACCTGTGTTGATGCACTTATTTTTATAAATACATTAAAACATATACCATTCATTACTTAATAGTTTGCCAAAATAAAATTATTATTATATTTTTGACAATTAAGAAACCCTTAGCCCAAAGGTATTAAGAGAACACACATTCAATATAACAGTTCTACTAGTTAATAACAGATGTGTGTACAACATTATCAGTATTAAATGCAAAATCCTGTAAACATGGATGATGATGAAATGAAACCTTAAAATACTCACTTATCTAATATACAAGCTACAAGCAAGCTCTCCACTTCATTTACGTCAATGTTCAGTTCATTTGAAATAAAGGGAATCTGTATTCTGGTATATGGCTTGATCAGTTTTATCAAAACTTGTGTTCTTATATTGCGTAGAAGATCTGAAATAAAAAATTACTTTGAAATTGTAAAAAAGCTTGTTTTTTTAGAAAGCTGCAGAGAAAACTCTCTTTATATTTTTTAAAGATTGCCTTTTCGTGTGCTTTCCAAATGCCCTTAATTACCCTACCTTCAATGTGCTCTCTAATGAATGGATCATCCATAATGTTCTGTCTATTTTGCTTCAAAATAAACTCAAAATCGTTAATATCATTGTTTTGGTAAGCATCAACCAGATTTGTCATTGCCAGTATCTCAGGATCGTTTTTGTATGGTTTGGCTTCTTGAGAGTCAAAGGGATTTATTCCAGATTTCATAAGCCTAAAAAAATTGTTATGAATAGCTAATCTCTCAGTAAATTAACATTTCACAGAAATGTTATTATGTTAAATATCAACCAGACAAAAATGCAGCCACCATCATTTTGGGGAGCACAACCATTTAGAGGAGCACAATGCTGTTTAAAAATCCTGTTGAAATAAGAAATTTTGCTTTGTTTTGCATGTTCATTAGTTTTTTGGAAGAATTATGGTGGGATGGAGTGAGGGGAACAATAAATTGTAGAAAATTATTGCAAATTTTTTTCCTGGATATTTTTGAGAAAATCAACTAAAATAAATATCCTGAGAAATTGGATCTGGTTTTAATTGTTGTCTTAAATATGCTATAGTTTTCCAAAAAAAATTAGTGTAGCATGTTATTGCCAAAAATATTTGTAGCAAATCTTTGTGGAAAAGATTGGTAGAGGAGCACAACTGGGCTGTAGCTACTAAGTTTTCTTTCTTTAAAAAAATAGTGTGCCAAAATTTCTGCTCATAGTTTTACAAGATACCCACTATAACCTTATAGAGATGCACTGCTGTTATAATGAATAATTCTACATTAGAAAATTTCTCAGTGTGGAATAAAACTGAGTTACTTTATTATCAAAACATTGTAATGAATAGGAAAAGATCAAACAATACAGTAAAAACCATATGCATGTTAAAAAATTGTAAGTAGGTACTTACATATTAGCTAGCACCAAATATTTCAAGCAGGTTGTTCTTCTAGGACTACCAGATTCATCATAGTTTTTAAAAGCCTCAAAAAAATCAGTGTGAGCTTTTTCAAATTCACCTTCTCGTAGGTGCATTTTACCTCCACATTCTAAAAGAGAAGAAACAAAGGATCAGACTCTCAGACTCTTTGTTTATAGATTACCTAGAAATGAGAAATTAGTTTTCTTACCTCTGATAACACCCATAATCAAGGGATGTGGAATAGCAGATTTAATATGTAAAGATTGTTCATAAAGAGTTTTAAGTTTCTTATTATTTTTCTGTGCTGTATACATTTGAATCTCCAAAGCATAAATTTCCAATAACTGTGTTCCTTTCTTTAAATCATCTTCCCCATCATCAGTTTGGCAGGATTGATGAAGCTGTTTCAAAATTTTTGCTAATTTATTGAAGTCACCTCTGTCATAGTACAACTTTCCTAGCTTAGTGTTTGTTTTAAACCACAGCCTATCATTTTTAGCATCCTTCAGGGCTTCGAGAGTTGTTTCATAAAAGTTTTGTAGCAGCTCCATCTTAAATTTATTACATAATAAGTACCATAAAAAGATTTTAATTTCCTAATTAATTTAAACAACTAAAAAGCGCATTAATTAAGTTATTGAAACCCTTGTTAACTTCACAATAATTAGGAAACTATTTTTTGTTTATGAGTATGTTACAATTTAATTTAATATTTTTTAAATATTTCATTATTATAAAACCAAAATTTATGTCTTACATTTCGTGATGTAGAGATGTAATCCAAAATAGAATTAATAGATTTCTCACTATGGTTCCGAGTCACAGCACTTTTAATGTAGGTAAGCAACTGCTTATATCGCACCATCATTTCATCGTAGTTTTGCAATTTAAAGTTGATCTTTATCATCTGCTTCAGTGCTTTGAAGCCCCATTCTCCCTTCTCGCCTTGCTCAAGGTCTAGAACTTTTTGAAAGGATGCCAAGGCAGATTTGGGGTCATCCTCTTTGAGAGCTTTACTGTTGTAGTATTGATTTTCCAAATCTACATCTGGCTCTGAGTTGCTGTCTTCAGAATATTCCTAAAATGATTAATTAGTGTAAAGGTCATAAATATTGCTTGCCTATGACCCCACCTATGACAGTTTTGTTAGTTTAAAAATAAACCTTATTAATGGTTTTTCCACTCTTTCACTGTTTCTTTACTCTCTCTTATACACCATCATTTTATCAAAATTTTGACTCATTAACATGATTGTTAGTAAGAGGCTTGTAACTATGTCTATAGTGTACAAATTATTCCTTTCTGTTTGTGGTATTTACCTTCACACCTAGTGGGCCCACATTGAATCAAAAAATGCATCATGTGACTCTACATTTAAAACAAGTGGAAATCCATGTCCCATCACATGGTGCATATTTTGAAGCAGGGTGGGCACACATTGGTGTGTTTGGGGCTTTAACTTTAACCTTTATTTCCCCCCAAAACTTCCCCCCTATTAGATATGCCCAGTTCTAAGTTAAACTAGTGTCAAAGGTAATTATGCATTACACGGTTTTCTGCCATTTTTGATTTTTTACTAGGGTCCCTATATAGGTCCCCAAATCCGCCGGCGCCGTTTTTTTTTTTAAGATAAAAAAAGGGGTTGTAATGTGTTTTTTTGATTTTTTTGTGTTGGGTTAAGTTAGGTTGGGTTCGGTTGTGTTGGATTGGGTTGTTTTAGTGAAAAACAATTAAAAAAGACAACAAAAAATTTAGGTAATTATGCAGTATACGGTTTTCGGCCATTTTGGATTTTTTTTGAAAAATTCTTTATGGGGGCACCTTCTAGGGTCCCTAGGACCCCAAATCCGCCAGCGCCCGATTTTTTTCTTTTTACGAGAAAAAAGGGTGCCCAGGGGGGGGGGGTTGTAACGTGTTTTTTTAATTGTTTTGGATTAGGTTGGGTTGGACTGTGTTGGTTTGGGTTGTTTTAATAAAAAAAAATAAAAAAAAAACAAAAAAATTAAAAAAAAACCAACCGGCGCAGACGGATTTGGGGTCCTAGGGACCCTAGAAGGTGCCTCCATAAAGAATTTTTCAAAAAAAAATCAAAAATGGCAGAAAACCGTATACTGCATAATTACCAAAATTTAAAAAAAAACAAGCGGCGCCGGCGGATTTGGGGTCTAGAGACCCTAGTAGGTGCTCGCATAAAGAATTTTTCATAAAAAATAAAAAATTGCAGAAAACCGCATACGCCATAATTACCGTGTGAAAATATTGCAGCTTAAAACCCATATAGAACTTGAATTTAGGTCCTTTTCGTTATAAAACTGCCTTTATTTTAATTATTTATATAATGCAGTAAGTAAGGTTAATGGTGTTATTTTTTATTTTTGTGTGAAAAATTAAACAGATTTTTACTTACCAAGCCGTAGTCTTCCTCGTCGTCACACATAAAGTCGTCATCGGACATTTTATACACGCCACTTCTGCAGCAATTTTAATTTTTCTTGCCGTTTTTTTTGAAAATATTTGCCTGACATGAAAACCAAGCGATCTTGGACAAACGTCAAATCACGCACCGGCAGTGTTACCAACTACGAATTTGAATTTTGTGCTCTTATTGGTCACTTGAAAATGTGCCATTTTTTAGAAAATTATGCTTTTTCACTAAAAATATTTTAAAGATATTAATATGAATGAATAAAAAACTTTTATGTCTAAAATTAAACTTTGAATAAAATTACAAAGATGACAGTTCATGTACTACTCATGGACAATGGTAAATCATTAAAAATGTTCGTCTGTTTTTCTTTAAATTGGCTTTTGCTTTGATCCGAGAAAATCTGCAAAAATGTGCTATTATTTTTAATGTGCTCAAATTGTGCTACAGCCCTTAAAATTAAGCTCAAATAGCACAATTATGCTACAATCACGGAAGTAAAATTTTACTTCCGTGGCTACAATTGGTAACGCTGCACCGGGTTTTTGACAAGGAACAAGAGATACCATAAAAATATTTTAAACAGAATCAGTTTATCCTTTATTAACTAAGGTAGCAAAGAAGGAAGAAAGCACTCATCTGGTCACTCGAGCGGCAGATTGTATTACCCAATCTGGGCCGCATTAAAGCCAATTTAGCAATATTTTATACGTGTAGGCGGTATTCAATTTAATATCGGTTTCTGGTGCACCACCGGTGCTGCTGTTCCGTTGGGGTGCACTTTTACAGTTTTCATGTTCCATTGGAAAACTGATAATTTCGGTCTTGCACTTTTTCCGCACCGGCTCTGAGGGCTCGTGTCGCACCGAAAACTTTTTCCGGCTTTTATATTTTAAGCCAAAACCCACTAATCAACCTCAAAGAGTTTTTTAAATGGTTCTAAGCTATTTTTATATACATTGAGTTAAGTGTTTCAATGAAACGAGTGTTCTGGTTTGGGTGCAGTTTTTTTTGTGTTCGATTCAATCTGCACTCAGACTGCACTGTCGCAATTTTTTGACAGCACCAAGCCAGTGTTAGTACACTACGAGTGGCGCACCAATTTTACCAATGCTTGAAACCCCTATAAGTTTTACGTAATTTAAGGGGAGACAGAGGATTAAAATTTGGCAAAAATGGTGTAACACAATTGGCCGCGTGTACATTTTCGGTCAAAGGCTCATAGGCTCCCGCGCTAAACATGAAAAACTTTTGTGTAATGGTACGGCAATGATGAACCTTAAAATATTTAATTTAAATATTTGTTAAAATATTTTTAGATGTGTTAAAATATTTTAGGGCATGAGCACGTTTTTCGTTAATTTTGAAAAGTTTGAAGTTCATACTTAAAAAAAGGAGTTATTAGGGACATTTAGCTATTATTTAAACGTATCCGTTTACGCATTTTTTCCATTATCATGACATTTGTCAAACGTGGCCCGATTTTATGGTAGATGCGATAGTATTATCCCAGAAAACACAGAAGAGGTCGGTAAATAATCGGATCGACGTCGTAAATGTCGGTATTATGATCGGCATCGGCAGTTAAACGTGGGCTGCTGCTGATGATTCCATGTCGGTTAATGACATCATGTCGATGTCGAGGGTTGCTGCGACTGACGTACGTCCGACAACGGTCCGCGTCCAGTGTGTTTTCTGGGATAGTTACTATTGTTATCTTTTTCTAAATTTATTCGGCTGGACGTGTATTCTTGAAAGTCATACGATCCGGTCTTTCTGTCGTGCGATGGGATCTGTCGCATGGGATCCATCACCTCCCACGGACGACGAAAAGTAGTAAGATCGGATCATCGCTCAAGAATATAACGTTTTTTTCTCATGTGATCATTCACCATAGATCTATGCTGTTCCCTGTTCAAGAATACACGTCCGAAGAGAGCAACATACTACACCTTACTAAATCGCCTAATATGCGGGTTGGGTGGGGTTGGGTTGCGGGGTGTACAGGCGGGTATTTTCCTGGTATGGTGTAGTATGCTGGATCTTTATCAGACAAATACATTTTTTAGTGCTTATTTAGATTTATTTATCACCCAAAATGGTTTCGGTGTACTATATCCGGACCCCAAAACGAGACTGTTTTTGACGACAGTTCTTTTTGAAAATGGTAATTTAAACGTTTTTAAATTTATTTAGGAGCGGGAAATCAAAAAAAATCTGTTTTTCAATTAAGAAACACTTTTTATATAAAATGCACAAATATAACCTCTATACAACTAGGGTTATACTGGCCATTGGGCCATGTTTAAGAAATGCAGGATGCCAAATCTCAGGTATGTATAAAATGAAATATTTTGATTTCATTGGCCCCCCTTTTTGTGATTCACAGCTTTGGATTGGGTAAGGTTGGTTTTGCTTGGGTTGGGTTGAGTGGATTTTGGATTCGAGGGTCCGGATTGTACATCGGACCCCCTAAAATATAACCTTGGAAGGGTTTGTAAACTCAAAACTTGAGCAATCGCTGCCACGGATGTAAAAATCCGTGATCGTTGCCCTTGATTGGTATAAATTTCCGTGAAAATTTCAAGTCCGGTTCTGGCTTTTTAAGAACAAACGGTAAACATAACAGTGTGAAAACCAGCCTGGTTTAAAATTGAAGTAGAATGTATAAAATTAATGCTAATTTATTATTGAAACCTATTTAATTTATTTATTTTAAATTGATTGGTGTTATATTATAGTGCCTTCTGCATCTACTCAATTTTGCCCAGGTAACAACCAGTTATTTTAACCCTGTGCGTGTGCAACAAACTAGATCAACAGTTATTAAATTACATAGCAATAAGACATTTTTCTAATGAACCTAAGATCAAGTTATTCATTCAGTGTAGGCAGTAGCCAAGGAAGAGTTAAATTAAAACCAATTGCTAAAAATTAACAATGGGTGTGACATAAAATCCAAAATGACTGACAACGATCTGACAATAAATGGCTGTGTTCCAAAAGTGTTGAATTCCTGGAGAACTTTTTGTTCTACCATTAATGTTGGGCACCGTATACACCCTTCAGAGTCACTGTCATCCAAAGACTGTGAGTACATAATACTTGATCCAAAAGTTAAGTTAAGAGTCATTCATGTAACACCAGAGAATCTGAGGAGATCACTGATGATACCCCCTGAACTTTCTAAAAGAAGTTCTTTATCAGAGGAGTATTGGTTTACACATAATAAACCCATGAAACGAGGAAGGTGTAGCTGTTCACTTAGGAGATCATTAAGATATTCTACTCGGTTTTCTGTTACATCCAGCCAACCCACTGTTCCAAATGATGTTAAAAGACAAAGGTGAGAAATTTTAAAGTTCTTAAGTCACATACTAAGAGTCCCTATGTTCGGTAATTATGCAGTATACGGTTTTCTGCCATTTTTGATTTTTTTTCAAAAATTCTTTATGGGGGCACCTTCTAGGGTCCCTAGGACCCCAAATCCGTCTGCGCCGTTTGATTTTTTTTTTATTTTTTTTGTTTTTTTTTAATTTTTTTTTCACTAAAACAAACCAAACCAACACAGTCCAACCCAACCTAATCCAAACCAACCCAAAACAATTAAAAAAACACTTTACAACGCCCCCTGGGCACCCTTTATTCTCGTTAAATAAAAAAAAAAAAAAAAACGGTCGCAGGCGGATTTGGGGTCCTAGGGACCCTAGAAGGTGCCCCCATAAAGAATTTTTCAAAAAAAATCAAAAATGGCAGAAAACCGTATACTGCATAATTACCCTATGTTCTATCAGAATTGATCTTTATCAGGCGATTTTTGATAAATTAGGTAAAATTAGGTAATTATATAGTAAGTGAGATAGTAAGTATATGTTTTTCTTCCATTTTTAATTTTTTATGAAATATTCTTTATAGAGACACCTACTAGGGTCTCTAGGACCCCAAATCCGTGAACTCTGTTTTTTTTTTAAGATAAAAAAGGTGCTGAGAGGGGGTTTTAATCTGTTTTTTGATTGTTTTGGGTTGGGTTGGGTTAGGTAGGGTTAGGCTGTGTTGGATTGGGTTGTTTTAGTGAAAAAAAATTAAATAAATTGAGTAGGTTTACTCTAAAACTTCCCTCGCTCCAGAAAATATATAAAAAAAAAACACTACTCGTATACACATGGGTTAAATTGGGTCGGTCAGACTTTTCCAGGGAATATTCAGACTTTTCTTGGGTGTATCCACACTGTTTAGGGGTGTATTCAGACTTTTCCATGGTGTACTCGGACATTTTCAGAGTGTAGCCAGACTTTTGCATGGTCTTTCGAGACTTTCCCATAGTGTATCCATACTGTTCTAGGGTCTCTCCAGACTTTTCCAGAGTGTATTCAGACTTCCAGGGTCTTTCCAGACTTCCAGGCTCTTTCCAGACTTCCAGGATTTTTCCAGACTTTTCCAGGGTCTTTCCAGACTTTTCCAGAGTCTTTCCAGACTTTATTAGGGTCTTTCCACACTTTTGTAGAGTGTATCCAGACCAAGATCCAGACTTTCCCAGAGTGTATCCAGACTTTTCAGGGTCTTTCCAGACTTTTCCAGAGGGTACCCAGACTTTTACAGGGTGTACTCAGACTTTCAGAGTCTTTCCAGATTTTTCCAGAGTCTCATGAGTTTTCCAGGGTGAATCCAGACTTTTCTAGGGTGTATCCAGACTTTTCCTGGGTGTTTCGAGACTTCTCGGGCATATCCAGACTTTTCCTGGGTGTATCCAGACATTCCCTGGGTGTATCCAGACATTCCAGGGTGTATCCAGACCTTTACAGGATTTATCCAGACTTTTCCAGGGTTTATCCAGAATTTCTTTTGAGTAGACAGACTTTTCCAATACATTTTATATGTGCTATATATATATATAGATTGAGACTTTATTGTTTCTAAAATCATTTAGTTTTACATGTGCTATAAAAAAAAGTGGAAATTTTGGACAATTTAGAAGAAGAGGACTGGACCATTAACAATGTTATGACAATGCTTATAGACATGGATAGAAAGCTTATGGATATGGACAAAAAATACACAAATTTAATGGAAAAATATGATGACCAAATAGAGGTAAACAACTACCTGAAAACTGAAATTGTGAATCTGCAAAAACAATTAAATGGTGAAATTAATAGAAGAGAGCAAGGGGAGCTTAAGAATAACATAATCCTGAAAGAGATTCCAGAGGCGAGAAAAAATGTTGAGGAAGTGGTGAAAAAACTTTACTTTTAGTTTCGATTTTAAATGTAAATTTTAACTTATGTGCATTTTATAGACCACCTAGTTATCATTTTAACAATTTCATTAAAGTTTTGCAAGATTTTTTATCTTCTAACACACAAAAAACTTTAATTGTAGGTGATTTAAATGTAGAAGTTTTAGAAGAAACCAAATTCTCCATAGAAAAAGATGAATACTTAAACCCTTTAAAAATGTTTGACTACAAAATACAAAACCAAATTAACCTAGCAAATGCAACTAGAGTTACAGAAAATACCATATCACTAATTGATCATGCCATTTCAAACAAAAATATTAACTGTGATGTTACAGTCTTGAACTATAAAATATCGGATCACAAGCCACTAATAATTAATGTAGATATAAAATATAAAAAATTTGTTCAAAAAATCAATAGAGAATTTTCCATAATAAACCACGAAATAAAACAAAAGATCTTGGGTGGAAATAACAAAAATTCAAACTTGGATGAGCATCCCACAAGGAACACACAAAGGACCAAAGCAAAAAGAGAAATTATTAAAATGATGTTTCGCTCTGGGTAACCAGCGTGAGCTCATCAGTGGTTTCACTGGTCACCCTATACATCATTAAACACCATCATACACTTTGATTTCCAACTTTGAATCACTCACAAATAGGCATCATTCCACACTGGTACTTATCCAAGTTACCTGATACAGATTCGTCCTGGAGTGTTAATATTTCCAATAGGATTATGCTCCTAAGGCAATTAAAACAAAAAAAGGAAGTTAAAAAAAAACCTCCAAATCAGTTACTTGAACCGAAAAGAAACCAAAAAACAAAAGATCTTGGGTGGAAATAACGAAAATTCAAACTTGGATGAGCATCCTACAAGGAACATACAAAGGACTAAAACGAAAAGAGAAATGATTTTCATGAACTTTTTGCACGCAATATGGACTAAAAATCTGATCACAATGTGATGGAGGACGACCGTTATCAATTTTTGATTGAATTTTGTTTGAAAAGCCACGTTCTTTGTGAAGAAAAACCCACATGGTCCTTGTGTGGAAGTGCCGCCAGATTTTTTGTTTGGGTAAGTACTTATACTTACTTTATTTTATGTTCTATTCTGTTCTTTTTGGTGCTTAAAGAACACTACCTACATAATGTAAACAAAAAGATATAGTAGGTCAGTTTTAAATTCAGTTTATACATTTTGAAAAGACATGAGCCAGTGGTTAGAAAGCCGAAAAATAATTTTACAAAATATTCAAACATTATAAGAAAAAAAAGTTGGAAATTAGTCAAGAATGCAGGATCCATTTGATCCAAGGTTATTACACTGACTTTTTATTGAAAAAAATCTGACATCAACTAATATCTACCTATATATTGAGAAAAAATCAAATATAATTTATTTGGACCCTGACACTTGCCTGACACTTGCCTATTTATCATGCATTGTGTTTATGCTTGTATTTTTTGTGGTTATCGCCAAATTACTAAATATGATGCCTTGTACAAATGATAGTAGTTACAACAGAACGTATCGAGTACCTAGTTAAAGAGAGGCGGCTGATTCTGATTGCTATGCACCACCAAGCAAAAATTTTGCATCTCTTCTCATACTGTCCCCGCTTCTTGAATGATTTTCTTTTGCACAGGATAGTAGATCTTTTGAACTACCTCCCTCTCTCTGCTATCACCATTTAAATAGATAAATGACAGACAAAAATCGTGTACCTAACTTTTGTACATTCAAATTGATTTTTCTAAAACAAATTCTGATGTACACATTTTCTTTTCTTAAGGTTTGCAAACTTTTAATATTTTAATGTAATGTACTGTTCGTTTTTTTAGGTCAACTGTTGAAAATCTACAAGACCAGGACCCATGCTGTAGTGCTAATAAGAGAAAAAATAAATTATGAAGTTTGGGAATAAACAGTTACCATAGCTGCTCAATGTATATTGATAAATTATCCATAAAAACCAGTTTTGGTAAGTTTTCAATTCCAACACCAGATTTTAAATTTGTAGGTACACCTATTGTCAAGTAATGCAAACTATCCTAAGATTTTGTCTCATACAGTCAAGTATTGTCAGATATTATCGAGGTGTTGGCCTCTCGGTTTTAGATTCTAAGATTTAAAAATGTTTACTTAAATCTCTGATTAATAATAAGGCATGTTTAAAAAGTAAACAAAAACTTCTAGTAAATTTTACCATCAGTACCTATTAATTTGTTTCTCAATATTTTTAAAAATTGATAATTTGTTTGTTTAATTGGTCTAATTTTTTCAAATATATTTTTTAGAGAAAAGAAAAAATTTTGTGTAAATATAATATTTTTGTGTAAAAGTAGAATATTGTGGTTTTTAACAAATCATCATTTTAAGTTTCGCAGTTATGTCAGTTATAAATGTAATTTTTAAATGTTTAACCTTTGCGTTTCTACATAATTTTAAGACCAATTTTCTCATCTTTGTCAGAATCAAAATGCATAAAACTTTTAACTTTTTAAGCTCTCTACTGTTGATTAAATTCCTGTTTAAAAAATTATTTTAGTTTTTATCTACTGTTTTACAAAGTTTACTAGTTATTATCAGTAAATTATTTAACCCATCATCACACAAAATTAGTAAAGTTAAAAAAATTTAATTTTTAAATGTTTAACCTTTGCGTCTCTACATAATTTTAAGACCAATTTTCTCATCTTTGTCAGAATCAAAATGCATAAAACTTTTAACTTTTTAAGCTCTCTACTGTTGATTAAATTCCTGTTTAAAAAACTCTTTTAGTTTTTATCTACTGTTTTACAAAGTTTACTAGTTTATTATCAGTAAATTATTTAACCCATCATCACACAAAATTAGTAAAGTTAAAAAAATTTAATGTGCAAAATGAGGCAAATAATTTAATAATAATAAAATGAAATTTTACTCGGAAGTCATTTTATTGGGATAATTTCAGATAATTTCGTTTTTTTAACCGGTATCAGGGAGTTTTTACCTCGACTCCCCCTTCCTTTGGGACGCCACTGTGTAACCATATATACCTATTTAACAAATCTTATGCATTTTTGTTGGATAATGTTACATTTTTTATGCATAGATTTTATGGATGTCAATAATAAAAAGAATACTTAAGTAAAATTGATAATACAGTACCTAAAATGTGTTATAAAAAGATCCATATCTCAATAACTGAAAGAGTCTCAAATAAAGAAATTTAATCATCAGTAGAGCATGAAAGAATAACAATATATGACAAGTTTTATTCATTTTGATTCAGGCCTAGATGAGAAGATTAACTTTAAATTTGGCAGAAAATTGGAAAAATATGGAATATGGAAAAATGAGGAAAGAAATAAACAAAAAACAATAGCACATGGTATTGCTATTGTCTGAGTATTAATTCAAGTGAACTAACTGGTTAGCTGCTTCGACTATAGATTTGCATACATCACACCTATAATAAATTACTTTAAATTTTATTTCAGATCAATGATTTCTCGTCATTATTAAGAGGTATGATGAAGACATTTAAGCAGGCAGCATCCCATCCCACCTCACGCAACGAAACATTTTAGGAAAATCCGGCAAAATCATATGAAGGACAAAACACATATGGTAAGCTACCTTCACATTAAAAAGAAAACATTTTAAAATTCAAAAATTCATCAGTAAAATAAAAAAATTTGACTACTTTTTGGAAGATTGTTGTCATTTCAACCAAATACAAATTTCCACTTCTTTATTGCTGTAATTTAAGTTTTTGTTTTCTACTATTTTTATTAGCCACCAAAACATAAATATTTCAAATTTCATTGGTGAAATCCAAGGTGGAATAAAGTTTTAAGGTAACCTGTCAACAGGATAGTTCAAAAAAAAACTTTATATAACAATTGAAGATCTTGGGGTAACTAGGGGATAAGCCACACTTATTTCGTTAATTTACAAGAAAAAGTCAAGAGTCTTTTTCCACTTGAATCCCAACTTGTTAGATTTTCTGAACTTGTTCCTTTTATTCACTATCTTCACAGTTTTTTTGATCGAGAATTTACATTATTTTTTCTAAATAATATATACAGGAGTCAATTCATATTGTCTTTTTTTTAACAGGCAATATATGACAAGTTTTATTCATTTTGATTCAGGCCTAGATGAGAAGATTAACTTTAAATTTGGCAGAAAATTGGAAAAATATGGAATATGGAAAAATGAGGAAAGAAATAAACAAAAAACAATAGCACATGGTATTGCTATTGTCTGAGTATTAATTCAAGTGAACTAACTGGTTAGCTGCTTCGACTATAGATTTGCATACATCACACCTATAATAAATTACTTTAAATTTTATTTCAGATCAATGATTTCTCGTCATTATTAAGAGGTATGATGAAGACATTTAAGCAGGCAGCATCCCATCCCACCTCACGCAACGAAACATTTTAGGAAAATCCGGCAAAATCATATGAAGGACAAAACACATATGGTAAGCTACCTTCACATTAAAAAGAAAACATTTTAAAATTCAAAAATTCATCAGTAAAATAAAAAAATTTGACTACTTTTTGGAAGATTGTTGTCATTTCAACCAAATACAAATTTCCACTTCTTTATTGCTGTAATTTAAGTTTTTGTTTTCTACTATTTTTATTAGCCACCAAAACATAAATATTTCAAATTTCATTGGTGAAATCCAAGGTGGAATAAAGTTTTAAGGTAACCTGTCAACAGGATAGTTCAAAAAAAAACTTTATATAACAATTGAAGATCTTGGGGTAACTAGGGGATAAGCCACACTTATTTCGTTAATTTACAAGAAAAAGTCAAGAGTCTTTTTCCACTTGAATCCCAACTTGTTAGATTTTCTGAACTTGTTCCTTTTATTCACTATCTTCACAGTTTTTTTGATCGAGAATTTACATTATTTTTTCTAAATAATATATACAGGAGTCAATTCATATTGTCTTTTTTTTAACAGGCAAGTTTTTTTACCACCTCAGCCAGAAAGTTGTTTATCCTCTCCTTTAATTTCTAAATCAAAGTGCGTTGGACCAAATTCATACAAGCATTGTCCATCACTTAAGTTTCTAATTTACCTTAAATATTAAGATATGGGGTAAACAAAAGATAGTCAATAATAAAATTTTCAAAGTAGAATCTGATGTAAAACTTGGTCTGCACTTTTCTGAAAGAAACTAAATTGGCAGACAGTAATAAAACTGGTGGCCAAAAAATTGGTGAGATATAGGGCGAGGTGATTAGAAGTTACTATGGTGTAATTGATTGATTTTACAAACCAAACCTGAAAGCTTTCAATCTTAAGTTCACTGGCTTACATTTTGAAATACATCTTATTTTTTGTTTCAGGTTAGCAGTGTTCAAGCTGATGAAAGAAAAGATGCAATCCACCAATTATTGAAATATTAGAAAACAATTTTTAATTCTAAGTAACATTTAAACCAATAGGTAAAATAAATCAGTTTTTTATCCCAAATTTTGTTATTTTTTAATAGCAATGTTAAGAGTGACAAAATCAAGTCAAATCAATTTTTTCTTTGTAACATAATAAATTGGTAATATTAAATTAAAAACTAGTATAAAGTATAAATCTAGCCAAAAAATTAAATTTATATAAATGCATTGTAAAAAACTTGTCTAGTCAGTCAGTAAACCTAATTTAAAAATGCAGCATACATTTTAGGCCCTTTATTTGAAGTACTAAGTAGGTTCCTTAAATTATATTACTCAGCTTTACATTCATAAAGATTGATTTAAAGTATGGTATTTTCAAGTGTATTATTTATAAAAATAGTTTTCTGAGGTAAGAATTTATTTGATTATTTAGAATCTATAACTTTGAGTTATTAGTTTTTCTGGGAGCCGTAAAAATAATTTGACAAAGCCTTTTAATATTTAAAAAGGTATTAAAAATTAAAATAATTTGCTTAATTAGCCAACTGCTATATGAATTATCATGCTATGCTATGTGTGTGTGGGAAGAAATATCATTTAGGTAATTTAAAAATGGATGTAAAATAATAAAGAAATATCATTTAGGTAAATATTCTTTTTTTATAGCAATCAGACCTGGAAATAACTTAATATTGTACTTAACTTTTCCCAACAAACCAATCTAAAGGCTCTTAAAAAAAAACTCTGCCTTATTATAAAAAGTTTGCAATAACTTAAATTAATATGTTTAAAATAAAGTCGTTTTACAGGTGTGGCGTTGAGCAGTAACTGTGACCCACACTTTTTCGATGACTCTCCCAAAAAATCTGCGAGTTTTATGAAGAAGTTCTAAAATCGTAGTTACGTTACAATAGGTCCAATGTTCTATAACTAATCACTTAAATGACATTTAAATTTTTTAATTTAAACAAATGTGGCCTAACAGAATTAAATAATAAAATTTTATTTCTTTACTACCTATATTTTATACAACTTTTTAATTCTTTAATACATGTACGTATATTGCATCAGTTTCTTCTGAAAGTTGATTTCACTATGTCTATTGAACATCGAATCTTTGTCTACTTTCTTCTAGTGACTTGGAAGTTTGGTCTATGTCTTACTTGAATCCATCCATACTTAATTTGTGGCTCGAGTTGTGGTACTTGATCGGAGACTTAATCCTAATAGAATGATTCTTACATGTAGCTCCATTCACATACCCTAGCATGTTATACCTAAAAAGAAGTATACATAAGTTTTAATAAAATAGTACTTATCCAAAATCTGTTCACAGCTTTAAGTAGTTATTTTTTATTTGGTCAACTGCAATAATCTAAGTCAGTAGTTTTTATTTTAAATAAACTATTTTAGTAGAACTCAAAAGATATATATGCACTCAATGGCCCTCGCTAATGAGCCCATACACTGATGCAAAGAATATATATGTCTTATATGCTCACTTGTTAACTTTAAGTCCAAAATTGGTAAAGTTGTTGTTGCATAAACTGAGCTTTAATTTCTTTAAAAAACGTATCACATTCTCGCCCACCCTGACTTTAATTTGAGTAGGTAATAAACTTCAGCAAACTCAACTGGTTGGGCCATGCTTATCTATATTCTGCCATAAGGGCCTTGCGTTTTCTTTTACAGAAGAGTATAAAATATAAACCCACCTTAAAAGAGCAGTCTCATAAATAGCTAGTCGGGAAGTTATGATGTAAAAGTTTGGGATGAGAAGTAAAACAAATATTTCCCCATAACAAAAGCTAGTTTTACTTACTGTGCTGCTCTTTGTGGGCTCCAAATATGGTGTGAACTGCAACCATCGCAGAAGAAATCATGTTAGTTTTTCTCAATCATTGTAGCTCCATTATTAGTCAAAAGTTATATTTTTGTGCGAGTTTAGTTGTCAAAGTTAAATTGACACAGCCGCGGTCATTGTGAAACAACAAAACAAACCGCGGTGTTGCCGCGATAACGAATTCGCTACGTAACGATATCGGTATGAGCGACTGGAATAGCCCCCCTGGCGTGTTAATATATCCAATCTCCTTAGCAATTAGTAAATATATATGTTACTATATTTTTTTTTCTTTATCTAAGTGTATATCTGTAATTGAAAACTTGCTGTTGATATCTCTATAAATAAATAAATAAAAAATAAATAAATATCCAATACGATTAGGCTCCTAAGGCAATTCAAACAAAAAAAGGAAGTTAAAAAAAAGACCTCCAAATCAGTTACTTCAACTGAAAAGAAACCAAAAAACAAAAGATCTTGGGTGGAAATAATGAAAATTCAAACTTGGATGAGCATCCCACAAGGAACACACAAAGGACCAAAGAGAAATGATTAAAACAATGTTTCGCTCTGGGTAGCCAGCGCAAGCTCATCAGTGGTTTCACTGGTCACCCTCCCCATACATCATTAAACCCAATCCTACATAATTAAACCCCATCATACACTTTGATTTCCAACCTTGAATCACTCACAAATAGGCATCGTTCCATACTGGTACTTATCCAAGTTACCTAATACGAATTCGTCCTGTCGTGTTAATATATCCAATAGGATTAGGGTCTTAAGGCAATTCAAACAAAAAAAGGAAGTTAAGAAAAAAGACCTCTAAATCAGTTACTTCAACCGAAAAGAAACCAAAAAACAAAAGATCAAAAGATCTTGGGTGGAAATAACGAAAATTCAAACTTGGATGAGCATCCCACAAGGAACACACAAAGGACCAAAGCGAAAAGAGAAATTATTAAAACGATGTTTCGCTCTGGGTAACCAGCGCGAGCTCATCAGTGGTTTCATTCGTCACCATCACCATCGTTCTGCACTGGTTCTTATCCAAGTTACCTGATACAGATTCGTCCTGGCGTGTTAATATTTCCAATAGGATTATGCACCTAAGGCAATTAAAACAAAAAAAGGAAGTTAAAAAAAAACCTCCAAATCAGTTACTTCAACCGAAAAGAAATAAACGAAAATTCAAACTTGGATGAGCATCCCACAAAGAACACACAAAGGACCAAAGCGAAAAGAGAAATGATTAAAACAATGTTTCGCTCTGGGTAACCAGCGCAAGCTCATCAGTGGTTTCACTGGCCACCCTCCCCATACATCATTAAACACCATCATACACTTTTTTTTTTTTTAATTGCCGTAGGAGCATAATCCTATTGAAAATATTAACACGCCAGGACAAATCCGTATCAGGTAACTTGGATAAGTACCAGTGCGGAACGATGCCTACTTGTGAGTGATTCAAGTGTATGATGGTGTTTAATGATGTATGTGGAGGGTGACCAGTGAAACCACTGTTGAGCTCGCGCTGGTTACCCAGAGCGAAACATCGTTTTAATCATTTCTCTTTTCGCTTTGGTCCTTTGTGTGTTCCTTGTGGGATGCTTATCCAAGTTTGAATTTTCGTTATTTCCACCCAAGATCTTTTGATATTTTGTTTCTTGGTGTCTTTTCGGTTGAAGTAACTGATTTGGAGGTTGTTTTTTAACTTCCTTTTTTTGTTTTAATTGCCTTAGGAGCATAATCCTATTGGAAATATTAACACGCCAGGACGTATCCGTATCAGGTAACTTGGATAAGTACCAGTGCAGAACGATGCCTATTTTTGAGTGATTCAAGGTTGGAAATCAAAGTGTATGATGGTGTTTAATGATGTATGGGGAGGGTGACCAGTGAATCACTGATGAGCTCGCGCTGGTCACCCAGAGCGAAACATCGTTTTAATCTTTCTCTTTTTGCTTTCGTCCTTTGTGTGTTCCTTGTGGGATGCTTGAATTTTCGTTATTTCCACCCAAGATCTTTTAATCTTTTCTTTTTTGGTTTCTTTCCGGTTAAAGTAACTGATTTGGAGGTTTTTTTTTCGTTAACTTCCTTTTTTTGTAAACCACGAAATGAAAATGCATAACCGAAAGTAAATCACAACCCACAAAAAAATACAATTACGCCATAGGGAGGGAAATATTTGGATAACTCTGTAATAAATCAATGTAACAAAATATGTACAGGCTTACTAAACAAAAATCGACTAAAAATAACAGATACTGAACTAGAATTGGGGTATAAAAACTGAAATACAAAAAAAAAACTGAATACTTTGCAAGTAAATGGAATAGAGCGGGTAGGGATCCAAAAAAATAATAAATAGTAACACTATAAACCAAACAATAAACTCAATAAATGTAAATGATATTATAATAACAAATCCCGTGGAACGAATTTAACAAATATTTTGCCAGTATTGGTCAAACCATTGTTAGTTCAATCAAAGGGCAGAATACACAAAAAATAAACAGCAAATTAAAGGAAAAAGAAAACACACATTCATTACAACTTAAACTAACTAACAAAACAATGAAACGATTTTAAACTTAAACAAAAACTCTTCAGCAGGTTATGATTATATATCTCCATCAGACATTATCTTATTAAAGCAAACACTAGTTCCAATCCTGACGAATCTCATAAATAATGTATTTTCAAGAGGGATATTTCCCGAAATACTCAAAATAGGAAAAATCACACCTATACATAAATCTGGGGATTTACAAAAAAATAATAATTATGGACCAATAACTGTTGTCTGTGTTCTGTCTAAAATAATAGAAATCTTAATAAAAAATCAAATAACAAGTTTTATAGAAGAAAGTGTGAGTTTTGACAAATACCAATACGGATTTATCAAAAATAGCAATACTCTTGGTGCCACTACAGACTTTTTAAATTATGTTGGATCTGAACTAGATAAAAAAAATATGTTATCGTCATATTTATCGACTTGCAAAAGGCGTTTGATGTAGTGGTCCACCAGGTCTTGCGAAAAAAGCTTTTTAAAATGTGTATTCTTGAAAAAACACACTCACTTATTGAATCATACTTAAAGGACCGACTACAGTATGTAAGCGGTGGTGGTGCCGACAGTGAGCAAATTTTAAACAACTGTGGAGTACCGCAGGGCTTCGTTCTTGGCCCTCAGTTGTACTTACTGTTGGTACTATCACTGCGTCTTGCTGGGCTGAAAGGTATATATTTTATTTTTGCTGATGACAAAGTTATTGTCTATAGTGGTACGGATCTTAAACAACTTGAAACAACAATAAATCAGGACTTGTATAAATACTCACAATGGCTAATTCAAAATAGACTAAAAATTAATACCGAAAAAACTGTTTATATGGTTTTTAAACAAAAAAAAATACAAAAGAATTTAATCTTTCACTAAATATTAATAACTCTGTAATTAATAATACCCAGACTACTAAATACCTAGGATTAGTGGTTAATGACAAATTAAATTGGGAAAAGCATGTAGATAGGATTACTAAGAAAATTATACCAATGTTAGGTGCATTATATCGTTTAAGTTACTTGAATGACATTAATCGCAAGCTTATTTATAATGCCTACATTGTCTCTAACTTATCTGATTAACATCTGGGGTTCATGTGGAAGTACTAACTTCAAAAAAGTACAAACATTACAAAACAAAAGCATAAAAATCCTATACCGAAAAGGCTATAGAACTCCGACCAACACTCTACACAAGAACTCAAACCAAACCGTTAAAATACTTAGAATTATCCCAATGCAAACAAGTTTATAAAATTTTAAATCATACTCTCAAATGCAATGTTCCTTTAATACCAAACTATCAATATTATGAATATGGTACTAGAGGCAGAAACAACAGACATAATAATTTAATTAGAACTAACAAAATACTAAACAATCCTCTAACACAAGCAATAATGATGTATAACTTGTTACCAGAGCACATTCGTACAAAACCAAACTTTATGAAATGTGTCAGAGAACTAAAACAATTTTAAAACACAAAATCATATTTTACCCTTGATTTTACCTAAAAGAAAACAACACTTTTTTCAAAAAAATACAAATCTATATTTATAAATAAAAATACGAAAATAAAATTTATCATTAAACAAGAAACAATATTTAAACTTTATTTAATTTTAATGTGCTATGTAGAAAGAGGCGTTATTAATGGTCAGTCCCAAAACCAGTGACTTCGCTGCATAGGGACATAACTACCATTACTATTCTAATTTTATTTAGTGTTTTATGTAATATTGTGTATTGTGTATCTAGTGATTTATATAATATCATATTGTTCAGTTTAGTGTAAAGTTAATTTAAGAACTCTGTGTGATACAAAAAAATGTAATTGTAAGTTATATTTTTAAATTAAAAAAAATAAACAAAATTTTGAATGCAACAACAGTCTGCACAGGGTGGATTCTTTAAATGGAATGGTGCTTCTAGCGGGTTTAGGGAAAAGGTTTTAAAAAATCTTTAATGATTTCTTACGCCCATGATAAAAAAAATTTTTGGGTCCCCCAACCAATGTGTCAAAAATTTTAAAAATATATTTTTTTGTCAATTGTTTTAGCTTCAAAATAAACTATATATTTTCCTATTTACTAAGTGGAATAAAGAAAATACCACACAAGGACATTATTTGCGGCCCATTTGTGGCCCTCAAAACATTTTTTCATGAGGAGGTACCACTTGTGGCACCTTTTTGGAAAGCTTGTTAAAAAGAAATTCGATTAATTAACTTTGTTTGACATCTTTCAATCCATGTGTTAAAAAATTAAAAAAAACTTTTTTTCAATTGTTTTAGCTTCAAAATCTCATTCAAAATAAACTACATCTTTCTTTATTTACTAAATGGAATAAAGAAACTACCACACAAAAATATTATTGGCGTCCTATTTGGAGGCGCAGCCTAATTACCTTCTTTTAAATTTATTAGATATTAGATAAAAGGGAAATAGATTCAAAGCACAACTTGATTTTCTTTTTTACTCGACCGTCCGTAACGACAAAAAATAGATTTTTAAAAATTTTTAACACATGGGTTGGGCAGATGTTAAAAAAATTTATTTAATCGAATTTATTTTTTAACAAACTTTCCAAAAAGGTGCCACAAGTAGTACAGTACAAAATAATATTTTTTTTCTTCAAGTTATGATTTTTTGAACTTTCGAAGTTTATAAAATTGAACAGTTTTCAATCACTGATAACTCGTAAACTATTTGATAAATGAAAAAGAATTTCAAATAATAAAAGTTGCGTTTTCGTATGAACTCGCCGGAAAAATTTTTGAAATATTTTTTATTTGTTATTTAACTTATGTATTATGCAATTGTTATAAACAAATTAAATGTTTTTGAACTTAGACCAATTTTTTTCATGTCGGAAAGATTGTGTAAAAATTTCAGAGTGGATCTCGAAATAATTTATGAGATATTTCAACTATAACAGGCCTATCCGAGGCCTATCACAGGGTGTCTACTATAAAGTTCTGTTATAATTAAAATATCTCGTAGGGTATTTGGAGATCCACTCTGAAATTTTTACACAATCTTTCCACCATGATTCTAAATATTTACAAAGAAAAAAAAACAACAAAAATTGGTCCAAGTTAAAAAACATTTAATTTGTTTAACAAACTCTGGCCTACGCAGATGATCTGATTATTCCTGCTGACTCTGAAGTTGAGCTAAAAAGAAAACTCAAAATTTTGGAGGAATATAGTACGCTAAACCACCTTGAAAACACCAGTAAAACAAAAATCATTGTTTTTTCGAGAAGGAACCAAAAGCAACCTTATAGTTTCCTTTACAAAAGCCATCCAATAGAAGTGGTCAGCAACATTAAATATTTAGGCGTCACTTTCTCCTCTTATTCTCTTTTCCATGAAATGGCTTCTAATACAGTAACTAAAGCAAAACAAGCCATTGGTGCGGTGCTTCCGGTTATGGCCAGAACCAAATTGAATAACTGGACTTCACAAATGTACATCTTTGATTCACTAGTAGCTAGCCTTATTTCGAATTGCCTCCCAGTTTGGGGTCTAAGGTACCAGGATCTACTTGAAAGGGTTCAGGTAACATTTCTTAAAAGACTATTACTGCTGCCCAAAAACACAGCTGACTTCGCTGTAAGAATAGAGTCAGGAAGGGTCAGAATGTCCTACCGCTTATTTAAAGCTTCCTTAAATTGGCTTATAAACATATTTAATATGGCTAATACCCGTCTTATCTAAGATCTGCGTCTTACGTATGTTAGCTCTTAACATTAATTGTGATCAGAAATACAACTGGTTCGCTCAATTTAAGGAGCTACTGGCTTTTGCTGGTTTTTCTGATAGCTGGGGTCAGCTAAACAGTTACCTTCTATCTCAGAAAAAATCACTCAAACTCCAAAGCTTTAAAGAACGGTTAAGACAACAGGATCTCCATTTCGCTAATCAATCGACCTACCTAACAATCTACAAACATTTTTCTTTAAACTCGGGACCGCAAAATTATTTACTCCTGGATATATCCATACATATTAAGCGAGTTCTGTTTCAGATCCGTCTATGCAATAATTACACAATAAAATTTAATTTTAAGAGCTTCAGTTATAAAATTAACCCAAAAGAATTATGTACCGTTTGTAACCGGTCTACCCAAGAAACTTTATTTCAGATTCTCTTAGATTGTCCTATTTGTGCATCTATGAGACCTTCTGGGCTGAATTTCTTCCGTGGACCGGATGAGTTTTTGGACACCCTGGATGACATAACACCTTCCACTTGTGGAATATTTTAAAACTACGATCCTTTATAATAAATGCACATAAATGTACCTATCTGTCTTATCAAGATCAAACCAAACAAAAAAAAAGAAAAATGACTTTTACAGTTAAACAAAAAAAAATTGTTTTTTGACCTTTTTAGTGCATGTACCAACTGTTGTTTCTTTTATGTTTTCTGCACTATAAATCATTCAAAAATCAATATCAATATAAACTTTTAAATATTTTTGTCTTTTTTCTGTTCTTTCGAATTTGCTTTTTGTTCCAGTGATTTTTTTTCCTTATCTTTTTTGAACCAGCCACCTGTAATCTCTAAGAAATTAGTTTGTAAGCCTTTATTTGTAAAACTTTTTTATGCGTAAATTTGTTTTTTTTCGTATTGACTAAGCACATACTACTTTTTATTATATGTTACACCATAAATTTGTTTAAGCACTCTAACCAAGCTCTTTGTTACAAGAAATGTATATTTTCTTTATAAACAATAAACTATTGAATTGAACATTTAATTTGTTTATAACAATTGCAGAATACATGAGTTAAATAAAAAAAAAATGCTTCAAAATTTTTTTCATATATCGAATAGTTTACGAGTGATTGAAAAATGTTCAATTTTATAAACTTGGAAAGTTCAAAAAAATCATAACTTGAAGAAATAAAATATTATTAAAAAAAAAATTACATGTCGATTATTTTTCGCTAAAGAGTGCGAGAGAAAAATTTCGAAGAAATTAAAAATTGGGTTGTAAATCTGACGTGGAATGACCCATATATATGTAGTCAAAAATTTTGGCGCCATTCAACTACGATTTTTATAAGCTTTCCAAAGAGGTACCACACGGTAAGAATTTTTTTTTTGGGATGAAGTTTTTTGGGGGTAGCTCCGAAGGGTGTAATAGGAGAATGCTCAAAAACAATAGGGGTCTGCGCGTCAACACAAGTAAGCAATATGTAAAATTTTGTTATTGGTGCAGGGGTTTTTGAATTAGAGTGGTTACAAAGTAGGCGACAGACAGACCGAGAGACCGACCGACAGACAGAGCGACGGCATCTGGATTCGTGCTTATCGCTATCGGAACCTCAAAATTCGTGGAGGATCATGAAAATCTCGAAGTGCGATTTTTTCCCTTAGTGAGGGAAGTAAAAAAAACGTTTGGCGTCCGCGGATTTGGTGTCCTAGGGACCCTAGTAGGTGCCTCCATAAAGAATTTTTTATAAAAAATCAAAAATGGCAGTAAACCATATATAAATAAATAAATAAATAATGTCTTTATTTAAATCATATTTATAGTAATACAATATTTATACTATAGTAGGTCGAGATTTAGCTCAATGGCCAGATTTAGCTAAATATATATTATATTACACTGTTACTGAAACATAATTTGTCAAACCCATTTTTCATCAAAATCACAATTTGTAGAACCAATTCTTCGTCAGACCATTTTTAAAAGCTTCCGATCGGCTTCAAATTTGGCATGCTTATATAGTTGCGGTGACAACACAAGAATATAGTGTGAAGTGTACAGCTCCACCCTACTCGAAGGTGGTGGAGGGGGGTACAGTTGAAGTATCAGATTTTGAAAATTCAATATGGCGGATTCAAGATGGACTATTTTTGGTCATCTTTTGCTAACCAATTTTAACTAACTTATACACTTCCGATTGCCTTCAAATTTCCGGGACAATACAATGTCATGTCAGGGGAGTGGAGGGGGAAAACATCCAAGTTTGTCCGATTTCAACCAAAATTGGTGTACGGGGCCTTTTGGGGATAAGGAATACGATTTTTGTTATCAGATTTTGAAAATTCAATATGGCGGACTCAAGATGGACGATTTTCGGTCATGTTTTGCTATCCAATTTTAACTGACTTATCCATATCCGATTGTGTTCAAATTTGGTAATAGTTCCGATGAAAATACATTAATATGGTATTCTCAGGTACCCACCTCCCTCTAACGGGGAAGTGGAGGAGGAAAAATATTTAGTTTGTTCGATTTCAATCAAAATTGGCATACAAGGGTTTTTAAGGAGGGGGATTATGAATTTTTGATCAGATTTGAAAATTTCAATATGGCGGATTCAAACTGGACGATTAAGGGTACAAATCTAAAAATTAAGGGTGTGTATTCAAATTTGGTATGCGTTTATAGCTCCGGCGACAACACAATAGTATGGTATTATTAGGTGCACACTTCCCTCTAACGAGGGAAGTGGAGGGGGAAAAAGATTTGGTTTCTTCGATTTAAATCAAAATTGGCATACAAGGGTTTTTCGGGAAGGAGATACGAGTTGGATGGACGATTTAGGGTACAAATCTAAAAATTAAAAAATAAATAAAAAAAAAAACTTAAAGAACAAGCTTTTATTAAATGCACTAAAATGTAGAAAAAAACTTTATTTTTAACACAATCACATATAGCGTTTTTGATCTGCACTGCTCTCAGATTACCCAGCAGCAGTGACATAACAAATATGTTCAGGAGTAAATCAAACGCGTATATTTGTTTGTTTTTCTTTAACTGTTCGGGATAGATATTTTCGTGGGGCCTCCTAGGGGGTTGATGCAAAGGGTATTCAGTGCAAAGCTTTACTTTACCACTTTGTATATTTGGGGACCACTTCTGCACAAAATTCATAATTTTTGCCCTTTTTTGAGGCACATTAAAGATGTGATGTTCATAAACTCGACTTTCTATCTATTTTAGTAGTAAGAAAACGTGTCCAAAGATTGTGTACATACATATCCTTATTGACAAAGCTGAGTCCTAAGTCTAATTAAATATAAAAAACCATTAAAAAAGAAATACAGTATTAAAATTTAAATAAGAAGCATCTACCTGACAAAGGCAGGATTAAAGAAAGTTGATAGTATAATGATATAAAAGGTCTGTAAATACATTTATGATTAATATATAACAAAGACAAGAAGAAAAAAAACAGATCATTTGGTAACAGTAACACAGTAAAAGTTAAGTAAAAAACTAAATTAATATATGGATAAAAGAGGTAAAAAACTAAATGACCAGACCATATCAAATCAACCAGCCCATAATTTTGTCCATCTCCGATTTCGATGATTTTTGGTACAGTTGTTCTACCTGTTGGAAAACTCAAAAACCCAAGTTTTCAGATTTTTCTGACCAGCAGTTTTTTTTTTTATTAATTTTTGGAAATCAAAAAATCTCACGTCCCTAAAGTTAGCAGTAGAAAGTCAGCAGTACAAAGATTTTATGATTGGAAAAATTAGTGCTAATTAAATGCCAAGTCACAAAATTTTGTGCTCTTGTAGTTTCCGAGATATGAACTGCACTGCTAGTCACCCGTTAAAGGCTTTAGGGACATACAAATCTCAGAATTTTGCTCTAACATGTACTAAGAAGAATAATATATCTATAGAACTATTTCGACAACAGTCATGATTTATAGCTTGTTTGAAAGATATTTTAAAGACCTTTCAAACAGTGTATCTTACGACATACCTTTTGGCGACCTTGTGTTTGAATTTTTGAATTTTTCTTTTTACAATAAAAACAAAAGATAAACAATTAACGGAGAAGCATGAAAAAGTTCAGCTTGTTGAGATGAGGCAAATCCGGAATATTTGTCACTAATAAGGATTAGGTTTTAAACTAGATATTTTAACACATACTTATAATAAATTTATCAGTGGTCGGTCCTATTTGTTTTTTTTACCCACATATTTAGTTTTTTCTTAAATGATTTTGTTAACACATTTTCTTTAAGCTGTTTTGGTAGTAAGTTAAAAAAATTTGGCGCCAAATATGTTATTGATTTTTGGCTTATATCTTTTTTACTTACAGGGACCACTCTACAATCTTGTTTAAAACGTTTTTTTGGTGTGTGGCTGTTTGTAGGTGTATTTTTTGTTTATTTATGAGCATTAAGACTTTAAAAAAATATAATTGCCGTATGTCGAACATCGACTTTTCTTTAAATAATTTATTGCTGGAGTGCGTTTTTCTTTTATTAAAGATGACTTTCAGTATCCATTTTTGGGTAACTTCCAGGTCTTTTGCGTAGCAGTCCCTTACACTACCCCAACCAGAGATGCCATAACTTAGTTGTGATTGTACTAGTGCGAAATAGATAGTTTGAAGCTGTTTTATATCTAAGTATGATTTTAGGTGTGAGAAACGTGTAACTAAATAACGTATTTTTGAAATTATTATATAATTAGATGCCCATCAATTATAATTCCTAGATACTTGATTGAGTCCACTTTCGAAATCACTATGTTTTCTCCGATATTTAAAAACCGAAACTCAGGACGATTGTTGGAATAGGAGGTAAACGTGAAAAAGTTTGTTTTATTTTTATTAAGATTTAGTTTATTTCCTTGAAACCACTTAAATATTTCACTTAGATCTTTTTGAGCCTTATCCTTGCCAGGTCAATTTCAGTAAGTTGTTGATATAGACAGTGAACAAAAGAGGTCCCAGTCCCCTGGGGCACGCCGCAAGTCACTTCCCACATCATCAATCTTTACATATTGTTTTCTATTTTCAAGATAACTTTTTAGCAAGTTAAGAGCGCTTCCACATATTCCAACTTGTTCGAGTTTTTTATGAGCAGTTTATGGCTAACCGTGTCGAATGCCTTTGTGAAATCAACAAAGACACATAAAGATGGGCGTTTTTGATCTAAAGCTTCCTATATTTCTGAAGTCAGATTGAGAATGGCATCTTCTGTCGATTTACCCGCTATGAAACCATATTGTTTTTTTGATAAGAATTTATTTTTGTGTAGAAAGTTGACGATTCGTATTTTGATTATCTTCTCTATAACTTTAGAAATATTAGAAATCAACGATATTGGTCGATAATTTCCCAAATCAGTTTTTGATCCATTTTTGAAAAGCGGTTTCACTTCCTCCAGTTTTAAACACTATGGAAACTCTCCAATTTGAAAACTTAAATTTACCAGGTAGAGTAATATACCTGAGATTTCATTTTGGATTTCTTTAAGTGTTTCAGAGCGGATTTTTATCTGGTCCAGGGTTTTTTTTAGTTTAGTTCGTTTATAGTTTTCTTTAATTCTTTCTCCGTATTTTCTTTTAGAAAAAAGATACTTTTTTTAGACCATTCAATGTTTTCAGGATAGGTGTGGATTTTTGTATTTCTTTTGCCAAGTTCTCGCCAATATTAAAAAAAATTTTGTTAAATTGATTTGCTATTTCCGTTTCATTTGTTATTGTTTGTGTTACAGTTTCAATTTTATTGAAATTAACTCTGTGTTTCGGACTTCCATTGTCTATATTTTATTTATACAATTTTATTAATGGAATCTTTTTCTTTTTTTTATTACAAGGTTATTTACACAGTTCCAAAGTGCTTAAGATTTATTTTGATTTTTTTGGATTTATGCCTGTGGAAAATTCTTTTAGCATTTACTGTTTTGACTAACTGGTTTTTACATATTTTATATCGGTTTTTAAGTTGTGAATTTTTAGGCTTTTCTAAACATTGTCTATGTAAATCATTTTTTGTGTTGATTGTTTGTATAACTGTTTTTCTGATCCACTTTTTTTGTTTTTTTTTGTATGTATGTCGTATTAGGTTTGTGTTTTCTGAAATGTAATTTTTTAGTATATTTACGAAATTTGAAAAGCCGGTGTTAAGGTGATTGATAAACTTCTGCCCAATTTTCTTGATTCTTAGTCTATTCTAATTTTTGTTTTTGTTCTTGTGTTTGGGGTATTTAGGTGTTTTGTGATTCCTTCTTCAAATACAAGTACGCTTGGAGAGTGGTCTGTGATTTTATACCTTATAATATAGTATTCTGCTTTCCTAAAATTATAGTCATTATTACCTTTAAGAAAAAAATGATCAAGACATGTTTTTGTTTGCGGTCTTGTATAATACTGATTTATAAATGATGTGAAACCGTAAACAGCCAGAACACTTTTGTATTCCTTAATAAAGTTTTCATTTTCACTAAGAAGGTTTATATCTCCAGTGATAATATGTTTTTTAATATGTGTTTTTGTTTGCAAATATAATGCTAAATTGTGTACAAAGACCTTTCTTTTCCTGAATAGCTGGTGATTTGTATATACAAGTTAAAAGAAATATTGTTCTGACTATTCTCCAAGATTAATCTCCATGCACTTAACGTCTCCAATAAAATTTGATGAAAAAATCATAGGTATTGAATTTTTTTACAAAAATTACTATACCATCGCACTTATTGTATGTACTTTCATTATAGAAAACAGCGTACCCATCTAGATCAAAGAGTTGCAGATCATTTAATATGTGTGTTTCCGTTAGGATGATGACATCAAATTTACTTTTTATTTCTTCGAGAAAGCACACAAATTCTGTAAAATTTGTCCCCATTCCGCATATATTTAAGTGAAGTATTTTGAAACTATTTTTTTCAACCTTGTTGTTATAATAATCTAAGCTTTTTATCTCATTTGGTACAATGCTTTTTTCTTGCAAATTACGTATATATGAATTCATAATAAAAAAAATATTTTCTCTTCATAGGATTAAAACTACTTATCTACTTCTTAAAGTTGAGAAGTTGTCTTAGTATTTAGATTTAAAGTACTAGAAACACTTACTTATGTTCTCACATAAAGATTTAACAATAACACTTAACAGATACGTAACTTTATGCGAGTTTTTCTTTTACTTACATTAATTTACTGTCTGTGTGGTGAAGTGGTTGACCTTGTATTTCTCAGTTTAGCAAGAGCTGGAGCTACTTTTACCTTTTCTGTCTTTTTGTTGTGTGAATTCATTTAAGCCATAATAAGGACAGTACTCAATAAGAATATTTTTTAAGTATTTTTTGAAGTTTTTACTGTTTGTATTCCCAACTTGCTCTGGTAAAGCATTAAAAACATTAATTCCAATCAATTTGCTGCCTGTAAGTCTCTGTTTAGGGACAACAATATTGCTACCGTACCTGGTATTGTACTTATGCATTGCTGGTAGTCATTTACAAGCCCCTTTACTCTATACAGCCTTTCCAAAATAATTTCCCCAAAAATATTGAGATATTAAGCTCTTCAAATAAAGGTTTGCAACTGTTATCTGTTTTCTTTGAATAACTTATTACTCTAATTGCTTCTTTTTGCTTTTTGAAGACCATCTGTAAGTAGCAATGTGAAGCATGACTCCATGCCCTAGGTCATTACAGAATGAAACAGCGCAAAATAAGTAGCTCTCAATGTACCTTTATCAATTATGAGTTGTATTTTACGCAGGGCATAAATCTGGCTAGATAGCCTGTCACATAAGCGAAGAATGTGATTTTTCCAACTGAGCGCCGAATCCATATATAATCCTACAAATTTTGGTGTTTGTTGATCATGACTTTTTTGTCTCAGTTGAAAGTTACATGTTATTGTTTTTCCCAGATTTGCTAAGCGATTTGCCGAGAACCACCTATCTGCATCTGTTACGACTTTCTGGCAACATTCATCAATGTTGTGGCCTTTTTTGGTTTTAACCAATCTTCCTTTGTTTTTGGATTCTTTTCGGTTGAAGTAACTGATTTGGAGGTTTTTTAGCTTCTTTCTTTTTTGAAAATTTTTAATAGAGTTGGGTGTGCCACAGTATCAAACGCCTTTGCGAGGTCTATGAACACTCGTATGGTTTTGTAACCATTATTAAAATTATTTAAAACATATTCAGTCATGCTGTGTATTGCATCCTCTGTACCAACCTTACTACGAAAACCAAATTGTGAATCAGATAAAACATTATTTATATTTAAGTAACTAATGCATTTTTGTAATATATGCCTGTTACTGGTATCGGTCTGTAATTTTCTTTCTCTTGTCTATTCCCGCCTTTGAAAACCGGGGTTATGATTGAGTTTTTTATGATTTTTGGATATATTCCAGTTTGAATTACTAGATTTATTATATGTATTAAGGATTTTATCAGGTTTTCCTGATACTCTTTGATTATTTTTGAAGTAAGATTGTCTGGTTCAGAGGGTGCTTTGTTTTTTACAGTTTTTATTTAAGTGACAAGTTCTGATTCTGTTAACTTCAAATTTAGCTATTGAGTTTATTTTAGTTTCAGGAAAGTTGTAGTTATTTTTTAGAATTTTTTTACTTAAGTTTTTTTACACCTTACAGTATTGATTTAGGAAAGTATTAGCAATTTCTTTTGTGTCTGTTCCCAACAAACAGAACGTGGTCTGGACGCGCATGTATACCGCCCATGACCGCTTGAGCACGTGTCGGCCGACAGGCGGGTGGGCGCGATTATTTTATCTGTAATTAAACAAAAAAGTGTTGGACGCAACCGGGATCCGAACCTGCGCGTCCGGGGTGAGAGTTTGATACTCTACCACTACGCCACGAGCCTTCTATATCGAATCCGTCTTTTAACTTCAGCCGTTGCGAACCATAGAAATATAATTTATTTCTATGCTGCGAACCCGCAGCGAGAAAGGTTGCGTAGTGCTGGCGCCTACGAAGCGACAAAACGCTTAATATGGTCAGGCGTTTTTCAGCAAGCAAAGAACCTACTCGTTAGAAAGCGCATTTTGGTGGCGTTTAACCAACCTCGGAATGAAGTCGAATTAGCGAACGCCAAATACGTTCCGAAATACAGGACGATTTAAGCGGCTGCATTGCAAGTGCCTATACGTTCCGTCAGAAATCCGCCGACTGTGTACCGCCACCTCCTGGTTTGATGGGTTACTAGCATATCGTTTTCAGTTAAGGATTTAAGATTAAATTTTTTGTTTATTTTTTCATTTGAAGCTTCACGTATGATTTCCCAGATTTTATTCATATCATTTTTGTGTTCTGTAATTTTAGTTTTGTAGTATGCAAATTTAGCCTTTCTGTAGTTTTAGTTTTGTAGTAGGCAAATTAAGCCTTTTTTATTGCGTTGTTTAATTATGTTGGGAATTTGGAACCTTTGGTTGCACTATAATAAAGTTATGATTGTTTTCCACAAACCAAAACTACACTTTTTTGCACTCGACGCGCGTTTCGCTAACAACGTTAGCATCATCAGGAGACGATAAACAATAAACTAATTTAACCTACACTCTATCTTACATACTATCTTTTAGTGGGCGGAGATAAGACTAATAATTTGTGATTGGTCACACTTTATAATCCTATCTCCCCTCAACTAAAGAATAAAGTGTACTAAACGGAATGGGTCCTCTTTCTTTATTTAAACTATTTCTGGATTTAATGATTTTCATACTTTCATGTGCATTCTAAAGTCTTTTGTTTGGTACACTTTTTAGAGAATTTCGGACTCCACTGCGAAAACACGAACCTCGCGGACCGAAACCGCGCGGGCCAAGACCGCGCAAATCAACAACCGCACGTGTCCATGACTGCGCAAGCCCACTACCGCGAAAGGTAATCACCGCGCAAGTCAACAACGGCGCGTGTGAATGACCGCGCAAAGCCACAACCGCGCGAGCCCACAACCGCGCAAATACGGACCGCGCTATACCCAAAGCCGCGCATAACGTTTAGTGGGGGTTGGTGGATTAGTTTGGGTCATGTTGCCGACGCTACCTAACCCGTTACCCATCACGAACCAACCCAACCCAAATCAACGCAATCCAATTGTGGGCTTGCGCGGTCATGGACACGAGCGGTTGTTGATTTGCGCGGTGGTGGGCTTGAGCGGTCATGGACACGCGCGGTTATTGATTTGCGCGGTCTTGGCCAGCGCGGTTGTGGTCCGCGCGCTTCGTGTTTGCGCGGTGGAGTCCACAAAATGTGAATCTATGATTGTTTTCAAAAGCATGCTCAGCCACACTTGACTTTTCTGTTCTTCCGTATTTTAAGTGTGCTAAGTGTTCTTTGAATTGTGTTTGAATAGAGCGTCTCGTTTGGTCAATATATTTTTTGTCACAATCCATGCAACTAATTTCGTAAATTCCACTTTTTTCTAGAACTGTAGTTTTATCCTTGGGATTTCCTACTAAACTTATTATTGTGTTTCCGGATTGATGTACTAATTTAAGACCGGTGTTATTAAATACTTTTTGTAATCCTTTCGTATAATTAGGATTATAAGGAATTGATACAAATTTAGAGTGAGGTATCTTTTTGTCTGAAAAAAGTGGAATTCCGAAAGGTCTTTTGAAAAGAATGTCTATTTATCAGTCACTTTCTATTTCAAAAGAGTGGTGAATTCCGTAAAAAAAATGGTAAATTCCATAAAAAATGGTGGTCAATGGTTATTAGTTGCAGTTTATTAACAGTGTTGAACGGATGTTGAGAAAAAATATGGAAGGTGGCCCAAAACAGCAAATTTAATTCGGAAAGTGATTCTAATTAGTTCGAATTTTTTTAAAGAAAAATATCATGGCTGACAACATTAAACATATTAAATTGCCAGAGGAGCCCTAAGACAGGTGTGGGGCCCGGCACAAAATTAGACATGGGAGAAGGCTCGGGAGAAGGCTTGATATGTTATAAGACTCTTCACAACTGTTTCTATTGTAAATTGCCTAAAATCGAAGGACCCCTAAAGACAGGAGTGGGGCCATTTTTTTATATCGCTATATAGCTCTCCCGGGCCAACCCTGCCCCCCTTAACTCCCTTCCACAGCGTTTTAACTCCGACAGCTGGGGTAGTCATTTCCCATAGGGCTACATGGGAGTATGGCACCATTTTATAATCGGCATGATGTTCCATGCACTGCCCAAGGTTGATTCTACTAGCCATAATTTGATCAGAAATTTTTTTATTCCGACCAAGTCTATTCGTAGGAGGCGACTAAGGGGCAAAATTTTGGCGGGTTTAATCAATCTACTTCCATGTATCCCGATGGATAATGACTGCGCAGCTGTCGAGGGGTTCCGAGAGCCGGTATACCCATATAATTTTTTAGGTCACGTGACTATCACCACCATTTTTTTACGAAATTCACCATTTTTTTTATGGTGACAGAAAAAGTTGTGTGGTGGCCCTCCTACTCTTTTGTTATATGAGAAAATAAATAAGCAAATTTTTTGACCGGTGTGAAGATAGCACCCATTTTCAGCACCCAAAAATGTGAAGTTAGCACCTGATCCAATTTTACAGAACCCAAAAATGTGAAGTTAGCACCCGATCCAATTTTACAGAACCCAAAAATGTGAAGTTAGCACCTATTTACAGCACCCCGAAAATGGAATAATTTTATATTTACACTTTAAAATAACGTAATCAAATCGTAGAATGAGTTTTTTGTTGAAATTTTCAGGAATGATAGATAAGGGTATTCTTCATCCTTACGAGCCGTCGAACACCCTCAAAAACAACCCCAAAGATGGTATTTGAAATACACGTTTTATTATACCTATAGCGCTCTTTTTTTTAAATTTCACTAACTCATAGATCGAGTTTCACGTTGAAATTTTTGGGAATGATAGACAAGGACACTCTCCATTCCCCAAAAAATACCGCAACCCCTTACGAGCCGTCTAACACTCTCAAAAACTACCCCAAAGATGGCATTTGAAATACACGTTTTATTATACCTATAGCGCTTTTTTTTTTAAATTTCACTAACTCATAGATCGAGTTTCACGTTAAAATGTTTAGGAAAGATAAATAAGGGTACTCTTCATCCCCCAAAAAATACCCCAACCACTTACGAGCCGTCTAACACTCTCAAAAACAACCCCAAAGATGGCATTTGAAATACACATTTTATTATACCTATAGCGCTTTTTTTTTAAATTTCACTAACTCATAGATCGAGTTTCACGTTGAAATTTTTGGGAATGATAGACAAGGACACTCTCCATTCCTCAAAAAATACCGCAACCCCTTACGAGCCGTCTAACACCCTCAAAAACTACCCCAAAGATGGTATTTGAAATACACGTGTTATTATACCTATAGCGATTTTTTTTTAAATTTCACTAACTCATAGATCGAGTTTCACGTTAAAACTTTTAGGAAAGATAAATAAGGGTACTCTTCATCCCCCAAAAAATACCGCAACTCCTTACGAGCCGTCTAACACCCTCAAAAACTACCCCCAAAATGGTATTTGAAATACACGTTTTATTATACCTATAGCGCTTTTTTTTTAAAATTTCACTAACTCATAGATCGAGTTTCACGTTAAAATTTTTAGGAAAGATAAATAAGGGTACTCTTCATTCCCCAAAAAATGCCGCAACCCCTTACGAGCCGTCTAACACCCTCAAAAACTACCCCAAAGATGATATCTGAAATACACGTGTTATTATACCTATAACGATTTTTTTTTAAATTTCACTAACTCATAGATCGAGTTTCACGTCGAAATTTTTAGGAAAGATAAATAAGGGTACTCTTCATCCCCCAAAAAATACCGCAACCCCTTACGAGCCGTCTAACACCCTCAAAAACAACCCCAAAGATGATATCTGAAATACACGTGTTATTATACCTATAGCGCTTTTTTTTTAATTTCACTTACTCAAAGATCGAGTTTCACGTTAAAATTTTTAGGAAAGATAAATAAGGGTACTCTTCATCCCCCAAAAAATACCGCAACCCCTTACGAGCCGTCTAACACCCTCAAAAACAACCCCAAAGATGATATCTGAAATACACGTGTTATTATACCTATAGCGATTTTTTTTTAAATTTCACTAACTCATAGATCGAGTTTCACGTTAAAATTTTTAGGAAAGATGAATAAGGGTACTCTTCATCCTCCAAAAAATACCGCAACCCCTTACGAGCCGTCTAACACCCTCAAAAACAACCCCAAAGATGATATCTGAAATACACGTGTTATTATACCTATAGCGCTTTTTTTTTAATTTCACTTACACAAAGATCGAGTTTCACGTTAAAATTTTTAGGAAAGATAAATAAGGGTACTCTTCATCCCCCAAAAAATACCGCAACCCCTTACGAGCCGTCTAACACCCTCAAAAACAACCCCAAAGATGATATCTGAAATACACGTGTTATTATACCTATAGCGATTTTTTTTTAAATTTCACTAACTTATAGATCGATTTTCACGTTAAAATTTTTAGGAAAGATGAATAAGGGTACTCTTCATCCCCCAAAAAATACCGCAACCCCTTACGAGCCGTCTAACACCCTCAAAAACTACCCCCAAAATGGTATTTGAAATACACGTTTTATTATACCTATAGCGCTTTTTTTTTAAATTTCACTAACTCATAGATCGAGTTTCACGTTGAAATTTTTAGAAATGATAGAGAAGGGCACTCTTTATCCCCCAAAAAATACCGCAACCCCTTACGAGCCGTCTAACACCCTCAAAAACAATACCAAAGATGATATCTGAAATACACGGGTTATTATACCTATAGCGTTTTTTTTTTAATTTCACTAACTCATAGATCGAGTTTCACGTTAAAATTTTTAGGAAGGATAAATAAGGGTACTCTTCATCCCCCAAAAAATACCGCAACCCCTTACGAGCCGTCGAACACCCTCAAAAACAATCCCAAAGATGATATCTGAAATACACGGGTTATTATACCTATAGCGCTTTTTTTTTAAATTTCACTAACTCATAGATCGAGTTTCACGTTAAAATTTTTAGGAAGGATAAATAAGGGTACTCTTCATCCCCCAAAAAATAACGCAACCCCTTACGAGCCGTATAACACCCTCAAAAACAACCCCAAAGATGATATCTGAAATACACGTGTTATTATACCTATAGCGCTTTTTTTTTAAATTTCACTAACTCATAGATCGAGTTTCACGTTAAAATTTTTAGGAAAGATAAATAAGGGTACTCTTCATCCCCCAAAAAATACCGCAACCCCTTACGAGCCGTCTAACACCCTCAAAAACAACCCCAAAGATGATATCTGAAATACACGTGTTATTATACCTATAGCGATTTTTTTTTAAATTTCACTAACTTATAGATCGAGTTTCACGTTAAAATTTTTAGGAAAGATGAATAAGGGTACTCTTCATCCCCCAAAAAATACCGCAACGCCTTACGAGCCGTCTAACACCCTCAAAAACTACCCCCAAAATGGTATTTGAAATACACGTTTTATTATACCTATAGCGCTTTTTTTTTAAATTTCACTAACTCATAGATCGAGTTTCACGTTGAAATTTTTAGAAATGATAGAGAAGGGCACTCTTTATCCCCCAAAAAATACCGCAACCCCTTACGAGCCGTCTAACACCCTCAAAAACAATCCCAAAGATGATATCTGAAATACACGGGTTATTATACCTATAGCGTTTTTTTTTAATTTCACTAACTCATAGATCGAGTTTCACGTTAAAATTTTTAGGAAGGATAAATAAGGGTACTCTTCATCCCCCAAAAAACACCGCAACCCCTTACGAGCCGTCGAACACCCTCTAAAACAATCCCAAAGATGATATCTGAAATACACGTGTTATTATACATATAGAAATTTTTTTTTAAATTTCACTAACTCATAGATCGAGTTTCACGTTGAAATTTTTAGGAAGGATAAATAAGGTTACTCTTCATCCCCCAAAAAATACCGCAACCCCTTACGAGCCGTCGAACACCCTCAAAAACAATCCCAAAGATGATATCTGAAATACACGGGTTATTATACCTATAGCGCTTTTTTTTTAAATTTCACTAACTCATAGATCGAGTTTCACGTTAAAATTTTTAGGAAGGATAAATAAGGGTACTCTTCATCCCCCAAAAAATACCGCAACCCCTTACGAGCCGTCTAACACCCTCAAAAACTACCCCCAAAATGGTATTTGAAATACACGTTTTATTATACCTATAGCGCTTTTTTTTTAAATTTCACTAACTCATAGATCGAGTTTCACGTTAAAATTTTTAGGAAAGATAAATAAGGGTACTCTTCATCCCCCAAAAAATACCGCAACCCCTTACGAGCCGTCTAACACCCTCAAAAACTACCCCAAAGATGATATCTGAAATACACGTGTTATTATACCTATAACGATTTTTTCTTTAATTTCACTAACTCATAGATCGAGTTTCACGTCGAAATTTTTAGGAAAGATAAATAAGGGTACTCTTCATCCCCCAAAAAATACCGCAACCCCTTACAAGCCGTCTAACACCCTCAAAAACAACCCCAAAGATGATATCTGAAATACACGTGTTATTATACCTATAGCGCTTTTTTTTTTAAATTTCACTAACTCATAGATCGAGTTTCACGTTAAAATTTTTAGGAAAGATGAATAAGGGTACTCTTCATCCCCCAAAAAACACCGCAACCCCTTACGAGCCGTCGAACACCCTCTAAAACAATCCCAAAGATGATATTTGAAATACACGTGTTATTATACCTATAGCGATTTTTTTTTAAATTTCACTAACTCATAGATCGAGTTTCACGTTGAAATTTTTAGGAAGGATAAATAAGGGTACTCTTCATCCCCCACAAAATAACGCAACCCCTTACGAGCCGTCGAACACCCTCAAAAACAATCCCAAAGATGATATCTGAAATACACGTGTTATTATACCTATAGCGCTTTTTTTTCAAATTTCGCTAACTCATAGATCGAGTTTCACGTTAAAATTTATAGGAAAGATGAATAAGGGTACTCTTCATCCCCCAAAAAACACCGCAACCCCTTACGAGCCGTCGAACACCCTCTAAAACAATCCCAAAGATGATATCTGAAATACACGTGTTATTATACCTATAGCGATTTTTTTTTAAATTTCACTAACTCATAGATCGAGTTTTACGTTGAAATTTTTAGGAAGGATAAATAAGGGTACTCTTCATCCCCCAAAAAATACCGCAACCCCTTACGAGCCGTCGAACACCCTCAAAAACAACCCCAAAGATGATATCTGAAATACACGTGTTATTATACCTATAACGATTTTTTTTTAAATTTCACTAACTCATAGATCGAGTTTCACGTTAAAATTTTTAGGAAAGATGAATAAGGGTACTCTTCATCCCCCAAAAAATACCGCAACCCCTTACGAGCCGTCTAACACCCTCAAAAACTACCCCAAAGATGATATCTGAAATACACGTGTTATTATACCTATAGCGATTTTTTTTTAAATTTCACTAACTCATAGATCGAGTTTCACGTTGAAATTTTTAGGAAGGATAAATAAGGGTACTCTTCATCCCCCAAAAAATACCGCAACCCCTTACGAGCCGTCGAACACCCTCAAAAACAACCCCAAATATGATATCTGAAATACACGTGTTATTATACCTATAGCGCTTTTTTTTTAAATTTCACTAACTCATAGATCGAGTTTCACGTTAAAATTTTTAGGAAAGATGAATAAGGGTACTCTTCATCCCCCAAAAAATACCGCAACCCCTTACGAGCCGTCTAACACCCTCAAAAACTACCCCAAAGATGATATCTGAAATACACGTGTTATTATACCTATAACGATTTTTTTTTAAATTTCACTAACTCATAGATCGAGTTTCACGTCGAAATTTTTAGGAAAGATAAATAAGGGTACTCTTCATCCCCCAAAAAATACCGCAACCCCTTACGAGCCGTCTAACACCCTCAAAAACAACCCCAAAGATGATATCTGAAATACACGTGTTATTATACCTATAGCGCTTTTTTTTTAAATTTCACTAACTCATAGATCGAGTTTCACGTTAAAATTTTTAGAAAAGATAAATAAGGGTACTCTTCATCCCACAAAAAATACCGCAACCCCTTACGAGCCGTCTAACACCCTCAAAAACAACCCCAAATATGATATCTGAAATACACGTGTTATTATACCTATAGCGATTTTTTTTTAAATTTCACTAACTCATAGATCGAGTTTCACGTTAAAATTTTTAGGAAAGATGAATAAGGGTACTCTTCATCCCCCAAAAAATACCGCAACCCCTTACGAGCCGTCTAACACCCTCAAAAACTACCCCAAAGATGATATCTGAAATACACGTGTTATTATACCTATAGCGATTTTTTTTTAAATTTCACTAACTCATAGATCGAGTTTCACGTTGAAATTTTTAGGAAGGATAAATAAGGGTACTCTTCATCCCCCAAAAAATACCGCAACCCCTTACGAGCCGTCGAACACCCTCAAAAATAACCCCAAATATGATATCTGAAATACACGTGTTATTATACCTATAGCGCTTTTTTTTTAAATTTCACTAACTCATAGATCGAGTTTCACGTTAAAATTTTTAGGAAAGATGAATAAGGGTACTCTTCATCCCCCAAAAAATACCGCAACCCCTTACGAGCCGTCTAACACCCTCAAAAACTACCCCAAAGATGATATCTGAAATACACGTGTTATTATACCTATAACGATTTTTTTTTAAATTTCACTAACTCATAGATCGAGTTTCACGTCGAAATTTTTAGGAAAGATAAATAAGGGTACTCTTCATCCCCCAAAAAATACCGCAACCCCTTACGAGCCGTCTAACACCCTCAAAAACAACCCCAAAGATGATATCTGAAATACACGTGTTATTATACCTATAGCGCTTTTTTTTTAAATTTCACTAACTCATAGATCGAGTTTCACGTTAAAATTTTTAGGAAAGATAAATAAGGGTACTCTTCATCCCCCAAAAAATACCGCAACCCCTTACGAGCCGTCTAACACCCTCAAAAACAACCCCAAATATGATATCTGAAATACACGTGTTATTATACCTATAGCGATTTTTTTTTAAATTTCACTAACTCATAGATCGAGTTTCACGTTAAAATTTTTAGGAAAGATGAATAAGGGTACTCTTCATCCCCCAAAAAATACCGCAACCCCTTACGAGCCGTCTAACACCCTCAAAAACTACCCCCAAAATGGTATTTTAAATACACGTTTTATTATACCTATAGCGCTTTTTTTTAAAATTTCACTAACTCATAGATCGAGTTTCACGTTGAAATTTTTAGAAATGATAGAGAAGGGCACTCTTTATCCCCCAAAAAATACCGCAACCCCTTACGAGCCGTCTAACACCCTCAAAAACAATCCCAAAGATGATATCTGAAATACACGGGTTATTATACCTATAGCGCTTTTTTTTTTAATTTCACTAACTCATAGATCGAGTTTCACGTTAAAATTTTTAGGAAGGATAAATAAGGGTACTCTTCATCCCCCAAAAAATACCGCAACCCCTTACGAGCCGTCGAACACCCTCTAAAACAATCCCAAAGATGATATCTGAAATACACGTGTTATTATACCTATAGCGCTTTTTTTTAAAATTTCACTAACTCATAGATCGAGTTTCACGTTAAAATTTTTAGGAAGGATAAATAAGGGTACTCTTCATCCCCCAAAAAATACCGCAACCCCTTACGAGCCGTCGAACACCCTCTAAAACAATCCCAAAGATGATATCTGAAATACACGTGTTATTATACCTATAGCGATTTTTTTTTAAATTTCACTAACTCATAGATCGAGTTTCACGTTAAAATTTTTAGGAAAGATGAATAAGGGTACTCTTCATCCCCCAAAAAATACCGCAACCCCTTACGAGCCGTCTAACACCCTCAAAAACTACCCCAAAGATGATATCTGAAATACACGTGTTATTATACCTATAGCGATTTTTTTTTAAATTTCACTAACTCATAGATCGAGTTTCACGTTGAAATTTTTAGGAAGGATAAATAAGGGTACTCTTCATCCCCCAAAAAATACCGCAACCCCTTACGAGCCGTCGAACACCCTCAAAAATAACCCCAAATATGATATCTGAAATACACGTGTTATTATACCTATAGCGCTTTTTTTTTAAATTTCACTAACTCATAGATCGAGTTTCACGTTAAAATTTTTAGGAAAGATGAATAAGGGTACTCTTCATCCCCCAAAAAATACCGCAACCCCTTACGAGCCGTCTAACACCCTCAAAAACTACCCCAAAGATGATATCTGAAATACACGTGTTATTATACCTATAACGATTTTTTTTTAAATTTCACTAACTCATAGATCGAGTTTCACGTCGAAATTTTTAGGAAAGATAAATAAGGGTACTCTTCATCCCCCAAAAAATACCGCAACCCCTTACGAGCCGTCTAACACCCTCAAAAACAACCCCAAAGATGATATCTGAAATACACGTGTTATTATACCTATAGCGCTTTTTTTTTAAATTTCACTAACTCATAGATCGAGTTTCACGTTAAAATTTTTAGGAAAGATAAATAAGGGTACTCTTCATCCCCCAAAAAATACCGCAACCCCTTACGAGCCGTCTAACACCCTCAAAAACAACCCCAAATATGATATCTGAAATACACGTGTTATTATACCTATAGCGATTTTTTTTTAAATTTCACTAACTCATAGATCGAGTTTCACGTTAAAATTTTTAGGAAAGATGAATAAGGGTACTCTTCATCCCCCAAAAAATACCGCAACCCCTTACGAGCCGTCTAACACCCTCAAAAACTACCCCCAAAATGGTATTTTAAATACACGTTTTATTATACCTATAGCGCTTTTTTTTAAAATTTCACTAACTCATAGATCGAGTTTCACGTTGAAATTTTTAGAAATGATAGAGAAGGGCACTCTTTATCCCCCAAAAAATACCGCAACCCCTTACGAGCCGTCTAACACCCTCAAAAACAATCCCAAAGATGATATCTGAAATACACGGGTTATTATACCTATAGCGCTTTTTTTTTTAATTTCACTAACTCATAGATCGAGTTTCACGTTAAAATTTTTAGGAAGGATAAATAAGGGTACTCTTCATCCCCCAAAAAATACCGCAACCCCTTACGAGCCGTCGAACACCCTCTAAAACAATCCCAAAGATGATATCTGAAATACACGTGTTATTATACCTATAGCGCTTTTTTTTAAAATTTCACTAACTCATAGATCGAGTTTCACGTTAAAATTTTTAGGAAGGATAAATAAGGGTACTCTTCATCCCCCAAAAAATACCGCAACCCCTTACGAGCCGTCGAACACCCTCTAAAACAATCCCAAAGATGATATCTGAAATACACGTGTTATTATACCTATAGCGATTTTTTTTTAAATTTCACTAACTCATAGATCGAGTTTCACGTTGAAATTTTTAGGAAGAATAAATAAGGGTACTCTTCATCCCCCAAAAATACCGCAACCCCTTACGAGCCGTCGAACACCCTCTAAAATAATCCTAAAAATGATATCTGAAATACACGTGTTATTATACCTATAGCGATTTTTTTTTAAGTTTCACTAACTCATAGATCGAGTTTCACGTTGAAATTTTTAGGAAAGATAAATAAGAGTACTCTTCATCCCCCAAGAGATACTGTAACCCCTTACGAGCCGTCGAACACCCTCTAAAACAATCCCAAAAATGATATCTGAAATACACGTGTTATTATACCTATAGCGCTTTTTTTTTAAATTTCACTAACTCATAGATCGAGTTTCACGTTAAAATTTTTAGGAAAGATAAATAGGGGCACTCTTCATCCCCCAAAAAATACCGCAACCCCTTACGAGCCGTCGAACACCCTCTAAAACAATCCCAAAGATGATATCTGAAATACACGTGTTATTATACCTATAGCGCTTTTTTTTTAAATTTCACTAACTCATAGATCGAGTTTCACGTTAAAATTTTTAGGAAAGATAAATAAGGGTACTCTTCATCCCCCAAAAAATACCGCAACTCCTTACGAGCCGTCGAACACCATCAAAAACAATCCCAAAGATGATATCTGAAATACACGTGTTATTATACCTATAGCGATTTTTTTTTAAATTTCACTAACTCATAGATCGAGTTTCACGTTGAAATTTTTAGGAAGGATAAATAAGGGTACTCTTCATCCCCCAAAAAATACCGCAACCCCTTACGAGCCGTCGAACACCCTCAAAAACAATCCCAAAGATGATATCTGAAATACACGGGTTATTATACCTATAGCGCTTTTTTTTTAAATTTCACTAACTCATAGATCGAGTTTCACGTTGAAATTTTTAGAAATGATAGAGAAGGGCACTCTTTATCCCCCAAAAAATACCGCAACCCCTTACGAGCCGTCTAACACCCTCAAAAACAATCCCAAAGATGATATCTGAAATACACGGGTTATTATACCTATAGCGCTTTTTTTTTTAATTTCACTAACTCATAGATCGAGTTTCACGTTAAAATTTTTAGGAAGGATAAATAAGAGTACTCTTCATCCCCCAAAAAATACCGCAACCCCTTACGAGCCGTCGAACACCCTCTAAAACAATCCCAAAGATGATATCTGAAATACACGTGTTATTATACCTATAGCGCTTTTTTTTTAAATTTCACTAACTCATAGATCGAGTTTCACGTTGAAATTTTTGGGAATGATAGACAAGGACACTCTCCATTCCTCAAAAAATACCGCAACTCCTTACGAGCCGTCGAACACCATCAAAAACAATCCCAAAGATGATATCTGAAATACACGTGTTATTATACCTATAGCGATTTTTTTTTAAATTTCACTAACTCATAGATCGAGTTTCACGTTGAAATTTTTAGGAAGGATAAATAAGGGTACTCTTCATCCCCCAAAAAATACCGCAACCCCTTACGAGCCGTCGAACACCCTCAAAAACAATCCCAAAGATGATATCTGAAATACACGGGTTATTATACCTATAGCGCTTTTTTTTTAAATTTCACTAACTCATAGATCGAGTTTCACGTTGAAATTTTTAGAAATGATAGAGAAGGGCACTCTTTATCCCCCAAAAAATACCGCAACCCCTTACGAGCCGTCTAACACCCTCAAAAACAATCCCAAAAATGATATCTGAAATACACATTTTATTATACCTATAGCGCTTTTTTTTTAAATTTCACTAACTCATAGATCGAGTTTCACGTTAAAATTTTTAGGAAAGATAAATAAGGGTACTCTTCATCCCCCAAAAAATACCGCAACTCCTTACGAGCCGTCGAACACCATCAAAAACAATCCCAAAGATGATATCTGAAATACACGTGTTATTATACCTATAGCGCTTTTTTTTTAAATTTCACTAACTCATAGATCGAGTTTCACGTTAAAATTTTTAGGAAAGATAAATAAGGGTACTCTTCATCCCCAAAAAAATACCGCAACTCCTTACGAGCCGTCGAACACCCTCTAAAACAATCCCAAAGATGATATCTGAAATACACGTGTTATTATACCTATAGCGCTTTTTTTTTAAATTTCACTAACTCCTAGATCGAGTTTCACGTTAAAATTTTTAGGAAAGATAAATAAGGGTACTCTTCATCCCCCAAAAAATACCGCAACTCCTTACGAGCCGTCGAACACCATCAAAAACAATCCCAAAGATGATATCTGAAATACACGTGTTATTATACCTATAGCGATTTTTTTTTAAATTTCACTAACTCATAGATCGAGTTTCACGTTGAAATTTTTAGGAAGGATAAATAAGGGTACTCTTCATCCCCCAAAAAATACCGCAACTCCTTACGAGCCGTCGAACACCATCAAAAACAATCCCAAAGGTGATATCTGAAATACACGTGTTATTATACCTATAGCGATTTTTTTTTAAATTTCACTAACTCATAGATCGAGTTTCACGTTGAAATTTTTGGGCATGATAGACAAGGGTACTTTTCATCCCCCAAAAAATCCGCAACCCCTTACGAGCCGTCTAACACCAACAAAAAAAAATATAAAAGTTTAAAAGAAAATGTCAAACCTATTTAAGTGTCAAATATAATAGTATAGTTATTTCGCACTGATTATCTTCGTCGAGCCGTCTGAAGTTATAAAATAATATTTGACAGATGATTTTGGCAACGCTTCTGTCAAATTTAAATGTCCTGAGAGTGCCTGTGCCTGTAGAAAGTTTTAAGCGTTTTTTAACAACTTTAGAAATAAAGGCACCAGAAATGAAAATTCGGTTTTTTGGGAACTACTTGGATTTTTCAAATTTTCTTTTTAAACTGGCTAGATATGAATTTATTAACAATTAACGCAGACAAAACAATATTTATATAGTTTTCAAGTTATACTACGGGATTACCCACTTACACCCAAATCGAAATTCCTATAGCATGCAGAGATACAACCATAATAATTTCAGTGGCGGATCCAGAAATTTCACCAGGGGGGGGGGCGCAAGCAATAAAACTTATGTAGGCCGCGTCGAGCGACTACGAACATAGGGCAAAAAAGTCCTTGTTTATGGTCACCATTGTTTTTGGGGATTTGATTAGATTGGTATGTTGGTTAGTGACCCTCGCCACTAACCAAACAGTTTCGACCTACATATCTTCATACTTGCTTGAGCTTTGGTGACTAACAGATACTATCTGATACAACTAATTTATTTTGGCAATTTAAAGTTATTTGTTATACAAATCCTTAACTATAAATATTTTATTATATTTTATTATATTTTAGTTATATAATGAAATTAAGTTTTCTTTTTTGCTTTGTAAACCTATCGATAGATTCTAAACCCAGGTTCATTGAATGATATACTTATATACAAAAGCGCCAAGCCATTGAGTTTCTCTTCTCCTATACCGTGGATCGAAGATAAGTTTTCACAAGTCTTAAAGTGGAAAAAGTTCTTTCGGCGGTAGCAACCGAAACAGGAAGAGAAGAACTAATTTTGATAGCTGAGATCTGAGAAACTAGCACTAGTTATACAACATATTCAAAATTAGTTGATATCGACCGAGATATGTTTTATAGGAATGTCCAGTTCGCGCGCCCCCCGAGCCCCCCACGCCCTTCCCGGATCCGCCACTGATAATTTATAACACAAATAATACTAGGAAATAAAAGCCACACCACCCCGTAAACGTAACGTAGCTTTGAAATCTAGCGCTCTGATCAGGCGACGTAACGTAACGATAAAAGTGTAATGGTGTACTATGGGTTGGTACAGTTTATTTTGAACCTGGGGCGAGGCTTACGATAACACAATTCATCCCCTCGAAGTAACACAAAAAAGGACACCATGAAAATAATATCCAATGTACCTTCCAATGTACCTTTAAGGATGTTAGACGGCTCGTAAGGGGTTGAGGTATTTTTGGGGGATGAAGAGTACCCTTGTCTATCATACTTAAAAAATTTCAACGTGAAACTCGATCTTTGAGTTAGTGAAATTTAAAAAATAACACTATAGGTATACTAACACGTGTATTTCAAATAATATTTCTGTTTTTTTTAAGGGTGTTAGACGGTTCGTAAGGAGTTGCGGTATTTTTTAGGGGATGAAGAGTACACTTGTCTATCATTCGTAAAAATTAGGTATAATAACACGTATATTTCAAATACCATTTTTTGGGGTTGTTTTTGAGGGTGTTAGACAGCTCGTAAAAGGATGCGGTATTTTTGGGAGTTAAAGAGTACCCTTTTCAATCATACGTAAAAATTTCAACGTGAAACTCGATCTATGAGTTAGTGAAATTTAAAAAAAAAGCGCTATAGGTATAATACACCAAATAACATCTTTGGGGTAGTTTTTGAAAGTGTTAGACGGCTCGTAAGGGGTTGCGGTATTTTTTGGGGGATGAAGAGTACCCTTATTTATCCTTCCTAAAAATTTTAACGTGAAACTCGATCTATGAGTTAGTGAAATTAAAAAAAAAAGCGCTATAGGTATAATAACACGTGTATTTCAGATATCATATTTGGGGTAGTTTTTGAGGGTGTTAGACGGCTCGTAAGGGGTTGCGGTATTTTTTGGGGGATGAAGAGTACCCTTATTTATCTTTCCTAAAAATTTTAACGTGAAACTCGATCTATGAGTTAGTGAAATTTAAAAAAAAGCGCTATAGGTATAATAAAACGTGTATTTCAAATACCATTTTGGGGGTAGTTTTTGAGGGTGTTAGACGGCTCGTAAGGGGTTGCGGTATTTTTTGGGGGATGAAGAGTACCCTTAGTTATCCTTCCTAAAAATTTTAACGTGAAACTCGATCTATGAGTTAGTGAAATTTAAAAAAAAAGCGCTATAGGTATAATAAAACGTGTATTTCAAATACCATCTTTGGGGTTGTTTTTGAGGGTGTTAGACGGCTCGTAAGGGGTTGCGGTATTTTTTGGGGAATGAAGAGTACCCTTATTTATCTTTCCTAAAAATTTTAACGTGAAACTCGATCTATGAGTTAGTGAAATTTAAAAAAAAATCGCTATAGGTATAATAAAACGTGTATTTCAAATACCATCTTTTGAGGGTGTTAGACGGCTCGTAAGGGGTTGCGGTATTTTTTGGGGGATGAAGAGTACCCTTATTTATCCATCCTAAAAATTTTAACGTGAAACTCGATCTATGAGTTAGTGAAATTTAAAAAAAAAGCGCTATAGGTATAATAACACGTGTATTTCAGATATCATCTTTGGGGTTGTTTTTGAGGGTGTTAGACGGCTCGTAAGGGGTTGCGGTATTTTTTGGGGGATGAAGAGTACCCTTATTTATCTTTCCTAAAAATTTTAACGTGAAACTCGATCTATGAGTTAGTGAAATTTAAAAAAAAATCGCTATAGGTATAATAAAACGTGTATTTCAAATACCATCTTTGGGGTTGTTTTTGAGGGTGTTAGACGGCTCGTAAGGGGTTGCGGTATTTTTTGGGGAATGAAGAGTACCCTTATTTATCTTTCCTAAAAATTTTAACGTGAAACTCGATCTATGAGTTAGTGAAATTTAAAAAAAAATCGCTATAGGTATAATAAAACGTGTATTTCAAATACCATCTTTGGGGTTGTTTTTGAGGGTGTTAGACGGCTCGTAAGGGGTTGCGGTATTTTTTGGGGGATGAAGAGTACCCTTATTTTTCCTTCCTAAAAATTTCGACGTGAAACTCGATCTATGAGTTAGTGAAATTTAAAAAAAAATCGCTATAGGTATAATAACACGTGTATTTCAGATATCATTTTTGGGGTAGTTTTTGAGGGTGTTAGACGGCTCGTAAGGGGTTGCGGTATTTTTTGGGGGATGAAAAGTACCCTTATTTATCTTTCCTAAAAATTTCGACGTGAAACTCGATCTACGAGTTAGTGAAATTTAAAAAAAAGCGCTATAGGTATAATAACACGTGTATTTCAAATATCATCTTTAGGGTTGTTTTTGAGGGTGTTAGACGGCTCGTAAGGGGTTGCGGTATTTTTTGGGGGATGAAGAGTACCCTTATTTATCTTTCCTAAAAATTTCGACGTGAAACTCGATCTATGAGTTAGTGAAATTTAAAAAAAAATCGCTATAGGTATAATAACACGTGTATTTCAGATATCATTTTTGGGGTAGTTTTTGAGGGTGTTAGACGGCTCGTAAGGGGTTGCGGTATTTTTTGGGGGATGAAGAGTACCCTTATTCATCTTTCCTAAAAATTTTAACGTGAAACTCGATCTATGAGTTAGTGAAATTAAAAAAAAAAGCGCTATAGGTATAATAAGCCGTGTATTTCAGATATCATCTTTGGGATTGTTTTTGAGGGTGTTAGACGGCTCGTAAGGGGTTGCGGTATTTTTTGTGGGATAAAGAGTGCCCTTCTCTATCATTTCTAAAAATTTCAACGTGAAACTCGATCTATGAGTTAGTGAAATTTAAAAAAAAAGCGCTATAGGTATAATAAAACGTGTATTTCAAATGCCATTTTTGGGGTAGTTTTTGAGGGTGTTAGACGGCTCGTAAGGGGTTGCGGTATTTTTTGTGGAATGGAGAGTGTCCTTGTCTATCATTCCCGAAAATTTCAACGTGAAACTCGATCTATGAGTTAGTGAAATTTAAAAAAAAGAGCGCTATAGGTATAATAAGCCGTGTATTTCAGATATCATCTTTGGGATTGTTTTTGAGGGTGTTAGACGGCTCGTAAGGGGTTGCGGTATTTTTTGGGGGATAAAGAGTGCCCTTCTCTATCATTTCTAAAAATTTCAACGTGAAACTCGATCTATGAGTTAGTGAAATTTGAAAAAATACGCTATAGGTATAATAAAACGGGTATTTCAAATACCATATTTGGGGTTGTTTTAGAGGGTGTTCGACGGCTTGTAAGGGGTTGCGGTATTTTTTGGGGGATATAGAGTACCCTTATTTATCCTTCCTAAAAATTTTTACGTGAAACTCGATCTATGAGTTAGGGAATTTTAAAAAAAAATCGCTATAGGTATAATAACACGTGTATTTCAGATATCATCTTTGGGGTTGTTTTAGAGTGTGTTCGACGGCTTGTAAGGGGTTGCGGTATTTTTTGGGGGATGAATAGTACCCTTATTCATCTTTCCTAAAAATTTTAACGTGAAACTCGATCTATGAGTTAGTGAAATTTAAAAAAAAATCGCTATAGGTATAATAACACGTGTATTTCAGATATCATCTTTGGGGTTGTTTTTGAGGGTGTTAGACGGCTCGTAAGGGGTTGTGGTATTTTTTGGGGGATGAAGAGTACCCTTATTCACCTTTCCTAAAAATTTTAACGTGAAACTCGATCTATGAGTTAGTGAAATTTAAAAAAAAAGCGCTATAGGTATAATAAAACGTTTATTTCAAATACCATCTTTGGGGTAGTTTTTAAGGGTGTTAGACGGCTCGTAAGGGGTTGAGGTATTTTTGGGGGATGAAGAGTACCCTTGTCTATCATACTTAAAAAATTTCAACGTGAAACTCGATCTTTGAGTTAGTGAAATTTAAAAAATAACACTATAGGTATACTAACACGTGTATTTCAAATAATATTTCTGTTTTTTTTAAGGGTGTTAGACGGTTCGTAAGGAGTTGCGGTATTTTTTAGGGGATGAAGAGTACACTTGTCTATCATTCGTAAAAATTAGGTATAATAACACGTATATTTCAAATACCATTTTTTGGGGTTGTTTTTGAGGGTGTTAGACAGCTCGTAAAAGGATGCGGTATTTTTGGGAGTTAAAGAGTACCCTTTTCAATCATACGTAAAAATTTCAACGTGAAACTCGATCTATGAGTTAGTGAAATTTAAAAAAAAAGCGCTATAGGTATAATACACCAAATAACATCTTTGGGGTAGTTTTTGAAAGTGTTAGACGGCTCGTAAGGGGTTGCGGTATTTTTTGGGGGATGAAGAGTACCCTTATTTATCCTTCCTAAAAATTTTAACGTGAAACTCGATCTATGAGTTAGTGAAATTAAAAAAAAAAGCGCTATAGGTATAATAACACGTGTATTTCAGATATCATATTTGGGGTAGTTTTTGAGGGTGTTAGACGGCTCGTAAGGGGTTGCGGTATTTTTTGGGGGATGAAGAGTACCCTTATTTATCTTTCCTAAAAATTTTAACGTGAAACTCGATCTATGAGTTAGTGAAATTTAAAAAAAAGCGCTATAGGTATAATAAAACGTGTATTTCAAATACCATTTTGGGGGTAGTTTTTGAGGGTGTTAGACGGCTCGTAAGGGGTTGCGGTATTTTTTGGGGGATGAAGAGTACCCTTAGTTATCCTTCCTAAAAATTTTAACGTGAAACTCGATCTATGAGTTAGTGAAATTTAAAAAAAAAGCGCTATAGGTATAATAAAACGTGTATTTCAAATACCATCTTTGGGGTTGTTTTTGAGGGTGTTAGACGGCTCGTAAGGGGTTGCGGTATTTTTTGGGGAATGAAGAGTACCCTTATTTATCTTTCCTAAAAATTTTAACGTGAAACTCGATCTATGAGTTAGTGAAATTTAAAAAAAAATCGCTATAGGTATAATAAAACGTGTATTTCAAATACCATCTTTTGAGGGTGTTAGACGGCTCGTAAGGGGTTGCGGTATTTTTTGGGGGATGAAGAGTACCCTTATTTATCCATCCTAAAAATTTTAACGTGAAACTCGATCTATGAGTTAGTGAAATTTAAAAAAAAAGCGCTATAGGTATAATAACACGTGTATTTCAGATATCATCTTTGGGGTTGTTTTTGAGGGTGTTAGACGGCTCGTAAGGGGTTGCGGTATTTTTTGGGGGATGAAGAGTACCCTTATTTATCTTTCCTAAAAATTTTAACGTGAAACTCGATCTATGAGTTAGTGAAATTTAAAAAAAATCGCTATAGGTATAATAAAACGTGTATTTCAAATACCATCTTTGGGGTTGTTTTTGAGGGTGTTAGACGGCTCGTAAGGGGTTGCGGTATTTTTTGGGGAATGAAGAGTACCCTTATTTATCTTTCCTAAAAATTTTAACGTGAAACTCGATCTATGAGTTAGTGAAATTTAAAAAAAAATCGCTATAGGTATAATAAAACGTGTATTTCAAATACCATCTTTGGGGTTGTTTTTGAGGGTGTTAGACGGCTCGTAAGGGGTTGCGGTATTTTTTGGGGGATGAAGAGTACCCTTATTTTTCCTTCCTAAAAATTTCGACGTGAAACTCGATCTATGAGTTAGTGAAATTTAAAAAAAAATCGCTATAGGTATAATAACACGTGTATTTCAGATATCATTTTTGGGGTAGTTTTTGAGGGTGTTAGACGGCTCGTAAGGGGTTGCGGTATTTTTTGGGGGATGAAAAGTACCCTTATTTATCTTTCCTAAAAATTTCGACGTGAAACTCGATCTACGAGTTAGTGAAATTTAAAAAAAAGCGCTATAGGTATAATAACACGTGTATTTCAAATATCATCTTTGGGGTTGTTTTTGAGGGTGTTAGACGGCTCGTAAGGGGTTGCGGTATTTTTTGGGGGATGAAGAGTACCCTTATTTATCTTTCCTAAAAATTTCGACGTGAAACTCGATCTATGAGTTAGTGAAATTTAAAAAAAAATCGCTATAGGGATAATAACACGTGTATTTCAGATATCATTTTTGGGGTAGTTTTTGAGGGTGTTAGACGGCTCGTAAGGGGTTGCGGTATTTTTTGGGGGATGAAGAGTACCCTTATTCATCTTTCCTAAAAATTTTAACGTGAAACTCGATCTATGAGTTAGTGAAATTAAAAAAAAAAGCGCTATAGGTATAATAAGCCGTGTATTTCAGATATCATCTTTGGGATTGTTTTTGAGGGTGTTAGACGGCTCGTAAGGGGTTGCGGTATTTTTTGTGGGATAAAGAGTGCCCTTCTCTATCATTTCTAAAAATTTCAACGTGAAACTCGATCTATGAGTTAGTGAAATTTAAAAAAAAAGCGCTATAGGTATAATAAAACGTGTATTTCAAATGCCATTTTTGGGGTAGTTTTTGAGGGTGTTAGACGGCTCGTAAGGGGTTGCGGTATTTTTTGTGGAATGGAGAGTGTCCTTGTCTATCATTCCCGAAAATTTCAACGTGAAACTCGATCTATGAGTTAGTGAAATTTAAAAAAAAGAGCGCTATAGGTATAATAAGCCGTGTATTTCAGATATCATCTTTGGGATTGTTTTTGAGGGTGTTAGACGGCTCGTAAGGGGTTGCGGTATTTTTTGGGGGATAAAGAGTGCCCTTCTCTATCATTTCTAAAAATTTCAACGTGAAACTCGATCTATGAGTTAGTGAAATTTGAAAAAATACGCTATAGGTATAATAAAACGGGTATTTCAAATACCATATTTGGGGTTGTTTTAGAGGGTGTTCGACGGCTTGTAAGGGGTTGCGGTATTTTTTGGGGGATATAGAGTACCCTTATTTATCCTTCCTAAAAATTTTAACGTGAAACTCGATCTATGAGTTAGGGAATTTTAAAAAAAAATCGCTATAGGTATAATAACACGTGTATTTCAGATATCATCTTTGGGGTTGTTTTAGAGTGTGTTCGACGGCTTGTAAGGGGTTGCGGTATTTTTTGGGGGATGAATAGTACCCTTATTCATCTTTCCTAAAAATTTTAACGTGAAACTCGATCTATGAGTTAGTGAAATTTAAAAAAAAATCGCTATAGGTATAATAACAAGTGTATTTCAGATATCATCTTTGGGGTTGTTTTTGAGGGTGTTAGACGGCTCGTAAGGGGTTGTGGTATTTTTTGGGGGATGAAGAGTACCCTTATTCACCTTTCCTAAAAATTTTAACGTGAAACTCGATCTATGAGTTAGTGAAATTTAAAAAAAAAGCGCTATAGGTATAATAAAACGTTTATTTCAAATACCATCTTTGGGGTAGTTTTTAAGGGTGTTAGACGGCTCGTAAGGGGTTGCGGTATTTTTTGGGGGATGAAGAGTACCCTTATTTATCTTTCCTAAAAATTTTAACGTGAAACTCGATCTATGAGTTAGTGAAATTTTAAAAAAAATCGCTATAGGTATAATAACACGTGTATTTCAGATATCATCTTTGGGATTGTTTTTGAGGGTGTTAGACGGCTCGTAAGGGGTTGCGGTATTTTTTGGGGGATAAAGAGTGCCCTTCTCTATCATTTCTAAAAATTTCAACGTGAAACTCGATCTATGAGTTAGTGAAATTTGAAAAAATACGCTATAGGTATAATAAAACGGGTATTTCAAATACCATATTTGGGGTTGTTTTAGAGGGTGTTCGACGGCTTGTAAGGGGTTGCGGTATTTTTTGGGGGATATAGAGTACCCTTATTTATCCTTCCTAAAAATTTTAACGTGAAACTCGATCTATGAGTTAGGGAATTTTAAAAAAAAATCGCTATAGGTATAATAACACGTGTATTTCAGATATCATCTTTGGGGTTGTTTTAGAGTGTGTTCGACGGCTTGTAAGGGGTTGCGGTATTTTTTGGGGGATGAATAGTACCCTTATTCATCTTTCCTAAAAATTTTAACGTGAAACTCGATCTATGAGTTAGTGAAATTTTAAAAAAAATCGCTATAGGTATAATAACACGTGTATTTCAGATATTATCTTTGGGGTTGTTTTAGAGTGTGTTCGACGGCTTGTTAGGGGTTGCGGTATTTTTTGGGGGATGAATAGTACCCTTATTCATCTTTCCTAAAAATTTTAACGTGAAACTCGATCTATGAGTTAGTGAAATTTAAAAAAAAAGCGCTATAGGTATAATAAAACGTTTATTTCAAATACCATCTTTGGGGTAGTTTTTGAGGGTGTTAGACGGCTCGTAAGGGGTTGCGGTATTTTTTGGGGGATGCAAAGTACCCTTATTTATCTTTCCTAAAAATTTCGACGTGAAACTCGATCTATGAGTTAGTGAAATTTAAAAAAAAGCGCTATAGGTATAATAACACGTGTATTTCAGATATCATCTTTGGGGTAGTTTTTGAGGGTGTTAGACGGCTCGTAAGGGGTTGCGGTATTTTTTGGGGAATGGAGAGTGTCCTTGTCTATCATTCCCAAAAATTTCAACGTGAAACTCGATCTATGAGTTAGTGAAATTTAAAAAAAAAGCGCTATAGGTATAATAAAACGTGTATTTCAAATGCCATCTTTGGGGTTGTTTTTGAGGGTGTTAGACAGCTCGTAAGGGGTTGGGGTATTTTTTGGGGTATGGAGAGTACCCTTTTTTATCTTTCCTAAACATTTTAACGTGAAACTCGATCTATGAGTTAGTGAAATTTAAAAAAAAAGCGCTATAGGTATAATAAAACGTGTATTTCAAATGCCATCTTTGGGGTAGTTTTTGAGGGTGTTAGACGGCTCGTAAGGGGTTGCGGTATTTTTTGGGGAATGGAGAGTGTCCTTGTCTATCATTCCCAAAAATTTCAACGTGAAACTCGATCTATGAGTTAGTGAAATTTAAAAAAAAGAGCGCTATAGGTATAATAAAACGTGTATTTCAAATACCATCTTTGGGGTTGTTTTTGAGGGTGTTCGACGGCTCGTAAGGATGAAGAATACCCTTATCTATCATTCCTGAAAATTTCAACAAAAAACTCATTCTACGATTTGATTACGTTATTTTAAAGTGTAAATATAAAATTATTCCATTTTCGGGGTGCTGTAAATAGGTGCTAACTTCACATTTTTGGGTTCTGTAAAATTGGATCGGGTGCTAACTTCACATTTTTGGGTTCTGTAAAATTGGATCAGGTGCTAACTTCACATTTTTGGGTGCTGAAAATGGGTGCTATCTTCACACCGGTAATTTTTTGACGCAAAAGATTTATTACCAATTCTACGAATTTTTTTCATTAATGACATCCATTGACATCCATTAAAAATCAATTAAGAAAAAAAAAATCCTATACATAACAGATATAATGTTAAGTAATCTTGTATTTTTACACATTATGCAAAAAACGAGCTTACCTTATGTGGAATTATCACAATAAAATAAATCGGCAACCCCCCCCCTCTCCGCGAAGGTACTGGATGCGTTACTAAATTATTTGACTCATTTGTTTTTTAGTATTGAAAGGTCAATATTTCAATAACTAGAGTTCAGTAAGGCATGAAACATGAGAAAGTTGGGTCTAAAATCAGGTTAAAACGCAATAGTGTGACATTTAAAAAATTATATATTTCTCATCTGGCATAATTGCGAAACTGAAAATTATTTTTTGTTAAAAACCAAAATACTGTGCTTTTACGTAAAAGCATTAAATTTGGTAGAACTTAATTGTTTTACCAAAAAAATATATAAAGTTTAACCCCGTGCGTCCTGGCAAAACGGTGTAGCATAAACGAACAATTTAACCCCGAATTTAACATGGTCTTTTGATAGTTAATATCATGTACATATTGTGGTTTTCTAGGTTTTATAGAAACTATAGAGGGGGCAATAACTGACCCAAAATTTGTACATATATTGCCAGTAATGCTATGTAAATCTGGGCGTAATGCCAAGAAATTTTTACATGTATTGCCGTAATGCCATGTTAATTTATATGGGTAATGCCATGAGCGTTTACCCCCTCGGAAACTATCATTTTTTCGACAAAAATGAATGCATCGTAAAAGAAAACAGGCCATTACGAAAAAAAACAAACAGAAAAAAATTTTATCTATGTTTTTTGTCAAAGACATATTATAAACGGTAGAAGATATGAAAAGATTTAAATTAGGAAAAAGTTGCGCAATTTCATGCTTTGCTCAAAACTAAAAAAAAAGTTTACAAATTCCGGGTAGTTCCGGAGATAGCCGGAAAAAACCGAATTCTTCATTTTTAGTTTTTATTTTTTTGCGCCCTTATTCTTTAAGCTGTCAAAAAACGCTTAAAACTTTCTATAGATAGATCTTAAAAAAGTGCCTCTAGAAAGTTTTAAGCGTTTTTTGACAGCTTTAAGAATAAGGACGAAGAAAAATAAAAACTAAAAATAAAGAATTCCTTTTTTTTCTCCGAAACTACCCGAAATTTGTAAGCTTTTTTTTTTGGTTTTGAGCAAAGCGTCAAATTGCGCAACTTTGCCCTAATTTAAACCTTTTCGTATCTCCTACCGTTTAGAAGATCCCCATGGTGAGCATCGAATTTGGAACACCGTGTATACGTGTCAAAAATATCAATAGCCGACCAATAAAATAATTCCAAGTTGGTCGATTTAAAAAATGGAATGACCCTACCTTGAGGTGATAAATTTGGGAGATAAGGCCTCCGCAGTGTTCTGTGATCTATCCAAGGCATTTGACTGTAAAAAATCTGGACGTTTTTGGTGTCAGGGATATAGCCTTAGATTGGTTCCGATCCTACTTATCAGAGACGACTCAATATGTTGATTTTAATGAAGAAAAATCTTCTGCAGAACCCATTAACGCCGGTGTCCCTCAAGGATCAATTCTTGGACCTCTTGTTTTGATTTTCATAAATGATATTTGCCTATAAAAGGAAAGATTACAGCATTTGCCGATGACTATACAGTACTGTGGCATGACATTGACCCCAAAAAACTGGCTGAAATAATACAGAATGACATTTCACTTCTAAAGGAATGGTGCGATTCGAATAAACTTTCGTTTAATATCTCAAAAACTAACATTTTAAACTTTAAGTGCAAAATAAACAATATTCAATTAGAATATACAACTATCCTAAACCCAGAAAGCAATAAATTTCTGGGCTTAACAATAGATCAAAATCTAAAATTTGATGAACATATTAAAATTTTAAACAGATTTCTTCTAGCTGTTACGCTTTAAGAGTCATTTCTGATAATTTAGACTTTGATATAGCCAATCCCATTTATCATACGTGATTTGTTTATATAATTAAAATTTTATTTGTTATTTAATTAATTAGAATAATATAATGTAGTTTTACCCCAGACCATATTAGATTAAGAAAGGCTTTGTCAATGTATTCTTATAGTATGCAGACAATAAAGCTACTTTTGATTTGATGGAATTTTAATCAGACTTAATTAGGTTTAATAGAAAACCAGCAGCAAAATGCACGTACCTTTTTTTTGACAAATACCAAAAGAATGAGACAAAAATGTCTCTTATTACCACTGCTTCTTATTCCCCACCTTCTCTAGTGAAAGTTATTGTTATTATAATAAATATTGCACACATTATATTTAATACAAAGGGCACACCATGAGTTTTGTCATGCTTTTTAATATTAACCTTTCTATTGGTGCTCGATTTTGGTGGACTTTTTTAATGCACCAATCAGTTGTGTGCGTAATTGTGTTGTGCTGCCAAAAAAACCTCGTAAAAGGTCATAGCAAATAACAGTTAAAACATCATAAGTTTTTATAATCTATGCTCATATAAACTTATGATATTTTATAATTTTTGACTAGTGAAAGTATAACACAAATCCCGCATAGGAGTTCATCATATTTTCTCAGCCAGTTGGCTTATAAAAGTTTACAATATTGTATGATTTTTAATATGACAATTCCTCATAAAGGTTTATAAGAATTCGAAGATAAAAAATTTCAGCTCAACTTTAGCAGTTGTAGCAGTAGTAATAGTAGTAGAAGTAATGTAAGAGATTAATATACAGTCAAACTGAACTATAACCTAACCTAAACTATAAACTACGACAACCTTACCCACTATAATCCAATAACACTCCTTGTGCTTGAACAATATCTACATATCTAATAGAAAATGGTTCTCGTATAAGTACTTATTTATCGCCAGGAGCTGTGGGAGAGATGTTACTTTGATAAATTTCTATGAGATTTTATAAGCCAAAAACTATTTTTTAACAAGCTTTTATTTAATTTGCAAAGTATCTATCTATGTAACGAACAAGATATGTTTGTTCGGATGGAATCTTGCAACTTAATTTTGATCAACTTCCCAACATCCGATCGGCTTCAAATTTGGCATGCTTATATAGTTGCGGTGACAACACAAGAATATAGTGTGATGAAATTGACAGCTCCCCCCTACTCGAAGGGGGTGGATGGGGGCACAGTTAAAGAACACAAGAATATAGTGTGATGAAATTGACAGCTTCCCCTACTCGAAGGGGGTGGAGGGGGGGTACAGTTGAAGTACGCCCGATTTCGTTGAAATTAGATGTGTCGGGGCACTTGGGGATGGAGATTTTTAATCAGATTTTGAAAATTCAATATGGCGGATTCAAGATGGACGATTTTTGGTCATCTTTTGCTAACAAATTTTAAACTATACACATCCGATTAATTTCAAATTTGGCATGCATTTATAGTTCCGGTGACAATACAATAATATGTCATTATTAGGCACCCCTTCTCCCTACAAGGGGTGCGGAGGGGGGAAACCCCTAAGTTTGTCCGATTTCAACCAAAATTGGGGATAAGGATTACGAATTTTTGATCAGATTTTGAAAATTCAATATGGCGGATTCAAGGACGATTTTCGGTCATGTTTTGCTAACCATTTTTAACTGACTTATTTACATCCGAATGTGTTCAAATTTTGTATGCGTTTATAGTTCCGGTGAAAATACAATAATATGGTATTCTCAAGATTTAGTTTGTTCAATTTCAATCAAAATTGGCATACAGGGGTTTTTAAGGAGGGAAATTATGAATTTTTGATCAGATGGGATTGTGAGTCAAAAAATATTTTTTTGTAGAAGTAAGTAGGTATACTAAGTATAGCTTTTTTTAAATTAGTTTTGAGGTGGTCGAAAAAATCAGGTGTGCTTTTTATGAGATTTAATGAGGTTTTTTTGGCATGGTGGACATATAAAAATCTATAAAATGTTGTGAGTTTATCTGACTATAAAATCTATTCAAAGACTTATAAAAAAAATTGTTTTTACCAACTCCTAAATAATTTCAAATGTTCATAGAAATCTGTCAAATTCTATGAGTTGGTCTGACCATAAAATATCCCAAAATCTCATGAAAAAACGTTTTTTTACAAACTCTTAAAACAATACAAAAACAAGGGTGTAATCAAATTTTTTAAACATTTATAAGCCTGATCGATTATAGGATCAGATCAAAAACACACATATGAAATCACATGAATTCTTACCAAAATCAAAGACATACCTCACAAATTCTGACAAACTTTTATAATCCTAAAATTTTGCCTCACAAAAGCTCATAGACCTTATAAAAGCTGATAAAATTCAGGTGTGTTTTTTTATGCGGTTTTATGCCGTTTTTTGGCAGGGTATCCTTGCAAAAGGTTTTGTATTGTTTAATAAACCAAATTTAATGCGCCTTGGAAGCTGCAGGGCTCTTATGCTACTGAAAACTTTGTAAGAAAATATTCAAAATTGATGGATGTGGAACTGGGCAAGTTAAATCCCACGCAGCTTCAGAAAAACATATAAAAACTGGAAAAAAACCTCTACCGTTTAAATTTTTATGATAGATTTATTTTTTCTATTTGTATTAATAAACGTTTTAGTTTTAATGATAAATGAACAAATCAAAAAATAAGGTGGATTTATTTATTATTTCACAAAATTACAGGTACCTGCTTGGAATTCAATTTTTAAAATATATTTACAACATTTTTCCTACGAGCGTGAGGAAAATTTAAAAAAATTGCGTGTGTGAAAAGGCTGTTTCCGCACAGCGCGTCATATAATTGTCATTAAATTTTTCAAAAATTACTGCTTATTTTGATTCTTAAAACTAATTATAACTTACAATTTTAGCCTGTTAAGCTTAGAAGTCCTTCCAACAAAGATAAAAGGCGTAGACTCATTTGTAGAGCGGTTGATCCAAGAGACATTTTTTGAAGCTTTCCAAGAATATTTTTATATGCAACATAAAGAGACTGAAGGTATAGTCAATCTTGGTTACGAAATGACAGAAGAAGATGACATACTTGTAACCTTAAGGAGAAAACCCAAACCAAATAATAGAGAAAAAGTTATCTTATCAAATAAAAATGGTGTAGATGAGTCCCTCAGGAGGAATATTTGTACTCATAATAAAAAACCTCTGGTAAGTTTTTTTAGACGATTTTAACAATATTTTTTTGTTGAAAATAATTATATCATATTACTTAGCCTCCTGCCTACTAATTGAAATAAAAAAATCAACCAAAAAATGACAAAAATTTTACGCGACCATTTCCGATTTTGATGATTTTTTAGTATACTTGTTTTCCCCGCCAAGAAACTCAAAAATCAAAAATTTCAGATTTTTTTGCCCAGTATTTTTTTTTAATGTCTAAAAACTGGCTATATCTCGAGAATCGCTTACACTGGGAAGGTAGGAAATTCTTCATTTCAAAGCCATTTTATAGACTTTTTTTTTTAATTTTGAAAAACATAATTTAGAAAAATTTTAAAAAGGCCAGTTTTGTTTTTTTTTTAATGTATAACTTTGATCAAAGTGTTGTTTACTTACTCCCAAAATTTTGTTATGGACAAATGATGGGTTCAGTGTCAAAAGAAGATTAAACATTTCATTACATACAAATCTCCTGTGATTGGTGTTTCACGCGGGTGGTTCAGCCCTTTTTTCCATAATTATAAGGATAAATAACTGAAAGTTTTGAACAACATATTATGTCAAATTTTACGTTTTCTGCGAGGTCACGTGACTTTCGATCGCTTCCGGTTTCACCGGAAATAGCTTACTTTCGATTTTTAAATGAAACAACCTGTATGTACAATTTTTGACAGCTTAAAAGATTGACTCCACAGTGATATTAATTAAGCTATTCCAGTGGTAAACCACTCTATTGATAAGAAAGTTTTTTTTTTCAGTAGTTTGTGTTGCATTTTTCTGTTGATAGTTTTGGGTCGTAGATCTCCCTTATTTTTTCTATCTTTTAATGTTGTTGTTGCTTTGGTCGTATCAACGATTTATGGAGTTTTATGATCATTTCGTTTGAAAAGTTTTTAATGGATTTTTGTAATAGGTAGATCATTGAGTTAGGTTTTTTCGTCATTTGTGTGATTTGTTTTTTCCATTTAAAATCTTAAGTGGTTGTGATTCCTTAATCTTTTTGTAGTAGTAGCAGTAGTAGAAAGGGACGGCCCGTGGGCCTGGCAATTAGGCAATCTCTTTGTTTAGTTACTCATGTTATTTGTGTGTGATCAAAAAAGTAATTAAGTTTTGGGTTATTTTGACGAATATGTAAAATTGATGTCATTTAAGAGCATTTTCAACTGCTGGGTCATTCTTTTGATGCTGTTGATGTCCGTTTAGAGAGGAATATGATCTTTTAGTGTATTTGCAAAAGTATTTCCATCATCAGCAAATGACGGTTTAAAGTTCCTGATAAAGATCGCTGAGGTACGTAATAAATAGCAGTGACCCTTGAGGGACGCCCTGTTTACTTTCTGTTCTTGTGATAGTGTGGTACCGACTCGTACCTAAAAAGTTCGCTCTGACGAAACCTTTCTCCAATCAGCGCTAGAAGCTGCCCTCTGTAGGTAAGCTCCTTGTTGTTACCTCTTTGTAAATTGGTGTAACTACTACTTTTCTGTTCTGTGTTCTAATAATGTTGTTGAACAAGTCTACTAGTGGTCTTTTTAGTATTTGTACACAGTTTTTGAGAAAAATTGGTAGGATTTCATCCAGTCCTGGACTAGAGTTTGGTTTTAGCGATTTGATTGCATTTTTTAGTTTTTCCGCTGTAAAAGAAATATCGTTAAGTTGTATGTTGAAGTAGCTTTCTATCGGTAAAGTTGGCATAGCAGTGTTTGGGTCCAGTCTGTTTGGCAAAGCATTGTTGCTTGTTTTGTCAAATCTAGGTGGCCATCTTGTTTTTGTTTTAGTAATAAAAAGTTATTATTCTACGCTTACACTCTAGGATGTTTTACCATGTAGTTCATCGTATTATGAACCGAACCTGCAAAATATGTTTAAAGAATAAACGCGCTGTGGGCCAGCCCTGCATCCGCCACGTAGGTTATCTTCATTACCGGTAGAACGCCGTTCTTTGCTTTGATTAAAATTTGAGCAGTTTTTACGTGTGTTTTGGTGATTAAAAATTCCAAAAAGGCGCAGTCAGTAGTAGAAGCAGTAAGGTGGTAAAGAGAAAATGGAAAATAGAAATATAAACTCTTAGTAGTATTCATAAATGGTTTATTAAACTCATTTATGAAAAAAAAATAATGTATCCAACTGACCAACTCTTTTGGGAAACTAAACTTCTGGACATCCGTCAATTGTATTGTTTGGAGATTCTTAAGTACATTCATAAAGAGAAAATTAAGCTACAAAAAAAAACCAAAACAGCATGATAGGGTCATTTCAAATCAAATCAACCAGAGGTTTGGCAGACCATCTCCTCGATTTCGATAATTTTTGGTACATTTATTCTACTCATAAAGGGAATGAAAAATCCCAAATTAAAATTTTTTGACCATTACTTTAATTTTTGAAAATCAAAAGAAATGAAAATATCTCGATGACTACTTAAACTAGGACAATGGGTTATAGCAGCTCGTTTTAAAGGTATTTTAAATACCTTTCAAATGATGTATCACATGATGTACTTTAAAAAAAAAATTGAAATTAAAAAAACTTCTTTTTTAATGTTTGACAAACAGCATTTTTTATTTTTTTTTTCAAAAAAAATATATTTTGTTTCTGGATATTTTGCCAAACTATTTACAAAATTTCAAGATGGAGATCAAGTCTCATCAAGGGTTCATCAAAAAAATTTTTTGAAAACTATTAAAAAAAATAGATTATGTGATACTTTATCAAAATGGGCTTTAAAATACCTATAAAACAAGGTATTACTCGCTTTTGTACGTTATACAGTTCTCAAGATATTACTCTTTTTGTGTACCTGCATATTTGGTTAAAATTGACTGTCTTTACAGGCATTTATCAAAATATGAATATCTTGAGAACTATACATACTACAAAAGCAAGTGATAGCTTGTTTTAAAGGTGTTTTAAAGGTCATTTTAATGAAGTATCACATGACCTCATTTTAAAAAAAAATAAATAAAATTTTTTAAAATAATTTTTTGCGATTAACCTATCAAGTCTCCATCTTAAAATTTTGTAAATACTTTGACGAAATACCCAGAAACAAAATATATTTTTATAAAAAAGAATAAAAAATGCTGATTTTCAAAAATTAAAATAATTTTTTTTTTTAGTTATTAGTAGTAGTTAAGTTAGTAGTTTTTGTGATGTTCATGAATTAATTTAAAAAAAAGTAATGGTCAAAAACCCTTTATGGTTAGAATAAATGTACCAAAAATTATCGAAATCTGGGAGATGGTCTGCCAAAACTCCCTTTTCTTTTGGTTGATTTCATATGAAATGACCCGATATTATAAATAATATGAACTATATAACAACAATTTTCTTAAAAACGGGCAACCCAGAGGTTTACTTAATGTTTTGCTCCTAGATTGTTTAATTTATTACCAGAAGACGTAAGAACTTTACAAAAATACCATGAATTTAAATAAAAAGCACGTCTTTGGATAATAAAGGAAAGAGGCAAATGTAGCAATTTATTATATCTAAAATATATACGGTAAAAATTGGAAATACATTTGTAATAATAAAACGTGTTCTATTCTTTGACTTTTAATTTTGTAATTTTAGATTAATTTTTAATGCTTTTAGAGGTCAACGAGTATGTCTCATATATTAATGATCTTTGTACCAACGTTTTTATTTAATTCTAATTTATTTATTTTGTATATTCTTTTACTAGTTTTATACTATTTTATAAGAAAAAGAGTACGCGGGATTTACATGAATTACCCTATTTAAAACGTACGAGGCAGTCATATCACTTACCAATATTTACCCAGTTTTATACTATTTTATAACAAAAATAGTATGTATGTGACATATAGAATATGTCTTACCAAAATTTTTTAATGTCCTACTACAAATATACAAATTGCTCTTTATGGATGGATTGCTTTATTTGGTTTTTACAACAAGGCAAGGTTAAGCGTTTCCCTGACACTGCAGCTAGTACTTATTGTACCCCTTGTTGTATACCTAACTTTTCTACCTAAATAGGCTAGGTGCTCTTGGTAAAGTCCGATTATTAAGTAAATGGGCCACGACAAGCGCGGACGATGCGCGACGTTCGCTTGTTGTTGTTGTTGTACGTATCGTCACTGCCATTTAAAAGAAATGAATAAGTTGAAGAATTTTAAAATGATAAAAAAATACTATTTTGAATTTGGTTAGTTGATGTGTTGTTGTTGAGTTCACAAATAATTTATTTACATACTATAGATTTCTATACTAAATTCATATTGAGTTCTTAAATAAAATGATAATATTATGAATAATAACTTGTTTAATTTTTGACCTTTCCTCCTTTTTGCAAAAAAATAATTGTGATTATTTAAGAGGATACCGTACAGGTGTAAAACGCGGAACAAAACTGAGCTGTTCCTATCAACTTAACCAAAAAAATGCTTTAAATAAATTTTGTGGAAAATTATTTAACATTTATTGGAGAGTCATTAATTTTTAAATTTCGCTATTTCACATTTTTTATAAAAATCAGGGAGTTTACAATTAATTTTAATGAATTTAAAAGGTATTCTACTCGAAACATCTTTTGAGAAAATGTCTCATTTTTTTTCAAAATTGTTTCTAGTTTTCAGCCTCCTGCCTATCCTTTCCATGCATTTTCCGTTCGCCACCTGTGGACTACGACTTCATCTTAACAAAATGTTTTTTAAACAATGGAAACATAAATAAAATCAGATTAAAGCATGATCAACAGATAATATGATGATGATGATTAAACACAAAAAAAAAAACTAGTACCTACTGTAATATAAATATTTTTTGAGTAGCAATAGATTGAAAGTTAAAAAACGCCTTTTCTCAAATAAGTCGAAAATGGACATTAAATTCCCTACTTTTCCTTCCCGTGTACCCTTCATGTATTAATATTTAAATTTACTTTTTTTTGAATGGATGTTTTATAACCGCCGATGATAATTTAAATAAAACAATAACTGGAAAAACACAAGACAACAAGACACAAAGTGCAATAAACAGATTAGAGTGTCTACGCCTATGACTCCACACGGCAAACCAATCGCGAGCTAAGTGGGCGGGCTTCAGACGAAAATGGGTGTCTACGCACATTCCTTAGCTGGCCCGTTTACTTCTTAACCGGACTCTACGTTTGAATTGCTACAATAGGGCGAGTTTGTAAATTCACCGATGAGCTCACCGATGAAAACAATCAAGTTTGTAAATTCATCTGTGATTCTTGGTGACATTAATCGGGTTCTTAAATTACCCGATTGATTCCACCAATTCACCAATTGATGGCATCGATGCTCACCGACCCTGGGGGCCGGTGAGCCTTCCCGATGAATGTCGTTAACGTCATTTAATCAGCTGTTTTTTGTTGTTATTATTTTGTTTTGAAATTTTTTGATGTTTTTTTAATAAAAATTGCCGACTTGATACGAAGTCGCGTTAAAACTATTTGAAAGACAGTTTTCGAGGACTAATGCTGGGTTTATACAGCAAAATAAAATAATATAAATAAAATAATCTAATAATAAGAACACCCAATAAAAAACCATATTTGTGATCACATGATCGCCCAGCAAAAGGAGATTAATAGATCTTATTTGGGCTGGTATAAAATGGACATAAGTATAAGTTTTATCCTCTCTATACCCTACGGGGATTTTTCATTGGTCATTGGTTTCATTGGACAAAAAAATCTAGGCTATAGCTAAATTTTCACTGATTTTTATCGCGTTTTTTTAATTTTCGATGGCTCATCGAACTCAACGACATGGAATGTCAGATTAACGTCATATTTCATATGTCAAAAAACCGATGACATCGGTGAAAAAAATCTGATGAATTTACAAACTCGCCCATACATAGTTGTGAGTGCCCTAAAAAATATGCTCTTAAGGATGCTACAATATTAAATATTTTTGGGGTGAGAGCCCAAATCATTGGAATTAAAGGAGGCCGAGAAGATGGAATTTTTTGGCCAAAAATGAACTATCAAAAGAAGCTACAAAAAGTTTTTAACAGAAATACCAAGGTTTTTTAAAAGGGGAAAACCTAAAAGCAAGCTTTTTAAACAAAGAGATTAAACTTTCGTTAGTTTATCAGTTCAAGGATTACAATGTCAAATAAGATTAACATCTCTTTGGATCCCAAGGTAAAGTTGTGAGTTTCTAGGAAAACGCCACTAAAAATATTTAAAAAGAAAGTAGAAAAAAAATTGTACACCCTTACATAGCCGAGTCTGTTCAGATATACTTGGATATTATTCATTCACTTTCTTTACGCAGAAAATAAAGCATTGAACTTTGAAATTCAAAAAAGAAACTAAAGATATTAGACATTTAAAGTTAATTTTTAGTTTTATAGGCATTCGTATCCTTATCTCTATCGAGTCGACCAATCAAGCAGGTGCACTTTGGTTTTCGTGCACGTGACAGATCCAGCTGATCAAATGCACGAAAACCTCGTTAGGTACGATAACGGAGTCGTAACGTTAGGACCATCCCTGCGTACGAAACGATGTTTTCTTGCATTTGATCAGCTGGAGCTGTCACGCATTCGCCATTAGTTTAAAAGTACACCTGCTCGATAGGTCGACTCGATAGAGATGATACGAATGCTGATAAAACCGAAAATTAACTTTAAGTATCTATTGATTAATGTCTATATTGAAACAGCTTACTTAAGTACAAGAAAAAGCTTGAAGAGTGGAAGAAATAATATTTTTAAAGTAAAATTAACAATAATGATATTGGCGTCGGTACCTTCTGCTGGATCAGAAAACTACAAACGCCAAGTACCTCGATCCAGGTTGAAGAAAAAGAGCGAGCGTTACATACCAGGAGGAGAAATCGGATCGAGAACAGTATCAGGAAAAATATTAGTAGAATAAAGCAGCAGGTAAAGTTTGCAAAAAATCTTAATAATAATATTATGATAATAAAGAAAATATTTAATAAACAAAAGTGATTACTCAAGAGACATTGAATTTAAACCTACCCACTGAAGTGCTGCTTCTAAACTAAAATGGAGTTTCTAGCTCCAAATTTCATGCTTGATAAAACAAATGAAGATAACAGATATATTTCAAATCTAGAAAATTTAAAATTAAAAGATTAAAACAAAATTGTTTTTTGGCGTCTGTCGACCTAAAATATTTTGTAAATCAATTCACCCTTCCAGAAGAAAGAGAGAAATTACACAACAAATTTGTTAGAAAATCATAGTTTTTTGCTCTTGATTTTGATTAAAAAAAACTACCTACCTGTTTTTATAATTTCATTGCTTCACTGCAAGAGATTAAAATTTATTATTTGACTAAAATTAAAGTTCTGTTCTGTTTTTAGTCGTCAGTTTTCCCAATTTAGTTGTAAAAAGAAAAACATAATAATCTTAGGCAAATCCACGAAAATTTGTGCTAGAAAATTGTATATTAACCAGCGTCCGAAAATATTTAAAATTACCATTTTGCCTTAGAAATCTATTCTAATACTTTCAAAAGAGAAAGGAAGGATCCTACGGAAAACAAAAACGCAGAACTTTGAAAATTTTATCAACGATTTACGTTGTTTCTTTAACTAACTAACTGAATTCTCTATGTTCGAGGGTGGCCACTTGTCATAAAATTTTATAAATCCCTCGATAAATCTATAAACTTTCAATAATATCATAAAATATGCCCAAAATGTCATAAAATAAAATTTCGAAATGGTCATAATTCATGAAATTTGCACAAAAAACTCTGTTTTTCTGCTTACTGCAAAGTGTAAGAAATTATTGAAAATTGATGGATGTGGAATTTGGCAAGTTAAATCTCATGCGGCTTCAGAAAAACACATAAAACTGGAATAACCCTCTCCAGGTCGCTACAGAGAGAGAGAGACACCTATATCTCGTAACTAGATGGGATGGAATTATGATTCTGGTGTAAAAAAATAGCTGCTACCGATACATTTTAGTCTATCTAATTGATTTTTCACTGCAAGACCACTAAATGTCCACTAAATATGCTCCTAGCAGATTATTTTAATGAATCATAAATTCTTCTTTCTATGCCTATAGCTCCTTCAACCGTTTGCGAGATATCTGCAAATAAAGTGTTATGAATATTTATTTTTTTTTAAAGTACCCACGACTATGAAAACATTTGAGGTACCCATCATTTTGTAGTTTTTCACATAACAGACAAAACAAAAGTGATAACATACCAAAATATCAAGTTACTGTCGCAGTTGCTTACTGAAAATGACTGGTTTGGATATTGTATTTTTAAAAAATTTTTATTTATTTCTTGCCTTTTTTGTTAATATATCTCAAATTAATATTAAAAACCCAGGCATGCGATATATTTCCGAAAAGAGGACTTCTTAGGTCATTAAAAAATATATTTTAGGCATTTACAGCTCATTCCAAATTCTTCGGACCAATTTCAATATGGCGGCTGAGAATTAAACACAGAAGCTAAATGGAACTGTCATTGTGAGTGTCAAAAAACTGGTCCGCAGCAATAAAAAAAAAAGTAAAATCAATAGTTGCGCTTGTTGGTGTTCTTAAACGATTAAGCTACTGCCGAAATATTTACTTAGACAAGTTTATTTTGCACTTATACATAGTAAAATACAGTACTTAATTCTAGTATGGTTCTCTACTTGTAAAAAAAAATCTTAAAACTATAATAATGTTGCAAAAAAAGCCATAATCCAGCCAGATATCCAAGTAAATCCTTGTTTGATAATAATTTTACATTTCTTAATTTAGAAACTATTTACAAAAAGCAAACATGTGTTTTTATTTATGAAGTCATGCACAGGAGTAGACACTCTACCATTACATTTTTTTATTAAATGAAATACGTAATATGTACACTTGATTTAAAAAAAAAACTCATACATGCATTTTTTCCTATGCCCCAAAATTTAGCTTTCCATTAGTGTATACTATTATAAGGCACCACCAGCTTAATATGCCTGACAGCTTAAAATTCAGTGTGACATCCTTAAAAATGCCACAGATATCAACATTTACAAAAGTTTAAATTATCACTCGAGTTATAGAAGACGGCTGGTCTATAAGAAGAGCGGCCACCCATTTTGCAGTTGATAAAATGACGATGGAAAAAGCGGTGGATTGAAAATAATTCTACGGATAGGAAAGATGGATCAGGACGACCAAAAGTAAGTTCTGAAGTGCAAGATGAGGGACTTACTGACCATCTCAGACAAAATCCTTTTTCAACGTCGGTTGAAGCAGCTAATGTAACATTATTTCCGGGTTCTTTAGCAACAGTAAATAGAAGAGTAACGAAATCAGAATTCTCTTGTCGAGTTGCTGCAAAGTCTCTTGTCGAGTTGCTGCTAACAGAAGAACAAAAACAGGCCAGAGTGATTTTTGCACTGGACAACGTTTTTCGTGATAATGACTTCTGGGAGAGGGTGGTTTTCACTGACGAAGCAGTAGGAGAATTTTAGTTTATCGTCCACCGAATTCTAGATTTGAACCCGAATATACAAACCAAATTAAAAAAGCTGAACATTTTTCTGTAAACACGTGGGGCTGGTTTAGTGCTAGAGGTGGGTTTTTTTTGGAGAATGGAAGGAAGATTCAATAGTGAACGATATATTGAAATCCTTGAGAACGTTATGCTGCCATCTGTACAGGCTTTACATGAAAATAATGACTTCGTTTATCAGCAGGACAACTGTCCAGTACACACGGCTAATGTTGTTCGCCAATGGTTTAAGAATAATAATATAGAAACACTTCCTTGTCCAGCCAACAGCCCTGACCTTAACCCAATGGAAAATATATGGGGTCGAATCGTTAAAATAATATACCAAAGAAATTGGAGACCACGAAATGCTGAAGAGTTAAGCGATGCTATTTATTATTATTTATTTTAGTTCTTTTTTAAGTTAAAATAATTAGTATTAAGTTTACCATCGTTTTTGTCCTAATCCAAGTTTCCTATTCGTCGAATTGTTTTTAATCCAGCACTTTTTCCATCGTACTATTGTTATTTTATCAACTCCAAAATGGGTTACCGCCCTCTTTATAGAACAGTCTTCGTCCGTTACTCGCGTGATAATTTGATATTGTTCAATAAAGACTTTAGTAAAACATTTTTGCTGATTTTTTAGTATTATGCAAAATTTAATATAAAAATAAGGTTGCCATTAATTTAAGTAAACAAATATTTTCAGTTTTAGAGACCTTTTTTAAACAATATGACAAATTGTCGTACTTTTAAACTTTTTAGGCATTTTACCTGGTAGTCCGTATATATTATACACTTTTAGAAAGGTCAATTTTGTGACTGCATGTATACGTTTTTCTTTAAATCAAGTGTACATGACTAGGTCAAGAAATAATATTAATTTATCCATAGTAAGATCGAACCAACTTTATAACTCAATCCTTTATAAAGGTTTTATATTGTATAATTCTCTTTAAGACTATATAAAAGAAATTATTGTAGTTAAAAGTTTTAAAGAAAAGTTGCCGTTTATTTTTCTTATTTTAATTAATAATTTGAACAAAATGCAATATAATCATGTTGCACATCTGCAAAACTAGTTAGCATATTATATTCATAGATTAGCTAATTACTAACTTTATAAGTTACTTTATTTATATTATTGTAGTGGAAAAACCACTTTTGAATTGTAAAAATTCTAATGGTTTAATAAAGACTCTATCTATCTTTCTATCTATCTATCTAATTTGAAATGGAGTGTAGTTTCATTAAAAAAAAAAGGTTGGGTCAATAAATCACATTTACTTTACGCGCAGATGGCCGGGGCACGTTTTTAAAATCAACGCTTTTTCAAGTACGGTGGCATCGACTGATGGATAGACGAAGAAAAATTGATTTTTACATATTATAAAATACGAATTCAAATAAAAAAATATCATTTTGGGTTGGTTTGAGTTTGGGCTAGTTATAATAATTTTTTCTTCAGATTTTTTTCAGTTTTTTTTTTCTGAGTTTTTTTCCTAGATTCGTTTTGCCTAACAGCAGTCAATCGTTAATGTCTTTTTCATTGTAAACTTAAAATTAACTCCAGATCCTCATCATCATCAGAGGAACTTGTTTCTTGAGAAATCTTTATTGCCGTTTTGCAGCCACACGGCTCCTTTTAAATTTACTCCCATATTTGGTTCACATTAAAAATAAAAAATGCGATAAAAAACCAACAAACGAAAAAACAACTGATATTTTGTGAGGTTAAATAATCCATCAAACCATTCCCATCGACTTTCGGAGTCGGTGGGTAATGATGGCATCAATCGGTAAATCGGTAGAATCCATCAAGCATTTTAAAACTACCGATGGACAATATAAACTTTTGCGAACTCTTTTGTTGGCACTGGTGGATCTACCGATAAATTTAAAAACTCGCCCATGTTAAGGGATACCATAGATTAATATGTATTAGTACTAGCCACCAGAATCATAATCCTATTCTAACTGGTTATCGAGCTATAGGCTTTCAAACATGGTCAAAATATAATGGATCACTCTACTTACCGTTTTTTCGTAATAGGTTTCTTTTTATATATGTGTATCAATAAACGTGAATGCCTCCTAAACCTTCCTCCTCTACACCTTGTCTTGGAGAAAGAGGCTATGAAGGAAACCTACAGAATCATAACCAACCAATGGGGTGGCAGGGCAAGTCAAGTAGTACCAAACCCTTTAACGCGGGCAATTGAAAGCCACTCCATTCTAGGACTGCTACCGCATCTAATGCCCGCAACAGTAAACAGCAAAAAGCTATACAAAACTATTCTCGCAAATAGGGAGGACTGGACGACAAACCGAATAAGTTTCTCAAGTGAAGATAGCTGCTGGTACACTGACGGATCCAAAATGCCTTCAGGCGTTGGACCCGGAGCTTATTGCAGTCGGGAAAATATCAGGATTATACATAGGCTTGGACAAATGGCTACAATTTTCCAGGCGGAACTCTTCGCCATTGAAATGAGCGCACGTTGGATGATAGATCGTTACTGGCGCAACAGATCAATAAAGATACTCTCCGACAGTCAAGCGGCCCTTAAGACTCTTGAATCCTATAGGTGCTCATCGAGAACCGTTAGGAGCTGCCAGGACACACTGAATACCCTAGGGCGAATAAACACTGTGTCGCTGGTATGGATTCCGGGACATTCTGGGCATCGGAGAAATGAGACTGCCGCCCAGCTGGCGCGCGAAGCGGCCTCTGCCGTCTTTATTGGCCCCGAACCAGCCCTTGGAATAGCATACAACACAATCAACACTGCCCCCTCAGGCTGGATGGAAAACAACTTCCACCAATACTGGAGAGAATTGCCGCGACTGGCACATTCCAAAGAGTTCATTACAGAACCCTGCAGGAAGAGGGCCGGGAAACTCATTGAGCTCACCATTAGACAGAATGGGTCTAAGTGAGGACACCGAATGTAGGCTCTGTATGGAGTATGATGAGACGGTCAGACATGTGCTGTGTGAATGTCCGGCAATTGAATGATGCTTCGCCAAAGCAAGTTGCGAGACTCTTTAAGGGGCTGAATATTCTGTAGCAACAAAAAATGTTAAAAGTGAGCCACAATAGACCCAATAGTGGTCGCAGTGGACAGTGCCATACTGGCACACTCACAAACGAATCAATCAATAAACGTTGTAATTTTAATGATAAATGAACAAATTAAAAAATAAGGTTGATTTATTATTTCACACAATTACAGTTTCCTACTTGGAATTCTATTTGTAAAATATATTTTCCGTTATAATTTCAATTCACATCCACCTCCTCGAAAACTAAGAAAATGGATGGCTAACAAGGGCGGAAAGTGCTCCTTTTCCAGGCAAGCTGTAAATTTCGAGCGCGAGGAAAATAAAAAACATGTTTACACATTATTTTGTAAAAAAAAAATTGCCACCGAAAAAAAATTTGCATGCTTAAAAGGCTTTTCCGCAGTGCCGTAATTTTTTTTCACGCACGCCTTCCGGAAAAGTGGCACTTTCCGCATGCTCGTAGGAAAATATTACAAAAAATGTCATAATATTGTCATCAAATTTGTCAAAAATTGTCATAAAATCATTAAAAAAATGTGTTTTTTTTCCCCAGTGGCCACCCTGGCGTTTTCTAAATGATATAACAACTATGTCAATTTTGCGAAAATAAAAATCAATTTGACTGATAAAAATTAAAAAATAAAACAATATTTTTAAAATACAATAATTAAAAATGAAATCTTATTTTTGTTTCCATCTTACATAAAATGCTTTAAAAACAAGTAAGCAAAGGCAGAATCCAGAATATTGTCCTGTGAAAAAAAGTGCTTACTTTTGCTGCATGTTTTTTTCAACTATTTGCATCAAAACTAATAAATAAAATGTTTGATATTATGTGTCTCAAAGACCTGATCCTCAGTGTTTGGAAATGGAAAATCGCCTGGTTTTCATAAAAACAGTCAAATTTTTGATAGTTTTTAAAATTCGCCCGCGGCGTCCTATTACATAAATAAATATATAAATATAGACTTTATTCAACCTTCCCAAAAAATACAGTTTTAAAGTACATTGAAAGGCGAGAGTGCAGCTACTCATATACAAGTATATGATTACCTGATTTTTACACTTATCCCTACAGAAGAAATTATAATTTTTTGAACATAAAATTGTTTAACAAAACCAAAGAAAATCAAATTAAACAGAAAAAAAAACTCGTGTAGATAGCAAAACAAAAAGAGAAATGGCAACAATATACCTATTTAAAAATAAAAGTAAATAAATCAAAAAATAAGTCACCATAATAAGTACCTACCCTTTACCTTTTAGAAGATGGGTTGAATGTTACATTAATTTTAGAACTTTTGCATAAAACTTTTAATATTTTCACCTCACGCCCCCCACTTTTGGGAAAGCTGCGGCCGCCACTGCATTAATGCCTACTGGCATTACAATAAGCAGCAAAAACTTATATAAATATTTTGATTCTTTTCCACTATTTTCGACTATTAAAAACAAAATATTAATAAAAAATAAATAAATTAATAAAATGTTGTTTATAAAAAGGATCTTGATTGTTTAAAAATGACCTAACCAACGATAATATTTGTTATTAAAGAACTTTTTCGACAGAGATAAGTTCCAATTAACTGCTTTAATACAATGATTGCCTCTATTTTTCAGAGGCCTCTGTTTCAAGAACTACGAGATTTTTTTTTTAATTTTAAAAATTAAATCTTTATTTAGGTTTTCTTTGAATTTTTATATTTATCAGAGTAATAGATTGACTTTGGAGCTAATACTGGATAACTGCTCCAAAACTAGTGTAAAACATACAAACTTCTTACTTCTTTATCGCCTTTCCCTTGTTTCCAAACTATAGGTAATATTGTTTTTAATTTGTTTCTGTGTTTCTTTGTAAATGCTTAGTTTATTTTATTTTTTATCATTGTGTAAGCTACTTTAATATTTAGTTTAGATAGGTAATTTTTAAGCTTTTTGTATTTTCTTGCTTTGTGATTGGGCTTGCCTGTTAAATGTCAGTGGTGTGAGTGAGTGAGTGAGTAAATGAATGAATGAATGTATGGATGGATGGATGGATGGATGGATGAATAAATGAATGAATGAATGAATTAATTAATGAATGACTGAATGAATGAATTAATAAATTAATGAATAAATTAACGAATGAATGAATTAATGAATGAATGAATGATTAGTGAAAATGGAGTAGTGAAGGTCCAAATGACTGAGGTAAAGTAACATCATGATAAAATCTCGGATAGAATATTTCATGATTTGTGTGTTTTTCATGTCGAAAAGGGAACTTTGAAAAAGGCATTTATGATAGTAGTTTTCCTTGAGTAAAACATCAACAGCATATGAAACATCCATATCATGAGTATGACACACGTAAATTTAAAACTTGTTATTATTATGTATCGAAAATGACTCAACTAAGATAAATAAAAAGAAAAAATAACCACATTAGTATCGATACTGCATAACGCAACTACGTGCTTTCTTCTTGACTGATCTGATCCACTGCTGATTTTGCCGGTAAGGTTAACGTTGCTACACAAATTTCATGATTGTTGTCGGTTTCGTGACATTGTTGCAACTGATCTCGTCAAGACCCTAAGAACAATTTCGGGGACTACAGGCCGTTCTGTAAGTATTTACTTTGTGATAGTATTAATTTTTGGATAATAATAATTTTTGACATTCTGAAAATTTAGTTTTCCTGCCGGACAAAATAGACGTTTTAGTTTGAATGAACCTTTTTATCTCAGTTGAGCCGTTCCCGATATATCGTGGTCATCGTAAAAAAGACCGCCAGGGCTCCAAAATGTTATGGAGAATATACACAGAGAAAAATGTTTTAAATAGGCCTCACAAAAAAGTTTGCTATAACTGCAAAATCTCCTTTGCTAACATGATTGTGATCTATTTTCTACTTCAGCACAGCATTTTTAAAAAGAAAAGTTGCAAGACTTGTACTATTTTTTTATTTTTTTGCTTTAATTAAGTATTTTGCTGTTTTAGCAAATTGTTTTGCTATTTTTGCAAATCCCATTCTTGTAGATTATTTGGCGGGTGAAATTAAATTCATAAAATCCTATTGTCTAAATATAAATTCCAACTGTTTGCCACCGTTTTCTCTCTACCTCTTTATCATCTTGAGCACCTTGCTCTCAGCCTTTTCGACAAAAAGAAAAATATAAGGCAGCGGCAACAAATTAGAATGTAGAATAGGCGTTGTAGACTTTTTAGAATTCCACACAATAAAGTACGACTCTTTTATCAATTTATAGATAATTTCCAATTAAACGCGGTCGCATTGACCTCTATAAACCTAGCGAGCCCCCGTCACAAAATCCAAATTTTAATAATTCCAGAATTATGTGCTTTTTATGTGCTAATATCTCGCTAGCTTTTTATAAACCTAGCAAGACCAACCTTAAATAAAGGTTAAAAATATCCGTTAGATATCTCAGAATTATGTGTTTTTATGTGCACCATGAAAATAAAAAAAGATAAAAATGTTCAACTTTTTTAGTTTCTTTTAAAAAAATGTTTTGGGCTCGCTAGCTTTATATAAACCTAGCAAGCCCAACCTTACATTAATATCCGTTAAATATCTCAGAATTATATACTTTTTATGTGCTCCATGGAAATAGAAAAAAACCTAAAGATTTTTTACTTTTTTTAGTGATTTAAAAAAAAAATGTTATTAGCTTGCTAGGTTTATATAAAGTTAGGGAGCCCCTAACATTAAAAAAAAATCACTAAAAAAGTAAAAAATCTTTACTTTTCTTCTATTTTCATGGAGCACATAAAAAGCATATAATTCTGAGATATGTAACGAATATGTTTAACTGTTATTTGCCTGCCAGGTTTATATAAAGCTAGCGATCCCACCTTTTTTTTAATTTTCTCAAAAACTCAAAGAGCACAAGAGTTTTTAAAGTAGGACGAAATTAGCACATAAAAAGCACATAAGTCTGGAATTATTAAAATTTGGATTTTATGAGGTGGGCTCGCTAGGTTTATGGAGGTGTCGCATTAGACATGCACATGTAGAAGGCCATTGCCGCCGCGGCTCAGGTACCACGGATCACCTACGGTACTCTGTGCCGGTACGAACATACAACGAATTCTGAAAAATAAATTGTTTTAGCAAAGCGCTTTGATGTTCCTGGAAAAAAGAAAATTATTTGTGAAAAGACATTTTTAAGGCTCAATTTTTTAGAAAGATACTTTGCTTGAACACCAAAAATACTTTTCTGCATTAGCAAAACCCGAACAGCAAATTTTTTTGCAGGAATAGAAATAGTAGTTTTTACAACTAGTGGCTAAAATAGTGCTTTTTTTACAAGCGTTGGTTTAAATAACGAGCGCAGCGAGGTATTTAAAAACGCGAGTAAAGAAAAGCACAGTTTAGCCGAAAGAAGAAAAACAGGAAAATACCTTTAAAAATCTCGAACGAGGAGCACTTCTCGCAACACATCATCTTTATACTATAGATCAAGGAGGCTGGTAAATGAAATAACAATCGTTTCCATAGCGATGTGTCTTTTTACTCGGTGACGTTCATTGTTGCGCCATTTTAATCTTTGACAATTTGATATTTTGACGATGTTTTTAAATGATTTTTTCGTAAATACTTGGCGAAAACTGGCGGAAATGAGTTAATTTTTAGGCAAGAATAATTAGATTTTTTCAATATTACTATTTTCCACTATTTCTCTTTAACTTTGGGTAAAAAACGGACCGAAATCTTTTTTTGCACCCGTGATCAAAAAAAAAGTTTTTTTGCATCGGTAACCAAAAAAGCCATGCTTTAGTTATCTGCAGACAGTTACTAAAATCATGTTTTTGATGAAGGTATTAAAAAATAGGATTGATTGCACCAGGCAGTTGTTTTTTTTTTATACTGGGACTTTCCATCCATTACAGGATCAATGCCCAGTGTTAGCGAAGTTTTTGCAAAGTTAAAGACAAACACAAAATATCCATGCATCTAGCCGGGATTCGGACCCGGGTCCTTCCGTGCGACAGGCAGATACGCTGTCCACTGCGCTACGGCGGCCGGCCCAGGCAGTTGAAGCTACATAAGCAATTTTAAAAGAATTGCTTCGTAACCCGCCGAAAGGTGTGGTTGCATGCATAGCTTCAAGTGCCAGGTACAATCCTATCATATCACTGCTTTATTGTCCAAGAAGTATCACAATAAATAAATCTTATTGACAAAGCTTTATATAAATAAAAAAAAGACACTTAAGTCTTATTAATTATTAAATATCAATTTCAGGGAGTAATAACACAAAATATATCACCAAGGGTTTAGCTTTATAACTAAAGTGTCTTTAATTTTTTATATTAGTTATAAACACATGAAAAGTTAAAAGATAAAAATTTTTGAAAGACAAGAAATGTAACAAGACTACTAATATAACAATAAACAATTTGTTACACATTATAATTTAAGATCAATCAAAGCATATTTATACAAAGTCAATACTATCGAATGCTCTTGACACCAGCTTGGCTAACAGTTTAAGATTTTGGTTATTTTTTATTTCCAAGCTCAGGTCGTTATATATGAATGAAAGAGTTCCTTATGAGGCTCAGGCAAGAAACTGGTAAAGTTATGTTGTCCATCTGTCTTGTGAAATGAATCTGCTAGTGATTTGGAAATTGAGTTTTATTTTTATAGATACGTCATGCAGTTTCCAAGATAAATAAGCATACAAGGATCGGCACTGCATAAGTTCCTTACTACTCTTCTGGATCTCGATATTGTTTACCGTACATTTAAACCCAATCCTGTGAGTTTTCGATAGATTTAGACAGAGACGATTTCTTTAACCTACCTGCTTGGTGTCGGGGTTAAGGCCGCGACTTTCAAGCAGGAAATGCCGGGTTCAAGCCCCGGGTCGTGCATCAGGTAGTCTACTATTTTTATAAAATTACAGAATTTTCTAAGATTAAGGCAAAACGCAGTATGAAGCGCAGTAGGCCGAGTTAACTAGAAGGCAGGCTAATTCGATTTCATCCCGTCCCTCGGAGAGGACGTTAAGAGGACGGTCCCGTGTGATCCATATATTGATAGTGGAGCACGTTAAAGATCCCTAGCCCCGACAAAGGGGTTTAGGCTAAATTAAATCCTAGGAAAAGAAAGCTGCCTTCCTAGGGGGTGCTCATCAGACCGGTTTGATGAGCGGGGTAAGGGGGGGACCCAGGGAAAATAAGTGTAAAATGTGTCTTAGGCCCTACCCCTCTATTCACGCCGGTATTCAGGCCGTATGGGATCGGATATCACGTAGAGGCGGACCTAGATACACACTCCCTAAGTCGGTAGACTACGAAAGTAGTTGATGACCCGTCCGATTTAGTTAATAGTGCCTACGGGACTCAAAAAAGTGACGGTAATCAAATGAGAAGAGAGAGAGAGAGAGAGACCATTTGAATCACACCATTCTTTAATTTTAGAAAGTTCAGACGACATATCTGCCAGGAGTTGGTTTTCGTCCTGATTACCACATGGTTCTTGTTTGTCATAGTTTTAATAGTATTTTACTGTGGAGTGGTTGGAAAAAAGTAAAAGCTCTGGAACATCTGTGAGATAAGACAGACGGTCTGCGGCGGGGAGCAGCTCCCTAGTTAGATTTTCAGCGACTGTGCAATAGTAATTGTTGCGATCGTTTGCACTAATTTTAGATATTTTAGTGTCATTGCGAACTCAGGGAAAATACTAAGCCTTGCCTTGTTGTAGAAACCAAATTAAGTAATCCATTTGTTTAAATGTAGTATTGCATTAAAAATGTTGGTAAATCGTGTGAGTACCTCGTACGTTCTATATGGAGCAATTCATATGAATTATAAATGTCACGTACCTACTATTTTTGTTATAAAATAGTATAAAACTGGGTAAATATTGGTAAGTCATATGATTACGTCGTACGTTTTAAATAGGGCATGTGAATGCCAGGTACTCTTTTTGTTATTAAATAGCACAAAACTGCAATGCATTTTAGTAGAGTAGTTACTACGCACTTAAATTATGGATATGCATTTATATGAATGCCTGCTTTTTTGTCTTTGTCTCTTAATTTTTTTTTTAGAGTACTTACATGATTCCGAATATTCAGATTCTATTTTCCGTTTTTCTCTTTACCACCTTACTGAACTTCTAGTACTGAAACTACGCCTTTTGGAACTTTTAATCACCAAAACACACGTAAAAACTAATCAAAACAAATAACGGCGTTCTACCGGTCGGACAATACAATGCAGGTTTGACACAATCCTTGAAAGCCGGGAAATCCGGGAAAAAGTCGGGAATTCGATGGGGGTCTGGAAATATCCGGGAAAAAGTCGGAAAATTTTCTAAGAATCCTTGAATTTTTCAGATATTTTTGACCTGGTTGAGATTCCCTTGTACCTATAGTACCTCCGTAGCGCAGTGGGTAGCGTATTTGCCTGCCGCACGGAAAGAAGCCCCGGGTTCGAATCCCGGATAGGATGGATATTTTGTGTTTGTTTTTAACTCTGCAAAATACTTTGCTACATTGGTCATTGATGCTACTATGGATGAAAAGTCCCAGTATAAAAAAGAACATATAAATTTCAATTAAATTTTCTCCTGCAGCGCTACCTTTTGATTTATAAATAATAGAAAATATATTTATAATAGAAAATATATTTTTATAAAATATTTATATTTTTATATTTAATTTTAAATATACAATATTACACGCTATTTTTTGTAAAATTTTACACTCTGCGGTATTTGTTCCGATCACAATATCAGGCATTCTTTTTTCAGTGGGCAATCGCCCCTACCCCCTTTGCACTTCACCAAACCCAAAAGTTTCAACAAAATTTGCTTTTGGATCTCGCTGTAATGTCATTAATTGTTATAATTTTAGTTAACAGTTTTTATTAACAGCATTCAAAACGTGTAAAAAATAGCTTTTTTAGTATAACTTTTTCAAATTTTTTGCCGGAATGCCGGATTTATGACATTTCACCAACACATATTTTAGTTTAATTTTAAGAATAATTTTAAGAATAATTATGACAGGATTTTGGCAACAAATCTAGAACTGAGACCAGATCCCACACCAAACCATCATTTTCTGCTTAAACTGGAAAATATTGCCTGCAGCGCTATGACATCGGGATTTGTAAAAAAATAATTCGGGAAAAACCGGAAAATATCGGGAATTTTATTTAGGGAATCTTGTGCCAATCCTGCAATGAAATGAAGATAAGCTGCGTGGCGCATGAAGGACTAGCCCAGCGTGTTTATTCTTTAAACATATTGTGCAGGGTCGATTCATAATACACCGCAGAGTGTAAGCTTAGAGTAATTATTATATTATCATGACGACTGAAGGAAGTAGACAACTGAAAAATTCGATTAGCCATCTGAACCAGAGAGCACTAGAGGTGTCTTGATTCTGCATTAGATTTTGGAGGCCTTGGATGAGTTCCGCGCCGGCTAAAGCCAAACCGTAATCGGCAAAATCCGTTCAGAAAGTGACAGTTTTTTTATGTGTGAAGCGCTTTCTGGAACTGCCGATGCCGATTTTGGTTTGGTTTTAGCTGCCGTGGAACGCAGCCTTGGCCGTAATGAATTGAGAAACAAAATGTACCCAAAAATCACTTTTTTAAATAGGAATATTTGTTTTTATAGAAACCTCTTATATTCATGTTCCACGGCATCGGCACCACGGCAGATATCTGGAGCATATTAATTGCAAACCTGGCCTCAAGGGGCTTCGAAGTTATCGCCCCTGACATGCTGGGACACGGCTATAGTTCTGCACCCGACAGAGCCAGTTGCTACACGTTTAAGAACATTTTACTTCAGGCCATCACCGTGTTCGATTATTATATGGGCGAGGATGAGAAGAGAAAATGCATCTTGATTGGACATTCATACGGGTAAATGTTAAAATAACATATAAGTTTGGTGGACAAAAATAAAAAATGGGCTGATTATTTTTTTCTGTAACTTTTCATTCTCATTGGCACGATGCCGGTGTGCCTAAACGACATACACGTTACATAAAAATAGTCCCACAAACTAAAAGTAGTATGAATTTCTTCCCGTCTTTAAAACTGTATTCATTATAAAATCGCAGCTGATTCTTTTTGAAATTTTGCACACATTTCTATAAAAAAAATATTTTAAAAGATATCTTTTTTTTTGGGAGATTTCTTGATGTGTACAGAGTGTGTCAGAAATCGCGATTAGTTTGAAGAACGGTATCTTTGAAAGCCTATTTAGATGACCCTGGTTATTGGATTGTAATAATGTTTGAGTACCTATCTATGTTAGAAGACAAGTGATGCTTAATAATTTTTAAATTAGTACCGGATTTATAGTAAAATAATTGTTATTAATAAAAATGAATCGAAATTAAATCTCGACACTTTTTGGGTAACCTTGTATACATCACTTGGCAGAGAATGACAACGCTAACAGAATATAAATAAAAAACTGACTTGACATTTTTTGAAATTGCATTGGGCCAACAACCACATTCGTTTAGGTAGTTTTCTTTTCAAACATTAATAACCTCGTTAATAACCGATACAAAATTTACATAAAAATATAATCAGTTCGTTTTTTTTGGGTCACTCTATATTTCCTTATTAAACTGCCGTAAAACAATAATTCAACGCGAAAATAGGCGTGGCGATCATGGCTTCGGTCCCCGAGTTGTTCCTATCGGTATTGAAAAAATATAATACAATAAATGCCGCCAGCAGGTACGTATAACCATCCATAAGAAAAAATTTAGATTAGATAAAAAATTTTTTGGTTGAAAATGCAATTCTCGATCTTAATGTGAAAACCGCGTGTCACTAGCTGCTACGGTTCGTGAGTTACAATTTGTTTTAAAGTTTAATCTCCCCTCCTACCCTCTTGACAACCCGCACACCTCCATTAAAAACTAATCAGCTCTGCGTCTGGTGACAAAGAATTTTTGTGTCAAATTTGATAAAAGTCGGTTAAGCGGTTTTTGAGTCGTGTTACAGACAGACAGACAGACACCTTGACAAAATTTTGTATTTAAATCTTTTTTTGACCGAAATAACTTATTTTTAGTAGAAATGATAAAAAACTTTTTTTGCCGGTCCGAATATCATATATTTATAATAAAAATCACGTCGAGTCAGCTATCAACCCTGAACGATGTACAGCTCGTACCATTTTACTCTAAAAAAGTGATTTCTTGTCTGTGAGTTTGGAATGCGAACCTTTTGCATCATTTCGCATGAAAAGGCTCTAATTCCTTTGAAGCAGCTAGTTCTGAAAGGTAGGACTATTTATTTTTTAATTTATAAATTTTAGTATTTATTATTTGAGATGTTTTTACAAAATCCCGCCATTAATATTTGCAGTCTAATTTTGATATTTTTGTTCTTAAAGCTTGACAGGCAGAAATAAATAAAATCACAAAAACCCTCAAAACACGGATTTTCTAATTGTCCAACCCAACCCCTTTTCTACGACCTTTCGGAAAAGTATTTTGTCGCAGGCTTTACTGCAAAAATATCTTCGCTGTAACTTTTTTTGTACCCGATTTTTAACCAATTTTTCGCTACAGTTAAAATTAATCACATATTTCATAACAAACATCAAAGGTTTTTAAAAAATTGGGAACCAAAAAATGTTATTGTTGCATTTTTTTCCTGTTTAATATTCTTGTTGACTGTGGTAACTTCTGATTAAATAGAATTAAAATGCGCCATTTAAATTACATTATTTTAGCACAAAAGAATAGTGTATATTTTTCATTAGCATATTTGTGTACTTAGTCATTATTCGATTGTTGATTTTCGATATTAACGACATTTAACTGTACGCTTTGCTTTTTTATGTATTTAAGGAATAATGCTTGATAACAATGTTTCTGTATTGAAGATTAAAATTATGGCATTAGGATAATTAAGAGAGACTGGTTTCTGGTAAAGGGATGCACCTGGAACGCTATTCGGCCATTCCACATTTTTGATTACTATATATGGGTTATTCCACGTCAGATATACAAACCAATTTTTAATTTCTTCGAAAAAAATTTTTCACACTCTTTGGCGAAAAATAATCGACACGTTTTTTTCAAAATAATATTTTTTTTGGCAAGTTACAATTTTTTGAACTTTTGAAGTTTATGACATTCAACATTTTTCAATCACTAATAACTCGTAAACTATTCGATGTATGAAAAAAATTGTCGAATAATAAAAGTTGCATTTTTGTATGAGCTCACCGGAAAAATTTTTGAAATATTTTTTTTTGTTCTTCAACTATTGTATTCTGCAATTGTTATAAACATATTGAATGTTTTTTTTAACTTGGACCAGTTTTTTCTTTGTAAATATTTAGAATCATGTTGGGAAGATTCTGTAAAAATTTTTATGAGATATTTCAATTATAATAGGCCTACGTTTCGCTCCACTCAGCGCGCGCCTGGACTCAAGAGTTCAGAGATACGTAATGACTGAATTATTCCATATTATCTTTGCAACCCGCACGCATATTAACGAAATTTACAGAAGTCATGCTGTGTATATCGATTGTTCGTTAAAATTTTTTTGTCACAGTTATTTTTGCAAATCGTACGCATTTATTTTGATGGACCTGATTTTCAGTGCTCGTTTTGGCTCTGATTTCATCTTAAAATCCGGGCAGAAACAATAAGTTTTCACTTTGAGTTTGCAATTTTCGTCTGGCAAAACACCATGTAATTTTTAAGTTTCGATTCTAATCTAAAAAAGTATAAACAGTCTTTAGAAAAGAAAAACAAAATTTAAAAAAGTAAACTTTTGACGTAACTTGCGCACGCGTTGGTTTTGAAACGTAATTAGTATGGGCAAGTGTTTCATAATCTCTTAGATTTTGCTTAATAAACAAAACTGACCTATACACATATAAGGAGTAAAACGCCAAGAGATTGTTCTCCTTAAATACAGACACACAAGATTCCATCGGTCCTAAATCAAATATTACCCTAAGTATTCTTTTTTGTTTTTTGAAAATGTGATCGACATATGGTGCACTTCCCCAAAAGATAATACCATAAGAAATTATAGAGTATGCCATTACATAATACACACTTATCAATTGTTTGTTGGAAAGTGTGACTTTTGGTTGAAGAATTGCGTAAAATGCAGAATTAAGTTTTTTTTGAAAGTATTTCAATATGGCCTTGCCAACCTAGATTCGCATCAACAATCATTCCCAAAAATTTTGTTGGATCAACACTGTACTGTTTTCCCATTAATAATGACATGATTAGGACTTGTTACACCACGTTTACTTCGTTGAAAATAAACCAGAACTGTTTTATTTGCATTTGCAAACAATTTATTTTTCCTGCACCAGTCATGAAACAGGTCGCAAATATCATTTGCCTTTCGGTTTAGCTCTTCAATTGTTTTAGCTTAAATGCCTATGCTCACAACATCTGCAAATATGGCTATGCATTCCAGCTGCAGATAAAGTGGCAGGTCATTTATGAAGATTAAAAATATAAGTGTTCCCAATATTGAGCCATGTGGTACTTTCATGTTTATATCTTCAAATTGTGAAATTTTCTCACCTAATACCACATACAGACCGCTTCAGCCTACTGCGAACATAGGCCGGAAGAAGTCCAATTTGCCAGTGTACGTACATGCAGGGACACCGCACACCTATCCGTGAAGCAACCAATACTCAGGCTTGCGATCACCACTTGCATGACTTGCGTTTAGTATTTAGTACGCCTCTAACCACGGTGCTGTGTGGAGCGTAGTCAATGAAACCGGAATTTGGTCAATAAATACGCAAATTTTTATAACGTAATTTTCTTATTTTTTGTCACTGATAAATAAGAGCGTTTTATTGTCAACTGCTCAGATTTATCACTGACAACGTGTTACAATGAAAATAATAAGGAGAAACAAAATAAAAGCAAGTTTTCAAAATAAAAACTAAAAAGATTCTCCCAGTCCAAAAAAAAATTAGTGCAAATGTTCGAAAAGTCCTCCTTGCTCGGCTAGACAATATCCGAGCCTATTATAAAAACCCCTTCTAACGTTTCCAAGCATGTTAGGGGTGATATTTTGAAAAGCTTCTTCAATTTTAATCCGAAGTTCTTCCAAATTATTAGCCCTTTCATGCCCGTAAACTTTATTTTTGATATAACTCCACAGATAGAAGTCATTAGGAGCAATATCGGGTGATCGAGCTGGCCATAAAATAGTTCCCCGTGTACTTATAACCCTATTAGGAAATACATTATTAAGATATTCCCTAACAAGGCCAACATTGTGAGCGGGACAACCATCTTGTTGAAACCATATTTCACCAAATCTCACACCTAACAACTGCCTAGCAGTTGGAATAATATGCTGCTGCAGTAGATCCAAGTATCTAGGACCATTCAAATTGCCGTTAATAAAAAATGGTCCATTTACGTGTTCCCCTACAATACCCCCCAAACATTTAGTTTTTGGAGATACTGTGTTCTTACGTCAAAATACAAATGCAAATTTTCCCTCGACCAATATCGAACGTGTGTTGGGTTATGACCATTTAATAATGGAAAAGTGCTTTCATCTGTGAAAAGAATAGATCTCAGAAAGTTTACATCACGATTAGCCCTTTCCATCATTGTTTCGCAAAATTCCTTACGACGATAGTTGCCTCCGGAAAAATTTGATGCATTTTTGACGCTTTGTAAGAATGATAACCATTCTTTTTGAGAACACGTAAGACAGTGGCTGAAGACGTATCAACTGCTTCAGCAATTTGGTGGCTAGTTAACTTTCGATTTTCCTCCACTGCTGCGCAAATCATCACATCTCGTACTTCCTGCTCGTCATTCAAACCAATGGGTTTTTTATGGTTTCTTGGCGCTACACAACCAAACTTTTCAAAATTCTGCACAAACCTAAAAATCGTTGATAAACTAGGTTCTGGGCGATTTACAAAATTCTCCAAAAAATGTTCTTGAATAAGTCTCGATGGTCTGCCTTGATAGTACCATTTGACCATCTGCACTTTTTCGGCAACTTCGTAGACATCCATTTTTAGTTTTAAAAATGTATTATTTCACTTAAGAACTTACGAATCTGTTTCTCGAGCAAGGCAGAAATAAAACAAAATAATAAAAGCAAGATAAATTTCCAAAAGATAACACTGCAGCGTGCTTCGAATCCACCTCGGTCGTACGGCACGGAGAGTAAATTGGACTTGATTCCCCCTATGTTCGCAGTAGCCTGAAGCTCATTGTATAGTTTACAATGTTCTAGATATGACTTTAATAACTTTAATATTTTACCCTTAAAACCAATAGCGTATAGTTTATCAATTACAAAACTAATGTCTAGAGTATCAAAAGCTTTGGACATATCAAAAATAGTTAGATGAAGACGGACTTATTCCGGAGGATCAGGTTGAGGATCGCGCGACTGTGTCGGCGCCGGGTGTATTGGAAGTCGTGTACTTACCTCGTGACCCACTAGCTGACCAGTTTACCGTATGAAGTTTTACCGTTGTACCCTTGTCATCATCATCATCATAGGCAATCACTCGATACCGAGTATGATTTTCCTCTATTCTGTATCGTCGCTATCTGCTGTGCGTTTTTTGATGGCTATGTAAGCCAATTCTCGAGCCGCACACCCTTCCACAGTCCTGGCACACCCAGTCTCCGGCAGCAGCCGGATGTTGTTGGTCATCCATTCTTCCACTTTGTCGCTCCTTTCTACGTTCTCTCTTTTCCGTCTCTAGTCTACGTCGTTGCTCTTCAAAAGTTTGTGCTCCCTCATGGACTGTTCGGCGCCATGAAGCCCTATCGTTTGTCGTGGTCTCGAAGTTGTTTATATCTTGTTTATATTTCCCTCCTTCAGTTGTCCATAAAATATCTGCTTTGGGATACGTGTTTCAGGCATGCGGATAATGTGACCCATCCAACGAAGCTGGTGCTTGAAGATAAGGGCTTCTATACTAGTTGTTGTGGCTTCTTCTAAAACACTCATGTTTGTTTATCGGTCTTGCATCCGTATATTAGAGTTGGTATTATAAATGTGTTGTAGACACGAAGCTTGGTCTCCGCATTGATGTCGTGATTGTTGAAGACTCTCTCCGAAAGCCGTCCGAACGCTGCGCTAGCACATTTTAGGCGATGCTGTGTTTCTGCGTCAATAGTTGCATTTGATGATAGGTGGCTCCCAAGGTATGGGTAATGTTCCACGTTCTGCAGAGGTTGGCCATTTATAGAAATGTTTGGAGCTTGGGGATTCGTACCTGGTTCTGGTTGCTGAAGAATTTGCGTTTTGGCAAGATTGACCTCTAGGCCAATGCTTTTGTAGGCTTGGTTAAATGCGTTGATTACCAGCTGTAGAGCTTCCTCTGTATCGGCTATTACGACGTTGTCATTGGCGTACTGCAGTTCGATTACCGAGGTTGTCGAGACCTTAGTTTTTGCTCGCAGTCTGCCTAGGTTAAGTAGGCCACCGTCGAATCTATATAGAAGATCCACTCCTGTCGGTAGATGTTCCTCAACAAAGTGAAGCATAGCACCTAAAAATATAGAGAACAGGGTGGCCGCAATAACACACCCTTGTTTAACGCCTGTCGTAATCTGGAATGACTCTCCTAGTCCATCGTTGCTCAGTACTGTTGCATTCATATTGTCGTGTAGTAGTCTAAGAATTTGAATATATTTTTGAGGGCATCCAGCTTTTGCCAGTATTTTCCAAAGAGCTTCTCTGTTGACCCAATCAAATGCTTTGACTAGGTCTATTAAGTGCGGGACCCCCTTGTTTGTAGACTTCAGCAGCGATACCATCTGTGCCTGCTGACTTGTTATTCTTTAGCTGTGTGATTGCCTTTTCGCCCTCCTCTAATCTCGGAATCTCACTTAGGTGTTGTTGTGTAGTTTTCTCCGGAATTTTGTCGAATATGTCATTATCGACATGAGACTCTCTGTTGAGTAGTTCTTGGAAGTGTTCTTTCCATTGTGAATTGATAGAGGATCTGTCTTTAAGCAGCCTTGTTCCATCTGTGGATCGTAGGGGATTGATACCTTGTGTAGTGGGACCATATACCATCTAAGTAGCTTGAAAGAAGGCTCTGGTGTTGTTGGACTCAGCTAGATGTTGCATTTCATGTGATTTTGTTGTCCACCATTGGTTTTTTAATCTACGTGTTTGCCTTTGTACTTCTGCTTTGGCTTCTTGATATTGCCTTTTCTTTTCGTTAGAGTTAGGGTGGCTTTTCCAAGCATTATGAGCTTTTCTGTTCTTCTCAATAAGGTCTTGAATTTCTTTGTCGTGCTCATCAAACCAGTCTTGATGTTTTCTTTGTGTGTAGCCGACCGTTTCTTCGGAGGCAGATGTTATTGCTGTCTTCAACATTCTCCAGTGATCGTCAATATTCTCCGGGTATTCTAAAGTACCCAACTTTTGATTCAGAGAAACTTGGAATTTTGTTCTAGTTTGATCATCTTTAAGGCGTTCTACATTGAATCTTCTTCTGATTTGCTTTTTTTGACGGTTACTTCTTGGTGGAATGTGCAAGTTCATTTTGGCTCGTATCAGGCGATGGTCTGTCCAGCAGTCGTCTGCACTCGTTATTGCTCTTGTAATGTTTAAGTCTTTTTGATCTCTGGAACGTACAATAATGTAATCAACCAGATGCCAGTGTTTTGACCTCGGGTGTTGCTAAGAGGCCTTGAATTTGTCTTTTTGTCGGAAAATTGTATTTGAGATTATGAGGTCATATTCCGAACATAAGGTTAATAGGCGCAGTCCGTTTGAGTTCATGTTTCCAACACCTTCCTTGCCAATGACGCCCTTCCATAGGTTTGAATTCGTACCAACTCGTGGATTGAAATCACCTAGGATGATAAGTTTATCAGATTAGTTGAGAATAAAATTCATCTTTTTGCTTTTCATCAGCTGCAAGAGTTGGAGCGTAGGCGCTGATTATAGTAGCGTGTTGGTGGTTGCTAAGGTTTAGGCGCAATGTCATCAATCTTTCGCTTATTCCGGATGGAAATTTGGTTAGGTGGTCCACAATCTCATTTTTTATAGCCAAACCCACTCTGTGAATACGTGGTTCATCTTCTTCTTTTCCTTTCCAGAAAAATGTGTAGCCTCCTCCGTGTTCTTTAAGTTGGCCTTCGCCTGCTCTTCTAGTTTCACTGAGAGCAGCGATATCGATGTTATATTTCCTTAGTTCACGTGCCACTATTGCCGTTCTTCTTTGTGGTCTTGTGGTTGTATCTGCATCCATAAGTGTGCGGATATTCCATGTGGCAAAGTTTATTGGATTTATTTTTCTTTTGTTTTGACCGCATGTGTACCCTCTGGATGTGGTTGTCCAGTCGGGCAGTTGTTGGCTGGCTATGTTTAGGGCACCTTTTATAGCCCCTTCCCTTTCAGGGTGAGCAGAGTGGGTCCTAAATAGGGCTGCTCAGTTACGGATGCAGCACACGAGTTGCTCTACAGCCAATCCTTGAGCAAGACGGCGATCACACTTCCGCCGCTTTCGTGCCGGTTTGTCACTAAGAGCTTCCAAACTACACTGTCCTGCTCCCGTCACAACTTGCCGATCGCCGAAAGACTTTGGTATGCTTGGACTTCATGGTCTTATGTATCCTAGAAAGTATAAGATCTCAGAGTAGAGAATGCCTGTGCGAGACTTTTATTAACGTGGACATGCTGATGCACAGTCAGCAAGTGACGACCCAATGGCGTAAATACGACGATTGGGTCCCTCGAGATTAGGCCAGCTGATTGCACGATTGAGCACTAGACTCGAATCGTGGGCGGGGGGTCGCTACATCCTACCGCCTACAGGCTACAGGCAGTATGATTCTCCCAACATCCCATAGCGGACAGATTCATGCCACAGTGGCCTGATCTGTCCGGCCTGACACCAATCTTGTAACGCATATTCGTCCTACAACTATTAAAAGAACTTACTCAATTCAACCCGCAATACACAACAAAGAACACTATACAATTAGTTTAAAAATTACAAAATTTTAACCCAAATAATGACACACTCATGCTGTCTTTTGATGTCTCCAACTTGTACACTTCTGTGCCCAAACAAGAAACAGTGGCCTTGATAAAAACGATTCTAGAAAACAATAATGTAAGTCAAAATAACATTGTTTACAGCTTAACACTTCTCAACCATTGCTTGTCACAAGATTTTTTTCAGTTTTAACAGCAAATTTTTTAAACAACTCGACGGTCCACCAATGGTTTTTTGTCTATCGAGTTGGTTGGCAGATCTATTTATGGACCACCTCGAAACCAATTTTATCATACCAAACAACCTAGAAATTATTCTGTGGACCAGCAAACTTAATTCTACAAAAAATCAATATGTTACACAATAACATAAAATTTACTTTTGAAACTGAACAAAATCAATGCCTAAATTTCCCTGACATTTCAGTGCATAAACATAACAATAAATTCAACTACGGTATAAACTGATAATGTCATACCTGCTAATTCACACCATCCTTTTCAACATAAGTTGGCTGCTTTTCACTGCTACATACACAGACTACACAGCATTCCACTCACCCAAAACGAATTCAAAAATGAGGTCAATATTCTTAAATAGATCGCCATAAACAATGGGTATGAACCACATTTAATAGATAAACTTATGAACAACTATAAACTTAAAAACCTACGGAAACTAAATTCACCTGACCAAACCAATAATCAAAATAACAGATATTCCAGCATTCCTTTCCTTAATAATAACCACAACTCTAAAATTGCTAAAACCATAAAAGCTCAACGAAATCATACAAATCACACACACAAACAAAAATAACCTCAACAATATTTTAACAAACTCCAAAGATTAAACAAACTCAAAAAGAGTGTATGTTGGGAATTTGGAACCTTTGGTTGCACTAAAACAAAGTTATGATTGTTTTCCACAAACCAAAACTACACTTTTTTTGCACTCGACGCGCGTTTCGCTAACAACGTTAGCATCAACAGGAGAAGATAAAAATTAGTTCATTGTTTATCGTCTCCTGATGATGCTAAGGGTCTTAGCGAAACGCGCGTCGAGTGCAAAAAAGTGTAGTTTTGGTTTGTTGAAAACAATCATAACTTTGTTTCAAAAAGAGTGGAATATACAAGCTGCAATGTGGTGAGTGTCAAGCATCATATATCGGTAGGACCTGCAGGAACTGCCTCGTATCAAGGAGCACATACAAAGACTCAACAAGTCAGCCTTTGACCTCCATTTAGCCTTCAGCAAACATAAATTCGGTCCAAATGCCAACTCTAAACTCATCAAGAACATTAAATCAAAAAACTACACGAGGCTCGACTTCATTGAAGATCTGGAGATTGATTCAGAGATAAACTCGAATGAAAATTGTCTCAATAATCAAGTCAACCTTTAACGGAACTCCACCCCTTAAAAAAAAAAAAAATTCCACAGAAAAAGAAAAAAGAACGTGTCTGTATAAGTTTCTTTATTGTTGTATAAATAAAGTAAATAGTTTCAACTCTCCTCCGAGCCTTCAAGCAATCCTGTTATAAATCCTAGAAATTCCTTTGTTTCTCCTTCTAATTTTTCGATTTTTTTTTTTTAAATCTCATCTTTTTTTTGTGCTGTGCCGGTTCGCGGCTTTGTAGCTCTGTCTTTTATAAAGGTGTGGGTGGTAGAGGACGGGCGGGATGCATTGGTTGCGTTTCAGTGGGTCAGGGGATGGAAGGTGTAGACTGCTATAATAACCAGCTTTTAACCTAGACACTTTTGCAAATAGCTTTTAATAAAATATAAAAATAAAAATAAATTGTTTCGATTCACCTTTCACTTTCTCGATTGAGCTTTCATGTTTTCGATTCAGCTTTCATTATATATTTTTTTCTCATAACTTGGTTTCTGATAAGTCACGTTTAGTTCAACCAACCTACCGATTTGAGCGTTTGGCATACCATAACAAGTAATGTTAGTATATTCTCTGGTCATTCGCAACAAAAAAGTTAAACAAAAAACAAAAATGTTTAACAAAATGCAAGACGCTTTCCTCAATAGCGCGAAACTGGAGCATCTTTTTACTTCCATCGCTATTTTTAATAAACGATAATTTTTTGTTGTACAAATAGATAAATCAGGTGACGCAACGGACGTTACTAATTATCGACCGATTTCATTACTATCCCACTTTGCCAAAGTCTTTGAGTCAACAATTTTGTCTCAGTTATTTTTCTCTATACAAAATGATATTGATACCAATCAACATGGCTTCCATAAAAAACGATCTGTTCTTAATAACTTAATACCGTTTATTCACAATGCCAATCTGTCTATGCACAATGGGTTCGAAAATTGTGCTGTGTATACCGAGTTTTCCAAGGCCTTTGACAAAGTACACCATCCCACATTGATAACTAAGCTTGGAAACTTCGGTCTGCACGGTCACTTGTTTGGATTACTTTCTAGTTATGTTACTGACAGAACACAGTTTGAGGTTATTAATGGTGAAAAATCTAAAATAGCCAAGGTGACTTCAGGTGTTCCTCAGGGGTCACATTTGGGGCCCCTTCTATTTAATATATTTACTTTTGATATAGGCAAATGTTTTCAAAACTCTGACCACGCTTGATATGCAGACGATTTAAAAATACGGAAGGAAATTCGGAGTCGATCTGACTTGGATGATCTTCAATGTGATTTATGTAGGCTTACAGGTGTCAAGTTATTGTATTTTCTAGAAAAAAAGTATCAGATAACATAAATCTTGTACTTAATAATACACCACTCAAAGTTGTAAATCAATTCAAAGATCTTGGAGTCATTTTGGATTCTGAATTTACTTTCGAGGTCACATTGAAAGTATAATTAAGAAAAGTTTAAGAAATTTGGGTTTTCTTTGAAGAACCACCAAAGGCTTTGTCAATCAAAACTCCGTTTTTCACATTTTTAATTCTATAGTTGGACCTATTTTGAAATATTCGTCTACCGTTTGGAACGCCATCTACAGAAAATACATTGATCGAATAGAAAGTGTTCAGAGGAGGCTTGTTAAAAGTATAAATTTTAGATATAACCGACAGCGTCATTTTTACTCATACGAGGAAATTTTAAAATTTTATCACCCAAATTCACTTGAGAGTAGGAGAGACTGTTCCGATGTTGTTTTTGTTTATAAGGTTGTGAGCAATCTGGTTTATTCGACATTTTGCATAAATTATTTAAGTTTTAATGCTAGTCCATACACACTTCGCACACGGCTAACTTTTTACACAAATATAACTAATTCTAACTATTTTTCAAACTCACCAATAATAAGGTGCACACGTACCTACAATAATTGTGTTTTTCTTAATCCTGATGATACTGATTTATTTAGTTTAAGTTTAAGATCTTTTCGAAATCATATTAGGAAAAAAGTACTTTAAGAAAAAAACAATGTATTTTTTCTTACCTATACCTTCTTTTTTAAGTGCGATTTAATTTTAAGTTTAATATTAATATTCTTACATATCCGTTTTTGTTAGATATTTAAGATCTACTTTGTGCTATCTTGTAATTGGACAGCTGCGCATGTCTGTTAGATAGCCTTGGCTCTGTAAAAATACAAATAAAAAAAATAAAGGGAAGTAATGTAATCATCGAAAAATCGCACTTCGAAATTTTCATAATCCACGAATTTTGAGGTTCCGAATAGTGATAAGCACGAATCCAGACGGCGTCGCTCTGTCTGTCGGTCGGTCTGTCTGTCTGTCGCCTACTTTGTAGCTACTCCAACTCAAAAACCCCTTCACTAATCGTAACAAAATTTTACATAGTGATTACTTTTGTTGACGCGCAGACCCCTATTGTTTTTGAGCATTCTCCTAGTAGACCCTTCGGAGCTGCCCCCAAAATACTTCATCACTAAAAAAAATATATATTTTTCTTACCCTGTGATACCTCCTTGGAAAGCTTATAAAAATTGTAGTTGAATGGCGCCAAAATTTTTGACTACATATATATATATATAGTCAAAATCACATAAAAAATACAAAAAACAAATGAAAAATTCAATTTTCTGTGCCATATTTTCCCGAGTTATGAAACGAAATGTTAAATAAAAAGTAGCTTAGGTTAAGTTTCAGGTCACACCCTATTGTCTTATATCAAATTTCATACAAATCGGTTTAGCCGTTATTGCGTGATTAATGGACAAAAATCTTATGTATACGAGGATATATATATATATATCCCAATGAGCAATTTTGTCTATATAAAAATTACAGCAAATAATATAAAACCTTCATAAAATAACCAAAAGTTATATTATTTAGCGTTGGTGATAATTTTATAACTCTAATATATCTCTTAAATGAGTAAAAAAGACTTGAAAAACAACTGTTCAACACCAGCTTATAAAAATTTATGGTACATAGTAATGGATAGAAAAACAACATATAGATTTTATAAAACTTCCTTATGAGCCCTCAAGTATAGAGATTATTATAAAAAGGTTTTACAACTGTTCTAACAACACTACATAACAAATTAAAGGTTTTTATGGATTTAGAAATATAGATTTTCCATCTTTCTTCCCTTTGCTTGTTATGTATTATTCTTTTTCTTTTTACAATAAAAAAATTTATAAAATGGTGTTTAGCAATCTGTGAGATAAGCTGAAGCAGGAATATGAATATTTATATACTATAGTCAAATAAAAGCTGTATTTCAAGTCATCCTACTCTGAAAATCAGCTGCGGTTCCGTGTGTACTGTATAGTTTTCGAATACACTCACGTAAATTTCATGGGCTCCAAAAATACTTGAGAAAACGGGAAAAAAATATTCATTTAAGTATCAGTTTTTTTTTGATACGCGTTTTTTTCTTTCTGGAACAAATATTGAATTTTGTATATTGTTCTTAACCCTAACAAGCAATATTTCGATTGAAACACATGTTGAAACCCCATAAATAACGTTTTTATTTAGGCCAAAAACCTATTTTTGTAATCCAAAATGGTGAAAATTTACGAAAATTCTATAAAAAAAAACAATACAACTATACCACTGTTTACCTCGACAAACACTATTTTATGACCCTTTTAAAAAATTATGCTACTTGGAACAAAGGGCTGCAGATGGCGCAGTGTTGTTAACATAGTTACTATTGTTCTCTTTTCCTAAATGCATTCCTCGAGAGATCCAGCATACTACACATAACAGGAAAAATAACCGCCTCCACACACTTCAAGCCCGCATAACTGTCAGAGGTAACTATCTCAAGAATATAGTTAGATTGCGGGGTCGAAGGGTGTACAGGCGAGTATTTTCCGGGGTATTCACATTTGTCGCCGACCAGCAGTATCAGCGTATGCGTTCGACGTTTCACGGTGCGTTTTTGCGACCTTAACACGGTTACTATATTGTTCTCTTTTTCTAAAACACGGTTCCCATCTATGGATTTCTCATTCGTGGGTCCCCCGAATCAAAACACGTATCACGTGTCTAAGCGTTATTTGCCTATACAAGTTCATGTCGGACCACGTGATGAGTTTTTTGAGTCAGGGTTACTGGTGGGAATCGGGTGTAAAATGCATTCGATCCCGATATCTGTCATCGGCAACTATCTCAAGAAGATTTGGATCTTTTATCTCTCTCAGATTGATGTAATTAAAACAAGATAATAATGGTATGATATCACTAAAAAACGCGGCTTTTGATGTCGCAAAAACGCTCCTTTTGATGTCGCAAAAACGCGCCTTTTGATGTCACAAAATTAACCTTAAAAAATCTTGTTTGTTTTGTTATTATAATTGCCAAAATAAATAAAAATTGTTTTTTTTGTTCTATAAACAGTTGTATTATAATCACTATATAAAGAAATTAATAACAAAATTATAGAAAAAACCTTATGGGCAAAAAAGGTTTATGAATGAGTTGATAAGAATATTACAGACACCAATTTATATAACTTTTGTCACTGATCATGATTATATTTTTATAAATATGTTGGTGGAAACATTGTTAACATCAATTTATATAGCATTTGAACCGATGACTTTAATTTTTATAAAGATGTCCGTGGAAATATTGTTAACGCCAGTTTTATGTTACTTTAGGGTACCATCAATTTAGAGCCTTTAATAAAACAAATATACAAACTCAATTCTTGTAGGACACTTCTAAATACCCTAGGGTATCAATGGAACCCTCTTTATAATAATTATATAAATATCTGTCACCAGAAAATTCTGAAAATGCTCATTGGGATATATATATATATATATATATATGTAGTAAAACGAAATGTCTTTAGAAACAATAAAGTTTGAATCTATATATATATATATAGAGCACATATAAAATGTATTGGAAAAGTCCGTACACCCTAGAAAAGTCTGGATACACCCTGGAGAAGTCTGGAAACACTCTGTAAAACTCTGGTTATACTCTAGAAAAGTCTGGATATACTCTGGAAAAGTCTGGAAAGACCCTGGAAAAGTCTGGGAAGACTCTGGAAAAGTCTGGATATACTCTATAAAAGTCTGGATATAATCTGGAGAAGTCTGTAAACACCTTGGAAAAGTCTGGAAAGACCCTGGAAAAGTCTGGAAACACTGGAAAGTCTGGAAGACGAATGCATTTAAAAAAAAGAGAATATTAGTAACTATGATAAGCTCGTAGAAACGCGCCTTTTCTAAAAATGTTTTCTGTGGTGCTGTTTTTGTTTAGTTTTGTGGTATTCACCCAAAAAGTTAACAGGTACTAGAGATGTGCGATATCGTGATTTTTCAATCACACTGATATTTGTTACTGTGATTTTTTAATATCACCGATTTTTAAACGTGATGTGATCACAGTGTTAAGGTAGCGTAACGTACGTAAGTCGCGTTTGAGTTTGGGGCGTTCGTTCCTGATACTGCTTGTTTTGTTATATGTTCAGATTGTTTAGTCTACTCAAGGTCTCAAGCGTTTATTTTATTTTTGCTCGGTCAGATAGACCTGACCTTCCTTATCCTTGCCCAACAAACAACAATAAGCACACAGATTATATTATCTTATAGGTTACGCAAGAGTTTTTGTGTAGTTGTCTTTTTTTTTAGTATTCAGTTTATTTATGTTACATGATACCCGGCTTTCGTCGTGATAGCGAATGCCAAGTTGCGATCTTTGAAAATGTTTAATTGTGATTAAAAAAACACACGCGTTGTGAAAGAAAGAAGGAGGAAATATCGGTTCGTGAAATATATATCGCTCATTGCTTACAGGTACGTTTTATTGTGATTTAATGTACCTAACTATACGTGGTGGTTGGGTGTAATTTTTTCAGAGAACCAAATACAAGTAGGTAACAGTAGTTTGCATAATTACACGTCACGGGCACTTTTTATTTATGCACCTGGCCTAGGTTATTGAACATATTTGGTTTTTGTTTAGAAATAATAAATATCTCCTGGTATAATTTCTCCTTGTTCTAAGCACACATCGCGCTATGTTCTGTTACAACTTTCAAGTGTAGTCGAGGGCGTTTTTTTTAATCCGACAATATTTATCATGTAATGTAACCTTAAAATGATGTGGGGTGCAACTGCGATGCGAGATTTCGAGAATTTTCAATTTTTTTTAGAGCAAGAATCCGAAATGTCGATAAAAAAGTTTTTAATTCTGACTGGATAAGTCCTCCCTGCAGAGTGGCAGTGTCTACAGGCTGTAAAAAACAATAAATATCAAGCATATTGTAAGCTTTCTTTAAAAAATATTTAATTGAGTAATATGAGGCGTCAGGCAATCTTGAGCCATTTTAAGAGCAGTGGTCGTGTAAAGTAAATGGAGGCTAAAAAAAAATTAAGGAAATTGTCTTTGTTAATCAAGAAAACTATCAGTCTTATCCCAAAATGACAATGGACCTGCATCTACACCAACTACTGGAAGTGAAGGAACCTTCACAGCAACTGCTCCCACTGCCAAAAAGAGTTCTACTCCCTTTTTGTAAACTTTTCTTATTAAGCAATCAGTTATGAATGCAGAAATATTGTGGTGCAAGGAGTATTTAAGATTAATCCTGCTGTTGCCAATTATGTCCACATCATACATCATCTGCGAAAGTCAGCACCAGGTTGGGTCCTTCCTGGTGGAATATAGCCGTTGGTGTCTCAATCTTTGCTTTCCTAATTGCATATTCTAATGCTATATTGAAGAGTTGGGGTGAAAGCGAGTCACCCTGCTTAAGCCCATTGTTGATACCAAAGAAATTCGAGTAGCTCTGTTCCACCCTTATCTTGCAGTTTGTATCCTCCGTACACATTTTTAGCAGAGATATCAGCTTTTTTTGGAAAGTCTAGTTCCTGCATTGCTTCTTACAACTTTGCTCTACATAATCTGTCAAATGCCTGTTTCAAATCAATAAACATCTGGTGAAGTTCTCTGTCAAATTCCCAGCATTTTTCCATTATTTGTCTAACGGTGAATATCTGTTCTATAGTGGGCCTTTTAGGACTATCTCCTTCCTATATGGTTGAATTATCTCGCAGGATACTGGAGAGGACGATTATTCCCCGATAATGTGAGCATTTATTTTTATCTCCTTTTTTTCTATCACGCCTTCCTTCCATGGATCTGGTAGCATTTCGGTGTTCCAAATGTTTTGGATGAACTTACTGATGGCCCTATGCAGTATTTCTCCACCATATTTTATACATTCGGCAGGTATGCCGTCACTACCAGCAGCTTTGTTTTTTTTAGCTTTTTTATGACTACTGTTGCTTCATATTAATATTAATTTTCACCATTTCCATCTCTAAAACCAGGTTATCTAGTTTTCCTGATACAATTAGGCTTCTTATGTTCCACCTAGCTACTTTCATGACGAACCCGGGGATTCGTATCACCCTCTGACCATCTAAGACCTGCCGGGGACTGTGGGCCTTTGTAAAGGTGCGCCCCGAAACCGTCCCAAATGTCATCTCGAACGCAACAGATATCTTAGCTCAAACCTCAACTCGAACGAACTAACTAAAAAAGTTAAGAATTTCTTACATTTTCGTAATCTGCATTGCACCAATAACCTTTTTAAACTATTTTGTACACGAAATGTACGAGAAATAATAAGAAAGAACATTATTTTGATCGCGGTCATAAACGCCGTACGTCTACACCATTTTTCTATTATTTAAAGTTTTTGGTCAGGCAACAAAAAAAAAACATTTTTAAGTGTACAATTTTTGACCTGATTAAAAATCAAAGTGTTACGCGCCGGCAGCTTTTCGTCTAGGTGAGCAATATGGGGTGGATACGTTAAGATAAAAAAGTTTGGAATTTTTAGAGCGCCACTTGATTTATACTAGCCAAATTTTAACTGTCTTTATCTATTTTAAATAAGATTTTAGTTGTCATAACCAAAAGGTAATGTTTTCTCTCACATCACACAATAAAAAGGCGTTTGAAATAATTAACACTCAACTGAGAAAAACTAATGGTTTAATATGAAAAAAATCACTGAGTGACACAAAACATAATAAATTTAAGTTATACTTAAAAATCCTTGTGTTCATAGCATATTTAAAAACTACAATATCGATATGTAATTTAATCAAATATATCAGAATAAAAAGAAATGCCTACTAACGAAGTCAATATCATTTAGGAATTCCTAAATGGCGAAAATAATAATATAAAGTTACATCTCACCGAATACCGATAAGTTTCAAAAATAACTAGGTAACCCTTTATGTGCAAAATAAAATGTTCCTTTTTTTTATAAATTCTACCAAAGGAACACCATTTCTAACCTTAATATTAGGTTAGATAAAAAAAATAAGTATTTTGCTGTAAGTAGGTATGCCCTCATAATCAGCACCCAAATCATAAGGTAAAAAAATTAAAAATAATTTTAGGAGTACGTCACCAATTATCTGGGGAAAGCAGGAAATGGTTGCATGGTCGCTGGCGTGGCGAAATGAAATCATTTATTGCTAACTACGTCAGTCCAATTAGTACTTGTTGTGGATTTGATGAAGGTGGCCTCCCATTATTTTTAAAAACAATAACCATGCTGAATTTGTTGAAAAGAAGAGTAGTAACAGACTAATCCAGTACTTCAGTGGGTACTTAAAAACGGGACATGGCTCCACCATGAAAGTCCTCTATAGAGTTTCAAACAAAAAAACTGCTATGAAATACCTACATAGGAATTGTTCAAATGCAGTAGAATTATGTGTTTGTACTAGGTGTACGCTAATCACTATTATTTATTATCAACGAACAGTTTTTGCAAAATTAGATTAATTGTTTTAAGAAAAAATTTGTCTTCCAAGGTAAATTAGACAAACTCGCAGTTTTTCAGCATGCGTGAAGCATTTTCCTGGTAAGAATATTGATTTTTGTTAGTGCGCAGGATCATTTGTGTCAGAAGTGAATTGTGACATTTCGAAAAGAAAATATTTTTGGAAATTTATTGATTACACCTTATAGAAAGGAAATGGATAAAAACTGCAGAACGAGTTACCCGAGATAGCATAAAGTTATAGTGTGATTTTTGGATATAGAAGTATCGTCATAGGTAAGTTTGAGTTATTTCTAGAATGTAAACAAATAGTAAAGTTGTCTGATTTTGTTTTAGCCATACAATTGTTATTAAAGAAGAGATTATGATAACTTTGAGGCTGTTCGAGGCTCAAGGATAGAGGACTACGTATTCAACGAAAATTTCACATAAAATCCTGTTATGGTGACTTGACGAGGCCAAAATGTTGAGGCTTCAAATTATAAAAAATTACCCCGAATTGATTTTAAAGGTAGTTTATAGGTAATTAGACATAGATAGCTTTTAGTAGTTTAACCGTAAGCATGTAATAAAGATGTTTAAAAAAAAATATATTTTATCTTACAAAAGTCCTTTTCGTTTGTTTTAATTTGGCAACCAGTAATCCTTTTTTCTGTGTCAAAAATTGCATACTTTGAAAAATTTTGCGAAAATTAGAAAAAGAAAACAGTAGAGTTGTGATAATTCTTTTTGCCACAGAAAAATAAAGCTTATTCTTTTGAGTATTTCCACCTGAATGTTAGTTTGAATTATCAATCCAACAACCATCAGTAGTCTTACTGAAGATGAACAAAAATTTACAGCATTGTACTTATATTAGTCCTATAAAATTTCCCATTTTAATAAAAATAAGAATATTTTTTGTTGTAACATTTTGAATGTTACAAGATCGCGGTCCCTTCGGTGCGGCCTTTTCTATAAAGCTCAGACCCCCGTCACACTCAGTCTCATGCCGCTCATGTTGCAAACTCTTTTTTTTTTGTATGGCAAGTCGCTAAAGCCTTATCAAAATTTTAGAAGGATACAGTTTACCCTTTTGGGGCTAGTTGCACCTAAGTTCGAACGAGTCTCCTGGAATTTGTAATGGCTTTATTGTCGCATATAAAAAAATTAAATTTCTTATTAAATGTTTTGTAATTTGTTTTTTAAAAGAGAGAAGGAGTTAAGTTTTTATATTTTATTATAAAGGGTATTTTATTATAAAGTAGAGAAACATAATAACTAAGTGACTTTTTTAATGTTTTTTATTTTAACCCTTTCACACACAAAAAAATAAAATTCGCATTCCTTTTCGGCTAGCTTTCCATTAGCAGATTTTCCGCGCAGATTTCAAGTTAAGGTGAAGGTGCCAATCGTTCTGTCACTGTTTTACTCACTGATAGACAAGGATAAATTTCAAAATTTACGCGGAAAAAAAGCTTATCGAATCCTTTCTTGGATCGTATTCCTACTTTTATCCTTAATTGAATCCCATTCCTATGTTTATCTGTTGTTCAACTTAACCCCACTTTACGTCTGTTTCGCTGAGTAACATCAGGCTACTATTGTTCTCTTTTTCTAAATGCTTTTGTCCAAGAGAGATCCAGCATACTAGCCATACCAGGGAAAATACCCGCATGCACACCCTTCAGCCCCGCATGACGGTCAGAGGTAACTATCTCAAGAAGATGGTTCTAGTCATTTTTTGTGAGCTTACTATAGTTACTATTGCATTTAGAAAAAGAGAATAATAGTAAGCTCACAAAAATTTGCTATTAGATTGCGTGGTCGAAGGGTGTACAGGCACAAAAGAACACTTACAGAAGCGACAAAGCGACCGAAAAAGTATTGGTCTTATGGGTCTTAAATCCGTGACGTTATTTGACAAGAAGTATACTTAACACACTGAGAGAACAGGCTCGAAACGCTACACGGACAAAAATACATTTTTACCTTGCGTAACGTTGGAAGTTCCATTTTAATTTATAGTGTTGAAAGGAAACGCTTTGGTAGATGGTAATGATGATGATTTTAAATAAATCGAAATATTCGCAAATTTAAAAAGAGCTTTTCTTGTTTTTTAATTGACCTCTTCCCAGCCAAATCAACGTTTCATATATGATTAAGTTTTTTTGGTTGAAGATGCCTGAAAGTTAAGCATATTTATATTTAGATCTCCCATACAAACTATGTATGTGCTTCTGGGGGCTACCGCGTTTAAAGCTGTTCTAAAAACTGCGGGGGCGATACCATGTGTCAAGCGCGAAGTACCTCGACTGGTACTTGATCATAAGCCAGAGTTGTTTGCTTGGTAGTAACTCAGGAAGACGAATTAAACTTGTACTAATATTCGATCGCACATAAATTGCTATTCCCCCCCATGTAGCCGTTTGACGGTTGCACCGGTATAATTGGTAGCTGGGTAAATTTAATGTTTTCGAGTCAATGTTTTGGTTAAGCCAAGTTTCTGAAACAGTAATTATATCAAACTTGTTGTGTACCTCATTTTTAAATGCAATAAAATGTGGGACCAGCGATCCCGCGTTAATGTGACAAATTTTAAGAGGAGACATGTTATTTGGATTATTAAAAAAAAAACAATAAAAAATGAGAACCGCAAGAGAACAGAAAAAAAAAACGAAAACCAGACAAATATATAAATTTGTTTTTGCACTCGGGAAGCTTAGAATTAACCAAGTAACTTAAAACTACTTAGATGAAACCAATATGAAACAGAGTTCCAATGTTACGTCTAGGTTACTTAACTGTGTTATTATTTTTTTTAAGTTCAATAATTTTATCCACAACTGACGCTTTTTTATCGGCGCTTCTTAGTTTTCGTTTTTTCAGATTTTGTTTAGGGCTTTCGTTTTGAGCTGAGAGTTGATTGTAAAGATCTGGCTGATTTTGTGTGTTAGTGTTATCACTTTCAATATCTGTCTCAGTGTCTATATTGTCTGCTGGCTCTGACAGCTCACTGCATGAGTACAATTTCCAGCTTGAATCCTTTAATTTTGGTTGCCAATCCTTTGGCCTTTGCTTTCTTTAGGTGCTTGATTAGTACTTTATATTCCTCCCTATCTTCAGCGCAAAGATCTTTGGTTATGGATATTTTAGTACCTTTTAGCTTAGAAACGTTGTGAAAAATTTGAGATTTTCTGAAGAAGCTGACAAATCCTACAATAACTGGTTGGCTAGCGTTTCTACCTATTTTTCTTACATTGTTAATGACATTTTCTTTTAAATGTAAACCGATCAACAAGTACACCTGTACACCCTTCGACCCCGTATATCCGTCAACGATAACTATATCAAGGAAATAGTTATATTTTCATGGGCAGAGGGGTGCAGGGGGAGCATTTTCTGGTAAGCTTGATCTCTCTGAGATCGATGCAGTTAAAAGAAGAGAACAATAGTAACTATAATATTAAGCTCACAAAAAATTGCTAAGTAGGTGAGAAAGCAACAATACTGTTGCGAAACGTCGCCAAAGAAAAATTGGTTGTTATTTAACTCTTCCAAACCTGAGATCACAAACCATTAAAATACACCACCCAGTATCCTTACAAAACATGACCAAAATTATACCTCTCAAAATCTCCGTTTTAATGAAAAAAAAAAAAACAATAAAAAGCCATGTTTCCTGACATGCGCACATTCTAGTTTCAGATAAAATTAAGTTATTAAGTTAAAAGACCATCTTTTAATTTTCATTTTATTTTCTTAGTTTTAATTTTATTAACACATACAGGTGTTCCTATGGATTTTATTTTTAATTTAGTTTTAGTTTTTGCTGTATTTCCATAAAGATTCTATTCTAGACATTGGGGGGGGGGGCACAAAAGTTTAAGCTCTTTTCTTTAAAACCTAATTTTAGATTTTAATTCCATCTTTGATGTTTACCATTTAACTTGTCTTGTAAAAAAATTGTAAAAATTGTTCTTTTACCTTTCCAAAAAGCTAAAATTTATAAAAATCGGTAAAGGAACAAAAAAGTTATCAGAAAATCAAAACAGTTCAAGATATTAAAGCCAACCCTTTATTTTTGTTTTAGATGTACCATCATAACAGCAATGTACCCCCACAGGGCATCACAAATATCTCAGTTAATATTGATAAGCGGGGGAGGGCCGACTCCCCTAGCTCCACCAGCAGATGCAAATGAAATTTCTCCTTATGGATGTGTTCACAATATTTTTTATCCGCTTCTCTTCTGTGGTGTTAAAAGGTAGATATACAAATATACTAAAACAACTAGCTGATAAATTAAAAATCAAGAAAAGCATTTATAGAATTCTTTAAATAAAAATAAAAATAATTTCGTGCTCTTTAATTTAATTTAATTTATCTTTACATTAACCATATAATAATAATTAAACTAATACTCAATCTCAATCAGAAATATCCATCATCAGAGCTTTTTCTTTACGCAAACTTACTTACCATAATACAAATATTTTATAAATTTTCTATATATCAACTTATTAAAAATAGTACATTATTACAAAATTCAGCACAAAACCACGAACATAACACCCGATTTCAATCTCAACTCAATATTGCAATTGATAGACAGAACAAAGTCATTGGACAGCAAGGATTTTGCTACGTACGACAGGTCATTTTTAATAAAATACCAATTGAAATTAAAAGAATTATTAATAAAACAAAAATGCAAATGATTTATCTCAACCCAGTTTGTTCTTTCATAGTAGGTAATTTAACAATATGTCTTCTTATTTATTATTAAAAATTAATCAGACCAATATCTTATAAATTAGGCAAAAACGTATTGTATGCTTCTTTGTTTGCCTGTCTGCTTGCGTAGCTTGCGTTTATTTTTTTTTGCGAAACTAATTATTAAGTTGGCTAATTTTTATTTACTCTAAAAAAAGTGTTTTTTTTTGTTTATAATAAGTAATGATAGATAAAATAATTGTTAAGAATTTATACATTGTATACTTTAATAACCCTATTGTTTTTGACAGACAAGGACAGTAAGCCCTTAAGTCAGGACAAAAGGGTGTTTCATAAACATGCATCTATGTAATTCTGCGTTATATTAATTAATAAGAAAATCCACCTTCATAGCAAGAAACACAAAGGTATATTATTATTATTATCCATTGAGCAATAGGAAGTGGTGAAGTATTGCTTGTAATTGTTTAAGTTGATCTTTAATAATGTCGATTTTGTTATCACTTTTTGTTGAGTCCCTAGAAAAAAACCGAAACCAAATTTGGCAGAAACATAATTTGTCAGAATTTAAAAGAAAAGAAACTAATTGGTCCGAAAAAAAATGTCTTGAAAATGAAATGACGGGAAAATCAAATCGCTAGAAAATATATGCATAGAATTAAATTTAAACAAAACATATTTTTATAGAAACACAAAATGTTTTTTTAGCGAAAATAATTTCATGTAAAAAAAGAAAAATGATTTGAACCGATAGCCACGAATTCAATTGCTACGTTGCCAGACTTACGGCCGGGAAGAGTCGAAGTTAGTTGTGATATTGTATTAATTTCCCCCTTTACATTCTTCAACCACCTCCTACCCCCAAATTTCTTCATAATATTGAATGAATCGCAAGATTTGATAGACACTTAGACAGCCAGAAACTGTGAAATTGAATAAAATTAATTTAATTTAATAAAAAAAATCCCCGTGTCATCTTCCAAATAGAGAAACTTGTCAACGCCGCAATCCAGGGCCTACGGCGCTCTAGAGGTTTAAATTTAACGCATGCCCAATAGCGATTCGGCTGAATTGTGGTTCTGCTCATTTAAGGATCGGGCATATCATTTTCTATCAATTTGTGGGTCGGGTGTTTTTCGTTTCTAGACATTTATTTTCGATATTTTGTAATTCTGATATTTTAAGGTTCGGGAAAATTATAATCGATTAAATTATATTCGTGTCTTTTAAGGATCGTAAATTCAAGTTCTATAAATTTATATTCGTATCCATTATTTGCTGTGTGTTTTATTTTCGTTCATATTTCGTTTCGGACGTTTTATTTTCTTTTCAATTGTGTTTCGGTTTTTGTAAATTCGGCTTTTTTGTGGGTTCACCTTTTCGTTAAAGGTAGTGTACCAGTGTGTTATATCGGGGTAATTTCATATCAAATCAACCAAAATAAAAAGAGGTATGGCAGACCATCTCACCGATTTTGATAAAATTTAGTGCAATGATTCTCTATATGGGTGGGATGAAAAATCCATAATATAGTTTTTTTCTGATCAGTAATTTTTTTTATTCATTTTCAAAAATCGAAAAATTGACCAAATTTGGTCCAACACAGCTTCACAAAAATTAGAATATCTTGAGAAGTACTTATAGTAGATCAATAAGATATAGCTCGTTGTAAAGGTAATTCAAATACCTTTCCAACGATGCATGACCTATTTTGATTTTATCGTGTTTTTTTTTTAATTAAAAAAAACATTTTTTGATTTTTTTTTAAAAGTCATTTTTGAAAGGAAAATATGTGCCAAATTTCAAAATGGAGAAATTATGGGTTCAGTATGAAAAAAAATGAACATTTTTACAAGAAATATATTTATATTATTATGAAAAAATATTTACAAATAGTTTTTGGTTTTAATTTTTCTTTCCAAAATGTTTGAAGTTTCAATCATTTCTTCCCTAGTTAAAGTATATGTCCGGCCAGTAGCAGTACGCGGCTGAACTTGCCCTAATATAGTATCTTTTTTTTATTATTAGTAGATCTGCTTTAGGCTTAAGGTAGGAAAATGAACTAGGTGGCCCATTTGGATGCAAAAAACTGACTGAGTTCATCAGTTTCCTCATTTTTTCCAGTGATACATGCCAACCACCATAATTTGTCGTAGTAACCGAACCAGATTGGATATGCATAAGCTCTGAATTTGTTATTTCAGAACACAGTATTAGTAGTAGTAGAGAAGGGGCGGCGCGAAGCCTGGCAGGTAGGCTTCCCTGGGCCCTTTCTGCCTTACCCCGAGCCTGCCCGTAATCCGCCGCCTGCACCACTGGTCTGGCAGTCTGCTCTTCTGGTTTTACTGTTCTTTTTGTAAAGTCCAGTATTTTATCCCATTTGAGCGTGTGCAGGTCCTCCTCATTCAGGGTCGGGGAACCGAATACCTGGCATCTCGTCCTCTGGTATGCCACCGCTTCCTTAGTTGGTTGTGATCTGTTATGATTCCTGTCAGCAGACCAGCGTCCCTTCGTGATCTCCCCAGAAGCCATTTTTGTCTAGCTACATCCGGGCCCTTCTTGAAGTCCCTAGTCTGTCTGCATCCTGTTCCTCCTCTCCAAGCGGTCGCCATGGCATCGTTGGCCCATTTATTGAGTCGACTTTGCAATTGCCTCTTGGTTGTTCCTAGGAGTGGTACCGGCCCTACATACTGGGTGCTTGCCCCGATCCTGGCGAGCTCGTCGGCCTTCTCGTTCTCAGGTACCCCTATATGTCCCGGTATATAAACATGCTCCTCCTTACCGTTCTTTATTTCCTCCATGGTTGCAGCCATTATTATGGCATACACCTCTGTCTGAAAGACCGTGACTTGCTCTCCGAGCGGATAGCTCTTTCGAACCTCCTGGTCTTCTACGTAAACCCCTGATCCTGTGGTTTGCTTCTCCGACAGTTTGGATCCGTCGGTGTAGCAAATCACAGCGTTCTCCTCGAACTGTTCGCGGAGGTTTTCACTCTGCCATAGTTCCCTGTCTGAGATGACTACTTTGTACCTCTTGTTGAATCACCAGGGGTTTTTTGGTCTCTCTCTCTCGCGCAGCTTCCTCTCCATTGACCTGTATCTCTCAGCCCGAGGTGGGTCGCCATCGCTTCTTTTCTAATCCAGATCGGAAGCGGCGGCAGTTCCAGAATGGTTTCGAGTGCCTGTATAGGTGCCGTCCTCATAGCACCGGTTATCCGTTTGCATATGGTTCCCTGTAGGCTCCTAAGCTTGAGGGTAGTAGTGACCTTCTCCGCTGCTGGCCAGCAGACTATGGATCCTTGGTCTTAGTACTGCCGTGTACATTTTGTGGAGGTTTCTGGGGCTCAAACCCCAGGTGCGGCCAACCACTCGACGCAGTTGCCACATCGTTGCCTGCACCTTGTTGGTCAACTTCGTAACGTGTAGTATCCAGGTGAGCCCCTTGTCTAGGGTGATCCCTAGGTACTTCAGTTCTGAAACTAGTCAGTGGTCTCCTGTACATCTTGGGTGCTCTGAATCTCTCCATTTTCCTCTTTCTTGTGAACAGGATCATCTCTGTCTTTCCTGGATTGACAGAGAGACCGTTTTGTTGACACCAGTCTTCGATGATGCGTACCGCCCTTTGCATTCTGTTACAGACGGTGTTTAGGTGGTGACCCACCACCTCCACGACACCGTCGTCGGCGTATGCGTGGGCGTCGAATCCTTCCTCTGTTAGGCGTTGTAGGAGAGTATCCATGATCAGACACCACAGGTGTGGGGATAACAGCTACCTTGTGGGAAGCCTCCCGTTGCCCCTATGTTGACCCTGGACTCCCCTAGATTGGCCTGGATTCTTCTCCCTGTTAGTGCAGATTTTACCCATTCGGAGATAGGAGCCTCGGCTCCCCTTCTCTGCAGGGCTGTTGTTATTACCTGCACTTTCGCCTTGTCGAAAGCTCTGCTTTATGCACTACTGCGTGTAGGGCCGTGTCGGTAGACCTTCCCTCTACGTATGCATGTTGGTTTCTGTGGAAAGGTTGATTGGTTAGTACTCCTCCTAGTAGGTGTCTGTCCACCATTCTTTCCACTCGGTCTGCCAGTCCCCAGTCAGGGGCTTGCCCCTCCCGAGGTCCGGTGGTCCTCTGCGCCCCCCGTTCACCGCCCTCTCCAGGGAAGTAAACCTCGAGCAGGTCTCGTATTGACCCCTCTCATGAGGCGATCCAGCTCCCTTCTCGGTGCTTAGGATTTTGAGAAGTCTGGACGTCTCTGGAAGGGAATTAATCTATCCGCAGGATTTCCTCCAACTGTCTCTTTTGCAGTTTTTTACCTCTTTCTTGAAGTCCTTTCTGGCTTCTCTGTATATTTCCCAAGAGTCATTCTCCCCATCCCTCATCGCCTTGTTTAGTGCCTTTTTGGTTTTGCTGCGAAGCCTGTCTAGCTTGCTGCTCCACCATGGCACTCGTCGGGTCGACTGGGTTTTTAGGGGAAACGCCTCTTCGAAACTTGTTGTTATGACGTTTTTAAGCCTGTCGACTGCCTCTTCTAAATCCTGACAGTTGTCGATGTTCATTTCTAGGATACCCTTGTTCAGGTCTAGGGTCGCTAAAAAGTGTCTCCAGTCCGTATTACGCGGGTTCCTTTTTTGTTCCTGGGTTTTCTCGTCGGTGTCTCTCTCGTACCTGATCATGCGGTGATAGGATGTAATAATCTCCTTTGTTACTCTCCGGTTGACACCGTTTTGATATATACTCTGCGAGACCAGCGTTATATCGATAACTTCCTGTCGGGTCTTATCGACAAACGTTGGTTTATTCACTATTTCCAGTTCCGTGGTGGTCAGAAACTCAAAAAGAGCCTCCCCACGCTTATTCACATCACTACTACCCCACGCTACGTGATGTGAGTTGAAGTCTTTTACTCTCCGCGAATGTGATAACCCGCGCTAATTCCTCTGAAGGAGGAGGATCTACGCTGTCGTACGGAAGGTACGCGCTACATATAACCACCTTTATAATCCTATCTCTTACCTTTAATTCCAGGATAGCTGGTGTTCCTAGTTGTGGAAGCTCCAAAACGTTCAGGTCCTTTGATGTCAGTATGCAGCTTCTTGGTGCTGCCTCTCTTGTGCCGACCGTGATGTTTAGGCCGGTGCTTCCTAATGCTCCTACTCTTGTGGTCCCTGTTGAAATATGAGGTTCCTGTATCAAAACAATCTGCCTGGCACTAGTGCCAGTCAGGGTCCTAGCGAGTTCCCCTGCAGGGCCCAGACTTGTATGCATATTGATTTGACTCACCCGCAGTTTTCCCGTTGCCGTGTGCATCGTGGAGAGTGGGGGAACCTCCTACTTCTGCCTCTTGGCGAAGGGGTCGCCACTAGGCCCCCGGAAAGGGCGTCGAGTAGCGGCGCTATGGGTTCTGTCACCCGACACTGCGAGTGTGACAGAACCCATAGCGCCGCCCATATCTCCAGTTGACGCTTTCCAGGTACCTGATGGTGTCCGCTTCTACCATCCAGGTTAAGCGCTGGGGCCCCCTACGCTTCCCAAAAGCCGCCACTGCGACATGTCGAGCGTGTGGTTCTGGAGACCCGACCCAGGAACTCCCTTAGCCTGGCCTCGTCTACCTTCTCCTGAGTTCTTAGCCAGAACGAAATTGGTTCTGGCCAGGGCGCCTCGTCTGCCCTGATGGCACAGAAGGTGACGTCTCTGACCATCGCCACCTGACCAAGGAGCCACTCTCTGGTCTCCTCGGAGTCGTCCACCATTACCAGTAGCCATCCTGGTTCTACTAGGCCTGAGTTCAGGAAGCGTAGCTCGGGTCCTGGGGGGGGGGTCCCCGCATGGTCCTGAGCATCGCTTCCAGAACTTGGCCGCGCACTTCTTTGGCCCCATCCTCCGTAATGGTGCCTCCGACTCTGTCCGATCTGAAGACAACTTTCATCGCCTTCTTACTGGGTGTCTTCCGGGGCGTAGCCTCTGTGCTGGGTTGTTGGGAACCCAGGTCGTCCCTTAAAAGAGGCGACCTGTTTTCCCCGTTCCCCTTGCCTTTCAAGGCTACGTCCCTTCGCGACTTTGCCCAGTCTTTCAGGCGCCGTCTGCTGCTCAGATCGGGGGCGCTTTGGGGTGGCGGGCTGCAACCCAGAGGTCCCTGCTTGGGTCCCCTGGCTGGTGCTGTCCGACACTCCTTTTGGCCTTGTCGGCAGGTTGGCCATTGCTACCTTCTTGGCCAGTTCCCTGGCCGCCTTCTCATATTGCCGCCTTGGTGGGCCGCGAGCTGACGTGCCCCCGCGGGGTGCAGCTGTCCCGCGGCCAGACGTTTGGACTCGGCTTGCCGCTTTCGGGTTCCCCCTTGCGGAGATACCACTTGGCGGCTTGCTTTGGCCGCCCGTACTGGACGGTGGGTCAGCCTTCTTCCCAGGCGCAGCTTCACTCCCCGAGGAGTGGGAGTCAAGGTTTCCCTTGTCTCCGGTTCCCCTCCTGGCAGCGATCTGCATCCTTCCTAGGGCAATCAGTTTTCGGTGCCTCCGACTCTTCTCCTGCTTCGACGTCCTCGGGACCACCTCCTCTGTGGTGGCCTTTTGGACTTCAGGCGGTGTGTGATCGGTCTTCCCATCCCCTTTCGGTTCAGGTAGGGCGTCCATTTCTCGGTCTGACAGCAGGAGAGTATCCTCATCGACACCCGATGACTTCTTGTCACCCTCCTCCACGGGTTCCACCTCGATGGGTTTGGGAGTTCCCTCACTCTCCTCTTTTTTTTGGCACTTGACCTTCCATTTCTACTAGTTTCTGAAACATAGAAAAAAAAGAAACTTTGGGGTTATAGGGGTGTGTGAAAGTAATTAATTGGTAATTGTTGGGTGTAGCTCCATGGGTCTTCTGACGCGCCATCGCAGCCTCCCCCCGAGCCTCGCCGGTTCCGGTCACTTGGTCGTCGGTGGCCGTAGTTGAGATCCCCCCCTTAAACGCGCAGCGCCCTCCTACCAGTTACCAACTGCACTGGAGATTTTTACCGATTGTCCGGGGCAGCCCCCTACGTTGGTTAGACAAGGGCGTGCCCTAAACTTCCCGGTGGCCTAGCTGTCTAGTTTTTCTGCTACTACCAGACCCGACTGTGGACCTCCATGTCCGGGGCGTTGCTGGTGGGGGGAAGCGGAGATGCCCACTCTCCAACCTTCCGATGCTGTATTGTGTATCTCTTCGCAGGGCTGTGATGCCATTGACATCCCAGCCCTCCAAGTGGGTACCGCGTGGACGTGGATACTCGGTACGTCCATGAGTTTTCCATTGTCTTTCCCCTGCGATTAAGGCAATGCACTATTTAAACAACTATGGTTCACCCACAACACTGTATTAGTTCATAAATTTGTTCTTCTGGGCTCAATGAGAAACCTTTTGTGACAATTTTTGACTTTGGAATGACAGAATGGATTTTTGAGTTCCTGGAATCGTCTGTGCATCAGCAAACCTTTTTTCCAAATGTTTTGAATGCTTTTCATAATCAGCAGTCGTGATAAACTTAAATATGATTCCCTGAATGTTTTCTTTTGCAAACTCAAACAGTTGCTGTGGAGTCATGATTTGTTCTTCATAGGGTCTTTGCAAACTAGCCCTGGTAGCCGTTTTACTGTCCCACCGAGCCCGTCGCAAGCACTCTTGCCGTAGGACGTAGCAAAAAAGTGCCCTTCAACCTTTAGTCCAAATTCATCCTCATGATAACACAGATTAGTAATTTTTTTTATCTTTATACCGAGCTGCGCACTCATCAGAAAAATAGAAAAATTTGTAAGGTTCTTGATTTTATTTCTAAGCTCGTGTTTTTTAAAAATTTTTAAAAACAAAAGAAAAGCTATTGTGTTATGGTTTAAACAATCTGAAATCTAAACATAATTCAAATGCTTCATTTCGTCGTTTTCATCTTTGTAATATATCACGAATGGATGAAGTGTTGCCTGACTAGTAGTCCAGGTGTATGACTGGACCTCATCCTGTAAGACAAAAGAATAATTTTCGGCAAAATCGCAATTGATAAGTGCTTCTCCCATTTTTAAATTTGTCTTAGTCTGATTGTAAAAATCTTTTTGCATAGTGCAAATAAATGAGTGCGTTTTTACTTTAACTAAATATTGCACAAATTCCTCAAGCAAATCTTTAGTGGGTTTAATAATCGTCTCCATGTTACAGCGATCCACAGAAACCCACTTTTTCTATGTGACATTATCAATAAAAAAATCCTCAAACTTCTCCATTAAAATTTCTTAAATAATTTCAGTTCCAGGACAAGTTTAACATTTACCGTGGTAACAATCTACGCTTGCTGTATTGCACATTATTTTTGCCAAACATGCGTGGTAGTCTGGAGACATCGCTTTCTTATTGTCATCAATGGTGAATTTATCAATTTTGGAATCACTCACCATCAATGTAATATTTTGATGGATGAGGCAAACGCACACTGAATGTGCGCCACTTTTTCCGGCAAAGATGCAGTTTGTTGGTTTAAGTTCATAAAATTTGGTAAAGCCAATTTTTATTTCTGGGTACTCCTTTTTAAACAAAGCATAAACTTCTTTTAAGTTGGCCAAAAGCAATCTTTTTTGCACATATTCTTTGCGGTCTTCTTTTTTAATTACTACACAGTCCTTTTTTCCTGGCATCATTCTGCTTATATCGTCTCTCAAATAAAATTCTCTAACCAGTGTAACAATATTATTTGAAGTGGTTTTTCCTGGTTTGGGATTGGGCGTAGAAAAAAAATTCCCTTTTCTTACTGCCCTTGCCATATATTCAGACACACCAAAGTCTTTCTGAATTTGTGCTCTGGTCCAACTAATTGGCAGAACTGACAACACCAGCATTTTCTCACTTCTTTTGATGATTTCAGCAAATTTTACTTTTAGTTGCTTTATTATCTCACAATCATGTTCAGTGGCACTATTAGCAGGCGCGGGGGTTCTTCTAATTTTACACGTCTTTCTTTATCCAAAATTTCTTCGATCACTACCTTCACTTTTTCTGCTTTCTGATTAGTTAGTCTTTTCTTTTTGGTGGGAGATTCTCCCAAGAGCACCAGCGACTGATTAAGAACTTCCAGCGACTCTTCTGATCCAGATTTAAAATTGGGCGAATCAAAGGTAGTTGATGGTCTGAAAAAAATATTTACAAAAATGTAAGTACCTAAATCTAAATAAATATGTGGTCCATTTTTTTACAGTAAATATTTTTTAAAAATTTTTGTCTCTTTGTCCGTTTGTTTATTTTTTTGTTTGTCTGTGCCAGCATCACACAAAAACTACTGAACTGATTTTAATGGGATTTAACTAATAAATTCCTTCGATACCTGGGATGACCATAGCCTTAAAAAAACGGGTAAAAATGTTTATACCATAAAAATGGCTTGTTTCCTATCAATAATGATTACTTTTAACAAACTATGAAAATATACATAAATCAATTGTAAGTATGTACTTACCCCGCTTCAGGCGAATTATTTTTCTTTGAACTTTTCATGAGTTTGATTCGACATCCATCACACATTTTCATTCCTAGCTTAATGTCTATATGAGAGCACATATTTTTTGAAACATTCCTCAATTTTCCGAAATGTTTCCGCAATTTTAACGGATCACAACACCTGGTCCCAAATATTTTTGACCAGTCTTTTGGATTATCTTTAGACATTTTTAAACAGCATAAGATAGAAGTGCAACACTATCAACATCAGATCAGGTTTAAATAAATGAAGTCGGCATCCTGGCGTGTTCTTTTTCCTGCATCAAACAGGCACATATTGTCTGGTTTGGTGAGTTGGGAACATCTCACCAATGAAAAAGTAGATATGACAGGAATAAACAAGTTTGCACAAATAAAAAACACAAGTTTTGGACCCAGAAAAAGACTAACACTAGACTGAGGGGGGGGGTAAAAAAGGAGGGTATTTTTATTTTAGCTTTAATTCACCAACACCAAATTAATATTCAAACTATAACTTTTTCCTACAGCGCATACATATATTATGTATGCCTATACGAATTTCAAACAATTTTCTTCAAATTTTATGTTGCTTATTTGATTTTTATTTTTTTATTTCTCCATCTTGAAATTTGGCACATAGTTTGCCAAAGCATTGACAAAAAATATTTTTTTCGCAAAAAATTCAAAAATGACGTTTGAAAAAAATCAAAAAATGTTTTTTAAAAAATTTAAAAAAAAAACAGATGAAAATATAATAGGTCACGTGACACATCGTTGGAAAGGTATTTGAATTACCTTTACAACGAGCTATATCTTATCATCTGCGATAAGTGGTCCTCAAGATATTCTAATTTTTGTGAAGCTGTGTTGGACCAAAATTTGTCAACTTTTTGATTTTTGAAAATGAATAAAAAAAAAACTACTGATCAGAACAAAAAAAATATTTTGGATTTTTCATCCCACCCAAATCGGTAAGATGGTCTGCCAAACCTCTGGTTGATTTGATATGAAATTACCCGTCGGCTAGTTATGTTTTTGTCTAGTTTATTTTTGAAACTGTTTTTGGTCGGAGCACTTAGAGTTTCTACATTTAGTGAGTTCCATTTGTAAACCACTGGACTACTCAAAAAGTTTTTCCTTCCTAGAAGAGCAGAGTTTTATTTTTTGAGATTTTGATGGTGTCCTCTGAGATTGTTCTAATTCTCAAGAACATTTCTTCCATTCTGAGCACTGGAGAGTAGTAAGTATTTAGAATTTTATAGGTTTCTCTAAGGGTCCCTCTTTCTCTTCTTTTTTTTCAATGTTGTGAGGTTAAATCTCTACAGCCTCATTTCATACGGTTGGTTACGGAGTTCTAATGGAATTTTTATGATTTTGTGTTGGAAACATTCCAGAAGTTCGATGTCCTTAGGGGCGCCAAACAGTGTGGCCATATTCGAATTTTGGTCTGATGTAAGTTGTGTACAGTTTTTTGATCAATCAATCAACCAATCGAATTTTTTTTAAAAGCTTGCTTTGTGAGGGTAATAAGCTGGTTGGCTTTTTACACGGTTCTAGATACATGTGTTTCCCATCTGAGGTTGTTTGTGATGTAAACAGCAAGGTCTTTTTGTTCTAATAACTGCTTTTGGTCAACATTGTTAACACTTACTTTCATTTAATTTTAATTGTTAACACTTACTTTCATTTAATTTTAACTGCCAGGTGTTTGTCCACGTTTCTATGGTGTTTAAGTCATTTTGTTGCTGGACTTGTTAGTGGGTTGCAGTAAAGTTTTTTTTCATGGGCAAATGACTCGACTTTTGTTTTGATTAGGGGACTTGAATCTGAAATGTAGATGACGGCCGGAATATGTTCCATTTGCACTAACATGAAATTCTCTATGGTTTAAGAAGTAGTTGTTCTACTCTAAATAGTTCCTTCTGATTCCAAAGTGATTCAGTAACAGATTCGTTCGTGTGGAACTGCATCTACTGGTTCTCCCTCATCAATAGCTCTGTAACATTTGTCTATGCAGGTGATCAGATTTGTCGTGGTCAATCTCTTTGGTAAAAAGCAGTGCTGCGATGCTGGAATAATGTGGTTTTTTAAGACAAACGTTGTTTTGTGGCCTTTACTAGAATTTTTTGCATCTAAGGCTGGGTGCAGATAGCTGTTTAGGTTAGTCTTGATATAGAAAAATAGTGGTAATTTTAAGAATTCAGAATTATGTTTTTGTTTTTTTTTTTTTTTGTTACTTTTTTATATTTTTTCTAGTTTCAAGTTCATTTTGTTAAATTAAATGTATATAATACAATAATATGACTAAATAAAGCACCTAGATGACTTAACACCTGTATGTGCTTATTTCGTTTTTTTTTAATTTTTTGTCATTTCATTGTATTTGGAGATAAGCTTTGTTACGGTTTTTTTTGCAATGGAAAGAAAAATTACTACAACTTACATTACTTACTTAATTAATAATGAAAAGTACAAAATTACAATTACGTATTATGACAGCAGTTTCAGAAATGTTATTCTATTCTCCCAGAGATATTTTTTTGCTTGTTTTGAAAATTTTTAGGTCTTTTATTGTCTCAGGAATCAAATTATAAGTCTTTGGTCCTAGATAGTTAAATGGTCTTTAGTAGAACTCGCTACGACAATTTGGTACAATTAGCATGTTTTTTGTATTATTTCTAGTTAAATAACTATGGATTAATAATATTTTAGTTTTTTGCTCTTTTTCATTTTCATAAAATTGTTTGATATTGTCACGGGGGGGGGAGGGGGTTATTTATTAATTATCAAAAGTCTGTCATATTGAGATGTGAATATCAACCAAAATAATTTCTTTTGAAAATTTTATAAAAAAAACTAATTAATTGATGCTGGAAAATCACAAGTGACGGAAGTGATTTATGTGCATTTTGTACTTATTTTTATAGATTTTTGTTGTATTTTTTAGGTAGTGGTGTTGAAAGAATTTGGAACATTATTTAATGTTTTAAAAAAAGTAATTTTAAGCAGTTTTTAATTTTTTTTTAAAACAAGAAAAAGGCACCTGTCTGGAAAAATTTTCAAGAATGACCTGTATACGTACATAGTGATTCGCCATATTATCCATGCTCCTCCTACCTCCCTTATACAGGGTGATTCAAAATTCCCTACAAAGACTTTAACTGTAGGTAGAATTTGTTGTTGAATGAAATTTAAACAAAACAATCACGTAACTTCTTAGATTAATGATATCTAACCACTGTTCAAATCTTCCTAGATAATTTTGAATCACCCTGTATTAATGCTGACAAAAAGTTTTATGTACAGAAATTGCATAATTTTCTGTACACTTCCAAATGACGTTCTTAAAAGTTGTCAAATTTAAAATACTTTAAAGAGAACACTCTGTATATTTTTTAAAATTTAGTACATATGGCCTTTTTTTCCTGATTCCAAAAATATATAATATGTTGGATTTACTTGGACGGTTCTCGAGTAAAAGGAAAAATACTTTCTCATAAATATAACGTGTTGATCAAATTTATCAGACCGTATTTAATAAAGAAATTCAACGTAGGAACGATTCACCATAGAAACTGCAATTCGTCAAACTACTTTTTTATTCGAACAAATTCTAAATTTAACAGACCCGTTTTTAATCGAACCATTGTTCATCAAACTCATTCAATATCCAACTCGTAATTTGTAAAACCCATTTTTAATAAAAACCGGAATTTTTCAAGCCATTATTTATCAAAACCGGATTTCGTCAAACTTGTTGTTTATCAGAAAATATTTGCTAAATTAATAGCGCATTCGCCAATAATACTTACATGAACTGGAGGTGTACACGAGGGTAGCGCGGCGTCACGGCGTTTCGATGCATTTGTCGTTCTATAAAAGTATTCACATGTAGAGTTCAATACTTTGTGTATAGATGTCGCCGCCTGCGTGTGCGCCTCCGGTTCATGTAACTATTATTGGCAAATGCGCTATCAGTTTAGCAAATATTTTCTGATAAACATTGAGTTTGACGAAATCCGGTTTTGATAAATAATGGTTTGACAAATTTCGTGTTTTATTAAAAATGTTAAATGGATTTTACAAATTGCGAGTTTGATATTGAATGAGTTTGATGAACAATGGTTCGATTAAAAACGGGTCTGTTAAATTTCGAATTTGTTTTTGAACGGGTTTGATGAAATAAGGTTCGGATAAAAAATTGGTTTGACGAATTGCAGGTTCTATAGTGAATAATTTTATGATTGAACTTTCTTTAATTTAACGGGTTTGATTTTGTACATTTTGATAAACCGTGGGCGTCCGTTTAGGTGGTTCTTCGTTCAACGCATTACTTTTATGGGAAAGTATTTTTTCCATTTACTTGAGGACCATCCAAGAAAAATCCATTCCATTCACATTTTTTTATATATATTTTTGGAATCAGGAAAAAAAGGCCATTCCAAATTTAAAAAATTATACAGGGCAGTTATATTTAAAATAAAAATGTTAAGGTCAAAATATGAGAGTTGCGATGGCAGCTGCTAATTTTAACGACGTCATTTAAAAGTGATTAAAAAATTATGCAACTTCTATACGTGTAGCTAGTGAGGTAAGGGGATTGCAAAATATGCTATACCTAATGTCTAAGTGTATGTTTTTATTAGACACGTCAATATATCCGTATACCAAACACGTTAAAAAAAACAAAAGGCACTACATTTTTGGCTTGTTTATGTCAAGCTTTGAACGGGCCCGCTTTTATGGTGGATGCGTGGACAGAACAACTGCAGTCGTTGCGTACAGGGTGATTCACTATATTTTTCGCCCCCCGTCCCCCTTTTTTTCTTTATATCGCAGTTAAAAAAAAGTTCCTTTTTAAGTTCAGAAGTTGCATAATTTCCTGTTAACTTTAGAAAAATTAGCAGCTGTCCTCGCAACTTTCAGTATTTTGACATTAACTTTATTTTAAAGACTAAATTTTTTTAAATGTAGTATGGCCTTTTTTTTCTGATTTCAAAAATATATATAAAAAAATGTGGATGGAATGTATTTTTCTTGGATGGTTTCCAAAAATATATAATATGTTTGGTTTTAGCTTGAACGGTTCTCAAGTAAACATAGTTTAGTTATTTTATATATTGGGTCAAACCATATCAAGTCAACCAGCTAATAGATTTGACCATCTCCGATTTTGATGATTTTTGGTACACTTATTTGTCTTATCAAAAAACTCAAAAATCCAAAAAATCAAATTTTTTGGATAAGCGGTTTTTATTTTATTGATTTTTGAAAATCAAGAAATTGACCAATATGTCCTTGACAGACACTTACAAAAATAGTAATATCTCAAAAACTATTGATCCTATAGAAGCGAGTGATAGCTCATTTTGAAGGGTTTTTAAAGACCTTTTTAAAGATGTGTCACACAATATAATTTGTTTATTTTTTTTTTCTTAATTAAAATTTTTTTTTTTAAAATCTCAAAAACACATTTTTTAATTTTTTTCAAAAAAATATTTCTTTTTTTTCAATGTTTTTTTTAACATTTTTGGAAAATTTTAGGATGGAGAAATAATAGAGTCATACTTTAAAAAAATAATAAGATATTTAATACAGGGCTAATTTACCTAATATGGGTATAACAAAAAAATGAAAAGTAAGAATAATAGAAAATTTACAATAAAAAATATTTAGGTTGCTAATTTTTTTTGTAAAATATTTGAGGAATCTGTCATTTCTTCTGCAGTTAGCGTATATGTCCTACCAGTGGCAGTATTTGGGCAGTATTTGGGTTGACCCGTCTTAAGTTTGTAGCTTCGGATATTTTTTATTTTGTTTGGAAGTTTATTAAAGAATTTAATTGCAGCATAATTCGGGCTTTTTTCAGTAATACTTAGTCTATGTTTTGGATATATATACATGTTGTTTTTGTTTCTTGTGTTACAGGTTCTAGTACCGGCATATTTAGCAAAAAGTAATGGATTTTTTCCCAAATACAGTAAACATTCCAAGATATAAATACCCGGGACCGTTAACAACTTATTTTCTCTAAAATTATTTCTACAAGAAGCATATGGCTTGATTCCTACTAACACGTTTTTGTAAAATAAAAACGTCATTTATGTGGCTACTATGGCCCCAAAGTAATATACCATATTTTAATTGAGAGTAAAACATACCATAATAAATTGATTTTAATGAACTGTGACCTCTAAAAATTTTACTTAAAACTCTAATAGCATAGCTTGCCGCTGATAGTTTTTTACATAGATCTCTGATGTGTGAAAAAAAATTTAGGTCTTTATCAATAGTTACTCCCAATACCTTCGTGTGACTTTCAAAAGTTAATGTGTCTCCTTCATAAGTAAGGTTTTTAGGGACATATATGTCCATGTTAGAGATAACAACTGCTTTTGTTTTTTCTGTGTTGTCATGGATGTTCCCCTCCCGATAAACCGGCATCACTACGTTGGCGTCATCTGCGTAATTGGCCAGAAGGTTTGGATTTTTGATGACATGGTTTAGATCATTAAGATAAATAACAAAGAGCAGAGGACCAAGAATACTTCCCTGCGGAATTCCTGTCATTATGACGTTTGATTCTGACGTTATTTTATTGTTGTTCAAATTTATTGTAACTTTTTGTGGTCTTTCAGTCAGATACGAGCAAAATAAATCCAAAGCACTTCCTCTAACCCCGTACGCTTCTAATTTTTCCAAAAGAATTTCATGATTTATTGTATCAAATGCTTTTGATAAATCCAAAAAAAGTCCACAGGCCGCTCCCCTAGATTCAAGAGTCGAAATTATTGACTTGTTCAACTCTAAAAGATCGTTTAAAAGTGAATTTGTCAGAAAAAAATCTAACAGCCTCTTATGTATTAATAACTCTAACTTAATTAATAACAGACTTATAGGCCTGTAGGTGCCCCCATAAAGAATTTTTCACTTAAAACCAAAAATGGCAGAAAACCGGATACTAAATAATTACCCTCAAATTATTAGCAGAGCCACAACACACAAAAAAAAAAACAAGTAAAAATGTAGGTAGGTATTCGTTACTATTACTTACCCTGCTACAGGAGATGGTTGTTCATCCTGTTCCTTGTGTTCCTTGGAAAGTTTCATTCGACAATTGTCACAAATTTTCATGCCAGTCTCCACCGCTTTAAAGGAAGTCATCCAATTTGTGACATTCCGTAACTTTCCGGAATGTTTCTCCTGACTTAATGGATCACAACACCTCACAAAAAATGTTCATTGTTTTGGCTTATTTTGTGCCATTTTACAACACACGACTCCGATAAATGTTTTAAATTAAAAAATAGCAATTTATCACATAAACCCCAGGTTTGCAATTAATTATTGTCAAAACTTTTCCTGTCTGAACCAGAAATGATACAAATAGGGGTAAGGGCCAATAAAAAGTAATGGGAGAAGCTAAACATTTTGCAGGAATTAACATGTTTAAATGTATAATAGGTGGGTGAAAAGATCTTGGGTGGAGGGGAGGACAATTGAAGAAATACTCAAAATTTTGCAGGAATAAACAAGTTTGGAAAAACCTTTTATGTATCTTATTTACAAGACTGGGAGCAATTGACAGGTTTTTAGATATAAAGAGTAAATATACAGACCGCTTCAAGCTACTGCGAACATAGGGCGAAAGAAGTCTAATTTGCCAGTGTACGTACATGCAGAGACACCGTACGCCTATCAGTGAAGCAACCAACACTCAGGCATCCGATCGCCATTCGCTGCGGTTCGCCGCCGTTCGCCTTGTATTTAGTACGCCTCTAACCACGGTGCTGTGTGGAGCGTAGTCAATGAAACCGGAATTTGGTCAATAAATACGCAAATTTTTATAACGTAATTTTTTTATTTTTTGTCACTGATAAATAAGAGCGTTTTATTGTCAACTGCTCAGATTTATCAGTGACGACGTGTTACAATGAAAATAATAAGGAGAAACAAAATAAAAGCAAGTTCTCAAAATAAAATAATACATTCTAAAAACCAAAAAGATTCTCCCAGTCAAAAAAAAATTAAAGCAAATGTTCGAAAAGTCCTCCTTGCTCGGCTAGACAATATCCGAGCCTACTATAAAAACCCCTTCCAACGTTTCCAAGCATGTTAGGGGTGATAATTTGAAAAGCTTCTTCAAAAACAGATAGAAGTCATTAGGAGCAAGATCGGGAGATCGAGCTGGCCATAAAATAGTTCCCCGTGTACTTATAACCCGATTAGGAAATACATTATCAAGATATTCCCTAACAAGGCCAACATTGTGAGCGGAACAACCATCTTGTTGAAACCATGTTTCACCAAATCTTACACCTAACAACTGTCTAGCAGTTGGAATAATGTGCTGCTGCAGTAGATCCAAGTATCTAGGACCATTCAAATTGCAATTGCCGTTAATAAAAAATTGCCCAATTACGTGTTCCCCTACAATACCCCCCCCCCAAAAAATTTAGTTTTGGGGATACTGTGTTCTTACGTCAAAATACAAATGCAAATTTTCCCTCGACCAATATCGAACGTGTGTTGGGTTATGACGATTTGACCATTTGACCATCTGCACTTTTTCGGCAACTTCGTAGACATCCATTTTTAGTTTTAAAAATGTATTATTTCAATTAAGAACTTTCCCATCTGTTTCTCGAGCAAGGCAGAAATAAAACAAAATAATAAAAACAAAATGAATTTCCAAAAGATAACACTGCAGCGTGCTTCGAATCCACCTCGGTCGTACGGCACAGAGAGTAAATTGGACTTGATTCCCCCTATGTTCACAGTAGCTTGAAGCGGTCTGTATAGGTATTTATCAAAAAATGTATGGTTTTTTCCTGCAAGGTTTTTTATATTATTTTTTAAAAAATAGAACCAATAACTTCTCCATCTTGAAATTTTCCAAAAATATTTAAAAAAATACTGAAAAAAAATAGTATTTTTTTGAAAAAAATTCAAAATGGTGTTTTCAAGATTTTTCAAAAAAAAAAAATTAAAAAAATTTAAAAAAAATAAAAGCAAAAAATTACATGGTGATACACATCGTTAAAAAGGTCTTTAAAAAACCTTCAAAATAAGCTATAACTCGATTTTATAGGAGCAATAGTTTTTGAGATATTGCTATTTTTGTAAGTGCATATTGGTCAATTTCTTTATTTTCAAAAATCAATAAAACAAAAACCGCTTATCCAAAAAATTTAATTTTTTGGATTTTTAAGTTTTTGGATCAGAAGAATAAGTGTACCAAAAATCATCAAAATCGGAGATGGTCAAAACGAAAAGTGCATTTTTTTGGTTGATTTGATATGGTTTGACCCTAATGGAATGAGAGTTGCGGTGACAGCTGCTAACTTTTTACAAAAAATTATGCAACTTCTGTAGATAAAACTTTTTTTAGCTCTAATAATAAGGAAGGTAGGGGGGGGGGAGGGTGGAAAATTTGGTGAAACACTCTGCTAGCTGTGCCCGCAACTTTACGCCCATCCCTACATCCGCAACGATTGTAATCAGCTGTTCTGTCATGGCATCCGCCATAGAAGCGGGGTTCTTTCAGAAGATCTCAAACAATTTAAAGATTTCGCGTCATTTACCTTCGTCTTGAAAAGCGTTAGTTTTACGGATACGTTTAAATATTGGCTATTCCTAGGTTTTATAACGTTTTTAGAAGTTTTTTCTACTCGTCAAGAGGCAAGCACTTCTCGAGTTGTACCGAGGATTCTGGGGTGCCAAATTACGTAATCGATTTCTTGACGAAAGGCCAATATTGGCCAGAGGGCGACGCAGCCTTCCACAGGAGGATCATGGTACCGACATTGTTGGTTCACGGGTTGCAAGACACCAAGGTCACTTTGGTGCAAGAGTGCGAAATGGAACGGGTAATATTTTCATTTATTACTATATGCTCCAAGTGGACGAGGTTATTTAATAATAACTAATTATTTTGAATCAATTAATATTGATTTCACATGGGAAAATAGCAAACTACATTCTCTTGATACTTTTAATATGAAAGTGTAAAATCCTAAACAACTGTCACTTGCAGTGAGACATAAATAATTATCGTAAAAAACGAGATAAGGAAACAGCGAACAAAAACAAATAATATATTTTATTCCAATACATGGCATTTATAATATATCGTTTTGCTTTTGGTAAATTTATTTAAAATATTTTTTTCTTAAAGTATGCCCCTTGGATCTTGACTAGATCATTTTTTGACATGGCAAATAGAAGTCTGTAATTTCCAAAATAATTTAAATAATTTTGAATTGGCTGTTTTGTTCTTAGTAATTTTTTATAATAATAACGTCCAGGTTTTCATTTACCTGGTCGCTTGTATAAGAAAGGGCGTTGGAATTCGTTAATGCGATATATTGTGCGAGCTTATTTTTACACGCCCTTAGAGTTCTGATTAACAGTGCGCTCTCTAGTTCTAAATGATTAAGGAGGGCGCCCAAATAACACATAATAAATGCTTTGGTACTCATGTATGTTATAGATGTATTCCTGTTGTGCAACCTTTAAATTGGGCAAATCTTTCGATAAGCTGCACGAGCTCTGGAGTTTCCTATGGTTTTTCACTGAAACTAAGCAATATGTCAAGTAGTTCCAATGCAGTTAGCTTTCCGATTAGTGGGGTTAAAGTAAAGGGCAATCTGACAAATTTCAAAAAAAGTGAAAGGACTTGCCTTGCTTAATTAAGACACATTTATTTTTCTTTTTACATTAGAATTTGTATTTAATATGGTATAATTTATAGTTTATTATTTTTGTATTTTATTTTATTTTATATATTTCAACGGCAGAGCTACTTTACAAAATAATTTACAATAAAATGTTTTAAAAGTTTAAAGATTTAAACATTTAACAAGATAAAAGAATTAAATTATTACGAGTTAACTAAACTAACAAATTAGTAGAAGTATTACCGATAATAAAGCTTTAACTAATGAACAACAAAAGTTCACAAAAAATTACCAAAATTATCACAAAAATTAATCCCAAAAATTAATCGCAAAAATTAAAAAAAAAAAATAACAATTAAATTAGTCTTTTAGTATCCGTCTAATTTTAGTACGAGGATTGCAGGAGAATGTCAAAGTGAATGTAAGAGAGGAAAAATAACCATAATTTTTACGAGGGAAAGGGATACGAAACATTGGGGAATTATTTAAAATAAAATAAAATAAATATTCCTTATTTTCCTAAAAGACAAATATACAATTTGTATGGGAAATTGTCAACTTTAAACTAACCTAAAGTGGAGAAAAATTAGAAACAGTCAATCAAAATACTCCTCCACAGAATACAAGCATTTAGTAGTAATAAATTTAAATTAATACACTTTTTTATATCGCTGGGTAAATGATTAAAAAACACGAACACCACTTACACTTGAAATTTTATAGGAACTTTTATATTTGGCTAAAATCATCCTTCGGCCTTGTATTATTGGAGTGAAAGATGTCATTGCACATTCGACTTATTTTTAAAAACATAAAGATACATTTCAAATACGTATAAACCATGCATAGTTAAAATATTAAAAAGTTTAACATAGTTTTTACAAGAACTTGATTTTGGAATGTCGGCAATACATCTAATCGCTCTTTTTTGTGCCAAAAACACATCTGCTGAATCAGTCGACCAACCCCACAGAATTATTCCGTATTTTAATCTACTCTCAACCTGAGCATAATAGAGCTGGAAGATTTGAAATTTAGTCAAAATATTTTTCAAATTTTTTAAAATAAAGATACTGGATCCTAGTTCAGATAAGAAAAAATTACAGTGCATTTTGAAAGTCGTATGTTTATCTAAAAATATACCCAGAAACTTTACGTCGTTTACTGAGTGTAAAGATACATTATTTATGTTCAATGATAAGTCCACGCATGGTTTTTGAGTATTATGAAATCTTATAAAATATAACAAAGTGAATCTCGTGTCCGCAAATAAAAATTAAAGTAACACTCGTGGCATGTCGGACAAATATGTTTCCATATTAAGTAAATTAAGTATTGGGCCCAAAATAGACCCCTGCGGGACGCCCATAGTTACCGATACCATTTTTGATTTAGCTTCAGTACAAAAACCATCACTACTATGCATCATACTAACATACTGCTTTCTGCAACATAAAAATGATTCAACAAAACTTAATGGAGGACCACCTATACCAAAACAAGACATTTTTTCTAGCATCAAATTATGGTCAACACAATCGAATGCCCTGCTGAGGTCACAAAATAGCCCAACAGGACATTCGCCGGAATCTATGGAGCTCAATATATTTTCAAAAAATAGTTTTACAGCCTGTACAGTAGACCTCCCACTCCGAAAACCGTATTGGTCATTGGATAAAATTTGATTCTCTTCTAAAAACACCATCAGTCTTATCAGTTATGCATACTCAAACAATTTTGAAAAAACCATCGTTTTTGTGACTGGCCTATAGTTAATAACCTTACTTTTATTTTCCTTTTTATGTAATGGAACAATTTTTACATTTTTTTGACTTGATGGGAATTTACCCTCACAGAAAGATAGATTAACTAAAACGGTAATAGGTTTTGTAATAAACACGAAAACGCGTTTCACTAAAAAATTTGGCACTTCATCACAGCCAAACGATCGTCTGTTTTTAAGTGTTTTTGCTGAGAATATCATATAATTCACTTTCGAGATGTGGTGTCCAAAAATTAGTCTTATTTGTGGATCTTGAATTGTTTTGATATTCATATCAATTTGGATGTTTTTATGCGATTTTTTGTATTGGTTAATCCAGAAACAACATTCCAATAGTTTTAGTAATATTACCAGAATTAAAAATTTTTGGTTGATAGAAACTTTTTTTTGCCTTTTCTAACCAGTCTATTATATGCTCATTTTTTGCAAGTATATATTTATTACGCAAGTCAGTGTTTATTTTTTTTCTGGAACAAAGACTTTAGCTCTACACTTGATTTTTTGATGTCCTGGTTAATCCAGGACTTTTTGTTGTTACATTTATAAAATGGTCGCTTTGGAAAAGATGTATTAAAATGTGATCAAAAAATATTATAGAAGTAATTAAACTCATATTGTATAAATTAGACCAATCTTCTTGGAACAGCGCCTGCTCAAATCGCTTTATTGAATCCTCGGAGTAACATCTTTGAAATGAGATTGTGTTTTTGTTTGCCAAACTATTGTCTTCGTTCAAGCAACAAAAAATTGACCTATGATCTGATATAGTATTATCAAATACGTAAGTGTCGTTTGAAAAATTACAGAAAATGTTATCGATAGTACATGCACTGACACGAGCTCTCAACTCATAGGGCGCGGCCTTGTTAAAAATAAAATATTTATTTTGGTGTTAATTTAAGTAAGGCACTGTTTCTGTTTTGGGTTCGAGTCACCATTTTGTCAATGAAAGACTAAAGTTCATAATAATAATTATACAAAAATATATTGTGTATAAAAAAAATCTCAATACAATGGTTACTTTGGTAAAGTGGTTAGTACCTTAAAGCTACAAGAAATGTATTAAATTTTAAAATAACATTGGGGCATAAGGCATAGCTAAAATTTATCACAGGTAGGGTAGGGAACTAGGGGTGCCTTCCTATTATCGGCTATCATTTAAATTAATGAAAATTGGGTATCAATGGTAAGTTATGTGTTCAGGGACCCTGGCACATAATATGACCATTGGTAGCAGTTAAACGGGAGTAATAAATTTACTTAATTTTATATCTAAAAAAACACATTATGGAAAGTGACTAGGAGTTAATTTTGTGTTGGTTGAAAAGTTCAAATTTTGAGGTTATAAACAAAATAATAATAAATATAGAAAAAAATAAGACCCAAAAATAGATTTTATATTTAAGTTGCTTATCTGTCAGTATAGGACCCTATCTGCCATCAACCATCTGCGTGGGAGGCTCCATAGGTGAGACAACAAAGCAGATGAGAACGCATCAGCCTGTAGTTGGTGTCTTAACCCCCAAGGGTGAAGTGGGTGGCCCAGAGTGATGTCGGAGACCCAGGTGATCTGTGTTGCCCCACGGTGATATGGGTGGCCCCAGAGTGATATGGGTGGCCCCCAGGTGATCCCTACGACAACCAAAAAAAACTAGAGAGAACTTCTATCCCAATTACCATCATTAAAAGATTAATTTAACCTATCATATCTTAATAACTAAACAAGTGCATAACACTTCAGACTTATAACAAAAACAGGCAAGGGCAATTATTTAACCTAAAAACAACTGGGGAAATGATAAATCTTACCTCAATTAAATGAGGGAATCACAGTCCGCCATTATGGCTTGCGGCTGCCGGGTCTTGGACAGCATGGTTCTTTCGTCTACGACAAGGAAACAAAAAAATAGTACAATTGTCCAGGGACAAAAAGGCAACAACTCAAAGAGAAGACTAAAATAGGTATAATTACTGTAAAAATAGTTACCTTCGTGTGTTGAAGTGCCGTGTGGCGTCTTTAGCGCATTTTTGTGATCGGAATTAAATCCATAACAATTTAAACAAAAATTATTTTTCAAATTTCCTTGCTTTTATAGATCGGCAACACATGCCCAAAAAAAATCAAGAAAACTGCACTTTCAGGCGCCAAATGTACGAGTGTCCCCTGTCGGACCTTCTCAATGCTGAAGCCTCGAACTGTGAAAAAAAAACGACCAATCAGGGAGCGCGATGCAAAGGATTACCTTATTTGGTCATCGTCTAGCGACGCAAATTCCCCTCTCCAGGAAGGTATGAATTTTCGAGAGTCAATAGAGATTTATTGTCTACTAGAAAATATATTTTCGGATGACCAACCTCACTAACGTTATGGCCAATTTCGGGACAGCTGAACAGACCCTTGGCAGGAATAGAAGTCGTCATTTTGTTTCCTTCCCTCAACATCAACAAGAATCATGACAGAAAAGATTCAAACTTACCTTATTTCGCAAAACTATGACAGATAACAAATAGTCTTGCCCAATACACAGGCGCGAGAGCAACTAGAAATAGCGGCAGGCATAACGGAATATTAAATTGGAGCCGTCGACAGGCAGAAAACAACTCTCTAATCTCTTGTAATCCATATATAAGTAAGAAAGAGACACCAGTAAAAATGTAATGTTAGAAAAGGTTATTCTTTCTCGAGAGGATGGTAATATACGGCACAAGTGATAGAGAGAGCCACCGCCAACTAACGAATGCTAACTGACAGCCCAAAATCACCAGTCACGTCACAGGTAAAGAATGAAAACAAGTGAAAATTCTCGGGTTCTCCTACGGAAAATGGTGAAAAACCAAGGCATCGTGCACAGGTAACCCAAGTAACATTTTAGGGCATATTGGGAAGTTGGAAGGTTAAGATAACCAATCATACATCAAAACATCCCCCGTTTTCCTTCAGAAAATTACTTACTTGAAAATAAGTTTTAAATTGGAAGAAATAACCTTAAGAAACAGTCATTATATACACGACATTTTAAAGGTTTTCTTTTAGGAAGTTGTTTTGAATAAGTTAAAAGAGAAGGTAAATTGATAGTAAACTTGACTTGAGATTCTACTCTGAGGTCCCCGCCTTGTTTGGGCATTTCTTGGTCAACATTGCTTGTCAAACGTTTTTATTAAATCCCTCAATGTTAAGAATTTTTTTTGGTTTAAAACTGAACTCAAAGTTACTTATTTTTGACCTACAGTTATTCCTCCAAGTTAAGGTTTTTTTGGAATAAGTTTTAGGACAAAAATTTCGTTTTTTGACCAAATAAGTACAACCTAAAATATTTTAGAACTTTATAGAAAATTATTCTATTTTATTTAACCATATGGAATATTAAGATTTGATTAGGTTAAAACTTCAGTTTTGTTTTTCTTGATGGAAAGAAAGTAGTTCTGGTAGAAAACAAGAAAACTCCCGAAGCATAATTTTGGTGATTTTTTTGTTAAAACTGCATGTTTCGATGGGCGCGTGAATTTTATGGAAGTAAAAGTAAACAATTCAACAAAAAAATTTTCGGCGCATGTCGGTTTCCTCCCATTAATAGTTTAACCACTATGATTAAAATATAACTGTGAGTTTTCATCACACATTTTTTATTCCCAAAGTTGTAGGTCATGGATATAATTATTATTTTTCTCTTTTTTATTTTCAGTTAAAAATGTTTTCATCTCCTTCTATTCTGACACGTAGAGGACGCTTCAGTCACAGACAAACAAGAGGGCATTGTGTACAATAGGTGTAGGTTGAGCATTTACATAGATGTGTACATGTGTCCCAAAAGTTGGTAAAAAGTGTCCTCTGGCAAATTCACCTTCAGAAAAAAATTTAATTACCTATTTTATCCCACCAAATAACCTTGCTTTTTGTCCCCATTTTGGTAAAAAGGCGGGAAATTTCCCTCTTTTGACCTGCCAGTTTTTCATAAGAAAAAATTACTAGCTTAACTCGGGAATATTTTACCAAATCTTAACCAAAAATGTTACTTGGGAACTAATAGAATTCTGTCAAGTATTATTCCTTTGTATGTGGTTGTTAATTAATTATTACTCAGCCCTGTTTTAACGTAAGATTGCTTTTTTTTCAGGGGCGAAGCTTCCATAAAAGGGAAGAAAACAAGCCGACAATCCCTCTTAACTTCTCACAATAAATCTCGGCAAGATTCAGTTGGTTACAATAACTCAAACGACAGGCAAGGCCCAAACATTCGGCCCTTCATAGATACATGAGACATGGGTTTATAGGCATCATAAGTAGAGTCTTAAATAAGGAGATACACCGTAGATAACACAGGTTAGGGCCCACTTTACCTCTTTGATATTATATAAATATAACGGAGGGAGCTACCAGGGTGATTAAGTACAGTTGTCGTTATTACCATAGCACCTTACAAAAGTGCCATCCTTAATAATAAATACTTAGGTGAGCTACCGAATAAGCTAATGTTTTTGTCTTTTTTTCAGGAGCGACCAACTACTCGCCGTGGCCACTGAGAGTTCAATTCACCCCAAAAAAGGTTAAAGGCATTATCAAGAGAAATCAGTAAAAAGCACTTTAATTTTATTGTAAATGATATAAAAGAATGAATTAAAATAGATTAGAAAAACTGTTGTTAGCATTTTAATAAAATACCGTTCTATAGGCAAAAGGTTACAATGAATTCATTTAAAAAAATCTTGAAGCAAAATTGAGTGTTTTAGTTAATATATCATAAAAATCTTGAAAGCGAATTAAAAGTTTTTCTTTAGTATTTTAAACAATTTTAAACATAAGAAAAGTAATAAACTAAACAGCTGTGTAGGTATCTCATATTTAAAGCATCCTTTCCTATAAATTCTGGGCGAGTCAATACACGAGTTTGTTTGGGGGTTACATAGATGGCGCAAGTATTTAGTCGACCACATTAAAATATTAATAAAATAGCACTTTTAAGGAAATTAAAGATTTAATATAGGTAATACTTTTGCTGAATTTTGAGATCATTACAGCACTAGTTGGCGTAAATCTAGTAGGCCAGTTGACTTTTGGAAATAGTAAAAAGTACGAGCAAATATTGCTAAGTTTATTAAAATCATAAGGATCTCTTTGTGGGTCATAGTTGAAGTCACCACACAAAATTATTTTTCTATTAGGTTTATATATAGTATTCAGCACATAAAATAACTGATTATATAATAAATCTGATTTACCACTAGAGGAGTAATAAATTAATAACAATATAAAGTTTTCTTGTTTTTATTTTTCTTTTACACGATACACCATATACTTCAAAATGTTTGTCAATTGAAAATTGATTTAAGGGGCGGTATTCCACAACTAAGCTTTTTATTGCCCATATTGCAGAACCACCCCAGTGAAACAAAGTTCGGCAGCTACCAAGTCGAAACTTTCAAAAACCAATTGATCTAATTTTTCCTTTTCAGCACATGTCTCGTTTATACAAATGAACTCTAAAGAGGTATTACTGTAATTTAAGTCAATATTCATACTGTCAAACCATAAAAATATCAGAAATATTAAAAAATTAATAAGTTCTAGAACATCTTAAAAGTAAAACAATTATTTTAAAGAAAGCATAACAAACAACTTTATTTTGGTCTATCGTAACGAGGTTAAAACATCAAATTATAAAACAACTATGTTTAAAGTTTTCGTTAAAAAGTTATGATAGCATGGTAAAAAAAAAGAACCGGTGATCAAGCAAAAGAGGGAACAGGGAGTTTTGGGTTTCGCGGTTCGAAAAGAGTTAGTTCGGATTTTGATTTTAACGAGGGAACAGTAAGAAAAAGAAGAGTTTTTTTGAGTTAGAACACAGACCGCAACTGCAATGGGGGGATTAGTAGCATTATACTACCTTTTTCGTAACTTTTATTTTTACGTTTCATTATTTACATAGGAAGTTCCAAGTCGAGTCAAATGAAATATTGTAACCATTAAAGAAAAGCCTTGTAGAAACGATCCTTGCTCAACTTGGGGATCTCTCTTTACTCCTTTAACCCCCTAGGTCTCAATAGAGATAAAATTATAAATAAAAATATGAACTTTAAATTTACCAATTGAAACAAGAATTCACGTAGAGCTTTCTAATAATGATCTATTAAGCCAAATTCAATAATCGTATTCTAATAACTGAGCAGGTTAAACAAAAGAGATGGCCCGGTCGTACAGACGTACGACAATACTATTGACTTTGAACAAAGAAGAAGTTAAAAAACCTCCAAATCAGTTACTTCAACCGAAAAGAAACTAAAAAACAAAAGATCAAAAGATCTTGGGTGGAAATAACGAAAATTCAAACTTGGATGAGCATCCCACAAGGAACACACAAAAGATCAAAGCAAAAAGAGAAATGATTAAACGATGTTTCGCCCTGGGTAACCAGCGTGGACTCATCAGTAGTTTCACTGGTCACCCTCCACTATACATCATTAAACACCATCATACACTTTGATTTCCAACCTTGAACCACTCACAAATAGGCATCGTTCCGCACTGGTACTTACTTATCCAAGTTACCTGATACAAATTCGTCCTGGCGTGTTAATATTTCAAGTAGGATTATGCTCCTAAGGCAATTAAAACAACTTTGTTTTGAGCCCACGCTGGTTACCCAGGGCGAAACATCGTTTAATCATTTCTCTTTTTGCTTTGATCTTTTGTGTGTTCCTTGTGGGATGCTCATCCAAGTTTGAATTTTCGTTATTTCCACCCAAGATCTTTTGATCTTTTACTATTGACTTTGTCAAAAGTTAAATACTAAATATAATGTGAAAAAATTTATTGACCTGCCTCTTGAGGCCATTGATCTGCATACATTATTTTACTAAAATTATTTTGGACACACTTTGAATGATGAGTACTGGTCCGGGTATTTTGAGGCGATCTTTGTGCTCTTTATTTCAGGAAAATTGACTTTAAGGTGATTAGATAATTTTTCCACTGAGGTCGTCTCATATAAAATGTAAATCGATAAAGAACCCCGCACGGAGAGTGTCCCTAAAGAAAATATATGGTTTACTGGAATGACGACAAATTTTTTTTTTTTGTTCCATAACGTAGACATTATCTATGAACCATATTCACCTAAATCAAAATCGTAGCTGATTCTTCAGTCCATTTTTTATCATTGTAATATATCTAAATATATAAGGAACTGCATTTCTATATGTAAAGTTACTCATTACAAGCTTTTTAGTAATACAAAGACTTACAAAAATGGTTATAATATTGATTCATTTATTTAATTATGTATTTATTTATTTATTTACTAGCAAGACTCAATTTTTATTGTGTAAAAATATCGGTAAATAAGAAAATATACCTTATGTTATTATCAATTAATATTTTATTAATCAAAAAGCCTTTATTGCATAAACTTTGAACAGTGTATTTGAAAAAACAACAAACCAACTTAATTTAATAAACGTACCTAATATTAAAAATAATAATTCTATCTCTATGTATTTATCTATAAAAAAATAAATACAATTATCTAAACTTGTTGACATGAAAACTACAACGGTCTTAAAACGAGGATCATAAATATTTACTCTTTTATATCGGTCCCATTTTTTTTTTAATTCCCTGTGTACCGACTCCCCAGCTTGCTCAGACCACAATTCAAACCCCCCCGTTTAAATATCTTAACACACTCTACAAGATAAACCTGTACTCTTAAGTACTACCTGCAAATATTTTATATTGTGTTCTAAATCGCAAATATTGACATTCGTCACACCAAAACATTGCTCTATTATCTTGTTCATAGTTTTGAATGCTACTAAAAATGGTAAGACAACGATAGGATGAGCCTCTTCCAAAACTTTTTTCTTAGAAAGTTCGTCAGCGTTTCTCAGTAGACTTCTACATGCGTTCTCTTCAAGTATGTCGCCGTGATAGCCCTTTGAAATTAAGTTTAGATTTTGAGGCCCCCTTAAAGCTTTTTCTCTACCAAGCCTGACCAAAAAAGGTGGTTAAAAAAACCTTACAAAAGGTCTAATTCGGATAAGATACACTTTATCTTCATCACCTGCATCTCAGAACTTTCAATAAAAATAGGTTATGGTGTTAAAGCACTCTTTAGCATATTTTTTGTTTTTGCTAAAATGCAAGTTAAATTTATTTATAAGTTCATAGCTGCATATTAGAATCCTCATTACTATCGTTGTTTTTAAAATATTTAATTCCGTTTCAACTCCGTTAACAATGAGAGAAATTTTAAGATCGGATGCGAATGTTATTAATATTTGTTAGCCTAAACAAAATGTCAACATTATAGTAAGTTGGCTACACTACCGCCTTCTGAATACTTTGTCCGTTTGCTTTCTGGTTCATTTTGTGACTTCAGGAATAAAGATAAACAGATTTTGAAAAAGTTTTGGCCACCATCCGCTAGCGCCTTAACATTAACTATTCCTTCTTGTTTCCTATGTTCAACTACAGCAGCAACTAACTGCTCTGCATCAGAAAAAATTACGGGTCTCTTTTTTTGTTTATTTTCAGAAATATCAAATAAACAAGTAGTCTTCTTGTAAAGATCAGACAAAAGTTATTTTCTTCTGAAATATGTTCTCGATAGTTTGCTGGTATAGAATGTTTTCCTGCACTGCTTCTAATAAAGTTTGTAATTTTCTCCATTTGCCGTAAAGAAGAACCAGTATTCACCTGAAAATTGTTCGGATTTTTCCCGAGAAAACCACTTGTTTTTCTGTTTTAGGATTAAGTAAAACTTTGGCTAACGAACCGCCTGTAGATAAATTAACAGCAGAATTCTTATAAAAGGAGTTTTGGTTTTTCTGTTGATCTATCTTTTTTTTAATAATAGCTATTGCAACTTTTTCTCGTTGCTTTTCCTTTAGATTCTCAATAACTGTTACTGCATTGTTTGAGCTATTTCCAACCAAGCATCGATGTGTTTTGCCCTTACCTATGGCTTGCATGCACGTTTGCAGATTTTTAAATTATTATTTTTTCCCAAACTCCTGTTTAATTTTTTTACATTTTTATGTCCCTTATATCTTGCAGTAATGCAGACTAGACAGCTGCAATTAATACTTTTCGTTTCTTGAGTTTTTTTTTACCATTTTTATGTTTTCATAATCTGGCATTTTTGGTGGTTTTCTTCTTTTAATATTTTCTTTATTTTCACTTAAAACATGGCGACAAGTTGGAAATCTAGAGTCATTAAGTTTAAAATTTGTATTTAATATATCTTTGACGATTCTTTCATGTTTAAATGAAATTTGAAAGCAAACAATTTTCTTACCACACCCAACACATACTTTTTTCTATTTTCAGTTTGATCACATTTAAATTTTGGGTTTGTAAAGGAACTCATGTCGATTTTATTTTAAAATTTACAAAATTTAATTGGCATAAATTTTATCTAAATTTAACTGACAATTTCATTTAGCTGGACAGACATTTGATTGTCTTTTGTTTTTGATGTATTTTTTTTCATGGCATACTAAAATATTTATGCGGCTGTGTGTAATAGAAAATTAACTTAAATGAAAAAGTAACTTCTTACTTATACTTGTTTATAGCCCCCCAAAGTGAGTGTTTCCTTTAGGGGGGGGGGAAGTTCATGAGCGGGGGTTAGGATAGGGGGGGGGGGGCAGTTCAGATTAATTTATTTAGGTTTTAATAATTATGTTCCAATCCCTGAAAGATCGGTTTTTGGTTTACAGTGTACGGGGAGGACAGGAGATTAGGACCGGTGGGTTCCTTAAGGGGGGGGGGGGTTCAAAATAATTTGCTATCAAATAAAAAACTTTTGTATGCCATCTAAACATTTTTTGACAATTAGGTCGTGATTCTTCAAAAACCGTCAGAAAATCCCGGCCTTACAAAAAATCTGGCGATTTTGAAACACAAGTTTACACTGCTTTTTGGTCAGAAATGCTAATATTCCTTAAAATTTAGTTTCTTAATACTATTTCAGTCAATTCAATTCAATTTATTTAATGTTCTTAAAAGAAAATTCATTCTTATGAACATGAGTTCACATTAAAAGGGAAAAATTAAACAATATAACTAATGCGAAAATATAGAAATAGCTAATATTGAATAATAATAAATAATTGACTAAGACTAAAGCAGAATTAAGTTCAAAGTGCAATAATTAAGAAAAGAAAAGAGAAAAAAAGTAATAATAAAATTTTAGTAATTAGTAGTAAGTAACTAATTGTAATACTATAAATAAATAATAAATAGCACTCTACTCGTTTCGCAAAAAGGATCTTAATTTTAAAACATTTGCAACAGTGTTATAGACCTCCCTCGCGGAATCTTGGGTTAGATTATCTAAGGCTATGGCAAAATTGTTGTTGTTCCAATTTAAAGGACGCAAATGTTTATATAAAGGGCATATAAAAAAAATGTGATTGAACGTCTTCGGTTCATGCATATTGCAAACAGAACAAAGTTCCTCCTGCCTAAACTGGTATGAGATGTTTTTTATATTAAATTTGCAGCAGAATTTATTACAAGTGCGAATTTGGCATATTAATCTAGCAACTGAAAAATCGCATTTAAAGTCTAGATACTTAGGGTGAGTCAGTATAGTTCGATCAAAAATACTATAAAACAGTGTGTAGGTTGCATTTGTTGCTACGCTGATATCGGATTCAAAACATTTTTGCTGAAAAAGATTTAATATTTGAGAGCGGTTTTGTTTTAAAAGATTGGGATTAAGGGTCCATAGCTCTAAAAGCCCCGCTTCTTGAAACCAGTTTTTTAATTGGGAGATCCAGTTGTACTTGAGTGAGGGTTGACTAGTATGTAAATAAATCAGCCGATTTATACAAATTTTTGTCAGCCTATAGTCACCCATAAAAAGTAATTTGATTAGGAAGTTTAAGGTTATTTTAAAAATAAAAAAAGACAAATGGAGTACACCGGCTTCCAGTCTTACAATTGCTGAGCTAGTACTTCTTGAAAGACGTAGCAAGGATTTAAAAAAGCTGGTTTGGATTTTTTCCAAGATGTCTTGATATCTCAAACCCCATACTGCCAGGCATCCAGTGGAACAATTCAGTACAGGGGTTTGAAATAGTTTTTTATTCGGTGTGAAAGATCCGACTCTCACCTTGGATGTCATGTTAAGGGTCGCTCCCGCTGCTTGCTTTGCTTGTAGTACAGTCAGTTCAGACATATTTTTAAAACGAGCAGAAGTTAGCGATACTTTTCTTACCCGAACGACTAAAGCAAAGGATTTTTGATTTGTTGTAATTTATTTGTAGTTTATTTTCCTTAGCATACTGTTACAAAATGTTAAGTTTTCTTTGAATATCGGCAACAGAGTCACCAAACAGGACGAGATCATCAGCGTACAACAACATTAAAATGCAGTGCAACGCATCAATACTAATCCCATTTACACCTCTTTCCACAAAAAAATCCTCGATATCAGAGATAAATATGCTAAACAGGGTTGGGCTTAGGGACTCCCCTTGTAAAACTCCTGAGTCAATATCAAAAGATTTTGTTGTTCCATCACTAGCTTTAACTTTAACACGGGCCTGATCATACAAGTTTTTAACCACCGCAATAAACCGCGCACTAAATCCAAACTTATATAGCTTTGACCACAAAAAAGAGTGACAAATAGTGTCAAATGCACGCCTAAAGTCAATAAAAGCAGCATATATTTTCCGTTTTTTAAGGCGAAGGTGATTTTGAATATACAACAAAAAACATTATCAATGCAACCTCGTTTCTTCCTGAATCCCGACTGAGATTCCGGGATAATTGGATGGTGCTCAAGCCACACCGATAATTTACAAAGCAATATTTGCGTAAAAATTTTGAGTGTGCAGTTAATCAAAGCTATTGATCTGTAATTACTTGGATAGTCACGATCCCCTTTTTTAAACATCGTAGAAAAAGTGACCTGTGTCCACAGCTTTGGAATTTGGGAAGTCTCAAGTATTTTTGTAAATAAACTGCAAAGGTATAGTTGCCAGTTCTGTGGGGCATTTTTTAAAAACTCATATGATATGCCGTCAAACACAGGAGATTTTTTATATTTACATTTATGTAAAACTATGGACAGTTCTCCCAGTTCCACGGCAGGGTCAAGTATAGGATCAAAAGTTCCAAGAAATAAAAAACTTTGAAGTTGTTTCCCAGTGTAAATTTGAGAAAAGTAATTTTCCCAGGTGTCCCTGTTGAGATTAAAATTGCATGATACACCCTTTAACCTTTTCATCAGAGAGACTATCTGCCAGTTTAAAATTATAATCGCGTTTTTTGTGTGCAATAAGGGATTTAAACAATTTTTTAGCTGCCAGATAGTGCGCCTTTTCAATAGGAGAGTATCGCGATTTCTTATATCTTTTAAATGCCTGCCAAGTAGCATACTTTTGTTTGTTGCATTGAGCGTCGTACCATGGTTTGTCAATTTTATTCCGCGTTCTTTTTCTTTTATATGGAATAAGAATGTTTGCAGTATCCGCCGATTTATAAACCGCCTCGCAGAAATTTAAACAATAAGTATCGACGCTTCGCGCCTCGAGCGCCTGATCGTCGTTAAGCGCGCTGCCGGTCGACCTAGGCACAGGTCTTGCGAAGGTGGGAGAGACTTTGTTCGAAAAACGCATCGCATGTATATATGCGTTGCATCCATCTTGATTCCATCTCAAGGAGCTTACCGACTGCTCGCATAAATTTTCGGTTTTACTATTTTCTTGTACTACTTGTGTTATTGTGTTAAATTCTATACATACTGGAAAATGAGTGGAAACATTAATGTCGCATATAACATGTAAATTTTCAATATATCTTATACCTTCAAAATTCGATAGAAAAAGATCTATAACACTGTTACCTTGAGAGGCACAGAAAGTAAATTCACCTGGATAGTTAGATAAGGAACGACCAATCTCTTGCATTATTTATAGTATTCTGAAAAATATCTAAGACGATATTAAGATCAAGGCTAGGCTTAAAGTATACATAACAAAGAAGCATAACAATATTATTAGTAAAAGTAATTTTTATTAATAGCCACCAATTACAAGAATCTACTAACTGCACTTCGATAGATTTCTTTACAAAAATTGTCAAACCGCCACTTGCGCGACCACGTGCGGCGTCTTTTGTGGCACTAGAATACAAAATATTAAAACTTGATGAGAGCAGCGGGTAGTACAATGTTCCAACATACCATGTTTCAGCTAGGCACAATATGTCAAAATCTTCATAGACATCAAGAAGATGGCTGAGATTTGAGATGTTTCAGTAAATAAAAATATGTCAATTTTAATTTTTGTAGGCAGTTTTTGTGAAAAAAACTTTTTTATCTAAAAATGTATTTTATTAAGTTTATTTTTGTGTGTAAACAAACCTTTAAAACTTTTAACATACAAAACCATAGATTGCCATGGAATATTTCACTGTCACTTTTCACAAAAGTCACATAAATTCTGTCTTTCCTTTTACATGGTGAAAATTTTCGACACTTTTTGACGTTTATCGGTACGCGTAGTAGCAAATTAGCTCCGCCGTAAAACTAGCACTGCATAATATCTTAAAATATTAAAGTTACAAAATGTTATTAAAAAATGACGCAGTTTCTCTTACAACATTAGGATAAATATTAAGAAGGCTGTGTTTTTATTTCAAATGACGCAATAAGTAAAAATCGAGAGAATCGCGACCTTAGTGTCAGTTAAAATTGCTATAGGGTACCGTTATATATATGTAGGTATGCGGGTTCTATATAAATTGATTTAGAAAATAGATGGTTTGAAAAAGTGGGCGAAGAATCAGCTTCGATTTTCATTTAAGCAAATAAGGCTAATGTAGAGTTTCTACTTTAAGGTACAAAAAAGTTTTTTTGGCGCCACTCCAGTAAACCCTATATTTTCTTTAGGGACACTGTCACGGAATACATGACGTTTCGGTTGATTGCAGAATTTAATGAAATTTTAAAAAAATGCTAAAAAATAGATATTATTTTAGAGCAATGACTCCGGTAAATAGGTAAATATACCGCTTATTGTTACTGTGATTTGGTAAGCAATGACTCTGGTTTTTAAAACAAATGCGTTTGCTGTCACTGTCAGTCTTAGCAACCCGCTAACTAACAAGGATAATGTTCTTATTAACCTGCCTGCCTGATTAACTAAATGTACTTAATCTAATACTTGGGATAAGCCGTAGGTATATGGGTTAAACGCATAACAAATAAACATAAATTCTCTAAAGTGAATACTTTTGTGATAACCTCGGTACACTACGATATCAGCTCAACTGTAACTATAACACTCAACTGAATCTTGTTAGAAAACTCACAAAAATCTTTTTTTACTTATTAGTAATTTTGGATTATTTTATGGTTAAAGTGTCATCAGTAGGTCGAGATCTACAACATACCAACATTTCATTAAATTCTGCAATCAACCAAAATGCAATATATTCCGTGCGGGGTTCTTTAGGTACTGATTTAAGACCCTAATATCTTGGGAAACAACCACTGTCTTCGCTTTTCTTTGTGCTTACGATAAGTCATATTTTGCCACGACTCGACCTTTTGCTCATTTTGGGTTTGAGATTTATCATACTAACCCAAAGAAATACATTCATTATATGTTTTTAAAGTTTCACTAGTTTCCGCGGTCAGCGTATTACTGGCTTTTCTTTGTTTACCGTTTGGCTTATTTTGAATATTGGCGCGATAAGGGTTGTCGCTTCTCGTACTGGGTTTTTGACAATACTTTAATAAATGCTGCGATGATGACGGTGTTTTAGAGACTGCTGCCGATGTTGCCACTCCCGGCGATTTAGAAATAGAAGGAATTTTTAAAATTTTGCTGGAATTACCAACTTTGTACATATTAATTACCAGTTCCTGGTTCTCGATGGTCCTTTCTAGCTCCTTGATGAGCCTATTGTATGATTCGACTTGTAACTTGGCTATTATGCTTGGCTCACTTGATAAGTAAGGTTATCCGTTAATAAATGTTGTGTATCACTGTAACTATCAAAAAACTCCACTACTTTATGACTTAAGTTTACATCACTAGGCACTTTTCTCGTTTTTAAAATACGGATTAAATCGACTTTTTTTAACTTATTTAATTCAGAATCAATATCTTTCATGAATGGTATTAAATCAATTGACAGAAGGATAGAAGGGCAAAAATATACCCCATTAAGGACTTTATAGAATGTTAAGGCATCTGCACAAGTCCTTCTGTTCTCCAGGCTATCAATATTAAAAATATCAGTTATTATCCCACAGTTTACTTCAAAGTTATTTACAGTATTGATATTTGCTCTAAATGCTAAAGTACTCAGAAACTTTCTGAACAGATTCCAATATATAGATGGGACATGCATAGTACGGATACCATATAACCGAGGCATATTCCAACAAGGAGCGAACTAGAGAACAATAAAGTAGTTTTAAAGAAGGTGACAATTGATCACTATTACGAGCGATAAAACGAAGGTTTCGCATACTCATGTTTATAATGTTATCAAAATGAGGTAAAAAAGTTATTTTACTATCAAATAGAATACCCAGGTCCCTAACAGTGGTTACTCTTTTTAAAGTGATTTCATTTAAAGAATATTGGCTTTCTATCAAGCTGCTTAATCTACCAAAAGATATACACATACATTTATTTATATTTAACTGGAGACCATTACTACCTTACCACAGACGAACACTGTCAAGATCTCTGCAACATTAGGGTATTCAGGTAAGAGAATTCTATAAAATTTGAAATCCTTAGCAAATGCCAGGTGGCACGAGTCAACGATTACATCACTATGATCTCTTATAAATAGGTTTAAAAAAAAACAGGACCAATATGCGATCCTTCTGTAACACTAGAACTGAGTCGGGCCAGTTAAAAGACTGTGAGAAAAATTGACTAGTCTCACCCAATCCCATAGCCTTAAGCTTACCCACCATGTGTATATGACTTACTCTATCAAACGCCCTTGAGAAGTCAGTGTAGAAACTGTCAACTTGCTTAGACCTCCCAAAGGCACTCAACAGATCTTGCTGATTAGTAACTGTTTTTATGAAAGGATTTTCTGATGAATTTTTATAAAGTTTTTGGATAGTTTATTTTATAACATAATTTTAATAACTTTTTTTATTGCTTTTGAACCCACAACTCACAGTCAAGGTTATCTTACGTGAAGCTTTGTTTGTTTAGTGCGCAGCAGTTACAGAAGTGAACATTTCTTTTTTTTCTTGATAATTTTGTGAAACTTATATTGTAAACTTCTTTTACACTAAATAAAATTTATTATTATTATTGTCATTATTAAAACGTTGTCAAATTCCAAACTTTAGATTGATATTGCAGAGCTCCTACATCCCATTGGAAGATTTGTCCAATTTAAACATTACACACGAGGAGCTTATTTATGACATAAGGGTAATTCTGCCAATTGCGCACTTCCAAGTTTATTTTTAATTCGAAAAAAACATGCTAGGTTTACTGGTAAACAAGCTTATAAAGTTGTAATTTTTAAAAATACAGCCTATTTTTTCAATTGGTTACACAGGAGAACGATAACCTGACACGAATGATAAAAACATGTATGTAATATAAAAAAATATATTTTAGGACAATAATGCTAAACCTCAAACAAAACTATTTTATGAACAAATATCAAACTAATCTATACTACTTAACAGAAAACATAAATTAGTCAAATAAAGTAAGCCACAGGTATCGTTATTAATTTAGGTACTCTCAAAGCAAACATTTCAACATGATTTTACTTACCATTGGAATGAAAATTTAACTTGTTACAACTTAAAAAAATGGGATAATCTATTTTACAGTGCTGTCAAAAGGCACACTTATTTTCCCTAAAGCAACAGAACTTTGTTCAAGATTCTTAATTTAATCTTGAAGAATAAAATATGTAAAACACGGAAATGAAAGGTATCTTAGAAGACAAATTTTAAAACACATGTTTATGTACTGTACTTAATTATTTTCATTATTTTGCTTTTTTAGACAATACCACGGGCCTTTTTAGAGCTTATTCCCAATGCTGGCCACTTGAGTATGCTAGAAGCTCCAGAGCATTTAACACATATGATATTATGCTTTTTGGATATATGGAGTTGAGACAATCAATACCAAAGAAGTATTTTATAAAAAAAATTATTTCGTTTGTATACGTAAATAGGAACATAGCTATGTAAGTGTTCTTTAATTTATGTCTATTGTTTACAATTTCTGTTTTTCCTATCCCGCCTTTATAGCTATTAGAGTTACCAAGTTTTTTTCCTTTTACTACAAAATATTTTTACTTTGTTTATTTAATTCTTCAGATTTTATAATAGTTGTACCATTTGTCCAAAATATTTGGAATTTATTTCTCAGCACTTTGCTTTAAAGATTCAAATTTTAATCCTAAAATCACGAAAAATTTTATTCAAATAATCAAAGTAGAAATTCACATTCACACAATAAAGTTCGAATATTTTTAAATTAAAAAAATATTATATGTTATAAAACTCCTTGAAAATAGTTTCACATGTCTTTTATAAAACTTGGCAAAAACAGAAGACGAGAGAGTAAGGCAGTTCAAAATCTAAAGATTTTAGAGAGAGCAGTACTTTAAGCTGCATATCTGGTGTTGTGAGTTCGAAAAATAGAAGTATCAATGACCTTTTGGTGTAATATTTCGTAAGGCCACCTAGTAAAGCCTGATGAAGTCCACTTACTGATTTTTGAGTCTCATATAGACGTTTTCCACCTACTAAAGCCTGATTCTCATCTAGCGTTTTCTACCCTCCCTCTAAAATGCATCACGTGATGCGACATGGTCACGAATAGGAAAATGTCGCATTACGTGATACGACCACTAGGCCACAGGTGGGAACCGCGTGATTGAATGAAGCTGATTTTATAGGTCCTATTTTAATGTATAAAATAATCCTGGTATGGAACCTTAAAGTTCTGTAGTACTTTTTAGTTAAACAACTCACAGCCCCAGTGACACAAAGCTTTGGCATTGCGGTGAACTAAGGAATAAGCAGACATGGTTGTAGTTTTAGGACCTGAAGTATTTTATGCTCAGAAATCTAAGTTTTTGTGTGTTTACTGTCAAAAATAATAATATTATTCATTTGATTTAATCAAATAATAACAGGTTTAGGCTCTATGAGCCGTATACCGGGTTTTGCGATTACCTCCGCAACATAGGGATTTTATGCATTAAAAAAATATTCGTACTGTACATTGATAAACAATAAAACCAGTCAATTTTTACTGTAAAATTGTCAAGAAAATGTCAACTAAAAATAAACCATTACACCACTCAAGAAAAAATAATGTAGCAGGAAAAACCGTTTTTAAAAGTACAAGGAAAAAATACAGTAGCATCCCTATATTCCGGATATAAACGCATAAGACGATATAAGGCTGACAAGGCAATGGTTTTTAACGTAAGATTTTTTGAGAAAAAGAGACTTATTAATGCCCAAATGTGTTCCACTATCTCATCCTTGGCTTTATTAGGTTCATACAACCTACTATTACTTTGTAGCTCATAAATTTTAATGTACTCTTTAAAATATTAGCATAATAACGGAGAACAGTGGGGATGACGGTAATGGTAGAACAGTCTGTACCGTTATTTATATTATAAAACCGAGCTTAAAACATTTATTCGAATATAACACGAGGTATATTGAACAAAAATTTAAAAAAAAATCCGTTTGTAAACTATTACCTCCATTACTTGTGGTAATAGGGGAGCAATAACATTTAGCGCATGTACAACCAGAATTGATAGAAAGGCATCCCAAACTTTCACATGACCAGCTGCTCTTAGAATTTAGATTAAAAATATCTCCTATCTTTTTATTCATGTTAATATTATTATTATTATAACATTTATTACAATCTTCAGTGCATGTGTCAGTGGTTTCAGGTATATGATCTACATCAAATGTTGAATAGATTTCATTATATTTGCAATTTATACTTCTTTAAGGTCTTTCTCTAAGTTTTTTTATGTGTGATATTCCATTACCTTTATGGATAATCATCTCATCCTTCAAAATTATGGAAACTTTACAATCTATTTCCTGTAAACCTTGCTCTGAATGCATAAAATTTATCATTGTATTCTAAATTAAGCGCGTCTTGCATTTCTATTTCTACATGTTTCATTATATTACTGATGTTCATTCCATAGCATTCTTTAACCACATCTTGATAAAAGAAGAAGAATATCATTATAACTTTAATAAACTGACATATTATATTTACTGGGCATATTTTTATATTAAAAATGCTAAGAAACCTTATGTTCGGTGCTAGTCTCTTTATCATTTTTATTAAATGCTTTTTTTTGCTAACATTATCCTCATTGTTGTTTGGAGGTGTTCGTTATCCTCATTCTTTCCAACATCATTTATGTAGTGATGATATATAGTGATATAGTTATATAGCATATAGTGATTCATCAAAATCCTTATAAAAAACACTCTAAGAAGATAAATTGCAAATAGAGAGAATTCAATCATAAATTATGTTCTGAGAGTGTGACTATTTTTGCAATACATTTTAAAAGGGTTTTCCAAGTGTGTTACAAATTCCATTGATTTTTACAGAACCAGTTTCAGTTAATGTGTAACTTATGATTTTTTGATCTTTAAAATCTCGATTGGAAAAATGGGTTAGGTTCGCTACGCCAAGGACGCATGCATTTTAAATAAGAAAAAAATATTTGTGTGAAAAATTACTAAATTTTATTTTCAAAAATAGAAAAAACGAAAATAGCTTTTAGTTTTGGTGGCTATTTAACCACTCACTAATAGCTAAACCTACCTATGCCGGTTCTAACCGAACTTTGTCTAGTTTAAGCAGAGAATGACTATTCAGTAGTCAATAAATGAAACTGTAAAACAAGTTTAAAGCGTTTTCGACATCATTACCTTGGATCAAGTGCGACCTGAAGACCGTTTGGCAAAGCCGCTTGGGATCTGCTCGCTGACCCGCAGAATCAAATTTCAACTGGATGAAATCGGGGTTTCGCAGTGAAGATTATTGTATAAGTGTGTTTTGGGCGATTTAGTTTCGTGGTTGTTTGGCTACCCAATAGCCCAAGAGCTTAATAAAACTGAGAGAAAACACACTCTTTAGTGGCCAGATTACAGGGCAAATTTTAAGTTCAAGAAAATGGTATAAACAAATATTTAAAAGTAATTGCACATGTTGGCGGGAGAAATGTTCTTGGGAGTTAAGTTAAGTTTAGTACATTGAACCCCTGTATTATGAGGTCATATATTTGATTCAGGAAATTGCGACTTTTACCCTTTAGTTTAAATGCCCACTTATAACAATTAACCCATTTTCACACTCTATTACTCCGAAAAAACTAAATTTTTCCTGATTTAAAGTATGACAATTTGATAGTTTGATACCCTTTAGTTTAAATGCCCACTTATAACAATTAACCCATTTTCACACTTTATTACTCCGAAAAAACTGCATTTTTCCTGATTTAAGGTATGACAATTTGATAGTTGATAACACTGCATGGATAGGAACAAGCTACGCAGGAACGATGCGTTCACAATTTCTCGTTAGGCTATTGGTGCAGTAGACATTCGTACCGTTACAGAAAAGTACTTCTGGTGGCGTGTTTGGCGGGAAATTTAAATCGCGACAGCGCGGCGTTGTTCGTCCACCATGTTAATGGATCCGGTGTTTTTTTTTGACGAAGTTCATGATCACTTAGCATGGTCTCGAAACCACCCACAGGCCATAAAATAATAATAACAAACAACAAAAACCTTTTTAAACGAGCATAAAAATCCATTACCGATTAATATCTATATTGTTTAAAATTTTAAAACTTCCTTCTTTCCCTCCAAATGCTCGTTATCTTACCGAACTGCTTTGTTAAAAGTTCAATTATTTCCTTCTGTATTTTTATTTCATCGTCTCTTTCGTCACTCATAATAAAGTTAAAAAACATAAGAAAATCGCAAAAAACATTTATAAAAAATTGTTGTTTTGAAATGAAATTGTAACCTCCAATTCTGTTATAACATTGCTATTTTATTAAAAATATTTGCTTACCCCAAAAACAAAATACCCTCAAGTTTTTCTTGAACAAAACTATAGAAGCCGCACATTCCTTACTACTTTAACAAGTGTTCTCTAATAATAAAATATCTAGTGCTATAAACTAAGCACAAAAACATTTTAATTACGTTAAAATATTGTATATGATTGATTGTTGTTAATTTTTAAAATAAAATTAGTCTCAAATAAGATTCTGGAATTAGGTTGGGTGTGTTAACGAGATGTCTCAGATGTTGCCCTTTTTAAGTTAGTTGAAGAAACCTCTTCAGTAATTAATAGATTTGAGGCGCCTACGGTTTCCTTTTTAAGTTTATTTGTCAGAAATTACCCTTTTCGATCTTTAACTATTCCTTTTTTTATATAATTAATGAGGTCCAAAGTTTGCTGAAGTCAGTAATCCATTCGAAAATTCCATGGCGGATGTAGGTTCACATAGAAATATTTTTTTTTACTGCCTTCTCCTTAATCCTCTCGCTTTTCCTAATTTTTTTTTAAATGAATTGGACATGGTACGTCTTGTTTGTCGCCATTAACATATTTATTCTTACATCCTCCCATTTTGAGGCAGGGGTTGTGAACCTGTCTTCATATTTATTGAATATACTTAGTAGTCCTTTTGTAAATCTTACTCGATTCAATCTTAAATTACCAAACACGCTTTTATTTTAACTCTTATGTTGAGTTGGGGCTAGGCCTGTATGTGTATGTTATAAGAGAAGGGCAAGTTGGTCAAAATGTGATGTTGGTTATACTTTTTAAAAAAATTAAAGTAGCAGGAGATCGCTTGTGTCCGCTTGCGGGCTCGAAGAGGAATCGCCGCAGCACTTAATAGCAGAGTGCGATGCACATGCCAGATCAAGGCAGCTGAAGTGGGAATTTTCCACCATCGAGGAAGAATAGCAGCACTCGCTCAAATGGGCCGACATACTGAACTTCGTAAAGAAGACAGGGAGGTCCGGAGAAAGAGTTGCAGCGGAAGTAGGGGTATAGGGGCATTATCACCAAATAGACAACACAAGCAAAGTTAAAACTTACAAAAATAACCCAATTTTGAGCAACTCAAAGAGCACCTTGCCCGTAACTCAGGCTACCACTCCGCAATATGCTGCATCTGTAAAAGCAAACCTTCAACAACATATATATATATATATATATATATATATACCCTTTTATATAAGTCAACCCCCAAAGTTGAAATGACGTGTAGGGATTTTTTTCAATGACCAGACAACATCCAACCCTAAGAATCTCAAACTCAATATGGCAACCTGACCCTACAGATTTCCAGTCTGCAATGTAAGGTCATAACAACGATCCAGCCTTAACCTTACATTTTAGCTCGACTTAGAGAGTTGTTTGACGCGACAGTTGTTCTCTCACGACGTTAATAATGACAACATCATCCGTCAGTACGACTCCTCCAAAATTAGGCCAAGAAAAATACTTTTAATTTTAATAAAATTGTAAATGTAAAACCGGTAACCTCTTGCGACGACTCGACTGGTGTTACATTGGTAGACCCCAGACAGTCAGATACTTATGCGTTAAAAACTTGCAGAAACCTCAAAAATCTGTGCGAACGGCCCCAGCAATTTTACGTCTTGCCCAAAAAAATCCTAGAATAGAGGAAACATCCTTAGTTACTAACTATTTCAGAAAATAACAAAAGTTACTCTATTTTACGCTTAATCAGCTTTCAAGGCAAGGAGAAAGCAACGTATAAAAATTGATCCCAAAATAAACGTGTGAACGGCAAAAAACACTCAAAAATATTTTCATAAACGGCCGGATTTTACAAAAAAAAACGTGACAATTTAATACCAATCACAAAAACCACTTAACCCTATCACTCAGGGCAAAATCCTCAACGGATTTTAGAAATATTTAAACAAATATTAAAAAATGGCTTCTTGGTTTCTTTCTTAAAAACCACTGGAAAAACCAGTCCGTTTAAAAAACCTCGTGCAATGTCTAAATACGTGGCGCTTATAAATTTATCAATCTACGATCTACCGGCTGTTAAACCTAAAAAGCTGGCGGCAGACATTTGACGCGATTCTAAACTAAATAAAAATAGTATTGAAATTTTGCACTCTGATTTTGGTTTCACTTAGTCGGTTTTGACGTTTATATTTTTGGAGACCAACGTAGGGCCTATTTGTCTTAAAGAAGGGGTAGGGTTAATTTTTGAAAAGTGAAACATTTTTTTTTGTGGAATATTTTGTTACCACTCTTTTTCAAGCTTTATAAAAACAGAACTGCCAAAAACCTCATATTTTTTTTATTTTGATAGTTTTAACTTAAAGAATTTAACACAGTTACAGACTTTGACATTACTTTTATTTAATTTTGAGATAACTGCGCGGTGTAGTAAAATTTTATTCTTGTTAACTTGGCGGGGGAAAAACAGACACATAGTTGCTGTTGTGCGAAAAATAAATATTTCCGAGTTTATTTTATGGAGGGCTGGATTATTCTGACTAAAGTAATTTTGAGGACTTTTTGTTGCAGAAAAAAAAACAGGATGACATTTGATATGATACTGGGAAAATATATACGGGGAAAATATAAACTAGTTACACATATTTTTTCTATTTTTTTAAAAATCTGGCCTAAACGCGGGGTTAAGTGGAATAACTTGACACCAAGGTTTCGAGCCTAAATCATCAGTAATCTGCGAGAGTTTTTAACTCACTAGTTGGTATTTCCATTACCATCTTAGTAAAGCTGATTGGATATACGCGGTCACAAGGTCTCGATTAAGGAGCCCCATGTGCAAGTTTTTTCTTTCGTGGACACCAACCAGCAGTGCCATAATACATACATACCACTTTTCTCAAAACACCATATCAGCATTTGGGTTATTTTCAAAATTCAAAATATTTTTTTTTATTTCTTATCAAATTATCATCGCCTGAAATTAAAATATGTGTCGCACGTGTTATGTTTTTTTGGTATTTAAGAAAAAGAAAAAAGAATTTAAACAGTTTCTCAGTAGGTCATTTTTTTTTCTCGAAATTTTGGATAGATTTATAATGCTGGCACAGTTGACTGAAATTTTACAGGTTGTTCAGTTTTTTTTGTGTGGTTTATTCTGGATATTTTCTTACTTGGTCATTTTCTCAAAATTTTTTTAATTTATCTAAATACCACGGTTGTGATTTGTGTGTGTGATGCACTATTTTCTTGTCTTAGTAAAGAATGACGATCAGTTGAAGCACTAGGTATTTTATTTTAAAAACAAACAATTTATCGTTGTAATTTTGTGCAAGAATCATTGTCGACAGGTTTTCGTGGTGAAGATGTTGCCTAATTTGCAGATCTTGATACTTTGACCAATTACTAGTTAATTTTTTTATTGCCTGAGTAGACTTGACGTATAGTGGAGACCATTATTTACTTGTTCCAAGTAAGAATGACCTTACTTGTGTACTTGTGTCAAGTAGTGATGATATCGCAAGGGTACAAATCATTTCCTTTTTTTAAAGTAAGAATGACGTCATAGTGTTTACTCAAACTCAAATTTGTTGTTCTCGGGCACCGATTTTTTTCGAAAATTTTTTTTTGGTATCTGATTTAAAATGACGTCGCAATGCTAACCACTATTTATTTTTAAAAAAAGTAAGAATGGCGTCGCAGTGACCACACTATTTACTCAGACTTAAACTTGTTTTTTTCTTTCAATTTTCTGATTTCAATACTTAAAAGTTTTCTTTCGTTTGGGACAAATTTTTAAAGTTTAATACTTAGCTTTTTTTCTGTGAGTTTTTTTTTCTCTTCGCCAATTGAGGCATGTGGGACTTGGCCAAATTTTATATTTGAATTATTTTACCTTTTGCCGGTGGGGACATATTTTACAGACATTGTCAGAATTTTACAGCTGGTTACCCACATTCTTTTATTTTTATTTCGGGAATTTTTTTGAGAGTTCCAATTTTGACTCTGGAACAAATCCAATTTTGATACTGGAACAAATCCAATTTTTAGATTTTGTTACTGGAAAAACTTTCACGGTTATCTTCTTATTCAAAAAAATGCACATTTTAGCGAGACAAAGAAAATTTGAGTTTAGTAATGTGACTTTTAAATTTGGACACTTTTTTGAGAAATTTATTGAACCCATATTTCTTTTGGTCCCAAGGCAAGAACGACTATGAATACGGTTCTATGATTTGTCCAAAGCACTACCAGTTTCTTAAACTTGTTTTTTTCTTTCAATTTTCCGATTTCAATACTTAAAAGTTTTCTTTCGTTTGGGACAAATTTTTAAAGTTTAATACTTAGCTTTTTTTGTGTGAGTTTTTTTTTTCTCTTTGCCGATTGAGGCATGTGGGACTTGGCCAAATTTTAGATTTGAATTATTTTACTTTTTGCCGGTGGGGACATATTTTACAGACATTGTCAGAATTTTACAGCTGGTTACCCACATTTTTTTATTTTTATTTCGGGAATTTTTTTGAGAGTTCCAATTTTGATTCTGGAACAAATCTAATTTTGATACTGGAACAAATCTAATTTTTAGATTTTGTTACTGGAAAAACTTTCACGGTTATTCAAAACAAAATGCACATTTTAGCGAGACAAAGAAAATTTGAGTTTAGTAATGTGACTTTTAAATTTTGACACTTTTTTGAGAAATTTATTGAACCCATATTTCTTTTGGTTCCAAGGCAAGAACGAAGAAATTTTAACTATAAACCAGTTTTTGTATCTTCTTTTTCCTCTTCTTTTCGAACGGATCTACCTTTGTGTTGAGCACATGCTTGATAAAATTTGATACGGTCTACGACGGGTATTGTACACCAACATTTCGCCCTTTGGATGGCAATGCAGTGTTTCGCTCGAAATACTCTCAGATAGTTGAGAAAGGGGTTTCTCTTGGACTTTTTCTACCGCATCAAACTCTTCTGGATCTTGACCTTGTTTTCTTTCTACAATATACCATCGGGGAGATGTATCTTTTACATATCGCCCGGGATCTGCTCCGTCTCATGCTGAATAATCTTCACAAAAATTTTGACTATAAACCAGTTTTTGTAGATCCACTTCTGCCATAAATTTTGAAGGCAAGGTGTCTTTTTTGGCTTTTTTTACCTGATCATAACTGGAAAAGCAGTTCTGAGCTCTACCATTACATACCTGAGAATGATAAGTTTTTTTACAGATATATATCTTAACCTAAGATAAGCGCTTCAGCTAAAACTAGAAATATGTGGGAAAACCTGACCTTTATTGCTTTTGAGACAACATTTGCAGCAAACTGCAGTTTAGTTGCAGTTTTTTCGTTTGTTAACTCGGTTGCGCGCCTTTTTTGTTTTTATGAAGGTCTCTTTAAACAAAACTTGGGGTCTCTCAACTGATCGGCTTGTTGATTGTTTAAATATAATATATAAAATAAATATACTTTGGTTAATTTCAACCACCGTAATTAAAACTTTTGGTAGGAATTTGTCAATAATCTATAAACAATAAATTAAAATTAATCGAAATCAGTAAAATCCAGATGGGCAACTTTATTTGAAAATCATCCTTAATATATAGTTATTCAAACTTAAGCCGAAGCCATTTTTTAAGATCACACAGATATCAACATTAAAATAAATATCTTTTTCGATTAATAAAAAGCGAATATCAGTTACATTTTCGATCGATATAGACAGTATAACGTTCAAGATTGCTAATTAGACTAATTACGGCTAATCAGATCAAAGTACAATGTTTACCTTTCATAGTGACAATAATCTATTCAACTATAAAATAAAAAAATTGCTGTGAGGTGCAGCAGCAGCGCAGATTAGCACCAACCCATTGGTGCACTTTCTTCTATTTCTTTAGGCGCACAAAATATTCAGTTTAATTTGTCGAACTGGTATTACCATAAGCATCGTTGCTAATAACTCGGAATCAAGATCTAGATACGGTACAAAATGAAGACGAGATCGCTCCCGCTCCAGACGCTGTAAATCCAATTCTAGAAGAAAGAAATTGAGACCAAGAAAGCCTACACGAAACCCCTTCCTCAACTATTTGAGAGTATTTCGAGCGAAGCACTGCATTGCCATCCAAGGGGCGAAGTGTTGATGTAAAATACCCAAAGAAGACTGTATGAAATTTGACCACCAAGCATGTACTCAACGCAAAGGTAAAGGCAGAAGAAGAAAAAAGCAACGCAGGGCAAAAAGTAGAGGTCGAGGTAAATCCGGTCGAAAGTTAGTAAGAAGAAGAGGGGCCGTTATCCACGCTGGAGTTTTCAGTTAAGTATTACTTACTTCAATTTCTTTAAAAAAAGAATTACATTTATTTCATAATAATATTTTCTCTGCAAGATAAAGAAAAATACAAAAAAAGTTAAGAAAAAAAAACAATATTTGTTTTTTTTTGTGCCAATAAAAATATTTGTTCTTTTTGTGTCAATAAAAAATAATAATTGCTGTTTTGCTACTTTTAACCTAACTTCAAAAATTATTGTCAAAAAAAGTACTTGGGTCAGTGGCTATTTCCTTTTTTCCCTAAATTTAAACAACACATTTTCGTTACATTTGCAGTCGGCCCTAACCTTTTTTATATGAAATATTCATGTTTAAATTCCTCTCACACACTGTCATTTTCACTATTTACCTCAGAATTCTCATCAAATTGGTATTTTATGTAATTAAAATCACACGACGTACAAACCCTTGCTAGATGTCCTTTATTCTTTCAGATTCCGCAACAGTTTGTAAATGCACTTGTTTTCGTCTTTTCTTCCACAAACTTTTTCTTTTTTTTTGCGTAACTGCGCATTTGGATTCTTCCTCTCCGATTTCCAGAATATTGATCGCCGCTACATTCTGGATTCTGATTGGCCGAAATTTCGAACGTTGATCGCGTCTCTTTCCCTTTTCATTGTTTCGTGTCCCAAAAAACATTCATGTTCTGATAGAAGTTTATTGCTTTATAATTTTTGGAACTGCGGATTTATCAGGAAAACTGAGGTCGCGAAAGAGTTTGTAAGAATGGAGACTGATCAAACTTAAAAGCGTTGCACTTTGTAATCCATGTTTAATTTGATGAGCTTTAAAGTATTCTTCTAATATTTCACTATATGTTATCCTATCGTTATGATTGGCGTCAAACTCGCGATATTGACTGGATTCCGGTGGCTATATTGCTAAAGGTTGTCCAGTTTTTTTTGTGTTCTTTTTTTGATGGTTTATTTTTGAATATTTTCTTAGTTGGCCACTTTGTGAAATTCTGGATAAGTTAATAATGCTTTTGTGGGTTTTGGGTGGGAACAAGAAAGACAGTTGATTTTAACAGTTACAAGTTGATAATTTTTTTGTGTTTTCTTTTTGATGGTTTAATTAATCTAAATGACACGGTTGTGATTTGTTGATTGCTGTAGCGAGGGAGGGGAGGGGCGAGCACTTTTTTCTTTGGTTTGGGTGATAATGACGTCGCAGTGTGATGCACTATTTACTTGTCTAAGTAAGTCAATACTCGCCACTGTCCTTCTTTTTATCGGACGCTTGAGGGCTCACTACCCTTTTAAATTTATTATTCTCATTCAAGAATCATTGTCGACAAGTATTCGTGGCGGAGATATTGCTAAATTTGCAGATCTTGACACTTGGACAAATTGTTAGTTATTTTTTTTTTATTATTTGAGTGCACTTGATGTCACAGTGGAGACCATTATTTACTTGTTCTAAGTAAGAATGACGTCGCAGTCTATGCACTATGTACTTGTTTCAAGTAGTGATGACGTCGCAATGGCACACACTTTTTACTTTTTTTGTAAAAGAATGACATCACAGTGTTTACTCAAACTTAAATTGGTCTTGTCTCGGGCACAGATTCTTGTCGACAATTTTTTTCCCCATCATTTTTTGAGAGCAAAAAATTTTAAAACAGTTTCTCACTTGGTCATTTTTCTTGCAATTTTGATTAATAGATTTGCTGGTAAAATTAGTGAAATTTTATAGGTTGTCCCGATATTTTGTGTTTTTTCTTTTTAATGATTTATTCTGGATTTTTGTAGGGATTTGGGTGGGAACTAGACAGTTGATTTTGACAGTTACAGGTTGACCATTTTTTTGTTGATGGTTTAATTTATCTAAATGCCACGTTTGTGCTTTATTGATTGTTCTAGCGAGAGAGGGGAGTGACGAGCAATGCAACATGTTGTCGGAGTGAGATGTCCACTTATCTCACTCTTTAAGTGATAATGACGTCGCGGTGTGATGCACTATTTACTTGTCTAAGTAAGAATGACGTTGATTTGAAGCACTAGGTACTTTATTTTAAAAACAAAAAGTCGATGCTCGTCACTGTTTTTTTTTCTGGAACGGTTGGCAGGTCACTAGCTTTTTAAATTTATCATTGTAATCTTGTGCAAGAATCATTGTCAACAGGTTTTTGTGGTGGAGATGTTGCCAAATTTGCTGATATTATAGTTATTTTTTTAAAATTATTTGAGTGGACTTGACGTCACAGTAGAGGCCATTATTTACTGGTTACAAGTAAGAATGACGTCGCAGTCTATGCACTATGTACTTGTTGGGCACATATTTTTGTCGACAATTTTTTTTCCCCATCTGGAACTTTGCAATTTTTTTTAGTTTTGGAACTTTTTCTATTAACAATTCTCATATTATGATTTTCTTTCAATTTCACAGTTAATTTTTTTTTGTATCTGAGTTAAAATGACGTCGTCAGTTTTCCGATTTCGATACTTAAATTTTTTTTTGTTTGAGATCGCCAGAATTTCAGATTTTGCGATTTTAGTTTTTTTTTCTTGGAACTGTTAAATTTTTGAAACTTAATACTTGAAATGTTTTTGTTTGCGTGAGACTTTGCCAAATTTTAGATTTAAATTAATTTCCGTTTTGCCGGTGGGGACGTATTGTACTGACATTGTCAAAATGTTACAGCGGGTTAACAACATTTTTTTATTTTTGTAATTTTTTGGGGGTTCCATTTTTGTTACTGGCACCATTACCTTCTTTTTGAAAGCAAAATGCACATTTTGGCGAGATAAAGCAAATTTGATTTTAGTAATGTAACTTTTATATTTTGATACTTTTTTTGAGAAATTTATTGAACCCATATTTCTTTTGGTCCCAAGGCAGGAACGACTATGCATACCGTTCTATAATTTGTCCAAAGCACGTTACCAGTTTCTTCATCAACTAACCTTAGTGGTTTCAAATTAAAAAAAAAAAAACTATTGGCTATGCCTAGAAATCTCCACTTAAATATCATTTTGATCCGGCTATTTCGCTCTAGAAAGTCAGTTAATTTCAAAATGCTATAAGCTGTTTTCTGTAGAAGTTCTTATGGTGAAACTATTTTTTGGGCTTTTCGCCACTATATTAAGGATTTTTTTAAAAGAAACATTACGTAAATTCCTTAATAATAATAATTACTCCATTGGTCAGTGGTTTCAAAACCAAAAGTAAAAGATTCCTATCGCTAAAAATAACAAAATACACTTATATTAAAATCTAGCATGGGCCCCTTCTTCTGCTCTTCTTTTCGAACGGACCTACCTCGAACACTTCTTTCCCCTTCTCCTGCCTTTACCAGATCCATAAGAGTTCGATGCGGTAGAAAAAGTTCACAAGAAACCCCTTCCTCAACTATCTGAGAGTATTTCGAGCGAAGCACTGCATTGCCATCTAAGGGGCGAAATGTTGGTGTAAAAATGTTCAACGCAAAGTAAAGGCAGAAGAAGAAAAAAGGAACGCAGGGTAAAAAGTAGAGGTCGAGGTAAATCCGGTCAAAAGGCAGTAAGAAGTACTACTTACTTCAGTTTCTATAACAAAGAATTACATTTATTTGATAAGAATATTTTCTCTGCAAGATAAAGAAAAATACAAAAAAAAGTTAAGAGAAAAAAAAAAACAATAGTTGTTTATTTTTTGTGCCAATATAAAATATTTGTTTTTTTTTGTGTCCATAAAAAATACTAATTCCTGTTTTGCTACTTTTAACCTAACTTCAAAATTATTGTCAAAAACAGTACTTGGGGTCAGTGTTATTTCATTTTTTCCTTAAATTTAAACAGCACATTTTCGTTAAACAATACATTTTCGTTACATTTTTAGTCGACCCTAACCTTTCTTATGTGAAACATACATGTTTAAATTCCTCTGACACACTGTCATTTTCACTGTTTACCTCCGAATTCTCATCTTCGTCTTTGGTAATTCAAATCACGTCGACGAGTACAAACCCTTGCTAGATGTCCTTTATTCTTGCAGATTCCGCAAAAGTTTTAAATGCACTTGTTTTCGTGTTTTCTTCCTCAAATTTTACAAAACCTTGCTCCATTTTCTTTTTTTTTTCGTAACTGCGCATTTGGCTTCTTCCTCTCCGTTTTATAGAATATTGATCGCCACTACGCTCTGGATTCTGATTGGCCGAAATTTCGAACGTTGATCGCATCTTTTTCCCTTTCCATTGTCACATTGATTACAAGCAAAATAACAATCTGGTTGTGCATTTGATTTTAAAACGACGATGAATTACCATAACCAATTTGCAATAATGACTTAGGGACTAATTTTCCAATAGTTTCGCGTCCCAAAAAACATTAATGTTCTGAAAAAAGTTTATTGCTTTATAATTTTTGGAACTGCAGATTTATCGGGAAAACAGAGATGGCGTAAGAGTTTATTAGAATGGAGACCTATCAAAATTAAAAGCGTTGCACTTTGTAATTCATGTTTAATTTGATGAACTTTAAAGTATTCAATATTTCACTATATATTATCCTATCGTTATGATTGGCGTCAAACTCGCGATATTGACTGGATTATATTGCTAAAGGTTGTCCAGTTTTTTTTGTGTTCTTTTTTTGATGGTTTATTTTTGAATATTTTCTTAGTTCGTTACTTTGTGAAATTCTGGATAAGTTTATAATGCTGGCAAAGCTTGTGGGTTTTGGGTGAGAACAAGAAAGACAGTTGATTTTAACAGTTACAAGTTGATCATTTTTTTGTGTTTTCTTTTTGATAGTTTAATTAATCTAAATTACACGGTTGTGATTTGTTGATTGCTGTAGCGAGGGAGGGGAGTGGCGAGCACTTTTTTTCTTTGTTTTGGGAGGAGAAGTTGCCAGTTGCAGATATTGTAGTTAATTTTTTTTATTATTTGAGTGGACTTGACGTCACAGTAGAGACCATTATTTACTTGTTACAAGTAAGAATGACGTCGCAGTCTATGCACTATCTACTTGTTGCAAGTAGTGATGACGTCGCAGTGGTATACACTATTTACTTTTTTATAAAGTAAGAATGACCTTATAGTGTTCACTCAAACTCAAATTTGTCTTCTCTTGGGCACAGATTTTTGCCGACATTTTTTTTTATTCCCCATCTGGAACTTTGCAAATTTTTTTAGTTTTAACTCTTTTTCTATTAACAATTCTTATATTATGATTTTTTTTCAATCTTCACAGTTAATTTTATTTGGTAGCTGAGTTAAAATGTCAGTTTTCCGATTTCGATACGTACAATTTTTTTTCGTTTGAGACTGTCAGAATTTGAGATTTTGCGATTTTAGTTTTTTTTCTCTTGGAACTGTCAAATTTTTAAAATTTAATACTTGAAATGTTTTTTTTTGATGGGTCTTTGCCAAATTTCAGATTTGAATTAATTTCCTTTTTGCCGCTGGGGACGTATTTTACTGACATTGTCAAAATGTTACAGCTGGTTACCAACATTTTTTTATTTTTATTTCGTGAATTTTTTTTAAGTTCCAATTTTGATACTGGGACAAATCCAATTTTTAAATATTGTTACTGGAACAATTTTCACGGTTATCTTCTTATTGAAAATAAAATGCACATTTTGGCGAGATAAAGCAAATTTAATTTTTAATGTGACTTTTACATTTTGATACTTTTTTGAGAAATTTATTGAACCAGTATGCATACGGTTCTATAATTTGTCCAAAGCACCTTACCAGTTTCTTCATCAACTAACCTTAGTGGTTTCAAATTAAAAAAAAATCTGTTGGCCATGCCTAGAACTGCCTTCAAATCCCTACTTAAATATCATTTTGATCCGGTTATTTCGCTCCAGAAAGTCAGTTAATTTCAAAATGCTATAAGGTGTTTTCTGTAGAAGTTCTTATACTGAAACTATTTTTTGAGGTTTTCGCCACTATATTAAGGACTTTTTTTTAAGAAACATTGCGTAAATTCCTTAATAATTACTCCATTGGTCAGTGGTTTGAAAACCAAAAATAAAAGATTCCTATCACTAAAAATAATAAAATACACTTATCTGAAAATCTAGCATGGGCAACCGCCACCTCTTCTTCTTCCTCTTCTTTTTGAACGGACCTACCTCGATCTCATCTTTCCCCTTCTCCTGCCTTTACCTTTGTGCTGAGCACATGCTTGATGGTAAAATTTCATACGGTCTTTGAGTATTTTACACCAAAATTTCGCCCTTTAGATGGCAATGCAGTGCTTCGCTCGAAATACTCTTAGATAGTTGAGACTTTTTCTACCGCATCTAACTCTTATGGATCTTGACCTTATTTTCTTCCTACAGTATACCATCGGGGAAATGTATCCTTTACATGTCGCCCGGGATCTGCTCCGTCTCATGCTGAATAATCTTGAAAATCTTGATAGAATTTTGACTAATATTTTTTTAAATCACATCCTACTTTAAAAGTTAAACTTTCGTCACTGTTTTCTTCACGAAAATTTTGACCAATAAAACAGTTTCTGTAGATCCTATTCTGCAGGAATTTCAAAAACCATAAATTTTGAACGCAAGGTGTCGTTTTTGTTTTTTTTATCTGGTCATAACTGGAAAAGCAGCTCTGAGCTCTACAATTAAAGACCTAAGAATGATATATTTTTTACAGACATATCTTAATCTAAGATAAGCGCTAGCGCTTCAGCTAAAACTAGAAAAGTTTTTTGAAAACCTGACCTTTATCGCTTTTGATACAACATTTGCAGCAAACTGCAGTTCAGTTGCAGTTTTTACGTTTGTTAACTCAGTTACGCGCCTTTTTTTTTATTTTCATGAAGGTCCGTTTAAAAAAACTCGGGGTCTCCCTACTGATCGGCTTAGACTAGGTTTGAGTTGGTTATTGTTTAAATATAAAATAAACATAGTTTGGTTAATTGCAACCACTGCAATTAAAACTTTTCGATACAAACATTTCGTAGTGACAATAATGTATTTAACTATAAAATAAGGGTACTTAAATGGTTTTCTGTAAAATTGCTTTGAGGCGCAGCCAGATTAATACCAACACACTCGCACACTTTCTTCCATTTCTTCAAGTGCACAGAATATTCAGTTGAATGTGTTGAATTGGTATTACCATAAGCATCGTCGCTAATAACTCGGAATCAAGATCTAGACGCGGTGCAAAATAAAGGCGAAGTCGTTCCCGCTTCAGACGCCGTAAATCCAAGTCTAGAAGAAAGAAATTGAGATGAAGAAAGCCCACACGAAACCCCTTCCTCAACTATTTGAGAGTATTTCGAGCGAAGCACTGCAGATGGCTGCAATGCATTAGTGCCATGAAACGGGCGAAATGTTGGTATAAAATACCCAAAGAAAACCATATGAAATTTTACCATCAAGCATATGCTCAAGGCAAAGGCAAAGGCAGAACAAGGAAAAAGGAACGCAGGGGAAAAAGTAGAGGTCGAGGTAGATCCGGTCAAAAGGTAAGAAGAAGATCCACGGTGGAGTTTTTACTTAAATATTACTTACTTCAATTTCTATAACAAAGAATTGCATTTATTTGATAAGAATATTTTCTCTAAAAAAATGAAGAACAATACAAAAAAAGTTACGAGAAAAAAAATATATTTGTCTTTTTTGCGCCAATAAAAAATATTTGTGTCATGATTCCTGTTTTGCTACTTTTAACCTAACTTCAAAATTATTGTCAAAAACAGTACTTGTGTCAGTGCTATTTCTTTTTTTCCTTAAATTTAAACAACACATTTTCGTTTAACAATACATTTTCGTTACATTTTGAGTTGGACCTAACCGTTTTTATGTGAAACATTCATGTTTAAATTCCTCTGACCCACTGTCATTTTCACTATTTACCCCAATTCTGATCAAATTCGTCCTTGACGTAATTCAAATCACGTCGACGAGTACAAACCCTAGATGTCCTTTATTCTTGCAGATTCCGCAAAAGTTTGTAAATGCACTTGTTTTCGTGTTTCCTTCCGCAAACTTTACATAAACATGCTCCATTTTTTTTCGTAACTGCGCATTTGTCTTCTTTCTCTCCAATTTCTAAAATAATAATCGCTGCTACGTTCTGGATTCTGATTGATCGAAATTTGGAACGTTGATCGCGTCTCTTTTCCACTGTCACATTGAGTACGAGCAAAATCACAATCTGGTTGTGCATTTGATTTTAAAGCGACCATAAATTACTTTATTATTAATTAGTGTTTTTTCTTCTAGTTAAGTTTAAGAAAAGAGGTATGTTAACAATAAGCAGAATACATAATAAATATACATACTTAAATTTTTTGTGCACTACCTGAATTGAGGAGGAGAGTGCTGCGCGCTGGCAATGTATTGCCTTAGTAGTAGTTACTCTTACTTTGTTCAGATTCCAGTGAACGCCATAATGTTAATTATTTTATTAAAATACTTTATCTTCACCAATTTGTCTGTTTTTATTATGTAGTTTTGTATTTTCGGAATTTTGAATAAAGTTTATTATTATTATTATTATTATGAACAATTCTATAAAAAGTGTATACGGACTAAAAAAATAAACATTAATTAAAACAATAAAACGTGCGCGTAATGATGCAAAAAAAAACGTTAATCGATATAAGTTATGTTAGTCGATTATTAAAGTATTCTTCAAGATCATAGTAAGCTTTTCCTCCAACAATTTTATTTTGGGAAAATCTTAAGACGATTGCTTCTATAATGAACAGGTAATTGATTATAAATTTTAATACTTTGTTACATGAAAGAATATTATGCAATCTTTTTTTTTATATTTATTAATTGTATTCAAATGTCAAGAATAGAAAAATCCAAAATCAGCCGTCTCCCAAAAATCTCCGCCTAGTTTTTATGACGCGAATTGAACGCATTTTAAAAATATTTTAAACTTTTGACATTTATTACCTGTTGCAGTTTGAGCTTAGTTTTAGTGTATGATAAAAAAGTGTATGTTAAAATAATCTGCATTGAATTTGGGCAAGCCTAAAACCTAAGTTTCCATCATGCGTTTCCCATGCGGGGCCACGCTTACTTAAAAAAAACGTGGTTTGACATGGATTTGCCTACCATTTCTGTATCGAACCACGTGATGCGTTTTATGCACCAGGGTGGACACGCATGAGAAACGCATAGATGGCCGGGGGTAACGAAAAATAGTTCATACATGGAAACGTAGTAAGTGTTATTATCATTACTGACAGTACAGTTATAAGTAATGTGATTTTTTACTTCGGCAATAACATTTCCATATGGGTAACATTTCCTACTATGTATTATTTTTGACAGTGTAACACCTTGAGAGGGAGCCAACCTCTTTGGTTTATTTAGTAGAAACAGGAAGATTAAATTTTGTAAATAGTATTTTTGATAAAATTTTTTGTTACAAAACGATTTTATTTATTTATTTGTTAAGTCTTCTGAATAGTAGTAATATAAGGTGATTAGACAATAAATTGAAGAAACTTTAAAGGTTTAAACAACGTGTATTTTAGTTAAAAATATTATTTTATTGATGAAAGTTGCCTGGGTGTCAGGCATATGTTGCATATTATATTTTCCACTACTCAGTACACACTTCAAAAATAGTAGTTTTTACAAAATAGTTTTTTACCCTCAGCGCAGCGAGTGATTTTAAAACGAGAGTAAAAAAAGCACAGTTTATTCGTGAGTTGTAAACACTATTTTTTTACCAACTTGATCAAAAAATGGGAAAAACATATAAACAAGCAAATGCCATATAATTTTTTGATATTGTGTGCAAAAAAAAGATTTTGTGGACAGAGAGTAAAATCGTGTTTTGATAAAGGTATAAAAAAATAGTTTTTACTTTCTAGGTAAACTTTATTGAGAATATTTAGTTAGCTCTAAGCCTGTATAAATTAATAACTTCATATGTGATACCTAATTAATGAATTGTATTTACTCCGTCCATTTTAATATATATTTCTTAAAAATCTAAAATAAAAACGTTTTAGTGTACATGTAGGCTGTTATTAAAGTTGAGGAAACACAAATGGAATGGGTGTTGGCTGAAATGCTTTAACGTATGTTTTGGATGAGGTCCTCGTGTGCAATTTTTATATTTCACAAATCTTCTGATTGGCTGCAGGAGCACTGTAATTTCCATCCAAAGTTAGGACTTCGAAAGTTGCTTGAGTCCACTAATAAATATTTGTTGCAAAATATCACATCGGCAATAGAATAAGTGAGGTTTAAACTCATACCTAAGTGCTTAATCTTAACCACAAATATTGTCAAATTTGTTCAATTTAAACATTGCACTCGAGGATCTAATCAATGTAACATACGTGAGTACAAAGCATTTCGCTGAAATGTAACGCTGGGTTATTTGTGTCCCAACCTTTAATATAAAACTGGCAGACACATACTAAATTTGCATGACAAAGGTTTTCGAGGATCTTTCGATGTGCAAGCTGCCTCAAAAATTGTCTTCCGGTCGTTATTTACCATTTTGAAGGAATGAAAATTGAAAATAAAACTGGCAGACGCAAACTAAAGTTTTGTTATTTAACCCATTTCGTTTAAAGAACAAAGGAGGGGGCACACTTAACATGGGACTTTGGTTGGCACAGGAATTGAACCAAATTTTGGTATGTTGTAGATGTCGAGGCCCTGATCACACTTTAAATTGACCAAAAATCGTACGACTAGTTTCCAAGATACAGGGGTTTATTTAATAGTTCTAATAAATAAACCAAATGTGAATATTAATACAAAAAATTGCTTTTCACAAGAGTTTGTGCGACTAAATAAAAATGAGGGCCAAAAAGTTATTATTAAAGTATTAATTTGTTTTTCTTTTTTGTGTGGTACAAAATATAGATAAAATATCAAAATTCAATGAAAAATAATATTTGTGCGTCCTACACCATAAGATTTTTTTTAATTATGATCAGAATCAGAATTTTAATATTTGCACTAAAAAAGGTTTCTTGTGGCGATATTGGTGGTCAGAAGAGCTTATGTTACTAAATAAAAATTAATAGTGTCAGTTTGTATACCGGGGACACTCAAGAAGTACTAATCTAGTCTAATCAAGTGGACAGTGTCTACACAGACTTCTCGAAGGCATTTGATAGAGTCAGTCACGAACACCTTGTAAAGAAATTTTGTGCATTTGGTCTGGGCGAGGGTCTTGTGAATTTCTGGTATAGCGTTTTGACAGGTCCTACTCAATATGTAAGAATTAGCGGTTATATCTCTGAGGGTATTAAGGTGTTTTCAGGTGTTCCGCAAGGATCACATATAGCTCCAATTTTCTTCAATTTATTTATAAGGGATCTCAGTGATGTGATCGTTGATTCTAAACACCTTGCGTTTGAGGATGATTTTAAATTGTATAAACTTATTGAATCTTATCTTGATATGATATTATTACAAAATGATGTTGACAGGCTTAAAAAGTCTGTCTACATAACATTTAGCCGCTCAAATAACATTGTTCAAAGGCAATGTGCTATTGATGGTGCATATTTGAAATCTGTCACTACTGTGAGAGATTTAGGTGTTTTATTTGATACCAAAATGACCTTTTCATTTCAATTTGAAAATGTTGTTAACAGAGGTATGCGAAATCTTGGTTTTATCACACGCAATAGTAATAACTTATCACCTTCATGCTTTAAGATGCTTTATTTCTCTTTAGTGCGTTCTATACTGGAGTACGCGTCAGTGTTATGGTCTCCATACTACATTAGTCATAGTAACAGCACCGAAGCAGCATCATAAACTATTTGCCAGTCAGTAACAAGTTTGTGATTGAAAATCTTCAAACAAGAACTCAAATTGACATGGTTTGCATTTTTAAAACACTCAATGGTCAGTATTTCTGTCCTGATCTTCTACATAACACTTCAATTAATATAAAAATGAGGATACTTACTTCTCCAATATTTCGTATACCCTTTCATTATGCCAACTATGGCTTTTATTCCCCGCTAACTAGAAGTTTAAAAGCGTTCAATGAACATAATCTTGACCCATTTGTCGGCAGTACACGTAGCTTTAAATCCAGAATCAAAAAAAGACTGAAAGAAATTACTTAGTACCTTACTGCACGTTTATAACTATACTTTTATTACTTTTTATGTTTTTGTTAATATTTGTTTTTGTTAGGTCATCTTTGTTATACTGTATTATTTTTTTTTGTTATACTATATTAGTTTTTGTAACTCTTTTTATAAAATGTCTCTGCCGTATAAATAAATAAAACCTATTAACACGTTACAAATTAGGAAAAAAATGCGAGAGAAAATGTCAAAAACTAATAAATAATAATATTAGTTGCATTTTTATTACGGGGGTATTCTAGGAGGTACATATATCAATAATTATTTTAATATTTGCAAAAAATTGTTTCTTGTGCCAATATTGCTGGCGAGAAGAGTTTATGTGACTAAATAAAAATAAGTGGTGTCTGTTAGTATAACGGGGACACTTAAGAAGTACTAGCATGAAATAAAATTCTGATTGATTTTCTTAGTACTTCTTGGAATACCCCCGTAATGAAAAATCTTATGGTGTATCACAAAAAATAAAAACCAATTAATACTTTACTAATAAGTTTTTGGTACTTTTCAAGGGTCCTCGGTATATCAAATAAGTTTTTGGGGCACTTATGGCCCTCTTAATTTGTAGTTAATCGCATAAACTCTTGTGGAAAGCAATATTGCAGGCAAAACCAATTTTTTGTGCTAATATTCACATTTCGTTTATTTACTAGCACTGTCAAATAAACCCCTGTATCTTCGAAACTAGTCGTATGATTTTTTTTGGTCAATTTAAAGTAAGTAAAACATACCAAAATTTGGTTAAATTCCTGTGCCAACCAAAGTCCCATGTTAAGCCCTTTCCTTTGTCAATTTGCACGTTTTCTCGAAAATTTTCTATCGGTGTTTATTTATCATCTATGGAGTGTGATAATTTATTGTAAAACTAACACGAACACTAAATTAATAGTACAAGAAGTGTCGAATCACACGCTTTTCAAACGTCTTCTCCAAGTTTAAGCTGCATCAAGAATTGTCTGATGCCTTGGTGTCATTTATCATCTAGGGGGAATGAAGTTTGAATATAAAACTGACACGACGACGCTTCAATAATGGTCGATAAGAATAGTGTTTTTGTTAGTATTAAAACAAAGAAAATGTAAATTTTTGTCTAAAAATAGTCAAAAAAACAGTTTTTTGGGACCAGTTTAACTCCAGGGTTATTTTAACCCAAGGATAACGCTATTGATAAACCGGTCCTAAATTTGTAGAGAAATATTACATGTTTTTGAAGAGAGATAATACAAATTTCAAAACGCTTACTAAACTTAATGGACAAAAGTGTTAAAATCATATAGCTTTGGAAGACCTCTTCGTGTAGGCTTTAAAAATATCGTCGGTCTGGTGTCATTTATAATCTAGAGCGGGAGTAAAAGTACAATATAAAATAGGCAGACACTTTTTAAACTTACCACATTGACGGACACTCGCAAAACCTAGATTCTGTTAATTTTGAAACCACCATGACAATAGAAAAGAATTTTCAAGTGCAAGTAAGTGTCGTATTTTCTTTAGGAGCGGTAGTCGACTTTCAGTTTATTTAATTCTCATGAGAATTTGGTCTTCTATTGCCGAAATATCTGTTTTGGACTTGTTGGCAGAGGACGTAAATGGACGTCGTGGGAAAACACAGAAGGCGGAAATAGACGTCAATCCTCTAATAGGTAAGAAAGTCACCATTTAGTTTGACCAAGAAAAGGTATACAACCTTATGTAACACTTACTTCTTTGGGCCAATTCGCGTAATTTTTAAAATAAATCATAATAAAACTTTGATCTGAAATTAACTCTGTATTTCGGACATCCATTGTCTATATTTTATTTATACACGACGTTTCAATCAGTACAATCTCTGATCGTCTTCAGGTGCAAACTGCAATCTATTCCTAAGGCTAGGTACTTATATACTATGGGAAATCACTCAACCGTGAAGTTTAAGAAGTTGGCGCTGCCCAAGGAGGGGCTTCAAAATATTTGGAATTTCAACACTTGTTTTACTGAAAATACCCTAGCTGATTCCGCCCAATAAAGGCAGCTTCAAGGAATTTTCGTTTTTTCCAGTGTGACTCCTTGTGAAAAACCTTTGCTTCTGTCCACTTCATTCGGTGTTGTTTTGACCATGCGTGTTCGGCGATTCCTGATTTCGTTGTTTCACCTCTTTGGGTATTCGTATTATGTTCTTTAAGCCTAACAGATAGTGGTCTTTTTGTTTCAACTATGTATGATTCACCACACTCACAAGGAACTTGGTAAATGCATTCCTTATTTTGTTTGTTCTATGGTTTTGTTTTACTAAGAAGGCGTATTATTAGGTTTAAAAGCTGTTTCAATATTAAAGTTGTTCGCTACTCTTCGAATTTTCTCTGATACTCCTTTAATGTATGGAATTGTAAGGAATGCATTTGCCTGGTTTTGGTGTTGTAATCTCTGACCTGTTTGCTGAAATTTAGAAATAGTTTAGAATAGTTTAACGATCCTATTTTTATTTTTATTTTTTGAAGGTGTTGGTTTATGGGTTGAGGGATCTTATTAATGAAACGTCCTTTTTCTGAAATCCCAACGTTTCGCAAAATTTATTTGATTCTTTAGGGCTGTTCAAGACGGCCGTTCCATATGTCGATTATATTGCCAATAGACGACATCCTTCGGTAAAAAGGCATTATTTTTGCACAAGTACCGTACAATTTTGATTAAAACTTTTAAAAAGACATAAACAAACACATTAAAATATTATAACTACGGCGAGTCTTTCGTTCGAATTTTGTGAAAATTAAATGCGAACGAAAGACTAGCCGTAGTAATAATATTTTAATGTGTTTGTTTATGTCTTTTTAAAAGTTTTAATCACAATTCTACGGTACTTGTGCAAAAATAATGCCTTTTTACCGAAGGATGACGTCTATTGATAATAGAATCGACATATAACATAAGACCCACCATTAAATTCACAATGGAGTTGGAGCAAAATTGTGAAATTCGTTTTCTTGATGTACTTTAGAAAGCGACATCAGAACAACAGTCTATCGTAAACCCACTCACACTGGACAATATTTAAATCAAGGTTTAAATCATTCTGCTACAACTAAACGAGGCATAATAAGAACTTTGTATAATAGAGCCGTTCAAATCTGTAACAATTATCATGACTTGGAAATTGAAATAAGAAACATTAAGAAGGATCTTCTGCAGCAGAATGGTTACAGCCTTAACAGACACTATTTCTAAATTTCAGCAAACAGGTCAGAGATTACAAGACCAAAACCAGGCAAATGCATTCCCTACAATTCCATACATTAAAGGAGTATCAGAGAAAATTCGAAGAGTAGCGAACAACTGTAATATTAAAACAGCTTTTAAAGCTAATAATACAATTCGAAGCTTTCTTAGTAAAACAAAACCGGAGAACAAACAAAACAAGGAATGCATTTACCAAGTTCCTTGTGAGTGTGGTGAATCATACATAGGTGAAACAAAAATACCACTATCTGTTAGACTTAAAGAACATCAGACGAATACCCAAAGAGGTGAAACAACGAAATCAGGAATCGCCGAACATGCATGGTGAAAACAACACCAAATGAAGTGGACAGAAGCAAAGGTTTTGCACAAGGAGTCACACTGGAAGAAACGAAAATTCCTTGAAGCTGCCTTTATTGGGCAGAATCAGGGTTGTTTTCAGTAAACCAAGTGTTGAAATTCCAAATTTTTATAAGCCCCTCCTTGGGCGGAGCCAACTTCTTAAACTTCACGGTTGAGTGATTTCCCATAGTATATAAATACGTAGCCTTAGGAATAGGTTGTAGTTTGCACCTGAAGACGATCAGAGATTGTACTGATTGAAACGTCGTGTATAAATAAAATATAGACAATAGAAGTCTGAAACACAGAGTTAATTTCAAATACATCATTGTATCAAACCTTCAAACAAAATCTTTCATAATTTGGACCACGCTTTGGCCCAACAAAGTGTCAACTGTTGTGTCCATAAGTGTCATGTGATGCCTTTTTAGAATCAGGGTGGACACCCCAAGGTGTGTCCCAGTCCATTCCATTTTTATTTAGACAAAACATAACCTCAATGTCTACAGAACAAAAACCAGATTTTTAAGTGGCCAAAATCAAACGCCCTAGGCTTTGGTATTCGGCATTATAACTACACTGCTAACCTTAAATCACTCCGAATAACCCCTCATATTACGCTTTCGTATGAATCAAATGCACCACAACATGATGCCAGGGATACTATAAGAATGAAAAATGAATATGCCTGTTAAAGCGGCTATGATATTCGTTTTTATTTGTATACCGAACATAATAAAGAAAACGCGATGCAGATCCAATATGCCTGAGATTGACCCAGACTGGTGAGCACCAAAAAAGTAATGAATTCAAATTCAAGGCGTTTAAAAATGCAGGACAGGCTTTTAATTTTGCGTATTTTTATTTAGAGCTTTTGCCTCTCTTGTTGGGGATCGTTGCCAACTATTTTCCAATAAGCTAGAAACTTTAAATTTGGTAGGTGTATATGGTGTTCCGGTGACAATACAATTAAAAAAAATATTGGAAATCAATAAAATTACCGGTATTTAACCCACATAGCTAAATAAAGTCCACTGTATATACTATGCATATACTTTTATGGATATCCCTCATGGATATTGTATGAATATGATTTTGTGATTCAAAACACGTCCAGATGGCCACAAGATGGACATCCCTGGTATATTTTCGTATATTCACTGCAATTCTACATGAACATAAGCACTGCATACCCACCGAATATACATTAGTCATCCACTAAAGTGCGATTATGGAATTACCTATGAATATCCCTTTTAAATTTGGTATGGATATGATTTTGTGATTTGAAACAGATCCAGATGCCCGTGAGATGGACATCCATAACATATCCTAGGATATCCGCAGTAGTGTGGGATAATGGAATAACCTATGGATATGATTTTGTGACATCCATCCCCATCAACATATGTACTGCATATCCACGGAATATAAATTATAGTCATCCTCTAAAGTATGCCATAAAATTTGTACAGCGTCCAACAGGACCTGGGTCCTGTCGAGTCCTGTTTGGTCCTGTTGAGTCCCGTCGAGTCCTGTTACAGGTCTTGTTCCAAAAAACATAATACGGTTCGAAATCAACTTTTTTTTCTTTAGAGTCGGTCATTGATTTCCAGTCTTTAAATTTCGGGATCGGTTAAATCCCAACTTAAATTTTTAGACGAAAATTGCTATGACGCCAGGGATCAGCTGCCATAAATAGTAGAAATGGATGAAGATAGTATGCATTCTTTGATGTTTGTGCTTGAGAATCGTAGCCGTTCTCAATAAGCAAAAATGCTGGTTAGGATTTTAGTCCATTTAAGCTTTTATAAATCATCACACTAGGATGACCATTTAGGTCCATTTCTCCTAGGTATTTATGCCACCTGATTCGTGACGTCATAGAAATACTATTACGAAAATTGTCAAAGTCAGCCGTAATGGACATTTAAAAATGGTAGCTATAAGACATAATGCTAATAAAAATCAAAATTTTGGAAAAATTCGCAGTTTAAAAAAGTAATTTTCTGTACTTTTAGCTCTCTCACACTTGGGTGAAGTGGCATTGTCTCTCTCAGTTTAGCCCGAAGATCGGGCCAGATCGGCTTGAAGTTGCGGTCGTTGGCTTTGAGAGAGATGACGTTATCTACAAATAAATACATGCAATAGAGAAAGGTAGAGGGACAGGTCTCTGTTAATTGCGATTTTTGTACTTAGTTTTATAACTTCTAGAAAATAATAATTTTTCCCTCAATCAGGAAGGATAACTTTATAAGATCATAACATTTTTCTGGCTGGATTCTTTTTAATTTAACCAAAATTTTCATTTAAGTTAGCATTACGTCTTATGGAAACGATTTGTTTGTCCTAAAGTGGCCATATAGGATCGGCCATATTATTTGTGTTAGGCTCCCCTCATAAAGAGCAATTTTTTGTGACCTACTATAGTTACTATACTTCTCTTCTTTTAATTGCATCGGTTTGAGAGAGATCAAGCTTACCAGAAAATGCTCCCCCTGCACCCCTCTGCACCCCAGGCGGGTCTGACAGGCCATTTTCCTGGTATGTTGTAGTATACTGGATCTCTCTCAGCCGAATGGATTTAGAAAAAGAGAACAATAGTAAGCTCACAAAAATTTGCTAAAAGTGAGTAGGAACATATTTCATGAGTAGGTCTCGGAGTAGGTACATATTTCAGATAATGTGCACTATAAATTTAAACAATATTCAAAGATGTACTTATTGTGTTTATGCTTCTGGCAAATCTTATTGCCAAGCACAATAAGAACTGTGCTAGATGTGCCACATCGAAAATGACTACTGATGTTGTGATCACTACAAATTGGGACCTTACGATTTTTTTATGATTATTTATCAAATGAAGAATAATGTCTCTGCTATATGAAACTACTATATTTAAAAACTTAAAAAACAGCTGTTCAAAAAATATATGAAAAAATAAAATATTTGCTACTCCCAGGACGATTCGGCAAAAGTATGAATACCTCGTACCACTTGCGGTTCTGGCAATATATTTGTAATTTGTGAACAAGACACAATATTAATGTAATTTACATCGGGAAATCGAAATTTGTTTTTCTGTTCTTCTTAATTTTTTTGTTGTTTTTGATTTTCAATATTTTTGAGACATATTTTTTTGTTACTTCCCTTTTTGGTACTTTTATTTTAGGTAAAAACACATATAACAAAATAATTTGTATTAATTAAAAAAAAATATCTTCCTCTTTTGCTTCTTTCCTTGTTTTTTGATCACTATATATATGTGCTTTCGCTCTCACTACTTTCACTTGTGCTGCTACTGCAGAAGCCGCTTGATTCATTTTCAGACATACTTTTGGCTGTTCGGATTTTGAAGATTCTATTGTCATAATTTTTTTCTTTTTTTTTTTAGTATTGGCCTGCTTCTTCTTTAATGTCACTCCTTCTATGCTTTTACTTGTTTTGGTTGCTGTCATTGATCTAACCCTAATTAATCTGTCTGAGGATACCCTGTTTCCCTTTTCTTAAAACAGCCATACCGCTGTTTTCTAATAATCACTCTTATTATTTACTAAAACTTTTAAATATGAGCTAGCTTGTTTTTCGTTCGTTAATTTGACTTTATTTGTGTAATCTTTTAATTTTAGGTGTTTATATAGCTTCAAAACTTCTATTTCATCTCTAATTCCGTCTAAATTTTCTTCTTCGTCCATTTCTAAAGCCTCCTCTTCAAGCTTCTCTTCTTCTTCTCTTTCTTTTCTTTCGTCTTCTTCTTCTTGATAATTTTTAATGACATTATTTGTTTCGTTTGTTTGGTAATTGGGTAGTTGGGTCTCTTTTAAGCACTCTTCGCTTGAATCCACATACATTGAAAGTGCTTTGCAATCATGAATTGCCGCTATTTTTGCCTGGTTTAATATTCCCAACATATCTTGACTTGATGGCAAATTTTGCTTTTCATTTTGGCATCCCATTCACATTCTTACCTCCTTTTCTCTGGGAATAAACCGCATATGCTCACCGAAAAATATAAGAAAAAGAAGAATTTAAAAATTAAATAAAATACAATGTTCTATTTGCCCAGGAGCCCAATGAATCCAGTAGTGAAAGTCTCATCCAAATCGGTTTAGTAGTTTCTGCGTGTTGCTGGAACAAACAAACAGTCAAAAATTTGATTTTTGGTAGGTATATAAGTATATGGTCTCTTTAGAAGCCCCCCATAAAAATAAAAAAAAAATATATTTAATGATAAGAAATCAGTTGTCAAAGTTTGACACATGTAATGACATTTGAAAACTTTGGTCAAAGTTCGCAAAATTTTATACAACTTTCGTATTTAAAACTTTTATGTAGCATGCATAATACCGGAGAAACATGGTGGTGACAGTTTTAATCATAAATATTTTTTCATCTATATATCTACTCCATAATAACGTATAAATTTTTGTTATGTATTTCTGTTTGGAGATGTATGTAAATATATTTACTTACCCTAATTAATTTCTCTCGCTAATATTTCACCTGTACTGGCACAGGTCATGACTTCCGAATCTAGAAAAGTCTAGAGGAGGAGTGAATCAAATCAACCAGCTTGGCAACCATCAAAAGCGCCGAGGGCAAAGGTCAACTAGTTCCGCGAAGCTTCGCCATGCGAGTGCAGCTCAGTGTTGCCATGTCTACTAATTTTTCAGTAGATCTACTGATTTGACAATTGATCTACTGATATTAGTCTGAATTCCAGTCAATTGAAAAGAACATAGCTGATAATGAAGATTTAGCCATCCATACATAGTATGGAGACTGTTGGGATAGTCCGAGAGATAGTCCAATAAAAAGGTTTTTTATTTCTCGTTATTTTCACTCAAAAATAGTTATTTGGGTCAAAAAAGACCTAAATACAAAATTTTGAATGGGGTCTCTCAAAAACCGATTCTAATCAAATTTGGCACAAAGATTCTTTGTCACCAGTCGATGAGCTGAGTAGTTTTTAATCGGGGTGGAGGGGTTGGAAAGAGGGTAGGAAGGAGGGTTAAAACTTTAAAAAAAGTCCAACTCGGATAGATAAATACATTTTTAAGCAAAAACAAATATTTAGAAAAAAAGAATAAAAAAATTTAAAAAGAAATATTTTTTTGTTTAAGGGTTCATTAATGGCTATATATACGAGACCGCAGCTGGCGCCATTTTTTCCTGTCAGGTGTGAGGAAAGTTATTTATATGAATTAAAAATTAAATTAAAACTGTGTAAATAAATAAAATATAATATTGGTTCATTAAAACAATACCAGCCGTCTACTGATTTTTTGACTGTTAGTCTACTGAAAACATATTATATGACCTGGCAATACTGGTGCAGCTAACGGACAGTGGAGTCAGTGTAAGAATGCACGTCGCAAAATATGCCAAAACACTTTACAGAAAACGAACGGGAAAATAATAAAAAGGATTTAAAATAACAGTAGGGTGATATTTTTCCCTTTATTTATTAAAATTTAAACAAACACATATTTGACCTAAAAATAAGAAACTGTAGAAAAACCTGGCAACAATGAATACTCACTAATCGCCATTATTTTGTCGAGTCCTGTCGGGTCCTGTTGGATCCTGTCGGGTCCTGTCGAGTCTTGTTAGGTCCTGTTTTTAGTCTTGTTGCAACATGTGTACAGTACTGTTGTTCGCCGATGATCCTCGGTACTGCATGACTTTTTGCAATATTCCAGCTGTTTCAATCTATAAGTCGGCCCTAGAGTTTTCATTCTAACCTTCAGGGCCTACTTAGGTATAAGAATAAAAATACTAGGTGTTACAAAAATCCACTCAGTATCGTCGATAGTGTCTGACTAGTAGGGCTGTAATACATAGAGGTGAAGTTAAATAAAAGCTTGTAATACAAAATACGCAAAATTTAAAGCCGGTCCTGCATTTTTAAACGTTTAAATTGAATTTGAATTCATTATTTTGTGAGTGACTTCGCTCACCAGTATGGGTCTCCGTCCGGCATATTGGGTCTGCATCGCGTTTTCTTTGTTATGTTCGGTGTACAAATAACAACGAATATTATAGCCGCTTTAACAGGCATATTCAGTTTTCATTCATAAAGTATCTCTGGCATCATGTTGTTTCACTCTGGTGCATTTGATTCATGAAAGCGTAATATAAGGGGTTATTCGGAGTAATTTAATGTTATCAGGGTAGTTATAATGCCGGTTACCAAAACCTAGTGCGTTTGATTTTGACAATTTCAAAATCTGTTGTTTGTTCTATGGAAAGGGAGGTTATGTTTTGTCTAAATAAAAATGGAATGGACTGTACAAGACAATGATAAAATATAAATAAAAAAAAATTCACATTTAAAGTAAAGAAAAAATATGCATACTAATTATTTGGTTTTTTTTTTTGTAGTCACAGACAAAAACGGTAGATACTCTGTATCCGAGCACTGGCCTCAATAAAAATGTAAATATATTTCCTGGGATCGCGAGATGGTGTAGTGTCCTGTGCTAATTTTAAGGTTTTGTATTTTTCCATGTAATTTTGCCAATTCAAAAGAAAATAAACCTTTTAGTTTAATTATCTACGTCTCTCTTTATCCTAAACGATAGCAGAGTAAAACCATATTGTGGTCGTAAATGGGTCAATTGTTGACTTGACTTGATTGATCTCAAAGTTAAACGGGTGCAAAATAAATATTCATTTTGAAAAGACACGGTAAGTATTTTAATTTCGGAGTGAGTCTTTATCCTTGTTTATGTTTTAATAAAGAAGGTGTAAGAATGACTTATATTTTAGAAGTTTAGTGAAATTGATCAGTTTATTTGAGTAAGAATCTTATTGGTTGGCAGACTAAATTAGGTTCAAAGTAGAGGTTTTAGACTTTTCTTGGGACGATGTTTCACTTTTAGTTTCTGTTTGAATTTATTAAGTGAACTTTAAAATAAAATACTAGTGCAGTGCAGTGAAATTTCCTGTAAGTTATCTTTTAAAATTATTTTGTTGTCTTTTTGGAAATGATTATTTTTATTTTATGTTTTTAAATCTCAAAAATTTTATGAAATAATTTTTATCCGGGACATAACAAATAATTATTGTAAATTTATAACAGAACCGGAATATATAACAATGTTAGGTAATACATTAAAATTTTAGACATAAATTTTTTCGATTCTAAGAAAATTATTTTAGTATTTCTCAAACTAGTAGTAAAATGACGGAAAAATTTGGTTTAAAAAACGGCGTCGTCTCTTTTGCCCACCATGGACGGTTCGGAAGAGCTAACGAAGCAAATTATTGATTCTATAGAATTTTATAGTAGTATTTTGGATGATAATGGCAAAACTTTATTAATTACCTACGTCTTCAAAACAAAATTGTCACAAGCGGCTAAAATAAGGCTTTCTTCTTCTTAAACCAGGGTTCCTAGTTTAATACAAGATATAAAAACATATCTATTAATGCAAAAATGACCAGCTGCATTATCTACTCACCTATATACTTGCAAAGAGGAAAGGCGTTCTATAAAAGTTTGGAAAAACCATTGAACAATTATTTTTAGATTTAAGGATAGCGGAATCAGGGGGAAATGATAATAAAAATAAAATCTTGCAAAATATAAATGAGAAATTGGCAATCAATGCTTTGTCAAATGGTCTTAGAAATCCTGATTTAAAGGCTCGTCACAGCTAGAAATTATGGTCAGTTAAAAGATGCCATAATCGGTACGCAGGAGGAGGAACAGTCGAGAATTTCATCTTCCAGCTCTCCTAGCAGTAACTAAACTTGTTTTAGTAAATGTGAGTTTCTAAAAAAGGTCAATATTGTATCTAGGTAATGTAATAAGTTCGGAAACCATCTCTCCAGACCCACAAAAAATTAGAAACGGAGCAGAAGACAAGGTTTACATATGCACGGACAGCCAGCAGGCTACAATAAAGGCACTTTGTAGAACTACAATGCCAAAAGGACTGGTCCAGTAGTGCGCAGACGGCCTCCAGGATCTATCAGGGGAAAAAGAAGAACTTGTTTGGGTACCAGGACACATGAGCATCCCGGGTAACGAGATGACAGACGAGCTTGCAAGAGAAGGGTCTGCGCAGGCATACCTCGGGCCGGAACCTTGCCTGGATTTTACCAGAGGGCAGATGAAATCTGTCATCAAGGAATGGACCTACACAAGACTAAATCAGGAATGGCACAATACAGAAAACGCCAGGCAAGCCAGAGCTAATCCAGGGCTTCAGCAAGTCAAGAAGGGACTGGTTGCTGCGCAGGAAACGTAAAGAAACTAGACCTCTAATAGCAGCGTCCATATTCAGTTTGACCATTTTTATTATGTAAATATGTAAATGAGATTTAAAAAATATGTAATTTTATGTAACGATTTTTGGAAAAAGTGGATTATTTATGCAGAATCGGATACAGCTTTTCCAAAATCAGGTGGTGACAAAAAAAATTAAACATTAAAGCAAAAAAAATGGCGCAGGTAAAATTTCTTGAAATACAGTTAAACCTCTCTATAGTGGACACCAAACTTTTAATGAAAGGTGTCCACTATAAAGAGGTATTGTCAATATAGATGTGAGGTAAGAAATAAAAAGAAATGTTTAGGATACGTTTGTCCATAAATTTATTTAATCTACTTTTCTGTTCAAAAACATTTTTCAGTTCACTTTTTTCTTTCAATAGGTAAGTTTGAAATCTGAGATTTATCCGCACTAAACCTCTTCCATAGTTTTCTCACACTAGTTCGACATTTTTCAGTTTCCTCGAAAATATTAACCTTCTCTGAAAGACGGCCGTTTTCTCTTTTGCGAAATGTTTGATAAACTGATTTAAAGCAAATCAAGATTTAAACTAAAACTAAATTGTTAAAACCAAAACGCTATTAAAGTAGTTTTTGGTATTTTAGAGAAGCCTGCAATCATCATATAATTTTACCGACCCGCTATAAAGTTAATTTCAAATTTATCCAATGCCTCAAATTCCTTTAGCTTAAGAATCACTAAAAAAAAACAAAAGATCTTTATTGACAGGTAGAAAAATAGGCTTTCCGGCTTTTTTAAAAATATTGATAGAAAATACATCTTGTTTAGCTCCATTGACAATAGAAATTTTAAGGTGTCTACTATAGGGAGATTAAAATACATATAATTATAATAGAGATGTTTTTGTCGGAGTATCCGCGTTCACTATACAGGGTGATTCAAAATTCCCTGGAAAGATTTTAAGTGTAGGTAGAACTTAGTGTTTTCCTGAACAAAAATTGGTAAACCATTATTTTTAATCAGATATTTGCATTTAAAATTTGCAACCACTTTCTGAGAAGCACCCTTTATGTGTTAGTTTCTAACCACCATCAAAAATGACAACTTCAATATTCTTGACAAAAGCTATAAACATGTCATTGTCAGTAGACTTTGCTTGGTGTTTGGGTAATTACTTTTATTTCTTGTAAGGTCTCCATGTGGGGTAAAGTTTAACATAAGGGTGAAGAAGATTGAAGAAACCACTAAGTGTTGAAAGTTGTTTTGTTCATTCCCACAGTTTTTTTTCTTCGCAAATTGGTTGGTTGGTAACCAATTTGAGAAAAAAAACTGTGGGAATAAACAAGACAACCATAAACACTTAGTGTTTTTTTCAATCTTCTTCAACCTTATGTTAATTACTTTTAAATTAAGGGTTATTTTCTAAAAAACAAAAACAAAAAGGAAAAAAATATGAAATTAGAAAAAATATCAGGAAACTTTTCTTAGATATCTAACCACTGTTAAAATTTTTCTAGGGAATTTTGAATTACCATTATAGAATTTTCCACTATCAAAATGTGTCCATTAAGAGAGGTTTTACTGTAATATGACGGTTAATTATGAAATTTTGGAAAACTAGTGTACACATTTTGTTAATTTGTCAAAAGGTCAAAGTAAAAGGACAGAACTATCGTCATTTCGTATATTTGCACCTGTTTTTAAGAAGTTTATAAAGAATGTTTTACTATATATTAATACATAGCAAAAACTTCTGAAATTATACCCTTTTTTAGTTTATAGTATGCGTTGGAAAAAAATCAAAATCTTCCTACTACTATTTTTTTACCATATTTTATGGTTTTTGTTATCTCAATCTTCATGTTCATTACTGAAGAGTGAACAGATTTTTTCAGTTTCAATGTGGGTCACACGGAGGGGTTTCAAGGAAAAAAATATTAAGAAAACATATAATTTTATTTTAAAATTCTGGTTACATTTTGAAAGAAACATTTACTACTGTAAAAATATGTAAAATATGTAGAAAAATGTGAAAAAGTGGATGAATATGTAAGAGAGTAAAGAGCACCTGGCAAGATAAAGGTAGAGTGGGACTCGACTTGCCGAGAATGCTGGGAGGAGGACGAATCCTCATTCCACTACCATGCAAGATGTCCAACCTACCGAGAAATCAGAGAGGGAATCTTCGGAGAGGAAGTGTTCGAGCCAGCCGACTTCCTGACCTTATCCAACGGATGGGGAGGTTCGACCGTGGGAGATTCGAATTTTGAGGAGATAGCTGTGGGGGTTGGCGTAAGGGGCTCACGTAGAGGCCCCCCTCCCGTTATACTACTATTACTATCCTAAAATGACCATTTAACACGTTTTCAATGCTGCCGATCAAAAAATCATCATCAAAAATTTGTTTAGAATGTAACCAAAATTGTGAATACCAATGGTGTCATAGCGTCGCAGAAAAAATATACAATTAAGAGAGAAGTTCTTTAAAATTTTTGATTTTTTAATGTTTTTTTAAAGTAAATTAAAAAAAGTGACTAATTTCCCTAAAAAAGTAACAAAGTGATTTGAGCTAAAAAAAGTGACAAACGTGACTTCACTGGAAACCCTGAAATAGGGAAAGTGGGTCAAGTTATACCTTATTTTAGGTCTTTACAATGCCTTTACAAAATTTTAAAAATATAGCTATTACTTTTCAAAATATTCACTTTAAAAGTAATCCCTCGTAGGAACGTAAAAACAAAATTAGGGTTGAAACTGATTTTCAACTTTTGAATTCCCTGACTTTTCCAGGTTTTCCCTGACCAAAAATAAAAAAATCCAGGTTACTTTACAAGTTCCAATAAGCACATTAAAAAAATAATTTTTATTTAAATGTTTACCTTCTGAAAACGTTTTAAAGAAAAGGTAATCAAGCTTGTGGACCTATAAATACTTTGTAAATTTTTTTGCGATTTAAGCAGACCATAAAATTTTACGTATTAAAAAAAAGTGGTTTGAGAGTTTGAGACAATGATGTATTTAAAATTAACTGTGTTTCGAACTTTCATGGTCTATATTTTTTATTTATACACGATGTTTCGATCAGTACAATAAAAAACAGTGGGTTGGGGTGGGAACTAGTGTCAATTCTGAATTTTTTGCCAAAATGATGTCATAAATGTACCGCATGCAAAAACTTTAAGAAAAGTATACTGGAAATGTAATTTTTGACACGCAGGCAAAATATTTTTGATATATAGTAGTAAATTTTTCAAATAAGTTGATATTTTTCACGTTTTTGCAAAATATTATTCAGGGGCGGTCGCAGCTTTTTTTGTTGTTGCTAAAATCATGTCATAAATATGAAGAAACTTGGAAGGTTAAAACTGAAATTGTAATAACTCATGACGTTATCACGCCGCAGGCAAACATTTTTGCCATTTAAGAAGGAAATTTCTTATTTTTGATTTTTTGACGTTTTTTGTAAAACCTAGAAAAGCAAAAATAAACATTGCAGAACAAAAGAAAAAATACCTACTATGTTTTTGGCATTATATGAGGAACAGAGTGCGGAAAGCATAAAAGATAAAACCAAACTGTAAAAATTCCCTGATTTCCATGACTTGGGACCCAATCTCTGACTTTCCCAGGTCACTTTTTAAATTCCTTGACTTTTCCAGGTTTCCCTGACCAGTTTCAACACTGAAAATCGCTGTGTCCCGAGATTTGTCAAAAAGAAATTAAAATTATTTGTAAAAACACAATTTTTGCATTGTAAAGGCATTTAAAAGACCTTCAAAATAAGGTATCAATTGTGACTCACTTTCCCTATTTGAATTCTGGTAGTGAAACACCAAAAGTGGTGTGGTCCTACGAAAATTCTAATATGGCCAAAAAGCGTTCTTCAAAAACTCGAAAATGTTCGTTTTCGCTGTTACACTCTGTATAAATTCTCATATTAATTAACGATAAAAAATGTTTTATTTTGTAAAATAACAATTACTTTGATAATTACTAAAAAATATACAATTTTGTAAATATCGCTCTTAATTCATAATAAAAAAGTATAACAAAAAAAACGTTACTTTAGTTTCTCAGTCATCTCGGGTACAGCCTTGAATAAATCGGCAACCAAACCAAAGTCAGCCACTTGAAAGATGGGAGCCTCGGGGTCCTTATTGATGGCCACAATGGTTTTGCTGTCTTTCATGCCTGTAACAAACAAAATTTAGATTTAGTTAAACCACAAAAATAATATTAAGGTGAAACTTCACGGAACGATTTTGGGTGGCTGTCAGATTACATTATAATATCAATTTTAACGGGAGCCAATTGAAGAGCTCAAATTACACGTAGGTAATAGCGGTTTCCATTAGGGCACTTGCCGCGGATTGATGCTGTCAAAAAATTGCTTCAGTGCAATATGTCAACAATTAAGTCAATGCATATCAAAGTAACTTAGGACCATTGAAAAACTGTTTTTAAGGTTGGTTAGTTTGATTTTATTTTAAATTTAAAGGCGGGAAAAATTTTTCGGTGCGGCACGACATATGGGAATACCGGATAACAAAAGAAATGCCTATAATTTATCAAAACAATACAATATAAAAACGTACTTTCCCAAAATTTACAATAACAAATCCGTAATGGACAAATGGCAAAACAGAAATTGGTCATAACGTACTGGCCTAAAACCTTACAATATTAAAACCATACAAACGTAAAATAGTGTAAAACAATGCCGCTAGATGGTGCTGTGGTGTGACGGACACCGTTTGATTTGTTAGTCTGACAGCGCCTTGTGTATTTTAGGTACAGAGTGCGCTGGCCTCGCCTACCCAAGTAACAATTTTTAGTTGTCTTAGTTGCCATAACTAAGAAATACACTTAAATTATCGTTGCATAAAGTACAAAAACTAGTCATTTGTGCAAAGGCCGCTATGATAAACAAGAAAATGACGCCACACCGTTATTAACTAGGGTAAATTTGGCAACCCTCTAACAACTTTTATTTTTACTGGAATATTGTGAGGTTTTAAACGACTGCAATAAACGACGAAACAACGACGCCATAAGGTTGTAAATTAACTAGGGTTAATTTGTATACCCTACATAAATGACTTCGTGACATCGCAAACAACGTTTTTAGGACGCGTCAGTTTAACGTTTCCTGGCCGTTTACTCAACGTCAACATAGTTGGACTACTAGAGGCATATTAGAGGCACAAAAAAATGGCGAGGGAGACATAAATTCAAAAAATCAGTTTCCAAGTGACCAGTAGTCAGACTATCTTGAAATATAAACTAAGGGCCGTTAAACCGGCCCTAAAAAAGGGCTGCGTCCATAAAGAAAACACGGCAAGGGGTAGAAGGGGGTGAAAGTTTTATAAAGTAACTGCACTCCGTAACAGTTTTACTCCAAAAATAATGTAAAAAATAATAAAAAAATATTTTTTTATATTTTTAGGGGGGTTTTTCATATTCATTAAGTGCACAATTTGCAAAAGTATTACGAGGAAGAAAGAGGGGTTAAAATTAGGATAAAATGATGTTAGATAATTGACCGACCATGCAGGGGCCTCGACCCTAAACGTTTGTGACGCCACACAATCAAAAATCGCGACGTAATTTTGTTAGCAGCTGTAATTGTTTGATTTGTTTTTCTGCCTACAAACTACCAAGTAACCCAGAGAGAGACCCAACGAAGAGTCAGACTACCTTGAAATTAATTTGTGGGGTTCTTCTTTTGATGCACTGGTGTGCACTAAATGTATCAATTTCCTTTTCTAGCTTGTATAAATATAAACGATAGATATAATTAGTACAAATTGTTGCAGCAAAAGAAAAAAGCTATTAGCACTTTCGGCCAATTTCAAAATATAAAACAACTATAGAGGGCACCTCTTTAGTCGCAAAATGGTTAGGTTTTCAGTAAATCAAGAAATGATTATTGCCGCCATACTGTTTTCTTTTCCTGATTTGCGCCGCTACACCATTTGTGTAAATCGTTAAAAGAATCTTGTTGTTTTGCTGGATTTTTATGATTTTTAGTTAATTTTGGAAATTTTTAAGTATTCTTTTAGATTGGCTACAGTTTAAAATAGGTTTAACGCATTTTTAAATTTGGATTGAATAAGGATTGAAGGCCCCCTTATTTTGTAAAGCTAAAATGTCCCTTTTTGACGGAAAAGTAAGGTTCGTTGTTAAATTTAGTTAGTGGGAACCTTTAAAAATTCACTTTAATGTAATAAATTAACTGAATGTTACCGAGCTACGTATTTTAGAATTATTATGGTGTTTGGAAATTAGTCCATTTGTGGTTGCAGAGACGTGGAAGTCTTGATTTCAAATCAATTATATTAATAAAAATATTATCCAGAGGGCACTTCAGTCGTAGTCGCTTCGGCGACGGTGTGGAAACTTTGCTAGCGACTCTAGTCGCAGGCAACGTCAACACAACTCAAAAAATCTCCGCCAAATTGGTGCAAAAGCGAGTTGCTAGAACGTTTATACGGCGTTTTCACACAACGTTAAGTCGCATTTGGCAACGTTAAAACGTCGAGAAATTGTTACTTTGGTACACTCGGTCAATTGAAACTAAGGGTCGTATTCATAGTCCTTCCTTGGAGGGGTCCAACCCAACCCGACCGAATCCAACCCAACCATTCGGTACAATAAAAAACAAGCGCGGCAAAAGCCGTTACGAAAAGCCTGTCCGCTATATGTACTGCCATCTAGCGGCAATATATTATACAGGTTTTCCTGTCCAGATGTTGTCGGCTGTATCCTGTGTCACTGTACGGTTTTGACCTTGTGAAGTTTTAGGCTAGTCCGTTATGATCGATTTTGTGATAGATAGTTTTGCGTATTTATTGTTTTTACGTAGTACTGGTATGAACCTTTACTTCATTAAAATTTCCGTTTTTTGTAATGGAGTTTTTGATAACCGAACGAAAGAGCTAATGCGGAAAAAGTTACACTTAGTGCAAAAGACAAAGAATTTTGCCCAAATTCTCGAATATCTGGCGTCTTGCGTAAGCATTTTACGAAAATTACAAAATTTACGTTTAAGGCGTATTAAGATACTAGACAAAAACGTGGAATATAACTCAATTTTCTGTCTTCTTTTTATCTGTAAAAAAACAAAACTTCCGCTCAAAATTCAAGCATGGATAGAATCGATAGGTAATAGAAACTTTATGTAATGTGAGTCAAACCGTTTTTAAGATATATGCAAATATACACTATCAATACTTATTTAGGGGTCACCTAGAATAAGGCGGCCTAGGTTAGAGAAGAGTTTCGTTTGCATTTAGAACTCCCCTAAACTACGTTAGGTGATCCCTAAATATAGGGGACCGTTTTTGGTCCCCTAGCGCTCCCCTAACCTAAAACTAATCTAAATTTAGGTGCCACCTAATGCTAGGTGCCCCTAAATATGTTTGTGCAAATGGCTGTAAAAACATTTTTTTTTGTTCTTATTGTTTATCAATTTGGTATGTCAATTGTCAAAATTTATCTTAATGCACTATGTTTATGGAACCTTGCATAAACAGGTGCTGTTAAATTATGAATTAACACTAAAATTGTGCTTATCCACTACAAATTAAAGTTATGAATTATCAATATGAAAAGTTGGGTAAACCCACCATTAGTCGTCTAAACGAGAGACACAGCCCATTCTATTTTTTTAGACAAAACCTAACATCAATTACTCACTGAATAAACGAGATGCTAAAAGACAAGCAAGGCTCCTTCCTGCTTTGTTTAATAATTTTTAACCTCATTTTTTTTATTTTTGTTCGTATAAAATAGATTAGAAGGTCATAGTTACGATCTAGGGAAATAGTTTTTAGCAACACTGCACGCATGTCGGATGTAGGTAATAACCATGAAACGCCAGTAAATCCGCCAAATGACCTCGACCAAACATCGGAACAGTACTGCGACCTATATTACAACCCTTGAACTACGCATTTCTCTCTCAAATTTCTTAAAAGCAAGGTGTGTGTGCCAAGGCTAATAGAAAAAAGGAAACTTCTTTTTTTTTTCGCTTAGGCAGGAAAATATAAACAGCAATAATGTAATACAGAGGAATTTATTGATAATTCTCCAAATTTTTTAAAAATTGGGTTTAAAACCTGCGAGAAAGATGTTATCACAAGAGCTTGTTTCATCGAAAAAAAAATTTTCAGATATTTTTGTTAAGATATTAAAAATGGACAACTGTGTAAAATTTTACCAAATTCTGATGTTTAGTTTTCCGTGGGCACACTGGCAAAGTTATGGAAAAATACGTTGCCACTTGTAGTTTTTTCTTAAATATCTGGGGAGAAACTATGGCCTTAATGATTTTTTTTTAATTCAATCCAACCCGAGTCAACCAAATCCAAGTCAACCCAGCCAACCCGGTAAATCAATAGAGAAAAGGAGCCGCGTTTGATTTTTACCAAAAAATCTGAACAACAGTTGACACTCAATTAAATGTGGATAACAGAAAAACTAATGAATTTTGCCCCATATAGGATTTTTCGTTTGTCGCCCATCAAAATGTCATAACATTGACACCCTGTACCTATATAATAGAAATTGAGATAATCTATAAATCACAATTTGGCAGAATAAGATACAACATGCTTGTGGTTATTTTTTGGTAATAAAAATGCATTAACTGCTGATAGCTGGGTATAATGATGTTAAGTTGAATAATGCAATATCAACCGTATGCTCCTAGTAAATGCAGAACCAATGATTGCACCAAGCAAATATGCAAAAATTGATAACATTAATGACCAAATTGACAATGAACAATAAATTCGATGAAAAAAGCACATTAATCTATCGGTTAGAAGCACATGCATTTGAAAGTTTTATAATTAAGTTAGACGACTCTGATTTTGATTAGTTCATTTTTGTTTGTTGACACAACCGGTTGTTAGCAAGTTACATACTGTCACGTCTTGTTTAGTACGGTCTTTAAAGTTCAAAATTGGACATTTTTTAAACCGGTAAAATGGATGTAAGGCAGAATATGATCGGCAACTTTTTGTTGATTGTTGAAAGACGCGACAGCTGGGTATACTTCAAAGCAACTTTGGTGATTGTGGCCAGGGAATTTTTCCACAGAACCATAATGGTTAGTATTTTTACTGATAAAAAGCCCATTTATACAATAAAAAGTAAAATACACAAATAGATTTTCAAATTTTTTATAAGTTATTAAAAAGGACCATCCATGACATTTTTCAATTAAATATTTCTCTAAAAAATTTTAAGATCGGTTCAGTTAGGAACAGGTTATTAAGAAAAAGCTTTTTATATAATAAAACGTAAAATACATAACCAAATCATCAAATTTGTTATTATTTTATACCAACATTTAGACAATTCAGAAATCTTCAGCAGTGTCACATGATGCACATTGCAATTTAAGATTCTTGGATCGATCGTGGCAGGTCACAGAGGGTTGACCTCACCAATATCGTAAGTACACCAAAATGTGCCCCCCTCAATAAATTAATTGTCGTATCTTTGCTTTTTTCTTCTTATTCTAAAAAATCTAATCCATAAAATAATTTTAATAACATTTGATTAAGAACTATGTCTTATACCTAAGTACTACGTAAATATGGCATGCAAACAGCAAAACCGTGAGGGGAAATAAAAAAATAAAGAATATTTAGAAAGAAAACATCAACGATAATTTTTTTAACGGCATCGAATTGAAGGGTCCTTTGCTTTTGGTTTTTAATCGTCTTTTTTGAGCAAAAATCACACATATAAATACCGGATGAAACAAGGCATAGGTACGGGCAACTTAGCACCTTTATTTTTAAGAATAGAATTCTGAAATTTTGGAATTTTACCGAACTGGTAAAAGCTCAAAACTGTGTCCTATTGTTTCTAGGAAGATGAGGTTAACTTTTGATTTTTAAATGAAACACCCTGTTTATGTCATCATACCTGAAGATGTAAAGAGATTCTAAATACGTTTGTGTCCTCCATATGTCATTTTTACAAATTTAAAAAAATATTTTTTTTACATTTTACAGTGTTTTTCAAATCTTTTTTTTGATTGACAGCAGTAAAAACATCTACCAAACGGCCTAAAAGAATCTTTAAAATGCAGAAGACATTAATAGCTAAAGGTTTAATTTACATTTTTTTTACTTCAAGGCGAACGAAAACCCTGTGGCACTGTCCCAAGTCATCTCGAATTCTGACAAGAGAGAGTGTCTTTTTTCTGGGTGACAGTGGCGTGCTGTCCACTTATTAAAAATTTAATTATTTTAAATATTTTATCTTTCATTACTCAACTAATTCTTATCATAAGTTAACTCGGAAATCTTTAACAGGTTTGCGGCGTGGCTTTCCACCGGTAGGTCATTGCCAACGTGTTAAAAAATTGTACCAACAAGATTTTAATAACATAATTTGATGAAAAGAAATTAGTTTTTTATTCAAATTGTCATTTGACCTTGAAAGGTGAGTTATCTTAAAAAACTCATTTTGAAAAACGTAAAAACAAATACGTGTGTTCCAACGAAACAAAGGTGTTTTGACGTGTTTAGAATCTGATTTTGGAAAAATCCTTAGACACGTCGAGTTTTTACTCAGGGGGCTGATTCTTGAATTTCGTACGAAAGGTCGCACGGGAACGTTCACATCCTTCGGTTCGACCAATTACAAGGCTCAGAAGCTGCCGTGCTTGCATGGTGCACGCGCAAAGCTGACCGGATTGTCGTTTTTCAAGAGCGCTCACCTGGTCCGAGGGCAGGTGTACGAAAGTGTAGGAAAGTTCCTTGGATACACAATCGCAATCGGGTGAGGTTCGTTCGTGGTCGGATAGGTTTCGGATAACTCGTGATCGCTTCAAAGGCTATTGGTCGATATCAGGGAGAGGACCGTTCTGGTGTGATATTTCTTACGAAATTTAAGAATCAGCCCCCATGCAAATCTTACTCCTATATTTTTAATAGAGAAAGTGGGTTAAGTGATACCTTGTTTTGAAGTTCTCTTGAATGTCTTTACAACCGGATAAAAATTTCGAAAATCTATTCATTCGTTTTTGAGATATTCACTTTTATAGTAAGCTCCAATTGTACTGATAAATTTCCCCCTTCGTAGGAATGTATCCTAGAAGAAAAGATGAAATTATAAAATGTACTATTAAGAAAAACAAAATCAACGTGTCACGGCATTTCTAAAAAATCATATTTTAATTTTGTAAAAAAAAAAACGATTTTTGAATTGGTACATGCAATTTTAATACTGAATATCTCGGAAACTAAACGCTATATTTTTAAAATATTAACACTTTTGAAGGCATTTAAAAGACCTTCAAAACAAGGTGTCACTCGACCAACTTTTCCTCTTTAAAATATAGGGGTAAAGTTTACCCCTTGAAGGAGATGTGCTGCAAAAATTTCCAGATAACCTCTAGCAAAAAATCGACGTGCACCAGGATTTCTCCAAAATCAGCCTCTAAATACGTGAAAACGTCTTTGTTTCGTTTTCGTTAAAACACACTTGGGCAATTGCTCTCTCTCTTCCCAGCTTCTGCAAAAAATCTCCGAATTTTCATAAAAAATTAGCAAAATTGCTAAAATCGGAAGCGGAAGACTTTTACCGGCGCGTAATATGACATCAGCGCACAAATCACAAAACCGCGCAAGGCCACCAAAAAAAAAAAAAACAACCCAAAATGCATTTTTTTGCGTTTGCGATATATTCTGCGCGGTTAAAGCCGCGGATCTTATATTATTAGTATTTTTTACATATATACGCTATTCTTTAATTAGCATGTACCATATATTATTTAGGCGAAGATGGTAACGTTTGCGCGGTTTGTGATTGTGCCGGTATCAGTTTTACCATGTAATGGCATGCACTTTTTTTGCTTGCTTGAAAAATACCAGCGCACAGTATTTATAGAGCAAGATTTATACCAGGTACCGCAAAAATTCAAACTTTTTAATTTTCTACCAACTTGTTAACCGCGCGCCTCTGACAAGGTGTGCAAACGCCCAAGTAAACCAGATGTGTATGTACGTAAGAAATCTTTGTTTTCATTTAATTATTCAAAATTAATTTTAAACTTATATGTAAAACGCTTTTTTCTTGATTTAAGAGAGCAGTGATCTCCCTGAATCATCTTAAAGTGAGAAACCATACGTTATTATGCATTGACTGAAAAAACGCGCTGGAAAACCCAATATTTATTTTGAACAAAAAAATCAACCAAATCGTGATTATTTTGAAATTTAAAGCCGATAAACCACCTCTTGACGGCGGTCTATACGATACGATGATTTTACTCGAAATACGACATCCCGTGTCACTTTTGACAGTTCTCAGATTTCTTGTTTACCCAGATTTTATTAATTTTTACAAATTATTTGGACTGTTTTAAGAAAAAATGGCCTTAAAATATCTTATTAATTACGGTATAGTTCGGCTTGAAAACAATTTTTAGATACCCATGTATATGTCAGCCTTCAAACCAAACTTTCCTTAAACTATAGCCCTTAGTAAATATCGCCCTTATTGTCTGTACTATAATACTAAGTAGAGGCGTGAAAACAATTAGTTAGGGTTATAAAAATCGAGTGCCAACACAAGTAAAACTTTCATGACCAGGATCAGACTTCTGAAAGTAGTGAATAAAATAACAATTTTATTGCAGGCCCTTTCTTGCTATCTAAATTATTTTTTACTCAATAGGTGCACGTCAACCGATATCGATTCTTTAACGACTTCCACAAATCTCGGTGCCCACTATACATGCTTACTTTAAAGATAAAAATTATAATAGCCACCTTTCTAAGATATTTTAGGCTCGCCCGAAATGTACCCACTGCCATCTCTTATTGTCATTCACTCACTCACTTGTATTAATTTGATCACTTATTTTTATTGTTATTTTTATTTTTATTGTTATTTTAATTCTTTTGAAACTTGTCCTTAAAGCTTTTTACAAATAAAACAACAACATTTGAGGTGAAATTCAAAGCATAAAAATGGTTATTTGGTTGACAGATTTAACTGTTGTTCTGGCCGTGTCTAATAAAGTTTGTCGTTTTCATTTACCTACCCTCTTTTTGCGCAGTCGCACAGTTAATGTTATTTTCGTCATACCAAAAATTCTCAAAAAACATCACAAAGTTTGATGTCGTCTCTACGCATTATTTTTAATTATTTTGTTACAAAATTGGTAATTTTACCTTAAAAAAATACAAGCTTCATAACGTTCTTTTTTTATGTGGCATATTTATGTATAATATAAAATTGAACCAATAATCATAGAAGCAAAAATCTTAGTATTTTATTAAATTAACGCGAACAAGTTGTCACTTCTTTCTAAAGGATATATTTCTTTTTACGTCTTTAAAATGAGTTTTTTAAGATGAGTCACCATTCAAGGTTACAATGACAATTTAAATATAATTCAAAAAAATTAATTTAGCGTCCGTATGAAGTAAGTAATAATTTAAAATAATCTTTTAAATTTAATTTCATCAAATTATATAATCAAGTATAATCTTGTTGGTAAAATTTTCTAACACGCTGCGCTGTTTGAAGGTGGTAGAGAATGTTGGACTTGAGAGAAAACTAGAGTTTCGAACTTCCATTGTCTTTATTTTTTCCTTTTTCACAACGTTTCGAATGCTTATGTATCTGCAATCGTTATCACGTGAATACTAACAAAAAACTAAGATTACCTAATCTTATATACAGTGAACCATAAAAAACTAACCCGTGTTCAGTGAATCATGAAGTTTACACTTGGTTGGCTCCGCCCTTTCACAGTTGAAATCTGTTACCTCCGAAACGTATGGGTTTCCAAATATACTTGATGGTGACGCTTTGTTGAGAAAATGCATTCTGGTTCCTCTGTATGAATGCTGCTTCTTTGAACTTTCGCTTGAATAGATTTTCCTCCTTGACGAAGATCTTTGCCTCTTTCCATTTCATATGATGTTGATTTTCTCAGCAATGTTGAGCTATTTTTGATCTAGTTGTGTCCACTTGTCGAGTTTTGCGTTTGTGTTCGGTAAGGCGACTTCTTATTGTTGTGGTCGTTTAGATGTTATTGGTTGCCTATTCTTCTTATCTTTTCTGAGATTCCTTTGATGTATGGAACTATAAGTGATTCCTTCCCTTCAGTATTTACGACTGTCGTCCTTTGAGTTGGTGTGGTCTCAAGAAATTTCTTCTGTATTGCAGATGCATAAGAGATTTTGCAATCTATAAGAGATTTTGCGATTTCCAGTTTGACTGATGTGGAGTGGTTTGATTTGAAGTTGAAATATTGTCCAGTATTTTGGTGACCAGAACGCCAAGAAAAGGAGCTGACAATTTTATTATTTTTCCAGAGTTCATGCGATGCAGCTTCTAATGCTGTTCACATGATTGAAGAATTGTTTGTGTATTGTTGTTCTTTTTTCAGATGATAAATAGTTCAACCATCAAACAACAGTTGGAATCCCGGTACGTACACGGTATATACGACAAATTCCGAGAATAAGAAAAAGCAAAGGTTAAAGTAGTCAAATAAGAAATACACATTTCCTTCCTAACAAGAGCCAGAAACAACAACATCATGCCAAATGGTTTCAGGCTGAGCAGCCCAGTTCAAGGAAAAAGATCGAGGAAGATTTTAGAAAAAGCCAGATGGAAGAAATCTTCACTCCTAGATGACATTTTACAACGCTTTGAGAAAATCAGACAACACACCGTCGCCTAGGACTATGAACCAATCCTCCAAAAAATTGAAAAACGCTATCAGAAGTCCTTAAAAGTACATCAGAAGACACAGGACAAGAAATGGAAAAAACTTGTACAAAACAAAGAAGAACAAATCAGCAACACCAATACCGTTATCAACATCTCTTTCCGACCACTTACACAGACTGAATCATCGTTACTCAGCAAAGGACTTAACTACGCCATAGAACCCAACACCATAGCAGCAGTCAACATCATCACAGCCATTCACAAACATCGACGAAAGAAATAGAGTAAAAGCAGAAGAATTTAGGTGGAAGATCAAAACAATTTTGGATAACAAACGGAAACAAGAAGAATCAGCTCTCAAGGATCTTAAATCAGATCGGTCGATCAAAATTATTCCTGCAGACAAAGAAAATGCAACTGTAGTAATAGACACCACCAGCTACGACCAGAAAATTAACGAAAGAAATTACAGAGAAATAACTGAAGACCCAACCACCACCATAGAAAGAAAAATCTACCAAGTTCTCTACCAACACCCACCACTACAACACCGATACTTTAAGGTCACTGAAAGGAGCAAACTCACACCGCGCTACAGCAAAGCACCGCACATGTATGAGCTGCCTAAAATTCATAAGGAAAACATGCATCGTCGACCGATAACCAGTTCTCGCAATTCTCCGACTCATAATCTTGTTAAATATCTACTAATCATCCAGCCTCTTTAAGGAAAGTCACAATCATTCGTCAAAAATTCAAAGTATTTCGTGGACCACCTTAGAGACATCAACCTACAACCTGACAACCAGTTTGTTTGTTTTGACGTCGAAAGTTTGTACACAAACTGCCACTAGAAGAATCACTCCCAATCATAGAACAGAAGCTACTCAAGAACAACCACCTTTCTAACATCTTTATGGAATCCTTTGAAGAAGCTCTGCGCATCATGGCACAGACCGAAACTACGGCTAAGATACATGGACGACATATTTATCATCTAGAAAAAGTACAACAATACACCAGAACAATTCTTCAATCATGTGAACAGCATAAGAAACTGCATCACATTAACTCTGGAAAAAAATAATTCAACCATAACCAGTTCCGCATATCGCAAACCAACTCATACTGAACAATATCCAAACTTCAAATCAAACCACTCCACATCAACCAAACTGGAAATCGAAAAACCTTTTATAGACCGAGCCACCTGCATCTGCAATACGGAAGAAGCTTTAAGTAAAGAAAAAGCAAAAATTCAATCCGATCTGCGAAGGAACGGTTTCTTCAACAGACTTTAGACCACACCAACTCAAAGGACGACAAACGTAAATACTGAAAGGAAGGCGACATTTATAATTCCATACATCAAAGAAATCTCAGAAAAGATAAGAAGAATAGGCAACCAATACCATCTTGGGACTGTCGTCAAAACGACCACAACAATTAACAAAAACTAAACCATACCGCCAACACCAAAAACTGCATCTACCAAGTACCATGCAAGTGTTAGGATATCTACATCGAAGAAACCAGCCGGCCCATGGAAGTTCGCCTTACAGAACATAAACGCAAGACTCGACAAGGGGACACAAATGGATCAAAAATAGCTCAACATTACTTGAAAAATCCACATCATATGGAATGGAAAGAGGCAAAGATCGTCGCCAACGAGGAAAATTTATTTAAGTGGAAGTTCAAAGAAACAACATTCATACAGAGGAACCACAATGAATTTTCTCAACAAAACGTCATCATACTTGGAAAATCACACTTTTCGGAGATAACAGATTTCAACTGTGAAAGGGCGGAGCCAACCAAGTGTAAACTTCATGATTCACTGAACACAGGTTAGTTTTTTATGGTTCACTGAACACATGCTAGTATATAAGATAAGGTAGTCTTAGTTTATTTGATGACGATTGCAGATTCGAAATGTTGGGAAAAAAGTAAAATATAAAGACAATGGAAGTTTAAAACTCTAGTTTACTCTCCAATTTTTTAACACGTTCGTAATGTCGTGACCTACCGGTGGAACATGACTCCGCAAACGTGTTAAATAATTTGAGAATTCATTGTCGGATTTTTTGCCATTAAAAAAAAAGTTAAAACTTGGAAATTAATGGGATCAATTTATAATTTACTTAAAAATTCTGTTAAAAATAATCCTTTTTGGTCAAATCTCAAATGATCAGAAAAACATTTTGCATTTGACGTACTTTATAGCTCTTAAGCCAAGAATTAAAAAAAAACAAATCCACTATATAAAACCATATGTACTAATAATATGAAAACTTTAATAAATTGCTACTTACAAACAGTGCAAATATTAAAAAACCTCTGACGTTGAAAAAAGTTTTTAACTTTGTTGCCACCTTGAAGAAAAGCCAAAATTTAGTACGGTTTTAAAAATTTTAAACGAAAGCGATGTTGGTAGTGTGATACCCTCGGTGCTCCCATAACTCTTTTAAAATATAAAATAGTAATTAACAGATAGTCACAATTAAAAATTTCACTCTTTTATAACCAGGAAACTTTATTTTTGAACGAAAAACTATCCCCTTCATGTTTAAAAATGTCAAGGTCATAATACATTTTGGTCCTGGAGTCGATGTAGCAAAGGTGAATTTCATCAAAATAACTGGCCTAAACAGTTACGTCAGAAGTTCCCTCTCTCACGAAAATAAAAGCAAAGTCACGTGACTGTTCCAACTGATTTAATCCCATTACGGCTGTCAAAAGCTTAAGAGTATATTATTAGTTAAAATCAAGGTGCAATTCTAACTCAGCATACCCAAATTACTAAAAAAAGATGTATCTAACTCAACTTTTGGTCGGGTCGGGTTGCGCATTTATCCTCCAAATCGAGAGAAAATGGGCTATTTCGTATATTGCGCACACGGTGGAGGGGGGAGCGTTTTACGCCCGCACTTTCATAAGAAACGACTAGAACTAAAGCCATTTATTAGCGGATAACCAAAATATCTTAGTTCCACCTATTGGTTCGCCTTTGTTTGTCATGTGTCCTTACCCCCTTCAGTGAAATACTAATAACCATTAAATTATTTTCCCATAGTATCTCATAGTTATATGCTTTTAACGCACCCCAATCGTGCAATCCCACAAATTACTATAAACTGCCCTAAAAATATGAGTATGTATAAACAGGCCATGGAAAGGCTCTTATGATATTTCTACGATAAGTCATTAAACCTACTTGAAAAAAAATGGAAAATAATATTTTACGACACTATTAAAAAATTAAAAATTACATTACATACCTTTTCTTTCGTTGCACACAGACAGGTGGATTAAAAAAAATCTAACTGTGTGTGCTGTCAAGTTAACCAAAAGTGAAATAGCTGATTTCCCCTACTTTGGTTCAAACCCCGATCGCTAATATGCTCTGGTCAAAATTATTTAAAATTGGTTACTCGCCAATAAATGGCTTATTTCTTTTACTTTTTAATCACCCGTTAAATATTTTAATTTGGTCCATTTTCGAGTAAACTTTGAGCTTCACTTCCTTTTTCACAATTTTAGAATTTTTTAATCATTCCGCCAATTTTTCAATTCTTTTTTTTAACACTTTCTGCTACTTTTAGGCTGTTATTTAATTTATTTAATTCTTTTATATTTTTGGCTCTAGTTCTTTCTGATTTCCTTTTTGTTGATTTAAACCTCTTTTAATGTTTTTGGAAATTTCTATAAAGCAGAGTTTTTTACACTTATCATTTCTTCTAAGTTTGTCTTAACTCTCTTGAAAATTTTAAATGGAAGAATGTGTTATAATTTTTGGAAATCAGTACAGCACTTTAGGATATATCGTAATTTGTATTTAACTCTAAAAAATAAATTACACTACTAATTTAAATTTGAGCGTCACTTATTTTGTTTTTTTCAATGTTAGTATTCTTTATGATTCTGCCAATTTATCATTCCTTTCTTTTAAGAATTGTTTTTCGAATTTTAAGTTGGTTTCTTTATAAACAATACTTTTAAGATATTTTTTATTTCTTTAGAAGTTTTTACTTTTTCAAAGTTTTTGGACGTTTCTATTAGTTAATTGAAATAGCAAAGTTTTTTTACATTAATAGCATTGCTTCTTAAGATTGTCTTTAATAACTTTCTTGAAGAAACGAAGAAGGGTCGTGTGATACATCTTTAGAAAGATATTTTAAATCTCTATTCAAACGTGTTTAATTTTTTGCAGTTCTTAAGGATATCGGGATTTCAACTTTACTTTAGAGAAGACTTCAAACTACTTTTTAATTGGTCAATTTAGACGTTATTTAATCTTTGAGTCTAACTTATTTTTTTTATTTTAGCATTTTTAATGATTTTGTAAACACAACCGAATATAGAAATCAAATACCTTTTGTTTAACAGTTAAAACTATTTTTTTAAATACAGTTTATACTATCGATGTCGTTTAGGTTAATTAAACTTTGAACTTGATTTACTTTCTTTTTGTCAAGTTTAGTATTTTTTAATAGTTCTGCCAATGTTTTATTTCTTCCTTTTAACTTTTTCAATTTCCTATTTTTGGCTCTCGATCTTACTGACTTTATTTTCGTTGCTGCCAAAAAGTGTTCTTGATTTCTTTAAACTTTTTTCAATTTTGGACTCTGGATCTTTCGGACTTTCTTTTCGCAGCTGCGAAAAACATGTTGTACCTACTTTTAAAATCAGTTTTTATTCAATTTGGTAAGTTATTATTCGGATCTGGATTTGTAAAACTGGATCTGGCCCGATCCAAAAAAATCCATAAACCTGTAATTTTCTCTTGATAGGCAAAATTTGATGCTCAATACTTCATATATAAATTGTTTGGAAGGCTTTCTTGCTCACAATGAAAAGAAATGAGACTTGCGAGGAATTCGTATACGAACTTGTGTTCTTTTGCTCTCAACGCTTTCCACTAGACAACGGGCGACACCTTTTTTTTAGGGTTAAAATTTGACATCGTAATGACTAAAAAGAGCCAAATTTTGGAGGAAAGGTGTAAAAAATTCCATCCGACTACAATGTGTGTGCTATAATAGTTTTTTTTTAATTTTTTGAAAACGGCTCCACGTAAGATATCTAAAAGAATATTTAAAAAAAATATGTATATGATTTGCATTATTTTTGTCAGCATCCTCAAGCTACTATTTACGCATTACGGGAAGCAAACTAAAGGGGGAGGGGGAGGAAATGCAACATGTTCTTCTGTCACCACCATTAATATAAACCACAAATAATCGGCAACTGTCGAATCCCCCCCAGACAATACTAAGCGATTTTTACCTGTCACACGTCAATTTTACAAAATAAAAGCGTTGCCCAAGAAAGTGTACTGGGCTCCTTGCTGTTTTCTATTTATAGCGTTGATTTTCAGAGTTTCTTAAAAAATATGAGTGGGCATCAATTCGCTGATAATTATCAGCTATATTTTTCTTTTAATAAATTAGAAATTGAGACGCCAATGACAAAAATAAACCAAGATCTCCAACATTTATGACATATCTAACCACCATGGGTTAATACTAAATGAAACTAAAATTCACACAATACTATTTGGTAATGATCGTAATCAATGCTTAGAAAATGGCTTCCAAATTTAGTCAAAAATTTGGGGGTTATTATTGACTACGATCTAAGGTTTCAATCACAAGCCTCTAAATTGTTGCAATAAGATGCTTTTCTTACATAAAAATGATTTATCGGCTAAGGTAAAATTGAAACGACGTGATTCACTACTACTTTCACAATTAGGATACTGTTACACCTTGTATTGGCCAGCACTCCTTAAAAAAGACCAAGAAAGCCTCCAAAAACTTCAAAATTCTTGCATTAGACTTTCTTATGGAGCACGTAAATTTGATCACGTGTCATATTATTATACTTCAGCTTGGCAGCTGTGACTTGACAAGCGGTTTTTTCTACACATGTGCACTTTAGTGCATAAAGTGGACACAACTCACCAGCCTGAATATTTCTAGATCTATATAAAGTAAATCAGGAAAAAGGAGGGGTAGCATTCAAGACAAATAACAGAAAAGTCCAGAACAATGGAGAAAGGAAGAGCAGCGACAGAAAGGAAGACAGCCCAAAAAATGTTTCAAATGTGAAGAAATCGGCCATGTACGACGTAAATAAGAAAAACTCACGACCAGTCAACGAAAATTCTGCAAAATTTATAAGAATACCAACTACAATAAAAACGTGATTTTACCGGGAAAAATCTGACAGTTCAAACAATCAACCAACCAGGCAAGAAAATAATTGAAAAGGAATCTGGTTTATACCAAAAAATGGTTGTTCGAAGAATAGCCTGAATTTCGTAGTTGACTCTATAATATTACATACGATGACGAATGCAAAGGGCCTGTTCGAAAATAAGACTTTGCTGACTGGAAATGGCAGCGAAACAGCCAGATATGGCAGATGTGCAAAATATAAAAAAGTTAACAGAAATATCTACAGGTATGAATCTCAGCAAACAGAGAGACTGGGCTAAAAGACCATTGAAAATAGTACACACAGATATATGTGGGTCAGTGGATCCTGAGGCATGGAACGGGTGCAAGTATGTACTAACGTTTTTAGACGACTTTACACATTATATGATGGTTTACCTACTAGAAGGAAAACGTGAAGTTTTGGAGTTTGTAGAAGAAGTAGAAGTAGTAGATAATGGGACAGAATATGTCAGTAAGAGGCTGAGAATATGGTGCCAACATAGAGAAATCAAGCAAGAGAATACCATAGTGCACACACCCCAACTAAACAGGAAGGCAGAGAGGCTTAACAGAATACTGATGGAGAAAGCGAGAGCCCTAATCTATGATTCAGGCCTAGACAAGAGCTTTTGGGGAAATGACGTGAGTTTTGCAGCATATCTTTCGAACAGAAGCCCAACCAGTAGCCTGTCAGTAACACCAGTGCAAAAATGGACCGGGAAGAGGCCTGAACTCTCAAATCTGCAGATACAAAAGTTATGAGGTATCTCAAGAAGATTCATTAATGAAAAACCAAACATGGAAATATGTTGATCAAAAAGAAACCACAGGAAAAAATATATTAACCAACAAATGTGTTCGCAAGTATTATATGAGTAAAAAAAGGATAACGAGAAAACTAGAGTTCGCAAACCAGGCAAAGGCGCGAATATGTTGGAACATGCGATCGATAGAACATTACCGAGAAATAGTCAACTTTCAGAGGGCAGTCAGTCAAGTCTGAAAGCTAGGAGCGGAAAAAAACGAATATTAGTAGTCAGAAAGATAACTGTAAAATTTTTGCAACAAAAACACCTCACGAACACTGAGGAACAGCACTCCGTTGCACCATAAACTTCAACAATTGCCTACTCTAGAAGGAAGGTTTCAATATTTTGTTTTAATCCTGAAGAATAAACTTTTAACGCCTTGTTCGGTTTTTCTTTTGCAAATATTTTAGCTCCAGTAGGCTTTGCTTTCATTCTTTCTTAGCATTTTTACTTTATGCAGGCGTACTTTAAATCAAAGTGATTCCCTCAACATTTTTTTTCGTCGTTTCTGACTCGAGCCTTTTACTTTCCGCTTTAAACAACTTAAACTTCTCTGCTTTCAATTTTTCTTCTTCAGTTTTTTGTTCTATTGCCGATTATGCGCAGTCAATCATACAGAAAGTTTTGGTGTGCCTTTGACCCATCTTTGTCTTAACCAATATCGGATTGCAATCTGCAGTTCTCTCCGGGCGCTTTCGTTAATAGTAGTAGTTCCATCAACAAATATTTTATAGCAATGCCCTTTAATTTTCTTAAAGCTTCCCCTAAAATTAATGGCAATTCTTAAACGCATCAATTTCCCAGGAAAGAGGCAAAAATCCTCAGGTACCCCGGAGGAAAACTTAGTTTTTCAACTAATTTTTAACGAGCTTTTTAATACACTTTATTCTAGAATAAAACATTAGACATATTCCTAGTGCGCTAATAAGTTCGAAGATGCTATAATATTTAATTTAGAAGCTTATATTGAACTTTATAAAATGTTAAAACCCCTCTTACTTTTTATCACGGAAAAATTTCAAAAAGCTTTTTCTATAGTAAACCAGTACTAAAGAAATCCTAAACTAATTAGGTAAGGTCTTACTTTTTTTACCTTTTAAGAATCCTTCACAAGCAGTATTACTATGCTGGACCAAAAATAGGTCAAATATTCGCTAATTTGGCAACAAAATTTACATCGTTTTTTACTTACATTTAGGAACGAATTTGAAGCTTTAATGTACCCCTTTTTTACCAAGTAGTTTGCCTTGACAGTTACAAATTTTTTGGATATCCGTGGTAGTCACAGATTACCTATTTTTAACCTAAATTTTGGATGATCGTGTTTTGTTTTAAGATATATGTCAAATCTTTCTTGTCAGGTCAAACATCGATCGTCCGCCATATATTTTTATTATAGCCAATTTATGATAAACAATCCTTTCCATATTAAAATGTGAATATCACCGCTTTCTTTCGCTTTCTTTTGATTTGGTTCAGGGAGATCTCTCTCTCAGTGGGATTGGGTGATCTTTCTTTTGTTTTGGTCGAGTAAGGGTAAGAAGGTATGTTTATCATACATACACTGGCTGTAATGGTATGGTATGCCATCGCATAGCAGAACACCTCTAGCCTTTATTAGAGGTAACATGATCCATTACATTGAGGAAGTAGTGGAACCACATGTCGTTGCATATCTTGAGATAATCGAAAAATTCATATTTCAACAGGACAATGTCAGACCGCATATGGCTAGAGAAAACTTAAGACTTTATGGATCAACACAGCATAAACCGCTTACCATCAAAAATGTTTGAGATATTCTGGGTCGCAATTAACAGGATTCCCTCAAACATGAATTAGAGGTAGAATGGAACGAGATGCCTCAAGAAAAATGGCAAGGCGTGCGAATAAGTGTATAAGAAATCGAGAGTCGTCAACACATTATTAAACTCAATTCTACTATGGGTCGTCGGGAGTAGCTGAATTAAACATAGAAGGGCTTTTTAACTCAGTATATATTCGCTATCGCCTTTTATCAATCCACCTCAGAATGGTTTCTAGAGCACGAATAGGAGTAGTCCGTATGACAGCGCTTATTTTTTTGCAAAGAAAACCTTTGAAGACTCATGACCTTCTTGGATATAATCTAGTCCAGCGATTCTCAAAATTTTTTAGCGACGGAACCCTTTTGTAACACAAACTTTTAAACGGAGTAACCAGTCTTAGTCAGTTTCTCTACTGGCCACCAAACCACTGATCCGTATTAAATTGTTTATTTTTCAAAAAATATTTGAATAGATTTATGAATAAAATACATTTTGTATTAAACAACCTCCCAATGATTTTCTTAGTGCTCTTATATTTATTTTTTATTATTTATTCTTTTAACAATGTGAAAAACCGAAACTGCAGATTAAAGGGGTCCACAGACACCCGAACATTTCTCTCAATTATCTTCGCGTGTGTAGGCAATTCCGCTAAACGTACATGTACGGACAGATTTGTACACGCGTACATATCTCGAGAAATGTTCGCGTGTCTGTAGGCCCCTATAGATTTAATATGCACAGCAAATCATGGGGTTTTACTCAGATTTAACACAGTGGTTTAAATATTAGAGCGTGGATGGACCATAAACATTGGTGATACCGTAGGCAAAATCTGTTATTTTTATCCCGTATCCAAAAATAGCCGAAATACGTTACTTACGGAGTATTAACGAGACCCGCTCGGTTATTTTTTGCAACCAATCAGATTTATTTCTGTGCAAAAGGTGCAGCTGGTAGGCGATAATTCGTTTTTTTGTTTAGTTAGGTTTTTAGTTTTTTTGTGAAAGTGAATTTGCAAAAACCGGACTGGTTGTTTTATTTTCTATTCTATTTATATTGGCAGTTTGTATGTGGGCAAAAGAATACGATAATTTGGGTTTGTGGTTTAAAAACTCTTTTTAGCATCTCAATTACGGTAATACCGGTAAATAAATAAGGTGACGATAAATTAGTGGTCTATTAACTCTCTATTATCTATCAATCACATTACAGTAGCTAATACTAGGAAATTTCCAAAGCACACAAAAGAAAAGTCGCTTGTCACAACCCAACTTATATTATTCTTAAACCATTAATTTTCAAGCAATTTTTGTTTTAGTTATTCTGATATTCTTATAAATATATATATTGGGATACAAGTATCTCTGTTAGTGAGGCAGACACAAAAATATACTGGTTATATTAAAATAAAATCAGTTTTAAAATTTTCACCTCTATAAACCCCGAAGAAATATGATTGTAGAGTTACCACAATTATATTTTTTTGAATAGCACCATGTCCAAGTGGTATTTTTTTAAATAATGGTAGGTGACCGCAAGAGTTTATAATTATTAGTCCTACTTTTAAAAAAGCCATTTTAAATATGAAATAACACTTTTGTGTATGCAGTACATTTTTTTTATTGACTGGCCTTAGGGCGGAAGTAGACTTTGATAGGTCTGCACAATCAGACAACACAGGTATCCAAATGACTTACCACTGACATAAAAACAAAATATAGGTTATGTCCACGTCAGAAATTGTTTGCACGGATTGAGAAAAACTTGAAAGATTATTCACAAATCGACATTATAAGGGTACCGAGCTAACAAAAAACGTCAAAAAAGAGACCTTTACCAAAAGGCTGCAATATTGTGCAAAATCTTTAAAAGCGTATTTTTAATTTGTAACCCAAACAGTAATAGTCTGAAAGCTGACTGGCGCTGACTTGCTACTTGTTTTAAAAGTAAGTAATCTGGGAATAAAAAATTCAAAACGTAAATTTTGCAACATCCAAGGTGTCAGCGCCGTTCGTCTCATCGACCGCTAGAGAAAAATACTACTCCGTCTTGACAAAATTGGAATAGGGACATTTTAAATCTCGGAAACTTATCTTTAAACCTGGCACCAAAAATCGAGGAGGTGCGTTTAAATGTTGACCAGTTTATTCTCAGATGAATATGCGGGTACTTTTAAAATTTGTATCATAAAAAATGTAACTTACCTGCCAAATGTTGGATGGCACCAGAAATACCAACAGCAATGTAAAGATCCTAAAAAAAGAAACTGATTAACGAAAAGGAAAAAATTAAAAGCAAAAATACAGTAAATAGTCACAATGTTCGTATACACTAGTTTATAGTCAATTTGCGACTGTAATGTGAAAGGAGGTTTTCTTGTTAATGATTGGTTAAAATAATAAATAATAACAACTTTTTAACACGTATGATTTTTGAGTTATGATTTTTTGCAAAAATTAATGAGTATCTTATAACATTTTAAAAAGTAACTAGTTATTTACCGGAGGGCGACGCTGACAAATTTACGATTTACCCAAACTAAGGAAATTGTGCACAATCTAGTAACAGCGCGCCATCGAGCTATGACACCCCATCCACGAAGCCTTAACCAGCGTCCGGTCGGGGTAACGACTAAAATATTATGAACTTTATCAACTTTGTTTTTCAAAAAAATGACTTACCACTGACATAAAAACAAAATATAGGTTATGTCCACGTCAGAAATTGTTTGCACGGATTGAGAAGTAGTTATGAACTAAATATGAACGCTTGATATCTAGTATTTCACAAAAATATTTATTAAAGAAAACTTTTACAGGTAACTAACTAACTAACAACTACTCCTCTGGCAAATTCCTTCATAGGTATTGAATTACAAACTGCACACCTGTCGCGTTCTGGTCAAAATTTAATCTATGTGCGCACATAACCCTGATACCGATACGATCTGTTTGTCGAATAGTTTCTACCTTATTGTGTCTCCTCAGGACAACGCAGGTTTCCAGAAATGTTGAAGAAGTTGGAGATTTCTGGAAACCCACGTTGTTCTGAGAAGACCCAACAAGGTCAAAAGTAGTCCACAAATTGGAAGACAGAAAGAAACAAAAGATTCTTGGATCGTTTTGAATATTTTTTGGATTTGTTTCAAAGTGAGGTATCAGGGTTCTCTGCAAACAGAGATTAAATTGTGACCAGAACGCGACAGATGTGCTGTTGGTAATTCAATACCTGTCGAGGTATTAGCAAGAGGAGTAGTTGTTTTAAATGTCGTCTGATTCCACTGAACGGAAATATGCTTAATTTGTGTTTATTAAAAGTCAACCTTCTTGAATCTATTTTGTTTAAAAAAATTAAGTCTCACTTTTTTTAAAAGTAATCCAACAAGTCAGATTTTTTCTTATTGACCTTTTCTCCCACATTTTTTGTTTCTTTTTCTGAAAATTATTTTATCAGATCTTTTGGCTGCCTTAATCATAGCCTGTGTAGCAGTCCCTTTCACCAAGTCTTTGTTTTTAAGGGCCTGCTTCAACCCCTTTTCTGCTCCATTTAACATTTCAATAGCACCCATTTCTTTTTTTCTTCTTTGCTTAATTTCATTTTCCAAATGCGTTAGATTTTGCGTTTCCGACTTTTACTTTTTCAACTCTTTTTGAACCCTTTCTTCATGTTTTCTTTTCTCCTCTTTAATCTTTTCTTGTTTAATTTTCACTTCTTCCTCATACTGATCTCTTGCCCTTTTAACCCAACTGTTTTTCACCTAGAAGATACATGCTTTAAAAATTGTTTTTTTGGCATGTTCACTGTATTCAGATATTTTTCAAAATCATCTCTTGTCTATTATCGAAAAAAAAATAGTTTGGTAACTGATTACAGTAGGTATGTAGATTGCATGTCCCAATGTCTTTTTGCTGTATGTATTCATTTTCTCTAATTACCTTTTTACAGACACTTGGTCTATCTGAACCCAGCGCTACTAATTTCTGGATATCCATGTTGCAGAACCTTTACAATATTTTCTGCAGTGCCATATTCTATATAAGTATACATTTGAAATGCCGGGAAATTACTCTATTGCACTTTTTAGGCCAAACTTTTGCTTCAAATTCTTTTTTAGAAATGTTGGTATTCTTATCAAATTTAGTATTAAAATGGATTGGAGAGAAAATAGGTAATGATTTTGATATTAGTCTCATAAAAAAAAACATTGGGAACATTATTTTGTTTTTTAGTAACTGACTAATCTGGAGAAATTCAATTTATGCAAAACATTGGCAAAGGATAATTGCGGTATTTAAGTTTTTACAGCTAGTATCAGTGGAAAGTCTGCCCCGTAGCCGAATCTATACCTCGTATACGAGAATTGTCGGTTTTTGAAATTTCTAGAAAACATACGTACGGAATGGCTATAAAAGCAGCTGGCCGGCCGATGGATTATCAGTATTGATTTAGCACGAGTAGTGATCAGTATTAGATAGATATAGTCGCACTAACAAACTTGGAGGCATGCGCTACAAAACATTTGTGTATTCTGTACTAAACCCTATTTAGAACTGACAGGCGAGTAGTTTTTTTATTTAATTCTTTTTTTTTTGTTTTGAACTTATGCATAAACTAGCTATTACCTGCGACTCCGTTCGCGTGTTTAAAATTATAGTTACCCCTTCCCTTAATTTTGGAAATCGGTGTTTATAAAATGGTACATATCTTCATCACGTTTTTAGCGTTTTTTAACAACACCAATCTAATCAAAGGAAAACACAACTTTTTGTTAAAACAATATATAGAAAGTGCAACAAAAACACTATTTTAATTTTGTCAAAGTTTGCAATATAAATTAAATCGTAATTTAAAAACCAAAAAGAACTATTACTCCATACAAGAAAAATCTTAATTTAAACATTAAATTCATATTTTAGTTTCTTCTTATTTATTTGCAGTTTACAAGAGTTGCTGACCTGTATCAAGCAATAAGCAACTTCACATCCTCGGTGAACTGCTTCAACAACCATATCACTTTTAATTCTGGTAATCTGCTGCCGTTCTTGTATGGCTCCACCCAAACTTTTGGATATCCAGGCCAGTATGATATTTTGATTTCTATAGTACCGGTTATCATTTTGCCCAGATACTTTTTACTGTGTCCGGTGTTTCAAAATGTCTCGTATTATCGCTGGGGTGTAGATTATTACCGCAGGGTTGACGCTCACCAACGTGTCAATGGATTTTGGATAAACGAGCAACCAATTGGGTTCCAACCACAACCGGAACCCATACATGCTATTCAATGGCACGAAGAATCCCGTAATCAAGGGATATCTAATGAGGCAGTATTACGAAGCACTGCCGGACAACTCCCCATTCGCAACAAAGGATCGTTCCCAAATGGTATCCTGTCTCCCTTAGATGAATTAACCATGCCCTTTAATCTTTCATTGAACGTGGAGATATCCCTTTTTTACAATCCAGAAATTCAACCAGCAAACCTAGGGTTAGTATTTGACGAACATGGGATGATCGATTATCCTCTAAATTCGTTATTGACTCCAGCATATCCAGGAAGACAACTGAATCAGCCACCAAATGGCATAAATCGATATGACCTTGCAAATCCCGTAAATAATGCTCCAAGGGCTCAAAATGCTCAATATGGACCACAGAACTCGAGCCAAAATTCAACGGGAAACTTTTTGGCTCCTTTGAACAATGCCGTCGGTTCTGTACCAGCGCCATCACATGTTATTGATCGTCCCTTATCAAACGTTCCCACGGGAGGAAATCTTTTAAATTCAGTGAGCAATATTCCTACGGGAAATTCATTTCATTTAGTGAATAACCCTTTGAATTCAGTGAGCAACATTCCTCCGGGAAATTCATCTAATTTAGTGAACAACTCTTCCACGAATTATTTGCCCAATTCAATTGACCACCGTGCTGATGTTGAGATGCAACCAGAAATACCAAATTGGGCTAATGTTGGTCAGGACGAAATAAGAGTTTACGAAAATATGCTGATGGAACAACTGTTGGATTATGAAGATGATTTGGTATTGGCCCAAGCGCAAAGAATGCTGCCCGACCAAGGCTTCCAGTGGCAGTGGAACCTTAACCGACCCAGAAATGGAGAAAATAATAGACCATTCTAAAGACTGGCAAGCATGCATTAGTTTTATTTTTGGTTTTAATTTAAGTAATGTCAATTTTATGCTACAAAATTGTATTTAATTTTTTAGGGTTGAAGTCGAATCATAATAAATCTATAAGTAATAAAAATAACTGAAAATATGTAAAGAATGCATGAGAATAGGCGGTGAATAGAAAAATACATACGAAAAGAAAACGAAACTAAAGTGGCCTTAAAACTAGATGTGTTTTTGGACAGTAAAAAATTAATGGGTTATTAGACTTTAAGACATTTTTGGTCAAGTATTAATTCTTTTTAAGGTATATCTTGGAATGATTAAAAGAAAACTATAATGTGTGTAAGAAAAAAGGCAAAAATATGAAAACTAACGGTAAAAAGAGATTAGCAGTCGCGAACGTAATATTTATTTTTCAAGCCCTATAATCCAAAACGCATTAGAACCTGGAAAAGAACCAATATTAGTCAAAATTTTTTTGAGTAAATTATGTATCATAATTGACAGAAAGCTAACTGATCTTTGTCAACGTTTTAGGCATAAAGCCATAGAAATAAACCAAATTTAAATGTTTTTATCATATAGTCCTGTAGCATATGTCTTCCCGGTGCACGTATGTTTAGACGAATTGTGTGACATTTTTTTTTGTAGGAAATGCTTCCACAATAAATAATATGCATGGTGGAGAAACAACATTTTGTGCAAAGGGTGTCTATGACGTCATCAAAATGGCGGTCCTTTTAACCACAAATGAATGGTGTTGAAACGGGTTTTTTCGCAATAACTCCTCACTTGTATAACGTAGAGACACCAAACTTAGTACAGTTTTACTAGATACATTAGAGAAAAAAGTAGGGATTTTCATAATAATGCATTACATTTTATTAATACCAGGGACGTACAACTTAAAGAAATATTTTAAAAAAAATTATCCTATGCTTTATTGAAAAATTTAAAATCTTTCTGACTGACAGCTGCCCTCACACTTGTTAATATTATTTACGTTTTTGCATTAAAATTGCAATTTTAAAAAATTTCTATGGAGGAGTTCGGAGATATTATCCAAAGAGTACCTTTAACGTGATTCAATTTAGTGGTTCAAAAAAACTTATAAGAAAGAAAAAACAGCTCCCATGGGCCAACAGGCCGCTGAACTCTTTGCCGAGTACTTCGGCTCGGTTTATACAGACAACTCTCTGGATATGCCATATCAACCCTCGTTAGGCCCCCACAACCTTTGCAACCTCACTATCACAGTTTCAGAAATCTACACTGAACTAAAAAATATCAACCCAGACAAAGGCTCTGGACTTGAAAAAGTTCATCCACTGTTTCTAAAAAACTGCTGTTTTGTTCTGACTCGACCTCTGCATATTATTTTCAATAAATCACTACAGAGCGGTATATTTCCAGACTTCTGGAAATCTAGTTTTGTTGTACCCATTCACAAATCAGGTGATTCAGAAAATGTGAACTATCGCCCTATAAGTATCCTCAATGCTATCCCAAAAATATTTGAAAATGTAGTCACAAAATTCTTAACGTTTTGCCTTGGACCTGAGATTATACACCAGCAGTTTGGCTTCAAAAAACACTCTTCTACTGAACTAAATCTCCTCACTTATGTGGACATCCTGACAAGCGCCTTGGAGAGAGGTGAAGAGGTACACTCAATTTACACCGACTTCTCCAAGGCGTTTGACAGAGTGAACCATGTAGTTTTAATTAAAAAACTGGAGACCTTGGGCGTTTCAGGTTCTCTCCTAAAATGGATAAAGAGCTATATCGCGGGAAGGGCTCAAATGGTTCACCTTAACAACTTTACATCTTCTCAAATCTCAGTATCATCAGGCGTCCCCCAGGGTTCGCAACTGGGCCCGCTATTATTCAACATCTTCATCAATGACATTTCATCTTGTTTCCTGCACAGCCTTTTTCTTCTGTTTGCTGACGATTTAAAGCTGTTTTTAAAAATAACCACTCCAGAAGACTCTTTAGTACTTCAAGAAGATCTAGAACGAATGTCACAATGATGCCATGCCGATGGCAAGGAACTCAATGTTCTGAAATGCAAGGTCATTAAATTCCACAAGTCAAGAAACTTCAATAACTTTGTCTATCACATTGATGATAGTCCATTGGGCTGCGTTGATCAAATTAAAGACTTGGGTGTGCTATTAACCTCAAATCTAGATTTTTCAGCTCATATTGATAACGTAATCAACAAAGCTTTACGCATGATTGGCTTTGTGAAGCGCAGCACAAGGGGCTTCTCAACCGTTAATGTCATTAGAACTTTGTACTACTCCTATGTCAGATCACACGAGTATGCTGCTTCAGTTTGGAGTCCTAGTTATGCATGCCATATCCATCGAATTGAAACTGTTCAGAGACAATTCTGCAGATACATTAACTATAAATTTTACGATAATAATGAATTTCATTATTCTGACTTATGCACATCATTACACTTAACAACTCTCTCCTGTAGAAGAAAGCAGAGAGACCTAATGCTGATTCAAAAACTCATTAACTCTAGTATAGATTGTCCCTATTTAACTTTCAGAATTGGATTACATGTTCCATCCCGGAACACTCGTACTACACAAACTTTTCACCAACACTTTCACAGAACTAATTATGCTTTTCACTCATTCATTTCTCGTATCCTTAGACTGTGCAATGAATTATCTGAATTAGATTCTTTGGTCATTGTCAACCATTTGTGAGAACTCTCAAAAAACTTTATAAAAATGAAATTGTTGTTTCTTCTATATTTTTTTTCTCTTCCTTATTTTTTCTCTCTTTTCTAAAAACTGTTAATAGCATAATTGTCTTTAACTTTGATTTAAGTTCTAAGATAGTATGTTAACTTTATTTAGTTTCTTTATTTTACACTGTAGGTAGTTAATTTAATTTAATTTATTTTCTATTCCATTGTTTTGTTTTATGATTTTCAGAATTCTATAGTTTCAGAACTTCTTATTGTTCTTTTATATTATGTAAATGGGCTTGACACGTCAATAAATAAATAAATAAATAAGTTTTCATTTATTAATGGATATATTTCCTACAGTTTTACGAGATTGACCAGGGGGCCGATTCTTGAATTTCCTAGGAAAGATCGCACGGGAACGGTCCTCTCCCTGATATCGACCAATAGACTTTGAAGCGATCACGAGTTATCCGAAACCTATCCGATCATGACCGAACCTCACCCAATTGCCGTGTATCGAAGGAACTTTCCTACACTTTCATACACCTGCCCCCCGGACCAAGTGAACGAGCGCTCTTGAAAAAAGACAATCCGGTCAGCTTTGCACGTGCACCATGCAAGCTTGGCAGCTTCTGAGCCTTCTTATTGGGCGAAACGAAGGATGTGAATGTTCCCGTGCGACCTTTCCTACGATATTCAAGAATAGGCCCCAAGAGCTACTTCGGCAAGTTTTATTAAAAATCTCTTGGTATTTTTACTGCCAGTGGCGTCCGCGTCCAATTATACCAGTTTTTATTAAACATTTAATTCTACCCCTTATATTAAATGTTACTTACTGACAGCAGTTTCGACATATGTCAAGCGAACATATTCTTTTAAAAATACGTTGAAATTCCAAGACTTTTTTGGTGGAGTAAACAAATATTTCTGATCGACGTTGTTTGAACAGATGTCTGCACTATTGGTCCTTTTGCATTCAAATCTTATTCAGTTTCAAAAATTTGTGTGGTTCAGTCACACATTATTCGTACCAGCGGCGTAGAAATTTATGAAAATTAAAGTAACACTCGTGGCATATCGGACAGAGCGTTTTCGTTTCTCACTTCATTACGACCAGGCCTCCAATGTCTAATGGAAAATCCAGACACCTACAGGATTCTCCATTAAACATTGGAGGCCTGGTCGTAATGCAGTGAGAAACCAAAACGCTCTGTCCGATATGCCACGAGTGTTACTTTAATTTTTATTTGCGGACACGAGATTCATTTTGTTGTTATTTATCTCAACCAGATTATTATTCTTAAATTAGGATTACTTCCAAATTAAAGAATTCGGCGGTGGAGGGGCAATAAACTAACAGTATTACTGCCAAGTGGCAAGGTCATATCATTATTAGTACCAGACGCATAGAGACTGATCTACTCGTACATATTTGTTAAGGCAGCTTTTGCTATTAAAATTACCTTTTAGTTTAAAAATGGACGTGACAGGTATATGTTTTAAACGTTATCATTAAAAAGTATTCCTGATCGACGTATTTTTGACAGATGTCTGCACGATTGGTATTTTTGTACTCGAATGGTACACAAATTCTAAGATTTTTATGGTGGGGTAACGATGTATAAATATTGCCACTACCAGTGGCGTAGTAACTATAAAAATTCCTATATTTTAAAATTCATCTACCTTGCAATCTATTTTTAAATTTCGCAGACGGACAACGATTGTAACAAGTATAAACCAAATATATATATATATATTTTCGAATTTTTATTTTAGCTTTAAAATATTGTTGGTTTCTGTCTGCACGTTTCGTATTTTTGCACTCAAACGGTTAATTGTGAAGTCATGAGGTATCATCATAAGTGTAATAATAAGTACCGTGTTTTTTTTATATAAATATTTCTTTTACTTCATTTACTTACCTTACAGACTGAAAGGAGAATAAAACTGGTAGCCCAAGACCCAAATTTTTCACCATAACCTTATATTTCTGACGTTTGTGTACCGAAAAATTATATATTTTTTTAAATGATTATTTTTTTTTAACTTTTCCACGAAACCGTGTACTTTATTAAAAAATTATTTTTATATAAAAATGCGCACATTTCGTACGCTTTCAGAATGGGCATTAATTCTGTGCTAGGTTTAGAAATTACTGAGTAATATTTAAAAACCGCAAAATTGGCCTCTTGGGTACCCCTGGATACAAAATTCAAGTTCAAGTTCTTTATTTGTGTACTTGCATAATACATGTCAATTTTTAAACCATTAAAAATACCAGCGGTATTTTGTCTTCTAGTACCTAATCTGAGCCTATTGTAGAATACAACTATAAATGAATAAATTATAATAAAATCAGCTAAATTGCTACACAAATAATAAATAACACAAACTATAAATAAATGTAAAATAAAAGGTATACGGGACCGAACATTAGCACATGGAATTGACAGAGCAATTTAGACACAAATTATAAATAAATGTAAAATAAAAGGTATATCGGACTAAAAAATAGCACATATTATCATAGAACATTAATTCAGTAAAATAAAATTAATGAGGCTATATAATACAGTACTCCATTACTAAATAATAATAAATTAATAATAAAAAAGAATATACGGGCTTCAATAAAAATTAACATTTAAATACAATCACCAATCAAAATTTAAATAAATAGTGGTATCACGACATATTAATCAAAAAAATCTGTTAAATCTGTTATATATTTAGATTTTTTTCAAATTAACTCTGTGTTTCGGACTTCCACTTTGATCGAAACGTCTTGTATAAATAAAATATAGACAATGGAAGTCCGAAACACAGAGTTAATTTCAAACATATTATTGTCTCAAACTTTCAAACAGGATTTTTTTACCTTTGTTTTAAATAGATTGTACAGTAAGTTAACAACTTCAATAGCTTAGTACCAACATAACTTGGACTTTTTTCGAATTTCGAAAATTTGTGTTTAACAACGTCAAATCTATCCTTATTTCGGGTTTTATACGAATGGTATGCCGAATTAGTTTTTATATCCTGCTGCCGATTTTTAATATACATAAGAGTTCTATGGATGTATATGCGTGGAAAAGTAAGCAATGTTGAAACTGAAACTGTTTTACTATATTTTAAATTGTTTCTTCCAATGTTTTTATAGAATCAGCAACAATGACTATGGAAGTATCACCTGCAAACATAATTATGATTATATTATATCATTAATAAAAAGGTTAAAAATCAGACTACCCAGTACCGAACCTTGAGGTATTCCTATGTTAACATCAAAAAATTTTGAACTCTTTCGACCTATTTTAACAACACACCAATGATTGAGGTCAGAATCTAGTAGATTGCGAATTTACCGCGCAGACCATATACATTTAATTTTCTTAAAATAAACTCGATGTTTAAGCAGTCAAATGCACACGATAAGTAGAAAAAGATACCAGCCCCTTTTTTACCTTTGTCCAAGTTGGTATATACAATATCCATAAAATATGTTACTGCACTTTCTGTAGATTGTCCTTTTCGAAATCCATACTGATGTTTTGTAAGTATATTTTTTTTGGTCCAAAAACTCGCATGTTCTATGTAAATTGCCTTTTCTAACACTTTAGAAATTGTGTTTAAAATTGTAACGGGTCTGTAATTATGTAACTTAGTTAGATCATCTTTCTTAAAGATTGGAACGATTTTTCCTCGTTTTAAAATTTGTGGAAATTTACCCTTTTCAAACGATAAATTAATAATATACGTAATGGGATCAACTAAATTATCTTTGGTTGCTTTTATTAATTTTATGTGAATTTTATCTGGTCCACTAGAATTTTTGTTTTTAAGATTACCTATCAAACTTAGAAATTCATTTCTATCTATTTTTCTTAGATAAAAGTTCTAGATTGATTGTTTTTTTTTTTTTGATAGAGGACAATTTTGTGACAGTGTGTTACCGAAAGCATAACTACTAAAATGTTCCACCACTTCTTGATGAACTTCTACGAGTCCACTATTATCACCTTTGTCTATTTTTGGAAAATTCTCTGATTTATTTGCCTTACCTGTACTTGCCCTAACCATACTTCAGATTGTTTTTAGTTTAATTGTCGTTTCCTTTATTTTATTTGCAATAAAAGCTTTTTTTGTATTTTTGACTAATTTAGAAAAATCTTTTTTTTTTTGTTGCTTATATTTTTCTAACATTCCTAGTTTGTTTTCTTTTCTTACACTATTATATAGACTTAACAGCCTTTTATCGTTTTGTATAATATTTTTGTTAACCCAGTTTTTCTTTTTATTTACACTTTTGCTTTTTTCTAAACAATTACAATTCATTACATACTGTAAATGCGAAACCAACTTAGTAAGTGCATCGCTCGGGTCTTCGCATTCATATACATCCATAAAGTTTATGTTTAAAAGTTGTTGCTTGACCATGTTAAGACTGTCGACAGAAAATTTCAAGAAATAACCCGGTTCTTCATTTTTTTTGCATTGTTGATCGGATCTAAACTTGGGTGTTAAATGGTCGCCCAAATGTGATTGCATTATAAAGCTATTAATTTTATTTTCATAGTTATTTGGTAAAATATAGTCTATTTTTGTTTTTACTAAATCTCCCTTATTGTTTTTACCTATCCTTGTTGGATCACTATTGCTGATCTCTAAGTCCCTTGGTTAAATAATAAAAAATAAACATCTTTTGTATAGAAATTTTGCATCCTTAATCTATCAGTCAATCTTCACACACATACACTAAACATTTTCATTTCATAATGCCTTTATTTTTTACAATTACAAATATTTGTTACAATAAGAATTATATCTACAAAAGGTGGCGGTATTCAACCGATGCTGCTCATACAACCACCTTGTTAAAAAATAGTAAACAATCCAATATTTTTTATTTAACCAAGGTTTCCAATAATTTTATTGAAAGAAAATGAACTAGATAATTACTAATTTAAAAAGAGCATAACCAAAGTACTTATTAAATGAATAGTTTTAGTTCATTTAAAAGCTAAATTTCACAATGCATATTTTTTATACTTCAAACATGAAGGCGAAGTATTAATTCGTCGTAATATTGAAGGTGTAGGACACACAGACATTACTTTTTGTCTAATTTCTTTTGTCTTTAAGATGCTTTTTTAGATTCTTAACAAAGGAAAGAAGGTTTTGGGACAGCTTAATATCTTGTGGAAGCCTGTTATAAATTTTGGTAGCTGTGTATGTAAAGGAGCTTTGAAAAGTTGCAGTACGATGCTTTGGTACCCTGAATAGACCACGATGACGTTTGGTCATGGTTCTAAAAATAGTTTTAGCTAGAGACAGCTCATATTTTTCTTTTAGGCTAAACCATCTCGATTGACTAAAGGCAGGAGTTGTATGATCAAACTTTCGTACACTGTAAGAAAATCTTAAAACAATAATTTTGAACATTCTGCAGGCTATATCTATCTTTCTGAGTTACGGCTGGCCAGAAAACTGTATTGCAGTAGTTAAGATAAGATAAAACAAGTGTCTCTGTGAGTCTTAGTTTAATCGGTGTGCTAAGTATTTATTTATGCATGTATAGAATTTTCAGTTTACAATAGGATTTCTTGACGATGGCTGAGACGTGGTTAGTGAATTTTAGGTCCGTATCGATGATTAAACCTAGATTTTTGGCGGAATCGCTCGGAGTGATTTCAGTGTTCCCTATTTTTACTTTTAGTTCAGCACGTTTTGCGCCAAAGAGCAACATTTTGGTTTTACCGTTATTACGGACAAGTTTGTGATCCTCTGAGATTTGGGTAATAGTTTTGAGGTCATCAATGATTTTTTTGTGCAGCTGCTATGGAGTCGGAGAACTTAAAAGAAATTTTAAGTTGCTGATCGTCAGCAAATTGGTGAGATGTGTGGTTCAAAAACTGAGAGAAGTCAAAGGTGTACAGTGAGTGAAACAGTAGTCCCAAAATGCTTCCATGAGCTACACCGCTCGTAACTGAAACTGGCCGAGCTTTTTCTCGGTTCACATAGACAGTTTGCTCCCTGTTAGAGAAAGAGCTTTGAACAAGTTGTATTGCACTTTCACGGAGGCCAATAAATTTTAGCTTAGTAAGTAAAATATTGTGATTAAGGGTATCAAAAGCCTTTGTGTAATCCAAGAGGATTAAACAAGAGTGCAACGAGGCATCCTGAGCTCGGAACAAGTCATCTGTGATTGTTAATTGGGCGGAAGTCGTACTGTAATTTGAGCTGAATCCAGATTGTGTAGCAGATAGTAACCGGTCTGTAATTATGTAACTTAGTTAGATCATCTTTCTTAAAGATTGGAACGATTTTTCCTCGTTTTAAAATTTGTGGAAATTTACCCTTTTCAAACGATAAATTAATAATATACGTAATGGGATCAACTAAATTATCTTTGGTTGCTTTTATTAATTTTATGTGAATTTTATCTGGTCCACTAGAATTTTTGTTTTTAAGATTACCTATCAAACTTAGAACTTCATTTCTATCTATTTTTCTTAGATAAAAGTTCTAGATTGATTGTTTTTTTTTTGATAGAGGACAATTTTGTGACAGTGTGTTACCGAAAGCATTTTGTAAAACATCATTAATCTTATTTTCAAAATAACTACTAAAATGTTCCACCACTTCTTGATAAACTTCTACGAGTCCACTATTATCACCTTTGTCTATTTTTGGAAAATTCTCTGATTTATTTACATTTTCTTTTCTTACACTATTATATAGACTTAACAGCCTTTTATCGTTTTGTATAATATTTTTGTTAACCCAGTTTTTCTTTTTATTTACACTTTTGCTTTTTTCTAAACAATTACAATTCATTACATACTGTAAATGCGAAACCAACTTAGTAAGTGCATCGCTCGGGTCTTCGCATTCATATACATCCATAAAGTTTATGTTTAAAAGTTGTTGCTTGACCATGTTAAGACTGTCGACAGAAAATTTCAAGAAATAACCCGGTTCTTCATTTTTTTGCATTATTGATCGGATCTAAACTTGTGTGTTAAATGGTCGCCCAAATGTGATTGCATTATAAAGCTATTAATTTTATTTTCATAGTTATTTGGTAAAATATAGTCTATTTTTGTTTTTACTAAATCTCCCTTATTGTTTTTACCTATCCTTGTTGGATCACTATTGCTGATCTCTAAGTCCCTTGGTTAAATAATAAAAAATAAACATCTTTTGTATAGAAATTTTGCATCCTTAATCTATCAGTCAATCTTCACACACATACACTAAACATTTTCATTTCATAATGCCTTTATTTTTTACAATTACAAATATTTGTTACAATAAGAATTATATCTACAAAAGGTGGCGGTATTCAACCGATGCTGCTCATACAACCACCTTGTTAAAAAATAATAAACAATCCAATATTTTTTATTTAACCAAGGTTTCCAATAATTTTATTGAAATTGAAATCATTTAAAAGCTAAATTTCACAATGCATATTTTTTATACTTCAAACATGAAGGCGAAGTATTAATTCGTCGTAATATTGAAGGTGTAGGACACACAGACATTACTTTTTGTCTAATTTCTTTTGTCTTTAAGAAGGACAGCTTAATATCTTGTGGAAGCCTGTTATAAATTTTGGTAGCTGTGTATGTAAAGGAGCTTTGAAAAGTTGCAGTACGATGCTTTGGTACCCTGAATAGACCACGATGACGTTTGGTCATGGTTCTAAAAATAGTTTTAGCTAGAGACAGCTCATATTTTTCTTTTAGGCTAAACCATCTCGATTGACTAAAGGCAGGAGTTGTATGATCAAACTTTCGTATATTGTAAGAAAATCTTAAAACAATAATTTTGAACATTCTGCAGGCTATATCTATCTTTCTGAGTTAAGGCTGGCCAGAAAACTGTATTGCAATAGTTAAGATAAGATAAAACAAGTGTCTCTGTGAGTCTTAGTTTAATTGGTGTGCTAAGTATTTATTTATGCATGTATAGAATTTTCAGTTTACAATAGGATTTCTTGACGATGGCTGAGACGTGGTTAGTGAATTTTAGGTCCGTATCGATGATTAAACCTAGATTTTTGGCGGAATCGCTTGGAGTGATTTCAGTGTTCCCTATTTTTACTTTTAGTTCAGCACGTTTTGCGCCAAAGAGCAACATTTTGGTTTTACCGTTATTACGGACAAGTTTGTGATCCTCTGAGATTTGGGTAATAGTTCTGAGGTCATCAGTGATTTTTTGTGCAGCTGCTATGGAGTCGGAGAACTTAAAAGAAATTTTAAGTTGCTGATTGTCAGCAAATTGGTGAGATGTGTGGTTCAAAAACTGAGAGAAGTCAAAGGTGTACAGTGAGTGAAACAGTAGTCCCAAAATGCTTCCATGAGCTACACCGCTCGTAACTGAAACTGACCAAGCTTTTTCTCGGTTCACATAGACAGTTTGCTCCCTGTTAGAGAAAGAGCTTTGAACAAGTTGTATTGCACTTTCACCGAGGCCAATAAATTTTAGCTTAGTAAGTAAAATATTGTGATTAAGGGTATCAAAAGCCTTTGTGTAATCCAAGAGGATTAAACAAGAGTGCAACGAGGCATCCTGAGCTCGGAACAAGTCATCTGTGATTGTTAATTGGGCGGAAGTCGTACTGTAATTTGAGCTGAATCCAGATTGTGTAGCAGATAGAATTTTAAAAAAAGAGAAGATCGAAAGATCTTGGGAGAAAAGAACGAAAAGTCAAAATTGGATGAGTGTCCCACGCAGTGTCCAATTTTGAATTTTCGTTCTTTCCTCCCAAGATCTTTTGATCTTCTCATTTTTAGATTATTTTCGGTTGATGTAACTGATTTTGAAGTTTTTAATTTCAGGTAGAATTTTGTTATCAGAGATAAATTTGTTCAACTATTTGTACATTTTTTTCCAGAATTTTAGACATTAACAGTAAAATGCTAACTGGCCGAAATTGAGCAATTTCTGTTGGATTGGCGATCTTAGGCACTGGGGCGACCCTAGCTTTCTGCCAAACAGTAGGGAAGTGGGATTGAGTGATACATTGATTAACAATAAAGGTTATGTGAGGAATTAAATGTGGCGTTAGATAGAGTAACATTTTAAGATTTATTCCATCCTCCCCAGTTGCGTGAGTTTTTATCTCTTTTATAATTTTTTCAACATCAAAATCTGCCACGGTTTTAAACTGAAAAGAAAACATTCCCTCATCTGGCCTTATCTGCGAGTTGTTAACGTAATGATTTTCAATAAATTGACCCCTGCTGTTTACGAACTGGGGCAAGCTGTTTACAAAATAATCACTAAAAGCTTGGGCTGAGCCTACTTTCTCCATAGTGTTGGTACTTTGAGTCTTTATTTCATTATTCGCATCAAAATCGACAATTTTAAATATTTTAATGTTTTCCAAAAATTTTTGGGGTCTGAACGAAAAGTAAAATCTAGAAATGCTCTATTTTCACTCTCTACCGCGATGTTGACCATATTCCTAAGTCTTTTATATTCTTCCCTAGAATTTTGTGTTTGAGCTTTTTTGTACTTAGAAAGAGCGTTATTTCTAAGCCTCATCATAAGTTTTAAGTTAGGGCTTATCCAGGGTGCTGGCATTTTAGTTAATTGGGCCATGGAAGTTGAAGAAATTAAGTATTTGATCATTTAAATATTTTATTATCAATTGTTTTATCAATTAATACTGTACAGATCAACTAGAAATAGGTCGCAGTTAAACTTGGAATAATCCCGATAGGTTTTAAAGAAAGGTTTGATTAGATGATCCACGTTAAGTTCACAGCAAACCATGTGGTCGTCTGATATAGAATGCATATCGATGACGCCAGAACCAGATACTATGTCACTTGAAGAAGTAATAATCAGGTCGATTAATGTTTGAGTCATATCAGTCACCCTAGTAGGTTTTTGAACGTGTGGGAAAAGATCATATCTATCCAGCAGTGATTGTAATAAACGAAACCCAGGTGTGGTTTCAATCAAGAAATTTACATTAAAATCCCCTCCAATAATAACATAATCAAATTCTGATAACAAGCCACTCAAACTGTTTTTAAAATGGTCCACAGAGATATTAAGATTTGCATTAGGTGATCTGTACAAGGAAAAAAAACATATTTTTTCCCGCTAATTTTTGTAGACAGCCAAACTTGCTCCAAATCAGAGTTTTGATCACCAATATCCAAGATTTTATAACTTATTCCTTCCTTTACATAAAACGCTACTCCTCCACCCTTGCCATGTCGATCTTTCCTTATAAAATTATATCCATTTATTTGTAGGCCGTGACTTAAAAACCCTGTTGGGAGCCACGTTTCCGAGAGTCCGACAATATCAAATTCCCCCTTAAAAATAACGTAATAAAATTTGTAAAATGCTGTAAAAATTGACCTCATATTAAAATATGTAAACGCCAGCTTTTTTGTTTTCATTATTTTGATTTAAATGCGTACTCCGGTCTAGTATAAACAAAATTAACTAAGTTTATAATTTTATATTTTAAAATATCAATACCAGCAAAAAAAATCAAATATAAAAAATTAGATAGCAAAAAGAAGTATATCTCAGATAAATTCTGTTGTGGTTCAACCGGGTCGATCAATGGCGTTCAGTTAGAAATATCATCTTCACATTCAATTAAAATTTTATTTTTTGAATTATTGCACCAGACAAATTTTTCCCCCTGCTGACCATGCCTTATTTTTTCCAAAATTCTTTTTCGCTTCCATTAATAAGTCAAATTTTTGTTTTGTTAAATACTCAAAAACTGAATAATTAGTATTTTTGAACAATTTTCTGTTCCCGTAGACTTGAATTTTGCAGAAATCGCATCAAAATCGTTCTAGTTTTCCTCACCATATACTCCAATTCTGTACGCAAAGTCAAAGTCGGCGGGAGTGCATCTTATATTTAACTTATCTGTAATCATTTGCGCTATAAGAATGCCAGTATTCTCGTCCTCCGCTTCTTCTACTCCATGAAAACGAAGAGTATTTTTCTTTATTGTTTGTTCTAAGATTTCGTTTTTTGATTATATTTTGTTAATGGAGTCACTATTTTCTTCTACATTTGTTTTTAATGATTTAATGGACTCAGAAATCCCTTCCAACTTTTCCTCCAGTTTTTGGTATTGCGAGTTCATTTTAACTTCAATTTTTTTTTTGCGAAGTTTTCGCAGACTTCGTTTATTAATTGTTCCATGTTTTGACTGCACTTCCGTGGTTTCTGTTTTGTTCCGGGTTGACATTCGCAATAATACATACATAACCAGTGTTTAAAGTTATAAACCGGAGCACATTTACACGTGCTTAGTGCCGCAGCATCATTTTACTCCATTACACTACCTAATCTTAAGCATAAACTCAATATTGTAAATAACTTGTCAAAAAATACGCTTATATTTCCGTCAGGTGACCTATACACACTTAGAATAATGTAACTTATCATAGGTGTGGTTAATTTCATGACACAACATTCAAAGTCTAATTCGTCGCAATATTCTTCTATGCTTATTAGCGACGTATTCGTGTTACATTGTGAGTAAATTAAACTACCTCCCCTCTCGCGATTTTTCGGTACTCTGTGATAATATGCTCCTAACTTAAATCCACGCAACTGCATCATATTAATGTTTATTTCTTTACACTAATGCTGTTCTATACAAATTATATTAAAATATTCTGCTTTTTCAAGAGGTTCAAGTCTGTCTAGCTTATTTCCTAAACTTTATACATTGACACTTAGCAGAGTAAGATTGTTTGTTTTAGTGCTTTCTCCTTCATAAATTGAAAAGAATTCGTTATTTATTCCAGCCATAAAAAAGAGGACCTGTTAGATTCTTCTGTTGTTTTTAAAGTCTTTGTATCTTCACTGTGATCAACGTTTACTATACTCTCCAGGTTTGTTGGTAATGATGTTTCCTCTATGCAAAAGGTATCGACAATGATTCTAAAATCTTGAACAATCCCTGCGGCCAACTTTAATCCAAGACTGCGAAAAAAGCAAGCATCCCACATAGATTTTCTTACAAACTACTATAAGGTAAACTAACATCTAACAAAAATCCAGCATCAACGGCCTTGGGCTACCATTTTTATTTGTCCTTTCAGTCTGTGTAAGGTAAGTAAATTAAGTTAAAAAGAATATTTATATAAAACTACGTTACTGATTACACTTATGATGATAAAATAGAGTCTACTGCTAAAATTAAAACAAAATAATGCTATATTCTGATGCCACTGGTACTGACAGTATTAATATCTTGTCAAAAATGTAAATCTGGTTTATACTTGTAGTTGTCACTGGTAGGTAAAAATCTTAAAACTTGGGTACCATCCGAATACAAAAATAATAATCGTGCAGACATCTGCCATAAATACGTCGATCAGGAGTAATTTTTAACAATAAAATTTAAAAAATGTACCTGTAAATATTTGCTTCTCCACCACTCCAACTTTTAAACGAATAAGTAATTTTAATAAAAAAATGTCACTTAGGATGACTTATGTCATAACCGCTGCCACTCCGGAATTTCTAAAATTAGAGAGCCTTAACAAATATTATATATCGATATCTACGCCTCTGGTACCAATGGTGACACGACCTTATCACTTCACCATATTTTTTTTTAAATTTAGGGGATACTCCGAAAATAACTCGATCAGGAATATTTTCTGTATAGGTGTTGTAATGAAAATTAAATAATATAACTGTAAATTCTTACGCCACTTGGCAATAATACTGTTAATGTATTGCCGCTTTACCATTTAGTACAGTAAAATTGTCATCTGAGGTCGAAAAAAATCCGGGAAGGCTGTGTTTTTCGTATGTTCTCTCGGGGAGTCTTAACCTCCCAAGTTTGTGTGTCCCCCACTCCTCGGGAACCATCCGCCATTTTGAAAAATCTTTGTAACCTACTTTTCTCCATTTCTATTGGTCGGAGGTGTAAGTCTGAGAACAAAAATATTCGGCATAAAATTTTCAACATTTTTGTCCAAGTTCTCACCTTTATGTAGTTAGTTTCCAAAAAGATAGAGGGCGCCAAAGTTTCAAAAAATCAATTTTAACCAACAAAGTGATTTAAAAAAAAACTCCTATAAAATATGTATATTATGTATAAATAATTAAACAGTCTCTGAGCTACAGCGAGTGAAAGACGGTAAAATTCTTTGAGAACCGCTTTCTGGGCATGCATGAAGTCGCGTGTTGTGGATTATATATATATAATTAAAGCTTGTGATGTACGCTAGACAAATGACCAAGTTTATCGGCATGGAAACTGCTGAAAGTATCTGACAGACTGACATTTAGTCGGACACCGATAGTCGAGTCCTTTTGGGTAACGGGTCATCCATCGCTTATATAAACGCGAAAAGAGAGGTTGGAGGTTAGGTAAAAGTATTATTAAGTGCCAAATGGGAGAGGGAAGAGGTTGCAAAAATGTTATAAAATGTGTTGCAGGAGGGAGGGATCAAAATTTGGAAAATGGTTTTACATAATTGATGGAAGTACAGTAAAATTGTCATTTGAAGTCGAAAAAAAAAAACCGAACAGGCTTTGTTTTTTGTATGTTCTTTAGGCGGTCTAAAAGTAAAATTTCCAAGTTTGTGTTTCCCCCCATTCCTGAGGAACTATCCGCCATTTTGAAAAAACTTTGGAACCGATTTTCTCCATTTCTGTTGGTCGGAAGCAAAAGTGTAGAAACAAAAATCTTCGATTTCGGCCGTTGAAGTTTCGAAAAATTAGTTTAACGACGAAATGTCAGTCATTTGTGCAGCGTACGTCACAAGCTTTAATTTGATACCTCATTTGTACTCCTCTTAATATGCATCATGCATGAAAGCGATTCTCAAAGAATTTTACCGACTTTCAGTCGCTGTAGCTCAAAGACTGTTTAATTAATTATAAACGGTATACATATTTTTACAGGATTTTTCCGAGATCCACAACTTTTTCATTTAAAGTTTTTTGGTTGGTCAAAATACGTTAAAACTGATTTTTTTGTAACTTGCGCCATCTAAGTTTATGAAAACTAACTACAAAAAGTTGAGCACTTGGACAAAAATGTTGAAAATTTTATGCCGAATATTTTTGTTCTCAGATTTTTTCGCCTCCGACCAATAGAAATGGAGAAAAGTAGGTTACAAAGATTTTTCAACATGGCGGATGATTCCCGAGGAGTGGGGGACACACAAACTTGGGAGGTTAAGACCCCCCCAGAGAACATACCAAAAACACAGCCAGTTTTTTTCAAAATGGCGGATGGTTCCCAAGGAGTGGGAGAAACACAAACTTGGGGATCTTACTTTGAGACCCCTCCCCAACATATATTTTTCGACACCTGTCGACCAATGTGTCAAAAATTTAAAAAAACTTATTTTTTTGTCAATTGTTTTAGCTTCAATATAAACTACATATTTCTCTATTTACTAAGCGGAATAAAGAAAATACCACACAAGGACATTATTGGCGGCCCATTTGGGGGCCCTCACTGAAGGCCCAGGGCCTACCAACATTTTTTTTCTTGAGGAGGCACCACTTGTGGCACCTTTTCAGAAAGACTGTCAAAAAGAAATGCGAATAAATACATTTTTTTGACATCTGTCAACCCATGTGTTAAAAATTTAAAAAAAAAACCTATTTTTTGTCAATTGTCTTAGCTTCAAAATAAACTACATATTTCTTTATTTACTAAGTGGAATAAAAAACCACCACACAAGGATATTTTTGGCATAAAATATCTATGGGTTGACAGATGTCAAAAAAATTTATTTATTCGAATTTCCCTTTTAACAAGCTTTCCAAAAAAGGTGGTAGGTACCTCCCCATGAAAAAAATATTGGTAGGCCCTGGGCCTTCAGTAAGCGCCTCCAAATGGACCGCCAATAATGGCCTTCTGTGGTATTTTCTTTATTTTGCTTAGTAAATAGAGAAATATGTACTTTATTTTGAAGCTAAAACAATTGTCAAAAAAAAAAAATAGGTTTCTTTAAATTTTTGACATTGTTGAGTTTCTATTTTAACAAGCTTTCCAAAAAGGTGCCACAAGTGGTATCTTCTCATTAAAAAAAATAGTTGGTAGGCCCTGGGCCTCCAGTTGGGAGCCCCAAAATTTCCTTTTTATCATGGGCGGAAAGTCCGTAAAAAATCATTAAAGATTCGCTATTAGCTTTTTTTAAAACCTCGTCCCTAAAGCCGCTAGAGGCACCGCGCCGTTCCATTTAAAAAATTGACCCTGTATACGCACCATTATGTAAAAGACATTTACTGTAATACGAAATGGAGTAAAGTAAAAAAAACCCATAGTAGTCGGGTCGTTTCTCGGAATATTCAATTTGTATTGCCGGTTTTTGGTGATTTTATTCCAACTTGGTACACACATAGACATGACCCCAAGAAACAATAAAAAAATATTTTTTTCTCTTACATCGGTTTTGGCTGGGCGTCGCGAGGCTTTGAATTTTGAATGTGACTCTTCGGTGCTTTGACAGTTTTATTTCTATCAATTAATGATAATTTTTAATTCTGATTGCACCACCTAAAAGGCCAATAAATAATTAAGTTCAAAAAATAAAATTAAAAAAAAAAAATAAAATACAAGCCATGTCTCGATTTTCTTGAAATTTTTACATTTTTTACATTCTCTGTTTTATTTAACCATTTCTAAGTAAATTTTGGCACTTAACAAGTACACTTTTAAATTAAGCGTTTAGAACAAACACGCCACATTTAAAAAAAAAATTATAAATTGTACTAGGGTTCCTACAATCTTAGAGAGAACTCAAAAAACTTAGTTTAAAACAATTGACAAAAATGCTATTATTCATGCACTTTATATTTTACTCTGTAGCTTAAATGTTTATTAGCTGATTCCTGATATAAAGATGTCATTTTTTAACTTAGGAATTCACCCTTTTAAAAATGTGCTACACATTTTATTACGTTTTCCAGAAAATAATTTTTTTCTTCTCATGCTTTTTTAACATTCGGCTGCTATAATCACTCCGTATGGCAAAACCTTGCAAGTCAGTTTTGGATCAAGTTTACTGGTCCGATCAACTTAAAATTTAGAATTTGCTGCAGTTCAAAACTCAAGATGGAGGATTCAAAATGGCAGATTTTTTAATGTATACGCCGATATATCTTTTTTAAGGATTTTGGAATTCTTGATAGCGTTGTTTTTAAATTTTCAGTCAAATTAAAAAAAAGATGGCGGAATTACTAAATAATTGTTTTTATTTTAAATATTTATTTTGCTTAGGTAGTTAGTTGCATTAATCCACTCAAACTATTAGAACCGAAAACAATTGAGTACACCTTACCTATTGCATGGCTATTTCAATTATATTAACAAAAAGGTTTTATATTTTTAAAATTAAAATTACATATTTCACAAAATATAATGTATAATATTTTAATACATTCTGTTTCAGTCCTATAATAATTATTTAGTATTTTACATTAATATATTTTATTTTACATAATTAAATGTACTAGTGGTTTTGATCAAAGTTAAAGTAAAACACATTTTTAAAAAGGTGAATTCCTAAGTTAAAAAATTACATCTTTATATCAGCAGTCAGCTAATAAACATTTAAGCTACATAGTAAAATGTAAAGATGTGTATAAATAATAGCATTTTTGTCAATTTTTTAAGCTAAGTTTTTTGAGTTCTCTAATATTGTATGAACTTGTACTAGAGTATTTTGTGTGTGCTTAGTTTTTCCTAAGTGCCAAAATTTACCTAGAAATGGTTAAGTAAAACAGATAACGTCAAAAATGTAAAAATTTTAAAAAAATCGAGATATGGCTCTCAATTAATTTTTTTTCTGGGTTTACTATTTGATTAATTCAAAAATTTTTACTCTTTAGAAAAAACTTAGATAACACTTAATTTATTTTTGTTATCGTATTGTTTATTTTGATAAAAATTAGTCAATAGGAATTCAACAACGCCGAAATTTTTTTTAATTTTTTTTTCAAATTTTATTTTTTGAACTTAATTTAAAGCAAGCAATTCATATCAACAAAAACTTTTAATAGTTTGTCATGAAGCCTATTTATTGCTCTTTTAGGTGGTGAAATCAGAATTTAAAATGCTTCCAAACATTTAAAACAATGTTTTTATGTCTAAGTTGTGTTTTTTTAAAACTCATAATACATCTTTGAAAAATATTTAATGCCTTTTTTTAGGTATATGTGTAGTATTTTTGCACTTTTGCAATAAAAATTTTATTAATACATTGTGTATCATTTTGATACACACGGGCTAAATTAGGCGGAATACATAAATTTCAACCTCAGTGGCCTGTGTGTATCACATATGAACACACCTCTAAAAACCATAAAAAAAGACCTAGCTAAGTCTACAAGTATCAAAAATGTTTTAATTGTGTTAATGGACTGCATTATAAATGACATTTTCTAACATAATCAAATTATCAAAAATATTCGATTTTTAAGTTTAAGAATCAAAACAATGAAAATGAGGCTCTTGCAAATTTTTTAAAAACAGCATGTTTAGAAACCACCTACTAAAAAAAATTGACTGGTTTTTTCTTTCCTCGCAAAAAGTAACAATTATTCAAGAAAATCGCATTTAAAGTTCACCAGGTTCCCAGAAATGTATGATGAATTTTTTAAAAATTAAGCAATGAAAAATAACTATTAAAGATACCTTCATACATCTTTAAATTTTAATGTTATTATTTTTTATGTTATAAAATATTAAAGACCATTGAATTTTTATTATAAGTTTTAAAAAAATTAAGAATTTTTATGTGTTTTAAAAAAATGTAGGCCATTAAAAATAACTATCAAAGATAACTTCATAGTTTAAAAATTAATTTGTCACTCCCTTTGTCATGACTCAAAAATTTTAATGTTTAAATTTAATTGATATTATTATTATTTTACGTTATGGGATATTAAAGGTCAAAATGAGACTTTTAGGTCTAATTTGTAGTGCAGTGGGCGGCGTATCTGCCTGCCGCACGGGAGGTCCCGGGTTCGAATCCCAGCTAGGTGCAAGGATATTTTGTCTTTGTCCCAAAAAACTTTACACTTGCCTCTCACTCTGGCAACACTGGACATTTGATCCTAGAATGGATAGAAAAAGTCCCAGTATAAAAAAGGCCTAACTTGTAGTAAAGAATAGAACTTTATTTGTGTATATGCCATTTCGCTGGAAAATAAGTCATTCCTTTCTAAAGATAAAGAGCTTCTTCGAATTGTACAGTTTAAAAAACTTCGAAAATGTTTAAATGAACTCCTTCCACTTGTGATATACCGTCAATCTTAAAATGCTTTAATGTCGTGGTATTTTATTTTGTTTCGAACAACCAGTTATTTCTAAAATAAATTTAAACAAAAACTAGTAATACAGGAAACAAAGATATTTATTTTAATTATGTCCAGAACACCTTCAATTTTGGAGGGAACACATCTTAAAAACTCAGCGAAACTTTTTCCACCTAGAGAGCCGTGTTTTATTCCGCGAATACCTTTTCAGAAACAAGCAAAAAAGGCGACAATGAGTTACCATAATAAAAGTGTTAGCTCAATCAATGAGGGACGCAGTAATTCGCCCTATTTCTCAAGCGCCACCCCCCCTTCCTTCCCCACCTTCTTAACTCTGTTGGAGCTGGGAAAAAAGTTTTAAACACAGGAGTTGCATATTTTTTTATAATTTCCAAATAACGAACCTCAAAAGTGTCATTGACAATATAAAATTTACAATTACTTTTCTTTTATTTTAAATAGAAACGTTCTCAAGTCAAATGAAAAATACCTTGTCAAATACAATTTGTTAGGCTAGTAAAAATAGTTTAAATGTGTTCGTTGTTATTATGAAAACGTTTTGTCAATTCCTTTAATGGAAGTCAAAGCCAAAGGTAACATATTAGGTATTTTGGAATCACATAGAAAAGATCCATCACAAAAATAATATATAGAAGATTCAATATAAAATGGGAAACAAGGTTTATTAAAATCTACGCAACTTGTGCATTAAAAACACATTTCTATTTCCAATAATAAGAAGGTTAGGGGAAGTGGAAAATATGGTGAATCAGCCTTTATCGAAACTCAAAATTTGAAACGTAAGAATTATCATAAAATTTGTTTAAAAAATTTTTATTTTTCTGTAAAAAATAACATCAATCATAAAAACATTGTCCGAATGTCCCAAGAACGTACCTTTTCATAACTTTTTTACTCTTTGCCGTAGAGATAAAACAAAAACAGAATTAATTGTTAGATCATTGCGTATCTTTTCTAATTGGCAATTTTTTGACAGCTGTCGCTGGGTATGACGTAGACCAACATAATAAATTTTTTTAGAGTTCTGCAAATAAACTGAGACTTAGATTCGCCTCTCTACAACAAGCAGTAAAAAAAGTTATTTATTTTTATTTATAAAAAAATCTTCCTGTACAATTTTAAATTGTTACAGATTTTTCACAACAAAAAAAAATGTTATCTACCATTATTAAGTCTTATTTTGTTTAAAAACAGCAGACATCAATTTTATAGGTCCGATAAGCAATAGGAATACCATACTTTATTAGATTTGTAACAAGCCATTAAGCATAACATTCGCAGTATTAATAAAAAAATTATTGGGACCTATAAATACGTATTTGTGTCCAGCTGGGTAGATAAAAAAATACCACCAGGCAGATAATATAATCAGTGGCGTACCTAGAAATTGTTGCTAAGGGGCTTAAGTAACAGAGCATAGTCTCAGATAACCATTTTATTCTTTATTTTTGGGGAAAATTGTTTACAAGAACAACTCATGGACCTTTCTCCACTTGGTATTATAACTTAAGGAAGTGCATTGGGGTTAGAAAACTCCATCAACATACCGGGCTTCTCAGATGTACTTGAAATCATACCCTAAAACTTAGAAAACCTTGGGCACACGCGTTTCGAACTAATTTTGATCTTATCACTGTGGCACAAGTCAGGCCCATGGGTTTTTCTTGTAAATTTGACGAGCTCCATTGGACTTTAGCTTTGTTATTTGAGCAACTTGATTTTTATTTTTTGAAAATTTAAATTTTTAGATATCAATGGATTTGGGTGGGGGAGGGGTTGAGCTCCCAAACCCTCCTTCCTCTGCGTACGGCACTGAGATAATTTTTTTCGGGTTCTCAGGGCTCCTAACAATAATAGATTATAAAATGTAAAAATGCGGACTAATTATGGAGCTCTCCATCAAAAAAGCGGACCAAATACGGACCAATTTAATGTGCGTTTATTATTCTCAATTTATTTTATTTTTTTTTTCTTGAGATACTTTGACAGCGTCCATACTCAGTTTGATCATTTTTATTAGGTAAAAGATATTCGAATGGAAAAAAATGGGTCCCTAAAAGGCGGAGGAGACAATTTTTTTTATTTTTTATTGGGAAATCTAGTGTAATGTTTTAACCGGAAAAAATCCGGCCAAAACTTAAAAAATAATAAATTTTTTTTTTGGGATGTGGAAAAGTCAAGCAAATTGGGGAGTGATCGCCTCTTCCTCTATATCCAGGCCTGCTTTTAAGAAGTTTAAAAAAAACATAAGGGTCATTTTTCAGGAAGTGTTTAAAATTTGGGTTTCGGTTCATTCACTACGTAAATGTTAAATATTAGGTATTTAACATTTACTTAGTGAAAATTGTAACTTGATATTCTATAACGATGTTTTTACTATTTTTGAAAAATGGGAAATTATACTCTTTTAGTAGCAGTGTGTGCCTGGCAAATATCAAGTGGTTGAAAAAAAAAGCACACTTTTTTTTATCTGCAGTTTTTTTAAAACTTGTCCTATTTTTCTGGTTGACAGCTTTTTAACCCCCCCCCCCCAGAAAAAAGTTGCGTGCGCCAATGCGCCTAATTAAAACACTTCGTTACAAAGTCACATCCTTTCGATTTACACCGAGGTCTCATTCATTAAAATCGAACAAGAACTGTAAAAGATATAGTCGCAATAAAAATTTATTCGAAATACCATGCATTTTTTAACGATAAACATATTGAGTAAAGGTTTAAAAACTCCCTCGCTCAAGAACATATATAAAATACTACTACTCATATACACATGGATTAGATTGGGTCGTTCAGACTTTTCCAGGGTATATCCAGACTTTTCTTTGGTGTATCCACACTGTTCAGGGGGCAGACTTTTCCATGGTGTACTCGGACATTTTCAGAGTGTATCCAGATTTTTCCAGAGTATAGCCAGACTTTTCCAGGTTCTTTCCAGACTTTTCCAGAGTATATACAGACTAATCCATGGTATTTCCAGACTTTTCCAGAGTGTATCCACACTGTTCAGGGGGCAGACTTTTCCATGGTGTACTCGGACATTTTCAGAGTGTATCCAGATTTTTCCAGAGTATAGCCAGACTTTTCCAGGTTCTTTCCAGACTTTTCCAGAGTATATCCAGACTAATCCATGGTATTTCCAGACTTTTCCAGAGTGTATCCAGACTTTTCCAGGGTCTTTTCAGACTTTCCCAGAGTGTATCCAGACTTTTTCAGAGTGTATTCAGACTTTTCCAGGGTCTTCTTAGAGTTTTCCAGAGTGTTTCCAGACTTTTCCAGGGTCTTTCCAGACTTTTCCAGAGTGTATCCAGACTTTTCCAGGGTCTTTTCACACTTTTTCAGAGTGTATCCAGACTTTTATAGGGTGTATCCATACTTTTCCTGGATTTATCCATACTTTTCTTGGATTTATCCATACCTTTCCTGGATGTATCCAGACTTTCCAGGGTGTATCCAGACTTTTCCAAGGTCTTTCCAGACTTTTCCAAAGTGTATCCTGACTTTTCCTGGGTGTTTCCAGACTTTTCCAGGGCGTATCCGGACTTTTCCTGGGTGTATCCAGACATTCCAGGATGTATCCAGACTTTTACGGGGTTTATCCAGACTTTTCCAGAGTGTAATCAGCATTTCTTTCAAGAAGATGGACTTTTCCAATACATTTTATATGTGCTATATACATATATATATAGATTCAGACTTTATTGTGCCTAAAAACATTCCTTTTTATATGTGCTATAAACACATATATTAGATAAATATATATATATATATATATACCAACCTTGGTTTTTTATATATATAAAAATTTTAGTGCCGACAAACTAAGATTTTTGTCCATTGAGCTGAAGGCACAATTGAAAATACAAGCGACTAAATACAAATTACAGTGATTTCTAACCTCACTTTTTTTGCACCATTTTCGTTTATGAGATACAAATTACAAGATACCAAAACTTTGGTATTTTGTATCTGTCTCTAGTGGCCTGTATTTAGTATTTTTATTTTAACTTGCAGCATTGATTTAACGGCTTTGAAAGTCTGTCAATAGTATCTAGTAGCTTGTATTTTTAATAGTGTCTTCAGCCTTAATCACGCTAAAACGGCTAAACCGATTTGTATGAAATTTGGTAAAACAATAGGGTGTGACTTGGATCTTAACTTAAGCTACTTTACATTTCGTTCCATAACTCCAGATATATGGCTCAGAAAATTGAATTTTTAAAAGTTTTTTGCATTTTTTATGTGATTATATATATATGAAGTAAAAAATGTTGACCATTCAACTACCATTTTTATAAGCTTTCCAAAGAGGTATAACACGGTGAGAAAAAAAAAATTTTTTTTAGAGATGAAGTTTTTTGGTGGTAGCTCCGAAGGGTGTAATAGGGGAATGTTCAAAAACAATAGTCTGCACGTCAACACAAGTAATCGCTATGTAAAATTTTGTTTTGATTGGTGCAGGGGTTTTTGAGTTAGAGTGGCTACAAAGTAGGGGACAGACAGAGCGACGGCGTCTGGATTGGTGCTTATTACTATTCGGAAAGTCAAAATTCGTGGAGGATCATGAAAATCTCGAAGTGCGATTTTTAGATTATTAAATTACTTCCCTTAGCGAGGGAAGTCAAAATTGATGAAATCTGATCCTAAGTGTTCATAGTCCCCAAAAGATCCCATGAAGGACTTCCCGAAAACGCAAATAAATTGATTTTTTTAAAGGGTCAAACCATATCAAATCAACCAAAAAAAGGCACTTTTCGTTTTGACCATCTCCGATTTTGATGATTTTTGGTACACTTATTCTTCTGATCCAAAAACTTAAAAATCCAAAATTAAATTTTTTGGATAAGCGGTTCTTGTTTTATTGATTTTTGAAAATAAAGAAATTGACCAATATGCCCTTGACAGGCACTTACAAAAATAGCAATATCTCAAATACTATTGGTCCTATAGAAGCGAGTTATAGCTTATTTTGAAGGTTTTTTAAAGACATTTTTAACGATGTGTATCGCCATGTAATTTTTTGTTTTTATTTTTTTTTAAAATTTTTTAATATTTTTTGTTTGAAAAATCTTGAAAACACCATTTTGAATTTTTTTCAAAAAAATACTATTTTTTTCAGTATTTTTTTAATATTTTTGGAAAATTTCAGGATGGAGAAGTTATTGGTTCTATTTTTTTTTTAAATAATATAAAAAACCTTGCAGGAAAAAACCATACATTTTTTGATAAATACCTATATATTTACTCTTTATATCTAAAAACTTGTCAATTGCTCCCAGTCTTGTAAATAAGATACATAAAAGGTTTTTCCAAACTTGTTTATTCCTGCAAAAATTTTGAGTATTTCTTCAATTGTCCTCCCCTCCACCTAAGATCTTTTCACCCACCTATTATACATTTAAACATGTTAATTCCTGCAAAATTTTTAGCTCCTCCCATTACTTTTTATTGGCCCTTACCCCTATTTGTATCATTTCTGGTTCAGACAGAAAAAGTTTTGACAATAATTAATTGCAAACCTGCGGTTTATGTGATAAATTGCTATTTTTTAATTTAAAACATTTATCGGAGTTGTGTGTTGTAAAATGGCACAAAATAAGCCAAAACAATGGACAAAATTTTTTGTGAGGTGTTGTGATCCATTAAGTCAGGAGAAACATTCCGGAAACTTACGGAATGTCACAAATTGGATGACTTCCTTTAAAGGGGTGGAGACTGGCATGACAATTTGTGACAATTGTCGAATGAAACTTTCCAAAGAACACAAGGAACAGGATGAACAACCATCTCCTGTAGCAGGGTAAGTAATAGTTACGAATACCTACCTACATTTTCACTTGTTTTTTTTTGTGTGTTGTGGCTCTGCTAATAATTTTAGGGTAATTATTTAGTATCCGGTTTTCTGCCATTTTTGGTTTTAAGTGAAAAATTCTTTATGGGGGCACCTACAGGCCTATAAGTCTGATTTCATCCTTTGCAAAAATTTATGAGTTATTAATACATAAGAGGCTGTTAGATTTTTTTCTGACAAATTCACTTTCAAACGATTTTCAACATGGCTTTCTCCCGAAAAGGTCTACAGAATCGGCTCTTTTAGAGTTGAACAAGTCAATAATTTCGACTCTTGAATCTAGGGGAGCGGCCTGTGGACTTTTTTTGGATTTATCAAAAGCATTTGATACAATAAATCATGAAATTCTTTTGGAAAAATTAGAAGCGTACGGGGTTAGAGGAAGTGCTTTGGATTTATTTTGCTCGTATCTGACTGAAAGACCACAAAAAGTTACAATAAATTTGAACAACAATAAAATAACGTCAGAATCAAACGTCATAATGACAGGAATTCCGCAGGGAAGTATTCTTGGTCCTCTGCTCTTTGTTATTTATCTTAATGATCTAAACCATGTCATCAAAAATCAAAACCTTCTGTCCAATTACGCAGATGATGCCAACGTAGTGATGCCGGTTTATCGGGAGGGGAACATCCATGAGGAATATTTTGACGTACTAGGTAAAGTGTCTGAATACTGTGTTAACAACCAACTCATTATGAACACAGAAAAAACAAAGCAGACAAAAGCTGATATATTGGTCATAGATCAAAATTCTCTTTTAAGACGGGTCAACCCAAATACTGCCACTGGTAGAACATATACGCTAACTGCAGAAGAAATGACAGATTCCTCAAATATTTTACAAAAAAAATTAGCAACCTAAATATTTTTTATTGTAAATTTTCTATTATTCTTACTTTTCATTTTTTTGTTATACCCATATTAGGTAAATTAGCCCTGTATTAAATATCTTATTATTATTGAAAAAAAAAATATTTTTTTTAAAAAAATTAAAAAATGTGTTTTTGAGATTTTTTTAATTAAGAAAAAAAAAATAAACAAACTATATTGTGTCACACATCTTTAAAAAGGTCTTTAAAAACCCTTCAAAATGAGCTATCACTCGCTTCTATAGGATCAATAGTTTTTGAGATATTACTATTTTTGTAAGTGTGTGTCAAGGACATATTGGTCAATTTCTTGATTTTCAAAAATCAATAAAACAAAAACCGCTTATCCAAAAAATTAGATTTTTTGGATTTTTGATAAGTGTACCAAAAATCATCAAAATCAGAGATGGTCAAAACTATTGCCTGGTTGACTTTATATGGTTTGACCCTTAAATAAAAATTTAACTTTAATACAAAAGAGTGATAAAAATAACTCCTATCATGGATGGCCATGTTAGATGTCACGTGACAACTTTTATGTACAGGGGATACTCCAAAAATATAATATTTCTATTTAAAGGCCTATTTAGTCAACTTTAAATGCTTAATGCCTAATTGATAAATGTAATGAATACTGTTTAATGCGTAAATGAATACTGTTTAATGCGTAAACTGTAATGCTTAGTAAATGGGGGGGGGTTTACTCAAGTTTTTATGCACAATAGTTAAAAACAGTTTTATACAAGGAATAATGTTTTGGTAGGTTCGAGGGTCGGTTGGGTTATATCTGCTTTTTTTTAATAAATGAAAAATAAATAAATTCTTTGAAATGGTTTTGCTTTTTTATACAATGTTTACCACTGTAGTGCTCAAAAAACGGTCGCAAAAGTGACGGATCGCGCACGCGCATTTTATTATTTTGATTAAGCTTAATTCACAAAGTTATAAGTTGACCAACTTTATCAATTACCCATTAGGCACTAAAAGTTGAGTAAACAGGCCTTAATTCATACTTTTATACAAAAAACGGACGTTAAAGTTTAATGAAAATGAAACAATAGAAAGTAAGTCAATCAACACAACATCCACTGAAGGCCGATCAACCTCTATCAATTTAGGATATATCATCGATATACCAACCTTAGATAGGGAACGTCCAAAATACGTTGACGCCAACACAAACAAAGCTATCTCACAAAAAATCCGTCCTTGTCAAGCAGTGGACTTGGTCTAATTTAAAATTATAAAGGAGCGTTTGTCACGTTTTGCAAAAAATATTTTTTATACTTTAATATATTTCTTTTATTTCAATATTATCCCTCAATTACAATATTTCTAAAAAATATATCTCATTTTGAAATTCATAGGGAACAGATAGGTTAATTTATTTTAAAAAAAAACTCTTACTACTTATATGTATTTAATCTATAGAAAATATATAAAAGGTATATATAGTATTTTAATTTTCATGGTTATAAAGGGTAGGCCAAAAAATCTTGCACACTTTTGAATTTGCTAAAACTTTTGATCGAATCGGTCGATTTTAAAATGTTTTGACTTTTTGGCAAGACAAGACATGAGACTTTTCCGATCCGGTCCAAAATTTGACATTTCCTAAAAATCCAAGATGGCGGACCGTTTCAAATAACGGGAAATTTGCACCATCCCCCTGCAAAAAAAATATGTACCGCACTAGAGAAAATCATTGTGACAAAAGCCTTATGTATTCTCTCTATACCAAGGCATTACTTAATTAAATCGGTTAAGAAATAAAAAAATACGGGCTTTTATACTGAGTGGGGTTGTTTGCTGTTACTTTAGATAGAAGTACAAGACTTAAGACTTTTATGTTGTGGTTCAAAATTTAATAATTCTCAACTATGTTGGGAATTTGGAACCTTTGGTTGCACTAAAACAAAATGATGATTGTTTTCCACAAACCAAAACTACACTTTTTTGCACTCGACGCGCGTTTCGCTAACAACGTTAGTATCATCAGGAGACGATAAACAATGAACTAAATTAATCTACGCTCTATCTTATATACAATCCTTTAGTGGGCGGAGATAAGACTAATAATTTGTGATTGATCACGATTTTTAATCCTATCTCCCTTCAACCAAAGAATAAAGTGTACTAAACGGGATGGGTCCTCTATCTTTATTTAAACTATTTCTGGATTTAATGATTTCCATACTTTCATATGCATTCAAGTCTTTTGTTTGGTACGCTTTTTAGAAGTTTTAGGTTATCTAATGTGAATCTATGATTGTTTTCAAAAGCATGCTCGGCCACACTTGACTTTTCTGTTCTTCCATATTTTAAGTGTGCTAAGTGTTCTTTAAAACGTGTTTGAATAGAGCGTCTCGTTTGGCCAACATATTTTTTGACACAATCCATGCAACTAATTTCGTAAATTCCACTTTTTTCTAGAACTGTAGTTTTATCCTTGGGATTTCCTAGTAAGCTTCTTATTGTGTTACCGGATTGATATACTAATTTAAGACCGGTGTTATTAAATACTTTTTGTAATCCTTTCGTATAATTAGGATTATAAGGAATTGATACAAATTTTGATTCGCAGGTATCTTTTTGTCTGAAAAAAGTAGAATTCCGAAAGGTCTTTTGAAAAGAATGTCTATTTATCAGCTTATTTATTAAGCCTTCGTCGTAACCGTTTTCGCCAGCTATATTCCTAATCCTATTCTTTTCTGCTTCAAATCTTTCTTTGTTTAAGGGGAAATTTACTAATATATATGTTAAAAAGTGCAAACTTGCAAGCTTATGTTGTAAGCAATGGAAAGAGTCATTTGGAATATACCTGTTGGTGGCCGTTCCCTTTCTGTATAGGTCAAAGTCCAATTTATTTTTATTTCTTATAACTAAAGTGTCTAGAAATGGCAGTGTACCATTGTTCTCTGTTTCGAAAGGGTAGATAACCTAATAAAAAATGGACCCTACAAACAAGTCCCAAAGAACCCCTTACCAAAAATGATTAACGAAGTAAAAAACACAATTAAAAAATGTAACAATATTATTACTGACAATATTAAATATAAACTACAAGTAAGCAATCCCACTATGCCGAAACTGTATTGTCTTCCGAAAATCCACAAGCCTGGAAAATCGGTTAGACCTATAGTTTCTGCTGTAGGATCACCTACTTACAAAATTTCGAAATGGCTAGCAAACGAGTTTGAAAATTTACCAATAAAGGAAAAAGGTTTTTCTGTTCAAAATTCCCTTGAATTTATCAACAAACAACAACAAACAATAAAACAGTTAAAGATATTTCACTCCAAGAAGGTGAAATTTTAATCTCGTTTGATTTAGATCGTTGTTCCCTAGTGTGCCGATCCCCAATACCTTACAATACCGGGAGGAACTACTAAGAAAAAACAATCTAGAAGACAAACAGACTTTAGAATACCTATCTTTAACAAAACTCTGCATGAATCAAAATTACTTTCAATATAAAAATAACTACTACCAGCAATTAGAAGGAACCACAATGGGTAATAGTTTATCACCTTTTATCGCAAACCTATTTATGAGCAAATTTGAATCAGATATAAGTAAAGAATTTGAGTATTTCCCCAGAGTATGGTTCAGGTATGTAGACGATGTGTTTGCAGTATTCAACACTAAAGTAACTAGTGTTGAAAATTTTATGGAAAAAATAAATAACAAATTTCCCACTATTAAATTTACTTATGAAACAGAGAACAACGGTACACTGCCATTTCTAGACACTTTAGTTATAAGAAATAAAAATAAATTGGACTTTGACCTATACAGAAAGGGAACGGCCACCAACAGGTATATTCCAAATGATTCTTTTCATTGCTTACAACATAAGCTTGCAAGTTTGCACTTTTTAACATATAGATTAGTAAATTTCCCCTTAAACAAAGAAAGATTTGAAGCAGAAAAGAATAGGATTAGGAATATAGCTGGCGAAAACGGTTACGACGAAGGCTTAATAAATAAGCTGATAAATAGACATTCTTTTCAAAAGACCTTTCGGAATTCTACTTTTTTCAGACAAAAAGATACCTGCGACTCAAAATTTGTATCAATTCCTTATAATCCTAATTATACGAAAGGATTACACAAAGTATTTAATAACACCGGTCTTAAATTAGTATATCAATCCGGTAACACAATAAGAAGCTTACTAGGAAATCCCAAAGATAAAACTACAGTTCTAGAAAAAAGTGGAATTTACGAAATTAGTTGTATGGGTTGTGACAAAAAATATGTTGGCCAAACGAGACGCTCTATTCAAACACGTTTTAAAGAACACTTAGCACACTTAAAATACGGAAGAACAGAAAAGTCAAGTGTGGCCGAGCATGCTTTTGAAAACAATCATAGATTCACATTAGATAACCTAAAACTTCTAAAAAGTGTACCAAACAAAAGACTTTTGAATGCATATGAAAGTATGGAAATCATTAAATCCAGAAATAGTTTAAATAAAGATAGAGGACCCATCCCGTTTAGTACACTTTATTCTTTGGTTGAGGAGAGATAGGATTAAAAATCGTGATCAATCACAAATTATTAGTCTTATCTCCGCCCACTAAAGGATTGTATATAAGATAGAGCGTAGATTAATTTAGTTCATTGTTTATCGTCTCGAGTGCAAAAAAGTGTAGTTTTGGTTTGTGCAAAACAATCATAATTTTGTTTTAATAATTCTCAAAAATCAATGATGGCGGAAAAAAAAAATTATGTTTGTTACCTATACTGAACAAAATTTAAATTAATGCGACAAAAGTTCACTATATCACTAAATTAAATCTGTTAAGAAATTAAAAATTGATCATCAAGTACGGTGACATAAACTAAATGCGTTGAAGCCTTTGCTTAAAATTTGCCTGTTTCTGCATGTAGGAAAATGTCGCAGATTTTATTAGGCCCATTGAGTGGCCTGCTGACAGCCCCGATTTGAATCTGGTAGACAGCCATTATTAGGGAGATTTAGAAAAAGAAGTGTACAGAAATGGTCATAGCTACGGCGACATTAACGAACCGTTTGTTTGAAAGTTTGAGACAATGATGTATTTAAAATTAACTCTGTGTTTCGGACTTCCATTGTCTATATTTTTTATTTATACACGACGGTGCAAACTACTACTACTAGTAGTTTGCACCTGAAAACGATCAGAGATTGTACTGATGGAGACGTCGTGTATAAATAAAAAAATACAGACAACGGAAGTCCGAAACACAGAGTTAAATTCATTAACGAACCGTGTCAAGGCATCACAGATAGTGCATGGGCTACGTGGGAAAAAGCGGCGTTTTGTGATAAAAGCAACAAACTTTGCACAGTTGTTCCTTAGACCAGAACACTCATTTGACCCGAAGCTCTTCTCCCAAAACTTGTGCAGGCGCGGTGGGAAGGAGGGGTAAAAACTGGAGGGGTTTATATTTTCTTAAATTTTAATTTGTTTTAAAAAAATAATATTAAAGGTCCTATTTGGGCATTTTAATAATAAAAGTGTACCATCCAAAAAAAAATTATAAAAACTTGCGTAGAATTGTTAATAATTTGAATATTTTAATTTATATCACATTTTTGATCAAAAATCTTCATCCTGTTGGGTAGGTGGAAAGAGAGGTTGTAAAAATATATTTAAAAAAAATAGTTTGGTGGATATTATTGACATGGGTATTGACTTAAAGTTTTTCGAGGATGACCAAATCGAAAATAACCACCTTCAATCATTTTAAGGTCTCCTTAAGTGATGGTGAGAAAAATTTGATTAGTATTGTTAATAATTTTAATATTTTAACTTATATCACTCAATTTTTTCACCAAAGATTTCCATGTTGGCCAGATGGAAAGGGAGGGGCATAAAAATTAAAGAGGCATTTATTTAAAAAAAAATATTTTGCAGGATATTATTGACATGGGTATTGATTTACAGCAAATTTTAAAAAGTTAAGAGACTACTTTAATAGTCAATTAAAGCCTTATTCTTAAACTTAGCTCAAGTCTACAAGTGAAAAGAGTCGATTTTGCTTGGGACCTTTACGACCCCAATAGCCTAAAGGAGGCAACAAGAGACAGCAGGGGATCCGAAATCCGACGTCAGAATTTGCCGACTAAAGGTAAATATTTTTTTCTGGTATGTCCATTATTTTTACTATAACTCTTACTTATTTAGAAACTTTTCTTACAGATATGCTACCTAGCGATTGGGCAGATTATCTCCGAAACACAGAAAACTAAAAATATATATTTCATTATTTGGGGACGACTTTTTGTTATGTCTCAAAGCAAGCCGTTGAATTTATTGCCATCAGCTGAAGCTGCCATCCAACATCATGCATTAAGGGCAGTATGTCAGGCAGGACAGGTTTGGGGTAGATTAGCTGATAAGTTTGAAACTGTCGAATTAACCTCACCTCGCCTTGGAGGTGGTATAAAGAAAAGTGGAAACCGGTCTGCTCAACCAAATATATGGAAGACTTGTCGGGCATTGGATAGATGAGGGTGCACTACACAATGCGACGCTCTAAGATGTATTTGCAAAAAGAACAAACTACCTTGCACGCCTGCATGCAAAAAATGTAAAGGGGCTTGTAGCAACATAAGATAATTAACTATTTGAATATAAATGAAATAAAACTGATATAAAATAAAGTAAATTTTCTTAGCTTCGTAGCAATCCAGCAACCTATAATTTCTTTTTTAGCCTATATTAACAGGAACCACATTTTTGAAATGACTGTGACGACGATAGTAAAATAGACAATTTGGACAAATAAACTAGATATCTACTTATGTATATAGATATTCTGTAAGCATTTTTATAATTTTTTTTTGTTGTAAAAATAGCAATTTTACTTATAACAGGATGAAACATATCCTAAAATTTGAATAATGCATTATTTAAATATCTCCTTTTCTCCTATCACTATTAACCAAAATAAGGATTTTACGTAAAACACTGAGGGGATATGAGTTAAAACGTTAAAATTATAAACAATCCTATGCCAATTTTTGCTATTTTAATAAAATCTTACCCTTTGATTATTACAAAGCCCAAATTGCAGCTTTTAACCCCTCCCATAACTCCTTAGGGATACCTTAAAATGAATGAAGGTTGTTATTTTCGGTTTGGTCATCCTCGAAAACCTGTAAATCAATACCCATGTCGATAATATTCAGCAAAATATATTTTTTGAAATAAATCCTTCTTTAGTTTGACGCCCCTCCCTTTCCACCTGCCCAACAGGATGGAAATCTTTGGTAAAAAATTGAGTGATATAAGTTAACATATTAAAATTATTAACAATACTATGCATATTTTTATTAAAATCTTACACTTTTTTTATTAAAATGCCCAAATTGGAGCTTTTACCTCCTCACCATCCCTTAAGGAAACCTTAAAATGAATGAAGGTGGTTATTTTCGGTTTGGGCATCCTCGAAAACCTGTAAATCAATACCCATGTCGATAATATCCAGCAAACTATTTTTTTTAAATATGCGCTCCTTTAATTTTTACCCCCTCCCTTCCCACCTACCCAACAGGATAAAGATTTTTGATAAAAAATTAAGTGATATAAGTTAAAATATTAAAATTATTAACAATTCTACGCAAGTTTACATTTTTTTTAAATCCTACACTTTTATTATTAAAATGCCTAAATAGGAGCTTAAACACCCCCTTAACCCCTTAAACGCACCTTAAAATGAATGGAGGTGGTAATTTTCGGTTTGGCCATCATCGAAAACTTATAAATTGATATCAATGATGATTATATACAACAAACTAAAATTTAAGAAACTATAAACCCCTCCAGTTTTTACCCCTCCTCCCCGCTGCGCCAGCATAGGTTTTGGGAGAAGAGCTTCGGGTCAAATCGATTGTTTTGGTCCAAAGAACAACTGTGCAAAGTTTGTTGCTTTTATCACAAAACGCCGCTTTTTCCCTTTTTACTCATCGTAGCCCATGCACTAAGAGGCCCATCAAAGTTTGCCACAAAGAAAAATTACCAATGCCTTTAATAAATGGCGTAACGATTTGCGTACTGTCTTAAGAACACGTGGGGATCAGCTTAGAAAATCTGAGTAGCCCGATCTAGATTATTATACTTTTTACTACGCAAGTTTACATTTTTTTTTAAATCCTACACTTTTATTATTAAAATGCCTAAATAGGAGCTTAAACACCCCCTTAACCCCTTAAACGCACCTTAAAATGAATGGAGGTGGTAATTTTCGGTTTGGCCATCATCGAAAACTTATAAATTGATATCAATGATGATTATATACAACTAAAATTTAAGAAACTATAAACCCCTCCAGTTTTTACCCCTCCTCCCCACTGCGCCAGCATAGGTTTTGGGAGAAGAGCTTCGGGTCAAATCGATTGTTTTGGTCCAAAGAACAACTGTGCAAAGTTTGTTGCTTTTATCACAAAACGCCGCTTTTTCCCTTTTTACTCATCGTAGCCCATGCACTAAGAGGCCCATCAAAGTTTGCCACAAAGAAAAATTACCAATGCCTTTAATAAATGGCGTAACGATTTGCGTACTGTCTTAAGAATACGTGGGGATCAGCTTAGAAAATCTGAGTAGCCCGATCTAGATTATTATACGTTAACTAATGGTTATTTTTATTTAAATGTATAAGTGTACAAAAAAAAATATTAAAAATATAAGATGAAGGGAAAATTTCGTGCCCTAATAAATTTACAGAAAAAATTTGTGGCGTAGAGGGCAAAGGGTAAGGGAATAAATCGGAAAAAAGTTTCTCCTCGACCAGGATTTGAACCCGGGACCTCTAGAATACCAGTCTAATGCTCTACCAACTGAGCTACCGAGGAACTGGGATTTTAAATGGCTATTCGGAAATCCTTTCGTCCGATTCATTTGTTAGTAGTGGGGAGATCTTTGAAGCCTACTGCGGTTTTAAAAACTTAGACATGTTATAAAGACAAGGAGGTACACATTCACGATTATTAGTTGTACGCCACAAATCTTTTCTGTAAAAATATAAGTGTTTGATGATTAATAACAAAGTAAACTCAGCTTAAGCTCGACCAAATAACCAATACATGACACTCTAGCTAAAAAAATCAGTAGTTTAAAACCACAGCAATTTTTTTAATTTTATTACAAGTCACAATTTTTATTGAAAACGCTGGAAATGATGACGCTAACTTGTTTACTTCTTAACTGATTTAAGCAAGTGATACCTCCATATACCTAGCAGAGATGGGAGGTAGAAGGGTCTTGATTTTGTTTTGTTACTTTTTTAGGGTAGTGAAATTACCCAATGGTTAAAGCGTGTTAAAGCTGTCCGCCATCTTGGATGTTCGAAAAATGTAAAAATGTTTAAAATCAAGTAATCGGATCAAAAGCTAAAGCAAATGCAAAAAGTGCGACTTTTTTTGCAAATGACAATGTGGAAACAAAAACCACTTATTTCAGAGGTTTATAGTTTTCTTATCTCTTAATCTATTTAATTAAGTAATGCCTTGGTATAGAAAGCATACATAAGGCTTTTGTAATGACTTAGATTTTCTCCAGTGCCGCACGTATTTTTTTTGCAGGGAGGGTAAAAATTACCCGATATTCAAAACGGTCCGCCATCTTGGATTTTTTCGAAATGTCAAATTTTGAACCGGATCGAAAAAGACTCGTGTCGAAATTATAGATTAGCTCTAGTTTTGGAGATAAGGTGATATTTTACATTTTATATCTTCTAAAAGCATCGAAAGAGAAAACAATAGAAAGGGCAGAGAACTGGATATGGTGGGGAGTTAGAAATAGTGGTACGCCACCATCGAAATTGACTATCGATAATATCGATAGCGATAAAACTACAGAACTATCGATAGTTTTAATTTAGCTATCGATATTTGCAATACAGCCCTACTATTCTCGATATATATAAGCGGGGACTCCCTCCTTTCCGAAATAATTGCGTATTTGCGCGTCTTTTTATTCAGGGCGACCGATACCTTACAGTTCAGTTTCATATTTCTAATCGAGCGCACAGTTAATGTATTGTTATAAAACTAGATACACGGAGACACAATATATCATGGCAAACTGACTATAGTGTTTATGCTGTAAATCTAAGGTTTACATTTTACATACAATATTTCTGTTTTGTTTAGTGCAAAATTTGTTGTTTTGGAGTATTTTTAAAGTAAAACTTATTGCATTAACATGCCTCGTACAGGAAGGTAGGAGACCAGGATAAGTCATGGGCTCCACATATATGTTGCAACTCGTGTTCAGTTCTATTACGAGAATGGCTTAAAAATAAAAAACGATCGATGGCTTTTGGGGTGCCCATGGTTTGGCGGGAGCCTACACATAGATGACTGCTATTTTTGCTTGACTCCGCCTATCAATGCAGGATTGTCAACGAAAAAAAGAGGAACAGTTCAATATCCGAATCTCCCATCTGCTATTCGACCTATACCACATTCAGTTTACCAATTCCTACTCCACCTCAAAACTATGAATTGGAAGTAGAGAGTGAAGACAATGTGGAAGATGAGGAATTAAACATGCCTTCAATATCACACGACCCTGATTTTGAAGAAAAAGATGATCAGCCAGACAGACTGAGCCAGTCTGAGTTAAATGATCTCATTCGAGATCTTGACTTGTCACAGGAGAAGTCAGAACTTCTAGGATCAAAGTTACAGCAATGGAATCTTCTTCAACCAGATGTCAGGGTCTCTAAGTACAAACAGCGTCAGCGGAATCTGTTACCTTTTTTTAAGAAGGAGAATAATCTTGTTTTTGAATCTTGAATTTTGAATCTGAATGGAGGCTATTCATATACTCTTCCAAGCTTAGTTTAAAAGCTGTATTGCTTCATAATGGCAATCGTCTTCCTTCTGTTCCTGTTGGTCACGCAGTTCATATGAAGGAGACTTATGCAAATATGGCAACCCTCCTCAACTCAATCAAATATGCTGAACATAAGTGGAAAATCTGTGGCGACCTAAAAGTCATTGCTATACTATTAGCTAAATACTGATGCTTTTTTTTATGTGGGATAGTAGAGATAGGAAATCACACTATATCCAAGTAGATTGGCCTGCAAGGAATCTTAAACCTAGTGAGAAAAATGTCGTTGCCGAGCCTCTCGTGAATCCAAAAGATGTTCTTCTTCCACCCCTACATATCAAGCTCGGTTTAATGAAGAATTTTGTCAAAGGCTTAAACCAAGATGGTCAGGCTTTTAAATATTTGAGAGAAAAATTTCCCAAACTAAGTGATGCAAAGGTCAAGGAAGGCATCTTCGTTGGGCCACAAATACGTGAACTCGTAAAGGATCCTGCTTTCGACCTAGTTCTGAAAGGAAAAGAAAAGGAAGCTTGGGAAGCCCTTAAGGGAGTTATACATGGATTTTTAGGGAAAAGAAGGGAGGAAAATTACACTCAATTGGTAAAAGTACTTCTAGAAAAGTACCATCAACTCGGATGTAATATGTCACTAAAAATACATTTTCTTCACTCCCATCTTGATTTTTTGCCTCCCAGTTGTGGAGCTGTCAGTGACGAGCATGGGGAAAGATTCCACCAGGATATTTCTCTCATGGAACGGAGATATCAGCGCCGCTGGAATGAAGCAATGCTCGCGGATTACTGCTGGTTTATGTATAGGGATGCTCCAGAAATTACTTACAAGAGGAAAGCCAAAAGACAGCGATCTCATGAAGCCCCCAATTAATTCTTCATATATTCAACCACCGGTGAGTGTTCTTTTGTCATTTACAGTGTGTAACTGTAATTAAAAATACACCTTTTAATATTGTTAGCATACATAATTAATATTTTTCGTTACCTCACAATCCTTATTAAATGAAAAACTCATTATTTTTTATCACAGAAACTAGAGCTAATAAAAAATTTTCTTTGTCATATTCAACAAAAAAAAAAATTTTTGTTGGACAGTGTTATTAGGTATTATAGTTTACTACTATTGGTATGGTTCTTGTTTAATAAATTATTCTTACTGATTTTTCTTTAGTTAACATCGGCAACGCGGCTCATTTGGCAACGCCCCTCAACGAATCGGTTTCCCGCACGTCCATTCGTGTATTTGCTCTCGTAGTAGTGTGTTATTTTTATCTACACTGTTGCTGACAATTAAAATGAATATTTTAAAGCGTTTTTGTGAGTTTTGATAAACAGTGCAGTAGATTGATATAATTTAATTGTAACTGTTGTGTGAAGTGGTTTTTAAGCATTAAGCAATAAAGATTAATTAATACTTTTGCCGTTACCTTCTAATTTCGTCATTTGAGTTGATTTTTTATATTTTTTGTCCACATAAATAAACCATTTACTTACATCTAAAATAGGTATTTCGCGCTAATGGCGAATTGAAGATAAAAATATTCGGACCTTTTTAGTTTCATTGCGGGATATTTTAGGAGCGAGAGTTAAATTAATTTAAAAAAATAAAAGAAAAGTAGTTATATTTTTCTTTTTTTTTACTTAATAGTTATTGCAATTTTGTAGGAAAAAGAAATTATACGAAAAATAATAGGGACATATTGGAGATTTTTTACAGCCGGGCAGTATTATAGCCGGGCACTATTTTGACACTGTTGGCATATACGCGTGCGCATAAATAATCAAATTTACGTCGGTCGCAATAGTGTTACATACCCGCCTTTATTTAAAATCGGATAAAGCCCATCCTTATTTTTAAATTTAGAAAAATGTAACCTAAAAATCCAACAGTAATCAGGGCTAAATTAATTTATACTCAATAAAGTCAAAAAACTCAAGTGATTACCAAAATATTTCAAGAATAAAAATTTTTTGTTAATTTTTTTTTAGATGAAATTTTGTTTGACAATAAATAAGTAAAATTTAATCAAAAACTAAATAAAAGGCAAAGCTATATAAGTTTTAAAAAAAGTTAGAAATAATGCCGCCAGTCGCAGATTCGCTATTCCTATAACTGTCATGTTGCAAATAACTAATTTCAGTCCGAAAATAGTGCTGCGGGCAAAATTTAAAAGTCTATACATTTATTAAATCTCTTGTTGGGCTGTTTGTTTTAGCATCGAGCAAAAACTAAAATGAACTAATTTTGATGCGGTATTCACTGCTGGATTCATTGATTTCTGGGCAGAACATAGGCTTTATTTTATTAAAATTGATTTACGGGAACTAAAGTTATAACCATTTAAAAAACGGGGAAAAAACGGTAAAACCGCAGGCAAAGATAATATATAAATAGGTATGTAAAATTACACAAGAAATAATATGCGTAACGTTGTGATCAAAATTTTAGAAATATAAGAGGAAGCGAGAGACTTGAAAAATTTGTCGTGAGACTAAAACCTTCAAACGTAATGTGAAACAAAAAAAAATACTGCTTTTTACCAAGTGCTATACTAAAATACTGTTTTTTAAAAGGGCGACATTCTTAACTATGTTATATATTAAATCCATATAATATCCTATCCGCCGTCACTGCTTTGCGGTATTGCCACAGATACCCTAAAACTCGCTCTTTCTTTTTTTGGCTATGTGGGAGTTGTTGGGGTCAAAATAAATAGTGATTTATGAATGGACTGCCGGGTCTATAGTTAGTAAATTAACAGATAGAAAATGGACTTTCTGTTAAATATAGCCGCCTAAATAGATTAAAGCGTACTAAGACCATATATAGGAGTTGACACGCTTTTGACCCAGTTTTTTAATACTTTCCGTATATTTACTGCTATACATAACCTACTTTTTTAAATGAAACTAAACATGTACCTACTGGTTTTAATTTTTTACTTTTTATCTTTGCAGGCCTTCATTTTTTCCTTTGCTTTAAAATTTGGAATGGATATGGTCAATTTTTGTGTAAAAACGATCTGTATAAATAAATAGTTCAATTTTTGCTTTTAACTTACCCAAGATATTTTGAAAAACTTGGTTGCAGTTCCTTTTTTCACACTTTAAAAATGAGAGTTCTTTTTTTTTAACATATGTATTTACTTGTTTTTAATTCTAAAATCCTTGTTTATAAATACTACTCACTCACATAATTATAAGACAGTTAAAATCTAAAAATGTTGTTTAAATTATTAAAATTTTAATAAGATAAGTTATAAAATTTAAGAATTAAAAACAAAGAAAAAACTTATTTTCAAAATATTAAGCAGAATTATTTTGTTGTCTAGTACCTTCCTTAATTAACTTTAAAAAAATTTCAATTACTTGCAGTAACTACCAATTTTGTGGCAGATTCTACAAAAACCCAGAATTCTATCATGAATTTACCATGGCCCGCATTTTCTTGAAAGCTTTAAGGTCAAAATCGCAGTTTGTTTTAGCTGCGTCTTCGAGCTTCGAAAAGTTTTAAAAAACGCTCGAGGGCTATTAGATTTTTTTTCGATTTTCCTAATTTTAAAATCGCTGTATAAGGAAACTACTGGAGTGATTAAAATTTTGTTTCCATTTGTATATACTTTTTCTTAATAATTAAGTATTTAAGTAGTTTAAAATTATTAAGGTTTTTCTGTGAAAATTTGAGCCTTTTTCACATAATTACGGACAAATTAATTCATCAAAAATTAACGGAGAGTGCTACAAGTTTGAAATTTTGTACAGAAGTTGCCATGAACATTATCTGTCGTAGTACCGTAGCATAGCTATTCAGGGGCCTTCCTCAAACCCGTGCTGTTTTCTTTTTGTCGCGGTTACGGTTAACCTTATTCCTAAAATTTCCCAGAAGTATAAACAAAAGATGGAGACCTCGTTTATGTAATATCTTCAAATATTGTTTAAATTTACAGATAATTGTTTATTCTTACATGTGTATGTAATCAAAAGTTTTTAATTTTTATGAATTTCCGGATTATACTTAAATTTTCACATCAAAAATGCTATGACGTCATCTATTAGCTGACATGAACAGAACAAATGGACGTAGATAACACATCCTGTGAAGATCCATACCTTGAGAACCGCAACTATTCTGAACCGGCAAAATAGGCTGGTTCTGATTCTCAAGGCATCGAACATGACAGGATATGCTGTCTACATCGATTTTTTCTGTTCATGTCAGCTAATACATGACGTCATAGCATTTTTGATATGAAAATTTAAGTATAATCCGGAAATTCATAAAAATTAAAAACTTTTGATTATATACACAAGTAAACATAAACAATTATCTGTAAATTTCTCAATCTTTTGCTTATACTTCTGGGAAATTTCAGGACCAAGGTTAACCGTAACCGCGACAAAAAGAAAACGGCACCGGCGAAAATCGTTCCGCTTGAGTGCATAATCCAAGGTGATAAAAAGCAATATTCAAGAAGGGGAGCGCATTATGTGGAAAATGTTTGAATCTTAAAATTTTTAATCTGCGTTAAGGTCTTGGTTAATTTTGGGTTTAGTTTTTTGTCTTTATAAAACAGTTCCATTTTTCTAAGTGTTGGAGTGTTTCAACTTAGAACAAACTTTCTTCAAAATAAAGCTTTGGAAATTTTTGCACTTAGTAAAATTTTTATCCCAAAAATTGCTAAAAACAGTGAATAGTGCGCACTAACTGAAAAACAATGAACTTCCCCTTCTTGAATATTGCTTTTTATCACCTTGGATTATGCACTCAAGCGGAACGATTTTCGCCGGTGCCGTTTTCTTTTTGTCGCGGTTACGGTTAACCTTGGTCCTGAAATTTCCCAGAAGTATAAGCAAAAGATTGAGAAATTTACAGATAATTGTTTATGTTTACTTGGGTAATAAATAGAGACACTGTTAAGTTCTGGACAAAAAACTGTAAGTACGGTAAAAATCCAAATGTTGGAATGTAATATATTTTTGTAAATAGAATTCTAGTTAGGTAGTCAGGGTTCCCACCAAAGTCTGATTTCCAAATTCCCTGACTTTTCCAGGTTTTCCATGACCATTTTTTAAAATATTCCAGGTATTTTTTGGAAATAAATTGCTTGTCTACGTGGATACCAAGTAAATGTAGACTTTTACCATCTCTTAAATTTAGCAGGTATTTATAATATCTAGATAAGGTAAAAAGCAGATAAATAAAACGAGAAACTTTGTTCGAAACTTTATTTGAAGACAAAAATCACAGGAACTGAATTTGTTAAATCCTGAAAACAAATCAGGTACTTAACAGCATTAGAAATAAAAGACTAATTTGCATAGTGGTACACTGCCAAAAAACCGCGTCAAATCTCTTGGAAAAGTTTGACGAGATTTTGGAATGTTTTATCAGGTTTTATATGTTTTCTATGCGGTATGTGTAACAAACTTGTAAAAATCAAGACAAATTCATCAGATTATGTTTATCAGTTTTTACGAGCACTGACTCGTAGAATCTTATAAACCCCTATGAAAAGTCACCAACTTTCATGAGATTCTATGCGGTTTTTTTTTACTAGGATACCTACGTTTTTTTGGTTCATCTAGCAGTTATAAAACTAAATTACGGAAAAATTCAAGACAGAACAAACACAGGATATATACCAGAAATCAATTACTGAAGAAATAAAAGAACCGCAATGGGGTTACAATGTAAACAAGCACTTGATTAGTCAGCCTAGTTACTGTTTCTTGGATGTTCTTCCAACAAAAAGAGAAATCAAAGACGGAAACACGAAATATGACCAGGAAAAAAAAGCACCTAATATAGAAGAGTATAAACAACAAAGATTTGAAGCACGCAGAATGATATAAAGAAAAAAGAGAGACCATTAACCAACAGAATAAAAGAATACTAACATAACAAAGCACAAAACAGGATACCAACCCAGAACCGAAAACTTCCTCTCACCTCTCAAAAAACAACGGACAACTGATAACCAACAAAAGAGAGATCCTAACCACATGGTAGAACTACTTTTGCGAACTATTCAACGAAGAGGTAAATACCGATTCTACACCCATAAGCATATTGACAGCTGAAATACAGTTAAAGTCATAAAAAAGCTAAAAAACAACAAAGATGCTGGTAGTGACGGTATACCTGCCGAATGTATAAAGTATGGTGGAGAAACACTGCATAGGCCATAACTAAGCTCATCCAAAACATTTGGAACACCGAAATGTTACCGGATCCATGGAAGGAAGGCGTGATAGTCCCCATCCATAAAAAGGAGATAAAAAGCAATGCTCAAATTATCGTGAATATGTGCTATAAGGTCCTTTCCAGTATCCTGCGAGAGAGAATTGAACCATATAAGGAGGACAATACTAGTGCAGGTTTAGACCTAAAAGGTCCACTATAGACCAGATTTTCACCGTTAGACAAATAATGGGAAAATGCTGAGAATTTGACAGATTATGAAGAGCAAAGTTGTGGGAAGCAATGCAGGAACTAGATTTTCCAAAAAAGCTGATATCCCTGGTAAAAATGTGTACGGAGGATATAAGGTGCAAGATAAGGGTGGGACAGAGCTACTCTGATTTCTTTGGTATCAACAATGGGCTTAAGCAGGGTGACTCTCTTTCACCCCCAACTCTTCAACTACTATATGCCTTCGCAGATAATGATTAAAATAACATAACTGGCAACAGCAGGATTAATCTTGCGCCACAATATTTCTGCATCCATAACTGATTGCTTAATAAGAAAAGATTACAAAAAAGGAGTAGAATCCTTTTAAGCAGTGGAAGCAGTTGCTGTGGAGGTTCCTTCACTTCCAGTAGTTGGTGTAGTGGGCAAGACTGATCAGTTTTCTTGATTAACAAAGGCAATTTCCTTGAATTTTTTTCAGACTCCACTTTGTTTACATTACCACTGCTCTTTAAATGGCTCAAGATGGCCTGACTCCCGATATTACCCAATTCAATATTTTCTTAAACAAAGCTTACAATATGCTTGATATTTATTGGTTTTTACAGCCTGTTGACACTGCCACTCTGGTGGACTTATGGAAGGACTTATCCAGTCTAAATTAAAAACTGCTTTTTTCGACATTTTGGATTTTCTGTTCTTAAAAAAATTGAAAATTCACGTAATCTCGCATTGCTGTTGCACCCCACATAATTTTAAGGTTAGGAATAAATACATTACATAATAAATATTGTCGGATTAGAAAAAACGTGCTCGACTACACTTGAAAGTTGTAACAGAAGAAAGGGCGATGTGTGCTTAGAACAAGGAGAAATAATACCAGGTGATGTTTATTATTTCGAAACGTTCGAAAGTTCTTGTCCGCCTACACGTTTTAAAAAGGATTCCTCTCTCTTTTATCTTGCTATTGGATTTTAGGTGGACTGGAACTGATTGAGCGCGAAACAGATGTTGAGCTTATATACGAGGTGAGCACTCACATAATATTTTTTACAAAGTTGATTTAAAAAATAGGTTAAGAAAGAGAAATTCCAGGTTTTGTGTGCCAACTCCTTTTTCACTTTTCCAGGTAGCTCTCAAAATTCCCTGACTTTTCCAGATTTTCCAGGTCAGTGGGAACTCTGGTAGTGCATGAAAGTTGGTAAAAATAGTATTAAACAATTACCAATATTTTATCAGGTACATTTTTTTCCTGCTTTGCGAAAAAACCGTACCCTACGATTATTCAAACTAAAATAAACTAGCAGGTGTTATAAATATGTTTTTGAAGGTTTGAAAATTTTATAATCAATAATAATGTTTATAAAGTTATTTGCTATTTTTTGTTACAAGGTATCATAAAGGCCGAAATTTTTATTTTTTAGTTGCTCAGAGGACTTTCCTGAATAGGAAATTTTTGGGCCTCTACGTTCCTTAGGGAACGGTTGTGGATAAACATAATCACTTAATAGTAGGAACAATATGTACGTAATTAAAAAAAAATAGGTAATTATTAACAATGTCAGAAACGACTAGTACAGAAAATAATTATCATCTCCTTAATTCAGACATAATAAGTGGAACTTCAACCGTATATAAAAACCCTCCTAGTTTTACTAACCCTGTTGGTAGTTCCACAAGAATGGGCGAAAGTAGAGGAAGCCCGAATTTTAATACAATTTTTAAGGATGCGACCAATGAGGGTAAATAATAATTATAATGACTTGATTTTTTCGAACAGTGCATCTGAGGCGAGACGATATGGTGCCCAAACGCATGAGGCTTGTGATAGGCAACAAATTGTTAATAATAATAGAGATAATTATTTTCCAGTTGTACTTCCCAGGTCTATTCAGAACACGAACACAGTTCAGGGACAATCTGTAAGTAGCAATTCATTTTTAGATAATGTTGATACTTGTTTATTTATAAATAATAGAGAGGCACCGCAGCAGAGTGAATTAAACATTATTAGGGAGATACCTCGTAACGTTGCAGGATTGCTAGAGAGGGATAAGAAAAACATTCCCTGATTTTTCCTGGTTTTCCAGGTAATTTTTGAAAAAATTACAGGTTCCATTAACATTTTTTTTTTTGCAGATTTACGTTTTAAGTGTAAATAAGTAAGTGTGTAACTAGAATATTTTTTTCAAATTTTATTTATTTAGAAACAAACACAAAAAATTCAAATGTAACAAATAACGTTATAAAACAAAACACTTTTATTACAAACTAGAATTTCACTAGAGAGTTCAACCTATTTTATCCGTCAAGCTTATTTTTAGGTACTGGCTTATTTTAGGTACATATATTTGTACCTATTTGCTACGAACAAAGTTTAATTTTATCACATTGAGTTTACTAAGTATTAAGTTCCGAAACGCGCCTATCTGTTTTCTTTTTCATATTTAAGAGAATTTTCAATATTTGCTTCTTCTTCTCCAAATGCTGTTTTCTGCCGGAGCTTTTCTTTTTTCACAAATAGCTCTTTTCCAAAACAGTTTCTTTTTTTTGACCAATTTAAATTAAATTAAATTTTCTTTTTCTAGGTTTGCAAAAAAAATCCAGGTTTTTACAAAAAAAATTAAAATTCCCTGATAATTCCAGATACTTTTGAGGTAAAAAAAATCCCTGATAATTCCAGGTTTTCCAGTGAACTAGCAAAGCTGCGTTGACGTTAACGTTAACGCTATAGATAATTATTTTGAATACGTTAAAAATAAAAAAAAATAAAAATACACATAGGTAGGTAATACTAAATTGCGGTTATGACGTGCCCATTTTACAAAATAAACCACCCAAAATCCGCATCATGTAATCGTTTCCCTGAAAAAATAAGGATAAGATAAGGCAATAAGATCCTCGAGTCAAGAATTTCCTGTATCTAGTTATGTTCATTAATAGTATGACTTTCAACCCTTCGTGCTATAGAGTTTTTTTCTTATATGCCAAACAATAATATTTGTACAGTTAATGCTTGTGTGAATACTGCAGCCGCAGCTTTTTTTCGCTTTCCAAAGGACATCAACAAGTAATTTCCCACTAAATTAATTAATACTAGTAGGCGTTAAAAAGATGAACTAAGATAATTCAGAACTTATGCGCAAAGTAATACCTAGCTCTCCTTCAGACATGAATAGTGTTTATTGTGTTCGTTACACTGTAAAGTGCAGTGGCGGTGCCAGGGGGGGGGCGGAGAAGGGGGCATCACCCCCCCTTGCTCCAGAAAAAAGTAGACAACAAAGATGCTGGTTGTGACCCTGAAGTCTTTGGAGAAAAAATTATAAATTGCAGAACGTTCTTTTAAAGACATTCTAGAATCCCTCCACAGTATTTTGGGACAGTTTGACCTTCAATTCGTCACACCAAGAATAAACAACCGCATGACGTACTTACCGCGAAAATACAGAACAGTATTATAAAGTCTCCATTTATAAACAAGTTTTAGACAAAATCATTTCCGACATAAAATCAAGGTTCAATAACGAGACTCACGTATTTTTGACCTGAACATATTCATACAAAGTTTTATACAACGGGGATAATTAGTGTTTTTAAGTATCAGTTTAATTAGTTTAGTTGTGTGTATGCAAACATTGGGAATAAAAGAATTGCGTGAATGCGAAACAACCGTACCCTAAGATTAAATTTAATGAGCGGGTGTCATAAATATGTTTTTAAGGTTTGAAAATTTTATATAAAGTTATTTGCTATTTTTTTGTTACAGAGGACTTTCCTAAATAGGAAAGATTTGGTTTGAAAATTTTGGGGCCTCTACGTTCCTTAGGGAACGGTTGTGGATAAAAATAATTAATTAATAGTAGGTACAATATGTACGTAATTAAAAAAAATTAGGTAGTTATTAACAATGTCAGAAACGACTACTTCAGAAAATAATTATCATTCCCTTGATTCAGACTTAATTAGTGAAACTTCAACCGCATATAAAAAGCCTTCTAATTTTACTAACCCTGTTGCTAGTTGCACAAGAATGGGCGAAAGTAAAGGAAGCCCGAATTTTAATACAATTTTTAACGATTCAGGAATCAGCCGGCCTCCGTAGTGCGGTGGAGAGCGTATCTGCCTACTGCACGAAAGGCCTCGGATTCGAATCGCGGCTAGGTGCATAAATATTTTGTGTTTGTCTTTAACTTTGCATAAACTTGGCTAACACTGGGCATTGATCCTATAATGGATGGAAAGCCCAGTATAAAAAAAGATTCAGAAATCACGATGCGACCAATCAGGGTAAATAATAATCTAATATAGGTAATAGTAATTATAATGACTTGATCTTTTTCAACAGTGCATCTGAGGCGAGACGATATTGTTCAAACAAAACGTCAAAGAAACTGTAGTTTTTAAATGTCAAAATTGAATTTGGACTGATGATGGTCAATTAACACAAAACGTCAGGTGACTTGTCAAAATAAGGTTGCAAAATATTATCTACCAACCTTCATGAACCAAACGGCGGGAGAAAAAAGCACGTGTACAGTGTGTCCAAAATTTGATGGTTTTGGGTGGTTTCGGGTACTTCTAGAGGAGATAAGAGAAAATTCGACCCCCTTTTGCGAGCCTCAAATTTTAGGACAATATTTTTGGTAAAAACCGCATTTCAATATGTCACCCCTCCTTTGAGCTACGGGGGCTTTCTGAAAAGTCTGCATTTTGGGATGGGCCCTATAACTTTTTTTTATGAAAATATCTTCATAGTGTTGTGTTCATGTTTCAATTTAATTACCAAATCAGATTTCATGAGTCACTTTTAGATTTTGAGATATAGCGCAGAGTTGGTATTTCTCTTATGGAACGCCCCAATTTTGTTTTGTTTTAAATGCTTGTTTAATTTTCTTCAAAACGATGTGCCTCTTACAAAAATCGTATAAATAGTTCGAGTTATTAAATATTTTTCATAAATCATATAGTAGGATGTGATAGAGGCATTATTAAAAAAAAAACTAGAGTGCCTTGGCTGACAATCTGAGAATAAAATATAGGTATAATGATTTATTATTGATATAATAGTACGCGTTGAATTTAGTTAAGAAGCACAATAGTTTTTTATTTCTTCGTAACAAATTATTTTTATTATCTCAGATTGACAACCATGGTACTCTAAATTTTTTTAATAATGTGGCGTGCCGCTTTTATCACAGCCTACCATATGATTTATGGAAAATATTTAATAACTCGACAACTATTTACCCGATTTTCGTAAGGAGCACATCGTTTTGAAGGAAATTAAAAAATCATTCAAAATATTTTTTTTAAATGGGCTGTTCCATAAGAAAAATATCAACTTTGTGTTATATCTCAAAAACTAAAAGTGACTCATGAAATCTGAATTAGTAATTAAATTTTAGTTTAAAAACTCTACAAAAATGCAAGTAACACCACAAAGATATTTTCGTAAATAAAAAAGTTATAGGGCTTATCCCAAAATGCAGACTTTTTAAAAAGCCCCCTTAGCTCGAAGTTTTTACCAAAAATCTTGTCTTGAAATGTGAGCCTCGCAAAGGGTCGAATTTTCTCTATCTCTTCTAGAAGTACCCGAAACCCCCCCCCCCAACCATTGAATTTTGGACACCCTGTACATAACAAAAAATTAATTTGACAGTGCTCCTACCACACTGAAATGTCAAATGTCAAAAACTGACCTGTCATTAGATAGATCTTAAAAAAGTACATGTAGAAAGTTTTAAGCGTGTGTGAAAATTTCGTTTTTTCGCGGAACTACTCAGATTTTGTAAACTTTTGTTTAGTTTTGAGCAAAGCATCAAATTGCTCAACTTTACCCTAATTTAAACCTTTTCGTATCTCCTACAGTTTAGGAGATCCCCATGGTGAGCATCGAATTTGGAACACCGTATATACATATACAGATACAAGATTATATGACTTATGGGGCAAGACTCAACAGATTTTCGTCTAAATGACTTTAAAGTTGATAAATTTAGGTGCCTATAATTACTAGAATTTTAGAAATATTTATGTCTAAATTTAACCATTTTACAAATAAATAAAAATAAATATTTCCTCAAAATCCTCTAAATTAAAAAAAAAGAATAAAAAAATATTTCCTTTGAGTTAAAGATTTAAAAAACACTTGGCAACAACGCAATTCGCTGCATACATGGGTCTCTGACCTCCGACCCTCTCTCCTCTCTACAGCACAGTGCATAGTGCATCTTCGGCTGTTCGTTGTAAAGGTTGTCAGTCGCGCGAGTCTGCCTGACGCCATTATTTTCGCGAGTCTTTGTGCAGTTTGGTGTGAAATTAGACTGAATTAAAAATGTTCTCCAATCAGGAATACGCTGACATACTATTAGTATACGTTGAAGCTCGCAGAAACTCAAATCTTGCAGCTCAAATGTATCGTGACAGATTTCCCCAGTAGCTTAAAAAAAGTGTTTGTTTGGTCCGTTTTTTGAGTGTTTTTCAAAAGTTTTTACAGATTAAAAACTGTGTGACAGGTGTTTTTAATTTAAAAAAAAGTAGTGTGCCCTACAAGTGTATAAAAAAATGCTTGAAAAAAGTGTTTTTTTTTAAATGTTTGCCAAAAAAATAATTAATAAAAAAGAGTTTTTACAAATTAAAAAGAGCTTTGAAAATTGTGTGACAGGTGTCGTAGGCGCACTTTTTTTATAATAAAAGAGGACCAAGGAAAACTTTATATCGATACCGAAAAGGACTTTTAAATAAGCTTTTACCACCAGACGAGGCGCCAAAACCCATTTTTGGTAAGTACATATTTATTGTTTTGCTTTTTACTATTAAAAAAAACACATCTTAAAGGTGATATACTCTTTGTTGATATTTACGTTGCAGTCCGCCACGCCACGCCACCCCATCATGAGATCTCCATTAATTTTCTCGCACCTAAAAGCATATTGTTGCCAAACTGTGTTTAACTTAAAAGTCGTATATCTCCGAAACCACTAAGTTTTGACGCCCATGTTATGAACTTTTCTGCTTGTTTTGGCCCTCCCTTTCACCCATTTAAATCATATCGTTTACACTCTGTATAATGTAATAAAATAGTCGACTATTCTAGTTTCTGTTATCAAATAGAGGGGAAAGGGCAATGGTGGAGGAGTTTTAAATCATTTAGTTTTTAATTGACACAAAACTTTAATCTAAAACAGGTAAATTTTTTGCAAATGCCTTTGAAGATTTTTTGGACCTGGTTTACTCAAGTATATCAGACGCAAAAGTCTCTTATACCTTGGAAAATCTATCCAATGTTACTCAGCGCTATCCTGCCTTTGAAATATATTTTCCTTTAAATTGTAATGTAGCCCTTAAGTATGATGTTTATTACTACGATTTTAAGAACTGTGATTTTGTTGCATTTAACAACTATTTAGCTAGTGTATCTTGGCACATGTACGCGATTCTAGTGATGCTAATAAATGTTTGGAATGTTTTTATGACATTTTGTACTCTGCCATTGAGTTATTTGTTCCAGTAAAACATTTTAAATTCACAAATTTTCCATCTTGGTTTAGCCGAGAACTACAACAGTTGATTATTGAAAAAAAAATTGCTCACTTCATATATAAATGTTCAAGAAATTTTAATGATTATATTGTTTTTTCACAATTAAGAGATAGATGCAAGATCCTGCTTAATCAATGTCATAATGAATATATCTCAAAGGTTAATAACGATGTAATGCAGGATCCAAGTGTATTCTGGAAACGCATAAATAACCTGAGAAAATCGAGAACATATCCCAGTAGCATGTATTTGAGGAATGAGGTGGCAGAAAGTGGTCAGCAAATTGTTAATTTATTTGCAAAACAATTTGCGTCAACATACAAAAACCATGAGGGTGAGGTCCCAGGTGGGCATTCCATCTGTATTGCTGAAAAACTGTGTCTGTACTTTGAGTAAACCCCTGCATTTTTTATTTAATCTATCCTTATCAACCGATGTTTTCCCTGATAATTGGAAAGTGAGCTTTTTTACACCAATACATAAAAACGTGGATAGATGTGATATGAGTAACTACCGAGGTATTAGCTTTCAGTCAGTCATTCCTAAGTTGTTTGATATGCTTTTTTGTGATCATTTTTCCTAGCACTGTAAAAAAATTCTAGTTGACAATCAGCATGGGTTTGCTCGTGCTAGGTGGACAGTTACGAATCTTCTCACCTACCAGAGATCTGTTGAGTGCCTTTGAGGGGTCTAAGCAGGTTGATAGTGTCTACACTGACTTCTCAAAGGCGTTTGACAGAGTGAGTCATAGGCATATGGTTAGTAAACTTGGGGCTATGGGATTGGGTGAGACTCTAGTAAATTTTTCCCACAGTCTTTTAACTGGCAGGACTCAGTTGGTTCGGGTCGGCAATTATGTCTCTGGTGAAATTGAGGTGCTTTCTGGTGTTCTACAAGGATCGCATATTGGCCCTGTCTTTTTTAATTTATTCATTAGAGATCTTAGTGATGTAATTGTGGACTCGTCTCACCTGGCATTTGCCGACAATTTCAAACTTTTTAGAATTAATGAGTCTTACCTAGATACCCTTATGCTGCAGAAAGATCTTGACAATATTAGTTTATGGTATGTTGGTAATGGTCTCGAGTTAAATGTAAAAAAAAATGTATGTGTATATCTTTTGGTAGATTGAACAACTTGATAGAAAGTCAATATTCTATAAATGAAACCACTTTAAAAAGAGTAACCACTGTTAGGGATATGGGTGTTCTATTTGATAGTAAACTGACCTTCTTGCCTCATATTGATGACATTATAAACAGGAGTATGCGAAACCTTGGTTTTATCACTCTTAATACTGATCAATGGTCACCTTATTGTTTAAAAACGCTTTATTGTTCTCTAGTTCGTTCGTTGTTGGAGAATGCCTCGGTCATATGGTTTCCGTACTATGACATACACATAAATAAATTGGAATCTGTTCAAAAAAGGTTTCTGAGAACTTTGGCATTTAGAGCTAATATCAATATTGTAAACAACTTCGAAATAGAAGGACTTGTGCTGATGCCTTAACCTTCTATAAGATCCTTAATGGGGTATACTTTTGCCCTTTTGTTCTTCAGTCAATTGAATTTAATACCATTCATAGAAGAAATAATTCCCCAATGTTTCGCATCCCTTTCCATCGTAGCACTTATGGTTATTTTCCCCCCTTACACGCACTTTAAGATTCTATAATAATCATGAGCTTGACCCATTCTCTGGCAATCCTTGTACTAAAATTAGGAAGATACTACAAGACCGATTTAATTTTTGTGATAAAATTTTGTGATTTTTGTGAGCTTTTGTTGTTCATTATTTCGTTGTTATTTATCGGTACTACTTCTATTACTTTGTTATTTTAGTTACCTAGTAATAATTTAATGTCTGCATCTTGTTAAATTTAATTTAAAATTTTATTGTAAAATATTTTGTAAAGTGGCTCTGCCGTTGAAATATATAAAATAAATAAAATAAAAGTGTGTCAAATAAACTTTTTTAAATTAAAATCACTCTCGAGTACTTCAAAATCAATCCAAAAAAGATTTCGATTTTCGATTAAAAACTCGTGAACCGATTTGCGCGTTCGATTATTATTCCGCCTAATCTCAAACAAAAAAGACGGAGTAGATAGTCAGATCAAAACATTTTTATAACCTCACTTTAGAAGTTTGTTTTTAATGTTTTTTGTTTTTCTCTAACTAAGAGCGATATTGATTTTCACTCTCTTGGTGAGTGTTCGATCATTAATTTCGAATCACACGCGGCCAGATCTATGATGCCGCTTCTCTACCCGAGATCAATATAAATAATCGACAACACTATCAATCAAAAAGATAATGAAAGACAAAATAAACAAGAAATTCCCAATGTTCATGATAGAGTTCCACGAAAACAAGAAAAAGAAAATTTGGCCTGGATAGTAATAAATAAACTTTAGACCAGAGTACCACAGGGATATATACTAAGTACGACCTGAAGATTAGAAGCAGATATATTTCGTTTTTATCAGGAACCCATAAGTGCGACTTCAGGACGAAAATGTTATATCCTTGAGTGTTGATTCGATCTTACGTATCGCATAAAAATCATACGTCCCCGATCGCATGGTCCGAAACTGGTGAACAGCGTCGGATCTAATGACGCCTGCGCAATAAAGTGGGATTTCCCTGAAATGTATGGGGAGTAATAGATTCCATGCGATAGATCCCATCGCACGAGAGAAAATCCGGATCGTATGACTTTCAAGAATACCCGTTCAGGTTGCACCGGTTATGTAGCCTTGTCTTACTACGATTTAAAGTTTATTTTCTACCTACGCCGGCATCCGGCCCAGATGGCCACAGATTTGTCATAGTAAAGAGTCCAACTGGCTGATTCCGAAACCAGTTAGTGATATAACTAGTGGAGTAGGCCGAATAATGGTGAAACCGTTTAGATAGTTGACAAACACTTCAAAAAAACAGGTTCATCTAAAAGTTTATTCGTTGCTGAAATAGGTTAACTGATTGAATTAAAAAAAGTCTCACCGGAGCCACAATTTTTCCAGTTTGACCGACTTGCAAATCGTTTGGTACATAGCCAGCATCGACGGCTGCTCTCGAGGCACCGACGGCAGCGTTCAGTTTGTCGGCTAGATCGTAGAGCAGTTTGAAGTTGTCGCCGGATTTCAGACCGCGACCTGAAAAAAAAACTAGCTAATTCACAATATTTAAGCATCGCTTATAAAACTAAAAGAATGTCGAGATATTTTTTATATAAACTTAAAGAACGAGCAATTTATATTGCTGCTTTCACCCAAGTAGTAGTAGATTAGGAAAGTTGTAGCGGAAATGGAGTAGATCATTGCCTGGCAAGAAGGATTTTATGGAGGACCCCTCGCCATTCCTATCTTTCCACTAGCGCCACTTCGCGCAGAGGGGGGGATCGATCATCTGCTTCTGGCTGCGTCTGGTCCGTCCCCAAATTCCTTGGACTGTCTACACTCTTGTTCTTGGCTCCACGACCTTCTAAGTGCCTCGTAGGCATAGTCATTGAGATTAATCTGCACTTGTCGTGTTTTCATTATTAGTGCAGCTTTTCAGTTTTCATCCGCCTTCTCGTTGCCTGCAATCCCCCTGTTCCCCGGAAACCACATAAGGGTCACCTTCTTGTTCTTGGCCAATATCTACAGTCAGTCTTTTACCAGCATAGGTTTATTATGAGTGGTTCTAGTACACTGCCTCCACTGCGACCTAAGGGTTGTATTGTGGCTTACACCTACTTAAAACTCACTCAGTCCAATTTTTTGATGAAGAAAACCAGTGTACAACTTTCTCAAAGTTTTGGGGCACTTTGCTCCCAGCACCAAACAGTTTCGCCCTTACGCTTAGTAGCCCCATTCACTGGCATAGGATGTGTACTGACGTTTCCTCCTCTTTTCCACAAAATCTGCAGATCGGCCTATTAGTCACTTCAATTCTATTCATGTGTTTGTTAAGTCCGGCCGGCATTTGTCTGACTTTGCACCCCTTTTCCTTTAACCCACTCGAATAGTTTTTGTTGACCGTAGCCTTTACCAAAGCAGGGCTCTGACCCTAGGGAAACAGATGCCGCTTCTGCCTTAGCGAGGAAATCGGCTTTTTCGTTGCTTATAATCCCTGTGTAATAGTAGTAGTAGTAGAAGAAGAATGAGGTGGTTTGTTTGCTAGGAAGTAAGGTTCTTGGGTCGTTTTATTCTACCTTGCACCTCCCGCAATCTCTCTACTAGCGTTATTTCGCGCCCTTTTGTATTCTCTTCTCTCCTATCTCCCAGAAATTCCGGTATGTGGAAATGTAGATCCTTTACCTCGAGTGTTGGGCGCCCAGTTTTTCTGAGGCACGTTTAAATACCAATTAAAGTAGTGGCTACAGATCCCCCCATCGAATATTTGAATATTTTGTATGCTGCGGCCGAAAAAAATCATGTTTCTCATACTCTAAAGCTGGGTTTATATAGCAAATAAGAACTGACTGCATGATCAAACCCATACAGCTATTTGACAGATTTCACGGGTCTCATTGCGTTTAGCCAAACAAACACCCGGGACGTCACCAGCTTTACTTTGGGTTTTGAAACCAACCTTTAGATTTAATGATTTCAATCGGCAAAGGGGGTAGTTATAGGGGCACAATTCAGCTTAAAACTACTTTTAGGGTGATATTTCGGACGCCAAAAATCGAATACTAAGAAAGAGAAATGGAGTAGTTTTTTTTTGCAAAAACCCCATTGTCTTACCTCCACTAACAACAGCTTTAGCACTTGTCAACTCAGGTCTGTCCGATTTGCTTAGTTCTTGACTGATAAATGTTGTCAGTCCCAAATTAAACCCGTCAGCTGGAACTTTTTCTACAGCAGCCGAACCTGCTTCTAACTGGTCAGCCTCAAAGCTAGTAGGTCGCACTGTTAACACTTTGACAGGATCCTTGGCGGTCAAAGTTTGAATGGCATTACCTAGTTTATAAAAAAAGTTCAATCCTAATATGTGGCAAAATTTAACCTTGTTCGTCAAAGTGTCGTTTCGCGTCTCTATTTCTCACTGCTACGCAAACTGTTTCAGCGCGGCGTAGCCAAGAAAGGTGGGGATGCCATGCTATGCGACAGGCATCGCTGAAAACGATTTGATTAAGATCGAACATATATATTTAACTTAAACTGCACATTAAATTTAAAAGAAGACAGATCTTTGAACCCCAATATATCGACCCTTATTTTTTTTTTAACGGTTTATTTCAGGATAGTGTGCTTTAAAACATATCACAAGTTTGTTACTCTATGATCATTCTCAAAAGAATGTTGGCAAATTCTGGACCTCTCCCAATCTTCTCTTCTGATTACCCCTTATGGTCATTTATTATAAATTCAAGAGGCGTTGAAGTCTCTCCGATATAAAATTTACCACACTCGCAAGGAATTTTATAAATGATATTTTTTTAGTTTTGTTCGGTATTAAGGGTTTTTGATTTTGTTAGAATTGATCTAAGAGTATTTGTTTTTTAAAAATTATTTAAATATTATAATTATTAGCGATTTAATTAATTTTATCCGAAATACCTGGTATAAAACGAATTATTAAATTTGTTGGCTGTACATTATGTTCAAGATTATTATTTCTACGTTCGCGCTATCTTGGAAATTTGATTTGTCTAAAAGAATTTTCGATAAAGTTATTTGGATAAGAACTTTTAATTAAGACCTCTTTTATTGTTTGTTTTTCTTGTAAAAATGAGTTATTATTCAAACATTATTTTAGCCCTATCGTATAGACTTTTTTTGACTACTTTTTCAACCGATGAGGAATAATTTGAGTTAAAATTGAGATATCTACTTGTATGTGTTGGTTTTCTATAAACTGAGGCTTGTAAAGTATTTTGTTTGTTTACTAAAATGTCCCAAAATTTTTGTTATAGTTTTCTATTTTCTAAAGTAAATTTTATTGTTGGTTCTTTACCATTCATAAAATTAAGAAACCACGCCAAACCAAATAACCGGGTTTAAAATTAAATTCTTCTAAAATTTTATTTTCAAAATCTTCCATAAAGATATTATGCTCATCAGACAATCCGAAAATCCTGTTGAAAAAAATCACTTTCCCACTAAAAATATGTGGGCATAAAGTGAGGAGCTCCAGAATAGCATTGACGCTCAGTGATGTTCTTTCTTCTAAATTTTGATAGTTATAGAAAGGCGTTTGTCTACAGGCACATTTATGAAAGGGCTTACCACATCAAAACTCTCCATCAGTTTTTCTAAAAAGTATTGAGAATATTTTATAAATAAATTCGTATTTCCTACTAAGGAATTTAAAATTTTAAGTAAGTATTTTACGAATTTATGACACGGAAAATGAATGCTACTAACTATTGGTCTAAAAGGAATATTTGTTTTATGAATTTTGGGCCAGCCGTAAAAATGGGGAGGTTTACTATAACATGGGGTTAACGTCCTAGTTCTAGATCGTTAAAAAATCTTTTGTGTTTATTAAAGTTGAATACATTTTTCTTTTCATTGTTTTTGTTGGGTCTTTTTCTAATTTTGAATACGAGGGAGTATTACTATCAATAATTACAGTGATATTGCCTTTAACCACCGGTAAAATTTTAATTGAGTTGTGATTTTTGAGAGAAACTAAACGTTTTTTTTCCTCTCTAGTAATATAATATTAAGGTTTTTTTGGAGGAAGATCTTTTAACGATCTAGAACGTTCAGAGTTAACCCCTCATTATAGTAAATCTCCCACAAACTCGCAAAATACTTACTTAAAATTTTAAATCCCTCAATAGGAAATACAAATTCATTTATAAATTCTCAACACTTTTTAGAAAAACTATCCAAAGTCAATTTTAATAACAATCACTTGATGGCGAGTTTTGATGTGGTAAGCATTTCTATAGTTAGAAATTGATTAGAAAATTATCAAAACTTAGGAGAAAGAACAGCACCGAGCGTCAATGCTATTCTGGAGCTCCTAACAAAAACCAGATATTTTCTGTGAGAGTGATTTTTTTTCAGCAGGTTTTTGGGATGGCAATCGGTTCTCCACTTTCTCCTCTGATTAGTCATATCTTTATGGAAGATTTTGACAATAAAATTTTAGAAGAATTTAATTTTAAATCGGTTATTTGGTTTCGCTATACAGATGATAATTTTAGTATTTGACCACACGATTTAAATAAACTTAATGATTTTAATTTTATGAATGGTAAAGGACCAACAATAAAATTTACTTTGAAAGTAGAAAACGATAACAAAATTTAATTTTTAGGCTTTTTAATCAAATTAAATCAAATTTTATTTAAACAAGTTTACATATTACATTGTAGTAAATGTCGAGCGAAGGATACGATGAATTTTAAAATTTGTGTGTATCCATAGCCAATATCCAGGTTTACCTACTTATTTATTTTTTTTTACATAATTCTAGCCTAGTTACAAATAATTAAGAATTAGTTTTACTCTTACATAAAAAATATAAAAAATAAAATAATTGTTTGAAAAATTAATATAAACCAACAAAATACATTACAAACCTCACTTTATAGAAAACCAACACAAACGGATTTCTAAATTTTAACCCAAATCATTGCTCATCGGTTAAAAAGGCATTAATAAAGTCTATGCGATAGAGCTAAAATAATTGGTTGGAACAATAACACATTTTTACAAGAAAAACAAACAATAAAAGAGGGCTTAATTAAAAATTCTTACCCAAATAACTTTATCGAAAATTCTTTTAGACAAATCGAATTTCCAAGGCAGCGCGAACGTAGAAATAATAATCCTGAACATAATGAATAACCAGCAAAGTTAGAATAAATGACCATAAGGGGTACCCCAGAAGGGGAGACTGGAAAAGGTCTAGAATTCGTCAACGTTCTTTTGAGAATGATCCGAGTAATGTAAGGCGAAACCAGTATATTATTTAAAAAAAAAAAACCGATAAAATTCAACGAAAAATGAAAGAAGCTGCTTCCCAATGAGCATTTTTGTCTATATAGAATTTACAGCAAATAATATAAAACATTCATAAAATAACCAAAAATTATATTATTTAGTGTTGGTGGTAATTTGATAACTCTAATTTATCTCTTACCTGAGTAAAAAAGACTTGAAAAACAACTGACCAACACCAGCTTATAAAAATTTATGGTACATAGTAATGGATAGAAAAACAACATATAGATTTTATAAAAATTCCTTATGAACCCTCAAGTCTAGATATTATTATAAAAAGGTTTTACAACTGTTCTAACAACACTACATAACAAATTAAAGGTTTTTATCGATTTGGAAATATAAATTTTCCATCTTTCTTCCCTTTGCGTGTTATGTATTATTCTTTTTCTTTTTAAAATAAAAAAATGTATAAAATGGTGTTTACCAATCTTCTAAAATAAATTAAAATGGAAGTGAGATAAGTTGAAGCAGGAATATGAATATTTATATACTATAGGTTAAATAAAAGCTGTTTTCTCAGTCTTCCTACTCTGATAATCAGCTGCGGTCCCGTGTGTACTGTATAGTTTTCGAATACACTCACAAAATTTTCATGCGCTCCAAAAATACTTGAGAAAACGGGGAAAAAAATATTCATTTAAATAATACTTTTTTTTCACATATGTTTTTGGCTTTCTGGGAGAAATATTGAGCCCACTAAACGTTAAACAAAACTTCGCGGTATTATTTATTTCAAGATAAACAATATAATATTAAGTTTTGTTTTTACCCTAAACAAGCAATATTTCGATTAAAACACATGTTGAAACCCCATAAATAACGTTTTTATTTTGGTCAAAAACCTGTTGTTGGAATCCAAAATGGCGAAAATTTACGACAATTCTATAAAAAAAAAACAATACAATTATACCACTGTTTACCTCTTTCAACACTATTTTATCAACGTTTTAAAACATGATGCTAGTTGGAACAAAAGGCAGCAGATGGCGCAGTGTTGAACATTGAAGGACCGTTTCTGCGAGCTTAACATATTTACCATTGTTCTCTTTTTACACATACCAGGAAAAATACCCGCCTGCACACCCTTCAACCCCGCATAACTGTCAGAGGTAACTATCTCAAGAAGGTGGCCGCGCATGGGAAACGCTGGTCGGAATCGGGTGTAGAATGCATTCGATCCCGATATCTGTCATCGAAAACTCGAGAAGATTTGGATCTCTTATCTCTCTCAGATTGATGTAATTAGAACCAGATAATGATGGTATGGTATCTCGCAAAAACGCACCTTTTAAAGTCGCAAAAACGAGCCTTTTGATGTCACAAAATTAACCTAAAAAATCTTGTTTGTTTTGTTATAAATTAAAATTGTTTTTTTGTTGTAAAAACAGTGGTATTACAACCACTATACAAAGAAATTAATAAAAACATTATAGAAAGACTAGGCAAAAAAGGTTTATGAATGAGTTCATAAGAATATTACAGGAACCAATTTATATAATTACCTATTGTGTGTGAGTTACCAAGTTTTTATAAGTGTCTCTTTGTTGTTGGTTAATTAAGTTTTTGTAAGTGAGTTGATAGCAACATTTTAAAAACCAATCTATATATCTTTAATTGATAGTTACTTACGGTTTTATAGATGGGTTAACAGAAAGATTTCAAAAACCAATTTATATAACTTTTGTCTGGTAGAAATATTGTTAACACCAGGTTTATGCTACCTTAGGGTACCATCAATTTAGAACCTTTAATAAAACAAATATACAAACTCAATTCCTGTAGGAAACCTCTAAATACCCTAGGGCATTAATGGAACCCTCTTTATAATAATTATATAAATTTTTGTCACCAGAGGTTTCTGAAAATGCTCATTGGGTTGCATAAATGAAGATGAATGCATACCTAGTACATCAGTTGATATAAATGCAGTTTGGCTTCCAATTTTAAAATTAGATATTCAGATTTTTTTTTAAATATTAAAAATAGCATTCATATTCATTGGGTTCTCTAATGTATTTTTTCTTAAAGCCAGTCAAAATATATCTTTATACCTGATATTTTAAAACAAAAATCAAAATATTAAGCTTTATTTTTAGATTTCACTTTAAATTTTGAATTTTTATAAGATAATCTAAAATTGAAAAAACTCAAAGGAACATCTGTCTTAATTTTAAATGTTATTATACTCACCCAATATCTTGTTAGCTACTATCGACGCAACAAACTGCCAAGTGTTAATTTTTTTAAATATTTTATCAGTCAAAGTCACGACAACAGACATATAATTTTTAAAAATCTAAAAAAGCTTATGAAAGAATAATTTCTTTGATAACGGCAGTAGAGTTTCTGCCGAAACGTCAGATAGTACATAGATTCTAGTTAGGATTTGCGAGTGTGTAGGTATTATTTATTTTTATTTAAAAACCACTGGCAAACAAACAATTTTTAGGAATTTACGCAGTGGCTTCACATATTTTTAAAAAAAAATTCTTTAACTTAGTAGAGAAAAACCCAAAAAAAGTGGTTCCAGCATCATGAATCCGCCACAAATATGGATTTTATTTATTTTAAAATGTCTAATGCTTCGGTTGTCTAGAGATATTTTAAATATCTCAAAAACTGTGTTAAATCACGATTTGTTTACTTCATTATATTGGTCATCAAATTTTACTTGGCTTAGCAGAGATGTTAAAACAGTTCGGAAGTTAAAGGTCGAAAACTGAAAATTAGGTTATTTAAACTATTTGCCTCAGTAACATGTTTAAATTTTTAATAGTTTAGGAGTCGAACGCAAAAAAAAATAAAATTGTGAGATCTTTTAACATATCGACTATTCAAGTAGCAAAAACTCTACTACTAATTTTTATTACACAGGAATATAACTAATATTTTATTGCAGTCGAAAAAAAAAACATTTCCAAACTTTATTTGTAGTCCTCTAATATATTACTGTACCTGCGTAAATACTTCTAACAAAAGTATCAGACGACTTAATGCCAATAACATCGGAAATAGGGGAGACGTCCAATTTTGCAGCAACTCTTGGCAACAACGCTTTTCCCTGAGATGACGCTCCAGCGATAATGTGGGTGTATTTAAATTGGTTTTGTGTGGCTACTATCAGCGCTGCGAGGTTTTCTGAGGTAAAGCCTTTAAATGCATCACTTTCAGCCACCAAAACTTTGGACAGGCCTTTGGCTTTGGAGAGAGTATCGGCCGCCTAAAAATGCCAAAGAAATTAAAATGAACCAAAAACCGCAATCCTAGCGAAAGTTAAGCATCTACGATTCAGCAGCGTTGAAGAGTTTCTTATTTCAAATAATTATGTAATATTGCAATAGGTAGCATAAATAAGTGAGTAAGTAGGTAAGTAAAAAATGTATTTTTTTATTTTATTTATACACTAAATGATTCTAAGTTTAATTTAAAAATGCATAAGGAAGTTTATTTAATAAAATATTTTGATTGACCTTGTAGAAATATTTATTGAAACTAGGATTATGATATTTTCTGCAGACAAACTGAAAACCAGGGCAAAAAAGATTTGGCGACTATCTAAAACAATTTTCTCGTATTTTATGAAAAACTATTTACATAGAAGCTTGCTACTGTCTACAAAGCACAAATTTACTGACAAAAATTATACTTTGTGAAGAACTGGTTGCTTGTTTCTCAATATTTCGCTATGAAATTTCGTCTTGGACGTTTTCTTTTAAAAATATGCTGCATTTTGTTTTACAATTTAAAAAGCTGAGCTGTTACTCGACTGGATTTTGCAGCTCTAATGTCTTAAATTTTCGCACACAGCGCCTCTTATAGGGGTCGCGCGAAAGCAGCGAACTCTGGCGAATAAAAGCGTAAAAAAAAAGTTTTGATTGGTGCCGCCATATTATTCCGCGAAATTCTAATTTCCGCAGTTTATAACATAAAACACTTTGAAAAAAGTAGCTAAAAGGGAGTAAAAGCGACTAAAGGTGACCCTTTTTGACTAAAAAGTGACAAAAGTGATTTTTTTCCAAAAAAAAAAAAGTGACTTGAGTGGAATCCCTGGAGTAAATACTTACAGGACCACACTTAGTACCAGCAACAAGCACCGATATTTCTCCTCCAAGTTTTTTGGCTGCAGTCAAAGCGTTTTGAGTTATGGGCAAGAGACCTTCATTATTATGTTCTGCTATGATGAGGGTACTTTGCAACCTCTTTAGTTGACTGGAGAACTAAAATGAGATTTAAATCTAAAATCAATCTATTTTTTTTTCTCGTTTGAATCGAACGTGCGGGGCATCTTTTTCTCAGTATGATTTAGTAAAAAGGGTGCCCCCTTGGATGTCCATCTTTTTGCTGTTTTCAATTTCATTAAATTTAGATGACACTTTTTTTAATATTATTTTATTTGATAGGCTAGGGTTGTTTAGTGGTACTTTTTTGCTTCCGGTGCCAGGGTGTAGGCTGCGGAAAACAGGCAAAATGTGTCTCTCTGAATAGGACTGTTTTTTTTTATCGAAGACTATACTCTTAATCGGCACTTCTATAAAGGTGTGAAAATAGCAGAAAAAACCTAAATTATTTCAACCTAAGGGTTTGCCCTTTGTATTAAGCTGTCTTTGATGTTTGGAATGGGTTTGGTATAATATTTAAAACCCACAGAAAGTTTTACTAAGCTGTCTCAAACTTATATAGTTTTATTTCGGAGTATGCGTCTAGTATGTGGTTACCAAATAAAGTAAGGTTTATAGAACTTTAAAAAAGTATTCCAGATATATTCCGGACATCACAAGGTCTCAACTTACACCACATTATAGCAAGCCTCTTCATCTGTACGGACTTCCCAAAATTCACAAAGATGCAATGCCCTTACGCCCAATTACAAGTTCCAGAAATTCTCCAACAAGCAATCTGTCTAAATTCCTTTTGAAAATTATTTAACCTCTTGCACGCAAGACCGCTTCATTTGTAGAAAACTTCAACCATTTTGTTAATATTCTTAAATCTTTTGTTTTAGGACCCGACGATAAATTTATCAGTTTTGATTTCGAAAGTCTATACACCTTCCCGATGAAGGAATCCCTAGATATTATTAGACAGAGACTGGTTGATGACGAATCCCTTTATGAACGTACCAGTCTGTCGCTGAAGGGAATGATGGAGAACGCTTTCGCCAGTGGTGGCCAATATTTACATGAAATGGTTCGAATGACACGCGGTTGATACCGCAACATATAAACCTAAGCTCTGACTAAGATATGTTAATGATACTTTTATTGTCTGGACCGGAAATGACCAACAACTTTCAGAACATCTTCTGCATCTAAATAACATAAGCCCACCATTAAATTCACAATGGAGTTGGAGCAAAATTGTCAAATTCCTTTCTTGATTGTCAAACGAGTAGAAAGCGACATCAGAACAACAGTCTATCGTAAACCCACTCACACAGGGCAATATTTAAATTAAGGTTCAAATCATTCTGCTACAACCAAAGGAGGCATATTAAGAGCTTTTTATAACAGAGCCGTTCAAATTTGTAACAATTCTCATAACTTGGAAATCGAAATAAGAAATATTAAGAAGGATCTGCAGCAGAATGGTTACAGCCTTAAACTTATAACAGATACTATTTCTAAATTTTAGCAAACAGGACAGAGATTACAAGACCAAAACCAGGCAAGTGCATTCCTTACAATTCCATACATTAAAGGAGTATCAGAGAAAAGTCGAAGAGTAGCGAACAACTTTAATATAAAAACAGCTTTTAAATCTGATAGTACAATTCGAAGCCTTCTTAGTAAAACAAAACCGGAGAACAAACAAAATAAGAAATGCTTTTACCAAGTTCCTTGTGAGTGTAGTGAATCATACATAGGTGAAACAAAAATACCACTCTGTGTTAGGCTTAAAGAACATCAGACGAATACCCAAAGAGGTGAATCAACTAAATCAGAAATCGCCGAACACGCATACTCAAAACAACACCAAATGAAGTGGACAGAAGCAAAGGTTTTGCACAAGGACTCACACTGGAAGAAAGATTCCTTGAAGCTGCCTTTATTGGGCAGAATCAGGGTATTTTCGATAAACCAAGTATTGAAATTCCAAATATTTGGAAGCCCCTCCTTGGGCGGAGCCAACTTCTAAACTTCACGGTTGAGTGATTTCTCATAGTATATAAGTACGTAGCCTTAGAAATAGATTGTAGTTTGCACCTGAAGACGATCAGAGGTTGTACTGATCGAAACGTCTGTATAAATAAAATATAGAAATGGAAGTCCGAAACACAGAGTTAATTTCATACACTAAATATACTACAGTTTTTAAGTTTTCTTTAGTGGTTTCAATTTATAATATTAAACAATGAGTAAAATTTTCCAATATGTTGTTTTTAATTTAAGCAGTGTATATTTAACTAGACAGTCACGACTACCCGTTATTTTTTTTTTATTTTACCGTATTCTCTTATCTTTTATTGTTGGTTTTTGTTAATTTTTTTGTCTTCTCACCAGGAAATATGGATAATCGTCTTTTTACAGTTTTATTATACTATTTTAATTTAATATAAATGTACAGTCGTTTATAAAATAAATAATAAAAACATGGATTATTTTATACTTAATTACAATATTGATAAAATATTTACAAAAGAGGTAATAAATGTACAGGAATATAATATAACCTGCTAAAAAAATTAAAAACACAAAACATTTTTCTAGTCTTTTATGCAATATACGAAACATAACAAAAACTTGAATGAAGTAAAGATAATACTCAGTCAAATAAATACAACTTTTGATATTATAGCTCTTACCGAAACATGGCAAATACACGACATGTCGTTATAGAAAATAAAAAACTATAATATTTTGTATAGCGAAGGATCATTTAACCAAAATGATGGTGTGGTTCTGTTTATTACATCTGTCATTGATTTTTAACATAAAAATGTTTTAATAGGTCAAACTAAGGCTATTCAAGTAAAATTTAGATTTTGCAATAAAAAAAATTCTGGTAACAGCTATATACATAACTCCAGGACCAAATAAAGAAGTTTATTTTCCCAACTGTTTTAACGCTTATCCATAAAGCAAAATTTTCTGCATTTTCCATAATCAAAAACTAACAATTCTAAACATATGTTTTTAAAAAAATTGCCAAAAATACAACAGACAGACAGAAGTAAGTAAATATAAACAAAATAAAGTTAACAACAAAAATTACGTGATTTTTCGTATTCTTCTGTCAATCAATTTTAAAACGAATGTTTAGAATTGTTAGTTTTTCATTGAGGGAGACACTGAATACAGTGTTTTATAAAACACTAAAATTATTTCGGTTATTTTATTCCTGATGGCTTGTCAAATAACGGTAGCCACAAAAGTTGTTATTTTCGTAAAGTGCCCAAAAAGCCCCTATTCACGTGCTTTTGGGAGATATAAACTTCGACACTTTGAGACAGGAAGATCACACTTGTGAACATCTAAATATTATTAACACTCTGGGTTTTACTTCTACAATAAATGACGTAATAACAAGAAAACAAGATTCCCAAGAGTCATGTTTAGATAATATATTTGTAGGGTCTTCTTCTTCATCCATTATTCAGGATTTATTCCGATAGTTATTGAACACCCAATAACAGATCACTACATAGTTACAAACAAAATTTTAATTAAAAACCAGCACTTATCAAATCCCACAGAAAAAAAAATAAACATTTTTAATCAAAAAAATTCGTTCGAGATATTATTCACAATGAAAATTGCTCGCCAGTAAATAAAGGAAAATATGTAAATGAATCTACCAGCATTTTTATACAGATTTAAAAAAAACACACAATCAAATTAATATAAATGACTGAATATCACAAAGTCTAATAAAATCCATAATTTATAAAAACGCTCTATTTAAAAAAATTAAACATTATCGCACACCTGGCAATATCACAAATTTTAAACAATACAGAAACAGGTTAAATGATCTTATAAAAGAAACTAAAAAGCTCTATGAAAAGTAGTAAAAAACATCACGGGTTCAAACAAATCCAAAAAAATAGAACAAATTATAAGTGCATAACAAAAAATAATGCGTTATTTAAATAAATGTCAAATAATTTCAAAAGATCAGTTTGGATTTTAAAGAAATATATCAACAGAGGATGCTCTGGGTAAAATTGTTGCTAAAATCAATAGATACGAGAAAAAATCAATTTATGTGTTTATTGACGTCCGTCTGGAAGAAGTCACAAAAATCCTAAAAGAAAAAGAAGTCCCTGCTAACATAGTAACAACGATATACAACCTTAACACTACTAACAGAACGCAAATCAAAACTGGAGAGAATATTACGTCTAGCGTTGTATGAACAGCTTAATCTAGTAACCCCACTCCAGGAGGAATTAGACAGGGAGATAGCCTCAGTCCATTTTTATTCAACCTCCTGATGGACAAAATCATAGAAGAAGTAACATCCCATATAAAACCATGACCATCGCTAGGGAACCTATGAGATGCAAGTTGGTAATAGATGAAGACCACAGGGAAAAAAGGATGAGGGTCCAAAAAATGAAAATTTGAGATAAACACGTCAAATCATGGTCAAAGACCGTTACTTTCTGCCTATCATACCATAAAGAGCAAAACAGATGAGAGTACTGAGTGAAAATGGGTTTTAATATATGCCATACAGGGGAAAAAGGATGACGGTTGAATTTAAAAATCAGCTTTAAACAAAAGTTTGGATTGTGATACCTGGGTATAGATATATCCAGCACTCACGACCCGGTAAAGGACCTGAGAAACCAAATTAACAAATCGGCCATAATATCAGTTTGTCTGAGGGAAACCGTACTGGCTAATCCTTATATGCGAAAGGAGAGTAAGATCAAAATATATAAGACATGCGTCAGGCGAATAAAGACATATGGTATAGAAGCGAGAGAGGATACCAACAAGACCAAAAGGATGCTACGAGTCGCCGAAATGTCAGTATTGAGAACAATAGTCGGGAAAACAAGAAGAGATCACGTAAGAAACACAGACATTAGAGCACAAAGCGACGTACAGGATGTGGTGGGATGGGGAAGACAGAGAAGAGAATGGTATAACCACGTGAAGAGGATGACCGACGATAGACTACCACGCATTGTACTAGAGGGAAAACCAGCAGGGACCCGCCCACCCGGAAGACCACCAAAGAGATCGCAGAGAGACTTGACAGTCCACATCTCAGGAAATAATACAGAGGCAAGCCAGGAAGTAACAGATCATCTAGATCTCTAACAAGTAGAAGAAGAAGAAGTGTTTATCGATTTAACTAAAGCATTCGACACCGTTGATCAGGATTGCCTCCTCGAAGTCTTGTTTAATGTAGGATTTTAGGGAATCTTTCATAAATTACTTAAAAGTAAGAGACCAAGGTGTTCAAATAGACGAAACTTTAAATGATTCAAAAACAATAAAGTACGGCGTACCCCAGTGAACCGTTCGTGGTCCTATACTTTTCATAATCTACATAAACGAGCTGTTTTAACTTAAGTTAGCAGAAACTTGGGAAGAACTTAAAGAATAAGTAGAAAATTATGTTAAAATAATAGTTAAATGGTTTAATAGTAAACTATTAACAATCAATGAAAAAAAAAACATATTTTCTTCCATTTACATCATACTCATCAAACTTCCCAAATTACAAAGAACTCTGTGTAACACTCTCCAATAATGATAAACTTAGAATACAATGTCAAAAAAGTATCAAGTATCTGGGCATTTACCTAGACAGCAATATAAAATGGGAAAAACATTCAGTATGTTTATCTTGTTTTAGTGCAAACACATTTACGATATGGGGTAATAGTGTGGGGTGGTGCAGCGAGCTACGTTAGGGAAATAGTGGAAAAAACGCAAAAATGGATCTTAAAAATAATTTATCACAAGCCCTGGTTATTTCCATCAGAAGAACTGTACAACTTATCAGGAAAATTTAACATTTGTCAATTATTTTCCTTATCTCTGTTAATAAGACAACTTAAAGACAAAAGTTCACTTCAGCTACCCTCTCACAACTATGACACTCGTCAAAAAAAAATTAATATCTTATTTCCCGACTAGAATTAAAATTAACAGAACAACATTATCAAATTTTTTAAGCACGAAAAATCTACATTTTATCCTACAATTTTAAATCAATAATATCAAAATTTTATCAAAACAATTATAGGGTAGACTATATTTCGCAAAAAAGAAGTATAAAAATAAAAAAGGAGTTTTCAATTCATGCAATAATTTTCAATATTTTAAACAGGCTGATTCCATATGTAAGTACATAAAAAACTAAAAATTAATACAAAAAATGCAAAATCTTAATGGAAACAAAATCAAATGGTTTCAAATATACCGACAATTTATGTTTCTTATAATTTTTTTATTACTTATTATTTTTTAGTCTTAAGGTGTAATTAATCCCTAAAAACAAGAAAATTTTAGCAATTAAATTGTACATATGCTCAAAAAAAAAGAAAAAAAATAATTTATTAATTCGCTTTAAATATAACCTTAGTTAGATACAGATTTTAATTTATACTAACAAATTATAGATAGGTTCCAATCTGGCTGAAGAGATTTGGGAAATACTATGAAGAGACCCCACGCACAAGGAATGTCTTTAGTGGGTTATTTTTATTTTATTTGCCATGAATTTCTAAAAGCAGATATACGTAAATGCATTGTTAATGTTGTATTTATATTTTGAGGCAAATAAAAATATTTATATTATTAAAAATATATTTATATTAATTAAAAAGTGGTCATGTTTGTCATCTGCATATGAGATGACACGAATGCAAACAGAAAGATCCAGAATAACTTTTTTTAAAGCACAAACTGAGGTCCTAAAATAGACCTTTGCGGAATCCCTGACTTGTTCATGGTTGTTAAGAAACTGTAAAACCTTTGCTGTTCTTTAGTTTAGCTTCTTGCGGTCTATCAGACAGGTACTTATGCATCTTAGCTGAAAGGAGATTAAGATTTATTGTATCAAAGGCTTTGCTAAGATTGACAAAGAGAGCAACTGCCTAATTGTCGTGGAATTTTTATCAACGTGATCAATAATGTTATCACTAAAGAAAAAATTGCAATTTCAGTGCTCTTATTTTTTGAAAACCCATTTTTGAAAATGGTGACAAAAGGCTGATTGGTCTAAAATTTGTTATGTCGGTGAGATCACCTTTCTTTACGAGAGAGATCACAGTGGTTTTTTTTTAAGATTTAGGAGACAATTCATATTTAAATTATCTATATCTATTTTATTTTCTCACTTGTTAACAAAATGTATAGTTATATACAAGGTCTCTCTCTCTTTTTACTTTTAACTTTAAGCTTTACTTTTAACTTTAAGCTTTACTTTAATTTCAATTGTGATATGATCATCTAAGAATGTATCTATATATTAAGTTTCTATAGTTATAGGAAAAAACCTGTATAAACTGTAATAAGTTTGTTGGTTTAATAAAGATTTATTTAAAAAAAAAAATATCTTTTAATAAGATGAGCCAGAAGTGCCTTGATATATCCTTTGATTTGTTTTACTATTTTATTGCTAATTTCATCCCAGCCACTAGACATTGTTAGCTTAAGTTTATGAATTCCAGAACCGAACAGGCAAACAGGAAGCGAAACTCTTCCCTTTTGGGCGTTCTGCGCACATAGGCTCTCGGTGAGTTCTTATAGTAGTAGTATAGTTTTTTCGTTTTGTATGATTTTGTCTTATTAAAATAAATCTCAGTTTACCTACCTATTCTTGTAATTATTTACGTAAATCGACATTTAGATGTTTCTGCTAGGCTAATAATGTCTGGCTTATTTATTAAGTAAGCACCAATTTATTAACCACATGAACCTGTTTACATCAAATTACACTAGTCACAATCACAAACCGAAATTTAATTACCAAAACAAGGTTCAACTTTCTTAGTCTGATGATGTTGAGTATGCTTAAATTTGAAGACAAAAAAAACTAAAATTTTCACTAAAAGCTCACTAATGTCTAAATCTGTACAAGTAAGGTCAAACAAATAATTAAATTAAAATTGGTAGAAAATCATAAAATACATTACGGCTAAATCTGTACGTAAGTACGAATAAATAAATTTGAAATTGGTAGAAAATAAATTAAAATCGCAAATAAAAAATAATTACTATTAAAAGGGGCACAATGAACTCAAATCAGTCTTACTACAAAATCAGCATGATTCTTGACTGCTGGAGAGGGACGCTGTGCGTCGGAGTGGTCAAATTAGCTAAATTGGTGAAATGCAGCTTCGCTGGTTTGGCTGCTTTGCCGTGCGCCGTTGTCTTTCCTTTAGGAAAGAATTGTGGTGACGGTGATATTTTTTTTTTTCAGTAATTTTAAAGACAAAACGCACGTTCAAATCTAAAGATCAGAGAAATGAAGGTCCGACAACGGAAGCAAAATTTCGCAGATAATTTATTAAAAGGGGAAAAGGGAAATTAGGGGGGGGGGACCTTGAATTGTCACGGCATCATTTTCTTTTCAGTATTGCACAGTGAGGGTTAAATATTTTAAGTAGTGTTACTTTTATTTTTTTCAATTATTTTTTAAATTCTTGTTTTATTTTATTTCCTATAAAAATTATTTTCATTAATGGTTCTGTTACAATTTAGAATTATAAGTACCATTTCACAGATATTAAAAGTACACTCCTCGGGTGAAAGATTTCAAGGAGATTTATTGTCTCTGTTAACAAATCTTTTGTTCGAGAAGGGTACCCTTTACAATGGGTATATTGATATTTACTATTCAAAATTAAGAAAGCTGGTCACGGGCTTTGACAAAATTGGTATGACCATAAACCAATTATTTTTAAACAAATAAATTAAGTAAAGCTTGCTAACGATAAAGCTGTGATAGGAGGTCAGGTTTTCCTAAGTGTCTTGAGCCTTGCGTTTGCTTAACTAGCAGTCTTTATCACATGGCAAATTATCTCTTATATAACTACGTAACCCCTCTACAGACAGGTTACCTAGGGCGTACTTATTTTTGTTCGTTCTAGAAAATAGCCAACAATGGAATGTTTTTCTATAATAGTGGGTTAGTCAAGGTACTGGGCTATTATAGGCATTTCAACTAAACAGCTCATTACTCACCTCTCTTGTGACTCAAAGCAGTCATAGACTGATGGAACAATCATAAAGGGGAGCTTGGGTTAATCTCTTGATTCTTGGATGGTAAATAAACAATATGCTCAAGGTATCAAGAATCCCGTATCTAATTAGGATTCACTTTTAATATTTTTATGATTCAATTATCACATTTTTATGTTTAATCGTGTTACTTTTGATATTGCATTTGTGGTATATTTTTTTTTTACATTGACCCTTTTGTATATTTTTTTATTCATTATAACTGTAATGTTAATTTAAATGGTATGGTTTTATTTGACTTCCGGTGGGAAATGAACTGTGTCAAACTCTTTAGAACCTTGGTAAAAGAAAGACAGAGGGTAATACTACAAACACAACGTAGCGTCCTTAAGAGAAAAAATATTAAAATAAATATGTGAACGAGAACAAGGTAGTTAATGTATGAAAGCATCTGTGTGCGTCATGCCTAGAAGTTTTCATAATTTGACAAAACCCTCGAGATTGTTGATGTATGAAAGTATCACCTGGCCAGTGGAATTTTCATAATTTAACAAGACCCGGGTATAAACAGTTTCAAGCAATATTAACTTTCATGGAGCACGTGGTCGGAGCCTCGGAGGAGGGGCACTTTATGGAAACTATTTTCTGTGACCTCTCCCAGGCCTTTGACTGCGTGTCCCATTAGATTTTGATTAATAAACTTAAACTCTATGGATTTACTACAATTGTCACAAAACTAATGACTAGCTATCTTGATAATAGGGAACAAAAAACCTTTTTTAAAACTTACTCCACAACAGCTCTAATAGAACATAGTGTTCCCCAAGGTTCACTGTTAGCACCAATATTATTCACAATATATGTCAATGACATTTCTAGTGCAATATCTAAAACTGGCATTGTCCAGTTTGCAGACGATAAAACGGCCTTCAGCCATAACCAAAATCTCTAACAACTTAGATCCCACATGGAAATACAAACCATTGCTTTACAAAACTGGTTTACAGCAAACAAATTGTCCTTTAATAATGAAAAAACTGTAAAAATGACTACGACATGAACAGATTATTCATAATCGAGAAGAAGTCAAATATTTAAGGGTTGTATATTGGCCCAAATTTCACTTCCAAAAATCAAATTGAACACCTTGCTGGAAAACTTTCATCGACAGCCTTTCTCATTAGGAATCTAAAAAATCAAGTTCCAATGGCAATCCTACTACAGGTGTTCCATAGCCTTTTCCAATCCGTTAGCTCATATGCAATTATTACTTGGGGTCACTCATCAGGGGTCAGGTATCCCATATAGAGCTGATGTCAAGCACAAATTCCTAGAATTAAAAATACAAATTATCCCATCACAATACATATATAAATGTATCATTTATGCATACGAAAACCTAAATAAATAACACAAGAAATAATAACTTAATTTGTCCTGAATTCATCAGATTGGCACGAACTCAAATATCAACTAATTAATTCTGCCCTAAACTCTTTAGTTTTGTTTGTTTTTATTTTTTTACTCTTTCTACCTTACATAGTGCCTAGATATTTTAAAGTACCTACTGCTAAGAAATAGGAAACGAATAAGAATGCATATAGTGTTACTAAAGTAAGTCACTTATATTAGGAGCCTATATATTTACGGAAATTATATATTTATGTAATAATGTTGACCTATTTACATTTTATCTATTTTTTATACTTTTATAGCAAAACATTTAATTATTTAAAATATTCTATGAAAAATTCTACTTTTTTGGACGTGTGGAAAAATTGTGAAATTTGTTACACAAAATAAAGGAACTGAAACTGAAACTATCTACTTTTTAAAAATTTGCCATAAGTAAGTAGTTAATTTTTATTAAATGATGAAACTCCCTCCAGAGTCGATTTTCTGCTACGCCACTAGTTCAACAACTTTAACTTTCAGAGTTTTTTTTAATTATAATCAATCAATATTAAAAAAATGAGTTCTAATTCACCTACTTACCGGTTATTATCTTTAGGAAATGCAAACATAGATTTTTCATCACTTTTCGTTGTTGAACAACCACAGTATGCACAAGCATAAGCCATTATATTTCAAAATCAAAAAAATTACAAATCTATTTAAATCAAACCAGAGATAAACTCACTACTAAAGTCATGAAAGAGAAACACTTACCTCATATAATTACCTTACACCTCTAAAAAACACAAATAAAAAAAAAGTACTTATAATAATCATAATGACCATTACACAAGGAAATCTGCCTTAAAATAAACTAGTAAGAAAGAAATCAATAATAAGAAGAAATATTATGAAATCATACATAAAATAAAACAACTAACAAAACCTAAATTTAAACCTATTAGTAAATTAACGCCTGACTCCCGGCCTACTACGCTAATTTTCTGTTCGACTGCACTGCTAGAAAATAAAAAAAGTCATCAACTCCCGGACCAAATAGAGGACGCTACTCTGTGGATTGTTATACTCTGGTAAAATAGTTTACAAATCTATTAGATACAAGATTGACGATTTTCCGCTGACAAAATTTTATTATCATGGAATAGAATAGAATTGTATATTTACGGACTAGCCCATTTACAAAGCAAAACATACCTTACACACCTTGTAAAGGTTTACAAGGCTAAATGTAGAACAAGATTATAACATTATTATCTATAAAAAAAAGTAATGGTTAAAGAGTATTACAGTGTTTTTAAATTTCGTTTTAATGCTGTTTGACTAAAAGAGAATAAATCTATATTATCCGTTCAAACTGTTAGCAGCCCTAGCCATTCTGCTTAAGGGTGACAAATACCCATAGTTGGTTTGATGTATGTCAACTAAAAACAGATTATTTTGTCCTAGCCTTCATGTTGTTCTAAAATTTATTGAAGGCAATAATTCAGGACAATCAATATAACTATTTATTAATTTGTGCATACAGAAACTATTGCAATGTTCCCTTCTTTTAATAAGACTAGTTAACTCTAACAAACATAGCAGCTCATTGGAATTTCCTTCTTAGGAATGTCAAGTTTGAATGCAATCAACCATAAAATAAAATTGCCCTTTTGAGGGAAAGCTCGCTCTTCATTGATTTTATTATTTATTCACCCTCGCTAAATCCCTTTTTAAATTTATCAACTCCAAAGCTTAGGATATCTGTAATGATAATTATATCTGTCTCTATAGAGACCCCTAATTTTCCTTCAAATTGAAAGTACATCTGCCGATTCTGCAATTTGACAGATGGTTGTTTTTTACATGAATCCTGTTTTAGATTTATTCATCATCATTTCATCTCCCATTTTCCTAGCACCGTACTGATGAGCACCACAAGTGCGAAAGCCGGGTCTACGGTTACCATTGCCTTTTTGAGGGAAAGCTCGCTATTCATTGGTCATAAAAACTTTCTTTGTACTTTTTCAATTTCTGCCTCCTCCACTTAGTAATAGGGTGCCCAAATGATGCAAGCATACTCAAGAATAGACCTTGAGGAATACACGGTTTTAATATGTAAATGTTATTAAAAATCTTTTAAAGTACGGTAAACAAACCCCAAAAGTGCTCTATTCTTTGTTACACTGGCATGACGGTCAAAAGTAAGATAACTATCAAACCAAATCCCCAAATGTTTGACAAGATTCTCTCTTGCATTTACCAACGTTCAAGTGTAGTTTCATATATTAACAATAAGCCTTTTTCAATTCTTGAAGAACTTTATTGTAATACTGTTGAATCTTTTTTCTAGTTTCATTAAATTTGGGATACCCAATAGAGTCATCTGAAACATTATATAAAAGATCTTTTAATCTAAGCATTTCCAGTTATTTGATTTTTGTTTTTAGAGGGTATTACTTTTTCTGACTTTCTTACAAATGTCGGCTTGCTACTTTTTGACATGTTTTAAAAACTTAGTTTAGCTGACCAACAACTTATTCAAGTACCTATTGCTATTACATTTAAATGGAAAAATTCTATGTAATTCCTCTGAATTGCTCTGAAAAGCTGTTGCCCATTGGAGAATTTTTTAGCCTCTGCACCATTTTTTGGGAAACCTGAATCCTTCCGCAGTTATGGTGACCAGATTTTTTTTATTTTTGATGTGGGACACTAAAGAAGCTATGTTGTATGGGTAGCTAGGTTAATATTAACTTAGCGACCCCACATGTTTAGGTATCACAGAATTTAAAAATTTCAAAAACCATTATTATCTGCAAATTATGTGCTAATTTCGTCCATGATCAGAAAATGTTCTACTTGTCTGGTTTCCAAGAAATGAAAAGGATATTAGATTACATCATTTGTAATAACCTAGCATTTGCAATCTGAAGTATGATTCCAAAGTAAAAATATATTATTACAAAATTATGTGCTCCATGAATACCTGCGATACTTATGACATAATTTTAAAGCCAATAATCTTTAGTTTGGCGCCATATTTCCTAGTGGGGTTGCTAAGTTAATATTAACCTAGCTACCCCATTTTCTTTTTCGATTTTCTCAGAAACCAGAGGAGCATTTTTTGATTAGGGACGAAATTAGCAATGGTGTGGTTAAATTTTGATTTTCTTGAGGTGGGGTCGCTAGGTTAATGGAGGTATATTATAACCTGTTTTTATATTTTTTTGTTCACATAGTGTCACATGATTGGCTTTTAGAGACAATTAAAGTGGGCACATTTGGTGCCAGCCACACCCAGTATAATATTCAAGTTAACATTGGAACTATTATTATTATTATACAATTATTGCAAGCTTCTGTATTTGTGATGCACTAAATAATATTCCAATAGGAATAATAAACCAACTCTTAAATTTTAAAGGTCTATATTATTTAACTTAGCAATTCCCAGGTGGCAGAATCTAGGACAAATTGCTTTTTAAAAGGACCAAGATTTGTGGAAAATAGAAGAACATTGTGAGCAATTTAAAAGTGCATACCCGAGTGCATAACTAATAAGTAATATTCTGTGAGCATCTCGTTAGAAGCAAAGTATAAGAAGAACACAGCATGGTATGTTAACTAAAATATTTCCACTGGAAAAATACACAATTTTTTTCAGTGCTGTTAGTGTGTAACAGTATACTAATTACGACTAAGAAAAGAAACAAAAGATTTTTACAAAAATATTGCGCATATAGAGAATTGGAAATAATGGATATTATGGATGAAGTGACGAAATAATTTTAACAATTACGATCTAAAGAAATGCTTTATGGAAGAATTAGTAACATATGGACAGACCAATGAAGGTGAGAAGATGTTAACCCCGGACGCTATTGCCAGGTGTCCACGTTTTTTTTTTATATTTTTAGGTTTACACGTGAAAATCAAAAATTTTGAAAATTATTGTAAATAGAATAATAAACAATAATGTATGTACATGGAAAAGTTATATTTCAACAAATTTAGTCTATACCTAACATATGTTGACGATCCCAAATACCGATGAACTCAGAAAAATAGCTCATGTATTAAGGTCACAACAAAAAAGTGACAGGTTGGCAATTTGCAATAGAGGTATGTTCTTATAATAGCAAATGTGTGTTCTATGCAATTTTTACATTGACCCATATTACTTTCAATTCAAACAAATTATTGTTTTACAAATATAATAATTAATTATTTTACTATATCATAAATAACTTAACACAGTTTTTTTATAAATCTGTAAAAAATATTTGTAAATTCATATTTCTGCATATAGGTTTGGACAAATTAATACATAAATTACTTTTTATTTAATATTAATAAACCAGGGAAAACTTTTGCCAGCATATATGGAGAATCTAATTAATTTATTATTTGTTAAACTATCAACTTTGATTTTTTAATTTTACCCAAAAAGTTGGTTATATTGTAAAGTCTTAGGACAAAAACCTTTTACACAGTGATAGTAGAAAATGCAATTCTTTTGGCTATTTCTTCAATAATTCCTAAAAATTGAAAAAAACATTGAATTAAAAGATTGCAAAATTTTCTAATTTTCTTTTTATAAAGTAGAAGGGAAATGTTTTATTTTCCTTTTTTGATCCTATGTTATATTTATTACTTTAATTGCAATGTACGAAAATTGTTTTGTCGATACTTTTGCAAGATTTTAAACCAAAAATTACAACATTTTTGCAGAAAACAATTAACTTTGCTTTTATTTATTAATATAATTTTAAAACAAATAATAGTGATAATTTCACGTCTTCATTTTTATTATATTTTTGAACTGTTCTTATTTAATTGCCGGCCGCTGTAGCTCAGTGGGCAGTATATATGTCTGCCGCACGGAAGGTTCCGGGTTCGAATCCCGGCTAGGTGCATGGATATTTTGTGTTTGTCTTTAACTTTGCATAAAAAAACTTGGCTAACACTGGGCATTGATCCTGTAATGGATGGAAAGTCCCAGTATGATGGTGTTATATAATTTTAACAATTTAATTAAATATATATTATTTTAAATATAGCAATGTATAAAATCCTAAAGAGAAGCGTTAAAAGCAAAGTACACAATAAAACAAAATTATGATTGTTTTCCACAAACCAAAACTACACTTTTTTGCACTCGACGCGCGTTTCGCTAACAACGTTAGCATCATCAGGAGACGATAAACAATTGATTGATTGATTGACTGATTGTTTATCGTCTCCTGATGATGCTAACGTTGTTAGCGAAACGCGTGTCGAGTGCAAAAAAGTGTAGTTTTGGTTTGTGGAAAACAATCATAATTTTGTTTTAGTGCAACCAAAGGTTCCAAATTCCCAACATAGTAAAGTACACAATACTTAATCAAGATAAAATAATAGTGAGTTTTGAAGTAAAATAACCACATTAATATTTGAAAATGCTTGTGTTTTCATAGTTGTTAAAATTAGGAACATTTGTGTTAAAATTAGGAACATTCCCAGTGTGTAAGACGTGATTTATATTTTGTTTTGCAAAAAAAAACTTATTGTTTGGAACCTATACATTTACTAACTAAACTTTGAAAAACTCTTAAATTTATACAAAATCGACAAAATCTTAAACTTTAGGGGTACTTATATTGGAAAAACTGGCCAAGATCGAAAACTCTTAGGTAGGTATCGAAGAAAAATTATTTTAGGGCCTAAGATCTCAAGTATTTTATAATAGCCCAAAGCACTTAACCTGCTAACTAAAAATTTAAGTTAAATTAAAAAATTTTATTGATTTTTATTTTATGTATTACCTATAATTATCTTGTAAATATTTTTCGTAATTTTTTTAATTAATAACAAATTTTGCTTGAATTAGGGTTGATTCAACCATTTAGTGTATTTTCTTTTCTTTTGCATATATACTTGAAAAGTACATTGAAATTTATATTATACAAATATGTTTTAGAAACTTGTAGCTTGATTGAGTCAGACTTTTTGGCTCTAGTAGGTCTACTTAAAGAGAAAAAGAGACACATAATAATAAAAACGTAACTCATCAAAAATATTGTGTAAAATAAGAAAGTTTACCTATACCTTTAGAGAATTGTTTGGCCTGATCACCCAAATGATTGAGTGGAAAGTAAATTTGATTATTTTATACACAAATATCTGATACACAAAAATTTTTAATTAAATATTTTTATTAAAACTGGGACTAGAATATTTTCAAATGTAAGTACATATAAAAAAAATAATAAAAATAGTAAAAAAATACATATGGTTCAAAAACTACATAAATAAAATTTCAACAACTAACTGTTAACATAATTTAACAACAATAAAAAACAAGATAAGAATAATAATCAAGAATAACTTTACCAACAAAATAAACATATTTTTATTTTAATTTGACAGAATTTTTCCCAAAAAAAATTGAATTGAAAAATGAACAGTTTTCATTGAAACACCCATTTTTTCCTGATTTATTATTTTGGGTTGATTTTTAGGATAACTTTTATAAGTACTATACTCTCTTCTGAAGAATTTTACATAGCTAACTACTTGTGGTCAGGAAGATAAAATCAATATTTTTCTTCGGGGGAGGGGTAAAGGTACTAAATAATGTTTTTCGGTTTTTCACAGTGAGTTATATCTCCCTTTGTTTTGTTTTCTCTTAGAATATTGATACTTATTTAGTTAAATAACATGTATAAATTTATAAGCATTATTTGTAAATTAGAATTAACAACCACCATCTTTTTGTAATAAGGATTTAGTTCCTTTAATGCAATAAATAAATAAGAAAATAATAATAAAAATACTAAATAATGTTTGTTTGTTAGTATGTAAATTGTATTCAGATCTTTACTTTTATATGTTATATAGTACTATAATCTGACAGAAAGTGTAGGTAGAATTACTAGTATAATAAATTCTTTCTTTAGGGTGATGATCTGGTGCCAGATACAACCAGTATAACATTCAAGTTAACATGTAACTATTAATATTCTATAATTATTGCAAGCTGCTTTATTTGTGATGTACTAAATAATATTTCAATAGGAATAATAAACCAACTCTTAAATCATAAAGGTATTTAACTTAGTAAAGTATTACGTTAAACTAACCATGGGTTAGCTATCCAAATATTACAGGTAGGAACTGAGTATTAAGTCTGATTTAGAGTTCTGTAAGGTAAGCAGTATGAGGTATGTGGTAAGACACAAGGAAAAAAAAAATAGCAAATGCATACTGTTCTTACCACTGCGGCTTACAGAACACTATGAACAGCAGCATGCATTTGCTATAGTTTATTTTCCTTGTGTCTTACCGAATACCTCATACCTCAAGGTCACAATACTATAACGGAAGAATTCTGAACGGAATTAAGCAGAAAGGCAACAGTCTGCTACATGGATGGCTCTAAACTGTCAGCCAGGCAGACAACAGGTGCAGGAGTGTACGCGGAAAGCCTAGAAGTTCAGAAGAGTTATCCACTTGGAGAACATGCTATGGTGTTTCAGGCGGAGGTGTATGCCATTATCATGGCAGCAACCCTACCCGAGGTCAGAAATTCAGAAGTGGCAGAAGGGACATATACATATGTTCCGACAGCCAGGCTGCCCTCAAGGCTCTAAGTGCACCCAAAATAGTCAGTAGTCTGGTGGAAGAGTGCGCTGAAGCACTGCAAGCATGATGGGTGACTGATGTGGGTCCCAGGTCATGAGGGAATACCAGGGAATGAGAAAGCGAACAAACTTGCCAGACTAGGAGCTGAAACCCAATACATTGGACTAGAACCTCTTCTGGGAATAACAAGGAAACAGGTATAGAGTGAGCTGAACAAAAGGGCGAACAATGAACTGAAGACGTCCTGGAGGCAAGAGTCAAAGTGCAGACAGTCCAAGGTATTCATGAGAACTAAGCAGACAGTGTGTCCCACTTGTGGGCTCGAAGAGGAATCAGCGCAGCACTTGATAGCACAGTGTGATGCATATGCCAGATCAAGGCAGCTGAAGTATGGATTTCCCACGATAAAGGAAGATGAGCTGCACTCGCTCAAATGGGCCAACATACTGAACTTCGTAAAAAAGAAAGGGGAGAGAGGTGCAGCGGAAGTAGGAGCATAGGGATAAGGAACAGGGTATGGCAGAAAGGGCCCATGAAGAGGCCTAATTGCCAGGCCCACGGGCCGCCTCTATACTACTACTACTACCTAACAGAACTCTGAATCTGCTTTTAGTGTCCTACATTGAGACTGAAAAAGCCCAGGAAATAACCTGGATACATTCTGCTCACAGCCACCCTATTTTGAAATAACTTTAAGACTTGGTTCAGCCATCAAATAAGCACAAATTTAAGCATAATTCTATAGGTCTATCCTTTTTTTTCCTTCAGAAAAGAAAGAGACTGCCATTGAGAATTGCGCTTAAATTTGTGCTTATTTGATGGCTGAACCAAGTCTAAGTTAAAAGGTCACTAGCAGAACCCAGACAAGGCATCAGGTAAAAACTCACCTTTACTTGAGAATTGATGTGCCTCGAAAACATCTTCCACAAAAAAGAAATGGTCCAGTTCTGATATTTAAATTTTCAAAGGTTAGTTGATAACGATTATTATAAAATAAGATAAAAGTTCAAAGTACAATTCCTTAATTCCTAATAATATTAAAAAATAAAAACAAGAAAAAAATTACTAAATCTGTCAAAAACAGCTGATTTTTTAGTATCAGTGTAATTTTGGGTGTGCTTACCACGGATGTGAATTTATCACGGTTCTAGTTGACCTTGATTCTAAATTTTCCCAGGGGTATAAGCCAAAGAAGGAGACCTCCATTTTGTAATACCCCTGAATATTGTTTAAATTTACAGGTAATTGTTTATGGTTACATGTGTATGTATGTAAACAATGTTTATCGTCTCCTGATGATGGTAACGTTGTTAGCGAAACGCGCGTCGAGTGCAAAAAAGTGTAGTTTTGGTTTGTGGAAAACAATCATAATTTTGTTTTAGTGCAACCAAAGGTTCCAAATGCCCAACATAACTCGTCTTAATTTTTTCTTATTTTATTTTAAAAGAAAACGCAGATTTCATTTTCAATTCAATTCAATTCAAAAGTAGCTTTATTGTCGTGCATATTAAATAAACATTGACAAAGCCTTACTTAAAAGTATTTAAAAAAAAACTATTTTTATTATTTACTTTTAATCGTGAACTCACAGTCTATTCGCTGTTCTTGTTCTTACTCTCTTTCTATCTTATTGAAATATTTTTGAAGCTCTGCTATCCGGCGTATTTTTATGTGCCGACATCACTCTCGACTCACCCGGAACATTCTGGTGTTTGTCTTACTCATCTAGACCTGTCTACATCTTTCTTGAATATTCGGCAATGGTCGCGGCAAATCTTTTTTTGCGTTTAGCGCCGCTTCGCTACTTAGTCTAATCTAATTACGCTAGATGCCAGAGTATGTGAAAAAATTTCAATAAATGTTGTTTTATTTTCTTAATACCTCCAAATTTTGTCACATTATAAAAAACTCATATAAGCTTATAAAACTCAAAAACTTATAAAACTTAATCTAAAACACTTCTTAAACTAATAAAAAAATGTTAAACTTTTTGTTGGATAGTAATACAGGATTCCTAAGCAAATCCTTAGGGGGCCAAGCAGCTGTGTATAAGACGCAGACAAACGGAAAAGCACATTAGGCAGAAAAGGATGGGCATGGGGCGATGTTGTCACTACATCTTACACGTAGTAAATCCATTCCAGGTTGTTGTTTTCTAATGTTTTCCATTTTCATACTTTTAGCACTGGAATAAAAATTGTTTTTGCTCGACTTTAATACCAAACTGATGAAAGATATCGAAAAAAAAAATATTTTTCGGCTTTTCATTTTGTAACCATTGTCCTTACGCACTGTTTACAGGCTGGGGACTGAGATACATGCAAATGCCTAACCTAAAGCGTTCATACACGGCCGGAGAAATCGACTGAGATACTTCCGTAGAAACTTTATCAAGCAAATAGGACGGGTTGACGCCTTCGAACGTCCAACCCGGGTTTTGCACTTTGATTCGCAATCAAAAAGGAGGAATAGTCAGATGTGGGGCCGTGCACAAATTACGTAACGGTGATTTTACCAATTTTTTACCCCCTCCCTATGTACTATTTTGTAACGGTTTGGCACGCCACTCTCCTAATATTACGTAACGATTTCAAGACCACTACCCCCCTCAAAAAATAAACTTTTCACTTATTTTCATTCCAAATTTTCTTAGTTTCACACAAATGCAAACGCTGTTGAAAACCCCCCTCCCCCCTACGTAACGTTTTGTAACCCCCCTCCCCCTATGACCATTACGTAATTTGTGCACGGCCCCTGTAGTCCCAGTTGAGGAGGGCGAGAAAATTGATATTTTTTTCTTAAAAATTATACTCTTTAGACCTATTTCTTTGCGTTCCCAAAATTACGTAATTTTTGGAAAAAAATTGTAAGCGGCGCCATTTTTATTTTGTGCTTTGTTTTTCTAACATTTTTGCGTTCGGTTAATTTAATTGAAAAATTTTTGCCTGCGACGTCCTTTATCTTCTCACTCGGAACCAAGATCCCCCGTTTTAGGAAAACTGATCCCGTCTCTGTTTCTAAATTTTTTCGAATAAAAGTAGAGTATGAGCATGGGGGAAATAATTTTTTTCTACGGTATGACGAAAATTTCGAGAAAGTTGGAGAAAAAAATAAAAAAAGTGGCAGAGCTCAAGTTTTTCGTAAAAAAAAAAACGTTTTTTTGTAAAGAAACAGAGCAAAATAAATCTTTTCACACCTTTTTGGGTGTTACAAATATTGGCAGCCCCTTATTTTTCGCTTTTACCCTCCCGCTAGTTTTGAAGAATTGGTTTGCTACATGTTTCGAGATCATGTCATAAAACACCTCGAAAATATCAAATGTAGTGTAGGGCCAGCTTTATTTAAAATCAATACTATCGCAAGCAAAAAGCTCTGCAGGAAAAACAGCGCCGTTTATTGATTTCTTTGGCTGCTAGTGCTAGCTGCATGGTTTGGCCGTTTAAAAGCGAAGATATTTCTTTCTAATGTTAACAACCTCATGAGTTTATCGCTCAGTATCGTAAATAATGGACCCTGCCGCCTCCTTTAAGCAAGAAAAAGCTGTGGTTTGGACCTGAAAACATCTAATTTTTAATTAGATTAGATGTTCAAATCTGTCCCCTTCTTGAGCCTCACAATATCCCAGTCTATTGTAAAACTCTTGGCGCGTAGCAGCCAACATTTCAGGGGTGATAGAGTTGCCCGCCTCCAAAATTTTCGCCCCCAACTCCTGTATAGTCGTAGGCCGTAAGTGAGGGTGTTGGAAAATTTTGTCGTGCCAACAACCCCATGGAAATAATTCTATCACCAAATACCTGACGAAGGTAATTTGTAGCCTGGCGTGAATTGTGGGATGAACAGCCATCTTGCTGAAACCACAATTCGTCCAAATTTATGTTGAGTTCCCTCAACCGTAGTAAAACCTGGTGTTGGAGAAGATCAACATATTTTTGGCTATTCAAATTCCCTTCAATGAAAAAGGGTCCAATAATGTGATCCCTGCCAATACCGCTCCAAACATTTAATTTTTGAGGATGTTGCGTTCTAACACTTGCGTGCAGATGTTTATTTTCGCGGGACCAATAGCGGCTATTTTGTGGATTGTGAGAGCTATGAAGTTCAAATGTCTTCTCGTCACTAAACAAAACAAAATTTTCGTTCCTGTCACATTTATCCCTCATAACCTCACAATATTCTACCCGGCGAAAATAATCACCTGGTTGCAATTTCTGCGACTTCCCAATCTTAAACGACTTGTAGCCGTATTTTTTTAGGATCCATTGGCAAGTACTGTTGGGAATATCCAGTGCCTCTGCAATCGGTTTCGTCGAACATGGTTCATGTGCCTCAACGTAAGCGCATACCATTTCGTCTCGTTCCACCCTGTGTGAAAGAACGGGATGCTCTGGTATTTCGCCGTCGTGGTAACACTTTCTACAACCATTTATGCACTCGTACCTTTCAAAACGATGATAAATGTTGTAGACAGTTTGAGTCACAGGAACCGGTCGATCTGGAAACGTAAAAACAAAAAGCCCAATGATCTCGTCCGCACTGTCACTTTTTATGTAGTTTTTAATAATAAAAATCTTTTCTTCTCGAGTATACGCCATTTTAAAAACACAAAATTTACGAAACTGAAGCGACTCGAAAGGAAATAAAAATGCAATGCCTGTGAATCCCAGATTTTCCTCGATCATCTCATGGTGTGGCCGCCATCTAGCGGAATTTGCAGACATCTTGTCAACGGTTATTATTGCAACTATGATTTATGCTCACAATGATAGAGTGGCGACAATTTTTTCTCATGAAAGCAGTCCGGAGGTAATAACAAACTGGTACCATATACCTGTTTCTTTTGTGCGCGCAGAACTTTCTATGCCATTTCTGTTTGATTTATTGAAATACTATCCCTAAGGAAAATCTTAGGAACCCTGTATAATTTTAACAATCCCTCTTTTACTTTTTCGCTTATAAAATGATACCTTACATCTATACCTTTACTCCTCCTATTCATTTGTTCATTTTTCACCATCCTGATTGCACTCTGGTTGTCTAGCTTCAGCTCTATATTCACATTGCTATCAATCATTTCTTCTATTAATGACTTTAGATACATAAGCTAAGGTACATTCTGCAGCAGCAATGAACTCTGCCTCAGTACTTGACAGAGCCACTATTGGTTGTCTTCTTGATGTCCAGAGTATTGGTGCTCCGCAGTAGAATACTACATATTAGGTGGTTAACGTCTCCATTTTTGTCAATTCTGATTCCATTATCTTGGTACGTGTTCAAATACTTCAGGATTATTTTAACATTTGTCACGTCCCTCTCTGTTGTTTCTTCCATTTTCCTGCTACAGATGTTTTATTTCTTTCTGTCAAATCTTCGGTATTATTGTAAACCATTGGTGTTTTTGTTGGTTTTTCATCATTCATTTTAAACTTCGCTAGGATTGTCTTTATGTACTGTTTTTGTCTCAGTATTAGATTTTCGTTTGTTCTTGTTATTTCTAGTCCTAGGAATTTATTGGGCTCCTTACTTTCTGTCATTTCAAACTCTCTTTTCAGTGATCCTAGTGGCTTCTGTAAATCTGTCAAATTCCTTTTGTCGCATATCAAAATTCCATCATCTATGTATATTGCCAAAAACATAGTTCCTTCTTTGTTTCTAAAGATACATTGTTCATTTTTTAAACTTTTCAGTCCATTTGTAGCCTGGAAGTTGGTAAATTTCTTATTCCATTGTAGTGGTGCTTGCTTTAATCCATATAATTATTTTCTTTAAAGGCACACTTTATTTTTCTTGTTGTCAAACCCTTCGGGAACCTCCATGTAAACTTTTTCTTCCAAATCTCCATATAAAAAGGCTGTTTTGATGTCAAACTTTCTTATCTCTTAGTGTCTCACTGTGACTATAGCAAACAGAACATGTAAAGGATTCATATTCACCACTGGACTAAAGACTTCTTGGTAGTCTATTCCTTTTTTCTGTTGACAGCCTCGTACCACCAATCTTGCTTTGTATTTTTCATCATCTTTAATTCTGAATACCCATTTATTCGTCAGAATTTTCTTGCCATCTGCTTCTGTTCTGTCTACATAGTCCCAGGTTCGGTTTTTCATCAGTGAATCTTTTTCGTCCTTTATTGCTTTTTGCCATTTAATTTTATCATTACCATTTAAGGCTTCTTCTTAACTTAACATAGGTATGACTGTATAGTCCATCTCATAGCCACACAGGTCTTCTAGTTTGTCTTCTCTCAAGGTTTTGTTCCTGTTGATCTACACCTTCTCCTAAGTTTGAATCATTGTCTGATTGGTCTATGGTGTCCTCAAATTCATCATCAGATTCTACTGTTTCATTCTGTTGTTGCTGTGGCTGTGGATCTGCTTTGCTTGGATTTTGGTCTTTTTTGTTTTTATTTGTTTCTCTCTCTGTGTATTGTTACTTTAGTCTCTTTTTCATTTCATAATCTGTAGCCATGTCTTGCATATACTATAAAAATGTACTTTTTGCTTCTTTCATCTAGTTTTTTCAAATAACCCAGTATTTTTGCATGCACTTCATTGCCAAATACTTGCAAATTTGACAGGTTTGGTCTTCGTCCGGTCCATTTTTCTACTGGTGTCACTGGTAGGTTCTCCGTTGGGCTTCTTTTTATAAGATATATAACAAAACGTACAGCTTCACCCCAGAATTGTTTATCTAAGCATGAGTCAAAATCAAAGTTCTTGCTGTTTCCAACAATGTTCGGTTCAATCTCTCTGCTTTTCCATTCAGCTGCGGGGTGTATACTATTGTGTTTTCTTGGACTATTCCTCTGCTTCTACACCAAGCTTTTAGTCTGTTATTGACATATTCTGTCCCATTGTCACATCTTAGCTTAGAGATTTTTAGGTTTTTGAAAGATTCTACTTCTTCCACATATTCCTTGACATAGTTGAACACTTCTTCTTTGCTTTCTAGTAGGTAGATCATTGTAAAATGGGTGTAGTCATCCAGGAATGTCAGTATGTATCGTTTTCCATCCCATGTGACAGCATCAATCGGACCACACAAGTCAGTGTGTACTATCTCTAGTGGTCATTTAGCTCTGTCTCTTTCTTTCTTAAATGGCAATCGTGTTTGCTTGACTTTTAGGCATATTTCGCAGATTTTATCTATGTGGTCACAGTCGTTTTTACTTAAGTTCATACCTGTAGATATTTCGGTCAGCTTTTTCATATTTTGTAGTCCTAAATGTCCTAGTTTTCGATGCCATAAATTTACATTTTCTTTGCTTTTCTCTGCAAGAAAATTGTGCCCCTCATTTTCGTTGCATAGATTCACCATGTACAAGCCATTATTTGTTTTTATTCCTTCTAGGACGGTCTGATTTTCCTTTTGCACCATCACTTTGTTTTTGGTGAAAGTCACCACACCATTTTTTTCTGTTATTGCATTTACTGATAGTAGATTTTGCACCAAATCTGCCACATAAAGAACATCTTGCAAAATGCACTTGTCTGTGTAATTTTCCGATTTCTGAGCTGATCATCAAGCCATTGTTCGCCACTTTTAGGTTGGTTTGTTTTCTTTTTATTTCTGTCAAGGGTTCTTTGACCTTTATCATGTGTGCCGTAGTCCCAGAGTCGACGACAAAATTAATGCTTTTGTTTTTCATACGATTTTGTTCTGCTGTGGTCATGAAGACTAATCCTCCTTGTTGATTCTTATTATTTTGCCTTGACCGATCTTTATAAAAGCAATTTTGCTTAGTATGGTTCGGTCTTTTACAGATACTGCAGGGCTTTCTTGTTGTCTGTTTTGTTTCTTCGGTTTGTCTGCAGGTCCTTGCATAGTGTCCTGGTAATCCACATTTGAAACATTTTTGGTCTGTTTCCTTCTTATTTCTGCCCGTTTCCTTTCTATGTCCTCTTTTTCTGCAGATTTTGCAGAATTTTTCTGAGGCCTTGAATGCTACCTCTTCTTCGCTCTGTAATTCTGCTTTGTTTCTCGACTCTTCCGCTAATGCCCGTGTGCACCACTTCCCCTTACTTCTTCCACTTGTAAAAGTACTATACCAGCCCAAATTCGGCCATTTTGGAGTTGCAAGCTTGAGCAGCCATTACTGACAACAATTTTGTTCTTGTTTTTATTGAAAAAAAGAATAATAAAAGAGACTTAATAATGGCTTAAAATGCGTTTAGTATTATTCTTGCTTTAAAAAAATATATTTTTTTCTTTTTGCTATTTTGTGCTAATTTGAAAGGGGGGGGGTTATTTTTCGCCCCATCTTGACCAACTTTGTCAGTAAAGTGGTCCTCGCAGAAATATTTGGTAATTATGCAGTATACGGTTTTCTACCATTTTTAATTTTTTATGAAAAATTCTTTATGGGGCACCTACTAGGGTCCCTAGGACCCCAAATCCGACTGCGCCCGATTTTTTTTTAAGAGAAAAAAGGGCTTCCGGGGGGGGGTTGTAATGTGTTTTTTTGATTGTTTTGGGTTGGGTTGGACTGTGTTGGATTGGGTTGTTTTAGTGAAAAAAATTAAAAAAAAAAACAAAAAAAAATAAAAAAAAACAACCGGCGCAGGCGGTTTTGGGGTCCTAGGGACCCTAGTCGGTGCCCCCATAAAGAATTTTTCATAAAAAAATCAAAAATGGCAGAAAACCGTATACTGCATAATTACCAAATATTTCGCTCTAGATTACTCGGTAAGTGCCCTAACATAACATTTATTGTTAATGAAATAAAAACGTTGCCATTTATTTTTTGTGAGTTATAATTCGTTAATATATATTTCACCTAAAATTTACTAAACAAGTACCACATTAAGTAATCAATTAAATAATATAAAATTACGTAAGCTAGCGGACGTATTATCATGTCGTCATAGGTAAACTACTATACCATTGAAGTACAATGAACGACGTCGAGCCGACCCAAATTTGTATTCCCCATTTAGGTCGGATTGGGGTCGTATGGAATGAGATTTGAAGTCCGCTTGCCAACGTCAGGGTTTTTAATCCAACGAGTAGAGGACGTAGTCTGATGTCCAAATTCTACTTGGGCGATTGGCGACAAACAGATCCTTCAGCTGATTTCTTCTCAAGGATGTCCACTGTGTGAAGCTTTTTGTCAGTTCTAGCTTTCTTCTGCACTTTCCTTAAAAATAACCTGGCTACATCTTCGCGTTGAACTGTGGTCGACATGCCGGTTGATGAGAATCTCAAATTGCCTCCTCTGTTCTTCCTCTTTGGTTTCTCAAACCACAAGTTCCCCAGACACTAAAAATGAACTGAGATATTAATTATGGATAACTCTGTCAATCTATTTTCTTACAGTTTGTGATACAACAAGAAAAAAAAAAGAATGGTAAGTAGAGTGAATATATTACAACACCACTATGTAAGTCTCCCCCTTTACTCATCATATGTATCACTACTGTGTGGTTCTGGCTCGAAAGCGGTGATGTGTAAAGTGGGCGTGGTTTCGAAGCAACTTCACGGTTCATTGCATCACGATTAGTATAAAACCAGCTACTCCAGACAAGACTCTTCAGTTTTTGTTTTGATCTCTAGCTGTCAATTATTATGAAAAATGTTCCAATTACTTCCATTCGTCGACTTTTCTACAACCGACTTTCCAACGCTACCTATTGAGATGTGGTGCATTCTACTGAGGATGCTGGATCCTGCTTCGCTCCTAGCCGCAGTTAAAAGCTGTGCCCTATGGGGTGCTGCCTGTTAAGGAGATCCACAACTAAGAAAAATGATTGCTCGAGCCACAGAAGAAGAACAGAGGAGGCAATTTGAGATACTCGCTCAACCAGGCATGTAGAACTGAAAAAAAGCTTCACACTTTGAACATATTCAAGAAAAAGGAAGACAAGAAATCAGCTGGAGGACCTGTTCGTCGTCAATCGAGAAGCACTAAGAGTAGATTTAATCCTAAAATCCCTAAATTTAATTTTGTAAATAGTAGATTTTGACAAAGTTTTAATTCAAAAGTGATAAAGATAACATTGCTGATTATTTCAATTTCAGAGAATTACGGTATACAAAAAAAACAACAGCGACATTTACAAAGAACTGTAAGAATGTTTAATAAATAGTTTTTCTTTAACATTAAATATTAATAGTGGGCTTGGCCATGAAAACAACTAATCGATCTCAAAATATAAAACCACAAGCTCGCCACACAATGGACTGATATATTAATGATGAATAACTCCGTCAATCTTTGATGATCCTCTATGATCTAATAAGAAGTTACCGACCGATATGTATCCGTCCCTGGTTTGAGATATGTTAACATTACCTGTGAGTGGTTTGTTAATACAGATACTTATAGAAGCCTTAAATGTAGCTGCTTCCATGAAAATCATAAAAATATAACCCAAGGGTTAAACCATCATGTAATGATAAGATGAGGACTACAGTGGGGGAGAAGGAGGGATAAAAGCACCATAAAATGGAACAAACCGAAAAGACTAATTAAATCAACAACAAAAAAAATAAGGTAGTGAAAGTCCTTTAAGGGAAAAAAACAAAAAATGTGGAGAACATTAAAACAAGTTCTTCCATAAAATTACAAGTTTCTATTAAAATTATCGCCCCATAACTGAGGATGGAGTCTATAAGAGAAAAATAAGGAAATCAATGTATTTATAATATTTCAAGCGTTAAACCAGCTAAATTCGAAGATATAGAGCTTTGTTTTAATATTAGCAAAAGGTAAATTCCCAGACATTTAACACTGTTTGGTTTTAGTCTGGAGAAGCTGATTGTATACCAATTCTAATCCATTGAACCACGACGTTGGTTTTAAGACCACGCTCACTTATCACCACTATGTAGTTCTTGAAAACCGTGAGGTTTAAAGTGGGCATGGTTTTAAAATAAACTTCACGGTTTATTGCATTAGAATTGGTATAAAATCAGGAAAATGTGAAGTGAATTTTCAGTTTGCGATACAACAAGAAAAAAGGAATAGTAAATAGAGTATATATATTATAACACTACTATGTAAGTTTGTGTGCGGTTTCAAATTAAGGGAAAAACTTTTACTCCTCATAGGTATCACTACTGTGTAGTTCTAGCTCAAAAGCGGTGATATGTGAAGTGGGCGTGGTTTTGAACCAACTTCAGGGTTCATTGCATCAAGATTAGTATAAAACCAGCTACTCCAGACAAGCTTCTTCAGTTTTTGTTTTGATCCCTAGCCGTCAATTACTACGAAAGATGTTCCAATTAATTCCATTCGTCGACTTTTCTAAAACCGACTCTCCAACGCTACCTATTGAGATGTGGTGCATGCTACTGAGGATGCTGGATCCTGCTTCGCTCCTAGCCGCAGTTAAAAGCTGCGCCCTATGGGGTGCTGCCTGTCAAGGAGATCCACAACTAAGAAAAATGATTGCTCAAGCCACAGAAGAAGAACAAAGGAGGCAATTTGAGATACTCGCTCAACCAGGCATGTCGACCACAGTTCAACGCGAAGATGTAGCTAGGCTCTTTTCAAGAAACGTGCAGAAGAAAGCTAGAACTGACAAAAAGCTTCACACTTTGGACATATTCAAGAAAAAGGAGCAAAAGAAATCAGCTGGAGGACCTGTTCGTCGCCAATAAAGAAGCGTTAAGAGTAGATTTAACCCTTATAGAATTTAATTTTGTAAATACTAGATTTTGACAAAGTTTTAATTAAAAAATGATATAGATAATATTGTTGCTTATTTCCAAGACAAAAAATTACGGTTTACAAAAAACAACAGCGACATTTACAAAGAACTGTAAGAATTTTTAATAAATTAATTTTCCTTCAACATTAAACTGTGGAAGTGGGTTTGGCCATAAACACAACTAATCGATCTCAAACCACAAGTTCCCCAGACACTAAAAATGGACTGATATATTAATTATGGATAACTCTGTCAATCTATTTTCTTACAGAGAATTTTCAGTTTACGATACAAAAAGAAATAAAAAGGAATGGTAAGTAGAGTAAATATATTACAACACTACTATGTAAGTCTCCCCCTTTACTTATCATATGTATCACTACTGTGTGGTTCTGGCTCGAAAGCGGTGATGTGTAAAGTGGGCGTGGTTTCGAACCAACTTCACGGTTCATTGCATCACGATTAGTATTTGCAATTTGAGATACTCGCTTAACCAGGCATGTCGACCACAGTTCAACGTGAAGATGTAGCCAGGCTCTTTTCAAGAAATGTACAGAAGAAAGCTAGAACTGATAAAAAGCTTCACACTTTGGACATATTCAAGAAAAAAGAGGACAAGAAATCAGCTGGAGGACCTGTTCGTCGCCAATCGAGAAGCACTAAGAGTAGATTTAATCCTTATAGAATTTAATTTTGTAAATAGTAGATTTTTACAAATTTTAATTAAAAAGTGACATAGATAACATTGCTGATTATTTCAATTTCAAAGAATTACGGTATACAAAAAACAACAGCGACATTTACAAAGAACTGTAAGAATGTTTAATAAATAATTTCTTCAACATCAAATAGTAATAGTGGGTTTGGCCATGAAAACAACTAATCTATCTTAAAATATAAAACCACAAGTTCGCCACACACTAAAAATCTACTGAGATATTAATGATGAATAACTCCGTCAATCTTTGATGATGACCTATGATCTGATAAGAAGTTACGTTGCCTAAAATTGTGGTTTCTTTATGAGCAGGGACCGAAATGTATCCGTCCCTGGTTTGAGATATGTTAACATTACCTGTGAGTGGTTTGTTAATACTGTTGTTCTGGGCCCATAACCTGTCAAGATTTTAACCTGGTCTTAATTTATTCTTATTTTATTTTAAGCAGATTTAACTTTCACTACATTGTTTTATTTTCTTAACAACAAATGGACATAGATAATACATCCTGTGAAGATCGATACCTTGAGAACCGCAATCACTCTGAACCAGCAAACTGGTTCCGATTCTCATGGCATGGAACATGACAGGATGCGGTATCTACACCGATTTTTTCTGTTCATGTCAGTTTAAAGTTGACGTCATAGCAATATTCATCTGAAAATTTAAGTACAATCCCGAAATTCATAAAAATAAAAAACTTTTAACTAGATATATATGTTATATTAGTAAATAATACGTAGGTGTATGTATTATTATTCTAAGTTTCTTATCTTAATGTAATATGATACTTTTATTTTTCACAATTGTTTTTAATGTAATTTAATATGTTTGTTTTTAACTAAAGATCTTCTAGAAGGATATGTGTAAGCACTTTTAGTCACGTTTAACTTTCATATGACTTTGTTCTAGAATTAGGCGTCAGCACTATTTTTGTATAAATACCATTAAATTTGTTGTAAACAACATCGAGAAATTCAGAGACATATAATATTTAGTCTTCATAGTGCTAAGTACCATTGTGACCGGTTCCAAAATAAAAATAGGTTTTTTCTAAAGTTCGTTTTTAGATCTCGAATCTAAAAAGTGGCGTAGTCGGTAGGATTTCTTCGACGCACTACATCTTGAGTGCCAATGTACTAAGAAGCTACTCGTAGTTCACGGTTCGCGGTAGTGCACCCGAAAAACTTGTCAGTACGGTACACGTTAGTGTTTTACAAGAAAGAAGAATTAACTCTCTGTTTCGGACTTCCATTGTCTATATTTTATTTATACACGACGTTTCGATCAGTACAATCTCTGATCGTCTTCAGGTGCAAACTACAATCAATTCCTAAGGCTACGTACTTATATACTGTGAGAAATCACTCAACCTTGAAGTTTAAGAAGTTGGATCCGCCCAAGGAGGGGCTTCCAAATATTTGGGATTTCAACACTTGGTTTACTGAAAATACCCTGATTCTGCTCAATAAAGGCAGCTTCAAGAAATTTTCGTTTCTTCCAGTGTGACTCCTTGTGCAAAACCTTTGCTTCTGCCCACTTCATTCGGTATTGTTTTGACCATGCATGTTCGGCGATTCCTGATTTCGTGGTTTCACCTTTTTGGGTATTCGTCTGATGTTCCTTAAGCCTAACGGATAGTGGTCTTTTAGTTTCGCCTATGTATGATTCACCACACTCACAAGAAACTTGGTAAATGCATTCCTTATTTTGTTTGTTCTCCGGTTTTGTTTTACTAAGAAGGCTTCAAATTGTATTACTAAATTTAAAAGCTGTTTTAATACTAAAGTTTTTCGCTACTCTTCGAATTTTCTCTGATACTCCTTTAACGTATGGGATTGTAAAGAAATAAGAACTTACTTCCTAATAACTGGTTTAGTTATTTTTGCCTTAAAATCAGCATAATTTCAGGTTTAGTGGTATGTGCCTTAAAACCAGCATAAATATAAAAAAGAACCGGAAAATTATAAAAAGCTATAAAGAAAAAATTTTAAGAAAAAGTTATAGAAAAAAAGTTACAGAAGAAAGAATATCCATCTAGTTTGGTCAAATCGTCGAGCTTTGAAAGTTGCTACGGTAGTCCTAAGAAGATTTCTAGCTGAACAAGGAACTGAACCCAGCCATTGAAGTTGAGTCTTTCCGGAGAACCTGACTTTACTTCAGGATAAGAAGTTTTTGTTACTGTAAGTTAATATTTAAGAATTTATTATTTTCCCTGAATTTCTTCACTAGTCAGAACCTTAAAAATCTAAATTTTTAGTTATTAAGATATAATTTTTGAAAAAATACAATGTCAACTCAAAATCAAGACCAAGAAGTTGAACCTTACAAACTTTCCGAAATACTTTCATTAATTCCAGAATATGATGGATATGCAATTAATCTCAACACATTTTGTAATGCATGCGACTTGGCAGAAACCATGTGTGTCCAAAATCAAAAACCATTTTTGCTTGTTAAAATTAAAAATCAGTTGAAGGGTAAAGCTTTTCAGCTCATTAATTCTAGATATGTAAATTCTTGGGCTGAGATTTCATAAAACTTTTAAATACACACTTTGGTAATCAAAGAGATCTTACTGCTTTATTTCAGGACCTCCAAAGATTACACCAAATGCCATCCGAAAATCCACTAACTTTTATTTCACGTTCACAAGTTCATTGTGCTAAAATGAATTCGGCAATAAATAGGCAAACTCTTACAAGAGATCAAAAAAATTCTCAGGGTAAACTTATTGAGACTATGACTTTAAATACTTAATTAACAGGATTAGATTCAAAAATTGGGCATATTGTACGTAATAATCCGAAGGACATGATTGAAGCTATTTCTTTTATTAAACGCGAGCTTCAACTTTCTTATTTCGAAAATCACAAATTTTCCAAAACTCAAAATGTGACACAAAAACCTAAGATACAACCGAAAATATGTTAATTTTGTAAAAAACAAGGTCACTTAATAAATGAGTGTAGGATTAGACAAGTTTCACAAACAAGACCACACAATTTTTATAATTCTAACAATTTTCCAAACAGAAATCAAAATCCTCAGGCATCTACATCTTATCAAAATCAAAATTCTCAAAATGCGAGACCAACAATTTTCAACAAAGACCAAATGTAATACAGCGTCCACAGCAAAATAATAATAATTTAGGACAAAATCAAAATAACCAAAATAAGTCAAGTGTAATACAGCCTAACCCTTTATTTTACCAAGTGATGCTAGCAGCCATGCTATTGGCTCAGTTTTATCGCAAGGAACTATTGGCAAAGACTTACCTAATGCTTTTGCATCCCGGACATTAAATCCTGCAGAACAAAAATATTCAACTATAGAGCGTGAGCTTTTGGCTATAATTTGGTCAGTTAAACACTTTAGATCTTATTTGTATAGGCGAAAATTTTATTTAGTAATGGACCGTCGTCCTGTAATTTGGCTAAATTCGATTAAAGATCCTGGCAGTCGTTTAGCTAGGTGGAAACTTAAACTAGAAGAGTATGAATTTGAATTTATTTATAAATTAGGAAAAATCAACAAAAATGCTGATGCTTTATCCAGAATTAAACTCGATGAGAAAATCAATACAGTATATTCAACCAAGTTAACCAAGAAAATGTTAAAATTTTGGAAGGAAATTTATTTGACGCTCCTTCGCACTTTGCTTTAGCTCATTGTGTATCAAGAGATTCAAAAATGGGTAAAGTCATAGCCTTACAGTTTAAACAAAAATACGAACATGTTGATTACCTTAAAAATCAGAATAAACAAATTGGTGAAATGATTAATTTAAAAATCGAAGATAGATATATCTACTATTTAATTACTAAAGAAAAATGTAATTTAAAACCTACTTATGATGATGTTTATAAATGTTTGGAAAACTTAAAACAAGATTGCTCGAAGAATGAAATTAATTACTTAGCAATGCCAAAAATAGCTTGTGGCTTGGATTTATTAAATTGGGACATAATTTTATCAATGATTAAATCAATTTTTCAATCAACAGAAATTCAAATCAATATCTACATCTGGAGTGATAAAAGAACAGCAATTATTAATGCTTTGTCAGAAACGGAGAATTCAACTGAAGAAGATCAAAATGAAAATTTATCTCTTAGTCGCCGCAAACACTTGAAAATGAATTTAAGAGATTCCAAAATTTATATCAAAATACTTCATGGATTGATTATTCTAAAATTAGATACACAAATGAACAATTATTGTATAAAGACTACAAGAATATCATTACAATCTTTCAACAGGACAATATGAAGGATTTGCATTATCAAATTATAGAAGATTTTTTCGATGAGAGTCCAAAGTTTGACATTAAAAAAAAATCAATATTTTATCTTCAAAATCCGTTAGCAAAAGAAATTATTATATTATTCCACTGCCAAATTTTGAAGAAGATGCAATTTCAATACTTTTTGGAATTCTTTGTAGGTTTTAAAATGATATCGATCTTTCAAAAACATATTATGTTGAGACAAGGGTTGATTTATCAATATTAGAAATGATATGCTTTATTTTTGTAGATAAGGATTTAAATTTAGTAGTATATCAGAATATTGTGACAGAACCTAGTGATGACCAAAAACAAATAATAATTGATCAATACCACTCAGGAAAAAGAAATTGTCATCGGGGAATCAATGAGACCATAAGGCGAATTAAAGAAAAATATAATTGGAAAAACTTAAGCAAAGAGGTTGAAAAATTTATTAAGGAATGTGAGATATATAAAATAAACAAAATTCTAAGAAAGAATTGGGATAATCCACTTATAATTACGAAACCCCAAAAACACCATTTGATAGAATTAATTTAGACATTTTGGAAACTCCACAAAAGAATTTAGTTTTAACAATAAGGGATGAATTAACAAAATTCATACAAGCTTATCCACTTAGTGATAAAACATCAAAAAGTATAGTTAATACTCTACTAGTGTTTTTCAGCATTATGGTACACCATTAAGAATTCATACTGATATGGGCAAAGAATTTAATAATCAATTATTAAAACACTCATGTAAGATGTATGACATAAAGTTAACTTTTTCAAGTACTGGTCACCCTCAGACTAATGGAAGCTTAGAACGATTCCATACAACCCTTTTGGGTTGATAAGAGTATGTACTACAGAAAACCCTAACGAACATCCCCACCAACTTCTTCTATACACGATTATATGTTATAATAACTCAACATGTAAAACTCATGGTTTCACTCCTTTCACGACCTGTTGAAGTTCTTTATAATAAACAAGAGCTAATTTCAAAATATGTCCGCGAGCTAAATGCGAAAATTAAACATTTTTATGAAATAGCAAGAAATAGAACAATTCTTTCTAAACAAAAGGCAAAACCGAGTTTTGATAAACACGTAACTCCAAATTATTAATTTAAAGTTGGCGATAGGGTATACGTTAAAGAAACCCAAATAAAAGGAAAACTTTCGCCAAAATTTAATGGACATTTGAAATCAAAGAAATTCTTGTAAATTCAGCATCTGTTTATAATCCAATAACTAAACAAACATCTAAATTTAATTTTGATTTATTAAAACCATGTTATGTTGAACACGATGACGACTTGAAAGAAAAACTGGAACGATATGGTCAACAGTATAGTATTACTGAAATCAATAATGCAGTAGATGTCTACTTTCATAGAGAATCCAATATTAAGGTATCTAATGATAAGTGGACCATATTAGTTTATAAAAATATAGAGGCTTTGCAAAATGCTTTTATTAATAATAATCATATCCTAGATAACTTAGAGCTTATGCTTTTGCAAAAAACGGGAACCATGAAACAGGTACACTTTAATTATAGAACTCGTATAACGTTGTTAAAATAAATTTCGAAAGATATCGGTAATAAATTCGATGAAATCGATTCCGATACAACAACTAAATAAGTTACTAGACCTAAAAGAGGACTATTTGATGCCGTAGGTACAGTTTGGAAATATATAACAGGAAATTTACACGCTGCTGACGGTCAGTATTTTAATGAATGTATTAATAAAATTGAAAAAGATGATAAAGAATTGGAAATATGGATAAAAAACAAATAAGCGTGACTACATCTGTTATTAAAGAATTTAATTCCACTTTAAGAAAACTTAAAATCGATGAGGAAACTTTTAATTCAGATATTAAGGAAATTGGAAAATCAATTTACATGATTCATGATGAAATCGAACTTATTGATTTTAAATTCTATTTGATCAACATTTGTGAACAACTACTCGAATCCTATACTTATATTCAGTCACAAGTCGATGATATTTTCAAATTCAATAACTTTTGCAAGATTGAATATTATTCACACCTCAATAATTCTTTCCAATGATTTATTGGATGCCTTAGAGTCAATAAGTAAAAACCGGGAAAAGAATAATTTACCTTTAACCCCGCGAGAATCTCAAATTCCAACTTATCTTAACGTAATTGATTTACATGCTTTTATAATGGATAAAAAATTAGTTTTTGTTTTAGAAGTACCCTTAACTGAATCAGAAATCTATACGGTTTATAGCATGTATCTCATACCCATTTATGATAATAAAACTATGCTGCATCATATTCTACCTGTTAGTAAAAAATATATTGCTAAAGACGATAATAATGAATTTTATATCTCTTTATCTGATATCAGTAAATGTAAAGAATTAACGTATCGCCTTTATCTTTGTAAAAGTTTGTATTCTTTACCAATTGATTCAAATGCTATTTGTGAAACGCAATTGTTAAAAACACAAAAGGTTCTTACTTTACCAAAAATATATGAAATGGTTTTAATTTTAGCCGAAGATTATAGTATCCAATTATTGGAAAATAAAGTTTGGTTAATAAGTGTAACAAATCAATTTCCAATAACAATAAAATGTGAAGGTATGGACCCAAAATCTAAGATTTATAATAAAAATACTATTTTAAGGTTACCTTCAGGTTGTATAGGTTTTGTTGGAACTTCAAAAATTCAAGCAACCAGTTTAAAAACTGTTTTTATAATTATAACTATTCCAATACTATTCAAATTCCTTTTAATTGTTGTAACAAATATCCAGATAATGTTAATAATTTTCCAAAATTAAAACCTTTAAAAATAAATAAATTGAATTTGGAAGATTTAGAAATTGCTAAACATAAATTGGATCAATATTCAATAGAATTAGACGATTTAATTAAAGAACCAATAATTAAAAAATATTATTCTTGGTTTACCTATTTTATTATAATTGGTGCATATTTATATTGTAAATGTAGAAAACGAAAAAGGATGTTCCAAATAGGCATAGAGGGTAGCAATAATGATGATAGGCCTTATAAACCAAATGTTTCAGTTTTTGGCAAGAGATTTTCAAAAATTTTACCAAGGCGAAGACCTTCAATTATAATAAGCGAAAATATTGAAGAAGAATTTGAATTAAACACCAACTTCTTTTCACGCAAAAATGTAGTATAAAAATAATGTTTTATTTTCCGAAATTTTGTTTTCAAAAGAAAAAGTAAAATTACTTTTAAAAGTTACTGCAATATGTACCACTTTTTTTTAATAAGGGGGGAGCTGTTATATGAGTAAAGAATACGTAGGTGTAAGTATTATTATTCTAAGTTTCTTATCTTATTTTTAATGTAATTTGATATTTTTGTTTTTAACTAAAGATCTTCTAGAAGGATATGTGTAAGCACTTTTAGTCACGTTTAACTTTCATATGACTTTGTTCTAGAATTAGGCGTCAACACTATTTTAGTATAAATACCATTTGTTGTAAACAACATCAAGAAATTCAGAGGCATTTAATATTTAGTCTTCATAGTGTTAAGTACCATTGTAACCGGTTCCAAAATAAAAATAGTTTTTTTTAAGTTCTTTATGAGATCTCAAATGTAAAATATACTAAAATATCAACAACTATCTGTAAATTTAAACAATATTCGAAGATATTATGCAATCAAAAAAATTATATATTTAAAAATGGGTATCAAATCTAAATTTGGATTTCTCGTGACGAGCTTAAACGCAAAGGGTTCTCCTACTATTTGTCGCGCCATTATGCGTCAAACAAGGATACAAGTAGTTTAAAGCAATCACAAGAAAGATAGTCAAACCCTGCCAACCGGTCGTTGCTTTCTGAGAGACACCAGCGACCGCTTTTATGCCTTATTCCTGACCCCATTGCCTTTGGCTGTCTTTGTTCAATACATGGAACTGTGTGAAAGGTCGAAAATTTCAAGTCAAATTATTTAATTAAAAAGAAAAAAGTTAGTACTTCTTCTTTAAAAAAAAGTCGTTAAAAAACAAAAAGTTAAAACCGAATTTTTCATTAAATCCCAAAGTTTTAAACAAATTTAAAAATTATTTTGTTTTAATAACTGGCAAAATATTTCCTTTCCGCAAAAGTGATTATAAATTTATATATTAAATGTTTTTTTTGTTTCAGAAGTAGTAAAATAAATAAAAAATAAGTCGAAAAAAAAACTAGGTATGATAAATTTGAAAATATTTTTGTTTTCTTTCGATATTTTTTGAAAAATATTTTCTTTTTAGCAGCCAACCTCAACGATTGTTATAAAAATTTTAGTCAATGATTTTGAAAATTTAAACAAAAAAGTCTTCAAGTTCAAACACCCACTGTGTTCTATGTCTATAGGCATAGCGCGCACTACCGAGTTGTTGCTCCGGCAACAAATTGTTAAAAACTAAATTCATTTTGCAGCGCTCCGAAAAATAATAATTGCGCTTCACCTTATTTGGTCAGTTAACTAGAATTTTTCATCACATGCCCGCGAGATCATTCTAGAACCGTGTTGATAGGACCTGTATTCTTGAAAGTCGTACGATATTTGATAATTCTCTAAAGCGATTTATACCGCTCCCTGTTCAGGAATAGACTTCGAGCACGTAAGCCCGTTTTTTTCTGGGAATTCGGCGCTTACGTCACATTTTGCTATAAAAGCAAAAATTGGCTTAAACAGAGGACAGTGGAAATCCAAACGAGTTCCAATACTCATCTTAAAACAGTACAAGGCAGTTCGAAAGAAAATAGTTAGAATGTAAAAAGTGAAGTTTGGTTTGTGAAAGTATTTCAAAATGTTAACATTTTGGAAGCCCGGTATAATAACTGTCGTGTGGAAGTTAAGAATCAAACGAATGCTGTAAAAATGTTAAAAAGTGTAGTATAGTGATTAGGCAGGATGCAAGATGTAAGTCGGAGATTTCCTGGACTACTGTATCGGTCAGACTTTGTGTAATGTTAAATTTTCATGCAAAATACTTGTATTAGTGTAGGACTGTTTGTTTAACCGAATATTATATCACAATGGCTTTGAACTTTAGCAATGGCAATAAAATACCTATTATATTTCTGAAAAATCGAATTGTCTGTTTTACATACATCTCCAAAAATTAAATATTACTATGCACACTAAAACACTCATGTCCAAAACAGTGTAAGAAAAATATGTGGCGTCTCTTAAGGAGTTAAAAGTTTTCCGCTCGAACTTTAGAAATAACCCTTAAGGGCCGTTGTTCACATTTTTGTGTCAGAAGTGGGATAATAGGTTTTCTGGAGGAGGGATGGCCTGTAGAGGGTATGATTTACAAAAATTAGAAAAAAAATTAGAAAAATACAGAAAAGTTTTAGGTCTCTACCGACAGTGCATAGTAAATGAAAAATGTCAGCGATGACAGTACATCAGACAATTAGTATACTATTGGAATAGACAGAGCTTGAACTAAATAATGATAGGATAAAAACTGTTTGGAAATTTTTGGAGAAAATCGAATACTTGTTGTAGCGATTTTAGTATCACGAAAATTTATGCTTAAGAAGTCACAACTTACAGAAACCTTACAGTGAAGAAAATTAGTTAAGACACAGGGCAGATTTAGAGTATTAGCATTTTGACTAAAGGCAAGTTGAAGTTTAAGTTGATTGGAAATTTAGTAGCGTTGTGTACGCATTTATGAAGTATTTTATTATGATTTATAAATGGTTTTGTTTCGACGAAACTAGCCATGACTTATTGATTAAGAAGGCGTTGTGTTCGCCTTTTAGAAGAGAAAAATTGTTAGCCTTTAGAAGAGAAAATTGACGTTGTGTACGCCTTTAAGAAGAAAATATTTGTTGATGAACCAGGAAATAAAAATTGTGTTTTTTCCACTTTGTATTAGAAGATAGCTGCAGAGTTTGAAAAAGGATTGCAGTTTTAGAAAAGGAGTTGAAGAAGTTTGTTTTATGAGAGGATGTAAACAATCCGAGTTCTTGGTTTCCCGCCAATAACTGAGGACTCTAGGGTTGGGACAGTTGGCGTCTGTCTTAAGCACTTACTCAACCATGAGTATGATTGATTGCTCTCCTACCAAAACACTGAAAATATGGAATACTCCAGCAGTGTTAAAAAATAGGAACTCTAAAAGTGTAGAAGAATGTTAAAAACAGGATGTCCAGAATCTACACTGAAAAGAAGAAAGATGAGAAGGAAGTGGAACGTATGAATTTACCATGAAAGAAAAATCGATATAAGTTGCCATTCAGTTATACTCTATATTAGCCCGGATTGTTAAATTTTGCGTGACAAAGAAATTTCGCTTGGGCTAAAAGAAAAGTTAAGTATGTTTTGAAGGAAACTGCATAAAAATTATACGTCAGAGAAGTGAGATAGAAGAAATCCGTTGCAGGACGTGGATGAATGATTCGAAAGGGTAGGTTCTACAAGTTCCGAAATTAAATAAAAAGTTTGTTTGAGAGTAGTTGATCAAACATAAACTTTAAGATTTAGATGAGATGTAGTTGTACCTTCTTACCCAATGAGCATTTTTAGAAACTTCTGGTGACAGATATTTATATAATTATTATAAAAAGGGTTCCATTGATACCCTAGGGTATTTAGAAGTTTCCTACAAGAATTGAGTTTGTATATTTGTTTTATTAAAGGCTCTAAATTGATGGTACCCTAAAGTAACATAAAACTGGCGTTAACAATATTTCCACGGACATCTTTATAAAAATTGAAGTCATTGGTTCAAATGTTATATAAATTGGTGTTAACAATGTTTCCACCAACATATTTATAAAAATATAAGTCATCAGTGACAAAAGTTATATAAATTGGTGTTTGAAATCTTTCTGTCAACCCACCTATAAAACCGTAAGTAACTATCAATTAAAGATATATAATAGATTGGTTTTTAAAATGTTGCTATCAACCCACTTATAAAACTTAATTAACCAACAACAAATTTATATAAGATAAGATTGAAAATATTTCGAGAGACACTTATAAAAACTTGGGAACTCACACACAATAGTTATATAAATTGGTGTCTGTAATATTCTTATGAACTCATTCATAAACCTTTTTTGCCCATAAGGTTTTTTCTATAATTTTTTTATTAATTTCTTTATATAGTGGTTATAATACAACTGTTTTTAGAACAAAAAAAAACAATTTTAATTTATTTTGGCAATTATGAAAACAAAACAAACAAGATTTTTTAAGGTTAATTTTGTGACATCAAAAGGCGCGTTTCTGCGACCTCAAAAGGAGCGTTTTTGCGACATCAAAAGGCACGTTTTTGCGAGATACCATACCATTATCCCAAATCTTTTTGAGATAGTTGCCGATGACAGATATCGGGATCGAATGCATTTTACACCCGGTTCCCACCAGCGTTTCCCATGCGCAGTCACCCTGACTCAAAAAACTCATCACGTGCTCCGACATGAACTTGTATAGGCAAATCTCGCTTAGACCACGTGATACGTGTTTTGATTCGGGGGACCCACGAATGAGAAACGCATAGATGGTAACCGTGTTTTAGAAACGCACCGTGAAACGTCGAGCGCATACGCTGATACTGCTGGTCGGCGGCAAATGTGAACACCCCGGAAAATACTCGCCTGTACACCCTTCGACCCCTCAATCTAACTATATTCTTTAGATAGTTACCTCTGATAGTTATGCGGGCTTGAAGTGTGTGGAGGCGGGTATTTTTCCTGGTATGTGTAGTATGCTGGATCTCTCGAGAAATGCATTTAGGAAAAGAGAACAATGGTAACTATGTTAAGCTCGTAGAAACAGACCATCAGTGTTCAACACTGCGCCATCTGTAGCCCTTTGTTCCAAGTAGCATCATTTTTTAAAAGGGTTATAAAATAGTGTTGACGAGGTAAACAGTGGTATAGTTGTATTGTTTTTTTTATAGAATTGTCGGAAATTTTCGCCATTTTGGATTACAAAAATAGGTTTTTGGCCTAAATAAAAACGTTATTTATGGGGTTTCAACATGTGTTTCAATCGAAATATTGCTTGTTAGGGTTAAGAACAACATACAAAATTCAATATTTGTCCCAGAAAGAAAAAAACGCGTATGAAAAAAAAACCGATATTTAAATTAATTTTTTTTTTCTCGTTTTCTCAAGTATTTTTGGAGCCCATGAAATTTACGTGAGTGTATTCGAAAACTATACAGTACACACGGGACCGCAGCTGATTTTCAGAGTAGGATGACTTGAAAAACAGCTTTTATTTGACTATAGTATATAAATATTCATATTCCTGCTTCAGCTTATCTCACTTTCATTTTTATTTATTTTAGAAGATTGCTAAACACCATTTTATAAATTTTTTTATTGTAAAAAGAAAAAGAATAATACATAACAAGCAAAGGGAAGAAAGATGGAAAATCTATATTTCTAAATCCATAAAAACCTTTAATTTGTTATGTAGTGTTGTTAGAACAGTTGTAAAACCTTTTTATAATAATCTCTATACTTGAGGGCTCATAAGGAAGTTTTATAAAATCTATTTGTAGTTTTTCTATCCATTACTATGTACCATAAATTTTTATAAGCTGGTGTTGAACAGTTGTTTTTCAAGTCTTTTTTACTCATTTAAGAGATATATTAGAGTTATAAAATTATCACCAACACTAAATAATGTAACTTTTGGTTATTTTATGAAGGTTTTATATTATTTGCTGTAACTTTTATATAGACAAAAATGCTCATTGGGTAACGATATGTGTTATATGAGTAATTTCAGCAAAGAATTTACGAGTTCAGTGGTTTTAGAACCTTATGGTGATGCTCTTCGGGGACAGCAAATTACTTCTATACAGCATTAGGACTGATCAAACTTTTGAAAAATATTTCGGAAAAAATACTCAAAACAGATTGATTTTGAAGAACAGGACAAAGATGCGGAATTAACAAAATGCTTCATGCAACAGCACAATAAAACGAATGCAAAAATTTAATAAATTCTATTTTTAGAAACTCAGCAAGATATTGATACTAACACGAAAAGTATTGAACTAATGTTAATATTGGTGACTTTATATAATTTGAAGAAATCATTTTTCGTCGAAAGTTAAAAGTATAGTAAGAAGTATCCGAAAAATCTATGGAAATGGCTAGAACAAGATACGAGTATAGTATTGTCGTGAAATTTTGAAGTTATGGATAAGTGTTAGGTATCAAGGAAAAAGTAAATCAGAGTATAAAGTTAAAAATTCTAAAGTAAAGTGAAAACTTCCAAAGTAAAGTGAAAATTTTAAAGTAAAGTAAAAAAATGCAAATATTAATCGTAATGTTATAAATCAAAAATAACGCGAAATAAAAAGGTTATGGTTTGGCGATGTTGTAAGAAGAAACTATCCAGATTAAACCAGTAATTAAATACTTATGGAAGTTCCACCAGCCCTTAGTCCTGCTACCCAAAAGAAAATAATCAAACTTCGAGGAATAACAGCCACATCAAGTTGAAGAACCACAGCATGGTAGTGAGGTGACGGTTAGAAAGCACTATAAGGTTGTACATACATTACTCTATATATTTTTTTATTTATTGTTTTTCTTGTAATTTTTTAAAAAAATTATTATTCTGATATGGGTTAAATATTTTATAGGTACCTTGTAGGTATTCTCGACTAAGTCTTTTAGATATTTTCGTATTTAAGTTTTAGATTATTGAAACATTTTTGGGATCTTAACTTCCGACGAGTCATAAAAAGAAACCAGCGTATCAGTATTTTGTTTGAAAAATAAAAGGCTCCAACAGGAAATATATCTGGCTCATATAACAAGTCATAAATTAAAATGAAAATATAGATCAATAGGCCCACCTAAATTAGTTACGGTAGGTTAGGGGTTTTAAAGAAAGTCATAAAATCAGTTTTACTCGCGAGCGCGGCGCGTGCCTAAATATCATATTTCAAGTTTAAGGCCAAGTGAAAGATATTTAATCTTTCACTTGTTTTAGAAAGAGGGGAGGAATGTGAAAGGTCGAAAATTTCAAGACAAATTATTTAATTAAAAAGAAAAAAGTTAGTACTTTTTCTTTAAAAAGAAGTCGTTAAAAAAAACAAAAAGTTAAAACAGAATTTTTCTTAAAATCCCAAAGTTATAAACAAATTTAAAAATTATTTTGTTTTAATAACTGGCAAAATATTTCCTTTCCGCAAAAGTGATTATAAATTTATATATTAAATGGTTTTTTTGTTTCGGAAGTAGTAAAATAAATAAAAAATAAGTTGAAAAAACTAGGTATGATAAATTTGAAAATATTTTTGTTTTCTTTCGATATTTTTTGAAAAATATTTTCTTTTTAGCAGCCAACCTCAACGATTGTTATAAAAATTTTAGTTAATGATTTTGAAAATTTAAACATTCAAAATATTTTTTTCTTCGTTTCATAAGTTTTCCAAAATCATTTTCATAAAAATTTTAATAAATTTTTTCTTCAACATTTTCTTTTGTAAAAAACGGGAAATTTATTCTAAAGAAATATTTCTTACCCAAAATAAAAAACAACATTTAAGTTCAAAAAACCAACAATCACAAAAAAGTCTTCAAGTTCAAACACCCACTGTGTTCTATGTCTATAGGCATAGTGCGCACTACCGAGTTGTTGCTGCGGCAACAAATTGTTAAAAACTAAATTCATTTTGCAGCTCTCCGAAAAATCATACTTGCGCTTCACCTTATTTGGTCAGTTAACTAGAATTTTGCATCACATGCCCGCGAGATCATTCTAGAACCGTGTTGATAGGACCTGTATTCTTGAAAGTCGTACGATATTTGATCATTCTCTAAAGCGATTTATACCGCTCCCTGTTCAGGAATAGACTTCGAGCACGTAAGCCCGTTTTTTTTCTGGGAATTCGGCGCTTACGTCACATTTTGCTATAAAAGCAAAAATTGGCTTAAACAGAGGACAGTGGAAATCCAAACGAGTTCCAATACTCATCTTAAAACAGTACAAGGCAGTTCGAAAGAAAATAGTTAGAATGTAAAAAGTGAAGTTTGGTTTGTGAAAGTATTTCAAAATGTTAACATTTTGGAAGCCCGGTATAAGAACTGTCGTGTGGAAGTTAAGAATCAAACGAATGCTGTAAAAATGTTAAAAAGTGTAGTATAGTGATTAGGCAGGATGCAAGATGTAAGTCGGAGATTTCCTGGACTACTGTATCGGTCAGACTTTGTGTAATGTTAAATTTTCATGCAAAATACTTGTATTAGTGTAGGACTGTTTGTTTAACCGAATATTATATCACAATGGCTTTGAACTTTAGCAATGGCAATAAAATACCTATTATATTTCTGAAAAATTGAATTGTCTGTTTGTACATACATCACCAAAAATTAAATATTACTATGCACACTAAAACGCTCATGTCCAAAACAGTGTAAGAAAAATATGTGGCGTCTCTTAAGGAGTTAAAAGTTTTCCGCTCGAACTTTAGAAATAACCCTTAAGGGCCGTTGTTCACAACTGAAAAGGGACTATAATAGCAGTAATGTCCAAGACCTGCTGTCCAGTCGTCGCAAAGCTCAAGTTAGGGGAATTCATAGACGGGATAAGCAGCAGGATCTTGATTAAACTAAGGTACAAGCCGATTTTGGATCACTTTTTTCTTGATCTTTGAAACTAAAAGGTCTGGTTCCCCAGATCAGCCAGAGATAGGTCCATGAAGCTCGTACTCTTAGAAGTTAGAATCACAAATCCAATCCATTATAACCTATATTCACCACAAAACTACAAAGTTTAATTTTGCTAAAAAATCTAAAAATTCATTCTTTAATTTTGATCGAAATGAAACTATAAATTATACTCTCGTAAAGAATGTGAATTTAATAAATCTAAAATAGTGAGTTATATTTTTCGGATTTTATATTTTCAAAAATAATTCACATTTTCCAAAATCAAATTCAATCAAAATCCATATTACTTGAAAATTTTAGTCATTGCTTTCTTTAGGACATGTGTGTCGCTAACTACAGACTTTAGACAATTAGTGTTGCCCATGTGCTTCTCCATCGGAAACCATTGCCAAGTGGTAACGTGGACTGTACCCTCCTTCGAACACAAGAGGCTTGTCCTCGGGTTACATAATCCTGGGAGGCTGGATCTGTTTTTAGCGAAGAAGGGAGCCTAAGATCCTTCAAGTAGTTCTTTGACTTTGTTTTATTTATAATATAAGTCCCGCGTTTGCTTTATTTACAAAAACAGAAGAGTTTGAGATTTTTTTTGTTCTTTCCTTTGCTGAGCCAAAGTGATAAGAAATATGCTCTGGTACGTAGGAATATGCGAGAGTACGACCATTGCTAGTCACATTTTTCCTTCAACGAGGGGGGGGGGGTGTTGGCTACCCTATGGGCAATATTGCTTTGGAAACGTGCCAGTATTTTGTCAGGCTTACGTATGGCTATGGATACTAGATCATTTTATTTTTATTTTGTTAAGCTCAATGTCTTTGATTTATATTATTTTATTTAATTTTTCATCGAATTTCTCTTTCACAAATTCAACATTTTACTAAGAAATCCTATTAAGATTCAATATAATGTTAATTCAGTGTCAAAATATTTAAAATTGTAAACTCATCAAAATTTAATAGAGAGTGGAGACTACTGTACCTAGAATTTACATCTTTGGGTGAAGTCTGTTATCATAGATACTAGCTCAAGACGGAGATAAAAGACGAGTTCATTATTTTAGTTTATTTTCCACATTACTTCACATTCCATAAAAAAAAATATTGTAATACAAGATTTTATAGTAGCTACAAACACAACAGGAAGAGGGTTTCTACAAGACGATGTTTGGCCATGGTTTTGTTCTTCGTTGTTTTTGTTCAACAGAGGATTTGTTCATCAACCTTTAAGGTTATGTGAGGTATTTTTTGGTTATGTTTTTAAACAAAAGCCATTAATTTTTTGAGCTTATAAAATTGATCCGTTGCCTTAAAATCTTTGTGTGATGATTAGTGGTCTGTGCTTAAAATGGAACTTCTTCGGGGTGACGAAGAAGATGAAGAATTAGACTTTGTAATTAATGGAATACCTACCAAGAAGGATTTTTGAAAGAATGAGATGAAGATACCTTTTACCAAAGGTTTAGGATGTCCCAAAAAAATAATGATTTTTTTCGCTAAGCGAATAATTCACCTTTTTTTCGCAAATTAGTTGCAAAGAAACTAAAAAATGGGTTGGGTTGGTCTGGTGGTGTAATAATTAGTATGTTTTCACATCGTACTCAATACAATCGGAAAATTAGGCATCTTGTTCTTCATATGTCACGCTCTTTGTCGGAACAGAGAACATGATCTATAAAAGAAAAAGAAGACAATCTTTTCAATAATGTGAAAACATATACTAGATATTTATAGTTAACCAATTATAGTAGTTTTATTTGCTTTTCCTCCATACAATTATAAATCATCAATAAAATTTGTTTTTCTAAAACAACCCTAAATTTTACGTGGTTTTTTGACAGCTGACAGGTAATAATCATAATCACCACACAAAAAACACAAAAAAATGCAGATAACTGCCACGTTGCCAATAATTTAATTACTTTTTCCAAGTGGAACATAATCGGAACTTCTGCAAACCAAGTAAATCTCAAGGGTCACCCTCAGTTCAAGCGGCACTTGAACAAGTGAAAGAAGTAAGGGGAAGTAGTGCACACGGGCATAAGAGTTCCAAAATTTCCCTATCTTATAGCAGTTTTCATTGGTAAAATTGGTGCGCCACCAGTGCACCACTGAGTCGGTGGTGCTGTTCCATTGGGGTGCACTTTTTGGGTTTTCATGTTCCATTGGAAAACTGGTAATTTTGGTTTTGCACCTTTATATTTGAAGTCAAAACCGACTAATCATCCTCAAAAAAGAGTTTTTCAATGGTCCTAAACTACTTTTATGTACATTGAGTTAAGTGGTTGAATAAAACGAGTGTTCTGGCTTGGGTTCAGTTTTTTTCGTGTTCCATTCAATCTGCACTCAGACTGCATTGATGCAATTTTTTGACAGCACCAAGCCAGTGTTAGTGCAGTACGAGCGGCGCACCAATTTTACCAATGGAAATCCCTATTACAAATGGTATACGCTGGAATTTATAGTCGATCCTTAAGGCCTTCCTTCGGTGAGGATTCCTTGAGGGCTCCTCATTGAGTCCGTTTTATAAATCTTTCTCGAGAAAGGCTTGCTGAAGGCCACTCTAAGGTCACGCAATATATGGAAACGTTACCTTTTTGCTGTTTTTTTTTGTTGGCCGATGTCAGGTTTGAGCCAAAACAGGGTTTTGTGTGGTGAACTTTGGTGGTTGTCAAGAATGTTATGTTATTTTTTAGTTTGTGTGATTTTACTGATTTTGTTGCATGTTGTAGTTTTTAAAGCTATATAAGCCATGGAACAACGAAAGGACTCAGAGAAGTACACACAAGAACAACAGATCCAAAACCTCAGAAAAATTTTCTACAAGAAGACAAACACATCAGCACTACATCGAATAACCGTTGAACTCGATAAAAAAGTAACACCTCTGAACCTCGCCAACTGGGAACGCCAAGCAGAACAAGAACAAAGATTTAACCAACGAAAGCTTGAAGATGAAGAAAGCCTCACGCGGATGGCTAACCAATGAAAACCTTTTCCCTGAAACGGAGGGATTTATATGCGCCTTTCAAGACCAGGTGATCGCAACCAAAACATACAGAAAACATATCCTTAAAGACAACACGATTACAAACACGAAATGCAGGGTGTGCGGAGAAGCAAACGAAACAACTGAACATCTTATCAACAGATGTACACCATTGGCAGCCCGAGAATATACAGAAAGGTACAATAACGTAGCAAAAATCCTTCATCGCGAGCTGTCGGTCCAACATGGGTTCAATTTAGAGAAGCACAAATAAAATATGACCTCATTGATCCACTGCTTAGACCTAGACTGCCAAAACTAAACGAAAGCTCCAAAACAAAAAGTTACATAAAGCGGGCTAACGAAATACTCCAAGAACACGTGAAAAACATATACACAATAGAGGAACTACACAGATTAATATATATAGCAGGACATGCGATACTAACGTGTAACGGGCAAAAAATAGAGCGAAAAGAGCCACCCGCAACAACAAAACAAAAGAAAAAACCATGGCAACGAAGACTAGAAAACAAAATTGAAAAACTAAGAAAAGATATAGGATGCCTAACACAAGTTCAAACTCAAACCCCCAGCAATAAAGTAAAAAGAAAAAATTGTTGAAGAAAATAAAACTCAAACCCTAACAACACCAAGAGATATACTAGAAATGCTCAAACAGAAGTTAGCGGCCACAAGTAAGCGCTTAAAAAGATACAAGAAGAGTAAAGCTAGGCGAAATGACACTGCTTTTTTTGAAAGATCAGAAGGATTGTTCTATAAAAAAACTTCAGGAAGAAAACACCCAAGAAGGCGCAGATAAATACTCAGATAAGAATAGAGCCTTAGAATTTTGGGGAAGCATATGGGCAAAGGAAGAGTCACAGAGATGGAACATGGATACAAAATGTAAGGAGAGAAATAGGTGATATCAGGACCATGACCGACAACACAATTACCATGGGCGACCTTATAAAAGCTTTGAAAAAGGCTCCGAATTGGAAAGCGCCTGGGACAGATGGGATACAAAACTATTGGCTAAAACAACTTACAGCTATACATCCAACCATGACTCAAATCTATAATACAATCCTCAACAATTCCGAGCAGATCCCTAACTTTATGACTCAAGGTACCACAGTCTTAATACCAAAAACAAAACCAGCGCAATAAAACCCCGCGAAATATCGACCCATAACGTGCCTATCGACGACATACAAAATTCTTACCTCAATAATCGCAGACAAAGTATATAATCATCTAGACCAGAACAAGCTATTCCCAGAAGAAGAAAAAGGATATCGGAGAAACGCAAGAGGATGTAAAGAACAACTACTCATAGATACAATAATAAGTGAAGATGCCAAGCGCAAGAAGAAAACTCTACATACCGCTTATATTGATTATAAAAAGGTCCTTGATAGCGTGCCTCATAGCTGATTACTAAAAGTCCTTGAACTCTACCAGATCGAAGAAAAAATATGCAAGTTTATCCAAATAGCTATGAAAAAATGGAAAACAAAACTAATAATAAAAAACAATAATCAAACTATGGACGTAGGGGAGATTTCAATACACAAAGGCATATTTCAAGGCGATTCACTAAGCCCACTTTTGTTCTGTATGGCGTTGATACCACTCACGACGCTCTTTAACCTAACTAAAAATGGCGCTCCACTATCTGAAACCAACCAAACTAAACTCAACCATCTCCTGTTCATGGATGATTTAAAAATATATGCACAAAATAAAACACAACTAAAACAACAAGAAAATTTAGTCAGGATATAAAGATGGAATTCGGATTTGATAAGTGCAGAACACAAACAATGACAAAGGGAATATGGGCAGAGGATGCTGGGTATGACATGGGGAAAAAGGGAAAAGTAAATGGAACGGAGAAAGACGAACTATACAAATATTTAGGGTACGAGCAGAACCGGGGAACAGATCAAAAGAAATGCAAAGAGAAAATAAGGACTCAATATAAAAAGAGAAAGAGAAAAAAAAAGCACGACATCAATACGTCATCAATAATCAAACTAGAGTTGAATGCACTAAACATCGAATACATCACCCCCGTGCAAGCGTCGAAAGAGTTTACCTGCCACGAAACCTAGGAGGACGGGGTGTACCCGAAGCATTTGTGCAAAACGCTCGACAGGTTGCCAACTTGCAAAAGTATTTTATACTAAAATCTGCAACAAGCCCTCTGCACCGTGCAATTGTGGCCATGGACAAGAAACTTACCCCGCTTAACTTGTCACAAGCAGACCAAGATGCGCCAGATGTACTGAAAAAAGATACGAAAGAAAAACTAAACAAGTGGAAAGCAAAACAAATACAGGGAAAGTACCCTACTATCATAGCAGACAGAACTATAGACTCTAAAGCAACACAAGCTTAGCTTACGAGGTTAGACTTATACGCCGAAACAGAAGGCTTCATGATAGCCATTTAAGATCGAATAATAGCCACCAGAAACCATCAAAAGTACATATTAAAAATTGAAATTGAAGATAAGTGCAGAATGTGTGGTGAGAACGGTAAGACAGTGGAACATATTATAGGAGGATGTCAGGCTCTTGCGGCTCGTAAATACACATAAAGACATAACAATGTAGCCAAGATTATACACCAAAAACTATACGGAACGTTGGGATTGGAAACATCAACCGACCCATACTATAAAGACTTACCTGAAAAATTAGTTGAAAATGAAGTGTGTAAAGTACTGTGGGATTGGGACATACCAACTGATGCTACAATCCCACACAACAGACCTGACATTATTGTGCACAATAAACAAGAAAAAAAAACCATTCTAATCGATATAGCAGTACCTATACCTACAAACCTAGACAAAAAAATAGGGAAAAATAGAAAAATACCTACCTCTGGCTGAAGAACTCCGCAAGATGTGGAAACTGGAAAAGGTGGAAATCGTCGTTTCGATAGTCCTTGGAACCACAGGGGAAATACCTGTAAAATTAAAAGAAAACTTACAAAAAATAAACCTAAACCCTACTATTTACCTTCAACTGCAGAAATCTGTCATGCTAGATACTTGCAGGCTGGCACGCATGGTACTATAATAATAATAATAGTAGGGGCCACAGGAGAAATGCCAAAGAAGCTTGAGAAGAATCTTGAAGTCATAGGACTGCAAAAGTCTCTCGCCATGCAGCGTCAGAAAGCAGTAATTTTATCAACCTGCAATATAATGCGAAAGGTGTTAAATAATTCATAATTCATAATTACAACAGTAAAACCAAAGTTTCTATGCTTTGTGGTAATACACCACCGGCATTGAAATCAAAATCCGCACTAGTGCGTGAAAAAAAAAAAAAAAAAAAAAAAAAAAAAAATAATAATAATAATAATAATAATAATAATAATAATAATAATAATAATAATAATAATAATAATAATAATAATAATAATAATAATAATAATAACAATAATAAAAATAATAATAATAATAATAATTAGCAAAATCCAACCCCACCTCCACGTGGTGCTCGCTGGAAACGGTTTGACGGCTAACGGGGCAATAGTAAACCATCCATGGGGCTAGCAACCCCACGGATGAGATTCTCTCTTGCTGTGAATACAAGAAATAAGAGATACTCAGGCGGCCGGGGCACCTGGACCCGGGTCGGAACCGCCTTAGACCTACTGCAAATGACCAAGGCAACGGACAAGGATAACGAGCACACAACGCGCAAGAACCGCTCAATGACGAGCAAGATGGAACCCACAATGCAGCTGCTGCTGAGGCTGCACCTCAGCCCACTACAATACAGGGGAGACCAAGGCAGCGAACAAAATGGACAAACGCCATGAATGAATTCCTATACGGACGCTACCTTGTTCTAAGCAAACTGGAAACCAAAAAGACCGGTTACAGCAGAGAACTGCATGCACAAATGACACAGCAGTTTCCTGAACTTGCGCGTAAAACAGTACAAAACATCTTAGATCAAAGGCGAGTACTGCTAACCTCTAAAGCAATAACAACCGCAACTGCCCAACGCATAAGAAGAGAAGCGGAAATTGAACTGGGAGTACGAGACCAAAACGAAAACCAACCCCCAGTAGCAGACGCGGATGTCAATGTGATAGACGAAGACCAGGCACAAGTGAGAGAAAAGTTTGAAGAAATATACATCAAATACAATGACACTACACCAGAAATGAGGCCCAGAATAAAGAAACTAAAGACAAACAAAAACACAAACCGAACATTAACCCTCATAAATAGCATAATAGCAGAAAAAATCAACGATGCACACAATCTTCTCGACATTCACACGATAATCTACGTTGGCGCAATGACCGCGATTGAAATAAACCAAGAAACGAACCAAAAACCGAACAAAGTCACCCCAACCTCAGGAGAATCTCAACCACTCTAGGACTATTAGACTATTACAATTAGAACAATCTATGAGAAATACAGCAAATAAAAAACTTAAACGAAAAGCAAAGAATCTAACAAACAAATGCAAAAATGAAAATAATAACACCAGCCAAGAAATACTCGATCTACTTAAGCAGCAACTAGCGGCTAAAGCAAAAAGACTTCGAAGATTCAAAGAAAGTCGCCAGCGAAGACTGGACAACAATCAATTTGAGGTTAACGAGGGAAGATTTTACAGGCAACTGAATTCAACAAAAAATAACAACGAAGATGAAAAACCAGAAAAAGAAGACACAAAAGGCTATTGGAAAAATATATAGGCCATTCCAAAACAACACAGGAAGAAAGCCAAGTGGATAACAAAAGAAAAAGAAAGGATGACAAATAAAAGGAGAATGATTAACCATATGGTAACACAGGAAGAAGTCGAGAAGGTGATCAAAAGAAGCAAAAACTGGAAAGCTCCAGGCATTGATAACATACAAAACTTCTGGATTAAAAAATTTAAAAGCACACACAAGAAAATCGGTGACATCTTCACAGACATACTAAAAAATAGAACTGAACTGCCAGCGTTTATGACAAAAGGAATCACCTATCTTTTCCCAAAAACTTCACCTACGAGCAAACATCCTAGTAAATACCGTCCCATCACATGTCTCCCAACATTGTACGAGCTACTGACAGGAGTAATAGCTGAAAAAATATATAAACACCTTACTGAAAACGAAATCCTAGCAACAGAACAAAAGGGATGCACAAAATCAGCAAGAGGATGCAAAGATCAACTAATAATCGATGCCATAATAACAGGTAACGCAAAGAAAGATAAGAAAGACCTTTTCACTGCATACATAGATTACCAGAAAGCCTTTGACAGCGTACCACACACCTGGCTCCTGGAAGTACTTGAACTTTATAAAATTGACCCGCACATAGTAAAACTCCTAGAAAAAACAATGAGAACATGGAAAACAACATTAACAATCTCAATCAAAAACAAGCAACAAGTAATCGGAGACATACCTATACAATGCGGAATTTTCCAGGGCGACGCACTGAGTCCTCTGTGGTTCTGTCTGTCTCTTAACCCGCTCTTCTCCACCCTAAAAGAATAAAATAAAGGTGTAAAGTTAGAAAATAACAGAACACTCACCCATCTCCTGTACATGGACGACCTCAAAACATATGCATCATCCGACCAAGACCTGGAAAAAAACATTCAGTTAATAAAAATGTTCAGTGAAGACATTGGTATGACATTTGGCCTAGACAAATGTCGCATCAATATCATGGAGAAAGGGAAATGGAGGAAGCATCAAGGAGTGTAAATGGGAGAGGAAGCTGGAGTGTTAAACATTGAAGAACTACATCAGAAACAGATAAAAAACTTAAGAAGCTACTTCCATAGAAAAGCGGAAGAGTCCGGACTATACAAAGTAGTGGTAAACAAAGATATCAAAATCATGCTCCTGAATCTACAGAGCAGACAGCTACCGGCAGAAGAACCCATAAATCATGTTGAAAAATGGCTTAGCAAAGAATTAATGAGAAAGCGTCATTGGATTGGCTTAAGAAGGGACAACTTTTTCCAGAAACAGAAGGATTTGTTATGGCTATTCAGGATCAGGTAATCCCCACACGTAACTACCAAAAATATATAATGAAACAACGCATAGAAACAGACAAATGCCGAATATGTGGAGAACAAACAGAGTCGATAGATCACATAGTGAGTGGTTACACAATAGTAGCTCCTAATGAATACACAAAAAGACACGACAACGTAGGAAAAATCAAAAAAATTTCTCAAAAAAATGAAACCTGATTTGCCTCACACTCCATAATATAAAACTAAATCCTGACCCTGTGAATGAAAATGAGAACTACAAGCTATATTGGAACAGACAAATAATTAATATGGTGCTTGTTAACAAACAAACAAAACAAACGTATATCATAGACATAGCAATCCCGCTCCCAACAAATGCCCAACGAAAACATCAAGAAAAAATAAACAAATACTTACCAGCACATGAGATCAAGGACATGTGGAAGAAAGATCGCGTCATCATTGTGCCAATAATCTTCGGAGCTACTGGGGAAGTACCGTCAGCAACAATTGAGGGCCTCAAAACCCTGGAACTAAAAGAAAATCTTTTTAGTCTAATGCAAAAAATCACTGTGATAGAAACTACTGGAATCGTACGTAAAGTTCTGAACTTACCTTAGAATACTTACCTAAACCGTAGACCAAACTTCGAATCCTTGTGCGCAAGTACCGGAGAGAAGTTGTAACCAGGAAACTCTGTGGAACCTGAAAATAATAATCATAATAATGATAATAATAATAAGCAGGACCCGGATCGGAACCGTCAGGAAGCCAGACCTGCAAACGACCCACGCAATGCAAATGGACAACGCGAAACAATAACGACTCAGACCAAAAATACAACACCCACAGTGGCCATCCAAGACGAAAATGTTGCTGAAGATGCTCTTCAGCCCACTACGTCACAGGGCAGACAAAGAAAAAGGACTATGTGGATGGAAGAGATAAACCAATTTATAGTCCCATGTTACTATAGATTACCAAAACTGGAAACGATTAAAACTCCATTCACCAAATAACTGCAGAGAAAAGTCACCGAAAAATATCCAGCGCTACAGAATATAATTGACCAACGGAGATCAATTTTCGCCAATAAGCGACTGGCACCAGATACGCTACTACGAATAAAACGTAAAATCTCTACAGAACTAGGTATACATACTATAATGGAAGAACCAGAAACCTTCGACGACCTGCAAGAAGCTGTCCCACCATCACGAGAAATAGAAAAATTTGAAAAAACACACATGCAGTTTCACGAACTGGACCCACTTAGCAAACCTAAACTCCCAAAACTGGACTACAGACAAAAAACAAACCAAACAATACAAAAAATAAATGACATAATACGCACAAAGATAACTCCATAGAAGAGTTACGTAGTCTAATATACTCAGGAGCAACCCTGCAGCTTAATGGCCAAAAAATCGAAGTAACACCCGTTAAAACCAAAACAAGACAAAAACAACAGGCGTGGAAAACCCGCATTACAAACCAAATATCCCAACTACGACGCAAAATAGGCATACTTTCACAGAGTCAAAGACCTAATCCAAGCAGAAAAGTTTTAATAAACGCTGCGGAAATCATTAAAAAAGAAAAATCTGCAGAAAACCCAACAGCGCTGGAAATCAAGGATAACCTTAAACAGAAACTAGCTGCCAAAGCCAAAAGGCTTAAAAGACTATGTGAAAGTCAAGCAAGAAGAACACAAAACCGCCAATTTGTTACCAATGAACATATATTCTATCGCAACCTAAAGGAAACTAACGTTACAAATGCTGCCGAACCTAAATTGCCAGCAACTAAGGATGTCAAAACTTTCTGGGAAAACATATAGAGTAAACCGCTGAAACACAAACGTAACAAATGGCTATTTGATGAAAAGAAAACCACCACACAAATACAAACAATGATCGAATGGGAAGTCACCGAAAAAGAAGTTGGAAAAGCCATGGCCAAAACTCTAAATTGGAAAGTAGCAGGACCGGATTCCATAAAACATTTCTGGTACAAAAAGTTCAAATCAACGCATCAGCAACTAGGCAAGTGCTTTACTTACCTGCTTGAACATCCGGAGTTGACCCCTTGAATTTTTTAGGGTTGGGACCACTTACCTCCTTCCTAAAATAGAACAATTTACTGATAATCCTGCAAAATACAGACCAGTCACATGCCTACCTACTATTTACAAGATACTTACCTCAATACTTACCTCGAAAATCTATACTCACCTTGAAAAGAATAACCTACTCGATAAAGAACAAAAAGGCTGCAGAAAAGGGTCGCGAGGCTGCAAACAGCAACTCATTATTAATGCTACCATAACGCTAAAAAATCTAAGGGATCTCTGTATACTGCGTACATAGACTACCAAAAGGCATTTGACAGCATACCGCACTCATGGCTCCTAGAAGTAATGGAACTGTATGAAGTTGAAAAACATGTATGCCTCTTCTTAGCTCATGCCATGACGCAATGGAAAACCCAGCTCACGATCAGAATGCCGGATAAAGTTATAAATGCAGGAGAAGTAGACATCAGACGTGGAATTTTTCAGGGAGATTCCCTTAGCCCGCTATGGTTTTGCCTGGCCCTACGCTCCCTAACACGCAAGCTTAATGCAGAACAAAAAGGGTACAAGCTATCCCAATCAAATACACTTATCAGCCACTTATGGTAAATGGACGATCTGAAGCTGAAACCTGGAAAAGTTACTTACCCATGTGGGAGCGTTCAGCTCAGATATCCATATGAAGTTCGGACTAGATAAGTGCAAAATAAGCTGCATGGAAAAAGGCGAATGGGTAGAACTTACTGGATATGAAGTTAGCGAGGACCAAGGTGTTATTAAAGGAATGGACGAGGGAGAACGCTACAAATATCTGGGATACTTGCAAGCAAGAGACCTAGAACATAAACAAGCAAAATCAACGCTTACAGATACTTACCTAAAACGACTACGTTCCATACTCCATTCTAAACTCTCGGGCAGAAACATAGCGAAAGCTATAAACACCTATGCAACTTCAGCAATATCATACAGTTTCGGTATCATAAAGTGGACATACACAGAACTGGAGGCGCTAAACGTAAAAACAAGAAAAGAATTGAGAAAATACCGATGTCACCACCCCAATTTAGCCATTGAGAGACTGCATTTGCCGCGAAAACTGGGCGGCCGAGGAATTCCTGAAATAAAAGTATGCCACTACAAACAAATTGCTAATCTGCGCAAATATTTCTACAAGAAAGCAGAAACAAGCGGCATACACACCTCGATCGTACAAGCAGATAGAAAGGCTACACCACTTAAATGGGCAGAAAGAGCATATGAGCCAAATGATAATACAGACCCTGACCCTGGACGAAAAACAGCAGAGTTGGCGCAGTAAACCACTCCATGGAAAGTATCTCATCAGGATTGAACAAAACACTTTAGATACCACGGCATCTACAGCATATTTACGACACGGAGATATATTTCCCGAGACAGAGGGATTTATATCGGCAATTCAAGACCAAGTCATAGGAACAAGAGCATACAAAAAACGAATCCTTGGCGAAAACATTGAGAATCCAAAATGCCGCTTATGTCACTCAACCGAAGAAACCCTAGACATTATTATTGCCGGCTGCACAATGTGAGCACCAAAAGCATATCTCGACCGCCATAATCGGATGGGAAAGATAGTGCATTTGAAACTAAGGGAGCAACATATGGCACAAACAATCGAGTGCCCATATTACGAATGCGAGCCACCACCAGTCTGTGAAAACGACGATGTTTTACAACGAACCAAACAATATACCTGATATAATACTCACCTTCAAAAAACAAAACACATCTTACATCATTGACTTTGCTATCCCACTGGAAAACAACATCCACAAAACCTACGGGGAAAAAATTAGTAAATATTTACCGTTGCGAGACGAAATCCTCCAAATGTGGAATATGGAATCCGTGTTTGTAGTACCAGTAGTGATTGGAGCTGTGGGAGAAGTACCTAAAAATATAAAAGAAAGCCTAGTCAAAATCGGATTAGAGCATGAACTGTACTTACCTATGCAAAAATCGGGGCAGGCTCGGGGTAGGGCAGAAAGGGCCCAGGGAGGCCTACTTGCCAGGCTTCGCGCCGCCCCTTCTCTACTACTACTACTACTACTACTACTACTACTACTACTACTACTACTATGCAAAAATCAGTGTTACTAAATACCTGCAGCATAGTCCGGAGAGTCGTCGGAACAGAATAAAGTATTTTCGTGTAAATGCATCATAAAAAGCAGATCATCTCGTCTTCGGACTGATAAATCATAGCTTTCTCTTCCACCGAAAGGTGTGTGAACTGAAAATAATAATAAGAAGAAGAAGAAGGGCAAGGAGGCAACCAAGAACAAAACCTGGGTATTAGCAACACCCTCCTTTACCCCAGCTGCCAGGGTCAAATCTGATCGGCAACCTGCAACACAGGTCCACGAGGACGAAACTCTGCTTCTCCTAAATGTCGACCGGGGGCTGGCTAGGGTAACCTCCTACCAGTCCCTTATCTCGGTTCCAAACGTAGAGGAACGAGAGGGACCCCACAACCGACCCCGTCGGATGAGGGGTCAGAGGCAAGGTGGAGGGGCCCAACCGGATGGATTGCCCGACGACAACCGCAATGAACAAGGACGCTTTGAGTGGACCGATGATCTGAGAGATGATCTGCTGGAATGCTATGAGAGCAGTAGCCCAGGTCGAAGGGGATATATGGTTCGTATGCGTGAGCTTTGGAATGATATGCATCCTGAGCATAATACACTTACTGCTCAGAGCCTGCGAGACTATGTATCTTATCTTCGGCAAAGGGGATATGTTAGAAAACCTCAACAGCCGGCAGTACCTGAGTAACAGGAGCCGCAGGTATATGCAGCTGAAGAGGAGCTTCCCGTAGCACCGGAAGAGAGACTCCGAGTTCGCAGGGCGCTGCACAAGACTAAGCGCCCGAAACCACAAGATCTAGCTAGAGCGGACGCAGAACTGTTAAATGCTCTAACAGAAGAAGCTGACATCTGGCGTATAAATTGCGCGTCTACGAGGCAGCTTGCTCCGTGTCGCCAAAGTTGACCAACAGGAACCCCTGCCTCGACAGGGCGCAACGCCGAGTAAAGAAGATGGAAGCAAAAATCCTCTCAGCAAGGCAGCACGTATCCCGTGTACAGTGTGTGGTGAAATACAGATTGGCAGGCAGGCCTTTTACGCCAAAAGTGCGCCGCATAGCCGCTACCCTGCGGTGCATCCACCACACACTGAACGAAGCACTGTTGCAGACCATCAAGCAGCAGTGCTGCGAAAGGATACTGATGCTAGTGACTGCCAAACAAAATCTAATTCGGCGGGCGAGGGGCATTTCGGAAAATAAGTTGTTTTTCGAAAACTCCAGTCGCCTATTTCAGACGCCGCAGAAGATTATTGATAATCCTCTAACCGCTGAGAGGGTGGAAAACTTGTGGAGGGGCATTTACGAGATAACTCGTCCGCTTAACGTAAACACACCAGCCCTGGCACAGTTTGAAACCTTCGTGAGGGGGTTTCCACTACCAGAGCAACTGTGCCCACCAATAACTGTGGAGGAAATTCGAGGTGCTCTTATGGGTGCTACGAACTTTGCCCCGGGGCCTGATGGAATTAACGCCTGCTGGTGGAAGAAATGTCTGTCAACCCATGAGGCCCTATCCCGAATTTTTAACTCCGGATACTCCAAGCCATGAGTCCCGTGTTTAGTGAAGTGTACGAGCAGCGAGGTTCAAAGAAAGGCGTAGCCGGCTGCAAGGAGAATGTACTTATAGACCGATGTGTCACACAAGACTCCTTCCAATACATGCGAAACCTTTTGATGACCTGAACTTATTATTCACCTTTTGAGAGGCCTTGCGGTACCGGATCCTATAGCGAGATGCATTTCAGGAATGATGCCACTTTGGAAGACCCGATTTACCATAACAGTACACTCTCCAGATAGGCCGATCAACTCATACCGATTTAGTGTCCTTTTATCCACCTTCGCCGCCATTTTCACTCAAAAGTGACAGATAATCCAATAGTTTTCTGTCAAAATGGCGGCGAAGGTGGAGAAAAGGACACTAAAACGATAAGAGCTGATGGGCCTATGTGGAGAGGGTAATGACCATAAGTACGGGTAACACAAGGGTGTCGACTGAATTGGTATCGTTCCGCCGGGGAGTGTTTCAGGGAGATTCTCTAAGCCCACTCCTCTTTTGCGTCTCGCTACTTCCGTTGTCCGTTGCTTTGCAGAACACAAAGGGATACATGTTCGGTGCTCCTGGTCGTAGAACACATAGGGTTACCCACCTCTTTTATATGGATGACTTTAAGTTCTACGCGTCGAAGAAGAGAGATCTGCACAAAGCTCTTCGGGTAGTGCAGGAGTATACTCATGCGGAATGGAGTTCGGGTTGGATAAGTGTGCGACGGTTCAGCTTAAGAAAAGACGTCATGCGGATCACGCCGAGGACGCGCAACTTGTAGATGGGAGCATCCTACGCCATCTGGATGCCGGAGAGACCTATACATATCTGGGTGTTCTCCAGGGACACATCCATGATAGTGTCGCAATAAAAGGGTCTCTCCGCGACAAGTATCAGCAGCGACTAAGACAAATCTGGAGTTCAGAGCTGTCTGGAAAGAACAAAGTTGCCGCTACAAACATGCTTGCCGTCCCAGTACTCACTTACTCCTTTGGGGTGATAAAGTGGAACGTGAACGAGTTTCGCGAAATCGATGTGAAAACCCGCAAGATGATGACGCGATATCGCAGCCATCACCCTAAAGCGTCTGTCCAACGGATTTACTTCCCACGTTATCGGGAAGGCCGTGGACTCTTAAGTTTGGAGTGTTTACATAGACGGTTGGTCCTAAGTACTGCGTGCGAGGTAATCAGAGACGAGGATCCCCTGTTATGTATGGTGCGTAACCATGAAACGGTTGGGGTGGGGGCATTTCTTTTTAAAGCAGCACAAAGGGCATCGGATGAGCTTCGAATAGTTTTTGACAAAAGTCGGCAGCAGGAAAACTCCATTAAAGAGTTGACCAGCCAAAGACTTAAAACCACCTTAAAGAGTGCAGAGGTAGACTAGTTAATGCGTCTACATATGGATAAGCCACAGTGTTTTCTTTAAAACCATTGAAAACACTGGCTTATTTAAAAAGCTAAGCTTTGCATTCTTAAGGTCTGGTGCATTAAGGTCGGAAACTGAGGAGTTCATCATTGCTTGCCAAGATGGAGTGATCAACACTTTGGAATACCGAAGTCGCGTGATGGGTATACAGCTTCCTGACATAAGTTGTAGGGCCTGTCATAGGGCGCCAGAGACCCTATATCATTTGCTGTCTGCTTGCGGGCGGTATACGGTCTCCGCGTATATCCATCGACACAATGCGGCGTTATGGGTGCTGTATTACCATCTAAGGCACTCGTACGATGTTGATAATACTCCAGTGTTGCCATATATCCCCTCTGATATACCGTCCGTAGTGGAGAATGATAGAACCAGAATATACTGGAATTTCGCATTCCCCACTCTCCGGCTTGTAAACGCTAACAAGCCGGATATAGTACTTCTTGACAAGAATGATAAAATTATGTATGTCATTGAGTTCTCGGCACCCGCCGAGACAAAAGGCGCGTTTCTGCAAGCTTAACATAGTTACTATTATTTTCTCTTTCTAAATGCATTCGTCTAAAAGAGATCCAGCATACTACACCATCACAAAAAATACCCGCCTTTACACCCTTCGACCTCGCATATCTCAAAAAGGTAGTTAGACAGCGGGGTCGAAGGGTGTACAGGCGGTATGTTCCTGGTATGCTGGGTCTCTCTCAGACGAATGCATTTAGAAAAAGAGAATATCAGTAACTATGTTAAGCTCGCAGAAACGCGCCTAAACATCATTGTCAAGAAGGAAGGAAAACGGACCAAATATCAGGATCTTCTCTTTGACCTTCGCCGAGTGGCGGGGGTCCCATAGTTTGTACAAAAATACATTTTACAAAGCGTATTTAACACAAACGTACATTGCGCAAACAATACTTTCCGCAAATCGTAAAGTAGCATAACAATACATCGCACAAAGGATACTTTTTGCAAACCGTACATCGTACAACTCGTACTTTCTACAAACAATACATCCTACAAATCGTACAGTTTAGAATCCGTCCGACATACAATTTTTGTTCTCTGCTGTTTTAATTTAAACTCAGAATAAATATACAATCTTAGAAGGTGAAGACATATTCTTTTTTTTTTAATTTTATAAAAAATATAGGTTTAAAAAAAATATAGGTATATAGAATCCAAAAAAATCGAGACATGAATATGCAGTGTGGGTACTTTAAAGAAATTAAATGCTCTCGAGCCTTAGGATATAATATGTGGATAAAACGCCTCCTTAACCCCCCCCCCCCCCCCCGAAGTCAATTTCTGAGTGTGACTGATTATTGAAATTTTTCATGGGATTTGCGTCATATCAAATTTGTTTTTTTTAAATGTGATGATACCTATACCTATGGTACACTAATTAACTAAAAAAAAACCTTTAGATATATAAAAATCAAATTACTATTGCTTTTTTCTTCGGCAAAATAGATTTTTTTTAGCTGTAGGTTGTTTTACCTCTTTATACAGTGTGTCTCAAAAGTCTGGAATAATGGATTTTTTGGGAGAACGCTTTTAAAAAAAAAACATATACGAAAAATAGCGGGTTCGAAAAATGTATAAGTACTCTTTATACACGGTGGACACCCTGTATTGTGTAGTGTTGGGTATTTTTGAAAAGCTTATTTTTAAGGATTCAGAAAATGAGATAATATACAGGGTGTCCACTTTAAAAAAGAGTGTCGTATTTTAATTTTGGGACACCCTATATATAAAATGGTATACATTTTTCGAAAGCGCTTTTTCTACCTAAAAATGATCCTAAATAAGTTTTCTTTTCAAAAACCCATAGTTATCCCAAAAAATCCATTATTCCAGACTTTTGGGATACACTCTGTATAGTTGAGTAAGTTTTTAGGAAAATGCGGTCAATTCAATTTTTAGACATATTTTATGGTCTATTTATTTTTAGCCACTCATACATAGTATGGAGGCTATTGGGTTTGTCAAAAATACCTAAATACAAATAAATTTTGTCATGTTGTCTGTCTGTCGGTCTGTCTGTCGGTAACACGATTACTCAAAAACCGCTAAACCGATTCTTATAAAATTTGGTACCAAAATTCTTTGTCACCCTACGCAGAGTTGATTAGTTTTTGGTGGGGGTGGGGGGTTGGCAAGACGATATTAGGGGGGATTAAACTTAACTCACGAACCGTATAGCAGCTAGCGACAAGCGGTTTTCACAATATAGGATAGATAATTACATCTTCAACCAAAAATTTTGAAAATAAATTTGATTTTTTTTTTGGTTGAAAATCCAACTATGTAAGGTAATATGAAAACCGCGTGTCGCTTTTGGCAAGAGGGTTGGATGAGGGGATTAAGCTTTTAATAAAATTGTAACTTCACGAACCATACGTATCAGCTAGCGACACGCGATTTTTACACTAAGATAGATAATTGCATTTTCAACCCAAAAACAAAAAAAAAATAAATAAAATTGAAACAAAATATTTCAAATTTTTTATTTTTTTTTAGATTTTATGTATTGCTGTATGTGCTCATTTGTCTTTTTAAACAGGCTTTCCAACAAGGTTCCAAAGTAGTATATAATCCTTTTAAAAAAATTAAGTGTGTTAGAGAGGTGTCACCCTTTAAAAGGGGAATTTTTTATATGACTGGAACGCCCATAAAAAAATCTCAGTTGTCGTGTTTTTGCGTTTTATCCGCATATTTTTTCTACAAACACAAATCGTCGAATAACTCATAAGATCGTGCCAACGTCGGTATAACGTCGGCAGTTCGTTAGCGATGCGTTGGCCCGATTTTATGTCCTGTGTTATCCTGAGGCTCTAGCGAAATTATTCCAGTTAAAGTTCCCACCCTATATAGGAGGGCCCAAGGATATTCTGATGGTATACGAAAAGTTCTCCTCCAAAGCTGACAGCAAATAGTGTAACTTATTTATTCCCACGACGACGTTTTTCTATCCTGCATAGAAATCGGTTCACTCGATTACGATTTGTAGTGCCACATAGATCCACACAAACACAGACAGCAGGGTCCGAAAGTGAAACCTATGACGTCAAATTCGTTGCTCATCATGAATATCTCCTAAACGAAAAGGTTTAAAATAGGGAAAAGTTGCGCAAATTTTACGCTTTGCTGAAAACTAAGAAAAGTTTACAAATTCCGGATAGTTCTGGAGAAAAATCCGTATTCTTTAATTTTAGTATTTATTTTTCTGCGCCCTTATTCTTTAAAAGCTGTCAAAAAATGCTTAAAAATTATTTCAAAAGGCACTTTTTTAAAATCTACCTGACAGGTTCGTTTTTGAGATTTGACATTGCAGTGTGAGAGGGGAGCTCTGGCAAGTTCATTTTTGGTTCATAAAGGGTGACAGATAATATTTTGCAACCTTATTTTGACAAGTCATCTGAATTTTTGGGTTACTTGACCATCATTAATTAATTAATTATTGTGTCTACATAAAATCCAAACACTTATCTTTCGACAAAATAATTATGATAATAATTTCAGTTCCCAGAAGTGATGATCAAGTTAAATTGGTATATAAATGTAGATTATTATGTAATAAGACACCATAGTTGAAAATTTAGATGACTGATTGATTAAAAAGTCATACAGACGAAGCATCAAGGCAAATAAAGGAAGCCGAAACAGACACAAATTATTTACTATTTACATGTACAGGATGATTTTTTTTAAAAAATATTTTGGAACTGAATCTATATAATATTTTTTCTACTAGCGTGCGGAAAACTTACTGGTACTTTTCCGCACTCAACCAAAATAAAATATAAATATATTGCTATATTTTTAAAAATTTTCTTTTTTGAGTTAGGTAAACGTTTTAGTCATGATAAATAATGAGTAACATTGTTAAAATTCCTTTTATTGGGTTAAATGCGAGTAGAAAAAATATTGTACCCTGCAACTCGCGTAAAGTGACTTTTCCGGACTTGTTAGGTAAACTAGCTACTATTTATTTCCACGACCGTGCGGGAAAAACCCCTTTCCCGCACGTATTTTAGTTTGGAAAGTATCACTTTCCCGCACGCAGTACGGAACAGATTTTACTCATTTTTTTTTACAACTGGTAGGAGAAAAAATATTTATCCTAACTCATGTGTCAAGTATCTTTCCCATCCTTGCTGCTTTCCCGAACTCCGGTCCGCGTTCGTCCTCAGGCCAACGGATGTCCCGTGTGGGGAAGATTAAATTTTCGCACAAGTTATATAAGATAAAAACTATTTTTAGATTTTGCGCATTGTTAACAGTGCAAAATATAACTTTGCCGCACTAGTGCGCAAAAATAGTGCGAAAAATCTTTGCGCCCTGTAATCGTAATGTCAAAACCAATTCTTCGCATTGTCAGCATACGTCAGAAGGCTTTGAAATGCCTTGGTTGCACAGTTAGCATAAGGGAGGGGGACATTTTTGGGGGCAATCCCAATTTTTTTATACGATCTACTGTTTTTGATACCAAATTTTAAATCTTTATAAAATTTGCTTTTTAAAGATACCACATATTATACGGTTTGCATATCTAGTTTTCATATTTTTTATTTAAATTTTTAAAAGCGATTATCTCACAAACTAAATATGATGTTGAGTGTCATTTTAAAGAGTTTTTTGAGAGAATCTACAGATAGTAATATTTTTAAAATTAAGCCCCTTTATCAACATTTTTGAATAAATGACGTAAAAATGACCAAAAATGGATAAATTGCATTTATAAATGTGTAATCGCCCAAATGCTACCATTTCTTAATTTTCCTTAAAAAATCCTTTAAAATGACACCGAACATTCTAGGGTAACTTATTTAGTTTGTACGCCTTTTCCGCAGTCATTTGCGTGTGGAAAGTAGCAATTTTCCGCACAGCGTGCACGAAAAAATTTTGCTTGCGAAAAAAATATCACTCACGCAAAAAGAAATTTCTACGAGGTTGAGGAAAATAGGATTTTGCGCATTGGGCGTTACGTTACTATGTCACACTAGTTTTCCACATTATTTCAATGTTATAATAATATATAATAAAAATTTTATGAAACACGTTTTTTATTGACTATTTTATACTACTTTCCTTGCGCTCTTAGAAGAACAATTGTTCCTAATGCTTGCAGAAATCATTTTTTTCCGCAGTCGACTGCTTGACCGAACTTCTAAGTCCTTCGGCCAATGAGGCAGTCTCGTACGGAAAAAATGACTTTTCCGCGTGCATATTTTTTTTACAAAATTATGCACAGCAACAAGATGTTTTTAATTTTCCGCACGCCCTTAGGCAAAACGTTGCATCTAACACGAGCGTAAAGTAGGCCCGGCGCTAGATTGTTGGAAGCCCGAGGCATTTTTTAAAATGCCGCCCCTGATTAAAGGATTCTTAATTTTATTTTTAAGTTACCCATTTAAAAGGGAAAAAATATATTGAATAATAAAAAATCCTTATTTGCCAGGGGCGGTTGCAGTGCCTCTGACTACCCCCCAATTAAGACCCCTGACTGAGATATTTTTTTTTATACACCAGTATACTATTTGGGACAATACAATTTTTTATAGTGGGTATAAGATTTTCTTTAAATCCCAGTAAAAAAAATATAGATGTGATATAAATCGATTACAGAGAGAGAAATAAAATATTCTTTTTTTTTTTAATATTCGCGTAACATATGCTAAGAACCTTCTTTAGATAAAACTTTATAAATTTTATTTGCCACACCTTTGACAAATACCTGAAAAATATAATATTTTAAACAATTTTCCGTCTATATTTTAAAAAAATTCGCCAGCGCCGCTATAACGTCATTGGTTGTTACAATTTTAGTTAAGTAATTTTAAACAATTTTTATCAGCAACATTATTTAACAGTCGTAAAAAATTAGAATAATTTTGAAAATTTGCGCCTTCGCCGTATTTACAAGCAGATTTAGAACTAAAACTAGACCCAACGAAGAATTCCACCCCTGCAAACCCAACCCAAACACCTACTAAAGCGCCCCTCCCCTTTGAAATCGGCTTTACAAAAATTCTACAATTTTTGAACCATTTGAAACAGGATCTAACAACATAAAATCGTTCTTTTTCATTATGTTTTTGTAATTTTCTTGGATTTCTGTGAACATGACATTCAGAAAAAATACCGGTGAGGAGGCGCCAAATTTATGTCAACAGCAGTCGCGTGCGGAAAAGATTAACTTTCCGCACTGGTTATATATAATAAATATTTTGATGTGTTTTTTGAGTGTACTTTATAAAAACTAACCCTTTAAATATAAAAAAATGGGCACTTTTAAGACGATTTTAGAATGGGCACTAATTCTTTACTAGGTTTTGTGGTCTCTGAGTAATTATAAAAAAAGGAAAAATTAGTAAGTATGCATTTTTTGTCTACCCTCATTTTTTCACGAGTCATCAAAAAAAGTCGACAGTACCTACTCCGCTACATCTACACCGTTATGAATTAAAAAGCCAGTTAACTCCTTCTCTCCTGTGTCTTTAGCCTACAGTTTGGTATTCATATGGCCGCGACATTAGGCCAAATTTAAGGATACTAAAACTATAAAGAGTTTTTAACTGACTTTTTACTTGAGATAGTGTTAGCTAAACATGGCGGTTCAAAGATAGTCGATGCGATTTACAAAAGCTGCTTTTTTCTTATGTGCATGGTTCGGCTAATTTTTTTATATTTACTTAAATATGCGGCACTACCACCAACACGGTGAGCCAGATATTAGGCCGTTTTTTACTAAACTTTCTTCGCTTATAGAAAGCAATGGGTCTTACATTTTTGATGTTAGGTCTAATACCCGTATATGTATAGAGGGTAATCCATAGAATTGTGCGCCAAAGAAAAAAGTTTAAAACTCGCGAAATATATATACTTTTTTAAACTCTTACAAAAAAACTATACCGCTAAGGCAACATCCTTTAGGAACAATATAGTTATATATAGTTATATAAAGAGTTCTCACTTTAGCACATACATGGTATAAATTTTTGAAATCAGCAAACATTTAAAAATAAAATTTATACAGGGGATTCTATTTAAAATCAGAAAGTTGATTTCAAAATTTGACATATGCCAGTAGCGCACTGAGGGAGAGGGGGATTTAAGGTCAACGCCTCCCTCCCGAGAAGCTGGTTCCAGTTGGTACAATCAAATAACAACAGAAATAAAATAGGTAAGTATATAGAGAATAAAATACAAGAGCCTAGACCTTAATTTTTAACAATTAAAAATCTTTAAAAAATCATAAATTACAAAATTTTTCGGCTGCAGCACCTTTGATTTTTACGATTTCGTATCAAAATGGTCTTTCTAATGTAATTTTATCAAAACATTCTGCATGCGATTTGGTGTCAAAAATCGTATTTTAAGTCATTTTCGCAAAAATTTTCGCCTGCTGCGCATTTTACCATTTTTGCAAACACAAAAATCAGTAACTTAAAGTAAATATTTCAACGCATCGGTATCGATATACCAACCGCGTTTGAAATAAAGCCAATATTTACGATTTTACTTTAATTTTAAGTCAAAAATTTCATTTTAAGCGTTATTTACTCAAAAAATGATGATTTTTACATCAAATTTTGGGCAAATAAACACAATCAATTATGGTCAGACTTTTACTTCAAATTATTTTTTTTTAATTATTTATCTTTACCCCCCCCCTCCCCCCCTCCCCAATACCAATATGGTATGGGGGACTATTAAAATCGTTAAATTTTGACTTTGCTTAATTTTATCAAAAACTAAGGTTCCAAAACACCTTATTCGACGAAAAAAAATGCGGTCTGTCGGTCTGTTGTCTGTCTGTATGCACGATAACTCAAGAACGCCTTAATCGATTTTAACGAAATTTGGGACAAAAATCCTTTTTCGGCTGGAACTGATTAACTTTTGGGTAGGGTGGTGGGGTGGTTGAAGGAGGGAAAAGGGGTATAAAATATTTTAAAAAATTTTAACTTTGGAACAAAAGCAAGTAGCGATATACGGTTTTCAGATTTAAGTTTCCATTAATATGAACTACAAATTTTGTTATAAAAATCGAAATTCGTGGGAGCTTTAGTTTCCGAGTTATTTAAAAAAACGTTAAAATATATTTTAAAAAAATCATAACTTTAGAAGTAAAGTAGCTATTGATGTGCGGTTTTCATATTTTGGTTTTCGTAAATAGTATCCAAAAATTTTGTTATTAGGGTCAAATCTTTCAAAGCTACAGTTTTCGAGATATTTTTATTTTCTTTCAACATAACATAATTGATTGTATGGTGTACTATCCGTGCTTTCTAGCATCAATTTTTTAGTACACCATGCCAATATGGTATGGGGGACTATTAAAATCGTGAAATTTTGACTTTTCTTAATTTTATCAAAAGTGAGGTATTAAGGTTCCAAAACACCTTAATCGACGAAAAAAAAGTTTTCTGTCGGTCTGTTGTCTGTCTGTACACGATAACTCAAGAACACATTAATCGATTTTAACAAAATTTGGTAAAAAAATCTTCTATCGGCTGACCATGAACTGATTAACTTTTGGGTAGAGTGGTGGGGGGGTTGAAGGGGGTAAAAAGGGATAAAATATTTTAAAAAATTGTAACTTTGGAATAAAAGCAAGTAGCGATATATGGTTTTCAGATTTAAGTTTACATGAATATGGACTACAAATTTTGTTGTAAAGTCCAAATTCGTGGGAGCTTTAGTTTCCGGGTTATTTTAAAAAACGTTAAAATATATTTTAAAAAATACATATTTAAAAAATCATCACTTTAGAAGTAAAGCAGCTATTGATATTCAGATTTTGGTTTTCGTCAATATTACCCAAAAATGTTGTTATAAAATTCAAATCTTTCAAAGCTACAGTTTTCGAGATATTTTCATTTCCTTTTAACATAAAATAATTAATTGTATGGTGAACTATTCGTATTTCTAGCACCAATTTTTTTTCTATGAATTTAAAACATTTCAGCTAAAAAAATTACTTCATAGGGACCGTTTTTTTATGTTTCCAATAACAATTCTATTTTGATTCGCTGCATATTCAAGCGTAAAATCGAGTTTAAAGCCTGCAATTAAGGATTTTAAAAAATTTCAAACGTATCTCCTGTTTATATATGAAATCCGGTGTTAAGTTAAAAAATGTAAGTTGTGGTTCGTAAAATAAAGAAAAAAAGTGGCAAAGTGTTAATTTACTTTGGAGCTGTAATGTTTAGAATATTTTTATACCTACCCCCCACCCCGAAAACTTTTCTTACGACGCCACTGGACATAACGTATACGCTATGTCCAGTGGCGTAGTAAGGTACCTATAGGTACCGAAAATGTTGCTTTGCTTTTTTTTTTAAAAATGGTTAAAAACATTAAAAAAGTATCATTTCGCGAGTTTTAAGCTTATTTTTTTTGACTTCTTCTGTACAAATTCAAAATTTTACACTAATTAAATAAAATAAATTTTTGGGAATCGTTTTTAGGATAACACGAATCGAGTTCAAAAATAAGGGATTGTGAGGAGCAATATCAACCATAATTCTTGTATAGCTTACCCTGTACATGCGGTTATAGTACTTAGCATCAAAAATGTAAAGTCCATATAAGTAGGAAGGCGTTTTATTTTCATCTGACATTAGGTAGTTATATATTTTCTTTTAAAGTTAAGTAAAAAAATTGGTGCTACAAAGCACGGATAGTCCACCATACAATCAATTATTTTATGTTGAAAGGAAATGAAAATATCTCGAAAATTGTATCTTTGAAAGATTTGAACCTTATATCATAATTTTTGGGTAATATTTACGAAAATCAAAATCTGAAAATCTCATAACAATAGCTGCTTTACTTCTAAAGTTATTTTTTTTATATATATTTCAACGTTTTTTCAAATAACTCGGCAACTAAAGCCTCCGCGAATTTGGAAATTTGTAGTCCATATTCCTGGAAACTTAAATCTGAAAACCGTATATCGCTACTTGCTTTTGTTCTAAAGTTACAATTTTTTATTTTATCCTCCTTTTCCCCCCTTCAACCTCCCACCGCCCTACCCAAAAGTTTATGGTCAGCTCAGTACCCACTCCATACAGGCCGATCAACTTCTACCGATTTAGTGTCCTTTAATCCACTTTCGCCGCCATTTTCACTCAAAAGTGACAGAAAATAATCCATTAATAGTTTTCTGTCAATATATATGGCGGCGAAAGTCGAGAAAAGGACACTAAAACGGTAGGAGTTGATTGACCTATGTGGAGAAGGTAGTGGTCAGCCGATGGAGGATTTTTGTACCAAATTTCGTTAAAATCGATTAAGGCATTCTTGAGTTATCGTGCATACAGACAGACATCAGACAACGGACATCCATCTTTTTTTTTCGTCGATTAAGGTGTTTTGCAATCTTAGTAACTAATTTTTGATAAAATTAGGAAAAGTCAAAATTTCACGATTTTAATACCCCATACCATATTGGTATAGTGGACTAAAAACGTCCATTCTCCTAACGTTTACCCCTAATTTATGAATCAACCTGTGCCTTTATGACGAGAATTGCTCGTTGGGACCCCCTCTACAACAGATATTATCTACATATAAATAAAATTAGGTGACACACATTCCACATAACAAAATGACAGGGTTCTTTATCTCACAGAGGCATTTTTCATATGAAAATAACAACCCCTAAGGGATAGAGATACAGCAATTTAAAGTTTTATACCCCACAAAAAACTGCCTAGAAGCTCCAAAACCAGGATGTGTCACGTAATGCGTTTTTACAGTGAATCTGGTAGTAGATTTAAAATTATTTTTTAAATAACAAAAACATCCTCTAACATTCTTTTTATTCTGAGCTCAGATTTAAACAGCTGTCAGTCGAGCACAGAACATAATTTGTATGTTGGACGGATTCTAATACATACGAATTGTAAGATGTATTATTTGTAGAAAGTACGAGTTGTACGATGTACGGTTTGCAAAAAGTATGCTTTGTGTGATGTATCGTTATGCTATTTTATGATTTGTCTAAAGTATTGTTTGTGCGATGTATATTTGTTTAAAATACGTTTGTAAAATGTATCTTTTGGATTAATTATAGGGACCCGAGTGGCGAGTGTACCGGGGCTATACAGTAGAGATGGGTAAATCGATCATTTTGTACTGAACGAATCGATCATGTGTCAATCATTTGAAATTAAATTAAGAAATACGAAATACTCTGCTGACCAAAAAATCTATTAGGGTGTGAAAAAAAGCAGAGCACTTTTTATCACCCGATAATAGGTATAACAGCAAAAGATACACTTAGCCCTGGCTGAAAATTAAACAAATATGCTATTCCGATATTCTCTCTCGCCTGTCTCTTGCTCTATTTAACTTGTTAGTTTATTGGCTGTCTCTTTCAAGATCCAGTCACGCTGCTCGCTGCTTTCATTCAACCGATTAATCAGTCTGTCCGTCTGTCTCTCTTCGCGTTGAGTTTCATTTAATTCGTTGTGTCTCCGTCAGTCAGTCAGTCATTTGATCCATTCCGATTTGATTCATTCTGTCTTCGTCGGTCATTTGACTGATTGAATCATATCGAGCAAACATGATTCGATCATTCAATACTCGCAAGTGGTTCGATCATAGTGAACGAATCATTCACGAATCACACAGTCAAGCTAGTGGTTTTGGTAATTGGAGCTCTCGGAGGTGCACGGCAAACACTGCTCTCAGCTCTCGAGACCTTGCCAGCATGCTGTGACAAGGCAGAACACCTTGCTGGCGCAATCAGAGTACACCAAAGCGCAATGCAGAAAGCGGTCATCCTCGGATCATTGCGTCTGCTCAGAGCACACGATGCGGAACACCGTTTCTACTAACCTCGCGGTTGGTGGGGAGTAGAACGGTGAAGGCCTATCTGCACCATAGACAAACAAACAGACCGAACCCAATTTTTTTTCTATGATCTGCACCCGTGTAAGTCGGAGCAAGGCCGACAAAAAAATGGAACACATTCTTGTCGGCCCTGGTCGGAGCCGCGGGACCGCAGATAAGGCAAAACCCTAAAAAAAAAATAATAACAATAAAATAAGGATTACGGAATATTGTTGTGATATGGGGGAAAGAGTATAGTTATAATTTAATAGGGTAATTATGCAGTATACGGTTTTCTGCCATTTTTGATTTTTTTTGAAAAATTCTTTATGAGGGCACCTTCTAGGGTCCCTAGGACCCCAAATCCGCCTGCGCCCGATTTTTTTTTTTTTACGAGAAAAAAGGGTGCCCAGGGGGGGTTGTAATGTGTTTTTTTGATTGTTTTGCGTTTGTTTGAATTAGGTTGGGTTGGACTGTGTTGGTTTGGGTTGTTTTAGTGAAAAAAAATTAAAAAAAATAAAAAAAAAAACCAACGGGCGCAGACGGATTTGGGGTCCTAGGGACCCTGGAAGGTGCCCCCATAAAGAATTTTTCAAAAAAAATCAAAAATGGCAGAAAACCATATACTACATAATTACCTTTAATAGAGTCCAGTATAGAGTACAAATAAGCTTCTAAAAAAAAAGAGTACTGAACTCTCAAAAAGAGTATAAATGGTCAGTGGCGGCTTTAGTGCGGGGGCGCCCCCCCCCCAAAGGTTTAGAATCGAAATATTCAATTACATTACATATTTTTATCGGAGAAGGTGTGGTACGTGCAGGGTTCCTACCAAATTCTGATTTCCAAATTCCCCGACTTCCAGGTTTTCCCTGACCATTTTTAAAAAAATTCCAGGTATTTTTTGGATATAAATTGCTTGTCTATGTGGATACCAAGTAAATGTAGACTTTTACCATGATAATTTTTGAGAGCTCAAATTTAGCAGGTATTTATACGAGAAATTTTGTTCGAAACTTTATTTGAAGACAAAAATCACAAAACCCAAATTCAGGTGCTTAACAGTATTAAAAATAAAAGACTAATTTGCCTAGTTCTACCAACGTTTTTTCGGTTCATCTAGCAAGTTATAACACTAAATTGCATGAAGTGTTAATATATATGCACATAAACACGAAAAAAAGACCAGCTGGAATACGGAAAAACTCAAACTAGGGTGGCTAGTCAAGTGCTTGACAAAAAGAGAAAACAAAGAAGGAAGTAGTTTAATCTGTAGACACTGCTACTCTGGTGGACTTATGGAAGGACTTATCCAGTCTAAATTCTCTTAAAAAAATTGAAAATTCTCCAAATCTCGCATCACTTTAAGGTTAGGAATAAATACATTACATGACAAATATTGTTGGATTAGAAAAAAAGCGCTAAACTACACTTGAAAGTTGTAACAGAAGATTTTAGCTGGACTGGAACTGATTAAGCACGAAACAGATGTTGAGCTTATATATATGAGGTGAGCAGAGAAGAACTCACATAATATTTTTTACAAAGTTGGTTTCAAAAATAGGTTGAGAAAGAGAAATTCCTGGTTTTGTGTGCCAATTCCTTGACTTTTGAGGATTTTTTGGTCATTCCCTGACTTTTCCAGGTAGCTCGCAAAAATTCCCTAACATTTCCAGATTTTCCAGGTCAGTGGGAGCCCTGGTGGCGGCTTATCCACATCTATTTTCTATTGGGACATAATTTATTTAAGAGTTAATTTCTTTGTATTTTTTACAAAATTATACTTAAAAATGGTTTCTTACAACTTTGTAAATGCTGTTGACTTAAAGTAAATGTACAATAATCAACAAGGTTGTAGCGCCGCATGCGGAAACTTTAGCAACTTTTGAAAATTAAGTCAAAAAATTTTGAGATATTGTTTGTTTTGGTCAAACTTTAAAAAAGGTGGTTGTCTGCAAAAAGGGGAGGGCGAGCGCCACCCCCCCTCCTTGCATGATATATAATACTTGCTTTGGATGGGGGCTCAATATATGACATAGTTGATTTTTTAAAAAACATTAACGAATTAAGGGAAAGTGGTTATAAGATTTTCTGTTATTTGTTTACCTAAAACTTGGCAAAACACGTTTTAAACGCGCCACAGGTGAAAAATTGTAGAAAAGTAAATTAAATGTGTCATTTTAATCAAGTTCTCAATTTGGGTTGATCAAAATTCTGTAAATTTAAACTAAATTCGCAAAAAAGAATGATGTAATAGCGCCGCCGCAAGGAAATTTTTTTTGATGTTACTTTTAAACTTGATATTTCATTGATATTAGTTTGGTTGGCTGTTTATTTGGTTTGACAATAATAATAATTTTTTGAAGGTCTAGGTTTATGGCAAAATTATGATTGTTTTCCACAAACCAAAACTACACTTTTTTGCACTCGACGCGCGTTTCGCTAACAACGTTAGCATCATCAGGAGACGATAAACAATGAACATAGTAGGTTTAAGGGTTGAGGGATCTTGTTAATGAAACGTCCTTTTTTTGAAATGCCAACGTTTCGCAAAATTTATTTGCTTCTTCAGGGCTATTCAAGAGGGCCGTTCCATGTGTCGATTTTATTGCCAATAGACATGATCAATCAATCATCAATTTTAAGGTCACCAAAAAACCTATATGGATCAGCTCTTGGACTATTAGTCCTACCATGTGGCAGTGACTGCCATGCGGCAGCCGCCGCGCTCCGTCTTCCTTTGGACTTTAAACTAGTTCTTTCATATATCATGCTCTTTGTCAAAACAGAGAACATGCTCTATGAAAGAAAAAGAAGACAATCAAGACAAGCAAGTTTGCCTGTTCACTGATATTGTTCCTTTCGCGCCTTGCCAGCAGCAATTATTACAAAGCTGCCCCAGTCATTAAGATTAAATTTATGAATAGGTATGTAACCTTTTAAACATTGGTAATTGTTTAAATAAAAATTATTTTCTTTTATGCTTACGATATGTATAGATTTGACTTTTAGGGGAGGGAGAAGTTAATTGAAATCGATGCGCCCCCCCCCCCCAAGACGGAATCATAAAGGCGCCACTGGAAATGGTCACACTAAGTTACACAATTAAGGCCCTGAGAACCATACAAGAGTATGCCCCAAAATTTTTATTTAAATTTATTGCTAATGCAGTGATTAAATGCGGTTTTATTTTACTTTAGTATTTAACTGAAAAATCTTTATATGTAGGAGCTTATCAATATGTACAATGTAAGAGGAAGCAAAATTTACTGACAGAAACTCTTAATTATATCTAAACTAACCCAAGCCAACCCAAACATACTAAAACCTAAAACGAACCCAGTGCCTCTTTAGGTAATTAAATATAAAACATTGTTTCTTTATAATCTTTGTCAGTAAATTTAAACTACTTATTATAGAAAGCTGTACTAAGTGTCTACCTTAGTGCCTATATAAAGAATTCGTCATAAAGGTCGCAATTCTTCATAAACCACAGAAAATCTGACCCATCACGATTCTCGAATTTGCAAGGGAATGTGGCGATTTTTACTTAATGCCTCATTTAAAATAATGTTTTAAGAGAAACTCCATCATTTTTTAAATAACATTTTGTTAATTTAATAATTCTTATATTATTAAAAATACCAGCAATCGTCAAAAAATTTGAAAAATTTTATCCATGTAAAAGGAAAGACAGAATTTGTATGAATTTTCTAAACAGTGACAGCAATATATTCCATGGCTATCTATGGTTTTGTATGTTAAAAGTTTTAAAGGTTTGTTTACACCCAAAAATAAGGGTTTTTTACAAAAACTGCTTACAAAAAAATTTACATATTTTTTATTTATTGGAACAGTAAAAAGAAACTAAATTTTAAGGAATATTATAGCAAAGTTTGTAAGGCCGAGATTTTCTGCTGGTTTTTTAAGAATCATGATCAAAAAGCAAAAACATTTCTTTTTTTAGTTTTCAGGGCTGGTCTGGTATTATGGTTCTCAATGCCTGAATTCAGATGTTAGTTTTCAAAGTTTATTGTTTCAAAAACATCCAACAATATTAATAAGTTCTGTACAATATTTACACAGGTATTCAAAGTTAATGTACACAGATAAAGTTTAACCAGTTCATTCTTTGCTAAGCTAGTTTCTATTAGTTTATTTTGATTAACATGTTCTTTCGTATCAAATTAAAAGCAACAGAACACAAGGCAAAATTAATAAATATTTATTTTAAATTCATGGTCTACCGGAAAAGTTGAAACATATTCTAAACTTGGTATAAAGAATTTTGAGTGTTTTTTCATCATATTGTACCAGTTAGTCATTATACCAGTATCTTTACATTTAAAATAGGAACCCCAAATCGTGGAACACAAAAATTGTTCATCAGGATGCCATTTCTCATGACCGTAAACACCTTCAGCTTCTAATTCTTCACATACAGTTACAGTTTCACATTGTGCATAAACATTTGGTGCAAAAATATCTTGAACCAGATTGTCTCCAATATACAAAAATTTGGGCTCACTTATTTTACTATGGTTTTTAAAGAAATCCTGTAGTCCAGACCAGTTTCCATGAGTATATATTCCACCAGGGACAAGATCTTTAATTGGAACGGGGTCAATTTCCTTGATTCCGTTTAATCCAATAAAATCTCTCTTTTCAGTAAAAAAGCCAGGTTTTTTGGCATAACAAATAACTATGTCAAAAAAATCTCTCCAGTTTGTTCCAATTGTATGACTTGCTGTATGGGTAGCAAAATCTACATAGGATCCTGTTATAAGGTACACAACTTTGCCTTTTTGTCTTAAAGATGTAAGCCATTTTAATAGGTGCTCACTACACCGATAATAATATTTGTCAGGATTTTCTTTCATTTCTGCAAAATATTTTCCTTTTTCATTTTGGAAATGATCTCTATCAAACATATCTTGCAAAGCTTCCAGTAAATCAGGCCATATATTGTACAATTTAATATCAGAAATATCTTCATCAATTGAGTCAACCGCTCTTGCAAAAACCAAACTTGCTATCATATCATAATAATCTAAAAGTGTTCTCATCTTTTCAGCATAAGGCCCATTCCAAGTGGTCAAAGGATTCTCTATGAATAAATCTGTAGCTCTCCAGTGCAGTTTTGGATAGTACTTTCTAATTTCTTCTGGTAATAGAAATTTGGTACCATGGGTTGCTTGGATTATAGTGCCATCACCTGCAATTCTAAGTAGGTTACCATGTTCATTATCAACTATTAGCCCTTTGATTATGAAATTGTGATCTAATGGCTTAAGTAGATGTCGAGCTGAGTATCCTTTTTTGTTCACTAAATAATTGGCTAATATATCATATTCCATTTCCACCATTGCCCCTACTTTGTACCTTGCCAAAGTATTGTCCAAGTCAAATCCAATGCAGTCATAATCTGTAAATTTGAACATAGAATTTTGATCCTCTTTTGTTAACATTTTTCTCATGGAGTACAACCTCTGGTTTAAAAACTTGTCTTGCCTGTTAAAACAATGCACTATTCTGCTTCCATTGCCAATTTTTATAACGTCGTTTGAGATGAAACTTGCAAGCGCATGCAACTTTTGTAAAATCATAACCTTTATTTAAGTCAGTTCATATATCTCTCAAGTTTCATCTAAAAATTTGGAGATTTTACAAGTTAAAAATGATTACCGATAATTCTTATTCTTTCCACTGAATTGTTACTTTAACTGCGCCAATATTGATACAAAGCCACGTATATTATGTCCCACATTTGTTTGTTTTTGCAAAAATTTCGTAATAAAATTAATCATATCAGGCGAAGTTTACATTTTTTAAAATTTTTGGACGTCATGTGACCCGTGTTTTGGCCGCTACTATTTGGGTCGCACGTTCCAGTTGGCGCATATGCGAAAAGAATTTACAGGCGTTTCCGATTCGACATGGTTGTTATATGGTAGTTCAAATACACACAAGAGAGATCACAAAATTCTATATTTTTTAAAGGGCTCACTGCATTGTAATTAAAAATATAGAATCTATTAACTCTTTTAAAAACAGTCTAAACAAACACCTATTTCAACAAAGGAATATTTGAAAAAAAAGGTGACTTTTATGTTGTTAAAATCATTGTTTGTTTGTTGACTCTGTTTGTATATTTTTTTGTTTGTTCAGTTTTTTTAAGTAACTATTTCTTTTTTACCTATTATTCGATGTAGTTTTAAAAGTTTTAAATTACCTACGATCTTGTATTATTTTACATTTTGTATTTTAGATATAATTTTATACTTGTGATTTCTGTCTGTTATATTGTAAGGATTTTTGACTTTGTAAAACTTTTTTGTTGTTGTAAAATAGTCTTGACTAAATAAAGGATTTATATATATATATATATACATTGGCTAATTTATATTCAATTTGAGAACTCATCACACCGCAACATTTAAACTTAAGCTCTGGCTGATATGTTGATGATAATTTTATGGTCTTGGCCAGAAATGACCAGCAACTTTCAAAATTTCTTCAACACTTAAATAAGATAAGACCTACCATTAAATTCACAATGGAATTGGAGCAAAACTGTCAAATTCCTTCTCTTGATGTACTTGTCAAACGAGTAGAAAGCGACATCAGAACAACAGTCGATCGTAAACCCACTCACACAGGATAATATTTATTTTTATTTTATTTTACAAATCCAAAGGCTATCCAACAAACACACGAGGCTGTCCAATTACAGGATAGCACATAATAAGCTAAAGCTAGTTACATAATCGGGAATGTAAGAAAAAACTTAGTACCTAGATATTTCTAATGCTAAAAATAGTAACAAGAAATCAGATTATTTTATATGTTTGTTTTAAACAAGTTTAGACTTAAAAATAATTAAATTAAAATTAAATTAAAAAATAGATCAGTATCTTCGTTATTACGAAAAACACAGTTGTTATACGTACGAGTACATCTAATAATTGGAGAATTTGAAAAATAATTTGATTTAAATCTTTCTATACAAAATGTTAACCTAGTTCGTACAGATCTGGCGAAAAAAAGTAGGGCATGTAAAATATATATTTGCTTTTTTTAGTATGTCGCCATATACGTTCAGATATTTATTGGTTTGGCCACCAATCGTCAACATTTTGAAATATCTGACATTTAAAAATCTCCTTTGATTTATTTACTATTATGACAAACACAAGTGTCAAATGTATTAAGGTAAATAACGAGAGGTTAACTAACAAATGACATTTGTTTAAACATTTTCATTAATATAGGGTGGTATATTTACCCATATTTCAATTCCGTGTCCTACTTTTTTTTCGCCAGGAGTGTACCTGGTAAGGATTGGCATTAAAAGATAAGTAATTAGTGCAGAAAGGTAAGTCAATAAGTTTATTTACAACTTTAAAGAAAAACTACATCGGTACAGTTTCGGCGACTCTCAAGTGACTTTAGATTGTAAAACTGTAGGTTACTTTCATAAGAATGAAATTGTCTATCTCTATTTTATCTAAAGTTTAAGTTTTTTAAAAGCTTTCTTTAACACCTTCTATTCGATCGATATATTTGCCATAGATCGGGTTCCAGACTATGGATGAGTATTCTAAAATTGATCTGATGATACTATTAAAAATAAGGATGAATGACCTGTGGTTGCTAAACCCTTTAAGTGACCCTTAAGACAAAACCCAGATTTCTTAAACCCCTCTTGACAATACTCTCCATATGAGCCTCAAAAGTCAGTTATGAGTCCAGAATGATACCTAAATCTTTAACCTGACTAACCTCTTTAAGTTTTGTATTTTCTAGTTTTAAAGTAATTCGCGTATGTTCTTTCTTTCTAGTAAATAAAATTACTTGGCATTTATCGATATTTAAAAAGAGTGATTTTTGCAGTAGTTAGTGAAGCTGTTAAGGTCATTCTGGAGTTCGAAAATGTCAGATTGAGATCGAATTTCTTTCCTCACTTTTAAATCATCTGCGAAAGAAAAATGTTCAGAATTTTGAAAACATCTCCAATGTCAAATATAAAAAATGTTAAAGAGTAAAGTCCCAAATGCGACCCTTGAGGGACCCCAGAGGTTACATTTGCTAAAAGAGACTTCTCACCATTAACAACCACAAACTGAGTCCTATCTGTGACGTAGCTCTGCAGAAGCCGAAGGAAGTTGCCGTGCACACCGAAGTTTCCAAGTTTAATTATCAGAGTTGGTTGATGTACCTTGTCAAAAGTCTTGGAAAAATTAATGTACACAGCACAGGTCTCGAAGCCGCTATGCAGAGAAAGATTAACATTGTGAATAAACGGAATTAAATTTGTAGTAACTGAGCGTTTTTTTTATGAAAACCATGTTGGTTAACATCAATATCATTTTTCACTGAAAAAAATAGTTGCGAGTAAATAGCGGCTTCGAAGACCTTGGCAAAGTGACATAAAAGTGAAATAGGTCTATAATTTTTTGCTTCTGTGGCAACGCCAGACTTTAAAATGAGCACTATCTGAGGTACTTTCTAACGTGTTGGAAAGGTGCCCTCTAATAAACATTTATTAAAAATAATTTTAAGAGGTAGTGCCAAGGTAGGGCAACATTTTAAAAACTGTGAAGGTATGCCGTCAGGCCCAGGTCCTTTTCTGGGATCCAGGTCCATCAATATGTTTCGAATAGCTTCCTCTGAAAAATTACATATTTCAACGTTTTGATTTGAAGGAATAGATGGAATGTAAGATTGAGTATCGTTAGGCTCAAACACACTACTAAAATAGTCACAAAAAAGCTGTGATATGCTTTGAGAGTCTGTTGCACTATTACTATCAAGGTTCAAATCATTCTGCTACAACCAAACGAGGCATAATAAGAACTTTGTATAATAGAGCCGTTCTAATTTGTAACAATTCTCATGACTTGTAAATTGAAATGAGAAACATTAAGAAGGATCTGCAGCAGAATGGTTACAGCCTTAAACTTACAATAGATACTATTTCTAAATATCAGGAAACAGGACAGAGATTACAAGACCAAAACCAGGCAAATGCATTCCTTACAATTCCATACATTAAAGGTAGCGAACAACTTTAATATTAAAACATCTTTTAAATCTAATAATACAATTCGAAGCCTTCTTAGTAAAACAAAACCGGAGAACAAACAAAATAAGAAATGCATTTACCAAGTTCCTTGTGAGTGTGGTGAATCATACATAGGTGAAACAAAAAGACCACTATCTGTTAGGCTTAAAGAAAATCAGACGAATACCCAAAGAGTTGAAACAACGAAATCAGGAATCGTCGAAAACGCATGGTCAAAACAACACCGAATGAAGTGGACAGAAGCAAAGGTTTTGCACAAGGAGTCACACTGGAAGAAACGAAAATTCCTTGAAGCTACCTTTATTGAGCAGAATCAGGGTGTTTCAGTAAACCAAGTGGTGTTGAAATTCTAAATATTTGGAAACCCCTCCTTGGGCGGAGCTAACTTCTTAAACGTCACGGTAGCCTTAGGAATAGATTGTAGTTTGCACCTGAAGACGACCAGAAATTCTACTGATCGAAACATCGTGTATAAATAAAATATAGAAAATGGAAGTCCGAAACACAGAGTTAATTTCAAATAGATCATTGTCTCAAAGTTTCAAACAATAAATGATTTTGTTTTGTTTATTTGAATTTTATTTAGCGCATTTTTTGTTGCAGTTTTACCGCGGGAGTTTGCCCAAGTAAAAAATTAGCATTACTCAATGTTGCCAGGAACATGATAATTATCAGAATCTATAATAATTTTTGGTGAAATGTGGTATAATTAATAATGACTTATTATCAACCCCTAAATCTATGATAATTTAACAAATCCTCAGATAAAACGCCATTTATTTTTATAATGCATCCAACCCACACAATGAAGACTTTAAAAATTGGTGTAAAAAACTGTATAATAAAAATAATAAGTAATCTAGTTACATCGTGCGCCTGATGGTCCATCCACTATTTTAAAACAGGTGCATTGTAGTCAGGCAGCCATCCTGTTTTTTATACTTGCATAGTATTTCCCTGCTCGTGACTTTTTAACAACACCAACCACAGATTTAAAATAGAATGCTGTTTATTGTTAAAACAATTTTTATTTATTTTTGAATTTTTGAAAATTCGAATTAATAGTAGGTATATACATGTTATAGCTTTATTATATTAACAATAATTGACATCAACTCCCGATCTATAAACTTGATTAATCGACGTCGGTCATCTGATGATCTCTCTGACTTTCTCATTTACTGCTAAACAAAAAGCACAAAAACTGTATATAGGTATGTTTTTTTTTTCACTCCACAATAACAATACATTTAAGCGCATGTCATGCAAAAATAAAAACTATGATAATTTTTTCCTAAACTTGATCATTTTTCGAATTGCAAGTGATACTTTTTTAAAACTTCCTGGCAACACTAGCATCACTTGTTAGACAGTTAGGAGGTGTCGATGCTGTTGAGAATTAAATTTTCGATGTATTATTGAACTAAAATTAAGACGTTGCCTTTTGAAGTGCAGTTTCCTAGATCGGCAACACTTATACTTACTTAGGGCTCTCTATTCGTATTAATTTTTTTTTAAACCAGCTGTACATTAAAAGACTGATAACTATTAAATTTTCTTTTACTTTCGGGACTAAGACGTAAAAGACTTTTTTCATTTTAAAAGATTTTCGTTTTACAATTGGTCCTGGTTCTGGTTGAACTAGAACCGCAACCGGTCCTTTCGTTTTAAAACAATGACGTCACAGTTGGAACCCGGTTATGAAATTTTAGAACCAGCCTGGGAGGTTGGTTCGGCCCTTTGGTTGTAAACATAACCCCTAAAATTTTGCAAAATTATAGATACTCTTTTTGAGTAAAATCAAAGATATCTTAATGATATTTTAAATGACGTCATTATTTTAGAACCGCTGTCAAAATTTATGTCAAAATAATGTCAACCAGAACCAGGACCAATTCTTAAATCGAAAATCCTTTTAGAGGGTAGCGTTCTTGCCCAAAAAGTGCGGCGCTGCACCAGCTCGAAAGCAACTCAAACTCTGGCGGACCACGGATGTTAAAAGATATCCGTGTGGAAACGCACCCAATGGTTGTTTTGCACCGTTCGACTCGAAGTGGCCAGCGAAATGTCAACAATTTATATATGTCACATTGTATTTTTTGTGTTGTGTTGTTTTATTTATACATTATGTGTTCAAGCGCCTAAGTACAAACAAATAAAGCCCAATGATGCACTTAAATGCAGATATTTCAAGTGCTCTTCAACTTTTGGAGGACATCAAGCAAACAGTTGATGATCTGGATGATCCAAAACTCCAACTAAATACCTACCAAGATCTGAATCTACTTCTATCTGTCCTAGAAAACCCAGTCTTTCGAAGTATTGTAACTGTTCAAGATTCATTAAGTGAACTTAACCAACAGTTGGGTCAACATCCTTCCATTTTACCTGTAGATTTTGATGTTACAGCTGCTGGTGAGCTGGTACTAAATGTGCCTCCTGCTGGAGAGCTCTTCGATCCTGACTACTCAGACTATCCTCCAAGGGATTTTGATGAACAAAGGGTCCCTTCAGCTCAAATTTCACCAAACTCGCCACAAACTTCAGTTTTTGTCTCAGCTGACAATAAACTACTCTCTTTACTTAGTAACTCAAAATTAAATGGAGCTATTTGCAATCCTGAGGTGAGCAAGAATGAGGTGAAAACAACCTCTACGGTTTTCTGGCATTTTTGATTTTTTTTGAAAAATTCTTTATGGGGGCACCTACTAGCGTCCCTAGGACCCCAAATCCGCCTGTGCTGGTTGGTATTTTTTTTCGATTTTTTTAAAATTTTTTCACTAAAACAACCCAATCCAATGCAGTCCAACCCAATGTAATCCAATCCAACCCAAAACAATAAAAAAACACATTACAACCCCCCCGGCACCCTTTTTTCTCTTTAAAAAAGTAGTAGTTGCCCCCATAAAAAATTTTTCAAAAAAAATCAAAAATGGCAGAAAACCGTATACTGCATAATTACCCAACCTCTAGATGTAAAACAGGCAACTGGTTACTGCAAGATATGTTATGACTTGTGGTAGGCTTTTTAGAAAAACAAGGTCAATGTGTCAGAGAAAACTTTTAAACAAAAATAGGAAATGATTTGAAGATTTGAATGTTACCTAAATTACTAATAGTCATTTTAAAAGTAATTGCTACATTGCTACAAACAAATAAAATATCCTTGGTAATTTAAAAGTAGACTCATAAAAAAAAAATTTTTTCATTTTAGACATTTAGACTTTTGCAAGGAACAACAAATTTTAACCATGATGAAGAGGATATTATCCATAGATCACCTTCTGTTGGTAGTGATGCCTCAAAAACTGGTTCTGATAAGTTAGTCCAGAGTGAATGGTCTCAGGTGGAAAGCATTGATCTGGTTAATGATGGCACAGGACTTGGTTTTGGCATAGTGGGTGTTCGGAATATGGTTGTGGTGGTTAAGACAATATTACCTGGAGGAGTGGCTGACAGGGATGGGAGACTTCAGAGTGGTGATCATATTCTTCAGGTAATAAAACAAAGCATTTTTTGAAAGTGTAAATTTTGTTTTCAGTTCTTTTTGCATCTTTAAAAATAATCAACAAATTAAGAATAACAAGCAATAAAGGAATTGCTTGCTATTCTTAATGTGTTCTTCATATTTTCCCTCACTAAATCCCTTTTATCACTATTTTCTGTGGGGTATAACTTGAAAAAAATATAGTTTCATCCATCCCAAATAAATTAAATTAAAAACACAAAATATACCCCTTTGCTTAGATGTCTGAGTTTTCATAAATCTTTCTTTATCTAATAAACTCTTTTTCTGCATGCATATCAGGGTGTTCACATTCTGGAAAACCTTGGAATGTTGTGAAAATTCCTCGGAAAATTCAGAGAAAAAAAGTAGTTATGGAAAGTCAGGGAACTTACTTAAAAGTCTGGCTAAAACAATTTTCCTGTAGTAAAACAATTTTCCTGTGCCCAGTGACAAAAAAATCACATTTAGAGAAAGTCCATGTTGGTGGGTGCCCATCAATTTAATTGATATTCTAGTTTTAGACAATCCTGTATATCATTTTTTGGCAAGGGGGATTTCACTAACTTGATTTTTGTACACTTATCAGAGTGGAAATGGAAATGGGTGATAGAAATAGATGAAGTATATTCAGAGGAGGCAACAAACAGTTTGGGGGTGTAAGGTTCTTGGACTGCTATGGTTTCTGATATACATAAATGATATTGCAAAATTAAATCCTGAGGATTTTACCATACTGTTTGGTGAAAATGCTTTTTTTTACTTTAAAAATGACTATTAGTTTCAGTAAATACCTATTTTTGTACAAATAAACTTAAATTAAATTTTGCAAAGACAATGATCCTCACAACTCTTTGTAAATATAAATCAGCTTAACCTTTGTAAATATAAATTAGCTTAAAATTGAACTTGTATCTTATTTTAAATAAGTACTTGGGATTTATGCTTGACAGTTTTTGGATCTAAAAGCTTACTTGACATGCATATACAAAGACATTTGTAGGACATTATACAAATACATTATATATCTTTTCAAGAGTGTCTAAATTGGTTTCGCAATATTCACTAATTATAATATTTTTACTTTATTTAAAAATTCTATTTGCTTATTAGGGTTTTTTAGATTTTTGTGTCTTAAATTTTTGTGATTTGTATATTGTTTTAAACAATATCTATTAGATTTTTTCATAAAATAAATGGCTCCTACTACATATAGTGCACACTAGCCCTATATTGTGGACTATTGCAAATTATTGTGAACTATTGCAGATTATTGTGGACTATATGAGTAATTCTCTGGGAATTTAGCTTTTTCACAAAAAAAAATTGCGATTTTTATAAGTTTTTCTGTTCAATAAGCATCTGGGTTTCATCTTTAGAGTATTCTTTTATTAGTTCTAACTCAGTACTAATAAATATTTTCAGGCAGCTAAGCAATTACAGGAAGAACGTTTATATGCAGGACATTTTATCATTACCGTCCCCTCTATTCTTCCTGTTAGGAGGATGTTTAAAACTCAAAATACAAATCCACTTTTAGCAAAACTTAATAATACAGGCACTTATAGTCTCCCCTGAAGAGCGGTTCAACTTGCCAACAAATTATTTTACATATATCTTGGAAGAAATAAAAAAAAACTGTTAATATTTAAAAATCATACCTTAACTTTTGTTACAAATTTTATAAAAGGTAACATATCAAGTAAAAATGTATATAAAAAAAACAGGATAGGTTAACAATGCAATTTTAAATTATTTTAGAAAGTGTATTGGTGCCATAATTTCCGAAAACTAAAGAAGTTTTCATGAGGACGGTAATGACAACATGGGGACGGTTGTGATAAAAATAGGACAGTAATGAAGAAATACTTGTAATTAAAAAAAAAGAACACTTAAATTAATTAAACATTGCTAATGAACTAAAAAATGTAAATTAACATACTAAGGTAACATACAAAACTTTTAAAAAAATTAACTTGCTTTTCTTAGCAGCTTGTCGTTTTTGACTCTTTTTTCAGAATCAGCATCAAAAAGTCTGTTATATATTGGCGTTGGAGGGTTTGTCAAAGTGCCCAAAATCTCTTGGATAGGTAAAAATTGTACATCTGGGCCTGTATTCTTCAATTTCGGGGAAGGGAGTACTCCCGGGAATTAGAAATGCACCTGGGCCTGTATTCTTCAATTTCGGGGAAGGGAATGCTCCCGAGAACTAGAAACGCACCTGATTTGCCGAATTCTGATTTTTTTTGTCAGTTTTGGCAGTAATGGCATTATTTGTGAGCGATTTTTGCTCTCCTGCCTTATATGAGGAGAAAAAACGGACGGAAAACCGCTCACGAACAAAGTCATTAATGCCAAAAAGGACAGAATAGTGACAGAAAACTGAGATTTCGACCAATTAGGTGCGTTTCTGATTCCCGGGAGCATTCCCTTCCCAGAAATTGAAGAATATGGGCCCTGATTGGCTGAATTCTCATTTTTTTGTAACATTTCTGTCAGTTTTGGCACTAATGGCATTGGTTGTGAGCGATTTTGCTCCCCTGCCTTATACGAGGAGAACAAACTGACGGCAAACCAATCACAAACAAAGTCATTAGTGCCAAAACAGACAGAATAGTGAGAGAAAACTGAGATTTCGACCAATCAGGTGCGTTTCTGATTCCCGGGAGCATTTCTTCAGCAGAGTAAAAAGAAGATATTCACTTTTCCAAAAACTTCAATTTCATTAATTATTTTTCCGTCATTTCGACAGGGTTTGACAGGTGTTAAAATAAATGTCATTTTTAAATTCAGCGTTGTCATTTTAGTGGAAATTGAGGCTTTTTTTGCCGATATCGGACATCATGATAATCATAAGCTCATCTCAAACTTTGGCAGCTATTATTGGCTCACCATGTATATATTGGCACCTGTGTCTGTGAGACAAAATGCTCTTAGGGCTATCGAACGAAGATCCAGTTTCCATTTAAATTGTGTGTGGTTCTGTGGCAAAAGCATGGGTTTGTTTTGGTTAGTGAACCCACCACCAATAGTATTAACCCTAATAGTAGCCCTACAACAGTTCTTTTTAGTTGGTTATTAAAAAATGAATTGCACAATGTTCTTTTAGTGTTAAATATCATTGTGTAATTACCGTCCCCATCATGGCACTACTGTCCCCTTTTTAAATATTTCTTCCCAGGGATGATGGGGATGGTAATGACGTTTTAACACATTTTTTTTTTTACTTTGCTTGAAGTAAGGTTAGGTTTATGAAACATGAGGGTGAGTATATCATTATCGACTTTTTTCTTGTGCTAACAAAACCAAGACTTTTAATATTTTTGAAAAAATACAGATAAACATAGGAGGGATGGTAATTACACAACTTTAAAAAAAAACTAATTTTTCTTACCTGTAATTTTTATATCTTTTGACACTAATTTAATACATAGATTCACCTTGAAGTACTAATTAGAGACTGACCAAAAGCATCTATTTAACACAATATTTCGCGCGAAGTGCCATCTATCAGAAGGAAAACGAATTTAAGAAAGAAGGGATGGTGATGATTTACAAGCACGGGGAACTGCTTTTTTGAATTAATAATTTTTTGCAGAGGTCGACTTAAGGCGAATTGACAAAAAAATTCAGCTATACAAAGTGTACCTATGCAAAAGAAAAAGTTCGAATGGAATCACGACGTTTTATGTTAACAAAAAAGGTCTAACAAAAACATAGATTTCATCTGGGGAACAGGGATGGTAATGATTTAAAGGAGTTTCTGCCTTATTCAGAAAAAAAATGCTTTGAAGTAAAACTTTTTTAACTATTTTCTTTCATTAAGCTAATATTGCTAAAATTATTAGTAGCATTTTTTCTGTAAATATGTAAAAAATATTTTTGTTGTTTACATGGGAATGAAAAAGCTAAACTGCGGGAGAATCACTCATATTTCAGATTATTGCAAACTATTGCAGGATTATTGCAGAGTATTGCCGGTCATTAAAAATTTTGAATTATTACAGGTTATTGCGTGATGATTGCAAATGATTGCGGAATTATTGCAAGTGTTGTAAACTATTTTATTTATTTATTTATTCAAAATTACAAATATTAGCCATGAAGGCCGGTGGTTGCACATAGCATAAAAAAGAATCACAAAGTCACAAATTAAACAATCAAATATAAATCTAAAATTTAAAAGAAAAAGTATAGTCATATCACCTAAGTAAGTAACTTTTTCTTGAATGAGGGGAGACTGGGGATCCCGTCCTCAAAAATAGACTTCTCTAATGTGTTCCAGAGTCTCACTCCCACACACAATGGTGAGTGAAATCCTGTAGTTTTTTTTAAAAAGATTTAATAGATTTATTTTGAAGCGATGATTGTGTCTACCAATAAATGGAGGTGGTTGCAGCACATTCTTAAGTTCCTGCAAGGAAGGAAGATCAGTCTGAACTTTGTAGATCATAACCCTTAAAAAGTTTTCCCTACAATTAAGTAAAGTAGGCCATTTAAGTGACTCCGAGGCTGATGTTGGAGTGAAATCCCTCCTGAAATCCAGATAAACCCATCTTACAGCTTTACGCTGGACCTTTTCTACTTCGGCTTGTAGCCCTATTTGATATGAATGCCAGACAGATGAGCAATATTCCAGACTGGACCTAACATATATCAGGAAAGCTTTCGCCCGAGCCCCTCAAGAGACACTCTTTAAATTTCACATCACAAAGGCCAATGTTCTATAGGCATCTTGACTAGCTTTGAGACGTGGAATCCCCAATGGAGGTTTGAGGTCAAATGTATTCCTAAATACTTAAGATGATCAACTATTGCTGGATTTTTGCAAGTTTTGTTTGCAGACTATTGCAAAATGATCAGAAAATTTATATGGGTCGTTCTTGAAAAAAGGTAACATTGCATGTAATTGGCTTGTAAATTTAAAACCACTTGTCCTTTTTAAAACAAAGTAGGAAACAGTTAGTGTACTCAAAGGCTAACATTATCTAGCAGTAATGAACTCTCCAAGAAATGTCTCCATGGAAGAAAAGTTGTTCACATCATGTGACATCATGGTGTTATCTGTAATTTTCAAAGTTAATAGATTCAGATATAACAAAAAAGCACTTTAGGATCATAAAATTTATTTCGATAATGATTTAGATAGATAAATACCTTGATATAAGTTTTTTGTCTTCATCAAAAATTCGTGTGATCACATGCAGTCGCAGATTTTTTTAAAATCTGGCATCACTGTATACAACACCCAACTTATTTACCTGAAAATGGAGAAGCACGGAAGACACAGTTTAGGAGTGTAACCTGAAATTTGTTACATAATTCACTGTTTGTGAAATTTTGAGGGTTTTAATTTTAAAATAGTAGCAATGTTTTGGCCGAGATAAATGTCACACATGTTACTATATAAGGAGTAAATGGTAAGATATTTACTTTCAAAAATGTACTATGAAAAGTAGGCATTTTATTAACATTAAAATACAAAAGTAGTAACTTTTTTATTTTTTTTGTTATTTAGACATTTTGCTAAATATGTCACTAGCGTGAACGTCATTGGTGTGATCTTTCAGAATATTTTATTGATATCACCTGTGAAATTTTTCGCTTGTAATTAAAAAAACTCAATAATTTTTAGAAAAAAAATGGCAAAAACTAGAAAGTCTGGCAAAAGCATCAGAAATGAAAAAGCAAATAGACAAAAGAGAGAAAAGAAGAAATCAAGTTAGGGCATATTATATATATAGCAACATATTATATTTACTTAAAAAGTGGTACACCAAATGTTACCATTTTTCAAGAATAACCCAGCTATAAAGATTCTCGATTTTGGTAAAATAGGTATAACTGGTGTTAGCTGGCTATCACCTGTGTTAGCAGTTGAATTCATAAACTCAAAAATAACCCAAGAACTAGTGAATTGTTATCTCGGCCATATAGCACATTTTAGTCCAACCAACTACAGCAACATTTAATAATTACCTCGATAATTACCAAAATTCAAATTCACCAGCGAACTTTAAACCTTCTCAACATTTTAGCAAAAATTCTTGAAAAAATCATTACTAAAAGGTTAGTCAGGTTTCTTGAGCAAAATAATATTCTAAGTCAATGTCAATATGGTTTTCAGAGCGATAAAGGCACAAATGATGCAATGTTTTCCTTTCTGGAGAGTTTGTATTTTAGAGAAGTGGCAGCTGCAGTTTTTTGTGATTTTAGCAAAGCTTTTGATTGTGTAGTGAATTCTATGGAATAAGGAAAATGTCTCTTAAATTTTTTGATTCTTATGGGTCATTTCATATGAAATCAACCAAAAAAAAGGGAGGTTTGGCAGACCATCTCCCCGATTTTGATAATTTTTGGTACATTTATTCTAACCATAAAAGAGATAAAAAATCCCAAATTTGAAATTTTTTTGACTGTTAGTTTTTTTTTTAATTAATTCTTGAACATCACAAAAACTACCAATTTTGCTCAAACATCTACTTAAAGAAATCGAAATATCTCGATAACTACTTAAACTTGGACGGTGGTTTATAGCTCGTTTTAAAGGTATTTTAGATACCTTTCGAATGATCTATCACATGATTTACTTTTTGTTTAAAAAAAAAAATTGAAATTAAAAAAAAACCTTTTTTAATTTTTGAAAAAAAAACATTTTTTATTCTTTTTTATAAAAATATATTTTGTTTCTGGGTATTTCGCCAGATTTACAAAATTTCAAGATGGAGACTTGATGGGTTCATCAAAAAAAATTATTTTAAATTTAAAAAAAAAATTAGGTCTTGTGATACTTCATTAAAATGGCCTTTAAAATACCTTTAAAACAAGCTATCACCTGCTTTTGTAGTATGTAAAGAAAGCCAATTTCAACTATATGTGCAGGTACACAAAGAGAGTAATATCTTGAGAACTGTATACCGTTCAAAAGCGAATAATACCTTTTTTTATAGGTATTTTAAAGGCTATTTTGATAAAGTATCACATAACCTAATTTTTTTTTTAAATTGTTTTTAAAATTTTTAAAATATTTTTTTTTAATAAACCCCTCAAATCTCCATCTTGAAATTTTGTAAATAGTTTGGCGAAATATCCAGAAACAAAATATATTTTTTTTTGGAAAAAAACAAAAAATGTTGTTTGTCAAAAATTAAAATTTCAAATTGAATAAAGTACAACTCACACACCCTTATCAAACAGGAAACTATAATAATATTCCTCCGCCTGTTTCAAGGTCTACTTTAACTCAGAATTCTTTAATTTACAGAGGTGTAAAAATTTATAATAAACTACCAGTAGATCTAAAAAACATTGATTGTCAAAAAAAGTTAAAAAAAAATGTTAAACAATTACTGGTCAATAGAGCTTATTATGATTTGGAGGAATAATTCAAAGGGAATTCATTTCAAAGATCTACTTCTTTCTTTATTCTTTTGTTGTCTTTAAATAAAAGTTTGTATTTTTTTCTCCCTCTATTGTGTGGTTTAAAACTTATTTCTAACACCTTTTTACTTTTTTAGAGATTATCTATACTCTAAGTCTAAATATTTTTTTTTAACAAATTGACAATTTCGCCTGCGGTGCTATTAAATCATTCTTTTTTGCGATTTTAGTTTAAATTTACATAATTTTTATCAACCAACATTGAGAACTTGTTTTAAATGGCACATTTAGTTTACTTTTTTACAATTTTTCGCCTGTGGCTCTTTTAAAATATGTTTTGCCAAGTTCTAGGTAAACAAACTCAAAATTTTTGGCTGAATTTTCAAAAGTTTCAAATTTCCGGATGCGGCACTACAACCTTATTGATGTTTGTACGTTTAGTTTAATTTTGAGATATTTTTGTGAACAATATTTAAAAACTTGTAAGAAATAGCAGTTTTAGGTATAATTTTGTAAAAATTTTTGCCTGCAGCTCATTTATGACTTTATTTTGATAACCAATATATATTTAAGGCTATACGAATATCTCAAACCTCCATGGCAGCACCCAACCCACTTTTACATAAAACGTAATAAAGCGATCAAAATATTTAAAGATTATGCAGCGCTATATCATTGACTGTTACAATATTAGTTTTATCTTAACAATTTTCGTCAACGAAACATTCAAATCGCGTAAAAAATCACATTTTAGCATAATTTTGTCAAGATTTTCGCCTGCGGCGTATTTAAGACAAATGATTTTGGAATCAAATCTAGAATTTAAACTTGACTAACCCAAACCAAAATACCTATTAACGGCCCCCCCTTGTAAAAAATTTGTAATCGCCCTTGCAACATGGGATAGGGGAGGGTATGGGTACTTTTACCATGAATATTATTTTAAAAATTATTATCTATCTAGTTTTTTTGAAACACTCTTTTGCTCTTTAAAAATTATGGTCACACTATATATACATGCTTTTGAAAAAATTATTTAAACTAGGTATTCGTTTCGAATCGCATTCAATAATCAATTCCTATCTCTAAGATTGTCCTCAGTATGTCTGCATTGATGGCACCAGTAGTGAAAAAATTTTAAGCAACTATAAAGTCCCGCAAGGCTCGGTGCTTGGCCCACTCCATCCACTTTTGTATTCATTGCTGGTTCTATCATTGCATATGGCTGGGCTAAAAGGTCTTTACTTCACATTTGCAAATGACCACGTTATAGTCTATAGTGGTCATCAATCAGCTTCTGGAAACAGTAAATCAAGATTTATGTAAATATTCTGCTTGGTTAATCAAAACAAATTAATGTGGTCTTTCAACAAAAAAGTATTATGGAACACGAGCTTCAAATAAAAATCATTAACTCTAATATAAAAAATAAAGTGCACTAAATTCTTAGGTCTAATGATAGATAAAAAACTCAGTTGGGAAAATCATATAGACAAACTTTCAAAAAAAGTTATTCCACATGACATTTAAAATTTCCTGAAATGATGTAAGCTCACTATATGTTTCTCTTAATGAAAAATCAATCCCAGAATATGATAAAACTAAGTTCTTTGGAGTCTGGATGGAACCCAGACTCAACTGGGAATATCATATTCAACACCTTTCACCAAAATTAAGCAGCTACTGTGCCATAGTAGGGAGACTTAGGGACGTAATGTCTCTGGAAAGCATTAAAATTTTTTACTATTCCTCTATACAATCGCTTATAACCTACAGTATTTTATTCTGAGGATCAGCTAGTGATACAAACCAAATTTTCATAGCCCAAAAAAGAATCATTCGCACCATATTTATCCTAAAACGGACAACGTCCTGTAGATCCTACTTTCATCAACTGGGTTTACTACAGCACCCTCATTGTACTTTAAAAAACTGTTTATTTTTGTGCATAAAAATCCTGAGAAACCGGCATAATTATACACTACATGTTCACAGGTTATCTTCCTATGAGAGATCACCTCACTACAAAGCCTTAAGCTTATGAGCTGCTCCCAAATGACATTAAACAAATAAAAAATCTTAATCGGTTCAAAAAAGAACTTACAGCTTTTCTTTTTGAAATATGTTACTATAATTTTAACTTTTTGGATCTACCAGTTCAATATAATATGTAAAACTTGTGATGTTGCTGTTTGTATTGTAATATGATTTATGGCAATAAGTTGGGTTGAGTTGAGTTGAGTTGAGCAATGTTAGGGGCAATGTATCGATGTTCACCATTCCTAAATGATACAAATCATAAACTTATCTACAATGCCTATATTGTTTCTACCTTAACATACCTAATAAACATTTAGTGGATGGAAGAGTTTGTAAACTTTAAAAAAATTCAGACATTCCAACACAAAAGCTTAAAAATTATTCAGAAAGGAATAGAGAATTACAACAAATACAATTTATAAAGAAACACAACCACTAAAATGCCTATTGGAATTGTCTCAAAGTAAACAAATTTACAAATTTCAAAATAAAAGTCTAAAATGTAAGGTTGATCTAATACCTAATTCTCAAATCTATGAATATAATACAAGAGGGCACAACAACATTCATCTATCGATCATCAATTTGTACAAATAAATTGCTAAACAATCCCTCAATCCAAGAATTAATAATGTATAATTTGTTAGAGAAATAAAAAAATACTTGCAATCTAAAAACTACTTTTTGTAAAAATACATTTTATTTTATAATTAAAAACTAACATTAAGGAAATTGAGAAACATCTTAAATCAGTATACAGACCGCTTCAAGCTACTGCGAACATATGGCGAAAGAAGTCTAATTTGCCAGTGTACGTACATGCAGAGACACCGCACGCCTATCAGTGAAGCAACCAACACTCAGGCTTCCGATCGCCATTCGCTGCCGTTCGTCGCCGTTCGCCTTGTATTTAGTACGCCTCTAACCACGGTGCTGTGTGGAGCGTAGTCAATGAAACCGGAATTTGGTCAATAAATACGCAAATTTTTATAACGTAATTTTCTTATTTTTTGTCACTGATAAATAAGAGCGTTTTATTGCTCAGATTTATCAGTGACGACGTGTTACAATGAAAATAATAAGGAGAAAATAATAAGGAGAAACAAAATAAAAGCAAGTTCTCAAAATAAAATAATACATTCTAAAAACCAAAAAGATTCTCCCAGTCAAAAAAAAATTAAAGAAAATGTTCAAAAAGTCCTCCTTGCTCGGCTAGACAATATCCGAGCCTACTATAAAAACCCCTTCCAACGTTTCCAAGCATGTTAGGGGTGATAATTTGAAAAGCTTCTTCAAAAACAGATAGAAGTCATTAGGAGCAAGATCGGAAGATCGAGCTGGTCATAAAATAGTTCCCCGTGTACTTATAACCCGATTAGGAAATACATTATCAAGATATTCCTTAACAAGGCCAACATTGTGAGCGGAACAACCATCTTGTTGAAACCATGTTTCACCAAATCTTACACCTAACAACTGCCTAGCAGTTGGAATAATGTGCTGCTGCAGTAGATCCAAGTATCTAGGACCATTCAAACATTTAGTTTTTGGGGATACTGTGTTCTTACGTCAAAATACAAATGCAAATTTTCCCTCGACCAATATCGAACGTGTGTTGGGTTATGACGATTTGACCATTTGACCATCTGCACTTTTTCGGCAACTTCGTAGACATCCATTTTTTGTTTTAAAAATGTATTATTTCAATTAAGAACTTACCCATCTGTTTCTCGAGCAAGGCAGAAATAAAACAAAATAATAAAAACAAAATGAATTTCCAAAAGATAACACTGCAGCGTGCTTCGAATCCACCTCGGTCGTACGGCACGGAGAGTAAATTGGACTTGATTCCCCCTATGTTCGCAGTAGCTTGAAGCGGTCTGTATATAATACTAAAATAAAATCAATTTTTTTTAATAAATCATACGACAAATCAATTAACTGCACAAATATAATATGTAACTAACTTTTATGACAAGTCCCAATACCAGCAACTCCGCTGAATAGGGTGTGAATGTGCTATTAATGTAAAAAAGTTTTAATTGTAACATGTATTTTTTATGCTAAAATGTAAGACTATGTTTAATGTATTTAAATTTTAATAATTGGCCAAAAGCCTATTTTCATTGGATTTGATTTGAATAAGTTCAGAAATTGAACAACTCTTGGGAGGCGCAAAAAAATGCAGCTTCAAGGATCTTTCTATTGAAGAGCTTTTAAATAATCTAGAAGAGCTTAATGCCGAGTTTAAACAAAAAATAGAAAAATACAAAAGTACAATAGATGCCATTAAAAGACTACAAAGAAACCAGTGTGATTTAGAAGCTGAATCAACAGAACTTGAAATAGACGCCCAAAAGAAAGCTATTTATGATCTTAAAGATAAGATTAAAAAAATTAGAAGTTTGGGTAAGGAAGAAACCATACTCTTATCGACCAAGTTAAACAAAGCAAAATTCAATACTCTGCCCTTAAAGAAAAGTTCCAAAAAATGCTTATATAATATAGAGGGGAAGAGAACAGAGCAACAGCCTCTGATTGCTAACAGAGATATACTAAAAAATGCAAATATGTCAAAAAACGAATAACCGAGAAATAACAGAACAAAAAGAAAATTTTCAAGAAGAAATAAAATATAATCTAAATGTTTATTTCAGCAGAATCGGCAGTTTTTTTACATTTGAAGATATTTGATATACTTACTTATTGATATGCCGGCGACTGTTAGGCACTTTAGTTAGTAATAAACAATAAGATAAGTTTAAGATACAGTGAAAGTTGGATATAACGACGGCGAAGGGACCAATGAACAAGGGTCAATATAACCAGTCGTCGTTATTAAAAGACCTACATATAACATTTTTTCTTTTTAATAAATTTTGCAATTTTACGAAACCCTTTTATTACTTACTCTGAAAGTACATAAAAGATTAAAAATAAAAATGTGTATACTGACCAAATTTCAAGGTGGAGAAATTATGGGTTTAGGTACAAAAAATTAAAAAAAATTTGTGAGCCATTTTTTTTTACAAACTTGAACGACATATCAAATTACATGGCGGTAACAATAATTTTTATGTATAGGGCGTATATTAAAAATAATCAGGACTGACCAATTTAAATAAATTCCAAGATAATGTACTTATACTAAATGATTTGTATAAGCAAAATTATAAAAACTACGGTTGTGTCTGGGTGATGCGTGACATTAGAGTTGACATACCTGAAATTAAAAGAGTAACCTGAGCATTCAATTTACCTTGATTATGAATTTATTCAGTATAACGCTTATAAACAAGTGTTAATATCAATTTTTAAGATTAAACAGTAATAAACTGGTTGTATACATGAAAGTACTAAAATAGTACTGAAGTCAGACAATTAATTAATGACTATTATTGATACTTCTATTTAATTTAATTTAATTAAACCAAACCGCATTGTGTCTGTCACCCACAAGTGTAACAAAATTGTGCTATTGCTGAAATACTCCTATATGGAGTAATAATGGGATAGTGGTTAAGGTTAGGCTATGTACTATACCAATAGTACGGAAAAAGGTCATCTGTAAGTGGCTCAAGCATTCCACAATACAGGTAGGATAAGAATATTTTACCTAGTGGCTCAAGCACTCCACATCAGTAATAGATTCAGGCGAAAAAGACTCTAGCACTGTCTATTTTGCACTGTGCACACTGGTACAAAGACGCGCTAGGTCAAGGGCGGTACTTCGTTAGAATTACTAGGAGGTTGGGAAAAGGTATTAGAGGAACGTACTACGTGGCTCGTCCACTTCAGTAGTACAAAACAAAATATCTGCATATCTGCAGCACACCCGACGGAACACATTCGTCGTTATAACAGTGCAAAAAAAAATGTAAGGACTCGGACAATGCCTAGTGGCCCCTAGCACTCCACATCGGCAACTAAAATACACGCTAGACGGCCGTTTTGCGCAAAAGAGGTAAGGTAATATGCAACTCAAGCACTTTGCAATATTCATAGATGTATATGTCTATTCCTTTCAATATTTTAAATTAATAGCTTAACCACAAAAATATCCAAATTACTGTATTTTTATATATTGGCGAATAAATGCTTTAGGATGTAAAATTGACAAAAAGAACATAAAAATAAATATAAAATAAGGAAAATCGAAATACTCCGTGAGAAAACTCACTTTTTGAAAATGTAATCCAAAAACAATTACACACACAAGCACAGTTAATATTTATTTCTTAATACTTTTCACACCACAGTTTTAAAACGTTCTGAAACACCCAACGCTAGTAAAGTGTGGGTCACAGGCCCTTGTTTATGTAACAAACCCATAAATATCGAATTATGCCTGGCTTTTTTTTGTGAATATAATCTTTCTTTATCTTAAAATGAGCTGTGTCGCCTTTTCAAAACAGGGTAAATTTATTAGTCTAGTTCGACGGAAAAAACTGACTTCTTACATTTTTATTACACCTGATTTAACCTTGTCAAAAATTTATTTTCCATTAGAGCCATTTGGTTTCTCTTGGTTTGTGTAAAACTTATTTCGTTCCTGTGAACTACGTTTTAAAATAGATACAAAAACCTTCATGTTCATGTTTTAGCTAGGCTACACCTCAATTTCTCTGATTGGTCAGTCTTAGAAATAAATTAGAAAAATGGTTTTTGTAGGAAAAATCCTGCATAAAAAGAAGCACAGGTGTAAACTCATTTTTAATTTATTTGAGCTCAACAAGTAGACAGTGTATCTATTTCGGTGTGAAATTTAAATTTTTGCAAAAGTGTTTAGTTTTTTGGAAAATAGTGTGTGAATATAGTACGGCAAAACAATGTCTGAAAACCAGGCAAAAGGATGGTACAAGTATTCAACTAAGTGTTGTAAACCATTAAAAACTGGAAAAAATTCAGGAAAACTTAAAAATGTTACTGCATTTTTCCTATCGCAAAATTCACTTTTCTAATAGTGTATGTATTCCATTCACCAGTTTAAAGTAGACGGTATGCGTCAAACTGATTTTGACCATAACTTTCAAAGTCAAAAATGCACTCGAGTTATAGAAGATGGCTGGTCTGTAAGGAGAGCGGCCACTCATTTTGAGGTTGATAAAATGACGATAGTACGATGGAAAAAGCGCTGGATACAGAATGGTTCGATGAATAGAAACATGGATCAGGACGAAAGCCTGTAAGTTCTGAGATACAAGATGAAAGGCTTATCGCTCACCTCAGACAAAATCCTTTTGCCACGTCCATTGAAGCATCTAATGTAACGATGTTCCCAGGTTACTTATCAACTATTAACAGAAGGATTAAAAAATCTGAAATTTCCTGTTGAATTGCTGCAGAAAAACCTTTTTTTTGCATTAAATGTTCTTCATGATGATTCCTTCTGGGAGAGGGTGGTCTTCACAGATGAAAAGATATTTTAGTCATCTTCGAGCAGCAGAAGAATTTTAGTGTATCGTCCTACCAAATTAAGAAAGCTGGACATTTTTCAGTGAATATGTGGGGCTGGTTTAGCGCTAGAGGTTTGGGTATGTTTTGGCTAATCGAAGGAAAATTTAACAGTCAAAGATATGTTGAGATTCTTGAGGATGTTATGTTGCCATCTGTGCAGATGTTTTACGAAAACAACGACTTCGTTCACCAGCAGGACAATTGTCCAGTGCGAACGGCTAAAATTATTTATCAGAGAAACTGGAGTCCCCAAAATGCTGAAGAGTTAAGCGATGCAATTCATCGCGCATTGGAGGTGCTCTCAGAAGATCGTGAATATTTTCAAAATTTAAGTTTTTCAAAGCCCAGGCGTTTGCAGAGTGTTATTGAAAAGAATGGTGTGCCCACTAAATACTAATTTTTGTTGTTGTTTTAAGTAATATTTAATATTTAGTTGTGTGTTGTGTTATTTTCTATTATTTTTTATTTTTTTTTATTATCGTCATTTTATCAACCCCAAAATGAGTGGTCGCTCTCCTTATAGACCGTCCGTCTTCTGTAACTCGAGTGATAACTACTCTTGCAATTAATAAAGATTGTTTTTAAATATATTTATGTGCTGTTTAAAAGGCGATTTTTGGTATCATTAAATAATTATATCCGAGATTAAAACGTGCTTTTAGAAACAAGAAACTAAACTCAAAACCCTCCTTTGAGTTGCGTAGTCTGGTAATAAGGGTATACTTTTACTTTTGATTTTATCAATATGACATAACGTCATCGTAATACCGAATTTAATGCTGTCAGACATTACATTGTTTGAGTATACACTAATAAAAAGTCAAAGTTTGAGACATAGGGAAAAATGCATGTATGCGTTTTTTTTTAAAAACAAGAGTACATGAAGACTTTTAAAAAATGTTGAATCCCCTGAAGCTGGGTAAGTTTTAATTTATTATTTTTTTTTACAAAACTAAACATTTATTAATTTTTTTTCTTGTTATATTGACATAAAATTTTAAATATTTACATTAAGAAAATATTTTTTTATTCATTTTCTAAACTCTTTTATAAATGTTTAAGACCCTCAAGTGGTAGAACCCAGGATTGTCTGACTCTTAAGTCACCTGAGTCCTGAAATATATATATGAAGCCCCTATCCCGCTCGCCAGACCGGTCTGATGAGCACTTCCTAAAAAGGGAGTTTTCTTTTTCTAGAGGTATTTAGACCTAAACCCCTTTATCGGGGCTAGGGATCTTTAACGTGCTCCACTATTAATATATTATGAATCACACGTTACCGTCCTCTTATCGTTCTTTGCGAGGGATGGTATGGAATCGTGTTAGCCTGCCTTCTAGCTAATACAGCCTCTGCTCCATACGGCATTTTCCTTAATCTCACAAAATTATGTAATGTTGCAAGAAAAAGTCCAAGTAGACTACCAACGGCCCGGGGATCGAACCCGGGTCCTCCTGGTTGATAGACCAGGTATTTACCCATTATACACACTAGGTCGGTCACCAGACCAGTCTTTAGAACTACTTAATCAATCACTTGAGCTTTTAGGATAATCTTCAATGTTTGCACTTAACGCCTTGAGGGCAGCCTGGCTGTCGGAGCATATGTATATGTCCCTCCTGCCATTTTTGACCTCCGCGCTCTCGAACAATATAATGAACATACTAAAAAATTAGAACTAATGTTTGCTAAAGCCCTAAAAATACACGTGGCAATTCCTTTTTCGGAAATACAAATCATAAGCAAAAATTATTCATTGAGTTATGATCAACAAAAACAGCAAATTCAGAAAGATTTGTCAGAATTGAACGAAATGAAAATAAAACTAATTGAATCTGGTTTTGTAACGGTAGAATATAACAATGCTTGGTGGGTGGCTTGTGTTATAGGCTAATATGATGAGACAAATGAAATTATTTTATTACTCTAAACCTAAATCGGATATTTTAATTATTGAAAGAAAAATGATTTTAAGAAAAGGAGGAAATGTCAGATTCGACACAAATTTTGGAAAGCAAAAATATTTTAAAAAATAATTTATTTGAAATTTAGAGAAGCGTTTGTATTACTTATAAAATATTATTTTTTCCTATATAATAACATTTATTTTTGACTCTTATGTGTTTTACTTCAAAGAGCTTTTTATATTGTTTTATTTTGTTTTTCATATGGAACCCATAATTTCTCCATCTTGAAATTTGGTGAGTGTCTTAGTAAAGCATTGGAAACCCCCTCGAAGAGAAAATATGTAAATTCTCCATTGTTTTTTTTTGCAGTAAACTCAATCCATATATAAGGTGGGCCAAAAAAAAACCGTACATTTTTTTTCGGCAGTGGTTTTGCCACCGTAAGCTTGATTTTTGTGATTTTAGCTTCTGCAAAAAGCTAAAACTTCTATATGACTATATGAAACTTTTGTCAAATTTAGACATTTTTTAAAAATTTCCCGAATTTTAACACCCCCCCCCCAAAATTTTATGTGCTTCACTGTACTCGATTTTAGACATTTACCACAAAGACACGTCTTTTCAGTGTACAAAGAGGTATCATTCGTAAAATTCGGACAAGAATTAAAAAAGCTTTGCTTAATGAAAAAGGTGCTGTTTTTAAACCTGTGTAAAATAGATAAAATGCAGAAAATTTTTATTTTGCTGATTTTTTAAAACTTATCCCAATTTGTTATTTTATACAGAGTGTCCAGAAAACTATGAATAGCGAGCTTTCCCTCAAAAAGGTAATGGTAACCGTAGATCCGGATTTCGCACTTGTGGTGCTCATCAGTACGGTGCTAGGAATTAGGAGATGAAATGATTCATCATTTATTCACCCTCACTAAATCCGTTTTTAAATTTATTAACTCCAGAGCTTAGGATATCTGTAAAGATAATTATATCTGTCTCCGTAGAGACGCTTAATTTTCCTTCAAAATGAAAGTACATCTGCCGATTCTGCAATTTGACAGATGGTTGTCTTTTACATGAATCCTGTGTCATATTTTTCCATCATCATTTCATCATTTCATCTCAATTCCTAGCACCGTACTGATGAGCACCACAAGTGCGAAATCCGGATCTACGGTTACCATTACCTTTTTGAGGGAAAGCTCGCTATTCATTGATTTTAGTAACATTTATACCTGAATAAAAAAACAGCTAGAAAACGAAAATCTTGCCAATCCAAATACAAATAAATTTTTGGGTTTGACAATTGATCAGAATCTCAAATTTAGTGATCAAGTAAAATTGTTGATTAAAAAAATCACTTCTAGCTGTTAAGCTCTGAGAGTAATATCGGAAAATCTTGGGTTTGATAAATATGCATATTTTTCATCGATTCACTCGTCGATTGATTCAATTTAGCGTATGGAATTTGATTTGGGGTTCCGATACAGATTCCCTCTTTAAGACAGTTTTTATTCTACAAAAAAGAGCTCTAAAAAGTGACATTCGTGTCGGCCAGTATTTATTTTAGAAAGTGTCTGTATAGTTTTTAAAAAGTACAATGACGAGCTGACCAGCCTAAGGCAGTCCAGTGTACGTGGGTCATGAGTGTTGCAATTACCTATTCCTGGCTCTACTTTTGTAAAGAACTCTTTTGTGTATGGTGTAAAAAAGATATTTAATAAGGCAAGTATCATGTTCAAACGTAAAACAAATGAATTTTTAAGCTCTAAAGCATTTTATACATTGGAGGAGTTTTACTCGGGGTAGAATTGTTGTTAGTCTTAAGACGTCTTCTTAATAGATAGATACTAGATACATTACTATTAGCTGCTTATATTTTTAGAACACCATACCAATGGTGAAAAAATCGTGAAATTTTGATTTTTCTTAATTTTATCAAAAATGAGTTACTAAGGTTCCAAAACACCTTAATTGACGAAAAAAAAAAGTTGTCTGTCTGTATACACGATAACTCAAGAACGCCTTAATTGATTTTAACGAAATTTGGTAGAAAAATCCTCTATCGCAGGGTTCCCAGTGACCTGGAAAACCTGGAAAATTTTGAAGTCAGGGAATTTTGAGAGCTACCTGGAAAAGTCAGGGAATGGCCATGTAAGTGTTTTAAAACATGTAGAACAAGAACCGCATCATTACCCAGGGTGGCAGATTGTGTTTGTTGAACATATTTGGTTTTCGTTTCGAAGTAATAAATATCACCCTTCTGTTACAACTTTCAAGTGTATTTATTCCTAACCTTAAAATGATTTGGGGTGCAACTGCGATGCGAGATTTCCAGAATTTTCAAATTTTTTTAGAATCCAAAAGGCCGTTAAAAAAGTTTTTAATTCAGACTGGATAAGTCCTTCCATAAGTCCACCAGAGTGGCAGTGTCTACAGGCTGTGAAAACCAATAAATATCAGGCATATTGTAAGCTTTGTTTAAAAAAGATTGAATTGAGTAATATGGGGCATCAGGCCATCTTGAGCCATTTTAAGAGCAGTGGTTATGTAAAGAAAGTGGAGGCTGAAAATAATTCAAGGAAATTGCCTTTGTTAATCAACAAAACTGATACACTAAACAAAATTACAATGGACCTACATCTATATACCAACTACTGGAAGTGAAGAAACCTTCACAGCAACTGCTTCCGATACCAAAAAGCGTTCTACTTCTCTTGTGTAATCTTTTCTTATCAAGCAATCATTTATGGTTGCAGAAATATTGTGGTGCAAGGAGTCTTTAAGATTAATCCTGCTGTTGCCAATTGTGTCCACATATCTCCGACGGCCAGTAGTAGGTTGGGTCCTTCCTGGTGGAATATAGCCGTTGGTGAAACAGAGTCACCCTGCTTAAGCCCATTGTTGATACCAAACAAATCAGAGCAGCTCTGTCCCACCCTTATCTTGCACCTTGTATCCTCCGTACACATTTTGCTTGCTTGCTTCCCACAACTTTGCTCTACATAATCTGTCAAATGCCTGTTTGAAATCAAGAAACATCTGGTGAAGTTCTCTGTCAAATTCCCAGCACTCTTCTATTATTTGTCTAACGGTGAAAATCTGGTCTATAGTGAACCTTTCAGGTCTAAACCCGCACTGGTGTTACCCAATTACCCAACTATCTCCTCCTTATATCGTTCAATTCTCTCTCGCAGGATACTGGAGAGGACTTTATAGCATGTATTTAGCAGAGTTATTCCACGATAATTGGAGAATTTCTTTTTATCTCCTTTTTTATGGATGGGGACTATCACGCCTTCCTTCCATGGATCCGGTAGCATTTCGGCGTTCCAAATGTTTTGGATGAGCTTATGGATGGGGCTATGCAGTGTTTCTCCACCATATTTTATACATTCGGCAGGTATGCCGTCACTACCAGAAGCTTTGTTGTTCTTTAGCTTTTTTATGGCTTTAAATGTTTCTTCTTATGTTGGGGTTTCAGCTGTCAATATGCTTAAAGGTGTAGTATGGGTATTGACCTCTTCATTGAGTAGTTCGCAAAAGTAGTTCTTCCATGTGGTTAGGATTTCTCTTTCGCTGGTTATCAGTTGTCCGTTGCTTGTTGAGAGGAAGTTTTCGGTTCTGGGTTGGTATCCTGTTTTGTGCTTTGTTATTCCCTGAAAGTATTCTTTTATTCTGTTGTTTGGAATGTTTTCCTTCATTTCTCTTATTATATTTAGATGGTGGTCTCTCTTTTTCCTTTATATTATTCTGCGTGCTTCAGATCTTTGTTGTTTATACTCTTCTATGTTAGATGCTGTTGGTGGGGCGTTGAAGCATTTTTTTTCTGGTCATATTTGATCTTTCCGTCGCTCTACCACAGTAGTCATCAAACTACTTACTTTTTTGTTTTCTCTTGTTGTCGAGCATTTGACTAGCCACCCTAGTTACTGTTTCTTGGATGTTCTTCCAGAGCTCGTTTACATTGTAGCCCCATTACGGTTCTTTTATTTCTTCAGTAATTAGTTTCTGGTATATTTCCTGTGTTTGTTCTATCTTAAGTTTTTCCGTATTCCACTTATGCTGGTTATTAACACTTAGTAATTTACTTTTATAACTTGCTAGATTAACCAAAAAAACGTAGGTACCACTAGGAAAATTAGTCTTTTATTTTTAATACTTTTAAGTACGTGATTTGTTTTTAGCATTTAACGAATTCGGTTCCTGCGATTTTTGTCTTCAAATAAAGTTTCGAACAAACTTTCTCATCTTATTTATCTGATTTTATCTCGATATTATAAATACCTGTTAAAAAACCCCGCACGAAATACATTGAAAAATTATTTAGGTGAAATTTAATAAAATTATAGTATGTTTTAGTGGGTTATGAGATACGAAAAATGTGTCAATATAAAATAATAATAAATAAAATAAGCTATTGACGAATATGGGTTACTGAGGGACCACACATGAACTTTCTTATTATTATGTTGGTAAAATGTTAACAGGTTGTATATAGGGGCTATTCAAAAAAATCATTTTTTGACAATTTTTTTATTTTCCCCGGTATAAAAATAAAAAAAAACATATTTTTGAGCCACTGACTTTGAACCTATATAGGAATGAGGGAGAGCCTAATCATAATTTATAGCATACTGTTTGTTTGATAATTCAGGCCCACCAAAAGTGTTAAATTATTATTTAGTTTAGAGATCTTTGAGAAACCTTTAAAAAATCATAATCCCCAATGCAAAACATAAAGAAGTGGTAAAAAAATTGCACCCTGTATTAGATAAAAGTATGATAAAGGCGTACAAAAAATTAAATTAAAATCTCGCGATCAGTTTTAAAGAAATTAAAAATTGATTACTTTTTTGTAAAAATTAATGATATAGAACTTTTTGCATTTTTAGGTCGCAAAATAATTATTTCGTAGTAGAAAACAATTTTCGTCAAGTTTTTATGGTAAAAAAAAATTGAAAAAACACGTAACATAAATTAGGTGTTACTGGGAAGAAAAACTTGTTCAATTTATCTAAAATACTAATCATTATTGTTTGCTCAAAAATAATTTTTTTATCTTTATATCGGGGAAAATAAAAAATTGTCTATGTCTAATGCGTGGTTCTCAGTAAACCATATTCGTCAATAACTTATTTTATTTCGGTCAGGAAATGCCTTTTTGAGCGTAGCCAATATACCCCAAAACGACGTTTTTTTAAACTTTGACCGTCTATATCTATGGAACTACTGGAATGGAATCATTTTATGTTCCCATATTTTTCTTATCTCATACCCCACTATAACATACCGAAATTTTATCAAATTTCACCGAAATGATTTTTCAATGAATTTCGTGCGGGGTTCTTTGAGCTTTAAAAAATTGTCATGATAAAGGTCTGTATTTACTTGGTATCCACGTAGAAAAGAAATTTATATCCAAAAAATACCTGGAATTTTTTAAAAGATGGTGAGGAAAAACCTGGAAAAGTCAGAGAATTTGGAAATCAGAATTTAGTGGGAACCCTGTATCGGCTGACCATGAACTGATGAATTTTTGGGTAGGGTGGTGGGGACTTGAAGGGGGAGAAGGGATAAAATATTTTTAAAAATTCTAACTTTGGAACAAAAGAAAGTAGCGATATACAGTTTTTAGATTTAAGTTTCCATGTTTTTGTTATAAAGTCCAAATTCGTGGGCTTTAGTTCCTGAGTTATTTGAAAAAACGTTAAAATATATTAAAAAAAATCATAACTTTAGAAGTAAAGCAGCTATTGATATGCGGTTTTTAGATTTTGGTTTTCGTAAATATTAGCCAAAAATTTGATTATAAGGTTCAAATCTTTGAAAGCTAATTAAAATAATTGATTGTAGGGTGGACTATCCGTGCTTTCTAGTTTATAATAGTTATTAGTTATTTTAAGTTAAGATACGCAACCCAAGTAGCACAAGTTGCTGTTAAACGGTTGGCAAAACGTTTTGCCAGCCAAATTGTGCAGCTATATGGTTTTGGCTGTTGTCCATCACAACCTCTTTGAGCGCGTTCGTACGCTACTGGAAAACCTGGAAAGTGAAAATACCAAAAAAAATCTGCAAAATGGCGAAAACAGTAAAAAAGCCTGGCAAAACTATCAGTATGTGACATTATCACCTGGAAAATGATTTGAATAAATATTTCACCGCAAATCTTTTATTTTATTATGATATTTTTGTCTGCCTTGCTTCCTAATTGCAACCTAATTTCAAACACTACAAAGATGAAAATTTTTGGAGAATTTTTGGTTTAATATCGAAAATTTCTGCCTGCGGCGCTTTAACTTGGTACAATTTTAGTTTCTTTTTACGCAATTTTTTTCAACAGCATTCTAAACGTGTAAAATATGGCGTTGTTAGTGTAATTTTCTCCAAATTTTCGGCTGCGGCGACGACAGGATTTTGGTATAAGTCTATAAATCCCTCCAAAAGCAAAAAAAGGTTAAAGAGATCGTTTAAAATGCAAAAAATGCTTGCATATGCCAATATAAAATTATTGATTGTTAATTTTTTTTCAACAAAATTTAAAGCTTTTACACTTATGGTATTTTTTTTACACTTCTCAAAATTTTCGCCTGCGGCGCATTTAAGATCTGCTTTTGGCACTAAATCTAAAATTGAGAATAGATCGGTCTAAGGACAAATAACTGCAAACATATTTTTTTTTCGTACACACTAATTCAACCAACACCTACTAAGCCGCCCCCTTTAAAAAATCTTTAATTTATGGTATTTTTTATGTAGCCATTTGTGTCAGAAAATGGGTTTGTTTTTTTAGCAGCTTGTTTAAAAAATACATTTTTTTACAAAAAAATACAGTTTTATTACCAAATGTGTATCATCTCTGTGTATTCTCTGTACTGTGTGTCACGAACGAGTGTAAAGCAATTTTTTTTTAAAACCGCGTTAAAAAAAATCGGGTTTAGCCAACTTAGTTTGGTTTTTTTGTATTGCCTTTTACTTTTACCAGATATTTAAATTTACTACTTTTTAAATTTTTCTCCGGTTTCGCTGTTTCATCATTTTTTTTTAACCTGAAAATTTGTAAGAAACTATTTCGGCCCTACATTTTTCGACTTATAAAAGGTTTTAAAAACCATATGGCTTTTTCTCCTTTCTTAACTAGGTATGTCTAAGAATTAAAAAAATAGTTTTCCAAATTCAAAAAAATGGATGATAGAAAGATGCTTTAGCGCACGCATAAAATAATTGCGCAGAGGTTTGCTTATGGTAATATTTTCCTACGGAGCTCACTTATCTTATAAATCTTATTAGTTATCCTTGTCAAAATACACGCGCTTTAAAAATTTGCACGTTTTCCATTTTTGGAAGCAAGAAACTGATTTGACCTGACTCTAGCCGAACTTAGACGAAAAGACAAAACCAATTGGTTCATTATTTGCTGTTTATTAATAACTAATACAAGCCTTATTTTTCAATTAACATTGCAACACAATAACCTGTTTTTTAGGTACATATGAAACTCAAAAGAAATCTAATACGTTAAATATAACAACAATATAAAAATTTCACTGAAAATCAATAAACAGGGCCCGTATTCTTGACGGCCTGTGAGGTGAGTAGTCACCGGTGAGATTTGCCTCTCTCACTTTTTACCATGTAAAAGCAGGTGAGAAGTACCAAATTTGATCACACTCACGGGCACGGGTGTCAAGAATACAGGCCCTGAACAATAATTTTAAACGTAAAACATTTTTTCCATATCTTTTTGGCAAGGTAAAGTCCCGAGAACTGATGCCGCGTTGCCCCTCTGAACGGCTAAACTTATGTTTTTGGTAACGAATGATTTAACTCTTGAATCGCCTCCCAATACACCCTTTATAAGTTGGCTTTCTTTAAGCAAAACTATAACTAAATGAATATATGGTTTTTATTAAGTTTTTCTTGGAGTCATTTAGTTGTTTTGAAACTGTGTTTTTAAAATGTTTTAAAAACAAATTTTAAAAGGCCAACCATTTTGCTGTAGATTTCAGTTGGGAAAACGAATATAACTATGAGATATTATAAAGGCCCAAGGATCGCAAAAGTGTAACAATCATAACTTTGCAAAACAAAGCAAATAATATAAAAATCAGGGTTGGCCCAGGGCAAGGCCAAAGGCGAAAAATCAACTGTGCATGCCTTACGCAGTCAGCTCGCGCCCAGAAGAGTTTTTGGCTCTGCATTTTTTTCAGGCTTATCGCTCCGGCTTTTTATCAGAAAATACAACGGCAGGGTCGTTATAGTATATCATACCTATATGACAAATGCGAGCAACTTGGGAAGGCATTTTCAATGACTACATTGTAGTTGGATAATTTATACTGGAGAATAAAAAAAATGCAACACCATGTATATGGATAATTATTTGAATGAAAATTATTTGTGTGTATACCTTATCTCAAAAGAAATATTTCATAAATTTTTTGTCTTCTAATCTTTCATTTTTTCACAGATTTTTTCTATTCATTGTCAAAAACAACCAACACATAAAAGACCTTTTTTGAAAATTTTAAATCATTTTTCTCGTAGTTTTTGGTCTTTTTGGATTGCTTACAGTTTACTTAAAAAATAAAAATGCCAAGTCCGCTTTTGGTGCTACCTCAACAACATAAGGCTCGCCCCTTGGAGTGGTGTAGAGCTCGGCAAAACTGGAATGACGAATGGAACGAATGTAATAACATTATCTTCAGCGACGAATCCAGGTTTTGATTAGGCGGCCATGATGGACGCATGAGGGTAGGCGATTTCGAGGTGGACGAAATGTAGACTTTCCTGTTGAACGTGATACAGCAAGGCAGCAAAGTATCATGGTATGGGGTGCTATATGTTTAGGAAGCAGATCACCTCTAGTGAAGTGCTGCAGCCAGTTTTACATCCCTGCCTACAAACTATAATGCCAGACCGCATATTGCTCGTGAAACAATGGACTTCTTACATGAACTTTGCATAGAGACTTTGGAATGGCCAGCAAGATCGCCTGACTTGTCGTCTATCGAACACGTATGGGATATGATAGGGCGCAATCTTAGTCGATTACCACGTATCCCTGGAAACTTAGATCAACTCTGGCATGCCGTAAGACGGATTTGGATGAGTGTTCCTTAATATGATATAAACCATCTTATTTTGTCAATGCCCAATAGAACAAACGAGTGCATAAATGACCATGGAGGAACCACTCGTTATTAATTTTTTGATGATTGTCATGGAGGAATCTTCTTGGAAATGTAATCAATTACTAAGAGCATCCTAATGTATTAATATATAAATAAATTAAAAATTTTTGTCCTTTCTGTTGTTGCATTTTTTTTTGTTCTCCACTATATTTGCATTTGCTTTCCTATACTTATCTAAAGACCTAGGTATCTAGGTAACCATTTTTGAGATATTTATTAATTTCACAATTTTTAGTCCCAATCTGACTGACTGTTGGGAAAATGGCGATATTTCACCTAATTGACATAAATTTAATTCTTCTTCATATACCAGAAAACACTTTGGCCTATTTCACCATGTGTCAAATATTGCTCCTGATTGTTTAAGGTGCAAAAAAACGTTTTTTTTTATACCTTCATCATAAACATTATGTTAGTAACTGTCTGCAGATATCTAAAGCATGGCTTTTTTGGTTACCGATGCAAAAAAACTTTTTTTGATCACGGGTGCAAAAAAAGATTTATGTTCGTTTTTTACCCAAAATTAAAGGGAAATTGCGGAAAATAGTAATATTGAAAAAATCTAATTATTCTTGCCTAAGAATTAAGCCATTTCCGCCAGTTTTCACAAAGTATTTACAAAAAAATCATTAAAAAATAGCGTCAAAATATCAAATTGTCAAAGATTAAAATGTCGCAACAATGAACGTCACCGAGTAAAAAGACACATCGCTATGGAAACGATTGTTATTTCATTTACCAGCCGCCTTGATTTATAGTGTAAAGATGGTGTGTTGCGAGAAATTCTCTTCGTTCGAGATTTTTAAAAGTATGTTCCTATTTTTCTTGGATTTTTTGATAAAGGTATTAAAAAAAATAGTGTTAACAACTCCCGGCTAAACTGTGCTTTTTTTTTACTCGCGTTTTTAAATACCTCGCTGCGCTCGATATTTAAACCAATGCTTGTAAAAAAAACACTATTTTAGCCACTAGTTGTTAAAACTACTATTCTTTTGTAATTTACTCGATTGCAAAAAACTTTACTTTTTTCAAGTTAGACACAGTACAGTACAGGGTTGCTAGTTCACTGGAAAACCTGTAAGACCTGGAATAATCAGGGATTTCTTTTTGACCTCTGGAATTATTGGGGAATTTTAGTTTTCTTTGTAAAAACCTGGAATTTTTTTACAAACTCGGAGTGGGAACTATATTTAAATTTTGTAGGTCGTCCCTTTCAATAAAGGTTGTTTAAGAAAAAGACTATTCAAGAATTGAGATAGAGAGAGAATAATGTTGCCAGATTTTTTTTCCCAAAAAGAGTATATAATTTTATGCTAAAAGAAGAAGAATAGTAGTTTTGTAGTTTGGCTCAAAAAAAAACCGGAATGACTTTAAATGGCTATATTTTTGTTAGTTCTTTACCGATTTTAACGAGTGATAGCTCTATTAAAAGCGCATGAAATCCCCCTTCGACAAATTTAAAAAGTTGACGACCATCTTAAAATCAAAGATGGTGGACATTGTCAAAATTAAGCATATATTTCAAATCGTTTCTTTTTAAGGAATCCACTTTAACGAAATTAAAAAAGTTCCAGATATGTAATCTAATTATCTCACGTAAAATCCATCTTGAATTAAAAAATAACAGCCAATTTTTTTTGTCGCTACAGGAAAATTTCATTAACTCGTTAAAATCGGTTAAGAAGTACAAACGGTACGGTAATATGAATATATGCATTATTCACATAAAGAACACTAGAACTTCTCCCAAATTTTTAGGTTTAAATCCTAAAGTATTTAACCGATTTTAAGGAGCGATATGTTGATCGCCTCGGTAGAGACTAGGCTTCTGAACAGTCTTATTCTCGATACTTTGCTTGAGTGGGTTCAAAAAATAAACGAGATTAATTATGATTATCTCATGTAAGATCCTCCATCTTGAATTCAAAATTGTTCGACAATTTTTTTTTGTCGTCGCAGGAAAATTTAATTCTTGATCAAACGAGCTATTACTCATTAAAATCGGTTAAGAAATAAAAAAATTGCGGCGGAAATTCTCCAAAATTTTTGGGTATAAATCCTAAAGTATTTAAACGATTTTAATAAGCGATATGCCTTGGTAGAGACTAGACTTTTGAATAGTGTTAGCTTTTTAATTTCATTTAAGGGGATTCCTTAAAAAGAAACGGGTTGAAATATATGCTTCATTTAATTAATATTTAACTTTTAAATAAATAATAAATGAGTATTAATTAATTCTATATCAAAGGTATCACAGGAAAATTTAATTCTTGATCAAACGAGCTATTACTCATTAAAATCGGTTAAGAAATAAAAAAGTTGCGGCGATATGAATATATTCATTATTTATATATAGAGCACCGGAACTTCTCCAAAAATTTTTGGGTATAAATCCTAAAGTATTTAAACGATTTTAATAAGCGATATGTCAATTGCCTTGGTAGAGACTAGACTTTTGAATAGTGTTAATTTTTTAATTTCATTTAAGTGGATTCCTTAAAAAGAAACGAGTTGAAATATATGCTTCATTTAATTAATAATCAACTTTTAAATAAATAATAAATGAGTATTAATGAATTCTATATCGAAGGCATAGGGTAAAAATTGCTTTTATGTGGTTTGTCATATTCTCACCATATTTTTACCATTTTTTCCGAATTCTTTACCGATAAATAAACCAAGAAAGTTATCGAAACCATAGCAAACTACAAACAAACTATGCAAGAACCAGTGTCGTACGCAGAAACTGTTCTAGGGGTCTATTCTTGAATCGAGAGAAAATTTGCTCCCAGGGAGTTTCTCGCCTCTATGCATCTCATTGGTCCAAATCTTCGATTTAAATGGGTTTCTCTCACTTTTCCCCGATATTGATCGAAAGTAATTCTAAAAGTGAGAGAAACCGATTTAAACCGAAGATTTGGACCAATGAGATGCATAGTAGCGAGAGAATTTGACTTCCTGGGAGCAAATTTTCTCTCGATTCAAGAATAGACCCACTGGAGGGTGGCTTGAGTAACAGAGTTCTCTTAGCTAACCGTAATAATCTTGATTATTTTTGAGGAAAATTAGATCTTGAACCCCTAAGCCCCCACTCCCGCGCGTACGCTGGTGCAAGAACACTATACACAACCAGAACCTAAATCCGTTTGAAAATTCAGCCATATATGAAAAAACCTTTAGAAAAAAAAACTTAGAAGAAAGTCAATCAAGTCAATTAAACCAGTGCTTTAAACTCATCATACTACAAAAAAAATCCAATAAAAACATGTACTTGCTTCCGAAAAGATTTCCAACCGTGCAGTGCAAAATTAGAAATTTGTTCCATACAATATATTTACTGTTTAAACATTTTTATTTATACACCAAATAGCAGGAAAATTTTAATAATCTAGAAATTGTACGACCACATAACAATATTGGTCTTAACGCAATTTCTTTTAAAGGCACTAAGACTTATAAGGGATTTTCGATTTAGAATTGATTCTGGTTCTGGTTATTTATTTCGATAAAAATTTAGGCAGCGGTTCTAAAATAATGACGTCATTTATAATATTGTGAAGATATCTTTGATTTTACTAAAAAAAAATACCTACAATTTTGTGACATTTTACAAGTTATGTTTCCAGCCAAAGTACCGAACCAACCTACCAGGCTGGTACTAAAATTTCATAACCGGGTTGCAAATGTGACGTCATTGTTTTTAATTTGAAAGGACCGGTTCTGGTTCAACCAGAACCAGGGCCCATTGTAATTCGAAAATCCTTATAATGACCTTCCGGATAGTCTAAAGCCGGTATTCTACAAAAAAAATCAAAACCAAAAAAAACTTTTTGTTCTTATATAATATTTACCCTTAGTTATATGTAAAGAACTCTTATAGTGTTTCTGTATTATGTATGTATCCCCTTACATAAATAACTTCTTAACCCACTGTTTTGGTACTGCTTACTACTTATATGTAATTTTTTCTGCTTTTGGCTTATTTTCACATTTACCACTTTCTCAATTAAATTTAAATCTAATAATCAATTTAACCAACCATGAAAAATTGTTAAAGTCTGGTCACACTACTTCTTGTTCAAAAGACGATCCAAACAACAACTTCTAGCCTTTGCAAGTGTGCCAACTATAAAAACCAAACGGTACCGCAATTTTAACAAAAAATGTTTATTTTTTGAAACAACAAATTTTTCGTAATTTTTGTATTTTAATAAAAAGAAAAACACATTTTTCAGGTAAGGCCCTGTCTTTTTAATTGTCAACACTGTTTGGTTACCAATCAAAATATTCTAGATTTTGACATTTCAAATGCCAAAAAATTGCGGCGTCAGTGAAAAATATGATGACCGAAGTTTAGTACTAAGTATTTACTTATAGGAGAAACCTTGTTGGTTTTAAAGAGTTATTAAGTGTTATAAAAAATAAAAAAAATATTGGAAACTCACTGTTTTTGATGCATTAAGTTTGAACTTATATGAAACACAGGATAACTATTTTCAACTTGCATTGAAAATCATCTCCTAGTTTTTAAATATTTTATTTTTGAAACTATTGTCCTAAAATGTCCAAAGGCAAAACATTCGGTATAGCTACCAAATGCAAAACTTTGTCTGATTACTACCAATTTGGGTTTTCTATATATAGATACTTAGCTATAATGCTGAAAAATCTAGAAAACATGAAAATGTATTCTCATTTTTAAGTACTACTTAAATCTACCTCTTATTTACCTCAAGCTAACGATTTCAAATACTAAATAGAAAATAGTAAACAGTAAAACCATCAAAATTAAAGTTGAAACTTAAAATTTTATTTTTTTGTATATTATAACAAGAAGTTGGCATCCCACCAAACTTTAATTTTTTTTATGTTATTGTCATCAGCAAAAGTTATTAATATGCGTTAATCACTTATTACAGGTCTTTTAAATAACACAACCATCTGGTATCTTTTGCCAATATGCGACTCAAAGAGCAAATACTACCTATCCCTGAACCCACATATATCTTTTCCAAAATCAAATTACGTTTTACCCAATCAAAGACTTCAAAAATCGCAAAATATAGCAGAAGCAAATTCTCTGTTATTTAATTTACAATACAAGTTTTCCAGAAAAAGAAAAATAAAATGACATTATTTGTGCTTTTGGAACTCTGAAGTTGATATTGGCAGGTGCTTTGTCATCCGCCATTTAATAATTTGAAGTTTAGTCAATGACGATATAGAGTGAAAATTTTACGGTTCTGCATATGATCCTGTTTTGTGCTATGGGATGGCAGTTTTCAACACTTCAGGCAACTCACCTGGTTTAAAACATTTATTAATTGCAAGCGATAGATATAGACGAACATTGTTATCGAAATTTTTAAAAATTTATTGGCAGCTCATCAAAACTTGCTGATGATCTAAAATTCTTTAGATTTATAAGAAGTTTGGAGGATTTCCATATTTTGCAACAAGGGTTGAATGGTTTTTCAGCATGGTGTGAATATAACACTTTATCCCTGAATGTTGACAAATGTAAAACTGTATCTTTTTATAAAAAATTAAACCATATAGATTTTACTTATCAGTTAGATAACTCCAATTTTGACAATCAACTATCACGCATGACTTGGGTGTCTCTTTTATCTTCTTATTGCAAAAAAAAGCTATAAAATTGCTAAGATTTTTCTTTAGAACATTGAAAGACATAAACAACATTTTTACATTAAGAAATGCTTACTTTGCAATTGTAAATTGTTTAGATTTTTTGCCAAATAAGCAAAAATATACTTTCTAAGGCCACCATAAATCTTTTGAATCGGTGCTTTTTCGGCAAAAAATCAAACAAAGTGCTCCGAGAAGTGCACCCACACCGATAAAAATACTTACCTACTCAAAACTGAATAAAATAACAAAAGAGACAATGTTTTTTTAAGTAAAATTGGACGACTTGTAAAAATCATCTATGTTTGACAGCTTACAGACAAAAATCCTGAAGGCGTCCAGGATTCAAATTTGGTGTTTAAAAAAAAAAACAACTTATTGCCTTCAGTAGCTGTAAAAATTCCAGGAATCCCCTGAAAAAATTTCTAAAGACACGACAAAATATGAAGCGTGACATAATTTTCGTTATTTTTTTACGTTTTTAGCAAAAAGCTTTTTTTATGTCTGTGGTTATAAAATCAACCAGGGTATTTTATCACACCTTCTCCGATTTTGATGATTTTTGGTACACATTTTCTACCCACCAAAAAACTCAAATTCCCAAAATTTTATATTTTTTTGGCCAGTACTTTTTTTTTTTTTGATCTTGATATGTATATACAAAAAAATGTTATATCTTAGAAACCACTTAACCTGGCAAAATGAGGCTCGTTTTAAAGGTATTTAAAATACCTTTCGAATGATTTAGCACAATGCATAAATTTAAAAAAAAAAAATTAAATCTGAAAAAGGCCATTTTTGATTTTTAAAAAAAAAATTGTTTTTTTGTTCAGAGTTTTAGCTAGCTATCCCAAAAATTACACAAACTACCTACGTAAATTAATGCTTATATACCACAGTTTAATAATTCGCCCATAATATGTGTAAATTGAGAGGAATTTGCCACTCCTGCTCAAATAATCCACTTACAGTACCTGTTTATTCTTGTTAATATTTGCACCATCCCTGAGGCCACACCCATTTGATTTTATTGGTTTCTTGAATTTTTTCAATCAATTTTTAACAGGAACAGGAAATTTCCTGCAGAACCTGACTGCTTTTATGCAAGTTTATTCCAAAATGTGTGTGCGTGGATCTAGCAATTTTTTTTCAAAATGTTGTCAAATAAAAAAAATGATTGGAGCAAGTTTAAAACCAAATGTTGCAATCCGTTTGATATTGAGTCTAAAACTAAAAATTCTGGAAAATTAAGGAATGTTACGCTGTGGATGTCCAATTATAAAAATATTGGAATAGGCATGAAAATTTGTGATGCGTGTAGACTTAGGCTTGCTAAGGAGTTTAAGACTTCAGAAAATGAGGATGTGGCTGGGTAAGAATTTTCCTTTTTATTATTATTTATTAATTAAATTTGTATCTAATAGACATTTCTTTGATATTCATATTTATTAATATGTTTGCAAAATAAAAGTCGGCTGTATAATTTCCGGCACTTGGCTTACTTTTTATATTACTTTTTAAAAATTAAATAAATTGTAATTTTTTTAAATTTTACTTTTTTGACCCAGTCAAGTTCAAATAAATGATCCTGATTTTGAAGACCACAATGAGTCACTCTTTATGTTAAATAAGTGCCTGGAACTGCTAGGAGAGTCGCTAATTAAGAAAAAAAATGTATATAAACAAAAAATAGAAAAGGTGCAATCGTTAATGACCAGATTTGCCAAGGAATCAACGTCTACTTTAACGTAGCAAGAAGAGTACAACCGCGATAAACGAGAAATTATCAATCAATTGAAGGTAACATTTTTAAACACAAAAAATAGAAGTGAAAAATTTCTTGTTTTGTCTTGTTTACCGCAAAGTTGAAATAGGGCAAAAAATCAAGAATAATTTGGAGTCTCTCAATATATGGCCAGGGCAGTACAGAAATTGGTGAAAGAGAATGGGATATTAGCTCTCCAAATCCGAAGCCTGGAAAAAACCTGAATGAAAGAGTTGTCCAAAATGTAAAGGACTTTTATCAACGGGATGATATAAGCAGATCAATGCCAGTTAAAAAGGATTTTGTTGTGATAAGGAAAGATAAGGGCGAAAAGGAACATGTACAAAAAAGATTAGTCTTGGCTAATCTTCAGGAAATATATTGTTTATTTAAAGCTGATTTTCCAGACGAAAAAATTGGCTCCTCCAAATTTTGTCAACTCAGACCTAAAAACTGTATTTTGGCAGGAAAAAGTGGAACAGATTCTGTCTTTGTGTGTACTATTCACCAGAATGTGAAATTAATGATAAATGTCTCAAAATTAAATAAAATGCTTCATGAGAATAATAGGTCTTTGGCAGAAAATTACTATCAGTTTTGTATAAAATGATGTGTAATCCACCTTCAGTAGATTGCTATCTAAAAACATCCTTCTGGAAAAATTTGAAGAAGAACTCATTGATGAGGTAACGTATACCAAATGGGTATCTGAAGATCGATGCACAATGGAAACGATTGTGAAAAAAAATCCGATTATTTTGTGCAGGAATTTACAGACAGTCTAATAAAACTGAAATCGCATTCATTTATCGCTAATATGCAAAAAGAAAAATATAACGACATTAAAAATAATCTAAAACCTGGAGAAGCCCTGATTACATGCGATTTTGCCGAAAACTACTCGTTTGTTATGCAGGATGAGGCTTACCATTGGAACAACAGCCAGGAAACCCTCCATCCGTTTGCAATTTATTTTAAAACTGATGGCAAACTTCAAAACTTAAATTACGTTTCTATCTCGAAAAGCCTTACTCACAATACTGTGGCATTTCATTTATTTTTGTCGAAATTATTGCCAGATTAAAAAAAAGATTTTAGGACTTAAAAAAATATTTTATTTTTCTGATGGTAGTGCAGCTCAATATGTGTCTCTATAAAAAAGATTTTGAAATCGAAGCAGAATGGCATTGCCACTACTCAAGAGTGCCTGTGACGGCTTAGAAGGCACCATGAAATATGTCAACCATGAAAAAATTTTGAATAAAAGGTTCACTGATGTACTAATGATACCTGGTACCCAAAAAATTCACGCTGTAATTCCCTATACAGAAAGCTCTTTTATAGCAAAATTTTTTCGTAAAGTTTAGAAACAGAAAATCATCATCTTATGCCGGATATTTTAGTAGTAAAACCCGAAAGTCTGGTAAAAAAAAGTCGAACCTATTACTGCTACCGGTAGAACATATAAACATAAATGATGGAGTCCTCACAAGTTCTTAAAAGACAATTAGACAAAAAGATGTAGTTCTATAATATAATATTTTTTATTTCTTATTTGAAGTTATATATTTTATAAATATATATATATATATATATATTGTGTATATTTTTATTTTACTTTTTTAATGAGTTTAGTATACGAAAAATCTTAATGTTATGTTTTAATTATTAAATAAGCAAATACAGAGATCTAAATTAAATTCATAGCCATTTAAACCCAAATTTTAGTAATTTTGAGGTAACAACATTTTGAATTTTTTTTTTGTCAATGAACCCCTTATTTCTCCACGAGGGTAAAGTCTGAATAAAATGATATATTTTTTTGAAAAAAATCAAAAATGGTCTTTTTGACATTTTTCATACATTTTTTTTTTGACAAATTTATGCATTGTGCTATATCATTCGAAAGGTATTTTAAATACCTTTAAAATGAGTCATCACTCATTTTGCTAGCTTAAGTGGTTCCTAAGATATTAAAATTTTTGTAGATACATATCAAGACCAAATTAGGTATTTTTGTAATTTTCAAAAATTAATTACATAAAAAGTACTGATGAAAAAATATAAAATTTTCGGAATTTGAGTTTTTTGGTACGTAGAAAATGTGTACCAAAAATCATCAAAATCAGAGAGGATCGAGTAAAATTTGTATTATTTATTGGTTGATTTGATATGGAATGACCCTTAATTTTATTAAAACATGGGGGCCCATCGTATCTTCTTGCATTTAATATTATAGCGTGTTATATAGCCTTTCAAAAAACATATTTGACAGATCTGTAAAGGGAATGTGGATTTTTAAATTTGAAGTTAAGTTCTAAAAATTTTGTACATTTTCGGAACATGCGTCAATTTCCGATTTTGTTGTAATTTTTCCGTGGCCTGAATTTTATTTTTTTTTTATATCGGCGAATAGCTAGGACCTGCGTATAGTCACTTCAAAATAAATTTTCACAATTCCCATTCATAAAAAGAGAATAGGATTTTTTGGTTTTGTAAATTTTTAGAAAAAAAAAGAATATATTTTTTAAAAATTTAAAATTGAATATTTTTTTTATGCAATCAACCGGAAGTAAAAAAAAACATGTTTTGCATACCACATCAAAAGGCTTTTCATGGCGCTTTAAGCAGTGTAAAAAGAATTTTAAAATATCGATGTTTGACAGAGATATACCTGTTAAACTAAGGCTATTTCCGAAAAAAAGTTTAAAGAGTCGCGACGCCTAACTGTCGCCGTGGCCGAAAAAAATTATATTTATTTGGTGGTCCCTGATGTCATACCTAACTGTGTACCGAGTTAAAACGAAATCACCAAAAATCTTCCTATACATTGGAAAAAATATATAAAAAAAAACCCCGACTACTAACACACATTATCAATTTATGTTTTAGTACAGGAATCTTTCTCGACGTCTTGAAGATAGGAGGAGGAGGAGGATGACGCTAATAACTTTAGACCTGTGTCTTTAATTTCTAATCTGTCCAAAATTATCTAACAAAATTGAAGGTTCTTTGAAACTATAAACAATTTGGTTTTCGTGAACAAAGATCGACCAAAGTTGCCATTCTTAAACTTACATCCAATTTATATGGTGCTCTGGATAAAAACATACCTGCACTATGTATCTTTGTAGACTTATACAAAGCCTTTGACACGGTAAATCACGAAATCCTATTAAAAATGCTTGAAATTTAGGGAATTCGGGGAATTGCAAAAAAGCTGAAAAATAGATGTCAGACCGGTGAATGGAGTGCAAAGTAGTGCTAGAGAAGTTGTCTGCGGCGTGCCCCAAGGAACGGTTTTGAACCCACTTTTATTTATAATTTATGTAAATAGTCTCTTAAAAATCAATAGCGTTGGTGAAATTATTAGTTATTGCGATGAAACAGTAATTTTTTACAGCGCAAACAAGTGGCAAGTATTAAAAACTATTGTATAAAGAGATTTTCTTAATATCTCTAAAAAACCAAGTATATAAGTTTTACCTCATAGAAACCTTCCTAAAATGGACCATTACAAGTTAATCAAGACATAGCGATTCTCGAAACTGAAAATATTAAATATCTAGGCATTATCTTGGATCAAAATGTAAAGTGGAATCTCAATGTCAAACATGTTGCCCAAAAAATAAGATGTTTAATATTAAAATTTAAATATTTAAAAAACAATCTGGACATCAAACATCTTATTGTTATCTATTACTCATTGGTGCAGTCCCAAATATACTATGGAATAGCAAGATGGGAAGGAGCAAGAGATTGACATATTCGACAGTTAAATATAGTGCAAAAATGGCTAATTAAAATTATATTTGAGAAACAAAATTTTTCCAACCGATCTCCTATTTAAAGAAATCAAACTTTTTGATATTAGGCAACTATTCATTTATAATCTATTAATATGTATACATAAAAATAAAATATGTATAAACTCACCTACCCATACACACGCTACAGGAAATTGAGAAAATCGAGTACAAGTACCAAATAAAGAAAAAATATCGGGCAAAGATATTTTGAATACTTAGCCCCAAAAAAATTTAATCTTCTGTCAAAATTTTTACAAAATTTAATTTAACAAAAAACCTTCAAGAATAAAGTTACAAATTGGATCCAGGAATCAAGCCGCCTTATACCACACGATTTAGTAAATAATAGATAGAAGAATAAGTTAGATAAAAAATAAAAATTCTCAGTTGTACTCTGATGGCTCTGATTTTATTTGTTATTTATTATTTTTTAGACGATTTTATTTTTGTTTTGTGTTCTTATGACTTTGCAAACCAGACATACAAAAACAGATTTTGACAACATTTCCCGATTGTGACATCTTTACCCAAATTAGACACACTTACCAAATTGTGACCAAATTATCCATATCACTAACAAGCTGCAAATAAATGCAGCTTCTGTAATTTCTTCGTTTATTTGCACCCATCCTAGTTATCTAGTATAAGCTTTATTTATTTTGTTCTTTTGGTACAATAAACGTATATTTATTTGTATATTTTATTATTTAAGCTTTAATTTTTTCAGTTTTCACACATTTTTGAATATTATACAAAGTCTATTGGATTTTTGCCAGAAACGTAAGACATTTTCTAAACCATAATTTCCTTCGTTTCTTTCTTCTAATTTTGAGTTCATTACACCGTAGATAGAAAATACTATCTTTAAATAAAATACGCGAAAAATTGCTCTCAAATTTGGCAGGTATTTTGTCATGTTTTCCTATAAAAGAATAGTTCATAGTAAACTTATTGTTTAAAATTCGTACAGTTATAATTTATAACAGTTAAAGTTTCGCTAGTATCTCTAGTAGGAGATGTTATAAATATCTTAAGACAACAAGAACGTAATAAGTTAAATGCAATGAGTAATATTGACCCGGTTTAATTAAAAGATAGCTTTTTTTCTTCTGATAATAATATACAAGGCTGATTCTCACGCGATGTCCACTTTTCGAAAAAACAGGAAGTAAAAAAAGATCAAAGATTTTTTGTTAATTGTGGATATTAAGGTTACGTGTTTAGGATGATAAATCTTTCCAAATGTGGACTTGATTCCCAAATAAATACATTTATGAATTATAATTTAAAACAAAATAAATTTCTGTTTTAAAGGTAGGGAATTTTATGTTTTTTACTTAAAAAGGGCACACTGACATTTCTTAATACTTGTACAAACCGACATAGTGAGAAAAGATTCACAAAAATGATAATTGTAAAATATCCATTACATACATTTTGACGATAGTTACTTTATACTTAGACGCTGAGAATGTTTATTTTTGTATTTAAGAAAGATAAAAAATAGTGGAATGTAAACATACGTATTTTTTAATGTTTCACAAATATGAAAAAGTCAATTGCCCAAATCACTGGCATTAGTATTTCACCAAGAAAATCAATCAAATATCTCTGTCGTTGTCTAAAACCAGAGTGACATGCTATTCAGGATAAAACCTGAAATGTCTTAAGTGAATGGAAAACTAAATTTTAAAATTTTGTAGTTTGAATACAAGAAGAATAGACCTTTCAAACATTTTCTATAATTTAATTTAAAATATTTGGCCAAAAATACAAGTTTTTTTATTTAGTGAACCACAAAAGTGCACATCTCGTGAGAATCAACCGCAATGCAAATTCAAACTTATTTCAATACAAAAATGTTTCCCCCCTAAAATATTATAATCTCTATGATACAAGAAAAAACTGAGTATCATCCAAGTTAAAAATACTTTTAGAAATTTTGGTTTTTTGTTTCAGATTGGGGAAGTAAATTTACACGAAATGGGTTCAGAGCAAGTAGCAACAGTACTAAGACAATCTGGAACACATGTTAGATTGGTCGTTGCAAGACCGGTTGAAATATCTTCCCCCGAATACAAATATTTGGGTAGTTCAGCTCCAATAGTGCCTACTAGAATATTACAAGATCCCTCAGAATTGGATCGATATTTAATTCAACACAAATACTCTCCAGTATTTCATAAAGAACTTGATGTTTTTACAAATAATGAAGTGTCGAAGCCTCACGCTTTGTCTCGAATTCCAGCATCCCCGTCCTTGCCATTGTTAAACTTGGACATGTCAGTAAAAATGCCCGAGATGGAAAAGTTTGTAGTCGATTTAAAAAAAGATGCCAATGGTTTAGGAATAACAATTGCTGGATATGTTTGTGAAAAAGAAGAGCTTTCCGGAATATTCGTTAAAAGTGTTAGTAAAGGAAGTGCAGCTGACTTAAGTGGAAAAATCAAAGTAAATGATAGAATTGTCGAGGTCGATGGTCAGTCTTTACAGGGATATTCGAATATTCAAGCGGTTGAGGTACTAAGGAACTGTGGAAATGTAGTGAAATTGTGCTTGGAGAGGTATTTACATGGACCTAAATACGAACAACTTCAACAAGCCATTGCAGCAAGTGAAACGAAGCCTCCATCTCCAGTTTTAACTTCGCCACGGTAATAGCCGCAACCCGCTGTTAAATGTCATTCCTCCTAGTAGTTTTCCGCCTGTTGTCTTTTTAATGTACCTTTTTCTCTCTACTAATTTTAACACTATTAGATTCCATGTTGTTTGTAACTCAGGGTGTATGGACTTAGTCGTAATTCTTCTTAATCTATTTCTAGTGTTTTATGTAAATTTCAGATATCCCAAGGATGATGCTAGTTTATTAAAAGAAGATGACCACACTATAGACCATTTTCCAAGAGGTTTCTTAAAAAAGCGCCAGGATCTGCCAATTCTCTCTGAAGAAGAACTTATTGCAAAGTGGTCAAAGAAAATGGGACCTGATGTTGAGATAGTAGTAGCCCAACTAATGAAAAATGAAAAAGGGGGATTAGGAATAAGTTTAGAAGGAACAGTAGACGTTGAAGATGGTCAAGAAGTTAGACCACATCATTATATTCGATCAATCCTTGAAAATGGGCCAGTTGGCCAAAACGAGGTCCTTAGATCAGGAGATGAGCTTCTAGAAGTAAATGGTCACAAGCTGTTGGGTATGAATCATCATGAAGTAGTTAGCATTCTTAAGGAACTGCCCGTAGACGTTTGTATGGTATGTGGACGTAGTCCACACAATCTTTTTGTAGAAAGAGAGGATTCTTTTCCTGAAAGGGCCGTTTTAACCAGAAGTCTTAACAGTTTACTTCCAGCCTCCGATCGTTTAGTTAAAGCCAAGTCAGATGGATCGTTGGCTAGTAGCATTACTGTTGCCGGATCTACTGATGCTCGCCTTACAAAAATGAAATCGCGCTCTCTTGAACCCCTGACTGGTCTTGCAATGTGGAGCTCGGAACCTCAAATAATAGAATTAGTGAAAGGAGAAAGAGGGCTTGGGTTTTCAATATTAGACTACCAAGATCCAATTGATCCTAATGACACAGTCATTGTCATTAGAAGTTTGGTGCCGGGTGGTGTTGCACAAATGGATGGCCGACTGATTCCTGGAGATCGCCTGCTTTTCGTAAATGATACGGCATTGGAAAATGCCTCGCTCGATCAAGCGGTACAAGCACTTAAAGGTGCCCCTAAAGGTATTGTTAGAATAGGGGTTGCTAAACCACTGCCCATTCCTGATACGGTAGCACATAGTTCACTGTTAGACTTAGATTCTAATCGATACATGACTACTGGTTCATTTAATTAAATAATATGTTACGATATAAAATACCTTTATTAGAAGTTAAGAAATGCTCGGATTAGAAAAAAGGAATACGTATCAACTAATAATTTTATAATTCCCAATTTTATGTTGGCATGCGCCTATTAAACTTCAGTGATGCATTAACACATGGTGATTCCTAGCTTTCCACTATTTGGGCTAGTAACTCTAAATTTAAAATGTAATGAGGTTTCTACAGATGGCTAATCGAATTAAACTCCAGTCTGCACAACTTAATTCAGATTTTAATAAAACAGACGGTAACTTTTAATAAATTAGGTTCATCTGTAAATTAAGTTTTCCTGATCTTGTGGTTATCCTCGGGATCCAACTATTGGGCAATAGAGAGTTAAAAGAATCATACCTTCTTCTTAGGTTAGGTAGTCGAATTAAAGGTCAACAAGAACATATAAAATACTGTCGTTTTCCAATAAACAAAGATAAAGGAGTTTAAGAGTCGCTACCGCTTTACTAGCGTGGATATTTCTTGGTAATAAAGATGTTTTTAACTGTTTATGTTTATCTGACATTCTTGTCCTTGAATTTGGTGAGCCATGCTTTAGCGCCTACAACCTATGTTTCTTATGAATTTTTTTCATTCGAAAAAGCGATCTAACACTCACACTGATACTGTGCATCGCTTTCGACGTAGCCTGCTTTTAGCACGAATTACTCAAGTTTTTTATCTGATGAATCCTCTGAACTGTCATCCGATTAGTTTACGTGCAACTTTTCCCATCACGCCGCTAATCATTATTTGTATTAATAAAAATAATACAATAAATTTTAAAATATTAACCACAACAAAGGCAGCTGATTAAATGACGTTAGTGTCATCAATCACCATATATCAATAGGAACCTGATGAATTTCAACAGTCGTTGTAGCAGTAGTAGTAAGGGGATGACCCACCCATGGGCCTGGCAATTAGGTCGCCCTTTCTGCCATACTCCGTTTTGCACCCTTCCTACGAGGTTGAGTACATCGGCCCATCTGAGCAGCTCTTTCTCCCCTATTGGTTGTAAGCCCCACGTCAGCTACCTGATTTTGCCCAGTTAGAGGTTCCGATACAATATATTGGATTTCGGCATCTACTCTGGCAAGCTCGTCCGCCTTCTTGTTCTGTGGTATTCACTCATAGCCCGGAAGCCACATCAGTGTCACCCTCTTGTCTTGAGCCAATCTCTGCAGTAGTGCAACGGCGCACTCCTCCACTAGGCTGCTAACCTGAACTGTCAACGAGTATCATAATATATAAATTAATGAACTCGTTTGCACCGGTGAATTTACAAACTCGCTCAGACTGTTTTTGGCCGTTTTTTATTGGTATAAAAGTTCAGTTCAAATTATTTAAAAAAAACATTTTTGAAATTTAGAACAAATAGTGTGTTTAAATTAGCCTACCTTCACCTTTTTTCGGACCGTTTGAACTTGCAAGGAATACTAAAATAATAATATTAATAATTAATTAATTTTTTTCGGTGTTGACGAGTTTTTTTATAATGTAAACAATACGAATTATAGACTAATTCTATACCTAAAATAATAATGTTATGTTTGCTTCAATTTCCACGTACGAATTTTGTGTATACATATCATGTAATATGTTGAGTATACGATCTGTGTTAAAGTATCACTTGGAAAGGTTTGACTTTATTTCTATTCCGAGTATCATTTTATAAGCCAATTTCTAATATCTTATTTATTGTATGCAAAATGAGACAGTTCTGGTGCTGCTCCCTTAATGTTCATTTACTTAAGCAATAATAATAATCAATTTTGAATAAGGTAAATTTACTTATTCCAATAATATTCACGTATTTTATATATTTCATAATTTTTTGAGGCACTTTTTAATCAAAAGGTTGACTGTTCCTTTTTTAATGTCTTTTTAATAGTATTTGTTGAACCAACTTTTTTTTTTTGAATAATAACTTATGTGATAGTGCATAATATTTTAGGCTTCTTGAAAAATCCAGTACCGAGATTTCAAAACGGAAATTTTTATGTCTCTTTGGGCTGGACCATAAAATATACAACGTTGGTCCATAAGGCTGATGGCTAACAAATTAAGTTCCAATTATAGTTCAAATTAAAGGGATGCACCTGGAGTTTCTCGAAAACTAGTCAAAAGTTTAGAACATTCCAAAACACGTCGATTTTATTTGGAAAGGGGACACATCTTCGCTATATTGGAATTTTTCTCCCCTTAACGTCGGGGAAGCTTTATACCCCCAAAATGTAAAATAAGGAAAGCCAAATTATTTCTGAAAATTTCACCCTTCACAAGAGTGTATCCAAGAAGTAAAAGTGCAATGTTAAATGGGCGAAAACAAAGTCCACGTGTCCCAGGATTTGTCAAACACAAAGAAAACTATTCCAATATAGCCAAAATGTTTCCCCCTTGCAAACAAAATATTTTTTTTAATTTTGACCAGTTTTCGAGAAAATCCATGTACACCCTTTTAAATGGAACACCCTGTATATTACACGGTACGAATTTGGAAAAAACTCTTAATTCGGGCTTATGGAAAATAGGCGGTTTAAATGGTTACAGGGGATACCCCGGCTTCACAAACAGTAAAAGCCAATTTTTCTTATTGAAAATATTTTTATTTTTCCCAATGTTTCGGCGAGTAAAATTGGTGTAGATTTTTTTTTAGTACAAATTAGCATCTTGAAATTATTTGTTGTCTCCTTGTTACCCCAAGGTCTTCAATTAGGATTGCTTATCTTAAAATTACTATGTTTTAACAAGAAATTCGGGCAAAAAGTCAAAACTCGAAGTTTGACAATATGTTGTTGTGGGTTTATTTTCCAGAAAATGCCACGGCTGACGATTTTTAAAAATAGGCATTCTTCATCCTCAAAAAAATGATGTAAGTATTTTTGCAATAAGTATACATTCTACCAATTAACTATTGCGAAAATGGAATTGTCTTCGACATTTTTCGACATCTGGCTGCTGACATCTATTTCCCGCTTTGTCGTATTGGGCAAGAGAGAGAGACAGGGTGTACTATAAATGATGCACCAAACTTAACGGGGTGTTAATATGAAATATACTGATCAAAAAGTCCCAATAAAGTAGAGGTCAAAACTGTACAGTTTATACAACACCGCATCATAAGCTTACCTTTACAATAGCAAACGAGACGGTTAGAGCCAGGCGCGGCGAATTACACGATAGATTTATCAAAGAATTAGATTACATTTGTTCCTCACAGAGTACAAATAGAAAAATTAAAATTAAGTCACAGAAGTACAAACTGAAAAAGCTGGAGATGCCTTGCGTATCTTATGCAAATAACACCCTTCTAATGCTAGGTACTGATACATTTTTGGATCCACCCAATTTGTTTTAAATTTTTTGCGAATGTGTCACAGCCCCAATAAAACCAATTTTAATCTTGTCCACGTTTACCTAACTTATTTAAATCTGCTTCCAGTTAAAGGCACACAAAGAAAGGGTTGGACGAACAGATTTTAAGATTTCTGGGGGGACGTAGCGGTCATGTGCAGGATAATGATATTTATTGAAACTCCAAAAAGAGTCATATTCAACTTTATTGGGATCCTTTTTATTTTGTAAAAGTACCACCTGTAAACGAATACTGGTAGTTGGGCACGTGTTGTTTTTCTAAGCTCAAAGATTGACTCCTATTTATTGCACCCCTGTCAAAAAATGTAAGAAAAAGTTTTCCCGGTGAGTGATAAACTTGAATTTAATTAGGTTAGGGCGTTGGGTAATTAATGTTACATTTTGCTGTTGATTTGTTTATGTTTAGCAGTGTGCTACTATATTTGTGTTAGAAACTACAAGCGTTTGTAATACGGGAAGTTATCACGTTTGGTGAAAAGGGCGGTATTGCGAGATTTCAGTTATTTAAAATACTGAACTTTGTTCGTTACTTTTTTTTGAATATCTGCTTTGTTTGTAAAAAAATCCAAATGGTGTTTTACGTAATCCCTTTGTCTCTAATATTGCCATCAATTTTTTTTAACTTTTCTTTTCAAAAAAGTAAGAAAATAAGATTTGAATCTCTTAAATTAATTAATTACTCATTAACGGTGGCAAATAGGGCCCACATTTATAGGAAGTGTTTTGCTTATTTTCACGTGAAATATAACCCTTTGAAGTTTGGTGCATCATTTAAAATACACCCTCTATATTGCCCCAGTCAGCAATTGAGCGATGGGTAGGGTAGGGTTGTAAGAACAAAGTTATTTAATGTCTAAATAACAATGTTATACAGACCAACAGACCTACTGCAATTTTTTTCAAGCTTCTCTTTAATTTCTGTTTGCACTTTCATATTCCTTCAGTGACTTTTTAAACCTTTTAAACTTATTATTATATTACAACTGGCCCGCAAGAGGTCAATCCAGTAGTCCTTTATAATCTGAATGCCAAAAAAAATGTTCGAACGAGGCTCGAATTTATGGTGTAGGCGATGACCGAACAATTGACTGCAATTGATACGTGCGTGGCTGTGGTGCAATAGAGACCTTTTGCACCTCTTATAAAAAATCCCCGTTAGGTGACTTTATCGCTTAATAACGCGTCGTGAGGTAGCTAACGTCACGTTATTTTTAAGACGGCGTTTTTAGTTTTTGCACGCCGGCTTTGATTTATTTATGGCCGACTTTATACGGTATTTATTATTATAAAGATTTACAAACACAACAGAGAAACGGGAGGTTATGATAAATAGATCGGAATCATTTGTCATAGTTGCCAGTGCAAATCAATGTTTTACATTTCTTACGAAGTTCTAGCCAAAGAAAATGATTAAACAAATATTGACACTTGTTGTTTACAATTAAAAAGAATACAGAACATATTTGCATTCAAAAATCAATTTAAATTTTTTGTTTTTCTACTTAACGTTTTACTGTCGGCAACCATGTCAATTATAAGGGATACGGTATTCTTCCGCAGGTAACGTCAAACTTTATCGGTTAGTAAAGGATTCCGTTATTACCTCGGAACTACTGCGCATGCCCGAAATAAGCGATAAAGTAATAAGGCATCAAAATTATAGGTGCAAAAGGTCTCTAATATTACGTATTTCCCCACGTTCGCAACGATGCAGTCAGCTGTTCTACTATCGCATCCAGAATAAAATCAACACTTGCTCGATACATGGAATTAACAAGTCAAAAATGTAGTGCCCTTTGGATTTGTTTTGAATGCGTTAGGTATAAGTATACTGACACGTTTAAATAATAGCTGGTACACAGAAGTACATATTACTTTTTCAAAAAAGTACATAACTGGCCTAGTTATCGAAATTCGCGATTGAAATCGATAACGGCCGATGCCATACGGGCTTGTTTTTTTAATGTAGCCACTTGCAAAATTTTATGGTAAAAATACAAAGTTTTTTTATTAAGGTGCCCAACTACTTTAATGTTTTCCTTGATGCTTTTAGTTTAATAATTATTTAATACCTGGTAATACTCTGATGGTGGGATTTACTAAAAGGGTTTCGTCTGTTTTAGAGCGGTCCTAAGTTTAAGTGAAATTTTTGGTTTTAAGGATTTTAACCCAATCCTTGAGTTTTAGACATTGTTTGATTAATAAGAAGAATTTTAATAAATTTGTTTATTGAATAATCATCTTAACACAATCTTTTGTTGGCTTTAAGAAGGAAGTTTCAATTTAGAAGAAAATAAAATTTAAAAATTTAAACCCACGCGGGGTTTAAATAGTAAATACTCTGTAGAACAAATTAAAATTCGGGTTATATGTCACTCTAATTAAAACTTACCCTTGTTAATTAATTTTTCCAATTAATACTTGATGTCACACAACGATTTAGATGGGTAATAATAAAATAAGGAGTAGATTAATTTTGTATTTATTTAAAAGGTGTTTTTATTCAGCTGCGTTTAAATCACAGCGAGTTCTGATCTGTTGCCTCTGCCTGTACCTTGGTTGCACCAAACACTACTGATGAAAGTTACAGCTTTGAAATGAGTGGGCTTTAAGTACGGAAAGTTTGCTTGACTGAGCTTTTAGATAACCTCAATGTTTTAATTTAAATTTGTAAATAAATTAATATAGTTGTTTTGGGTTTTTTTGTTTGGTATATTTTTCGTGCATTTGTTTGTTTTGCCTCGTAGTGCCCTCATAAATATATTTTTGTGCTGAAAACGGGTTAAAAACATGGCGCTTTTCTGGACAATATTGAAGGTGTTTTATTGGTTAATGAACCACTTGGGACATTAAATTATGTAGGAATTTATCCTTGTAAAAATGGTTACTTAGGGAAATTATAAACGAATTTATTACCAATTGCAATTGCCACAAAACAATTCTTTCTGAGGGCTATAAATTTAAACCGCCCCCTAGAGGTGGTCTGAAAAATCACCAACTTTATAACCTCAAACACAGATAATGAAGATATATGTGCCAAATTTTTGCCATTTTCCATTTTAAAACATGTCAAAAAAAATAGTTTTAGGGTATTTTCTCTTAAAATATGGTATATTTTGAGAAAAAAAAAGTTTTTCAGTGGTATTTTGCAATAACAACACAAAATAATCAATAACTTTGTGTCTTTTCTGTGTGGGTAAGTGTTTTTTGAAAATTGGTTTTAAAATTTAGTACCTCCCACAGGTGTAAATATTTGGACCTGTGGGGGGTACTATTTTGGGTCTTAGTAAATCCCACTGTTAGGTTCTTTGTTCGGACATAGGATTTCTTCCATAGAAACTTTTTGAATATCGTCTTTTATTTTTTTTTTTCCTTTGCGGTCAAGATATTTTACTGAAAGGATATTTGATTGTTTGTCGATGATAAAAGAAAGAGTTGTATAGATACTTTTATATTTGAAAAATGATAATACCTAAACATACCTGGAAACCAGGTGTTGCCATAAGCAACAGCGACCCATTCACCCTCTTCTAATATTGAATTTGGAACTGTTGATTGCGGTGATGGGAGAGTCTTCTGCAGAATTATCACATAGGGATTTTTGTTGAGGAAAATCGTAAAATTTTTTATTATTGAAAAATGACCACAAGTATCGTCGATATAACACATTAAGCAACTTTGATCTTGTGAACTGTTATGATCTTACGTTGAATAGGAAAAGTCTACATGTTACTCATTTGAGTTCTAAATTGGTTCTCTATTGAAAAACAGTAAAATTATACATAAGCATTCAAAAACTAGTTTAAAACAATAGTTACTTAACATAAATAAAATATACCCTAATTATTCTAAATACGTGCTACTAAACATAACTCCCGTAAAAAGGAAAAACCTAGTAACTGATTTTTGACTACTTTTCAGGAGAAGCAAAATAAGTGAAAACACTTGCCAATTTATTACGACAAGCAATATTTTTAAGAAAGTAGCTGAATTTTTATAAAACTAAATTTTGGATCATTGTCTGTTTGATTCATTTTCCAAAAAGTTTTTTTTATAGTTTTATGTCACTTAAAAGTTTTTTTTTTAAGCAAGCTTCCAACTATATTTCGGAAAAACCTAGTAGAGTCATTTACTAATTATCTTCCCATAATTTACTAGGGAAAAACCTAGTAAGATAACATATAGTATACTTTTTTCTTACATTTTATAGAGGAAAAACCTTGTAAAGTATCTAGCTACCACTTAAATAATAATAGTTACTTCTGCTTGTGGACCTTAAAAAAAATTAAATGCATATATTTAAATATTATATTTTAATTCACGGTAATCTAACAAAAAATATATTGCCATTAAACTTAAAATGTCGTGTTTTGATTGCGAGAAACTCAAATAAAAATTAGTATAAAACATTTTAAACCTAAAAAGTAGAAAACAAAAAATTATATTCGATTGTTTAAAAGGTCGCTTGAATTTTCGCACACTGACAGTTTTTCCCAAAATAATCTTTTTTGCTTCGGCATTGAAGGTACCAAGTCTTTTATTATCTTGTCCTTTTTCTTGGGATTTACCCCGCGATCTTGTATTTTGCTCGGTGGCATCTCAATACAAAATTTAGGCTTTAAGAAAGCGAACGGGATAAATTCATCGTCACAATGTGATTTTTTATAAAACATCTCTTTTGAGTTTTTGCGAAACTGCACAACTTTAATTGAATTAAGACTGGGGAATGCATTCTCCTCCTTCTTTTTTTGTCTGGCGCCGTCTTTAAAGCTGTAAAAATCATCGTATCCCATGATTAGAGTTTTATTTTTTCCAGAACACTTTAGTATTAGTTCATTTAATTCATTGAAATCATATATGTTTGATTTTCTTTTCCATGCTTTGCCAATATTTCCATGTACGCTATCGGCTTTCATGTAAGAATGGCCCGGCTCGAAATATTTTAGAGATATTGTCTCAGGACCCCAGTCAGAATTAACCATAATAACAAATGCAGAAAACAGCTTCCAATTTTTATTTTGGGCGCTGCAATTATCGCACCAAAATATGTAATCTTTAACTTCTGCGGATGCTGCCTGAATGATGGCACAATACGCCGATGAAACATCTTCCGCAGTGCGTCCACTTATGGCCTCATGCCACAGCACGCAAATATTAATATCGTCTTTCATCAAAGACGCAAAAGTTTCGTTAAAAATAACTAACTTGCTTACAAATACTGACGACTTCAGAGTTAATTTTGGTAGAAGTAATACCTTTTGCATGTCAGCGCAATAAATTCTAGATGAGTCTGGATGATCTTGTGTTTTTTCAAGTTCGTATGCTTGTCTAGCTTCAACATAGGCTCTATGATGAATATTAAAATTAGTGCATTGGTCACAGGTATCACTACTACAAATCATTTTATGCTGTTTGTGCTGTGCGCAATTGTCGCATTCATCTTGATTTGGTTGATCAAAACCAATATTTAGCAAATTAAATTCGCATCTGTATCTATCATAGCTGATTTTTTCGATATTTTCGCAGTAGTTTTTCCACATTGATGATATACTTAAATCTTGTGGCAAGTATCTTCTGTGTGGAGCATGTTCTAATTTGTAATGTGAAATTTGAGGTTTGAAAGATTCAATATGGTCCCTGATAGGAAATGGATCTTTTTTGTTATGTGGAGCAGCAAATCCACGCCTGTCTTCAACTAACTCTAAACCGTTTGATTCCTTATGTTTTTTTTTGAATTCTGTTATCATAGCATCCGTCTTCATACCATGAGTGTGTAAAAACATTTGTTTGCAAATATTTATTTCCAATCCATCATCGTTGACCAAAGAGTAATTAAGACAACACTGCCTTTTATTGTCACTATTTATATGACGTCTTTTAATAGCCTTAAATTTTATTCTAGCACTAAAATACTGCCTTCTCTCTCCAAATGTCATGCTCCAAAATGACTTCAGAATGTCCTGTCGCCTTTTCTCATTAAAATTTTCTCCGCATTTTTTCTTACAGTTGCATGGATTTAACAGCTTATATTTTTCTAAGTGTTTTCCTATCTGCTCTTGTTCAGTTCTGGCTCGTTTGTTCTTTTGTATTTTCTTTTTTGTCTCTTGGCCATCTAAAACCAGAATAGGAAATATAAATAAACCTCAGTATGCGTTCCTTGATCATAAAAGTTTTACCATTTTTATTTTCTTTTTCAGTTGCATCATCATCTATATCTAATTCACTCTCCTGCTCCTTATTACTCTCTTTTTGTTCTTCCATATCTAAAATAAAACTCATCAGAAACATGTAATGTATAGATAAGCTAATGACGTCTCGTACCTTCTTTTGCAAAATGTCTTTCTAATACTTTTTTCTTCCTCTTTTTGAGTGATAATCCTTCATCTTCTGGCTCGTAGTCGGGATCAGCGTCAGAATCATCTTCAAATGTTTCATCTGAAATAGTTTTTTAGAGTTAATAACAACAAATTTATTAGATTTTCCACTACCAATCTTCTAAAGTATCCATGTGGAATGATATAATAACTAGGAACAGTTTTGTAGAATGTCTTTATTTTCCCACAGTCAATTTTTATGTTTGGCTTCCGGTTTCAGAGGAATCACACACAATTTACACACAAAAATAAAAATTGACTAATAAAGACAATTCTACAAAGCTGTTCCTAGTTTTTCCATTACCAACCTTCGTAATGGCCCCACTGCTGTACCCCATTCAAATCAGTAGTATAATCGTAGGCACATTCGGTTTGTATGCTAAAACAAAATCATTTTTTACATACAATTGTTTTAAAAAAATACGACCATATTCTTACCTGCCGCCAACAAAAATCGTTTTACTTTCGTCAGTCAGAAAAACGTTTCGGTTTGACAAAGATTCCAATTGTGCTTCAGAACATAATTCTTTGTATGGGTACTCGGTTTCGCTAACTGGAACTAGAGATTTTAGTTCGGTAAACACCTTTTCTTTTTCCTCAGGGGGGTTATTTTCAATATCGGGAGAGTTTGGTGGTTGTATAAATATATCATTTCCTGAATTATTGAGATTGGACTCAACATCTACGACACTTTTTTCGTTTTCTGGATCAAAAACATCCGTAGGACTTTTACTGATGTCTGGTTTTTCTTTCTCTCCTAACGATGCCAGTTCCTTATAACTACATAAAAAGAAATCAAAATATTTTTTTGCTAAGGCCCTGATAAAATAGCAGTCAAGAGATAATGTTATATATGTTCTAATGCTCAGGATTCTTATAATAAAATACAAAATAAACACGTGGTCTAATACGTAATAAGTAATACTACCTAGTTATAAAATTTGATATAATATAGGTGCATATTCAGATAAAAAACTTACAGTGCCCATCACTAGACCCATGACGTTGACAGAAGTCACATCTGGAAATATCATAAGGCTTGATATCTGAGTGGTATTATTAGGTTATCTAACGTACATCTTTTTTTGAGTAGATTTTACCACTCTACTGATCATTATGTAAGATTCTAGAAGATCTTTATTTTTCATCAGAACATCTCATACATTTTTAAAACAAACGTATTTTGTATATTATTTCAAAAAAGCGGCATTTATACCGTACACTTTAAAAATTTACGGGAATGTAACATACCTCCCGACTTAAGAGTGAATTTGAATCCTAAAAACAGTTAGTTTAGTTAAACAGATAAACCGCACATCAAAAATTAACAAAATTTTGAGCGGAGGCTTCTGGTATCCCTCACAGTCCATTCGCGTGGTTTTTCAAAAAAATATATATATATATTGATTTTATTTATTTTTTTTAAATAATCTATAATTTTTACCGTGAATTAAACATTTTTTGGATACGTAAAATATAATGCTTTTAACTTTAACCCTACAAAATTTAATACAAATTTGATTAACAGTTTTTTTAGATTAACTAATTGGAAGAAGCGCATTTTTTATTCAAATTCACCCTTAAAGATATATTTAAGCTTGGTCTATACAGGCAAATAAAAATCAAAATCCTATTATAGTGGCCCGATTCTGTGTCATGTGGAATTCCATGTCAACAATTATTCGCAGGGTAGTAGTTGTTTGCCACTGATATATTTATTTTGATAAAAAGTGGAGGTCGGATTTCTGGCCATCTCTATAATACGATAAAGCAATAAAAAATAAAGTAAAAAAGCAGCAGACATTGTTGGCATGAATGTGACCAGGGGCTTAGTGTTGATTGGCTCATTTTTATTGTAATTTTTATTTTGCTGTAGAAACTCAGCTTTAGGTGCTTTACTTACCGAACTTTAAGGTCTCCCGGCTCCTGTACAATAACGACTTTTTCCTTAACAGCTAGGGCCACAATATATTCATTTCTTTTAGACATTTTCAACTTCTTCGATTAAATAAAAATAGCACAGTAAGACCTTTCTATTTGATCACCACCACAGTACTGAACTCGGGTAGTTTAAAACAATGCTTTGGAAAAACGTAGCAAGTGACTTTCGCGCTTCCCTCTAAACGCATGTGTGGCAGTCTTCGTTTGGAAAAACCTAGTGGAATACTCTACTATCTTTGTGTTTATATAGCAGAGTTACATGCTAGGTTCTTCCAAATTAAGTCAAAGTGATATTATCAAAGAAATTGCAGGAAAATCCTAGTAAAGGTAATTACTACGTTTTTCCATCTGAAGTCTTAATAACATGCTAGGTTTATCCATCGGAATAGTGGGTTGCTAGGTTTTTCCTACTGAATTTGTAAAAATTGGCGACTTACTAGGTTTTTCCATTCCCGATAAATTTCTTAATAATTTGAATTTTTTAGAAATTTTTATACCAATCGATAGAGGACGTTAATATCTTCTCAAAAAAAGATACGGAGCAAAAACCTAGTAAGTGACTTTACTAGGTTCTTCCTTTTGACGGGAGATAATACCTAGCTATACTTAATAACATAGCAACAATATTTCTAAAATTCGAAAACAAAAAAAAGAGAAAAAAAATGATTAGTCTTGAAACTTCAATATTTTTTCTTCCTATCTTTATAAGAATATTTGGAGATTTGTCCTCAATAACCTCATATGGACATTTATATATTTTTTTTGTCCCTTTTCATATAACATAGAATTACTTTTAGAATCATATTTATTTTTCCTATTTAGTTTTGAAGATATCAAATTATTTTTTGCATCATTCCATGCTTGTTGTAAACGAAATTTTAGTTCTAACGGGTAATTATCAAAAGAGTATATATCTTATAAGTAATTTTGAAGGTAAAATGCATCTCTTCCCAAAAACTAATTCAAAAATATTTCTTGCATGGCTAAAGATGCCGTAGTGGTGACTGTCATAGGTTCAGTATTAGGCCTGGAGTACTTATATCTCTGACACACTCATAACAACGTTTTATTTGTCTCATTTCTAAATTTTCAATTTTCTCGACGTCTTTGATAATTGTTATTTTAATATTTGCCTTTTTAATGGGTAATATATCACGTGATATTAACTTTATTAAATGGACATTTTCCATATTTTTTAAAATAAAAATTTACTACAAATATTTTTAAGGTCTCTCAACGATGCTCTGAATGCCAACGCCGATCGAGGTTCCTTAATTTTTATACAATTTTCTATTTCGCAATAAATAATATTTTCAGTGTAGTATTTATTATCATGACTAGTCTTCAAAAGAATTTTTAGGTGGTTTTAACAGCTCGATGACTCCTGGGTGATCAATCCTTTCGTACATCTTACCGTGATTAACCCCTTTTTTAGTGTCGCTTTTAGTTTGCTATCTTGTAATAGCTAATAATGTACCCTCTACTTGTTAAGATATATTTTTAAGCTCATTCGATGAAATTTCAATTCGAGATAAAGCGTCTGCTGTAACGCTACTCTTTCCTCTCAAATATTTTACTATGAAATCATATTCTTCTAACAACAATCTAAATTTTGTCAACCTACTTGATGGGTCTTTCATACCAAAGAGATAAAACAGGTCTGTGGTCAGTCAAAATTGTGAATTTTCTTCCATAAAGATAGCTTCAAAAGGTTTTATTAGAGAAAACAATAGCTAAAAGTTCTTTTTGTATTATTAGATAGTTTTTTCTGCGTTGTTTAAACTTCGTCTCGCGTATACTACCGGTCTATGATCCATATTTCAAAGAACTACCCCTATGGCCATATTCGATGTATCAGTCTTTCCGATAAAATTATTTTCAGGTGAAAAATCGGGATATTGTAACACAGGTGGATTCACAAGTGCTTTTTTAAAAGCTGTTTGACACTGTAAATCCCACTGAAATGGAACACCTTTTTTGGATAAATGATTTAATGGCTATGTGTGCAAAATTTTGAATATGTTTTCGGTAAAAATTCGCAAATGCAACAAATCTCTTTGTTTCATTGGCGTCTTTCGGTACTGGATACATTTTTGTGGATTTAATTTGAGGTTTACTTCTCGTAACCTTTGAAAAACTTTGACCAAATTTTTAATATGATCGATTAGATTTTTCCCAAAAACGATAAGGTCGTCCAAATATATGAAGTATGCGGAATAAGTTAGCTCTGACATAGCTATTGACATTGCTCTGGAAAAAGAATTAGGAGTTATTTTTAAACCCATAAGAAGTCTTGTCATCTGAAATTGTCCCGAATTTGTTACAAATGCTGTGCAAGATCTACTGTCTGTTTCTAACTCAATTTGATAGTAGCCTTGAGGAGAGAGGTCTAAATGCGAAAAATACACCGCGCCTGACAATGAATCCAAAATTGTAGAAATACACGCTAAAGGAAATTTGTCATCCTGAATTTTTCATTTAAAAAGACGGTAGTCTAAAACTATTCTCCACTTTTTTTCCATGTTCATTTGCTTTTTTAGGTACAATTAGACTGCTGGACTTGCTGATGACTGCAAATGAATTTGTTGTTTGTATATTTTAGTTGTCGATAATGGCTCATTTTCTAAATGAAAGATATCAGAATATTTTGAGCATATTTAAGAAAATTTTTCAGATTTGTCCAAGTGATCGAATTTTAATATTTTTAGGAGATTATCGAGTCTTTGGACTGACTGTGCTTTTGAATCAAAATGACAAATTTCGTATTTTTCAATAGGTTCTATTTTTGGACAAAAGTTTTTAATTTTTATATCCTGTTCTCTAGTATTTAAAATTCGGACGGGTATATTATTTGAAATAGGTTTACCTAAACTTCCCGCAACAAATATTCCCTGACAAATTTCATTGGGTACAACAATGCAATCGCTGACAGAACTAACCTGAAAATATCTAATTACTTCGCACCTAGCAGGAATAATTGTGTATTTTTCTTGATTATACTGCATAGGCACCAATATTTTCTTGTCATTAACCCAGCATGAGAAGGTGAAATTTTCAAAATCAATTTTGGCTATATATTTCTGAAAAAAATCAGCTCCTAATACACCCTATGTTATTGTCAAATTAATTTATTATTAAAAAGTTATGAGTAACGGCTACGTCGCTCAAGTAAAAATCAAAATTTGCCGATCCCTGCGATATCATTGACCCATCACCTTTTATTGTAACCTTATTCGCAGTGTTTATGTTTTGCAACCCATTAACACTTTTTGAAATAAAACACTTACCGATGCCCCCGTGTCTAATAATAATTTTAAAGTACTATTTTTGTACCTAACAAATAAAATTTAACCCATTAATATTAAAAATTTGTTTAAAATTATTTAATTTATGATTTTTAATGGACTCGAAAAAATGTTTCCCGATTTTCGGATTCCTGTGCCTGCGGTTCGTTATGACTATCTGAACTAACCTGATCTGTAATTTCTCTATTAAAATAATAACTTCTATGAGACTCCCTATAATTGCCATTACTAGAGGCTCTTAACTGAATTAAATTATTTGGTCTCTGGAAAAATCTATTTTGGTGTTGAGGTCTTACGCCCCTATTATTGTCATGTGTGCCCGTATGAAAAGTCGTATTTTGCCTATTTTGGTTAAACTGGTTTTGAAAATTTCTCCCTTTTCTGAAAGTGAAACAAGGTTTTAGGGGTATTTCGCGAATTTTTTTCGTCTTTTACGCCGCTAATCGCCTCGCTTAGTGACGTATAATTTCTCGCTTTAATGATAGTGAGCAAGTCGTTGCTATGCAAACCGTTGGCGAATGAGCTAATAGCAATTTTTTCCTTTACCGGCCTAAGTATTTCAAGACTTTTGGAGTTACCTCCCGCCTGTGAAATAGTTAAGTCAATCATTAACTCCTAAATAGACTTTCCAAAATCCTCAAGCGACCTACCCTGTCTACTGTTGTTTAATTTAGAAGATAATGAGCATGCCGATTTTTTGCTTATAAAATGAGTTTTTAGATCCTCGATTAGAGTGTCGCATGAATTATAAGAAGATTTTAATCTTATTTTTGCATTCTCAGTTAATCTAGTTTTCAAGATATATGTGACAAAGTTATGTTTGTTTTCAACAAACCAAAACTACACTTTTGCACTCGACGCGCGTTTCGCTAACAACGTTAGCATCATCAGGAGACGATAAACAATAAACTAAATTAACCTACACTCTATCTTATATACTATCTTTTAGTGGGCGGAGATAAGACTAATAATTTGTGATTGGTCACGCTTTGTAATCCTCTCCTCTCTCATCTCCCCTCAACTAAAGAATAAAGTGTACTAAACGGAATGAGGCCTCTATCTTTATTTAAACTATTTCTGGATTTAATGATTTCCATACTTTCATGTGCATTCAAAAGTCTTTTGTTTGGTACACTTTTTAGAAGTTTTAGGTTATCTAATGTGAATCTATGATTGTTTTCAAAAGCATGCTCGGCCACAGTTGACTTTTCTGTTCTTCCTATTTTAAGTGTGCTAAGTGTTCTTTGAATCGTGTTTAAATAGAGCGTCTCATTTGGCCAACATATTTTTTGTCACAATCCTAGAACTGGGATTTCCTAGTGCTTCTTATTGTGTTTCCGGATTGATATACTAATTTAAGACCGGTGTTATTAAATACTTTTTGTAATCCTTTCGTATAATTAGGATTATAAAGAATAGATACAAATTTACAGTCGGAGGTATCTTTTTATCTGAAAAAAGTGGAATTCAGAAATGTCTATTTCTCAGCTTATTTATTAAGCCTTCGTCGTAACCGTTTTCGCCAGCTATATTCCTAATCCTTTTCTTTTCTTTAGATCTTTCTTTGTTTAAGGGGAAATTTACTAATCTCTATGTTAAAAAGTACAAACTTGTAAGCTTATGTTGTAAGCAATGAAAAGAGTCATTTGGAATATACCTGTTGGTGGCCGTTCCTTTTCTGTATAGGTCAAATTCTAATTATTTTTATTTCTTATAACTAAAGTATCTAGAAATGGCAGTGTACTGTTGTTATCTGTTTCATAAGTAAATTTAATTGTGGGAAATTTGTTATTTATTTTTTCCATAAAATTTTCAACACTAGTTACTTTAGTGTTGAATACTGCAAACACATCGTCTACATACCTGAACCATACTCTGGGGAAATACTTTCTTTCTTCTTTATTTCTTGTTATTTATTTCTTGTGGTGTTAGGAACTGCAAAAATCATAAACAATTTCGAAAAATAATAAAAAAATTTCTTGTTGAAAAAGCGTATTATTCAGTAAAAGATTTTTTGCTTGATAATGAAACTGTTTAAACATTTTAAAACTTTTAACTTTAATTTTTTACTTTTTTAACTTGATAGTACTTATTTATTATTATTTTACTTGTTATTTTCTATGTATTGAATGTAACATGTTCTATGACATTTTAGCAATATTTTTAGCTGTCTGTATATTTTTAAATGTTATGTTAATTCTTTATAGGACTTGTTATTTTTTGAAAAACTTTTCTAAATACGTTGTTATTGTTGAAAAAGTCTATTACTCAGTAAAAGAGTTTCTGCTTGATAATGAAACTGTTTGACCATTTTAAAACTTTACTTTAATTTTTTACTTTTTTAATTTTATAGCACTTGTTATTTATTTTTTATTTTAACTTGTATTTTCTATGTTCGTTTGTAACATGTTCTATGTCATTTTAGCAATATTTGTAGCTGTATTGTTTTTGAATATTATGTTAGCATTCTTTAAAAAAAAAACTTGGTATTATTTTTTTTTAACTTTTTTATATGTAAATTAAAATTAACTTTGGTTTAGGATGCAATTGTATATAATCTAATAATTTTTAAGACATGACAAAAACTGTAATTACTTACTGATTTCCTTTAAGTTCTTAGATGAATTTAATTCTATTTGTTTTTAGCTTTGTCAATAAGAAACCTATTTTGTTGTACATCATTTTTCTTAGACAATAAAGCACTACTTATATCAGATTCAAATTTGCTCATAAAGAGGTTTGCAATAAAAGGTGATAAACTATTACCCATTGTGGTTCCTTCTAATTGTTGGTAGTAGTTATTTTTATATTGAAAGTAATTTTGATTCATGCATTTGTTAAAGATAGGTATTCTAAAGTCTGTTTGTCTTCTAGTTTGTTTTTTCTTAGTAAGTCCTCCAGGTATTGTAAGGTATTGGGGATCGGCACACTAGGGAACAACGAACCAACATCAAACGAGATTAAAATTTCACCTTCTTGGAGTGAAATATCTTTTGTTGATAAATTCAAGGGAATTTTGAACAGAAAAACCTCTTTCTTTTATAGGAAAATTTTTAAACTCGTTTGCCAGCCATTTCGAAATATTGTAAGTAGGTGATCCTACAGCAGAAACTATAGGTCTAACCGATTTTCCAGGCTCGTGGATTTTCGGAAGACAATACAGTTTCGGCATAGTAGGATTGCTTACTTGTAGCTTATATTTAATATTGTCAGTAATAATATTGTTACATTTTTTAATTGTGTTTTTACTTCGTTTCCACAAGCATGGAAAATCGGTTAGACCTATAGTTTCTGCTGTAGGATCACCTACTTACAATATTTCGAAATGGCTAGCAAACGAGTTTGAAAATTTACCTATAAAGGAATAAGGTTTTTCTGTTCAAAATTCCCTATACCACGTAATTGCATCGATTAAAATTTTTGTTGTTGTTTCTGATCCATCCATTAGCGGAATTAAAGTGGAAGCGGTTTTAAAGGCAAATTTTTCCCCCATTTTGATATTTTGAGTCTTATTTCCCCCAGAAAAATCCGAAAATTCTTGGTCTGAGTCTGAGGTACCTGATCCTTGTTCTAACGTCTTTATATGTATTCCTAACTTTTCTAACCTTTTTAAAATATCCTGGATAGCCCTCAAAAATTTTTTTTTATATGTCCTAACTGCTCTTTAAAATAATTAATAGTCTCTAGGCTATGCTGTTCCTTATAAAATTTATCCTGACTGCTACTTAGCTCTGATTTAATCCTATTTAACTAATTTAATTTACGAGTATTACTTAAAGTCGAATTCCCACGCTCACTAGGATCCTTATTTAAATTTCTATAAAATACCTTCAATTCTTCTAATACATATCAAACTTCTTTTTGGCTTGACATATCGTATATACTGTATATCCCATATTTGACATTATTCCATCAGCCATATTATATTGTACCATATTATATTTTTATCCATCAATTTTCCATACAATATCCATAATTTTTACTAATATACCATTATTTCATATTTCCATAATCCATATAATATAATTAATTTAATAAATCAATAACCATATATGCCATAATTATAAATTTTCCATCTTTGTACAAACCATGTTGGGAATTTGAAACCTTTGTTATGATTGTTTGTTTCGCTAACAACGTTAGCATCATCAGGAGACGATCAGAGATTGTACTGATCGAAACGTCGTGTATAAATAAAATATAGCCAATGGAAGTCCGAAACACAGAGTTTATTTCAAACACATCATTGTTTCAAACTTTCAAATTATACTTCTTGTCAAATTTTTCCTTAAATTTCTTCTATATTGCTTTTTAATTTTAATGAATGCCAAAGTTAGTACAGCAACTGCAATAACGTACATTACTACTCGGACATCATGAGGCACTTGAATACCTTCTTCCTCTACTATAAAATTCGAGTTAACTGTGCGAGTATTCGTCGTCTCAGCATGCTTAGAGTTGCTTTTTCCCATATTTAATTAAAATAGCACTAGCAACTTCACTATAACTTTCTGAAACGAGTGGCAGGATCGCCATGAACTGTTATGATCTTACGTTGAATAGGAAAAGTCTACATGTTACTCATTTGAATTCTAAATTGGTTCTCTATTGAAAAACAGTAAAATTATACATAAGTATTTAAAAACTAGTTTAAAACAATAGTTACTTAAATTCTAAATACGTGCTACTAAACATAATACCTAGGCTATACTTAATAACAATCCAATGTTATGCCCTAAAATACCAAATTTACCTATTTTTAGATATTTCTAAAATTCCTGTAAAATATCCTTACACTACACTTGTATCAAAACGAAACTTTTCTTGATCAGTAGTCCATATAATTTGGTATGTAATTCCAATTTTGTTAATTTTAGATATTTAAGGATATGTTTCTTTCGCTGTGTCCATTTTCTGACGTTTAATTAAATGAAGATGAATCTTAGATTTCACATGGTCAACAAATTCATTTGTAGAAGTTCTGTCTGGACCTTGAGTTACTTTCCGATCTGCCAGTCTCTTTAAAGTTCCCCCTATGCCATTCATGGGACCTTTGCCATGGCCTGGAGCGCTGTAATTCCCGAATATAACAGTTTTAGCCGCTAAATAGATATTAAACCGATTGCGATATTGCGACGTCGGACCATCAGAAAAAAACATGATTTTGAAAATGGATGTAGGGGGCGTACTTTTTGAAGGCTCTAAGTGGCACCAAATGGCATGGGCTTGGTGATCGAGGTTGTCAGACACGATTGCAAAAGATATAATTTGTAATATTTGGTTCTTATTGGCACCGAAATGCATAGTTTGTATTTCAGTACTAAGCTTACAAACATAATTTTTTGAAAAATCTATCTGAAGTATCAATTCGTCCTCTTGTAGGTTATCTCTACAAAACTGAGAGTATGTCATTTGATTTTTTATTAAATGAATGTGACTGATAAAATCAGTTTCTTTCTGGTAGAAGAAGTCTAGTAGCTGTTTCTTAGTGAGCGAACTCTCAGACTTACATGTTATTCTTATATTTTTTCTTGATTTTTAACCATTCTTTGTTCTAAACGGGTGCTCCACTGTTGAAGATTTACACTGTCCAACTCGTTGCCTGCATTAAGAGCAATTTGAAAATTATTATTAGTAATGAATTCTGTCTACATCTTTTGTATTCATAATTCTGATGGAAAAACATTTCTCCACCAATAGTTAAAAATTTTCATGAAATACAGGCGCAACTTTCCCTATCTTGCAATTTAGGCTGCACAAGCCAAAAGGGTTTGTATTTGTAGAATGTTGCGAATGACATAACTAAATGTGGATGTTTTTGTTAAAAGATTTTGTATGTGTTTCTCAAATTATTAAGGAGTAACCTTTTCTGTTTTTTTATTTTGTTTTTTTCCCGGACATTGTTTCGAAATAACGTCATTCTAGAGAAAACTTCTTATTTTCTGGATAACATCTTTGTTTGTTAAAAATCTTCGCTTTCGATTCTCAGCCAATAATAATGTACTCTTTCTGTTATTTATTTCGTAGGGAAACATTTTTTTAATTTTATTATGAATCTTGTAAAAGGATCTAAGATCTTCTCTGTTTTAGATTCTTTTCGGTTGATGTAACTGATTTGGAAGTTTACCTTCTAGGGTTTCCAATGTTGTGGACATTTTCCAGGTAGAAAATGATGATAATTCTTCTGCGGCCACAGTTTTCCTCTGAAACATTCCGGAGGGTCCTGGCTGTGGTTTTTTGAATCCCATCGGCTCATGACCAACATTTTCTTTAATGGTGGTGGCTGTGTCTCGTTGAATCCGATCGTGTCAGGAGGCTCTGCTTACAAATTTGAGTAGCTGTTTTCCTTCGTTCTTGTTTTCTTTTCTTCCTCATATTTGATCCTCTTACGCATCTGATTTTTTTCTCGACATGTAGCTATTTTTTCTGCGGTCATTTTTGCCCTAAACTTTTGTGATCTTTCAATGGAAGACATCGGTTTCGGCGTGGTTTTGCATTTTTTTCCTAATTTCTTTTATGCTCCTGGTGCATTTTTAAATTTTACAACATTTGTTTCACCTTATGATGATACAGTGACGACAAATTTATTTTACCTTTGTCATTTACCTCCTGTCTTTTGTTTTTTTTCCGTCAAGTTTTCAATGGATACAAACATTTTGTTGTTCGTTTTTAGACTTTCTGAGTTTGATTTTTTCTAAAATAAAAGAAAAACAAATTGTAAACGGAAATTGAAATTTACACAACATTTAATTTAGCGCTCTATGCGCTTTTTTTAGAATAACAACAAAAGATACTCAAAATTGTTGCAAATACGAAAAATAATCAGTAAAAATTTGATGGCGATGATTAGTGCACGCAAAAATTTAAAAATAGCAATAGTGTTGAATGCTGCAGAGAAGACAGAATCGCTGCAGACCGGACAAACCTCTGGTTTAATAATTCTATTTCAATGCAACTAATCTGTGAACTGCAGAACTTTAAGGTTATGTTTTCTGGCGGTTTATTACTACAAAAAAATCGTTTTCTAGCCATATTAAAGAGCTTTAGGGTGAAAAATGGGCGATGCAGAGAAGACAGGCAATTTGGTGACAAATTTTTCAAAAAATAATAAGGGAACTATTATTGAATTTATGTAAAAACAGAAAAACTCACCTTAATTCTACCACAGCACACACTTCTCCACACTAAGTTTCACAACCACTGATATACACTGTTGCCACATATCATTACTTTTATAGTTAATTTTTACCCCGCTGCAGAGAAGACAAAACTTGAGGGACAAATGATTTTAATTATTTATCTGCTATATATCACCGTATTCGAATGGATCAAACATTTTTGAGATCCTGAATGTGCTATCCATCAGAAACAATATCGGAAATAAATCCGAATCACTTAAAATCAACTAAAATACCTGCAGATATGGACAATTTACGTGTTTTCAAGGCTGATGAAGTCATATTAAACAACAAACTAAAGCATTTATCATTGATTTTCGTTTAACTACATCCAAACTTCATATTAACAAAAAAATTATTTGTTGTAAATGTTTTTCTTTCGTCTTGGACACGTCAAATTGCCAAGTGGCCACAGTAAAAAAACAAACCCATACCGGGCAGGCGTTCGGGCGTGTTTGCATATTTGATGTTTTGGGTCAGTTCGGTTCGTTTAGTTTATCTTTTCTCCCTTTGAAGGTGCATAAAATAAAGTGAGAAAGAAATAGATCATTACTTTATTGGCAATTATTTACCAAAACAACGCAAGGTTTTCAAGTGGGGCAATGAGTAAGGGTAAAAAATGGCTCTATGCAAGTTTGCGAACTCTTGGAGTGTTAAAATCCTTCAATGTGCAAAATTTTGTCAATTTCGGATGTAGAGGTACGGTTTTTAGTTCGTCGTCCATTTATGTTTTAGCACTCGCATGCCTTCTTTTTCGCTCTAAACTTTATTTTGGTTCCAGAGGAATCGTTCGTAAAGGAGCATTTGCTTTCGCCAAATTTATAAAAAAAAGTCTTAAATTGCCTTTATTAATTAAATATTTTCGGCGAATCGGTTGACCTTCCTTTTTTTAAAAGTTTATGAAGGTTGAAAGTTAATTCTATCTCTTTTAAATTTGTTAAGCGCACCTACCAATATTTTCAGAATATTTGTTTGTTGTTTGTTCAAAATATATATAGTCCCAAAATGTGATACCACTGATATTTAAAAACAATTATTAATAAATTATATGATATGCTAAAAATTGTATTGTAACCACAAATAAAATTATTAAAGCTATGAAAAACTTTCTTTTTTTATTTTAACATCCGGTAATGATAGTCCATGGACAAATCGGGCAAAAAGAGGGGTTCGTGTGCAAGTCGTGCTAACTTTATGCCGATACGCTAATTTTGTTAGGGGTAGCTCATAGATCACGCTTTGACTTGTTTTCATTCTGGTACATGCGTTTTTTTTAAGTTATTATCCCCACCACTTTTTTTGCGTGGTACTTTTAAAAAGGCTGTAACTTTCTTAAAAATTAACGTATAGTCGAAAATGACAGCAAAAGATTCAGTGGAAACACACGACAAAATTGTTTTCTATTAAAAAAAAAGTTCCAAATTTTGCTTTTTTAGTCGCAAACAATAAAAAACCCAATTTTAAGTTTTTTTTAAGCATTTATTTATTTTCAGAAGCCATTTGAAATATTAAGGAAAAAATTTAAAAAAAGTTTTAAATAAAACTTGTAGAGTAACCATTTTGCTTTAATTTGATGCATGGAAGTTATATATGCACTTATATATTACATTTATTTCAATAGAAAAACAAATTGGTTGTCACTAGAAAGACCACGCGCGAAGTGGTTTTTTCCAAGCTTTTATTTAACTTCACCACTATCTGTGTATGTATGTATGTTCGGGTGAAATCTTCAGATTGAATTCAAATTTGGTATGCGATTATAGTTCCGGTGACAATACAATAACATGATATTATTAGACACCCCCTCCCCCTACGAGGGAGGGGGGAAAACGCCTAAGTTTGTCCGATTTCAACAAAAATTAGTATACAGGGGTTTTTGGGGATAAGGAATACGAAATTTTGATCAGATTTTGAAAATTCAATATGGCGGATTCAAGATGGACGATTTTTGGTCATGTTTTGCTAACCAATTTTAACGGACTTATATGGGTGATGCCACCAAAAGTGTGCATTAGGCTGTTCCTAAGGGTCAAAAGTAAAACAAATAAAAATAGGTTTTTTAATTTAAAATGTTATTGAGAACATGTTCTTTCTTAAAGCTTTTACAAAAAGTATAGGGATTTGATTTTAAATTTAACTATTTTCTTATTTTTATCCTGCAAACGTCATTCCCGTGGCATGTCCCCAACGCAAAATTGTAATAGGAAATATACCTTAGCAAAATTTAATAGTGGTTGAAAAAGTTATTTTTCAGTATAATAATAATAAAATACTTTTAACTCTTCATCTAGACTAAAAAAAATTAATTATATAAAATCATTTTGACTCTGTCACTGTTTAAAGTCTGTCCCTGGGTATTTACGCGCTCAAGCTCACGCGGCCTTTAACCTTGAAAGAAGTGGTGGAAGGTTCATGGACAACGTTGACCACAGCAGAAAAGCTTCGGTTCGAGCGCGTTTATTCGTGTCTAGGATTTCACAGAAGTACGACTGTCGATTTTTGCGGTTTATTAGAGATACATTACGATTTTTGCACCTGTGACCTATTATTCGTGTCTTATTTTAACTAGACCTACGTTTCTTGTTCGTTTTGCTTATTTTTTTCAGAACTACCTAAATATACCAAAAACATCATTTCCGTGCGCACTGGAATGTTGATAATTCACGAAAATGACAAAAACTAAGAAATAAGATTTTATGATCTTTTTTACAATTAATCACCAATATGGTTAAGAAAAAAGCTTAAAAGTTGTTAAAAAAAAAACTTGTTTTAGGGGAAACACTTAAACATGGATAAAATTATAAGACAATCCGAAATTTTACCATTTAAAGGAACAATGTAAGTTAGACAAATCAAATCTGCTGTGGGTAGTTGAATTCTTCACACGAAAAAAAATGTCATGTCTAAAATGCATGTTTGCATTGGCACATGTCTAAAATGCCCCTGTGCTGTGTGTGCAAACACTTTTGTCATAAAAACTTACTACGGCAATTACGAATAATAGGTCGCAGGTGCAAAAATCGTAATGTATCTCTAATAAAGTGCAATAACATTTTAAATTAAAAACCCTATTTTTATTTATTGTTTTACTTTTGACCCTTAGGGATAGCCTAATGCACACTTTTGGTGGAATCACCCATATAACTCCGTTAAAACTGCTTAGCACAGCACATGCATTAGGTTACTCTTGCTTATAGTCTTAATACTTCCTCAGTTTTTGATAGTGATGCTAGCACGAGTGACAGTGAATTTGATAAACCGCTAAGTCTTTTAAAAACACAATCTAAACTGTTCTGTCCTGAAGTCTATAATGATAAAGAAAATGAAGAACCTTGTCGCTCCAGAAGCAAAGAAAAGATCAGCTGATTATGATTTGATAAAAGAAAAATAAATTCCTCTACGATGAACACCAAATTCACAAAAAAAACAGCAACTTATTAATATGTAGCAATATGCAAACATATTTTTAAAAGGAAACAGAGGATTTACTATAAGTTAGACAAAAAAGTAGACGGTTTTGAAAATGCCGAAATAGCCAGTATTTTTTATAATTCGAGTTATTAAAATAAATAAGTTAACAATAAGTAGTTGTTCAGTTTAGTTGATGTTCAATCAAATTATTTTTGTGTAAATAAAACTTAAAAACCGAATTGTACATCATTCTCATGTCAAAAAAATCATTCCCATACATCCTTTTATTCTCCAACATTTTGTGTGCGCAAAAGTACAAAAAAAATATTTCGTCATTTCCATGTTAGGCTCATCATTCCCGTGTAGAGTGGGTTTAAAAAAAATCTAAAAATCTCCCCAAATATGTGATTCATAACAGGTTTTTCTAATGCACCTTCAAATATAGTGACTTTAGATTACTTTTACTTTTTTTTTTAATTTTAGCATAACAATGCACACTTTTGGTTGAATAACCCATATACATCCGATTGTCTTCAAATTTGGTATGCGTTTACAGTTCCGATGACAATACAATAATATGGTACTACCAGGTACCCACCTCCCCCTAACAAGGGAAGTGGAGGGGGAAAAATATTTAGTTCGATGAGAATTTTTTTTTTTTAATGCAATATAAAATATAAAGTGCACTAAAAAGTAGAAAATAATTTTAAGCATTCTAATACCATAATAAAAGCGATGGGCGCAAATTCAAACTAACAATGTCCATCCATATATCACAGAAATGTTAGCGTAGCTTGGGTCGAGTTGGGTTGGATTTACTTAATATCCTTGCATTTCTCTGCTTTATAGTGAATTCAGATTCTTGCGAACAATCATAATGTAATTACTAGCATAAATATAACGAGTCAACATGGCTAAACTTCCGGTAATTGGGCGCATTATTATTATGATATCATTAAACTAAAAATTATTTTCTACTTTTTAGTGCACTTTATATTTTATAAAAGCTTATATTTGAAAAGCTTTCTTATATAAAATTATTACCACATTGGCTATAATTTTAATTGGCGGCCCGCGCGGCGAATTAGAGGCATGCGTAGAGTTACGCAATAATCAGGTGATTTTAAATTAATTTGTTTTTCTGCCTATGTCAAAAGGAAGATAAAGATAAAACAAGCACTGCTTCAGAACATTCTTTAAGAAATATACAAAAGTAAGTAAAGTTAAAAAATTAGATTTAGTTTTTCAGTTATTTAATAAATATTTTTTTTTAGAATTGAGACACCGCTGTAAATAATGGAGTGTAGTACCTGAACAGACTATTTTTAATTTTCGTTTCTTATTAATTTGTTATAAACAAATATTGTTTGTAAAACTATTTTAAAATATTTAAATATTTTTTTTAAATTCCGTTCCGCCATATTGAAACCGCTATATTTGTTAAAAAAAATATACATATTCTAGGATGGCCATAAAACCTGATCTGGGCTTATTTTACAAATTTTGATTAATTTCTAAATGTTTCCTCATTTTTTGATATTATCATTAATCAGCCCCTACACCCCCACTTTTTACTCGTTATTTTAATATAACTCAAAAACTACTAAACCGATTGGAATTTTTGAATCTAATTTGAACTAAGCGTCAAAATAGCTATTTTTTTACATGAACTTTTTTTTTGTAGACCAATAATTATACGAAAAAAATAAAAAACTTTTTTGTTTTTTTTTTTATATTCGTGTATAAGAATTATAACTTTTTTATTGTTTTATGATAAAAATGTTACAAACCAAGTTATAAATACTTAAAAAATACATCTTTCCGCCATTTTGAAATAGGCATATTGGTTTAAAAAGGCATATTCCAGAATAACAAGGGGTTTAAACTTGATATACTAAGCCTATTCAACCAATTTAGGTTATCTGCAAAAAGTTCTTGTAGTTTTGGGTAATATCATGAATCCCAAATAAATCCCAAAAACCCCTAAAGGCTATCTTTTTTATCCAAACTCTCTTTTTGTTAAATCAATAATTTTCGAGAAAAAACTTAAAAAATTTCCTTTAGTTTTTTATTTCTTCAGATTTTTGAAGTTTTTTTAATGAAAATTATTTTTTTTTATTTGGGTTATTTTTTTATAAAAATGTATTACAAAATTTTTTCCATCCAAATCCGATAAAAAGTAAAAAAGTTACAATTTTTTAAAATATATGGTTTTCCGACATTTCGAATCCCCCATATTTTTTAAAAAACGAATTTACCAGAATGATAACAAGTCAAAACGTGATCTATAGGCTACCCTTAACAAACGTAGCTTAACGGCACAAAATCAGCACGACATGCATACGAAAGTCGATTTGTCCATAGACTATGAAGAATTATTATATTTAAAAAATGAAACAAGTGTTAAATGATATGTGTATAAATATATTTAATTTTCTAAAATTCCTTAAATGAACATAATAAAATGTAGAGAGGATTTAATTGCACCATAAGTTATTGCTTCCTCTTTTAGCAACGCAAATATTAGCACCTTCTATAATCTAGAATAAAGATTTTTTTCCGACCAACTATTTAAAAAATAAACTAAACCATTTAAAAATAAAAAATCGTAAAAATATAAAAAATCATACTGTAATTCTAGACATACTGAAGTAAAATAAAACTGCCCATTTAATACATTTTTTTTATGAAGATGTTGCTTGTCAAAAAAAAAAATACTTTTTTTAACAAATTTCTATGGCCATAGCTATTCCCATTCCGCCCCCAATACAAAGAGCGGCAACCCCTTTTTTCTTATTTAAACGAAGCAAATTGTGGATAAGGGTAACCAAAACTCTAGTTCCTGAGCATCCAATCGGATGTCCCAAGGCCAGAGCCCCACCACAAATATTAACTTTCGCAGGGTCAAGACTAAGTTCCTTTAATACTACAATACTTTGAGCTGCGAATGCTTCATTAAGCTCGTAGACATCTACATCGTCTTTTGTCCAGCCTGCTTTCTCCAACTAAAAAGAACAATTTTATTCTAGACAACTGGACCCAACCTCAAAAAAAAGCAACAATACATTTTTTAACGGTATATTGTAGGATAGACTGTACTTAAAAACCAATCAACAGTTTACCAAAGTTTGACTCTCGCAAATTTCAAAAGCGGTTTACACCGGGAGAGGAAAACATTAAAATTGGTTGGATTTTAAGAGTTTTTTGCAAATATCTCAAAAACGGATGGACTTACAAAAATAAACATTTTGCCACATTATATTAGTTATCCATTTCTCTAAAATATCGGCTAAAATAAATAACTTTAGTGGGATTTTTTAAAATATTTGCAAATATCATATAAATGTTTTGACTCACATTAAATAAATTTACGGCATAATGCTGGCCACCTGATTTTTGAAAATATTTAAACTCGCAGCCATAAATGTATTTCAAATACAAAATTAAAATTAGTAGTAGGCATGTTGATATTTTTAATAGTTCGGGCGTTATAGATGAGCCTGAAGTTTTGATGGATCGGGAGACATTTTGAACTTTATTAGGCGCAAAATGTTTTTGCGCTTTTGTGTTCCTTGGAGCCCTTAAACAAACCTTGTACACTGACAAATCTGTAGTGGCGGAAGATTATTTTTTTCACCCCCCAACCCACTAAGCAAGGTCTGTTACATTACAGGTTTTCAACGTTGGAAAAATGTAAAATTGGTGTAACTTTGAATATGTTAAGAAAAATGTTTAAAAAACGTAAAATGTAAGTTCAAAATTAACATTCTATGTGAAAGTATCGCTGATACAATACAATACAATACACGAAAGAAGCACTAATTTTACGTTCATATTTAATCTTGGATTTAACAAGAAATGTAAACGATAAAGTAACTGAAAAATAACATTATTTGAAGTTTAATAAATGTCACTGTCGAAACAAATTTGCTTCTTTACAGTTACATGATATTACACAATATTGCAAGTTTATTAAATGTCAAATTTAAAACAAATTTGGTTCTTTATTAGACACTTAAAGTTAATTTTGGGGTTTATCGGCATTCGTATCCTTATCTCTATTGAGTCTACCTATCGAGCAGGTGTACTTTTAAACTAATGGCGAATGCGTGACAGCTCCAGCTGATCAAATGTATGCAGGGACGGTCGTGACGTTACGACTCCCTTATCGTTTTAACGAGGTTTTCATGCATTTATTCAGCTGGAGCTGTCACGCTTTCGCCATGATTTTAAAATTTCACCTGCTTGATTGCTCGACTCGATAGAGATAAGGATACGAATGCTGATAAAACCGAAAATTAACTTTAAGTGTCTATTGTAAGTTAATAAACATCAAATTTGAAACAAGTTTAGTCTTTTAATGATCACATGAAAGCAGCAGTATTGTGAGTTCAATTAATGTCAACTTTAAAACAATTACGTGGTTGCTTATTGGAAAATGACTAAATACAATTGTAAGTTTTAAGTAAAAATTCCAAAATTAATGAAACTTCTAACCCAAACATGGCGAAAATTTTTGAAAAAGTAAGGAATGATATCAAAAAGTTTACTGTTTTTATGAAAATCCTGCGACTTTTTTGATAACTTCCCACAAAAGGGAAAATATATAAGTATAAATTTATATGTAGTCGCAGTAATTACCGCACGATCTTTTTAGGATTTAATTTTTTTACGGTTTGAGGAAATTATTATATATTTTCAGTTTTTTTTTTAATTTCGCCAAATTATGATTCAATTAATTGTGATTCAATATTTGTATATAATTTTTTTTAATTGCAACTGAAACCTTTTTATATATATTTTATTAATTAAAAACAATTAATTAAATTAATAATAAAAAAACCAACTCCCTATTTTTTGTAAAAATCGAACCAATGACATCACTGCATTAATATACCGTGAATTGGTGACAGTTCTCAACAAAACCGAGAGGGTCTAATGTGGTCTAAGGTGCTAAAACCTTCGTGTACCACCTCTGGATTAATGGTTCGGATCCCGTCGGCTCACAGTTATTTTTTTATTTTTTTTATTTGTTCAAGATGTAACCGCGAAGATCAAATATTTTAAAGCGCAAAAATATATATTTTATGTTGTTTGAACCAGTATTTAACAAGTTAGAGGTAAATTTAAAGAAAAATAGTTTTACCTAGCCATATAACATTCAAATGTTACATGCAAGTCACATACTTGTTAAAAAAATTGAATGTAACACTGTTACGTAAATGTTTAGGACAATTGACGTACTGGTAATGTAATATCGTCGTTAAATGTAACAGGTTTTTGCTAACCCAAAAATGCTTAATTGGATAAACTAAGTTGGCCGTAAGATGTTTCTTCGAATTTGTGTTATCTGTTACCCCCAAAGAAACCTCAAAAAAGCGCAACTTTATTTCTGGCGGAACATGGTTTTTCACCCCACACCTACCCCTAAAATACCAAAATAGCAAACTAAGTTAAGCTCAAAATGTTTCTTCGAATTTGTATTGGTTGGTTAAAAGAACACAAAATCGAAGAAACATTTTGCGCATTTTAGGAGTAATTAGAGAGTCAAAAAAACCGCCTTCCGCAACAGGTAGAAAGTTTCGTTACTTTATAGTTGCCTAGCGGGTTACAAAGAGCAAAAATTCAAAGAAACATTTTGCGCCCAACTTGGTTTGCCATTTTCCAGTTTTAGGGGTAGTGGTTGTTTTGTATTCTTTTTTTATTGATTTAACTATTGGACTTGTTTTCAAACCGCGTGTTTTAGTTCCAATTTTACGACTGTCAAACCTATTTATTAACTTTCTTATTATTCTAGAACAATCCAGAATCTCAGAACTAACTAAAACAATTGTTCGAGAACGCGAAATATTAACAGCTTGTAAAACGGTTGCATACCTAAAGTAAACAATTTTAAAATTTTAACTTTTAGCGAATGCGCTAGAAAAGAAGCCTAACACATTTGTGTGGATAAGGTTAAGCAAAACTACTTTCTGAGCATCCAAATATTTACTTTTGCAGGATCAAGACTAGGTTCTAACAAAATTAGTTTGTCCATTTAAGCATTTTTGGGGTAGTTGGGGGTGAAGAAAAACTTCTTTCCCAATGAGCATTTTTGTCTATATAGAAGTTACAGCAAATAATATAAAACCATCATAAAATAAACAAAAGTTATATTATTTAGTATTGGTGATAATTTTATAACTCAATATATCTCTTAAATGAGAAAAAAAGACTTGAAAAACAACTTACCAAAACCAGCTTATAAAAATTTATGTAGGGTTCAAGGTGATTTTCAATTTTGATATTCCCTGAATTTTCCAGGTTTTCCCTGACCACCTTTTAAAAAATTTCCTGACATTTTTGTCCATGTCACACTTTTTCAAATTTAGTCTCATAGTCTGTACATTAATTTTTATTAGTTAATATTTGAAAAAACTGTTACCACCGTCAAACCAGAAAAAACAAGCAAATTTACTTTTTTCCAACGCATTCGCCAAACCTTTAAAATTATTGTAATTAGTAGAGCGGCTTACGGCATTTCGACTGCACTTAAATGATGATGGTTGCTAAGGTATATTTTGTGACACTGGGTTGACTCCTAACTACGAAAATACTCTTGACCATGATGATGGTTGCCAAGGTATATTTTGTGATACTGGGTTGACTCCTGACTACGAAAATATATCTTGGCCATCGCCCCTCTCGGTCGTGCCTTCTCCACCCCCCTTTAAACCTCTTAAAATTAATTCCTCAATTCACTGTTGTTTGTGCATTGATCTCTAGATTATATGATGTGCTTACACTATATTGCATATCTCAAAAACTAAACAAGATATTTAGAAAAAAAGAATATTTTCAAAAAAACAAATTTTAAATTTTTCTCCGTATTTTCTAACCCAGACCAGATACGAAAAAAATGTCTAAATATTTTTCCACCATTTTCGCTCTTAGGTAGGTATATATCTGGGATTTTTCTAACCCCATCCGCAATGTCACCGTTTGATTTGAGCCATTACGCCAAAAATGGGCACGTTTCTGATATGAGCAGATGAGTTATGTTCATAATCGGCGACGTGACGTTAATTATATTTATAGGATTTTTCACACCTAAGATACTGGGGTGACTCGTAACTACGAAAATATATCTTGGCCATCCCCTCTCTCGGTCGTGCCCCCTCCAACCCCCCCTTTAAACCTCTTCAAATTCATTCCTCAATATCTCAGCAACCAGCAGAGAAAGTAAAAAAATGTTTTCACTGTTGTTTCTGCATTGACCTCTAGATTATAGGAACTGCTCACACTCTATTGCATATCTTAAAAACTAAACAAGATATTTTTAAAAAAGTGTATTTAAAAAAAAACAAACTTTAAATTTTTGTCCATATTTTCTACACCAGACCAGATACGAAAAAAAAATTCCTAATAAGTATTTTTCCACCGTTTGATTTGAGCCATTACGCCAAAACTGAGCATGTTTCTGATATGAGCAGATGAGTTATGTTCATAATCGGCGACGTGACCTTCATTATATTTACAGATTTTTCGCATCTAAGATACTTCCTAAAACGAAGATAAAATAATGCACTTTTTTACAACCCTCTTTACCACTTCCTCCTTCCACAACCTTCCCATACTAGGAATAAAAAGTCAATTTGCAGTAAGTCATCAACCAATTAGTACTTGATTTTACCAAACCTTCAAATTTAAAAAGGGTAAAAATATTGCGCTTATATCTCTTTTATCATTTTAACAAAGAAGCCGGTACAATTTAAGCAAAAGTAAGGGATTTTACTATTTTCAATAGGAACCTAATAAGTATTTCATTTAAAAAAAGGACGTTATAATATCAATTATCTTCTTCATTAATAATTTCATAACGTTGGTTTTCACACAAGTCATCAACACATTTACATTTACAAACCCTTGTACTGCACATTGATTTTTTACAGCTGCAACCACCGGCATTCCGAAGGCATTGTGTTGGGGCCATTTTCCTAACTAATTTTAAAAGTGATTGCCAAGTTACCTGAAACTTTTGAGATTTTATTGTTGTTTGAAGAAATTAAAAATACAAAATGTTTTGTAAAATGTACTTAACTGAACCTTCATATTTCCCAACTGCAAGCAACATTGGGGGGGGGGTAGGCTCCTCCCCATACCCCCCAAGGGATCGCCGGTGGTTGCCACTAATTAATTTTAAATTTTTTGGGAGCGACATTTTCCCAAGCTGATAATATCGGTGTAAAACGTCACCTTTTTTCTCCCAACCAAAATCTTCTGGATTTGGCTGCATTGTGGATGGGGAATGCGCATTAACCCATATAAAAGTTTGCAGACGTGACCGAAGGAATGTCGAAACTAGTGAGCCTTTGGTTGCTTTCCATTTGTAACGTGGAAAAGCAATACCAACGCAATTCGACAAAACTAAGATGAGCCTAATTTGTAGGTAGACCGCCAAGACAACATGAATTTTATTGGCTGTTTTTATAACTTCAAATATAAGAATTTTAAAGTTGATCGGCACCTATTGAAATAAGTAAATTAGACTGAAGCAATATTTGGATATTTTTTTTTCACTTTTTTTAGAAATATTAAAAAAAATGTTTTTAGTTTATGAGAAATTGCACTTATCCTATCTATTAAGTCAAACCATTCAACAGAAACTTTTTGTTAATTATCTTCATTGGTTCCTGTTAGGCACCTACTACTTATTTTTTTTTACCGTAAGGTAATGGTGAGGTGGGTCTGGAGGAGAGGGGGTGAGGGGGAGAACGTGAGATGGAGGTAGTGGAAATATTATTATGTTTATTGTATATTTAAGTTTTAAAAATATGTTATGGTCACGGAAATCACCCTGTTGAAGGTGAATACTACTTTCTGCTCATATACACATACATGCTTTTGCGAATTGGCACCAGTCAAACGGCGGTGTTGGGAGTTGGGTAGGCAAAAACCCATACCTATATACCTTTTTGGAAAGAACGGAAACGGCGGAAAAACATTTATTATAATAATGATGATAATAATAATAGTATTTATTCAAGTACAACAAAATACATGAAAAGGCAAGAGTGCAGCTTACAGGAGATCCTGCTTGCTGATTTGTACACTTTCCTTAAAGAAAAGAAAAATAACTTAAAAAATAAAATAAAAAAATACACAGAACACTTGTTTAGAAAATTAAAAAAAACAAGAAGAAATATTACCACACCTTACAAATTCTACCTACATAAAAAATAGTATTTATATATGGTTTTAGCATAGTGTTAACAAAATTTAAAACAAAATAAAAATGCAAAGTAAGGTACAAATGCTTTATACAAAAAGATGTCTTCTAAGCTTTTTTGAAGACGATTGAATTGAGCAGTTTTTGAGAAATGAAGAAAGATTGTTAAATAACTTGGCCAGGTGCTGTATTCTTGACACCCGTGGTGAGTGTGAAAAAATTTCTCACTTCTCACTTGCTTTGAACCATGTGAAAAGTAAGAGAGGCAAATACTCGCCGGTCGCTACTCACCTCACAGGCCGTCAAGAATACGCGCCCAGGTCGTAAGTAAATGATCTTTCAAAAATTTTAGAATGATATCTGGGAACTATTACCCCATTAAATCGCAGATTAATTGTACATCAGTTCTGAAGGTAATGCGCTCATAAAGGTACTCTGGATATTTTAACTTAATTATTTTATGGTACATACAACATCTGTGTATGTAGCGCCTTGCATTTATATTAAACCAACCTGCAGCTTTTAATTTGTTGCTTGCGAAACGTCCTCGACGTATGTCATATAAAAATCTTAGACAACATTTTTCAATTTTTTCTATTCGTTTAGAACTTTCTGCCGTCAAACAAGGGCCATAAACAACATCGCAATGGTTAAAAGCAGAAAGTACTAGTGAATCGCACAATAGTTTTTTAACATTTTGATTTACAAAGTTTCTGCTATTATATATATATATATATATGTTTCTCAAAACGAAAACGATTATCAAAAATTAATCCTACATTTTTTGTCTCTGTTTTGACGGGTAAATTTTTATTTCCCGTTGAAATGCAAACATTTGAAGGGTCCAGTATGGACCCCTGAGGGACGCCACTTTTAATTACCAAAAAACTAGACTTAACTCCATTTACAAGTACGCTTTGTCTCCTTCCCGTTAAATATTCTTTAATTAGGAGAACTGAAGTTTCATCAAAACCCAGATATTTAAGAATGAGAAGCATGACATCATGACTAATGGTATCAAATGCTTTAGAGTAGTCTAGTAAAACCAACAATGTACACATACCACTATCAATTCCTCTTAGAATATCATCGGTTACGTTTAAAAGTGCACAACTGTATCCTTTCGTAAACCCCGCGTACGTTTTTTCGATAGTTTTTTCATGTTCAACATAATTAACAATTTGATTTTTTAACACACGCTCAATTATTTTAGATAAAATTGGTGAAATCGGTCTTAAATCGTTGTAAGTGCTGGGCTGTTTAATTTTGGGAAGAGGCAAAATGTTAGCGATTTTCCATTCAGAGGGAAAAACTGAGTTTGATATACAAAAATTTACCAAGTGGCAGATATGCTTTAAAATATATGGGCAACAATTAATAATAAAATTGATAGGAATACCATCATTTCCTACCGCCCTTATTTTAATTTGTGTTAAACAACTCCCGATTAATATCAACAGTTGAAAACTTAAAATTTTTGCCCTCATGCGGCGAATTATCGTAGTATTGATTAACGTTAATCGGCAATGGAAAAGACGGAATTGAGTCAATAAAAAATTGATGAATTTTTTCGGGCTCGCAGAGATTTTCTGGAATACAGTTGTGCCTTTTATTGTTCAAAATATTTAAATTTCTTAACGACTCCCAAAAAGCTTTGCTATTTTTATTATTTAATGTGTGCCCGATATATGCTTTTTTCCCGTTGAATTGTTTTAGTAGTGAAAATTCTACGTTCTTTATACTGAGTTTGACTTCCAGGGGTCTTGTGTTTTTTATACTTAAATTTTGCTTTATCCCTTAGTTTAATAAGGAGCTTGGTATTTTTTGTAATCCATAGTAAATTTTGTTTTCTTATAGTTACTGTTTTCAAAGAGTCAAATAAAAGACAATCATATTTTGATTAAAACATTCTGTTTTATTTTCGATATTATTTATATCATAAATATTTTGCCAGGGAATGGCCTGTAGCGAATCATAAAGTGCCTCCAGATTTATATTTTTTAAATCCCTGTACGTAATTGGTTTTACTTTATGTGTATTTACTTTTATTTGAAGGTCCACAAAAATCATTTTATGGTCAGATATTTTTTCATTCACAGTACCAGAAGAGATCATTTCTAAGTCATTTGATACCAATATGTAGTCAATCAGTCTCCGTGACGTAGGTGTTACTCTAGTTGGCTCGTTTTAATAAAACATCAAGATAAAACTGTACACTATTTTTACTAATATTAAAAAGATTCAAATTTATGTCTCCAAAAATAACTAAGTGGTCAGTTTGTGGTAAGAGGTCAATACAAATATTTTCTAACTCATCAGAAAAACGCCTAGGATTAAAATTAGGTGGTTTATACACCCACCGACTGCTTGTTTGTGTTTTATTAACTTTTATTTTAACCCAGACACCCTCTATGACATCGTGATAATATTGAAGCATTTCATGTTTAATAGTTTTCTTGATCTATATACCTACCCTTCCACGATCACACTCCAAGCGATCCCATTTGTAAAGTAGATAATTTGGTATTTCAACCAAACTGTTTGACATATGGGGCTTTAAATTCGTTTCAGAGACTCCTACGACGACATCATAGGATTCCTCAAGGATAAGATCTTTAAATTTATGAAAATTCAAGGGTAATGATGCGATTTTTAAGTGGGAAAGTTTAAGATTGGTTTTATCCATGGTTTGTAATAATGTATTGACGGGATAAAGTGAATATATTATCTTTTCAAATTACTTAGCATGACCTTATTTAAAAAACGTTTTTTTGTCTTTGAGCTGCTAAAGTAAAACTGCTATGTGTTAAACAAGGAATTTTGAATAGAACGATACGCATAAAATAATTTAACAAAAAGAGAATCACACATTAATTAATAGTTAAATAAAGATACAAGATAATATAACAACGTAATAATCCAAGAATATTTAACGCAGGTAAAAAGTAAATAGGCAATATTAGCTTTTAACAATATAGACTGAGATAGAAAATAAGTTCTTTATAAAAACTAACTGCTAGGTAAGTATCCACTAAACAGACTGCTTGGTGCCACTACGAAGAATTCTGCTACCGCCAGCGGTTGACTGTAACTGATGCGTGGCTTTTTACCCCGTTTTCTTTTAATATTCGCACTGCCTAGGATAGAAGGTGCAGTTGCCGCGGGAGGCCCTTTACCTTTATCTTGAGGAGCCTTAGGTGTTTTCTCTTCGATTTCTACAGTCTCTTTCTCCGTATCAGAGCTAAAAACTATGGCGTTCTCCTCCAGGTTCTTTAGTTCTTCTACAGAATAAAGTTTGCCTTCTATTTGAAGTTTAAATCCATTGATTTTTGCAGGAAGGTTCTGGCCCTTTGCTTCTTTACAGTGATTAACCAAAATTTTTTGTCTGTCACGGTCTTCTTTGGATAAATCGTTGGATATAAAAACCCGAGTTCCTTTTAATTTGCTGGTTGGTGTCCTAGGTTCCTCCGACTGGATAACGAAATTTTAGAATATGAAAACCCCAAAATAAATTCACCCCGTCTGGGAATACCGACTCATTTGAAAGGCAAAAAAAACAAAATAAAACAGAGAAATGGATGATTTTACAGCAATCAATAACGGACCACGCCAAAGACTTACCAATTTGCGTGTTCTTCTTGCTTCACAACGTGGAGACACATCGCGGCTGCGGCCCCTTTAGGATTTTTTTTGGAGGCGTCTGACTTCGCCAAATTTTCGTGCGGAAGTGGTGGTTGAAGGCTCGCATCGTTGACGCACGCGCAAAGTCCCAGCGTGGATTTCGCGCGAAATAAAGTTAAATTTGGAAGAAAAAGAAATCAGGTAATCATAAACGGTGGTGTTTGATCAAAATTGTTACCTGACCAATATTATCCCAAACAATGAGAATAAAAACTAGGTTGGCTCAATGATTTAATTTTTATTTCATAAATCCCAAAACAAAAGTTGTAAACATTCACCATAAAAATTCCCAATTTTTATAGAAACCAAACAAAAATAAAAAAAAAATAATACCCAATAGATTTGGACAAAATTCGCGGTTTTGCAACAACCAATAAATTTTATCACGAAACACAATTAATATCATACTCAAGTTAATTCAAATAAGTAAGATGGAAACAACACAAAGTTTGAAAGTTGACTTATTGGCTAGGTAACGGACATACCTTTACCAATGGTCTGTCAAGTAAACCTTTCGCGGTTTTAACTTGTATTACACGAGGAATTTGGTCAGGACTCGAATAAATTTTTACGATTCTACCCAGAGACCATTTTAACGGGGGTAAGTTTTCGTCTTTTAACACGACTAACGTTCCTATTTCCGGGGGATGGTCGGGGCTGTTCCATTCTTGGCGTTGCTGGAGAGATTGCAAATACTCACGATGTCAGCGACACCAAAAATGTTGCTGCATCTGTTGGACAAGCTGCCACCGAGTTAGGCGATTTGGTGGTACACTGACCAGGTCTTCGTCAGGAGGGGCAGTCAAGGGCTCCAACATGAGGAAATGGCCGTGGGTAAGACTTTGGAGATCGTGTGGATCGGGGCTGATACTACACAAGGGTTGACTGTTCAAAATGGCCTCGATTTGGACCAGTACAGTCGTCAGCTCCTTAAAGGTAAGGATTTGATCCCCCACAATCCTTCGCAGGTGGGTTTTTGTTAGGTAAGGATTTAACCCCTGACTCGTGGAGCCCACCAAAATGGGGACTGGCTGGTGGGTTAAAACACCATTTAATGGATAAGGTTTCGGCAGCTTGCTGGCAATAAGACTCAAGAAGGTTATTACAGCCAATAAAATTTGTCCCTTGATCACTGTAGAGCGCAGCACACCTTCCACGCCTACCGATAAAGCGACAAAGAGCGGCCCAAAATTCAGGAGTAGATAGGTCAGACACAGCTTCTAAATGGATGGCCTTTGTTGGAAAACACACGAAAATGCACCCATAAGCCTTATGAGATTTAACACCACGACGCCTTGCTAAGGTGATGGAGAATGGACCCATAAAATCTACACTAATGTGTGAAAAGGGCTTTACTTGAGACACCCGGAATTTGGGAAGGTCACCCATAAAGGGATGTAACGGTTTAGGATTTACCCTTGCACAACGGAAGCACTTGGCAATGACACTATGAATGGCATTTCCCACTGACAAAATTCAAAATTGTTGGTTGATTAGTTACTCTAACAAGCGAGGACCGGGATGCCCATGCTCATTATGGAATTTCTCAATAATTAAAGTTGTTACTCGATGAGTGCGAGGAAGTAAGTTGTTTAAGTTGTAAGTGTAAGTAAGTAAGATGTTTCACCTCATATGCCAGGTCAGTGTGGCGTAACCTTCCGCCCACCCTGAGAATACCATGGGAATCTAAAAAAGGGGCTAATTTTCGAAGGGGTTTAGCACAACTCTCGCCCTTACGTAGCTTTTTCAAATCCTCGCTAAAAACCTCTTGTTGGACAACTCGCACAACAACTACCATAGCATAGTCATCATTAAGAGCTTTAGTAGGTGCGATTAAGGAGGGATCTCTTTTTAATCGAAAAGGTCGCAAACAAAAGGCAAGAATTCCCAAAATTCTACGCAAAGAAGAGTATCGAATAAGCAATAATTGGACCTCACTAATGGAGGTTTCAGTTGTCACAAACAACAGACGATTTTCCTCAGGGAGAAGTTCATCAATGCATAAATTAAAACTATTGTTTATGGGCCAAATGTCTCTAGATTGAGACAGCCAATATGGTCCAGTAAACCACAAATGATGGTTCAATAATTGACTCGGAAGCAAGCTTCTGGATAGACAATCCGCTGGGTTTTCTTTACCATTTATATGGTTCCAACCCCTGGGAGGAATTTTTTCTTGAATAGATGTGACACGGTTGGCTACAAACACCTTTCGCTTAGAGGGACATGATTTAATCCAGACAATAGTTACAGTAGAGTCAGACCATGCAAAGATCTTATCCCTCTGGATATGGTTAAGATGACTGCTAAGAAACTCCAGCAATTCGGCTAACAATAGAGCAGCACACAGCTCTAGTCGGGGAATGGAAATACTTTTCAAGGGGCACACCCTACTTTTGGCACACAAAAGAAATACAGAAATAGTCCCATCAGACTCAACTTGTTTGATATACACGGCCCCACCATAGGCACACATGGAGGCATCACAGAAGCCATGAAGTTCAGTAATGACAGCAGTCTGTTTTAAAACATAACGGGGTATGAAGAGAGAAGATAGCAAGGATAGTTAAGAAACATAAAGCTGCCACTGTGCAACAATATCAGTGGAGGGGATATCATCCCATGACAAACCTTGAACCCATAAACGTTGCATCAAACATTTGGCAACCAAAACAACAGGGGCTAAGAAGCCAAGGGGGTCATATATGCGAGCAAACAAAATGAATCAGATTGGGGGCACCATCTTAAGCCAAGAATTTTCAGACCGCCACATTCATCATCAAAAGAAATTGGTTGCTGTGACTAGTGGGAACAGATGTTAATAACTCAGAGGTGTTACTACTCCACTTTCGAAGCTCGAAACAACCAATGAATCATTAACAAGCTGATGAAGGGTACGTATAGCTAAGTATGGACTAGAACTTACTCCATAAGTCACAGTTTGGAGGGAATATTCTTGAATATCTTGAGCCTGGTCAAAACGCCACAAAATTTTTTGATAACACACTTCAGACTCATGGATATTGATCTGGAGGTACATCTGCCGAATGTCAGCTGAAAAAAACAACACTGTAGACACGAAAGGATAGCAAGGTAGAAACAATATATTTTTGTAGCTTGGGGCCTACTAACAAAATATAATTTAGGCTTCGATTAATGGAGCTCTTTGCAGAGGCGTCAAAAACCACACGAATCTTTGACAAGTCACCATTTGCTTTCAGGACTGGGTGATGCGGGATAAAAAACGACTCGGAGGCGGAGGTGAAGTTGTCTAATTTCATATGTCCCTGAGCTAAGTAATCCGTAAGAAATTCTCTATAGGCACTATACAAAGCAGGATTTTTCAATAAACGGTTCTCCAACATTTGAAATCTCTGCAGAGCTTGACTCTTAGAGTAACCAAGTTCAAGGCGAGGCTCCACAAAAGTTAAATGAACTACATATCTACCAGTGTCAGTTCTCGAGTGGGTTGTAGCAAATATTTTTTCACATAACTCCTCTTCAGAAGAAAGGGGTATATTTTGAGGGGTTGATTCTAGTGCCCCAAACTTTTTCAAGGTAGTATCCAATTGATTTTCTATGGGGGAATGCACTGAAGTCAACAAACTAATGGGTTTTGGCGGTTTACAATGAACAGCACCAAAGAGTATCCAACCAAATATTGAATTAATCGCACACGGTCCTCCATTTTCTCCCCGTTTAAATCCAGGGACAAGCATTTGTCCAAATAGATCTACACCAATTAGAAGGTCCACATAGGAAAGGTTGTCCAAAACTAGGATCGGCAAAATCTAAATCTGTTAGGTATGGCCACTCGATTAAATCATATCCTATAATATTCACAGGCATGGTTCCACAAATTTTGGGAATAATAATGGCGTCACAGGTGAACAAACTATCAGAAAATTTTAGGAAACTAATTTGCAATCTTACATTGCCATGGGAAACACTAGAGATCATGCCATTTATTCCTTCAATTGGGGTTCTACTAGGGGTAATTTGAAGTCCTAACTTCTTAGCACACAACACAGTTAGGAAGGACGCTTCGCTAGCTGAATCTAAAATGGCTCGACAAGGAACAAATTTATAGTTGGCATCCAAAACTAAAATTTGGGCAGTGGCAAAAAGTACGGATCTACTTTTACAAGGTTTAAAATGGTCACTTATTGGCATGGAGGTACACATGAATTTTTTAACACCTTCATTACTCGGGGACTGGAAGATTCACCTTGGGGGTTGGAAGACACCTTAACAAAATGGAGGAGGGAGTGGTGACGGCCCTGACAAAGATGACATGTGGCAGTGGATGGGCACTGTGGGACAGCATGCCGACCAAAGCAGTTGAAACAAAGTCGTTCACGTTTCACAAATGAATGACGTGGGGTTACTTCTAATTCCAAAAATTTACTACACTTCACAAGGGGGTGGTAAGGCTGCTGCTTACAATAACAACAAATATTTGATTGACCTTGCCCCGTTCCAGTAAGGAGGGCACGATAAGGTTTGCCAGACCTTTTTGGCAAGTTTTGGTTTGACAGAAGTGAGTTATCATTTGATTTATTCAAAAGTGTACTATTTTCCAATGCACGACAATTTTTTTAAAGAAATTTAAATAAATCTCTATGGGTCTATTTTTTGCAAAAGAAGGTTCATTTTAGAAAAATCCAACAGGTCAACATCATCATAATTTGACAATGCTTCCAATTTTTTTCCGAAAGGTCGACAACAACAATCTTAAATCATGGGGGTTGCTAGACTTAGCAACTTAGTGCTTGACAAATGAATGTCCAATATTTTGTCACTAAAAGTCTCTTATTATTAAAACGCCTTATCTGATGACACTGGCTCCTTCCCCAACAAGGGCAGTACTCAAAGCCTGAAATTTAGCTATGTCACTCATTTCCGACCTGTCCTGTACAAGGGATTTAACCATATCAAAGAATGTGGGCCATTTTGTGAGTTTACCGTCAAAAGAAGGGACTTCTATACGTTTTATTTCCAGACCCTTGTCGGCATACATTGCCATAGATTGATTTAAAGTAACTTGTGAGGGGTCTTGAGATTCTTCGGGAAAAAGATCACGGCAAATTGATTTAATGGTATATTTTATATCATCAAACTCTTCTACTAGGGTTTGTTGACTTTGCTGTACCTCATCACTACATTCTAAAATTATGATTTCAAAGTGGAGAGAATCAAACTGACTTACTAAGGAAGGCATATCCTCCCACCTGGGTTTAAGCATTATCTTTATTGTAGGATCAACTTGTGCCTGTTGGCCCTTTGTGCAGGTTGTGCTCACTTTATTAAAAACACTTTTTTGCTGCCTTAGTAGACTTTTAATTCAGCCATTATCCAAAAAAAAAACAAATGGGCTTGGTCAGGTAAAACAAAGTCAGGTTTATCAACAAAAAAAAACAACAAATAAAGAAAAGGTTTGCAATTGAAAATCCCAAAAACTCGCTACTAACGATGGATTGCGGTTAATTTAAATAACACAGAAAGGGGCCGTACGATCGCAGACCGATTCGCAGCTATTTGGCAACAGTATGGAAATTTCGCAAAAATTAAGCACATTTGCGAAATAAAAACAAAAACAATGGAAAAATTCAAAACGTCATAATACGTCAAAAAAATTTGAGGTTAGGGCGCGTTCGAAGCCAACGAAAATTTTAAATAAATCGCTACGTTGCCAAATTTCGAACGGCAGTTTTTTTCAACATCAACATTCAAACTTTTGTTGGCGCATAAAAAAACCCGGCAAAAAACGAGAATATTCGAAACCGACAAAAACAAGTTGCGACAAAAGGATGATTGCTGCCATGATGATGATGATGAGGTTCCTTCGACTGGGTAACGAAATTTTAGAATATGAAAACCCCAAAATAAATTCACCCCGTCTGGGAATACTGACTCATTTGAAAGGCAAAAAAAAAACAAAATAAAACAGAGAAATGGATGATTTTACAGCAATCAATAACGGACCACGCCAAAAACTTACCAATTTGCGTGTTCTTCTTGCTTCACAACGTGGAGACACATCGCGGCCGCGGCCCCTTTAGGATTTTTTTTGGAGGCGTCTGACTTCGCGAAATTTTCGTACGGAAGTGGTGGTTGAAGGCTCGCATCGTTGACGCACGCGCAAAGTCCCAGCGTGGATTTCGCGCGAAATAAAGTTAAATTTGGAAGAAAAAGAAATCAGGTGATCATAAAAGGTGGTGTTTGATCAAAATTGTCACCTGACCAATATTATCCCAAACAAGGAGAATAAAAACTAGGTTGGCTCAATGATTTAATTTTTATTTCATAAATCCCAAAAAAAAGTTGTAAACACTGGTTTCTCTTAGAACTTCAAGTTTTTTTTAAAAAGAAACAAATTCCAAAATTACTGGTGAGTTTTCGTCGTTTTTATTTGTAAAGTAAATATTATTGATATGACCATCGCACAAATTTAAGCCAAGTAAAGGATTTAGCTTGGATAAGCTGCTTTCCAAGAAATTTATCTTGGAAGGTTTTCTGTTCGGTACTCTGTGGTTTTAAACCATAAGTTATTTTTCTTTAACTTTCTTTCCAATGTCTGGCAACGCACTTTTAGTTTATTTATTTCCGAAGTCGCTTCTTCCAGTATTTTGTCATACAAGACTTGATCTCCTGACTTAGTTCTGCAGTAAGAGTCTTTTTTAGCTCTTCTGATTGCTGCTGATTTGCCTGATTTACAGGAGCTGTGCCTTAAATACTTCATTTATTTCGTTCTCCATATTTTACCCAAACTACCCATAGCGAAAAACAATAACTTACAGGTCACGAATATTCAGAAAAACTCGACTATATGTTATAATTTTGGCTTACCAAAACTTCCACTAGTTCACGAAAATATAAGCTATTGGCAGGTGTTACTTTCGTAAAAAACTGTTTACTACTTTTCACAGAAAACGAAGAAATCACAGAGCTAAAGGTACGTGCGTGCACTCATTTAATTTAATTTTTGCTTTATTTGAAGTTTTTTTTCATATCTACTTTAGTTTACAAAATATGGGCAAAAATAAAAACGTTTTTTTTTTAATGCAGTTTTTCTTAAATATCTTCTTTAGTTTTTGAGATATGCAAATAATGTAAATATATCGAACAATCAACTTGTCAACACACATACAACAGTGAAAAAACGTTTGTTCTATCTTTTTTCGTTGAGGAGATATGATAGATTCAAAATTAAATATTTAAGGGGGGGGTGATTGGGGAATGCCCATAGGAGGCACCCCAGATACACATAGGCAACCATCATCACCTTAGAGCAGTCGAACTCCTTTTTTATGCCCTAAGCCGCTCTACTAATACCTTAATAATTTGTGAAAATGCAAAATAACGTCTCCGCCAAACTGTAAAACTCAAGCAAATTTACTTTTTTCCAACGCATGCTAGGTATCCAACGCCTTCACCAAACATAAAATATAAGCAATTTTTTTTATGGTGCATACGTCAAACCGTAAAGCTTGCTTAACATAAAATAATTGGGTTTAATGAGGGTGCGCATAATTTATCAAAAAGTACTTTACAAAAAAGGTGAAATATAAAAAAGTACAGGTGCATAACAGTAATACGTAAAAACAATAAATACGCAAAACTACTATCACAAAATCGAAATAGATTGTAACGGACTGGCCTAAAACGGTACAAGGGCAAAAGTGTACAAAAGCAAAATAGTGTAACATATTCCCGCTGGATGTCGACAAAGTACACAGCCGGCCGAAAACAGCTAGACAGCAAAACCTGTGTTATATATTGCCGTTAGATGGCCGTACATAGCCGACAAATAAGAAATGCCATTGGCTATAGAGGTCAGGTGTTCGACCAATATGCATCAGCTGTCGTTTTGTTTTTTCGAATTTCATCGAGATGAGAGAATAAAAGTAGAAAATTGCATTGGTTTTAGCAAGCTAAGAATTCCCTCATTGTTTTAAGCTTCTTTCATTGTCTTAAAATAGCATACTTTCTAAAAGAGTTTAGGTTGGCACGCCTGTTTGCTTGCTTGCTTAATTGTAAATCCGGCTTAACACATCAAACGGTTTCGATCACACCGCAGCGTCATTTAGGGGCAATATGTAGCACTATTTTAGGTTTGTACGGATTTGCCCTTGTAACATTTTAGTATTGTAAGGTTTTAGGCCAGTACATTCTGACCAATTACTGTTTTGCCGCTACACAGTTTTGTTATTTTAAAATTTTTTCTCAGTACTGATTTGTTATTGTAAATTTTAGAAAAATGCAAAAGACATGCCGATATACTGATTCATCGATAGTACGTGAAAGAATAACCGGTTTTTCATGCGAAACAACACGAATGCCCTCCACCCACTCGTGCAATATTGCGTTAAACCAGTCGAATTCGAACGCGGTCCGCACATACCGGCTTATCTTTCGCCTCTCATTTCACACGGTATAGAAAGAGACTGACATAAAAATTGTCGATTATTCAGTACACGTATGCGGATATTTTCGTATGGATTCGAAAATCAGACCCCAGGATCAATCCAATTCATACTAAAATTAGTTTTTCTATTTTATAATATTTTTTAAATTCTTTCAGTAGCAGACAAAAAACCACACAAACTACAGAACCAAAAATAGATTTCTGCAGGAAAACCGGAAAATTTTTACACGCTTTAATTATAACAGGCAAAAAAAGCAAATATTTTTTATCTATCCTTTACTAAAACTCTCTTTAACAAGAAGGGCGGAAAAGACGAATACTCTACCCATATCTTTCTCTCTCATTTGTTAATCGACGTTTTAGTTAATGAACACATAAAAATGAAATGGGGGTAAGGGCGGAATTAAAGAACAAATACACTGGCACATTTTTACATCCTCATTGGTGCGGACAAAAATGAATATAGTTCAGACAAACGTAGTGACTCTCTGTTTATTTTTTACACTATGTCGCACGGCTCGACACGAAGTGTTGACATAGTAGGGAGAATTCAAACATCCTAAATATTTTGGTTGTACCAGGTTTATTTCTAAAATAATCATAAACAGCACGCTATGGACATCTTATTCCCTGACTTTTTCCTGACAGCGTACAAATTCCTTGACTTTTCCAGGCTTTCCCTGACCACTTTGAACCCTGTTATAGTACATAGTAATGGATAGAAAAACAACATATAGATTTTATAAAACGTCCTTATGAGCCCTCAAGTCTAGAGATTATTATAAAAAGGTTTTACAACTTTTCTAACAACACTACATAACAAATTAAAGGTGTTTATTGATTTAGAAATATAAATTTTCCAACTTTCTCTTCTTTGCTTGTTATGTATTATTATTTTTGTTTCTACAATGAAAAAATTATAAAATGGTGTTTAGCAATCTTCTAAAATAAATAAAAATGGAAGTGAGAAAAGTTGAAGCAGGAATATGAATATTTGTAGGATACTATAGTAAAATAAAAGCTGTTCCTACTGTGAAAATCAGCTGCGGTCCCGTGTGTACTGTCTACTTTTCGAATATACTCACAAAATTCTCATGGGCTCGAAAAATACTTAAGAAACCGGAAAAAAAATATTCATTTAAATAACACTTTTTTTTCACATACGTTTTTTGCTTTTTGGTAGAAATATTGAATTTTGTCCTTAACCCTAAACAAGCAATATTTCGATTGAAACACATGTTAAAACCCCATAAATAACGTTTTTATTCTTATCAAAAACCTATTTTTGGAATTCACATCTGCCGCCGAGCAGCCGTGCGCACTTGTGCGATCGACGTGTCACGGTACGGTTTTCCGAACTTAACATGGTTACTATTATTGTTCTCGTTTTCTAATCATCGACAATTCTCAAGAAGCTTTGGATCTCTTATCTCTCTCTCAGATTGATGTAATTAAAACAAGATAATGATCGTATGATATCTCGCAAAAACGCGCCTTTTGATGTCACAAAATTAACCTTACTTCTGTGGGTATACGGAAAAAAATCTTGTTTATTTTAAATATATAATCATACCCGATCTTTTGTTATTATAATTGCCAAAATAAATTAAAATTGTCTCTTTGTTGTAAAAACAGTGGTATTATAACCACTATTTAAAGAAATTAATAAAAACATTATAGAAAAAACCTTATGGGAAAAAAAGTTTATGAATAATTTCATAAGAGTATTTCAGACCCCAATTGTATTGGTTCTGAGTTCCCAAGTGTTTACAAGTGTCTCTCGAAATATTTTCAATCTTATCTTATATAAATTTGTTGTGGATTATTTAAGTTTTTATAAGTGGGTTGATAGCAACATTTTAAAAACCAATCTATATATCTTTAATTGATAGTTACTTACGGTTTTATAGATGGGTTGACAGAAAGATTTTAAACGCCAATTTATATAACTTTTGTCACTGATGACTTATATTTTTATAAATATGTTGGTGGAAACATTGCTAAGCCCAATTTATATAACCTTTGTTACTGATGACTTTAATTTTGATAAAGATGTCCGTGGAAATATTGTTAACGCCAGTTTTATGTTACCAATTTAGGGCGTTTAATCAAACAAGTATACAAACTCAATTCCTGTAGGCAACCTCTAAATACCCTAGGGCATCAATGGAACCCTCTATAATAATTATATAAATTTCTGTCACCACAGGTTTCTGAAAATGCTCATTGGTTCTGCCACTAATAGAGATTTGTTATTTTACAGGGTATGTTTAAGAGTTGCAAGGATCACAAACGTGCAAAAATATTTTACGCCTAAAAACAAAATTGTAAGTTTTTAAAATGGCGGATCTATAACTTTTTTGTTTTATTTTGTAAGTGTTTAATTACCTGCTGTGACTTGTCCTAAGTAAAAAAAATAGACTACTTATTTTTATTTCCCAAGAAAATAACGGCGGCCATCTTGACAAAAAAAAACATTTTCGGTGGTCAAATTTTGGTATACTTTTGCTGTGTTGGAAACTATACCAAATGCTCTAACAAAACAATAAAAAACCTGTTGTTGTTGTTGGGTTAATAGGAAGGCATTGTTTAACATGAGAATATTGTCGTCAGATTCCAATCTTTTGTTTTTAGACCGCCAACGCTGTTAAGTCAATTATTAATAAGTATTAAGCAATTCCTTTTTTGAGTATATGTTTCTGGAAAACGGGAATTCAGATTTTGGTTATTTTTTTTAAAAAAAAGACGATAACTGCTTTTATGGTGTTTAAAAATTGTGCAGATATAATATGTTAGAAACATCCTTTACAAAGATTTAACTAAAAGTCAGTACAAGTTTTATTGTAGAAACAGAGATCTCCTCATGAGATTATCTACTGCTTTCTCTCTCTTCTCTCTCTCAAATTCTTAGAATCGAGCCATTAGCGAATGAAACAATTTGCTGCGCCATCTGTGAACTCAGTATATACTACAAAAACCAGATATATAAAGAGTGGTAGAGTGCGTATTAAAAGAGTTTATATTATCTATGACGAATTAAACACTTACCACTTTTTGGACAGCTGTGATTGGTCCAATTCCCATACAGATTGGTTCAAGCCCTACTTCGGCGAAAGCAATTATTTCAGCTAACGGTTTTAAATTTTTGTTGCCTACTTGATCTTCATTAGCTAGTAATACCGCTGCCGCCCCGTCATTTATTCCTGATGCATTACCACTTGTTACGGTTCCACTCTAAAAAGGAAAAAAATGTTCCGGACGTATATTTTGTTCTCGCGTAAAAAAAAACTACCCCAAATATCTAATCCATTTGAAGCCAGCACGAAACTAACGATATCTGTGCCTCAAAGTCTCAAAAATCTTACCGTGCGTCGTTTATTTGTATTAAATTTGATTTAATTTCCATTTTATAGAATTCAACCTTATATTTTAAATTCCCGTTTTTTAGTAACACGGATGTTTTAACTAGAAAATGGATCGCCAGCCTCGTGTTCGCAAAATCACTGCCGATAGGAGGTCGGCCATCACGTGACAATTTCTGTTGGGAACACTAACGATTTTACTGAAAAAAGTTGTGTGGTAACAGTGAGTTTTTAAAAACAAATTGTTTAACCTCTAATTTTCTCGTATTGTTACTGGTTCTCTCGTGATTTTTGTTACTATAATATACTTTCTCTGTGTTTAATTAAAATAGATACTTTTTTATTCTTGTGAGGTAAATTTTCTGCGGCGAGCAAGTTAACTGCCGAGCTAAAAATGAAGTGTTTTGTGTTGGGATGCCCAAACCTATTGGAGTCGACGAATTTCTTATTTTTCGTAAGTTGTTTTTAACAAAATTTTTAAAATTTGTATCAATTGTATCAATCATTAGGGTCAGGGTCAAACGGGGTCAAAATTTTACTTAAAAATGTTAAGGTCAGTTTATGATCCCCGGACAATTAAATTACTAATAGTTTTCATATGTGGAACTGAATACATTTTCAATTAGATTATATTCTATTTTCTTAAAGAGAAATTTTCTTTTGTTCTTTTAAAGACTTACTTGATAACGAATTGAAAAGGGTCGTCCATTTTCTCAAAGAGACTTGAATTTAAAATGCTTCAACTTGGGAATTTCAAAGTCATAAAGTCTCAAAATACAAAATTTATTCAAAATTTGGTAGGTTACACGTGTTTCGCCTACATAGGCATCTTCAGACCTGGTATATAAAACGCCACGGTAGAGATTAACATTTAAAGAACATTACAAAAGTTCAAAAAAGTTAAAATAAAAAACATTTAAACAAACGAGTCTTTTTATCTTTAAAATCCTTTACATTATATCCTAAACCAAAATATAAAAAGTAAGTTGGCAAAGATTTAATACAGATAAAACACTGGTGTGACAAAAACAAATTGCTCTTTAATATTCAAAAAACAATTAACATTAAGTGTATACCCTCAAGGGTTTGTGGCCTGAAATGCTTGGTCATTTAGCAAACCCACTTTTTTATATTGTTTCTTGTTAGGTGTAAAGTTTATAAAAATGTCAAATAGTTTCCCATAAATTACTAAAAATCTGACATTACTGTAAAGCAAATAGATCTCTTGATAGATAGATATGCAAACAGTCTAATTTTGCTTACAATTTTTGAACACAACAAATTTATTATCATTTATTTTTGGCATCAAAAGACCTTTCCAAGAAATTATGGAAAGAAGGCCAACCGAAAAATCAGGAACACCTTCAGAAACGTCTTCTGTAAAAAGAAAATTTGTGAAAGCTTTTCACAGCTACAGGTATTATTTTAGAAAAAAGGTCATTATTTAAATTTTAAATAATATAATTGTTATTTGTAGTAAATCCCCACTGCACTAAACAGAAGAAAAAAGAAGTCTTCAAACAAGAATAAGTCAACTAAAAGTAACATATTGACATTCAAAATAATACAGGAAACTGCTTGGTTCAGAATCACACACCTACTTTAAATTGATTTAAATTTAATTGATCCAGAAATTAGTAGCATTTATTTTTCAAGAAACAGAGATCCTTAAGAAATCAGCAATACAGAGTTAAAAAAACAAATTGACATTATTTTACCGGCAACTGTTGACAAATTTACTGAGAATCTTGAAATGATGAGACACTACTAGCGTGAAAACAGAAAGAAAAATTCAGTGTTGTATTAAAATTGTAGGAAAACCAAAAGAGATTTTGATAAATCTGCTAATGAAAGAAAGTCAGTATTTTCTTTTGGACGAAAACCTATTCCCATTTATTTTGTTTATTTATTAACACCTACAGTGGTGTCAGAATGAATTACATTGCAATTAGAGCTAACGAGTATTTTTGTAAAAAAAAGTAAGAAAAAATTTTTCAAAACTTGTCCTATTAAAATAGTAAGTAAGAATATAGAATTGTTTTTTTAATTTTGTTATAAATGCTTCTCTTCTTTTTGTTTCTAGTTTTTTCGAAATAAATTATTAATAGTATGTAGTACAAATAGTGATTTTTCTTTCTTTAAGTGAAAAAAGTGCTAATCAAATTGGGTTACAGTTTTTATATATCCACTACAATAACTTCAAAATTGAAAAAAAACATACAAGCTAGAAAACTAAGGAAAATCTAAATATATACCTTCAGTTCTAAATCATTATATCCCTTATGAGCAATGATTTATTTTCCTTGTGTCTTACCGCATACTGCTTACCTTACAGAACTCTGAATCCGCCTTTATACAGTCGACGTTTAACTGTTCTACGGTGGAGCATATATCTGTCCCATTCTTCCTTGATAAAAGAGAAAGGGAGAGACACATCAACGTCGAACAGCAACGTGCCGTAAAGTTTATAAATCCGGAAAACTATTAAAAAAATTGTCAAATTAACAAAAATGCATTTCAATGAAAATTTTCAAAAACCTCCAAAACTGTAAATTTGACTGTACCACATTCTCCATAAGTATTCTTCTTTTTCTTCTCAGGGGGCTGGTAACTACCACGCGTTACGCGTTACCAATTGAATGGAATCGTGGCTCCTTCGAGTTTCAGCTGTCCAATGTTAGTATAATCGCAGGATAGGCGTGAGAGATGGTCTCCTCTAGCCCTACGCTATCTGTCCCACGATGTAGATTAATTTAAATATTCCTAACTATCGTTAATATTTTGAGGTATGTCTGCACGTACGTGGCACAATTTAATTTAAAGTCTTCACTACGGCAAATCCGTTGCCATCTAGCCTGGTTAGTAGCGTAGATAGAAAAAACTTTACGTGGATGGTCGTCACCAAAAAATTTAAAGTTTATTTGATTGTAAGGGCTTTTAATCTCCCAAACTTATCGCTTACGCGGGAAGAAGGGCAGAACACACGCCCGTCATCATCGACCATCACCATAAAACTGTTCCATAATTATTAAAACATTGTGTTTTTTTTTAAATTATTTCCTACATAACCTAGAAAAAAAACTGTTTTGATAGATTCAGTGTTACCACACTGCAAGAATTTCAATGTTGCCAACATAAATTGTCACGCGATGGTGAACCTTCATCCATTTTCTAGTTAAGACATCCGTGTTTAGTAAGTGTGATAATTATGGCAAAATACACATTTTGGGATTACCTTAATACAAATCCAAGGATTTTCCTACTGTAAAAGTCGGCAACGATTTAAGAGTTTCTCAAAGCAAAACGTAATTATGTGAAGGAATTTCGGCGCCATTTGGAACATTCCGAGCCGCGTTAGAGCTTAGGTGCCACTAGCCCCAAAAGAGTAAACTACATCCTTCTAAAATTTTGGTAAAGCTTTAGTGACTTGCCATATAAAACAAGAGATAACATTAGCGACACGACATTGAATGTGACGGAGGAGGATTGAATATTCGCGACATTTAAACCGTAGTTATAAAGCTCCAAAAATGTTTTCGCGCGCGAAATCAAAGCTTGATCAAAGACGGGCGTCTACTGCATGTCTCAGACATACAGCGTTTGTGACCGCGATCAAAATAATGTCTTTTCTCAATATTTGTCATAATTTTTTTTAATAAAATAGTTAAAAAAAAGATTATTGGTGCAATGCAGATTACAAAAATGTAAGAAATTTTTTATTTAAGTTACGTTAATATATATATATATATATATATATATATATATATAAGGCCTACTTCATTTGAGGAGGTTGCATCCTTGCCCCAAAAGAGCGTGGCTGCTCTAGCTCGAACGCAGCTCTCGAGTGGCCCTGGGTCAGTGCTGCAATCTTAAAATATTGTGTCTCTAGTGAAATAATTGTGATTTTTAAAACAAATACCGAATAAAAACGTTTTTTTATTATTTTTAATTAAAAACTAATTGTAAAACAATGGTGAAGTGCTTAGTGTGTTACAAAATAGGGAACCAAAACCCCGAAGTCGGTAAGTATAATCAGTAAGTAATAGTTTTCCTATGTTGTCATGCTGGGTTTATTCCTTCAGCAACAAACTAAGATAGGGTGCTGTAAAAATACTATTGTTTAAAATAAAATTTAACTAAATATAAACAACTAAATATATGTTTGTGACAGGATTTATTGTTTAAACAAAAAATAAATGATTTTAAAGTTTCTGCCTATATAAACAAAAAATAACCGTTTTTAAGAAATATATTTATATAACGGAACTTTCTCAATTTTTACTTCTCTCGCTAAGGGAAGTAATGTGAAGTAAAAATGGCACTTCGAGATTTTGATGAATCTTCACGAATTTGGTGGTTCCGAATCCAGATAAGCACGTGTCCAGACGCCACGCCGTCCGTAACTCTGTCTGTCGGTCTGTCCATCGCTCACTTTGTAGCCACTGTAACTCAAAAAAACCTGCACCAATCATAACCAAATTTTACACAACGAGTACTTATGTTGACGCGCAGGCCGCTATTATTTTCTTTCCATCATTACACCCTTTGAAGCTACCCTCAAGAAAACTTCATTCCTAAAAAAATATTTTTTTTCTTACCTTGTGATATCTCGTTGAAAAGCTTATAAAAATCTTAATTCAATGGCGCCAAAGATTTTGACATCATTATATATATATAGCACATAAAAAATGCAAAAAAAACTTTTGAAAAATTCAGTTTTATGTACCATATAATTCAAGTCATTGAGCGAAATGTCAAATAAAAAATAGCGTATGTTAAGATCCGGGTACACCCTATTTTCTTACCAGATTTCATCCAAAGAACTGTTTTTGCGTAATTAAATGACAAAAATCTTAGTTTTGGCTCTAAAATTTTTGACAACAGCGTGGATTCTTTAAATGGAACGGTGCTTCTAGCGGGTTAGAATTTGTTTGAATAAAAAAATGCAAAAACAACGTCAACTGAGATTTTTAATTTCCCTTAAACGTGCTATCTTGGATTTTTTTAAAATGTAATTTTGTTTACGAGGTATGGCAAAAAAATATTTTTTTTTTTTAAATAGGAAACCCTGTATATTTTGCAATTTTTGAAATCTGCAAACAATTCTCTCTTCAGCAATACTACACAGTAGGATCTATCTTTTAGGATAATCAAGATATTTTTATCTAAATCTGTATGGAAAACTTTGATATTTATTCAAATATCCCCCGTAAGACAGGGCATAGACAACAATTCCATGCAAGTTTAAATGCCTCTACTTCGAAACCATAAGAGATAGAGTATTAGTGTGTGGTATTGTCAAAAATATATTTTTTTTAGAATTCAAAAATGTCAAACTATACAGGGTGCCCTATTTAAAAAATATATTTTTTTGTCATACCTCGTAAACAAAATGACATAAAAAAAATCAAAGATAGCACGATTTAAGAAAATGGAAAGTCTCAGTTGACGTGTTTTTGGATTTTTTTGTAAAACCAAATTCTAACCCGCTAGAAGCACCGTTCCGTTTAAAGAATCCACCCTGTATATATCAGGGTGACCAAAGCCTTTTTGTTATTTATAGATATAATATATTAAAATAAAAACTTTCAGTACAAAATCAACCTAAACCATTAGTACTTATCTAAAACAGCTTATGGGTCATTCCACGTCAGATTTAAAACCCAATTTTTAATTTCTTCGAAAGTTTTTTCTCGCACTCTTTAGCGAAAAATAATCGACACGATTTTTTTTTCAAAATAATATTTTTTTTCAAGTTATGATTTTGTGAACTTTTGAAGTTTATAAAATTGAACATTTTTCAATCACTGATAACTCGTAAACTATCGATGTATGAAAAAAATGTTCGAATAATAAAAGTTGCGTTTTCGCATGAGCTCACTGGAAAAAATTTTGAAATATTTTATTTTGTTTTTTAATTCATGTATTCTAAAAAAATTGAATGTTTTTTAACTTGGACCAAATTTTTTGGTTTTTTTTCTTTGTAAATATTTAGAATCATGTTGGGAAGATTGTGTAAAAATTTCAGAGTGGATCTCGAAATACTTTACGAGAGAGAGAGAGCCTATCACAGGGCGTCTACTATAAAATTCTCTTATAATTGAAATATCTGCTCAAGGAGTTTTAAAAACAACAAATGACAGAAATAAAATTATTTGAGGTTAGAATTCAATCTAGGCTATGTTCAGTTAAAAATGGATGCAATCGAGAAATAATAATAATAACACCATGCATCTTTGTTGGTTCTGGGTGGTAAAAAAAGACACCAATATTATCCGATGTCATCCGGTCTGTAATCGGAACGGAGGTTCAGTGAGCCCTACCATAGACACTGGAGAAAAAGGATAGAATAAATTTTAAAAAAATAATTTTTTTATTAACATTATAAAGGAATTTTAGGACAAAATGTTAATTTGTGAAAATTTTAGGATTTTTGTCCATTTTTGGACGCAATCAAAATTTTAGGATATTTGGTCACCCTGATATATAGTACATAAATAAAATGTAATATAAAAGTCCAGATACAACCTGGAAAATTCTGGATACACCCCGAAAGCCTGCATACCCTAAGCAAAGGTGTGGATACATCCTGGACTCTCGATACACTCTAAAAGAGCCTGGATACACCCTGGCAAAGTCTGGACGCACATCGAAAAAGTTTGGATGCACCCAGGAAAAGTCTGGGTACACCCTGGATGGATACACTGGAAAAGTCTGCATATACCGTGTAAAAGTCTGGATACACCCAGGAAGTGTGAATACACTCTAAAATAGCCTGGGGACACCCTGGAAAAGTTTGGATACACCCAGGAAGAGTGGATGCACTCTGAAAACGTCTGGACACACCCCGAAAAAGTTTGGACACAGCTCAGAAAAGTTTAAGTACACCCTGGAAAGTCCAAACTCAACCCCTCCCACCATGTGTCCGATTTATTCAAGATGAAAACCTGTAAATAAATACACAATGCATTTAAGGACTCATGTGTAATAATTTTTAATGTATTTTCTTGAGCGAGAGAAGCTTTGGAGTAAATATTTTCATCAAATTTTATTAACTGTTTACTGTCAACCTAGCAAACAGTTAGTGAAATTTGGTTAGAGAAGGTTGACAACACTTTTGCGTTAGCCAGCTGCCCAGAATATTGTCAATTGGTTAGTGTGTCGTTTGATTGGCACTTAAGTTGAGTTACCTTATCAAAGCAAGGCCTCAATTTTGCAAGTGTTTCCTTGGTGGTGCCGAATTTAGGAAATTCATCTGTCTTAATAAGGTTTCTTGTTCTTTTGTCTTCCACTCCAACAATTTCTTTGTCCAAATAACCACTTTTTATTGCTTGTTCTGCTTTGTTTTGAGACGAAACTGCAAATTCGTCTTGAGCTTCCCTTGAAACGTTGTAAACTTTGGCTACGTGTTCAACTAAAAAAACAAGATTGGTTATGTACGGATTTCTCAAAATTTAATTTAACACCATCACTTTTTAGTTTTTCCCGAAATCAAATTTTCAGATTCCATTAATGTATAGGAGACTGCATTTATGAAAAAACTTAACCAAAACAAGACATTTTTTAACGGTTTATTGTAAGAAAAGCAACTATATCAAAAGTTTACCACAGTTTGACCACTATAAATGCCAACATCAAAAATAGTTTGGATGTTACGAGTTTGTTGCAAGTATCTCGAAAACGGTTCGATTTAGTTATCATATTCTCTAAAATATCTTAAAATTAAATAATTTAATTTTTAATATTTCTGGACTTAAAAAGGTAAAAAAAATATGGTTGGTTGTTAAAAGCTATATCAAATATCTCAAAACCTGTCTCAATTACAAAGTTAAAATTTACTCTATGGTATCGGTATAATTAATTTTCTAAAATAATTGACATGGCAGACATATTGAATTTTTTAATAGTTTTGGAGTTAATGGTCAAAAACTAAAAACAATTGGTTGGTTTTTAAAAGATAATTTGCAAACACCTCAAAAACGGTTTGACTCACGTAATAAAGAGTTACTAGATAATGTCGGTAATGTAATTCTTAAAAATATTCGCCTCAGTCACCGTTTTGAATATTTACTAATTTAAGAGTTAAATTCAAAAAAAACAAAACTAAGTATTTTTGAGATTGCGGCTACACGGTGGTCTTCGATTTATTTCAAAGTCTGCACTTCAGTTTTCAAAGTCTGCACCTCAATTTTTTACAATATTTGTCCATACCATTTCCTAAATACTCTCCAAAAAACAAGTAAAATCCTACAATATACAGGCTGATTCACGACGAAATGCAAATATTTTAATGGTAAGTATTACAGACCGAAGGCAACTCATATCCAATGCAAAAAAAATTGAGTCTTTTACAGTATTATTTATAAAAATATTGCAAAAATAAAAACGGACATATCTGGCCACTTCTACCAATGTATAAAAAAAATAAAATTTCAGGTCCGGACTAAAAAAAAATGTATTATATATTTTTGTTAAAAACCACACCCTGTGTACTGCAATTTGCAAATTTTGGTATTACCACGTAAAAGCTAAAGGATGGGGCTATAATACGCTTAGATTGTATTTAACGCGTTAAGTCTCAGTTTTTTATAAAAAATATAAAAAATCCAAATTCCAATTCTGAGATATTAGGATTACAAAGAATATCACGTTTTAAATTACATAAAACGTATTTTTACGTTAAAACTAGTTTAGGCATAAATAAATTAACACCCACCTTACCCAAGGAAACATCACGCTGGTACAGGGCCGGATAAATATTTTTTAATTTATTTTTATAAAATTTACAAACACATACTTTTAATTTATTAATAAAGCCTGTTTTAATTTGAAATCCGTTTTCGGAATTGATTTGAAGTCGTAGTCAAATCATTAAAATTTCAGATTTTGGTATCACAACATACAAGGCAAAGGATGTTGCCATAAATATTTTTTTAAATTGATTATCATCTACAAAACCGTCCCAACATTACAACCAGGGGATAATGTACAGGGTGATCTACGATAAACTCCACCGCCAGTTTTCCCGTTATTATGCATGCTATAAAAAAAAATTTGAAATCGGAAGAAAACGAGGAATTTAGAAATTCGATAAAATATAGGATGTTTTATTTAAAATAAGAAACCTTATGTCAAAATTTGACATTTGGAATGACACTTGGAATGACACATGACACTTGTAAACTTTGGCATACATATTCTAAAAGGCTGGAAAAAGTTATACAGCTTTTTTGTACCAAACACTTTTTAAAGCAATCCTAATAACAAAGAAAAGTGGCGGTGGCATTTATGGTAGATCACCCTGTACATTATCCCCTGGTTGTAATCTTTGGACGGTTTTATCGATGATGATCAATTAAAAAAATAGTTATAGCAACATCCTTTGCCTTGTATCTTGTGATATCAAAATCTCCAAATGAAGTACAAAAAAGTGTTGTGTTCCAATAACGACAAATAAAATCAAATAAATTTTAGTCCGGGCCTGAAGTTTTAATGATTTGACTACGATTTCAAACCAATTCCAAAAACGGATGTCAAATTAAAATAGGGTTTATTAATAGTTAAAAAGTATGTGTTTGTATATTATATAAAAATAAATTAAAAAATTTTAATCAGGCCCTGTACCTGCCTGTTTTTTGCTTGGGTAGGGTGATTTATTTATGCTTAAATTAGTTTTAACCTAAAAATACGTTTTTAGTAATTTAGAACATGATATTGTTTGTAACCCTAATATGTCCGGATCAGAATTTGGATTTTTATTTTTTTTTATAAAAAACTAAGACTTAACGCATTAAATACAATCTAAGGGTATTATAGCACTTTCCTTTAGCTTTTACGTGGTAATGTAAACATTTGCAGTATACAGGGTGTTATTTTTAACAAAAATATATAATACTAATTTTTTTTAGCCCAGACCTAGAATTTTATTTTTTTATACATTGGTAGAAGTGACTTTTGGAGCTCCTTACATGCGCCAAATTTAAAGTAAATACGTTTATTGGATTCCGAGATATGTCCGTTTTTATTTTGGCACTATTTCCATAAATTACACTTTTTGACAAAAAGACTCAAAAAAAAAAAAAATTTAGCATTGGATATGAGTTGCCCCTGGCCTGTAATACTTACCATTAAAATATTTGCATTTCGTCGTGAATCACCCTGTATACTACTTTTCCGAATCGATTCAACTATAAGTGTGCACCGAAGCCAACATATTTTTTTGAAGTTTTGATATTATAAGTAGACCCATGTAAAGACATCATAAAAAGCTGGTTTAGAATATTGTGGCCCCCATCGGTTAGACAATTGGGCGTATCAAAGTTTTGGAAACTTAATCAATGCCCCTTATAGCTCATCTGACATTTTTATTCAGTGGCGAACCACATTTTTGTATTTTTGAAAGTAAAAATTGGTATTTCATTTGGTTAAACACTTGATACCTGTGACGTCATAGTAATGACGTAACATACCATTTTCTTGAAATTAACTCTGTGTTTCGGACTTCCATGGTCTATATTTTATTTATACACGACGTTTCGATCAGTACAATCTCTGATCGTCTTCAGGTAGTTTGCACCTGAAGACGATCAGAGATTGTACTGATCGAAACGTCGTGTATAAATAAAATATAGACAATGGAAGTCCGAAACACAGAGTTAATTTCAAACACATCATTGTCTCAAACTTTCAAACATACCATTTTCTTCCTAATTGGTTCGGTAGGTCAAGAGAAACGAGCCTTAACCACTTGTTTGTTGGTTTTTTGTGGTTATTTTGTTAGGTTGCATTCAGTGTACAAATAGGTCACAATCCTTCACTCAATTTTTCACAACCTTTAAATCTATTCTATTCAAGAATATTTGTCAGTTGGCGTACAAATTTTTCATCATCTGTTTACCCCTCCAACAAACGTAAAAATCGGACAGAAATATTCACCTTTGAGTAGCCTATGGGCTAACTCAGCGTTTTGGGTAAAAATAAACGATATTCTATTTAGGAAAAAAGTTACCCCGTATCGGTCGTTTAAATCTATTACAACAATTTCTTCTTTACATTTCTAAAGCAGGACAAAACGAAAATAGAAGGAGATAGCACTATACCAAACCACAGAACCGTGCTACATTCCACTGTAGCATTTTTATCTTTTAAACCAGTTTTAATGCTGCGATTTCCTAGATCATTCTGTAAATAACTGTAAGTCTTTAGATTTAATCTAAATACGAAAACTTTCGATCAACGTTAAAATTGGGACACCCTATAATATTATTCTCCTTATTCGAGAAAAAACAAAGCGAGCGAGTCGTTTTAATTTTTTGTACCCAAAATCCCTGCGTGAGTTTTACTAAACCCCGGTGAGGATAAACGTGGCAGTCAGGAGAGTCTACCATCTACGTATGTGACGACTGCACTGGTCATCGCAAAAGGTAGATTTTCTCGAAAATAAATCTATTACTGCTGAAGGCATATTTGATAAGTAATTTTTGAGCCTATAGTTTTGAGTTAAAGTTTGAGTGATTTTTTTTGGAGAATTGATGTTGAAACTTAGATCATGTAAGTACTTTTTCTGATATTGTTTTCTATTTTTTCTTGTAAAATCTGACCAAAGATTGTTCTTAAAATAAAATAAAAAACCGCTGGATTTTTCTTATTGGCTGTTTCTTTTGGTCATAGGCTTCAGATTTTAAGTTGGATTCTTCAGATTTTGTGACGTCTTTGTGGCTGTTAAAACTGCGTCACATTAGCAAGCGGAATTATGGATTTGCCCTCAAGAAAGAGGTGAGAAAATTTTCCATGTATTTTTTCTGTTTATTTGTATCCTTAAAGTTACATAATCTCAAAAAAAACAATAACATAATATTCTGTAAAATTATAAACGTAAAATTATCTCAAAATTTAATCAAGCTGGGAAAATAATGTCTACGCTATCAAAAGAAATAAAATAAGCAAAAAAAAACACGAAAATTAAAATTTTTAATCATGTTTAATTATTTTAAAAATTCATTAATCATTTTAATAAAAACAAAAATTACAAAATGCAAAATATAGAGAAAAACTAAATAATATTATCTATATTAGGGTTTCAAGTTCGGGTCATATGACTACTCAGATCATTGCCAGAATGGGTACATCGATGCTCAATCTTATGATCAGCTTTTGACCCAAATTAAGAGTCAGTTTATCAGTCAGAAGATGCAGTTCCAGATTCTTCAAATGAAGCCAGATTGTGTCAGGTTTTTAGTTTAATTCACCGCCCCTATTTTATTTTATTACGGGTACCCCTAAATACCAGAATGTATTTTTATTTAAAGGGTGATTTTGGTAAACAATAGAATAGAATATGTTATAGAATTCATGAATTTTATGAGGGTATTATGGGGTCGTGTTCTGCCTATTAAAATGTTTACGTTTTATAAAAATCAAAGTCCCCCTTTCCTCTAATAGGTGTACTTATTTTTTTTGTGATGTTTTAGAATTGCGCATTAATGGTTCCAAACCATTAGGTTTTGGCTAGAATAAAATGATTAAGTTGTAACGTTGTTTTTCGAAATTTTGCAAAAATAAAAATTGTAAAATTAAATTTTCTTGCATTACTTTTGCTTTACAAAAAATTTTACTTATGGTACCTATGCCAGATAAAACTACTTACTTAGTTTACAAGATAATTTTGTTAAGAAAATTCAGATAACAAGGTTATATTACCTATTGATATAACTTAATATCTTTAACATCAAGAAATAGTCTTTCTAGTTTTGCTGGTTTTACTACTCGTTGCTCTAGTTACCAAGATATATAAAAAAGGTGAAACTAAAAAAAACCAGGTGGAGCCCAATTCAAAAGTAAGTATTTATATGTTGTTTAATTATCCTAAGATTTTCTGTCCCTAATTTTTTTTTGAAAAAGAACCTAAAAACTCACCCATGAAAAGCTGCTGTAGCGTGTCAACAATTTTGCCCAAAAATTGCTACACCACGGTATGAAATTTGACATACCAAAAAGGATACCAGAGTCACGGTGACGTCATTTTTTTAATCCGAAATCGGTTAGTAAGCATTTGACAGGCCAAACAGGGTACCAAACCATGTATCAAAGCTTTTACGCCTTTAGTCGTCAGTTTATTGCTTTTAGGACTTTTAAAACTAGACCAAACAGGCATCAGAGGAATAGAATATACCGTATTTAAATCATATCTCGACAGACGAACACGTTAAAATTGACAAATATATCAGCCATAAAGAAAATATAGTGGGTGTGTCTCTGGGGGCGGTTCTTGGATCAATACGATTCTCTCATTTAACAAAGATTAAAGAGAAAAAATAACATCTCCAGTTTAAAAATTCATGACTATCAATGTTTTCTAAAACAAAAAACTTGTGACTGTAAAGCGAAAATAAATGAATTCAATCATATAAAATATCTTGTAATTTATATAGACAAGAACCTAAAGTATGATATACATATAGAATACATTACAAAGAAAATCAGAAAAACAATATACAAATTTTACCAATTACGAGAATTTATGCAAGCAATTCGAAAAATCATTAAAAATAGTATACCAAGCTTTACTTGAATCGATACTAAATTATGAAGTTAGAATTTGAAGTATCGCCTGTAGTACAATCATAATAAACTTAACAACAACACAAAAATATGTCCTAAAAATCATAAATAAAAAACCAAAAATATATCCCGCAATTAAGCTGTTTAACGAAAGCGGTGCACTTAAAATTCGGGAATTGTATCTGAGGAATGTTAATTAAATAAAATAAAATAGCTTTATTGCCCAACAGTATTAAACCCTTTACGAAGCAATATAATAAATATTCTTAAACAAAAAATACTTAATTGAAAAACACTTAAATTCAACTTTTAATGAAGAAAAAACAATAACCTTCTACTTTTTCTGGGAATTAGAGAAAAACTAGTACTAATGTACTGAAAATAGTTGTCTATAACAAAGTTTAATCTCGTCAATAGTTGATTCAAAAATATCACATTGATGACTGATCAAGTTAAAGTTTTGTCCTGGCTCTTTCCCCGCGAAATGTTGGCTTGTGTCTAGGAAAGTTGTGAGAAAGAAAGAAATTGAGTTTTGAAAGTAGACCGACACAATCAACTTTTGAATGTAAAATCTTGCGGAGGAAATTCAGTGCAAATAATGTACGTCTAAGTAATTCAATTCAATTCAATAAGTACTTATTTACAAACTTGTTAAATACAATAAATCCATAGAAAAAGAACAATATTATGCAAATAAATACAAAGGCAGCCCAAAAAAGTCACTTAAGGCCTTGTCTAGGGTAATAAACTATCCATTTCATACCTTGCACACAAAATACTATAGTCTATCCCTCTTTCAGGGTACTGTCCACCCTCTTTTCATGCTGAGTACTTTAAAAACGATCTTTGCACCTTTTCCACCGTGGTCTTGTGAATGTTATAAATTGGAGACCAGATAAGTGAACAGTACTCAAGTTTAGAGCGGACAAAAGCAAAAAAATAGTAATTTAAGCGCATTAAGGTTGTTGAAATTGCGACAGTTCCTGACGATAAATCCGTACATCCTAGAAGCTTAAGCACATACTGTATTAACGTGACCAATAAAAATCAAAACTAACACCTAAGTCTGATATAGTATCACATCTTGTAAGTTGACCGTTATTGAGGGTATAATTAAACATGTTCTTAAATATACGGTAAAAACAACAAATATCAAACTAAACCAAAACAGAAAATAAAAACTCGATCTACGACACAAGAACACACTGCCACAAATAGAGTTGGTTTTTCAACATGTCAGCCAGACCCAGACTTTTTAACCTTGTAAAATAAAGTTTCCTAAATAAATAAACTACAATAAACTTTAATAACATAATTCAGAAGTTGCCATTTCTAAAATGATTATGCCAATATTAAGCTTATTAAGACGAGGAGGGTGAAGCCAAGGGGGATGACCTGGGTTGCCTGGAAGGTTTTATGGTGTGGTCTTATCATTCTACCGTGTATATATTTGTACTTTTTTAAGCTGATTTCTTTGTTATATGTATGGTAAAAAATTAGAGAGTAAGAGGCTCCAGTACTGCGGGATGTTCTGCAGATACTAGAGCTCTCTTGATTATATCGTGGATCTGACTGTGTCTGGAAGCACGTCCTGCACTTTTTTTGCAACTTAGCCCGTAACAGTCATATTTATCAGCTGTTTCGTTGCGAATGCAGGGATACTCCTCAGCCACAGGCAGACCAAGAGTGGCGGACCGAAGGGCACTGAGCCATGCATTTGATTCGTAAGCTTGAAAAGCTAGTAGGAGCGCCCTGTCTTCATCCTTCAGTCAAAAGATTTTGTTGTCGTTCTTTGCACATTACCAAATCAAAATTCTTCTGAGAGTATTTAAAATCTGAAGGAAAGCACTCCAAATTTGAAAGGGAAAGCCACAAAAATTTAAAATATGATTAGGTAAAATATTATTCAGTAAGATAGAAGAAGCATACATAAAACCTAAAAAGGCAGAAATTGACAATGTTAATGTATCTCTTATTCCAAGGCCGCCCAATTTTATTGGAATTGTACTTGAAGCCAAGAGTTTAATTTTATTGGACAATTGGTTATTTCTTGTAAACAAGTTTGTACGAGACTATCATATTCTTTGAGAGGATCGACATTTTTCCAGCAAGAGACACATCTTAGAAGGTATGAAATTCTAGGTATTGAAAAAGACGAATTTAAAAGAAAATAAGCTACATGTGAATCAGGTAATTTTAATTTTTCGCGGATTTTGCTAAGAAAATGTATTTTATTTTTAATAGCTAAACTAATTTCATCAGTAAAAAATGCACACCCAAGCAAATTAAAATTGCAAATTGGAACTTCTAGTAAATTTGGAGCAACGGAATAAAAATCTGATATTATATTTGAATGATTTTTTGATATTGTTAATCTCGCATTTATTAAAATTTAAAGAAAGTCCTATTTCTTGGCTTGCTGAAATTAGTTGTTTAAAATTTTCCAATACAATTTTGGGTTCTCCTGCCAGAGTACCGTCATCTAAATACCATAAATTTAAGTCTAAGAAATATAAAGAAGTTACGACGCTGTGGATTGCTAAACAAAATAATGGGGGACCAAAAGGGTCACCTTGCTGTACTCCACGTCTGGAAAAAATATTTTCCTTGCCGTTAGTAAGAATGCCTTGTTCACCAAAGCATTGTTAAATGAAATGATAAAGTCCGGAATATATTCTTTGACTTTTAATAAAACTATATTTCTGTTGACCATGTTAAAACCTAACTGAAAGGGTCTAAAAATTTTACCAAGTTTATCATAAACTCGGTGACAAATTATTTTGGCAGCTAGATGAGGAAGGCAAAGTCTAACGGCAATGGGACGTATGCCTCCAATTTTATTGTTAAAGACACAAAGATTGGCCCCATAAAAATTTAAACGGATTTCCTCTGGTAAAGGTGATTTATGAATAAACAAAGTGATGATAATAATTTTAAATTTTTAGTGCCTTGTTTATAGCCTAGAAGATCTTTGAGGTGACGTGGGCGAAGAGAATCGATACTACCGGAGGACCCAGGACTAAATTAAAATATTGCATTTTTTTACCTCTTCCGTTATGTTTAAGGAGTTCTATCATAAAGTAACCAGTGTCTTTCTTTTAAAATCTCTAAAGTTTCTTCATTTTTTCGGGCAATAGTATCGTCTAAGGTCAAAATTCTAATACCATTTTTCTCTCCTTCAGAAATTTTGGACTGTATCTTCTTTGACAGAAATTTGTCTTTGCAAGAATTCTTCAGGTGTTGGTGTATATTGTTGCTTTGCTCAGGTGTCGGTTATTGAAAGTTTTTTATTGTTGATCCATGAGGAAAGATTTTTCTTGATAAGAGATGTTAAAGATGATTTTCTGTTCAATTTGGATGGTTCAGGTGATGGCAAAACTGCGTATTGAAAAATTATAAGCAAGGTCCAAGAATGTAGATCGTTTTTCAAAACGCATTGTGTTAAAAGTGATGGTTCTTCAGAGATTGATAATCTTGCACCTTTAGGGATGATTTTGATAACAGGAACAGAAGGCTTTAGATTCGAGAAAAATCCTGAAAATTTTAAATTTTGGCAGTTTTTATAAACCGGAGGTGAAATAAAAGAATCGTTTGTTAAATTTTTCTGTATCTTTGAAAATTCTTTATGAGACAGCGAAGTGTTGCATGAGTCCTTTTTGGCCTTTGTAAAATTTTCCACAAATATTGCATGGAACTTTGATCGGATTAGATTTTGAAGGGGTTGTAGAAAGTTGCTGAGAAGACTGGCTTGGCTGACTGGTTCTTAATGTAACATTCGAAATTAAAGTATCTTTGTGATCATTTTTATGAATGAATTTTTAACCCAGGTTTTGTTTTAAAATTTATTTAAATTTTAAAATATAAAAATTTAATTTAAAATTAAAAAAAAATTATGTTTTTTTTTTAATTGTACTTGTATAATAAGTAGGTATTTAAAATTAATTTAATTTTTAATTTAATGATTAAGTAACTAAAATTAGTATATCTTTACTAAAATATTGACCCAGACCGTACTTTTTTTGCTTTTTTTTAATGTGATATTTAAATTGTACCTTAAGAAATAAATAAATAAATTGAAATTGAGTTATTTGAATAGCAAGGATTATTTATAAAGGGTGTGCCAAAAAAACGCACTTTTTTAAATGACTATAACTTAGCGGTAAAAAGTCCGATTTTAAAAATATTTAGCTTTTTAGAAAGCCAAAGCTTAAAAATATATAGGACAAATGTCAATTTTTGACCCCCCTAGATATTTTTTTGTGTGCGACACTGTAATAAATCTGAAACATCGGTTACGAATCCACATTCTTTCGAAGCACATAGATGTAACATTTTACAAATCCGGACAACAAATAAGGTACAATTTTTAAATAGACCAGAGTTTACCCGCAAAATTAAAATTATTAAGAAAAAATCTGTTTGTTTAAGAAGCAATAACTTTTTCAAAAAATTATCGATTTTAGTAAGTTTAAACTTTTTAAAAGGCAAAGGAAAAAATTATAGATATTACATTATTTTTAAATTCAAGATGGCGAACTTATTTAAAAAAACAACATTTTTGACCCTTTAAAAAAAACTTTTTCTGCAACACTGTATTCAATATCAAACATCGGTTACAAAGTCACATTCTTGCCAAACGCACCAATGAAATATTTTAAAAATTCGAACAAGAAATAAAGAAGTTTTAAATCTTTGTACCAGAGTTTACTTGCAAATTTAAGCAATTATATAATAAGCTCCCCATACTCTTAGAAATCAAACAAAATCAAAATAACTAATTTTATACACTAAATCATTATGTTCAAAGATTCCCAATGCAAAACTTTCAAAAACCAGTAGCTCCTTTTCAAAACCAACATCCACGTTCAAACATTTTCAACCCCCAAAACAAAACCTCTAGCCAAATGACTACAATGAGTAAACCAGAACCTATGGAAACCAGTTCGGGTAATACAAGAATTTTTAGCGATTTTAATTCTGATCTTCATAATTTAAACGAACCATTCACTTGTCAAGAGTTTTTCGATCCGCAGTTTTTGAGAACTTTTATTCTGAATACACAGACAACTCATGTCAAAAAACTTTTCCTGGTCAATTCTGTAATTACGACACCAAGTCTCCGATATCTCTCCAGGGCAACACCCAAACCTTGCAGGATTCTGCGGAGTTTCAAGCATCTGCTGACCAAATTTTATTTCTGGCGTCCATAACCAAAATCTTAATAAATATGAATAATGTAGGCCACATTTATATTTCTGAAATAGGTGCTAAGACCGTTAAGTATCTCAGAAATTAACTTAATTCGAGTTAGAAAATCTTTGTTATGAATACCGCGACGTCTTTTATTTCGAAAAAATTCCCCTTAACTTTTACCAATGCAATCCAACACAAAAATAAGACTATCCCCTCCCTAATATCGCTGACATCTTGAATAAGTCAATATTTTACCACCCTTGACTTACCTAACGGTTTTCCCCAAATTCAAATGCACCCGGACAGTGTACCAATCACAGCCTTTGAAACCGAAAATGGTCTTTATCAATACAAAAGAATGCCCTTTGGGACAACGTCCTTCGCGGGTTACAGAACGAGATATCCCTTGTATATCTCGTTTATAGCACTTCCCCACAGGAGCATATTTAGAGATTAAAATCTATTTTGGAGCGACTTAGGAAATCAAACTTAAAAGTGCAATTAGACAAATGTAATTTTTTTAAAAAAAGAGGTCGATTATCTAGGTCACATTATTACCTCAGAGTAAAACCCAACTCAGATAAAATCTCAGCTGTCAAAGCATTTCTCCTACAAAAGACAACCCGCGATATCAAAGTGTTTTTAGGGCTAGTTTCATATTATAGAAAATTTATTCAAGATTTTGCCAAAATAACCAAACCTTTAAAAAACTCTAAAATAGTTCATGACGAAAAATTCATTACAGTCGGCCTCAAGAACATTAAATGAAAGCGAACAAAAATTAAGCACCATAGAGCGTAGGCTCCTAGCCATCGTGTGGGCCTGTGAATACTTTCGACCGTATCTTTTTGGTAGGAAATTTACAATATACACAGATCATAGGCCCCTGACCTAGTTGCGTAAAGGCAAAAGCCTGTAAAGTACAGAGCGCGAGGTCCGCGCGACGCTCTGGATCACTCGTGGCTTTGTTTATAAATACGCTGCGTTGCATCTGACAAATCGTAGTACGATACAGAGCAACCATCAAAATTCCTCGTCCTGCTGACTTGGAATCGTAATAATGACTAGTTACTAGATACTTGTTATAATTTATAAGGTTTATAAGGTTATAATTTCCATTTTGTCTTGATTTTATCACGTGCATCATAGTGTGGCTAAATACCTAATTAAACACGTATAAATATGAATACGCCACAAAGATATATATATTTTATTGGCTCTGGATTACATTGGGATTTGTCTTATGCCACGCACCGTAATCATAAACAAAGCCACGAGTGATCCAGATCGTCGCGCGGACCTCGCGCTCTGTACTGTACTGTACTTTACGCGACCTGGTTAATTTCTCTAAAAGAGCCAAACTCAAAGTTAGTCAGGTGGAAGCTCAGACTCGCCTAGTTTGACTTCGATATCGTTTTTAAAAACGATAAAAACCAGTCAACGGTCAATAATCCAGGAGACATAAAAACAGAATCCGTTGAATTACTCAAACAATTTTGCGATTTAATGATGAACTTAAATAATGAGCACCCTCGGAACCCAAGTAAACGAACCTCAAAACCCGCCCCGCGAAAACCCCGAAAGCTTACAAGAAACACAGTACAGCAAACGAAAACTTAAACGGCGATATTAAAATATTGGACGAAATAATTAAGAACAGACCTAGACAAATTTTTCGTAAAATAAACAATATTATTAAATATTATTTTATTGAAAGAATAATTGTTTTCTAATCATCAGAATGTGAACACTAAAAAATATGGTACGCTGCTGCACAAAATTACAAAACCAATAGCAAGATGATTAAAAATATAAATATATCTTACTTAAACAGTAGACATTCAAAAATAAATAAAAATGTGCTAAGCTATTTGTAACTCATCGCGGTATACGTATCCGCATCTAGCGAGAACCAAGCACATTGATTGGTCAGAAACTTGTAGCACGTTCGAAAAGAGCAGATATATGCTAATTTAAGGTGTTCTTGAACGCGATAGGTGTTGAGATGCGTTAGGTATCACGTATCGTTACGGCACACGTATCGTATATCAGCACCTATTGCGTTTAGAAACACCTTAAATTAGCATATATCTGCTATTTTCGAACGTGCTACAAGTTTCTGACCAATCAATGTGCTTGGTTCTCGCTAGATGCGGATACGTATACCGCGATGAGTTACAAATAGCTTTATGTCTCTAATATTCTGCTGTATAAAGGGTATTGACTAAGTCTCCAAAACAGAATATTTTTTTTGTGGGCAAATATCATTTATTGTGTCTAAACGGTAGGATCCACAATAATCTAACTCAGCTTTTTATAATGTCTTCACACGAGTTTACATCATATTAATTTTTTTTTAAAATCTGTTGGTTCGACGCACAACTATAGTTGGGTGCGGGTTTTTTTTTTATATAAAAATGAAAAAATCGATTTTCATGAAAAGTGCTCATTTTCCTTTTTGCAAAGACTTTTTAGTTGAAATAAAAAGACCACCGTGGCTAGTGTGTAAGTTTTGTTAATTTTTTATTTGACTGCTGTGACTGTGTTAAGTAAAAAAAAATAGCACTTATTTTCATTACACAGGAAAATAAACAATATTTTTTGACAGCCATCTTGAAAACAAAACATTTCCGGTTGTCAAGTTTCGGTAAACTTAATATATTGTAAAGCATACCAAATGCTGCCACAAAACGTTAAAAAAATCTTTTGTTTCGATTTTTTGAGGTCAAACTTTATTGTTGTCTAGCACTCTTCATTAAAATTGCATTCCAAACGGTCCAGTTACCTATCGTGCAACAGACAGACATTACACTTCAAAAATGTCAAACGAATTCAGGAAGCTAGCCAACATGCAGGAACTAAAACTTACTAGTATTTCCCATGTGTATATTGTGGAAAGCATCAGTCAAACCATCATTTAACAAAGAATCTTTAAGATTAAGATGGCCTTGTTTGTTGCCTCTAAGATAAGTGGTGTGCTCAGCACGAGTCATGCTTTCTTGACCTCCCGCCACTATAATACTGCAATCGCCGTTTTTTATTGCTTGGTACCCGAGGGCTACAGTCCTAAAGTGAAATGCCTTGTTTAGAATAATCAGATAACGAATTAACTTATTATTACAGTAGACTCGATTGGGGACTTATTGGAATACGGCATAGTACTACGACTTTACGCTAGCGGCTTGGCGATCGGCATTATTTATAACCTTAACATTTTTTTTTTCGCTCTTTTTTGTTATTTTCTTTCTGTTTATTTTTTTAAATTTATTTTTGGATAAACTCTCCATGTTTTTAAAAACAATTACCACAAAAAATAAAATTTTAACATTTTTTTTTAAATCTTCAAAATTGAAATCCGTATATATTCATCACTTGAAATTTTTGACTCCTTTAGATGTTAATTAAGTCGGCCTTGATTATTGCTGCGTTTTTAAGTAGTATTTTTCAAAATCTCAAAATCAGGACGGGCTGTATCAAATTTTAAAACTTCCACAAATAAAGTCAAGCCGTAACACTATTATGGCCGGCGTAAAATCTGATGGCTGCTGCGCACGCGTATCTGTTAACAATGCCAAAATACCGCCTGGCCATAATGGTGCCTGGGTAATAAAAATCTCCAATCCCTATTATCTGAGGTAACGTGGGCTGTACTCCGATATACTTTACACGGTATGATATTGCGCATCTCGGCGTAACGTCACTGTTCGACCCGATACCAACACATGTGGAGAAGGTATTGATTCTCCCTAATGTTTTAAAAGAAAACAGGTTTTACTTAAATAAATCATAACCCAAAATATATGTATAACGATGACGTTTCCTAAAACATGACTTTCAAAATAAATATAAATATTGGCAGGCAATTATCCATTCTTTTTCTGTATCCTTTTCCTTTGGAAATCTGCAGTATTTAGCGCAGCTCGACATTGTAAATAATTAATTTTTCATTAAACAGCAAAAAATTTATTTTGGACTTTAAAATAATTATTTTCAATCAACCGGCAAAAGTGGGGTGTTGGTATGGTAGCAGCAATCTCTCAATCAAATCGAATTTATTTGGGAGGGTAAGCGGAACGAGAATATTTCTGTTCTTTACGGTTTTAAATTAAACATGAGACAAATGTATCAACGCCATGAACTCATTGTCTTAATCGAGTACGCTATAAAACTTCGAATGCTGACGTCAATGTTCGATGCGCGAAAACCAATTGGTCATAAATATTAGCCATATCGTGTTAAGTATATCGTAGGCTGTACCCTAGCTCGGATAATTGGCGGCTCGGATAACCTCGATTTTTTTTCTTTTATTTTTTTCCATCTTACGACTACGACTCACTGTAATTAATATGTAACTTATAAAAACGTACAAACACAAACACCTAGGTCTGCAGATAGAAATATAATAACGAGTATTTCCCCTGTACCCCATCAAGTCAGTCAGTTTCTGTTGCTTCGGCAATTCTCGGTTAATAGCTTTTGGCCGTACCAATTTACAGCCCGATAACTTCGCCGAAAACGATAACTTTACCACTTTTTCACAGTTCAAAATAGCCTATTTGGAACAGGTTTTACGTCGACATTGCGGTTATTTGTGTGTAGTAGTGTAGTGTTTTGGATAATTTATTCATTTTTGTTTTTAATTTTTAAATAAAATTAGTTTGCTAATGTGGTTGTTCACTTCAAGATAAAATTTATAACTTCTTAGTTAAGTTTCTAGAAAAAATAGGGGATTAACTACCCAAATTTTTTGCTTTTATTTAAGTAAATGCATTTTAAAGCAGATACACCTATTTAATTTTTCATGAAAGAGCTCTCAAACAGAAAAACACGCTTTTGGGTACTGAGCTGCGCGCCACCCTCTCCATAATGGCGCGGAATCTAATAGAAGCTTCGTACGTCAAAATGCTTATGTTAACCGTCCGTACGTTTGCGGCGTTTCACGGCAGCGCTTAACGATACATGACTGTGGTGCTACTGAAAGAAATTAAACATATCTTATTTATATAAACATATTTAATATAGGTCAAACATTATTTTATACCTTTAACTTATTATAATATAGTCTAGATTTTAAACCTAAGCAAGAACGTTTAGTTACTTTATCACTACCGTAAACCCCACTTTCCACATGGCGACCATGCCTGGATTTGGGTAAATTAAAAAAAAACACCGTTGTCTTTATCGTAGAAAAAGCTAAGTCAGTGTCCAAAGAAAGTGATGTGATGTAACCAGTTCGGGAGTAGTTAACTCAAACTTTATCGTGGAGGAAGACCAGACGAATATTCCTCATAACGTTCGTGTAGTTTTATACATAATAGCGGGGTGCGTCCTAATCTTAAATGTTAGGAAAATGTATAGAAGAAATCTAAAAAAGGATATCAGTGGAAGTATGTACCTTAGAGCACCTGTGGCGCAAAGAGATGCGGAAGATGTCTAGAAATTACAGCTAAGTACAACACAAAACGTAACATAAACAAAGAAGCTGATCTGGTATGTACCTAAATGTTGTTTTAATTCCGATAATTCGATGCCTTGGTTTCAGAAATGCTGACAAAGACATTTTAAAGAAGGTCGTTGCTTCAGTTTGTTGCAGTATTGGGTTTCAAAATAAAATGTGGGACTGTTACTTATATATATTATTATATAAAAAAATATAGTTTTTAGAAGACGTCAGCGTTTTACTTCTATAGAATAGATAAATTTTTACATTAAAAGAATAAATAAGGAAATTTGTTAGGCCAGTTAAGAAATATGTTTACTTTAATTTTAAATTTTATCTCTAAAATAAAAAGGAAAAATAGTATTTTTCACTTTTTATTTGAACGGATTTTTGCCAATAATTATGGTTTTCTAATAATTAGATTTTGTAACAAATTTTTATTTTAAGTTATTCTTAGTGATCATAGAATTTAGAATTTTTTTTTTCATTTAAATATAATCATTTATGTCAAGTATTAAATTAAGTTTTGAGGACGTTTTAACCAAGCTATCAAGCATAAAAGAGGACATTATTAAAGAGTCAAAAAAAGTTCTAAAGTTACAGGTGCCCAAGTCGGAGATTGTCAGAAACCAGGTGCGAGATAACTTACCAACACTTTATAATGATTTTGTTTCAATTGTTGCGGAAATATACAAAAAATTAACAGAAACTCAGTATAAAACAATCAAAGTTTTATTTAATACTTATAGAGACAGAGTTTTCAGGTCGTACCAAGTACTTCGCGTTGATTATAAAATTCCTATATCGATATTCAAGGTAATTGAATTAAAGACGAAGTGACAACAATCGACCTTACCAGTGTGCCAGAAAAATTGTACCAAACGAGTTTGATGGCTCTGTTTATAAGCTTACCCCATTTGTTGACGCGCTCACACTTCTTAAACTAAATGTTGAGACGCACGAAAATAATGCGGTTGCTTACGTCAAGACAAGGCTAACAGGCAAGGCCAGAGATTTAGTAGGCGACAGCAACTCTTTAGATCTTATATACACAAAGCTCAAAAATAGCATCAGTCAGTAACATCCAAGCTACTTAGTTTAAAGCAACGTCATAAGGATACGAAATGTGCTACAGAAATAGAGGAGTTGTCACGAAAGCTTAAAAGAGCTTATTTAAGCGAGGGCGTGCCAGAACAGACTGCCGAGAACTATGCACAACAAGCACGACCTCAGAAAGAGTAAGAATCATTATGAAAGCCGGAACTTTTCAAACGACACAGGAGGCATTAACAAAATTTGGAAATATAACTGCCGAAAGCCCAACCAGCAGCAGTGCAAACACATCTGTATTTTACACTCACGGACAAACTTATGGGTCACGAAATAATTTTCGTCAGAGGGGGCAAAACAATCAAAAGATTTTCTTACCGGTCTAGCAGGCAAAACAATACAAATACGTATCAAAACAAGAACAATGGACGCCAATTCAGGCAGATAAGAGGCAATGACAATAGAAGGTCGACATACCAAAGACGGCCCAATCGTTATATAAAGGCGTTTTTTTTTTGTGTCACTCCTAAATATCTTTAATATGGACCTAGCACTGACAAATTTTGTATCAGTTGAAACCGGAATGACGGATTGTCAATCAGTAACGCTACTCGTAGATACAGAGGCAGACATATCGCTTTTTAAAAGAAGTAAAATAGATCCGGAGCAGTGCGTAAATAGAGCTAAATCCAGTTAAATAAAGGATGTGACTGAAGGCTAAACACACTGTTTAGGAACCACAATAACCAACATTTTTATACAAAACTACAGTATTAGCCACAACTTTCATATCGTTAACAGTGACTTTCCAGTACCAGCAGATGGGATTTTAGGTCGAGATTTTATAGCAAAATACCAATGTCAACTGGACTATAGTAATTGTACTATAAGAATAAAATGCAGATATATTTATTACACTGCCAATTTAGAATAGTCCAGAGAATGAAGTCTTGATTATTCCACCTAGATGTGAAGGAGTAAAAAAAACTCACTAGAAAATCTTAGAGAGGATTCAGTGGTTCAGAAAGAGGAGATATCGTCAGGAGGTTTTATCGTCGGAACGATAGTGTCTAGTCAAAGCCCATTTGTAAGAATATTAAATACAAATTTTGATAATGATTACAATAAAAAATCTAAAAATAAAAACTCCAAAAATTAAGCGATTACAGCATTTTTTGCACGGATGGCAAAAATGAGCAAAGTAGATAAACAAGGGGGTCATTGTTATTAAAAGAATTAAATACAAGCGGTATCGCAGAATATCTGTGCCAGGAGTTTTCAGACATTTTTTCACTAGAGACTGACTAATTGACAACAAATAATTTTTATGAACAAAAGCTAAGATTAAAGGATAACACACCAGTTTATATAATAAATTATAGAACGCCGTATTCGCCGGCAAACAAAATCAATTCACAGGTAAATAAACTGCTGCAAGAAAAAATTATTGAGCCATCCCAAGCGGAATATAATAGTCCAATATTACTGGTACCTAAAAACTCTAATAATGGTGAGAAGAAATGGCGTCTCGTGGTTGATTTCAGACAGATAAACAAAAGAGTTTTCGCAGATAAATTTCCAATCTCAAGAATAGACGAGCTAAGTGGTTTTGTACTCCATCAGATACCTTTAGAAAATAATTCTCGAGATATTACCACTTTTAGCACAAATGCAGGATCTTTTAGATTTACTCGACTGCCGTTCGGTCCTAAGGTTAGCCCAAACAAATTTCAGCAGATGATGAGCATAGCTTTTGCGGGCATCACTCCTGAAAGAGCATTTTTATATTTGGATGACCTAATTGTTATAGGATGCTTGTAGGTCACCATCTTCAAAATTTAAAAAGTGTATTTAATACTTGTAGAAAATATAATTTAAAGTTAAACCCAAACAAATGTAAGTTTTTTCAAAACAATTGCTCCAATGTGAACAGTGTCAAATAGCGTTAGTCGTCGGCCGTTTTGGGTACGACCAAAAACTATCTAATACCGATTTCAACCGAGGTCTTACTCAAGAGAGTCGGATAATCGAGTCTACTGTATACAGGGTGTTTCACAACTTATGTATAAAACTGGTCCATTTTTGAAATAACGATTCGTTTCGCTTAAACTTGTTCAAGTTTTCCCAAAAAAATAACGAAAAATGTGCTAAAACATTTTCTTCGCCTTCGACTGTATATTGAAGCTTATCAAAAAAACAATCATCAAGCAAGCATCTGCGTTGCCCGCCCAGCTCTTATTTCCGTATCGTACCACAGAAAGTAAACAAACTGTGCAATATTAGCTGATTCACTTTTGAATGTCGCTTTGCGTTGTGGTATGGAGTATTAGTTATTTTAGTGATTTTGTTTTGTGTTTTGTTGGACAATACAACTATTCACTTCTTGAGAAATTAAACAGCGAATTAGTGGATGTTGTTTTAAATTATAACGAAGCACAACAACCCGCCGCGCCGCAGAAGCTTACCGAATTTATTACTGTGTCCCCTTACATTAATAGAGGTATGTCATTATTTGACCTTTTTATTTAGTTAGAGAATAAGGGTTTTTGTCACTTAATTTGTATCATTGGTCCGTACACCAATGTACATCAAAGTTGTGTGTCGTCCCAAACAAAATTTCTCAATAATGTTAATTATAATTATTCTTAGTTTATTTATAATTTTCTAAAAAAAACAAAATTTCAATTATCTTTGACTCAAATATTTAGTTCCTACGACTATCTATTGCTTTTTTAATTTTCTTCAACCACGCGAGATAAATATGCATTTTTTTGCCTCAACAAGAATCTCCGTGTGTCGACGTAAAAAACAGAATGCAAATATCAATTGCCAAAATAAGAGCAATTTTTATCTCGATTAAGAACGTTAGCTGTGCTACTGTGTGCTGAACTCAATTATTCAATACAAAATCAATTTTACTTTAAAACAGTAATTAAACTCAATAACTCAATTATAAACTAATTTATGGACACTAGAAGCCGGTAAGTTGGGGTAAAAAAAAGGGCTCGATATTATTTCTCTAATCATTAAAAAAAAAAGGGGAAAACCCGCAGAAGTCTATTTTGAAGCACGACCTAGCTGTCGAAGGAACTAACAACTTTTTTATTTAGAAGAAAACTGAAAACTATTTTTGGTCACATCGAGCCGGATGTGGACCTACGGGAACATCTCTTAAATAAAATAAAATAATTTCCAAAAAAGAAAGTTAGTAGTAGGTAGTCACCTAAACAAAAAAATTTTACGTAGTTTTATTTAATATAATAAAATCATAGGTACTATGAAACTAAGCACATAAAAAAAGGTATACATAGTTTTATATTATTATAATAAAATTATAGACACCTATTTTGTCTCTAAGCAAACATTTTTTTGTAAAAACACACACAGTTTTTTGCCAACTATTTTAACTAAATTTGGATATATGCATTTATTCATTAAAAAGAAATATTTATACGAATAAAATTTGTTTTGCTTGCTCAATTTCTCAAAATAAAAGGTTAGATTGCTACTCAAAGTCGTCTATATTTAATAGGTACATTCAGAATTGATTTTTTCTATTTTAATTAAACAAAAATATATTCAATTTTTTCGATTTATTTTGATTGCTACTCGAAGCGATTTTTTTGTTCATACCAATAAAAGTCTTGAAAATTTTGTACATTTTTCAAGTTACGTACCTGATTACTATTTATTAACTTTTTATTTTTGGTAAAAAATAGCTGAAGAACTTAAAAAATATCAAAATTTACGCCAAAGTGAGTAGGTGCATGTGTTCGAGCGTCCAGAAAATCTATGATCAATTTTACGAGCATCACAACCGGGTTATCATATTGATCTCTGATGGTGAGGATGCAGCCTTTAAAACTGAAGATAGTGTTCGGAAAATTTTTGATTTATTGTACTACCAATGTAAAGCTTGTTATTTCAAGTTGCCACCAGAAAAGTCAAATTCAAATCAACATTTGCCAACAAATCAATCCCCTACTCATTCTCAACCATTTTTTCAACCCAAATTAGATTTGGAAATCCCTATTTTTACAGGAGACATCGAATCATTTCAATCCTTTATTGATATTTTTGACGCCCTAGTGCACAAAAATCAAAATATTCCAAAAATACTCAAATTTTCAACCCTCAAATCTTATGTAACTGGCTCTGCGGCTTCAGTTATAGCAAATTTAATGTTATCTGATAGCAATTATGATATTGCTTATGTAGCATTACGTAATCGCTTTATTGATCCACGATCTCCGGCACTTAATTTATGGGACAATCTGGAAAATGCGGCAAAAGTGACCTGAGATAATCCCACCGCTTTGAGAAACCTATTGGACAGTTTTTCTAAAAATATTACTGGTTTAAAAAATTTAGGTTTACCTACTGATTATTGGGATTTCGTCTTGGTGAGAATGATCCAGAAACGCTTACCTGTTTCCGTAATCAGTCGTTTCGAACTTTATTATGATAATTCGCATACTATTCCACCATTAAATACATTAACAGTCAAAATACATTAATCCAATCAAAATTCAAACAATCAAAATTCTGATCAACTTTTTTCTGGTCTAACCAATGTAAAAAGAGGTACATGGCTTTCTACTGCTCGCATAGAGGTTTTAGATAGCAATGGAACTTATCAACCCCTGCGTTGCCTTCTAGATAACGGAAGTATGACATCATTTATAACCTCAAAATGCCTCAATCGCTTAGGGCTCAAATCATCTCCCACTTCTGTTCAATTGACTGGTCTAGGTACTATGCAAACCTTTGTAGATCAAGAAGTGGCATTGGCTATCCGCCCTTTTCCAAGATCCGATCCTGTTTTTACAGTAGATGCACTAGTTGTGTCAAAAGTAAGTGAAAACTTACCTCCTTATAAGATCTCAACCGATAATCTGTATCAACTTGCTAATATAAGATTAGCTGACGAGCAATTCCATAGCCCTGGACAAGTTGATATCTTGTTAGGTGCTGACATTTATGGAAAGTTTCTGCTCAATGGACATATCCGTGGTGGTCCTGATCAACCTGATGCAGTCAATACTGTATTTGGTTATGTGTTAATGGGCAAAGTTCCTGCTAAATCTCCTCCAATCGTCACTGCTATGTTCTGTCATATCAAAGACTCAACTTCTCTCGATACCCAAATTCAAAGATTCTGGGAGATTGAGGATGTTCCTCAAGTCAAGTGTCTTTCTGAAGATGATCGAAAGTGTGAGAACATATTTCAGGAAAGTTTTCAAAGGGATGCAACAGGAAGATTTATTGTAAAACTGCCCTTCAAGGATAATATTGACCCTTGCTTTCCAGGAATACGATCTCTAGCACTAAATAGATTTTACTCGCTCGAACGTTCCTTAACTCAAAAGCCTCAACTTTTCTCTCAATATTGCGACTTCATTCAAGAGTTTCTCGATCTTGATCATATGGAGTTATCTACTGAAGTTACACCCAATTCTTTTTACCTTCCACATCATTGCGTTATTCGCCCATCAAGTCTGACGACTAAATTTCGAGTAGTGTTCAATGGATCTGCGCACTTGCCAAACCAACCCTCTCTCAATTCGACATTGTATGCCGGACCCAAACTTCAAAGTGATGTCTTCACAATTCTGCTTAATTTTCGCACCTTTGCTTATACTCTTACCGCAGATATATCAAAAATGTTCAGACAGCTCATTGTTTTATGGAGATTTTCTTCTTCACAACCCATTCAAGAATATCGCATTAAACGACTTGTTTATGGTCTAACCTCATCTCCATACCTTGCTATTCGAGTCCTTCATCAATTAGCTGAAGAACATTGTTCTACTTATCCTTTAGCTGCTGAAGCTTTACGCAGAAGTCTATTTTGAAGCTCGACCTAGCTGTCGAAGGAACTAACAACTTTTTTATTTAGAAGAAAACTGAAAACTAATCATACTTTATCGAATCATTTGCATACTTTTAGTGGTACAGTCATGTCTTTGAAAAATGTTCCCTAATTGAAACATTTTTGAAGAGGCCTTTGAAAACGGCCTACTCGTTTTTTTTATATATTTTTATATTACTTATAATCCACTTCATATTACATAACTGCTAACTATAAGCATCCTAATGCTAATAAACGATTCACATTTTTTCCTGCCTTCAGCCATGATCTAAGGCTGTAGTGATCGACCACAAACATAACCTCAGCCTGAGAGCAAGGCCGACGACAGGAAACAATTAGCGATTATACGTATAAATCAAAGAAATTAATCTGGAACCTGACATACTTTAAACCTGATCCACAAAGCATATTGATAGTGTATGCAGACGAGGTGTTCGGTACTTTAGCGTTGATAGCGGCTTGCCTTGCAGGATTTTGCCCCTGTCCAGCAGTAAGGGCCTACAAGTCAAAATTGATATGATTATATAATGTGGTCTTTTCAGAAAACAGCAGAAGACAATATTTTTTTAAACTGCTCTCATGCATTGTTATCTATAATAGTAAGTTTGTTAAAATTGGTTCCAGGAAGTTTAAACAAAAAGCATTCAAATAGACACCTCTTTTCTTACTTGACACTCACTTTGTTATTTTCAGTGTTAAAAGACCTTTCCAGCAATATCTTACATTCTTACAGTTTGTGAGTTATTGATTGCGATATAAAACGTTAAAGAACGACTTACTTTTCTAATATTCCTTATACAAATTATAAAGAATATAAGAATCTTTTAGTGTATGAGTTATTTATTTTTGAATGTATTTTCAGCATTTTGGACATTCAATGACTGAATTTGTAAAAGATAAAGCCTTAGGGTATGGTATTGCTAAAAAAGTGATGTGACAAAAATATTAAAAATGACACAATATACTGGTTGTTACGTTTAAAATAACAGAACATTTCTACTCAACTTTTTGTTTAAACTTTCCAGGACCAATAGTAAAAAACTTTTATTTAGGGAAGGTTTATAAATGAATATAACCCTGCACAGGTTGTTTTCTAATTAATTTAGTAAGGTTTTCTGAATTGTTGCATTACCTAATTACACAGATAATTTATCTATCAATAACAATCAACAGTAAAATGCAATTTACAAATATACTAAATAAAGTTATTAGAAATTGTACTATTTAAAATAAAACCGTAAATTTGGGATAATAATACAAAGCTAACTAGTTATCTCCCCTTAGATTAGCATTAAGGAGTTTATTAAAATAAATATTAAAAGCATACACATTAAAAAGAGAGGTAACACATTTTAAATATAGGATAATTTTAGTGTACTGTTATTTTGAAAAACAAAGATATTTTTTTATCAAGCTTGAACCAAAAATATATTGTTTTGGCAATTTTCTTTTTTAAATAAATATATTGACAGTGGTCTTTTAAGCTATAAGACTTCCAGTTTCTGGTCATTAGCTTTTATGTTAAATTTAATTATATTATTTTTATTGATTTTTGTTTTGTCTTAATTGATTTTTGTTTGCAATTAATATAAATTTTGTTATATCTGTTGTTTTAAGAAGTACTTAAAATATGAAAGGTTTTAAAGTCACCTTTTTGGATCCAAAAAGTCATGGAATTGTCATGGGTATTTTAAAATTTATGTAAAGTCATGGAATCTTGTAAATAGTCAGTCATGGAATACCTGGACAAAACTTATTTTATTAAAAAGTTCTCCGCTAATCCAATCCGCTTTTTTTAAGTATTTCACAAAAAACGTAAGAGATTAATATTCTTGAAAAACTTTCTGCCTAAATTTGTAAAAAATTTGCCCGCGGCGTTATAACCTTATTGATTTTAGTTCAATTTTTGTCAGCAACATTTAAAGGTACCTATAAAAAAGGCATTTTGAGTGTAACTTTCTCGACATTTTCGCAGCAAATCTAAAATTGAAATACCAACTTAATCCTCCTGGGCAGCTAACCCAACCAACTTTTTTTAAACATATTTTACAGAGAACCAGAAACCAAAATGTTGAAAAGTGTTTTTTGCTGCGTAAATCGCAAAAAATTTTTTATTAAGATAATTCAACATATGTAAAAAATGACATTTTTAGTAAAAATTACTTAAAATTTTCGCCTCCGGCGCATTTAAGGCATAATTTTTGCCAACAAATATAGAATTGAGGTTAGATTCGCACAAGAATTCGATGTTACTTTTTAATATAAAAAAAAACCGACCTCGGTGGTATAGGGAAGAGTGGATAAGGTAACTTGGCTCTATCCCTCCATTTACGCCGGATGGGGTCGGTATCCCGTGGAGGCGGCCCTAGGTACACACTCCCCAAGTCGGTAGACTACTGAAGGACAAAATGACCCGATAAAAAATACCCGGTCTGGGGTTCGAGTGTAGTTGATGACCAGTCCGATCAAGTTAATAGTATCTACGGAACTCAAAAAAATGACGGTAAACAATGCGTTTGTTTAATAAAAGAAAAAATTTAATTTATTTGATTATTGTTAAAGAAAATTTTAAGTTGAATTTGCAAACGTTTTAAAAGTTCTTTTTTGCACGGTAGTCAATACAAATCATGCCCACTTGTCAAAAACTAAATTTATTTTAAAATTTTGATCCTTTAGAAAAAACAGATTATAAAATTTGTCAAAAATAGCCATTTACGGACTAAAGTGTCACTTTTCATCCCAAAGCGAAAATTTTGTAGACTGAAAAAAAACTACGTAATTTAGAAACTTAAATGGTACTGACGTTTTTCGTTTAAAAAATTTCGAGAATTTTTTGCTTTTAAAATATTTGAAACATACAATTTGGTCATTAAGAGAAGCTGGAAAAGTCATGTATATTTTTTTGACCTAGAGACTTTAAACCCTGTATGACATTTTTTATATTTACATGGGTTGGATTAAAGCACTTTTTCTTAATTATATTTTTGTTACAATAAACATATAGGGGCGTGTTAAAAAATAAACAAAAAATTATGTACAGATTGCTTGAATTTACACCAAAAATAAATTTTCATCAATTCATTTTATTTCATTTTCGAAATTCTAAAATGTATATTTTACAAAAAGCTGCCGTAGTTTAAAAGGGTTGACATACTGATATACGGTTTTCATCATTAATAATTTGTCAAAAATCGAGCCCGTAACATGTACAGTCGGACGTAAAATGCCCCCCCCCCCCTCCTGCTAACTCTTTAGCGGATTGAGGTATCGAATTCAAATAAAAACAAACACGTCTTATGATAACGCTTTAATACTTTTTGATGTATTATTTGTAAGCGTCACATTGACTAAAGACTATAAGGGCACTAACTACTTTAAAATTTTAAACAGAAAGGGGGGACGAGTAATATTATGTTTAACAGGTATTTTAATTCCCTATTTCAAATTTTAATTTTTTTAAAAATCGGTTTGACTTTTAGACAGTTATCAGTTTTTTTGACTATAGTTTGCGTACCTCCTTTTACTTTTAAACGAATTGAGATATCAACATCTTTTTTCGTATTTTTTAGCGTCATTGTGACTTAAGGCTATAAGGTCACTAACTAATTTAAAATAGAAAAAGGGGTCGAGTGATAACTCGTTTGAGCAGTATTTTAAATATTATCTATTTAAATTATTAAACTTTTTAAAAACTGTTTAGTACTTACAAAGGAATGAGTGTTTTTGATTATAGCTCGCGCGACTCCTTTATTTACTTTAGAAGGTGTTGAAAATGCTCTCCATTAACTTTTCAACAAGGTATTACTTAGCAATACTAAAAACTTTAAGATGTTAGTGACGTTATAGTCTTACGTCAAAAAGTACTAAAATTTTTATCATTAAACATGTTTTTCTATTTGAAGTCGATAACTGAATTAGTTCAAAAGTAAGGGGAGGTGCGCAAACTATACTCGAAAATACCCATAATTCTGTAAGTGGTAAACCGATTTTTTAAAAGAATAAAATTTTAGTTAGGGAATTAAAATACCTTTTAAACAATAATACCCTTTTATGTTTTAAATTTTAAAGTAGTTAGTGACCTTATAGTTTTCTGTCGCTTATGAAAAATACGTAAAAAAGTTGCAAAAGTGTTATTATTAAACATGACTTTTATTTGAAGTCGATACCTCAACCCGCTTAAAAGTAAGCGGGGGGACTATTTACGTCCGCACTGTATATTAGTTTTTCGCTATCTCTCTTAGAAATATCTAAAAATTTGGACGAACCTGTACAGGTTGTTGATTTTACTAAAATATTTAAAAAATCAAAATAATATTATTCGGAAAGTATCAATCAACTAGCACTGTTTAGAAGTAGGTATTAACAACTAACACATAATTTAATTAAAATTGTTTTTGTAGTTAAATATTTATTAATTTTGGATTTTTTTTACTTGTTATTACGTATCGCCCTGTATATTCGTGCAAAAAAAAATAATTTCAGTTTTGGACAGGTCTTAACCTGTAGTATATTATATGAGTGATTTCAGGGAAATTGAGTAATTACTTGTCCGTCTCTTTTAAAATTTCACTTTTTTTTTGGTTTTTATAAATAATAAATATTTTTGTATCTAACTTCAAAAAAATTGTGATCCTATTATAATTTGTAAAAAAATACAGTAAGTTTCATTTTTATCTAAAAACCTGACATAATAGTATCATTCCCATGTCTGTCCCAAGGTGAGTGTTGATAATAAAAATACCTTGGGAAAAGTGTCAATTGAACAAAATTTAGAGGGTTAACAGTCAAGTAATAAAAAAAATAATTGAGTTACAAAGTACCTTAAAGCAGAAATTTGTATATTCTTGTTTTCTATTTTGATAGTATCCAGACGAAGCTTATTATCGGGAAAGTAACGGGTAGGCGTTTTCCTCTATATGGCGCAGTTGAAATCTATATATATTGCAGTGCAGATTTTAACTAACTTATTTTAACGTGATTAGGTTCTGGGTCAAAGGGTAAATCATATATAGATGGCAACAGAATGCTCGCATTCTAATATTTTTTAAATTCTCTCAATTGCCAGTTTTTTTGCCCTTTTCGTGTCTTTTTGTTCGGCCGTCACGGCACTGTAACATGACTCTTAAAAATAGGTTACGTTCGCAGCAGCATCACCCTTTAAGAGTAGCATTTAAGCCATAAGCAAGTAATGGCTCCGGAGGAGGCTTGTTGCGCAGAACTAAAAAGCTAAAATATTTAAAAACAAAAGTGAATCTCGTGTCCGCGATAAAAATTAAAAGTAACACTCGTGGCATATCGGACGTAACCTCTTTTTAAAAGAGTCATGTTACAGAGGTTTTTAAAGGTTGTTTTGCGACAACTTTTTTGACCCGCTAGAACCTGACTGCGGTCATTACCATGGTAAGTAAAAAATCAGATCATGGCGTATGTGTTGTGTGCCTATTGTCATTTATTAAAAAAATATTAGGACTATCTTTTTTTAAACTTCTCAAAATAAAAATTGGTGAAAAATTGACATTCCCATGTAGTCATTCTCGTTTAATTTTTCCAACATGGGATTGAAATATTAACTTTTTATCACTATTTATTATTACCTAAAAATGAAGCCATTTCCTCAATATTGTGAAAAAATCATTTCGAAAATAAGACCAGATAAGAAAATGTCAAAATTTAAAATGACCAACAATATCACACAGACTAAATAGAAAACCATTGTTGTGTCATCTATCAGCCCTTGATTTATAGTATAAAGTAAATACTTAAGTATAAGTTTTTTTTTAGTTTTTTTTTTTTTGATAACTAAGTCATTCTGTTGCTAGGTAGGTTTTTTTTTTAAAAAAAAAGTCCATATTTTGAGAAATATCTACTATATGTATACATAAAAGGGTGGGTCCCATCTAAAAAGGTTTTAAAAACTTTTTAGATAGAATACAGAAAAATATTATACTTTTTATGATGGACAACTTTTGCTAAAAATTACTCAATTTCCGTGGAATCACTCTGTGGGTATTATTATTAAATATAATAATGCAGGTCTCTCAACAGATAAACAGCAATATAATATGAAAAATATTACATTTTTTAATAAAAATATGAAATTAAGAAAAAAAATATGAAGGAAATATGAATGAAACATTAGGTTTTTTTTTGGTCCCTTGCCAAATGGCCGGTTAAGCCAAAACTAACTTTTTTTTGGGAAAAAGCAAAAATGTTTTTTTAAATTTGATTAATAAAGAAACGTATTAACAAACATTTTCAAAAAGATGAATTAGGCTGAATGGGGTATTGCCAAACAAAAATAAAGTACATTTTAATAGGTACTTCTAGTAACGCAGAAAACAGTCTTAAGGATATTTTAAATACCCATTCCGAGATCATTTACGTAAAAACTCAACATTTCAGAGTAATAGTGCATGAAAAATCCCTACTCAATTCAGACTTTTTCAAAGGCAACTAACATATTAAATTTTAAAGAATGCAAACCATTTAAGAATAATAAAAGGCATAAAAAAGCCGTACTTAATTCAGAGACAACAAACTAATAATAAACTCCAAATTCAGGACTAGTAAACATATTGACAATTTCCTCACTCATTCTATTTGAGGTTTCTTTTTAACGAAGTTTGTAATGAACTACTTTTGTCTCTCACCAATTTCTGAATAAAGTTTTTCAACTTGCCCTTCCTTTTCATGTAATCTTTTTGTGTTGTTAAATATCCATCAATCATGTTCTGAGCTAATTTAGCTTTAGCCATATCACCTTTCTTTAAAGCATCTCTTAATCTCTTTGAAGCTTCTTTAATAAGCTTGTCAGAAACGGTAGCTTGCAGTTTTGTTGAGAGTTTTGAGAAAGTTGAGACTTTTAACACCGCAACTTTTTTTTTCTTCAGATTCCGCTTTTTTTTTCTTGAATTATTCGTATATTCTGATTAACCTCTTCTATTTACTTCCTTTTAAATTCTTTCTGGTTTTCTAAGTAAATTTGGTAACTTTATAAGACACAGAACCTAAAGCCATCAGTTTTTTTGTAATCCAACAACTAGTCAGCTACACCTTAGGCTAAAACGTCACAAAGTTTATGCTCTTTTTACAGCTATCTATGAAAAAGCAAACTTTAAAATAAAAAACAAAAATGAATTTACCAAACAGTTCCCAATCTCGGAAGGGCGAGTCTTTATCGCCTTATCTTTTTTCAGTTTTCCTGTCTGATTTTGAATCATTTTTTCGGGACAGGTTGGTATCAATATTAACGTCCTTTTGGCTCTACTGTTTGCTGACGATGCGGTCGTGGTTTCAGATTGTGAGAGAGATTTATAAAATAAACTTTCAATACTAGAAGAATATGTAGATCAAAATCAACTCGTTGTTAACCTGAAGAAAACAAAAATCATGATTTTCTCACGGGGTACCGAGCACAACGCTCCAAACAATTTTTTCTTTAAAAAAAAGAAAATTGAAATTTGCTAAAAATACATTTACCTGGGCGTATCCCTATCGTCGTTTACTTTTTTTTCGCCTTATGGCAGAAGATACAACTCTAAAAGCTCAGCAATCCATTGGTGTAGTTAGAGGAATTACAAAAATGACATTATATAATTCGCTAATAAACTGTTTTACTTTCTAATGCCCCCATTTGGAGTCTCCAATATGCTTAAAATTTTAGAGCGTGTTTAAGTAAACTTTTTCAAAAAATTATTTATTCTTCCCAAAAATAAACCAGATAGCATCGTGCGTTTAGAATTTGGCGTAGTGCATATCTCTATTATAATTTTTAAGTTGACAATTAATTGGTTAATAAAGTTACTGTCTATGAGCGAATCCAGACTACCTTTCAAGTGTTTTAAACGACTGCTACAAGTCTCCGAAAATGGTGATCTACGATACAACTGGACTCTTCAGGTCAAACATTTTTATTATGAAATAAACAACCTCTTAATTTAATTACTTAATCTTAATTTAATTACCGCTAATTACTTAAAGAAAAATAAAGACAGACTTCTTGAAAAATTTAAAAATCATTACATTCAAAAAGACCAGCTGTTTGCAGCATCATCAGCTTTTCCTCTTTTCTATAGCCGTTTCTTAAATAATGGAAAGCCAAAAAAGTATCTATTTCTCAATAGATTCCTATCATTTAAATATATCAAATTTATTTGTCAGTTGCGTACCACTGTCCAACGGTACTTAAAAGTCACATTCGATGGTGCAACATATACAATCAATCACGCAGAAATATGCAGTATTTGTAATATGGGAGTTAACCAATCATTCAAGCATTTTTTCTTTGAGTGTCCCCCTCTCCGCCAAGGTCTGACGTGAGCTAGTCTCGAGTATGGAGTATTTCGATAACTTTCTTGACAATACTCCAGTCGAAAAAATTAAGCCTGCAGTCAACTATTTTTTAAACATACTTCACTTAAGAAGTTTTATTTTAAATGAGTAGAAATGTATGACAATTACCAATATTTTTTTTCTTTTCCCTTAACTTCTAATAATTAATTATTAGAAATAATACAATTGAATAATTTATATTTTTTTCTTTTCTTTAGTTCAAGGCGTTGGTAATGTAGCTAAAAACCGACATTCTAGAAATGAAATTTTTGTTTTTGTTTTTTAGCAATAGGTGGGTTGATCTTCTAATTGTATTCAAATTCTATAGAATATTTTTTTCTGGAATCCGGTTTAACGCAATACTTCTTTTTATATATTGTATATGATTTGTGTTACTATTTACTTTTAAATTCAAAATATTTTTTGTTTTTATTGTTTTTCTCCAATCTCGACACCAAATACAAATTAATATATATGTGTTTATTTTTGGTTTAGGTTACAATTCATTATATTTTTTTGTCTACTTATAGCTATTTATAGATTTGTAAAATATGATTTTTTTTTGCACTGTTCTCAATTGTTATAAGTGTGTTTGTAAACATTACTTTAAAAACAATAAAGAGTTGTCTATTGTCTGTCTTGTCTAATCCGGAGAAGCTCTGGTTTATTGATATACATTTTCAATGCGCCACTAACACTAGCATTTAAAGATTTGTCTTTCATACTTGCTTTTGAGTCTCCGATTGCAAGATCAGATACAAAAACCCGTTTCTACATCGGCACTAGCATGATGAATACATAAAGAAGCCTGTATCTTTATAACTTTGTCTAAAGGACGATAAATACTTCAATTCTTCCAACTCATTTTTTTGTATGTAGAAATTCCACTATACGTCGACTTGTTCTATATCCGTTTTGGGCTCGCTTTCAAGTTGGAGTAATTTCGATTCGGCCACAAAAGACTCAATATTTGCCTCGATAGGTAGTTCAGCAACCAATTTGGATAAACTCTTTGTCATGCTTAGTTCTTTTATTGACTTGGGATTCAAAAACGCGCATTTCTTACATTTATATTTAAAAAGTTATACGATTTAATCAGGTAAGAACCAGCTGCTTTAAGGTGATTTTTAACCCCATTTAGGAAAACTAGTTAGGTATTTACAGGAATTTCTTTAAATGCTTCATTTCTCAACTCAAAAGTTATCTCTTTTATCGGTAACAATTTGGTCGGTTGAAATACATCAATATTCAGTGAATGTTGTTTAAACATCTTAATCGCATCTGTCTTGCATATTCTTAAAGCATTTAAAACTATTAACTCTTTGAGCTCAATGTAAATCTTATGTATTAGTGGCTCTTCATTTTTATAAATATAGTATTTTGTAAATATACTATTTAATACAAATATTAATTCACATTTCAGCGCTTTTTTTCTTAAAAGTGAACTCACATTTTGGTGTCCAGCACCTTTCATTTTTTCGTCGGATTTTATTGGAATAAACTTTAAAAAATACTCAATCCCACTGTTCTAAAATACGTTCTATAGCTGGACCCGGTGTAAGCCATCGACTGTTCACGTGTTTCAAGAAGTTATGTTCTGGAGCACCTTTTCTTTTTTGAATGTTTTGGTAATCTTCACCACAAAATAGTGGAGGACAGCAATAACCAAATCTGACACATCTTTTCCAAGTTCTTTTATTAAACCTTTTAGGAAAATATTATGCCCAGTGTGAATGGAGAGTCCCAACGTTTATCAGTGGCTTTTTTCTTAATTCAAGTATTTCTTGGTTAATTAAACCAAAAGCTTTTTTGGTAACGTTTGGCCCGTCACTGCTCCCCGAAATCAGCTGGGAAATAGAAAGATTTGCATTATTTATTGCCTTAGTAGTAGTATGACCGAGGAAAAAGGTTGCCAAGTGGTGTGATACAAGTCGTTTTTTTTTTGTAGACCAATATGTTATTCTTATCTGAAGCTCCTTTTTTGCGCCACAATTGGTTATTTCATCATACTGTAAAGAGTAATATGATTCTCTTGCTTTTTTTAAAATCTCCTCTCGGAAATACAGAGCCAGGGCTTCATTTATATAGTACGTAATTTTGATTACAGATAAAGAAAATTAATTAAAGGGTAAAAACATACTATATTGACATTGAAGTATTTCAAAATTCACCGCAAAACTATTCTTATAAAAATTAATAAAAAAAAAGGTACAGATTGTTGGTTTGTAAACGTTTTCTGAGTATGAGAGTAAACTATCAACTCTTTGAGCCGCTTGGTATATGCCCCAACGACGGAAAACCCCAATGAGCATTTTTGTCTATATAAAAGTTACAGCAAATAATATAAAACCTTCATAAAATAACCAAAAGTTATATTATTTAGTGTTGGTGATAATTTTATAACTCTAAACAACTGTTCAACACCAGCTTATAAAAATTTATGGTACATAGTAATGGATAGAAAAACAACATATAGATTTTATATAACTTCCTTATGAGCCCTTAAGTATAGAGATTATTATAAAAAGGTTTTACAACTGTTCTAACAACACTACATAACAAATTAAAGGTTTTTATGGATTTAGAAATATAGATTTTCCATCTTTCTTCCCTTTGCTTGTTATGTATTATCCTTTTTCTTTTTACAATAAAAAAATTTATAAAATGGTGTTTAGCAATCTTCTAAAATAAATAAAAATGAAAGTGAGATAAGCTGAAGCAGGAATATGAATATTTATATACTATAGTCAAATAAAAGCTGTTTTTCAAGTCATCCTACTCTGAAAATCAGCTGCGGTCCCGTGTGTACTGTATAGTTTTCGAATACACTCACGTAAATTTCATGGGCTCCAAAAATACTTGAGAAAACGAGAAAAAAAATATTAATTTAAATATCGTTTTTTTTTTCATACGCGTTTTTTTCTTTCTGGGACATGTTGAAACCCCATAAATAACGTTTTTATTTAGGCCAAAAACCTATTTTTGTAATCCAAAATGGCGAAAATTTCCGACAATTCTATAAAAAAAAAAACAATACAACTATACCACTGTTTACCTCGTCAACACTATTTTATAACCCTTTTAAAAATGATGCTACTTGGAACAAAGGGCTACAGATGGCGCAGTGTTGAACACTGATGGTCCGTTTCTGCGAGCTTAACATAGTTACCATTGCTCTCTTTTCCTAAATGCATTCCTCGAGAGATCCAGCATACTATACATACCAGGAAAAATACCCGCCTCCACACACTTCAAGCCCGCATCGAAGGGTGTACAGGCGAGTATTTTCCGGGGTGTTCACATTTGCCGCCGACCAGCAGTATCAGCGTATGCGCTCGACGTTTCACGGTGCGTTTTTGCGACCTTAACACGGTTACTATATTGTTCTCTTTTTCTAAAACACGGTTCCCATCTATGCGTGTCTCATTCGTGGGTCCCCCGAATCAAAACACGTATCACGTGGTCTAAGCGAGATTTGCCTATACAAGTTCATGTCGGACTACGTGATGAGTTTTTTGAGTCAGGGTGACTGCGCATGGGAAACGCTGGTGGGAATCGGGTTTAAAATGCATTCGATCCCGATATCTGTCATCGGCAACTATCTCAAAAAGATTTGGATCTCTTATCTCTCTCAGATTGATGTAATTAAAATAAGATAATAATGGTATGGTTCCTCGCAAAAACGCGCCTTTTGATGTCGCAAAAACGCTTCTTTTGAGGTCGCAAAAACGCGCCTTTTGATGTCACAAAATTAACCTTACAAAATCTTGTTTGTTTTAGTTTTATAATTGCCAAAATAAATTAAAATTGTTTTTTTTTTGTTCTAAAAACAGTTTATAATCACTATATAAAGAAATTAATAAGAAAATTATAGAAAAAAACTTATGGGCAAAAAAGGTTTATGAATGAGTTAATAAGAATATTACAGACACCAATTTATATAACTATTGTGTGTGAGTTCCCAAGTTTTTATAAGTGTCTCTCGAAATATTTTCAAACTTATCTTATATAAATTTGTTGTTGGTTAATTAAGTTTTATAAGTGGGTTGATAGCAACATTTTAAAAACCAATCTAGTATATATCTTTAATTGATAGTTACTTACGGTTTTATAGGTGGGTTGACAGAAAGATTTCAAACACCAATTTATATAACTTTTGTCACTGATGACTTATATTTTTATAAATATGTTGGTGGAAACATTGTTAACACCAATTTATATAACATTTGAACCGATGACTTCAATTTTTATAAAGATGTCCGTGGAAATATTGTTAACGCCAGTTAGCCTTTAATAAAACAAATATACAAACTCAATTCTTGTAGAAAACTTCTAAATACCCTACGGTATCAATGGAACCCTCTTTATAATAATTATATAAATATCTGTCACCAGAAGTTTCTGAAAATGCTCATTGGGACGTGTCGATGGGATGACTTTAACACCGTGGAAGTTGGGCAGGGAGCTGCTTTGCAACTTCATATTTAAATTTAACAACAAAAGAATGTGGTGGGGCTGCAAGAATGGCTGAGGAACGAAAGAGAAAAAATATGAGGAACTTTTAGATCGCTTTATCTTCGTTCTTTTTGCTGTGGAAACCTTCGGACCTCTGGGTTGTGATGCAAAGAAACTAATTTCGGAAATAAGTCCCAAAATTCCGGAAAAGGGTTCTCGAACCTTCATAATACAGAGGATCGGAATAGCTGTGCAAAGAGGAAACGCGGCTTCCGTCTTAGGCAAAATAAAAGATGAGGTAGGATTGGAAGAGATTTTTTCGTCATCAGGTGAATAATAACAAAAACTAACTAACTATCCAAACGCATATACTAGCATGTGCTCAGTGAACCATAAAACTAACCTGTGTTCAGTGAACCATGAAGTTTATGCTTCGTTGGTTCCGCCCTTTCACAGTTGAAATCTGTTAACTCCGAAAAGTGTGGGTTTCCAAATATCCTTGATGGTGACGCTTGTTTGGGAAAACACAATCTGGTTCCTCAGGATGAATGCTGTTTCTTGGAATTTTCGCTTGATCTTTGCCTCTCTGTTGAGCTATTTTCGATCCAGTTGTGTCTGCTTGTCAAGTTTTGCGTTTGTGTTCTGTAAGTCGAACTTCCATAGGTCGGCTGGTTTCTCCAATGTACCCACACTCGCATGGTACCTGGTAGCAGTTCTTGGTTTCGTGCCGTTGTGGTTTAGTTTTTGTCAATTGACTTCTTATTGTTGTGGTCGTTTTAAAGACAGTCCGAAGATGGTATTGGTTGCCTATTCTTCTTATCTTTGCTGAGATTCCTTTGACGTATGGAATTATAAGTGTCGCCGTTCTTTTAGTATTTAGGTCTGTAGAGTTTGGTGTTGATGTGGTCTGAGGAGTTTTATTGATTCGTTCGCAGATCGGATCGATTTTTTTTATTTTCTTTATTTAAAGCTTCTTCTGTCTTGCAGATATAGGTGGCTCGATCTGTGAGAGACTTTACAATTCCCAGTTTGGTTGATGTGGAGTGGTTTGATTTGAAATTAAGATATTGTCCAGTATGAGTTGCCTTGCGATATACAGAAATGATTATGGTTGAATTATTTTTGGTGACTAGAACATCAAGAAACTGACAACTTTCTTCTTTTTCCAGAGTGAATTTGATGCAGTTTCTTACGCTGTTGACAAGATTCAAGAATTGTTCTCCTTTTCCCAGATGATAAATATGTAGTCCATGTATCTTAGCCATAGTTTGGGTTTCTGGCATGATCTTCGCAGAGCTTCTTATTCAAAGGATTCCATAAAGATGTGTCTGTCCTTTTCCTAGAAGTAAGAATTCTGCAGACAGCATTTCAACAAATCCATAATGGAATTAATTGGTAGATTGGTTCTATCAGAGAAGTGGTTGCCCTTGAGTAGCTTCTGTTCAATGATTTGGAGTAATTCTTTCAGTGGTACGTTCGTGTACAAACTTTTGACGACAAAACTAACAAACTGGTCGTCAAGAGATGTTGATGACAGTATTGGTGATTTGTCCTTTTTTCTGATAGCATTTCTTAATTAGTTGGAGGATTGGTTCATAGTCCTCGGCAATGGTATGGCGTCTGATTTCTTTAAAGCGTTGTAGAATGTCATCTAGAAGTTGAGATTTCTTCCATCTGTGGTAACTGATTTGACTGCAAGAACTAATTCCATGCTGGCTTTCCCAAGATCTTCCTCGCTCTTGTTCCTTCAATTAGGCTGCTCAGCTTGAAACCATTTGGCACGATGTTGTTGTTTCTGGCTCTTATTAGGAAGGCACTGTGTATTTCTTCTTTGGCTAGTTTAACCTTTGCCTTTTCGTGGTCTCGGAATTTGTTGTGTATACCGGGTCCGTACCGAGATTCCAACCAATTCTACCACCTTCAAACAACAATATTCTGAATATTTCTCCAATGTTATTAACGAAGTTAGCAGAATAATTTAATACCACTACTTTCATAGCTCATATTAATTCAGCAGTTGTTGCCTCATCTCTTTTGCAGGTGACCTCTCAGGAATTTGATCCCATGTTGCAAAACAAAATCTTGAGACTGAAGTTTCGCCGCACATTTTTTTATGCTTCCCACCTTCAGAATACTGTGGCAAGGAGAAAAAAATCTCTTGAGATCGGTATAGCCTTACAACACACACTGCAAAAAAGTTGGCTTTCTTCATGTTTTTCAGCCCACTGCGATATCAAATAATTGTTACTGTTTTTTCTAGTTAACCACTTGTCTTGAAATTTTGACATTATGACGACTATTCGTCTCTGAAATTTAATTTAAGTCTATTATTTTTCCCATCAGAAAAAAATAATAAACTCAATCAAAGATCAAATCAAATCAAATCAAATCAAATTTATTGTTTCCAAAAGTTTTACATTACATGGTTGTACATTTAACACATTTTAGACACAATGGATCTTTTGATCTGTGTGTGCCTTTCATAGAACTTATTTTGAAAATAACAATCTGCCTATATGGTTACAATAAACAACATCTACCTAATAATAATAATACATTGTATATCACAATTTCGTCACAGAATACTATTAAGTTTAGTACATAATATTTTGTTTCTCTTTGTTCTATATTTTTTTTTTTTAAACAAATTAAACAAAACATTAAGGTCTTAGTTACACATAAAAATATAATTTACAGGTACAGTACAGTGGTCACCCAGTAAGCAACGATGCAAATTAAATTGGAAAAAGCGCCGCAAATAACGCTCTCCTTGTTCATGCTTAGTGGGTAGTAATATAGTTAATTTAAAAATATTTTATTATTATTATTTAGTCACAGTCATAAGATTTTTATGGTGAGATCAGAGTTGACAAAAATATTATCCAGACTTAATTGCAACACGATATCAGAGTTCAGAGTATTATTTAATTTTTCCCTATTTTTTTTTTATTAAGTTAAGTTATTCCAACACTATTCAAGGTTGGGACAATTTCATACATTCTCCACGAATTTGATAAAATCCATTCATTTAGCCTATTATTGATATTTTTATTTGGTTTACTTTGTTTGAATTTATCCGGGAGAATGTTGTATATTTTTGGGAGGATGTATGAAATATGTCTTTGAGTTGTTGAATATAATGTATTAGGTATATTTAGGTTGTTTTTTGATACATTTCTTGTTCCTTTATTGTGGTGAGTAATAGGTTTATTAAACAGCTTATTTCTAAAACTAAATTTCAAAATAGCCCTTATATAAAGTTGCCTAATGTTTAATATTCCTGAAATTCTAAATAATTCCTCCGTAGGAAATTGTTTATTTTTAAAGTGCATTATTTTAATTATATATTTTTGAGTTACATATAGTGGTGCCATTATATTATTAGTGGCTGCGCCCCAAGCTGTGATTCCATAAGTTAGTACCGATTCAGCAGAAGAACAGAAAAAGAAAATAAATATAACTTTTTTGGTAAAACCATAATTATCTCCCCATTTATATATTAATAAGAATAAAGAAATAATTTTGAATTTGGGTTTGGTTCAACAGTAGTGACTGAATAATGTTCCCAACACTAAATCCTTCCGGTAAAACCTGATTTGTAAATAAATGTATCCTTGAAAAAGACGTTTCACAGTTTTAACAAAAGGATATTTGTATTTAAAGATATAAAAGCTTGATTTAATCCAAAAATAGGCTTTTGTGTCACTGTGATTTTGGCTCACTTTGTTGAGTTATTAACTTTTTTTATGCAAACACTTCCCATTGTTTACTTTATGAGCTTTAGGGACCATTTAAAAATAAGCCCCCTAGGGACCAACCTAATTGGTGGAAGCCCTTTTAATATGATGCAACACCAGTAAAAAATCTCAACTGCTGATAACCTAAACAGGAGATAGTCAGGACTTATTGGGACCTGTTCTGCCACAATTTCTAGCTTAGCCAGTGCTAATCTAGTTTAGTCAGTGTCAACCAAAAAAATGTATGTGAAATAAAATGCAATAATAATAAAAATATTTTTTTATAATTTTACCCTCCCTCCCCTTAGTGTCCTACATTCAGACTTAAAAAAAATTTGGACACCATACTTATAATGATTTCTTTCCTATCTAATCTCTTTCAAAATGTTTAGCTGCAAAGTTAAAATAAATTAAAATCAAAAGTTTCTTTTATAAGTAGGTACAGGGCCATTCAACATATATTCCACCTCCCCGTTATCTCCTGTATTATTAAAGCTGGAAAAAAGTTGTATGTATATTTTGACACTAACTTCTTTATTTCAATGAGAACAACCTATATGTTTTTAAAAACTTAGATTCGCTGTTTATCCTGATTCCAAAAATATATAATATGATGAATTTATCTTGGATGGTTCTTACCTAAAAGGAAAAATACTTTCCCATAAGAGTAATATGTTGAACAAAAAATCACCTAAACTATGTTTACTTCTCTAACACATTGCACTTATGTGAAAGTATTTTTCTTTTTATTCAAGAACTGTCCCAAGATAAATCCAACATTTAATATATTTTGAAATCAGGAAACAAGGCCATTCTAAATTAAAAAAAAGTATCCAGGCCTTTCTATTTAAAATAAAGTTAATGTCAAAACTTGACAATTGCGATCACAGCTGCTAATTATGAATCAGACCCAAGCCCGTCGAGATAGATAGATTAGTTCATTAGATTTTTTGTTTACATTACTGACATCTGTTCACTTTGGGAAAAACGACCTTAACTATTCTCACTCGTACAGCATGGAATTCACCTTGAAGTCAGGTGGAACCTGCTTCTATCACAGAACATGGGTATTCTACTATGAAAAATATGAAGGCGATAGATTCTAGTCACCCCAGCGCACTACCTAACATCATGAAAAAGATATATATACAAGGGTGGAATCTTTAAATGGAACGGTGCTTCTAGCGTCTTTAGGAACGAGGTTTTAAAAAAGCTAAAAGCGAATATTCAATGATTTTTTACGAAGTTTCCGCCCATGATAAAAAAAGAAATTTGGGGCCCCCAAATGGAGGTCCAGGGCCTACCAACTATTTTTTTTTTAAATGAGAAGGTACCACTTGTGGCACCTTTTTTGGAAAGCTTCTTAAAAAAGAAATTTAACGTACTAGTTTTTTTACATCAGTCAACCAATGTGTCAAAAATTTAAAAAAACTTATTTTTTTGTCAATTGTTTTTTGAGCTTCAAATACACTACATATTTCTTTATTTACTAAGCGAAATAAAGAAAATACCACACAAGCATATTATTGGCGTCCCATTTGGACGCCCTCACTGAAGGCCCAGGGTCTACCAACATTTTCATGAGATGGTACCACTTGTGGCACCTTTTTGGAAAGCTTGTTAAAAAATAAATTCTATTAAACAAATTTTTTTGACATCTGTCAACCCATGTGTTAAAAATTTTACGCCAATAATATCATTGTGTGGTAATTTCTTTATTTCACTTAGTAAATAAAGATATATGTAGTTTATTTTGAAGCTAAAACAATTGACAGAAACGCAGTTTTTTTAAAATTCTTAACAAATGGGTTGACAGATGTTAAAAAAAAATAATTTATTCAAATTTATTTTTTAACAAGCTTTCCGAAAAGGTGCCACAAGTGGTACCTCCTCATGAAAAAATTTTTGGTAGGCCCTTGTCCTTCAGTGAGGGCCCCCTAATGAGCCGCCAATAATGTCCTTGTGTGGTATTTTCTTTATTCCGCTTAGTATGTAGGGAAATATGTATTTTATTTGGAAGCTAAAACAACTGACAAAAAATAAACCTCTTTCCTAAAGCCGCTACAAGCACCGTTGTTCCATTTAAAGCATCCACCCTGTATATATATATATATATAGAGGGTGGGCCAAAAAATCTTGCACACTTTTAAATTTGCTATAAGTTTTGATCGAATAGCTCGATTTCAAATGTTTTAAACTTTTTTGAAAGACAAGACATGAGACTTTTCCGATCCGATTCAAAATTTGACATTTCGCATAAATCCATTTTGAATATCGGGAATTTTCACCACCCCTGCAAAAAAAAAATACGTGCGGCACTGGAGAAAATCTAAGTCATTGCAACAAAAGCCTTATGTATGCTTTCTATACCAAGGCATTACTTAATTCAATCGGTTAAGAGATAAAAAAAAACTATAGACCTCTGAAATAAGTGGTTTTTGACTCCACATTGTCATTTGCAAAAAAAATCGCAGTATTTGCTTTAACTTTTGATCGGATTGATTTTAAACACTTTTACATTTTTGGGTGATCAAAGCTTGCGGCTTTGACATTTTTCGAACATATAAGATGGCGGAAAGCTTTAATACGCTTTAACCAATGGGTAATTTCACTCCCCTAAAAAAGTAACAAAATCAAGGCCATTCTACCTCCCATTTCTGCTAGTTATATGGAGGTATCACTTGCTTAAATCAGTTAAGAAGCAAACAAGTTAGTGTCATCATTTTCAGCGTTTTTAATAATAATTGTGACTTGTAATAAAATTTAAAAAATTGCTTTTTTTTAATCAAGATATTTCTATCTATTGTATTCTTTTTTTTAAAAGTAATAAGTATTTATTCCCAACCAACTTAAGTAGTTCATTACAGGGAATAAAAAAAAAACATTATAAACATTTGGGTAGAACATACATTAAGTAAATATTTATACATTAAGTAAAAATGGCAATAAATAAATTAATAAATAAATTGTCATAAAAAAAATTATATAATAAAAAAGTACTAATAATAATAATAATACTATTAAAAACCGAGAATACAATAATTACATCGAGAATTACATCAAGATGTTCTTTTAAAATCTTTTTTAATTTCATTTTTATATTCTTATTTTTTATTTCTTCTGGGATTCTATTGTATACATTAATTCCATTACAAATAATAGATTTTTTACCAAAATTACTTACTGATGCGTTGCAAATAAGTTTTCGGTTATTTCTTGTTCTATATGAGTGGTTAACATTACTTGTAATTAACTTAATGTTAGATTTTTTTACTTTCACAATAAATTGAATGAATTAAAATGACTAATTTTAAAATATGTAGATTGTTAATATCAAGGTAGCCCTTTGGTTTATAAATGTTTTCTGTGGGTTCTAAGAATGGAAATTTATGAATGCATTTGATTGCTTTATTTTGTAGTTTTTTTAATGGTTTTATTGTGGGTTTTATCTGCAAAGTGATATCATGTATTGTAATTTTTTGTATGTAATGTCTTACTTTGTAAAGAACACCGATTTAGGGAGAAATATAGTTTCTTAGATGTTCAATATGTTTATCCCAGCTAAATCTTTCATCGATGTATAATCCCAAAAATTTTGTAAAATTTGTATATTTAATTTGATTGTTATTAAATTTGATTGGTTCTAGTTTTTTATTAATTTTCTTTTTAGTAATAAAAATATAAGATGATTTATTATAGTTAATTGTTAGTTTGTAAGAGTAGAGCCATTTTTGAATAATATTTAGATCAAACTGAATATGACTATAAATTTGGGAATAATTATTTGCAAAATAAACTATTGTTGTGTCATCAGCAAGTAATTTTATTTCACCTTTTAGACTTAAATTTGTGATTAAATTGATATATATTAAAAAGAGAATTGGACCTTGTGGAACTCCGCAAATTATTTTTTCTTTAGAACTTTTATGATTGCCAATTTCAACATATTGGAGTCGATTTAATAAATAATTTTGAAACCATAAAAGAGCTTTGCCTCGAATTCCGATGTTGTTTAGACAATTTATTAAAATTTCGTGATTAACAGTGTCAAATGCTTTACACAAATCTAAGGATACTATGCAGCACTTATTATTTTGGTCAACATCATGTTGAATATTAGTTACCATGTCAGTTACTGCTATTTAAGTATCTCTAAATTTGCGGAAACCGTATTGACATTTGAATAATAATTTTTTAGATTCTAAATAATTTTGAATTCGGTTATTCATCATTTTTTCTAAAATTTTTGACATTACTGGCAGTACTGAAATAGGCCTATAGTTATTACTATTGTATTTTTCGTTATTTTTATAAACAGGTAAAACTTTTGCAATTTTCATATTATTGGGAAATTCACCTTTTTCAAATGACAATTTTGATAATTTTAAAATTATTGGAATTACATATCCTTTAAGCCTTTTAAGAATTTCGTACCCAGATGCTTTTTTGATGTCCAGTTCTTTTATGATTTCTTCAATTTCTTCACAAGTTGGTTCTTCTAGATAGATTGAATTTAGATTGGACAGAAAATCATTTCTTAAGGTTTTGGGTATTTTCTTTGCCAAATTTTCGCCTACATTTATAAAATGGTTATTCATTTCTTCACAAATTTCTGGTTTGTTTTCAATTTTTTTGCCATTGGCGATTAAATAGTCAACGTCAATCGTATTTTCTTTATTATTTTTTGTCAAAAGAAAGTTTATATTTTTCCATATTTTCTTTGGGTCGCCAGTTGAAAATTCTTTCTTGTAATATTGTTGTTTTATTTTTCTGATTTCTTGTTTGACTTTTTTATTAATTTTTTGATATTCTTCTTTAGCTGCTAAGTTTTCTGGACATTTTTTTGTTTTTTCGTAATTGAATCCCTTTTTTCATCAATTTGGCTATTTCTTGATTAAACCATGGTTTGCTATCGTGTTTGATTTTAAAATAAGTTTGATAAGAACATTTTCTAAACTTTTCAGTAAGTTCGTCATAAAGATCATTGGTTAAGTTGAATTAATTCCTGTTTTAGTTTATCAATGTCATAATTTATTGACGGTATCAATTTATTTCTTTCATTGTTCGTGTCTTTTTGATTTGTAATAGATAATATTTGTATAAAATGGTCGCTAAGTGGATTGGTTTTTATAGATAAATCTATAAAGGCTAACACTTACATTTTTTATAAATTTTTTTGCACACTTATACTTTTAACATATAATAATCTAGATCGGGATACTCAATTTTTTAAGCTGATCTCCATGTGTTCTTAAGACAGTACGCAAATCGTTACGCCATTTATTAAAAGCATTGGTAATGTTTCTTTGGGGCAAACTTCGATGGGTCTCTGTGATGCCTTAACACAACTCGTTAATGTCGCCATAGCTGCAATTTCTGTACTTCTTTTTCTAAATCTCCCCAATAATGGCTGTCTACCAGATTCAAATTGGGGCTGTTAGCAGGCCACTTAATGCGCGTAATAAAATCTGTGACATTTTCCTGTATGCAGAAACAGACAAATTTTAAGCAAAGGGGCGTTTAGTTTATGTCACCATACTTAATGATCAATGGTTAATTTCTTAACCGATTTAATTTAGTGATATCTTCATATATGCAGCAGGGTTCAGTATAGGTACCAAATATTTTTTTTTTCAGTGAAGAGGGGTGGGGGTTGAAAATTACCCATTATTTAAAAATGTGCGCCATCATTGAATTTTGAGAATTGTTAAATTTTGAACCACAACATAAAAGCCTTAAGTCTTGTACTTCTATCTAAAGTTACAGCAAACAACTCCGCTCAATATAAAAGCCCGAATTTTTTTATTTTTAAATCGATTTAATTAAATAATGCCTTGGTATAGAAAGAATACATAAGGTTTTTGTCACAATAACTTTTTTCTCCAGTGCCACACATATTTTTTTGCAGGGGGGGGGGTGAAAATTTCCCGTTATTTAAAACAGTCCGCCATCTTGGATTTTTAGGAAATGTCAAATTTTTAATCGGATGGGAAGTCTCATGTCTTGTCTTTCCAAAAAGTCAAAACATTTTAAAATCGACCGTTGCGATCAAAAGTTATAGCAAATTCAAAAGTGCGCAAGATTTTTTTGCCCACCCAATATATATACGTTTTCCTAATAAAACTTGGACAACCCGAGATCCACCAGAAGGGAGGGAGATTTTAAAGTATATATTTTAAATACTTCCTACTTAAACCGCTGAGAGGGGTAAAGAAATACGGTTTTATTTTTTTTTTTGATAAATTTAAGTTAGATTGAGGTCCGATTTTAATTTGCGCACAAGTAGAGATCCTCGTGTGTATAAATAGTGGAATATATAGCAAGGTGAGATCCGGCGGTGTTGCCAGGCTTACAGGTGTCATAATATTAATAATAACCGTTAAAACATCTATACTAATAAAAGAATGGTATAGTCAACACCATAAACCATAGATCAACTATAAACGCACAGGTCAAACCACTTGACCTACAGCTACGAAAATTTAAGGACATATTGGGTTTGTGACGTAAGCGCTCGATAAGAAAGGATTTTTGAAAATTTTACCTGTAATGGAGTAAAACTAGGGGTTGAAATTTTGAAGAGGTTTTTGTATATCTCGGAAACGAAAAGCCGCAGAGATCTGGAAATTAATATAGTAGATTCTAGTAATAAAATAAATAAACACGTGCTTTGGCGTTTTCCGAAATTTCAACTGGGTGTGGAGTAATAGGAGTAATTCTATTTCAAAGGGGGTAAAGGGATCTTCTGTATCTCAGAAGAAAAAAGTCTTAAGAGGTTTAGAAATTGGTAAAGTCTTAAGAGGTTCTACCAACCACCATTTTTTATAAAAATTTTGATCTGTTTAAATATGGGTTTTTGGGTATCAAACTGAAGGAAATAAAGTCCAGAATCGAAAAAGATGTTTTTCTGATAACTTTTGCAATTTTTTATTACGCGACCCTCCCTCCCAAGCCCATTTTTAATGAAAATATTGACCGACTAAAATATGGGTTGTGTGGTATTAAATTAAAGGAAATAAAGTCCGGAATGGAGAAAACTGCTTCTTCTATTATTTTTGCAATTTTTTGTTACCCCTCTACTTCCACCATGTTCGATAAAAACAAGGAACTGGTAAAAATAAGTTGGCTATCAAACCGGAATCAAAGAAAGTTTTTTTTTTGCAAGAAAAACTGCTGGAAGAATTTGTCTGCATTATTTGGATTTCTGGGGAGTACATAGGTATTAGTTCATCAAAATCGGTTCTCGGGAACAAAAGTTCTGAGCCTTCAAAGCAAAAAAGACGGAAAAAACTTCAGGCATAGCGGATACTCCAGTAGATGGAAGGGTTTAAGGGGCTAAAGGATTGAGGGCATAAAAGTTGGGTAAGGTGGAGAAGGAGGAATCTACAATTTTAAACACGCGAACGAAGTCACGGGCGGCTAGCTGGTAACTATGAATAATCGCCGTTCCAAACGAATATTCCAAATGACATATTTGGTCCGAAAGTATATTTTTTACTTCAATGAATCAACTTTTGTTTCCGTGAAGCAATTTTGATGCCACAAATCCAATGCACACCCATAAATCTTAGGAATGCAATAATTGCGTGATGCTGCAACAAACAAAACAAAATGTTTGAAATCTCGTTTTGGTTAAAATTCAACAATTTTTAAAATTCATTCAAAATATAGAAAGTATTTCTAGATATTTATTATATTTATAGGAGACCTATTCGTTTTACAAATTTAAACTTTCTAAATTTAAATATTGTTTTTAAAAATTTATTGGAAAAACCGATATGAAGACATTTGAAAAAACCCTGGAACTGAATTTTGTTTGTGAGGGGGACACGCCTCCTCTGAGGTTTGTGACTCACCCCCAGAATTTAAATAGGGAAATTGGGTCAAGTGGCACAATGTTTTGAAGGTATTTTAATTCTCTTTAAAAACCTTTTATTTCTTCTCAAATCGATAGATTCGTTCTCAAAATATTTGCTTTAAAAATTACCATAGGCCGGTTGAAAAAATTTTTTTTACAATTTTTTTTTATTTTTTTCCTCAAACACGCCGATTTTGTTTTTTGTTAATATGCTTTTTCCAAAATTAAAACTTTTGTAGAACGCACCGCCTTCGAGGGGTGCATGTCATCCCAGAATCTACTTAGAAAGTAGGTCGAGTGGCACCTTGTTTTGAAGATGTTTTAATTCTATTTACACATATTTTGTTTCTCTTAAAATCGATTGAGTCGTTTTCAAGGTATTTGCTTTCAAAATTACCATGGACTAATTTAAAAAACATTTTTTCACTGCTCGAGAAAAATTTGCAAAGGAGGCAGGAGTTATTTGGCTTTACAAATTTAAATAAAAAAAATTATGCTAACACTAAAATGTTACCGCTGTTTAAAAAGCTAGCAACGCAGTGAACCCTAGCATTAAAGGAGTTAATCGAAAAGTATTTCAAAATTACTGGCTAATTCTCTATAGCAAAAATAAATTTTTGGCTAATGCTCTTTTTTTGTTCAACCAACTAGACTATTGCCAATGGCATATTTTTTTTTAAGTACCGTAAAATATATTCTTTTGATTTTTAAATATGATTCATTCTTTTTAGCCATCCATACATAGTATGGAGGCTCTTTCGATCATCAAAAAAAAGGTTTTTTATATCCACTAAAAATAAGTTATTTGGGTCAAAAAAGACCAAATTACGAAATTTTGTCATGGTGTGTGTCTGTCTGGGTGTCTGTCTATCTGTCTGTAACACGATTGCTCAAAAACCGCCTGATCGATTTTTCAAATTTGGCACAAAAAATATCTGTCCCCAGGCGGTGAGCTGATAAGTTTATGGTGTGGGTGGAGGGTTGCAAAGAGGGTAGAAATGGGGGTTAAAATTTTAAAAAATCGTAACTCGCGAACCGTAGCAGTTAGCATCACGCGGTTTTCACGCTAAGATGGATCTAATTGTACTTTTTATAAAAACTATATTTATGGAAGTCTGTTAGATCCAGTTTTTTAAATATACCTTTCTCTATAAACAATCAAACGTAAAATGCTCGCTTTTGCCAGAAACAGTACTTTTTCGGTGAAAAAATCGAAATTTAAAATATACATAAAAAAAGGAGCAAGGCGAGCTCCGCAACGTTGCCAGCTCACTGGACCTCAACTTGGTTACATTTATCAAACTTATACACATCACTACTGGCGCCCCCTATAGCTTGGGTTTGTGCACTAACGGTGTATAAATTTGGACAAAAATGGGAAAAACGAGATCCGACGAAAAATTTGCTAGGAAACAGGGCTGGACATAAGAAGTCTAACAAACTCGATATACACGTAAAAAAAGGCGAGATCCGTTTTCGGATCTCGCCTTTCAAAAATGATCTCGTCTTGCCTACTTTTAACTTAAAATGATCTCGGCATGCCTATTTATAAATCTATAATAATAAGTTATTTACGAAAAAAATAAGAATTTTACAATATAAAATCTAACTTAGGTACTTAAGTAAATAAATAATACTCAGAGAAGCTTACTTGTGTTACTTAGATTAAGAATCGAGACAGCTAGACCCCTGGTTTAACCGTCTCCACTGTTTAAAAGCTACCCTTTCTCTGTCAAACACGACTTGTCAGGGTAGCAGAATCCTTTACCGCTTCACGAGAAAAGCTGCCGCGCCGGGCGACAAGTTAGAGCAGAGGCCTACAATATTCTCATCAGGACAAAAACCCAACAATGTTAACAGCAACACCAAAAAATTGTGAAAAATCGGGATATTTTCGAAAAAATCGGGACATTTAAACAATCCTGCCAAAACCGGGATACCAGGCAACCCTGTTATGTGTATATTTTTATGCATGTTGATATGCATCTAAATATTCATAAAAATTAGATACAATGCAGGATCAGATAGGTCAAAATAAATGTCAATTCATTGCTTAAATTGTTTTTGTAAGGTATTAACATTCTGATGAGGTAATTTCCAGATAAATTGCATTTTGCGCCACATAATGACACAAACAACACAAGATCAACCTTGCTCATCTCGGGGTTCATCTCAAAATTAAACTGGCAGGAGTGTCAAACTGAATTTTTAAATAATTTCAAAATAACTCAATTTAGCTTAGACAAAAATTAATAAATAGGTATTACCTGTCCCATAATAACTTGCTCAACATCATCAGGTAATAAATTAGCTCTACTAATAGCTTCAGAGATAACAATAGTTCCCAGTTCAGAGGCAGAAAACTTTTCAAACTGGCCCTGGAAATTACCTAAAAAATTTTTATAGAAAGTTGAAATTATTATATAACGAAATAAAGCAAGGCTGTAGATGGCATTACTCAGCAATATAATGCACAATTTTTATATTTCGTGCTTAATTTTATATCTCTTTTTCCAACATAGCATGAAAAATTACGGACAGCATCGGATTACAGGGTGTGGATGCCTTGGGGTAAATGACAAAGTGGGGTCCCTCCTCCAACACAACGAATAAAAAATACCTATTTTAATTTTTATAATCTCAAACAAAATTTCTATTAAACACTAGGTACATACTTACACTTACAAAGTAAAATAAAAGGTAGTAATTATTTATGTAAAAGACAGTCTACATGCTTTTTTGCAGCAACATCATTAATAATATCTTCAAAGTCCAATTCTCTAAGTAAGTCGCTTTTTATACTGAGCAAAGACAAAAATACCAAACGTTGTTGGTTCATCGTTGTACACACCCTATTTTTACTAAATTTCATTTTAGAAAAAGATCATTCGCTGGTGCAGTTAGCTTTTTGACTTGACCATAAATGATTGTATTCAGAATGATTAGGGAAGAAAAATTTAATAGAATTTTTTTAATTAAACCATTTATTAAGGCACCACCTCCTTCCACTTTTTTGAAAAATAACAATTTGGCAAATATAGCTTAAAGATTCATTAGAAAAGTTGTTCTTGTTGAGAACACACTTTACCGCATTAAAATCGGTGCAGTTGTTTTTGAGTTATAAGCAACTAAAATTATTATTTTAATAATCTCGAAAACTAAACAGAACTGAAAGATGGCAATGCTTAATGGGTAACCACTAGTTCAAAAAATGTGACATGATTGCCAATATTGTTGAATTGTAAGTGATTGCAGGGGACTGCCAAAAGATTTCTAAAGATTCCCAGGGACTCTTAGGGTCTGCAAATCAGGGTTAGGTGAGGTTTAGGTAGGTGCAGGGGCTGCCAGGGACTGCAAACGGATAAGAATTGGGACATGATTGCCAACAGTGGTTACCCTCTCGGCTTAATGGCACCTGTTTCATTTATCCATTTCGAGATTAGTGTGACATACAATTTCATGTTTTTGTTTTTCTTTAAATTTTTGCATTTTTGGTTTTTTGGCGTTTAAAAATCAAAATAGACAAATAAAAAAAACCATAAACTGAGGCTTGTAGGCCTTGCTAATACCTTCAAGAAACTCTAATAGGGTCAGTCCATATCAAGTCAACCAGGGTATTTTACCACACCATCTCCGATGTTGATGATTTTTAGTATACATGTTTTTCCTACCAAAAAACTGGAAAATCCAAAATTTCAGACTTTTTTGACCAGTTGTTTATTTTGAATTAATTTTTGAAAATCGAAAAAGTCACTTATTTGTCCTTAACATGTGCGCACAAAATTAGGAATATCCAAAGAACCACGTATAATAGAAAAGTAGGTGAAGGTTCATTTTAAAGCTCTTATAAAGACCTTTCATATGAGAATATTGCATAACATATATTGAAAAAAAAAATAAAAAAAAAAATTTTTGATTTTTTTTTTTGAAAAATTTCAAAAAGGCCATTTTTAATTTTTTTCAAAAAATTATATTATTTTCTTTAAAGTGTTATTAAACTATTCACAAAATTTTGAGATGGACAAATCATGGGTTCAACGTGAAAAAATTTATTAAAAATGTCACATGCATGAAAAATCGCCTATAAATAGACAATGCATTTTGGTAATTAGAAGAATATAATGGGGTTTAAAGCGATATTATAAAAATATTTAACAATATTTTATTAATAAAAAATTATATCCTACGGGTCATTCTGTATCAGTAATCAGATTAACATTGCCCCCCATTGTAATATTTACTTACAAAACCTCTTTTCCACCGGAGACGTACTATTGGATGTTCCAATTCTTAGGAAAATATGCCTGTATAAACCTGCCAATACTTTTGTGAAATACTGCCTGTTTATTCCTGTTTAACATTAAGGACACACCTCCTTCATTTTATTGGTCTGTTTAGGTACATTGTGGGGATTTGCTGACATGAAAATTCCTGCATAAATTGATTTTAAATTTTTGGCAAGTATCTTCCTGATACAGCTCCAAATAATCGATACATAATAGTTCGACTGAAGGTTTATCAGAAGTCATCTCTGTGTAATTTTAAAAGTTTCAACTATGGGTGAGGCAAGTGGATGGACTAAATATAAAGTAAAGTGCTGTGATCCACTAGAGTTAAAAATCAAGCATTTTGGGAAATTAAGAAATGTGACCAAGTGGATGTGCAGTTACAAAAATGTCAAAATGGGAATGAAAATCTGTGATGGTTGTAGACTAAAGCTTTCAAAGGAGTTTAAGGCATCTGAAGAAGATGAGGCAGGGTAAGTAACAAATAGTATTTTTTAATATAAAATTCATAAACTAAACCAATTGCGTCAAGTACGGAGTGGAAAAATCTCATGGCATTATTTTGCATGGCATTATTTTGCATGGCATTTTCAGAATACAGACATTATGTACAAATTTCTTGGCATTATTTACACATTTTGGGTCAGCTGTTACCCCCTTTTTAAGTTCTTATAAAAAACTAACTTTTAAAATTTTTTTAGACCCAGTCAAGTTCCAGAAAATGATCCAGATTTTCAAGATCCTGCTGAATCATTTACTCTTTTAAACAAGTCATTGGAGCTTCTTGGTGTGTCGCCGATTAAAAGAAAAAATGTATACAAAGAAAAAATTGAGATTGTACAGCATACAATTGCGAAAGCATTTACAAAGGAATCAGATTCAACGCTAGTAAAGGAATGCCAGAGTGACGAAAGTGAAATGATTAAGCAGTTAAAGGACAAATTTTTAAAAACCGAAAAGAGGAGTGAGAAAATACTAGTTTTATCATGTTTACCTCAAAGTTGGAGTAGAATTGAAGAAGAATTTGGAGTTTCTCAATATTTGGCCAGAGCTGTAAAACAGTTAGTTAAGCACAATGGGATATTATGTTCTCCTAACCCCAAACCGGGAAAGACCCTTAGTGATAGAGTGGCCCAAATAGTGGTAGATTTTTACCAAAGGGATGACATTAGCAGGACCATGCCAGGTAAAAAAGATTATGTTGTTATCAGAAAATATGGAGCTGAAAAAGAATATGTAAAAATTAGTCTTAGCTAATTTAAAAGAAATTTATGCATTGTTTAAAACTGAGTACCCCAATGAAAAAATTGGGTTTTCAAAATTTTGTGAACTGCGACCCAAAAACTGTATACTGGCAGGAAAAAGTGGGACTCATACTGTATGTGTATGTACTATACATCAAAATATAAAACTAATGCTCAATGGCTCCAAATTAAATAAGCTATATGATGAAAATAACAGGCCTCTTGCAATATCTTATCATGATTGCCTTTATAAACTAATGTGTAATCCACCTTCAGTGGACTGTTTTTTAAGCAATAGATGCAAGCAATGTCCTGGAGTAGAACAGTTTAAAAATACGTTAATAGAAAAATTTGAGGAAGAATTAATTGATGAGGTCTCATTTAAAAAGTGGGTCTCAGTAGATAGGTGTACTATGGAAACCGTTGTTAAGAAAAGTGATGATTTTGTCCAGGAATTTACTGATGATCTTGTAAAACTTAAATCACATTCTTTTATTGCAAAAATGCAAAAAGATAGATACAATGAAATAAAAATTAACCTTAAACCTGGAGAGTCTTTGATCACTTGCGACTTTGCGGAAAATTATTCCTTTGTTATGCAAGATGAAGTCCAGTCTTATCATTGGAATAACAGCCAGGCAACCCTCCACCCTTTTGCCATTTATTTTCTAAGTGATGGTAAACTGCACAACCTGAATTATGTGTTTATTTCGGAAAGCTTGACACATAATACAATTGCATTTCATTTATTTTTAAAAAAATTAATGCCTGATTTAAAAATCAAAATACCAGGACTTAACAAAATTTTTTATTTTTCGGATGGATGTGCTGCGCAGTACAAAAACAACAAGAATTTTCTGAATATATGCCTGCATAAAAAAGATTTTGGTGTTGAAGCAGAGTGGCATTATTTTGCCACCTCGCATGGAAAAAGTGCCTGCGATGGCTTGGGAGGAACTGTTAAAAGACTTGCTGCCAAAGCCAGTTTGCAGAGGCCCTATGACAATCAAATAATGACACCTCTACAATTGTTTACTTGGTGTGAAGAAAACATATCTGGATTTTAAATATTGCACAGAAGCAGATTATACAAATCATCAAATAATTTTGAATAAAAGATTTGCGGAAGTCTTAACAATACCGGGGACACAAAGCACGTTTTTGGCAAAACAGTTTTCTACATGCTTAGAGGTCGAAACACATAATCTTTTTAAAGGTGGAAGCATTATTTTGCAAAATATCGAGTAAGGGTTTGTCACTGTAGAATATGACAGTGCTTGGTGGCTGGCTTGTGTCTTGGGGAAAAATAATGAGAGCGGAGAACTGAAAGTAAGCTTTCTTCATCCACGAGGACCTGCCTCATCATTTTTTTACCCAACACCTCAAGATATTTTAATTATTAAACCAGAAAGTCTTATAAAAAAAGTTGAACCCAACACTGCTACTGGCAGAACTTACAATGTCAGCAAAAAAGAAATGTCAGATTCATCAGAAATTCTTAAAAGAAAGTTAAAAAAATAAATTTAAGGTATATAGTTAGTCTTAGTGTTTTCTGTCTAATTTTTATCAACGAAGTAGAAAAGTTTGTTTATTTCTTTTGCGAGTTTAAAATAAAATAATTTGTAGATAAAGCCTCTGGGTATTTTTTAAAACCTGTATCCATCCAACAAATTTATTTATTTTAATATCCAGTGCACTATTGGTGCTCCTAAAATATGTTTATTTTTTTAAATGCATGATTTTTAATGTACTTAATATTTTTTATATTTTTTTTGACATTGAACCCATCATTTCTCCATCATAAAATTTTGTGGATAATTAAGTAACACTTTGACCAAAATTATATATTTTTTTCAAAAAAATTAAAAATGGCCTTTTTGAATTTTTCAATTTTTTTTTTCAATTTTTTATTTTCAATTTTTTTTTTGTTAAAATTATGTTGTGATATTTCATAAAAAAGAGCTTCAAAATGACTTTAAAATGAGCCATTTATTACTTTCCTAGTGTAAGTGGTTCTCGAGATATTGCTAGTTTTGTACATTCTTGTTAAGGTCAAAATGCTGACTTTTTTATTTTGAAAAATTAAAAAAAAAAAAACTACGAATCAAAAAAATCTAAAAATTTACATTTTCAACTTTTATGGTAAGAAGAAAATATATACCAAAAATCATCAAAATTGGAATTGGTCGCGTAAAATTTTTGTGATTTTTGGTTGATTTGATATGGAATGACCCAATAACTGTAAAGCTGGGTTTAAACAGGAAAAATTAAAACTAAATTCAAAATAAAGTTAAATTAAAAGTATAATTAAAACTAACAACTTGTTGATCGTTTATACAGGAAATAAAATTATATGTCATTTTTACCAGTTTGTTTTGTTTTCATTTGAAACTACAGGATATCAGCCTGCTTTGTTTACCTATCGATTTTTGTTGGTGCCATTTGGGGTTATGTTATTTTTGCAGAAGTTTTTGTAATAAAAATTGTATTTGATCATCATTTCTTTTCTTTATTTGGTCCAAATTAAGTACCCAGCGATATCATTTACATTATTTTTGTCATAGGTAGCTGCATTTATGCATTTTTTTAGTCAAAAGATACATCACCAATGAAAATATCAAGAAAACAAAGGACCTTATTGTTAAGGTTTTATATTTTCAAATCTAAATTTAAAATTATAAACCCCTTAAAATAGCATTGCAAGGTGCACCAATCAAAATTAAGAGTTGGTCCGCCATCTTTTTTCGTTAGAAAACTGGCGGTCGGTATAAAAAGAAAAAGCGCGCGTTTCGACAAATTCATTACTGTAGAAGCTCGCGGACAGCTAACTTCGAGGTCCAAGCTAGAGTGCAAGGCGTTGCATTGATACCCTTGCGTGTCAGAAAGTAAAAAATAAGTAAATTACTCCCGAGCCTTACAATGTTCTTGTAAGTGTAAGAAATAAAGAAAAAGTCAAGAAGAGTTCATCGTGTTTAAATCTACAGTCCACTCACCCAAAGAAAACCAGCTCATCAAGGCAAGAAAGGGAAAAAATGGCCAAGTTTTCAGGCAATCATTAACTCCCGGTTAGCAGAAAAATAAGTCACGTTTTTATGCTAAACATTTTTGGTCCAATCGACCCGATAAAGAACAGACGCAGTCAACAAGTTCAAGCTTCAAGAAAAAGAAAATTGTGGTCATCAGACACGGATCCACATTTTTCTGGCACAAGTTTCAAGTGGTTAGAATACAGATCGTCCATTTTAATGTTCATGTGGAAAACAAGTTAATAAAAGCAAGTGAAAACAAGAAGACAGTAAGAAAAAACCTCTGAAGGAACGAGTCGAGTTTCCAGAAGTCGTGCTGTGCAAATCAACTTGTAGGCACTCTAGTAGCGAAATTCTCGATCGCGTCATATTGAAGTGTGCGCGCGATTGGGACAAGAAATTCAAGTTCAAGGTCAAGCTCGATCAGCTGGTCAGCGAAAGTTTCGACAAGCAGAAAAACGGCTGTTTGCAGTTGGTTTGAAGTTTGGCGTTAAAGTTTCAAGGCAATCCTGGGATGTGGTAAAAACCGACTGTGTTGACGTTGGTATCCAGGTAACCTAGATTAGAAAAAGTGTGTTGCAGAATCTATTTAGATGGAAATTGGTGTGTAAAGTAGCACATTCTAGTAGGTAGTATAGCATGTAAACAAAGCCACCAGGGCTTTTAAAGGAAATAAGTAGTAAGCAAAAGAAAAAACAGTTCAAGTTCAAGGGTCTATCCTTCATTCCCTTTCCTTAGGTTAGGTTAATGTGTTGCGAAACTAAAATTTAAGGTTATTTTAAGCTATTTTTTGCATGAAAAGTTAGATTATAAATAGAAATCATGAGTGAAGAAAAAGATAAGTTAAGGTTAATTCGTAAACGAGGGGGGCTTAAATCAAATTTAACTCGGTTGACTAACTTTTTTAACTCCTTAAAAATTCAGGCAGCTGTCACCACCTTATCACCGGTGGATTTATGCAATCTTGAAACTAGATTAAATAGGGCAGAAATAGAATTGCTTTCGAGTTTTATTTCCCTTCAATCAGAGTTAGAAGAAATCGATCCAGACAATTTTGATGAAACCGAGACTGAGAATTTTGAAAAATCTTATTTTTCACTTGTAGCAGAAATTAAATATTTTCTTGAGTCAAAAAACCCGCCACCCTCACAACCAGTCTTTCAAATGCCTTCCCCTGGTGCTCAACAAGGGCAAATCATCACAGGAGGCAGTACAAGCCCTAGTCATAAGCAAGTAGGTGTCAGATTTGCTGATATTAAGGTACCCAAGTTTTCAGGGGTGTATGAGAAATGGCTGGAATGGAAAGACCTCTACCTGTCACTTGTACACAACTGTCAAGATATTACAACAATTGCCAAGTTTCACATGTTACATGGAGCGCTGGAGGGATCTGCAGCTCAGTGCATACAATCTTTGTCCATCACGGAAAACAATTATACCGAAGCCTGGGATACATTATGTAAAAGGTTTGACAATAAAAAATTAATTGTTCACAAACATCTTAAAGGTATTTTTAACCTGATGGAAATAAAATCTGAAAATCCCTCCTCATACAGATTATTGGTTGACACAATCACTAATAACTTAAAGTGTCTTGAAAACATGAATGTCAGTACAGACAATTGGGACCCTCTAGTGATCTTTTTTGTGACCAATAAGCTAGACATGGTAACATTGCGTGATTGGGAGCAATATAAGATTTCAGGGGATCTCCCTACACTTGATGAGTTAAAAACTTTTTTAACAAACCGAGCAGATTTTTTAGACAAAGTAAACATGCATAAACAAAAAGATTCTGGGTTTAAACAAAAAGATCAAAATTCAAATTTTAAGCCGAAAACATTTGTAAATACAAATGAAAATCCTAGTTTAAAACAGTTTTCTTGCTATTACTGCCATCAGCAGCATTCAATTTTTAAATGTCCTGAATTTTTGGCATTATCTGCTAAAGAAAAATTTGATAAAACTGTTCAGCTGAAACTCTGCACAAACTGTTTTAGCAGTCAGCACCAAGCGGCTTCGTGTGAGAGAGGCAGCTGCAAATTTTGTTCAAAAAAGCATAATTCACTATTGCATCAGAGTCATTCACAAACTGCTGCTGTAGTGCTTAATCCCAGTGAATCACAGACATCAGAAAAAAGCAATAATAGTGAGACTTCTTCAAAAACAACATCTTGTTCAAGTTCCATTCTAAGTCAAAGTCAAGTTCTTTTAGCAACAGCTCAAGTAAGGGTTGTTGACCAGTCTGGTCAAGAGCACACCTGCAAGGCCTTACTTGACAACGCTTCCATGTCAAACTTTATTTCAAAGGACTTTGCTGAAAAACTTAAGATATCCCAGCAGCCTATAAATTTATCTGTGGTTGGCATTGGTCAAAATCAAGCGAAAATCAGTTCATCATGTGACATACAATTCAAATCATTGCATTCTGAGTTCAAATCAAATCTACACTGTCTAGTAATCCCAGAAATAACTATCAGACTTCCAAACTACTCATTTAACCCCAATATTCTTGAAATTCCCTCTCATGTCAAGTTATCTGATCCATCATTTTTCAAGGCAAGTAAAATTGATTTATTAATTGGCGCAGATACTTTCTGGTCTCTAATGTCAAGTAGTAGTATACGTCTTGGAAAAAATAAACCAATTTTACAAGAAAGCAAGCTAGGCTGGATAGTTACAGGTCCCCTAGGCTTTTCAAAGAGCACTGTAACAGCTTGTAATCTTTCTATTTCTAGAAATGTTGATGTTCAATTGCAACTTCAGAAGTTTTGGGAAATAGAGGAATTATCTTGTAAGCAAATTTGTTCATTGGAAGAACAATTAGCTGAAGAACACTTCCGTGATACCTATAAGAGAAGCCTTGAGGGTAGGTTTATTGTTTCAATTCCGCTAAAGGAGCCTATCACAATATTGGGTAATTCTCAAGACCGTGCCAAGTCTCAGTTTTTACATCTTGAGCAAAAACTGGCTAAAAAACAAAAGTTAAAGGAAATGTACTGTAATTTTATGAATGAATACAAGCATTTTTCTCATATGTCTATTTTTAAACCTTTATCACAAGACCAAATCATGTACTTTGCACCGCATCATGCTGTCCTACGAGAAGATAGTGTTACAACCAAGTTACGAGTAGTTTTTAACTGTTCTGCTGAATCTACTTCAGGTCACTCTTACAACTCTATCCAGATGGTGGGACCTACTGTTCAAGAAGATCTTTTCTCAATTTTAGTTACATTCAGACAGCATATCTATGTTGCTTCAGCAGATGTCAGCAAAATGTACAGACAAATTAAAGTAGCTGAGGAATTTAAACCACTCCAATTAGTCTACTGGCGTGAAAATCCACAAGATGAGCTTCAGATTTTTTCTTTAAACACTGTCACATATGGCACTGCGAGTGCCCCTTTTCTAGCTACTCGATGCTTGCTCCAGCTTGCATATGATCATGAAAATACTTATCCAGAAGCCTCTCAAGTTATCAAAAAAAACATCTATGTTGACGATTTATTGTGTGGATCAGATTCTGTAGAAAATATCACATTATTGTGTCAACAAATCTCTTCCATTTTACAGTCAGGCGGTTTTGAGTTAAGAAAATGGAAGTCGAACAATGCACAGCTCCTTGAAAACCTAAAGAGTGAAAGTTTTTCCTCAGAACCATTCTATTTTGCCACAAGTGAATCAAGCAAAACTTTAGGCCTATTGTGGTCTTCTACAGAGGATGTTTTTTCCTTTAAAATAGAGCAGTTACCTGAAGTCAAGTGCATAACTAAAAGAATTATTTTGTCAGATACTGCAAAAACTTTCGATCCATTAGGTTTGATAAGCCCTGTCATTATTTTGGCTAAAATATTTCTCCAAGCCTTATGGAAGTTAAAACTTTCATGGGACCAAGAAGTTCCAACAGAGCTTTCCTCTCAATGGAAACAATTTAGAACTGAATTATCCATACTTAATGAGTTAAAAATTCCTAGATTGGTTTCTTGTCCATGTCCTGTTAGCGTACAAATCCATGGCTTTGCTGATAGTTCTCAAAAAGCTTATGGTGCAGCTTTGTATCTACGTGTTCAGCAAGACAACCAGGAAGTTTTTGTAAATCTTATTAGTTCCAAAACTAGAGTAGCTCCAATTCAAACAGTCACAATTCCAAGGCTGGAACTTTGTGCTTCCTTGCTTTTAGCACAACTTTTTGAGAAAGTTACTAGCTGTTTAACTATAAGTTTTGAGAGTTATTACCTTTGGTCAGATTCTACTGTAGCACTTGCTTGGATTCGCACATCTCCACACTTGCTACAGACATTTGTTGGTAACCGAGTCTCACAAATTCAAATTTTGACTAAAGTTGACCATTGGCGCTATGTGCCAACTAGCTCGAATCCTGCTGACATTCTTTCAAGAGGAATGTCACCAAAAATGCTATTAACATCGACTATGTGGTTTAACGGTCCCTCGTGGCTAAAAAATTGCGAAAACCAATGGCCAGAAGACATTTCCAAATCAGTTTCATTTGGTGAACTCCCTGAAATTTGTCAAGATACTAAAAGTTTTATCCAGGTTAATCAAGAGCCCTTTCCTTTTCAAAATTATCATTCATTGACTAAACTTAAGCGTATTTTTGCTTATATATTGCGATTTATAAATAATTTTAAAAAGTTCAGAGAAGATAAACCAAAAATTTCAGGGCGGTATTTAACTGTCACAGAGCTACGATTATCTTTAACCAAACTATGTCAAATGGCTCAAAGAGAGTCTTTTCCTCAAGAATACCATGACTTATCTAAAGGAAAAACTTTGAGCAGTCAAAGCAAGCTTCTCAGCTTAAATCCATTTATGAAAAACAGTTTAATCCTTGTTGGAGGTAGATTAAAAAATTCCCCTTATTCTTTTGAAAAGAAACACCCTATAATCTTGTCTCCAAAAAATTATTTAACAGTTCTTATTTTTAGAGAAGAACATTTGAGACAAATTCATTGTGGCCCTCAAATGTTGCTGGCATCAGTTAGGGAAAAGTTTTGGCCTATATCAGGAAAAAATCTTGCCAAGCGCATTGTCAGGGAATGCATAACGTGTTTTAAGTTCAAACCAAGGTTTCAGACTCCTTTAATGGGAAATCTGCCTGAGCCGCGTGTCTCTCCAAGGTGGCCATTCTCGGACACAGGTGTAGACTATGCAGGTCCATTTTCGTACAAGGACCGGAAAGGTAGAGGCTGCAAAACTCATAAGTGTTATTTAGCATTGTTTATTTGTTTAACAACTAAATCCATACATTTGGAGCTAGTTACAGAGCTGAGTACGTTAGCCTTTCTAGAAGCCTTGCAACGTTTCATTGCACGCCGTGGAAAGCCATTTCACATATACTCTGATAACGGTGGGAATTTTATTGGGACAAATAACAGGCTTCATGAGCTAGGTTCTTTTTTACGAGAAAATAAAGCCAGTATCGAAGAAAAAGTAGCAACTGACCATGACATAAAATGGTCATTCATTCCTGCATATTCCCCCCATCAAGGTGGCATTTGGGAGGCTGGTGTGAAGTCATCAAAGCACCATCTTTTAAAGGTCATAGCAAATACTACTTTAACTTATGAGAGTCTATCAACTGTCATAATTCAGATTGAAGGGATATTAAACTCAAGACCGTTAACTCCCTTATCCCCAGATCCCAATGACTTGGAAGCACTCACTCCTGCTCATTTTTTGATCGGTAGATCCTTGAATTCGCTTCCTTATCCTGATGTCCAAGGTATTCCTGAAAATCGTTTAAGTCATTATGAGCATCTCGAACTGCTTAAACAACACTTTTGGCACCGTTGGTCAAAGGAGTACTTGAACCAATTGCAAGAGAGAACAAAGTGGAAAATTAACAAATCTACTGTATCAGTTGGTTCTCTGGTGTTAATACGAGATGACAATTTACCTCCATATAAGTGGCGCTTAGGTCGAATTGTGCAATTGCACCCAGGCTCAGATAAAGTGGTAAGAGTAGTGTCAGTGAAAACCACGACTGGAATTTTAAAACGCGCCGTTCATAACGTGTGTCCATTACCTATAGATGACTCTTAAGTTTAGTTTAAGGCTCAATGTAAATGAGAGGCCTAGTGCCCATGTATTTAGGTTAAGCTAGGTTAGTATCAAACTTTCAGGCCGGGAGCATGTTAAGGTTTTATATTTTCAAATCTAAATTTAAAATTATAAACCCCTTAAAATAGCATTGCAAGGTGCACCAATCAAAATTAAGAGTTGGTCCGCCATCTTTTTTCGTTAGAAAACTGGCGGTCGGTATAAAAAGAAAAAGCGCGCGTTTCGACAAATTCATTACTGTAGAAGCTCGCGGACAGCTAACTTCGAGGTCCAAGCTAGAGTGCAAGGCGTTGCATTGATACCCTTGCGTGTCAGAAAGTAAAAAATAAGTAAATTACTCCCGAGCCTTACAATGTTCTTGTAAGTGTAAGAAATAAAGAAAAAGTCAAGAAGAGTTCATCGTGTTTAAATCTACAGTCCACTCACCCAAAGAAAACCAGCTCATCAAGGCAAGAAAGGGAAAAAATGGCCAAGTTTTCAGGCAATCATTAACTCCCGGTTAGCAGAAAAATAAGTCACGTTTTTATGCTAAACACTTATAGTTTTGCAATCAGATATGTTTCCTATAGTATTCACAACAAGTCTGGCCTCTGGAATAATAAAATATTAATCACTCTCTCAAAAATTCCTGGCAAAACACAAATACAAAAAAATAGCTTTCAAAACAGGAAAAATAACAACTACATAACCTAACTTCTGAACGATAGGTTTGAACTAACCCCAACTCATTTGATGGGTTTATTGGCGGAATCAATTACCAACTATTGATCTTAATTTCGATTTACTGCAAGATTAACTCATGCAAGCCAAAAATAAATTTTGTTTACTTGTACACAAAAAGTTATAATACAAGATACAAGCAAAAAATATCCCTGGCATCAATCATTTAAACAAAAAAAAAAAAAAAAGAAAAATCCGGAAATTTAATTTAATTTGGCAAGCCTTCTTACAGTTTTTAAATGGCAGACAAAAATTAGCTTCTACCTTTGTGTTGTCATTAGGTCAAAGAGTGGGGCAAAATTACTAGACTGTATCTATTCTAGTCCAAGTCACATAACTCCCTTATTTCAGCAAAATTAGTGTAAAAACCTTTCCTTACCTTTTTATAGGAAAATACACCACCCAGTTTCCTTAGGAAAAACGACCAAAAATTATAAATGGGTCATTCCATATCAAATCAACCAAAAAATCACAAAAATTTTACGCGACCAATTCCAATTTTGATGATTTTTGGTATATATTTTCTTCTTACCATAAAAGTTGAAAATGCAAATTTTTAGATTTTTTTGATTCGTAGTTTTTTTTTTTTAATTTTTCAAAATAAAAAAGTCAGCATTTTGACCTTAATAAGAATGTACAAAACTAGCAATATCTCGAGAACCACTTACACTAGGAAAGTAATAAATGGCTCATTTTAAAGTCATTTTGAAGCTCTTTTTTATGAAATATCACAACATAATTTTAACAAAAAAAAAATTGAAAATAAAAAATTGAAAAAAAAAAATTGAAAAATTCAAAAAGGCCATTTTTAATTTTTTTGAAAAAAATATATAATTTTGGTCAAAGTGTTACTTAATTATCCACAAAATTTTATGATGGAGAAATGATGGGTTCAATGTCAAAAAAAATATCAAAAATATTAAGTACATTAAAAATCATGCATTTAAAAAAATAAACATATTTTAGGAGCACCAATAGTGCACTGGATATTAAAATAAATAAATTTGTTGGATGGATACAGGTTTTAAAAAATACCCAGAGGCTTTATCTACAAATTATTTTATTTTAAACTCGCAAAAGAAATAAACAAACTTTTCTACTTCGTTGATAAAAATTAGACAGAAAACACTAAGACTAACTATATACCTTAAATTTATTTTTTTAACTTTCTTTTAAGAATTTCTGATGAATCTGACATTTCTTTTTTGCTGACATTGTAAGTTCTGCCAGTAGCAGTGTTGGGTTCAACTTTTTTTATAAGACTTTCTGGTTTAATAATTAAAATATCTTGAGGTGTTGGGTAAAAAAATGATGAGGCAGGTCCTCGTGGATGAAGAAAGCTTACTTTCAGTTCTCCGCTCTCATTATTTTTCCCCAAGACACAAGCCAGCCACCAAGCACTGTCATATTCTACAGTGACAAACCCTGACTCGATATTTTGCAAAATAATGCTTCCACCTTTAAAAAGATTATGTGTTTCGACCTCTAAGCATGTAGAAAACTGTTTTGCCAAAAACGTGCTTTCTGTAAGAGGAATTACAGCATGAATTTTTTGTGTCCCCGGTATTGTTAAGACTTCCGCAAATCTTTTATTCAAAATTATTTCATGATTTGTATAATCTGCTTCTGTGCAATATTTAAAATTAATGCCAGATATGTTTTCTTCACACCAAGTAAACAATTGTAGAGGTGTCATTATTTGATTGTCATAGGGCCTCTGCAAACTGGCTTTGGCAGCAAGTCTTTTAACAGTTCCTCCCAAGCCATTGCAGGCACTTTTGCCATGCGAGGTGGCAAAATAATGCCACTCTGCTTCAACACCAAAATCTTTTTTATGCACCACATCCATCCGAAAAATAAAAAATTTTGTTAAGTCCTGGTATTTTGATTTTTAAATCAGGCATTAATTTTTTTAAAAATAAATAAAATGCAATTGTATTATGTGTCAAGCTTTCCGAAATAAACACATAATTCAGGTTGTGCAGTTTACCATCACTTAGAAAATAAATGGCAAAAGGGTGGAGGGTTGCCTGGCTGTTATTCCAATGATAAGACTGGACTTCATCTTGCATAACAAAGGAATAATTTTCCGCAAAGTCGCAAGTGATCAAAGACTCTCCAGGTTTAAGGTTAATTTTTATTTCATTGTATCTATCTTTTTGCATTTTTGCAATAAAAGAATGTGATTTAAGTTTTACAAGATCATCAGTAAATTCCTGGACAAAATCATCACTTTTCTTAACAACGGTTTCCATAGTACACCTATCTACTGAGACCCACTTTTTAAATGAGACCTCATCAATTAATTCTTCCTCAAATTTTTCTATTAAGGTATTTTTAAACTGTTCTACTCCAGGACATTGCTTGCATCTATTGCTTAAAAAACAGTCCACTGAAGGTGGATTACACATTAGTTTATAAAGGCAATCATGATAAGATATTGCAAGAGGCCTGTTATTTTCATCATTTTTTATATTTTGATGTATAGTACATACACATACAGTATGAGTCCCACTTTTTCCTGCCAGTATACAGTTTTTGGGTCGCAGTTCACAAAATTTTGAAAACCCAATTTTTTCATTGGGGTACTCAGTTTTAAACAATGCATAAATTTCTTTTAAATTAGCTAAGGCTAATTTTTTTTGTACATATTCTTTTTCAGCTCCATATTTTCTGATAACAACATAATCTTTTTTACCTGGCATGGTCCTGCTAATGTCATCCCTTTGGTAAAAATCTACCACTATTTGGGCCACTCTATCACTAAGGGTCTTTCCCGGTTTGGGGTTAGGAGAACATAATATCCCATTGTCCTTAACTAACTGTTTTACAGCTCTGGCCAAATATTGAGAAACTCCACATTCTTCTTCAATCTTCTTTCTACTCCAACTTTGAGGTAAACATGATAAAACTAGTATTTTCTCACTCCTCTTTTTGGTTTTTAAAAATTTGTCCTTTAACTGCTTAATCATTTCACTTTCGTCACTCTGGCATTCCTTTACTAGCGTTGAATCTGATTCCTTTGTAAATGCTTTCGCAATTGTATGCTGTACAATATCAATTTTTTCTTTGTATACATTTTTTCTTTTAATCGGCGACACACCAAGAAGCTCCAATGACTTGTTTAAAAGAGTAAATGATTCAGCAGGATCTTGAAAATCTGGATCATTTTCTGGAACTTGACTGGGTCTAAAAAAATTTAAAAAGTTAGTTTTTTATAAGAACTTAAAAAGGGGGTAACAGCTGACCCAAAATGTGTACATAATGCCAAGAAATTTGTACATAATGTCTGTATTCTCAAAATGCCATGCAAAATAATGCCATGCAAAATAATGCCATGAGATTTTTCCACTCCGTACTTGACGCAATTGGTTTAGTTTATTAATTTTATATTAAAAAATACTATTTGTTACTTACCCTGCCTCATCTTCTTCAGATGCCTTAAACTCCTTTGAAAGCTTTAGTCTACAACCATCACAGATTTTCATTCCCATTTTGACATTTTTGTAACTGCACATCCACTTGGTCACATTTCTTAATTTCCCAAAATGCTTGATTTTTAACTCTAGTGGATCACAGCACTTTACTTTATATTTAGTCCATCCACTTGCCTCACCCATAGTTGAAACTTTTAAAATTACACAGAGATGACTTCTGATAAACCTTCAGTCGAACTATTATGTATCGATTATTTGGAGCTGTATCAGGAAGATACTTGCCAAAAATTTAAAATCAATTTATGCAGGAATTTTCATGTCAGCAAATCCCCACAATGTACCTAAACAGACCAATAAAATGAAGGAGGTGTGTCCTTAATGTTAAACAGGAATAAACAGGCAGTATTTCACAAAAGTATTGGCAGGTTTATACAGGCATATTTTCCTAAGAATTGGAACATCCAATAGTACGTCTCCAGTGGAAAAGAGGTTTTGTAAGTAAATATTACAATGGGGAGCAATGTTAATCTGATTACTGATACAGAATGAAACGTAGGATATAATTTTTTATTAAATAAAATATTGTTAAATATTTTTATAATATCGCTTTAAACCCCATTATATTCTTCTAATTACCAAAATGCATTGTCTATTTATAGGCGATTTTTCATGCATGTGACATTTTTAATAAATTTTTTCACATTGAACCCATGATTTGTCCATCTCAAAATTTTGTGAATAGTTTAATAACACTTTAAAGAAAATAATATAATTTTTTGAAAAAAACTAAAAATGGCCTTTTTGAAATTTTTCAAAAAAAAAAATCAAAAATTTTTTTTTTTATTTTTTTTTTCAATATATGTTATGCAATATTCTCATATGAAAGGTCTTTATAAGAGCTTTAAAATGAACCTTCACCTACTTTTCTATTATAAGTGGTTCTTTGGATATTCCTAATTTTGTGCGCACATGTTAAGGACAAATAAGTGACTTTTTCGATTTTCAAAAATTAATTCAAAATAAACAACTGGTCAAAAAAGTCTGAAATTTTGGATTTTCCAGTTTTTTGGTAGGAAAAACATGTATACTAAAAATCATCAACATCGGAGATGGTGTGGTAAAATACCCTGGTTGACTTGATATGGACTGACCCAAATCTCCTTTTGAATTAAAGAACAACACAAAGAAACAGAAAAGTGCAGCACACCCACATCCATTTTCAGTTAAAAGTAAGTCAAAAAGTTAAAAGTTCACCATCTTCTAATTTTAATTTTATTTTCTTAGTTTTAATTTTAGCTGTATAAACACTTACAGGTGTTGCGATAGGTTTAACTCTATTATTTTTGTTTTTAATTTAGTTTTAATTTTTTTTGTATAAGCCCAGCATTAAAATCTGTTCACTGGTTTTTAAGAAGAAAGAAGAAAAACCACTATATGTTTTTCTGAAAAAATAGGCTAACTTTGAAGGCACATTTTTTCTTGAGGTTTGAGTTAATGTTAAATAGGTTGTTGTGGTCAGATTTGTAGGGGCCCCAGGGAAGCTGCCCGGGTTGCCCCACCTGTAATCTGTCAATGAAGACAGATAAAAAATTAAGCACTAAATCCCCATTGTTACGACCATCGTATTAGAACTATGATAGCCGTCTTTTCACGAGTGTTGTAACTTTAGCATTTTTACTAGTCATGATAGGCACTGTCACATGATGTCGTAACTTTAGCCACGGCCATAAAATAATACATACCAATAGGAGTGCGACACCCTGATACAATAAATACTTTCGTCATTTTTTAATACTAAAAAATATTCCCAATAATAAAGTTGTTCAACAATGGTCTTTTTCTAAAACTGTTTTAAATTAACTAAGCATTTCTTAACAGAAACTCGTCTATAGGCCACGTAGGTAACACATCACTTTAGCTCATTCTTATGTTAATTATGAAGATTACTTTCTCTAGGAATAAAAAACACATGGAAGGGAAAAAATTGTTTCCATTTTAAATTAGCATAACTTAACCTAAATCTGAGAGGCCTGTTTTTGCGGGGTTAATACAGCATACCGGTATGGCAAAATGAATGACGTCACGGTATGCTGTTGCCAGATTTAATTCGCCTTGTTGCCACATTGCCCAATAAAAACGTAAATATTACAAATTGTTTTCAATAAAAAACGTTTTAATTTTTAAAAAAATCGGCCTTTACTTTAAATGTGACACGTTTATTTCACATTCGCAAGGTTAATTTTAAAACCAGAATTATAGTTATAGCAGACACGTGACATATTTGGTGTTGTTGCCAACTTAAAAACAAAAAAAAAATTTTTTTTAAATTTCAGGTAGTATGTAAGTAAAAATATATAAATTTTATTTTAAAAAGAGGCAATACCAAGAAATACATTTTTTTGGCAAAAACACGAAACATATGGAACTTTAAAAATATACATTTTTGTATCGTATTTTTGCGAGTAACAATTGTTAAAAAAATGCCAAAAAACGTCATGGTATGACGTTTTAACATACCATACTATCTAACTACCTTTCGAAGGTAGTTAGATGCTCGTGGTATGTTATAATTTACGTTTATTTTACTTGTTAGCCCTCTTATGATACAAAACGAGTACAATTAATAAAATATTAAATAAACAATAATGATAAAAAGTTCTCAACAATGAAAAAAAGTAAAAGGCACGTGACCCCTATATCGCACGACCACCCTTTCTCATTATCCAAACTTCGCCCTTTCGCCAGTTTTACCTTTTGGTTTAAAATTTTCCCATCAATAGTTTCAGGATTTGAAAATAATCTCTAAAAATAGTGAAAACCATTATTATACTCTTGTAAAAGATCCGTTTAATGAATGATTTTTGTTTTATTTGAATCACAGTTCCTAGGTGGTTCGTTTACTTTTTACTGAGGTTAAGATCTATAATGGAATTATAATAAAATTAATTTTTTATGAGTAACTTTTTAAATAAAAAAAAACACTAAAAGTAATTTCTACAATAATTAAACTTTTTGTATTTACTTTATAACCAAGTCAAACTTTTTCTAACTAAAATTATAACTAAAATAAAAAGAGAGTTTTACCAATAGAAAACTGTCGGATTTTTCGCCTTCTCCACCAGTTCTACCACTACACAGTCCATCCATCAGTCGGGTTTTCTACTATGATGAATCGATAGCAAAAAAACGAACTTTATAAAATACACCGGAGTATAACAAGTGGAGAACGCGAAATATCCAACAGTTTTCTATTGGTAAAATTCTCTTTTTATTTATATTTAACTCCACTATGGCAGTATACATAGGTGGGAACCAGGTCTAAGCAGTGCATGATATTTTTCGTTGTAAATTTAACAAGTAAATTTATCAAAATCCATTTATCCAATCAAAAGTCAATTTTTTAACCGAAAAGGTCTTTCTAGCCTCTGCAGTAACCTAAAATAAAGAAGAAAACATGATATAAAGCTCATAATTCAAATCCACAACTTATGAATTTAATAGAGTAAAACCCTTTTTTAGTTATATAGACTAAAGGCTGAATTTGTGGTGTGTGGAACTACGGCCCTTAAGGGTTATTTCTAAAGTTTATACATTTCTCACTGAAAACATAGTCCTGGAGCCACCGACTAATATTAAAACTTCCTAAACACTAAAAGTACAATTTTTCCTCCTAAGCTACTAGATTTTCTGTTGGTCACGTAAAAGGTCTGTATTGTTTTTCTGGCTCACTGCAAGTCAATCCTTTAGAACCACACTTAAATCCCTTAAACTGCATTTAACAACAACTTAGCAAGGCATTTTCATAAAACTTGGAACTTTACTTTTTACTTTTCACTGGCTTTACTTTTTGAAGAAGACAACGAGTTAAGATACGATTTTAAACTGACTTCTTTATATCACAATCTCGGCTTTTATATCAAAATGAAACCCGGGTTTTAGGTGGAATGTCCAACGTAAGCACCGAATTTTTCAGAAAAACGCGCTTTCGTGCTGGAAGTGTATTCTTGAACGGGGAACGGTAAACCGCTATATCGAATGACCACATATCGTATGACTTTCAAGAATAGACGTCCTATCAACACGGTCCTACGGTGATCTCGCGGTCATGTGATGCAAAATTCTTGTTAACTGACCAAATAAGATGAAGCGCAGGTATGATTTTTCGGAGCTCTGCAAATTGATTTTAGTTTTCAACAATTTTTTGACGGAGCAACAACTAGTCGGAATCGGCAGTGCGCGCTGTGCCTATAGACATAGAACACAGTGGGTGTTTGGACTTTTTTTTTTGTGATTGTTGGTTCTTTTTGAATTTAAATATTGTTTTTTTTTTATTTTGCGTAAGAAATATTTCTTTAGAATAAATCTCCCGTTTTTTACAAGAGAAAATGTTGAAGAAAATTTATTAAAACTTTTATAAAAATTATTTTGGAAAACTTTATTAAAACCTTTATGAAAATATTTTTTTCGGAAAACTTATGAAACAAGAAAAATATTTTGAATATTTAAATTTTCAAAATCATTAACTTTTAGGTTGGCTGCTAAAAAGAAAATATTTTCAGAAAGTATAGAAAAAAAACCTATTTTAAAATTTATTATTTTTTTAAACTTATTTTTGATTTATTTTACTACTTTTGAAACAAAAAGGAAACCATTTAAAATATTAATTTATAATCACTTTTGTGGAAAGAAATTTTTAATTTTGTTTATAACTTTGAGTTATTAAGAAAAATTATGTTTTAAGTTTTTTTTAACGACTTTTGACTTTAAACAAATATTAATAACCTTTTTTTCTTCTGAATTAAAGTTTTTGGGTTATTTTCAACCTTTCAAAAATTACTCAGCAACTTAAGGCACAATTTTTAAAGTTAGTACCTAATTTGAAGATGGAGACTTCTTCTAACATAGCATAAGAAAAAGACATTGGTGAAAAATTAAGTACTTAATTTAAGAATTGTGCATTAAGTTGCAGCATAAACCTGCCCTTATAATATATTATCAAAAAGTAACCCGGTCAATTAAAACGACAAGAATAGATTTATAAAGTACCTATCAGAAAAAAAGACTTATATCCATATCCACCAACGTGAAAATTCTCCGATTAGGCTTTAATCATGATTTTTTCAATTTATGTAAGACCCCACTATACTAATCAAGGAGTTTAAAATTTTAAACCCCTCGATTAGTATCTAATCATGATTAAAGCCTAGTCAAGGAATTTTTGTGTTGGTGGATACAGGCATTAGCTGTCTTGTGCACAAACCTACAAGAAACTGGTGTTGGTTCATTTGTTGAGTTTTTTTAATTTCTGTCCTCATTATTCTTGAAAGTTTTACATACTCTATGGAAGATTGAACTCAAAACACATTGTGGTGTTGTCCTGAAAATACCAGAATCAAATTTATTCACAAACCATATGATATTATTCATTACACAAAATCACCCGTTCTTTTATTGTCAGTCGACAAAACACCCACCTGTTCGAGGCTTAAGTGTCCTCAACTTTCTCAAAGAGTCTTATCCACTTTCTTAGAGCGGGACACTGCAAGTTGAAGCCTAGGTTTCACATGTCTTTGTGGTTTTTTATTATACTTTACATTGTTTACATAAGTGAGGCAGACATACAATCCTATTTAACTTGGGGCTGTGTTTTCACCAAAAAACTTCGAAAATTTAATAAAAATCCACAAAATACCTATGCAGTATACGGTTTTCTGCAAATTTTGATTTTTTATGAAAAATTCTTTATGGGGGCACCTACTAGGGTCCCTAGGACCCCAAATCCGGCGGCGCCGGTTGTTTTTTTTTATTTTTGTGTGTTTTTTAATTTTTTTTTCACTAAAACAACCCAATCCAACCCTAAACAATCAAAAAAACACATTACAACCCCCCCCCCGGCAACCGGGCGTCGGCGGATTTGGGGTCCTAGAGACCTTAGTAGGTGCCCTCATAAAGAATTATGGATAATTACCAAATACTGTAATAACAATAGAGACCTTTTGCACCTCTTACAAAAAATCCCCGTTAGGTGACTTTTGCCCGTGTGCACCACTTTCCCTTACTTCTTCCACTTGTTCAAGTGCCGCTTGATCTGGGTCACCCTTGAGATTTACTTGGTTTGCAAAAGTTCCGAATATGTTCCACTTGGAAAAAGTAAGAAAATTATTGGCAACGTGGCAGTTATCTGCATTTTTTTGTGTTTTTTGTGTGGTGATCATGATTATTACCTGTCAGCTGTCAAAAAACCACGTAAAATTTGAGGTTGTTTTAAAAAAACATTTTATTGATGATATATGATTGTATGGAGGAAAAGGCAAAAAAAACTACTATAATTGGTTAACTATAAAACCTGACTATTTATTTAGTATATGTTTTTACATCGTAATCAATACGTATTGAAAAGATTGTCTTCTTTTTCTTTCATAGATCATGTTCTCTGTTCCGACAAAGAGCATGACATGTGAAAACATACTAATTATTACACCACCAGACCAACCCAAGCCATTTTTCAGTTTCTTTAAAACGAGTTTGCAAAAAAGGGGAATTATTCGCTTAGCGAAAAAAACATGATTTTTTTTGGACATTCTAAACCTTTTGTAAAAGGTATCTTCATCTCATTCTTTGAAAAATCCTTCTTGGTAGGTATTCCATTCATTACAAAGTCTAATTCTTCATCTTCTTCGTCACCCCAAAGAAGTTCCATTTTAAGCACAGACCACTATTATAATCACAAAAATATTTTAAGGCAACAGAACAGTTTTATAATCTGATTTAATTAGTGGCTTTTGTTTAAAAACATAATCAAAAAAATACCTCACATAACCTCAAAATGTGCTTAAGCCGAACGGCTTATCTTAACTGCATCTTAAGTGCCACTTACATGATATTCCACACCATTGCACACCAAAACTAAAGCTTAAGCTCGGCTTACATGTCAAGCCAAACCCGTGCACACGGGCATTAATCGCTTAATAACGCAATGTAACGTAGCTAACGTCACGTTATTTTTAAATTTTTAGTAGAGACCTTTTGCACCTATAAATTTGATGCCTTTTTACTTTATCGCTTATTTCGGGCATGCGCAGTTACGACGTAATAACGGAATCCCTTACTAACCGATAAAGTTTGACGTTACCTACGGGAGAATACCGTATCCCTTATAATTGACATGGTTGCCGACAGTAAAACGTTAAGTAGAAAAACAAAAAAATTAAATTGGGTTTTGAATGCAGATATGTTCTGTATTCTTTTTAATTGTAAAGATAAGTATCAATTTTTGTTTAATCATTTTCTTTGGCTAGAATTTTATAAGATACGTAAAACATTGATTGGCACTGGCAACTATGGCAAGTGATTCCGATCTGTTTACCATAACCTTCCTTTTATCTGTTGTGTTTTTGAGTTTTTAAAGATTATTAATGATTAAAATTCACCAAAAAAAACACTTATTATTATTTTAGAAATTATTTTTGTAAATCATTATAATAATAAATACCGTATAAAGTCGGCCATAAACCAATCAAAGGCGGCGTGCAAAAACTAAAAATGCTCTCTTAAAAATAACGTGACGTTAGCTACGTCACAACGCGTTATTAAGCGATAAAGTCACCTAACGAGGATTTTTTGTAAGAGGTGCAAAAGGTCTCTACTATCGGCAACCAGGTAACGTAAAAACTTTATCGGTTAGTAGGGGATTCCGTTATTACCTCGTAACTGCGCATGCCCGAAATAAGCGATAGTAAAAAGTATAGGTGCAAAAGGTCTCTATTAACAATTTATTTTCATTTTCAGGCTTTCCAACCAAAGAAAAACACCAAAGTTAAATTTGACGTCATGGTAAGGTATAGTTACTCGCAAAAATACTGGTTACCATGTTACCATACATACCATTAACCTCGCAAAAACCGAGATTTATAATTTTTAGGAGAATGTAAACAAGCACGGTCCCTTGCAAAGGAAGTCTCTAGAACCAGGAAGAGACCCTGGTAAACAAGTAGTCTTCTTTTAAATCCCTATGGTTTAAAAAAGTGATAAAAACTACATAATTCAAAAGAGACAATGGCTTTTAATGCAGATTCGGACCTGGAAATAAAAGCACGGAAAGGTACGAAACCAACGAGATTTGGTACTTGGTTTATACTTATAGGGAGATGGTTTTGGTAATTATGCAGTATACGGTTTTCTGCCATTTTTGACTTTTTTTGAAAAATTCTTTATGGGGGCGCCTTCTAGGGTCCCTAGGACCCCAAATCCGTCTGCGCCGGTTGGTTTTTTTTTTTTTATTTTTTTTGGTTTTTTTAATTTTTTTTTCACTAAAACAACCCAAACCAACACAGTCCAACCCAACCTAATTCAAACCAACCCAAAACAATAAAAAAACACATTACAACCCCCCCCTGGGCACCCTTTTTTCTCGTAAAAAAAAAAAATCGGGCGCAGGCGGATTTGGGGTCCTAGGGACCCTAGAAGGTGCCCCCAGAAAGAATTTTTCAAAAAAAATCAAAAATGGCAGAAAACCGTATACTGCATAATTACCATGGTTTTTTATATCTTTGGTCTTCGCCTCGGTCCGCGCTATTTGTTTTAAATGCTTTGAACTTTGCATGAAAGCGGATTCAGAGTACCGTAATGTAACAGTATGAGGTATGCAGTAAGATGCAAGGAAAATAAACTATAGCAAATGCATACTGCTGTTCACGGTGTCCCCTTAAGACGCAAGCGGTAAGCAGTAATTGGTGATTTATATTGGCGCCGCCTACCGTTGCCGGCACCGCCTACCGTTGCCGGCGCCGCCTACCGTTGCCATCGCCGCCCGCCGTCCACTGTTCGTAGCAGAAATTTATACTGCCTTTGGTGCATTGTTTTAACCTCAAAAACCTTGTCAAAAACATTGTTTGTTATATTTTATTTTCTGTATTTTTTTAAAAGTAGTACTTACTACCTCTTCTACTTAAAGTTCTACCTTTGCATAATAAAGATGACATTGATAGCCCCAGTAATTATAAGTCAATTTCCATAATTCCCATTTTTGCAAAAATTTTTGAGAAGGCACTTAAGATACAAATATGTGATTATCTTGAGGTAAATAATCTCTTTTGTGCCAGTCCATTCGGTTTTAGAGAAAAAAAGTCAACAAGCAGCGCTATTAATAAACTGGTTGACTTAATAAATAAAGGTTTCGAGGCTTCAAAATATGTATCTGCTTAGTTTTTAGATTTAACCAAAGCATTCAATTGTGTATCTCACAATATTTTATTAAAAAAAATATGGCATTACAGCTTTAATGACGTAAGTTTGAAACTAATTAACTCTTATCTGTCCCAGAGACAGCAGTCTTTTTCCGGAATGGACTCTGAACAGCTGCCCATTTACTATGGTGTATCTCAAGGCTCAGTTTTAGGGCCAATCTTGTTTTTAACATATGTAAACAATCTTTTCCAAACCCTTAACAGAGTTAGTCCAATACCGTGATGATACTATGGCAGAGAGCATAGAGGGTTCCTAAGCAAATCCTTAGGGGGCCAAGCAGCCGTGTATAAGACGCAGACAAATGGAAAAGCACATTAGGAAGAAAAGGATGGGCATGGGGCGATGTTGTCACTACATCTTACACGTAGTAAATCCATTCCAGTTTGTTGTTTTCCATTTTCATACCTTTAGGACTGGAATAAAAATTGTTTTTGCTTGACTTTAATACCAAACTGATGAAAGATAAAAAAAATATTTTTCGGCTTTTCATTTTGTAACCATTGTCCTTACGCACTGTTTACAGGCTGGGGACTGAGATACATGCAAATGCCTAACCTAAAGCGTTCATACACGGCCGGAGAAATCGACTGAGATATTTCTGTAGAAACTTTATCAAGCAAATAAGACGGGTTGACGCCTTCGAACATCCAACCCGGGTTTTGCACTTTGATTCAAATCAAAAAGGAGGAACAGTTAGATGTGGGGCCGTGCACACATTACATAAATGGTGATTTTACCAATTTTTGACCCCCTCCCTATGTAATGTTTTGTAACGGTTTGGCACGCCACTCTCCTAATATTATGTAACGATTTCAAGACCACTACCCCCCCCCCAAAAAAAAAACTTCACTTATTTTCATTCCAAATTTTCTTATTTTCACACAAATGCAAACTGTCGAAAACCCCCCTCCCCCCTACGTAATTACTTACAAGATTTCCATCGGAACCACTTAAAGTGACAATAAGAAACTTTAATAAAGAATATAAAAAGGAACTATCATTGGCAAAAAGGAAAGCTCATGATAAATTCATAAAGGAGTCTGGAAATCCACAAAAAGCTATGTGGCAGATTATAAATGGGAGTGCAAATGAAAAAATAGTTTCTAAAAGTAATATATCCCCTGATAGTTTTAATACTGACTTTGCCAATATAGCTGCTGAGATTATCAAAAAGTTGGACCCTTCAGAAGTATGCTTTAATCAATATCTAAACCAATTTACTATTAACCAAAATTTAAAGTTTAGTTTTAGAGAAGTCACAATAATTGAAGTGCGTGACATTGTTAATAATTTAAAAAATAGTAAATGCTTAGATCCTTATGGCTTAAATAAGAAAATCATAAACGCTATCAAAGATATTATTATTATCCCTTTGACTAAATTAATTAATCAATGTATTTTAGTTAGTAACTTCCCAGACTTTCTTAAATTGGCAAAGGTTCTGCCGCTTCACAAGAAAGATGACATTAATATACCTAGTATTTATAGACCAATTTCTATTACGCCTATTTTTGCAAAGATATTTGAAAAAGCCCTTAAGGCACAAATTTGTAGTTACTTTGAAGAAAACAACTTGTTTGCTGTTAGTCAGTTTGGTTTTAGGCAAGGTATGTCAACAGGTTCTGCAATAAATAGACTTGTGGAACTAATTAATCTAGGTTTTGAAAGATCAGAGTTTATTTCTGCACAATTTTTAGACCTGACTAAAGCCTTTGATTGTGTATCACACAATATTTTACTGCAAAAATTAGGATACTACGGGTTTGATAAAGTAAGTTTACAACTGTCATCTTCCTATTTATCTAAAAGAGAGCAATTTGTGTCGTATGGAGGGATGGTCTCTAAAAAACTGCCAATTAACTGTGGGGTTCCACAGGGTTCTGTGTTGGGACCAGTGTTATTTTTGATTTATGTAAATGACCTTGCTCAAGTTAAACCCTCAATCGATTTCATACATTTTTGTGACGACTCCACAGTGATTCAATTTGTTTTGCATGCCAACGAGCTTGAAAGAATTTCGTCAGAGTCCTTGTCATTAATTAAGGACTGGTTCCTGTCTAATAAATTAAGTTTAAATGAAAACAAAACTGAACACATGACTTTTACATTGAAAAACATTCATAAATCTGGTGAGACAGATCCAGAAAAACTTGTCTGTTTTTTAGGAGTTTACTTGGATGACAATCTTTTGGTTGACAGGCTGGCAAAAAACACTTATCTTTTGAGATCATTGTCGCATATTGTCACCCAGGGGACGCTTCTGGCCTGTTACTATGGAGTGATTCATTCATTGTTAATGTATGCTTTGTTGGCATGGGGTCATTCCACACATGCGGAATTGGCATTTAGGTTACAACGCAGAACGGTGAGAATCCTTTCTAATCTGTCATATCGTGCTGATTGTGTGGAGGCATTTAAAACACTAAATATTTTGACTCTTCCATGTCAATACATTTTATTGTGCTTTGCTGTACATTAAGGAAAATATGCCAAAGTTCACAACACATAGTGATATTCACACAATAAAAACAAGAGGGCATAATAATGTTGTTTTACCACAACTTCGCCTGGAGAAAACCAGAAGCGGGACTGGGTACTATTGTATTAAATTTTTTAATGTGTTGCCAGTTAGAATTAGAGAACTAAATCATAAGCAATTCAAAAAAACAATTAAATTATTTTTGATTCGAAATGCTTTCTATGATTTCCGTTCATTTTTAAATGCTGACTTCTCCGAAATATAATTTTCTTCTCTCTTTTATTTAAATTGTTTTATTGGTTAAATTTAATCTTTGTGTTCTAAAATTTTAACATGTTTTATATCAGTATGTTTTTTTTTTATATTCTTTACAAGTGCTTGTCTTAAAATTTAATTTTTTTTTATAGTAGGTAATTATTATATAAATATTTTTTACTTACTATGTAGGAGTTTTTAGTTTTTAAATGATATTTATAAGTGTGTGTCTTAAAATTTGTCTATGTTTTCTTATAGTATATATTAGTCTTATTTATTGTATTTCTTTTGACTTGTGTAAGAGTGATAATAGAATAGAATAGATAAGAGAATAAAGAATCTGAATCTGAAAAAATCTGAATCTGTAACGTTTTGTAACCCCCCTCCCCCCCTATGACCATTACGTAATTTGTGCACGGCCCCTGTAGTCCCAGTGGAGGAGGGCGAGAAAATTGATATTTTTTTCTTAAAAATTATACTCTTTAGACCTATTTCTTTGCGTTCCCGAAATTACGTAATTTTTGAAAAAAAAATTGTAGGCGGCGCCATTTTTATTTCGGGCTTTGTTTTTCTAACATTTTTGCGTTCGGCTAATTTCAAATCAAATCAAACCAAATAAAAAAATACTTTATTGTCAAGAAAAAAAATTCTGTTGACAAAGCAGGCTAAATAATCTAATTATTAATAAATTTGTCACTAAAATAGATAAAAGTAAATTCTTAAATTAATATGATAATACGTCAAAAGAGGAAGAAAAAAAGAAAAATACCACAAAAATAATATTAATATGTTAAATAATAAAACAGCATGAAAATTTAAACAGACTAACAAACAGAATAAATAATTCAAAAAAAAAAACAAAATCTGGATTACAGTTAAAAAAAAAACACGAAAAAATAAATAAAAGCCATAAAACAAAAAACTAGACAAAAAGATTAAAATATAATAAAGAGGTAAAAAAAAACTAAAGGGTTGCTTAAAAAAAATGACTAGATGTTTAACATACTTTTTAAATTTAAGAATATAAAATAATAACGTAATAAAACACAATTGGTCTTATCCAAACTGGTCCTTATAAAACTCGGCCAAAGAGTAATATGGTCTCTCTACAAGAAGACTTTTTATTTTTTTTTTAAATTTTTTGAGGGTTGTAGCATGTTTAATAACAAAAGGCAAGTGATTAAATATTTTCCTCCCTTCATAAATTAAAGATTTTTGAGCCAAAGTGCTTTTAGGAATTGGTAAAGGAAGATTGAAATTTTGTCTGGTCATACGCCTTGGTCCAGAACCATAAATATTATTAAAATTTTTAAAGACCAAACTTGCCAACTCTAAAACAAACAATGACGTCAGAGTTAGAATTTTTTGATTAACAAAATGAGGCCTACATGACTGTCTTTGGTGAATATTAGCCACAAAACGCACTGCTTTCTTTTGAAGAACAAAAACAATTTTCAGAAGATGAAGATGTGCAGAGCCCCAGAAAGGTATGCCATATCTTAAATGTGACTCAAATAATGAAACATAAACAGATCTTGCAATGTCACTACCCAATTCGGCCCTTACACATCTAATGGCAAAACACCCAGAAGAGAGTCTCCCACTCAATTTAAAGATATGATCTTCAAATCTTAACTGACTGTCAATATGCAGACCTAAGAATTTGGTGACAGTATTGCTCTGCAAGGGATTGTCTCCCAAATTCACGCCCTGCACATTACAATTAAACCCTAAAATATTTGTTTTATTGATGTTAAAACAAAGTCTGTTAGCGTTACACCAATTTTTAATTTTTAAGAGGTCTCCTGAAATATGTTTCCTTAAAATGTGAATATCTTTGTGGTGCCACAGTACCGAAGTATCATCAGCAAATAAAGTAAACTCTCCCGCAATCTTCAACCTTACAAGATCGTTTATGTAGAGGAGAAACAAGAGAGGCCCCAACACTGACCCCTGAGGTACACCACAATTGACACCAAGAGGAGAAGAACACGAACCAGAACTGACTACTGACTGATGACGAAAACTTAAATAAGCCTTGAACCACTTTAAGACATTGCCTCTAAATCCATACCTCTCGAGCTAATTGAAAAATATTTGCCTGCGCCGCCCTTTATCTTCTCACTCGAAACCAAGATCCCCCGTTTTAGGAAAACTGATCCCGTCTCTGTTTCTAAATTTTTTCGAATAAAAGTAGAGTATGACCATGGGGGAAATAATTTTTTTCTACGGTATGACGAAAATTTCGAGAAAGTTGAAGAAAAAAATAAAAAAAGTGGCAGAGCTCAAGTTTTTTGTAAAAAAAAACGTTTTTTTTTTAAAGAAACAGAGCAAAATAAATCTTTTCACCCCTTTTTCGGTGTTACAAATATTGGCAGCCCCTTATTTTTCGCTTTTACCCTTCCGCTAGTTTTGAAGAATTGGTTCGCTACATGTTTCGAGATCATGTCATAAAACACCTGGAAAATATCAAATGTAGTGTAGGGCTAGCTTTATTTAAAATCAATAATATCGCAAGCAAAAAGCTCTGCAGGAAAAACAGCGCCGTTTACTGATTTCTTTGGCTGCTAGTGCTAGCTGCATGGTTTGGCCGTTTCCGGATAGATGTCACTAGTAGAACAGAATGGAAAGAAATTTAATGAAAAGCGAAGATATTTCTTTCTAATGTTAACAACCTCACGAGTTTATCGCTCAGTATCGTAAATAATGGACCCTGCCGCCTCCTTTAAGCAAGAAAAAGCTGTGGTTTGGACTTCAAAACATCTAGTTTCTCTCATCATCATCTCATGGTGTGGCCGCCATCTAGCGGAATTTGCAGACATCTTGTCAACGGTTATTATTGCAACTATGATTTATGCTCACAATGAAAGAGTGGCGACAATTTTTTCTCATGAAAGCAGTCCGGAGATAATAACAAACTGGCACCATTACTCAATATACCTGTTTCTTTTGTGCGCGCAGAACTTTCTATGCCATTTCTGTTTGATTTATTGAAATCCTATCCCTAAGGAAAATCTTAGGAACCCTGTATAAATCTAAATAGAGAGGAGATGTAATGGTTATATCAGACCAGCATGCCAACGCAATTCACAGCAAGTTTTTAATTATTATTTATTTATTGTCAATAATACTTACAGAGTAATTACAAACTTCTTTGTCAAAATAATCTAATCCTATATAAAACACCTATCCGTCAAAAACACTACCTAGCTACCACTCTATTTCTTATTCTAGATTTAAAAGTTTGCAAACTGCCTAAAAAGATCTACCTCACTAAAATGCCTACTATAATTATATATTAGTCTGCTGCAGAAACATTGAGCTCCATAACCATTGCGATGATAAATCTCATGAAACAACTGTGTTTGCCTAGTGATCCTGCAAGGAATCCTAAACAAAACCAGTGACAAAAGTTCACTGCAGTCAATTTTAGCATTGACTAATTTATATAAAAAACATGCCAAAGCATTCTCTCTACGAAACTCAAGGCTTTTGATTCCTGCCAACAGTATATGTGTCATATGGTATATTTTTGTATGGAAATCTTAACTTGTATAATAAAAATTTAATAAATTTATTTTGCACATGTTCTAAATGCAGTATATAACAGTTATAAAAAGGACACCAAATAATACTATTATACTCGAGAACACTACGGACTAAATAATTATTAACAGATTTAATGGCTTTAATGTCATAAATTTTGTAGCAGACACGACATATAAAACCTAACATTCTAGAGGCTTTCAACACTATGTTATCAATGTGCTTTTGAAAATTTAGATCCCTGCTAAATGTAATTCCCAAATCATTAACAACTTCCAACTGAACATTATCTATTGAATAAGGATATTCTACCACATTTTTCTTTTTAGATATTCTCATCACTTTGCATTTGTTTATATTGATCTCAAGAAAATTTGCCTCACACCATTCCACAAAAGCCGCCAAATCTTGTTGTAATTCTACACAATCGTTGATTGTTTCAATTTTAAAAAACAATTTTAAATCATCTGCGTACATTAAACACTTGCATTTTTTAAAAACAGATAGAACACTGTTTGCAAAAAGTAGAAACAAAACAGGGCCCAAATGTGAGCCCTGGGGCACACCAGATGTCACATCTATTTCACGAGACAAAACACCACCTATTTTAACATTTTGCTTGCGGTCCATTAAGTATGATCTCAACCACTGCACATATAGAGGGCTCAAACCCAATTTTCTTAATTTGCTCAAAAGTAGCTCTGGACAGACTCTATCAAAGGCCTTGCTCAGGTCTGTATATATAGCATCCACTTGTGATCCACCTTCAACACAGTTTACTACATATTGTTGAAACATTCCTAGGTTAGTTGCTGTAGACCTCCCCTTAAAGAATCCGTGCTGGTTGACAGATATGATATGTTGTTTAAAGCTTTCAAAAAGCTCATCGGTTATAATGGATTCGAAAACTTTGGACATTATGGGCAGTAAAGACACCCCACGATAATTTTTAATATCAGCTTTCGAACCTGATTTAAAAATAGGTACCAGCCAGGACCTTTTCCATATAGAAAAGCAACCCTGGTTAAAAGACTCTTGAAAAACCCTTGATAAAGGTTCGCTTAAAGACCCACAACATTGTTTTAAAAATGTTGAAGGGACGCCATCAGAGCCAGTGCTTTTGTTGTTTTCTAACTTACTCATTCACCTGCTACCACATTTTTTTTTTCTATTATTAATAGCAACAAAATATTTTCTTAGAAAAACTCGATATTGTTCCCATTTTTACTTTTTTATATCTTTCAAATCTTAATATTTGCACAAAATTTACCAATTTTCCTTTTTGGATTTCACAATTATAATAGATTAAAGCACAAATAAAAAATTGCCACACATTATTACCTTTCATATTATTATTTTTTTTTTCACATAGTTCTAAACAATTATTAGTTCTATTTAATATTTTGCCAAATTTTTTTAATAGTAAATTATTAGTCCAATTCCAGATCACCATTGAGTTTAAGCAGTTTTTAATTTTATGCCATAAATTTTCTGTTAAAAAGCATCTTTGACAGTCTTTAGTATTTGACATGCCATGTTTATTTAATTTTTCTGCCACTGGAATTGCATTATTTATAGCCAGATAAACTATACTTCTCCATTTCGTAGGTATATTTTTATTTTTTAACATCGACCAAATATTTTTCCAATTAATTTGAGTATTCTTTTCTTCAATTTCAGGTTTTTTAGCTTGTTTTGACATTAGTGATATATAAATATCCTTTGTATGAATTTGTAAATCATAGTCAAAAATTAATTCATATAAACATTGGAATAATCATGATAACATCCTTCAAAATGTTCTGCAAATGCATTGGCAATTTCATGAGGCGACTCTCTTTTCTGTCCATTAAGTTCCATGTGCTTGGGAATTCCATTGTCTTTTTTGAGGGAGTTTACAAAAGACCAAAAATATTTTATATTTGCTGGCATCATTTGTTTAGTATTAGAAACATAAAGCAAGTAGCTTAATTCGATAAAATATTTTGATTCTTTTTTAAGATGAGAATACCGCAAGTAGTCTGCTGCCCTTTTTGAAAGTCTATACTTTTGATATGCCTTATTTTTCTTCTTAATAATTTTCTTAGTTTCGGCAGTATACCATTTTGGGTATTTGGTTTGGTTATGAGTGACCTTTGGAACAAATTTACCAAAAAAAAAATTAAATTTGTTTTCACTAAACCTACACCTGCTTAGAATATTTAATTTTTAAATGAAAAAAAAAATATAAAATAAAATTTTCCCTTTTCAAAAGGAAAAGGCTAGGAAAAAAAAGAAAACAAAATTATTGTAAAACCTAAAATCAGTAGGTCACTATTAGAAATAAATCAAATTGCATTGCAAATGGATTCACTAAAAGCTTAGTTGGTAATCTAAGAATGCTCTTAAACGTAAAAATTATCTAGCCAGTTATTGATATTTAAATTTGGTTTGCAATATACACTGCATATAATCCACTTTGGCTGCTATTGTATTGTTTTGTAATCTGGTTTGTTTTTTTTTGCTAATTTGGCTATGGGGCGAAAAAGTTTGATCTGCCTGACGTTTGCCGTAATCAACTGACGTGATTTGCGGTTTGCCGTTTACATACTTAATGGTAATACCAGTTTCATCTTTGCTTTTTCGATTTGCAAGTTTGTCCCTTAATTGGACTAAGTTTTCAAGTTGCTGACGTGTAAGGTCGCTTTTAATTTTAACGTTTGGATACAAGTTTTTCAGAACTTTGTCCTTGTTTCTAAGCAGTTCTAAGGCAAGTTCTTGCATAGAAAATATTACTTTTAGGGCTTTTGGCCCTTTGTTTGAGGTTCCAAAACGATAATAACTTACAATTTTTAGTTCTTTATCAGGTATACATGCTTTGTATACATTTTTTATGGCCTCCACATCTTTTTGTGGACCGTTATCAGGTAAGCCCATAATATGACGTTTCCCTGCTCCCTTATTCTCTCCTGGGTCTCCTTAACAATAATGTTTACTTTTTCAGCCTGTTTTAGCTCAATAGTACAGTAAAATTGGCCCTTTTTGGTGCGTGAAGGGATAACAGCAAGAACTTAATATGGTGGGTAGACAGCCCTACCAGGGTAATAACCCTGAAAGCAGTGGGGAGGGGGGTGCCAGGCGGCCATCTTTGAAAACATGGAAAAGTCTAGGCATTGCAACAAATTTAATACAATATCTCAAAAACCACTTATACGATTTGGATGAATAGTAACTCATTTTAAGAAGTATTGCTTGGCGCTTCCGCTCATGTATGACACATAATACAATTAATTATATTTTAGCGTAAAATTAGTTTTAAAATTAAAAAAAATTGAAAAAAAATCAAATATTTTATTTAGAACTTTTTTTAAAAATTATATAGCTTTCAAGTTTGTGTGGTGATTTTAATAAAACCCTCCCAGAATTTTCCTTTAACGCTTACCTTTGTCCCTGTTTACTTTTTTCATTAAAAACCAAATACTTTTTTTTAATATGGAGAAATTTATTGGCGGATTTGTTTTTTTTTTCGTTTTTTGGAAATTGCGACCTTCTGCCAGTTTAAGTTAAATAAAACTTTTACCATCTTGTTGATTTTACCATCTGATGGCACTTTTAAAAGGAGATGAAATGGGCTTTATAACAGGTAGTTCATTTGGCATGGTTCCCGCAGGAACAATCATTTAGTGGGTAATAAAATTGTAAAATATGAATTTTATTTTAAGTTGTAAAATGGCTACACAAATTTTGGATCCATAGATGAGGAAGTAGTAAGGGGGTGATTTTGATTAGACCTATATTTTCTGATTTCGCCTGCTATTATCTATTATTTCCTACCTCAACTTTTTCAAATTTTTTTTTGTTTATTTTAATATGAATATCTATAGCATCCTAAAGGTTTTATTGAATAAGAAGGCCATTTTCTCCAATTTTAAATGAGGTTCTTATGTAAATTTATTGTTTAAAACCTACCCATGATGTCATTTTCAGAAATTTAATGATGGCTTAGTCTAGCAGAATTTTGCGAATTTTGCATATTTGCTTTTATTATCTATTTCATAAATGGGTGGTACGGTATATCTTTCACGACTCCATCTTTGCATGTTTCAAAATGGCTCCCCAGGGACAGAAATAGACCCGGAGAATTGTTATGTAAACTGTCGAAGAGAAATCAAGTAATTTTATATATTTTGGATATTAAACTTGATGTGAGTTACTTTTAAAAAAATCTTTAAAAATAACCACCCCCCCCCCGTCTAAGCAGACAATGGTTTTACATTTGAACAAAATTTACATCTAAGAATAAGTTGACTAATTATTATTGTCATGCTCAATAATTAAGGTAAATAAAGCTAGTAAAGTTGTTTAAAAAAAGGATAATCGTGTTTAAAAGGAGAGTTTACACATGTATGGATTTAGGGGTCCCAGTGATCTATTTGCATGGCGCCAGTGATTTCAGAAATTCAGAAGTCGCTGTTCACATTGGCTAATTTAATTTACTGGTGCGCCAGTTTTATTGGCGTCACTAAATCTATGCATGTGTAAACCCTCCTTAATCGACAATTTTTTAAATATTTTTTTTTAGGAAACATGGTCTTGCAGTATATTCAACTATTTGAAGAGGAATTTTTAATTCATGACTACGGGGGGAAGTAATTGTTTATTTAAATGTCTTTATCTATAGGGATAAAAAGACTCACCAGCAAGTTCGGGAAGAGGTAGTGACATATATTGGAAATAAGGGGCGCTTTGCAGAGGCAATAATAAATAAAATAATAATTAGTAAACAAATAAGCAAGAACAATTCAAAAGTTGTCGATTAAACACTATCCTTTTTTTAATAGCTTTACTATCTTTACTTCCCTTAATTTATTTTTTTAGCAAACACAAAAATAAAATTAATGTAAAAATCATCACTACAAAAACTAATTGCACATAATCTTGTTCAGAAAGTGAGTTTTTTTATACGGCCAACATGGCCTACTAGATCTATCAATAACATAATTAATTAATAATCAATCACTGTATTCTTAGATGTAAATTTTGTTCAAATGTAAAAGCATTGTCTGGTTAGAAGGGGAGGGGAGGGGTTAAAACATATAGTATTACTTGATTGTTCTTCACTAGTTTACATAAAAAATATCCCAAAATCCTCCTAGTCTATTTCTGTCTCTAGGGCGCCATTTTGAAACTTTTAAAGATGGAGTCGTGAAAGGTATACCTTACCGCCCTTTTATGAGATTGGTAAAAATAAAAGCAAATATCACAGAATGTACTTTATAAAATTCTCCTGGACTAGCCGTCTTTATGGACCGCCATCATTAAATGTCTGAAAATTATGTCATGGGTGGGGTTAAATAATAAATTTAGAAAATGGCGGTTTTATTCAACAAAACCTTTATGATGCTATAGAAATTCGTATTAAAATAAACAAACGCAAACGCAACAACAACCTTCAGAAAAAAAATATTTTTTAAAATTTCGAAATAGTTGAGATACGAAATAATAGACAGTAAGACACGACATCAGAAAATATAGGTCTAATCAAAAACACCCCCTAACTACTTTCTGATCTATCGGTGCAAAGTTTGGGTAGCCATTTTACAACTTAAAATAAAATTCATATTTTACAATTTTTGTTACCCACTAAATCCTTGTTCCTGGGGGACCCATGCCAAATGTAGCGTCCATACTCGAAACATATTTACATATTTGACCAAAGTTTCTGAGAACCTTACATACTCATCCACTTTTTAAGTTTTCTATGTTCACCCTGTGTTTCCGTACGCGCGGCACATTTCCATTACGAAGGCGAAGCTTTTTATACGATCTCGCGATCGTTGAGGGAAACATCCGATTTAGTTGACCCTCAGCAAATGAGATAAAACAATTTATGTGGCATTTTTAAATTTTTGCCAATTAGAAGTGTGCATTTAATAGCGAATTTCACTACCTGCACCGGTGCAGAATTAGTCGAGGTGTGACGTCAAAGCTCGAGCTTTTGCAGGCCTTAGTACCCGATCGAAGTCGCGGTGCAGTCAGCTGGGCGTATTTCTCTAGACTCGAGTTACCCGCGTACAGTTTGATTTCATATTTCACTAGCCGAAAATTCGAGCTTTTCAAAACTGGTTTTTGACGGTTCTAGTTCGTCGCATTGTGCAAGTTCGAATTTTTTTCGTTTAAGACCGCTAGCACCGTGCAAGCTATACTTCAATTTTGAACTAGGGCGACGAAAATTCGAGCCGAGTGAGGTATAGTGAAATGCGCTATTAGTTTCTGGTGAGTTTTGGTGAGAAAGAAAATGGGAAAATTCTAAGATGCATGGCTTTCTATGGACGATAAAAATGGACACTTATAATTATAGTTCTTATTTTAAGAAACAAAATGATGACACAGGTTTTTGCATAGCGTGCAACAAAGATGTCCCTGTAATAAGAGGCCTGTACACAATTAATCAACATGCAGTTGGAGATAAACACAAAAATCTTTATAAATTGAAATACGACCAAAATCAGATGCTCTTAGGACAGTTTGGTGAATTAATTAATGGTAGAGAAGTGTGTCGATAATCATTCTTCATGGGAATGCGGATCTGGAAAGGGATTTTCTACATCGGGCAGAGTTCTTAGTAATGATAAGAATAAGCTGTCAGAGCCCATGTTGAATGATTATATTTTAATTTACCTTGATAAAAATGTAAATAACATGGTGCTGTTTACCAAAAAATTATTAAACCTTTTGGTTTGTTTGGAGGAAGAGAAGAGATTAAAATGTGAGGCAGGAAAAAGAAACAAGAAGAAAAACAACGGAGAAAAATTGACCAATCAAAGAAAGATATAAAGAATCTAGGACAAGAATTTAAGACCGTCGAGAAGCAGAAAAATAATAAATATGATGCTGCAAATAGATTGTTAAATGAAGGAAACATAAAACTAGTCAATGCCTTAAAAAAACGGATTTTATTGAATCAAATATGGCCCAGGAGCTTCATAGGCCGCACAAAATTTATCAAAAGAGACCTCTGACCTAGAAATAAAAGCAAGTGAAAAAAATAAACAAGAGAAAAGCCAATATGCTTGAATTTTATGGCAAGGAAAAAAAATACGACAGAGTAAGCCATCATTTTTTTGTAAAAATTCGTTAATATGTTCTATAATTTATAAAAAATAACAATGTACTTATATCAATAAATAACTAGTTAGCCAATTACGTGTACCTATAATATTATAATAACATATATACCTGTTTGCACCTTTTTGTACCAAGCAAATTTTGAATTTCCCGCGCGCAACAGGCAGGTTTGACGTTCCAGTTTTCCAAGCGCGAAAAGGCAGCACTGGTGGCGTCAGCTCAAGCAAGTCAAGATCCGTATTTTTTATTTTGCAAAAAGATTATTTTAATTTATTTAAATCGATGTTTACTAAGCCAGAAAGTTTGTAAATATAACAATAAAAGTTTGTGAATATAAAACAAAACAATGTGTTTGTAGTTAAACTGCATACATAATTATCATCATTTAAAGTGACTTTATCTTTTTTTCCTATTTTTCCTTAAAATTATTGAAAATTAACGATGACTACGAAACAAAGAGGAACCATTAGGAGCAAACTATCCAGTTTTTTGACTGCAGAGTCCATTAAAGTAAGTCCTAACTTTGAAGAGATTAGATTAAGGATTAAGAAGTATGAAAATTTAGATCAAGAGCTTGAGGCCATTCAAGTACAAATAGAAGATCAGTTAGACGAAAACGCAGCAGATTATGAGCAACAAAAAGCAGCAGAGGAGGTTGAAAGAACTCGTTTTGAAACAGATTTTTTTAGAATACTTTCTACAGCACAAACTATGCTTAAAAAAGACCCCTCACAACCAACAGCTGCAACTCTACCTCCAGTAGCCCCTCTAGTACAACCACAAGGAGTTACTCAACAACATTCAGTATTTTTTCCCCCAACATTACAAAAAATGAAGACATTCGATGGCTCATATGAAAAATGGAGTGATTTTGGTGACTACTTTTTGGCAAACATCCACAACCATCCCATATTACCCGAAGTAACAAAGTTAGAGATTTTAAAATCATCATTAGTTGGAGATACTGAGAATGTTTTGGCAAATCTTGAAACGACACAGAACAACTATGCATCAGCATGGAAACTAGTGCAAGATAGATATGAAAACAAAAAGTTAATGATAAGCACATACATCATGTTATGAGTAAATTAGCCGCCAGTGCAAAAAGACAGTCATGAGTAATTAAGGTTATTTTTGGACACCACACAAAAGCACATACGAGCCCTAAATACATTAGGAGAACCTATAACACAGTGGGACAGCCTGCTAACATACATATTATCAGAAAGACATACAGTCACACAAGGAATGGTTATTACGAACAACTTTGTCTCTCATGCCACTCGTGTACAAAGATTTTTGTGAATTTGTACAGCAGAAATGTTTTGTATTAGAATCGTTACACAGAGTTATGAATACAAGCAGTTCAGGTACAAAAGTGCAGCCAGTTACACAGAAAGCTAGCAACAGCAACAAGCCAACATACAAGGCACATCATACACACGTTTCAACAGAAACAAATGAAAATAGATGCAAGTTTTGTGACACGACTACAGCTCATAAGTTTGTCCAATGTAAAAAGTTTTTAAGCCTTACACCACAACAAAGAATAGAAGAAGTCAAGAAGCATAAGCTATGTTTTAACTGCATTTCATCAAATGAACACAACAGTTATGATTGTCCAAAGGGACAACACGCTTTTACACATAGATTACAAGAAATCAGACACACAATATGAACCACAGAATAGACAACAGTCAGCACAAGATATTGCAACACAGAATAGACAGCAGTCACGTACAAGCACACCAGGACATTCAAATATAGGAGCAAGCACACAAAATACAAACATTCAATCACAGTCAAAGCAATCGAACCCAGGTTTCAGTGGCACATGTTCAGAGCAAGTAAAAACACAGGTACTTCTTACTACAGCAGTCGTGGAAGTATACAATCAGCAAGGACAAAGAGCTACATCTAGAGTTTTGTTAGATTCAGGCTCAGAGCTTAATTTTATCACTAAAGAAGCAATCAGCAAAAATCAAAGGCATAGGAAGTTCCGATACGTTACAAGTTACTGAGTCAGCTGACATTACGATCCACTCAAGAATAAACAACTGATAAAGTCAATTTAAAATTCATGGTTTTGCCAAAAATCACTGAAAATATGCCAGCAGTAGACTTGAACATGGAGTATTTTGATATACCAGAAAACATTTCACTTGCAGACCCAGATTTTGACAAATCAATCAGGATTGACATGCTCATTGGAGCTGAAATATACATGGAACTTTTAGGTATTGGTCAGATCAAGACAAGGAACTGCCCCACATTGCAGAACATATTACTGGGGTGGGTAGTTTCAGGAAAATCACACAGCTGATACCTGACAATCAGTCACAAAGACACACAATTACAGAATCAGTTAAAAGCATTTTGGGAGTTAGAAGAAGTTACGTCAAAGCCAGTTTGGACACAAGAAGAAAAAGACTGTGAATCACATTTTGTCAACACACATACAAGAGACGAAGATGGGAGATTTATAGTAAAATTACCTTTCAAAGGAAATAAAGAAGAACTCAGCAATTCAAAGAATACAGCATTAAAAAGACTCTCAATGTTAGAAAAGCGACTAGAGAAGAATCAAGATTTGTACAAACAATACTCAGATTTTATGGCAGAATTCGAACAGCTACAGTACATGAAAATAGCAGATTTAGATGACAGCTCAGGGTACTATCTGCCACATCATGCAGTACTTAAGAGAGACAGCTTGACAACAAAGTATAAAGTTGTTTTCGATGGGAGTTGCCCCACGACACCAAGTGGACTCTCACTCAATAACATTCTAATGAAAGGACCTGTCATTCAAGATGATCTTTTTACCATTTTAACAAGATTTAGATTTCATAACTACGTACTTACAAGTGATATTGTCAGAATGTATCGACAAGTAGCAGTCCACGAAGAAGACACAAAGTTTCAAAAAATCTTATGGAGAAAAAGCCCACAAGAACCAATAAAAGTTTATGAATTATCAAGAGTCACATATGGAACAACACCTGCATCATTTTTGTCAATTAGAAGTTTAGTACAAATAGCCATAGAAAATGAGAATGAGTACCCAATGGCTGCACAAGTCATAAAGCAGGATTTCTATTGCGATGATTTACTTACTGGAGTATCAACAGTACAAGAAGGCAAACAGCTACACTCTGAGATCACACAGCTACTAAAACAAGGATGCTTCGAATTAAGAAAGTGGAGATCAAACGACAATACAATTATAGAAAGTGAGCAATACATAGAGAACTACATGGTAGCGCATGATAAATTAAAAAACACAAAGACTCTAGGACTCATTTGGAATTCTAACAAAGACATATTCAAGTTTCAAATTAATTGCACTGATTTTGACAAGAAATACACAAAAAGGAAAATACTTGGAGCCATATCAAGTATTTTTGATCCTCTCGGATTAATAGGACCTGTAATTTTGATCGCAAAGTTAGTCCTTCAAGAATTGTGGAGATTAAGTCTAGACTGGGATGATCCTCTACCAGTTTCAGAACACACAAGATGGTCAAATTTACAATCGCAGTTGCCAAACCTCAATACTTTAGAAATTCCACGAAAAGTCACATTACAAAATACAGCTGACAATATAAAGGAGATACAGCTACATGGATTCTCAGGCAGCTCTCAGTATAGCTATGGCGCATGCTCCGACATTAGAGTGACATTCAAAGATTGTACTCACTATACACAGCTACTAGCCTCCAAATCACGAGTAGCACCAATCAAAACACAGTCATTGCCACGTCTTGAACCGTGTGCAGCAGTTTTGTTATCTAAGCTCATGGTCAAGTTAAAGCAAGCTATTAGAAGCAATATCACAGAATGTCATTTATAGACTGACTCGACTATTGTGCTATGGTAGATATCAAAGCCTAGCAACACATTAAAGACATTTGTAGCAAACAGGGTGTCACAGATCATCGAAAACACTAAAAAGAACAAATGACATCATGTTCCAACAGATTCCAATCCAGCAGATCTAATTTCCCGAGGATTATTACTTTCACAAATTTTGGACAACAGGTTATGGTGCTATGGACCTGAATTCTTGCAAGAAGACAGTGAAAAATGGCCAACATTTCCATCCCAGCTTGAATTTCTGTTGGAAGAAAAATCTTGATTTAGAACAAAAAAGTCAAAACTGCTATTTATTTGCACAGCAGCAAGAAAAATTTAGTCTTTTCGAAAAATATTCAAGTTTAAACAAGTTAAAAAGAGTCACAGCCTAGTATAAAACTAATTTTCTTGTGCAATGAATGTAAAGGACATGTAATATCACTAAGACAGGAAATTGAAACTATCAAACAAGAAAAGATAAAGATAGATTTAGCTAAAGACCTGATGAAAGCAGAATACACCGTAAATTTAGAAAAAATGGAGAACAATTTAGAATTTTGAAAAAAAGTGACGTCAGAAGGATGAAGAAATATTACAGCTATCAAATAATATAGAGGATGTAAAAGAGAAATATGGCAGTAAATTAAGTGCGTTGTATCAGGAGCTACAGAATAAGGACAATCAACTAAAAATAATTCGACGAAACAATTGTGACTTTGAGTCGGAAGCAATCGAGGTTGAAACATCACTTAAAGCAGAGATAACTAATAATAAGCAACTTGTTGACGAGTTAAAGAAAGAAACGGACAATCTTAGGGAAGAGAATAAAAAACTAGGTAAAGAAAATTAAAAAGTTGTCAGGATTGATTGTGAGAAGAGCAAAAAAAATTTCATGTAATCAAAAAGAAATAAAAAGATATCAGCATGAAGTAGAAATATGCAGAAAGGAAGCTGAAAACAAGACAGACTTACTGAATGAGAAAAGTGTAAAAATGGAACATCTAAAATCTCAGATCATTGCGTCAGAAGTCAAAATGAAAGAATGCCAAGAACTTGTCGAATCAAAGGATCTAATTATAAAAAAAATTTAGATTTCAGATAGAAGATATAAGTAAAGAGAGTCGTAATATGATTAACACTATACGTATGCTAGAGGAAGAAATTAGAAGGTATGAAAGACAGTTAAGAGAAATTAGGGAAAATTATGAAGGCGAGATAAATGACACTGAAGAAAAAGACCAAGACAAGGAAAGCTCTGGCAGGAATAAAAGAAAAAAGAAAAAAAACATTACAAAATCATCCTCCGTCAGTGATAGTCAAACACAAAATAAAAATGATGATAAAAATGATTACAAAGAAAATGATATATGTAAGAATAATTCCTGCAACAGTGGTCGTAAGGGAAATAATGGGAACACTAAGGAAATTCAAATAGGCACAGCCACAGCCTCAGAAACACAGAATTATAATACTGACACATGAATATGGAAAGTATCTTTATAAATATCTCTGTGACGAGCTTTCCTCCGGTTACAGCATACAAGTTGTTTGTAAAACAAACGCATTATTTAAAGATGTGATAAATGGTCAAGATACATGGATTTCCAAGATGACGAGCGAAGACTAAGTGATTGTGATGGCTGGTCTAAATAATCAAGGAATTAATTTAAATGATCTTACAAAAATAGCTAACTTATGTTTTCACACGAACCTTTTAATATGCACAATTCCTGTAAAATATGATGGACACCTACCCTACAAGAGCATAGAGACTGTCAATTCAAAGATTTTAAATTATGTCATGAACCTAAGGCGTTTTGTAACAAATCTTAATTTTCTTGACCTGTATGATAGTTTTAAGCCCTCTGATTATGTTATTAGGGGAGTCTTTCTTAACAAAAAAGGATTGACAAGGCTGGCATCTCTGTTAGAGAAGAGTGTTGCAGATTTTAAAAATGTTTCATCTGATAGATGTCCTAAACAAATTAGGTTACAAGAACTTAACTCAGAAAAATATATTTTTTCAGATTCTGCAACCCCCCCTACGGAGCATGGGAGCTTTGTCTTCCCGAGCTCATTTCACTTTTCATTTTTGTTACTAGACATTCAATCAATCAGAAACAAAATAGATGAATTTTTTGTTTTTCTAAATTTGAATGAAATGCCGTGCTTTGTTATGGTCACCGAACATTAGCTTCAAGAGAATGAATTAATTAACGTTCCCGATTACACCGTGTTGTCAAAGTTTTGTAGGACTAGCTTTTCTCATGGAGGGTCGATGATCTTAGCAAGGAACGACTTTCTGGCAGAAAATTATTTTTGTCCAATAAATAAATATGATTATCTTTTGACGGAACGTGTTTTTGAGTTTACAATTATAAATTCCAAAAAAAATGAATGCTTATTTTATATGTATCTATAGAGCACCGAATACAGAAAGTGACTCTTTTCTTCATAATCTAGATATTTTATTATCAGCTATTCCAGTGAGCTCCACCAAAATATTAGCTGGGGATTTCCACATTGATTATTTGGTCACCACGAAAGATGTAAATTTGATACGTCTTAAAAATATATTCATTTACGCGTCACTACGCGTATAACGCAATTTTCGTCCACTCTAATTGATTATGTATGCACTAATGTCGAACAAAATAATGTTGAATGTACAGTAGTAAACTCAGGGTTATCTGATCACAACGCCGTTTTTCCAACAACAAGTTTTACCAACTATGTTATTCCTCAAACTGGGATTCTATTTTTAATCTTCAGGACCCTATTGGTGCGTTTCATACTATTCTAGTTAATATCTTTAAAAAAGCATTTCCGATTGTTAAGATTAAAAATAAACCCAGTAAGAAGTATTGGCTAACTAAAGGTTTAAAAGTTTCAGGCTTAAACCTAAGGTCACTGCACACTATTCGCAAGTACACCAATAGTCAGTATTTCTTTAATTATTTCTCAAAATATAGATCTTTATATAGAAGTTTAATTAAAAAGGCCAAATCTCTATATTATGCAAATAGACTTGAAAAATCAAAAAATAAACAAAAGGAATGCTGGTGTATTGTGAACAGTATTCGTAGAGGGAACTGCTCATCATTTACTCAGGTTGATGCTGATTTGGAGCCTGATTCTATTAATGAATATTACTGTGGTATAGCAAAAAAATTAACTGATAGATTAAACCCCACCGTAGACCCTTTTGACTACTTAGGGTTACCTATAGAAAGCTCATTTCATTTAACACCAACAACCTTAAAGGAAGTAAAAGAAAGTAAATAATATTAAAAACAAAAACTCTAAAGGTGAAGATGGCATATCGGCGACAACGCTTTTAAATGTTCCAGATTCTGTTTTGGGTTTTTTAACTAAAGTTATAAATCATAGCTGGGAAATCGGGAAATTTTCAGAATGTTTAAAATTAGCCAAAATAATCCCCCTGCATAAGGGTGGTGACTATTAAAATACTATATAAATTATAGAGAAACTGGTCAAAATAAGAATGATGTCCTTTATTGAAAATAACAACATTATACTGCCCTCGCAATTTGGTTTCCAAAAGAATCTTGGTAAAATTGACGCAATGTAGAAGATGTTGGGTGAGGTCTACTCTTTTTTAAACAAGGGCGAGGCGGTCGCAGCAGTGTTCTGTGACCTTTCAAAAGCATTTGATTGCGTCTGTCATGGAATACTGCTGCGAAAGCTGGATCACTATGGGTTTAGAGGTAAGGAGAATGGTTGGTTGGAGTCCTATGTGTGTGGCCGTCAGCAAATGGTGTGTTCTGGTGGACAGATGTCAAACAGTGAGAAAGTACATTGGGGGTACCTCAAGGCTCAGTCCTGGGCCCGATTTTGTTTTTGCTTTATATTAATGATCTTGCTCGTGTCCCATTAGACGGAAAACTTACAACATTTGCTGACGACAACACTGGATTGTGGCATAACCCAGACCATACTATCCTTGAATCTACTGTTCAGAGGTATATTTTAAAATTAAAGTCATGGTGCGATGCCAATTTACTTACTTTGAATTATGAAAAAACAAATATTTTGAGTTTTAAGTGTAATATTGAGGGCCTAGTGGTTGGAGATGCCGTTTCTATTGAAAGTAGAGAAAATGTAAAATTTTTAGGGTTAGTCGTGGACAAGAGCCTTAAATTTGAACAGCATCTGATTGCTCTAGGCAAGAAAGTGGCATCTGTGTGCTATGCAGTTAGGGTTGTAGTTGGGGAGCTTGGGGTGGAGATGGGCAGAAATGTTTATTTCTCCTTGGTTGAGTCCCACCTCAGATATGGTATCCAATTCTGGGGACTTACCACCCGCGAACTCTTCAACTCCATTTTTGTGCTGCAAAAAAGAGCAGTCAGGTACTTAAGTTTTGCAAGGGCACAGGACTCTTGCAGACTACTATTTATAAAACACCAAATTTTGTCACTTCTATCTTTGTTCATTCTAGAGACTGTAACTTTAATTCACAAAAACCGTCAAAACTTAACCAGAGATAACCCACGATATAACAGCAGACAATCTTTTAATTTGTTGCTACCAATTCCAACCACTGCTCTGACAAGAAATTCAATACTTTATGAAAGTATTAAATTATATAATCATTTGCCCATGAACATAAGACTGAACAACTCTCAGGAACTATTTAAAGCACAGGTTAAAAGTGCCTTGGTTGGTAAAGCTTACTATACTTTGGAGGAGTACTACCAGGACAAATGGATAGTGTAGACAGATAATTATTCGTTTAGAGGTTGGCTGCTTTTTCTCTGACCATTGGTTTGAATAATTTTTATTATTATTTATGCACATTGTACAGTTTTTGTGCTCCATTGTATTGTTTTTTAAATGTCTTAATAGTCTTAACATTAAGTAATCCTGTATTAATCTATGTAAAAAATTTTGTCTTTTAATATGATTTTAAATATATAACCTTCGTCAACTAGCTATTAAACAACTATGAATTGGTTTTAAAAACTATATTTTAATTAATTTTACTTGTACCACATGTGTATAAATTCTTATATTCTTATAGGTTTTTGTTATTTATTTATTTGTCTTATTTATTTTTTTTTAATTTTATTAATATTTGACCATATTGAAAAAAAATTAAAATGGTTATCCCAATTTAATTATATATCTAAATTTGTTACAGATATTAATTTAACTTTAGTTATATGAATTATTTAATTATATACGTGATGTTTTTACCTATTTAATTAGAAATTAGATTATCTAAAAGCTGTAAATTACCAAATGTTGCTTTGTAAATAAGAATTAGTTCTTTGTACAATAAAGTATATTCTGATTCTGATTCTGATTATCTCAGATTTATGTATAACAGCACAAGTAAATTTCATAAACAGACAAAATACACATGAAATTTAAAAGCAATAGAACTTAAAAATGCACTTGATTATTTAAGAATGGCTCAGTTGGAATGTTTTAAGCAAGAAATCAAGGATTTGCAAAATAACAAATTAGTACATTTAAGCAGCAAGTTAAAGAACCTAAATCCATTCTTAGATGAAAATAAAATGCTAAGAGTTGGCGGAAGAATCAAAAGGTCAAAATTCATACCATACTGTCAAAAACATCCATTCGTACTTTCGCAACATCACAAGCTCACAGAACTTTTAATCAGACATGAACATGTCATATTACTTCACGCAGGACCACAAGCAGTTCTACCATTATTACGAACAAAATTTTGGCCTTTGTGTGGAAAACAAGCAGTCCGAAAAATTACAAGAAATTGAATTACATGTTTCCATCATAAACCATCAAGACCTTTTAAAAACATAGGCATAGACTATGCAGGACCTGTGTCCATAAAAGAAAGCCACCGAAGAGGTGGAATCCATATCATACCAAGTTATATTGCAGTTTTTATCTGCCTCTCAACAAAAAGCATACATCTAGAATTAGTAACAGAACTAACAACAGAAGCTTTTTTGTCTGCACTAAAGAGGTTCATGGCAAGAAGAGGCAAACCTAATCACATCCATTCCCTTAATGCAACAATATTTGTAAAGGCCAGCTCTTTTCACCTACGAATAATATTACACATTCTTAGTCCAGACTGAAACCGTGTTAAATTCTAGGCCGCTAGTTTCAATTCCTAAAGATCCTAACGATAACTTCTCAATTTTAACCCCTTCCCACCTTATCCTTGGAGACTCACTTCTAACAACACCAGACCCGAACTACATGGAGACACCAGTTCATCACCTATCCAGATGGCAGTATATTCAACAATGTTCTCAGCAGTTTTGGAAAAAATGGTCCACCGACTACCTCAACAGTTTACAAGTTAGAAGTAAATGGACCGCATTTCCAAAGTTTTTCCAGGCCATGATGGCTTCATTAGAGTTGTTGAAGTTCAAACGTCTACTGGTAACGATAAAAGAGCCATCAACAAAGTAAGTTTTTTACCAATTCACGACTAAGTAACCACGACCCTTTCCTGACATTTGTTGAAAGAAATTCTTTCAAGGCGGGGGCGGTATGTTTGCACCTTTTTGAACAGGCAAATTTTGAATTTCTCGCGCGCAACAGGCAGGTTTGACGTTCCAGTTTTCCAAGCACGAAACACTGGTGGCGTCAGCTCAAGCAAGATTCGTATTTTTTATTTTGCAAAAAGATTATTTTAAGTTGTTTAAATTGATGTTTACTAAGCCAAAAAGTTTGTAAATATAACAATAAAAGTTTGTGAATATAAAACAAAACAATGTATTTGCAGTTAAACTGCATACAATACCCATCAGGTATAAAAATTTCAGTTTTTTCGTAGAGGGCTAAAAAGACACTTGAATCACGAGGTTTGTATGATATAAAGTGTGCAAAATTTATCCCCTAACTGTGAAAAAAAATGTTTTCCTGAAAATGTAGCTGTTTTTTAAACTTATAGTGCCTTCGCCATAAGATGTATAAATTTGATTTGTTTAGTTCAAACTGAATATTTTTTTTTCTTGCCATTTTTTGCTTTTTTTCGGCAGTAATATAACATTATGTGTAAAATTTAATAATTTTCTTTAAAAATTTACATAAAAGATCCACTTTTTCCAAAAATCGTTACATAAAATTACATATATTTCGAATCTTGTCTACATATTTACATAATAAAAATGGTAAAACTAAGTATGGACGCTGCAAGTGACCTACTTGTTATAAAGCCCACTTCATTCCCTCTTAAAAGTGCCATCAGATGTTAAAATCAACAAGATAGAAAAAGTTTTATTTAACTTAAAAGTGGCAGAAGGTCGCAATGTCCAAAAAACGAAAAAAAACCGAGTCCGCCAATGAATTACTCCATATTAAAAAGAGTACTTGGGGTTCAGTAAACAGAGACAAAAGTAATGGTTTGGGGGAACTTCTGGGAAGGTTTTATTAAAATCACCACAAAAACTTGAAAGCTATATAATTTAAAAAAAAGTTATAAATAAAATATTTGATTGTATTATGTGTCATACATGAGCAGAAGCGCCATACAATACTCCTGAAAATGATTTACTATTAATCGTATAAGTGGTTTCTGAGATATTGTATTAAATTTGTTGCAATGTCTAGGCTTTTCCCTGTTTTCAAAGATGGCCGCCTGGCACCCCCCTCCCCACTGCTTTCAGGCGTAATAGTATGCTTACGCATACCCTGGTAGGGTTGTCTACCCACCAAAAAGGGCAAATTTTACTGTACTACAAGGCCTTCCACCCTACATTTAAGAACCATATTTTCTTGAAGCAATGTTTCAATTGCATCAGTATTTGCATCAATTCGACCTGTAAGATTCTGTATTTGCCCTGAAATCATAGAGAATTGTTTCATTATCTCTGCAAAGTGGTTTTCATTTAGGGGCATTGGGCTTGGGACGCCGTCACTCTGTCTGTCGGTCGGATTGTCTGTCGCCCACTTTGTAGCCACTCTAACTCAAAAACCCCATCACTAATTGTAACAAAATTTTACGTAGGGATTACTTGTGTTGACGCGCAGACCCCTGTTGAGCATTCTCCTATAAGACCCTTCGGAGCTACCCCCAAAAAACTTCATCCCTAAAAAAAATATTTTTCTTACCGTGTGATATCTCTTTGGAAATCTTATAAAAATCGTAATTGAATGGCGCCAAAATTTTTAACTACATATATATATATCACATAAAAAATGCGAAAAGCTCTTGAAAAATTCAATTTTCTGTGCCATATATCTCGAGTTATGGAACGAAATGTTAAATAAAAAGTAGCTTAAGTTAATTGTCTTACCAAATTTCATAAAAATCGGTTTAGCCGTTTTTGCGTGATTAATGGACAAAAATCTTATATATACGAGTATCTATATATATAATAGAGCACATATAAAACGAAATTCTGGATTCACCCAGGAAAAGTCTGGATAAACCCCGTAAAGGTCTGGATACGTCCTGGAATGTCTGGATACACAAAGAAAAAGTCCGGATACGCCCTGGAAAAGTCTGGAAACACCCAGGAAAAGTCAGTATACACTCTGAAAAAGTCTGAAAAGATCTTGGAAAAGTCTGGACACACCCTAGAAAAGTCTAGATACGCTCTGGCAAGTCTGGAAAGACCCTGGAAAAGTCTGGAAAGACCCTAGAAAAGTATGTATGCACTCTGGAAAAGTCTGAAAAGACCCTGGAAAAGTCTGGATACACTCTGGAAAGTCCCTGAAAAAGTCTGGAAAGAACCTGGAAAAGTCTGGATACACTCTGGTAAAGTCTGGAAAGACCCCGGAAACGTCTGGAAACACTGGAAAAGTTTAGAAAGACTCTGGAAAATTTTGGAAAGACCCTGGAAAAGTCTGGAAATACCCGGGAAAAGTCTGGATACAAACTGGAAAGACCCTGGAAAAGTCTGGATACACTCTGAAAAATTCTGGAAAGACCCTGGAAAAGTCTGGATACACCCTAGAAAAGTCTGGAAAGACCCTGGAGAAGTCTGGAAAGACACTGGAACAGTTTAGATACACTCTGGGAAAGTCTGGATACACTCTGGAAAAGTCTGGATACACTCTGGAAAAGTCCGGGAAAACCCTAGAAAAGTCTGAATACTCTCTAAAAAAACCTGGATACACTGAAAATGTCCGAGTACACCATAAAAAAGTCTGAATACACCCCTGAACAGTGTGGATACACCCAAGAAAAGTTTGGATATACCCTGGAAAAGTCTGACCGACCCAATTTAACCCATGTGTATATGAGTAGTGATTTTTTATATATGTTTTTCTGAGCGTGGAAAGTTTTAGAGTAAATCTTTACTCGACTTATTTTTAATTAATAAAATCGACCGATAAAAGATGGGAAACAGAATAAAAAACGTATGATAAGCCGAGTCGCAACTAACAGCAGAAGCGACCCGTTCGCTACGAGATGCACGGCCGAACTCCACATTTAAAACCAAAAAGAACTTTATATTTAAACATTTCCAAACATCAATGTAGGTACTTCTCAAAAGCTAAATAAATACTTTTCCTACTTAAAACAAATAAATTAAAAAAAGAAACATTTTTTTTCCAGAAGTAATGGCAGCTGCTGCTTTTTTTCTTCGTTTCATCTACTGGCATCTCATCTAGACTGGCAGCAATATAATTACCACATGTTATATTCACAAGGGATATGTTTTTTGCTGAATGATTTGACTCAATATTTCGTGCCATTTTTTTTGCGACTTGCACTATTTCGTCAAGATCTTCCTGAGCATTTCCCCTTTTAGATTTTAAACCTAAAACCAAAAATTTTAAATTGAAAATTTCCCTTCTGTCAATTTGAACGAATCAAAAAGAGAAATTCGAATGTCATAAATTATTTATGCACTATAAGGAATAAAAGAACACTTAATCCCTATTTTTAGGGACTAAAGTGGGTCTTTTGAGTTTATTTTCATAGGGATTAAATTTTTACTTTATTTCCCTAGGAATTAAATTTTTATTTTATTTCCCCGGGATTATTTTTTTTAAGTGTATAAAATAGTGTACACACCTCAGGACTAAATTGTTTTTTAATCCTTCGACAAATTATAGCTCTCCCAATGGTCGGACTATAAAATTTTTGTCTTGGGATTAAAAGTACCACTTTAATCTGTTGGTGTATAATGTACTAATTTAAGTGGAAAAATGTTTGATAGGTCCTGTCGAAACAAAAAATTGTTGAATTTCTATTTAGTCAATTTAATTTTGTTCATTGTTACATTAATGATTTTTGTATTATTTCTTGAAAAATGTAATGGCTTGCAAAAATTAAAATAGCATAATCTATAGTGAGTTAATTTTTATTAAGGCGGTAACTTTCAATTTAAAAAAAAAATCTGACTGTTCTATATTTATAATAGGTCGGTCCTTGCATATGTAGCATATATTACCTTTCTTTAAAGTTGGAGTAGCATTTACTGCTTCGGAAGGTCTTTGATTATGATCATTGTCTTGACTTTCATTATCTGTGTGATCTGGGGAAAAAATGACTTCAGTTTCTACTTCAGACCACACAGATAGTGATGATATTGGCGTACTGGCAGGGTTCCCACTGACCTGGAAAATCTGGAAAAGTCAGGGAATTTTTAGAGCTACCTGGAAAAGTCAGGGAATGACCAAAAAATCCTCAAGAGTCAGGGAATTGGCACACAAAACCTGGAATTTCTCCTTCTCAACCTATTTTTTAAACCAACTTTGTAAAAAATATTATGTGAGTTCTCCTCTGCTCACCTCCTATATAAGCTCAACATCTGTTTTGCGCTCAATCAGTTCCAGTCCCCCTCAAATCCAAGAGCAAGAGAAAAGAGAGAGGGAAGCTTTTTAAAACGTGTAGGACAAGAACCGCGCATCATTACCCAGACATATTTGGTTTTCGTTTCGAAATAATAAATATCACCTGGTATTATTTATCCTTGTTCTAAGCACACATCGCGCTATCTTCTGTTACAACTTTCAAGTGTAGTCTAGCGCGTTTTTTGTAATCCGACAATTTTCAATTTTTTTTTAAGAGCAATAATTCAAAATGTCAAAAAAAAACAATTTCTAATTTAGACTGGGCAAGTCCTTCCATAAGTCCACTAGAGTGGCAGTGTCTACAGGCTGTGAAAACCAATAAATATCAAGCATATTGTAAGCTTTATTTAATAAATATCGAATTGAGTAATATGGGGCGTCAGGCCATCTTAAAGTACGTGGAGGCTGAAAAAAATTCAAGGAAATTGTCTTTGTTAATCCAGAAAACTGATACATTATCAGTCTTGGTCCAAAATGACTATTGGAAAAGAAGGAACCTTCACAGCAACTGCTTCCACTGCCAAAAAGGGTTCTACTGCTTTTTTGTAATCCTTTCTTATTAAGCAATCAAGTAGTTACTACTACTATTAAGCAATCAGTTATGGATGCAGAAATATTGTGGTGAAAGGAGTCTTTAAGATTAACCCTGCTGTTGACAATTATGTCAGGTCAGTAATAGGTTGGGTCCTTCCTGGTGGAATGTAGCCATTGGTGTCTCAATCTTGGCTTTCATAATTGCAAATTCTAATGCTATGTTGAAGAGTTGCGGTGAAACAGAGTCACGACCTTGCTTAAGCCCATTGATGATACCAAAGAAATCAGAGTAGCTCTGTTCCACCCTTATCTTGCATCTTGTATCCTCCGTACACATTTTTACCAGGGATATCAGCTTTTAAAAGTCCAGTTCCTGCATTGCTTTCCACAACTTTGCTCTACATAATCTGTTAAATGCCTATTTGAAATCAATAAACATATGGTGAAGTTCTCTGTCAAATTCCCAGCATTTTTCCATTATTTGTCTAACGGTGAAAATCTGGTCTATATGCTTATGGGTGTAGTATCGGTATTTACCTCTTCGTTGAGTAGTTCGCAAAAGTAGTTCTTCCATGTGGTTAGGATCTCTCTTTCGTTGGTTCAGTTGTCGGTTGTTTGTTGAGAGGAAGTTTTCGGTTCTGGGTTGGTATCATGTTTTGTGCTTTGTTATTCCCTGAAAGTATTCTTTTATTCTGTTGTTTTGTCTGTTTTTCTCTATTTCTCTTATTATATTTAGATGGTGGTCTCTCTTTTTCCTTTATATCAGATCTTTGTTGTTTATACTCTTCTAGATTAGATGCTGTTGGGTATTGAAACATTTTTTTCCTGGTTATATTTCGTCTTTCCGTCGCTCTACTACAGTCGTCATCAAACTACTTCCTTCTTTGTTTTCTCTTTTTGTCGAGCACTTGACAAGCCACCCTAGTTACTGTTTCTTGGATGTTCTTCCAGAGCTCGTTTACATTGTAGCGCCATTGCGGTTCTTTTATTCCTTCAGTAATTGGTTTCTGGTATATTGCCTTTGTTTGTTCTGTGTTCAGTTTTTCCGTATGCGTATGCTTATATATATTAACACTTTGTGCAATTTAGTTTTATAACTTGCTAGATGAACGAAAAAACGTTGGTAGAACTAGGCAAATTAGTCTTTTATTTTTAATACTGTTACCTGATTTGTTTTTAGGATTTAAGGAATTCGGTTCCTGTAATTTTTGTCTTCAAATAAAGTTTGGAATAAAATTTCTCACCTTATTTATGTGCTTTTTAAATTTTTATCTCGATAATATAAATACCTGCTAAATTTGAGCTTTCAAAAATTGTCATGGTAAAAGTCTACATTTACTTGGTACAACACCGTACTTAACTAAAAAGCCTGTTAACTCCTACCGCTTCAGTGCCCTTTAGCCTATTGTGGCTGCCATTTTTATAACCAAATTGACAAGTAAAACATCGATTTTTTGTCAGTTTGGTGTCAATATGGCGCGGATCATAGGCCAAAGGATACTAAAACGAAAATGAGTTAAGCGGCTTTTTAGTTGAGAACGGTGTTGCTTGGTATCTACATAGACAAGCAATTTATGCCAAAAAATACCTGGAATTTTTTAAAAAACGGTCAGGGAAAACCTAGAAAAGTCAGGGAATTTGGAAATCAGAATTTGGTGGGAACCCTGACTGGATCCAGCCGATGGCCTACTTCCAATAGAGGGTGGCCTGCTACTATTGACTGCAGATGGGAGCCGGTTTGAAGACTCAGATTTGTTGCCCTCATGTCTTACAACTGTCATTGTGTGGGTACTAAAAATTAAGCCTGTATATATATCTAGCGGACTGGGTGGAATTTATAGTGGAGCCTTGAGGCCTATTTTATGGCCAAACTAAAAATTCTAACCTCTAAAACCAAGCAAGGAAGCCTAAGGTAGCTCAAGACCTACCTTAAGAATTCCTTGCTTGGTTTTAGATGTTAGAATTGGCCATAAATAGACTGATGGATAAGCCTCCGAGGTGCCCTCAGCAATGGAAGGCCTCAAGGCTTGACTATAAATCCACCCTATATCTTTTTTCCAATATATAATCACTGTAGTGTGACCTACAAAAATTCTACAAACAACATGCGTAAAATAACACTCAAATCTGCTATAATTTTTGGGCATTTTACATTTTAAACTTTGTATCTTTTCGGTCACAATGACCAAAAATTTGTTAGAGCTTAAATCTGGATTAAGAAAGTCAAAATAATTATCTTCTCGGCTTTGTACACTTATAGAATAGCATGGCATTGAAATACTTTCCTGAGATATCGGAGGCTCCAGATCCAGATTTTAATCTTGTTTTCTCTTTGACAAATCTGTCCCTTATATTTTTCCATGTTCCACTAAAAATTACATTTAATTAGAAAAGAAAAAAACAGAATCTATTTAAGTATGGTTCACATTACTTAAGCATCTTGGTCTATACCGAGGTCCGAGCCGAGGTCTATACATACCAGTTGAGTTTAAATTTGTAGAAGTACTTACCTTTGAGCAGAGAGATCAAGGCGTTGTGGAAGCTTGAAAGTGTTGAAATTATCCCTCTTATAATATCATCAATGGGGCTGGTACCTAAAAATCTAAAAAGAAACCTAGGAAAATTGCGAGTACCTGAAACACCTACCAAACCATGCAAAAGTTAGTTATCCTGGACACGACGCACATTGTGATGGCGGTGCTTGAATCGTGACACAGAATGTTCATCTTGCTGTAAAGCTCGATGACCACCTGAAACCAGACCGATCGAGATTTAAAAAAAAAAAAAAATAAAAAAATAAGCAGGAGCAATAACAGTAATGGAACCGGAAGAACTTTACAAATATCTAGGATACCAACAAGTACGCGGGATAAATCAAAAACACGAAAAAACAATTATCAGACAGTCTTCAACAGAGACTCCGAATGATTATGAAGACAAAGCTGTACGGCAAGAACATGGTTAAAGCGATCAACGCATACGCAATTCCAGTTCTGACATACAGCTTTGGAATCTTATCATGGGCTTAAACTGACCTATCTCAACTAAACCGCACAATTCGAACAGCAGCTCGGTGGAAAGATTTCACCTACCAAGAGATCAAGTTGGATGGGGAGTCTTGAACACCAGAAACAAATAAAAAATTTATTTTCATAAAAAGACGGAAGAGAAAGGACTGTACGCTGCAATAGTCAACAAAGACAATAAAATTACTCCTCTTAATTTAAAGAATAGACAAAACCTCGCGGACGATACAGTTAATCACATAGAGAATTGGCTCAGCAAAGAGCTACATGGGCGGTACCATCATTACTTAAACAGAACCATATCAATGAGAAAGCTTCGTTTGATTGGCTCAAGAAGGGACAATTGTTTCCGGAAACGGAAGGATTTGCTTTGGCCATTCAAGATTAAGTAATACTCACACGCAACTATAAAAAGCACATCATGAAACAACAAATAGAGACAGATAGATGCCGTATGTGCGGAGATCAAACAGAAACAATAGATCATATAGTAAGCGGCTGCAAAGTATTAGCTCTCAATGAGTATACTAAAAGACATGACAATGTAGGGAAAATTGTTTACCAAGAACTCCTAAAGAAACTAAGACCAGAAGTACCGCACGCACCATACTATAAACTCAAACCTGAGGCAGTAAATGAGAACTATAGCTACAAGTTATATTGGAATAGAGAAATAATCACGGACGTACATATTCCACACAACAGACATGGTATTCGTAGACAAAAAAGAAAAACTAACCTACAATATAGACATAGCAATTCCCCATCCGACAAATCTGATCTGATCCGACAATTATAAAACGAGATCAATTCCCCTTCCGACAAATCTGCAGAGAAAACATCAAGAAAAAATTAACAAATACATACACTTCTCAAACGAGATCAAGGATATGTGGAACCAAGAACGTATCATCATTTTGCCAATAGTAATCGGGGCCACTGAAGAAGTACTGTCAGCGACATTGGATAGCATTAACAACCGAGAGCTAAGAGAAAACCTATTTAGTCAAATGCAAAAAATAACCCTCATAGAAACTACCGGAATTTTACGCGAAGTTCTAAACTTACTAGAATACTCACCGTCTACCTTCGAATCCTTGTACAAAAGTACCGGAGAGAAGGACATAAGCAGGAACTCCTGTGGAAACCTAAAATAATAATATTAATAATAGGTATTTTATTGATCGTAAATAGTAAAATTATACATTTGGGCGAGGTTCAGTTCACCTGCCTGAAAACAAACAGGTGATCTGTTCTTCCACCTTTCACCTGTCCGATAGATCATAGAGGAAAGGGTAATGTTGGACATTTTCAATCAGCCCTACATCAAGGGCTCCTACACAAGAAAAGTAAATTATTTGAATCTCCAGGTTCTTCATACAGCTCACTGGGTCGGTTTCTCAGTAGCGGGTTACCACATAGTTAAATTAACTTGGACTATAAATCCCAGTTTTTTGCTGTTTTAAGCCAATATTTAATTAGGTTAACTCTGGGGTAAAACAACTTAACCTCGCCTTGAAGCTAGGGTTACCCTGGAGTTAATTTTGTCTTCCTTGCTGGCTTTCTTCTTTAAAAATTAAAAAATAACAAATTTAGTTCATAAAAAAACAATCAAAACAAGTTGGTTAAGTTAGGTTAGAATTCTTGACAAATAAAACAAAAACAACAATGAAAATTACGTGACCACTCAACATGCTTTCCTATTGACCAGACTACGCATGGCTACGGACGGCAAACGAAAAAAGATAAACTTGGCTCATCTCGGGCGGCAGCCAGCGGCCGGCGGGTCGACGCAACGACGGCAAGCTGTAAATAGAAGTAAGGGTTCCCAATATTGATGTTTTCCAGCGCTGACGCGAACGCAGACGGCGGGCGGTCAGTATAATCCGGGGAAATAAAGTAAAAATTTAATACCCAGGAAAATAAAGTAAATATTTAATCCCTAGGGAAAAAGTCAAAAGACCCAGTTTATGCCCTAAAAATAAAGATTAAAAGTGTACTTTTATTCTCTAATGTGCATAAATAATTTTTGATTCAAATTTCTCTTTTTGATTCGTTCAAATTGACAAAAGGGAAATTATAAATTTAAAATTTTTGGTTTTAGGTTTAAAATCTAAAAGGGGAAATGCTAAGGAAAATGTTGACGAAATAGTGCAAGTGGCAAAAAAAATGCACAAAATATTGAGTCAAATCATTCAGCAATAACCATATCCCTTGTGAATAGAACATGTGGTGATTATATTGCTGCCCGTCTAGATGAGCTGCCAGTAGATGAAGGGAAGAAAAAAAGGCAGCAGGTGCTATCACTTCTGAAAAAAGTTTTTTTTTTATTTATTTTGTTTTAGTAGAAAAAGTATTAAGCTTTTGAGAAGTACATAAATTGATGTTTTCAAATGTTTAAATATAAAGTTCTTTTTGGTTTTAAATGTAGTGTGTTGTAAGAGAATACAAATTTTTTCGAAGTAAGTATTTTTAATTGTTTTAAAGTATAGTTAGTATACAAACATAAAAATTTTAAGAGAGAATAACCTGACATAAGATGAGGTGCAAAACAATCATACTCATCACAGGTTTAGTTCTAATTTTTGTCATAACTCATATCTTGGTAAAACCGTGACAGAGATATGAGTTATGACAAATATTAGAACTAAACCTGTGACTAAGACGAGTATAAACAATACTTTAGTCATGAAACTGTCATCTGTCCCCTATTTATAACATCATTTTGCCATGAAACTTGGCCAACGTCAGAAGTAAACTAACTTCTGGCAACATTGGCAGACACTTTTCCCACAGATTCCAATGGTGTCACTTCCTCCCTCTACTGCCCATCCTGGCTATCATCAAGAGTCCACAAAACCCACAGGGCAATACATATTTCCTCCAACAATCTATATTCTCAATCTTTGCATTGATACTGGTTTTCAAAATTCTCCACCTTGCTACCAGAATTCCCAATGTGTTTTCTATAACTTGCCTAGCTACTGACAAGCGATAAGTAAAAATTCTTAATAATAATAATAATAATAATAATAATAATAATAATAATAATAATAATAATAAGTTTATTTGGCATCAATAAGATAATATTACATTTACAATAGTATGGTTTTACAGAAGATTAAAATTTGTTTTAATGCAAAAAGGAACTGGAAGGCAATATACATTGTTCGGAGTCCAGCCCATACCAAAAACTATGCTAATTAACTAATAACTAACCTAAGCAAGAGATATTTTAGTTATAAAAATACATGATTGCGAACAGTTTACAGTATTTAAAGCAGTATAATATCGAAATTATTTAAGATGGTCCCAGTTGGTTTGAAAATTAAATATATACAAATACAGAGAGAGACAGATAGACCTGTCAAGAGATACAGACAAATATTAAGAGGTAAAACAAATGCAGAATTTTACAAAAATTAAAATTAGAGATTAAAATTAAAATTTATTATTCTCTATATTACACGTAGGTCAACGATCTTGCAAGGCGACTAAAAAGCATTTAAATTACATAAAAACACATGTATTAATAAAAATAAATAAATTAAACCATCATACAATGTACGAAAGAGTTCGTTTTTATGAAATAACTCAGTACAAAAAAATAAAAAGAATTGTCATAGTGTGGTATGTATAAAGTAAATTATAAAATAAAAAAAACAAGAAACAAGCCATACAAAAGAAAAATGATAAATGTTGACATAAAAGCACCCATTTAAGTTTCTAGAAGATATTGTTTAACTTTCCGTTTAAAGGTTTGTAAATTAAAATTTTTAAATTCTGCGGGTAGGTAATTATACAGGCGATAGACTTTGTGGGAAAAGCACCGTTCAAACATTGTTGTAAAGTGTGGTGGTGGATTTATTAACCCTCTAAATCGTAGATTAAGGTTATGTACATCCGTACGAAATTTTATTCTATTTGATAGATAGGGTGGGGTCTTTTTCGTTATAATTTTATGGTAAAAAACAAGTGAATGACTGAGCCTTCCCTTGTTCATATCTAACCAGTTTGAGTCATTTAATTTGTGCGATACTGGCATATATTTCCTTATTCCGTAAATTAGTCTAAGGCATGACTTTTGAACCTTTTGTATTCGATTTTTATCATTTTGATCTAAGCAGGATCCGTAAACAACATCTGCAAAATTGAAATGGCTCAGAACTAAAGTATCTGTTAATTGAGTTTTTTGTTTAATTGATAAAAGGTGTCGATGTGGGTATAATAATTTTAATGACATATATGATTTTTTTATGTTGTTATTTATATGTTGATAGAACCTAAGATCTGTGTCCATTATTAGCCCCAAGTTTCTTGCATACTCCGATGATTTCAGTTCGTTTCCTGAGATACTTATGTTAAGTAAATGTTTTATATTGTTTTTGTCTTTTCCAAGCACCAGAATAACAGATTTCCTCCTCTATTAGACCTTTGGCTTCCTGCCATTGTTTTGGGCTAAGTGAAAAATACAACTGATTATCATCCGCATACTGGTGGTTTTTGCAATGTTTTAAGTTGGCTGTAAGATGGCAGGTATACATTGCGAAAATAATTGGGGCTAAAATTGAACCTTGAGGTATTCCGCTTTTTATTTGATCTTTTTCTGACTGGCCTTGCGAGGTTTCAACATACTGATATCTTTCATTTGGATAGCTACGCATCATGGAAATTGAATCTTCTGAAAAGCCGACGAAGTTTAGGATAGAAAAAAACAGTTGCTGGTTTACCGTATCGAACGCTTTGGAGTAGTTCAGAAGAATTAAGACGTTGGTTTGTCTAATGTCGTTTTGTTGAAATATATCGTCTGTTACGTTCGCAAGTGCTGTGGTACAACTGTAGCCTGGTCTAAAGCCGGATTGGTGCTCTGGAAGAACCTTATATTTTTCTAGGAATTTTCGACAGACATGGGAGAATACTAGTCGGCCGCAGATCATTGTAGTCTGTTACGTTGTTTTTCTTAGACAGCGGTTTAACCTTCGCAATTTTCCAACCAGAAGGAAAGAAGCAAGAGTTTATAATGTTTCTTATGAATGGTAGTACCTTAGGACAGCAAAGAAATAACATTTGTAAGCTGATTAGATCGGCCCCAGCTGCTTGAGATTTAATATTGAAAAGATGTTGTTTTACTTCGTCTTTGGTAATTGTTGTTAAGGTAAAAAGTTCATGGAAGTTTGTTTTTTTATTCATATTGTAGAAGTTGACAAGTTCTGGATCTATAAAAAAAAGAAGTTAAAAAACCTCCAAATCAGTTACTTCAACCGAAGAGATCTTTGGTGGAAATAATAAAAATTCAAACTTGGATGAGCATCCCACAAGGAACACACAAAAGACCAAGGCGAAAAGAGAAATGATTAAACGATGTTTCGCCCTGGGTAACCAGCGTGGGCTTATCAGTGGTTTCACTGGTCACCCTCTACCATACATAATTAAACACCATCATACACTTAGATTTCCAACCTTGAACCACTCACAAATAGGAATCGTTCCGCACTGGTACTTATCCAAGTTACCTGATACGGATTCGTCATGGCGTGTTAATATTTCCAGTAGGATTATGCTCCTAAGGCAATTAAAACAAAAAAAGAAGTTAAAAGACCTCCAAATCAGTTACTTCAACCGAAAAGAAACTAAAAAGAAACAAAATATCAAGAGATCTTGGGTGGAAATAACGAAAATTCAAACTTGGATGAGCATCCCGCAAGGAACACACAAAAGACCAAAACGAAAAGAGAAATGATTAAACGATGTTTCGCTCTGGGTAACCAGCGTAGGCTCATCAGTGGTTTCGTTTTTGTTTTTCTGGATCTATGTTGGAGATTGATCCCGAATAATTAAGAAAAAACTTATTAACCTCTTGTGGATTACTTAATGATGACGGTAGTACTTTGGTGCCATTATCATTGTTAACAATGTCAAGTTGCTTCAGTCGTTTCCACAGTAGCTTTTGGTCAGACCCACGAGTGCAGTATTCTAGAACTTTTTTTTTCATAATAGCTGTGTTAGTTGTGTTACGTAACTCTTTGTAATACTGTAAGTCGAAATTGGTTGTATGCCTTTTCTTTCAATTTGATGATTCTCAGAACATTATGCGTCAGCCAAGGTGGTTTTTGTTTTTTAATCGCTGTCGTTTTTATAGGGGCCAACAAGTGAAAAATAGATAAGATAATTTCATTTAATAAATTTACTTTTTAGTTAATATTTTGACAAAATACAATTTCCAAGAATGGAGCGTGCTCAAGCATGTCATTCAAAGTATTTAAATCAATTCTTTTTAGATTTCGGAATGTAATAGAAGAGTTTACGTCTTCTTTTTCATCTATAGTGCAACATGTCATGGAATGATCTGACGCACCGCGTATTTTTTAACTTCGCCTTTAAATGATTTGATGGATTTTGGAATAAGTATCCAGTCTAGCAAGGACTTTGTCATTTCAGTAATTCTGGTGGGCTCATCAATTATCTGTTTCAGATCAAAGATTTCTATACATGTTAGAAGTTTCTGTGTATTCCCACTGTCTATGTCCAAGAAATTAGTGTTAACATCTCCACTACACATTATTTTATCTGAAACAACTGAAAATTGAGAAAGAGAATCCTCCATTGTTTCAACAAAACAATTATACTCACCCCTAAGTAACCTATATAAAGACACAATGCAGTAGTGCTGTTTATTTAATTTAAGCTTAACCCATATTTGTTTAATGCTATCATTTGAAGTTGAGTCTAGCTGTTCAAATTGAACACAATTCTTTATATAAATTGCCACCCCTCTTCCGAGAAATTTCCAATCATTGATTGTTGTTCTATCTTTTCTTAAAAGCTTGTACCCTGGTATCTGAATCGAATAACTTTCTATTCGTTCACTTATGAAAATATGTTTTATATCTGCGTAATGTGCAACTAAAGAACTGATATTAAAAAATGCTATTGAAAACTGTTTCATTCTAAATACAAAATGTGTCTATACTGTGCCTAAATCAAATAATTATATATATATATAATTTTTCGATCGAAATTCTTATGTTAACCGCCCGTACGTTTGCGGCTTTTCACGGCAGCCCTTATCCATATATGACGTTCAAATGTCAACAGTTTCAAATAGCGTTAATCGTCGGGGGTTTTTGCCACGACCAACAACTATCTCTCACGTATTTATAATTTGTTGCCTATTGACATGAAAAAATTGCCTTCAAATAGTTTTAAAAAAAAATATTTATTGTTAAAATGTTTTTACAGTATTACAGACTTCTTAAATACTTAAAAATATAATTTTCATATTAGGTTTGTTAGGCGATCTAAATGCTATGTTTGTTTTTCACTTGTTCACTTTGTGAGTCGTTTTTTTTTACATATTGTCTGTTCATTTATAGGTTCTTTAGATTTAAGTTTTAGACTATTCCTAATACAATTGTAAATTTATTGTCTCTGAGGAAAATAAACGAAATAAAAATAAATAAATAAATGAATCTATTAAGGCCATAGTTACTAGGGAAATAGTTTTTAGCAACTCTCGACCGAACACCAGAACAGTCAATATACTACAATCCTTGAACTACGCATTTCTCTCTCAAATTCAATGTAATAGAAACGCTTAGAAAGCAAGATTTATCGATCAATAATTTCCTTGCAGGGTTCAAAGTAATTTTCAATTTTGATATTACACTTTTTCAAATTTAGTCTCAAAGTCTCATTATTTTTTTCCCTTATTACTTAAGTTATTATTTGAAAAAACTGATACCACTGCCTTTTTCCGGCGCATTCACCAAACCTTTAATATTGTTGTAATACCTTAATAAATTAATTATATAGGCAAGTAACGTCTCCACCAAACAATAAAACTCAAGCAAATTTACTTTTTTCTAACGCATTCGCCATACCTTGGTAATTAATACAAGACAGCCGCAACCTTCACCAAACATAAAATATAAGCAGGCTTCTTTCTGACGCATACGCCAAACCGTAAACCTTGCTTAACACAAAATAATTGGGTCACAACAGTATTTAAGCACCATAATATCTCGGCATCTACAGCGTCTTGTTTTAGAATAAAATCTGTCATAAAAACATTTTTCGGAGTATCACAAATATTAGAAGTTTTTGAGGTAATAACTTCATTATTTTTGTTTGTCATCACACTCTCTTCGTGGTTTTGGTGCTCATTTGTTGTCATATTTTTAACAAGCCCTTTTAGTTTGCGCTTTATTTTTGTGTTTGGATCCTTCAAACTGGGATTTTACTACCCGGCGCGGCAGCCCATGTTGGGCAGTTCCAATGGCTTATTTTAATCATACAAGACACACAAAAACTGATTTCGATTTTTTTCCACTGGCCATTTTATCCAATCAGGTGGAGCTTTCGCATCAGGATCAATCCAATCCATACTAAAATTAGTTTTTCTATTGGACATTGCTTAAATTCTTCCATTAGCAGACAAAAAAACCAAACAAATTACAGAACAAAAATAGATTCCTGCAGGAACACAGGAAAATTTTTACGCGCTTTGATTATAACAAAGTCTGTAACCCCCATTTGCATCGAATATTTTTTTCTGTTCTTTACTGAAACTCCTTAACAAAAAGTGCGAAAAAGACGAAAACCCTCCTTCTCTCTCGTTTGTTAATGAACGTTTTAGTTAATGGACACATAAACATAAGTAGGTGAAAATTGGGGTAAGAGCCGGTGCAATAAGGGCGGAATTGTTTCTTTTTTTTGCACTATGCCACACGGTTGCGAAAGAATTTCAAACATACTAAATATTTTGGTTGTACCAGGTTTATTTCTAAAAAAATAATAAACAGTTGTACACTATGGGTATCTTATTCCCTGAAGTTTTCCTTTTAGGTCATTTCTGGATTTTAACTGACTTCCCTGAGAGCATACAAATTCCCTTTTTTTTTATTAGAATTTGAAACTGTTAAGAGTTTGCAAATAAACGACTGTGCAAAATTTCAGCAAATTCTGATATTTAGTTTTCCCTGGGTACCCTGGCAAAGTTATGGAAAACGACGTTGCCATCTGATATTTTGTCCAAAGTAAATAATTAATTTAATTTTAAATATACATACACCTATATAACTGTGTACTACGCTGCCTAATTCATATTTTTCGTCGGAATTGCCGCTTTAGTAGAACCGAGCTGGTGGATGGAGCATGTGTGAGGTGGAGTATGCTTGGTATTGCCTGATGCAGCATTGCCAGTGGAGAGAACATGGTTTTCCCTAAATCTAATGATTGATCGCGTTTGAAAGCGATTTATGAATGACTTGATGGGTCTATTTTAGTTAAGTGTCTTTGGCTTATAGTATAAATTTAGCCCTAATTCTCTCTAATCTTTCATTTTCCTTATCAAAATAAAGAGACAGACATACAGAATTAGCACTAAATTTATGCATAAGGGTATAGTTTCTCCTCAGATATTTAAGAAAAAAAAAACTACAACTGGCAACGTCCTTTTCCATAACTTTGCCAGGATGCCCAGGGAAAACTAATTATCAGAATTTTCTGAAATTTTGCACGGTCATTTATTTTCAAATTCTTAACATTTTCAAATTCTGATAAAAAAAAGGTATTGTGATAACATGAGAAATGACCTAAAAGGAAAAAATCAGGGAATAAGATAACCATAGTGTACAACTGTTTATTATTTTTTTTAGAAATAAACCTGGTACAATAAAAATATTTAGTATGTTTGAAATTCTTTCGCAACCGTGTGGCATAGTGCAAAAAAAAGAAACGAGAGAGTCACTACATTTGTCTGAGCTATATTTTTGTCCGCATCAGTGAGGATGTAAAAAACGTGCCTTATTGCACCGGCTCTTACTCACATTTTCACCGACTTATGTTTATGTGTCCATTAACTAAAACGTCCATTAACAAACGAGAGAGAAGGAGAGTTTTCGTCTTTTTCGCACTTTTTGTTAAAGAGAGTGTTGGTAAAGGACAGATAGAAATAAACCTGCTAAATATTCGGTTCAAATGGGGGTTAGAGACTTTTTTTGCTTGTTATAATTAAAGCGCGTAAAAATTTTCCTCTTCCTGCAGGAATCTCTTTTTGTTCTGTAATGCAGTGGTTCCCAAAGTTTTTCAGTTTGCGGCGCACTTACAGGTTTAGTATTTTGTCAGGGCGCCCCTACTCGCAATATGCATATATAGTTGTGTCCAACAAAGTGTTGCATATGTATAATGTATAAAATATATGTTTTGCAACTTGCGTACTGTATAGTAGCAAAGCGCAAGCGTTGTACAACACTTTATTTAACACCATTGTAGATAAAAAATCAGTTTGATGGGTGAGCTTGGTGATATGCACACATTTTTTCAAAGCGGGGAATAAGACTTGACACTGCCCCTCTCATTTTTTGCTCCACGTTAATCTTTGAACGATATTTGCCAGCTTCGCATAAATAGGATGTTGCAAAGGGGATTAGAATCCTCAAAGCTTTTAAACTTAGAGCCGGAAAATGAATACATTTTTGACGGATACCCAAAACTCCACCAAATCAGAAGAAGCGAATTTTGATTTTAGGCTGTTGTCGCAAGAGATTTCAATAAGACTCTCTTCTTCTAGTGAAGTCAATTCTGGTGGAGATTGTGCATGGAAAGGATCTTGAATCCATGCAAATTTTTCGACATTTTCTTCTGTAAAGTATTTTGTAAACCATTCCGAGAGTTTCGAAAGGTGTTCGGTGAAAAGGGACAGCAAGTCTTGAGAGATAACAAGCTCGTTAGAGGCTGAGAATTTATGCAATTCTGGAAAACAATCTTGACCGCCATATTCATTAATTTTTCTTATCCACAACTGCAGTTTTTTCCTAAATGCTGCAATTTTCTCTGATAGTTTCTAGATATGCATGTTATTGCCTTGGAGAGACAGATTTAAGGCGTTCAGTTTGTCAAATATATCGCACAAATATGCCAGTTTTAGCAAAAAGTCGGGATCCTTAAAGTATCTGGAGCTTGCATGACCTTCCTTTTCCAGGAAAATGTGGATTTCTTGATGTAGCTCGAATGTACGGGATAAGACGTTTCCACGTGAAAGCCATCGTGCACTGGAGTAATAGCAGCGCAGTGTGTTCAGCTCCCATGTCCATACAAAGAATTTTGAATAGTTTGGTTTTTAGCGGCTTATGTAGTTAACTACGTCTACGATACGTTCCATAACCAAATTCAATTCACAGCCCAACGACTTCGATGCAAGTGCTTCCCTATGAATGATGCAATGGGTACATATGGCATACGGTGCTTTACTGCGAATAAGTGCTTGCAATCCACCATAACGGCCAGAAATTGATCGAGCGCCATCAGTACAAACTCCAATACACTTCTCCCAATCTAAATTATTCTCTGTTATAAACTTGTCAAGAATTTGAAACAAGTCTTGAGCCTTTCCGCTTTCATCGATACTTTTGCAGAAAAGAAGGTCTTTAACAATAATATCATATATCATCCAGGAAGCGTACGTAACAAATAAGGTGTGCATCTTTATTACTGTCAGTAGCCTCATCAAGTTGTAGACCAAATTCCTTGCCTTTCATTTTCTCTATCAATTGATCATTAAGATCCTCAGCTATATGATGGATTCTTCGACTAATAGTGTTGTTAGATAAAGGTACCTTTGAAATTAGTTTTCCCGCTGATTCTCCTATCATATTAAACCATATCGACAGCAGCCGGTAAAATAAGTTCTTCTGCGATGGTGTGAGGTTTCTTGCACTTCGCCACCCTGTATGCCACTTTGAAAGAGGACAGCATTGTGTTGCTAGGTACTGAAGTTTGTTGAGTAAACACGTTCTTTTGTTTTTGTACATTCTGCAACTTGTGAAAAATTCGCGTGACTTTCCAACCATCGTAGGATGAATGGTTTCGAGATGTCGTTTTAGCTTACTTGGGAGCATATTTTCGACCGCTATAATTTTCAAACAGAGCACACACTGCGGTCTTTCCTTATGATTTACTTCTACTGAAGTAAAACCAAAGTTTAAATAGCTATCATCGTATTTGCGATGTTTCCTTCTTTTTACTCCTCCGTCACTGGTCGATGCTTGATCACTGTTTCGATCTATCAATTTTCTTATTTAATAAAAATCTTTCCATCTTGTCACTAACTTTTTACGAAAAAACGAAGCAACCGATCCGATATTGGAACGTTTATGTGTCCTGAGTTCGTAAATCACAACACTTTGTATTACTACTAAAACTCTCTATTACTACTTCTATTTATCATAACAGTTCAACCGCTTACAATTCCTCTTACGGTAAACTAACCTAGCAAAGCGGACTACGGCGACTTAAATAATGTCAAAGAGCGCTCGCGAAAATTCTCGTCGAGCGACGCACATGTCGAATACGGGCTTCTAGAAATTCTAGAAACTTGCTCTGCTCTCTCGGGCTTGAGGCTCGATTAATAGTGGATGCGGCGCCGGCGTTGCCAAACGTAACTTAAATTCTACCTTATCAGGGGCGCCTGGCGGCACCACCAATGGAAGAATTTAAAAAATGTCAAATAGAAAAACTAGTTTTAGTATGGATTGGATTGAACCTGATGTTTGGTGCAGACTTTACTTGCCTATATAATTAATTTATTAAGGTATTACAACAATGTTTTTGACGAATGCGTTGGAAAAACGTAAATTTGCTTGTATTTTATAGTCGGGTGAAGCCGCTGATAACAGTTTTTTCAAATAATAACTAATAAGGTAAAAAAATAATGAGACTGAGACTAAATTTGAAAAAGTGTAACGTGGACAAAAATGTCAGGATTTTTTTTTAATGGTCAGGGAAAACCTGGAAGTCAGGAAATTTCAAAATTGAAAATCACTTTGAACCCTGCAAGGAAATTATTGATCGATAAATCTTGCTTTCTTAGCGTTTCTATTACATTGAATTTGAGAGAGAAATGCGTAGTTCAAGGATTGTAATATATTGACTGTTTTGGTTTTCGTTCGAGAGTTGCTAAAAACTATTTCCCTAGATCTTAAATGTGGCGTTAATAGATTTATTTATTTTTATTTCGTTTATTTTCCTCAGAAACAATAAATTTACAATTGTATTAGGAATGGTCCATAATTATAATAAATGAACAGACAATATGTAAAAAACCGACTTACAAAGTGAAAAACAAAAATAGCGTTTAGATCGCCTAACAAACCTAATGTGAAAATTATATGGTCTAAAACTTAAATCTAAAGAACCTATAAATGAACAGACAATATGTAAAAAAACGACTCACAAAGTGAAACAGTGAAAAACAAACATAGCGTTTAGATCGCCTAACAAATCTAAGGTGAAAATTATATTTTTAAGTATTTAAGTCTATAATACTGTAAAAACATTTTGACAATAAATATTTTTTAATTTTATTAAAGCTATTTGAAGGCAATTTTTTTATCTCAATCGGCAACAAATTATAAATACGTGAGAGGTAGTTTTTGGTCGTGCCAAAATCCCCCGACGATTAACGCTATTTGACACTGTTGATATTTGAACGTCATATATGGTTAAGGGCTTTTGTGAAACGCCGCAAACGTACGGACGGTTAACATAAGAATTTTGACGTTCGTAGGACATGTGGATTTGTGTTTTGGCGAGCTTTCATTAAATTCCGCGTCCGACAGGGTGGCGTTGCGATCAGTGTGTTTTTTGAAACTATTCAGACCAGGGCTGGTTAAGAAGAAAATGTTTGCTAAAAATTTAAATTTAGAATAAAATCTTTCACATATTTATTGAACGAAACCTAGAGCTGCTTAAAATAGAAAGTTACCATAGGCAGGTACATCGAAATCGTCTTAGTAAACGCAAGGATTTTGCAGCAACACATGTGGCTTCCTTTTTGGGTTTCATACAAATGTCAAACCGACTAAAAGAAAACATAAGAGTGGTTTTTGCATGAAAAAATAAAAAAATTTTTTTTATAAAAACCAAAGCTCACATGTGCGGAGGAACAATAACGAAAGTAGAGGCCAACCGATCATTATTCTTCTTGGTGCTCTGTTTTTTTTTTAAATTTTGAGTTTTTTCTTTTAAGGAAAGAGGGTAAAGGAAATTTTGTTAACTGACGCTCTAACGGGTTATCCCAAGTCCGAGATGCGTTGATCTTGTTTTTCGAACGGGCTACACCAAGTCCGAGAAAGACAAGATATAGTTGTTTTTTTTTTGTTAAACTTAATAAGGGGGAAAGTTTATTAACCGGCGCTCTAGCGGGCTACTCCAAGTTGTTTTTCGACGGGCTGCACCAAGTCCGAGAAAAACAAGATAATTAAAAGGGAAGGGGATAAATACTTATATTTTCCGTACGCACCAATAGAGAGCACTAAGAAGTTCAAATTATTTTCTTAAGGAATTCTAGGTTTTAAATCAAACTGACCGCAATTAGCAATAGGAACAATGCAGCCCCGACCATTACGTCGAAAACCGTTTTAAAGTTAGGGGGGAAGGCATAGGGGAAAAAGAACCTTGATTAACCTAGTGGAAATGTATATAGTACATTTCCAGGGTAGTTTATGTGATTGTACATATCTTTTGGTTATTGTTAGTAGTTAGGCTGGGCAGTTTCTAGGCCACTTAGCGTTAAAGTTAACGTATGTCCGTCTGTCTGTGCTAAAACTCTCTAATGGCTGAAACTCCCTAATATCACGTGCCTGTAAGGGACGTCAGAAGTGTTATGTGATCACGTGACTTGTGTTCTACAGAGTGAGTCTCTTCGGGGATTCTACAGGGTGCTCTATGTCCAAGAGGGTTGCCAGGGGGTTGCAAGGGAATGCCATAAAGGCTTGTGTGATTAGGGGATGTGATCACGTGACTTATGTTCTACAGAGTGAGTCTGCTTGGGGTTTATACAGGGTGCTCTAGTGACATGCACCTGTCATCTGTCATTTGTGCTCTCTAGCCAAGCTGTCAAGTGCCACAAGGTCTTAGACTACTAAGCGTTAACGTATGCCTGCTGAAATTCTCTAATGGTTGAAACTTTATAATATTAGTTGCCCATTCTCGGTCACAAGTGCCAATGTATGGAGTAGAAAATGACGTCACGCATAGCATTGGGGCCTTATTATTTTAAGAGTGTCAAAGGGGCACTATTTGAAAAATGTCGAGATAAGAGAGATTGCTATCAACCGGTGTACCGAAGGTACTTTTTCCACTATGTGCGCACGTTTTTCTCCTATGGTTTCTGTAAAAAACTAATTTTGGTTTGCTGCGCAGGGGACAAAAGGCCTTAGTAGTTTTCTGCGAATATCTCGAGATCTAAGTGATCGATTTGAAAAATTCTTTTTTTGTTGGATTGCTGTGTTGCAATGCTATTTATTCTTAGAGAGATGGAGAAGCCAAAAGGGCATTAGAGTGCTCAAAGAAAGACCTTGTTAGTTTTTGTTGCAAATATCTCGCGTTATAGCGATGGGATTTCAAAAATGTTAGTGTTACAAAGGGGGAGGGCATGACAAAAAGGTTGTATTATGTGTGTGACCCAGATGTGCAGCTCGAGTTAAAAGGCTTTTATTTTTACGGTAAATAATATTATTATTATATGGATTTTAAAATGATCAAAATGTGTGCTTTTGTGAAGACAAAATCGAGTATACTCAAGATAACCCATGACCCTGTTTATCAGGAATTTAAAATAACATGTTTACGTAAAGCTTACTAATAAGCTAATTTAGAACAAAGACGGATAACCTATGAACTTGTTTTTCATAAATTTATCAGCGACAAAAAAAATAACATGTTTATTTGCTTTGATTTATTTTTGAATTATAATTAATTGACCTCTGATCCCCTATCAGTATTGAAACGAAAAATAATGATGAAATAAAACAAATAATTGGTAAATCTTTTGATTTATTGAGATACCATTTTATAACCATAATTTTTAAGCAGTAATTTGGCACCCAGATTTCTCGTTTCAACGTGTTTGATTGCAAACTCCAACAAGCAGAACTTGCACATTCTTAAGCTGTGGTTTACGTTTCTACGACAAAAAACACAGTCTTTGTGGATCTAAAAATATAAACAAAAATTTATTTTTAGTAAAAAATATATTTATTAAATAAAAAATTATGTTAAGGGCATGTCTTCAAAACAAAATAATTTTTTATATTCAGATTTGGCCTCACACATTTCTGTTAAATTTTTATGATGTTCAACTGACTTTTGACAAAAACAAAACATTTTATTGCAAACAGGACAAAATCTGGAACCAACATTAACAAAATTCATATAGTTATGACAAAAACTACTTTCTTTTACAATATACACATACATCTTTCTTAACACTTTGATGTCCTGCACTAGTCTTCAATCGTTTTTCTGTTTGTCCTTGTTCACCAAAACCTCTTTTTTCTCCCATATATTTTGAAGTTGATGGCTGTTCTGATTCTCTTTGCTCACCATAATTTCTTTTTTCTCGATATGTTGAAGTTGAAGGCGATGGTGAATTTTGTTGTAATTTTTTACTCTCCATGGTCAAATCGGACTGAAACAAGAAAAAACTATATTGAAACTGTGTAGTTAGGTGTATAAAAATAATACTTTTAAAATTTATTTTTCCTGTATTAAGGATAATAATTATGTACTTACCTTATATATTTAAAGTTCAATTTTCTAAAAGTTCTCAGTGTGACTATTAGATGCCCATAACCTTACAAGATGAACGAAATATGTAGACTGATTAAAAATTTATGAGGAATCTAATTAATTGTATATCCCCAAGGCAAAGTATCGGTGGAGTGGGGCAATAATTTACGTTTATCGCCAAAAGGACTCAACGCGACTTTTTTTTGCTTGACTGTGTACACCTGGTGTCGATAAGATCTAATTAAAGTTTGTGGAACTTCTGTGACTTTTTGTTTAAAAAGGCATTCAAGGTAGTCGTTAAACCTACAAATTATGTCATAATGACACCATTATTTTCATCTTTCATAAGCCCCAAAACTTTTTTATTTTTTAACGGCATGTTGAAAATGTCTGGTGGGTAGTCAGATGTGTCAAATCTGTCAATGTCATTTTTCATATTTTCATAAATGTCGTCAACATATAAATGATAAATTAAACTGTCAGTGTCTTAGCCCTATTTCCAAACATTTTTTTAATATAATTATAATGAAAATCATACACGAAAGTTTTTGATAAATCTAAAATTTCAAATCCGATATAAATGGGCTTATTGAAAATAATTTTGTTTTTGGACATTTCAATTATAACCATATCTTCATCAAATATGGTTAAGCTATGAAAGTTTGGTTTGGAGATGTAGGAACGCGCCCCATAACGTCCAGACCATTTAGTCACCAACCTTACCTTTTTATATTTTCTAACATTCTCCATGGTCTTACCGAATACTGAATTAATCATTAATTTGAAAAAGTTTTTTTCAAAACTGTTTTGGCTCTGTTGACGCATGTGAATGTTTAAGTCAATATAAGGCTTTAACCATGGAGACTGTTTAAATTTAAGGACTCTGTGAATTTTTTAAATTTTTAAACCCAAACTAATTGCCTGTTTCAAGTTTCGATAACGAATAATGCATCGCTCTTTGTTATACAGTGTGGTCATTAGCTTGGGTAACTTACTTTTAGAATTGGGTGGGACTCTATGTTCTGGACAGACAGGAAGGTTTTTATGCATATCAAATAGTTCAGGGGGATAAGAAATATCTGCCTCAAAAATGTACCCTATGTCACTGTCATCAGAAATGTTGCATATTTCTTCCTTAGTGCATGGACCATTTTCAACCCATTCAAAACCACCATATGGTAATGGTAAACTCATTGCAGTACCATAAAGCGAGTTGACATCATAATACATCAAATATGACGTTTCCTTGCTTGGATTGTATGAATCACCCATGTACTTGTTGTTGGCTTTTGCATATCTGTTTGAACACTGAGAAACACCGCCTCGTATGCCCTTTTCCACAAATATGATCATATCAACATCCATCAAAAGTTCCAGTTCTACTTTACACTGTTTCAACATGGCCGAAAAAGCCAAACCTGGACTTGTGACGTAATGAAGGGGATCAAGTTTGTAGGTACAAAGACATATGGAGCGGAAATTTTCCATGACGTCACTTAATAGGATTATGTCTGTACGTATATAAAAAAGGCTGTAGTCCAAAAGCGATTTGATATTAAAGGTATTCCAAATGGTTTGAGCACTTTCATACTCATTATTTGAAATACCCTTTCCTACCAAGCTACTATAAAACGAATCTTTAGGTGGAAGGGCAGTTTCCTGTAGCTTTTCCCAAGAATCGAGATAGGGTAAGACACCTTTACGAGTAACCAATTTAAACTTTTCCTCTTCCTTATAAAAACTTTTTGTAATATTTTTTTTAATCGTCTAAAAATGAAGCCAAATCATCTAATTTTGAAGCTATAAAGCGATAAGAATCAATAAATCTAAATTTAACAGAGGTATTTTCTATATATTTTGTAAACGAAATATATTTTTCTTTATTAACAGGGAGAAGTTGAATTCTAACCTCTATGTCTTTAGCTATAAGATTATAAGGAAAAGGCTATCATATCCGGACAAGTTATGGAAAAGTACAGGAACGCTGTGTGAATCTGTAAAATTTAAGTTATACCCCGCGTGAGCTGCACCCCGATACATTCCGGTCAAGTGACAATGGTCCAAATGTTTCACTTCATCCTTTTTCAGCGGTTGTTCACAGATATGGCAATGGGTTGCATTTTCAAGTTTTTCCTCAGTGGTTAACGGTCTTAAGGGTACAATGTTTGAAAATATTTTATCCAATTTTTCAGCAAAGATTTTAAGCTCTTGAACAAAACGTGAAATGCAGTCTTTTCCCACAAACTGATGGTAGTATGAGAGCGAGTCGTCATAAGAACATTTCACATAATATCCAATAGCAAACGGAATATGATGTTGTGTTTTTTGTGTATTTGATAGTGTTCCTTCCATTTTTTCTAACAAACATTCTAAATCTGCATAAACAACAAATGGAACCTTCTCTTTATTTTTAAATTCCGTAAATTTTAAAATTTTATTATCGTCACGAGGCAGAGTTAGTTTAGCAAAATTCAAATTTCTACAATCTAAATAATGCTTCTCCAAAACTGCCTTGGAAACAAACCAATTTAAGCACCTATCACATACCCATTTTTTATTCGTTTTACGACCAATCTATTTGCAAAGTAAACGTGATAGATTTTTTATGAGGGCAAAGTGATAGATGCGTTTTTTAGGGTTAACAATTTCAAAATCTACAGAATCCACCTCCATATCATTCTCGCTATCAATTACGTCATCAACATCATCATCACATTTTAAAATGAGCAAATTAACCGGTCTGGAAAAATTTGATTTACTCAAACAGAAAGGAAGAATTTCTCTCTTTTCACAAGTAAAAACATTAATTGATAAACTATTTAACTCTTCAAATTTAGAGATATCTTTTAACTTCATAGGAAACTCAAACTCCTCATATTTTAACCCCACCTGACTAAAATGAGGGTACGAGGAAGTTCTATACCCATGCTGAGCGGCAGGGTGTAAATCAGCCACAATAGACCAAAGAAAGCAATAGTTATCATTATTTTTTACATTGATAACCCCCCTGGTGTTTTTAATCCACTGTGGTAAATCAACGTAGGTCGAGTCACCACAGTTTATAGGTGTGTGCTGATTAATATTAACTTTGAGATGGAGAATTTCATAGAAGGCCCATCCACTATCCCTTTCTTGAAAATCTTCCATCTTAGTTAGTATTTTTTGGGCAACATTTTCCTCATACCATTTTTTTAAATTTGTCGTTTGGTCTATTATGCTGATTTTTGTGGAAAAAGCCTTCACATCAGTCTGTATAGTGCCTTCATGCAACTTTATAAAATTTCCCGAGAAAATGACACTAACTTTTTTTAATCTGAACAGAAAAAGTTTTGAATGCTTTTTAAAAAAAAATCTTGGGTTCTTTGATGGTGAAATTCGTAATAATTCCTGTCCTAATTCGACCACCAAAGCAGGTTTCCACATCCTTCCACATTAAATTTCTTTTTAAAGATTTAACTTTTTTAGTTTTGCCAAAATTAATCCTTTTTTGATTTTTCAAGTTTACGTAATATTTTAAAAGGGCCAAATTTGCTTCTAATTTAGAAAAATTTCGTACACAATCAAGCTTATTTTTTAAACAAATTTTTATATTCGAAATTAAATTTATAATAAAAGTGATCCAATAATTAAATTCCTCTTTTGTTTTAACCAGTCTACATACCTTCTCAATCTTTTTTATGGATTGGAACACCATACCGTCAAACGTTTCTTGTTGAGAACTTTCTGAGGACGATGATGACATTTTGTTTTTGTTGTTCTCAGGTGTGTGAAGAAAATAAGAATGACACAGTGCAGGCAATGCTTAATATTATGTATAAATAAAAAAATATAAGACCTGTAACGTTTATATATAATATGAAAATAACAAGATTAACGTCAAACACTTTTAAACAGCGCCAGTGAGACTATAAAAAAGACACGAGTTTGACCCTAATGAGTGACCTATCTTAGATTGTGCAACTAAACCAAAACAACATGTTTTGTAAATTTCAATTTTTATCAAAATAATTTAATCGAAAGTTGGGGTTAAATTGATGACCTTTCATTATAAATATGATTTTCTATGCTAAAAATAAATTAATCGGTTGTTAAGGTCATAATTAACGATCTTTCGTGGTTTTATCTTCACATAAATCCATATAAATATTTTGAGAGCAGAGGTTTAAAATCAGATTTAAAAATAATTACAAGCCTAGACAAGGTAGAATGTCCACCCCAAATGGTATATGTCGTGATGAAGAATAGTTTTAAGTAAGTATTTTAATTTGTCAATTATTTAGCATGTAAAATTTTAGTTTCTTTATCTGACTGTGTATTTATAATGTTTTATAGGGAATAAAAATACACTTTTAACCCCTGCTTTTGGGAAGTAAAATGGATCTTTTAATCAGTAGGAAAAAAAGTAAAAAAATTTAACGTTAAGAGGGATTTATGTAGTTCACTATTATTTCCTTCAACTTAGTTTTCTCGTATCCTAACGTGCATAAAATAGTATATCAATCGTAGGACTAAAGTGTTTTTTAATCCTGCAACAAAATATAACTTTTTGTAAATTTAATGAAAAAATACTGATACTATAGATAACTATTTAATCTAATTTTTAATTTTTGTTACAGATATAAGGTGCAAAATGTATCACTTAAAGGGGATAAGGTGCATGTAAATTTGAACTTTTTCCCCACATCGGAATTAATCGCAAAGAAGCTGGGGAATCTGCCAGTAAGTTATCTACGTGTCAATGTAGATAATGATGAGGAGCTTAAACTGTTGGAGGAGGCCTGTAAAAAATTTAGATTTAATGAACAGGAACCAATTGCTGGAACATCATCCAGACAGGTTCTATTGCCTCCTCCACCACCACCATCAGCCCCACCAGCCCCAAAAAGAAAGAGAAAGATCAACCTGTTGTCTGATGTGAAATTGAATGAAAATGATGATGAAAGAGATTACTTTGTAAACTAATATTTTGCAGTATGAATATAAACCACATTATAAAGTAATAGTTTTTTATTTTTAAACCAATTGTTTAACAACAATACATTTTCTTTTGCACAGCCTAAAAAATTATTGAAATGTGTAAAACAGTGAAAATTCATATTGGCTCTTTTTAACTTTTTAAAATCAGTTCAACCCAATTCGAACATATCTACAACATTATTACTTATTAAATTAGATAACCAAATTTTTTTATCCCCTCCTTTAACAAAAACTGTTTCATTTTGAAAAATATTTTTTATAAAATGAGTAATATTTTCTAAAGGTAAATAACTAAAGTCAAAAGTGTCCCATTCCAACCCATGTAGATTGTCTGTGTTCCATTGGGTTTGACGTCTAAAGTCCTCGTGGAGCCAGGTAGACTTCATGGGTACATTAACCATATGGTGAGAAATTTCATTGGTCTTGCTGTTGAGTATAGCAATTTCTTTGCATATAAAGTCACTATCTTTATATTGAAAGCCTTGCACGTCCAGAATAAACATTTTTAAACAACTCTTACGGTGCTGGTTAAGGGGTTGTATTTAACCAATCGATCGTGTAGTGTTAAGCAGTATGCTACAGTTTTGTCAGGCACAGCTTTTTTCGTTTCAAACTCAATTCTGATATCGACTGCGCCACCTTTAAGCACGTCTTCACTCTGTCGTGAACAATCAATAACTATCAGTGGAGCATTATTCTTAAAGTTTATTGGGTAGAGACAGTGTTCGCTCTGCTCGCGATAGTAGTAGGATTTTTGAAACTGCGCATACATTTCATAGAGTATGGCATATTGATTGCTATCAAAGTCCAGGTTTAAATTATCATAGGGGAAAACCTCAGAGTTTAGGTAAACTTTTAGATTTGTTAGATGCAAGTGATCGAAACGAGTCATATTTTTATCTAGCATATTTTTTCTATTGGTCTGAAAACCGATGATAATAAACCGCGGTTTTTCTAGTTGATTCGATGATTTTACAGCCCAAGTGTGACTAGTAGTGGTTTGAAGTTGAGGATATTCATGCAGCTCCCAGCTTCTAAAGGCAAGATTAAGGTCCCTATCTCCTTCTAGATAATTGTAGAGTTTTACTTTTTGATTATCGGACACTCTAATATAGGACACTTTCCATAAAACTTTATTCAAAACCACCTTGTAGGTTTCTTTTTTATCCTCATTAACAATGAGAGCGTTCAAGTCAGAGTTGCTTCTTATTAGTACTAGTTCTTGGCGCACGTTTAAAATAATTTTGTGATGGTCTTCAAATACACCCATAATGGCTTTAACATGTGTTAAAATTACCAGAACCATCTAAAAGTGCTGGATTATCTTTAACTAACCAGCCGGCGTTTAAAAGAGCATTATTATCACTCCTTAAATGAGCAGTAACCCTTCATTGTCGATGTAATACCAGGATTTCTCACACGGTCCACAATCACCCCTCCCAACTCGTAACGAATCTCATCGAACAGGTGTGCCAAACCGTTGTTTACAAAGTGCACATTTGTGCTGGCAGTATTATCATCTTTTAGTACCTTACCCTCAAGGTAAAGAACACTTTGGCTAGGCAAGGTATAGAGGTCTTGAGTTTGTATTGGAATTCTAATTTCGTCGTTGTTGTTTAGCGTTGTGGAAGCGTAAGGCTGATGGGTATGTAGTTGATAGCTCACTATAGAATCGTCCAAAATCACATTTTCAGTCACTTTTAGAATATTACGACTCATTTTGTTGTTGTTGTTGTTGTTGTTGTAGAAAAGCATCTTAAACTACACCTTAGTGATAAAAATAATCTTCTTAGGTTACAGCTTACACGTAGTCTTAAATTATACCAAAATTTTCTTAGTTTTTTTCCTATGATGAATGCTGCTTTTTTAATTTAAATCCCAAATAGGTTAAAATTGTTTTACTTTGCGGTGTTAGCTCTTTCACTATCTCTCTGCGACTAAATTGTTTTTCACGGTATGGTATCTTCTTATAACCCACTTCCTCACCCATGAACAATTTGTCATAAGGGGCACTAAACGAATCGTGATTATATAAAATCACCATTTTAAAATTGTCTTAGATGCAGTCTAACCGTGATCAGCTCTCCACGAAAATTGATTGGTTTACCATCCTGGTCTGTTATTTTAAGTAGAATTTCATCAATATAGTGCGTGTTGATTGGTAGATAAATGATATTTAACGGCTTCTCTACTATTTTAAACCCCGGTTCCACATTGGGGTAAAACCTGTGTAGTATATGAACAGGATTTTCATTATTATAGGAATTTATACTTAGATTACATTCCTCACAGATGGCGTTCACCTTAAATATGTCGACGGGTATTTTAGATTTATGCTTCTTGTCCGGTTGAAGAGTCCGTCCACTAAATCCTAGTAATTGCCCGATGGAATTTTTCTTCTCAAAATTAATCTTTTTATTGCAGAAAATTTCGCACTGTAAGGTATTGCGGTTGGCAGCTATGCTTATTTCAAATTGGTCTTCTTTCAAATTTTCCTTTGAGAATTTTTGTAAAAAATTGTTTATATCCTCTATCTCGTAGGACCCTTCTGGAATCTTAATGATTTTTGTGTTATTATAACAGAAAATATTATTAGAGCTGTCTACGTTCGGTATAGAGTTGTAGCATTCGAAATTCAAAAGCCCCAAATCATATTGCTTTTTATCATCCAAAACTATAGGGGGATAAATACTCGTTTGAAAGGTATGGTGAAGAGGGTGACGTTTTACCTGAAACAATAGTCACTTTATTCTATACATTTATTTTATTTTAGAGTAAAACAGAAATTTTAAACATAAATGTTCACAGTTTACAGAATTATAGGTCTGATAGGGGTTATGGTTATAGTATATTTTAACATCAGCATTAGACCTGAAGTATTTTACAACCTCCACAGGTGGTTTCAGGTTACCAAAACTGTCAAAATAATGTACATTTTTTCCACTTTTCTTATACGTAGTCCAGTGTGTTCCTGGGCCGGTGCTGTCATCCAAATTAATTATACCCGACTCGAACTTTTAATGGTAATTAATTTTTCATATAAACACCTAAAATTTTTAATTTTAAGTAATTTTGCATATTTTTCCAAGTCCACGTTAGATAAGGCAATGTCTGGTAGTGGTTTTTTAAATAAATCTAAGTCTTTTTTAGTGGACACTTGCTTTTGCCTAAAAAAAGACCCAATCCTGTTTTATAGGGTTTTAGAAACAGTCCTTTGCCTATGGCTATCGACTCCATTGTTTGATTGTGACGTCGTGCTTCATCAAGTTGTTGATTGGCAGCCTTGGCATCATTTACAGCTTTGGCCACACCTGCTGCTCCTCCGCTCAGGGCTCCCAAGGCGCTTAATGCAGCCATGATTGGTAAAATTGGTAACAGCCCCCCATTCTTTGGGATTTTTATGACTCTTACTGGTCGTATTTTACCTTTATTCTTTTGTGTTGTCTTTAGTGCAAGTTTTACTGCATTACCAAAATCCTGGGGCTTCTGTTGTTTTAGATTTTCCTTTATATTTCTTACCACCTCCCTGAAACCCACTGTTTTTCTAATGTGTTTCAGTTTTTTCTTAGTTTGTCTTCTCTTCTTATTTTTCTCTGAAATCAATTTTTTATATTTAGATAAACGTTAGACATTTTTTTTATTTTCTTTGAAATTTAACGGTGTGTCTTATACCACGGTTTGGGTGTGAATGAAAATAAAATTATATCCACTAAAAATTATATATATATATATATATATATATATATTAATTTACTTACGTTTTGACCCCATGCCTAATTTCAGTTTGGTATTCATAGCTGCGGCTACACCCATGGAAGCCAACTTTTCCTTCCAATTTGTATCGGATGCATGCGTTCTCTGTAAAGCCTTCCTTATTAATATCCTATCGGCTATGTGTCGATTGTTTAAGTCCTTGTAATTTGAATAGGAGATGTCGTGTTCTTTACAGGCTTCATCCAACTGATTAATGCCCTTATCTCCCCTAGCTAAACGCTCTTGTAGCTTAGTTCCAGGACCACAAAAACTAAACCCTGGTAAATGTAGCTCAAAGGGCAGTTTATTTATCAAAGTATTCAACACCCCATTGCCTTCATACCGTGGAATACCATAGTACTTCATATTTCAATGTTATAACTAAAACTGAATAAAAATATAAGTGATTACATTTTTTATGCATTAGGTTCTTGATGGTTGAGTTGAAATGACATGTTTCTTTTGAAAAATGAAAAAAGTTGTAAGACAAAAAGTTCGTTTAAATGTGGACAATCATGATGTTAACGCAAAAATTCAATCTAGGCATGGTTTCTTGCTACCATCTTCTATTCGGTGTCTTATAGTAGGACCATCCAACTGCGGAAAAACCAACGTTATGCTTAGTCTTTTAGAACACTCAAATGGGTTGAGATTTGAAAACGTCTACCTGTATTCAAAAAGTCTTTATCAACCGAAATATTTATATCTCGAAGATCCTCTGAAACCTCTTAAAGGGGTAGGATACTATGCTTTTAACAGTGGAGAAAGCATTATAGCCCCGTCTCAGGCAAAACCATATTCAGTGTTTATATTTGATGACGTGGCCTGTGATAAACAAAACGTGATACGTGAGTACTTTAGCATGGGTCGACATAATAACATTGATTGTTTCTACCTCTCTCAGACATATGCAAAGATTCCAAAACACTTGGTAAGGGATAACGCTAACGTTTTAATATTATTTAAACAGGATGATTTGAATTTAAAACACGGATCATGTGGGTACTGATATGACATTTGACGAATTTAAAAACATATGTTCATACTGCTGGAAAAATCCCTATGACTTTTTAACTGTCTTCAAGGATAGCAAAATTGATGAAGGCAGATATCGTAACAGGTTCGATAATTTCATATATCTATAACAGTGGAAAGCTTTTTATTTTATTTGCTATTGTTTACTCAAACAGATAACATAAACATGTCGGAAGCCGTTTCCGGTGAAAAGAACTTGAAGAAAAAATTAATTTCAAAAAGAAAAATTATACGTGAAAAGCTAAATTTATTAAAACAAGGACAAATTTCACATGCTAACCTATTTCTACCGGTTACAAAACATTTGGAGAACATTGAGAGCAGTTTAAAAAATGAGGAAAAAAATAAAGCTTCACAGAAAAAACTACAAACTCTTAAAACTATAAAAAAAGAGAAGGAGGAGGAAGAGGAAAAAGAGGAGGAAGAGGAGGAGGAGGAGGAGGAGGAGGAGGAAGAAAAAATTCCTAAATACACACCTGTATTAGAGCTATTTAAATCAACCCCTCGCAGTTTAGAACCAATCACCCCCTCAAAACGCCCCAGAAAACAGCTTGATTTTTCTCAAAGTGCTGGAAAAATTCCAAAAGAACAGCCAGGGCATAGTTATAATTTGAGAAAAGCTCTACTAAAAGACATATAATGGGGAAGATGAAAAACAGCGTGAATATGAGGAGGAGCAAAGACAAAAACTCTTGAATAAATCCTTACCAGATTTCTATAATCAGTTTGATCCTTTACCTGCTCGATATATTAGAGACTTTATGGAGGATCCCTTAACAAACCCATTAACCATGGACCCTAAAACCCTTTCAAAATTTCAAGTTAGACGAGATGAAATTGATAACTTCTATATTGGTGACTCAAAAATAAATTTTGATGGACCTAATTTGGTGATTAAGGACCTAAGTTATAAAGGTACTCCTGGATTGTATAAGTTGTTATTTCAAAGAAATATGCCCCAGACATACACAAAATATGATGCGGACGCTTTTAGAGATATCATTACCAGAACTAATGCGAATAGAAAAATTTTTAAATCTACAGGGGATATCGTAACGGAGAGTGACTCAGAGAAGTTTAAAAAACTATTTAAAAAACGGGGTGGTCAAACAGGGATGGAAATGGAGTTTTCAAACGACCCTATAGAATACATATACTGGGATGATCCAAATGAACTTGCGGAGCGCTTGCGTTTATTATTTGCATCTCAGACAGCAGGCCACACGGGTCACAGAAACGAAATTAATTCTATTATTGAAGAGCTAAGGGAAGCTGATATTATCGAGTAAAAAAGATGGTTAACTTTATTACAGATGTCAAACGTCAGGTTGTTAATGAGATACATAAACCGGCTAGGAAAAATTTCACCCTACGCAGAGTAATACTAAAATCATTAAATGATTTATTTCAAGCGGACCTCGTAGAAATGATACCATACGCTTCTGAAAATAAGGGATTCAAGTATATTTTGGTTGTAATTAACTGTTTTTCAAAGTACGTTTGGGCTTTCCCTTTAAAAACCAAAACGGGACATGAAGTATCTCAGGCCATGGAAAAAGTTTTTAAGGTGCAACCACCCATACATCTTCAAACCGATTTGGGTAAAGAATTTTATAATTCTTCCATGGAAAAAGTGTTAAAAAAATTTAAAGTAAAACACTACAGCTCTTATAGCGAAAAAAAAGCACAAATAGTGGAAAGAGTAAACAGAACACTAAAAAATTTAATGTGGAAAGAATTTAATTACCAAGGGTCCTACAAGTGGTTGGATTTACTATCTAAAATAGTAAATGCATATAATAATCGAAAGCATCGCACAATCGGCATGAAACCTGTCGAGGTGAAGAAAAAACATGAACAAATGTTGTTAAATACCGCCTATAGTCATATAAAAATGACTTTTAAACCTAAATATATAATTGGAGATCATGTGCGCATTTCAAAAATTCGTGGTGTGTTTGATAAAATGTACATGCCTAATTGGTCGACGGAAATCTTTACTATAAAGAAAATTCAGCTTACGAATCTCATCACATACATATTGGAAGATGACAAGAAAAATGAAATTAAGGGAGGATTTTATGAACTTCAGCTGCAAAAAGTAACGTATCCTGATGTCTATCTGGTGGAAAAAATCTTAAAACGCTCTAAAAATAAAGTGTTTGTTAAATGGTTAGGATTAGATAGTAAACATAACAGTTGGATAGATAAATCTAATGTTGTTTAAAATTAATTTAAAAAATATATTATAAAATAAAAATAAAAAAATGTCTTTTATTACCTATTATTATGCAATATTACATAGCATTGCTTATTTTTTAGTTTTTTCACCATTTTTTGGGTTTCTAAAGTATTTGGGGGGCGTGTGCTTCCATCCACCAGGTTTAGTAATATCTCGATCCCATGTGCATGGTATACAGTAATAGTTTTGTAAACCAGTTTTCCCTTTACATTTAGGACATATATATTTTACAGGTATTGGCATTTTTTCTTACTTCTTTATGCTTTAGTGTTTAAAGTCTTACTGATGAACGTGTTTTAAACAGAGACTTTCATAATAATAATAATTCTACATTTGGCAGAACAAAACCAACCAATTAGTTTTCCTTGGTTGCATTATGGTAAAAAGCTTCTTAATAATTCAAATCATTTCAGTTGTAGTTCTAAAGCGCTGTAGAACACACGTCTGCTGCTTTTCTTTAGAAATGAGAAGCAATGCCAATGTTCCACAAGTATATCATTCCCTTCGGTGTGAAAAGTGTCAGAGACTCGACTTGGTAAAAATTAGCCCAGGCAATAGCATAGCTTCGTACACGTGTGATATTTGTCGAAATTCAAGTTTAGGAAAAAATCCTAAAAAAATACATAAAAGAAAGACGACTGGAAAAGGACAATTTGAATTCAATAATAATAATCATTAAAAAACATTCTAATATTATGGAAAACTCTCAGCAGATAGAAAACTATTGGTTAAATAAAATTGATTGGGAACTCGATGACCTCTTGGAACAAGAAGATTATGGAAACATTTTCACATGGCTCAGAGGCTGGATTTGTTTCAGTATTCAAACCTGTAAACATGTTATTGAGGAAAAATTTACACACATTTATCCTATATTACCAAACGAATGGAAGCTTGACTTTGTAGATGCCGTGCTGTTGTACACAAAAATTTATCCCAACTATCAGGAATTTGCGAAGACATATATTCATAACACGGTTTGTAAATACGATGGTGTAGATGAAGTGGGTTAAGATTAAAATATAATTTAAAAAAAGTGTCTTGTTTTATTTAAATCACCCTCGTATCCCATTTAGTTTCTATTTTTTGTCGCATTTTAAAACATCATGATAAATTTATGAAAAACAAGTTCATAGGTTATCCGTCTTTGTTCTAAATTAGCTCATTAGTAAGCTTTACGTAAACATGTTATTTTAAATTCTTGATAAACAGGGTCATGGGTTATCTTGGGTATACTCGATTTTGTCTTCACAAAAGCACACATTTTGATCATTTTAAAATCCATATAATAATAATATTATTTACCGTAAAAATAAAAGCCTTTTAACTCGAGCTGCACAGCTGGGTCACACACATAATACAACCTTTTTGTCATGCCCTCCCCCTTTGTAACACTAACATTTTTTAAATCCCATCGCTATAACGCGAGATATTTGCAACAAAAACTACCAAGGTCTTTCTTTGAGCACTCTAATGCCCTTTTGGCTTCTCCAACTCTCTAAGAATAAATAGCATTGCAACACGACAATCCAACAAAAAAAGAATTTTTCAAATCGATCACTTAGATCTCGAGATATTCGCAGAAAACTACTAAGGCCTTTTGTCCCCTGCGCAGCAAACCAAAATTAGTTTTTTACAGAAACCATAGGAGAAAAACGTGCGCACATAGTGGAAAAAGTACCTTCGGTACACGGGCTGATAGCAATCTCTCTCATCTCGACTTTTTCAAATAGTGCCCCTTTGACACTCTTAAAATAATAAGGCCCCAATGCTATGCGTGACGTCATTTTCTACTCCATACATTGGCACTTGTGACCGAGAATGGGCAACTAATATTAGGAAGTTTCAACCATTAGAGAATTTCAGCAGGCATACGTTAACGTTAAGTTGTCTAAGACCTTGTGGCACTTGACAGCTTGGCTAGAGAGCACAAATGACAGATGACAGGTGCATGTCACTAGAGCACCCTGTATAAACCCCAAGCAGACTCACTCTGTAGAACATAAGTCACGTGATCACATCCCTATTCACACAAGCCTTTATGGCATTCCCTTGCAACCCTCTTGGACATAGAACACCCTGTAGAATCCCCGAAGAGACTCACTCTGTAGAACACAAGTCACGTGATCACATAACACTTCTGACGTAACTTACAGGCACGTGATATTAGGGAGTTTCAGCCATTAGAGAGTTTCAGCACAGACAGACAGACGGACATACGTTAACGTTAACGCTAAGTGGCCTAGAACCTGCACAGCCTAACTACTATTGTTTTATATAAATTATGCAGGGATAAAATATTTATACTCCGTATAAAGATAGTTTTTCCAGGTAACATTCATATTATATTATTCCTTAGGGATCATAAGAACTGTAGAGCGGGTGGACCGATGTTTTTTTTATGAATTAAAGAGAGGGAGGAAATAGAGCTTTGTCAAGAGAGGGTAAAACGATGTGGCAATAAACTAACCTCATTATGATATAATGTGTAAGTTGGTGGAGGTCGTGCTTTGGTTGTTGTATATTGTACCTCTACGAATATAATAAAGCTTGAAATTAACTCTGTGTTTCGGACTTCCATTGTCTATATTTTTATTTATACGATCCGATCAGTACAATCTCTGATCGTCTTCAGGTGCAAACTACAATCTATTCCTAAGGCTACGTACTTATATACTATGGAAAATCACTCAACCGTGAACTTTAAGAAGTTGGCTCCGCCCAAGCAGGGGCTTCCAGATATTTGGAATTTCAACACTTGGTTTACTGAAAACACCCTGATTCTGCCCAGTAAAGGCAGCTTCAAGAAATTTTCGTTTCTTCCAGTGTGACTTCTTGTGCAAAACCTTTGCTTCTGTCCACTTCGTTCGGTTATTTATTTATTTATTTATTTATTTATTTATTTATTTAAATACATACACTACATAAAACAAAGTTTCCTAAATGGTACCACAATAAGCTTAAAACATAAGTATAACTAAAACTAGGTACATAACTTGTCAACAACGACAGTTCAGTTGACATCATGGAACAAGTGATTTTGAGTTTTGATTGTGTTACAAAAAATAGGTCAATTTCTGAAAAATAATTGTTAAAATTCCTAACAAGCCTATCAACTAGACAATTTTGACCGTAATTTGTTCTATGAGTTCTTTCAGAAAATAATTGTCGATTACGAGTATTCCTAGATGGAATATGAAATTGAGTGGCAGCTAATAGATCTTCACAATGAATGAGATTATTAACTAATTTATGAACAAAAAATAAAAGAAGAAGTCTTCTCCTAACCTGTAAAGTTTTCATGTCACATAAGAGAAGTCTGGTATCATATGTTACATCTTTGTACGGAAAGTGATGATATGGAAACCAAATAACAGCTGCATACTCTAAAATGCTACGAACTAAACAATTATACAGAGATTCTATGGCTTTAGTATCATTCATAAATTTTGTGTTTCTCTTTATAAAACCTAATAATCTCAAACCTTAAGAGCAATATTATTAATATGAGTATCAAAAGACAAGTTTGTTTCGAATGTTACACCAAGATCATTAATCTTGTCTACAACCTCAAGAGGCTCATTATTAATGAAATAAAGCGGTCTAATCAGATTGAAACTTTTCGTAAACGAAATCACTTTGCATTTTTTCACATTGAGCGAAAGCAGATTTTTATCACACCACGTTGTTAAGATCCTGTTGCAAATTCGAGTGGTCGTCAATCACACAGGAATATTTCAAATCATCAGCGTACACGTCGAATTCTAATGACCAAAAACACTCTCCAATATCATTCAAAAATAGCGAAAACAGAATCGGACCAATGTGTGACCCTTGGGGCACACCAGACGACACTTGTTTTGATGTTTCACCACAAACCATCACTTCTTGTGTCCTGCCAAAGAGGTAGGACTCGATCACAGATAGTTAATTTCCAGAGATTCCGATCTTATTCAGTTTACACAACAATAGCCTGTGGTGGACACTGTCGAACGCTTTAGACAGGTCCGTCCGACGTCAACTTGATGACCACTTTTCACAGAGTCCACAATATACTCGCTGAAAACACTGAGATTTGTCACTGTAGAGCGAGCTTTAAAAAAGCCGTGCTGCTGTTTGACGATTTGGCATTTGAAAGTCTCAAAGATTTCATCAGTGAGAATAGCTTCAAATAGTTTAGGTATAGCTGAAATAATCGATATGCCACGATAGTTTGTTATATCAGACTTATCGCCAGACTTATGGACTGGGATCAAGAAAGATTTTTTCCACAAGGAGGGAAAACTGCCCTTGTCAAAGCATAGCTGGAAGAGGGCTGTAAGAGGCACAGTAAGTGATTGACATCTCTTCAGTAAGATATTCGGAATGCCATCAATGCCTGCCTTCTTCTTGACGTCTAGTTGTTGGATGTATCTTTCCAACTCTTCACATGTGAAATTGTGGTAATTCAGGTTATCGATGAATTTTACAGATGACAAGTCAAAATTATATGTTTGAACCAAAGAGTGGTCTTTGAAGCAGGATTGAAAGTGTTGAGCGAAACAGTCAGCAATGATTTTAGGGTCCGAATGTGTATTGCACTTGTATGTCATATTTGCTGGGATACCTGATTCTTTGCGCAGAGAGCTAACAAAAGCCCAGAAGTGTTTGATATTATCAGGAATCGTTTGCTCAACACTAGTAATGTACAAAAGATAGCACATATCTGTATGTGCTTTCACTTCACGACGAAGTCTGGAAAACTCTCTGTAGTGCTGGGTTGAACCAGATCTCTTGTATTTTTTGTGATATTTGTTTTTCTCTGTTATTAATTTACGGAGACTGCTATCATACCATTTGGGGTACTTATCACCCTTTAGTTTCCTCTTAGGGACAAAGCGGTCAATGCCTTTATGAACAGTGGCATTGAACTTATCAACAATACAATCTAAATCCAGGTCGTTGTTAATGAAAGACAGTCGGACAAAGCGAAAAAATTACATAAAGCAGTGAAGTTACATTTTTCAAAGTCAGCTATAGATGTGCATGAAGAGTTTCTAAGTCTAAGATTTGAATGCCCATCAATCCTAATTGTTACTGTAAGCGCTGGATGAAGATTGTCGATTGGGACTAAAGGCATAAATCGAGTCCTGTATCAAGACATAATCCAAAATCCTATGGATACTATTTTGTATATGATTAATTTGCTGAAATTCTAATTAAAATATGCTATCTAAGAAAGCTTCAGCCGCAGCAGGTTGAATATTATTGGGAAGGTAAATGCCTTCTTCATATTCCCAAGTAACTAGTGGGAGGTTGAAGTCACCAATCAGAATAAACTTAGCTCTGGGATTCTCATTTTCAACCACCACATATATTCACGAAATCCAGGTAACAGTCGATGTGTGTAACAGGTGGAAAATATACCCCACCGACGATGTATTCAGCAGTTCCCAACCAGGTTCTGATCCAGAGAGTCTCATAGTGAGGGGAATGCTGTGCTGGGATAAGTGTAGCTTTGAAATCTACCCTAAGAGATATCAGTACGCCACCCCCATCATATGCACGATCATCACGAAACACTTGATAGTCTTCGTTGAAATATTCATTATTGTTGAAACTGGAATTCAGCCAAGTCTCGGTAATGACAATTATATCGAAATTACATGCAACAATGCCATTTTTGAAAGTCTGTGATTTGGTGAGCAGACCTCTGGCATTCTGGTAAAACACAGCATAGTCAACTACCCTATTTTGACGGGAATTTTCCGCCTGGGAAAAGACTTATCAGAACGGGCAACGAATTCACGAACCCCAACATTATTGGGCCATTCTTTACTCTGAATGAGATTCTGGAAAATCATTTCTGGAGTACCAATTTTGAAAGAAGAATAATGCTCATTAGAAGTTAATGGGATGATTTTCAAATCATAAGCATTAAACTTGGCAGCAATAAATCCCTAAACCTCTTCGATTGTGGTCCCGGGCGCTAAGTTATTGATATGAACCCAGCGTCTTACTTGAGCAGCTCGCAAAGTCACGATACCATCATTCGGGACCAGATTGACAGACTGTTGATGAGGAGTGACTGTCACATTCAGCTGAATGGCGGGAGTATTTGGGCGCTGCAGTGGAGCTGAACTAGCTGTGTTTCGTAGAGAGACTGTACTGCTGCTCATTGGAGGTAGCACAGGAGGGGATGCCTAGATTGCTACAGGATTACAGAGCCTTATAGCCTCCACGTTAGAGTCACGTATGTTATTGGCAAAAGAAGAAATCTTATCACTTAATTTGACTTCTATTTTCTCCATAGCCGAACTTACTATCCCAGAAGTTATGTTATTTTGATCCTTCATGACTGATAAGCATTTCTCAAATTGGGTAGTAATTGATGTGGAAATAGTATTACTTATGATGTCTTTAGTTGAAGACTGGTATTTCTGGTTTTGAGACTTGATTCCTGATAAAAATGTTGTCATATAAGAGGTGAAATTTTCAGAAACCATTTTTTCCACTGAGTGCATAATTTTTTCCTCTGAGCACTCAATTTTTGCCTAAAGATTAGGTGTGATCTCAGTAATTGTTGACTATAAGTTCTCAGAAAAAGTTTTACTTACAATATCTGTGATTTTGGATTCGGAAATGGTAGATCTTTTGATATTTTCAATTACAAGTTTGAGTGAGTTGCTAACTTCTTTTTTGAACAACTTCCAGCAGTCATCCATTGCAGATTTTATAATTACATGAATGTACTATTTTAACGAATCAACACAATCCTTGTCCAGATTTTTCGGGACAGTATCACTGCCAGGAGCACCAAATTGTGTGATGCGATCCTGGCACCAGTAGACGATTGACCGAGAGTTCAGGTTTATAGCCCTTATTTCGGTAACAGTGACCTTTGAACATGTAGCACAAGCAAAAACACCACATTTATCACAGGTTGATCCATCATCCTTCTTTTTTGCAGACCCTTTGCACTTTTCACAAGTATAACTCATTGTATGCTAGTGTAAGAATACCTTTAGAACGTTTATTTACTATAGAAAAATTTTAGGTTAAGTTAAATTTTGTCCAGTTTACTTATCATTTCACTTATTTTAGGCAACCTTTTAAGTGATTTTAACGATGGAGTTAAAGCACAGGGCCCTAAAAAGTCTTAACAGGACTTCCTGGGGCAAACAGATAACTAAAAGAACAAAAATATTCAATTTTCGTGACACACAAAAACAACATGTACTGATGTATCTAAAGCACACCACACCAATCCAATCTTTGGGTATTCGTCTGATGTTCTTTAAGCCTAATAGATAGTGGTCTTTTTATTTCACCTATGTATGATTCATCACCCTCACAAGGAACTTGGTAAATGCATTCCTTACTTTGTTTGTTCTCCGGTTTTGTTTTACTAAGAAGGCTTCGAATTGTATTATAAGATTTAAAAGCTGTTTTAATATTAAAGTTGTTCGTTACTCTTAGAATTTTCTCTGATACTCCTTTAATGTATGTAATTGTAAGGAATGCATTTGCCTGATTTTGGTCTTGTAATATCTGTCCTGTTTGCTGAAATTTAGAAATAGTATCTGTTATAAGTTTAATGCTGTAACCATTCTGGTGCAGATCCTTCTTAATGTTTATTATTTCGATTTTCAAGTCATGAGAATTGTTAAAAATTTGAATGGCTCTATTATAAAAAGTTCTTATTATGCCTCGTTTGGTTGTTGTTGGCAGAATGATTTGAACCTTGATTTAAATATTGTCCTGTATGAGTGGGCTTACGATAGACTGTTGTTCTTTCTACTCGTTTGAGAAGTACATCAAGAAAAGGAATTTGACAATTTTGCTCCAACTCCATTGTGAATTTAATGGTGGGTTTTATGTTATTTAGGTGGTGAAGAAATTCTGAAAGTTGTTGGTCATTCCCGGTCCAGACAATAAAAGTATCATCAACATATCTTAGCCAGAGCTTAAGTTTATATGTTGCGGTATCAACCGCGTGTGATTCGAACCACGCCATGTAAATATTGGCCACCACTGGCGAAAGCGATGAACCCATTGGCAGACCGTCATTCTGAGCATAAAGCCTTACACCTGACAATAAGAGTTATGTATACAGCACTCCAACAACTCCATCACTCCCTCCAGCGGCAGGCTTGTACGTTCACGAAGGGATTCGTCGTCAACCAGTCTCTGTCTAATAATATCTAGCGATTCCTTTATCGGGACATTGGTGTATAGACTTTCGACATCAAAACTGACAAATCTATCCTCGGGTCCTAAAACAAAAGATTTAGGAATAGTAACAAAATTGTTGGAATTTTCTACTAAAGTAGTAGTTTGCAGAGATTGTACTGATCGAAACTTCGTGTATAAATAAAGATATAGACAATGGAAGTCCGAAACACAGAGTTAATTTCACAGTCTTTTTTTTCTGGCATGCGATTTATGTCATCTCTTAAATAAAATTCTGAAACTAACTTGACATTTCTCGTTTTCTCTGGCTTTGGATTTGGGGTGGACAGAATCCCTTTTTCTTTTATCATCTTCTTAATAGCCCTTGCCATATACTGACTGACTCCAAATTCTTTCTCTATTTTTGATCTACTCCAACTAATAGCCAGGCAGAATAGAAATGCAATTTGTCGCTCCTTTTTGTAAGTTCCCCTAAATTTCTTCTTCAATTGCTGCAACATCTCGCAATCATGTTCTTTTACAGCTTTGACAGGAGGCTCTTCAGTTTTAGCTTATGTTTTTACTCGCTTATTTTTTTCTCAATAACGCCTTCAATCTTTTCTTTTTAATTGAAGATTCTCATAAAAGCTCAAGTGATTGGTTAAGTAGCTCTAAAGACTGGTCTGGTCTAACCTTAGGTTCGGCTTTAAAATTGGGGGATGGATTTTGTGTTCAAGGTCTGAAAAAAATAATTGTATAAGTCTTACGTCGCATTGTTAAACATTTATAAAAGAGTTTAGGAAATGAATAAAAAACAATTTTGGTAATCTAAATATTTAAAAGTTTCTGTCTATATAACAAGAAAAAAATAAGTAAATGTTTAGTTTTGTAAAAAACTAATAAATTAAAACTTACTTATTGAAGCTATATCCATCACAAATCTTCATCCCTTATTTTATGTCTATGCGATTGCACATGGCTTCAGTAACATTTCTACGTTTTTTTAAAATGTTTTCCAGTTTTAATGGATCACAACACTTAGTTGAATACTTGTGCCATTCTACCAGTTTTAAAAACGTACTCATACACCAAAATAGATACACCAACGTCTACTTGTGTAGCTCAAATAAATTAAAAATGAGTTTACCCCTGTGCTTCTTTTTATTCGGAATTTTTCCTGCAAAAACCTGCATTTTGCCAATTTATTTCTAAGAGTGACCAATCAGAGAAATTGAGGTGTGGCCTAGCTAAAACATAAACATGCAGGTTTTAGTATCAATTTTAAAAAGTAGTTCACAGGAACGAAATAAGTTTTACAAAAACCAAGAGAAACCTAATAAAAATAATTTTTTTAAGGTAAAATCACGTGTACTAAAAAGTTAATTTTTTTTGGACCTAAACCCATTATTTCTTCATCTCGAAATTTGGTCAGTGTCTCACTAGAATATTGACAAAAAATGTAAAATTAAAAAAAAAAAATTAAAATGGTATTTTTGAAAAAAATATAAAAAAATTGTGTTCTTACGTGTCATGTGACACATAGTTTAAAAGGTCTTTAAAAGAACTTTTAAACAAGGCTCACGCATTTCTGAAAAGTAGTTTTACAGATATTCCTATTTTTCTATACCTATGTAAGAGCAAGACTTGTTAATTTTATCGTTTTCAAAAATTAAGAACAAAAAAAAACTACTGGGCCAAAAATTTTCAAAATTTTGATTTTTTATCTACTTAATGAATTGAATAGGTGTACCAATAGTTATCAAAATCGGGGAGATGAAAATCCAAAGTTACTATTCTATTGGTTGATTTCATATGAAATGACCCAAATGTGGAAACTCTTACCAAATCTATTAAATTTGCAATTTAAATTTTTGTAATAATTACGGCTGGAAATCTTAAAAGAAACATAGGTTTTTTTGCGTAAAGTTAAATATTGGTTAATGGCAGGTTTAGCGAACTCATTATTATGCTTAACCATAATTATGAGTTGGGTAAACCTGCCCTAACTTTCAAGGTGATTCCTTAAGGCTTAAGGAAAAAGATACGGAAAAGGAACAAGCATGAACCCCGACTTCTGAATACATGATATTTAATAATTGTTAAAGGAAAAAGATACAGCAAAAGTTACAGAAAAGAAAGAGAAATTTTTGACATTTTAGCTAGAGTAGTAAAGTTTCAACAGCCTGTGTAAGAAAGATAGGGACTGTCACTTGACTGTCGTAATTTTAGTCACAGCCAAAAATATAGGAAAAGCCTTGTCAAAAAAAGAGAAGAGATTAAATTTTCTTCGAAATTTTTTGATGAAAAAAAAATGTGTTAAGAAGCATCTGAAGTAAATTAATTACACAAAAAGAAATAAACATGCGTTTTTTTTTTGCTTTTTTTACTCATGTGCAAGGCTCTGTGCAACCTCAATAAGCTACACGCCCCCCTAAACAAAACTCAGTTTGGATATTGTAAAAATTATGGAGTTTTGTTAATTTTGCCCCTTTTCAAAAATTTTATGAGAAAAAATAACAGTAAAAGTAAAAAAGTAATTCCTACTGTGCTTAGCAAAAACATTGAATTAAAGTTGTTACCTATGTCATAATTTTGTACTGATTATGTACTTCTAGAAAAAAGTAAGATAATCAACTATAAAATTAATTCTATATGGGGTTTGTAGCTTGATGTCAAGGTTCACCCTCCTGCTCTAGGAAAGTGATTTAACAAAATGTAATTATGTACTTATTTCGTCACCCTGTAAAAAAATGTTCTGTTCATAAGACAACTTGACTTTTGTTTTGTTTATAATATGGGTTAGGAAGGGGATTCATCAAAAAGTTATTTTGGCAGAGTTTGCTCTTAGTTTCTTAATTGTGTAGTAATTTCGTGTCTTTTTAAAAAGTTAACTACTCATACTACTAAGTTTACTTGGGATGTTAAAACACCCATCTCCTTAGGAAATTAATTCGATAATACTGGGAAAAACTGGGAAGTCAGGGAATTTCGGTGGTTTTCAATGGAAGAAGACCAACATACAAGAAAATAGACTATAAGTTGATGGAGAACAAATACAATGGGTGTAGTACTCTTTTATTTAAGGATCATTTGGAATTCATAGCAGGAAATAAGAAAAAAGCTATATATTTTTTGTCAGAGGTTCTAAGAATTTGATATTGTATGCTTAAGTTTTGTTTAAAAGTATTCTGCAACTTACTTTTGACTATTTTGTGCTATTGTTTTATATTTAATGCCAAAAAATATGTTAATAAATTCGAAGTTTTATTTGATAGAGGTTTGCGAATGGTATTGCATTGTGATCGTTATTCAGCAGTACATAGAATGCTCAGGATATTGGGTTGGTTTTCAGTCAAGCAACGTCTGTTTTTTTCTTACAATGACTTTTGTGTACAAATTAAGCAAGGGTTTGATGCCAAAGTATTTTAATGAATTTGTGATGCTCAGAAATGCTACACAGCTACTTCCTAAGAAACAGAAACTATTTTTATATAAATAGAACTCGATACAATTCAATTTAAAAGCTCATGTAAAAAGTGCTAAACAATAGGAAGCTTTAAAAGACGGCTCCTAATTGCAACTGTGATTATTTAATTTGGTATTTTTATTTTTACTTTGTTTTGAATTGTTTGAAATTTTTGTGGCAGGTTGTGGTAACGTTAGTATATATTTTGTAAATTAGTTAAATACTACATTTTTTTTAAGTCACGAAATTAGGACATAATTAGTTCCAAATTCTGGCTTAGCTACTTTTTGTCGAATCTCTCTTCTAAGCAGAGGGTATGTAAATTTTAAGCAATATTATAAACGGTAATTTTTTTAAAAGGCGACCAAACTAGTACATAATTATCAATAGCAAATTCTGGCATAAGTACTTTTCATGAAATCTCTTTCTTAATCACAGTGGTACTTGTATCCGCCACTGCCTGCGAAGTTTTAATTTCAATTATCCTCCCATCCTTCTTGTGGGCGAGCTGTTTTCGTCTCTAAAACTAAACTAAACTAAAAACAGATGAAATGTTATTATTTTATCCTCTTCCCGATAGTTTCTTTATGTACCAAATTGAGACATTGAAAACCCTGGTTATCAAAAGTAATCGTGTTCATTTTTTTTGCAGAGGGTAGATAGTGGTTTTTTTCCGGTAATGTGTTTTTTTGTTTCTTGGTGAAAGAAAATAAAATATGTGTGTTAGGTACTTAGAATTACGTTTTTAATATAGCAATGTTTAAGGATTGGTAAATGCCATAGAAAAAAAGAAAAATTATTTAAAAAAGTATAACAATGTTAAAACAGGGTAAGGGAATTTTTCAAAAAGTAGAAAAGGGAAACCTGAAAAAGTCAGGGAATTTTAAAACTGAACCTTGAACCCTTTCTTTTTAATTTCAGCAACAGAGAGAATTTCTGAAAACATGCACATCGTTGCTAATGAACCTTCCCTAGCGTTTTACAGACTCCAAGAACACGTCCGGAAAGCTTTAACTCCTATGGTGGATCGTCGAGCAAATGTAAACAAATTACATAATAAACTGCAAGGAAGGTGTTATGATCTTGAGTATGCCGTAGGGTAAGGACTACATTATTTTTCTTAATAAACTTCCATTAGTACTCAAAAATGTAATTCTGGTAAAACTAAAAAAAAATAATCCTACTTACTGTCGAATATGGAAAATATATCTACCCTCATTTTTATTATTATTATTAATATTGTTATGATTATTATTATAGATTTCAACAGTAGGCGAATTAAAGCCGATGACACTTTATTGATAAGAAAGTTTTTTGGTAGTTGTTTGTTGCATTTTTCTTTAGATAGTTTTTGATTGTGGCCTCTAAAATTTGTGTAGTGATTAAGGTGGTAAATATCCCTTAAATTACATAATAATAATTATTAAGAAGCTGTCTTTTGATGTTGCCGCCGGCGCCGTAGCGCTGCCGCACGGGAGGTTCCGGGTTCGAATCCCAGCTAGGTGCATGGATATTTTTTGTTTGTCCCAAAAAACTTTACACTTTGCTTACACTTTGGCAAAACTGGGCATTGATCCTAGAATGGATGGAAAAGTCTCAGTATAACAAAAAAAATGTTGTTATATTTAGTTGTTTTAACTTTTCTTCATAAGGTAGTTCTTTTACTTCCTGTGGTAATTTGGTTACATGCCTTTGTACTCTCTTTATCAGTTCTATATCTTTGGCATAGTAAAGATTTCAAATGGACTGGGCATATTCAAGCTTTGGTCTTATGAATAATTTATGGATTTTAATGATCATTTAATTTGAAAGGTTTTTAAAGGATTTTTGTATTAGGTAGCTCATTGCGTTAGCTTTTTTGGTCATCTGTGTGATGTGCGTTTCCCATTTTAAGTCTGAAGTCATAGTGGTTCCTAAATCTCTTTGTTTAGTTGAATGTTATTTGTGTGTGAAAAAAAATTAATTTAGTTTTGCTGGTTCCATCTTTTGATGCTGTTGAGGTCGGTTTAGAGAGCAAAATGATCTTTTAGTGGATTAGCGAAATCATTTCCATCATCAGCAAATAACGCGTTCTTGGTTTGAAGTCCCTGATAGAGATGGTTTGTTTGATTGATTCGTTTGTGAGTGTGCCAGTTTGGCACTGTCCACTGCGACCACTATTGGGTCTATTATGGCTCACTTTTAACATTTTTTGTTGCCACAGAATATTCAGCCCCTTAAAGAGGCTCGCAACTTGCTTTGGTGAAGCATCATTCAGATCCAGTCCGTCGATCTGTGGTTTACCGAAGATACGTTGTCTCCTGTTCTTATAATGTTGTTGAACAAGTCTGCTAGTGCTTTTTAGTATTTGTAGACAGTTTTTGAGAAAAATAGGTGGGATCTCATCCAGTCCTGGACTAGAGTTTGGTTTTAGAGATTTGATTGCAGTTTCTACTTTTTCCGCTGTAAAAGAAATATTGTTAAGTTGTCTGTTGGAGTAGGTTTTTATCGGTAAAGTTGCCATAGCAGTGTTTGGGTCCAGTCTTAAATGCTCTTAAACTGTTTAGCAAAGCATCCGGCAACTTCCAGATCTGATTTCAATGGTTGTCGGGTTGTTTTGTCAATTAAGTTAAAGTTACTATGCCTTGAGTTAAGAGTGCTTTAATGTACGTATCAAATTGTTTGTTGTTGGTAAGTATATTTTTTTCGTCGGTTTTCCTAGCTGATACTACACATGTTTTAGTTTTATTGTTGATATTTTTGATAGTTTTCTTCAGTCTTGTTATTTATTTTGTTTATGCCAAAAATCTTATTTTTTTATTTTTTTGAGGTTTAAGCGGTATATATGTATTGATTACGATTGTTGTTGCCAGTATTATTGGGTTGGGAAATTGTTGTAGGTTTTGCTTAGGAGTATTATTGATACTTCATAGTCAGCCATAAAAAACTTTTAAGGACTTTATGAATGGGTTAAGTGATTACTTGAACTTGTGATTTGGCTGTATAAACTATGTGGTCACTTTTTCCCAATGGTGCATGTTGTTGGATATCAAAAACAAGTTTTTTTTTCATTTACAATGAGCAGGTCTAATAATGATATTTTTTCATTTCGAATTCTGGTTGGAAGATTAATGTGTTGATATTCTCTATGATTTTTCTAGCTTTCCAAGAAATCATAACTACACTGGGTGTATGGATAAACTTCCAGTGTCTCCCAGTTAATTTCTGGGTAGTTAAAGTCTTCTATGATATAAGACAGGTTCTCTACGGGTCATTGCCACCTCCATAACCTGTGTAAGACAGTGGTTTGTTCTTTGTTTTGCTCTGTAAATACATGCTACTAAGAATTTGACGTTACTTATTTTGATGTCAAGCCATAGCAATTCAACTGCACCTATTGTTTGAAATGCCTGATTTATTGGTAAGTGTACTTTATGTTTTGGAATGTTACTTTTGACAAATACACAGATGCCTCCACCATCTGCTCCTTGGTCTTTACGAAGCATGGCGTAACCTGCAGTGTGTACAAGGCTATCGGATATCTGGTCAGGTAATCATGTCTCTGTGATCAGTATAATGGTGGCACTTTTTGTATTTGTATGCTAACTCTAAGTTCGTCAATTTTATTTTTCATGGAACATCAATTACTTTAGAAAAGCAGACTTCTCCTAAAGGATTGTTTAGTTTTTTGTGCTTTATTTTTGAGAGAAAGAACTATTTTTGGAACATTTTTGATATATTTAACCTTAATGTTTACCTCTCCTCGGTTCTTTCGTTCTTCCAGATTTTTAAGTATAGTTATTAAGTATTCTCTTTGGAGAGGCTTTTGATCTGCTTTAAAGCAGACATTTTTTTCGGCAATCTTGCTGGTCCCTCTTAAGATTTCATGTAACAAAATAGCAACAAAAGGCTACAAAATGTAGCATTGAAAATATTTGGGCCCCTTATAATGGTCCCCCCAGGTTAACCGACGTAATTTTTTGTATAACAAAACCACACCAAAACCTACCCGGCAAAAAACATTGATCAACATAAAAATAAAGATTACAAAACATATACTAAACGTTTTAGAGGAAACCATTAAAAAAAACTACATAAAAAAAAACATAATCTGGCATTGACAACATACATGGCAGAGTTTTAAAAAACATCTTGCAAGGCATATCAGTCCCCATCTCAAACCATATCAATGAATCTTTTACCTCAGGGCAATTTCCCAGCTGTCTAAAACAATCAAAAACATTACCTATATTTAAAAACAAAGGATCACAAACTGAAGCAACAAATTATAGACCCATCAGTATACAAAGTCAAATCTCAAAAATATTTGAACACTATTTTACAAAGCGCCTAAAAATTTTTAATCTTATGTTGTGTGGAATTTATTTATAAAGCTTTAAATAATAAACAAAAAATTGTTGGACTGTTTTATGACCTAAGTAAAGCATTTGACACAATAAACCACACTCAACTCTTTCACAAATTACACAGGATTGGTATCAGAGGAGTAGCATATGAATAGGTAAGGTCATTCTTAAAGAAACGCACACAAACAGTGGTGGTGGAAGGGGTGGAATCGGATATGGAGCAGATAGGTCTGGGAGTGCCACAAGGTTCAATTATTTCTCCTATACTTTCTATCATATTCATCAATAACATTGATGAAACCTGTTACACCCCGGACCTGTCGGCTGTGTATGCTGATAATACAAATTGATTGAAAATAGCAATAATACCTCAGAAGAATTTATTTTACCAGTTTAGAAACATCAAAAATACAGTTAATGAAGAAGTTCTAAGAATAATATACTTTGGGCTGGTACTAGTCTTTTGGGGGATCCTCTGCGCACTTTGATAAAGATTTTAAAAAGCAAAAAAGTTTGGTCCGTAGTATGGTACCTCAGTCAACAAGCTGTTTAACACTTTTTAAACAATATAACATACTAACACTCCCATGTCTATACATTCTTCAACTTGTTTTATTAACAAAAAACAATACAAAACTCAATAAAAAATAAAGATATACACAACTATGACACAAAAACTAGACAAGAGATACCCCTTCCATACTCCAGACTGAGTACCTACAAGGGCTCGCCAGTACTTATGCAAAAAAATGCTTTAACAAGGCCAAAAATATTTTTAAAAATGAAAAGACTAAAAAACTAGAACACTGCTTTAAAGATTTCTAGTGGAAAACTGTTTTTATACCATAGAAGATTTTCTAAATTTCAGAAACTGACCCTGCCGGTAAAGTTTACTATCTTTATATTTTATCAATTTTAAAGAAAGGGTTCGTTTATATATGTGGTAAGGCAATAAGCCCTGTACTAAGTATCTTACGTACTTTTTTTTCTTTTTTTCATTTTGATCACTGACTACTTTATGGTGACAAAAAAAGAAAGAAAAAAATCCCTTGACTAGTCTGATACGTTATATTATGTGCTACTTAGTGTGATACGCTGTAACTTTAGATGAATAAATGTATTTCTATTCTATTCTATTCTTTAAAATAACAATTTTCATCGCATTTCCAACATTTTAGCTTGCTCATCCTGTAGTTATTTTAAATTCTGTTTTAAGATTCCAAGCAAAAATTTAAAAAGAAAGAGAGTAAAAACAAGCATGTAAACTTAGATAATAGTAAATCTTAATAATTATATTTATTTACATTTTTATAGCTTTTGTAAGGGTTCGAATTTAATGTTTGGTATCATACAAAAGAGTTTTTTTTCAGTTTTTAATGGTATAACTTTTAAAATTTTTAAGGCACTTTAGGCATATAAAATTTCGATTTTTTTAAGAGCACACCGTTTCACTTTACAAAAACAAGAATCAACAACAAGAAACAGTATTTCCATTGATTATGGCATCCAGGTAATTTGCAAACCCAAATGCACTTTTGACTGACCAGTGATGATTTTGTTTTAGTTATTGCTGGTCTTAAGGGAATATTTTCTCCCTAGATTTTAAAGAAAAAACTACAACTGGCAATGCCTTGTGTTTTAATTTTATGAATCTGCCACTACTACTACTACTAAGATTTATAGGTAGTTTTGTGTGAGGTAATGTACCTCTTACACTTCTAGTCTGTACTTTCCTCTTCCAATTTTTTAGACCTCCAGGGGTCTGCGGTAGGTCGCTAGTCTGCCTCCAGATTGGTACAGGAAAGCTTCCTGTATTAAGGGGTTATCATGCCCCTATACCCGTCTCTTGGGATTGTCCTTCAACTCCTCTCCGAGATATCTTGTATGGCGAACTCTTCCTTGATTTATGTGTTTCGCACAAACCAAGGGGCTCTTGTCATTTGACGGACTGCTTTGTTCTGGAACGTTTGCAGCCGTTTTGCCTGGGTTTTACAGAGTTTGCTCCAGCACGGAGCAGTGTAAGTTAGATTGGGGCGGACGATCTGCCTCCATAACCTTAGTTTTGTATTCACATTTAATGTACTTCGTGTGTTTAGCCGGGGGTTTTGCTGTGCGAATGTAATGAATGTATTACCAGGGGCTCAATTCTGGGCGTAATAGAACGATCATACCCTGAGAAGTGACCACTTCTATTAAAATCCAAAATTCCGTATTCCGCGACCGGCCCATCGCATAAAACTCATTCGAATGACGTCGTACTCTAAAAGACGGTCAAGTTTGCCATAAAAATCGATCAGTCACGTGATGGTTTCAACCAATAGTGTGCTCTGAAATAATACGAAGATATCTGGGGCTCGATTCTGGGCGTAATAGAACGATCATACCCTGAGAAGTGATCCATCGCACAAAAGTCATGCGAACAACGCACGGTGGTCGATTTTCAGAAAAACGCGGACATAACTTGAAAAATTAAAAAATTCAAAATGTGTCTAAATTTGCCCTTATATGGTTGTCAAGATACTAGGCGAATAGTTGGCCAAAAAATAAACTATGCTTTTTACGAGTTTGATATTACGCATCAGTATTCAACATCAAATTTCAAATAGAAGTCCCAGAGTATGACAGTATTCAACTGTTGATATCTCGAAAACAGGTGAAGATCGACATAGGGTCAGTTATTTAAAAATGCTTAGAATTGCAAAACACTATATACATAAAAATATACTAGTATACTGTAACACTTATATATTATGTCAATTACTTTAAAGTAAATTTAATTGTTCTAAACTAACATTTTTAGTTTAATTTAGCCAATTAATCAATATGTATCTTTTAACTTCTTAAAAATGTCTTAAAGTAAATGTAAAAATTCACACGATCATCCTGTGTATCAGCTAAAAAAGAATAAATGCCTACTTATTTAAATATTGTAAACTATTTATTTTTTTATTAAACCTAAATATTTTGTACGATTAAATTACAATATGGAAGTTTTTTTTTAATATCCGCAATTTTACAAAAATCGACCACTGTGCGACGTCGTACTTTACGAGACGGTCAAGTTGGCCGTAGCATGCACATTAGCGAGATCTGTCACGTGATGATTTCATCCAATAGCGTGCTCTGAAATCATACGAGTGATGTTTTTCAGACGAGCTTTCCTACAAGTCCATACTATTGGGTCTAGTCGAGAGAACGCCTTTCCCCAAAAATTGTTGTTCGAGGCAGCTCTCCGCGTGCCCATAATAGATTGGTGATTTTTCGATCGTCTTGTCACTGCTTTTAAGCGCGTTTATTGGTTGACACTGCTTCCCTTCTCTCAGGCGAATGATCACTTCCTATGACTTCCAGAATCGGTACCCTGACATTCGGAAAAGCAGGGCCAAAACTCATCCGAGCGACGTTTTTCACACGAGCTTTCCTTAAAGTCCCAACTACTGGGTCTAATCGAGAGAACGGCGTCGCTCAAAAATCGTTGGTCGAGGCAGCTCTGCGCATGCCCATAATAGGGTGAGTTTGTAAATACACCGGTGGATTCACCGGTGCCAACAAAAGAATTCATAAATTTTAGATGGATTTTTACCAGTTGAACAATAGAGTTCCTAAATTTGTCGATGGATTTCACCAATCCAACAAATGTTGGTACCGATCGCCAGCGGCTTTGGGGCCACTTTCTGACTTTGGATTATCTTAAGTTTTAACTTAAGTAGTAACATCTTTAAGTTCCAAAATCAGCTTGCCAAACTTTTACTTATCTTATACTTTACTTAACTTCCAAACAAGCTGGCAACGCTGCAGACTGATGACAGATTGTTAGGGATTTTGGAATTTTACCAAACCAACATCAAATAATTGACATTTGGTTTTTTCAGTTTTTGTTGTTGATAAGTGAATGAATTTTTTTATGTTGGGGCTAGGGCCGCTAAGGGTCTGTGTGTTGTTTGCAGGGATAATTTCAACTAGGGGATCTAAATTTTCATCTGACTGGGACCGCAGTAGATGGTGAGAGTTGTGGCATATAGCTGGGGGTCTGTGTGTTTTCTGACAGAAATCTAGGTCTCTTTCTTTTCATGGAGGGTAAAGGCGGATTCAGAGTTCCATAATGTAAGCGGTATGAGGTAAGGCGCAAGGAAAATAAAATATAACAAATGCGTGCTGCTGTTCATAGCATTCTGTAAGCGGTAAGACCAGCATGTGTTTGCTATATCTATATTTTCCTTACCACATACCTCATACCGCTTTCATTACAGAACTCTGAATCTGCCTTATGAATATTCAATTCATTTCAATTCAATTTATTAGTCATACATTTTTATCGACACATCATTATATCATAAATTATTTAAATTTGTCTACTGAAGGCAGTTTTTAGGAAATGGAGTTAGTATGGGACGACGAAGAGAACGACGAACTTGATCGAGGCTCAAATTGAGCACCCCAATGACTAGTGAGTACGAAAAAAAATCACTCGAGGGGTTGGGCAAGGATCTTTTCATAACAAGATTGGGAAAAGAACAACATATTGTCACAGCAAGCAATAAGGTATTGCGGGCAGCTGTGATTATCGACTTTCAAATTAGGGTAAGCCAACTCGTCAAATAATGCAAAGTTCTTAGGGGTACTGTTGGATCAAAGTCTTTCTTGCGGTGTCCTCACATAATAAGTATGTGTAAAAGGTTGGCAAAATCAGTGTATGCCCTACGAAAGAGTATCAAGGGGAGCTTCAAGAACTGCCTACTTTGCAATTTTCCACTCAATAATGATATATGGCATTGCGGGGTGAGGAACTCTGTTCGGGGAGATAATTCTTAACAAACTGTGCAGGCTTAAAACTCAGAATCATATACAGCAGTCTAGTCAGCATCAATACAACACCAGAAATAAAGAAAACCTTGTCGTACCCAAATGTAGGATCGAAAAGAATAATTTGCTGGGAATACATTCATTTAATTCTTTACCTACGGAAGTCAGAAACATGAATCTTAGAAAATTTTAATAGATGCCTGTCCCTACAGTGTAAAGAAAATTTTAGATTTTGATGAAAAACATTTTAATCAAACGTAAATAATTTAGGCTTGTCTGTTTTTGTTTTGGTTTTTCTGTAGACTATAATTAAGTGTGAATTTTATTCAAAATTTTAAGACTGAGTGTTTGTTAAGAATCTCAATTTAAAAAATATTTATGTGGCATTTACCTATTCCTGTTTATTATTGTTGTTATGTCGTTTGATGCTGTTTCTTTTTCTGTAAAAAATCTCAAATAATTTATTAAGCATAATTTAACATTATGACATGTCGGGTGATTTTTGAATTAAAAACTTTATCCCCAATTGTAACATTATTAAGCTAAGAAAAAATGGTTGAAAAAATTTTATGACTAATAAATTGAATTGAATTGAATATTCATGAGTCAGATTCAGAGTTCCGCAAGGTAAGCGGTATGAGGTATGTGGTAAGATGCAAGGAAAATATAGATATAGCAAACACATGCTGGTCTTACCGCTTACAGAAAACTATGAACAACAGCATGCATTTGTTATATTTTATTTTTCTTGCGTCTAACCTCATACGGCTTACCTTATGGAACTCTGAATCCGCCTTTACCCTCCATGAAAAGAAACAGACCTAGATTTTTATCAGACAACACACAGACCCTCAGCTACATGTCACAATAGTAGGTATTATACTCTCTCCATCTACTGCGGTTCCAGTCAGATGAAAATTTAGATCCCCTAGAAGGAATTATCCGTGCAAAGAACACACATACCCCCAGCCCCAACATAAACAAATTCATTCACTTATCAACAACAAAAACTGAAAAAAACCTGCTGTCAAATGTCAATTATTTGATGTTGATTTGGTAAAATTCCAAAATCCCTAAGCAATCTGTCATCAGTCTGCAGCGTTGCCAGCTTGTTTGGAACTTAAGTTAAATATAAGATAAGTAAAAGTTTGCCAAGCTGATTTTGGAACTTAAGAGATGTTACTACTTAAGTTAAAACTTAAGATAATCCAAAGTCAGAAAGTGACCCACAGTACAGGATACTTAATGGAGTGGTGAGCCAAATAGCTATTATATTAATGGGTTATTTCATATCAAATCAACCAGGGGTCGGAACTTCACCACCTCCGATTTTGATCATTTTTTTGTCTTTGTGTCATAATTTGCGATTCATATGGTCTCCCAGACCATCACAAGCGCTCTTATCATGCGAAGTGGCAAAAAAATGCCACTCCACCTTAACGCCGAAATCTTTTTCATGACAAATTATAAATTTCTCTTTGAGTTCCGGAACTAAAATACTCAAAAACAAATGAAAAACCACCGTGTTATGTTGCAAAAAATCTGATACAAAAGCATAGTTTAAGTGCTTTAATTCATGATCCTCGTTTTTATAATATATTACAAATGGGTGCAGCGTAGCCTGGCTGTTGGTCCAATGGTACGACTGCACCTTATCTTGGAGAACAAATGAGTAATTTTCGCCAAAATCACATGTTATCAGCGCTTCTCCGGACTTTAAATTCGTTTTTAATTCATTATAATTTTTTTTTTTGCATATTTGACAAGAACGAATGACTTTTTAATTTTATCCATTTTTAAAATGTAATATGATCAATGGCTTGCTCGTCAAACCTTAAGAGTTAGGAAATGTTTTAAATTTTCCGTTGAAGGACAAACTAAACATTTATTTAAAAAGCAATCTATATTTGGCGGGTTGCACATAATTCTTGATAAGCAGGCATAATAATTTGAAAAAATAGGTTTACCGGCTTCATCAAGAAATTTATTTAGGTGTGATCCGTTTAGCATGAGTTTTACATTTTAATGTATTGTGCACACACACAGTGTGTGTTCCACTTCTGCCAGCATATATGCAGTTTTTTGGCGTTAATTCGTAAAACTTTGTGAAATTTTTTATTGTGGAATGTTCCTGTTTAAAGGCTTCATAGGTTTCTTTTAAATTCGCTAATAGCAGTCGTTTTTGCACATATTCCTTATTAAGGTTTGTCTTTATTACAACACAATCCTTCTTTCCAGGCATCATCCTGTTAACATCATCTCGCTGGTAAAATTCAGTTACTAGTTGCACCACATCTTCAGAAATATTCTTTCCAGGTTTAGGATTTGGTGTTGATCAGATTCCCTTTTCTTTGACAATCTTTTTTGCTGTTCTTGCTAAGTATCGCGACAGTCCAAATTCGCTTTGAATTTTTGTCCTGGACTAACTCATTGGTAAACAGAACAAAACAAGTATTTTTGAGCTTTAGAAAACTTGTCCTTTAATTGTTCTAAAATCTCACATTTATGTGCATTATTTTCTACATTTAACTCTTTCTTGGCAATTCTTTTGGTTTCTACTGATAATCTCTTTTCAATCACCGCTTTTACTTTTTCTGCCTTTTCCAAGGATACTTTTTTCTTTTTCAATGGCAATTCCCATTAGCTCCAATGACTGATTTAAAAAGTATAGAGACTCATCAGGGGCTTCAAAACTGGGACTGTCAGTGGAACTTGAGAGTCTAAAATAAAATCGTACAGTGTGCTAATACAGTTAAATTAAAATTTAAAAAAAATCAAATGCTTTTTTCCAACTTTTGTCGGCGGATCTAATCTAATCTAATCTAATCACCTGATCGCTGGGTGGCAAGGAATTCTGTTTTTCGACAGACAGACAAACTGACCGACAGACAGACACTATGAAAACATTTTGTATTTGTTTGATCTAAACAATTCATTTTTAGTGAAAATAAATAAAGTTTTTTTTGGTATGTATGGTAGATACGTTACCCTGGTACAGGTGATGAAGAACTTTCTAAAGTTTGAGTCGACATCCATTACAGATTTTCATGCCCTTTATAATGCCTTTAAAAACACACATTTTTTCAGTCACATTTCTGAGACGTCCAGAATGTTTTCCATTTTTAAATGGATCACAGTACTTCACAGAAAACTTAAAACACTCTTTTATTTTTTTTTTCAGACATTTTTCAGGTCTGGATGCACTCAAATATATTAACAGTTTTCTGAATCAAGATAAATATTGAAACGATACACCCCAAATGATCATAATTAAGCGGAATAAAACCAGTCTATTCCTGCATTTCTGCAGGATTTCTCTTGAAAGTTAGGCCTAAATTTGAAAGAGGGGGGGGGGTAATTTTGTCCAATGAAATCAAAAGCGGCGCGGCTCAGATACTTTTAACAATATTCAAGTTTATGCATGAATAATTTTAACATCCAGGCGATATTTGAATTTTTGTTTTTAGAAGAAGACATTTTTTTTAACACTGATCCCATCATTCCTAAAATTTTGTGAAAGACATTGACAAAAAATAATTAATTAAAAAAAAATAAAAATGGTATGGTGAAAAATTTTGAATAATATTTGTTTTTTCAAAATTTTCAAAAAATTTTTTGATTTTCCATTTCTTAGCCCACGACTCTATGTCCGTGAGCTGTGCTTGAAGCCTTGTCTTTACGTATTGCAGATTTTTACACTTCGGTGTTGTAAGTTTATTTCAAATTCAAATTCAAATTAATTTATTCATCACTTTGCTATACAATTATATGGATGTGAACGTCAAATATATTTACAAATTTTTAGAGTTACAGTAAAACATATCTTTAAGCTAAGTTTAAAAATATTAATTTTTGCACTGTATTGTGCAAAGTCAAATTAAATCAAGTAAGGATCTAATATTAAAGAACTGAATATGTGGCATACAAGTTTTTCTTAAAAAAAAATTAATAACTATTAAATACACAAACAGTTTGTAAATAGTACAGGTAAGACAAAATGTATAGAACAGAAAAGACATTTTAAAGTTGGATTAAAATATAGTTAAAAAACACATTCAAATAAGTAAGACTAGGTAGTTTTTATAGGTACTATAGTATCAATGGTTTAAACATAAGATTAACTTAACTCTAAACAACCTATTGAAGAAATTCTTGGTATGAATAGAACGCTTTCTTAATTAAATAATCTTTAAGGTTTCTAAAAAATAGTTGATTATTTTGGATACTTTTTAACGCTTCAGGAACCTTGTTATAGAAGTTTATAGCAACATATTGAGGACTTTTTTTTAAAAAAGGAACATCTGATGTTTGGGGATACGCAATAGGTGACCATTTCTTGTATTATATAAATGATTTTCCGATACTGTATGGAAGTTGTTAATAGAGACATAAAGCTATTTGTAACTCATCGCGGTATACGTATCCGCATCTAGCGAGAACCAAGCACATTTATTGGTCAGAAACTTGTAGCACGTTCGAAAAGAGCAGATATATGCTAAAAAAAAATTGAAACAAAAAATGCTAGAAGTTTCATCACCCAGCGGATCAGTATCGCCATTCAAAGGGGGAATGCGGCCTCAGTGCTGGGGACTTTACCCAAAGAACAAGGATTGGAAGAAGTTTTTTATTTATAGTTTTTTTTATGATTAATTTTAATTTTGATTTTTTTTTAGTTTTAAACCAATTTTTACAATTTTATAGCTATATATTTATTATTATGCTAATTTAAGGTGTTTCTGAACGCAATAGGTGCTGAGATACGATACGTGTGCCGTACCGATACGTGATATCTAACGCATCTCAACACCTATCGCGTATTGAGATATATTAGATTAGCATATATCTGCTCTTTTCGAACGTGGTACAAGTTCCTGACCAATTAATGTGCTTGGTTCTCGCTAGATGCGGATACATATAAGGCGATGAGTTAAAAATAGCTTTATGTCGCTAATATTTAATTCGTCGGAATAGTCTAATGTTGCTTTCTTTTTTAAGTATTTGTAGATGATGAGCTGCTCGTGCTTAAGAGAAATGCTTGCTTATTGCCGTTATTTCTTCCTTTTTGAGCTCTTTTCTTTCAGTGCACTTTTTTCATCCAAATCGTTTTTTTTTTTTATGTATTCATTCATTGTAAGTTCTCTTCTTTTTCTTTTATTTTTGAAATTTTCTTCTTTTGCCTTTACTGGTTCCTGAAAAGATTCTTTAACTGAGGATGTAAGAATACTTTTTGGTGAGCAACTTGAGGTCTTGTGTTCCAAGAAAAATCAAATTCGTAAAAGTATTCCCAAAATATTTTACCCTCTCCAGTAGTGCGTGTCTTTTCTTTGTTGTGTCTGTAAGTTTGAAGGAGGTCAAACCATATCAAGTCAACCAGGCAATAGTTTTGACCATCTCCGATTTTGATGATTTTTGGTACACTTATTCGTCTTATCAAAAAACTCAAAAATCCAAAAAATCAAATTTTTTGGATAAGCGGTTTTTGTTTTATTGATTTTTGAAAATCAAGAAATTGACCAATATGTCCTTGACAGACACTTACAAAAATAGTAATATCTCAAAAACTATTTTTTTCATTTTGAAGGGTTTTTAAAGACCTTTTTAAAGATGTGTGACACAATATAGTTTGTTTAATTTTTTTTTCTTAATTAAAAAAAAATTTTTTTGAAAAATCTTAAAAACACATTTTTTAATTTTTTTCAAAAAAATATTTCTTTTTTTTTCAATGTTTTTTTAACATTTTTGGAAAATTTTAGGATGGAGAAATAATGGAGTCATACTTTAAAAAAATAATAAGATATTTAATACAGGGCTAATTTACCTAATATGGGTATAACAAAAAAATGAGAAGTAAGAATAATAGAAAATTTACAATAAAAAATATTTAGGTATTTTTTTTGTAAAATATTTGAGGAATCTGTCATTTCTTCGGCAGTTAGCGTATATGTCCTACCAGTGGCAGTATTTGGGTTGACCCGTCTTAAAAGAGAATTTTGATCTATGACCAATATATCAGGTTTTGGCTTTGGAATGTAAAAAGACGGAGAGGGACCATGAGGATGTAAAAAACTAACTTTTAATTCCCCGCTTTCTATATTTTTGCCAATGATACATCTCATCCACCAAAGACAGTCATAGTTTATGGTTACAAAACCGGAGTCGATGTTTTCAATTTCTGTGTTTGACAAACCACAGGTTTACTTAGTGAAAATGGTTTTGTAATAATTTTTTCATTACTGAGGGGGATAATCGAGTGCAATTTTTGAGTCCCAGGTATCGATTGTGCTTCCAGGTATCTTTTTTCCAAAAACTTTTCATGTTGCTGGTAGTCATTTAATGAACAATATTTAAATATTATACCAGGAATGTTTTCTGTTGCAAATTTAAAAAGATCTTCGGTGGTCATAATCTGTTCATTATATGGTCTCTGCAGAGTTGCTTTAGCAGCCAACCTTTTTACGGTGCCTCCCAGTCCATCGCATGCACTCTTCCCGTGGGAGGTGGCAAAAAAATTCCATTCTGCTTTAATTTTAAATTCCTCGAGATGGTACGCAATATTAACATTTTTTTTTAATTTTTATACTGTGCGGCACAGCCGTCTGAAAAATAGATAATTTTGTCTAAATTATCAATTTGCCTCTTTAGTTCAGGCATAAGGTGGCTTAAAAAAAGATGAAATGCCACAGTGTTGTGTACCAAACAGTCTGAAATAAATATATAATTTAAATGACCCAGTTTTCCCTCATGAGTTTTGTAATATATTACAAAACTAAAAACTAAAACTAATTAAAGGAAGTCACCCAATTTGTGACATTCCGTAACTTTTCGGAATGTTTCTCCTGACTTAATGGATCACAAAACCTCAAAAAAAATTTGTCCATTGTTTTGGCTTATTTTGTGCCATTTTACAACACACGACTCCGATAAATGTTTTAAATTAAAAAATAGCAATTTATCACATAAACCGCAGGTTTGCAATTAATTATTGTCAAAACTTTTCCTGTCTGAACCAGAAATGATACAAATAGGGGTAAGGGCCAATAAAAAGTAATGGGAGGAGCTAAACATTTTGCAGGAATTAACATGTTTAAATGTATAATAGGTGGGTGAAAAGATATTGGGTGGAGGGGAGGACAATTGAAGAAATACTCAAAATTTGGCAGGAATAAACAAATTTGGAAAAACCTTTTATGTATCTTATTTACAAGACTGGGAGCAATTGACAAGTTTTTAGATATAAAGAGTAAATATATAGGTATTTATCAAAAAATGTATATGGTTTTTTCCTGCAAGGTTTTTTATATTATTTTTTTAAAAATAGAACCAATAACTTCTCCATCCTGAAATTTTCCAAAAATATTAAAAAAATACTGAAAAAAAAAATAGTTTTTTTTTTTAAAAAAATTCAAAATGGTGTTTTCAAGATTTTTCAAAAAAAAAATAAAAACGAAAAAAAGGTCTTTAAAAAACCTTCAAAATAAGCTATAACTCGATTCTATAGGACCAATAGTTTTTAAGATATTGCTATTTTTGTAAGTGCCTGTCAAGGGCATATTGGTTAATTTCTTTATTTTCAAAAATCAATAAACCAAAAACCGCATATCCAAAAAATTTAATTTTTTGGATTTTTAAGTTTTTGGATCAGGAGAATAAGTGTACCAAAAATCATCAAAATCGGAGATGGTCAAAACGAAAAGTGTCTTTTTTTTGTTTGATATGTTATGGTTTGACCCATTCGTATGAGGATAAGCTGTAACCCCCTATATTTTTCATATCTAGAGATATTGTCGTGACAGAGCTACACAACTACGCAACTAGTATGAATAATACACGCATTTAAATAAATGTTTGTATAATAATAAAAATAGATAATGAAATAAAATAGTACTTACATTAAAAATACACACACTTTGATAACTATCATCTTGAGCGGCTTATGTCGTTAGGTTTACTATGTTTGGTCTCAAATATCGGATCACTACTAACTTCTATGAAACGTTTTTATAAACCTATTCTAACATTGATAGTTCATTCAAGAGGGCCGTCCGACCTTTTATTGAACTAGGATGTTAGGATAGTTAGTTACTGTAAAATATGGAAAGTTTATACTTAATAATAAATTGATAATTAAAACACTAGGTTATTGAATCGCGAGTTTAACCTTAAACGTTGCACAGAGGTAACTGTCTTGAGAGTATGTGATTTTAATACATAAACACGTAGCGGATTGAATTATGTTATTAAATATTATTTTTTGTAATTATTGGAAATTACCTTTATGACAATATCTTTTATCTCTATTTTCTCTTATCAATTTGTTTTTTACAGGTAGGATTAATAAAGTCCTTTTCCATTGCAAGCCTTAAGCTGATTAACAATTTGACTGATTCAGGAGACCACTTAGATTTTCCATAAAACCAATTTTCTTTAGGGCCTTCTTGAGATAAAGAGAGGTTGTTTATAATTTTAAATAAATACTTTTCAAAAAATCTTTAGAAAGGTACTTGTAATAAAATATGGGGAGAAACTTGATAGAAACGAAAAACAAGCATTTTTGATCATTTTTGTTCGACAAAAAAAATAAAAATACCAACTCTTTAGACAAAAAAAGAGAAATGCCAACATGTTTGTGTAGTTTTGATGTGTTACCTCCAACTACATTGGTACTATGTGCTGTGCCAGGCCCAGAGTCAATAGATCCTAAATCATTGTCATGGTCTAGAACTCGGTCTAGAATCAATCCACCATTATGTCCCCCACTGAATTCACCTCCTTGAGATACTTCAGAGCTTCATCTCTCAAAAATGTCTATTATTTATTTATTTATTTAATTTATTTTTATGATTTGTTTTAGTTGTTTTGCATAATATATCGAGGGCTAGGCAGTAATAATTAACCCAAAATTAGTACAGGGTGTCCCAGCCTTCTCTGCTTCTGGATTTTGTGCTTTTATTATTGTTTGTAGAGCAAAAGTGTTAAAATAAGATTTGTAGGAAAAAAATTAGCGCGTATTTTAATAGGACTACATTTTGCATACAGGGTGTTCCAAAAAAGTTACGTAAAAGAAACTATTTTGCAAATTTTTTTTTTTGCGGATTTAAATGTTTAAGCAGTTAAACATAAAAAAATATATATCCTTCCTAATTTTGACATTTTCATATATCCAAAATTGATATAAACTTTTTTATTTTTTGACCCATCCCGTAGATTTTCTAAGAAGTTGATAGAGATTTTTTTTCTGAATCCAACAGTACCCTATACTCCATATGGGGGGGGGGGGACCGTCTTGTTGCCACGTTAAATTTTGTGCCAAATTCAAGGACAATTTATCCAGATGATTCTCTGTTTCATCCTGCAATAAACGCAAATTTCTTCATCCATTTAGTTTATAATTATAAAAAATCGGACCAATAATTCGTCTCCAACTACTCCAATCCAGCAACTAAAACTACGTGTCCCTTGTGTCTATTGACGTCGTCCCAGAAGTGAACATTTTTTTAAAAATAAATTCCATCAGTGGTAAAAATAGCTTCATCAGTCCCACAGATTTTATAGACAATGTTTGGGTTGTTTTCTTGTTGACGCAACATGTAGTTGGAAAAGTGTAATCTTGCAGGATAATCGTGTGGTAGAAGTTTCTGGACTAATAGGGGCTTGAATTGTTTGAATTTATGCTTTTTGAGAACCTTGTGAATGTCTGATTGAAAAGGTTTAAATCTCTACATGCATCTCTCACAAAAATACGTTTATGTTGACGAAAATATGCAATTATTCTTTGTTCGGTATTTTCATTAAAAAGCTCCCTTGCCTGAGTCTTTTTCTTTTTGTCCACGCTATCCGTTGCTCTAAATTGTCTGTATTTGGTTATTTGCGCTCATAAGCGTTGACAGCTGCCGCCGCACCCTTTCGATTTTCTAAAAAAAGTTTCCATTCTAAACTGTCATTTTGACATAAAAATTGCCTTTTTATTTCCAAAGCCACCTATAATACCGTATGTTTCTTTTGGAACAACCGTCCATGGCCTGCTTGGTGCGATATTTTATTTAGCCTCCTACTTGCATACTAATTTTTTTTAGAAAAACAAATCTTTATCAACGTTTTAAAAAATCTACAGGATGGGTCAAAAAATAAAAAAGTTTATATCAATTTTTGACATTTGCAAATATCAAAATTAGGAAGGATATATTTATTTTTTATCTTTAACTGCTAACACATTAAATTCCACACAAAAATAAAAAATATATTTTTTGCAATATAGTTTTTTTACGTAGTTTTTTTGGAACACCCTGTATGTAAAACGTAGTCCAATTAAAATACGCGCTAATTTTTTTCCTACAAATCTAATTCCAACACTTTTGCTCTACAACCAATAATAAACCCACAAAATCCAGAAGAAGAGAAGGCTGGAACATCCTGTACATGTAATGCCGGTAATCCCTTGTGAACTTATATGGGTAATACTAACTAATGCCATAAGTGGTTTCCCTTTCATAATGACAATAGTTAAGTTATTTGCCATACTTGGAGGGATATTAAAATTTGCCAGTTGGCCATCCATTGTTGCCCGGTATAGGTAATCATATATGAAATCTTGATCTAAAAAAAATTATTTGATTAAAGAAAGGGATAGGTTAATGTGTATGTTCAAGTGTAAAGTTTTGCTGGCAGCTTCTATTTTGTACTTTCTCAAAAAGACGTTAGGGCAAAAACAAAGGTTCATGCTTGCAACTTAGATCAACTTAAGTCAATGTTCGCAGGTTTTTCACCCTATAAAAAACCTGCGTATGTTGATCTAAGTTGCGTGCATGAATTGACCTTAAAACTTGGGTAAACCTGCCATAAGTAAAAGATAAAAGCAGAACAGGGAGAGGTTAAAATTCGCCTCAAGATCACTATGGGCTACAACTTACGGGTCAATAATTTGATCAAAGTGTCCTTATCTTCTTAAAAAAAAATCCATTTCCATTAATAATAAAGCACACACTTTCCATTTTTCTAACAAAAATAAATAATAAAAATAAAACCAAACAATCGCGTCTTTTTACTTTTTCGATGGGTGCCAGCCGCTGAATCTGTTAAAAATAGCTGTTCAATCGACTACTGAAAGCGCACTTACAGCGCACTCAGCAATCGCTGAATTTCAGCTGATTAAAAGAACCCACCCTAACTCATAAAATCTATGGTATGTACAGAAGCAGAATTTTAATTGCTGTTTTATTTTAGGGCTCTGAAATCCATGAGTAATGCCGAAGAGAGCTTCAACAGTATTAAAGAAAACCTAAAAAATGCAATTTTTCTGAAACAGCAACTAAAGTATGAAGAATCTCGTCGGAAAAAGTCCGATGGAAACTCAGTTTACAAACGACTTTCGGCCCACATTACCTTAGACCTTCCAGAGTTACCGGACATGTCCGATGTTGTGCGAGAAACTGCCAACCGGGTGGAAAGTTTGATGTCTAAAGCTACTCATTCCAATAGCTAATGATCAAGACCAATTTTTGCAGATTTGGATGCCGTGTAAGTGCTTCATACTATTATTAAATAATTAGGTACATATTGTTATACTGATACCTGTTGTAAAAACGCACCGCCTAAGGGTTTCTTTCAAAATCAGTTTTAAACCTGTATAATTGTGTAAGATAAAATAATTTTGACAATTATAAATAAAGACAATTTAACTACTTAAAAAATAAGCTCAAAGAAAAATTTCAGTAATACTATAAACCGAAACAATCAACTTGCTCAATTTTGTCTAATTTCACATTCAAAAACTTACATTGAAGGATCAAAATAGATTTTCTCTAGTGTAAATTTCATTCGTATAAATTTAAATATAATCAATAAAATAATTTTAAAACTGGCTGACCGAACTAATAACGAAACTAATAATTTAAAAAAAGGAATTTTTTGTCCGTGAAAAATAAATAAATAAAAAGAAAGGTTTGTGGCATATCGGACACCCATTTTGCTTTTCAATTAATTACGACCAGGCCTCCAAGATCTAATAGATAGTCCAGAAACTTACAGGCCTGTTTCTTTCAGCATAACATAAACAACCACACCCAGCGAATTTAAACCATTGTCTACCACATTGGCTTTGTTTGTGCAACAAGCCTCCTCCGGAGTAATTGTTGCTGAGCCTTAATATAAGGCGACGTAGTATAAACTCCAATTGGGGGTGGAGTTGCTGCGAACGTTGTATTTTGAACGGTCTTCTTTCAGTAACCGGTACAGTTTCGCAGGTGTCTTTTTTTTTTTCGTCTTGCTTGCAAATTTCATTCTTATTGATATTTGCATCCTTTAACGTTTCGCTTTTCGCTTTATTCCGATAGGCGGCGCGCTGAATATAGCCATCCAACATCCCGCGTTGTTTGACGACGAAAGTTGTTTAAATTCGCTGGGTGTGGTTGTTTATGTTATGCTTCATACGCAGGTACAGTCCTATGTTACCCCCCAATCAGCATTTTTGTCTATATAAAAGTTACAGCAAATAATATAAAACCTTCACAAAATAACCAAAAGTTATATTATTTAGTGTTGGTGATAATTTTATAACTCCAATATATCTCTTAAATAAGTAAAAAAGACTTAAAAAACAACTGTTCAACACCAGCTTATAAAAATTTATGGTACATAGTAATGGATAGAAAAACAACATATAGATTTTATAAATCTTCCTTATGAGCCCTCAAGTATAGAGATTATTATAAAAAGGTTTTACAACTGTTCTAACAACACTACATAACAAATTAAAGGTTTTTATGGATTTAGAAATATAGATTTTCCATCTTTCTTCCCTTTGCTTGTTATGTATTATTCTTTTTCTTTTTACAATAAAAAAAAATTATAAAATGGTGTTTAGCAAACTTTTAAAATAAATAAAAATGAAAGTGAGTTAAGCTGAAGCAGGAAAATGAATATTTATATACTATAGTCAAATAAAAGCTGTTTTTCAAGTCATCCTACCCTGAAAATCAGCTGCGGCCCCGTGTGTACTGTATAGTTTTCGAATACACTCACGTAAATTTCATGGGCTCCAAAAATACTTGAGAAAACGGGAAAAAAAAATATTCATTTAAATATCAGTTTTTTTTTCATACGCGTTTTTTTCTTTCTGGGACAAATATTGAATTTTGTATGTTGTTCTTAACCCTAACAAGCAATATTTCAATTGAAACACATGGCCAAAAACCTATTTTTTTAATCCAAAATGGCGAAAATTTCCGACAATTCTATAAAAAAAAACAATACAACTATACCACTGTTTACCTCGACAAACACTATTTTATGACCCTTTTAAAAAATGATGCTACTTGGAATAAAGGGCTGCAGATGGCGCAGTGTTGAACACTGATGGTCCGTTTCTGCGAGCTTAACATAGTTACCATTGTTCTCTTTTCCTAAATGCATTCCTCGAGAGATCCAGCATACTACACATACCAGGAAAAATACCCGCCTCCACACACTTCAAGCCCGCATAACTGTCAGAGGTAACTATCTCTAGAATATAGTTAGATTGCGGGGTCGAAGGATGTACAGGCGAGTATTTTCCGGGGTGTTCACATTTGCCGCCGACCAGCAGTATCGGCGTATGCGCTCGAAGTTTCACGGTGCGTTTTTGCCACCTTAACACGGTTACTATATTGTTCTCTTTTTCTAAAACACGGTTCCCATCTATGCGTTTCTCATTCGTGGGTCCCCCGAATCAAAACACGTATCACGTGGTCTAAGCGAGATTTGCCTATACAAGTTCATGTCGGACCACGTGATGAGTTTTTTGAGTCAGGGTGACTGCGCATGGGAAACGCTGGTGGGAATCGGGTGTAAAATGCATTCGATCCCGATATCTGTCATCGGCAACTATCTCAAGAAGATTTGGATCTCTTATCTCTCTCAGATTGATGTAATTAAAACAAGATAATAATGGTATGGTATCTCGCAAAAACGCGCCTTTTGATGTCGCAAAAACGCTCCTTTTGATTTCGCAAAAACGCGCCTTTTGATGTCACAAAATTAACCTTAAAAAATTTTGTTTGTTTTGTTATTATAATTGCCAAAATAAATTAAAATTGTTTTTTTTGTTCTAAAAACAGTTGTATTATAATCACTATATAAAGAAATTAATAACAACATTATAGAAAAAACCTTATGGCAAAAAAGGTTTATGAATGAGTTCATAAGAATATTACAGACAGCAATTTATATAACTATTGTGTGTGAGTTCCCAAGTTTTTATAAGTGTCTCTCGAAATATTTTCAATCTTATCTTATATAAATTTGTTGTTGGTTAATTAAGTTTTATAAGTGGGTTGATAGCAACATTTTAAAAACCAATCTATTATATATCTTTAATTGATAGTTACTTACGGTTTTATAGGTGGGTTGACAGAAAGATTTCAAACACCAATTTATATAACTTTTGTCACTGATGACTTATATTTTTATAAATATTTTGGTAGAAACATTGTTAACACCAATTTATATAAAATTTGAACCGATGACTTTCATTTTTATAAAGATGTCCGTGGAAATATTGTTAACGCCAGTTTTATGTTACTTTAGGGTACCATCAATTTAGAGCCTTTAATAAAACAAATATACAAACTCAATTCTTGTAGGAAACTTCTAAATACCCTAGGGTATCAATGGAACCCTCTTTATAATAATTATATAAATATCTGTCACCAGAAGTTTCTGAAAATGCTCATTGGGCCTGATGATTCCTAACAAGGATGAAACAGGCCTGTAGGTTTCTGGACTATCCATTAGTTCTTGGAGGCCTGATCGTAATGAATTGAAAAGCAAAATGTGTGTCCGATATGCCACGAACCTTTCTTTTTAAAAATAATAATATTTATACTATTACTACTACTACAAATTTATAGAAAAAAAGTTCATTGCATTTTTCCAAAACTCATGACCATACTGCTTCAAGCTTGAAGAATAGTTTTTACATACCTATTGCACTTTTGATAAAGAATGAGTTTCACGGGATACGGTACTTGTTTTATTTTTTTTTAATGTTGAAAATTAATTCTGATAAACTACTGCAAATGACGAACTCAAAAATTAAATTTACATAAAAAGGCTTAAGTACTACATTATCAAATTTTTGACTAAATTTATGATCGTTTTTATAATATAATAATTTAATATTCTCAAATTGATAGTAAAAAATCTGTTATTAAGACACTAAAAAAGTTCATTGCACTTTTCCAAAACTCATGACCATACTGCTTCAAACTTAAAGAATAGATTTTACATACCTATTGCATTTTTGATAAAGAATCAGTTTCACGGGATACGGTACTTGTTTTATTTTTTTTAATGTTGAAAATTAATTCTGATAAACTACTGCAAATGACAAACTCAAAAATTAAATTTACATAAAAAGGCCTAAGTACTACATTATCAAATTTTCGACTAAATTTATGATCGTTTTTTGAGTACAATTATCGTGTGTCATTCTAACATTAATTGTAAAAGGCTACTAGCCTCAATTCAAATGCGGATCATCACAGGATGCGCTATCTACATCCATTTCTAATATTCATGTCAGCTGATCATGACGTCACGTCACAGTATTGGTCCGAAAATTTAAGCTGGGATTTAAACAATCTCGAAATTTAAATTTAAACAACTATCTGTAAATTTAAACAACATTAATAGATATTACACAATCAAGTTAAAAACACCAACACACAAAATTATTATATTATTGTGCGGACTCTGGTGAGGAGACATAAAGTGACTTATAATAATAGATTTAAATGCTGTAGTGAAGTGTTTTTCAAATCTGTTTCTGGATGGTAGCACATAATATGTGGATCGTTTCTAGTTGTTTTCATTAAAATTTCCCTTTAATCCTTTCATTTAAAAACATCTACCTACTTTTTTCACAAGTTGCTTTTTTTTCGATTAATTCTGAGTATCCCGCTGGTGCTTGGATTCTTAGATTTACGAGCTTTTTGGACGATTATGATTTCTTGTCGAGATGTGGAACATACATAAGCCCAAAAACTCTTACACTGAAATTAGACCAAATTTTGCACCTCGACTGTGTGTAGTTTTTGACCCACTTTAGTGTTGACTAAGTCGCTAGCATTTGGAAAGCCCACTATGTAATTCACAAAAATTGTGTTAAAGGCCTTTAGAGGTGTGGAATTCTCCTGAAGAAACATTTTCAAACTTGCTGGTAATGACAACGTCAAAATCGAATTGTTTTGGCCTATATTCCCATTCACTATCTTCGCCGTCTATAGATTATTGATTGCAATAAAATGGAAATATTTCTGGGTCACTGTCACAGCAACAAAACTTTACGGAGAAAGTCGTCTCTTAAGCATTCACGGCATTAAAAGCGACGAAGCACGTATATGCTCCTATCTGTGGTTGTGGTTGAACTAAGTAGGTTACAACTGAAACTGAACTGAACCATTCAACACAAGCATGGATACAAGCAGAAAGCATCAGGGGAAAGGATACCTCGCGCTTCTGGCGATAATTAAAGGTGATTATTATTTGGATACTAAAAGAGACCTCTCTGTTAATATGTCTCATCTAAAGAATAAATACTTTTTTTCGCTCTGCACTGAACCATACTCTCCATCGTTTTCAAATGGATCTTCTTTAGGTTTGTCTTCTTCTCCAGACGTTGCTCTCCTTTGTATGGAACGTTGGGAATTTATCACCATCTTTGTAAAATATAAAATAACGTACAGGCTGTTTTAAACTGGGCACTTTTGGGGAGATCGATTGAATTGAATTGAAAAAAATGACCCCCATTTGCAAGGATAGATTTTCAAGACAAGTTAAAAGGAAAGAAATTTCCTGTGAATCTTCTCCCATAATATGTATTAGTATTAGCTACTGGCCATAAAAAATTAAATTTTTTTCGGGGGTGACACATGGGGGCTATTTTCTGGAACTTTATATTGTCGGAAAAACTTTTAAATTCATTCTCGCAAATATCTGTTGAAAGATAATGCTTCATGTTATGCGGGTCTCCCCCTAAAATATTAAGAATTTTCCTCCTCTAACATCAATGGACAATAGTGACATCATGACCTGGAAAAGCCTGAACAATTCTACCCAACTTCCACAAATATGGGTTGGTGTTTTCCTCTAGAAGAAGAAACAAGGTTCCAAGTTTTCTCCTTTACGGTTCCATTTATGGCGTACTTGAAGTTCAGTCAAATATTTTCGACTCCAACGAGCCCAAAACTGTTGTACCGTAGCTGTTATTCGTTGGTATTTGTCCAATCGGTTTTCTTGTACTAATAAATTATGTTGGGCAGCCAAACTACGCATAATTAGAAAATGCGCAGGTGTTAGAAGGTTGAGATCTAGTTTATCCCTGAAAAGTGGGGACAGGTTACGGGAATTTAAAATATCCTCTATCTCCACTGAAATGACTTTGGCTCGGAGGTGAGAGATTTAATTAAAAGATTGGTTTCTGGTTTCACTCTAACGTTCTGTCCTTCTTACATGTTAGTAGTTACAATTTTTGGTTTAAACCAACGGACGACATTTTACGATCGATGTGGACGCGTACACAGGTTTTAGCAGACAGCCCCCCGCAGTCAAACTTCAAGCATCTTTTTTCCCCTATGGCACACTGCGCATGCTCAGCAGGAACTAGATAAATTCCATGCTTGCCAACTTATAATTTGAATTATTGGACTTTTAAGTACGCTTCTGCATTTATTATTTATTTTAAACTAAAATATACTACACACCCCCAGTCTGAGCTAGCTACTTATCCTGGGGTTAGTATTTTACAAGTAGTACTTAATTACAAGAATCAAAAGCAGAAGCTAATTTTAAGGATACAATATGTAAAAAAATTAACTTGATTTGAAGTTTTGTTTGTTGATTTTACCTTACTGTTACAAGAGCAGAATTGGTATAATGATTATGAATATTCATTTATTGCACAATGTGTATTATTTTTAAAAGAACATTAAAAAAAACAGTGGACAGTTACACCTTAATCTTAACAGCTACACACGCACTCTTTCATTCATTCCCTTAATTTACAATACTTGAATTTGTTCTTATAAAATAACAATACGTACGTGTAATGGCTACAAGAAGAGAGAAGGACTATTTATTACTTATTATTTTTAGTAATACGTTTTTCTAAAAGAGCCCATAATTTTATGAAATTAATTTAAAACATTGACAGTTTTATTTTAGAGAGTTCTCTCATAATTTCTTATAGGTACCTATCTAATGACAGCAATAATTCTTGTTGTGGATAGGGTTAATTTTCAGGAGAGATTTAAAATGGACTGCAATTGAAAAGGTTTCTTTCGTCAATCATTGAGCAGAGGCGGCCGCCTTTGTTCTTTCTTCAGCAGCAAGCTTGTAGAATTTCCATTCCAGAATTTAAAGGAAGGGAACAAGGGAAACACTCGCGAAAATCGCGCATTGAAAAAAAAATACTTAAAAATCCAATTTTACCCAAAAAAACTATAAAGTAAAAATTCTTCTGCATTGAACGCGTTGCCCACCGTTGAATTGAATAGAAGAGAAAATTTGACTATAGTTCAGTATGACAGCGAAATTCACACTAACTTTTTGAAGTTTTAGGTATAAAATAAAGGCGCCAACGCGAATCAATTTTTTCTACACAGTGAGCGAGAAAATATCTAAATTAACAAAAAAAAATAAAAAGTTCATTCTTAGGGAACATTCAAACAAAAATATAATAAAGACCGAACATTCCGCCGGCCAAAAGGGGTCTACCCCTTTTAATACAAACTAGTATTTACATTGTCTTCAATAGGGAGCGGGCACAGCTTCACAACCGGCCGCTTCAAAGTACCATTGTTGGTACGCACGCTAGCTACTCGCACGACACCGTCCGAACCTGGATGCACGGCAGAAACCCGTCCAAGATGCCACTGCATACACGGAGTGTTATCTTCTTTGATAACCACAAGATCACCAACCTTTAGACACCCTTTGCTTTCGTGCCACTTATTACGTTGGTGGAAAGTATGCAAATACTCGTTAGACCACCGGGACCAAAAGTCCTGATGCAGCTTTTGCAATAACTGCCAACGATCTAGTCTATTGATAGGAGTTTCAGTAAAGTCGGGTTCGGGAAGTGGTCGTACAGACTCTAAGGTCAAAAAGTGACCAGGGGTGAGAGCCGAAATATCATTCGGATCACAACTATGGGGGGACAAAGGTCTATTGTTTAAGAAAGATTCTATCTGAACGAGTAGAGTGTACATCTCTTCATATGTTAAAATTTGAGATCCTACTACACGCAAAAGATGAGTTTTCACTGATTGACTGAAGATTCCTAGAGACCGCCGAAGTGCGGTGCAGAGGGTGGATTGAAGTACCAAGAAATGGTTTCAGTTTTTGCAGCATTCTGCATTAAACTGCATAGGTGTCTATATGCACCAGTGAAATTCGTACCACAGTCGCTGTGAAGGGACTCAAGTCTACCTCTACGACTAACAAAACGACGCAGGGCCGCTAGGAAGCAATCCGTGGATAAGCTAGAAGCCAATTCCAAATGGAGGGCTTTTGTGACATAACACACAAAAAGGCATAAGTATGCTTTGGTGGTTCGATCTCCTCTATATCTAGTCATGAGAATGTTAAATGGGCCTGCAAAGTCTACACCCGTGTGTAGAAAAGGTTTAACTTGTGATACACGAAACGAAGGCAGGTCACCCATAGGAGCTTAAAGCGGAATGGGATTTGTCTTCCAGCAAGTAAGACATTTAGAAATAACACGCCGAATAACTTTCTTGGAAGAAACGATCCAGAATTGTTGTGAAATCAAATATTGCACAGATTGAATTCCAGCGTGGAAGTATTTCAAGTGATCATATTTAACGAGAAGTTCGGTGAATCTATGGTTGTGGGGAAGTAAAGCAGGAAATTCTTGTCTATAGGATAATGATTTTGAGTGCCTAAGTCTACTACCAAGTCTAGGAACCTGTTGTTCATCTAAAAACGGACTTAATTTACGAAAAGGTTTAAAAGGTAATAAATTGTGTTCTATCTGTCCAATTTCTTCAGCAAAGGATAAAGTTTGGATATGTTTGACTAACTTTATAACAGACTGATATAGTTTTACGCTAGATAAGGGATTTTTATTTTGAATCTTGGTTTTAAGATTAGAAACGAATCCTAGAACATAGGCTAACACGCGACGTAAAGTGTCAAAGCTAGAATATTTTTCTATTAAATAATCTAACAATGATTTTGACTCGGAAACTGTAGATGCAATAAGACAATTTCTTTTGCGCTCAGGAACACTGTCATCAGACAACTGCAGGACTATTTCTGTCCATGTATCAGATGAACTTGACCAAAAGATAGGACCATTCCACCACATCGAACTTTCTGCTAGTTCTAAGGGGAAAAGGCCACGGCTACCTAAATCAGCAACATTATTTTCTGAAGAAACGTGATGCCAATGACTAGAAGGAATTCTATCTTGGATAAAAGTGACTCTGTTACTAATAAACGTGTTCTACTTGTGCGGAGAAGACTTAATCCAGTAAAGAACTCTGGTCGAGTCTGACTAAGCGAATATCTCATTGATAGGGAGCTTGGCAGCATAAATGTTTAAGACATAATGAAGGAGTTTAGACAATAGAACTGCACCACACAATTTTAATCTTGCTAAACTAATTGTTTTTAACGGGGCTACTTTTGATTTTCCAACTACAAAATTGACATAAAAATTATTGCTACAGGCAAATCTCAAATATACCACAGCAGAATAGTCTTTTTCGGAGGCATCTGAAAAGCCATGGATTTGGCAAGACTGGTAATAATCAGGGACTACTATACGAGAAATTTTACATAGGGATAGTGAAGACATCTCACTTGTAATTTTTTCCCATAATCTAATAACTTCTACTGAGGGTGAATCATTCCAATTAAGTTTTTGATCCCAAATCTTTTGTATTAAATGCTTTAAGAAAAATGTTACTGGGGTTAAAATTTCAAGGGGGTCGAATATCTTAGCTAAACTACTAAGCAAGCTACGTTTTCTGCAAGGGGGTGAAATAGAATTTATTGAAAATTGATAACAATCAGAAGAAGGATTCCACTCAAGGCCTAACACCTTAAGCGAGTCGTTGGAATCAACATCGAAAGATAAATTTTCCTTGCAAAGATGAGAAGGTGGTATATCAGCTAATAGTCGGGGGTCATTACTACACCACTTGCATAATTCAAATCCACCTTTGGCAAGTAGCGAAACTAAATCTTTCTGAAGCCTATTTGCATCTTCAATTTTGAATGCATTCCGAAAATATCGTCTACATACGACTGAGAAAATATCAGTTCGGCCGCTTCAGGATAATTTATTTTTTCTTGTTCGGCTAGAGTAAGCAAGGTTTTAATGGCTAAGTAGGGACTACATGTCAATCCATATGTAACAGTACAAAGAGCTAGATCTTCGATGGGACCACCAGGTCGAAAACGCCACAGAATGCGTTGGTAATCGATGTGATTGGGACTGACTAAAATTTGTCTGAACATTTTACAGATATCGGCTGTAAATTGTAAATACAAATTTATCTAATCTAAATAATAACAACAATTGACAAATATCCGCTTGGAGTTTGGGACCGGGAAGTAAACAGTCGTTTAACGAGTATAAATTACCGGGAGATTTTGCTGAAGCGTTGTAAACTACCCTTAGTTTTGTGGTAACACTAGATGGCTTTAGTACACAATGGTGTGGGATGTAATAGCTCTTACTAGGAATATCTGAAGAAGAAACTATTTTCATATGCTGTAGGGCTAAATATTCATACATAAAATCGGAATATTGTTTATGTAGTTCAGAATTTTTCTCTAGTCTACGTTCTAAAGCTAAAAAATGTTTTAAAGCTAACTCTCTAATCTACCTTTAACTACCTACCTCTAACTTTATCTAACCTCTTCCACCATCCAGCATTTTTGAACTGTTTGTTCAAGAGTATTCATTGCCAAAAATGTTTGGGAAATTGACTGATGAATCAACTCTGTGTGTGATGTGTGTCTCAGATATCCAAAAATACTATTGATGGCAACTGGGTCATTTGGACTAGCAACTATTTTGCCATCTCTAAGAATTCTAGCGAAAATGTCTGCTCCTACTAAAGCATCAACAGGTCTCGACTTATGAAATTGAGGATCAGCTAACTGACAATTATTTAGAAAAGGCCAATTAGTAATAGAAAGAGTTAATAAGGGAAGATTTCCACATATTCTGGGAATGACTACAGCATGAAGTTCTAATGATGGACTATGTTTGCCAGAGGCGAATAAAGGATGAGATACTTTCACAACTTCTAAGCATAGGTGCTTCACCTATACCTTGAATATCTATATTTGATTGGTAATTATGTAAACCAAGACGTTGGACACAATTTTTAGTGATAAAATTGCTTTGAGAACCACTATCTACTATAATTCTAATCGGTTGGTAGTTACCTTTGCTATCTAAAATGTCTACTATAGCGGTTGATAACAGAAGATATCAGAAGTATTGAAACTACTATTCAAACATAAGGGGTTGTCCACAGATAATCCTACTAAAGCATTAGATTTGCCTTGAGAATAGTGATTATCCATAGGTGATTGTTGTAATACAGGACTACTATGATTGGAAGCAACACTATGATTAGTCTGGTGGTTGGGTCCCTGACTAGTGGGGTGACCAGTTGCACCTACTTGCCTACAACTAGAATAAGGAGCTTGACCATAATTAGGATTTGTAATCTGACTACAAAAATTTTGATTTGAACTAGAGCTACTATAATTGGAGTTAGTACCTGACTATGGTTTGGTTCAGAATTACTATATCTGGGACCGTGACTGTTTTGGTAAGAATGGTTAATGGATCCTTGACAATGTCTAGGATTTTGATTACTATTTGAGGGTTTATTTTGGCTACTACTATCATCGCTTCCGAAGCAGATTAAACTATGATGACGTATGCCACAAGTTATACAACAATTAGTGGAGGGGCACTCTCTAATATTATGAGAGGTTGAAAGGCAATTTAGGCATAAATGATTTACTTTCACTAGCTTGTAACGTTCACTGGGACTTTTGCATCTAAATACTTGGCATTTAAAAAGCGAGTGATAGGGAGCGTTTTTACAAATTACGCAAATATTTTTATTGCTACATTGAGTTGGCTGGGATAGGAAAACATGTGAAGTTTGCTTAGGGCTATAGGATTTAGTATCTTCTTTCCTGGTTAATTCCACATTATCTATTGCCTGGCAGTGTTTTTCTAAATAGGTCATCAAGTCTTTTAAATCGGGCATTTGATTCGAATCAGAAAGCTGTAACTCGAATTTAGTTGCTAGAGAAGCATCTATTCTTTTATTAAGCATTTGGTATAAGGGAAAAGACCAGGCGTCTACGGGAAGCTGCAAATTACGCAAGGCCTCTAAGTTATCATTAAAGGTATTTAAGAGATTTCGTAACTCTTGAGAACCAACCTTTTTAGTGTTTTCAATGTATGACCAGTGACTTGTTGTGATAATTCTAGCCCTATAATACCTTTTGCACAAAGTTTCATATGCTATAGAATAGTTAGCATCAGTTAGGGGCAAATGCTGCATTAGGAGTTTTGGTTAATCTTCAAGGGCTTTTAGAAGATACTCAAATTTTGTTACAACAGAAAAAATAGGATTTTTATGAACGAGACCTTCGAACATATCCTTAACTTGGAAATAAAGTAATATCTCCTTTGAAGTCCAAGGGTTTGAGGTGGCTAGTAAATTGTGGTGAATTTGATGATGATGTTTGATTTGTTTTATTAGAAAATAGCTTAAAGAAAAGGCTTTTAACATGCCAGAAATCATTTTCAAAATCAGACCGAACTTTGTCTTATTCTGCAAAGCTGACTTCCTCGACTAATAAACCTATCAAAGTATTATGATAAGCTACAAGTAAGCAATCCCACTATGCTGAAACTGTATTGTCTTCCGAAAATCCACAAGCCTGGAAAATCGGTTAGACCTATAGTTTCTGCTGTAGGATCACCTACTTACAACATTTCGAAATGGCTAGCAAAGGAGTTTGAAAATTTACCTATAAAGGAAAAAGGTTTTTCTGTTCAAAATTTATCAATAAAGTTAAAGATATTTCACTCCAAGAAGGTGAAATTTTAATCTCGTTTGATGTTAGTTCGTTGTTCCCTAGTGTGCCGATCCCCAATACCTTACAATACCTGGAGGAACTACTAAGAAAAAACAATCTAGAAGACAAACAGACTTTAGAATACCTATCTTTAACAAAACTCTGCATGAATCAAAATTACTTTCAATATAAAAATAACTACTACCAGCAATTAGAAGGAACCACAATGGGTAATAGTTTATCACCTTTTATCGCAAACCTATTTATGAGCAAATTTGAATCAGATATAAGTAAAGAATTTGAGTATTTCCCCAGAGTATGGTTCAGGTATGTAGACGATGTGTTTGCAGTATTCAACACTAAAGTAACTAGTGTTGAAAATTTTATGGAAAAAATAAATAACAAATTTCCCACAATTAAATTTACTTATGAAATAGAGAACAACGGTACACTGCCATTTCTAGACACTTTAGTTATAAGAAATAAAAATAAATTGGACTTTGACTATACAGAAAAGGAACGGCCACCAACAGGTATATTCCAAATGACTCTTTTCATTGTTTACAACATAAGCTTGCAAGTTTGCACTTTTTAACACATAGATTAGTAAATTTCCCCTTAAACAAAGAAAGATTTGAAGCAGAAAAGAATAGGATTAGGAATATAGCTGGCGAAAACGGTTACGACAAAGGCTTAATAAATAAGCTGATAAATAGACATTCTTTTCAAAAGACCTTTCGGAATTCCACTTTTTTCAGACGAAAAGATACCTGCGACTCAAAATTTGTATCAATTCCTTATAATCCTAATTATACGAAAGGATTACAAAAAGTATTTAATAACACCGGTCTTAAATTAGTATATCAATCCGGTAACACAATAAGAAGCTTACTAGGAAATCCCAAGGATAAAACTACAGTTTTAGAAAAAAGTGGAATTTACGAAATTAGTTGCATGGATTGTGACAAAAAATATTTTGGCTAAACGAGACGCTCTATTCAAACACGTTTTAAAGAACACTTAGCACACTTAAAATACGGAAGAACAGAAAAGTCAAGTGTGGCCGAGCATGCTTTTGAAAACAATCATAGATTCACATTAGATAACCTAAAACTTCTAAAAAGTGTACCAAACAAAAGACTTTTGAATGCATATGAAAGTATGGAAATCATTAAATCCAGAAATAGTTTAAATAAAGATAGAGGACCCATCCCGTTTAGTACACTTTATTCTTTGGTTGAGGGGAGATAGGATTAAAAATCGTGATCAATCACAAATTATTAGTCTTATCTCTGCCCACTATATATATATATATATATATATATATATAAGATAGAGCGTAGATTAATTTAGTTCCTTGTTTATCGTCTCCTGATGATGCTAACGTTGTTAGCGAAACGCGCGTCGAGTGCAAAAAAGTATAGTTTTCGTTTGTGGAAAACAATCATAACTTTGTTAAAGTATTATGATGTTTACTAAAATCCTCTTTTATTTGATCTATTTGTTTATATCGGACTTTTAAAGATGCATGACAGCTGCTATCAGTTTCAGCCGTAAGAGCTATATTATGTATTTCATTCATCCGACTAATTTCGCTTTGTCTTAAATTTGTAGCCTTTCTAGCTCTCCCATTTTTAGAAAAATATACTATTACAAAAAACTAAACTAAAAAACCCTTTTTGGATTAAGGCAAGCAAATCTTCTACTAATTTTTGGTTGATTTAGTGGCAAAAGACGCCCTACTACTACTATTTATTGGCTAATAAATGCGAAAACGTAAGCTAATTTGGACTAAAAAATAGTCCTACCAATCGATAGAATAAAATTAATAGGGTATAATCAATTTTATTAATAAGGTATATTGTACCTACCAATTTTTGAATAAATTTAAAGTTCAAATGCCTATTTATTAAAGTTTTTCTAATTTGCGTATCACCCTGTATGTGTTCAATGCACAGCACTGTGGCTGCATACCTACCTATCAGTGAAGTAGTAAATGTACATTCCTTGCAATGCATACAGACCTGCCAGTGGTGCTAAATTGTAACATAATACAGTTGAGTGTAAAATCGACGACAAGCGCGAGTTAACATGCAGCGGCTATACTACCCTATACCTATACGAGACGAGAATCTATCTACCGAAAGTCGCTGCTGAAATCTGGCCGGTTGCTTTGCTGTAAGGCTGGAGTAAAAAATTCGCGACAAAAAATTGCAATTCCTATTCAATTTAATCAAAGGAATTAAATTATTTTTACAAAATGTCTGTGAATATTTTACAACGAAAAAACTCCTAAATTTTAAAATTATTATGTATTGAGTTCGATTACTATTAGTCACAATTTTTAATTGCATTTCTTGAAGGTCGAATGAAAGTCACTATAAGTTCCAGAGTTTACAACTATCAAAAAATCGACGAAATAGGGAGTTCTTGAGGCTAGAGGATATCAGGCTAGAAGGAACACATGTTGTGGATAGGGTTAATTTTCAGGAGAGATTTAAAATGGACTGCAATTGAAAAGGTACTCACAGTTTCTTTCGTCAATCATTGAGCAGAGGCAGCCGCCTTTCTTCTTTCTTCAGCAGCAAACTTGTAGAATTTCCATTCCAGAATTTAAAGGAAGGGAACAAGGGAAACACTCGCGAAAATCGCGCATTGAAAAAAAATACTTAAAAATCCAATTTTACCCAAAAAAACTATAAAGTAAAAATTCTTCTGCATTGAACGCGTTGCCCACCGTTTAATTGAATAGAAGAGAAAATTTGACTATAGTTCAGTATGACAGAGAAATTCACAGTAACTTTTTGAAGTTTTAGGTACAAAATAAAGGCGCCAACGCGAATCAATTTTTTTCTACACAGTGAGCGAGAAAATATCTAAATTAACAAAAAATAAATAAAAAGTTCATTCTTAGGGAATATTCAAACAAAAATATAATGAAGACCGAACAATTCTTATCACAGAAATTTACAATTTTATCACAGAATATTTTTACCTAAATAACTATGTAGTTATATTTAATAAAATATTTAATTGTTTATTAGTGACCTTTAGAATTAGTTTCAATTCAGTTTTGTGAGTTTAAGGTAAAATTCAAATTTACCGACGTTTCGATGTATTTTACATCATCAATTAATAACAATTGATCAATTTTCCATTTGAGCATTTTTGTTAAGTTACATTTGTTTTTATTTTTTATTTAATAATTTTTATACAATTTATATAATAACATGTTTACTTGTAACAATATACAGTTTTGAATTAGCGCATGCAATAAATAGAATTGACAATTGTTTTATTTGTTTGTTTGGTGCTGACATATATTTCTGTTTGATTTATTTCCCACTTGTTGCTAAATAAATGCAATTTTTATTTTATTTTTTTCTACTTCTGAATTATTATTTATAATCCTACTCTCCGCCCTTCCAAAATTGAAAGCTGGTGTTTTAATCTCTTCGAACAATTGACAAGTAACTGTCTGACTTTAAGTTACTTGTCAAAATTTAAGTTTTATATTAATCTAAAGAGAATGAAGTTTAAAAAGCGTAAAAAAAAACTGTCAACTTTTAATGTTTTGAGGTGAAACTAAAATATTATTATATTTTACATGCATATATAAGCAAAAATGCTTATTGTCATCAGATAAAGAAAGAAATTCATGTGAGTTGTCAGTGACATAATCCCTAAATGGTTTAGGTGTCTTTTTCCTTCTGGTTGGTCTGCTACAACCAAGAGAAGTCAAATTAGAAGTGCCTTTTTTCTTTTTATTTTTGTCATTCGAAAAGCATGAATAACTGTCATTAGACCTGTTTTTAGTCTTGCTAGAACCTGGAGTGCACGACAAGTGTGCTTGATTGTCATTTAAAGTTATATTTTCATTTGAATTATCCAATTTTAAATTTTTGTTAACCAAATTTAAGTCTGAATTTAAGCCATTTTTTGAAATTATGTTTGAAGATTCTCCCCTGAGCTTTGTGAGTTACTCAACAAGTCCGATGACTGAGTGCTCTCCTCGACGGTGTTTTGAGGATCCAAGATAGCCGTCTCCAAGGAGCCACCCTCAGAGGGTTGTATGCTAACACAAGGTGACTATTCTGGCATCTGTGAACAACTTGACTGGCATGATGACTGTTTCGTTTTCCTGAACCTGCTCGCTATCCGAGGAGGATTCCCCTTCCCCCTGAGAAATTACAGATCGGGCGCGAGGCAAATTTATGAAGAAATCTGAGCTTTTATTTAATTTTTCGATTCTCTGGGTGTCATTCTGCCTCCCATTTTTCTGCAAACTGTTCAACTCCCTCACCGTGAGATGGTATGTATTTTTGGATTTGGTTTGAATGAAACTTTCTCTACAATGGCAGGAATCCACATTTTATTCGGTCGTTTTCTGTAATCTCTTACTAAGATATGGTCTTGTGTTTTGAACTGTCTTCTTCTTCCATCGTATTGTTTGATTTGACGTTGATTTTGTTTTTCCTTTGTGGTTCTTGGAGATTCTTGGGTGGTTTGATCCTTTTTTTGAGGTGATTCTTTGAGTTGAGTTAAAAGCTTAGTTTATTCTCTGTTTCTGCAGCTGCTGTTCGCTTCATGTTGAACACTTCAATCCATTTTGAAAATGCATCGAGAAAGATAAGGTATGTTTTTCCTTGAAAATATAAAAAGTCCATATGAATTCGTTCGAGTGGAACTTTTGCTGAAGGCCATTTACTTAATTCTGTTTTTGGAGAGTCTTGGTTATTGTTAAGGCAAGGTATGCATTTTTTGCGTTTTTTTTCTAGATCATTGTCAATTTTTGGCCAATAAACCACTAATCTTGCTAAACTTTTCATTTACAAATTTCGTTGTGATTTGCATGAATTAACTCAAGAATTTCTATTTTCTATTCAGCTATTCTCTGCAAACGATTGGCTGACATTTGTGGAATTTCTTTGTTTTCTCCAAAAATTGAAGTTAAGCACTTACAGTCTGTCCTTAGAATAAATTTGTTTCCACACAGATAGTGATACAGCCTTTTTATTGTAAAGTATATTGCTCTCGCTTCCTTTTCTACCGTTGAAAGAGTCCTTTTTTCACAATCTGTCAAAGTCCTTGAGACACACATTACTGTCCTTTCTTTGCCATCAATTTTATGTGATAAAACCCCTGAAATTCCCACATTTGATGCATCGCAGGTCACAATGATTTGTAATTTAGGATTAAAGTGCACTAAAACTTGATCTGAACTAATTATTTCTTTTATTTTAATAAATGAGTCCTGAAAATTTTTATTCCAAATAAATTAATTTTCATATTTTGATAAGTTATAAATAGGGTATAATAAAGTTGACCAGTTATTTACGTATTTAGGATAATAATTTACCATACCACAAAAGCTTCTGACGTCTGTGATGTTCTTTGGAATATGATTGATTTTATTTTGCTTTTGTCTTTTCTGATACCGTTCTTGGAGATAAGGTGTCCCAAATAACGAACCTCTTTCTGCAAGAAATAACACATCTCCCGTCGAAGAGTGAAACCTGCGTCTTGAAGACGTTGAAAAAGCTTCTCCAAATTGGCATATGCTCTGCCATATTTTTGCCCGTCACGATAAGATCATCCAGAAATCCACAGACACCATCCAGCCCCTGAATAACTTGATCCATAATGCGCTGAAATATTGCTGTTGCTGTTTCATCATCAACTTCAATTTGATTGTACGCTGACCTAACGTCAATTTTAGAAAAATATTTCCCCTCGTTTAACTGTGCAAAATCAACCAAAATCCTAAATTTGAAAATTAATTGTTTTTTTGTAATCGCCACATAGACGCAATGTTTGGTTTTCTTTGAGCACTGGCACCACAGGTGTTGCCCAATCGCTATGTTCAACCGGCTCTAATATATCTTGTTTAATCATATTTTTAATTTCTAAATTTACTTTATCACGGTAAGCAAGTGGAACAGGTCCTAATCTACAAAAAACAGGCTTAAAGTTATCTTTTAAATCTATATGTATCTGACCTTTTTTGTATTTATTCAGCTTATCGGAAAATAAATCGGAAAATTTAGCAGTAATAATAACTATTAATAATACTATTTAATTTTTGCTCAATTGACATATTGTTTACTAATTTGATTTTTACCTCGAACGCCCTACAAAAATTCCGTCCCAATAAGTTTGGACCTCCCCCTCGGACCACGTACAGCCTCAATCGACGAACCTGGTTGTTGTAACGGACCTCTGGGGTGAAGTATTCATCTGCCTTGAACGTCTCTCCCGAGTAGCTCCTCAGTAACGCGCCATCCTGGATGAGCCTAAAAGATTACATAATTATCTAATTAATTGCTGAAATTGATGAACCGCTATCAAATAAAAATTTAATAGAAATAGAAATGTTCACTCTATAATCGCTTTTTTCGCCAAAGCTTTCAATATTAAATAGTTTGCATATTATTTTTCTCAATATCATCGAATTCATCGCAGCAACTCTCATCCCCCGGAAAATAGTCAATATTAGACTGCAAATCCTCTCTGCTAGACGGCAATTCGTCGTTGGAAAATTTTTCTGAAAAATAATTTACTTGGTTATCTTCTTCGTCACCTGATAAATAAAACGTTTTATTCTGAAATTTATAACATACCCGCTCGTGATGACCAATTTTAAAGCATTTCTTGAATTTCTTTGTTAAAAAATCGCATTTATTTTTATTAGATCGCAGAATTTACATGAAAAAGCAAAATTAGAATAATTACCACTCCCCTGATTTTGTTGACCGCCATCATGATGACGTCTACTTCGATCGTTTGTTCGCTTCACTTCAGAATTCTGATTTGATCGCCTCTGATGATTTCCCTCTCTGTTTTCACCGTTCGAGTGAGTGTGATGGCGAGAACTGCTTTTGCTCCTCTCGGGTGTGGTTGTAGAATACTGATTTCTGCGTCGACTCGGCGGGGGACAGCCACGATTGTTGCGTTCAGGCCGGGAAAAATTCGAGTGTTGTTCTTGCTGATGCTGCGTGTTAGACGAAGACGAATGTGAAAACCTTAATTGCGCGTTTTCATTTGAGTTTTGGCTCCTCCTATTTCCGCTGCTCGTCGAAAAATGTCTTCTTCTTGGCGGGAACTTTGAACTTTCTGCGTATCTAACAATATGGTCGTTTTCATATTTCATAGCTAATGAAACTAGGTCATCCAAGGGCTTTTTTTCATCCGCATTTTTTTTTCATCGCACAACCGGTCGAAAATCTTCATATTGAATAATCCGGTGACGAGTTTGTTGACGATTTCATGGTTTAAATTATTCCCAATATTACAATTTACAGCCAAACTATAATACTAGTATTACTAGGAAATCCCAAGGATAAAAATACGGTTTTAGAAAAAAGTGGAATTTACGAAATTAGTTGCATGGATTGTGACAAAAAATATGTTGGCCAAACGAGACGCTCTATTCAAACACGTTTTAAAGAACACTTAGCACACTTAAAATACGGAAGAACAGAAAAGTCAAGTGTGGCCGAGCATGCTTTTGAAAGCAATCATAGATTCACATTAGATAACCTAAAACTTCTAAAAAGTGTACCAAACAAAAGACTTTTGAATGCATATGAAAGTATGGAAATCATTAAATCCAGAAATAGTTTAAATAAAGATAGAGGACCCATCCCGTTTAGTACACTTTATTCTTTGGTTGAGGGGAGATAGGATTAAAAATCGTGATCAATCACAAATTATTAGTCTTATCTCCGCCCACTAAAGGATTGTATATATGATGCTAACGTTGTTAGCAAAACGCGCGTCGAGTGAAAAAAAGTGTAGTTTTGGTTTGTGGAAAACAATCATAACTTTGTTTTAAACGTCTTATCTTTCAAAGGATAAGCATGCACCATATCACGCAATAATTTGTATGTGTCTGGGCCGACACTGCTTAGAAGAATCGCAGTTTAAATTGTTTCTTCGGTAACTTTGTGGGCCGTTAAATGGATATCAAGTCTCTCAACATAAATTTCCCAGTTCATACTTTTGGCATTGAACTCGTAGAATTCAGGCACCGTCGACTCCATTTTGGATTTTAAAAAGTTACTTTAATTTTAGTTTCTGCTTGACTTATTGCGGAACACTTTGAAATTTCGACACAATTGAATTTTCAAACCATGAATTTAGCATTTAATCGAGAATCGTACGTATTAAATTTGAATAATTCGAAAACTTTCCACATTTTTTTTAGTGACGCCAACTAGCGAATATGGCGGATTGCCACGTTTTACGCAAAACTTTACTGACCATTTTAAATTTCGCGTTTTTCCTTTTAAATCCTCGTCGCCATGAAATGACTTTTGCTCGGAGGTGAGAGATTTAATTAAAAGATTGGTTTCTGGTTTCACTTTAACGTTCTGTACTTCTTACATGTTAGTAGTTAGAATTTTTGGTTTAAACCAATGGACAACATTTTACGATCGATGTGGACGCGTGCACAGGTTTTAGCAGTTGCCACACTGCGCATGCTCAGCAGGAACTAGATAAGTTCCATGCTTGCCAACTTATAATTTGAATTATTGGACTTTAAAAATACGCAACTTCTGCATTTATTATTTATTATAAACTAAAATATACTACATCCACCAAGTCGAAAAGTGTTCATAGGTTAACGAATTGCTTTTACCTTGAATTACCCGGCCTCCCAAAGTCCCCGAAGATCTGTGACTGGTTCTGTAGCGTTCGATATTTTCGAAATGTTCGTTAAGAAAATCGTACAAGGAATTTAATTCTGCGTAAGCGACAGCAAAAATTTTTCCGTTATCAGAAAATATGTTCGAATGCCTCTTCGTCCCATAAACCTTTTTAAGGTGTCTGCCTCTAGATGGAAAGCTTTTATTGACATACAAATGAAGAGAAACAAGTAGACCTTTATTAACTTATGACCTCTAGTTACATGCCTATCTCGAATAAGATATGGGCCACCATAATGAAATTCCGACATTAGAAAATGGACTACTAGGCTGCATTCTCTGCAGGTAGTAGTAGTAACTAGGGGGCGGCCCAAGACCTGGCAAGTAGGCCCAATCGGTCCCTTTTTACCTTACCTCAGCCCAGCCCCCTAATCCATCACCTGTACTGCTTGTACGGTAGTGGGCTCTCCGGGCCTTCCTGTTCTCTTCACGAAGTCCAATACTCTGGCCCACCTGAGAGCTCGCTTCGCAAGTAAGTCACCGATCAAATATTCCGCTCCGGTGGGTCGTTCCTTAAAACACGTTACGCAACCTTTGATTACCTTTTTGCAAGTATTTCTTACTGAAATATGCCAGAATTTTTCTCTAAGAGAGTAAATCAATTGTTGCGTACCGCAATGCATCAATCTTTTATGCTCGTGTTTACTAATAAGTTCAGTTAGCTTATCTCCCTTGGATAAGATAATTTGATGTCTTTTAAAATTTCAATGTTTTTCAACCGTCCACCCATTCGTATTAACGATTGGTGCATAAAAGGATTGACTTTTAACATTTTAGAATCTGTTGGAACTGGTTCGTTTTCAGATAAAAGTTTATACTCAGTATAAAAATATTTTATCTGAATAATTTTAATCAAAAATGACAACGCGTTTTCATGTTCTTGTGGTTGTCCAACTATTCAATTTTACCCTTGGGGGTTTTATTTAAGATATATTTTTTTTTGTCTGCAGTTTGACAAAATTTGAACTAATCTTAATATCCAACCAAAAACTGAAGTTAATTTAAGTGGTAAAAATTAAAAATCAAGTAGAAATGGTTTTTATTTCTGGTATGTCCATATCTCGGAAATTTAAGTTAAAATTTAATTGGCCTAGCTAGCGATTTATTTTTAGCCAATTTTAACCAGTCTGGGCCTTCAAACCATGAACTACTTTGGAGCAAAACTTGTGGTGTTTACCCTCTAGACGTCAAATCTGCAGGGTTGCTATTAGTTTTTACAGGGTACCATTCTATTTGACATGTTAGAGAAAAAATTTCACTTATTCGATTTGCAACGAATTTCTTATAAGCAGAGGTATCTCCCCTGAGACAGGCTAAAAATACTGAGGAATCCGTCCAAAAAAACTGCTTATTAAAGTTTATTTCAAGTGTATTTTTAACCTTTTTTCCAAGTTACCTAGCAAAACACAGGCAGATAGCTCAAGTCTCGGTAGGCTTATGGTTTTTTTGAGTGCCACTCTAGTTTTGGGGCAGAGCAAGCTTACAAAAATCTCATTTTGGGCATTTATACATCTCAGATATATACATGCTCCATATGCTGTCATGCTAGCATTTGCAAAACCGTGAAGCTCGATATAAACTTAGTCACACAGACAAGCATGTCGCGGAATTTTTAAAATATTTATTATTTTAAAATTATGGCCAGTAATTGGATCATCAATATAAAAATTTTTTGCTATTCGTTTTGATGCTTCAGGAAACCTCCAAATTGGAGCCGAACCATATCCATATGTAACTGTATTTAAAAATTTTACTCCCGGATAAACTCGACGTAGTCCCGGTGCGAATAGTCTTTTTTTTGTAATTTATTTTCTAACGCGTTAAACCGTTTTAATGCCATATCGCGCGATTCTCCTAGCTTTGACAGCAAATCTTTTAACGGAATTGTTACATTAAATCGCCCATCACTTTCCCGTTTTGTGGTGGCCTCAAAATTTAAATCACAGAATTTTTCTGAATCCGATAACGGCTTTATTTTTGTTGGACCTCTTTAACTTCCCAAAATTTTGTAATATGACTCTCAATTTTTGTATTTATAGATAAACAGCTCACCGAATTACATAGAGCTTCCTTAATTGAACAGAATAACTCAGCTGCAACCACCCATCTTTTGAAGGAACGGCATATTTTTTCCTAGACTGATTTGTCACGGTTTAACTACTGACCAAAATACTTGCCACAACTACCCAAAAGTAAATCTACTTCGCTCGAAATGTTAAAATCAGGGTCTGCTAGTTCATAGTGTTCCGGAATAGCTATCATTCCCTTTTCAAAAGATACCCTATGCAAACTATATGTGATTCGGGGTATTACCAAACAATTTATTTCTGTAGTGTAAAAATCAGACGTACTGAATCCTAATATTTGTTTGTTTATCAAGATTAACACTATTTTTATCTAATACTGTTTCAGCATGATTCGTTTTCTGCATTTTTATACCTACATTTTTGCAGAAATCCTCGCAAATAAAGTTACTTGTAGAACTAGAGTCTAATAACGCCCGAGTATGAATTTCTCATTAATAACAATATTAATTGGTGCAGTTGAAAATAAAACTGTTTGACCTTCTTTTTTGCCATTAGCGCTCGGACTAGTATCCGATGACGATACATCCTTTAAAACTGCTGCGGTGGTCGCATCAGCTGTTTCGCTCGCTTTTTCTTGATCGCTGCTGCCGCGATCCGTGGTCACCTCGACCTAGAGGCGTTCTCGCGTTGAAATTGTTTTGAAATATTTTTTAAAACAATTTCAAACACGACGTCATTAGCTCAAAACGCGAGAAAATAAATAGTTTAAAACAGTGACGTCCCTGACATTTTTTTCCCTGTAACCTCACTTTTTTCTGCTTAGAATATTTATTTTCATTAAACTTTTGTGCGTGTTTATTTAACAAAACCTTTCATTATTTTCATTTTTGATATCTTCCCCAACACGGTCCACAAATTTTCTAAATATAACGTTCCGTTAATTCTGCGCACGCGTCGGTTTTGAAACGAAAATGGATTTTGTTTCGAAATATTTTTGACCAGTTTAAATTTGACGTCACCGTTGCAACGCAAGAAAATGAATGTTTCAAACTTTTTAAAAAATTTAAAAACAATTTCAACGCGAGAAAACGCCTTAGATCTCGGGATTCTCTGTCTGTCTATAGACTTCGGCGACCCGCCCACCGTATCTGGCTGTCTGAGCTCTGTGAAACGACACAAACGGCTGCACTGTGTTGCATGGTCGGTATATTTCGAAATTCAAGATGTACTTCAATTCAAGATTAAATATGCGTTTTTGAAAATCTTTTTTATTTAACGTTAAACATTTTTGGCAATTTTGAATAACATGCTTCCCATCACAATATTCGCAACGACTTTCCCGCGCAACCATAGATATGCCCTTTGGTTTAATATAAGTAGCGTATTTTTTTGTCTCAGAAGTGTCATGCTGCTTGTGCTGCATATTATCTAGCCTCTCTAACATTGAATATTTCTCAGTAAAAAATTTATTGAAGCCACTCATAAAGGGTAAATCATTTTCAAACTTGAAAATCTCCAAATCTCTTCGGGTTTTCGGATCCAATTTTTTGGCCCTTATGTACAAAATTAATCTATCCCATGTATCAGTATTCTCCCCAAGAGATTGTAGCGATTTCAAATTGCCGTTTAGCAAGTCATAAAAAATTCTAAGTTCTTTATATGATTCATTATGTATAGGTTATCCACCTTCCAGTATTGTTTTAATGTGGTTATGTATTATTAGAGGCTTATTTTCAAACCTTTGGACAAGAGTGTTTCAAGCTAATTTATGATTTGAAGGCTTAATCTCAATTGATTTTATTACTCCTAAAATATATGAGGATCCAAACTCTCCCTCAAGGGCAAGAATTTTTGCCTTTATGTCAGAATAAATCACCGCAATGAAATGCCTCCTTCCATCCCGACCATTCTTCACTTTTTCCAGTAAATTTATGCACACCTAGTTTTGGCAACGAGCTGACAATTATTTGGGACGCAGGGGTACCGCATTTAATATTTGAGCTTTTTGTAAAATTAGCCACTAAGCTACTTTTGCTGAAAATCAGCCTCCCTCGCCTCATGGGGGTGTCATCTGAAAACGCTTTTAAAATCTCTAGATGCAGCTGGTGGCTATTTTGAATTTGCAAAATGTCATCATCACTAATATTATTCATATCTAGGTCATTTAAATATTCTGCAAATAAAGTGGTCTTTTTTTTAACTAACCTCTTAATTGTTTAATTGTAGGGCCGTCAGCCATTTTTTCTTTTTAATCAAAAATTATTTGAAATAATTAACTGCAATTAAAAACTAAAAAATATTTTGAGGCACCATGAAGTCCTCTATAGGACCTTATTTGAATAAAGGGCAGGTATACCTATAAGCGCCGTACTCAACACTGCAACTATATCTTGGCGTTAAAACGTCCAATAAAAATAAAAAAAAATTGCCAATAGGGTCAATAAAAGATTATTGTGGTACAAACACTATTTTCAACAAGTCAGTAAATTTTAAAAAAGTATTAGCGTAGTTGTTTGCTATATAAAGAAAATAACAGATCGTGGGCTATTTTGCAAACATGGACATAATACGGTTAATAGGAATTAGGCAAGGAAATCAAGAAATTTTTAGTGCGGTCCGTCAGGTTTAAAAAAGAGGAACAAAATATTTATAACAGGTGAACGATTGACCTCTCTTCCGGAAACGTCTTTGAAATAAATAATAACACTCATATACAAGTGCAGTGCAATTGATTCTAAATATAAAGCAATGCATCAAGATTCCGGGTGGTCACAGTTTCGGTCGGCAATCGGTTCCATTCATCAAAGTAGCGGTTAGTTAGGTCTGTGATTCGTTTTAAATTGGTCTTTTTTAATTTATATATATGTACATACTGTAACAATGGTTTTTTTTTATGTGGATTGTTTGAGAGAAACAATGATTTCAACTACCACTCGTTTATTGATAGAACAAAAATATTAATAAACTCACCTACAAATAGGTATATCCAGAGGTTAAAGTTTAACACTTTAATTTCATTAGAAAACCACCCCAAATTTGTAAAAATTTCACAGCATCAACCGCACTGAATATAAATTTAAACTAAAAATACCTGACCTATAGGAATGAAAGTAAAAATGAATCGCGATAAGGCGATCTACAAAAAAACCCATAGAGGTCAATATTTCTTTTTATTTATTTAGATATATAAATATAAGATTAACCAAGCATTTTGTTACATCCGCCCCCCCTTGACTATTTTTAAGTCTAGGACGTAGAAAAATGTCAAATAGTACTGACAGTTTTAATTTACGTTTCAGTTGCAATAAAATGCTTTAGATGCGATACATGAAACATTCCGCGTTCTTTTGAAGGATTCTCTCGATGAGCCAAAATAAAAGTTACCTCGATAATTTGTTTTATAATGACGTAAGGGCCCTCAGAAAGCATAAAAAAATTTTTTTGTCTCGCTGGTTAAACTAGACGACACGGGATTTGCGCGAAGCAACACCACATCTCCTTCAGAAAATTGAGGATAAGGTCTCCCCGGCTTGCTAATTCCTCTACGCTGGGCACGACCTAACATAGTTTCTTTGGCTAACGTTAATTGTTTCTCCTGAGATGGCCCCGCATTACTTTCGTTTGGAAATTTCACGAATGAATTTTTTATCGGTGAATAGGGAGCACTACCCTGGTGCAATTCGATGGGGTGAAATCCCGTGGATTCGTGGATAACCGAGTTTAAAAAAGTAGCAAATTTCCTAACTTCCACCGCTCATTTTGTGTGTTTGTACGAAACAATCTGGAAAACTCATATAGCGCTCCACGGGATTACACTGAGGGTGTCTGATTGAACTATAAACAGGTTTAATGCTCAAATTATTTAAGGTTACCCCCCAGGATTTAGCAGAAAATTGTGTGCCATGGTCCGTCAAAATTTTTTCCACTTTAAGATTTTTCACATAATAATCTAGTATCAACCTATTTAAAATAGACCGCGTTGTAGCTCGCTTTAAAGGGTAGAGGGTAATATATTTTGAGAATAAATCCACTACCACACAAAGCATTGTAGTTCCTCCGATGGACGTAGGCAAAGTGCCATAAAGATCTAAAGAGATTATTTCATGGACATGATTAGGGATTATGGCGGTTAACTGAGGACTCGGTAAAATAAAAGTTTTTGTTTTCTGGCATGATAGTAGGTATTGGGGCACTTGGTCGTGGGAAAATTTTGAAGACCGTGGGAACTTTTTGCTGATCAGGAATCCTTTGATATATGCCGCCAGGTGCACCGCCCTAATTAGAGGCACGCGCCACCTGTCACCTTTGCAGACACCTGTATCCTTTGATATATGCCGCCAGGAGCGACGCCCTAATTAGAGGCACGCGCCACTTGTCACAGGTGCAGACACCGGGTCCTTTGATATATACCGCCAGATTTTTGTTTATATTATATATATTTATATATTTTAATAAAAAAGTGTATTTTATGCAGGGATCGTACCGACCATATACTGAACAGGTCAAGACCTGCACGGACATGGGGACTTGTTAAAAAGCTTTTGTAAAATGGTGTTTGGATTAAAAATATGTTAAGAATAGCGGTTCATTCTCGGGTAGTTCCAACCGTGTGAGCGCTTCAGGTGTTTTCTACCTTTCCTTAATAAGTTTTTGTAAAATAAAGGTTATTCACGTCGGGCATTTTATTTTTGACAAACAGTTGTTAAATAATTAGAGTTTTAATCTCATTTTCCTCTTAATTTAGGCCGGGCGCCGTAACGCCGTGGGCAGCGGATCCCGGGTTCGAATCCCGGCTAGGTGCATGGATATTTTGTGTTTTTCTTTAACTTTGCAAAAATTTCGCCAATACTGGGCATTGATCCTGTAATGGATGGAAAGTCCCAGTATAAAAAACAATCTCATATTCCTCTTAAAGATATTTCAGAACGACCACATCTTAATGCATTATGTAAAGGGGTTTATTAGAATAATTTAAAAATAAAAGCGGTTTGAATTTTTCATTTAGCTCCAAGATATAAAAAAACTTGGGTATAACCTCTTAAAAGAAGGTCTAAAAAAATGAAAGGTACTATTTTTCTTAATCTAAAAGTAGTGGAAAATTAAGTGAGGTACCAAATATATTATTGGTTCCCTACATAATATAATAAAATGGTATAATATTTACACTTTTCTTTATTTTGATTTTAAGTTAGATGTAATTGTGTGATAACTCACAGGGCATTTGCGTATTTGGCTAGAGGGACTATTTCTTTATGACTTGCAAACAAAAGTTATTATGAAAATTTTTAGATACAAAAATCTAAAAAAATGCCTAAAACTACCTGATTACTCCTAAAGATGCCCTTTTATAGGCATTAAGTAAGTTCAAGCATTATGGTGGTCCATGAGGGCTCATTATTAAAAATGTGAAAACTACATGGTTATAGGCTAGTACTATATACTACTACTCCTAATAATATTATTATATAATAATGGTAGTTGACAAAAATTGAACTTTTAGGGACACACAAATAAAAATAATTTTTGGTAAACTAAAGTTATAGCAATTAAATATTGCGTTCAATAGGTTAAATTTTAATTAATTGGTAAACAATATATTTTTCACTTATTAACACTTCTTTTCACTATGGCCTGTAGTTCTTGTTTAAATCACTGGTAATACGTTTTTAAATGATTATTTTTTCAATTAATTTTGAACTCAATCGGAAAAATCTTCTAAAGAAGTATGGCAATGCATAGTAGTAAATCAAAATTAGTGAAAGTTGTGGGCAAACACCCCATAATGTATATAACCGTCAAAGAGTGTCGAAAATAAAGACAATTTTACTTTGCTCGAGCTTTACAATATACGAGATATTGGGTTTTCTTTCCGATGTTTTAGTCTTAATTTTTAATTTGTATCGTCTTATGGATGCTGGGACGGAATCAATGTTAAATAGCAGATGATGGCTGTTCGGAGGGGGGGGGGTGTAAAGCTAGCGATCCACTATGTATATTTGCTACGCAGTCTAAAAACCCCTGCGCTCGACAAAGAGATGCCAGGACTCAGGTAAATTCCTAACAGGACTTCATCACTTAAAGAAAATGTGCAGTTTTCAAAATTTTTGGAAATTGAAAGTAAAATAGTACCTATAGTAGTAGAATACATCAAGTATTTTCACAAAATCTTTACATTATGGTGTATACTAGAACCCAAACAAAGCATGAGTAAATACTACTCCATACATTGCCATCGCGCAGCATCACTCTCTTCCTCAATTCAGTTAGTACACAAAGAATTAAAATTTATATACTATATGCACTATTTATTATTAACATACCTAATTTTACTAAACTTAACCAAACACCTAGAATAAAATTGAGACGCACAACATATAGAAAAATACAGTTATATTAAAAATGGCAATGATTTTTTTTAAGTAGAATAAAAAATTTACACTAAAATAATCAGATGAGGTACATTATCTTAAGGTGGAATAGATTTTAATTTAAGGCAAGATAGTTTTTAATAACTCACAGTTTAACATCATTAAATACTATTTACATTTAGTTTTGAATTTTGTTTGCGAAAATATCTTGTATTTTCTTGGTATTTCTGCATTTAGACTCGTAATTTGTCTTGTATAAAGTAATAGTTTGTAGACATAAAGTTGTTTTAACCGAAGAACTTTAAATTCTTCTTATAACAAATCCGTTGAAAATCTCGAACTTTTTAAAAAGATTGTAAAAACTATTACTTAAAAATTAACTGTTTTAAGAAACAAAAAAAAATAAATTTAAAAGTTAATTTTCGTCTTAACGGTCTCTATGAACTACCAACTTCCATCTAAAGATTCTCGAACGAACTAAGATTTTGGAATCATAAGATGATCGTAGTAAAACAAGCACAAAAGACGAGGTATAAGAAATGAGCAAGTGGTCTTGATAAGAGAACAGACGTGAAGGAGCTGTACGTCCAGCTGAGCGAAATCTTGACAAAAAAAAGGGTGTTCGAATTTTCCGAACAGGATAGCGGTAAGAGTGTCCTTCTCTTTATGAAAAATTTTTGAAAACCGTTTATCTGAATATAAGTTTAATTTTATACTTTTTTTTTGTTACTCCTTCACGTCGAAATTAATATAAATATGTAGACGGGAGAAATACGCCTTCTTTAAGAAATTAAGCAAGACGGATGGTGTTAAAGATTCAGAATCAGTCATAAAGATTTTGAAAAGTATCTAGAGATCTAGATAAATGTTGTGTATTATTTTTAATTTTATGAACCAACCGCCCTTAACATAAAGATGTCTTGTTTATTGGTTTTCTTGTAACCAATATCCTATTTTATCAAGTGATTTTCGACCTAAGATTAAGAAAGAAAGTAAGAGTTTTTTATACAATTTATTTATTATGCACGTAGTTGATATTATAAAAATTAACGTCAAGTTATTTATACAATATACAACCATTTGATTTTCACATTCACAACTAATTATGACAAGTTTCTATAGGTATTACTTATTAATAACTAACTTACATGGTACAAAGTGAACAATTTATTTACATGCATGCATACATAACAACATTTTAAATCAACAATTAAGTTGGTCAGATACAGAGGAATCCAGGTTTTTTACAACGTCATTTTGAAGAAAATAATTATTTTCCGCACTTGATACAAAATTACCTTAGGAGTAACACGAACAACATAAGATATAACTTTTACGTTTCGGTATTTCATGATCCTTTTTTTTTAAATTGATATTTTCAAGTTTAAAAGGCGTTGCAAAAACGTACCTGTGGATGGTGATTTCAATTTATAAATATAAACGACATCTTTTTCCTTATACTCAAGTATAAGAATGACCTATACTTACTTATATTATCAGTCATGTCATTCTTTTCTTTTACGGCGCCGGCGTCCGACTACTGTTTTATGTTTTTTATTCGTATATCCTTTGTGAAAACTACTGTTTTATGATTTTTATTCGTATATCCTTTGTGAAAAGCCCCAGAAACTGAGCTATAGAGTCTTGTGTAGATACGACTCATAGCGCCTTTTTTTTTCTTTAGATATAGATGAGTATAGCTAGAATAGACTAGACAAAAGTGACGCATGCATCTGCCTGTTTATGGATTTATCTAAAGCTTTCGACACGTTCTGCCATGAGACTCTCTTAACAAAATAAATGGCTATGGACTACATGGGAAAATATTCAATCTGCTAAAAAGTTATTTAACGGAGAGAAAACAACGAGTTAATATTGATTGAACTTAAGAAAAAAACCGTAAAGTTTGGAGTACCTCAAGGAACAGTCCTGGCACCTCTCTTTTTATTACTCGGGCTAAAAGATACAATAGTTAGCTTTGCAGATGACACGGTACTGCAATGCAGGGCGAAAACTTGGCAAGACGTTAAAAAAACAAATTTAGGAAGATTTTGTAAAATTAAAAAACTGGTTTCAAAATAAAAAATTAACTCTTAATATAGATAAAACAAAATATATGCAATTCACGTCCTATAAATCTTAAGGACTTCCTTGTTAGAGAGCATCTAAAAATATTGCACATGTCATTGGTGCAGAGCTATCTGACTTATGGAATCCTTGGATGGGGTAGTGTTGCTGAAAGTCACATAAAAAAATTTGTTAACACTACGAAAATGGTTTATTAAAATAATTTATGTCAGAAATAAAACATTCCCAACTGATAATCTTTTGAAGAGAGTAAACTGTTGGACATGCGATAGTTATACTGTCTTGAAATCTTAAAAAATATCAAAAAAGAAAAAATAAATATCAATATAAACATCAGATCAACAAGAAGCGACGCCGTCGCATGTTCAACAGTTACCCAAAAACTCATCGACAGAGAAGAATAATTTATTTTGCACCAAGGCTGTACAATATGCCTCCAAACGAAATTAAATCTTTAAACAGTCATATACAGATACTTAACAAGGGTAGGGAAGCTTTTAAAAAATTAATAGATCTTAAGTACTTAAAATTAAAAAAAAAAATCTCAAAAAATTCTCTACTACTAGCGACTTATATAAACCTTACATTGACATTAAACGCGACTTTGTAATTTTAACCCAGATTCGACAAACTATCGATTATGACTATATACCTGACTATGACATTAAAGAACCTAAAACCACACACAAGAACTTCCAGTGCTTCCGTGGTTACTACCAACGTTTATACATATTATTTGTAAAATGTTGTCTTATTCTTTACTTTGATTTTCTAATGCAAATGTTTTGAATAAACGTTCTTTTTATCTTATCTTATCTTAAATATATGTTTAATAAATCGGAGTCGAACAATCCTTTACTGAAATTTGGCAAATAGTACTTATCTTTCTTTTGCTCCCAAAAATGTAATCGCGACCAATCCTTGTTTGTAGCGGTTTCTCTAATGTGTCCCTTAAACAATCATTCACTCAATTTATGCGGGCCCGTTAAAACGGTTTGAGGGTTTATACGCATGCTAATGTGAATTTTGTAAAACGTCTAAAAAGTGAAACTACACATGCAAACTAGGCGATTTTTTACAAATTACCGATGAGAAATTCTAAAGTACATTTAATGTTCACACTTTTCTATACTTCAACCTGCTGTGTAGGTGGTCAACGTCGCGACAAAGCCGAGACGTAATTGGTAAAAAGCCGAGACGTAGTTGGTAGATGTCGCAACGTAGGCGGCGCCGGCAATAGGCGCCGTAATTGTAATGCACATTTAGGCTCAATAAGACATATACGAGATTATCTCTCTTATCAATCAATGACACAGTTACATAAACTTAAGAATATTTAAAAATGTTTACAGTCGTTTATGTGTAAATAACAAACGACAACTTTTTTAAGACACATTTAGAGCAAAAAAAAGGACCAGCAAACAAGGTAATAAAATTTTATTTTACTGAAAATTCACCAACATACTAATTATTTAATTTTTTAGAAAAGACCGGTAGAAATATAGAGACAATTACAATATGCAAAAAATAGACATTTTTATGATGGTTTTTTATATACTATGGTATGGTACGAGACAGAAGCAGGCCAATAAGGTAAGGTTAGGTTTTCTAACCTTTTTACGTGATCACTCGATGGTGTTAAATTTAATACACAGTAAAATATGCTGGCTTAAAATGACACACGGGTCGTAAGGCCTATTCTGTCTTAAACAATTATCCCTAAAAAGATAGTCATTGGGTAGTTCAGCTCTCGTTATAGTGTTAATATTATATCTCTGATTTGTGGAGGACTTTCGTATATAACGCGGAATTTTGCAAAGTGGACTAGTTAACAACTAAACATTTTTGAAAATTCCCTTCATTTAAAAATGTTATTTTTGTAAATTTCCGAATATTTAGATTTTTTTTCTGTTTAAAATGAGATATCACACGGTATCTGAAGAGTTGGAAAAAGAGCAAACTACCTTTTATCGTACTTAAGAATAAGAATAAAACCACGTCCTACTATGCCCCTCCCCTCTCTATCTAGAAATGGTAAAATAGTAATATTTATTATTCGTAATAAATTAATCTTAAAATAAAAGTAAAATATAAAAGTCTTACCCATCAGCTACTTCTATGATCAATACCTCAAAAAGAGGTCATGTAATTTTTAACAAATAAGCCCCATTGGTATAAAATCCTAGCTAATACCCATGGCAAATACTTTGACATTATCAAATTAATATTTAACAATTAAACTGAAATACACAAATTCGTGCATGATTTCTTTAAAAACCATTTTTAAAATTGATGTTTAAAATTCTACCATTTGATTCCATTCAAATTGACAATTCCCACTTATTTTTTTCATACAAGTCTTTTCGGAAGACAATTTCTCATAAAACGCCTCTAAAATGATGGATTTACGCTTTTTTAACATACCGAAGTAAATCTTTATCGGAAAGCGGTCTTAAGAAAATCTAGCGTTTTTTTTTATAAAAAGATTTTACACTTGAAAATTTCAAATTTAAAATAGATTCAAAAAGATAGGGTAAACTGCCCCTAACGAAATATTAGAGGGGTCTTTTCAAAAATATGTAAAGAAATAAGAATAATTCCTACTTCTCTGAATAATTCACAGCATACTGCTAGAATTTATAGAATCTTAACACATTTTTATTTTATTAGTAGCAGACAAATTTCAAAAGTATCCAGTTTTAGGAGAAAGCATCTATGAAAATTGACACAGATAAGGATTTTCAAATACCCTTAAACCAACTTTACCAACCTGTTCCCAATAAAAGATGCTTAGAAAACTCCTGAATGGGTCTGCTTTTAAATAAACAGTTCTTAAACGGACCTATTTACACATTTAATAAATCTCTAGAAACACCATTTCTGTACATTGAATTTTTGGTGTCAGGTTCTAACCAGACCATATAGGTACCAAAAATACAATTTTTAGAATTTTTTTTAACTATTAAATAGGGCATACGATTTATTTCATCCAAACACCAGTAAGAAATTGAGTGTATATTTTTACACTCAGTTTACACCCAAGGTGGTACATAAAGGTCCAGCGTTTTGGGTGTAAACTTTAAGAATTTTTCGAGTATTAATTTAACCTTTTTAAGAGTGTAAAAGAAACTTAACTTTGAGTGTATAATATTTTTAACACTAGAGATGGTAAAACTAATTAACCAGGGGTGTAAAGTAGCCACCCCCAGGAGCCGTTTGACCTTTTTTCTGGTGTAAAATCGCACTTTTATTTAAATATACCCCCGAGTGTAAAATCATCGTTCTTCAATGTGAAAGAATAACACTATGCAATGTAAATTTACCATTTATTAATGTAAATTTACACTCAAACAAAAATTTTAGTCTACAATTTGATGCTGGTTTGTATTAAATGCATCGAGAACTGCCAGAAGCGTAATATTTCTGGGATAGTGAACTAGCGTATCACAATTACCAGAGAACACTTGCTACATGAGCGCAAACTCCAAGGGTTCTACTTCTAACTTTACAAGTGCAGCAAGTTTGTGATATTGGATCTTCTACATGTTCTTCCAGTGTGCAGTCAATAAATATATTGTGTTTCATTGCATTCGTAAACCGTGACCATATTCGAGCTCTGAAGAGCCCCAGGCAGATGTATTTGCGCTTGCAGATTAAACTCATTGCCCTGGCGTTCATTGATGTCTTGTATTCGTTGGTGTCTTGGATACATCCTTCTTGCTCTTGATAAAGAACACGCTATGTAAAAAAAAGACACAATGTGTTTTGAAAAACGAACTCAATACCCATGAAAATATAGCAATAGTCATTCTCCACACTTTCTTTAATGGGTTATGTCCGGTAAGTACGATTGTGAACAGTCGTTCTCACTGGAGAGAAATAAGCCTGACATTTTAAGAAATAGAGTGTGTAAACAATATGGTAATCAATGTTTAAGGGATAGTGATAATTTTTAACATGCTAGTCCCTACCGAGGTACCTGCACAGGCGAAAATGCTAGAGTTATGACAATCATTTAGTAGGTAGGTACTAACCTCAGTATTAAACTTACCAACATTAGCTAACAAATGGCCTATATACTTTTATATGGCATGACTGTCATAACTTTGCCAGTTTCAAAAAAACTTTTTACCATTTAACCTTTAATGTAAACCAACAGAAGGACCAAAAAGCCCAGAATGGCAAGACCGTTAATAAATTACACTAAAATTGCTGACTGTCGTAAAAAGTACAATACTAATCGTAATTTTAGCCACAGCCCAAAATAGAAGAAAAAAAAGCTAAACTTACCCAATTTTACAATTCCATCAAAGGCGGAATTCCCTTCTTTCACCAAGCACATTTTGCTCCTATTTTCGTGTTTTAATTTGAGCAAGGCACACAAAACAAAAGCATAAAGCATAAAACCGTTGTACCGTTGTGGAACTGACCGCCGAATCTTGAATAACAAATGACAGTTGCAGTGTGAAGCACGTATGCACGAATGATTTTTAAACCGAGCACTGGGTGTAAAGATCACATTGCACGTGTACAGAGGAATAATTTTTACACTCTAGTTGAAATTTTTACCAGATGCAAGTTAAATTATATCTTTTTTACCGTTTATGATGGGTAAATTAAACACCCTTTAACGAAAAAATACCAGGTTAAAAAAGGGTAAACTTCATTTTGTCTAAATGATGTTAACACTAAAAAGATTTCTTTACGTTTGTATATATGGATATTACGTACTCATTAAAGATTTTTAACATCCACACAACTATTCTTACACGGACGCCATAAAAAAATGCCTTATTAAAATTCACCAACAATTTTGACTGTTTGGGTGTGTAATTATAGTAAATAGTGTTTGATGTAGTGTTAAAGTTTACACTCGAGTATTTTTCCATGATGAAAATTCTTTTTACCCGCATAATCTTTTTTTACTTTTTTTCCCATTATTGGGAAGAAAAGTTATAATTAATAATAATATTCCTGTATATGCCTCTCTTTTTCTGTCTGTTCTTAAATAAAGATTTTAAACGGCTCTATTCTTAAACAAAGCGTTTTTTAAACTTTTATATCTGGTCGATTTAAATATATATGCATATGAAAAAAGCAACGGGTAAATTTAGCCATACTTTTTTGGTTTAAGCTTTAATAAACAATGAAACAACAATAATTTATTAATCTGTATATTTTAGTTTTAATAAATTATAAAGATATTACAACAGTTTGTACACTGATTATATAGTTGTAACAGAAAGTCAGAAAAAGTTTACACTTTTTCATAAAAATAATATTTATAGATAGTTATTAACAACAATATAGTAACTTTTCTAAATTTATAAATATAATATTAATTTTCGAACCATTTTAATATATATATATATATATATATATATATATATATATATATTGAACTGACAGTTAAACACTTTGAAATTCGATAGATAAACAAAATTTACACACTACTTTTACATTTAAAATAATAGTAATATTTACTATTCTAATCTAGGTTTTTTAAATCCAAAGGGTACTGAGTCATACCCGTCGACCATTTTCCGTTTCTTAAATTTACTCCTTTCTCTTGTCACAACCTGATGTTCAGCCGTTCTAAGAATACGCCGAGCAGTAATATTGACCTCCGGCTCATCAAAAAGAATCATATTTTTTATGTGTTCAAAGTTAATTAATTTTGATGCCGAATACGTCAATGAAATACCCTTAACCTTGCAAACAGTTTTCAACTCATTGTCGTTAGTTGACAATACCTGGTAGGCATAACTTTTAGGGCCAGTAGAGACAAAATCAGTAATATAACTTCTCGCACCATAACTTTCTAACTCGTGTGTCATATCACCGAGAAAATTACCTGTAGGCACCTCATATTCACCATTTTTAGAAAGGTAAAGAACACTATCCGTGTCATAGTATATGACACGATTTCCCAGTTTTTCTAAATAACTGTATAACTTTAACCTGGCCTGAGCAGTAGTATAAGCAGCCAAGCATACGTTAACGGTTGAGAGCCTATCATATACTTCCTCCTTCCCAATTAACAACTAAAGTATTGTCGTTGATGGGTAAAATGGTGTTAATAATTTTTGAAGAGTCTGTCGTCACATGGAAAAACTCGTCGGGCTTATTAATTATTGAAGTTTTGGCCTGGTTTTCTTGCTGCCCCAGCTTTCCCCAGAAACTTGTAACAGTACCTTTCCCTAATGTACGACGCCCAGGATTAAATTCAATCTCATCATGGATCAATTGAATACCTTCATGCTCAAAATATTCCATTATATATCTATCTTTTTTTGTCTGAGTATCACACCCTACAGGCCATCCCGAAGCATGCTGTTTAATTTTTAAAAAATCTGAAATATATTCTGAAAAAAGCCCCCCTGTTTTAGTTCTAGGATCATACTGACACACTTCATATTTCCAAATTTCAAAAATCTCTATAATGTTATATCCCAACTCTAAAGCCTTTTTTACCTCGTCCATTACCCAAGTACCTGTCAGAGCTCTCTATTCACTGGAATGAGAACATTTTTTACTGTGATCCATGTTTTTACAACATGTATAACAAAGTGAAAACATTAATTTATTATTCATTTTAATAGGTAGTAAAGGGTGATAGAGGTTTTGAGGAGGTAAAATTGTGCATTTTATTAAGCCTTCAGTTGTCATTAAATTAAGGTCCTTGCATTCGTCACCAACAAATACTTTAGGATGTCCTATAGGATATTTCCCATATTTATTAACCCAAGGGTAGAGACTGCAAACATCTACATATTTGATTTTTTCTCCTTCCCGAGCTTTAACCATTAATTTGGTAGGTTCTGTCCTACCACCAAAAAATGAATCTCTAGGATTTAGAGGTAAATGAAGCATCATAGGTTGACTTTCTGTATATTTTTGAATGTTGTCATCATTTTTCATATCTCTTCTAAAATCACATTCCCATTTTTCAATAACCTCGAAACCCTTTGAACGTAGTCTTAAAGTTTTTGCACACGTACTTTCATAACGTTGATCAGGTGTTGTATTTGAGGGAACCGTTCTATTAAATTTAATGCAGCGCGGGCACCCGTGCCAGAAACAGCCGTGAAACTCAAAGATCTGGTTGGTTTCTTCGCAAAATCCGTCAACTTTTACCCCTCCCAAAACTATTTCCCTCCCTACGGCTGCGTTTTTAATTTTAATATTCCTTTCTTTTTCCTCCCACAACAACCATTGTATGGCTATTTTTGACTGGTTATCGGTCCAGCGATAACCGTTTTTTCGTATAAGTCCTATAGTATTTGGCTTTAGATAATTCCGCCTGAATATTTTATTACAGGCAGAGGGCAGAGTTGTGGCCTCTGTAAAAGGGCAAACCCCTCCTTCCTGAATGATAAGATCTCGAAATTTAAGGCATGCCTGCATTAATATTTCCACATCAGAAATACAGTATTCCGTTATTTCTTTTTGAAAATCAAAAATATAATTTTTTGTAACCATCGAGGAATGCCATTGAATCAGTTTTTTACGTTCTTCATTCTTCAAATTATCAGGATCATAAAATTCTAGAGACGGTATACTTCCAATATATTTCTGATTTTTAATTGTATTAAATAAATGAGGAAAATATCCTTTTTTCAACTCGTCAAAGCCGAAAACTTTTGGTAATTTGGTCAAGGCCATAGGAAAATAGTTGAGGGAGTCCCAGAAACTAACATTACCCGTACTCATTAAAATTAATTTCGTCCCACGCATTATTAGTTCGGGGGTCAAGTCTGATTTAGTTAAAATATAATTTAATATAAATTGGTGATCAAAACCTCCGCCATTATGAGCTATGACTATTACCTTCTTGAATTTCTTTCGTAAATTTAAAATATGGGCCATTAACTGGTTGGTGGGTTCATGGTTTAGAGTTTTTTGTCTAAAACCGCAAATCTGACAGAAAAATAGGTTTGGTTCTTTTATACACCCTGAACAGCACTGTTTCAAAACACATACATTTGGTTCATGTAATAAAGAACCATCAGATAATAGTTTTTCCTGTCTTGTCTCAAGGTCATAAAATATAAATAGGGTATCTTTTGCCGGTTTAGATTCATAAATAGGCATGTAACAAAGATGATCCTATGGAACATGTTTGTTACATACTTTACAAAATACCTCACCGCAGAAATGTTCCCTGTTAGTTTTTATGATTTTGAGACATTCCTCACACTGATGAAGCTCCTTACATACAGTTGATTTGCCTAAAGAACCCTCTTTTATATGGTTTTCATAACAGACCTGACCCCTGAAACTTCTTTTACACACATCACACTTAATTTTAAAGGTTTCAGGACACGTAGGAGCCTGTTGACACGCCGGACATGTACCACCGCATCTATGATGTTTTTTAGTATTGTAAGGAATATTACATTCCTCACAATAATAACTACAGCAAAATGCGGCAGTCAATGATGTTAGTACGTTGTAGTGTCCGTCATGAAACAGTAAATTTAGGGTGGTGCCTTTACCATCACCTTTAAAAATCAAGTCCTTCCCCTTGGACCCATGCTGAAACACCATAATTTTAAAATTAGAAAGGGGTTGTTGAAACTTTTGAAGTTCAGATATACCCGCTCCGTGTTCTGGGATCACAACACCTAGACCCTCAATTAACTGAATTGCTCTTTTTAACTGTAATTTACCAATATCCCTTAAAATTTTGTTATATTCATGGTCTTTGTTAACGTATGCCATTGCTACCACCAACGCTCGAGGAAGGCATAAGTTATCCTAATTGTTAATACATATAATACCTCTTCTCTTTTTACACTCTTCAACAAAGGTGTTATATGTCTTACCTCTACCTCTACCTATGGGTAATTTTACTGATGTAACTCCTAAGCAGAAAGTTTCGGTATTTAATCCACACGAGTTAGATTGATATATGCTGGAAATTACCATCCAGACGTCATCAACCTTCACCTCATCAACCCTTTTAAAACTAGACCAAACCTGACCACGTGTAAAATCTTTCGAGCAAAATGTAAAACCCACAAGATCATTCGGTTCTAAGCGTTCAGTCCCCTTTAAGACTATGGTCTCTATAGCTTCTTTAATCCAGCTGACCGGTTCTTTCTCGTTGGGGATGGGGGCTAGCTTGAACTCTAGGGTTCGCCCTTGGAGACCAAAACGGCGGATGGTTTTCACTACGTCTTTTACAATTACGTGCTTCTCCATTTCTGTAATAAAAAAAGTTCACCTTTTAAAACTATAAACATGTAAAGAAATCTAATAATGTTTACTAAAATGACGGATTAGCTAGTTGCGGATATTATCATTACAGATTTTGAATTTGAAAACTACAGGATTAATAACAGAAACATATATTTTGCTTAAAGTACAATTTTTTTTATAAATTAGGAAAATAGCACTGCAAATACTACAATAAAACCGCAAAAATCTAACACACTATTTGCTAAGACAGCAATAACGGTAAAAAAAATAACTTACTTTTCTGTTGTTGATAAAGTTGTTGTTGGATCTGATATTGTGCAAACGCTGTGGCTAGAGATGTTACCGCTAAGGCTGGTATATAAAGATTACGACCCGCCGCGCGCCGTCACGGCGTTTATACCACTTCGTTTGGGCTGCGTTCAGAAAGCCCACACACTAGCGTGAAAAACACACTGATGCGTGATGTGTCGCCGTTCAGGAATATAAAAACTGAGCGGTTTTTGTCGTTCACAAAAGGCTGGGTGTCTTCCGGTGTGCTTATTGCGTTGGGTTGGGTCTGATATTGTGCTGCAGCTGCTGTGGCTAGAGATGTTGCCGCTAAGACTGATATAGGCGGAATGAAGATTACGACCCTTTGTCACGGGTATTATACCAAATAATCTACACGCTTCACTTTCCCGTGATCGATCGTTCGCTAATAACGTTCATGAAGGACCGTGTTCATTAGGCTATTGGAATTTTCAGAAAAAGTTTTTTTAGTTCCAGTAAAACTAAGCTATTTGGGTCAAAAAAAAGACCTAAGTACAAAATTTTGTCACGGTGTCTGTATATCTGTCTGTCTGTAACACGATTACTCAAAAACCGCTTAACCGATCAAATTTGGCACAAGAATTATCCAAAAAATTTGAAAACTTCACATTTTCTTTAAATGATGAAGTCCTGTTAGGAATTTACCTGAGTCCTGGCATCTCTTTGTCGAGCGCAGGGGTTTTTAGACTGCGTAGCAAATATACATAGTGGATCGCTAGCTTTAAAAAACGTATTACCAGTGATTTAAACAAGAACTACACGCCATAGTAAAAAGAGTGTTAATAGGTGGAAAATATATTGTTTACGAATTAATTAAAATTTAACCTATTGAACGCAATATTTCATTGCTATAACTTTACTTTACCAAAAATTATTTTTATTTGTATGTCTCTAAAAGTTCAATTTTTGTCAACTACCATTATTATATAATAATATTATAAGAAGTAGTAGTATATAGTACTAGCCTATAACCATGTAGTTTTCACATCTTTAATAATGAGCCCTCATGGGCCACCATAAAGCTTGAACTTACTTAATGCCTACAAAGGGGCATCTTTAGGAGTAATCAGGTAATTTTTGGGCATTTTTTTAGATTTTTGTATCTAAAAATTTTCATAATAACTTTTGTTTGCAAGTCATAAAGAAATAGCCCCTCTAGCCAAATACGCAAATGCCCTGTGAGTTATCACACAATTACATCTAACTTAAAATCAAAATAAAGAAAAGTGTAAATATTATACCATTTTATTATATTATGTAGGGAAAAAATAATATATTTGGTACCTCACTTAATTTTCCACTACTTTTAGATTAAGAAAAATAGTACCTTTCATTTTTTTAGACCATCTTTTAAGAGGTTATACCCAAGTTTTTCTATATCTTGGAGCTAAATGAAAAATTCAAACCGCTTTTATTTTTAAATTATTCTAATAAACCCCTCTACATAATGCATTAAGATGTGGTCGTTCTGAAATATCTTTAAGAGGAATATGAGATTGTTTTTTATACTGGGACTTTCCATCCATTACAGGATCAATGCCCAGTATTGGCGAAATGTTTGCAAAGTTAAAGAAAAACACAAAATATCCATGCACCTAGCCGGGATTCGAACCCGGGATCCGCTGCCCACGGCGTTACGGCGCCCGGCCTAAATTAAGAGGAAAATGAGATTAAAACTCTAATTATTTAACAACTGTTTGTCAAAAATAAAATGCCCGACGTGAATAACCTTTATTTTACAAAAACTTATTAAGAAAAGGTAGAAAACACCTGAAGCGCTCACACTGTTGGAACTACCCGAGAATGAACCGCTATTCTTAACATATTTTTAATCCAAACACCATTTTACAAAAGCTTTTTAACAAGTCCCCATGTCCGTGCAGGTCTTGACCTGTTCAGTATATGGTCGGTACGATCCCTGTATAAAATACACTTTTTTATTAAAAGGTATATAAACAAAAATCTGGCGGTATATATCAAAGGACCCGGTGTCTGCACCTGTGACAAGTGGCGCGTGCCTCTAATTAGGGCGTCGCTCCTGGCGGCATATATCAAAGGATACAGGTGTCTGCAAAGGTGACAGGTGGCGCGTGCCTCTAATTAGGGCGGTGCACCTGGCGGCGTATATCAAAGGATTCCTGATCAGCAAAAAGTTCTCACGGTCTTCAAAATTTTCCCACGACCAAGTGCCCCAATACCTACTCATGATTCACGTGATTTCACAAGTTTTTTGACATGATTAAACATACCAGGCCACCAAAAGTCCCTCTTTATTGCGGACCAGGTCTTATAAATCCCGAAATGCCCAAAATATTTGTGATAACATAAGACACATTCTTTTATAAGGGATTTTGGTAGGCACAACAAATAGGGTTCGTCATTGGCATTTTTTAAAAATATATATTTTTTTTAATTGGAAATTTATGTTCATATTTTGAATTATTGTCCTCCGTAAGAGATGTAATAATATCTTTTAAACGATCGTCGGAGTTTTGAAGGCCAGAGATATTTTTTAAACATTTTTGAAAATTAGAAGGTAATTCAATTGAAAGAAGTTTAAAACAACGGCTATTAGGAACGCTATGTCGCAACCCAGGATAACGGGACAGGGTATCCGCTATAATATTTTCGTTCCCTGTTATGTGTTTGATGGTAAATGAAAATTCTTGCAAGGCTAATGCTCACCTTGTAATTCGAGGTGTTAATAACCGGCAAGTTTGTATATAGCTTAATGCTCGATTATCCGTTAAAATAAAAACATGCCGTCCTAGCAAATTCGTTCGCCACTTTTTTAGAGCAAAAATTAGTGCCAACAATTCTTTTTCGTTCGAGTGATAAGATTGTTCTCTAGATAACAGCATACGACTCGCGAAAGCTATAACCCTACGTTTTCCATCAACTCTTTGATACAGTGTGCATCCCAAAGCATATTCACTAGAATCAGTCTCTACGAAAAAAGGAATATCAAAATTAGGCTGATAAAGTAAAGTAGCGTTTTGTACAGCTTTCTTAACAGCTTGAAAAGAAGATTCCTGCTCTGCCCCCCATACCCATTTAATTTTTTTCCTTAGAAGTCTGTGTAATGGTTCGGCTGTTGCGGAAAAGTTTTCACAAAAAAAACGGTCATAATTACATGTAGCTAAAAAAGACTGTAAAGACTTAATATTAGTGGGTGTAGGAACATTTTTGATGGCTACTACGCCGTCCGGATCCGGTTCTATATTATCCGATCCCAAAATGTACCCTAAATAATTTAGTTTATCCGGCATGAGGCGACACTTTTGAAGTTTTAAGGTAAGGCCCGCTTCTTTTAAACGCGTAAGTAATCTTTCTAAGTGTAATAGATGATCCAAGAAGAAGTTAGAAAAAATGAGTATATCATCAAGATAAAGTATCACAAACTCATGGAACAAACCCCGAAATATCTCTGAAAGGCATCTCGAAAATAAAGCTACCGCTGTTGCTAACCCAAAAGGCAAAATCCGAAATTGATAAGTTTTTTGGCCCACCATAAACCCACAAAACTTTTTATCTGATTCCATGAGGGGGGGTATTTGCCAGTTTCCTGACGAAAGGTCAAGACAGGTTTTATATTTAGCCTTGGATAAAAGCGACAAAATTTCTGAAATGGGTCTTGATGATTCAAAATCTGGGACTAAACGTTTATTTAAAAACCGTGCATATAGACAGATTCTAACGGATCCATCCTTTTTAAGGCAGTCACCAGTGGGCTTATATACGGTGTAGAAGAAGCTTCTATAACACCCCAGGAAATCATTTTTTCAATTTCCTGTGAAACCGCTTCCCTATGAGCAAATGAAATGGGGTATTGGTTTTGTTTAAATGGAGTTTTGTCAAAGAGTTCTATTATGTGTTCGTAAAAATGGGTTCTGCCAGGTATATCAGCAAGCAAGTTTCTTAACATATCTTTTGAGGAACCCTGTATATGAGAAAGCATAGACGAAAAATCGATATTTGAATAATAATCATTGTTATTGTTTTTATTACAACTAATCGAGTCTTTTTAAAAAAATATAAGTCTTAAATTTAGGTTTTCATCCGGCGATTTGTACTCATGTGAAAAAAACATCTCCTTACAAATAATATTATGTTTATCTTTATTCGCGTTAAAACTGATAAGACCCCGGCCCAGGTCAAGATTTGCATTTATTAATCGCAAAAAATCAATACCTATTATTGTAGGAAAAATAAGATCCGAAATTAACAAAAACTCGTGAGAAAAGTTACAACCCCCAATTTTTAAGTTAAGAAGGAGTTGATGTGTAATACGTCTTTGTTTTGTTTTAAATGCCCTTGTTATTGTCACGCCCGTGACCGGAAATAAAGGTACTTGTCCCCCGTACTACTGATTTGTGAAAAAACCTCCCCCCGAAAGACAAGTAATTTCTGACCCTGTATCCAATAAGGCGGGAAATTCGAAATTAAATAAATTTATTTTTATGACCGGTGACCTTTTCTCAAAGATTTGATGGTTAAAATCACAAGGGTCATTTAACAGGTCATCTAAAGGGTTATTTTGTATTATAGGCGCCCTTTAAATACTGTCGAAATACGGGCTTACCAATCGACAGCTTGCTCGTTTCCCTGGTCCAAGTTCTTTTGAGAGTGATCAAAATCGACGACAGAAACTGATTTTGGCTTATACTGTGTATTTTTTCAATTAGATGTTTCGGTTTTTTTGTCATAAAAAGGACGATTTTGAGAAAACTGCACGCGATTTTCTGAAAAACTGTTAGACTTGCCCTCGTAATAATAATCAGCCTGCTGGAGAATGCTAATTGCCTTGCCGTGGTGGCGATGCTAACATCAAAATGCTTGGCTATAAAGCTTATAATTATATGGTCCGGAAGTGGGGGATTAAGATAACGAGACATAGCAACACATTTTGTAAAATCCCGCTTACGTAACGCCCCCCTTCTATTTTTAACTTTAAACGTAGTTGTTTTGTGTCGTCCCAAAATCTTTTTAAAAATTCATGTTTAAAAATACCAAAATGACAAAAATTATATAAAAACGCCGCACCCCATGACTCAACACTACCCTTAAATTTTTTCGGTAACCACAACCTTATCTGATCAAAGCTAGCTTGATTTTTTTCTAATAAAGACTCTATTTGTTTCACAAAATCGACAGGATGGACAGTATCACCCCCATCAAAATATGGCAACAAATTAACCTGTTTCAAAAAATGAATATCGTTTAGACTATCTATGTAATTTTGAGGTAGCACAGCGGCTTGATTTTGGTTTTGCTGCTGATTAATGGTTTGGATTACTGTATTTCTAACCAAATCAGCCAGATCGTTGGGCAAAACTATTGAACCTGTGCTTGAAATTGTAACCTAGGGCTTTGTACTGCGTTTGAAATACATTGTTTTGTTTTCATTTATTTTTTAAATAAATGTGGGTTAGAAATTTTGACAATCAGCTGACCTTTTTGGGAATAGCATAATTTTTTGAAAGTCATTAGTTTTTGGTCACATGACTTTTTTGGTTCTTAAAATTTCGCGAAAACTCACATGAGGGTTTTGCGCAAGCGCGCGAAGAAAAAGGAAGGGAGCCATGTTTCAAAAGGACACTTGCGAAAAACCTGTGGTTGAAGCCGCACCAAAATTTTAATTTAATTTCTTCGTGGGTGCAAAAACGGCCGCGGCCAACAGAGATCATCAACTTCAACTCGCTGCAACTTTGGGCAACGAAACTTCAAGAAAGAAGGTGAGTCCTTACGTGTGGGTCGAATTTCTGTTTTTTTTTTTAATTTACCGAATTAATATTTTTTTTGCCATCCCAAAAGGGTAAATTAATTGAGGATATTTTTTTGCTAATCTTTCTAATTATTTTTACTCTTGCGGGACCCTTCATTGTGGTCCTTCGAGCCGTATTTCTGGGAAAGCTCGTGGAAAACGCAGTTCGCCTGATTGTGTGATTAGTATTTGCCTTTATTTTGCAGCAATCACATTTTTTATCTCTGTTGCTAACCGTTTTTTTTGCCTTTACCTATTTGTTTTTTGCGCAGCGCATCCGCGTTTCATTACTCGCAAGGCCATCGGCTTGTTTGTTTCGTTGAAGCAAGAGTAGGCAGCGTTGCGTTATACCCCAACGTGCCGTAGTTTTTTTTTGTTTTGTTGGCCACCTTGACAAACAAACAAAAAAAAACTTTTGTGACAGATTTTCCAACCTCGAATTTTTGTTTTTGTTTACCTTCCGTGCGCGCGATTTTCGGCGTTTTCGCGGATTTTTCACATTTGATTTGCCGGTGTGGCTTATTTTTTTTTTATAATTCGCATAACTACCGATCGCGTCCATAGTGCCTACCCAATTGCTTTACCGTTTTCTAAACAGATTTTGAATTTATTTTTAATTAAAAAATGAGTGAGTACATCGGTTTAACCAGACAACAAAATTCTATTTTAAATCGTGCTGAAACCACCCTTGCGAAGGCGCAAGCATCAGAGGCTGCGCCTACGGATCCTTTTACAAAGCTATAGTACTGGTTTAGAAATCCAAAAAATAAATCTACCAACCTTTGGTGGCGATTTAAAGTGATGGCCCACTTTCCTTGATTTATTTAATAGTTTAGTTCATAACAGGACTGAACTTAGTGATATCGCTAAATTTCAAGCCTTGAGCACAGCCCTTGTGGGTGATGCACAGTCCGTTATTCGAAACATTCCATTGGTAGCAGCTAACTATAGACTTGCATATGATGCAGTTACTCGTATGTACAATAATAAAAGGCGTCTTGTTACCAACTATTGGTCTACCATTTACTCGGCACCTTAGTGGACTGTGACGGGCAACAATGCTCGTGAATTGAGAAAATTGCTATTAACTTTTCGTGAAAATTTTGAGGCCCTTTCACATTATAATGATGTTGAACTTCTTGATTTCACCAAAATGAATATCCTTTTCCAAAAAATTGACCCCTCCCTCAAACAAAAATTAGAGTTGGAAAATAGTATACTAGTTTGTTAACCTTTTTGGAAAAAAATTGTCGTGCCCTTGAAAATTATCATTTTTTAGACAACCCTATTGATTCACCATCTTCTTTCCGTCAGAGTGCAGGGAAAAAGGGAGGTAAACCTGAAGGTAAACTGGCTTATAGTTTAACCAACCGTATTGATAATTGTAGTTGTTGTAAACAACAGGGCTTCCACCCCCTAATCAAATGTGACAAATTTATAGAAATGGAGGTACCGCAGCGTCATGCTTTTATTAAAAGGGAGCACCTTTGTTTCAATTGTTTTAGTCGGTATCATCTTGTACACATACAGATTCATGTCATTTCTGTTCAGGTCGTCACAATACACTGCTTTGTTTTGCAAAAAAATCCTCTAAGAGTGATACACCAAATACTTCTACCTCAAATGGTACCCCTAAAACTAGCATGTGCACCTCCACCCATAGTGAACCTTCTAAGGTCAAATCCGTGCTTTTTGCTAGCGCCCAAGTTTTGATTTTGAATTCAAATAGTGAGCTTGCACCTTGCCGAGCTCTATTTGACACCGCTAGTGAAGCAAGCTTTGTAACACTGTCTTGTGCCAAAAAATTAAATTTGCCAGATGTTCCAAATAGTACACCTATCCAAGGTTTAAATAACATGGTTTGTAATATTTCCCATGGATATCTTAACCTTCAAATTGCATCCAAAAATTATTGTGATAGTTTATTGAGGTGTGAAGCTATCATTACGCCCAAGATTTGTGGACTTGTTCCTTCTAGTGTCATAAATAGTAAACTTTTCTAATGGTCCTACTTAGAGGGCTTAGACTTAGCCGATCCAGATTTTACTTGGAGTTGACTTGTTTAGCCAAATGCTTGTACCAGGTTTCGTAAAAGGACAAGATGGTCCATCAGCCATTAATACCATATTTGGATGGGTATTGTTAAGTGGTTTTAATAAACCGAGTTCCTCCAAAATTATTAATTTGCTTACTACCCTTGATTGTTCAAATAATTTCCTAAACGAAACCATGAAAAAATTTTGGGAAATAGAGCGTGAGGCAAGACTTTATAAAAATCCATCCCTTCATCAAATGTATAATGTGTTTATGCAAGACTACATTGACCAGGGTCACATGACAGTTAGTCCGTCATGTGAGCCCATCTTACTATTTTCCACACCATTGTGTAGAAAAGGATGATAAAATTAGAGTCGTTTTTGATGGATCTGAAAAAAGTTCCAATGGTCTTAGCCTTAATGACGTTTTGCTAACTGGACCCAAGTTACAAAATGACATTACTAAAATTCTGTTGTCAGTTAGATTTTATCCTTTTGTCTTTACTACTGACATTCGCCAAATATTTAGGAACATTATTGTCAATGATAAAGATGTCAAATATCAAAAAATCTTGTGGCGATTCGACAAATCTGAACCTATACAGGATTGGGACCTCCATATTGTAACTTATGGTCTAAATTGTAGTCCTTATTCAGCTATAAGATAGTGAGGGATCATGGGACAGATTACCCCCTTGCTCCGCCCATACTTTTAGAATCATCCTATGTTGATGACATAATAGGCAAATTCTTGTCTGTTGATGAAGGTCTTGAGCTCCAAAAGCAGCTGATTATTTTGTTGGGCTTTGGAGGCTTGGAGCTTCGCAAATGGACTTCAAATTGTCCAGAGATCTTAGCCAATATCCCAGAAAGCCATCAGCAAATCATTTCATTTTCAGAAAAGGACAGCTCTGTTTTGAAGATACTGGGCTTGCAGTGGAATCCTGTAACGGACGTATTCTCATATTCTGTCAAGCCTATGATCCGTGACTGCACAAAACAAGTCATCCTTTCGGAAATTTCTCGGATCTATGATCCTTTGGGCTTTCTAGCACCTGTCGTTTTAATTGCCAAGTGCTTGATTCAGCGTCTTTGGCTTGAAGGTCTTTCCTGGGATGACACTCCATCAAATGACATTGTTGTGCCTTGGCAACGATATGTGTCGCAACTTCCTATGCTGTCTGTGGTTTCAATTCCTCATTATGTTGTAAAAAATACTGCTGATTTGGGGATGCAAGTGGTATTGCCTATGGTGGGGTAGTTTATGTACGCCAAGTTCACCCTGATGGTCTTATTTCAGTGACTTTATTACGTGTCAAAAGCAGAGTTTGTCCGCTAAAGACTGTCTCCATCCCACGTTTGGAATTGTGTGCTGCCTTGTTGTTGGCAGAATTAATTGAATTTGTCCTTACTAGTTTTAAAATTGTAACTGTTGACAAGGTCTATGCTTGGTCCGACTCTAGTGTCGCCTTGACATGGATAAAAACCAGTCCCTTTAACCGAAAAGTGTTTGTAGCAAATCGTGTTACATTGATCCAGGAAAAGGTCTCTCCAGACTGTTGGTACCATATTAATAGTGTTGAAAACCCAGCAGATTGTCTAAGCCGAGGCTTATTAGCGAGCCAGTTCATGAACCATCCTCTGTGGTTTACTGGACTTCCGTGGTTGTCCTCTCCTGTTGAATCTTGGCCTGGTTTCAACAATTTTGAAATTAAAGGGTCTTATGTACCTCATGAAGAAAATCGTGTAGTTTTGATGACCATCAACACCCCTGTCCAGAATATAGTTTTGTTGTTGTTACAACAGTTTTCATCTTTAAGAAAAATTGAAGGTATTATTGCCTATTGTTTACGCGTTTATCGACTAAGGGATGCGTCGTTTTCGGCTTCCTCCATTTCACTTTATTCTGAAGAACTCTATTTTTCCCTCTGCATTATTGTTAGAATAATGCAACAGGAAGTGTTTTCTGACGATTTAAAGAAGCTTCATAAGGGCGAGCCTTGTTCCAAACCCCTTCGTAAGTTGGCACCCTTCCTGGACCCCCATGGTGTCCTTAGGGTGGGGGGACGATTGCATTATACTGATCTGGACGTCAAACATCCCATGTTGTTACCACGTGACCATCGAATTACCATCTTAGTAGTCGAACAGTTCCATAAAACCAATGGTCATCCAGGTCCACGTTTATTAGAGTACCTACTCGCACAACAGTTCTGGATTCTATCAGTCAAACGGGCAATCCATAAAGTCATTTCCGATTGTTTTGTTTGTGTCCAAACCAACCCAAAACTTTTTTGTCCATATATGGGTGATATGCCAAAAGCTAGAGTGTCCCAATTAAAACCTTTTTCCCACGTTAGCGTGGACTTTATGGGACCGTTTCAGATCACCTTGGCCAAACGCCGAGGCGCTAAAAGCCAGAAGGCTTATGGATGTATCTTTGTCTGCTTCCCTACCAAGACCATTCACTTGGAGGCTGTATCGGACCTATCAGCTGATGCTTTCCTAGCAGCCCTTCGTAGATTTGTGGGACGACGTGCTGATAACCTCCTCACTTTGTATTGTCGTCAGGCTGTCGAGTCACTGGCCATAAAGTGGAATTTGAACCCGCCCGCTGGGCCACATTTTGGTGGTCTCCATGAGTCTGGAGTAAAGTCCACCAAAACCCATCTGCGTAGAATCGTTGGTAACCAAATTATGACTTTTGAGGAGCTGATGACACTCTTAATCCAGATTAAGGCGATCCTTAATTCGCGACCTCTGTGTAGCATCAGCCCGGACCCAAATTAATTATTACCTTTGACACCCGGCAGTTTCCTTACTCTCGAACCCTTAACCGCACCACCCGATGAAAACCTCGTAGATTGTAAAATGAACCGCCTCACCCGATGGCAACTAGTGCAACAAATGCACCAACACTTTTGGCGCCGCTGGCAAGTTGAATACTTGCACTCGTTGCAGCAGCGGGAGAAGTGGAACACCCCCGATAACCCCCCTGAGGTTGGTACGATGGTGATTTTGAGGGACGAAAATCTACCCCTCCTGAGATGGACTATCGGTCGAATTGTCCAAATCTATCAGAATCCTGATAAAATACCGCAAATTGTTCAAGTTAAAACCGCGAAAGGTTGGCTTGATAGACCGCTGGTGGTGGAATTATAATTTTTTTATTTATTTTTTTATATAAAAATCATTATTTTTATAGTGGGGGGAATGTTTGAAATCCATTGTTTTGTTTTGATTTATTTTTTAAATAAATGTGGGTTACAAATTTTGACAATCAGCTGACCTTTTTGGGAATAGCATAATTTTTTGAAAGTCTTTAGTTTTTGGTCACATGACTTTTTTGGTTCTTAAAATTTCGCGAAAACCCACATGATGGCTTTGCGCAAGCGCGCGAAGAAAAAGGAAGGGAGCCATGTTTGAAAAGGACACTTGCGAAAAACCTGTGGTTGAAGCCGCACCAAAATTTTAATTTAATTTCTTCGTGGGTGCAAAAACGGCCGCGGCCAACAGAGATCATCAACTTTAACTCGCTGCAACTTTGGGCAACGAAACTTCAAGGTGAGTCCTTACGTGTGGGTCGACTTTCCGTTTTTTTTTTAAATTTACCGAATTAGTATTTTTTTTGGCATCCCAAAAGGGTAAATTAATATGGGGTATTTTTTTGCTAATCTTTCTAATTATTTTTACTCTTGCGGGACCCTTCATACTGATTGAGGCCTAGGTGGTGCTTCAAACTGTGGTGGTGCCATAAACCGCTGCGAAACGTTTTGCTGTACAAAATCTTGTGGTAAAGAAAAATTTGGAAAGATCCTACCTTGAAATGAAGATAACGGTGTTTCAGTTCCTGAGGAGGCTGGCGTGTTAGGTGTAGGCGGAATACCATACGCCGCAGCAGTCAGTGATTGACGTACAAACCTACTTCGGTTTTCATTTAACAACAAATTCGGCGCACTGGCTGTTGCGGTTGATATTGTGGACGTTGTACCCAAAAGGCGCTCATCCTGTAACGTCGTGGGTGTTCTTTGAACAGAGCCTCCTCGCGCCGTAAACTGTCGGGTACGGATTGGAGAATTTCGGCGAAAGCTTCCTTGTTGCGACGATTATGGTGGTGGAAACATCTCTTGCCACTAGTTGGGTGCCAATTTGTAACAATGGGGTTTTTATGTGGGTTGTTTGAGAGAAACAATGATTTCAACTACCACTCGTTTATTGATAACAAAAGAGAGTTGCGGTGTTGATAGGGTTGATACTCGTAATCCTTTCTACAAATAAATAGCCCGGAATTAATTTACTGTTTTCAAACACGTTAAATATACAATTCCATTCACCAAAACAATATATTAATAAACTTACCTACAAATAGGTATATCCAGAGGTTAAAGTTTAACACTTTAATCTCATTAGAAAACCACCCCAAATTTGTAAAAATTTTACAGCATCAACCGCACTGAATATAAATTTAAACTAAAAATACCTGACCTATAGGAATGAAAGTAAAAATAAATCGCGATAAGGCGATCTCCAAAAAAACCCATAGAGGCCCATCTTTTTATTTATTTAGATATTTAAATATAAAATTAACCAAGCATTTTGTTACAATATATATGGATGGTCCCTGAGTCTTTGGTCTTTATGAAGTGCAAGAAGTGGAGTTGAAACTGGAAATTTGTTGCGAGTTATTCACTATAATTTATATTAATAAATTTTTCAATATTGAGTGGCACCAGCCATTCTGTACATTAAGTATGTATTATGTCGAGGTCACTTTGGATATGATTGTCAACTTTAAGTGGTTTATCGTAGAGCGTCTTGTCATCTGCGTAGTCGGTAGCGTGACACTGCAGTGAAGAAAGTAGGTGTGCTGTATACACCAAGAACAAAATTGGGCCCAACACAGATCCCTGGGGAATGACAGATGGAGCTGGTGTGGGGGTTGACTGGGAGTCATACACTCTTACTCGGTACATTCTAACTTCATCAGGATTCGTTTATGGGGGCATTCCATTATTGTGCGTATCAGTTAATCTGTTTTACTATTTGTCAATTAATAATATAAAACAATTGGCCACTTAATTGATTGCTTACCCTGATTTTCTGAAGCGTACACTTTCACAAACACCCATGTTTAGAGAAAAAAAACGTTTCTCATTCTTGTTTTTTTGTAATGAAATGTGCTTGCCTAGACGATTTGGCTCCATGCACTAAATAAAAATGGTCCCCTGTATTTATTAGATTGGTGGTTTCTGTTGCTTTTTTGGGCTTCCCATATGGTGTAGCTTAATGCTGCCTTGACGAACTCTGGGACTGGGTATTTTCTTCTCCGTTCTTTTGGATCGGGTCTCCTTTGCTGTTTAGTAAAATGTACTTACCTAGACGATTTGACTCCAAGCACTAAATCAAAATAGTCTCCTGTATTTAATAGATTTTGTGGTTTTAGTTGTGTAGCTTAATGCTGCCTCGATGGACCTCAAACCAGTATTTTTTGCTTAAACTGCAAAAAATTGCCTGCAGCGCTATGCCCTAGGGATTTTTTAAAAATAATTCGGGAAAAACCAGGAAAAAGTCGGGAATTTTATCTAGAGAATCTTGTGGCAACCCTTTAACACAAACTAAGACTACCTGATCTTACATAATAGCATTTGTTCAATGAACCATAAAACTAACTTGTGTTCAGTGAACCATGAAGTTTACACTTGGTTGGTTCCGCTGTTTCGCAATTAAAATCTGTTACCTTCGAAAAGTATAGGTTTCCAAATATCCTTGATGGTGACTCATTGTTGTTAAAATACACTCTGGTTCCTCTGTATTAATGCTGTTTCTTTAAACTTTCGCTTGAATAGATTTTCCTCCTTGGCGACAATCTTTGCCTCTTTCCATTCCATATGATGTTGAGCTATTTTCGATCCAGTTGTGTCCCCTTGTCGAGTTTTGCGTTTGTGCTTTGTAAGGCGAACTTCCATCGGTCGGCTGGTTTCTCCGATGTAGATATCCCCACACTCGCGAAGTACCTGGTAGGTGCAGTTCTTGGTGTTGCGTTGTGTTAATTGACTAGTTATTGTTTGTGGTCGTTGCCTATTCTTCTTATCTTTTCTGAGATTTCTTTGATGTATGGCGTTATAAGTGTCACCTTTCTTTCAGTATTTACGTCTGTCGTTCTTTGTGTTGGTGTGGTCTGAAGACTTATTGATCGTGTAGTTGGAGAAACCGTTCCTTCGCAGATCGGATTGAATTTTTGACTTTTTTTATTTAAAGCTTCTTCTGTTTTTCACATGTAGTTGGCTCGATCTATGAGAGATTTTGTAATTCCCAGTTTGATTGATGTGGAGTGGTTTGATTTCAGGTTAAGATATTGTCCAGTATGAGTTGGTTTGCGATATACGGAAGTGATTATGGTTGAATTATTTTTGGTGATTAAAACGTCGAGAAAAGGAAGCCGACGACTTTCTTCTTTTTCCAGAGTGAATTTGATGCAGTTTCTTATGCTGTTGATATGATTGAAAAATTGTTCTAGTGTGTTGTTGTCCTTTTCCCAGATGAATATATCGTCCATGTGTCTTAGCCATAGTTTGGGTCTCTTCCACGATGTTGTTTCCTTTTCCTGGAATTAAGAATGCAGATAGCACTTCAATAAATCCATAAAGTCGTTGATTGGTAGATTGGTTATGTCAGAGAGATGGTTGTCCTTGAGTAGCTTCTGTTCAATAATTTGGAGGGATTCTTCCAGTGGTACGTTCGTGTACACTTTTGACGTCAAAACTAACAAACTGGTCGTCAGGTTAGAGAAAATTCTTACTTCCAGGAAAATTACAGATATTTTAGACAGGAAGATGGTCTACCCATGGGATCTCCACTGTTGCCGGTAGTGGCCAACATCTTTGTGGAATCCTTTGAAGAAGAAGCTCTGCGAACATCATGGCAGAGACCCAAACTATGGCCAAGATACATGGACATCATACTCATCATCTGGGAAATGTCCTTTTCCCAGACTACAACACACTAGAACAACTCTTCAATCACGTCAGCAGCAAAATTACTCTGGAAAAAGAAGAAATTTGTCAGCTCCCTTTTCTCGATGTTCTAGTCACCAAAAATAATTCAAACGTAATCACTTCCGTATATCGCAAACCAACTCATACTGGACAATGTCTTAGCTTTAAATCAAACCTTCCCACATCAACCAAACTGGGAATTGCAACATCTCTCATAGATCGAGCCACCTACATCTGCAATACAGAAGAAGCTTTAAATAAAGAAAACTCAAAAATTCAATCCGATCTGCGAACGAGCGGTTTCTCCAACTACACGATCAATAAAACTCTTCATACCACACCAACACAAAGGACGACAGACGTAAATACTAAAAGAAAGGCGACACTTATAATTCCACACATCAAAGGAATCTCAGAAAAAATAACAAGAATAGGCAACCAATATCATCTTCGGACTGTCTTCAAAATGACCCCAACAATAAGAAGCCAATTATCAAAAACTAAACTACAACGCCACGACACCATGAACTGCATCTACCAGAGCCGCGTTCGAGCTTAGGTGCCACCAGCCCGAAAAGGGTAAACTGATTCCTTCTAAAATTTTTATAAGGCCTAGTGACTTGCAATATAAAAATAAAGAGATTGCAGCACGACATTGAGTGTGACGAGAGTCCGAGCCTTATAGAAAAGGCCGCACAGAAGGGATCGAATATTCGCGATCTTTAAACCATAGTTAACTGGTTGGAAACTGGTTTTATAAAGCTCCAAAAATTAGGTAGGGGCAGTTGCGGGGAACAGGCGGAAGTAACTGTGGCACATGGTTTCGCGCGCGCAATCAAAGATTGATCGAAGACGAGACGGACGTCTACTGCATTTCTCAGACTACAGCGTTGATGACAGCGATGTTGTTTCTTATTATTTTTCGTAAATTTGGTTTATAAATAGTTAAAAAAGGTTATTGGTGCAATGCAGATTACGAAAGTGAAAGAAATTCTTTATTTTTTTTATTTAAGTTACGTTAATTTACATGTAAAAACTTCATTTAAGGGGGCTGTGTCCTTGGCCAAAAAGAACGTGACTTTCGTAGCTCGAGCGTGGCTCAGGTACCATACGAGTGTTGGGATATCTACATCGAAGAAACCAGCCATCCCATGGAAGTTCGCCTTACAGAACACAAACGCCAAACCAACTAGATCGACAATAGCTGTTGCTGGGAATATTTTCTCAAAAAAACATCACCATCAAGGATATTTGGAAACGTATACTCTTCGGAGGTAACAGATTTCAATTGCGAAACAGCGGAACCAACCAAGTGTAAAATTCATGGTTTACTGAACACAAGTTAGTTTTATGGTTCACTGAACACATGCTAGTATATAAGATTAGATTAGGGTAGGTAAACGTTGTGAAAAAGTAAAAAATAGACATTGGAAGTTCGAAACTAGTTTACTCTCAAGTTCAACATTGTCTACCACCTTCAAACGTCAGGGAGAGCGACCCATCGTTTCCCTGATCTAAGTGAATATCCCTTTTGTAATAACGGGCCTCAAATTGCTCTTTAGGCTGGTAAAATGTATTAGGCGGTTTTACGATCTAAGGCGGTGGTAGAACATCACGCACAGGCAAATCAATTTGTGTTTAGTGACTGTTTCTTATTCTAACACTTCATAACCGTGGCAATACTCTATTCCTATCATTTTATCGTATTACTTCTATTACAGTAGCGTTAGCAATGTGTCCATACACTCGTATGAATTAAAGTTACTTACTCACGACAGAGACAATTCCTATGGTTGATACTTCACTGTTACAACTTTTCCCACTAGCAACACTTAGCTATTTTAATAACGGTACTTGATTTACACTATTATTAAGTTTAGTTGGTCATTAGGACCTTTGGCATAGGCTTTATAACTATTTTCAATTTTACTGTAACTAGGAACCATTAGCTCAAAATTCGGAACTGAACTCCCCCGTCTAAGAAAATATTTCGGTATTTAAAGGCCTTTCACCCGGTGGGGTGGTGTGTTGTGGCGCCAAGACTTGTTTTTCGTCTGTGTCCCTCTCATAATCGCAAAGGTAGATTTTTCGGGTTACGCGCTGCAATCATATTGTAGGATCTATTTCATTTCCTTATATGGTCATAAAATCTGACGTGGATATTCAAGACGTCAACTTTGGAGTTGCGTGTGTTTATTTTAATTGTGCGTGATTCTTTTCCCCTATTCACTTTTATTTCTACCTTCGTAACGTGAAACACAATGCCAGCTGAGATTTGACATACAGAAATCTTCCCTTATCTAAAGGCAAGTCAGCAGGTTACACTTTAACCCATGATATATTATCTATAAATATGCTTATTGGTGCAAGAGAAAAGTGAGGAAATTAATGTTTTTATATAAATAATAACTGATAATTGTTCGCGTCGCAAGACGTGGCAACGATGCATGTTGCCAGGGCTTTCAGCGCGAATTGTACTGATTTGAATCTCTGTCCTATATATTTTTTGGTAATATCACGACGCACTGTGGGCCACAAACCTCTTAAAAAGTGGAATAAGTGTTAAGGTAGCTTTTATGTATTTTTTTTGTTATAAAACGCTTAAAACAACCTAGATTAGTAATTTTTAAAATATATTTGAAGCTAAAAAACAAAAGATCAAAAGATCTTGGATGGAAAAAACGAAAATAACCAGCGTGGGCTCATCAGTAGTTTCACTGGTCACCCTCCACTATACATCATTAAACACCATCATACACTTAGATTTCCAACCTTGAACCACTCACAAATAGGCATCGTTCCGCACTGGTACTTACTTGTACAAGTTACCTAATACGAATTCGTCCTGGCGTGTTAATATTTCCAGTAGGATTATGCTCCTAAGGCAATTAAAAAAAAAGTTAAAAACCTCCAAATCAGTTACTTCAACCGAAAAGAAACTAAAAAACAAAAGATCAAAAGATCTTGGGTGGAAATAACGAAAATTCAAACTTGGATGAGTATTCCACAAGGAACACACAAAAGATCAAAGCGAAAAGAGAAATGAATAAACGATGTTTCGCCCTGGGTAACCAGCGTGGGCTCATCAGTAGTTTCACTGGTCACCCTCCACTATACATCATTAAACATCGTTTATTCATTTCTCGTTTCGCAATTTATGTAACCACGTTGATGGTTAAGTCTGTTAACGGTATGAATGGAAACTCTTCATTATTACTTCCTTGGTCATTATATACCTCTGCAGCATCAATCCCATATTTTCGGCAGAGCCCCACATCAATGACATCAATGTCATCTGTAGTTTTTTTTGGAGCACTGCTTATTGTGAGTACCGTTGTAGTGTCCAATACTCTGCAGTTCCCTCCTTTTCCACTTATTTTGGAAAAAAGTAAAATTTTCCTCAAAGTTCGCATAAAATTCAAGGCAGACGGATTGTTGTTCCACCAATTGTGACTGAGTTAAAATATGAATACACACCCATGAAAATTTTTCAGGGACTCTCAAAACTAAGACATTTATTATTATATATCTTTTGGAAATAAAAAGTTTGAAATGAATTGTCGTCATTTAATTAAATATTATACAGTATACTGCATTGTTAAAGATACTTTTACTGTGGTATACTTATGACCGAGATGTCGGTCATGTTTTAAAATAAATAAAGGCAAAGATAAGTCCAAATTTTTTTGTATACTCTAGTCTAGAATTTTTACCAAAAGAAAGACTGATCTAATATTAAATGCCATTTGAAAGAGGTTTTTCCACCAGATAATAAAATAATAGATACCCTAATACCCAAATAGAAAAAAATATTCTCACCTGATGGCGCAAAAGAATATTTCAAGGTGGTCTTGGCTAAACTTATATGTAAGCAGGTACCTTAACATGCCACTGACTACAAATTCATCAAATATTCCACATGTGGAAATTGCCGTTACTGCCAGGCCTATGAAGGGAGTCTTTTTTGGGGTCATCCATAAAGGGCTTCCAGCCACATCAGTGCATCCAAGGATATATTTAACTGCATTGAGGATAAATGGCCGCCATATACCTTCGTTGCTTTTACGAAGAGCCTCTTTAAATCCCTTGTTGAAAGGATTTCGGCAATTTAAAATGTCAAACAAATCATTTATTGTAATTAAAAATTTAGCAGTGGCATCACACTTTTGAAACTCTGCCAAACCCATTTGCTCTTTTAAAAAAGTCAAAGCATCATCTTCTACTAAATACCTGTGCAGCAAGGTACAGGTTAATATATACTTTATTAATACTTTTTCCATAGGAAAAATAAAAAAAAAATCATTCAAAATTTTAACTGCATGAATCATTAGTAAAAGCATTTGCTTAAAATTCTAAAATCAAAGTTATAGTTGATGTCAATATCAGAATTTTAAAAATGGCTACCCCACACAATCCCTACCCTCATAAATAATTTTAAATAAATTTTGACATAATTACCTTCTTCTGCTTTTTAAAGTTAATATGAGCTTGCTTTATCTTGTTTCCAAAAGAAAGACCTTCATTTTCCTGGAGTTCATGGAGCTGCTTCAAATACTTCCAATTCTTCCATTCCAAGTATTTACCATCTGGATCTTTAAAAATTTTCAGATCTTCCCAGGAATTCCTTATTAGCTTGATCATGTTAAAGATGAAATGTTCATTCCAACACCATGCAAACGTTGCAAACTTTCAGACATAATGTTCGCTTTTTCTTTTCCTGATAGACCTTTCACAAAAAAGTACCCAAATGGTAATTTCCAGTAACCATGTAGAAACAACCATCACCACCAACCGTCAGAAGCAGGTTGTAATTCATCATTGTTGCTGGGTATACCAACATTTACATATCCCCACATCTTGTTGTTATCAAACTCTTTGTTTACGAATGGAAATTTCATCTATCACTAAGGAGCATATCAGCTCATGTCCCTTTGCTTTGGCTTCCTTAGATTTTTCTTCCAGACAATCAAAAGATGGTGTAATAAATCCTGGAATGTAATCCACATTAGCAAACCACTTTCTTAAAGTGCTTGGATGTGGGAGAGCTAGAGCAAATTCTTCTCGAACAAAGTTGTATGCGTTATTAGGGTAAAAATGTAATGTGGCAGCAAATTCACGAAGAGGTGGTGGATAGTTTTCATGGGTTGTTGTGTGGTTATGAACATTTTTCAAATGCCTTGCCATTAGAAGAGCAGGAACACTATCATATGTTCTTTGAACATGCTCTAAAGCATTTTCAGAGAGGTGCTTTCATTTTTGCAAGGAGTTTATGACACTTTTTAGGTTAGTCACTCTCTCTTTCAGTTTTTTTGCTTTACACCTCTGTGTGTCCAGCTTTTTCCTGATTATGGTATTCTTTGCTCTTAAAAGATTGCACTTTTTCTTTACAGTTGATGAAGAAATCTTAAAAAAATATATTAGGTAAATATAATCAACTCTATAAAGTATTTACTATATATATAAATAAATAAAATAAATGAAAACAACTATAGATAAAGTTACTAACGCATAGCTGTGATGCTCTTTTATAACCCTTAATCTCCTGCGTTTTGTACTACTATCAGTACTAGTACTTTTATCTAAGCATGTTTGCTTTTTATCAGATATTTTTCTTCTTTTCATGGTTCCATCTGAGCTGGAACTGGAGCCATCGACTGGAGTGCTGAAAATATTATAATTTTTTATTTAAATTAGGTTGGGACCTTTAATAAAGCATCATGTGTATGTTCATAATAAAAACATTTTAAAACAAATAGACAGTAACATACTTAGTAATGCATACAGAAATGGAAACAACTTTGGTCTTCTTAAATACTGACTTTACTGACTTTTCATCTCGAAAAAACTGACTTTGTAAAAAAGCAAAATATGAAAAAACAAACATACAAAAAAAACAAATGAATAGTAAACATGAACATTTAAACTTGATATTTAAAAAAAATGTATTGGTATAGTTGTCACTAATAAATTTTGCCCCCTTTGACAGACCGAAAGTCTAAAATGTCAAGATTGGTTTATCAACATCTTGATATTTTGACTTATCTGACTTTTATGGGAGCAGAATTTATTAGTGAAAACTGTACCTATTATAATAATAGACATAAAAGCATCATCTTTGTCATTATTTGTGGCCTTCACTACCCCCAGCTCTCTCATTGCAAAAATAAACAAACTTAAAACTAATAAAAGCAAAAACAAAACTGAATTTTAGCTAACTTTAACTAGGTACCTACATTATGCAAGTCTAGGTTTTTTGTTACTACTTTTAAAAAATGTTGTTATTAGACCTTTTTTCTTCTTGTCAACAGTCAGTGCTTTACTAGCATGGCTTGTGGGATATTTACGCCTACCAAATCTTTATTTTTAACAGCATGTTTCAGACATTTATTTGCAGCAAATAATAATCTGTCTACAGCCATTAAACAAATTTTAATTGTTATAATGCATTGTTTTAAACATCTATGGATTCTTAAAAAAACTGACTTTACGGACAAAAATTTGAAAATACTGACTTTTACTGACTTGTGTTAAAAATACTGACTTTTTTGTAAAATACTGACCAGCTTCCATCTCTGCATAATAAATTGACAAAAATGAAAAAGGACAAGAATCTTTTGGAGCAATAAACTGTTTTCCACTTGGTTTGCCAATTACTTGCTTTTCTTAACATTTTGGTCACTAACCTTGTTACTAACTGAAGTAAAAAATGTTAACATAATTTTTATTTTAAATTTAATTTGCTGGCATACTTACATTAGTTTTTTTTTAATTCTTACTTTAAGTGAAATACCCTTAGTCTACACCAAATTTCACAAATGCTATAAAATTTCACAGAATTTTTTACATAAATTTTACAGAATTTTACATAAGTTCACAAAAATTTGCTGTACATCATTTTTCACAAGTGATTTATCCCTCGGTGTTGACTTAAGTAATTACTCAAAATTTCAAAGAATCATATTTAGTGTTTTGATAAAAAAAAAACTGTAGGCAAGGTACCTCTACATTTTTATTTGTTTACCTTCTCTTTTTTAGTAGTCCAAAAGGTTTATTCTGAACCTCAGATTCCACAGAGAGTGTGGATTGCTCTGAGGACATGTTAAAACTGGGACTAGACATGCTAGATGCCAAAGATTGTGACATGTCTAATATCGGTCTCAGCATCAGAGAGAGTACAACATTTTCTTTGAGATCTTTCTTATTCGGTCTTTGCTGCAAAAATCTTCTGGTCTAAAGTGATCTGAACATACATATTTATTCATTGTCCAAGTCCATTTCGAAGGGTCTATCTGCAATGCATCTAGCCATTTTCTTTGAGCTGTTAACTCTTTAGGGAATCTAAACATGTTTGTTCCCTAGCGAAAAAACCACGTAGGTTCTCATAAAAATTTGTGAGATTTTACACTGTTTTATAAAGCTTTATATGATTTGCTGCCTTGCTCATGAAAACTGACAGAAAAAATCTGTACTTTATGACTACTGCATTAAAAACATATAAAATCTCGGAAAACTTTTCTAATAGAATTGACACTTTTTTTTTTTGGCAGGGTTAAAATATAAAAAAGAGTGATGTGGACATATAATTAGTTTTTTTGTACAAAATTGAATGACTTTGGGGGAAAAAATGTAGGTGGAGGTATTTCTAAAGCTGTAGTATTAAAAAAAATAAGCACATTTTTACAAATAACAAATACCACCCTGGAGATTTTTTTGTACATACATGTAAAATTTTAATAGAATTTGTCTACCTTATTTTTAGGCAAACTTCTTGTTCTTGTAATTATCAAAAAAACAGTCAAATATTTTCGAATTTTGTCTAGTGGTAAAGTTCCAAAACATTCTAAGGCTATTTTCCTACCTACTTTTTCTAGAGTACTTTAAAACCCAGATTTTGGTGCATTATTAAAACATAAAAATAATATATAAAGAATAACTTTTAACAACTTTATTTAGAATCTACTGCCATTTTAATTGTGTTATGTTGAGGAGCGAAATCAAAACAAGCAAAAAAACACGCAAAAAAAATCATCACCAATGACACGCCAAATATCCCTTAAAAAAAAAGTCTTGCTTTGTCCCGCTGAACAATTTATTAATCCGAGAACAATAGCTTTATAGATGCAGATTATTCAGATATTTGAAGAATTAAAAAAATATTAGTTAGTTATATTTTTATTATGTTTATATACCTTCCCTGAATTTTAATTTTTTACAAAAAACATTAAAAAAGTAAAAAATTTTAAAGAATTCACTGCTTAAATTGCAATATATGAGTTTAGTTTAGTTTTAAACAATTTTTTATTGGCAGTGCATTCAAAACTTTTGCCTGTGGCACATTTCGACGATCACATTTAAGTTAAACAAGCAAAAGAGAAATGATTAAATTTTCGGTTGATGTAACTGATTTGGAGGTTTTTTTTAAAAACTTGGGAGTTGATCTGAGGGTTGTTCTGTACTTTTATTGAGTTCATCTGGTTCTTAAACTATGGCCAAATACCAATTCTGCGGGTGATTTCTTGGTGATATCTGATTTGGTATTTCTGTATGTTAGTAAATATCTCGAAATTAGGGTTGAAAGACGTACTCCTGGTTTCTTGGATCTTCTAAAGATGTTTTTATCTTATGTTATGTTCTAACTTGCCGTTCTGCTGCCCCATTGCTTGGCAGATGGTATGGTGGGCTTGTAATGTGTTTTATTCCCTTAAATTTGAAGAAATTCTCTAGACCTTTTTCGACTAGCTGAGGGCCATTATCGCTTACCAAAGTCTCGGGCAGTCCAAAAGTTAAAAAAATCTGTCTTAACCGTTCTTCTGTTTCTGTTGTGGTGTTTGATTTCATCGGAATAACTTCTACCCACTTTGTGTACGAGTCCACCAAAATAAGGCACATTGTTTTGTTTATTTCCAAGTAATCGATGTGTACTCTCTCAAACATCCTAGATGTCTCTGGCCATGTCTCTGTGATTTGGGGTGGGTCATCACGGTGGAGTTGACATAGGCGGCAGCTTTTTACCATTTTCTCTATGTCAGAATCAATTCCGGGCCAGTAAGCTATGCTTCTTGCTACATTTTTGCAACGTTGGATGCCGAAATGTCCTGAATAGATTTATTTTAAAGTTCTATCCCGCAAAGATTTTGGTATGGTGACCGAACATTAAAATATCTTGATCTAAATCCAGTTTCTTGCGTTGTTGCAGGTACGGGCTTAGAGTTTTTCCTACTTTTTTATGCCATTTGTCCTTCTTAATGAATTCAATGAATTGTAGTAATTCTGGGTCTCTCGCTTGTTCGCGGATTTCTTTGTTGTTAATTGGCCAATGTTCTATAGACTAAAGTTTATGAAGGTGGCTCTGCCGGCTGCTTCTTCTGATGTCGTGGTTTCCAACGGGTGTCTTGACACATAGTCTGCTACTGGGTTGTTTTTTCCTTTGATATGTTCGATTTTGTAGTTGAATGGTGACAGAAAAAGAGCCCATTTTTGCATGCGGTTGGCTGACATTTTTGGGATTCCACTGTGTTCCCCGAATAAAGCAATTAGTGCCCTACAATCGGTCCTAATTGTGAATTTGTTATTACAAAGATAATAAAAAAATTCATGGACAGTGAAATATATTGCCATTGCCCCTTTTTCTAAAGAAGTAAATTTTAATTCCGCTGGCATAAGTGTACGCGATACGCATGCCACTGCTCTTTCTACCCCGTCTTTTATTACACTTAAAACTCCTCCAATTTCCTTATCGGACGCGTCAGTGTTTATTATGATGGGAATATTCGGATCGAAATGGGTCAAGCACGTGTCAGAAGCAATTATATCTTTTATTTTACAAAATGCAATATCAAATTGTTTTGTCAAAAGAAAAGGTTTATCTTTTTTTAATAAATCATAAATAGGTGAAAGTATTTGTGCCGCATTTGGTATAAAACGGTGATAATAATTTACCAAACCGGTGAAAGCTCTGACTTCTGTTAATGTATTTGGTCTTTTTGCTTTTATGATTGACGCCATTTTGTCCTCTGTCTTCCTTAGTCCCTCAAATGAGATGCGAAACCCTAATTACTCCATTCCTTTGGTTTTATAAAATTCACACTTTTCTGGGTTTGCTGTTAATCCAGCCTCTGCCAGTTTTGTGCAAACTTGTTCAAGTTTTCGGGTGTGGGACTCTAAATCGGGTGAAGCCACTACGATGTCGTCCAGGAACGGTTGAACACCTTCCATGCCTCGGAATAAGTTTTCTATCTCTCGCTGAAATATGCTGCCTGCGCATGTAACACCAAAAGTTAAGCGTTATACCGCATATAAACCTCGGTGTGTGTTCCATGTTAGCAACCTACTTGTCTCAGCGGTGACTGGAAACTGCATGTAAGCCTGGTGCAGATTTATTTTGGAGAAATACCTACAATTGTTTAATTTGTCCCAGATTTCATCGATTCTAGAGAGGGGGAACACCTGATTTTCTAAAGCTAAGTTCACCGTTACTTTATAATCAGCGCATAATCTTTATTTACTGTTAGATTTTAAAACTGAGACGATTGGAGTAGCCCAATCACTAGATTTTATTGGTTTTATTACTCCTAATTTTTCTAAATTATCCAATTCGTCCTCAACTTTCTTTCTATACGCTAAAGGAATTTTTCTGTGCTTGCAAAAAATCGGAACCGAGTTCCTTTTTATATTTAAAGATATGTTTTTATATTTATATTTACCTAATTTATTAGAAAAAAAAACGTTATATTTGTCAGTCAGTTGAATGATCTCTTTTTTACATTAAACAAACTGATCCAATCTCTACCAAGAATTGAGGCCGACGCATTGTTGACAATGTATCGTCGGATATGTTGTTTGCTACAAAGTACATTTCGAGTTTTTCGGCGTAACGCCGATCGACCGGTACAACTTTACACCACGCGCTAAGTTCTTTTTTTAGATTTACGACTTCGTCGCCAGTTGGAATATACGTCTGGCGACAAGAAAAGAGGGTTTGTTATTTTTATGAGAGTTTATATTTGTTTTAATTTACAGGAATTTCTTATTTGGTGGTTTACAGTTTATGAGCGGCACTGACTGGTTATGGAGTAGTTTAGGCGGGGATGCGCTTAACAGGCGATGCGCGGGATGGTCGGGTGTCCTCTCACAGTTGCCAGGTCAAAATTTAAGAAGAAAAACATTCACTAGAATTTCACTAGACTTATATTTCCTTTGCTGGCTCTTAGGCACAATTTTACAACTCATAGTTAAACGTCAAACCTCATTTTAAACCACGGATGTCGATGTCTTTTTTACGTTTTATAGGTGCAGTATACCAAGAAACTTTCGTTTAACCATTACCGGCGGTCTGGGTGTTTCTTAAACTTCAGTTTAATAGTTACTGAAAGATTCTAACCTCAAAATACTTATTAAAAATGTATTTAAAATTTGTTGTTGGTAAAAAAAACTGTAAGTATTTAGTGAAATTGCTATGATTGATGACTTAGAATTTATTTTTGATCAACTGGATGAAGACGATGACCACCAAGAAGACCAAAAATAATTATTCGTGCCAGAACAAATCATTTGAATTAGTACGACGATGTAGAGGTTTAGATTATCCAAAGAGAGATGCGAAATTGTGCACGAGGAAATTCGACAAGTTTTGTTCTCACACGTATATAACTGTATATCTTTCTGACAATTCTGAACATTTTTTGTTGTCATTTCAGTTGTCATTATTTATAGGCGTTTTCTCGCGTTGAAATTATTTTGAAATATTATTTGAACCTATTTAGATGTGTCGTCATCATTTAGAACCGATCAAAAATGAGTAGTTCAAAACGCTGACGTAGTTTAGTGTAACCTCGCTTTTTTGTTTTTCTGTTTATTTTTTTGGTGTTTAAAATTAAAATGGATCAACTACTGGTTTATTCACCAAAACCTTCGAGTGTACGGCCAGTTTTAGTAGCATGGATGGCAAGCAATGGAAGCTACATGGATAGTGAATTTTTTTTATTTACTGTTCTTTTAAGCCCCGAAAATTATATAAGACAACAGGGATACCATGAAGAATGGCTAACAAGATATCTAAAATACGATTTTTCATCCATTTTCACGCAAAAACAAAAAAAATCTTAGGTTGAAACAAAAATGTAGAATTTTGACGTATCTTCTACGCACGCGTCAGTTTTGAAACTAGAGTGGATTCCGTTTCAAAATATTTTTAACCCGTTTAGATGTGACGTCACCGTTGCAATGCGAGAAAACAAATGTTTGAAACTTTTTAAAAACATTTTAAACAATTTCAACGCGAGAAAACGCCTTATGTCTTTCTTTTGGTAAAAACAGAAAAAAATTCATGTAAATAAAAATACCTCGGATAAAAATAGAAAGAAAAAAAAACCTCGTAAAAAACCCCCGAAAAAAAACCTAGGAAAAATTAATGGAGTATTATAGGTATTAAAAAATAATCGAAAATAAAAAATTCCCACATAACAATTAAACATTCCTGTAATGTAATAGTCATATACTTAGAGAACAAAGAATGTGATAGGAATGTTACATTTTACCATTGGGAATAGTACTAACACATGTCGGCAATAAGTTACGTTCTAGCTCATACAGGTGATATAAATGTGATAGAAACGTGACGTGAAACATGACTATAATACGGCCAGAAGGTTTTTTTTAAAAGAATTATAGTAATACGCCTGGGCACTGACTATAAAATCCCACATAGCAAATATATATCCCCATTGAATATTGCATGGATATGATTTCCAGATGGCCACGAGGTGGATATCGTAAGATATTGTAACGGGGTAACGGGTATAAAGGACGAATAGCATGATTACGGTTATGGGATTTGTTCAGGGACTCGAAATTGGCAAAATAATTTTATGAAATAAAATATTACTCGTATTACAAAGTGCATTAAAGTAAACTTTTATACAGTAGACGTTGTTGCTAAGATGTAGCCACATGGCCGCGAAGTTTTGAATTACACGGGCATATAGTTTCGACGGTTCAGCAAAAACCGCGAAGAAAAACGAAGAATGCTATCTAGAAATAATCCTATAGGATAATTGATAATTCAGATTTGACTTTCTGTACTTTTTATTTAAATATAGAAATGAAAATATTTGATGTACAGATACAATAGAATTTAAGAGCATATTCTAACACTTGTTTCTTTTGTTGCATGATTCCACGGGTGAAAAGACACACGACAAGAAGAGAACCTAACAAGATGGCAGAAGTTCTTCCACACTGTGCTAGTAATGCTACAACCTTTAAGAAGAATAGGCCAAGTTAAGCAGACACATGGAAATTCCAGTAATGAAACCCGCTCCCCAAACACACCAGTGGCCACAGCAACTAAGGTCACTCGCAGAAGCGACATTCAGCGGTTTCTTCAACAAGGAACAAGATAGACAAAGGCCTAGCCCTAGTTCATGGTGGGCAAACACACGAGTGACCACAGCAACTAAGGTCACTTGCAGAAGCGACATTCAGCAGTTCCTTCAACAAGGAACAAGATAGACAATGGTCTAGCCCTAGTTTGTGGTGGGCAAACACACAAGTGACCGCAGCAACTAAGGTCACTCGCAAGATCCACAATCAGCGGTTGCCTCAACAAGGAATAAGATGGACAATGGTCTAGCTCTAGTTCGTGGTGGGCAAACACATGAGTGACCGCATCAACTAAGGTCACTCGCAAAATCAACATTCAGCGGGTCCTTCAACAAGGAACATGATAGACAATGGTCTAGCCCTAGTTTGTGGTGGGCAATCACACGAGTGGCCAAAGCAACTAAGGTCACTGGAAGAAGCAACATTCGGTGGTTCCTTCAACAAGGCACAAGATGGACAATGGTCGAGCCCTAGTTTGCGGGCAATGAGTAGCCGTAGCAACCACAGCTACTCCAAAAGGTGCTAATAAAGGACACGAATGCGTATGGGAAAGGTGATAGACAGTAATCAAGGTACAGTGTGGGAGTGCCACAGAAGAAGGTTAAGTACAGGGTATTTTTTCTTTTCGGTGTAACGAACATTTCAATGGAAACGCCATTTTGTAAGAATCATGCAACAATAAGTTTTATAAGAGTTTAATTGGAAATTTAAATGTAAAGCAAGAGAATTTAGTTGTATTTTAAGGTATCAGTGTAAATTTTATTAAGTATTATATGTGCAATCTGATTTTATCGACTATGGTGGTCGCAATTCCACGGTATCGCTCCCTTCTCATCATGCTTGCAAAAACGAGGGCGTTTTTTTTTAGAGGGAAGAGGCATGTAACGTAACGAATGGTCAAAAAGGCAAAAATTATATATACCCAGTAGATAATATAATAATTGCATATTTATTAATTATAATAATTATTATAAATCTATAATTCGTTCGATCGAAGCGCACCCAAAAAAGCAGGTCAGCGAAGTGGAGCGATTTGGACTGCGGTCATCGAACGAATTATGACGCGATGGATTTATTGGGAGCAAGGGGTTTACTTGGGGGAATTCGAAAAGTGGTTAGGGAGACAGTTTTTGGCACCGAGACAAGCGGTTCATCGATGAGGCCATGAGTGGCCTACAAGGGTACCGTGTTTACAATACCGGAAGGGGTAGACAGCGTGGCAAGCTGTACCGTCTAGAGTTGTACAGAGCAAACGTATTAATTAACGTAAGTGTCGCACGCTTATTAAAGTATTTGTCTCTCTAGTGTAATTCCAGCCCTTTTGGCAGCTTGTAATTCTTATGCTTTTATTAATTAAATCTTCTAGTTGTTTTTACATTTTTTGTGGTATAATTTCGGTCATAACCAGCCTAGGGGTTCACCCGTCTCGAGGGAGATCCTGTATCTCAAGCCCCTAGGAAAATATTCCGGTTTGGGCCAACTCTGTTGACTCAACACGGTCGTTGAAGCGAAAGATTCAACACTCAGGTTAAAGGTTCTACCGTGCTTAAGGGTTCTCCGAGTATCTTTTTCTTATAGTAGAAAAGTTGTAAAGGGTAACAAATTGACGAACCCTAGAGCACCCTCGAGCACGGGCCTTACCGTTACAATATGCAGTGGATATATATCCACATGAAAATACACCAAATATGCATTGGTCTTCCACTAAAGTGCAATTACGGAGTAGCCTGTTGTTAGCAAAAGATTACCTAAATAACTTTTTGCTGTCTTATACATATAATAATATTACCTGCTATATAGAAAATATATTGATTCCAGTGCCATCTACCTACAATAGATGACATTAAACTAAATTATAATTATAAATCATGTAAATTGCGTTATTTTCACAAGATAGTAATATTTTCAGAAAACATGCAAAAATCCGGACAAAAATATTCTTTTTGGGAATATTCATAAAAATAACTTGTTATCACGTTATCATGAGAATATTATTATCTTATTACCAAAGACATATACCTATTACAAACTCTTAAAGAATATTCAACAAAAAATAGGTCTGGAACATTCCTGTCATATTCGCAATAGAATATTTGAAAAATCACTTTGAGGGAATATTCCTACAACATGAATATTCCTCCAATGTTATGTGGGCTAAGACACGACTCGGAGCACTTTTTTGATTTTTTACCGAATAAGCTAAAATATTTTTCTGTTCTGATTCAAATGTTTGAATATTTTGAATTGGTGGGCTTAAATAGAAATTTTAGCTTGTTCGGCAAAAAATCAAAAAAGTGCTCCGAGTCCTGTCTTACTTTTTACAAAATGTGTGAATATATATCACCACCAGACTTGAAGGTATTAGGACCTTTTCTGCATATACATTGCTGGATATCCAGTGGAGGTACAGTTTATGAATGTCCATGGAAGTGATGTAAATTGCCCATCCAGTGGATATTCAGAATTGGGACTCTTTTTGTAGTAAATTACACATCCCTTGGATATTCAAAATTGGGACCTTTTTTGCATATACGTCACTGGATGTCTAATGAAGGTACATTTATTAATGTCCATGAAATGAATGTAAATTGCACATCCACTGGATATTGAGAATTGGGACCTTTTTTGCATATACGTTACTGAATATCCAAGGGAGATACATTTTATATATGTCCATATAAGGGATGTCAATTGAACATCCCATGGAGCTATGATCATGTATGTCCATGCAAGGAATATCAATTGAAGATCCAATGGATATGCCATGAATATACGGCGATGGACTAAAATGTATATCCATTGGATATACATATCCATGGCTTGCTATGTGGGAATTAAAAATTCGTCTTTCGGCTCGCGTTTCCGCGATTAAACGATTACAAAAGTGCGTAAAAGAAAAGTTCAAATTAAATTAATAATTTGTGAATTTTTAAAAATTTAAGATCATTCAAAACAAATCAAAATATTGCCTTTCGGCTTAAACATTATATACAGTGCGAGAAATTGTTGTGTTATAAAATAAAAAGAATCCAAGTAACCAGTGAATATTATTACTGTGTTTTTTGCCATTTTATCATTTACCTATTTAGCAGGTATATTTTACCTCGTTTTTTACAAAACACATCAACAAAAAATAAACTTATTTTTTAATTTATTGATTAAAAAAAAATCAAAACAACTCCAATGAAGATATCAATTTATTTAATCGAAAAAGGAGAACCGCAATAGCCCGAATTACGGAAATTTATAATTTAGCAACAAAAGCGAAGGATGATCAATCCCAACGCCCTCTTTTTCAAGTTGTTTACGAAACTTTGGAGGACTAATATTTAGAGTTTAAACATCTCCATAACGAACTAATAGGATGGATTACAAGCGATGACGATTTGACTGCCCAAGACGCAATTCGAAAGGGTTGTGATCAGTACTTTTTTAAAGCTAAAAAGATTTACGTAAGCTATTTCCTGTTGAAACCGCTCCGGTTCCGCAGCAACCTACACCTACTCCTCCAACTTTAACTTTCGATAACTTTAAACCCACCATACCCATTTTCAATGGTGACATGCTAAAATGGCCAACTTTTTTCGATCTTTATACCTCCATGGTACACAATAGCTCACTTTATAATGGAAGCAAATTTCGATACCTTCTTACTCTATTACAGGGTAAACCAATTAATTTGATAAAATATTTACCCGTAACCGATAACAATTATCCAATCGCTTTTCAAAATCTAGTGAAAAGGTAAAAAAGCAAGAGTCTTTTAGCAACATCATATTGGAATTCTCTCGTAAACGTATCTCCTATGAAATCTAATCAAACTTTAAAAGATGTTAGAATAATCTTAGATACCTACACCGAAAATTTAGAGGCCCTTAATGCCCTAAAATTTAAAACACACGGTTGGCAGTTTCCACTGTTTAATATTTTGCTAGGAAAAATAGATACGGCCACAATAAGAAAATTTCGAGTTACAATGACTTATTCGAATCCCTAGAAAAACACTGTTAGGCATTAGAATCGGCCCAGCTATTATTTTCAACCGCCGACTACAAAGCAGGAAAAATCTCCAAAACCTCCAGGATCTGGTTACAGTGGTACAAAACATCATAATTACCAAAATAGCGGTAACTTTAAAAATTCACACACAATCACGGCTCAGTTAAGTTTGCCCCCCCCCAGATCGATTTTCTAAAAAAATTCTATGCCAAAATTTTGCACACATTTTGCACAATTTTGCACACCACAAATCAAATTTTGCACACCTTCCTACGAGAAACTACAGCTAATTTTCTGTGGGGGCAAACTTGACGTTGCCCCCCCCCCCCCAGTCAATATTTTTCAAAAATTATGATGTCATTTAAAAGGTCTTATTTTGCACACCCATTTTAAAATTTTGCACACCTCCCTGTAACCCACACGAGGGTTCTGAAAATATCAAGTTTGCCGCCCCCCAGTTAATATTTTTCAAAAAATTTGGTTTCGTTAGAGAGGTCTTAATTTGTACAATTTTGCACACCCATTTTAAAATTTTGCACACCTCCATGTAACCCACACGAGGGTTCTGAAAATATCAATTTTGCCCCCTCCCAGTCAATATTTTTCTAAAAGTTCGGTGTCGTTAGAAAGGTCTTATTTTGCACAATTTTGCACACCCATTTTAAAATTTTGCACACCTCCCTGTAACCCACTCGAGGGTTCTGAAAATATCAAGTTTGCCCTCCCCCAGTCAACATTTTTCTAAAAATTTGGTGTCGTTAGAAAGGTCTTATTTTGCACACCCATTTTAAAATTTTGCACACCTCCCTCTAACCCACACGAGGGTTCTGAAAATATCAAGTTTGCCCCCCCCCCCCCAGTCAATATTTTTCAAAAAATTTGGTGTCGTTAGAAAGGTCTAATTTTGCACAATTTTGCATACCCATTTTAAAATTTTGCACACCTCCCTGTAACCCACAAGAGGGTTCTGAAAATATAAAGTTCCCCCCCCCCCAGTCAACATTTTTCTAAAAATTTGATGTCGTTAGAAAGGTCTGATTTTGCACAATTTTGCACACCGAATTTAAAATTTTGCACACCGCCCTTTAACCCACCCGAGGGTTCTGAAAATATCAAGTTTTCCCTTCCCCCAGGTCAATATTTTTCAAAAATGTTAGTGTCATTAGGAAGGTCTAATTTTGCACAATTTTGCACACGCATTTTAAAATTGTGCACAACTCTCTCTAACCTACACGAGGATTCTGAAAATATCAAGTTTGCCCCCCAGCCAATATTTTTCAAAAATTTTGGAGTCATTCGAAAGGTCTAATTTTGCACCATTTTGCACACCCATTTTAAAATTTTGCAGACCTCCCTCTAACCCACACGAAGGTTGTGAAAATATCAAGTTTGCCCCCCCCACCGTCAATATTTTTCAAAAAATTTTGTGTCATTCGAAAGGTCTATTTTGCACAATTTTGCACACCCTTCAGTACCCTACAACAGCGTTCTCAAAAAAGTTTGCCCCCCCCCAGTTAATATTTTTCAAAAATTTATGTCATTCGAGAAGCCTAATTTTGCACACCTATTTTCAAATTTTGCACACCTTCCATGCCGTTTTCTTTTTGTGGCGTTTACGGTTAAACTTGGTCGTAAAATTTCCCAGAAGTATAAGCAAACGAAGGAGACCTCGATTGTGTAATATCTTTGAATATTGTTTAAATTTACAGATAATTGTTTATGTGTACATTTGTAGATAATCAAAAGTTTTTAAAATTTTCATATCAAAAATGCAATCACGTCATGTATTAGCTGATATGAACAGAAAAAATCGATGTAGACAATCCTGTCATGTTCGATGCCTTGAGAATCGGAACCAGCCTATTTTGCCTTTTTCTCAAGGTATGGTTCTTCACAGGATGTGCTATCTACGTCCATTTGTTCTGTTCATGTCAGCTAGTAGATGTAGATGATGTCATAGCATGTGAAAAATTAAGTATAATCCAGAAATTCATAAAAGTTAAAAACTTTTTATTATAGACACATGTAAGCATAAGGAATTATATGTAAATTTAAACAATATTCGAAGATATTACACAATCGAGGTCTCCTTATTTTGCTTATACTTCTGGGAAATTTTAGGACCAAGGTTAACCGTAACCGCTACAAAAAGAAAACAGCTGGGTGTGATCCCACCATTATCCAGATGAAAATTTTCGGACACACCCATGAAATCGGAGGCGCGTTCGACCTCGGGTGCAACTTGCCCCAAAATAGGTAATGATACGCCTTTGGTATTCCTGGCATGTAAAAGAGAGAGATAGAAATGCGGCGTTATCGGCGTTCTTACTCATTTTCGGTAAGATGTGTCTGAGCTTCATAGAAAGTGACAGTTTCTTCGTCCTTTACTCCCCAAATGAACCTACCTAAATTTTTGGGTGTTCTGCACCAAATTTTGACGTTTTTTCGACCTTGGGCATCTTGTCTTTAAACTTTGCTGTGTGAATTTTTGGAAGAAAAGTAATTTAATGGACGAGGCTGGGAATAACTAATTTTTTTTATTATTTCGTCAGAAGCCCGAAACCGTCTGGGCGTCAAAAAAATTCTGTTTTTTTTTCAAGTTAACTATACAGCTTAAAAAAGCGTAGGTTGTATAAAAACAAGCTTACGGAACCGTGGAGTGAATTATTCACTCCACGGTCCCGTAAGTATAGGTATGTTTTTATCCCATTTTTTTGAGCTGTAACTTTTATTTTGGTTTATTATTGAAGTAAAATATGCATGCGGGAAAGTAGAAAGATCTGAAAGAAAACAGAGCGTCGTTTTTTTTTTAAAGAAAGTGTTTATTTTATCTATCAACCAAGGTTATTATTAGAAGTGCAACAACACGCAATTAGGATTTACTTACTTTCGACTAACTTGCGTGACAACGACTTTTATGGAACTTAAAATTAACGTTTTTGTTTTATTAGACAGTTAAAGCCAATTATCAAAGTTAACACTATCCCAAGACGTATCTCTATCAAGTGGACCAATCAACCATGTGCAGTTTTAAATATATTGGGAATGCGCCTGGATACCTATTCTTCAGTTTCGAGAGAAACTTTCCTGTAGGAACGATCACATCCTTTATTTCAACCAATAGGCAAGCCCCAATGCGGTTACAAAACGTTCGATAAGCTGAAAAGCTCCACGGCGCCCGCGCAGAGCCCTCTCGAATGCCGCTTTTCAGGAGAACCCGCTCTCTTCCCCATAACTAGTAGATGTAAGTTGTAGGAGAGTTCTCTTGATATGCGGTAGCCCGGTGGACATTACCGGGCGGTGCTCGACTGATATCGGATGGCTAGTGCAAGCAGTCAAACTATCCTATTGGTCCAAATCACTGATGTGAGCGTTCCTATAGGAGTGTTCTCTCGAAACTGAAGAATAGGTACCCTGTCCTGCAATACGTGTCAGGATAACACGAAAGAAGACGTGACGTTACGTAGTTTTCACCCAAGACGTTGCTCTATCAACAAAAACGTGTCATTTCGATCAGCTGGAGATGTCACGCATTCACCATAAATTTAAAAGTGTACTTGGTTAATTGGTCGACAAGATAGAGATACGTCTTAGGATAGTGTTAACTTTGATAATTGGCTTTTAAGTGTCTAATAAAATAAAAACGTTAATTTTAAGTTCCATAAAAGTCTTTGTCACGCAAGTTAGTCGAAAGTTAGTAAATCCTAATTGCGTGTTGTTGCACTTCTAATAATAACCTTGGTTGATAGATAAAATAAACACTTTTTTTAAAAAAAACGACGCTTTGTTTTCTTTCAGATCTTTCTACTTTCCCGCAGGCATATTTTACTTCAATAATAAACCAAAATAAAAGTTACAGCTGTTGAGTTAACTTATAAGAAATTTTTTGACGCCGGTTTCGTGCTTCTGGCGAATTAATAAAAAAAATAGTTATTCCCAGCCTCGTCCATTAAATTCATTTCTTCCACAAATACATACTGCAAAGTGTAAAGACAAGATGCCCAAGGTCGAAGAAACGTCAAAATTTGGTGCAGAACACCCAAAAATTTAGGTAGGTTCATTTGGGGAGTGAAGGACGAGGAAACTGTCACTTTCTATGAAGCTCAGACACATCTTACCGAAAATGACTAAGAACGCCTATTACGCCGCATTTCTATCTCTCTCTTTTACATGCCAAGAATACCAAAGGCTTATCAAATTTCTAGAGGGCTGCACTTACCCATTTTGGGGCAAGTTGCACCCGAGGTGGAACGCGCCTCCGATTTTATGGGTGCGTCCGATAATTTTCATCTGGATAATGGTGGGATCACACCTTGCTATTTGCGGACAGCGGCTACGGTGATGACGCCCGCCTTGATTTTGCATTTCACACCACGCGTTTGGCGTCTTGGTGTGTCATTAACTAGGTTTACAGAAAAAAATTCCGTGCGTCAATAATTATAATTAGAAGAAGTCGTTTATTTATTTCTACACATGAACATATTTTGTTTTTATACTTCATGCACTTAAAATGGCGAATAAGAAAAAAAATTATTATTCCTTTTATAGATCGAAAAAAAAAAATAAAATCGAATTCAAAAAATATGTCATGTAAATTTGACTCAATTCCCAACCCAAAGACGGAAACAACGCCTGCTGCAAATGTGATGACACCAATAGGTAGAAAGTTAAAGTTCCATTCACACTTAAGGTCTTTTTGGTCAGTGTTTTTGTCTCTTTCCTTATCATTATTGTTACTTCTGCGACTGCGCAGTTTCATAACAGAGTCCGGAATTTCCGGAGGAATTACTTTGTGTTTATCATTATTTTATTTTTTTCGTAATATTTTTGGAAAATTGATTGATGAGGTACGTATCATCGACTAAAAAAAATAAAAAGTAACAAAAAAGTTAGGTTATATTTACCGCCAACCACAAAGTAATTGCGTAAACTGAGAGGTAGTGCACTTATTACGTAACCCTTATTTTGCCCAATTTTGACCCTAACCCGCAACCCCCTATATAACGCTTTGTAACGTTTGGGACTACTCCACTCTAAAATAACGTAACGTTTTGCTGCCAGAGACCCCCTCTTTTTTTTCTTTTTCACTCGAAAAATCCAAAAAGTTGTTTTATTTCACTATAATAATTTAAAAATTGCGTTACGTAACGGAACCGCGAAACCCCGCTCACCCCTACATAACCCCTATAAGCGTTACGTCTAGTTGCCACCTATGCGTGCTCACCCTGACACTAAAAACGCATCACGCGAACCTTTTAAAAAATCGGCAAATGCATGGCTGATCACGTGATGCGTTTTTAGAGTCAGGGTGGGCACGCATAGGTGGGAACCAGGCGTTACGTAATGTTATGTATTTTAAATAGAGGCGTTCACATTTAAAATACACGTTGCAAACTTCGGAAACTTCCCCCGAAGTCATTCTGAATCATGCTCACAAATAAAACTAGGCATTGCTAAGCGACATTTCAATATATTACATAAAAGGCCTTCGCGCGTGGTAGGTGTAGGTGTAGGTCTCCCGCGGATACCTGTCCCGAATTCAGATATAGGTGCATATACCTACCTACTAGTTACTGGAGCTGTTTTCTTTTGTTTTCTTTTTGTAGCGGTTACGGTTAACCTTGGTCCTAAAATTTCCCAGAAGTATAAGCAAAATACGGAGACCTCGATAGTGTAATATCTTCGAATATTGTTTAAATTTACATATAATTGCTTATGCTTACATGTGTCTCTAATGAAAAGTTTTTACTTTTTATGAATTTCCGGATTATACTTAATTTTTCACATACTATGGCATCATCTACAACTACTAGCTGACATGAACAGAACAAATGGACGTAGATAGCACATCCTGTGAAGATCCATACCTTGAGAACCGCAACCATTCTGAATCGGCAAAATAGGCTGGTTCCGATTAGGCATCGAACATGACAGGATGCGCTGTCTACATCGATTTTTTCTGTTCATATCAGCTAATACATGACGTCATTGCATTTTTGATATGAAAATTTAAGTATAATCCGGAAACTCATAAAAATTAAAAACTTTTGATTATTTACAAATGTAAACATAAACAATTATCTGTAAATTTAAACAATATTCAAAGATATTATACAATCGAGGTCTCCTTCGTTTGCTTATACTTCTGGTAAAGTTTAGGACCAAGTTTAACCGTAAATGCCACATAAAGAAAATGGCATGGGAGGTGTGCAAAATTTGAAAATAGGTGTGCAAAATTAGGCTTCTCGAATGACATAAGTTTTTTGAAAAATATTAACTGGGGGGGGCAAACTTTTTTGAGAACGCTGTTGTGGGGTACTGAAGGGTGTGCAAAATAGACCTTTCGAAATTTTTTTGAAAAATATTGACGGGGGGGGGGGGGCAAACTCGATATTTTCAGAACCTTCGTGTGGGTTAGAGGGAGGTGTGCAATATTTTAAAATGGGTGTGCAAAATTAGACCTTTCTAATGACTCCAAAATTTTTGAAAAATATTGACTGGGGGGCAAACTTGATATTTTCAGAACCCTCGTGTAGGTTTGAGAGAGGTGTGCAAAATTGTGCAAAATTAAACCTTCCTAATGACACCAAAATTTTTGAAAAATATTGACCTGGGGCGAGGGAAAACTTGATATTTTCAGAACCCTCGGGTGGATTAAAGGGCGGTGTGCAAAAATTTTAAAATCGGTGTGCAAAATTGTGCAAAATCAGACCTTTCTAATGACACCAAAATTTTTGAAAAATTTTGACTGGGGGGGGGCAAACTTGATATTTTCAGAACCCTCGTGTGGGTTAGAGAGAGGTGTGCAAAATTTTAAAATGGGTGTGCAAAATTTTAAAATGGGTGTGCAAAATTGAGCAAAATTAGACCTTTCTAACGACACCAAATTTTTGGAAAAATATTGACTGGGGGGGGGCAAACTTGATATTTTCAGAACCCTCGTGTGGGTTACATGGAGGTGTGCAAAATTTTAAAATAGGTGTTCAAAATTGTGCAAAATAAGACCTCTCTAACGACACCAAATTTTTAAAAAAATATTGACTGGGGGGGGGGGAAACTTGATATTTTCAGAACCCTCGTGTGGGTTACATTGAGGTGTGCAAAATTTTAAAATAGGTGTGCAAAATTGTGCAAAATAAGACCTCTCTAACGACACCAAATTTTTTGAAAAATATTGACTGAGGGGGGCAAACTTGATATTTTCAGAACCCTCGTGTGGGTTACAGGGAGGTGTGCAAAATTTTAAAATAGATGTGCAAAATTGTGCAAAATAAGACCTTTGAAATGACATCATAATTTTTGAAAAATATTGACTGGGGCAAACTTGACGTTGCCCCCCCCCCACAGAAAATGGGCTGTAGTTTCTCGTAGGAAGGTGTGCAAAATTTTATTTGTGGTGTGCAAAATTGTGCAAAATATGTGCAAAATTTTGGCATAAAAATTTTTTAGAAAATAGATCTGGGGGGGGGCAAACTTAACTGAGCCCACAATCACGGGTCTTCTTTACAAAATAATTTAAAACAATGCAAACTATGCAACCTTTCGGTGCATCCCCTATCCCAGTGCAGTGTTTTTATACAAAAAACTCCGGTAGACCGCCTCGCTAAGGAACTGCCTAAGAATCAATCATTTTAAATTAAAGGATTGTTTATCTCCTTTTAACTGCAAAAACTGTGGCCTTCGCCATGATACAATGGTCTGTGACGTAAATAATCGTCTTAACCTAACCCAACCATTCAATACACAAACAACATCATATATTTCCAACTTGCAAAAACCCATGCAACAAGTAAACAACCCATTTAATCAAAGCATTCCAAATCAAACCCAACCACAACCAAATTCACAAAATCAACAACAATCTAACCCAACCAACTGTTGCACTTCTTTTACTCCTAACATTCAAAGCACTGCCTTATTGTCTACCACTCTTCTAGAGATTCGCGACACAAGGGGAAATTATTATATTGTTAGAGCCGTCCTAGACACGGCTAGTGAAGCATGTTTTCATCAGTGAAATCTGTTTAAATAGGTTAGGTTTATCACGAAAAAGATTATCTATTCCTATTCTAGGTGTTAACCAACCATCTTCTTCAACTAAGGGGGTGAAGCAGTGCGTTATCCAACCTGTTGGAAAAATCAACCCTTCATATTCTTTTACCGGTTTAGTAGTTCCAAGACTTTGTTCTACCTTACCTTCCATCAAAATAGATTCTAGAAACTGGAACTATATTTCTAACCTTAAGCTAGGCGACCCTAACTTTCAAACTCCTGCCTCTCTCGACCTACTTCTAGGCGTTGAAATTTTTGCCCAAATTCTTAAATCAGGTCGCATTAATGGTTTACCAGGTCAGCCCGTAGCTTTAGAGTCCGAATTAGGATGGATACTATTAGGTAAAGTCGAGCAAAACGTTTCTTATTCTAACTTTCTACAAATCGAAAACTACTTTACCGCTTTCGATAACTTATTAGATATGACTCTTAGAAAATTCTGGGAGCTCGAGTCTATTGTACAAAAAACACACCTTTCTCCCGACGAAAAAAAGGCTGCAGATGTCTATCAAAAAAACCGTATCACGTGACACTACCGGGCGTTTTATGGTAGCCTTGCCATTTAGGCATTCTGAACCCAACCTAGGTAATACATTTTTAATAGCCTATCGCTGCTTCATTTCATTAGAACCAATACTTCTCAAAAATGTGGAAATGTATTTACTGTATTCGGATTTTATGCGGGAATATTTTAAAAATGGACATATTAGTATTATTTCAAGCACTGAACCGAAACCAGTAAATTTTTCTTATCTTCCACATCATGGAGGGCTAAAACCAAATAGCACTAGCACTAAACTTAGGGTGGTCTTTAATGGGTCATCCAAGGGTAGTAAAAATTACAGTCTTAACGACACCCTTCTGCCTGCCTTGCTGAAATTTTCCCTTCAAATCTCATCCAGACTCTGATGCTACCATCTCCTGGGCAATCATCGAGTTCAGCCCCTACAAGTCCCCGGGTTCTGACGGCATATTCCCGGCGTTCCTGCAAAAAGGCCAAGAGATACTGCTTCCTTTTGTAAAGAGAATCTTTAGGGCCAGCATAGCGATGGGATATGTACCGACAGAGTGGAAAAAAGCCACCGTCGGGTTATTCAGAAAGCCGGAAAGAAAGACTACACGGCGGCGAAATCCTTTAGACCCATAAGTCTAACATCTTTTATGATGAAAGCACTGGAAAGAATGGTGGACAGACACCTACTAGGAGGACCAATCAACCTTTCCACAGAAACCAAGATGCATACGTAGAGGGAAGGTCTACCGACAGGGCCCTACACGCAGTAGTGTATAAGGCAGAGAAAGCCCTTGAATTTAAACAGTACGCCCTGGTAGTATTCTTTGATGTCGAAGGAGCTTTCGACAATGCGAAAGTGCAGGTAATAACAACAGCCCTGCAGAGAAGGGGAGCCGAGTCTCCTATCTCCGAATGAGTAAAATCTGCACTAACAGGGAGAAAGATCCAGGCCAATCTAGTGTAGTCCAGGGTTAACATAGGGGCAACGGGAGGCTGCCCACAGGGTAGCTGCTTATCATGGATACTCTCCTACAACGCCGAACAGAGGAAGGATTCGACGCCCACGCATACGCCGACGACGGTGTCGTGGAGGTGGTAGGCCACCACCTAAACACTGTCCGTAACAGAATGCAAAGGGCGGTACGAATCATAGAAGATTGGTGTCAACAAAACGGTCTCTCTGTCAATCCAGGAAAGACAGAGATGATCCTGTTCACAAGTAAGAGGAAAATGGAGGGATTTAGAGCACCCAAGATGTACGGGAGACCCCTGACTTTGGTTTCAGAACTGAAGTACCTAGGAGTCACCCTAGACAAGAGGCTCACCCTAGACAAGGGGCTCACCTGGACACCACACGTGGCGAAATTGACCAATAAGGTGCAGGCAACGATGTGGCAACTGCGTCGAGTGGTTGGCCGCACCTGGGGTTTGAGCCCCAGAAACCTCCACTGGATGTAGACGGCAGTACTAAGACTAAGGACCCAGTACGGATCCATAGTCTGGTGGCCAGCAGTGGAGAAGGTCACTACTACCCTCAAGCTTAGGAGCCTACAGGGAACCGTATGCAGAGGGATAACCGGCGCTATGAGGACGGCACCTATACAGGCACTCGAAACCATTCTGGGACTGCCGCCGCTTCCGATCTGGATCAGAAAAGAAGCGATGGCGACTCACCTCCGGCTGAGAGATACAGGTCAATGGAGAGGAAGAGGGGAAGCTGCGGGACATCTTAGGATTGCTCAAATTGCCGAGAGAGAAATTCCAATGGCAGCGATCAAAACACAAAGACCAACCCCTGGAGATTCAACAAGAAGTACAAATTAGTCATCCCAGACAGGGAACTATGGCAGAGCGAAAACCTCCGCGAACAGTTCGAAGAGAACGCCGTGATTTGCTACACCGACGGGTCCAAACTGTCGGAGAAGCAAACCACAGGATCGGGGGTTTACGTAGAAGATCAGGAGGTTCGAAAGAGCTACGCTACCCACTCGGAGAGCAAGCCACGGTCTTTCAGGCAGAGGTGTATGCCATAATAATGGCTGCAACCATGGAGGAAATAAAGAACGGTACGGAGGAGCATGTTTATATATGCTTCGACAGCCAATCGGCCCTAAAGGCACTAAGGGCGCCCAACATCAACAACACCCTGGTGGAGCAATGTGCGGATGCACTAGAATCCTTGGGAGAGGGTAAACAAGTGACACTTATGTGGGTACCGGGACATATGGAGGTGCCGAGGAACGAGAAGGCCGACGAGCTCGCCAGGATCGGGGCAAGCACCTAGTATGTAGGGCCGGAACCACTCCTAGCAACAACCAAGAGGCAATTGCAAAGTCGACTCAATAACGATGCTATGGCGACCGCTTGGAGAAGAGGAACAGGATTCAGACAGACCAGGTACTTCGTGAAGGGCCCGGATGTAGCCAGACAAAAATGGCTTCTGGGGAGATCACGAAGGGACGCTGGTCTGCTGACAGGAATCATAACAGGTCACAACCGACTAAGGAAGCACATGACCCGGATCGCGGTGAAAAATGACTCGACCTGCCGGGCATGCGGGCGGGCAGAAGAGACATCTCGAGATGTTATAGCGAACTGCGAGGCATACCAGAGGACGAGAAACCAGGTATTCGGTTTCTCGACCCTGGATAAGGAGGACCTGCATACGCTCAAATGGGATAAAATACTGGACTTTGCAAAAAGAACAGTAAAACCAGATGAGCAGACTGCCAGACCAGTGGTACAGGCGGCGAATTAGGGGCAGGCTCGGGGTAAGGCAGAAAGGGCCCAGGGAGGCCTACTTGTCAGGCTTCTCGCCGCCCCTTCTCTAATACGACTACTAATACTACTCATCCAGACCGGAGAAGTTTTTATCATGTTTTTATAGGTTCTATAAGATTCAATGAGAAGGCCAATATTTTTCTCTATAATATTTTATAATCTTCTAGAAGCAGAGAAGATTATATAGGACATACATAATATTTTATCAGCTTGTAGTTTTATTTATAAGATTGTATACTTTTATGAGAATGAGGGATGTTTTATAAAACAGAAGTCTAGGACATTTTATCAGTTTGAATAAGGGTATGGTCTTAGAGAAGATTTTATGAGCGCACAGATACACATTTTTGAAGGAGATTTGATGGAAATGGGGTATTGAGGATGTTTGAGGAGATTCTATCAGTACCGTGATTATAGAAGATCCTATGAGGAATGATTCTGGAGAAGTTTCTATGGGTTCTTATGGGATCGGTTTCTAGAATATTTGATGATATTCTATCAGTTTCGTAATTTCAGAAGATCTTATAAGCGCAATGATTTTGGAAACATTTTTATGGGTTTTTGTGAATGATTTGGAGAAGTTTTTATGGGTTCTTGTGGGATCAGTTTTTAGGATATTTGATGAGATTCTATCAATATCGTGATTCTAGAAGATCCCATAAGGAATGATTTTAGAGAAGTTTCTATGGATTCTTGTTGAATAGGTTTCTAGGATATTTCCTATGGGCAAGAAGATTTTATCGGATTTTGGGACAAATTTATATGAGATCCTAGAAGATTCAATCGGTTCTATGGGCAATGATTTTGGAGAAGTTTCGATGAGTTTTTATGGGATTGAATTCTATGAGATTTAAGGAGCTTTTATAATGACATTATGGTTTTTTTGTAGGATTTTATCGGGTTTTTGGACAAATTTATACGAGATTCTAGGAGATTCTATCGGGTCTATGGGCAATGATTTTAAAGAAGTTTCGATGAGTTTGATGGGATAGGTTTCTAGGATATTCTGGAAGATTCTATTGGTATCGAGAATCTAGATCCTATTAGCAATTACTTTTGGAGAAGTTTCTATGCGGGTTTTTGTCTAATAAATTTCTAGGATATTCGAGAAGATTTTGGCAGTCTCCGGATTCTAGAGTCTCCTAGCTACAAGCAATGATATTTTATATCTAGATGGTGTATAATTTCCTTTATAGCCTTTTAAATTAAGTACTAGTACTTTAAAGTTATAAAACATCATTAAAAATGTCAAATTTTAATATTAACTTCTTTATGTTGAATTGAAAACCCAAAAATGCAAATAATAATTCCCTTAGAATTTTAGGACACCTTGTATACATAAATTAGCACATATTTAAGTATACCTAAAAACTTATATTTTGGGTTTCTGCAAATAACATAATTTTAATAGAATCCAGAATGAGAGAAAGATGCATGGTGCAATTGACTCTCTCGTCACTCAATTTTGGACCAAAAGACGATAACCAAAACAAAAGCAAGCTGGACAAGTTGGCCGCAATTTTGTTAGGTCTAGAAAAAATCATACATCGAATCCAGTGTCCTAACTTTCACTAAAACTACGCCAAATTAATACGATGCGATGCAAAAGTATACTTAAGACAAGTTAATTTAAAAAACAAATTTTTCAGACCTGATAAAATCTTCTAGGATCTCATCAAAATCTGTTCCAAAACCAACCCAAAACCCGATAAAATCTCCTCGCTCATAGGATCTTCTAAAATTATCATAGAATTATTCTAGAAACCAATCCCATAACAAGTTATATAATCTCCTCCAAAATCAGACCCATAGACCTGATAAAATCTGCTAGGATCTCTTAGAAATCTGTTCCAAAATCGACCCAAATCCCAATAAAAATCATACAAGAATTCTATCATTTTTTTAATGAGATTCGATGGGAAAATTTCAGCAAGGTTGCTATGTGGGAAAGTGCGCCACTGTTGCAATTTTTGTATTCTATTTGGAAAACTAGTGTAAGTGTGTTCTATTGAGTAACTGACAATCCCATCAATGTTGCCTTTAGTGCACATTTTTCGGCACATCTATAAGAGCTCGTGGTGCATTCGATTTTTAAATTTTTATAAAAATGGCAGCGGAGTCAGTTTGGCGGGATTTTAAGTGGCCGCGACAAAGACAATAAGGTAGAATTTTGTATTTTTTGGTAAGGAGAAGACATCCCCAATAGCTAAACGTCATGCCGTTGCCACGTGGTACAGTTTAGGTACGTACAATTTAGGTCCTAGGCGGACCAAAACTGGAAGTAAATGGATCATAAGTGCTTGCTTGGGTAAGGCAAATATATTTCACCAGTACGTCCCTGGAACACAGTGTTGCTATAGAAAAAACAGAACGCCACCGGACCTCCCAGGGACGTTCTAAAGACGGCGTAGGTCCCAAAGCGGACGTACCTAAGACATCCTGTGAATATGTCCTGCAGACGTTTTCTGTAACGTCCCAGGGACATCTTTGTCATACGTCCTGTGGACTAATTATTTTGTAAAATTGGACCTCCCAGGGATGTCCTAAAGACGTCGTAGGTCCCAAAGCGGACGTACCCAAGACGTCCTGTGAATATGTCCTGCAGACGTTTTCTGTATACGTCCCAAGGATGCCTTTATCGTACGTCCTGTGGACTAATTATTTTGTAATATTGGACCTCTCAGGGACGTCCTAAAGACGTCGTAGGTCCCAAAGCGGACGTACCTAAGACGTCCTGTGAATATGTCCTGCAGACGTTTTCTGTATACGTCCCAGGGACGCCTTTGTCGTACGTCCTGTGGACTAATTATTTTGTAACATACAGGAATAATACCGTCGATTCAAAGAGAACGCGAAGCGCGCTCTATGGGCGACACAAGCAAGCAGCTAACCAAATATCAAATAAAATATGTGAGTAACATTTCTCTCAAATTGTCCCATGCAAAATATCTACTTATACCAGTATAATTTTGTATTAGATATGTGTACGGCTCATGCGAGTCTAAGGTGAACGTATATTATATATTATATTAGTGGCTAGATCATAGTTTAATTTATGTTAAGTTTAGGATACTTAGGTGTGGTTTACATTTAGTTTGTGAATACATATATAACTACTACTACTGCCGCTATTAAGGTCCGGAACGTACGTACTGCAGACGCTTTCTGTGTACGTTCCAGGGAAGCCTTTGTCGTACGTCCTGTGGACTAATTATTTTGTAACATTGGAACTTCCAGGGACGTTTTAAAAACGTTATTTCTCGTGTGTTTTTAGGCTTCGTGTTAGGTAGTTTTTAAACCGTATAAATACTTGGTCCAGGGGACGTCTCGTAAAGTCTAGTAGTCTAAAACTACAAAAAACGTCCTTTGGTAACAGATTCGACAGCTGCTTCACCAAAATGCGCCTAATGTCAACGTACCAAAATCTTTTCCTTGGGTGACAGCTGACAGACTGCCAAAAGGATTTTCGTTTTACAATTGGTCCTGGTTCTGGTTGAACCAGAACCGCAACCGGTCCTTTCGTTTTAAAACAATGACGTCACAGTTGCAACCCGGTTATGAAATTTTAGAACCAGCCTGGGAGGTTGGTTCGGCCCTTTGGTTGTAAACATAACCCCTAAAATTTTGCAAAATTATAGATAGTCTTTTTTTGAGTAAAATCAAAGATATCTTAATAATATTTTAAATGACGTCATTATTTTAGAACCGCTGTCAAAATTTATGTCAAAATAATGTCAACCAGAACCAGGACCAATACTTAAATCGAAAATACTTCAAGTCAATTTCATCTGTCCGCGCAATACGTTCTAAAGGGAAAGCGTCTCAGCTCCAAAAATCGATAAAAACATGGCGTCGGGGGGCGAGGTGACACTTGATTGTTTACATTTTGTAGCAGGTCGTTTTTCGTGTTTTCAAAAGGTGAAACTCGTTATTTTTGGATGTTTTTCGGTTTATGTACTATTAGTTTCTATTTTTATAGAAGTGCCTTTCAGTCAAAAGTCGCATACGGAGGTTATATTTTGTTTTTATGCTGTGTTTTGTGGTGGTTTTGAGGGTTTTTTGTTTAGTGAAATTATAATTGTTTTTGTCAAGCATTATTAAAAATGTCTCATGCTTGTGTTGTGCCAAAGTATCGGGCTCAGTATGATAAGAAAGTACCATTTGAATAAACTTTCCTGTCTTTTGGTGACTCTTTCCAAAAGGGCTTACCTTGTACGGTCGAAGAACCTACCTATTTGTGTTTTATATTTGGGAGTGTCTAAAGAGCCGACAATTCGGCTGAATATTCGTAAGGTTAAAGAGCCGACAGTAATTATTTAGTATATTTTTAACTAAATGAACCCAACCCAACTGAAACAGATTTAAAGCAACCCCAAAAAAAACACTTTAACCACACCTAAACCTTTCCTTTTGCATTAAAAAAAAAACGCCAAACAAGTAGTTTCTGTTTTTGCGATATCAAACAATTTTTGAATAATGACTTCTTTCCCAAAAATTTGGTACAAAAATGTATGTATGTGTGTGTGTTTGTGTGTGTGCAAAAATATAGTAGTTTGTAAAAAAGCAACCCTTTCCCTGACTTACTTGCATATTTGGTTGACATATATTTATATTTATGGCATGCATCTTAGTCTACAATTTAACCTGATCGAGGCACCCATGTGCATAAAAAAAGCTTTTTATACATTAATGACAAAAAGCAAATGTAAATTGCTTGTAGGGAACAACATATGAAAAGTTTATTACTTATTAAATTTTAGATCTTATCTCATCAAAGTTGCCAGGATTCCCTAAATATTTGACAAAAGAAGAAAAGAGAAAGTCGAAATACAAAGCGACTGAAATTAGACAATGCTGCTCTTTCTAAAGCTATAGAAGATAAAAAAAAGAAAAATCTCTTTTTACATTAGACGATATTTGGCCATGTCCATGAACAATTATAAAAACCTAAACTTTACTTTATTTCAAACTCTATTAGGACGAACATTTTTTAAACTTTTTAGTTGGGAAAATCTTTTCGTGAACTAGTTTAAAAATCGAGAATTTTTCATTACTCCTTATTTCACCAATATTTATTTTTCTTTTACTTTATCTGTGGCCGGATCAGCTTTACCCAAATACTTTTCAACTGACTATTGTTATTTTTTTTCAAAATGGCTTTGCTAGTTTTCAGTCGAATTTAAAATTAAGCTTTGAAAAAAATTAGATAAATGGAAGAAAATGTCTAAAAGAAAACCAGGAAGAAAATATTCCTCTAGGGGCGTCCACAAAGACATTCAACTAAAATACCTTTATAGACGTCTATAAATTATGTACCACCATTTTTTCCCCTCTTCTTGCTCTTTTGCAACTCTGTCTACCTAAAATTACACACTTAATGTAAAAACCTAAAAAATATGTGCTTTATATATTTTTCGGAATTTTGATGTAATGCACTTGCACACTCTCCTCCCTCCCTGGTTACACTCTTTAACACTTTTACCCACTCCCCCCCATTTCTGCGTTAAATAACTTATGAATGGCCCCTATAGCAAAATTCGTGCGATTTATATGTTCCTCGACTTCCGCGGCCATATTGAAACGAGTTGATTGGCCTTCCGTGGTGGTGATATTGGTCCGCGATTTAAAAAAAAATTGTTTTTTGCTGCTCGATGGTTTTTGCCAAATAAAAAAATAGACCGGAGCTAGTTTAAAGTGGTCCATATTTTGGAAATTGACAAAGTAGAGCCTGTTCCACATTCATGGGAAACGAGGGTCACCTCTATTCGCCGCCACCTTTGAGGTTGTTGAGAAGAATTCAGTCTGATGGTACCGGAGCTCTGCTCATGAAACCAGTACCTACCCGTGTGTTGTAAAGAAAGAGTTTTACTTACAGCTGTAAAACCTCAACAAAAAGGGCAGTTATACAGAGGCTGTCGGTGTGAATAAAGTTATAAAATCCTAATCTGGACCATCAAAGCAATAACTGCAAGAAAATCAGATTCATTCCCGGAAAAAGTTTGTAAAAACTGTTGCATTATGCAAAGTTAATGGTCAACAAGGAGAAAGTTCCGAAACACTACATAATGAAGTCCCACACGCACACCTGATGATTGTAAGAAAAGTCCAGATGTTCTTGAGAAGCTTAACGAACTTTGCAACCTCATAGCTGCATGTAAGTACTACAACTTTACTGGTTTTCTTTTATTTTTAGCAAACACCCAGTATCCATACATTTGATTTTTATTGACAACTGTCAAGACTTAAATGACAGATTTATATGAAAACAGTCACATTCAATTTTGTAGGTTAATTTTCTTTAACACAATAACTTCTCTTATGTCCATATCTCCCAACATGAAAATTTTCCGATAAATCTTTAATCATGATTAACACTAATTGGGGTTTGAAATGGATCTTCACAAATAAAGTTTCAATATAAAATATCACATTTTAAACCCCGATTAGTATCTAATCATGATTAATGCATAATCTCAGAGCTTGTTCAGTCATGGAAGTTTTATTTTTATTTAATTTAATTTAAAAATTCTGCTTTTTTGTTTAATTTTCCTTAGCTTTTTTTATTTTCTTAGTTGCGAAGAAATTGACAATATGGATGTAAAACTGGACCACCTTAAAGACCTAAATAAAGAAAGTTACACTAAAGGCTAATCAAATATGTTAGAGATACATAGTACGCCATCTATTAGTGCAATGGTAAAGCTTTCTTTGTATGTTTACTTGCATATCCTTTTTGGTAGTAATATTTTTGATAGTTGGCAACAATGATTACGTGTGTGAATACCCTTGTTAATAACGTAAAAAACCAATGCCGTTTTAAGTAGTTTTATAGTAAAATAAATACCAGTTAAAGTTTCCGTGAGTTTATTATTCTACTGCGACTATATCCTCAATAGATTATGGGCCCAGGGTTCGCGTAAAAGCATAAAAACGGAACTTTTTCGCCGACATTGACTGTGACGTCACCACGTTTTACCGCGTAAAAACACCGGAAGAATTTTCGGGAAAAGTCGCTTAAAAAGCATAAAAAAAAATAAAATAAAACCCAAAATGGGCGAGTTTAGTGCTACATTAAAACTGACTGGTGATAACTGGCAAGTATGGAAATTCCAGACCACAATAATATTAAAAGGTCGTGGCTACTACGAAATATTGGATGGATCCAAGGCAAAACCAGCACAGTCAGGGGATGACCTCACAAAGTGGCTTAAAGACGATGCTAAAGCCCAAGAGCTCTTAGTGACTAGAATGGAGCAGGGCCCCCTAACGCACATATTGTCATGTGAATCATCAAAAGATATGTGGCAAAAGCTTAAAACAGTATACGATAAAGAATCTACTGTAAGTATACATCTTCTTCAACAAAAATTCTTCATGTTAGAGTTTCAAAATTCAGTCTCAGAGTTTATGTCACAAATTGAAGAAATTAAGACTAAACTGAGGGCAGCAAATGAGACATTGTCAGAAAAAATGATTATTACCAAAGTTCTAATGTCTCTCCCAGAAAAATACAAACATTTTCGCTCTGCATGGGAGTCTGTCCCCTCAGATAGTCAGACTCTAGAAGAACTAACATCTCGTCTACTTTTAGAAGAAGAAAGGTGTAAATCACAGGAAAGTTCAACCGCTTTGGGTGTAACAACTAATAATAAAGGTCAAACAAGATCAAGATGTCATATATGCTCAAAATTTGGACATCTTGCTAGAACTTGCTACTTCAGGAATAAAAATAAAAACAATGAAAATACCACAGACAGCACTGATAATAAAAATAAAAAGTTTTGTACTTTTTGTAAAAAGAAAAGTCATAATATAGAGACATGTTGGCTAAAGAAAGGCAAGGATAGCTGTACAAACAAACAAAATGGAGAATCAGACACAAATGCGTTTATGGTTTTCTCAGGACAACAAAAAACAGCTGATTGGCGAGCACATGTCATGGGACAAAGGTTGTTTTGAGAGCATAAATAAACTAAAAATAAAAAGGCTAGTTCAAGTAGGAAATGGGCAAAAAACTAGAAGTGAAAGGCATAGGAAAACTGACCTTGTGGGCATACAATGGGCAAAAATTAATAAAAACAACATTGTCAGATGTTTTATATGTGCCTGAGTTAAAATTCAACCTATTTTCAGCAGGCTGCGCCCTTGACAAAGGTTACCATATGTTATCAGATAATGAAAAATGCCAGTTTGTTGATAAAAATGGTGACATAAGGGCACTAGCTACAAGGGTAAACAAACTTTATAAAATGCATTTCACTACAATAAATAAAACAGAATACAACCCTTCTACCTGTTTTGTTTATGAAAATCCAGAGCAAAATACTCAAGAAAACAGCTGTTCTTCAGAGCATGACCCACTTTGCATGAAAATCAATACAATAGACACCATAGTGGAGTGGCATAACAAGTTGGCACATCAGCATTTAAAACATGTTAGAGAGTTTCTAAAAAGAAATAATATAGAGTTTCTTGAATGTGACAAGGACTTTGTGTGCAAGCCATGCCTTGCAGGAAAACAGCATCGCCTAAGCTTTGAAAATAGCAACTCAAGAGCCACTACACCACTGGAACTGGTGCATGCAGATTTATGTGGCCCCATGGAAGTGACATCCCTTGGTGGCGCACGCTATTTTCTATTATTCAAGGACGATTTTAGTGCATATAGATACGTATATTTTCTGCAAAGCAAATCAGATGTTAAAAAATGTTTGGAAAAATATATAAACTTGGCTGAACGAGAAACAGACTGCAAGATGAAAATTCTGAGGACAGATAATGGCTTGGAATTTGTAAATAAGGAAGTGACAGAAATATTGGGCGGTAAAGGAATAAAACACTAGAGAACCGTAGCATACACCCCAGAACAAAATGGTCGAGCTGAGCGGGAAAACAGAACCTTAGTTGAGGCTGGACGAACACTATTAAGCAGCACTGACAAGGTAGATAAAACTTTTTGGGCAGAGGCAATTAATACCGTAACATATATTTTAAATAGAACAGGCCCGAGCCCTCAAAGGTTAAATAGTCCGTACAAGCTCTGGCATAAAAAAGATATAGAGTTACTCAACTGGAAAATCTTTGGCAGCACTGTGTCCGTGCATGTACCCAAAGAAACCAGACTAAAATGGGATGTAAAAAATAAACAAGGTATCTTTTTGGGATATGGAGAGGATACTAAAGGATACAGGGTGTTTATTCCTGAAAAAAACAAGGTCGAGACACTTCGTGATGTTATATTTTTACCTGACAAGCAAAATATGACACAAAAACTGGAGGAAATTGTCATGATACAGGAGGAAACTGAAGAAAATGAGCCAGAACAGAGACAAATAAATGAAAATGAGGAAAATTTGTCTGAAAACAGTGAAAACGAGATGAGTGACAGTTTCTATGAAGATGCAGGAAGTGATGACTCAATGAATGATGAAATAGTAAATGAGCAATACAATTTAAGAAGAGACAGAAGACCAAACCCGAGATATAATGATTATGAGCTGAATATGGACAGAGTGCTAGTATCGATGAGTGATGATCATGAAATCTCTTGCTATGAAGATGCAATGGCAAGTAGTGAAAGTTGTAAATGGAAAGAAGCAATGCAAGCCGAGATAAGTGCTTTAGAAGAAAATGACACTTGGTTTTTAGTGAGAAAGGACGAAATCAAAGACAAGGTCATTGAGTGTAAATGGGTATATAAAAGAAAGAGGGATGAGCTTGGTAATGTGACTAGCTATAAAGCAAGGTTGGTAGCCCGAGGCTTTCAACAATCTGGTATATACGATAATGATATCTATAGCCCAGTTGCAAAATTGCCCTCTATAAGGATATTTTTAGCTTTATGCAATAATTTTAATTACCAGGTTTTTCAACTAGATGTCTGTAGTGCATTCTTGAACGGGGACATCACAGAGGATGTTTACATAAAATTGCCAAAAGGTTTTGAGCATTTAGAAGGAAAAGTGGTAAAGCTAAAGAAATCCTTGTACGGCTTAAAAGCGTCACCAAAAAATTGGTACAAAAAATTCAGTGATTTGATGCTAAGCTTAAATTTTGTTCGTTCTAATAATGAATATTGTATATATTTAAAAATCACAGAAACCTCAAAAATTTTTGTCTTGATTTACGTAGATGATCTATTAATAGCGGGATCAGATAATCTAGAAATTAGCAAGCTAAAGCAAATTTTAAATCAGCACTTTAAGATGAAAGATTTAGGTTTAATTAGCCATTTTTTAGGGATGTTGATTACACAAAATATTTCTAAAAATAAAATAACTATAAATCAGACAACATATCTCAAAAATGTTAAACGCTTTGACATGCAAGATTGCAAGCCATGTAGTACACCAATGGAGTTAAATTTTAGGCATGATGACTTAAAACGAGATGTTTCTGAAAGCATAGATATTGAAAATAAATGTAGAAGGGCAATTGACGCTTTAATGTATGCCATGTTATGTTCAAGGCCTGACTTATGCATTTCAATAAGCATTTTAAGTAGATACCAGTCATGTGCCAGTTCTCAGCTTTGGCAAGCAATCAAGCGAGTTTTGAGATATGTTCAACATACGTTAGAGTTATCTTTAATTTTTTATAAGAATAACTATAAAAATTTAATCGAAGGCTATGCAGATTCAGACTGGGCAGGCGATCGAGTAGACAGAAAGTCAACCTCAGGGTATATTTTTAAAGTTTTTGGCTGTACAATCAGCTGGTCATCTCGCAAACAAGCTACAGTAGCTCTATCGTCAACTGAGGCTGAGTATGTTGCTTTGAGCTTTGCAATTAGTGAAGCATGTTGGCTTAGAAGTATTATTTTTGAATTTAAAATATGCAATATTGACATGCTAAGTGTTTTGATTTTTGAAGACAATCAGTCTGCAATTAAAGTTTGTCGAAATCCAGAATTTCACAAAAGGCTTAAGCATGTGGATATTCGTTACCATTTTATCAGAGATAAAGTGAAAGATAAAGTTGTGTCTTTAAAATACATTCCAACAAACATGCAAATTGCTGACTTCTTTACAAAACCTTTATCTTTAGCTTCATTTAATATGTTTCGTGGTAAATGTAATCTTAAGTAAATAAGAGCATTTTTAATTTTTATTTAAGATTCACTTTAATGATTACTTCAAATTTTTAAGTTTCAAATGTAAGAATATTTAAGATTTTTCTTAAGGAATTTGAAATGTAAAATATCTTAAGTTTTTAATTTTTTTTTTAATTTTTAAGATTTTACCATTGAGGGGGGGTGTTAGAGATACATAGTACGCCATCTATTAGTGCAATGGTAAAGCTTTCTTTGTATGTTTAGTTGCATATCCTTTTTGGTAGTAATATTTTTGATAGTTGGCAACAATGATTACGTGTATGAATACCCTTGTTAATAACGTAAAAAACCAATGCCGTTTTAAGTAGTTTTATAGTAAAATAAATACCAGTTAAAGTTTCCGTGAGTTTATTATTCTACTGCGACTATATCCTCAATAAAATATTATATCTAAAGAGGAAAACAATACTTTGGATGAAGAACTTGAAAAAGGGGATAATCCTTTGATCATTTAAGTAGTGTGTAACTAGTGTTTTTTACATACCTATTTGAGATTTCTAAACAATAACTAGGTACACAACCCAAATAAATACTTGTGTGCAGAGCTAAAATATTCATCCCTGGGTCGGCTCACAATGGGGACTATCAGCCTCTTAGTGCTGAATATACCTATACTGTACATGCTAAAAACGCTTGTAATATTTTTTCAAATTAAAAAAAAATATTCTTTATTTTTGTTTAGGTTAGTTCTATAATTAGAAAGATTCAGCAAAAAAAAGGTTTTTCTTTCTGCTAGTTTATTCGTTAAAATGTTGTTTGTCCTTATTAGTTGTGTTCTGTACTTTTAAAGAAGGTACAATCTAAGTGCCTACTTTGTGTTCTGTATTATGTTTTGTAGTGTTTGTGCAATGTGTATTTTGTATTAAAATTAGTAAAAAAAAAGGTTTTATTTTTCTTTATTGTTCCAAAAAAAACATATTTTTTAAAAGTTTGACACAAAAAATCACAAAGAAATATATTTTTTTTTTAACTACTAAAAAATACATATTTTTTAAAAGTTTGACACAAATACACACTGAAAAAAATCACATCGTTTTTTTTAACTATTCAAGGATTCGTAAGTAAGGGCCCATTTACTCAAGTTTTAATGCCTATATAATGCTTAAATTTCTATTTCTGTCTATTTCCCTTCAAAAAGTAGAGAGAGAAGAAAAAATTACGCGTTGAGGATTAGCCATTAAAACTTGAGTAAATAGGCCTTATGAAACAAATAAAATTTAGAATAAAAAATGAAATGAAAAATAAAAAAGTGAGGTTCTGTGTTGATAACAAGACTTAAATTACCAAACCAAACGACTCCCGTTCTCTGCACAGAACGATCACAAATGGTTGGTGCATGAAATAGACCTACTTCCGTGCTCTTACCACATAACGAGCAAAAAATGTAAATTTGACGAAGAATTACGTAGGATGCGCGACGTGTACCCTTTAACGTTTTGTGGTCGTTATTTTGACACCAAAATAATCACGAAATCTCATTAGTCATACGAAAACGTTAACAAAACGTTGCAGTTTAACTAAAAGGTAAAATTAACGTTTAGGCGTCGGTAATTATTTTGTTAACAAAGGTCGTTCCGAAAATAACTAATTTCTCCACCAAATACAACGTTAATATTGGTTAATAAAGTTTTTAGTCATCACAACCAGTAGGTCATTCAATTGTTACTTGGGTATGTAACCTTATTTTATCTCATTTTTAATTTACATATCTTTATATTTATTTTTTGACTTTTTTTTTTATGGTGTATTGCGTATTTTATAACATTTTATTTACTTAGGTTTTTTTTACTATTAAAATGTAACTTATTTTAAACCTTACCTTTTACTTACTGTGTTTACTCTATTTTTTGTTAAACAACTTTTGACTTGTGCAAGTGCGTAATATTATTAACTTAATTTTAATAAACAATCTAATCTAATCTAATCTATACCCCACAAATAATGCCGGCATGGCAAAGTGCCTTACAAATATTGGCATCTATTGGCAATGAGAATTTGACGCACGGCAATCTGTGCGTTATAAATACCTTAAACACTCCTGTGTGAGCCACCGGCCGAGCGACGGCAACGAATACGTTTAAAATGATGGCAAATACACACTTAGCATGGTTTAAATGTAGAGGAGCACTGCATACTAAATACCGGCATTGCAGGCAATATTGGCAAAAAATGTATGGGGTGATTCACCATATTTTTCCCACTACATAGCTCATTTATTATTAGAGATAGAAAAATAGTTAAATACAAAAGTTGATTAGTTCTTCACAAATTTTAAGAAAATTCAATAAAAATTTTCAAAATGTCAAATTTAGACTTAGACATCAACTTTCTTATTTTAAATTGAACACCCTGTATATTTTTTAAAATTTCGGTAGATCTTGTAGGGTTTATCTTAAGCAGTTCTCGAGTGAAATAAAAAATAATTTGCCATAAGGGCGATGTGTTAGCCAAGGAAAAAGAGTCTAGGTGGTTCTTTGTTCAACACATTGCTCTTAAGTCAACGTTTTTCTTCAAAAATATACAGGGTGTTCCATTTGAAATAAGAAAGTTGATGTCAAAATTTGACATTTTGAAAATTTTCTTAAAATTTGTGAAAAACTAAACAACTTTTGTATTATTTTTTTTTCTATCTTTAAGAATAAATGAGTTATGTAGTTGGGAAAATATGGTGAATCACCCTTACCACTAAGTGCCAAACCCACGCAAAAATTAAAAGTTTAAAAGTGCACCTCCTTGATTGGTCGGCTCAATAGGGATACAGATGCAAATTCCAATACCACTGATAATTGGCTTTTTCTTCCTATTTAAAGTATTTATGCATAAAAAAAATAAAAATTGTAATGATTGTGGATTAAAAATAAAATAATGCACATAATTTACGAATGCACATTTATTTTATGTTATCCTTAAACGAACAAAAATTCCTAGAAAAACCAATATGTAATAAATAAATAAATGTTACTATAAACAAACACTTATTACACTTATATTTATATCCTAACATGAAGACAGGAATGGAAACCATATAAATAATATTTGTTGTCTTGGTCATGCCAAAGATAGAGGAAAATTCTTTCATAAATTGATTTAAATATTTATTAAGAGGAGGTTTTCCATACAACACTAAATTGCAACAAGGAAAATTTTATTTAGAATCTCTTTGATTGTGAATCAAAAAAATAAGGTTTGCTTCCTTGGCCAAAAATTTAAAAACTTAGTACTTCCTTCTTCTTGTTATAAGATAAGATGAAGATTTATTCAGCATCTTTTTTCCTGGATGTTCTGCCCCCTTTCCAGTCACAGGCACCCCGTAACCAAGCCTTAGTAGCATCTTCAACGACAGAATGAGGAAAAGTTGGTTGACTTCTTAAAGGATTTTTTACAGAATCTAAAAAAGTTTAAATTGTGGTAGGTATAGCTGTAAATTATTTTTTTTGGATAAACCAGTATTTTGTTTTAGGAAAAAGTAGCCCTTTTTGCTTAAAAAGTGACAAAATATGGGTTTCTCAAAAAAAAAATAATAAAAACTTTAATCTAGTTGTTTTATTGGCAAATTTACATTAAAATAAAAAAATAGTACCACAGACGAGTTTTTTCAAATTAATTTTAAAAAAGATTTTAAGATATTAACTAAAGGCAGCTCGGTTTCACAAGAAATTTAAGGGTCATCATTCTCTGGGTCAGCAAGAGAAATTTCAGTGTTAGAAAATGACTTGGATGTAGAATGAATTGATGAATCTTTAGATGGCTTGGAAGCCAGTTAACTCTTTTTTGATATAGTATCCTTTAGCCTACTATAGAGGCCATAGTGACACCAAACTGAGAGAAAATTCATCATTCATTTTTACCTGTCAATTTGGTTATAAAAATGGCGGCAACAGTAGGCTAAATGGCACTGAAGGCTGAACACAGGTAGGAGTTAACTGGCTTTTTAGTTGAGAACGGTTTTGCTCGAGTACAAAAGAAATTTGTAAATTATTAGTGTCAGTATCGCTTAAGCATTGTAGATCATGATGTGACCTTTGATTTTCTTGTAAAGTTGCGTCTAGATCACGATTTAATGCTGGTTTCATACAGGCAAATCAAAATAAAAATTAAAAAAAAATAATTAAAATTAAAATAAAAGTTGAATGAGCTTATGGGGAACAGTGTAGGCATTTATACAGCATAAATAAAAAGATGAGTAACTTAACATTTATTTTTATCTTAAAACGGATTTGAGCATGCCCTCACTTTCATTTGTTTTTGTAATTTAAATGAGGGTTTTTTGCAGTTTTTGGTTTGTTTTTAACAGAAATTATTAAGGAAAACAGCATGATGGAGTTTAGTTTAATTATTTCAACTATTGGTGTCATTCACTTTTGTATACATGTGCAGAAGCTTTGTGCTGTTCGGTTCAAAATTATTATTTTAATTTTTATATGCCTGTATAAACCCAGCAAAAATGACGATTTTTGGTCGCTTTACTGGTAGTTCTGAACATTTTTAAGTCCACTCTAGGCCGACCTTATTTAAGAACAAAAGAATATGAGTACTTACGCAGTATCGGCTTCCACATCCATGTTGACTTGAAACTCAAACTAAATTTAAGCCAATTTTAAAAGAAAACTTGCAAAACACAAAAAACAAACTACGAAAAGAAACCCACATAGGAAGAATCCGCAGAATATTATTAAAATGGCGTCGGCAAGTACGTCAAGTTGTCAACCGCACGACAGATGTCAATCGCGCGGGAAATTTAAAAAATGCGGCGTTCAAAAGGCACGATATCCGGCAATGCGTTTGATCGGACCGGAAAGGTGGTTTAGAAATGCACGCAATTTTTAAAGGAACGATTGCGTTTTACTTGGTATGTAAAACACGTTTTTCTGTTATTGGCAAAATAACATAAATTTGCCAATACATCAGCACTAGTAAATAATCATTGGCAAAATAGCGTAATTTTGCCAATAATACTACTGTAGTAAATAACCAATGGCATTCACTTGCCAATATTGCCAATAAAACAAATACACCTTACCACCTTTCATTGTTTGTGGGGTAGTAGTAATTATGAATGTATTATGTATTTCTATGTTTAAGAAGTTATGTAACATTTAAAATTAAGTAGTGTCTGTAATTGGCCTATTTGCTGTTGATTCTTAAAATAAATTAATAAATAAATAAAATAAATAAGTAATTCTCTTAGTCAAGGCCAATAGAATTACTTTCTATCAATATCGGGCAAAAGTGAGAGAAACCGATTTAAGGCGAAGATTTGGTGAGGTTCGGTCGTGGTCGGATAGGTTTCGGATAACTCGTGATCGCTTCAAAGCCTATTATTGGTCGATATCAGGGAGAGGACCGTTCCCGTGCGATCGCACGGGATCTATCACCTCCCTCGGTCGAAAAGCAATTTAGAAAACAATACATTTAAAAAAAAAAGTTTTATTGCTCAAGCGTCACTAGATTCAACTCTGTTCCCCGGTTTCGGACCATGCGATCGGGATCGCCATCGATCTATGCCGCTCCCTGTTCAAGAAGACACGTCCAGGTGAACGAGCTCTCTTGAAAAACGACAATCCGGTCAGCTTGCACCATGCAAGCTCGGCAGCTTCTGAGCCTTCTTATTGGGCAAAACGAAGGATGTAAACGTTCCCGTGGGACCTTTCCTACGATATTGAAAAATAGGCCCCCTGGGAGTCAAATTCTCTCGCTACTATGCTTCTCATTGGTCCAAATCTTCGCCTTAAATCGGTTTCTCTCACTTTTGCCCGATATTGATAGAAAGTAATTCTATTGGTCTTGACTAAGAGAATTATTTTCAATCAATATCGGGCAAAAGTGAGCGAAACCGATTTAAACCGAAGATTTGGACCAATGAGATGTATATTAGCGAGAGAATTTGACTCCCTGGGAGCAGAATTTCTATCATTTGAAGAATAGGAGCCCAGAAAAAATTCACGCCTGCACTCCTTTCGCCAGGGTACCGATTCTGGAAGTCATAGGAAGTGATCGTTCGCCTGAGAGAAGAAAAGTAGTTTCAACCAATAAACGCGCTTAAAAGCAGTGACGAGACGATCGAATAATCACCAAACTATTATAGGCACGCGCAGAGCTGCCTCGAACAACAATTTTTGAGCGAAGCCGTTCTCTCGACTAGACCCAGTAGTTGGGAGTTGTAGGAAAGCTCGTGTGAAAAACGTCATTCGTATTATTTCAGAGCACGCTATTGGACGAAACCATCACGTGACCGAACTCGCTAATGCGCATGCTACGGCAAACTTGACCGTCTTTTAGAGTAGGACTCGCACAGTGGTCGATTTTTGTAAAAACGCGGATATTAAAAAAAACTTCCACATTGTAATTTAATCGTACAAAATATTTAGTTTTAATAAATAGATCAATTTATTCTTATTTAGCTGATACACAGGATGATCGTGAGAATTTTCAAATTTATCTTAGGACATTTTTAAGAGGTAAAAGATATATATTTATTAATTAGCTAAATTTGTGATGGTGGTGTGAGGGGGATCTACGAAGGACATGTAGATTGAAAGACGATTGGAGCTTGAATGGGTTTTATTTAGCCAGAAAATGTTGGGATGTCAAATACAGTTTGAATATAGCACTGATGGTCACGTGACTATTTAAAAGTGTCCAGTCACGTGATAATTTTGGTTACAGTCAAAGTCACATGATATTTTAATTTTAAGCTCACTTCACAAAATTAAACTAAAAATGTTAGTTTAGAACAATCAAATTTACTTTAAAGTAATTGACACAATATATAAATGTTACAGTATACTAGAATATTTTTATGTATATAGGGTATATTAAAAATAAGGCCAACCGAAACTTTCAAATGAAACACCCAGTATATTATTTCATTTTTGCATTCTGTTTTGAAATTCTAAGCATTTTTATATAACGTACCCTATGTCGATCTTCAACTGTTTTCGGGATATTAACAGTTGAATACTGTCATACTCTGGGTCTTCTATTTGAAATTTGATGTTGAATACTGATACGTAATGTCAAACTCGTAAAAAGCATTATTCTTTGGCCAACTATTCGCCTAGTATCTTGACAACCATATAGGGGCAAATTTAGATACATTTTGAATTTTTCCAGTTATGTCCGCGTTTTCCGGAAAATCGACCACCGTGCGTCGTTCGAATGAATTTTGTGCGATTGATCACTTCTCAGGGTATGATCGTTCTATTACGCTCAGAATAGAGCCCAGGCATGTATATCCACGATACACTTAACACGGCATGACAGTGCGCATCTCGGCGTGATGTAACTGTCCCACTAAGCAGAAACCTGTTACATTTACATTACCTTAGTATTTTTGTGATCTGTTACTTAACACCTAACCTTAACGAGGATATTACATTGGGAGTACATCAATTGTACTAAACTATTACGTAACAGTGTTACATTCGATTTTTTTACCAAGTATGTGACTTGCATGTATCATTTAATGTTACATGGCTAGGTAAAATATATTTTTTTTAATTTACCTCTAGCTTGTTAAATATTGGTTCAAACAACATAAAAAATATATTTTTGTGCTTTAAAATATTTGATCTTCGCGTTTACATCTTAAACAAATTAACAAAAATAATAAAAATTAAAAAAAAATGTGTGGCGACGGGATCCGAACTCTTAATCCAAAAGTGATACATGAAGGTTTCAGCGCCTTAGACCACTAGACCATCTCGGTTTTATTGAAAACTGTCACGAATTCACTGTATATTAATGCAGTGATGTCATTGGTAGATTTTTATAAAAAATAGGTAGTTGTTTTTTTTAATATTAATTTAATTAATTGTTTTTAATTAATAAAATACATATAAAAAGGTTTCAGTTGCAATATAGCAAATTATATATTTCCGCAAACCGTAAAAAAATCAAATCCTAAAATGATCGTGCGTTAATTACTGCATACATATAAATTTATACTTATAGGTTTATTTTCCCTTTTGTGATTTTCATAAAAACAGTAAACTTTTTGATATTATTCCTTACTTTTTAAAAAATTTTCGCCATATTTTGGTTAAAAGTTTCATTAATTTTGGAATTTTTACATAAAACTTACAGTTGTAGTCATTTTCCAATAAGCAACGTAATTGTTTTAAAGTTGACATTAATGTTATTTTTCAGTTACTTTATTGTTTATATATCTTGTTAAATCCAAGATTAAATATTAACGTAAAATTAGTGCTTCTTTCGTGTATCAGCGATACTTTCACATAGAATGTTAATTTTGAACTTACATTTTACTTTTTTTAAACATTTTTCTCAACGTATTCAAAGTTACACGAATTTTACATTTTTTCAACGTTGAAAACCTGTAATGTAACAGACCTTGCTTAGTGGGGATCTTTCCTACGAAATTCAAGAATCGGCCCCCTGAGAGAAGGATTTTTTGTTCGAGAATAAGGGCACTGTATGGGTAGTAAGGATTTCTCTCAGACGCATGAATTTAGAAAAAGAACAATAGTAACTATGCTAAGCTCGCAAAAACGGTCTTAAAAAGTAGTGTTTACGTGTGAAATATGACGTCAACGTGGCACATCGCTGATTCGTGGCGTTTTGTTCTTTTTCATTTTTAAAAAAGTTGTGGTTAAGTCGTATTTGAAGAGACGGTTCATTAAAAACATATTGAATTTAAAAGCGGTGAGTTCGCAAAGTTACTGATTTTTTTGAAAAATTTTGTATAAAATTATAAAATAAAAGCAGTTTTATAAAACACGAACTTGCAACTTGTTTATTTTTCACAGAAAATGTATAAAATCTGCATTCTGTTGTTGGCCCTTGCTGCTATGGCATATTGTGCCGAAGAAAAAGAGGAAGAAGTTCAAGGTGCGAAGCTCCTTGTCTCCAAACAGATCCTAAACAAATATCTCGTTGAAAATAAAGATGTTGAGATCCGTTACCAAGTGCACAATGTTGGGAAAGCTCCAGCTGTTAATGTTCAACTTGTCGACAAAAATTTCCACCCAGAAGCCTTTGACATAGTTGGGGGGCACCTGTCGACCCAGTTCTCTAGGATCCCACCAGAGTCAAACTTCACACACAGTGTTGTTGTCAGGCCAAAGAAGTATGGATATTTTAACTTTACCAGTGCTGAAGTGTCATACAAAGTTTCAGATGACCCAAAAGCAAGAGTAAGTTTAGATATAAATATAAAATCATTTGTATTCCTTAGTTGTGTTTAAGTGGAAAATGCTGAGAGAATTTGTTGTTTTTATATTTTTGAAAGTTCCATGTGTTGCTCTCCAGATGGTAGTAAGTATGTAAATATGTATTAGACAAACCTGGAATTGAGCCTATGTCGAGGCCTATGTAAGACCTAGGCAATGTTGTTGGTAATGATAATGGACAACCTTTTGACAGATGAGCTGTTCTTTTAAGGACTTTTCTTAAAATATATAAAATTTAAAGAAAAATGTGTATGTTACAACTGAGTTTACAATAAAACAAAAAATATATAATTAAATTTTCCGAAAAATGTACACTTCCACTCAGGTTTTATTATGATCCAAAAGAAATAACTATTAAAGACTTGCCTAACATCAAATTATTTATAGTGTAGTAATATTTGGTATATTTCACAATACACTTGACACAGTATGCCAATGCACATCTCGGCGTGACATCACTTTGTGACTCTGACACCAATATATGTGCATGGAAAAGGTATTAAGTTTCCTTAATGTAATGTTGGGCTGCCGTGCATTTAATGTGTTTTTTGGTTGGCATGGGTTGACTTGCGTTTGTTTAAGTTGGGTTTGGTTGATTTAGTTTTAAAAATTTTTAAAAATTGGCGGATGCAGATTTGGGGTCTTAAGGTCCCTAGTAGGTACCTCCATAAGGAATTTTTCATAAAATATCAAAAATGGCAGAAAACCATATAGTAAATAATTACCAAATATAATTATAATAAAATGTGTTGTTAAGTGTATTTTTTTATACACTGGGTCTTTTTAATCATGTACCTAGTGTAACCAAGTGGTTTGCAAAGTTAAAGACAAACACAAAATATATATGTACCTAGCCAAGATTCAAACCCGGAACCTACCATGCTGCAGACAGATACACTACCATAACATGAGTTAAGTGTAAATTATATTATGACAGTTTAAAAAAATGGTGCTGTAAGGTACTTATCTATGTACAGTCTTTACACAAAGGGTACCTACCTATTTAGGTTTTCAAATTCAGAGATTTCAAGAATATCTGTAATTTAATTCAATTTCAAAATTTTATTAACACATTTAGCATTTACAATATGATAATTATATAGAATATAGTCAAAGTAGTTAAATAGCCAATAAAAATATAGTATGCATTTTAATTCACAATTAATAACACAAATAAGTCACTAAATTACCTAGATTTATTCCATATTTTTCCCTTGGTAATCTGAAGTATTTAATGTTTTATGTAATTCTGTAATAATTTTTACATCCAAAAACAGCACACGTTTTGAAAGTCTGTTGCCAGTATCTAGTAGCTTGTATTTTTTATTTTTCCTCCACCTTAACCTCTGAACGTGTGTATGCATGTTGTACATATTATTGTTTTTCTTTCCTGTCTATATTTTAGCAAGAATTTTTAGCCTCATTCTCCACTTAAGCAGTGCACATCTAAATCTTTTAAGTCAAGATTAAAAGAATATGCTTAACTTAAACAATTTTTTTTTAATTAAGTGCTATACTGTCACCAATGTATCAGTGATGTGGCATGCAATGTGCAATAATTGTCGTAGGTAAACTTTATGAAATTAAATAAAACTCCCTAAATAATACAATACAATATTGTATTGTATTTTATTATTTATGGAGTTTTTGGGTCAGAAACTCAGTGAAAATAAGATCAAATTTGACAGTAGTTATGCTTATTTTTATTAAGGTAAAAATAACACTAGACAGATTTTAAAAAGATTTTGGGCATGTCAGAACTATTTGAAAATAATGCCCTGTCATCTGTTGAATAGAATTAATTTACCTGATGGTAGCAGTCTTTATTTCTTTTTTAACACTGACGGTAACACAAATTACAAAATGTTTTCGCAAATTTTAAAAAAACATTGTCAAAATCACATTAGGTAACATAAAAAAAATTGAGGTTAAAAATGATCACAAAGGCCATGTGAATTGTGTTGTTATGCCTATTTTATTTATCTCCCATTTTTGTGCTTAGTGAAAATGTTATTTTTTAAGTGGTTCAAAAATCCCTGTTGGGTGAAATCCATAGAGTTAAGTTACTAGATAGTTTTTGGTCATGCCAAAAACGCCCGACGACTAACGCCCAAAAAGCCTATTGACACTGTGATTTGACCTTCATATGTGGTTAAGTGCTGTTGTGAAACGCCGCAAAAGTACGGACGGTTAACGTAAGAATTTCGACATATGTAGGATTTGTGTTTTGCTGAGCAAGGCACACCCAAGCATGTTTTTCTGTTTGAGGGTTCTTTCACGAATAATTTAAACTATTCCCTGATTTCAACATTATTTGGTGGCTTTTGCATTTCTTTGTACAATTTATATTTTTTTTTCAGTTGATTTAATCAGACCAGGAGTAACCCAATCACTTCTTGGTATTTCAGTTCTTTTGAGGCGTTTTTGCTGAGTGCTGGAATTTATTATATTTTTTATTAAATTCACAAATTTTAAAACACAGTTATTTAATGTTTGTTGATTATAGATTGTATTTCAGTTAATTTGGGATACCTGCCATATTAATAAATTCCTATCTAGATACTGTTTATACGTTTGTTTGTTGCATAAGGAATCTGTATTTTGGAAATTAAATGATGTTTGTATCTGTAAAATTTGTGAATAGTGATCAGAAATCTTGGAATGATAACAAATTGCATTTACGGGTGGATTTAAACTCTTTAAAAATATATGATCGAGGCATGTTTTTGAATTAAAATATTCTCGTATTGGGACATTAATTGCTGATTGATACCCCCACTCTTGCAAAATATTTAGGTATTCATTTCTGGGGATGGTTGATACTAGTCACCAACGAACATATCAAAATCAACGCTTTTCCTCTTGTAGAAGGTGATCTGTAAAAGGCAGTTAGCCGTAACTTTTTGTTGTCTTTATTTATATTTATTTCGATTAATTTAGTGTTTGCGAGGCCAACTACTTTATAGGTGTAACTTATTTATCATTTTATTTAGAATTCCCATAATTATAAAGCATTTCGTAGCCGCAAAGTTCTAAAAGTGAAAAACTTTGAAGTTTGTGCGTTTCAAAAAGTATTATTCAGTCAAAAGATCTATCTAAACCGGCTAATAACACCCTTAAGTCATCATGGTGTTTAGCCAAGCTAGAAATATTATTGTGAAAAATTTCAAAAGATTTTTCTTTCAGTCTTTAGTAAAATTTTTTGACAGCTTTGAATGGATTTGCATATTTTCCTATAAATATTTTTGACTTCAAAATCCTGAATATACTGATCCATTATTACCAAAAGTGTGAGTGAGAGAGTATTGATTCAAAGTATTGATTGATTGAAGTATTGATTTAAGGTTGAGATATTTAGGAAGGAGAAAGTTTTTTGAACATAAAATTTATTGTTTGTAATTCGTTTGTAAGATTCTTGTTGAAGTTTCTCAGGTTTTAGGGATGAAAAGAAAGCCAAATTATTCTTCTGGCTACGTTTCGTCTTTAATTAAGACTTTTCCAAGCCTCAGACTTGATCGCACTGTATGAAAAATTATCAAGTCTGAGGCTTGAAAAAGTCTTAATTAAAAACGAAACGTTGCCAGAAGACTAATTTGGTTTTCTTTTCATACCTAAAACCCAAGAAACTTCAACATAAAGTTTATTTTTCTAAGCTTTGAAGCTAGTTTGTCAGCGTGCTCTTTAAAATTGAGTCGACTGATGTTAAGTCAAATACTTAAGGCTGTCAACTACCTCAATATTTTCAGAACAATGATAATTATAATTAGGGTTGTCCTTTCGTTCATAAAAGGTAGACATTTAGTTTTATCACGATTTAAGGACATTTAGGTTAAGCTAGTTTTTTACCAACTTAAGAGCTTGTTCGCCTTTATTTTTGACCTCTTCCCAAGATGATCCTTTTATGAACAATCCTTTACCATCAGCAAATGCTACCGAAAGAAAATCCTGGTCATGGTCCCATTCATTTATGTAAAGTAGAAATAATATCGGGCCAAGTACTGTGCCCTGAGGTAAACCCAAACGATAAAGTTTTTTTAACATTTTTTATTTTTGATACAAATCTAGAATTGAGACTAGATTCGCCCTTACTTTTACAAATATAAGTATTTTTTTTTCGTACACACTAAACCAACCCCCCTCAAAAAATGTGCATCGCCACTGCTCTCCTTCTACCAAACCCATCAAATTTTTGAAACCTAAAAAATATAGGTGCACCAAAAAATTACTGCTGTGAAACTACCAGCTACAGCAGCCAAAATGTGAAGTTGGCAGCCATGCTAAATTTAATATTTTGAGAACAACCAAGATAAATGGAAAAATTCATGAATAATGGAAAAAATGTTTATAGAAAAAATTTATAGAAAAGACCCTCAAAAACGGAGTTACACGATTAAACTTGACACACTACTGTTTACCGCCTTACGGTTCCCTATGCCATATCCCATCTCCTTCGGATCGTTATGTCATGGAAAAATGGACAGAAATTGTTTTTTTTTTAATTATAGAAAAGAACCTTAAAAATGGAGTTACATGATTAAACTTGACAATCCCATCTCCTTCGGATTGGGATATCATTGGAAAACTGAAAAAATCCTTAAAGTTATAGAAACGGAGTTGCACGATTCAACTTGGCTTTATCTTATCCCATTACCTCTCCTTCGGATCGGGATATCACGGAAAAATGGACAAAAAATTATAGAAAATACTCCTAAAAATAAAGTTACACAATTAAACTTGACACACAATTATACTAACCTTTTACGGCTCCACAGGCCAAATCCCATCCCCCTTCGGATCGAGATATCATGGAAAAATGGACAAAAATTGGAAAAACCTTTAAAATTATAGTAAACGCCCTTAAAAATGGAGTTACATGATTAAACTTGGCACACCACTATCTTCTGCCCTTTAAATTTACCATGCCAAATCTCGTCCTTCGGATCGGGATATCATGGAAAAATGGACAAAAATTTGGAAAATCTTTGAAATTATAGCTATAGCTGTTCTCAGCTAGACTTCGCCCTTTAAGAGTTGTTACTATAAATTAATATGTAGGTAGTTTCTTAAAGCGTTTATTATTACTGTGATCTACAATTTCTCGATAAAGCCTATTTATTATTATTATGCTATTTTTAGGAAAAAAACAGCTCACAAGAAGTTTAGACAGTCAAAGAGTATTCCGACTATAACTTTTTCAGAAATCAGAAATGAATGTAAAATTTTAGCAGAAAAATGTAAAAAAGATCATATTAATAACTTAGAAAACTCTATGACTGGTTCTAAACAATTCTGGAGTTACGTTTACAGTGAGTATAAGTAATATAATAATAATAGTAATTGAATTTACAAACACCTTTATAAGAGATGCCTTACTTCAGAAGGGTTACAAATTTAAAGACTTAGGGGTATCTATCCAAGCTGACCTTACTGTTGAAGAACAAAAAATAAATAAGGTACTATCAGCAAATCTAAAGGAGGAAAAAAAACAAAATTTAAAGGCTTACATAAAAAACAAAAAACTGCATGTTGGTAACGAAATATACTCATATGATCAACTGATTGAGAACGAATTTCTCTTAACAGAAAACGACTTGCCATCTCCATCTATCAGTCGTAAGATATCTATAAGCGCACCGGGAACCCCTACAATAGCCAGTCCGCTTGGCGCCGAAAAAATCTTATCTCTCGATATACCGAACGTAAACGAAGTACCAAGCCACGCAGGAGCAACAATCAACTATTGACAAAGGTATTAATACCGTTTTCAAAAACGTTTTGAACGCCCGTATTCGCACTAAAAGTGGAAGTTATTGCAACCAGTCTCCACCGAACAAGGGAACAGTTAGAAGTTCTTCAAGGCTCCAAAACAAATAAATAAGGAATAAACGTGACCTTTTCCCAACACTGATTTTCCATAATTTTATTTTAAATATTAATTATTGTATTTTGTTTTTGTATTTTTTTCTGTTAAGGTTATTTACACTGTGCTGTATCTTTTTCTCAAAACTTCACAATAAAACTCAAAATGGAATTTGTCCATTTAAACACGCGATCAATACTAAACAAGTTTAATATTTTCTGTGATCTATTCCATTCTAAAAAAAATCGATTTTTTTGGTGTGACAGAATCCTGGCATTCCTGACAAAACTATTACGATCCCGCAATATAATATTACAAGATTAGATCGTAATCGGGAGGGTGGTGGTATATGTATTTATTTAAAGAAATCTTATAAATTTAAAACTATTTTTGCTAGTCAGACGCAATGTCTGGAACAATTATGGATGAATTGGTATTCTATATAGACCACCAAACACAAATGTTCTTCAGTTTCTGGAAGAGTTATCTATCTATTATTCTACCCTTGTGTGATGAATTAATTATTTCGGGAGATATAAACATAAATCTATTTGAAATAAGTCCAGCAGTCAGACATTTTACTAACCTGCTCGAATCATACAATCTTTCTCAATTAATTAAACATCCTACACGGATCACTGGCACCACTAGCACACTAATAGATGTAATTATAACGTCAAATACTGAATTAATTTCCAGTTGCAGTACTCAAAGCTCTTTTGGCATATCTGATCACTGTTTGGTTGCCTGTAGTCTTAGCATTGCCAGAGAAAAAACAAATGCCTAAATTTATCATGTACAGAGATTTCGCCAATTTTGATTTTACTTATTGATGTATAACGCTCAGTGGGATACAATTTATGCTGAAACCAATGTTAATGATATGATTGAAATTCTAAATAACTTACTTCTTGATGTATTTAACAAATGCGCCCCAATAAGAAAAATTCGTGTAACCAAACCTCCTGCCCCTTGGCTAAACAAACCGATCATTAAAGAACTTTTTAAACAAAGAGACATGGCTTTCGACAGATATAAGAACACGAAATTAGTACCTGACTGGGAAAGTTACAAAATCATAAGAAATCGATGTAACCTAGCAATTAAATTTGAAAAAAAGGCGTTTCTAGACCATACTTTAAATAAAAATAGCTCTAAAGCAACTTGGAGTGCACTTCGAAAATTGCATGTGATTAAAAATAACAACAACTGTATTCCTAATAACTTAGTAAATTTAAATGCAATAAATACACATTTTACAACCCTACCTTCAGTTTTACGCACCCCGGATCAAGAGAGTTTATTACAAAAATATTCCCAAGAAATCTTTAACCACGACCTACATTTCAACTTCATCGGAATCGATCTTTCAGAACTTATAACGCACATAAACTCTAAAAAGTAATGCGGTTGGAACTGATCAAATAACACTTAAAATGATAACTTTAAGTTTAAATTTCATTGCAAATTACCTATTGCACATAATAAATCATTGCATAACTACGTCTACCTTTCCTGACTGCTGGAAAATGGCTAATGTTATTCCATTTCCAAAAAATGCTGCTCCCACAGAATATGATCATCTTAGACCTATAAGCATTCTTCCTACTTTGTCAAAAATATTAGAAAAAGTTTTGCAAAAACAAATTTCTCCATATTTATTCAATAATAACATTATTCCTGAAATTCAGTCAGGCTTTCGTAAATCTCATAGCACCACTACCGCTCTAGCTAATATTGTAGACGATTGTCTTCACGCCTTTGATAAAAACCAAATTACTTGCCTAACCTTGTTAGATTTTAGCAAAGCATTTGACATGATGAACCATAACATCTTTTTACAAAAGCTTAAATATTTTTGCTTTGAAGAAGAAGCTATTAAGATGGTAAGAGGCTTTTTAACACCCCGTCACCAAAAAGTAGCTTATGAGTCCAAATTTTCTAATTGCCTCCCTATCAAACAAGGCGTTCCTCAGGGTTCTATATTGGGCCCCCTTTTCTTTTCAGTATATATAGCTGACTTCTATACCTTCGTGGAAAACTTAAAACTTCACCATTATTGTGATGATACACAAGTACGTGTTACTTGTTCCTACAACTGCTCTCACCGTGAAATTGAAAATAAAATTAATACCGATCTCAAATCAATTGTGGACGTCTCTGCTGCACATCACCTTCTCATTAATCCTAATAAGTCGCAGGTAATATTCTTTGGTAATACGCAAAAAAGGTTGATTGCCAGTCAAAATATTAAAATACAGTTCAATGACACTAACCTACCTATCCTAACAGAAGTTAAAAATCGGCCTGTGGATTGACTTAGACCTACGTTTCACGAAGCATATAAACTATCTTTGTCAACAATCTTATAATATATTAAGACAACTTTATCCGCACAGAGAAATTATGAGCGCTAATCTAAAGCTTGATTTGTGTGAATCCTTAATTATGTCCCGCATATCCTACTGTGACACTGTATATGGCCCCTGCCTGTCAAAACTCGATGAAAACCGACTACAACGAATACAGAATAATTGTTTTAGATTTACTTTTGGAATTAGAAAGTTTGACAGAATAACTCAGATAATAAGACAACAAAAAAGACTTAAATTGATCGACTTACGAGAACTGCATCTTAAAGTATTTGTGCACAAAATACTTCTAGAGAAACAGCCTAGATATTTATATAACAAACTTTCTTCTTTTGGTAATAGACACCATACAACAAGAAATGCTAGGACCTTGATCATGCCTCGTCACCGATCATCAACTTTCCAACGCTCGTTTTCATATAACGCACCAAAAATTTATAACAAAGTACCTAGGAATTTTCTTAATTATAATATAATAAATTTTTAAAAACGCATAAAGGAGCTAACCATAGCCCAAGCGACGTAATACCTATAAAAACACTTTCATTTTTTATGGTTTTTAGTTATTCATTTTTTTATTTTTTTTTAGTTATAGTTTTTACGGTTAGGTTGAAAAACGCTCTAGAAGCGGCACCTCGCCATTTTTTCAGGCTCTTCATCTGTTTTACTTTATATTTTATTTTGTACTAAAAAGCTTGTTAAATAAAGACATTATTTATTTATTATTTATTTAATATGATTTGCCGAATAGCATGTCATCAGCACAAAATTTTTAATTTATCACCATCGAGTGGCGTTTTTCCAGAGGAATTAAAAAAAGCTACATAACACCTATCCTGAAAAGTGGCAACAGGTCAGTGATTGATAACTATCGTCCAATTTCTAAAATATCAATATTTTCAAAGATTCCAGTCCATTATTTCAAATAAAATATATTTTCCAATAAAGAGTATTGTTATTCAAGAGCAACATGGTTTCGTGTCGGGTAGGTCCACAGCCACAAATTTAATGATCCTGGACGAATATATATTGAATGCTTGTGGAGATGGATTACAGCACAGTTGGTCCCAACACCGATTTCAATGAAAAAAATATACCATTTTTAAAACATACATTTTTGGAAAGCTGGTTAAATACTAAAAAAGTTAAAATTAAAATCTTTTATATAGCCCTTTTTGAGAAATACCTAAAAAATCCAATTTCTTGATACAAAATCTACACCACTGTGCGTTGACCCGTTTTTATACCTCTTAACTCCCAAAAATTTATAATATTTAATGTTATACTTAGAGACCAAAGTTGCACTTTTATCTCAAAATAAAAAAATTGTGGCCTAAGCGTAGTGAGAGTTTGTTTGTGGCATATAATAAAAAATAAACCAACAAAATATATTCTCATGTTACAAACATATAATCCTTACTGAGGTAGAACATTTTTGCAAGTTTATATTTCATTATACTCATTTACTACTTTCATAGGCGTGCACAGTATTTTGGATTAGGGGGCCACAGCACAATAATAGTAACCAAGCGCAGAACTCTAAAGTCAGTTCGCGTAGGATTCAGTGTCAGTTCTTGAAATATTAGGGGGCCAGGATCCCCTTGGTCCCCCTGCGCACGCCTATGGTTAGTTTACTTAACGATAGTAATAAATTATTTGGTATTTAGAGATAATATATTAGCTTACAATTGAACATAATACCTAATTTAAAAATTAGGCATTTAGTTTACGTTACTTAAAGTATTTTTTTAAACATGTTGGTTAATATATAATGAAATGCAGCTAAGCAAATTATATTTGAACCGTAAGTAATTTTTTATTAAATTAAATCTTTTAGAAAACCTATTGAAAGAAAATGGTGTATGAGGGTATGTATTTTTGGAGTGTAAGAAACTCCTAACGGCATTATGGTTTTTTCTAAAATTACCTAAAATTGCAATTTTTTAGGTATTTCTCAAAAAGGGCTATATGAAAGATTTTAATTTTACCTTTTTTTAGACAAGTATTTAACTACCTTTCCAAAAATGTATGTTTTAAAAAAATTGTATATTTTTCTCATTGAAATCGGTGTTGGGACCAACTGTGACAGGTAGATGTAGTCTACACTGACTTCTCCAAAGCCTTCGATCATGTAAATATAAAACTTGTAACTTACAAACTTAAAGCATTAGGAATCCATGGATCTTGATCTTTGCATGAGTGGCTGGGCAGCTATCTCTCTAACAGAAGGCAATCAGTTAAAATAAAACATTGTTTATCTGAGGAAATACTTGTCTAGTCGGGCGTGCTACAGGGTGGCCATTTATCAAAATTTTTATTTACTTGTTTTATTAATGACATCTGACTGTTTTGTGGATCGTTTCATCTTGCTCTATGCAGATGACTAAAAGATTTACAGAATAGTGAGGGATGTCAGAGATTGTCTAAAGATTCAAGACAGCCTTAACAAATTTTCACAGTGGTGCACAGACAACGGAAATATAGATAAGTGCAAAGTGATGCGTTTTTACAGAAACTCTCACTCTATTTTTTTATAACTACTCAATCAACAATAATTTACTAGAACCATTATCAACTTTTAAAGATCTAGGAATTTATTTGTAATAAGGCTTTCAAATTGTTGGGTTTTGTTAAGAGAAGTTTGTCGGATTTTAATAACATCAATTGTTTTAAAAATGTATACTGCTCACCTGTCATGTCAGTTTTAGAATACTCCAGCTGTGTATGGTCACATTTCTATAAGTGTCATATTGGCAATTTAGAAAGGGTGCAAAAGAGATTTGTACGTTTTATTGCATTTAAACTTAAAATTCCTTCAAATACATTGTTTATTTTGACATTCTTAAATTATTGAACATTCCATCTCTGGAAAACCGTAGAGAAATTTTAGATTTGGTTTTTTTATTTAAGGTTGTAAATGGAATGATTGACTCACCTCAGCTTCTTGAAAAAATTGATTTTAAGGTGCCAGAAAGAAATACAAGAAATAAAGATACTTTGTATTTAGAATCTCATAACAGAAATTATTCGTTGAATAAACCTTTTGAGGTCATTTAGAAATAAGCTTAAAAAGAAAATTGTGATTACATTGTTCCTATACTTGGTACCTACTGTTTTTTTATTTTATATTGGTTAATAATAATAATATTAGTACAATTGTTTTTTTATATTAATATTTATAAGATTATTTTATAATATAAAACGGTAAATCAATCAATAAATATAATTGTGTGCCAAGTTTAATCGTGTAACTCCATTTTTAAAAGTGTTTTCTATAATTTCAAAGATTTTTAAAAATTTTGTCCATTTGTCCATGATATCCCGATTCGACGGAGACGGATTTGGCATGGAGATTATTGATAAAGGGATAATATAACGATGTTTTTAAGGGTCTTTTCTATAACATATTTTTCATTATTCATCCGTTTTTCTGTTTTATCTTGGCTGTTCTCAAAATAATAAATTTAGCATGGCGGCCAACTTCATATTTTGGCTGCTGACTTCACATTTTGGCTTTTATTTTATTTATTTTTTTGACCGTTATTTGGAACATATCATGGAAAATCAAAGCAGCCGTGAGGGAAAATCCAAGCATTTGTCAGGGAAAACCGGGAAATGTCAGGGAACTTTTTAATTCAATTTGCTGTACTAACCCTGTTCACTGATCTCTGTGTTCTCTTGGTTTTTAATGAAATTTTACCTGTTAAAAATAAACCCTTACCCCCACCCATTGATCCCAGTGTCATGTTTGTGACCCCCCACTCTTGGGCCTTACTTATTTTTTAAATGAATGTATAAATTTTAACATTAACGTTTACAAAATTTTTTCCAGCAAATCCTTTTAATATGCGTGGTGTCACAAAAACAAAATATTTTTATTTTTTTAAATTGTTTGATTTGCACTCTTTTTTTATATTGATTGATACTCTGGACTATGGTTCCTTGATATTAACTGTAATTTCTCTTCTTTAGACTCAATATGCGTACACCAGTGAACCAGGCGAGGGTGGTATCATTGCCTTCCGTGATTATGACAAGAAATTCTCTGCACATTATTGGGACTGGCTGGCATTCGGCCTGATGACCACACCATCTTTGATCATTCCATTCGCCTTGTGGTTCAACAGCAAATCAACTTATGAAAAATTAGCTAAACAAAAGAAGCACTGAAGGTTGTTAAGCACTGTTAAGTAACTTATAATTTATTCTTATGTTAATTTGTAAAAAGTTTTAAGTTTGAACAGTTCCTCCAACTCTATATTTTGTAGGTACGTTCCTCTTTTACAAAGACAGGAAAAATAGTTTTTTTTTTGTTTAAACAAAAACAAAGTGAATGTTAGTGTGATCAGAATATTAATTTTTTTTTTGAGTGAGAGTAAACAGGTAGTAGCATCATTGTTAAATATCATACACTACATTTTAAGTTGTTGATAATTCATAAGACATTTTGATATTAAAGAGATTTTATTTAAAAAAATGTCTTGTCTTCCTCGAAAATCCCCATAAATAAAAAATCAATAATTAATAAAACAAAATAATATATTATGTACTGTACTTAAAAGACAAAATAACATTAACATTATTAATAATATTTTTTGCTGAATATATTAAATATTTTAAAATGTAAATAATTGATCTAAGCAAGCCTAACATAGTTACTTTGTTCTCTTTTTTTAAATGAATTTGTCAGAGAGATCCAGCATACCAGGGAAATACCCGCCTGATGTACACCCTTCGACCCCACAATCTCTTCTGAGATAGTTACCTCTGACAGTAATACGGGGTTGAAGGGTGTGCAGGCGGGCATTTTTTCAGGTATGTGTAGTATGCTGGATCTCTCTTAGGAAAAGAGAACAATAGTAACTATGTTAATCTCGCAGAAACTGACCTAAACTATTATATTATTGAGTACTAATTCCGAGAATACTATTTTTTTAAGGAAAACTAATTGTAATGTTTATAAATTCAAAGTCTTTCATTAAAAAAAAAAACAGAAATTATCTACTTATGTAGATAAGACATTTTAATTTGGTCCATATGATTAAATATTGCCTATAGCAACAATTAAAATAATTGGTAAACTTGAAGCACTAAAAAATGTGACTGAAGATTTGCAAAGTTTCAAACTTTAAAGTCATTAACATAAAAAACTATTAATTTTTGAGCATCTATATTTTGTTCATATTTTGTCTGGTCAATTTAGATATTGCCGGTCGTACCGGGCTTCTCATTATATTTTGTTGCAAGATTAAATAAACTTAAATAAAGACATATAAAAAATTTAGTAAAATCTGTTCTTTTTTTTAGGTTTCTTATTAAAGGGTTCCTTTTTAATTAATACTAATTTTATTTATACGAACTACAAAGTATCGAATAGAATATGGTTTGATGTGTTTGTAAAAAAATGTGGAATATTGTGGAAACTAGCGCCCTTGTCCCAAAACGCCTTTTCGATATATCGGAAATAGCTCAACTAAACTAAAAAGAAAAACAAGATTTTCGTCATAAAATGTCATAAAATTTTCTCATTTTATTCGAACTCAAGCAAATGGAAAAAAAAATTTCAAAATTTTTACAGCATCCATGACGAAAGTGTCCTTTATACTTCGCTGGCGACGATCGGTTACAAGTAACAAGCAATTGTTTGTGTGCTGAATATAGTTACTAATGTTCTCTTCTTTTAATTGCATCGGTCGGAGAGAGATCAAGCTTACCAGAAAATTATTCCCCTGCACTCCTCTGCCCGTGACCTTATAACTATCTCCTTGATTTTCCTGGTAAGGTGTAGTATGCTGGATCTCACTTACTTTAAAAAAAGGAGGACAATAGTAAGCTCACAAAATTGCTAAAGGCTTTGATGAGTGGACGCGGTGTTGGTCGTGGACAAGAAATAAAAGAAGAAGTAACAGATAACTTCTTTATTTTTTAAACGGTTTGATTTTGCTTGATTGGTGTTTGTTTGTTTGCTGGTTTGCTTTAAATCTTGCGACAACTACTTTCCGTCAACCGATTTTAATGAATTTTAGTATGGTATACTTATGTAAAGACGGTGAGAGAGGAATAACAATTTGAATACTCAAAAATTCATAACTGCATAGGCAGTTTAATTTAATATTTCCTATTGTGGCAAAAAAAGTAATTCGGTAGATGGGCGCTCCGAAGTTTTTAAGCTGACATACGTGTATAGTTATATCTATATATTACATATAGTGTAGGTCAAAAAAAATATATTTCCGGAAAAGACGTTTCTATGTTCAAAATTAATAAGTTCGCCTTTTAGTACCAGTTTAGGGCGCCCCACAATTTTATGTCATAATAGTAAATATAGTCTTTTTTTCACCTTTTAGTACAGAAATAAATAAAATCGTTTAACTGTTTTCATTTACTTTTTGCATTCCGCTTGAGAAAAGATTAAAATATAACACATAACACAGTTGTTGAAAAAAAAGTTGTGGTTGCCTAATTTTTGCATGTTAAAATGTCATAAAGTTTGCCCATTATTTGTCATAAAATCATTTAAAAAAGTTAGATGTTGACCTTGTAGAAGGCCTGCAATTAAAAAAAACCCTTTGTTAACAAACAGGGTACCTAATTCTATTATACTAATAATAGGGACTTATTGGAATACGGCATGCCACTATTAGTGCCAACCTTACACTAATAGTGACTGATTTTAAATCGCTTGCGAATTGAGTGTTATTGGAATAGCGACTTATTTTGTTTTCTATAATATGTAAATTAATTCATCTTTAATTACTGCTGTGTTTTTAAGTAATATTTTTTAAAATGTCAAAATCCGACCCGGTTCTAAAACTACCATAAACAAAGTCAGGCCATAAAAATATTACGGCCGGCGTTAAGTCTGATGACTGCTGCGCACGCGTATCTGTCAACAGTGTCAAAATACTGCCCGGCCATAATAGTGCCTGGCTAAAAGAAATTTTCAATAAGGCCCTATTGTGGTTATTTTTCCTATCCCTATCTCAATTGAGAAGTTTCCGATATATTCTTATGCTTCTGTTTACAATGGACTTTGGGCCGATATATCGTAGTGCTGTAGTTTCTACAATTTTTCAAATATTCACATGAATTTTTTTTTACAAACAAACAAATTATTACATTCCTAAAAAAAAGATACTTAATTTTTTCATCCTAAAGGTACATAAACTTAAACTCTAACCCTTAAAGGGTCAAAATATAGGCCGGTCCACGGGAATTATTTTTTTTCTGTATCTCTACTTTATTTCTCACATCATTATAATGTTTACGAGATTGTTGGAAAGCTAGAAGAATGATCTTGTAAGCCCAATAAAAAAAATGGCAATTTATAGTCCAATGAGTTTGCAGATCGCAAATAGTGTCGAGTTGTTAAATAGACATCAAAAAAGTGGTTTAATGAAAATTGTACCGAATTAAATTCTCTATACTTTTGGTATAAACAAACAATATTCCAATGCTGCTGGAACATAAAAATGTTTACAATCAGTGATAAAATTACTAATAATTTTTTTTTCATTAGGGTATTTTTGGTCAGTGGTTTTAGCTCTTTGTTATAGTTATCGTTATTTCTGCAAGTGCGAGGTTGCTAAATGTCATTCCGTAGTGGTTATTAACCATAATGGAGTCCGGCATTTAAGGAAGAATAACTATAGTTATCGTTATTTTTTACTTGTTTTCGCAATATTTTTGAGAAACCTATTTATAAAAACGCAAAATTTGCTGAAAAGTTGCTTATCATCGCTTTCATCTTCTTTTTACATTACTTCGAAGAAAATCGGTAAAAAAGTAAGGTTATATTTAACAAAAAAAGATAGGTCATATTTAACTCTTTCTGCGAACATTCCGTTATCCTTATTAAAAATAAAAATAAGCATAACAACAACGATAACTTCGGCGTTACATATACTGACTAAAATACCCTATTGAAATCTCTTGCATAAAGTTAACGTTAGTATAGTGGGTTTTATTTTTATAAGAACTATTTTTTAGACTAAGAGTACAAAATATATCAAATTTTACTTTATTTTTCAAATCATAGTGCACAAGTAAATGTTGATCCTGCTCGTCATAGGCATCCGATCCGTGTAAAGTAATTTCTGGTCCGCTGTCGCACAGCTCTCCAGTGCAATTTTTACAGACTGGCGAACAAAGTGCAGTTGCTCAAAAAAATGTGGATCTACAACACGAATCGGATGACGATGATGCAGTTAAATGACTGTTCTGCTGATATTTAAAACACGAAAATTGCAAAAACAATAAAGATCGAAAAATTAAAATTAGTAGGTAGGTATAAAGGCGGATTTAGAGTTCCGTAAGGTAAGCGGCATATGAGGTAAGACGTAAGGAAACTAAACTATAGCAAACGCATGATGCTGTTTATAGTGTTACGTAAGCCACAAGCGGTAAGAGCAGCATACGATTGCTATTGTTTATTTTTCTTGCGGCTTACCGCATACCTCATACCGCTTACCTTACGGAACTCTGAATCCGCCTTAAGTAATATAATAAAGGGTCACGTCGATACCAGCTTTAAGGCATACGTCTTGGTCCATAAGAGCATCGACGCAGACTAGAGACGCAAAAGTGGGCCCGCAGATATCAAAGAAATTATCAGAAATATCCAAATATCGCCAGTCTTGGTCTAATATAACCATCAAAGCATATTAGGAAACAATATGAGACTAAGATAAGGTAATTATTAAAATAAAATTTACTTATATTTGTTTTATAATCAATTTTATTAGTCCATGAGTGCTTAAACGTAATATTTTTTACATTAATGTACTCTTAGCTTAAGGTTTTTATAAAAAATAAAATCCCTTTTATACCAACGTTAACTGCAGGCAAAAGATTTTAATAAAAAGAAAATATTATTTATGTGAACGTAAATTCTTAATCATTTTATCCCTGCTTATTTGAGCTGTAATTCGTAAACATTGTTAGGTGCCAGCCGCATTGGAGCGAAAATTGTTGCAGAAAAAACTTGTTTATACCAGAATTATAGAGAATATATCTCTACAATGTTCATAAAATCACTTTTTTGATTGGACAACAAAAAAAGAACGGAAACGCCAACAAAAAAAAATTATTTGGCATTTGTTTAAACAAATTGTCTTCTCTAACTCAATAACCAACGCAGATATCAGAAAAACTTATTAAAGCAATGTTCTAAAGAAATCAGTTCACTGCAAAACGGCGTATTAAATTTTTCTCTAAGAAAATAAGCAAAAAATGGGAAAAATCTTTAAAATCAAGATGGCGTCGTTTCTTCAGGGGGGCGGGTGTGATATCTTCGGTTTAGAGATAGCGTGTGTATATACTTAACCAGTCGCCACTATTTGCCATCTGCCAATTATTTTGCACAGAAAATCTAATATTACTGGACTATTAGAAAAAATCCAAGATGTTTTGGTAGATTACCCATATCGTAACAAAGTTAACATGGTTTTGCACGCCTTATTTTCTTTTTGCTTTTAGGTTTTTAAGAAAGGTCAGACTTAAAAAAAAATTAAAAAAATTTAATTTTTCGGCCAATGCCTATGTATGTTATGCCTATAACATAGAATAAGCAGAATTCATTGAATCACAATCAACAATATCTTTCTAACTTCAAGCTAACATTATTCTAGTAGAAACGAAATTAGCTTACATATATATATATATATTTTAAAGTGAGACCACTTACGTAAATTGAGAGTCAGTATGCTTTTAGCTTTTCAACAACCTCTCAAACATCAAAAACCAACCATAGTCAAAATTACAGTTACTATATAAGTATTATTAGTTAGTAAAAAGTAATATAAATTTTGACTAAAATATAATGTTAGTCTGTCCCTGATCCTACAACAAATTTTAGGACCATGCCCCCCGCCTTCATCAGAGTACAAGAAGACAGTCGGTTATCAACTGTAAAACCATCCATTTTCAAAATTAACCAAACTAAATTTGTGTTTTCTCTTAATAAAATAAAAGGCAATAGTAAATTTTAACTAGGCGATACATACCTGGATGATTACATTAGCAATACCTATAATTGAGTTATATAAAGTACAAAAATCGACAACTGGGGTTAGTTAGTTCAGTTAGTTTATATAATTCTAACTTCGATTAACTAAAAAAACCAACTAGCACAAATTTAAGAGTTTTTAATGGTTTTATAGTGTTTTTTAAGTTAAGGAACTACAATAACTTTCCAAGTAGCAAAATGACCTCATAACGTCACCAAACGTCAGTTTTACGTAATGAGGTCGAAATGATGTCTTCACGACGTAATGAATGTCATTTTTTGCTACTTGGGTTAGCAAGCATATTTTTTCAGCTTATGTTAAAAAGGTTGGTTTAAAGAAATAATTATTTTATCAGATAATACGAACACCATAATTTAATATTGTTAATGGTAGTAGCAAGAGTAATTTTTATTACCTAGACGACGAAAATTAAAAAAAGTTATCTAAAACAAAATATCTTACAAGAGTTGAATGGTATTGGTAGGAAAAAATAGGCAGTCTAACCATTTATTTTTTTTAATAAGCTGACTGGTATTAAAAAATGTGAAAATATGAGCCAACTGATTTACTTAGGCAATGAATCTACTAACAGACTAACCAGGTTTAAACGCAAGAGAAATAATATATGCCTATGAAAAAACATTTAAACTAAATGGTTGGACTTAAAATAAGTTGCACTATATCTGCTGCCAAACATTTGAAAATTCAGTCATCACAGCCAGTAGAGAAGCACTTTTAAGAATCAGGCTAAATTATGCGTTGCTAGAACCTGTTTCAGGAAGTACCATGACAGGAGAAGAAGAACCATAAACAGAGTGACCATTACTCCCATTTCCTTCTACATAACTCGAGCTTAACAGAACCGGAGCTATATATTGCTCCCTAATATCCTGTAGTTGTGGACCTTTAAAACCTGATGGCCTACAACTTGGGAAAGGGCTTAAAAAGAAGAAAAATGAAAACGTAACACATGAACCTAAAAAGGTTATAATAATCATAAGATTGAGACCCCCACTTTCTCTTACAAAGCAGAATGCACACAATATAAGCTGACAAAGTATTATTGCCACCCTAACCATTCTGACAGCGTCTGCATGAATTTGCTGACCTTCGCCAGACATTGTAATAGGTCTATAAACATAATAAATATTGTACTTATCCACATAGTGTTTTAAACCAAGATAAAGCAAACCAAAGGGTGTTATAAGTGGACAAGACAAACTAAACACGGTACTTATTGTGAAAATTAATAAAGTCCAGGCATAGTGAATACCAAAGGGAAATTCTGACAAAATTTCTTTCCTAACTGTAGTTTTCTCTGCTTCAGATTTAATACGTAACAACCTCCAAGCATACATGGATAATTCAGGAAATCTTAATAGTTCTAAGGCTGTACCAATTAAAGCAGATGTTATTACATAATTAACAAAGAAAGCACCTCTATCTACCAAAAATATACATTTCCATCTAATAGTTTGATCTTTGGTTTTTAAATTAATCAAAGCTTGGGCACTACTTAAACCCAACGATGGTAGAATTAAAACCATAAATAAGAGAAAGAAAAAGGTTTTGTGCATAGTAGCATGGTTTTGCTTTGACTTAGTCCAGTGTGACATCCATTCATCAGTGTAGGCAACTAAAACTGGCAACAAAGCAGAAACAGAGAGTAGAATTAATGTGGGAAGAAATTCAGATAGTAACGGACTAACCCTTCTAATTGCTTCTTCATCCAGAATTGATAAGCTGTTCAGGATGTTGACAATGTTGACGGGCGTTGTTAAGAAAAACAGAATTAAAAATAGGAAAGTATTTATAATAATAGCTTTTGAATACCAATGTCTATATGATATCTCCAAATTGTCCCAGTTAATATCGGAGGGAGATGGCGCCTTGGAAATCAACCAGTGCCTCAGAGAACCAGGTTGAAATGATCGTATCACATGCTGCGCCATTTCTTCTGAATTTAAAGTGACAAAAGCTATCCCAAGTGGTCTTTGAAGTGCATTTCTTCTTTCGGCAACCACCAATTCGTTTAGTCTTTCTTCTTCTCTAGTGTAATAATCAATTGCGTTTACTGTCTTGCAGCGGCAACATGCTATACATCCATACGGCTGCACCTTTAGGTCACTCCTAAAAAGTATGATTAAGGCCATAGCTTCTCCTCAGATATTAAGGAAAAAAAGTAAGTACCAACGTCTATGGACAAATCGACTTTCGTGTGCAAGTCGTGTTAACTTTGTGCAGATAAGCTAATTTTGTTAAGGATAGCCCCCGTTTTGACTTGTTGTCATTCTGGTAAATTCATTTAAAAAAAAATATGGCGGAAACCCCTATATTTTAAAAAATTGTAACTTTTTTACTCTTTATGCGATTTTGACGGAAAAAATTTTCAAATACTTCTCGTTTGTAACATATTTTATGAAAAAAAATAAAGAAAATAAAAAAATAATAATTTTTATTACAAAAATTAAAAAGTTCTGAAAAAATAAAAAAAGTTTTAATAAAAAAGAGAGCCTTTTTGATTCTGAGTTCCAATTGGGTTCAAAGATTCCATTCGGTTAAGTAGTTTTTGAGGTATGTTAAAATAACTGCTCAAAAATAGAGGTTTTTGGGCTGTATTTGGGATTTATGATATTACCCAAAACTACAAGAACTTTTTGCAGATAACTTAAACTTGTTGAATAGGCTTAGTATATTAAGTTTACACCCCTTGTTATTCTAGAACATGCGTTTTTAAACAAATATGCCGATTTGCGGAAAGGTGTATTTTTTAAGTATTTATAACTTTTATTTTTTATTCGATTTTGATAAAACAAAGTTTGAGATACTTTGTAATATTTTTATGATGAAAAAATAAAAAAGTTATAATTATTGACAAAAATATAAAAAAAAACAAAAAAGTTTTTAATTTTTTTGGTCTATGAAAAAAAAGTTCATATAAAAAAGTAGCTATTTTGACGCTTAGTTCAAATTAGGTATAAACATTCCAATCGGTTAAGTCGTTTTTGAGTTGTGACAATAACGAGTAAAAAGTGGGGGTTAAAAAATGAGCAAACATTTGGAAAGTAATCCAATTTGTAAAACGGCTCCAGATCAGGTTTTATGGCCATCCCAGAGTATGTATATTTTTTTAACAAATAAGGCGGCGTTTCAATATGGCGGAACGACATTTTTTTAAAAAATATTTAAGTATTTTAAAATATAGTTTTCTCAACAATATTTGTTTATAAGAAATTTGTAAAAAACGAAAATTAGAAGTAGGTTGTATTTAAGAAATACTAAAACAAATTTAAACTTTCAAAAATACAAACAGGCTCTCTGGTCAGGTACTACACTCCCTTATCATATTATTATAGCGGTGTCTAAAATTCTTAAAAAAATATATATTAAAAAATTTAAAACATTAAATCTAATTTTTTAACTTTATTTAGCCTTGTATATTTCTTAAAGAATGCTCTGAAGCAGTGCTTGTCTTGTCTTTATCTTTCTTTTGACATATTACGCAGAAACACAAATTAATTTGTCCAGACATGGTTACTCTTTTCGAAGTTTAGAAACAATAATGGAAAATCACCTGATTATTGCGTAACTCTACGCATGTCTCTTATTCGCCGCGCAGGCCGCCAATTCAAATTATAACCTATGTGGTAATAATTTTATATAAAGTGCACTAAAAAGTAGAAAATAATTTTAGTATTCTGATGATATCAGTTTGTCCATGTTGACTCGATAGAATCGCAAGAATCTGAATTCACTATAAAGCAGAGAAATGGAAGGGTATTAAGTATATCCAACGCAAATCGACCCAAGCTACCCCAGTATTTCTGTGATATATAGATGTTAGTTTTGATTTGCGGGCCATCGCTTTTATTATTATGATATTATTATGATATCAGAATGCTTAAAATTATTTTCTACTTTTTAGTGCACTTTATATTTGAAAAGCTTTTTTATATAAAATAATTTGTACTCTAAATCTAAATCGTCCATTGAATCAGCCATGTTGAAATTTTCAAATCTGATCAAAAATTCATAATACCCTTCTCTAAAAACTCCTGTATGCCAATTTTTATTGAAATCGAACAAACTAAATATTTTCCCCCTCCACTTCCCTTGTGAGGGGGAGGTGGGTACTTTATAGTACCATATTATTGTATTGTCACCGGAACAATAAACGCACACCAAATTTGAAGACAATATATTAATCGGATGTATATAAAGTCAGTTAAATTTGGTTGGCGAAACATGACCAAAAATCGTCCGTCTTGAGTTTTCAAAATCTCATCAAAAATTCGCATTCCTTATCCCTAAAAACCCCCGTATACCAATTTTGGTTGAAATCGGAAAATCTTTAGGTGTTTTCTCCCCTCCACTCCCCTCGTAGGGGGGGAGAGGGTGCCTAATAATACCATATTATTGTATTGTCACCAGAACTATAATCGAACAGAACATACATACATACATACATAGTGGTTAAGTTAAATCAAAGTGGTGGTGGTGGTGGTCTTTCTATTGACAACTAATTTATTTTTCCATTGAAATAAATGTAATATACAAGTGCACATATAACTTCCATACACGAAATTAAAGAAAAATAGTTACTCTACAAGTTTTATTTAAAACTTTTTTTTTTATTTTGTCCTAATATAGTTGCAAATGGCTTCTGAAAATAAATAACTGTTTAAAAAAAAAAACTAAAAATTAGGCTTTTTATTTGTTGTGACAAAACAAAGTAAAATTTTGAACTTTTTTATGGAAAACAATTTTATCGTGTGTTCCCACTAAATCGTTTGCTGTCATTTTGGACTCTCTATGTTAATTTTTGAGAAAGTTGCAGTTTTTAAAAATACCATGCAAAAAAAGTGGTGCGGGCAATAACTTGAAAAAAACGCATTTACCAGAATGACAAGAAGCCAAAGCGTGATCTATGAGCTACCCTTACCAAAGTTAGCTTATAGGCATAAAGTTAGTACGATTTGCACATAGACTAATTTTCAAATTCTTAATAAAAATATCTGAGGGATTTTTCAACATTTTTTTCCTTAAACGAAAGTTCTTGTGATAACATCTTTCTCGCAGGTTTTAAACCCGATTCTTAAAAAAATTGGAAAATTATCAGTAATTTGCCTGAGCGAAAAAAAAACTAGGTTTTGTTTTTTTCTAGAAGCCTAGGCACCCCAGCCAAGGACACATCAATGAAAATTTTGATTTCTAAGCGTTTAATACTATTTCATTGAATTTGAGAGAAAACCGCGTAGTTCAAGAGTTGCAATATAGATCACAGTACTGTTCGGTTGAGGTCATTTGGCGGATTTACAGGCGTTTCATGGTATAATTACAGATATGCGTGCAGTTTTGCTAAAAACTATTTCCCTAGATCGTAACTATGACCTTAACAGTTAATATTATTCAAGCATAAGATTTTGTGAATTATCAAGGCTTCAATTGTACTTTGCATTCATTTTTTTTTAGAATTTAACCCCGAATTTAACTCTCCTGTTAACTTCTCTCATATGAGAAATTTAAATACAAAAAAAAACGAAAAAACAAATGCACGTATATTTGTAATTACACCATGAAACGACTGTAAATCCGGCAAATGACCTCGACCGAATACCGGAACAGTACTGCGATCTATATTTTTTAAATACAGGGTTCTACAATTTTTTTATTTCAAATTAAATGGTGAAATATTACCTCTATGGTAAAAGTATTGGGAACCTTTTTTATGCTATAATTTAAACTGACTGGAGTAGTTTTGGATCAAACTTCTTGTTAGCAATGAACCATGAAGGTATAACTTAATGCTATACACCAAAAGTATGATAAGTACGTTAAAAAGGGGTACGCGAGTACCGGTTGCCCACGGTTTATCAGACCCGCTAAATAAATAATATTCACTATAAAAACCGCAATTTGTTAAACCAATTTTTTATCTTAACCTCAATTGTTCAAATTAATTACGAATTCGACAATAAATCATCGATCATTCCATATCAAATCAACCAGGGTATTTTACCACACATTCTCCGATTTTGATGATTTTTGGTACACATTTTCTACCCAACAAAAAACTCCAATTCCCAAAATTTTATATTTTTTTGACCAGTAATTTTTTGTAATTAATTTTTGAAAATTAAAAAAATTCCTAATTTGGTCTTGATATGTATATACAAAAAATTTTATATCTTAGGAACCACTTAAGCTGGCAAAATGAGTGATGGCTCGTTTTAAAGGTATTTTTTCAAATTTTTTTGTTTAAATCTCAAAAAGGCCACGTTTGATTTTTTTCAAAAAAAAAATATTTTTTTGTTCAGTTTTAGCTAGCTATCCTAAAAATTTCATGATGGGATAAAAAAATATTGAAAAACTCATTACACAAAAATTCTTAACTACCTATGTAAATTAATGCTTATATACCACAGTTGATTTTATTGGTTTCTTGAATTTTTTAAATCAATTTTTAACATGAAATTTCCTGCAGAACCTGACTGCTTTTATGCAAGTTTATTCCAAAATTTTATATTCATTTCCTTAGAAGTTTTTCTACTGCGTGGATGTAGCAATTTTTTTTCAAAATGTTGTCAAATAAAAAAAACAATTGGAGCAAGTTTAAAACCAAATGTTGCAATCCGTATGATCTTGAGTCTAAACCTAAACATTCTAGAAAATTAAGGAATGTTACGCAGTGGATGTCCAATTATAAAAATATTGAATGGGGGATGAAAATTTGTGATGCGTGTAGACTTAGGCTTGCTAAGGACCTTAAGACTTCAGAAAACGAGGATGTGGCTGGGTAAGAATTTTCTTTTTTATTATTATTTATTAATTAAATTTGTATCTAATAGTAATTTTTTTGGTATTCATATTTATTAATATGTTTGCAAAATAAAAGTCGGCTGTATAATTTCCGGCACTTAGCTTACTTTTTATATTACTTTTTAAAAATTATTAAATAATATCCTTCAATCTAATGTAAAATCCACCAAACCATCTTTAAGTTACTGGTTTTTAAATACTTAAATTTAAAGTTGGTCAGATTTTGCATCAATTTGAGAACAAAGTAGAATTTCGGTGTTGCGTCATTAGGTATAGAAGAGATCTTTCATCTCACAAACGCAGGAAAAACTTTAGTTTATTCTTAAACGTCTTTTAAGAGAGGTTGTGTTAGTTTAATAATTTATTTATCATCTGCAATCTTGAATTTGATCAGGAAGTTTTTATTAGGTAGGATAAAAATATTCTTATATAAAAAGTAGTGTGAAATAATGACAATTACGTCACGTTCAGTTCCTCGTTTTTTTAATTCAAATCGAGATTCAAATTTACAAACATATACTTAGGGGGCATACGTAGAAAATTTGGCTTCCGTGGGCCTTTTGATGAAGATTTTACCAGACTTATTTTAATCGAATACAAATGGACCCAGCAACACTGCCTAACCTGTTAACAGCACCAAATATGCTGCAGTCAAAAAGTAGGGCTAGGGTGTCAATGTTTTTCTTAAATTCAGATGGTTTGAGCTAGAGCAATAAAATTTGGCACATATGTTGGCCTTTCGCCAACGTAACCGCGTGTGTCATAAAAAATTACATATGTGGCCCCTAGGGGTCAACAGGGGCCACAATGTGTTTTTAAACTTTCCCTCATACCTTCAATACTAATGCACCTGCACTTTTAAATCTCAGTCAGTTGGTAGTTCATACCATGGCCTACAAGTCTACTATACGGAAAATAATTTCATAGCTGTTAACAAGGCCCCTAAATTAGAAGCTAAAAATGTTGTCGATTTCAATTAAAAAATTATAATTAGTTTATCTTTCACCATTTCACAATTTTGAATCCCCCCAACTTTGTCCTAGCCCCTAGGGGCTGTAAGGGGGCGGGATCCAATTTTCAACATTTTCATATTCCAGAAAACACTCCATATGCACTTATGGTTTAGATGTGCATATTGAGTGCTTTTCTGAAATAAAGAAATGATAAAAACCTTGCCCCCGTACAGCCCCTAGGGGCTGAGGCAAAGTTGGATGTAAAAAATATAGGCTCTTAAAATGTAAGTGTTTTGACTCGAACTCGTAATGGCCAAACAAATTTGTACTTTTTGAATTTGGTATAGTAAATTTTGAACAAGTTGTTCGAGATTTAAAATTTGGCCCTAAGGTTTGAGATTTGTATATTTCATAACATTTCTTACACCAAATTTATGAGTTTTAAATGTGCATATGGAGTGTTTCCTGGAATACGAAAATAGTAATAAATCTCGCCCACTTACAGCCCCTAGGGGCCGGGGCAAAGTTAGGGGGTATTTAAAATTCCACTGCGCCCTTGGTGGTGCATTTATGTTGACATTGCCTAAAAGATAAGTGAAATTTAATTTTTTAATTGAAGTCGACAACATTTTCAGCCTCTAACCTAGGGGCCTTATAAACAGGTAAGAAATTTTTTTCGGTATATAGCAGACTTTTAGGTAATAGTATGAACTACCAACTGACTGAGATTCGGATGTGCAGGAGCATTAGTATGGAAGGTATGAGGGATAGTTTAAAAACAGATTTTGTCCCCTGTTGCCCTCTAGGAGGACGTAAAAAGTCCCCCTCCTCTCTCTTGAGCGGATTGACGTATCGACTTCAAATAAAAACCATGTTTAATCATAACACTTTTGCTACTTTTTGACGTATTTTTTATAAGGGTCATATTGACTTAAGCATATAAGGTCACTAACTTTTTAAAATTTTAAATAGAAAGAGGGGTCCAGTAATACCTTGTTTAAAAAGTATTTTAATTCTCTATTCAAAATACTAATTTTTTTAAAAATTGGTTTGACCCTTACAGAGTTATGAGTATTTTTTGTTATAGTTTGCGCAGTTCCTCTTACTTTTAAACGACTTAAGATATATACTTCAAATAAAACATGTTTAATGATAATACTTTTACTACTTTTTCACGTATTTTTATTAATTAAATCGATCACTTTAGTTAAATGGACCTTTTAAAAACATTAAAATATTAAGTATTCTACTAAAATATTTGGGAATTATTGAAATACGGCCGCAGTGGATAGTCCCTACTTAGCGCCGACCTTAACACAGGCTGTGCTGTGTGAAATTTTGTTTTGTTTTTTTTTTCACAATTTTATATTCAAAAGCATGGATGATGTGTTAGTGGCAGTGTTCTTGGTGGATGGTAACCGATGCATTTGGGGTTCTGAGGGGATTTTCTTCAACTATTTCTAATAGCAAATAAATATTGTCTTCATCGGTAACACAAAGTCTTTGAGCCTTGCTTTTTTCATATTTTTCCAATTTTTGCTTTTTTGTTAAGGTAAAAAAAATGGCGAATAGTTGTCAAATACGGCCAGACACAGCCAAGATACGGCCCACTATAATTCCTCCACAAATAAGGGAAGATTCTAACCTTATTAGTGCGTGGCCTTCTGGAGCGGTGGACCAGAAATGAACAGCGAGACCATTGGAAACATACACCAGGACAACAACATAGCAAAACAATGATGAAATTTCCATCGGCATCACTGGCCGAGGAGATACTTAAGCTCTCGAGAGGTCAGAGTAGAATAGTGACAGGACTCTTAACCGGTCACTGCGCACTGAGGAAGCAACTGCACACAATGGGAATTTTCCAGGAAGAACCCATTTGTAGGCTGTGTGATGAGGATGACGAATCAGCCTCTCACATCATCTTTTGAGTGCCAGGCACTTAACTACTGGAGAAGTCGGCTCCTTCTAGACGAGGCAGAGGCATCTTCTCAGAAGGGAGGCTCTCAGAGCACACTTGTAAAGAGGGTGCGGAAACTAGCGAAGGCATCGAACCTCTTTTAGGTGAAAGGATACAATAGGGAATTATGGACACGAAGTTAGGGTCCGGCACTGATAAGGCCAGCACTATTTTGACGCTGACACTAATAAAGCTAGGGCCTGCCCTTATTTGTAGAGGAATTATACTGGGCTGTATCTTGGCTGTGTCTAACCCACGTAGGTAAAAAACCTGTAAGCCTCAAAGGCTGTTCTTAATAACTGATGCCATATTTAACAATTTTTAGTACAGTAAATTATCGTAGGTCAAGTGATCATAACAAAACACTGATTTCAGCAAGACATACGTGATCTGCCATTAGTAATTAAGAAGACACATGCCTTTGAGTGTCAGTATGACGCACGCATGTTGCAGTGATTTATTCCATGGGTATTACTCCTACAGGGTTTTTACCATATAACTATTAGGTATATAAAAGCTCAGGATGCGAGAAAATCGTAGCGGCAACGGTCAAAATCTAGATTGCCATGACAAGGTCAATGGGATAAAGACGGCTCGATCTGAGCCTGCGCTTCCTGTTGACGCATGCGCATTGGAGCCCGTCATTAATCCATTGGCCCCGGGTTTCCGCTACGCTGTTTATCATAGGGAAATGCACAAGCAGGGTCTTTATAGTATCTGATAGGGTCGGTCACAGTTTTCCCAAAAGGGGGGGGGCGTGAGGGACAAATTTTGTAAAAGCGAAGAAAAAAGTTATGGAAAAGTTCTAGAATTAATGTAACTTTCGACACAATAGGGCGCAGCAGGCGAACATTTTTGAAAAACTCAAAAAGTTTTTATGAAAATCCGGCGATTTTTTAAATAAGTCCCCCCCTCCCTGGAACCGCCACGGTTTTTACCTACGTGGACTGACCGTATTTGACAAATATTCGCCATTTTTTTACTTTAACCCAACTTTGTGTTGCGACGGCCAAAAAAGCAAAAATTGGGCACAAAATAGTGATTTTTTATGAAATCGGGTGACATGGCAGAAGAAAATTAAAAAAGCAAGGCTAAAAGACTTCGTTTTACTGATGAAGACAATATTTATTTGCTATGAAAAGTAGTTCAACAAAGTCCGTCAGATCCCCAAATGCATGGGTTATTAGAATCCAACAAACTCTGCAGATTCTAACCAGGTCTCTCCAGGCCCTAATCTCCACCTTCCACCAAGACCACTGATTCTTCTAACACATCTTCCATGCTTTTACATATGAAAATGTGAAAAAAACAACACAAACTTTCGAAAACAGGCAGCATATATTTGTAGGTTAGAAATAAAATCGTTTCGTCCCCGTTTCCATAGAGGCGCGTTCAATAGGGAATTATTGAAACACAGTTAGGGCCCGGGACTAATAAGGCAAGGCACTATTTTGACGCTGTTGACAGATAAGCATGCGCAAGAACGACCACATTTAGTGCCGACAATAATAAGGTTAGGACCTGCCCTTATTTGTGGAGGAATTATACTGGGCCGTATCTTGGCTGTGTCAAGATATTTGACGTATTTGAGTATTTTTGACAACAATTCGCCATTTTTTTTACCTTAATACCCTACTTTCGTAAATTGTTTATGTTGTGAGCTCAAAAATTGAGTGACATTCGTTTTATAAATTCGTTATAGAAAGAGGGGTCCAGTAATACCTTGTTTAAAAAGTATTTTAATTCTCTATTCAAAATACTAATTTTTTAAAAAATTGGTTTGACCCTTACAGAGTTATGAGTATTTTTTGTTATAGTTTGCGCAGTTCCTCTTACTTTTAAACGACTTAAGATATATACTTCAAATAAAACATGTTTAATGATAATACTTTTGCTACTTTTTCACGTATTTTTATTAATTAAATCGATCACTTTAGTTAAATGGACTTTTTAAAAACATTAAAATATTAAGTATTCTACTAAAATATTTGGGAATTATTGAAATACGGCCGTAGTAGTCCCTACTTAGCGCCGACCTTAACACAGGCTGTGCTGTGTGAAATTTTGTTTTGTTTTTTTTTTTCACAATTTTATATTCAAAAGCATGGATGATGTGTTAGTGGCAGTGTTCTTGGTGGATGGTAACCCATGCATTTGGGGTTCTGAGGGGATTTTCTTCAACTATTTCTCATAGCAAATAAATATTGTCTTCATCGGTAAAACAAAGTCTTTGAGCCTTGCTTTTTTCATATTTTTCCAATTTTTGCTTTTTTGTTAAGGTAAAAAAAAATGGCAAATAGTTGTCAAATACGGCCAGACACAGCCAAGGTACGGCCCACTATAATTCCTCCACAAATAAGGGAAGATTCTAACCTTATTAGTGCGTGGCCCTCTGGAGCGGTGGACCAGAAATGAACAGCGAGACCATTGGAAACATAAACCAGGACAACAACATAGCAAAACAATGGTGAAATTTCCATCGGCATCACTGGCCGAGGAGATACTTAAGCTCTCGAGAGGTCAGAGTAGAATAGTGACAGGACTCTTAACCGGTCACTGCGCACTGAGGAAGCAACTGCACACAATGGGAATTTTCCAGGAAGAACCCATTTGTAGGCTGTGTGATGAGGATGACGAATCAGCCTCTCACATCATCTTTTGAGTGCCAGGCACTTAACTACTGGAGAAGTCGGCTCTTTCTAGACGAGGCAGAGGCATCTTCTCAGAAGGGAGGCTCTTAGAGCACACTTGTAAAGAGGGTGCGGAAACTAGCGAAGGCATCGAACCTCTTTTGACGCTGTTAACAGATAAGCATGCGCAAGAACGACCACATTTAGTGCCGACAATAATAAGGTTAGGACCTGCCCTTATTTGTGGAGGAATTATACTGGGCCGTATCTTGGCTGTGTCAAGATATTTGACGTATTTGAGTATTTTTGACAACAATTCGCCATTTTTTTTTACCTTAATACCCTACTTTCGTAAATTGTTTAATAATTTTGTGAGCTCAAAAATTGAGTGACATTCGTTTTACCGATGAAGACAATATTTTTTTGCTGCGAGAAGTAGTTCAAAGAAATCTTCTCATAATATTATTTAAAATCACAAATTCCAGGTGCTTATCTCCACCCCCCACCACCAAAACCACTGCTTCCAACACATCTTCCATGCTTTTAATCACTAAAAAATACTCGACATAAAAAAAGAAAATGAGTGTTCAATTTCCTATCTAAATTTACTTTGTTTCTATAATAAATGAATACACCAGAGTTGATGGTGCAAAAATTGACCACATTTTCTTACGAACAAATAAAAAAAATATTTGACTATCTTTTATTTTAGAAACAAAAACCGTATCAGATCATTTCCCTGTCGGATTAGAAATTCAAAACGTAAAACACACACCGAGCAATGTGCATAAAAAGGACACAATCTTTAAGAGACTAGACTTTGATTGGATCACTAAAAATTCAGTTAAAGCAACTGGGGGGCCTTTTCTAACTACAGTGATGTAAACGAATTAGCAAAAAAATTAACAAAAACAACAAGAACTATAATAGAAAAAAGTACTTTTACAAAAAACAAAACCCATAAAAAACGAAAACGCAGTGACTGGATCACTCTAGGTTTACTTATTCATTAAATAAAAGAGATGTATTATACAAACAAATGCAACAAAATCCAAATGACGCTCAACTGAAAAATGACTTTATAAACCACAGAAATCAACTAAATAAATTAATTCAAAATGAAAAATTTAACTTTTATAAAATGGAGTTGGAAAAATATCCTCAAAATAGTAAACATGTTTGGAACATTATGAAAAAAGTCACAAATAGTACAAAAAAAAACCGAAATCGGAAATGTGATGTCCAATGATAAAATAATAAACAACAATCTGGATGTTGCTAATGCGTTTAGTACATATTTAACAACAATTGGAGAAAATTTAGCAAATAAAATTACAAAAAACAACAATAAATTTAAACAAGAGAAAATTTTAAAATCCATCATACTAACTCCAACAAATGAATCTGAAATTAAATCGATAATAAAGTCTTTAAAAAATAACAACCGGGTCATGATAAAATTACTGCGGAAGTCATAAAATATCTGACGAATTATATTAGTGCTCCATTAACTCATTTGATAAATCTTATTTTTAAAACTTCCAAGGTTCCTAGCATTTTTAAAAAAAAACCATTGTCAAAACAATTTTTAAGGCAGGAGATAGGGAAGAGGTCTCAAACTACCGTCCAATCTCATTGATCACAACCTTTTCGAAAATTTTTGAACTCGTAGTAAAAAAACAATTTTGCAAATTTATTAAAAAAATGTAATGGTATATAGATAGTTTGGATTGCAAGAGGGAAAATCCACAAACGATGCCCTGGTAATCCTCACTTTCGAAATAACTTAGATAAGAATGAAAAAAGTTTAAGTGTTTTTCTCGATCTGACAAATGCATTTGATACTGTTAGCCATAAAGATTTACTGCAAACCCTAGATAACTGTGGAATGAGAGGATCAGTGCTGAGTATGTTAAAGAACTATTTGTCAGGTCGAGAACAGGTAACAGAAGTTAATGGAGAGCTTAGCAAGTCCGAAAAAATTAACTATGGCGTGCCTCAGGGCTCGGTTTTGGGACCTTTGTTGTTTACCCTATATTTAAACTCAATTTTGAACTTAAATTTAAATTGCCTTATCCTTTGTTTTGCAGATGACACCGTGTTAGTGTTTGGGGGAAAGACATGGAATGAGATAAAAGAAAAGGCGGAAAATGACCTGAAACAAGTTAAGACCTTTGATTCTAAATTATTGACTCGCTTTACCAAAACTAAATTGGTTCCCTTCAGCTGTTATGAGAATGGTCTTCCAAATTTTAATACCTTAAAAATAAAGACAAACAATGAAACCTTTGAGATTAAGAGAGTGCCTGAGATAAAATATCTTAGTGTCATCTTGGATTCTCATCTACGTTGGAATAAACATAGTAGAGTATTTAATAAAACTCTTAAGAACACTTTGGTACCGGTTTAGAATTCTCAAAAATATCTTCAACATTGAACAATTAAAAATATTTTACTATGCATTAGTCGAATCACGCATAAGCTATAGCATTCTATCTTGGGGAGCTCTGCAACCAGAACATTTAAAAAATCTTGGAATTACCCAAAAGCAATTTTTTTTAAAACTATCACTTTCCATCCGACCAACTTTACAAAGAGGCAGGACACTTTGATCCTAGACAATTATATTTTCTTCATTGACTGAGATATTTCTAAATTTAATTTTTGTAATATCCTTTTTAGTATTCACTTATGATGGCATGTATGCCGAAACCGGCCTGAAATAAAACCAAAACTTTGCACGAAATACAAAAAACGCTGTTTTACTTTTTAATTATATTTTTTGCATTCTGCTATCTACTATAAAAAAAAAATATACCTACTCCTATTACTCATTAACAAAACACTAGATACAAAGCTCATAATATTAAAACGCCAGTAGCAACAAAAGCTATCGGACAGCGTCATTTTGATTTTTTAGAACCAAGACTATAATTTACTGCTTTTAGCGATAAAAGAAACTAGATCAAAACAGATATTCAAAGTTTTACTAAAGCAATTTATTAACTTGAAATATAGAAAAATTATAGCAAATCATATTAAGATGAATTTTACGAGATAATAATAAATTAAAAAATTAAAAAAAATATTTTATATTAACATTTAATTTAAATTTTGTGTGAAGCTATGTATGTATGTATGTAATATTAAAATTAATTAGATAAGTTCATTAAATTTCCAAATGTTGCAAAAAAAATTAATTAGAGCAGGTTAGGTTAGTCTTATTTAAATAAATAAATTAGCTATTAGGTAGCTTTTAATTAAAAAAAAAAACATTGTTTACGTATTGCTGGGCTATGGTGGCAAGCAGGGAATTATTTCTGCGAACAGCCTGTTGGCTTGGCAGAATTTTTGTCTGTTTGTAGCTACGACCTCGCATTTAAATTTTGTATTTTCTTTGATTGTAATTTATTGTCGCAAATAAACTATTTATTACTATTATTACTTTCAATCGATAAAAATACATTTTAATTTCATTTTCTCAGTATATTGAAGGTGTGTTGTGTGAGGATATTTCTTCTCATATGGACCTCGGCAAATTTAGGGATAAAAAGCGGTATAAAAATATGAGTAAGTGGCTCAATTAACAGAGTATTTTTAGTTAAAAGCCCACTATACAGGGATAAACCCACTGTCAATTTTGTTCACGAAATTTTTGAAATAACTGTGTTTTTTTCCTTGCGAAATCACTTATATGATTATAGTAAGTCTAAAATTTCAATAAGATTTACTCTCGGATTAACTCAAGTTAAAAGAAAAACCCGCAAAATTAGATTAAAAACCACATCGTCCCATAGCCTTAAACCCTAACCCTTCTTTGTAAATATCGCCCTATAAGATTGAGGGCTATGTAGTCAAAACAAATCTAGGAAAAAAAATCCTGGAAAAAAACGAGGAAAAGAAAAAAATATATTATAAGTAGCCCAAACTCAATCCAACTCAAGCTAGACCCAGCCAACCCAACTTAAAATAATATTTTTTGATTTTCATGATGTTTTTTAATATATATAACAATCAACTTTTCTCTTTTGTCTGGGGTTTTTTTTTCTGTTTACCAATCAAAACCGTATCCAAATATGATTGAATGGATTTTAAGTCCCACTTTAGAATTTGTGGAGTAGGAGTAAGGCTAGCATTCCATTAGCAGATTTTCTGCATGGATTTCAAGTTATGGTGAAGGTGCCAACCGGTCTGCCACTGTTTCACTCACTGACAGACACGATCAAATTTCAAAATCCGCGCGGAAAAAAAGCTTATGGAAGTCCAGCTTTAAGGTTATTAAAAACTAAAAACTCGAAAAAGCGTTGATTTTAAAAAAGTGACCATTTTTTTTTGTTTCAAGACAAATTTTTGACTAATAAATCAATGGATAAAATCTCGCATCAGATATGTGAAAAAAAAACGCTTACGGTGGCAGTGCTAAATTCCATGAATTTAGGACTACCAGGAGTTTCACGACAAATTTACGGCAATAATTCTTATTTCAAATATTTGAAAAGTGCGAAAAAAACTTATTCCATAAAGTTGACATTAACCACTTTATTTTTTAACGCGGCGCGGTAAATTTTTTTCTTTTACGACATATTAACGACAAGTGTGACCATTTATACTCTTTATTGAAGCCTTGTGCTCTATAATAATAACTTTCTTATTAAGTATGTCTGTATTTTTTTTTTGGTGAATGACAGGTTATATTATTTTTAAACCATAATAAACAATTTAAAGCCAAATTGCAAAAATTTTCGCCTGCGGCACTTTTAAATTATTCTTATCAACGATTTTAGTTTCATTTTACACAATTTTGAAGAGCCAGCAGTAAAACCTGATTAAAACCTGGCACTTTAATTTTATACAAAATTTCTCCTGCGGCGCTTTAAAATTATTCCTACTTATGATTTAAATTTTGTACAATTTTTCAAGAAAATGTCAAATAGAATATGTGTTAGAAAATGGCACTTATGCCTAGCTGTGTCAAATAACACAACATCTGATTACCCCCACTTCCCCTAAATTTTAGTTGTTTTTAAAAAAATAAATAAAAATGTAACCATATCATATTGTTGCTTGAAGGATACTTTTCAGAGGTAGCAGATTTCAATTGTGAAACAGCAGAACCAATCAAGTGTAAAGTTCATGGTTCACTGAACACAAGTTAGTTTTATGGTTTACTGAACACATACTAAATACACAGTTGGTCTAGAGTGCTTTTAAGAAAAAAAAATATATAGTCTTTTTTTATACTGGGACTTTCCATCCACTACAGGATCAATGCTCAGTGTTAGCGAAGTTTTTGCAAAATTAAAGACAAACAAAAAATATCCATGCATCTAGCCGGTATTCGAATCCGGGACCTTCCGTGCGGTAGGCAGATACGCTGCCCACTGCGCTATGGCACATAGATTTTTGTTTTCGATACATCGCCCACTATCATATACCGTAAAAAGTAAAATCTCCTATGTAGCCCTTTTCTGGGGTGCTTTTTTGGAAAATATTGTGAACATCTTATGTAGCAACTCCCTATTTTGAGTTCATATTTGAATTTTCGCTGAAATTCTCTTTCCAATGGTACCCTATATCATAAGGTTTACTAGTTTTCAAGATCTTGGCTTTTAAAATATCAAAAATTCAATTTTTAAAGGACCATATCTTAGAACTAAAGGAAATATCTCTATTGTGTTCAATATCGATTGTAGGGGTTTTTTACGAGGAAATAAAAAATGACAACAGTTTGACAATTTCACCTTTTACTTCATATTTTTGGAATAATATTGTCAAAATCACTTAAAATCAATAAACTGTAAATAGGAATGTGCAAACCGAGGTGCAAACGTCAAACTGTTGTCATTTTTTATTTTGTCTTAAAAAACCCTCAAAATCGATAATAAACACAATAGAGATATTTTCTTTAGTTCCCAGTAAACATGCTTGCTACGGGGAATGTCCGGCCCAATGAAGGAAAGTGAGGGATATTGATGGGCCACCATCTCTGGCATTAATACGGTACTTTTTTAGTATAAAGGCCATATAGTGGCCATACATTGGTCTTCCGTTGTTAATCAAATCCCCATTAAAAGCCCATCAAAGTATTTTGTACCGAAATTTGAATGGCCAAAAGTCATAAGGCCTTTAACTAATTTCTGACAAAAATTCGAACTAAAAAATAAATTAAAGGGTATTTGCCGGCCTATCACTGTGTTATTGATTTAAGTTTTTTCCGGGATAACAATATTTGTACCGAAATTTGGAACGCGAAAAGTCATAAGGCCTTCAACTAATTTCTGCCAAAAATTCGAACTAAAAAATAAATTAAAGGGTATTTTCCGGCGTATAGACCTTCGTATAGGTTAAGGAACTTCAAGTTCCTTAATCTAAGGACCTTCGGAAGAAAGGCGGGCTATTATCGGCACAGGCGGTAGGCAGGCGGCTCGGTCGGCCTAGAGGCGCTCTATACATATTTGACAGTTATTGTGGTAAAACAATAACTGTCAAAAATCGTATACAGACCTTCTAGGTCGATCAAATGCTGTAAGCATTCGGTAGTACTTCGGCATTTCACCGGTAATATTCATTCTAGCTAGACACATCAATTTTTGACAGTTATTATTGTTTTACCAGAGTTGAGAAACAGAGACAACATAATAACTTACTTAAATTGCAGGCTTTTGAGATGTCATGCAGTCTTCAAATCGCTTTTATATGCAAATATGAAAAAACCTAGAAACCCATTTTTTAAATTTAGTGCCTTTTTCAGTTTCTGTGGTTGGTAGCACGGTTGGTAGTATTGCAAGAAAGCGTAATTTTCCGAATATTTTGTGAGGTTCCTTAACCTAAGCGTTATTTGCGGCGCTTTTTCCAATTTAATTTGCATCGTTGCTTACTGGGTGACCACTGTACTGTACCTGTAAATTATATTTTTATGTGTAACTAAGACCTTAATGTTTTGTTTAATTTGTTTAAAAAAAAAATTATATAGAACAAAGAGAAACAAAATATTATGTACTAAACTTAATAGTATTCTGTGACGAAATTGTGATATACAATGTATTATTATTATTAGGTAGATGTTGTTTATTGTAAACATTTAGGCAGATTGTTATTTTCAAAATAAGTTCTATGAAAGGCACACACAGATCAAAAGATCCATTGTGTCTAAAATGTGTTAAATGTACAACCATGTAATGTAAAACTTCTGAAAACAATAAATTTGATTGATTGATTGAACCTATCATATTTTGTTTGGCCGCAGTTTGGCGTTTTTTTTCAATTATTTTGTGTTTTTTTTTATCCAAGACAAACACAAAAAATGAGTGACCAGGAGGAGAGTGAGAATATGTAAGTATTGTTTATAATTTTTTGGTTACCATTTTTGTGTTGTTTTATACTTTGAGAGCTTTTCTGGTATGAAAGCTGCAGTCTAGAGTTGCTGCACCGTAAAAAGTAAGAAATATATAAGCAGTTAAGAAATAAAAAGCATTCATTTCTTGCTGACTTCAGTGAACTATGAATAACCCAAAGTAGTTAATTTTTCTTGCATCTTATGGCTTACTTTTTACAATAATTCAATGCCTTTTACGGCCTAGACTGCAGCTTAACCTAAAAAGTCAGAACAAGGTAAAGTTGTAAAAGACACTTCTTTGGGGTAAATTGTTGTTTTACTAACTCTACACCCAACCAAACAAAGTACCATTGTTTTGTTACTACTGTATTATCGTTTTTTTTTACAGTATCAAACTAAAAAACTCCCAAAAAAAGTCATAAGAAGAATGATAGGCAAGGTATTCAAGGCACAACCTGTGTATGCCACCAAAGTCTAGCATCACGGGACAAATGAATAGCTTGAGAACACATCAGGAAAGTTGTTTTATTTATTTTGGAGGTAAATATATTTTTCATTACTCAAAGAGAGTCTCGAGTAAAAATACAAGACTTGTGTAATGATTTTTTTATATCAATTTAAATAACCGATAATTTTAAGTCTAAAAATTAAAGGTGGTCAGTATATCGTCATCATAACCTTAGATTATAACCATATGTTCATCCTTTTTAGATCTAGCATAAACCTTGTTTTTGAAGGATAAGTGCCATATAGACATGACAATAATTACATATTGTATTTGTTAACTTTGTCAGTATCGCAGCATGACATATTTTTTCAAGGCTTGTATTACCCAAAACGTTTCTATAAAGCTTCAACATTGATGACAAAATGGTTACCCGCCTTGATTTTTGAAATTAAAAATCTTGTTTATTTAAAGTGATATAAAAAATCAATAAAACTGCCAGTGTTAACATCATTTCTACTCCAAACCCCAAACACAAATTTAGCCCCCTTTAAATATTGTGCATCTATTAAACTAGTTGCAATCTTAGTAGCATCATTTTTAAAAGAGAATTTCCTTGTCTTTTTTGTTTGGAATGAATTTTAGTTGATATTTCTTAATTTATTATGGTTGACCTGTTATTTTTTATGTTTTTGAAAACTGCGTAGGCACTGATGGGAAAAAAATATTCCTAACTATTGTGCAAAGTGCCTTTTTGACACTTGTTAGGTAAATCACTATTAACATTTTATTATGTAATATATTAAGGTCAAACTCATTGTTATTGAACCTAGAGTTCACAGAAACAATAAATGTGAATCTGAATCTAAACTATTAACAGGCTTTAAAAAGGTATTTTGGGTTGCTTGTAAAATTTAGATAGCCTTGGGACTATGCATTGTTTTTTTACAGCATCAAACAATTAACAGAAAATAGGTCAATTGCCCATAAGACCAAAAGCAGTACTCAATGGACATCTCTCCATGGAACAAAACAATAGCTTGAAAACACCTTAAGATTTGTGAGTTTATTTGCTATTAATCGGAGGTAAATAATTTTTATTACTAAGACAGTGTAAAAAAAGTTGCAAATAAACCTAATAATTTTTTATTTATTTATTTATCTATTAGCATCAACATACAGAATTATTTTTCAAATAAAATACAAAAATATCAAAGAACCCCATCAATTTCTTAAAAATTTTAATGTATTATAGGGGGGGAGGTCAGACAATTTTTTTTATCATTGCTAGCTCTCCCTTCACAATGGGTACAGGGTGAGACAGAAAATAAGGTTAGTTCAAATATTGTCTATTTTGTACCTCAGTCAAGCCTTCTTTTTATGAAAACTATGAAATCTAGAAAAGTAAGTTTCAGGTAAGTTGTTTGGTAAAAGACAACTAACATTTTTTGTATTTACACTTCAGCATTTATACACGGAGGATAAAGTTAGGAACACACAATGCAACTTTTACATGCATCAAATTTAGTTTTCACAAGATAAAAAAAGACGCAAGCAAACTGTGTCTCCTTTTGACCTGTTATTAGAAAATTTGATGCATGAAATAGATGCATCGTGTGTTCCTAGCTTAAAAAAAATTGTTCAAAAATGGTCAAAACTTGTTATTTTTGCGAAATATTTAGTTGGTGGTCCTCAATTTTGTGTATATGTAAGCAGTTGCCTATCAAAAATATTTTTCGTGTGGGGGAGGGGGCTCTACCGACTCATGAAAATATGAACTTTTCTTTTACTTTTTTAATTACGTAGGTAGTTACAAATACAAACGTTACATTTACTGTATAGTCATCTTTTCAAAAAAAATTATTAAGGGGGGGCAGCATAAAACAGTTTAAGTGATGTACATGATGTAACATTACATAATAATTTAATGTTACAATATGACTTAAAATATATTTAAGTCCCCCCCCCTACTAATGTTTTCTGAAAAGATGACTATGAAGTAAACATTTGTTTGTATCTTTAACTCTCTACTTATTATCCTAGTAGTAAAAGAAAAGTTCATATTTTTGTATGAGTATGCCACTGCTCCCATACACATGAAATTGCTTTGTGGACCAAAAAAAAACTCATTGGGGGAGGGGGACAATGATAAAAAATTGTCTGACCCCCTCCTAACAGAGCTCCCAACATATTAAAATTTGAAAAAAATTAACTGCTGTTCACGCACCATAAGAAATTGGAGGCATTCTTTTAACTAAGAATATAAAAATCTAGTAGGCCTTTCTATGTAAATTAAATTCTTTAGTCTTTATAGTTTATTAGAATACTGTTATTCATCATAACTAAGAACAATCAAAAATAAGTACCATATTTTGTGCAATTTGTAAAATTCTTTTTTTGGCATTATTTCAGATATGGGCTATTCTCAAAATAACGTGCAAAACGGTGTCTCAGTTTTTAAACAAAACACATTTTTTGATAACGATGTTATAAAGTACGCAATTTTCATACTTTCAATACATTTTATTTTTTTGTTTTTATATTTTCATATTTTAAAGTTGTTAAAAACATCTCAGGCTTTGTTAATGTCTTCACTTACATGTTGTTGTGTTTATGGCATATTTTTGGTCCTTGAAACATCCAGAAAATACTTCAATATACTTTTTACTTAAAGAAAAACTCAAAACATTTAATTTTTCAGCAAAGAAGTTAGCATATTTTAATATGGGTCTTTAAAAAAGTATAAGTATAGGTGAAGACACTTATATACCTTTATACCCTCAGTTTTGTTAACAGAAATTTATTTGGCTATTATTAATGATTTGGTGCTGATTTTTGACATATTGTCAGTGGGTAGCTTCCATTTCAGTCTGTTATTTTTGCGTGGCCAGCCATAAAAAATGCATGATTAATTTTGTGGGTAACAAACGAGCGGGAAATCTAAACATTTTTCTCAGTTTGGTTAACATTGGTTTTAACGAAACTGAGATAGTGCTAAAATTAATCTGAACTACAGAAATATTTACTCCAGCTCTGATGATGACATCCTGTTGGCAAAACTAATTAATTAAACCAACCAAACCACGATATTTCTGAAATCGATCTTTTTGATATAATTGCTGTTCTAAGTAAATGTTAAAAAATCATCCCTCATTCAAAATTTTGAAAAAAAACATTTTCTTAAAAAAATATTTTTTATTTGTTTTATTTCGTTTAAAATAAATAAAAAATCGTTAACTAGCTCATTAGATTGTATTATTATCTTAAACTATCATTCTTGTTAACACCCTCTTAGTTTTGTTAAAAACACATACTTATTTTTACAGTTTTCTAAAAAAATAAAAACATAAGGCTTAAAAAACTTAAAAAATCTATATTTAAAAAATATCTCTTGTTTTCAAAAATTAAACCTTGTTTTGCACGTCAATTTGAGAATAGCCCATATAGCTTGATCACGATGGAGCAGTATAGATTCATGAGTTCTGGAAAACTGCAATGGACTTTAGTGTGTTTTTAAATTTTTTTTTTCTACACCATAGCAAAGTGCCTGGCATATGTACTAATTACAAAGAATAAAAAAATTATATAAATTTGTGTTCCTTAATTGTTATTGCAAATTGGACCGCTGTTAAATCGAGTTTAAAGGTAATTGTGGTTTAGAATCTGCTTTCATAATAAACTAAAAACATGAAGGTATCAAATTCTAAACATCAATTACATTTAGTTAAACTAGGTTTAACATTGCGGTGCAATATCCATCCACATCCACGCGTATTAACCGTTTTTGCTTCACAAATAACACTAAATTGATATTTATTTAATAATATCCCACTAAAGGCATAACAGCATTCTCCTGCACCAGTCTCCCGGTGTAAGGCCAGTATTGGCCAGCGGGGCCCTTTTTACCCCATTTCCTGTACTGGGGCTCCTTTAATAAATCGGTAAAAGGCCATTAATATTACTGTTTACTGGGACAATACTGGTTCAGTGTAGGGCTTTCATGGGACAATTGACGTTTTTTTGATAATAGCCTACTAAAGGCATAACAGCATTGTCCCGCACCAGTTCCCCACTTTAAGGCCAGTATTGGCCAGCGGGGCCCTTTTTACCCCATTTCCCGTACCGGGACCCCTTCAATAATTTGTTAAAGAAAATAGAATTCTTGACATTTTGAAAGCCAATAACTCGAAAATTCGTAAAAGTAAAATTCAAATATGAAGTCCAATTAGAGGGTTGCTATTTAAGATTTTCAGAATATTTTTCAAAAAAAGTCCACCAGAAAAGTGCTACATAGGGGATTTTACTGTTTATGGTAAATGGTAGTTGGCGATGTATCAAAAACCATATCCTATGTTTTAAAGATTATATATTTTGTTTCTTAAAACCTCTCTCTAGACCAACTGCGAGTGTATGAGATTAGGTAGTCTTAATTTTTGTTAGCATTCACCTGATGATGATTGATTGTAGATACCTACTCAGATCATATTGTTAGCCTGCAAAAAAATTGTTTTTGAGTGTGTATTGTTTTATATATATATATACAGAGTTGCCACAAGATTCCCTAGATAAAATTCAGGACTTTTTTCCGGTTTTTCCCGAATTATTTAAAAAAAAATCCCGATGTCATAGCGCTGCGGGCAATTTTTTAAAGTTTAAGCAGAAAATGCTGGTTTGGTGTGGGATCTGGTCTCAATTCTAGATTTGTTGCCAAAATCCTGTCATAAGTATGCTTAAAATTAAACTAAAATTGTAACAATCAATGATTTTATGGTGCCGCAGACAAAAAAACTTTCAGTACCTACTTACCTATAAGACGTTTTTCGTTTTTTTTAAAAATTTGGGTTAGGAGACACTGAGTTGGGGTGGGATCTAGTCTCAGTTCTATATGTATTGGTGAAATGTCATAAATGCCCGCAGTCAAAAATTTTGAAAAAGTTATACTAAAAAAGCTATTTTTTAGATGTTTTGCATGCTGTTGATCAAAACTATTAACTAAAATTGTAACAATTTATGACATTATAGGGAGCGCCAAAAGCAAATTTTGTTGAAACTTTTGGGTTTGGTGAGGTACAAACCCCACAAACAATGCCGTCATGGCAACGTGCCTTACAAATATTGGCATCTATTGGCAATGAGAATTTGACGCACGGCAATCTGTACGTTATACATGATTTAAACACACCTGTGTGAGCCACCGGCCGAGCGACGGCAACGAATACATTAAACTGATGGCAAATACACACTTAGCATGGTTTAAATGATTGATTCACCATATTTTTCCCACTACATAGCTCATTTATTATTAGAGATAGAAAAATAGTTTAAATACAAAAGTTGATTAGTTCTTCGCGAATTTTAAGAAAATTCAAAAAAAATTTTCAAAATGTCAAATTTAGACTTAGACATCAACTTTCTTATTTTAAATAGAACACCCTGTATATTTTTTAAAATTTCGGTAGATCTTGTAGGGTTTATCTTAAGCAGTTGCTCTTAAGTCAACATTTTTCTTGAAAAATATACAGGGTTTTCCATTTGAAATAAGAAAGCTGATGTCGAAATTTGATATTTTGAAAATTTTGGTTAAATTTTCTTAAAATTTGTGAAAAACTAAGCAACTTTTGTATTATTGTTTTTTCTATCTTTAAGAATAAATGAGTTATGTAGTTGGGAAAATATGGTGAATCACCCTTACCACTAAGTGCCAAATCCACGCAAAAATTAAAAGTTTAAAAGTGCACCTCCTTGATTGGTCGGCTCAATAGGGATACAGATGCAAATTCCGATACCACTGATAATTGGCTTTTTCTTCCTATTTAAAGTATTTATGCATAAAATAAAAATTGTAATGATTGTGGATTAAAAATAAAATAATGCACATAATTTACGAATGCACATTTATTTTATGTTATCCTTAAACAAACAAAAATTCCTAGAAAAACCAATATGTAATAAATAAATAAATGTTACTATAAACAAACACTTATACACTTATATTTATATCCTAACATGAAGACAGGAATGGAAACCATATGAATAATATTTGTCGTCTTGGTCATGCCAAAGATAGAGGAAAATTCTTTCATAAATTGATTTAAATATTTATTAAGAGGAGGTTTTCCATACAACAGTAAATTGCAACACAGAAAATTTTATTTAGAATCTCTTTGATTGTGAATCAAAAAAATAAGGTTTGCTTCAGTTGCTTTATATAAAAATTCCTTGGCCAAAAATTTAAAAACTTAGTACTTCCTTCTTCTTGTTATAAGATAAGATGAAGATTTATTCAGCATCTTTTTTCCTGGATGTTCTGCCCCCTTTTCAGTCACAGGCACCCCGTAACCAAGCCTTAGTAGCATCTTCAATGAAATGAGAGAATGAGGAAAAGTTGGTTGACTTCTTAAAGGATTTTTTACAGCATCTAAAAGTTTAAATTTTGGTAAGTATAGCTGTAAATTAGTTTTTTTGGATAAACCAGTATTTTGTTTTAGGAAAAAGTAGCCCTTTTTGCTTAAAAAGTGACAAAATATCGGTTTCTCAAAAAAAAAAAACTTTAATCTAGTTGTTTTATTGGCAAATTTACGTTAAAATAAAAAATAGTACCACAGACGAGTTTTTTCAAATTAATTTTAAAAAAGATTTTAAAATATTAACTAAAAACAGCTCGGTTTCACAAGAAATTTAAGGGTCATCATTCTCTGGGTCAGCAAGAGAAATTTCAGTGTTAGGATATGACTTGGACGTAGACTGAATTGATGAATCTTTAGATGGCTCGATCCAACACTTCGACTAAAAAGCCAGTTAACTCTTTTTTGATATAGTATCCTTTAGCCTACTATAGAGGCCATAGTGACACCAAACTGAGAGAAAATTCATGTTTTACCTGTCAAGTTGGTTATAAAAATGGCGGCAACAGTAGGCTAAATGGCACTGAAGGCTGAACACAGGTAGGAGTTAACTGGCTTTTAAGTTGAAAACGGTTTTGCTCGATTACAAAAGAAATTTGTAAATTATTAGTGTCAGTATCGCTTAAGCATTGTAGATCATAATGTGACCTTTGATTTTCTTGTAAAGTGGCGTCTAGATCATGATTTAATGCTGGGTTCATACAGGCAAATCAAAATAAAAATAAAAAAAAAATAATTAAAATTAAAATAAAAGTTGCTTATGGGGAACAGTGTAGGCATTTATACAGCATAAATTTATTTTTATCTTAAAACGGATTTGAGCATGCCCCTTTGACACACATAACCTCACTTTCATTTGTTTTTGTAAAAAATCAAAAATGGCAGAAAACCGTATACTGCATAATTACCGTTTTTTGCAGTTTTTGGTTTGTTTTTAACAGATATTAGTAAGGAAATCAGCATGATGGACTTTAGTTTAATTATTTCAACTATTGGTGTCATTCACTTTTGTATACATGTGCAGAAGCTGTGTGCTGTTCGGTTCAAAGTTATTATTTTTTATTTTAATTTTTATATGCCTGTATAAACCCATCAAAAATGACGATTTTTGGTCGCTTTACTGGTAGTTCTGAACATTTTTAAGTCCACTCTAGGCCGACCTTATTTAAGAACAAAAGAATATTAGTACTTACGCAGTATCGGCTTCCACATCCATGGTGACTTGAAACTTAAACTAAATTTAAGCCAATTTTAAAAGAAAACTTGCAAAACACAAAAAGGAACCCACATAGGAAGAATCCGCAGAATATTATTAAAATGGCGTCGGCAAGTACGTCAAGTTGTCAACCGCACGACAGATGTCAATCGCGCGGGAAATTTAAAAAATGCGTTTGATCGGACCGGAAAGGTGGTTTAGAAATGCATGCAATTTTTAAAGGAACGATTGCGTTGCACTTGGTATGTAAAACACGTTTTTCAGTTATTGGCAAAATAACATAAATTTGCCAATACATCAGCACTAGTAAATAATCATTGGCAAAATAGCGCAATTTTGCCAATAATACTACTGTATTAAATAACCAATGGCATTCACTTGCCAATATTGCCAATAAAGCAAATACACCTTACCACCTTTCATTGTTTGTGGGGAAGGGAGGAGAGCTTGGGGGAGGGGCGATTGCCCACTGAAAAAAAATCTGATATTGTGATCGAAATAAATACCGTAGAGTGTAAAATTTTACAAAAAGTATTGTGTAATATTGTATAATTAAAACTAATAAAAAACGTAAAATTTAAAATATTTTATAGAAATATATTTTTTATAAGAAATATAAATTTACATGTTTTTTTTTTTGTTACTGAGACTTTTTATCCATACACGGTAAAAAATAAAATTTTTGATTCCTTCAGAGGTCAATGAGTGAAAAAATATCTGACTAAAAATTGAGTAAAAGTCACTCACAATAGTGTATGTCGACTCAGAATTGTGTAAAAAGTTTATGACATTGACAAGTTCAAACATTGTGCCAATGGTGTTCACAAAAATTGAGTTTAAATGTTGAAAAATTTCACTCAATATTATGTGGACTCGTTTTGACAAAAAATTTCGTTAAAAAAAATCCACAAAAAATTGAGTGAAATTTTTTTACATTTGTACTGAATTTGGGTAGAATCAATTAACACAATGTTTGAACTTGTCAATGTCATAAACTTTCCACAGAATCCTGAGTTACCTAACACTATTGCGCGTGACTTTCACTCAATTTATAGTGATATATTTTGCCAATTTGTATTTTTGCAGAGTAAAAAACAAACACAAAATATCCATCCTATCCTGGATTCGAACCCGGGGCGTTCTGTGCGGCAGGCTAATACGCTACCTACTGCGCTACGGAGGTCGGCAAAAAAAGTTATATGTAAATTTTATATAGGTACAGGGTATTTGTTTATAACTGGAACACTCAGTACCTTTTTTATTAATGAAAATAAAGGGTAGGTTTGAATTCAAAAATTTCTTGGCAAATTGCAACAAACTTAAGCACTATAACAGCTCCCCTAACCTTCATATTTGCTCGGAACAGTTGGAGACCATGCTTAGGCCAGTGGGCATGGGACCAGAGGTTTTCGATTGGTAGGATGCGAATGCATCTAGCCTCTCATATCCAAATGTCAACCTCACCTTCTCGTGGTAAGGTTGCCAGGTGTCCCGATTTTTCGGGATTTGCCCGCATTTGGACCTCTGTGTCCCTAGTCCCGAAAAGACCCTTTTCGGGACGCAAAATGTCCCGATTTTTTGCTATTCCTCAATCTGAAGTGAAAACGTCATAAAAAACATGTTTCTAGCTTCCTTTTATACCTTTCCTTGTTTTGGTACCTTGTCTTTTTCTTACATTTTGTTTTTTTGGCCGGAACGCGCGTATCGTAGGTTAGGCGGAGTTAAACGTTGGGAGGTTATGTTTTGGTTTTGTTGTGGTATTTCACGGTCAATACACAGTATTTTACTTTGTTTACCTTCTAATTGAGTACGTTGCGAGGTTATGTTTTGGTTTTTTTGTGGTGTTTCACGGTCAATACACAGTATTTTACTTTGTTTACCTTCTAATTGAGTACGTTGCTTTAATAATATAAGAAGTAATCCATGGATGTGGAAAGCAAAAGTGAAGATTGCTGAAAGATAGAGGTAAGCTGATCTGATGCTTTTGGTTAGGTAGGTGGTAGGAGTATATTTTTAGGTTTCCGTTTCTTGCTCTGCAGTGTTTTTAATTTAAAAAAATTCCCGAATTTGAAACAGATGTCCCGAAAATTTGATTCTGTTGTCCCGAAAAACCAATTCTTAACCCTGGCAACCCTATCTCGTGGTGCTCCCTGTCTAAAACAGACGAGGCTCTGGCGACTGAATATGGCCGGTATAGCCCTATGGGGGGACCCAGTAACGACTAGGAACTGCTCCATTAAGGACCAGTACAAACTCGTACAGGGGAAAGTTTAATGGTGTGGTTAAACTAGAAACAACACTAGGAACTGCTCCATTAATGGCTGCAGTGCAGTGACTCTGACCAGCCATCAGGCTGGTCGGAGCCACAATCGGGGGGTTTTAGTGGATAGGAATCCGACACTACCCGGCCTCTCCTGGTAGAGGAGAAATGACTCTGGCAGGAAAGTACTTCGGGCGTCTTATGCAAGATTTCCCCTTGATACCCTTGAAAAGTTTTTAATTTAAAAAAATTCCCGAATTTGAAACAGATGTCCCGAAAATTTGATTCTGTTGTCCCGAAAAACCAATTCTTAACCCTGGCAACCCTATCTCGTGGTGCTCCCTGTCTAAAACAGACGAGGCTCTGGCGACTGAATATGGCCGGTATAGCCCTATGGGGAAGTAGAACTAGACCCAGTAACGACTAGGAACTGCTCCATTAAGGACCAGTACAAACTCGTACAGGGGAAAGTTTAATGGTGTGGTTAAACTAGAAACAACACTAGGAACTGCTCCATTAATGGCTGCAGTGCAGTGACTCTGACCAGCCATCAGGCTGGTCGGAGCCACAATCGGGGGGTTTTAGTGGATAGGAATCCGACACTACCCGGCCTCTCCTGGTAGAGGAGAAATGACTCCGGCAGGAAAGTACTTCGGGCGTCTTATGCAAGATTTCCCCTTGATACCCTTGAAAAAAAAAGCACTATAACAACTTTTTTTTGTTCCCCTTGGTATACAGGGTGTGGAAATAAAGCTAATTTTTTTAAATAGAATAGCCAGTATATTTTTGCATTTTTGAATTTTCCACAAAATTAGCTTTACAAAAATTCCAAACACTATTGAAATATCTTTTGTAGTTTCTGAGATATTTGAGTTTAAGATTTTAATAAAATACATTAGAAACGAACATCTGATCAAGCTACATTGCCTTCAATCGTTTTTTCTTCAAGGCCACTAGATTTTTAAGTTTATCTTGTTCAATAGCAAATTTTTGTATAAATATTCAAAAACGTGTTTTTAATGACCAGTTAATAAATTTCTTTATATAGTTTTACCTGGGTAATAATGAATAAATTCTGGTGAAGTCTTACGCAACTGTTCATAAAAAAATTATGTTTTTGGTTTGTATTTTAATATTAAAACAAATACATATCTTCCTAAAGATAAAGGGTACCTACTATGGTGACTTATTTTTTTATTTATTTAATTTTATTTTTAAATAGGCAACTTGTTGCATTTCTCTTTTTGTTTTGCTAACTACACGAGTTTTTTTATTTTTTTTCTGTTTAATTTCATTTTCTTTGGTTTTGTTAAACAATATTATGTTCAAAAAATTATAATTTCTTTTATAGGGATAAGTGTACAAATCAGGTACTCATATACTTGTATATGGGTAGCTGCACTCTCGCCCTTTCAATGTACTTTAAAACTTGTATTATTTTAGCGATAATTTGTTCATAACCAACTATCATTTGGCTTATCGTCAAAATTACAGAAAACTAATTTCTCACGCAAAAATTATTTTTTATGCAAACCGCATAAATAACTGTTCTAATAAGCCTAAAGAAACTTGGCGTATAGTTCGCGAATTAACTGGAAAAAACACATCAAAACCACAGCAAATAGATATAGAACCTGATGATTTAAATAGCTTTCATTGCTCCATTGCATCCAACTTAATAAAAAATATCAAATCAAACGTTAATCCGACAAACTATCTAGCCAATCTGTATGTCGATGAAACCTTTAAATTTACTCCGACCAATGTAAAAGCCACTCTTAGGTCCATCAAAAATCAAAACGTAAAATTTTAAAAGAACTACCCGATTGTGCATTGCAAGTCCTATCTCAGGCTATAAATAAATCTTTTTCTGAGGGTACTTTCCCAACAAGCCTCAAAGAAGCTCTAGTGGTCCCTATACATAAAGAAGGCGATACTAAGAATCCCTCCAACTATCGGCCAATATCGCTGCTATCGACTGTTTCCAAAATCCTTTAAAAATTGGTCAAAAAACGAATGATGGACTATTTAAAGGTAAACAACGTTTTTAGTAATGCACAGTTTGGTTTCTTACCAAAAAGGAACACACATGACGCTATGCTGCGAATAATTGAGCAATTATTCAAAAACTATAATAGCGGTAAGGCTACTGCGGCAGTGTTCTGTGACTTTTCAAAGGCTTTTGACTGTGTGAGTCACAGAATAATGCTGCAGAAGCTAGACACTTACGGTTTCAGGGGAACTGAATCAAAATGGTTTCACTCTTTCTTCACAAAGATAACTCAAAGTGTTACAGCAAATAATAAGCGCTCTTCAAAACATACCATTGATTTTGGGGTACCACAAGGTTCGGTTCTAGGGCCAATTCTGTTTCTTCTTTATGTCAATGACCTTTTCCAACTTAATATCTCTGGTGTTTTTGCAGCTTTTGCTGACGACGCAACGGTCACATGGCATGGCGAGAATTCAGAGGACCTAACTCAAAAAACAACAACAACAAACATTGGTGCGATGCGAATGGTCTATTGTTTAACTTCAATAAAACTCAAGTTCTTGGATTCAAGTGCAACATTAATGACATTGTTTGTGATGAATTTCTTATTAAAAGTTCTCCTCTCACCAAATTTCTAGGGCTACAAATAGATGTTGAGTTGAAATTTCAAAATCACATAATACCACTTAATAAAAAACTGGCATCTGGATGCTATTGCATTAGAGCAATAGCAGAAAATTTAGGTGAAACCGCAGCAAGAACAACATACTATGCAGTAATACAGTCCCATCTTACCTATGGCCTACCTTTCTGGGGATGCTGCAGTCAGTACCTTTTTGACACAGTTTTTAAACTTCAAAAACGAGCGATTCGTTCCATTGCCAGAGTTCCAACTCGAACTCACTGTAAGCCCCTGTTCATTGCCCATAAAATCCTTCCCTTACCATGCTTGTTTATCCTTGAAACCACGAGCTTAATCCATAAAAATCTTCACCTCTTTCCGGTTCGTCAAACTAATCGCACAACTCACCAAAGCAATAAAATACCTCTCCCAATTCCTCACTCCACGCTAACTCAAAAATCTATTATCTTCAACGGCATAAAAGCCTATAATCATCTTCCCACACATCTAACGGAACTAACTGATCCCTCGAAGTTTAGGAATACCCTCAAGGAAGTACTGGTGTTGCAAGCTTTTTATTCAATCGATGAGTTTTTCCAATACTCATTTTAATTAATTTTTTGTCTTTTTCCAAGCGGCTACAACAACTATTGTTTGTCTCATCTTTCAAATTATCAAATTTAATTATAAATCGATAAAACAGCCAAAGATTTCAATTATACCTTATATATTATTATTTGTTTTGTTTTTATACTTATATGTTGTAACCTTTTTAAATTGCTTTTTATTACAACTACCTTATAATGTTTATATGTATTAGCTGTGTTGAATATGACCCTATGTATTAAATTTTAGTAAACAAAGAATATTTGTCCTTAGAGATAGAAAAATTAACATAACATTATATTTGGCGTGTATCTTTGACTTTATATTAATTTCAAAATTTAATTTTTGATGTTGTGTTACTTTTTATCTTATTTTATATTGATTACCCTCCTTATTTTTTATCTTATTTTATATTGTTGTTGACAAAACGCTGGCTAAAATCTTCTACATCTTTTACCTTTTGGATAGCTATATAAAACCAAGACACGTTTTGTATTAGATAGGTAACCTAGCTATTATTCTGTGTGACTTTTACCTGCTATATAAATCTATTTCTAGGCTTAAGTAGTTTTAAGATTTGCTTTGTCAATAAGTTTAATGCTTGGACAATAAAGCATGTTTTCTTTCTTTCTTTCTTTCTATTTTTAGGTACCTATGTTGAATAAAGTCTATAATTATTTAATTATTTATTTAAAATAAAGAAATACATTCATGGTCTACTTGGTAGCTTGATCAGTTGGTCATTTCCAATATATTTTCATTTTGACAATTATTAAAACTGAAAAAAAATTGAAAAATGTAAAAAAATGCAAAAATATACAATATACAAAAAGTTGTTATGGCGCTTAAGTTTGTTGTAATTTGCCAAGAAATTTTTGAATTTAGACCTACCCTTTATTTTCAATAATAAAAAAGATACTGAGTGTTCCAGTTATAAACAAACACCATGTACAAAGGAATCTCAACCAGGTAAAAAATATCTGAAAAATTCAAGGAATCTTAGAAAATTTCCCGACTTTTTCCCGGATATTTTCCGACCCCACCGAATTCCCGACTTTTTCCCGGATTTCCTGGTTTTCAAGGATTGTGGCAACCCTGATATATAAACAAAAATTATAACTGTTCTTCTCTTGTTTTTTTGAGTTAGTCTTCTATATGTACTTTTTTTTCTGTGAAAAATTATGGTCACACTAATTAAGGCATTTAAGTACCAGGTAGGTATATAAAATATTAAAAAATTGCAAGTGGTACGGCTAACTTTATGGACATCACATTAAACCAAGGGTTGAACCTGAGGTTAAACCTTTCAATGCTTAAATATTTGGAATGCCCTATAATATTTTAAAACAGGAACTACCTTGCAAAATTTATTCTTTTAAAACTCTTCATATCATCAAAATAAGACAAAACATAGTCAAATTCTCATTATGCTGGCTGAGAAGAAGTCAGCAGTCTGACAGATATTAAGTCTTTAAACAAAGTACTTTAATTGTTATGCTGCTTTACTTTTTTTTTAAATAGCTATAATTTTAAAAATATACAAACAAAAACCAAAAAAATCACAAAAATCTGTACCTAGTTTGTTTGTGTGAGTCTTAATAAATGGCAACGTAGGACCCTCTCAGAAATTCTCTAACCCTTTTTGTGCCTCTCTCCCTCCTGTGTAACGCTTTTGTAAGAATTGTAGCAACCCCCCCTCTATACAATTAACATTTTACATCCAACCTCCCCACTTTTACACAATAGTTTTAATTTTTAACTTCAAGATTGCATTATCTACCTAATAGAGCCCTTACCTCTTTGTAAAGTTTTGCCATCATCATAGGCAATCACTCGATACCGAGTATGGTTTAGCACAAGACAGTGTTGGTGCACAATGTTTTGTAAAGCCCTGTTCTCACTATGCAACTTTTTTATGCATAAAATTTTATAATTAGAACAGGTTAAAAGGAGACACAATCTGCTTGTGTCTTTTTTTATCCTGTGAAAACTAATAATGGTTTCCATTGGTAAAACTGGTGCGCCACCAGTGCACAACTGAGTTGGTGCTGTTGTTCCATTGGGGTGCACTTTTTCAGTTTTCATGTTCATGTTTTTCCGCACCGACTCTGAGGGCTCTTGGCGCACCGAAAACTTTTTCCCGCCTTTATATCTTAAGTCAAAACCCACTAATCAACCTCAGAACGAGTTTTTCAATGGTCGTAAGCTACTTTTATCTGCAATGAGTTAAGTTTTCTGGTTTGGGTGGTGTTTTTTTCATGTTCCATTCAATCTGCACTCAGACTGCTCTTACGCAATTTTTTGATGGCACCAAGCCAGTGTTAGTGCGCTACGAGTGGCACACCAATTTTATGTTGCATATAGTGGCTTGCATTGGTAAAACTGGTGTGCCACCAGTGCACAACTGAGTCAGTGCTGCTGTTCCATTAGGGTGCACTTTTTCAGCTTTCATGTTCCATCGGAAAAATGATAATTTTGGTTTTGCACGAAGTGCAACTTTTTCTGCATCAGCTCTGAGGGCTTGTGTTGCACTGAAAACTTTTTCCTGCCTTTATATTTTAAGTGAAAACCCAGTAATAAACCTCAAAAGTTTTTCAATGGTCCTAAGCTACTTTTATATAGATTGAGTTAAGTGTTTCAATGAAAAGAGTGTTCTGGTTTGGGTGCGGTTTTTTTCATGTTCCATTCAATCTGCACTCAGACTGCACTGATCCAATTTTTTGACAGCACCAAGACAGTGTTGGTACACTATGAGTGGCACACCAATTTTACCAATGGAAACCCCTATTAGTGTGTTCATAACTTAAGGCTTTTGCTAAGCTCCTTCCCCTCCTTGAGTGTGTTACATAAGCCCCTACAGCAAACTTTTAAGTAAAAAATTGTTTTGCAATTAGGTACTATCTATTAGCGGTCAGAGCACTCTATCCGACGTAAAAAAACAACGAAGCATCGGCAGAAAATTTCGCTCTCGCCCAGCCCTACTTTTTAGAATGACGGTTGTCAAACAACTATTTTTGAGGTTATGTTTATTGTTTATTTTTTTCAGGCGACTGTTCTTTACCCGTTTTAAAACTGCAGTAAAAAAACTAAAAATTTAAAAGTGAAATTAGTGCAGTCCTATCGTAGTGCTTCAGTGCCTGTTCGTAGGTGTGATAAGGAACTCTTTGTAGTCCTTTGAAATAAAGTAAAATCTGATCTACACCTGCTACTTACCTTTGGATACCTTGAAGCATAAAATGGTGAGTAGGTTTTTAGCTTAAAATATTCGTATTTAAGTTTGGACAAAAATGTAAAATTTTGGTAATGATTTTTTGATTTGTGCCTAGAAATAATGCCAAAGGCAATCTTAAGACCATATCACAGAAAAATACTAATTGCTTACTAAACTGCTTAAAAACCAAATTTTTAGGTTTGCTTTGGTTAGGTTAAGGGGTTGGCTAGGTTTACTAAGTTAGCTTAAGACTGTATGACACAGAAAAATACTAGATTGCTAGTAGGTACACATATGAAATGCAAAATGTCTAAGAGATTTATGGAGGATTTAAACTGCTTAAAAAACTAAATTTTAGGTTTGCTTTGGTTAGGTTAAGGGGTTGGCTAGGTTTGATTAGGATTACTAAGTTAGCTTGGTTGTTTTAGTAAGTTATCCTCAGTTTCAACAAAACTAAAAAGCAAAGAACTAACTAACCAAACAAACCAAATCCAAGCAGCAAAATTTTCAACTTCAAGTTCATATGAAGTAAGCAAGTACCCATTCTGAGCAAGTTCTTATCAAAGCATAATTTTTTGATGAAAAGCGTATGTACTGTCCAATCCAAAAAATGCAGTTTGGAACAAAAAAAAAGACAGATAATCAGACAAAAGTTCCAAAAACTGGATTTTTAATATCTATATATATTTTGTTTGTTTAGAACAATTTGCAATGTTTGTTTTCTAAAAATCTAAATAACTGGACAATGTGGCACCTAATTTTACCTACTGCCCATAATGACCTACTTAGCTACATATATTTTTTAGGACAAATGCTACCAAGAAAAACTCCAATTCATAAATAGAAAGGACTCATATAAACTAGAACAAGATGAGCTGCACCCCCTTTAATGCCTTGGATTATCATAGGTTCAGAAATATTAGCCTCTCATTGTGATTAATTGCCACGCTGGATTAGGTTCATGCACATATCAGAAAAGCAATCAGTGACAGATGTTCTTTGCCAGTGGATTAACCCATCATGAAAAGGAGAGTATTGCAAAGAACTAACTTATATTAATTTTTCGAACCCCAAAAGACTACTTGAAAATCCAGAACTATGTAAATTTACAAAAAAATGTAAGACCAACAACTTTTTTTTATTTTTTTTACTGGGACTTTTCCATCCATTCTAGGATCAATGCCCAGTGTTGCCAAAGTGAGATCCAAGTGTAAAGTTTTTGGGACAAAAACAAAATATCCACTGTGTGGCCGGGATTTGAACCCGGAACTTTGCGTGTGGCAGACACATCCGCTGCCCACTTCTCTATTATAGGTTAGATTTTTTTGGGAAATTACATAGCTTTGGAGTTTCTGTAGTGGAGTTTCTGTAGCTGCTAGTCAGTTTAGTATTAGGCCTTATGAAAAAATGCAAAAGGCAATACTTTTTCATAAGGATAACACAAAATTGACACTTAATTAAACACTGGGAAAATAAAATTTACTGAAGATCAAGCAAAAGTATTACTTTATCTATTGAAAATCAAGCCAAAGAAAAAGCCTGGTTTGATTTTTAAGCGGGAAGGGTAGTCTCTAGCTTTAAATCTCCATGTACAACAAAACCTGAAAACCCTCCAAAAAATCTGTTACCCCTCCTCTGAAAAAAAGCTGGTGTCTATGGTTGTTAATATGAAAATAAGGTTTAGAAACATTTAAGATAGATCACAAAATGGAACATCCATCAGCTGAAATTTCAAAATGTGTTTTATTTTTGCACCCCACCTACCCATAGTTTGGTGCAAGTCCAGATGAAATTTTAAATTGCCTAGAATGAGTTGTTGGTTGTGTAAGTGCCCATATACTACACTAATTTCCTTTAAAAATTCTTGTTTACAGAAGGAAGAGAGAATAGAATATCCCTCAAAGATTATCATCCATATTACTATCAGATCCAAATGCAGATGTTTACTGAAACCAACTTTGGTGAGTTTAAAGAACTAATTCCTGACCTACTTGGAAAATATTTATAGCATTTTTATGACATTTTGAACAAAGATGTAAAAAAGTGGTATTTTTACTCCAATTTTCTAAAAATTTGTGCCTGCAGAATATTTATAGCATGTTGATACTGGATTTCACCCCAATCCAGCCCCCTTGGGCAGCTGTCCACTTTTTTTTTAAGCATGTTATTGGCAAAAAAATTAAGTTAAATCAACAACTCCAAATCTGATTACCCTGCCCCTAGATTTTATAGTAAGTCCACCCTTGCATAAAGTGAATATTAAAGATTAAAATAATGCTGGGAAAAAGTCTAAAGAGACTGGGAAAACACCAGGAATTTTTTAATAAATTTTGGCTGAACACTGATGAAATATTTTTTTTTAAATAGGCTGAGGCCAACTTGAATAAAGAATAAAATAACATATTTACAGAACGAAAATTTAAAAAAATTAAAAAGCTACTAAAAGTTGAACTTGAAGACCCTGCCCTAGAATAGTTTTGTTTGTTGGATTATTGCAAATACAAACCTTTTTTTTTGTTGTAAGGTTTTTTCCTAATGTTATAAAAATTTCTAGGCTTAAAACAATATTGTATAAAAATGTAAATTTTAAAAACAATAAAGTACAGTTACAGTTACAAACCTAAAACATTTGTTGATATCTAAAAGCACAATTAGGCATCTAAAATAAATACTATTTTTGATTTTTAGAAATTGAACATCCAGTCAGCAACAGAGTACATGGAAATTGTAAGTTATATTGCCTTTTTATTTTATACTATATCTTAAAAACTAGAGTTATTCAACAAAGTTTTTTACCTTGCTTTTTTACCTCAAGCGATTTTTGAAAGAAATAATTTTTAATATATGTTGTAATGCCATTTTCAACAATAGAAAAATCGAAATTAAAACTGCTTTTTTTTGTTTTTTCATTACATAAGTAACTGCCAAGGGGGTAACAACTGATCTAAAATTTGTACATGTTATATGGGTAATATGAGTGATCTTCCCCTCGGTAACTGCATTAGGAAAATAACAATTTTGGATTGGATTGATTCAGTTGTGAGTAGAATTTTAAATTAATTGTATATAATTATTTCAGGAGCAACATCAACTGTTCCAGAAGAAGATACCCGTGCAACATTACAAAATTATCTGCTATTACAAGCAATATGGCAGTGAAAGGGTAGTACTGCAGAAAACCTGATGATGGCAGTAAAATGGTGCAGTGTGCTAACCGTTGGTGTAAAATCCAGTGGTTTCACCTTCAAACAAAAAAACAATAGATAGGTACTGTTTCTTTAAGGACATTTGCACAGCTTCTAGTTAGAGTTAGGGTATATTTGTTTTACAAATTTTTGATGCACAGTGTTTATTTTTTCAGCTAGCTTCTATTTCCTCTTTCTTTAATAGCGAAAAAATAGGACTGTTCAACTTTTTTTTGGTCACTTTCTCTATTCGAGAAGGACAAAAACCATATAACTATGAGATACTATAATGGCCGAAGTGTCGCAAAATGTGTAACAATAAATCTACTCATGCCGACAAGAATTTATACACTAACTTAATTGAGAGTTATTATCTCTACGGCCTTTTTTTTCGGAAAATGCAAGGGCAGGGCCGATATAGTATCTCATAGTTATATGACAAAAACAGAAGCTAACCGCAAAAAGAAAAACTACATTAGCTCTTATACTTACATCGCGAAAATCTAAAGTAAGCTCAGGGAATTCAAAACATGCTGATGCAAATGAAATTTTTTATTAATTGCCACTAACAAATCTGCCTCTATCGTAGATAGACCATTTAATTAAAGACTATGGCAATCTTAGAACATTGAAGTTTAATGTTCTAAGGTGGCAATTAACTGATAATTTTATTATTTTTTTACTCTTAGGTTATTTGAGTTTCATCACCTGTGATTGACATTAACATTTATTTGATAAATTATATCATTTTATCAATCATTAAAAAAATTGTATTGTGTTAATGAAAATAAATAAAACTATTATTTGTATAGAAGTGCTTTATTTCATCTAAAGGAACATAAGTAACACGCATTCTGAGAAGTTTCAAAACAAAATTATTTTATTTATATAGAAATCCATAAGCCTATAGAAAAACATTTACTATGGGGTCTTTCATTTAAATATAAATAAATATTAATGCCAAAAAATATATCAAAGGGGATAAATTACACACTTTATTGAAAATGTCACTTTTTGTCCCAATTACTCACTTTATTTAAAACGTCACTTTTTGTCCCTTTACCTTTACTTTTTATCCCTGTTTAAATTTGAAAAGTAACTTTTATTGCTAACATGAGGAATACAAAATGCAAAGCTGTTTATCCCTGAAGTGCAAAAAATTATTTATTTTAAAAACTTGCTGAACAAATTTCAACATTTGGAATAAACTTAGATAGGTATAAGTACTATAATTCTTGACGTAATAAAACGTTAAAATTATTTATTTTCCTTTTGACTACTTAAGTCCCAAACACACCAACGCCTGTCCACCCTGCTTTAAAAAACGCACAATGTGACAGAACCTGGATTTCCACTTTTAAATGCAGTCACATGATGCGTTTTTTGATGCAGGGTGGGTAGGCTAGGTGTGAACCGGGTGTTATGTGAGAAAAGTAAGTATCATCTTGCATGTTTATATACCTATCCAGTGTAAGAAGACAATAAAGTTTTTGATTCATTGGTTGACTCTAAAGAGGTATAGGTATATACATAAAGTAGTTCCTTACTTTATGGTATATACATGCATTTTCCTTAAAAATTTGCAAAAAATTGATATCCAAAAAGTATATTTGTAGCTAAATAACATTTTGCGTTTTTTTATAACCTACCTACTAAGTTTTTCTCAAGTCGATGTTAGAGGGTAAAAATATAATGAAACATATTATTGTAATTATAAACAGTTACCCCATACATAAAACATCTAAAATTAAAATTATTTAATTTTGCTTTATGAATGGGCTAGCCCATTAATACGCATCTTTGCAAAGAAAAGCCCACTTGATTGAAAAACATTGCATGCATAATAATATAGGTAATTAAGTAGGTGATGAGTTTTCTTCACACAGGATAGTGAAAAGGTTCAACCCTAACTCATTCACTTCTTCTCCAATGGCATTACTTGTCAAATCTTGTTGATGGGTTTCCTATAATATAGGTATAAACAAATCTAAATTAAAATTTTTATTAGGGAATTCACAATGTGTTACTCATGGACTAATTATACCCTCTTAAAAAAATTTGTGCCCTTTATTTTCTAAATTTATTTCAGGTTGGGGTGGCTACATTTACGTAAAGCTAGTGTGCGCAATTTTTTTATTTTGTTTTTTAATTAGAAGGGCGCACAATTTTTAAAAAAAAAGTTAGCACAGCAGATTTTATTCAGGGTTTTTTTATTTAACGTAAATACTTGTATAAATAGTTTCATCATTTCAGTGTGAAAGGGCAGTGCCAAGTTCATTTTTTCTTATGGACACGTGCTTTTTTTCTCCTGCCGTTTTGTTTATAAAGGATGACAGATAACATTTTGCAAAATTATTTTGACAAGTCACCTGACGTTTTGGGTTAATTAACCATCATCAGCAAAAATTCAAATTTTGCTTTTAACTTACTCAAGATATTTTGGGAACACGCTTGCAGTACCTTTTTTGACATCTTAAAAATGACAGATTTTGTTATAAGGAAAAATGAGCTTTACAGTGCTCCTGTCACACTGAAATGTAAAATCTTAAAAACAGACCTGTCATTCAGGTACATCGTAAAAAAGTGCCTGTAGAAAGTTTTAAGCCTTTTTTGACATCTTTAAGAATAAAGGCGCAACAAACTAAAAATGAAAAATTCGATTTTTTCTCTCCGGAACCACTCGGATTTTGTAATCTTTTTTTTAGTTTTGAGTAACTTTGCAATAATTTTAACCTTTTTGTATATTTACAAAGTTCAAAAAGTTTTGCACCCCCTACTCATTGCCCTCAAGATAAAAAAAAACATGTGAATGTGAATAACATCGATTTTTTTTAATGATTTTATGAATATGAATATTTAATTCATGGATTTCCTAATGGTCAAAAAGTTTGAGCTTTATTTCAGCAATGTGATACAAAAGTTGAAGTCAAATAAAATTGTAAAATTCACTCAATAAGAACATGCTCTAAAAAGAACATGCTCTTATTAATTTTGACCAAGTTTGTAATCAATTTTTCAAAGAATACAAAAACTACCGTCAATAGAGTTTCAAACTGTTTCCTTTTATGTGGTTGTTTTAAGATGTTAACTATGCAGGTTGTTTGTTTTTTGTTTCATTCAAACAGAGAGCTGATGTATTACACTACCGCTTCACAAAAATGGCCTTGAATAAATTCAGTGTCATGAAATAATTAATCCTTGCCAAACTAATATCATGTAACATATCTAATTGGGTATTTAATGTATTATGATGCAGAATTTTCTGCACAGGAATGTAGGTATAACATTATTACCAGTAACAAAGTGATTGGAACGAACATGTACTGTTTGCCCAGTATCTGCTCCAATTTAAACCATTTTTCTCTTCTCTTCACTCTTCAAGGATCCACTTTATTGTTTTTATTTTTGATGGACGGTGCCTTATAAAATTCAAATTTTCCTCCGATGTTTTGTTTGTCTTTTTGGCCTTTGATGTTTTGTACTTATGGCAAATGTTTCACATAGCAAGCATTTCTATAAAAAAGTAAAGTTTTTATGTGCATATGAAGATTTATATAAAAATAAGAAGTGGGCCTATTATGCCCAGGAATCTACTGAGATTTTGAAGAGTGTAAAACACATACTAACCAGAAAACTAAAACCTCTTCAGACTACAAAACAATACTTTTTCTTCAACTTATACCAGTTGAAGCTTAAGTGAAAGCCAAATGTGCATATATAAGAAAAGTATTAAACCTAAATCAAGTTTTGTATTCTGCAGGGGTTTTATTTTTCTGGATCGTATTTGTTTTAACTATGATCTATACAATTTCAGTAGACTCCTGGGCACAACAGGCCTTCTTAAGGCTGTAGTGCCCGGTTCAGCCTTTGGAGTAACCACCAGTTTTAAATACTTACGAGTAAGTATTCATACCTGCCAATTTTAACAGATAAAATCAAATAATTTTTGTGTTAGAGTACCTCATGCAAAAATTTTCTAAATTTTTTTCGAAGCTCACAAGAAAATTTATTATCCAAGAAAGGGAAGAACTCGAGCAAAAAAATTCGTTTTTTTTTCCCAAAAGAAACAGAAATTTAAAAGTTAGTTGTGAAGAAAACGAAGAAAATAGTACCACTGGCAAAATTTAATAGTAGTTTTTAATACTAGTGACTAAAATATTACTTTCTTTACAAGCATGGTTTTAAAGAACGAGCGCTGTGAGTAAATTAAAATCATGAGTAAAAAAATCACAGTTTAGCTACAAGTTGTAAACATAAAAAATGGAAAAAACATACAAAAAACTAGAACACAAAGCATTTACTTCGTCAATGGCTACTCCGTTTTTATTGACATTCGTATGCAAAAAACAGTAAGTATAATTTCTTTATGCTCCTGAACAATAAAAAAATGTTTTGCAGTAAACAAAAATGCCATGTGTTTTTTATTTGCAGACAGGGAGTAAACTTGTGTTTTTGATGTACTTGTTATTAAAATCTTAGTGCTAAAAAATTTATTGTTTTGAACCTTGATAAAAAATTAATCTTAACTTAGGTAATATTAATATTTAAGCTCGTATTTGAGTTAGCTGTTTACTATAGAACCGTTCCTGTCAACCTTATTTAATCAAACAAATAAACTTGCAAAGAACCTCTTTCATATTTTTTTTTGTGCTTTTTATATTTTTACTTTGAATTTCTGATGTCAAAGAAACCCTGAAAATCTTAGGTTATAGAAGTTTTTTGGTTTTTGCCTAATTTACCTAGGTAATATGTTTTCAGATAAAGCCCATTCATGCTTGTATCCACCAAGACAAAAATTTCCCAATTAGGCTTTAATCGAGGCTTTAATCATGATTAGATACTAATTGGTGTTTAGAATGTGGTGTTTTATATTTAATCATGATTAAAACTTAATCAGAGTTTTCACATTGGTGAACATGTATATAAGGGTCATTTAGAATAGCACAAAACTTGATACCCTTGATACCTGTTAAGCGCTTTAGGTGTCAGATTTTTTATTTGGGTATTTTAAGTGTACAGGCCATCACTGACCAAAAGTAAAGAACTATTTACAAGACATCTTCAAAATCAGAGTCTGTCCTCCTAAAAATTTGGACTGTTCACCTATAAATTCACTATAAATTAACAAACAAAAAATTTGACACTCGTTAGCATAAGCTGCTGCATGCTATTATAAATGAGCCTTTAGACCTCTTAAAATAGTTTATATAGTTTTTATGCATGGATTTTTAGAAAGCTAAAGCCTCGGACAAAACTACAACAGCTGCATTGATTAATGCTTTTGGTAATTATGCAGTATAGGGTTTTCTGCCATTTTTTACCCCAAATCCACCTGCGCCCGATTTTTGTTTTGTTTTTTTTTTCAAGAGAAAAAAGGGTGCCGCCGGAGGGGGGGTTATAATGTGTTTTTTTTGTTTTGGGTTGGGTTGGAATAGGTTGGGTTGGGCTGTGTTGGATTGAGTTGTTTTAGTGAAAAAAAATTGAAAAAAAAACAACCAGCGCAGGCGGATTTGGGGTCCTAGGGACCCTAGTAGGTGCCCCCATAAAGAAATTTTCATATTAAATCAAAAATGGCAGAGAACTGTATACTGCATAATCACCATGCTTTTTTGTGTTGGATTAAGTTAGGTTAGGTCAGATTTTCATAAATGATTCAGTTTTGTTGGTGTTCTTGTGAAAAAAATCGGATTTTCTGCAACTGTTGTAACTTTAGCATTTGCCATTTAGCAAATAGATAGGGACAGTCATAACTTTACCCACATTCTTTTAGAAAACCCTTTATTTTAAATGTTTTAATGGGCCCATATAAAGGAGGTATTTGTTTTGCTATTTTAAGCTATTATTTATGTACCTACCTTTATTGTTTTCTGGCAATACACAACAGGAGTACAAAGAGTTCCTTAAAACACTATAAACTCGAAGGAGTACAAAGAGTTCCTTAAGACACTGTACACTGGAAGGACAACAAAAAGTTGTTTAAAAAACTAAATGAACACTTTAAAGGGCTAGCCGCTAGTTTCTTAACATTAAAAGCACAAGATATCAGTTCTATAATTCTGAAAATCTAAAATTTGCAAATTTTCTGATGTAGGTCACTGAAAAAATGCTTGAAAGATGTTATAACCTTGAAATGTCAATACCCTAGCATAAAATTTTGGTTGTAATGACAATCAATGAACCATTTTAAATTTCTATGAGTAAAATTAAAGTAGGGATGGGCAAAAATAATTTTCTGCCGATGCTCAACTGTTTTTAGCTTGTGACGTCAATTGATAGTGGCTTATTTCTCACAATTTTCTAACCCAATACTCTTTGCATTTACTTAAGACCGATACCTGTAGCATATTAACTATTAAGGGCCTAAATAGTCAAAACATTTTTACTCACCTTTGAGGATTGCAGATACAATACATTTTAGCCTCATGCACTTTCTCCCTTTCCTTTTCCAATTGTGTAAGTTTCTTAACTTTATATGCAATTTGAATATCTTCAACATCTATACCAGGGTAACGAACTGTGAAGTAATTTTTAATATCATCTATGTTTCTGTGCGGTTTGGAAATATGTGTGATCATAACAGTTTTTGAGGATAATATTGACCCACTAGGAGTTCTACCAGAACTTTTTCTCATTATTAGAATTGTTAAAGGTACATACAGTAAACTTGCAATCACATGTACCCATAGTAAATTTGATGACGGTCCCAAATTACTTAGAGTTGTATGCCCAAATGTTGTTTTATTACCTTCCAGAGTTCCTTGGAAGTTTACTGGTAGGATAGCACAAATTGAGAATATTAAAATTATTCCAGACAGGAGTAAAAGTTGTAACTGAAACGAAAGATAGTGAATAGCATCTGGTCCACATCTTGCAAAAACTTTATCGTTTCCAATTTTTAATATAGATGGGAACCATAGACATCCACTGTCTGCAATTAAAGAAATATCTGTTCTGGGTATATCTTCGTCTACTGCAATTGCATCGTCTGTGTTTTTGTAGAATAACTGAGTCCATTTTTCTGTGTGAACCAAAGCCAGCCTTCCATAATCCCAGGCTCGGTTTCTAAGTATAGCAAACAATAAAATCAAAAATAGCCAGCTAATAAGGTTGAGTATCAATGTCTCCGGGATTCCATTATATACTGCAGTTATCACTGTGTTGTTCTTGTGTGGTATCAAGCAGGTATCATTATCGGCTACCATAATATTTGGAAATACTGTTGAAGGCTTGGCTGAAGTTATAGTAAACTCAGTTGAAGTTGAGTTTGTCATGGTTATTCAATAACATCAAGTTTTCAAGCTGTTTCTTGAAAAATACTTACTTGTAGGTACTAAAAAACTGACTCATAATCACCATTATCTTTATTTTGATTGTAATGTTTTTACTTTTTTTTCTACTGACAGCTGGATTACTGATCATATTTGCTGACGTAAAAAACAAGTAGCAATAGTTACTATTGTTCTCTTGTTTTAATTGCATCCGTCTGAGAGAGATCAAGCTTACCAGAAAAAGCTCCCCCTGTGCCCCTCTGCAAATAAAACATATAGCAAATTTTTGTGAGCTTACTATAGTTACTACTGTTCTCTTTTTCTAAATGCATTCGACTGAGAGAGATCCAGCATACCACAACTTACCGGTCTGTCAGACCCGCCTGTACACCCTTCGACTCCGTATAACAGTCTACGATAACTATAGGCTTCTTTTTGCGGAGTTAATACAGCATACCGGTATGTATAGTAACCCAACCTTCTTTTTCTATGGTTACTATACAAAACCGACCTATAAATTGGTCCCGGTTCTGGACCGGTATTCTCGTAACTAAATACGCTCAGCGTTTCGTACTCGCTGACTGTATGATAACGTAATATTCGCATACCACGTGACCAAAGTAACAAAAATGGTATTCACGTATATTGAACGCAAGGCGTCGACGAAGTGCGCTCAGCGCGTGGCGACCGTTTGAGAAACACCTACCATTTGCCAGCTGTTTTGCCCTCCGCGCGTACGATTTTCCTACCCTACAATACTTTGTAGAGTGCTGCAGAAAATATAGTAGTTTTTTCAGTTTGTGTTTTTATTAATAATTAGAAAAATAAAAATCTCTTATTAGTAGCTTGGGAACGGGTGACAAACACGTACACATCAACCTTACTATTTGATGCTCGATGTAAGACAACTTTTTTTCCAAAAAATTGCAACAAAAACTTTTCTTATCAAAATCGACATCGAAATAATTGAGCATCCGTATAATACTAGAAATAGAAGCAATCAAAATTCTGTAAAACCAAGGGTAAAAAAAGCCATTGGTTAGCGGTGCTTTTTGTATCTTTCATCGGATGTGTACCAAAAAAAAAAGCTGGTTTTGTTAGGCTCCTGCCCACATTAATTGTTTTCTTTCAAAAATAAACTAAAAGCTTTCATGAAATATGAAATTAGCAAACATGAAATAAATAGCTTAATTGATATAAAAAATAATTAGCAAACAATATAGGTAACTACCTTTATTTCTGTGTTTTCGTCTGTATTTTCTTTACTTTTTTGAAATATCACATTTTTCGCATTAATTACCATTTTTATGTTTTTTATCTTTTGTCATTTTATTTATTCATAAATGTACTAAAAATTATTATTTTCTTTTTTCAATTCAACACTTCCATGAAAATATAAATTTTTCCACGCGCGAGGTTTCTCTTGTGGATGTATGAATTCTGTGTTTGTTGTTGAATTGGTTAGGTTATTTTTTGGGTAACAAATACCTTAGAGTTTTATTTTCTGTTTCTTAAAATGTAGAATACGCATGTTTACTATAATTATAAGTTATAACTTACTAGATATATAAGTAACTATTGTGAAACCATTTTAACAATAAATGCTATATAATAAAGTATCAATATCCATATACGACCGTGCCGGAAACACCACTTTCCCTGACTGAGTGCCGGAATAAATTTAAACTTTTCCGCACTGAGTGCGGAATTTTTTTGTAAGTGTGCGGTTAAGTCTCGGGGTAAACTTCTTCCCGCGCACTGGGCGGGAACGTGCTACGAGTTTATATCACAGGGTCAAAGGGCGGGTTTAACTGAGCTAAACCAAACCATCAAGTAATTTTTTAAAGGATCAACACTTGTACAAGTCACATTTGATTTACTCTTTCTGAAATACGGCTCGAAATCGATCACACAATGGCCTCTTTCTTACACATAGAAAAAGAAAAGGAGCCACAAGGCTAACAAGAAATAAAAATGCAAAATTCGATGATGCCAAGATGTGCTAAGCGAATTTGATTCTGTCTGCTCGCAGGGCAGCGCGTTCGGCAGAGAGAATACGAAAAGTCGTCGGTCAGCGTGCCGCTGAGCGCGCTGTTCGCTATTCGTTTCGCTTAGCGACTTCAAAACGTTACGTATTACGAGAATACCGGTCCTGTGCCGTTTTCTATTTGTCGCGGTTACGGTTAACCTTGGTCCTAAAATTTCCCAGAAGTATAAGCAAAAGAAGGAGACCTCGATTGCGTAATATCTTTGAATATTGTTTAAATTTACAGATAATTGTTTATGTTTACATGTGTATATAATCAAAAGTTTTTAATTTTTATGAATTTCCGGATTATACTTAAATTTTCATATTAAAAATGCTATGACGTCATCTATTAGCTGACATGAACAGAAAAAATCTATGTAGACAGCGCATCCTGTCATGTTCGATGCCTTGAGAATCGGAACCAGCCTATTTTGTCGGTTCAGAATGGTTCCGGTTCTGAATCATCACAGGATGTGCTATCTACGTCCATTTGTTCTGTTCATGTCAGCTAATAGATGTCGTCATAGCATTTTTGATATGAAAATTTAAGTATAATCCAGAAATTAATAAAAATTAAAAACTTTTGATTACATACACATCAATCGATGTCTCCTTCTTTTGCTTATACTTCTGGGAAATTTTAGGACCAAGGTCAACCGTAACCGCGACAAAAAGAAAACTGCTCTGGTTGACATCTTTGACATTGTTTTTTGCCAGCGGTTGTTAAATAATTACTTAATTTATAATATTGTGAAGATATCTTTGATTTTACTAAAAAAAAAGACTACCTATAATTTTGCAAAATTGTAGGAATTATGTTTTATATGACGTCAATATTTTACAACCGCTGTCAAAATATCGGTCCAACTAATGTCAACCAAAACCAGGACCAATTCTAAATCGAAAATCCCTTAGGTGAGAGAGAACAAGCTTACCAAAAAATGCTCCTCTTACAACCCTCTGACCATGAAAATTCCTTGATATAGTCGTTGACAGATATATGGGGTAGAAGGGTGTACAGCCGGGTCTGACAGGCCATTTTCCTGATAAGTTGTAGTATATGCTGGATCTCTCTCACCCGACGAATGCATTTCGAAAAAGAGAACAATAGTAACTATCCCAGCAAACACAAATCGTCGGCATTGAATCGGGTCAATGTCGACAACATCGGCAGATGTTGGACAGATTGCGATTTTCAGTTTTCGGTCAATAATCGGCAACTGACGGAGGTCCACATTACTACAGTCGACTTTATGCCGACACCACTTTAGGACTGACGATGGTCTGATTGGAGCTTTGTGTAATCGGTCGAAAATCGGCAACTGACGATGGCCCGATTTACTGTAGTCGACTTTATGCTGACGCCTACTTTATCTGCTTAAGGGCCGACGACGCGACCGTCCAAGTGGAACTTTGTTTAATCGGACGAGAATCGGCAACTGACGATGGCCCGATTTACTATAGTCAACACTATACCAACGCAAACCTTATCTGCTTTAGGGCCGAGGATCGTCCGATTGGAACTTTTTTTAATCAGTCGGGAATCGGTAACTGTTGATGGCCCGATTTACTATAGTCGACTTTATGCCGACGGCCACTTTATCTGCTTTAGGGCCAACGATGGTCCGATTGGAACTTTGTTAAATTGGTCGAGAATCGTCAACTGACGATGGTCCGACTTACTATAGTCGACTTTACGCCGAAACGCACTCTATCTGCTTTAGAACCGACGATGACCTGATCAGATATTTGTTCGATAACCGGCAACACACGATGGTACGTCTCATTAAAATTTTTAAACTGCTTAATAGTTTCTTCCTAGTATGTAGAGATGGCGCGAATGTCACTATGTTCCCTGTACAGTGGAAGATAATATTATATATATAATGACCGAAGATATTTCAAAACTAGAATGCGGACTTGACAAGACGGTGGTACTTCTCTACAAGAATCACCTCTTCCGCCACTTAAACCACGGATCACCCAATTCACCTATCAACCAGATGTATAAGCCGGCGAAATCTCTTTGATCTCACTTGGGGCGCCCGCCGGATCCATTTCGGGCAGGTGTTTAGGGCCTGATTAAAATCCATTTCATTTTAAATATACAGTTTTGATATTTCAAGGCCAGGGTGGTATTAATAATTTTTATTTCGTTTTTATTTTTTGTGGCACATAACACATACGGGTATGTTTAAAATTAATTTTGTGAGTGTATTTTTGTTAGGTAAGTAACTGGAAAAACATGTTCTCTAATTTACAAGCCATGATACCTACATAAAACCGTTATTGTCGGTTCGCTGTATGAAGTCCGATATCGGATTAAATCTCCAAAAGATGTTATCGCTTTTTGAACGTTTGAAAGTCAATTAAGTTAGAATGCCCTCGCTGTACTTGATCGTGTCAGACATCCCACTGGTTCACTGTATGTATCAGCGGTCTTAAAACAAAATTATTTGAGAATAACGCCTTACTTTTGAAAAACTTTTTGCGTCAATAAGTTAAAGATTTTGACAGGTATATTTTCCGATAATTTAATTATTTTGGGGTCATTATAGGTAAATCTGGAGCTGTCGTCAATGCTTATAATCACTGAAAATAGGTTTTATTGCTTCCAAGAAATAATTAAAATTTGATCCAGTTGGGGATGGTATGTTCTATTTTAAATAACTTGGTATGCTTTTATTTGCTTTTAGTTTGTTTCTTATTGTGTGTGAATTACGGAATTTAAAGCAGTTATAAAGCAAAGTTATGGAAAATGTTCAGCAAGGTGACACAACGCCTCGAAGGTGTTTATCTCCAGGTGAACGCCGTTTGGTATTACAAGTGGAACGTTATTTTACGTTAGAAAAAAATAACTCGGGCCCGTTAGTGTCTGCTTTGGCAGTGCAAAAACGAACATCTGATGCTTGTGGCATTTCAGATAAGACCTTAAGAAGACTTCGAAAACAGACTGAAGAGGAATTGGACAGACCATATAAAAGGGTTCGACAACATTCAAAAACCTTTGATCTATCCCAAGGGAATCAACTATCGATTAGAAATTTTGTTTATGATGTGTATAAGTCAAAGGAATATGTTACCCTCAAAGCTATTCTAGAAAAGATAAAGGAAAAACAACTTTTCTATATTGGAATTACCAGTTTGTCCAAAATTTTAAAAGAGATGGGCTTTAAATATGAAAAAACGAACAACAAAAAAGTGCTTTGCGAGCAATCTAATATTGTGTCAAGAAGATGGCAATTTTTAAGAGATTACATAAAAAACAAAAAATCGGAATTGCCAAGGCAAGTTGTTTTTCTTGACGAAACATGGGTATTTGCGTACGGAACTTCAACAAAATCGTCTTGGCAGGATCGAAACATTGCTATTCCAGTACCCGTGCAAGTAATGAAAAAAGATATATAATAATACATGCAGGCAATGAAGAAGGGTTTATTTCAAATGCCAGTTTAATATTTTCATCAACAAAAAAAACTGACGATTATCACGGCAATATGGATGCTAACATTTTTGAGCATTGGTTTGAGGAAAAACTTTCAAAAAGTTTAGAAAACCCTTCCTTAATTGTTTTGGACAATGCGTCTTACCATACGAGACTCGAAGAGAAATTTCCTACAAGCAAACAATGAAAATGTATTTTTAAAAAGTGATCTTTTAAGCAAGTGTAAAGAGCAGCCATTTAAAAAAAATATATTGTTGACGAATTAGCCCTTAAATATGGACATTAAGTTTTGAGATTACCACCCTACCATTGCCATTACAACGCAATTGAATTGGTATGGGGTATTAGCAAAAATTATTATGACAAACATGCCTGTAAAAATATCGGTGAGCCTAGCGTTATAAAGTTGTGGGAGGAGGCACTTAGAAAAGTGGGCAAAGAAGAATGGCGGAAATGCATTGAACACACGGAAAAAAATATTTTTGAATCTTATGAAACAGAACAGGTTATAGACGAGGTAAGACCGTTAATTATTACGGATGATGATAATGATTCTGAATGCATGGATGATATTTCAGATGCAGACGAAGACTATTTTTAGTATGCATTTATAAATAGGTGCGTTCTATCGCAAGACTGCAATATCGATTCTTTTTAGAACCAAAACTTTATAAAAAGGAATTCATAAAACTAATTTGCCTAAATACTATAAAAGCTAAGAAATAATCTTTTTTTACCTAATTATTTTTTATTAACTTTAAATGATTTTTTAAGTACTGTGTACAAGTGTCCAAACCATGACTTTCCTAATTACCGATGCAAAAATAGTATTTTTCACAACTAGTGGCTAAAATAGTACTTTTTTTTACAAGCGTTGGTTTAAATAACCAGCGCAGCGAGTTATTTAAAAACGCGAGTAAAAAAAGCACAGTTTATCCACGAGTTGTGAACACTAATTTTTTAATACCTTTATCAAAATCTCGAACGAAGAGTATTTTTCGCAAAACAGACCATCTTTACACTATAAATCAAGGTGGCTGGTAAATGAAATAACAATGGTTGCCATAGCGATGTGTCTTTTTATCGGTGACGTTCGTTGCTGCGACATTTTAATATTTAGCAGTTTAATATTTTTACGATGTTTTTAAATGATTTTTTCGTAAATACTTGAAAACTGGCGAAAATGGCTTTATTTTTAGGCAAGAATAATTAGATTTTTTCAATATTACTATTTTCCGTTATTTCTCTTTAATTTTGGGTAAAAAACGGACAGAAATCTTTTTTTGCACCCGTGATCAAAAAAAAAAAAAAAATTTGCATCGGTAACCAAAAAAGCCATGCTTCAGTTATCTGCAGACGGTTACTTAAATCATGTTTTTGATGAAGGTATAAAAAAAAAATTGTCTCCGCTTGTTATTTAAACCAACGCTTGTAAAAAAGCACTATTTTAGCCACTAGATGTAAAAACTACTATTATTTACAAAATGTCATATTCCAAAAAATAATTTATTGTTTGAAAAGCACCGACTTACCTGCTCAAGAGGTTTTATTGCTTAGCGGACATCTTACAACGAATGCACTTTATGTCATTCATTTCTTATTCCGTCTTGCTTTGTTTTGTATGTTCCATCAAAGATGGATGAAGCACTCATTCCGGTCGCCTCGCTTCCACACTCTGCAACGGTTTTGCTTCGGTCTTCTATCAACGCTGTCCGAGAGCCTGCCGAGAGCGCTCGGTGGCTGGGTGAGGCGAGAATGAATTCTCATCTTGTGTGCCCCATCAAGCCTCGCTGGTCGCATTAAAATTTTGCAAATTAAAAAACGCAAAATCTCGTTTTTGTTATTGCAATTATAAAATCAACAAATCGTACATTTAAAAACCCTATTTTTCCTTGTATAACGCCTTGAGACGACTTTTACTTTTTCTAAATTACATGACAACATGAGGCCACTAAAAGCTCCGCTTCACCCATGCCTTGACAACTCAGCCTATAATACGCGCATCACGCTTGTAGGTGATTATATACAGGATTCCTAAGCAAATCTTTAGGGGGCCAAGCAGCCGTGTATAAGACGCAGACAAACGGAAAAGCACATTAGGCAGAAAAGGATGGGCATGGGGCGATGTTGTCACTACATCTTACACGTAGTAAATCCATTCTAGGTTGTTGTTTTCTAATGTTTTCCATTTTCATACCTTTAGGACTGGAATAAAAATTGTTTTTGCTCGACTTTAATACCAAACTGATGAAAGATATCGTAAGAAAAATTTTTCGACTTTTCATTTTCTAACCATTGTCCTTACGCACTGTTTACAGGCTGGGGACTGAGATACATGCAAATGCCTAACCTAAAGCGTTCATACACGGCCGGAGAAATCGACTGAGATATTTCCGTAGAAACTTTATCAAGCAAATAGGACGGGTTGACGCCTTCGAACGTCCAACCCGGGTTTTGCACTTTGATTCGAAATCAAAAAGGAGGAACAGTCAGATGTGGGGCCGTGCACAAATTACGTAACGGTGATTTTACCAATTTTTGACCCCCCCCCCTATGTAATGTTTTGTAACGGTTTGGCACGCCACTCCCCTAATATTACGTAACGATTTTAAGACCACTACCCCCCCCCCAAAAAAAAACTTTTCACTTATTTTCATTCCAAATTTTCTTAGTTTCACACAAATGCAAACGCTGTCGAAAACCCCCCTCCCCCCTACGTAACGTTTTGTAACCCCCTCTCCCCCCTATGACCATTACGTAATTTGTGCACGGCCCCTGTATTCCCAGTGGAGGAGGGCGAGAAAATTGATATTTTTTTCTTAAAAATTATACTCTTTAGACCTATTTCTTTGCGTTCCCGAAATTACGTAATTTTTGATTATTTCGTGCTTTGTTTTTCTAACATTTTTGCGTTCGGCTAATTTAATTGAAAAATTTTTGCCTGCGGCGCCCTTTATCTTCTCACTCGAAACCAAGATCCCCCGTTTTACGAAAACTGATCCCGTTTCTGTTTCTAAATTTTTTCGAATAAAAGTAGAGTATGACCATGGGGGAAATAATTTTTTTCTACGGTATGACGAAAATTTCGAGAAAGTTGAAACAAAAAATAAAAAAAGTGGCAGAGCTCAAGTTTTTCGTAAAAAAGACGTTTTTTGTAAAGAAACAGAGCAAAATAAATATTTTCACCCCTTTTTGGGTGTTACAAATATTGGCAGCCCCTTATTTTTCGCTTTTACCCTCCCGCTAGTTTTGAAGAATTGGTTCGCTACATGTTTCGAGATAATGTCATAAAACATCTCGAAAATATCAAATGTAGTGTAGGGCCAGCTTTATTTAAAATCAATAATATCGCAAGCAAAAAGCTCTGCAGGAAAAACAGCGCCGTTTATTGATTTCTTTGGCTGCTAGTGCTAGCTGCATGGTTTGGCCGTTTCCGGATAGATGTCACTAGTAGAACAGAATGGAAAGAAATTTAATTAAAAGCGAAGATATTTCTTTCTAATGTTAACAACCTCACGAGTTTATTGCTCAATATCGTAAATAATGGACCGTGCCGCCTCCTTTAAGCAAGAAAAAGCTGTGGTTTGGACCTGAAAACATCTAATTTTTAATTAAATCATCTCATGGTGTGGCCGCCATCTAGCGGAATTTGCAGACATCTTGTCAACTGTTATTATTGCAACTATGATTTATGCTCACAATGAAAGAGTGGCGACAATTTTTTCTCATGAAAGCAGTCCGGAGATAATAACAAACTGGCACCATTGCTCAATATACCTGTTTCTTTTGTGCGCGCAGAACTTTCTATGCCAAACATTTTGATTTTGTCACAAACAAAAAAGTTGTGGAATGAGGGGATAACTACCCAAACAGCAAAGTTACGTACCAGGTACGTACCTCGTACCTAAGCCTCGGACGGACATAGTACGTACGCTATCTCCAATGTACGTACTAGGGACGTACATTTTACGTGCACTTTTCAACACTATGTACGTCTTAGGTAGGTATGTTGGGATATGGAAAATATGTACCATGTACGTACATTTGTGTACGTACCAAGTACGTACTTTGTATGTCCCGCGGGAGACCAATAAAAGGCGTGAATTGGACGTAAAATGTACGATGTACGTACGGGGTACGTACAGGAAGCGTTTTTGGTACGTACTAGAGCTGGGAAAAAAGTAACTATTCGTTACTCGCCAGGATCCGAAGTAACGAATACTGAACGGAACAATAAAACGATTACTCGAGTACTCGTTTTAATACCTGGAGAAGGACCGAACCGATCCGATAACTTAACGCTTTGCGATGGATTCGGAGACCCATTGCCGATCGATTTGATTACTTTACTATGATCACCGAATACCAAACCAACACCAACTACTATATATTATATATTTATTATAAAAAAGGGCGCCAAAAATTACTTTATATAAACATTTAAAAAGAAATTCCGTTTAATCGATAGTATATCAAAACCTCGAAACTCAAAATTAAGACCACAACCAATGCAATAGGTAGTAAAAGTATTAAAACCCAATACGGGTACCTAATTTCAAGTGTCAATGCAAAACTTTTTAAACGAATGAGTACTCAAATAACGGATCCGAAGTAACGAGTATCGAATCCAAAAGTAACGAATCGGTAATAGTTCTCAAAAGTAACCGAATCTCCCAGCTCTAGTACGTGCCTTGGGGGACTTAAATAAATAAAATACAAAATATTTTTTTATGCCTAGAGGGGGGGGGGCGGCGATTTTAAACCCCGAAAACTCCTCTCTGCTGGCTCTCCGGGAAAGAATTCCTGACAGAGGATGGGTATTTATAAAATACCAATTACTTATTTACGAGAATAAAAAATACTAGAAGTGAGAGAAATGTTACATAAATGAACTACGTCCAAGTTATAACAACTTAAAAACGTAGTAAGTACGTACAAAAAAAGACCTAAAAATAACGTCAAAATACATTTTTGCTGTATGTACATTTTACGCATACTTTTGTACGTACTTCGTATGTACCTAGTAGGTCCCTGGGCGTAAAGACGTAAAATGGATGTAAAATGTACATCCCTGGGACGAATGATGCTGTCTGGGTAGTGTTTAAAGTTATTAAAGCCCTAGAATCATTTTTTCGTCCTCGGACGTTAAAATACAAAAATTCAATGTTATTTGAAATGTTGTGGAATAATGTCACTCTATACAAAAATATATTTTTTTTTTATGTCAGTAGTTTTTTTTTTATCTTAATAAGTTTTTGATTTTAAATATGACCAATATTATTCTCATTTATGGTGTTTATTTTTTAAACATTTTTGATCTTGGTGCCTCATCAGTGTTATAAGTCACGAGCCGCCACTGCGGAGAAGAATCTTTATCTTAAATACAACGGAGTTTGTTGTTGGGCCATTGAAAAAAAACTACATCTCTCTGATACTGGAGCATACATTATTGCCATTGGCTCACTGAATAACTTCAGTTGGGGTGCCAACACGTACAGTCGTTTTGCCAACAGTAATACGAAGTTTAATCGACGAACAAAAATCTTCATTTTAAATACACCGGACATTTTGTCGAGCCATTGAAGGAAAAACTGCATTTCTCGGATTCTGGATCATACATTAGTGGCTCACTGACTATTTTTAGTTGGTGTGCCAATACAGTTGTTTCGCCAACTCTAATACGAAGTTGAATCGACGAAGTAGGATCTTCATCTTAAATACACTGGGCTTTGTTGTTGGGCCATTGAAGAAAAAACTACGTCTCTCCGATCGTTCACTTTGTTGGACCATTGAAGAAAAAACTACAACTATCTGATATTGGTTCACTAACTATCTTCAGACAGAACGTTAATATACCGAAAAAATGGAAATTTAACGGTTCAAATTCCGTCATTGTACCACTTTTTTTAATTTTTTGTTTTATAATTTTATGGTCAAACAGACTCAAGAAACTTAATAGGTTTTTTATGATTATACCCTTCCCCACAAACAATGCCGTCATGGCAACGTGCCTTACAAATATTGGCAATGAGAATTTGACGCACGGCAATCTGTACGTTATACATGATTTAAACACACTTGTGTGAGCCACCGGCCGAGCGACGGCAACGAATACGTTTAAACTGATGGCAAATACACACTTAGCATGGTTTAAATGTAGAGGAGCACTGCATACTAAATACCGGCATTGCAGGCAATATTGGCAAAAAATGTATGGGGTGATTCACCATATTTTTCCCACTACATAGCTCATTTATTATTAGAGATAGAAAAATAGTTTAAATACAAAAGTTGATTAGTTCTTCACGAATTTTAAGAAAATTCAATAAAAATTTTCAAAATGTCAAATTTAGACTTAGACATCAACTTTCTTATTTTAAATTGAACACCCTGTATATTTTTTAAAATTTCGGTAGATCTTGTAGGGTTTATCTTAAGCAGTTGCTCTTAAGTCAACGTTTTTCTTGAAAAATATATAGGGTTTTCCATTTGAAATAAGAAAGTTAATGTCGAAATTTGATATTTTGAAAATTTTGGTTAAATTTTCTTAAAATTTGTGAAAAACTAAGCAACTTTTGTATTATTTTTTTTTCTATCTTTAAGAATAAATGAGTTTGTAGTTGGGAAAATATGGTGAATCACCCTTACCACTAAGTGCCAAACCCACGCAAAAATTAAAAGTTTAAAAGTGCACCTCCTTGATTGGTCGGCTCAATAGGGATACAGATGCAAATTCCGATACCACTGATAATTGGCTTTTTCTTCCTATTTAAAGTATTTATGCATAAAATAAAAATTGTAATGATTGTGGATTAAAAATAAAATAATGCACATAATTTACGCATGCACATTTATTTTATGTTATCCTTAAACGAAGAAAAATTCCTAGAAAAACCAATATGTAATAAATAAATAAATGTTACTATAAACAAACACTTATACACTTATATTTATATCCTAACATGAAGACAGGAATGGAAACCATATGAATAATATTTGTCGTCTTGGTCATGCCAAAGATAGAGGAAAATTCTTTCATAAATTGATTTAAATATTTATTAAGAGGAGGTTTTCCATACAACAGTAAATTGCAACAGAGAAAATTTTATTTAGAATCTCTTTGATTGTGAATCAAAAAAATAAGGTTTGCTTCAGTTGCTTTATATAAAAATTCCTTGACCAAAAATTTAAAAACGTAGTACTTCCTTCTTCTTGTTATAAGATAAGATGAAGATTTATTCAGCATCTTTTTTCCTGGATGTTCTGCCCTCTTTTCAGTCACAGGCACCCCGTAACTAAGCCTTAGTAGCATCTTCAACGACAGAATGAGGAAAAGTTGGTTGACTTCTTAAAGGATTTTTTACAGCATCTAAAAAAGTTTAAATTTTGGTAAGTATAGCTGTAAATTATTTTTTTTGGATAAACCAGTATTTTGTTTTAGGAAAAAGTAGCCCTTTTTGCTTAAAAAGTGACAAAATATCGGTTTCTCAAAAAAAAAAAAAAACTTTAATCTAGTTGTTTTATTGGCAAATTTACGTTAAAATAAAAATATAGTACCACAGACGAGTTTTTTCAAATTAATTTTAAAAAAGATTTTAAGATATTAACTAAAGACAGCTCGGTTTCACAAGAAATTTAAGGGTCATCATTCTCTGGGTCAGCAAGAGAAATTTCAGTGTTAGAAAATGACTTGGACGTAGACTGAATTGATGAATCTTTAGATGGCTTGATCCAACACTTCAACTAAAAAGCCAGTTAACTCTTTTTTGATATAGTATCCTTTAGCCTACTATAGAGGCCATAGTGACACCAAACTGAGAGAAAATTCATGTTTTACCTGTCAATTTTGGTTATAAAAATGGCGGCAACAGTAGGCTAAATGGCACTGAAGGCTAAACACAGGTAGGAGTTAATTGGCTTTTAAGTTGAGAACGGTTTTGCTTGATTACAAAACAAATTTGTAAATTATTAGTGTCAGCATCGCTTAAGCATTGTAGATCATAATGTGACCTTTGATTTTCTTGTAAAGTGGCGTCTAGATCACGATTTAATGCTGGGTTCATACAGGCAAATCAAAATAAAAATTAAAAAAAAAATAATTAAAATTTAAATAAAAGTTGCTTATGGGGAACAGTGTAGGCATTTATACAGCATAAATAAAAAGATGAGTAACTTAACATTTATTTTTATCTTAAAACGGATTTGAGCATGCCCCTTTGACACACATAACCTCACTTTTATTTGTTTTTGTAATTTAAATGGGGGTTTTTTGCAGTTTTTGGTTTGTTTTTAACAGGTATTAGTAAGGAAATCAGCATGATGGAGTTTAGTTTAATTATTTCAACTATTGGTGTCATTCACTTTTGTATACATGTGCAGAAGCTGTGTGCTGTTCGGTTCAAAGTTATTATTTTAATTTTTATATGCCTGTATAAACCCAGCAAAAATGACGATTTTTGGTCGCTTTACTGGTAGTTCTGAACATTTTTAAGTTCACTCTAGGCCGACCTTATTTAAGAACAAAACAATATTAGTACTTACGCAGTATCGGCTTCCACATAAATGGTGACTTGAAACTCAAACTAAATTTAAGCCAATTTTAAAAGAAAACTTGCAAAACACAAAAAGGAACCCACATAGGAAGAATCCGCAGAATATTATTAAAATGGCGTCGGCAAATACGTCAAGTTGTCAACCGCACGACAGATGTCAATCGCGCGGGAAATTTAAAAAAATGCGTTTGATCGGACCGGAAAAGTGGTTTAGAAATGCATGCAATTTTTAAAGGAACGATTGCGTTGCACTTGGTATGTAAAACACGTTTTTCAGTTATTGGCAAAATAACATAAATTTGCCAAAGTAAATAATCATTGGCAAAATAGCGCAATTTTGCCAATAATACTACTGTAGTAAATAACCAATGGCATTCACTTGCCAATATTGCCAATAAAGCAAATACACCTTACCACCTTTCATTGTTTGTGGGGTTGTGTTTATAATGTATTATGGGTTTGTATAAGCACATTTTTTATTAGACTTTTGGGAGATTTTATGATCAGACAGACTATTAAAATTTTAAAGGCTTCTATGCACATCTTGTTTTTATAAGTCTTACTATAGATTCTATAGTCAGACAAACCCACAAAGTTTTGTATGATTTTATGTGTCCATCTTTAAAAAATATATGCTATGGGTTTGAATATATATACAATTTTTTTGGGTTTTCCAAGGTATTTTATAATCTAATAGGCTCATAATATTTTATAGGTTTCTATAATAAATCTACCATTCCTTTATAATCTTACTTATTACATGGTTAAGGCCTTTTAAATAGACAAATCTCATAAATACTCGTTTTTTTTTCGACGACCTGAAAACTAATTAAAAGAGCTTTACTTGGTATACTTACTTACTTCCACAAAAAAAAATATTTCTTGACTCATGAAATCTTATAAAATATTATAAACAAAACTTATCAAAGTAATAAGATTTTTTCTACCCTAACCTATATGCCTTTTGATATAAATATATTAAGTCGTCGCCCACCTGGCTTATGAAATCTTGTGTGATTTTATAAACAATAAACAATGCCTCACACATTCTGATAAAAATTTATCAAAGTAACATCTCTCCCACAGCTTCTGGTGACAAATAAGTACTTATACGAGAACAATTTTCTATGAGATATATAGATTTTGTACAAGCACAAGGAGTGTTATTATATTATAGTGTGTTTGTTGGATCGTTATAGTTTATAGTTTAGATTAGTTTATTGTTTAGTTTCACTGTCTTAATCTCTATTACATTACTTCTACTACTATTACTACAACTGCTAAATTTCCCACTAAACAATTCTATACGGCTAAATAATGGCCCAATACAAGATTCCCGTCAGCAACACTAAATGGCCTTTTAACAAATTATTGCAGGGGTCCCAGTACGGAAAATGGGGTAAAAAGGGCCCCGCTGGCCAATACTGGTCACTTAAAGTGGGGAACTGGTGCGGAAGAATGTTGTTATGCCTTTAGTGGTCTATTATCAAAAAAACATCAATTGTTCCATGAAAGCCCCACACTGAACCAGTATTGGCCCAGTAAACAGTAATATTAATGGCCTTTTACCGATTTAATAAAGGAGCCCCAGTACGAGAAATGGGGTAAAAAGGGCCCCGCTGGCCAATACTGGCCTTAGACTGGGAAACTGTTGTAGGAGAATGCTGTTATGCTTTTAGTGGGCTATTATTAAAAAAAACATCAATTTAGTGTTATTCGTGACTCAAAAACAGTTAATACACGTGGCTGCCACGTGGATGAAATGTAGTAATTTATGCAAATATTTATTGAATATTGCACCGCAACGTTAAACCTAGTTTAATTAAATGTAATTGATGTTTGGAGTTTGATACGTTCATGTTTTTAGTTTATTATAAAAGTAAATTCTAAACCACAATTACATTAAAACTCGGTTTAACACGGTGGTCCAATTTGCAATAATAATTAAAGGAACACAAATTTACATAATTTTGTTTTGTATGATTTTATGTGTCCATCTTTAAAAAATATATGCTATGGGTTTGAATATATATACAATTTTTTTGGGTTTTCCAAGGTATTTTATAATCTAATAGGCTCATAATATTTTATAGGTTTCTATAATAAATCTACCATTCCTTTATAATCTTACTTATTACATGGTTAAGGCCTTTTAAATAGACAAATCTCATAAATACTCGTTTTTTTTTCGACGACCTGAAAACTAATTAAAAGAGCTTTACTTGGTATACTTACTTACTTCCACAAAAAAAAATATTTCTTGACTCATGAAATCTTATAAAATATTATAAACAAAACTTATCAAAGTAATAAGATTTTTTCTACCCTAACCTATATGCCTTTTGATATAAATATATTAAGTCGTCGCCCACCTGGCTTATGAAATCTTGTGTGATTTTATAAACAATAAACAATGCCTCACACATTCTGATAAAAATTTATCAAAGTAACATCTCTCCCACAGCTCCTGGTGACAAATAAGTACTTATACGAGAACAATTTTCTATGAGATATATAGATTTTGTACAAGCACAAGGAGTGTTATTATATTATAGTGTGTTGGTTGGATCGTTATAGTTTATAGTTTAGATTAGTTTATTGTTTAGTTTCACTGTCTTAATCTCTATTACATTACTTCTACTACTATTACTACAACTGCTAAATTTCCCACTAAACAATTCTATACGGCTAAATAATGGCCCAATACAAGATTCCCGTCAGCAACACTAAATGGCCTTTTAACAAATTATTGCAGGGGTCCCAGTACGGAAAATGGGGTAAAAAGGGCCCCGCTGGCCAATACTGGTCACTTAAAGTGGGGAACTGGTGCGGAAGAATGTTGTTATGCCTTTAGTGGTCTATTATCAAAAAAACATCAATTGTTCCATGAAAGCCCCACACTGAACCAGTATTGGCCCAGTAAACAGTAATATTAATGGCCTTTTACCGATTTAATAAAGGAGCCCCAGTACGAGAAATGGGGTAAAAAGGGCCCCGCTGGCCAATACTGGCCTTAGACTGGGAAACTGTTGTAGGAGAATGCTGTTATGCTTTTAGTGGGCTATTATTAAAAAAAACATCAATTTAGTGTTATTCGTGACTCAAAAACAGTTAATACACGTGGCTGCCACGTGGATGAAATGTAGTAATTTATGCAAATATTTATTGAATATTGCACCGCAACGTTAAACCTAGTTTAATTAAATGTAATTGATGTTTGGAGTTTGATACGTTCATGTTTTTAGTTTATTATAAAAGTAAATTCTAAACCACAATTACATTAAAACTCGGTTTAACACGGTGGTCCAATTTGCAATAATAATTAAAGGAACACAAATTTACATAATTTTTTTATTCTTTTAAATCAGTACATATGCCAGGCAAAATTTGCTATGGTGTAGAAAAAAATTCATTTAACAAACACACTAGAAAAGTGTCGAGAAAAGTCCATTGCAGTTTTCCAGAACTCATGAATCTACTGCTCGATCGTGATCAAGCTATATCTGAAACAATGACAAAAAAAGAATTTTACAAATTGCACAAAACAAGGTACTTATTTTTTTATTAGAATCGTAGATTTCTCCAGGGTGAAGCAGTTGAATCATAGTAGGTAGAAGGAAAGAAAGTCCTGTATGCTTCACAAATATTTTAATTCAATAAACACGACGCGTTTCGATTTTTTTCTTTAAAAAATAATTTTAAAGTGTGCGTTCTTTAATACAATAAAAAAGAAGTGTTTCAAAATTAAATTTAAATTAAAAAAAAAGAGTACTTACAGAACGTCAAAAATCCATCATTAAGGGTAAAATTTAGGACTCAAACTACACATAATTAAATAAATAAATAAAATATGTCGGACAGTTAAAAACTCCTTAGTCAAACATACACTAACAACAAATTTAAAAAAAGACAAAGGAAACGAGAATAATAAATGCATTTTCGAGAGACACTTTTAATTTGGAGAATAACTTTAAAATGCTACATGATGCTCACAAGGGTAGGAAATTGAATTTTTTGTAGAATTTTGAAATAGCAAAGTTGGAAAATGATCCTACATCTGTCAGTTTGAAAGAACCCAGCAACGCACACTATAAAGAGATAGCCAAAGTTATCAATAATTTTAAATAGTTTTCTTGTTTTTTATCTTTGTTCCGTCTCGACAGTTTTATTTATATTTTTTAATTAGTTTTTAAATTGTTAGATGCCGCTCGTTGTTTTGTTTCGAATTTTATTTATTGTTAGTGTATGTTTGACTAAGGTGTTTGTAACTGTTTTTTAACTGTTTTGACGTTCTGTAAGTACTCTTTATTTTTTTTTATTTAAATTTAATTTTGAAACACTCGTTTTTATTGTATTACAGAATGCACACTTGAAAATGATTTTTTAAAGAAAAAATCGAAACGCGTCGTGTTTATTGAATTAAAATATTTGTGAAGCATACAGTACTTTGATTTTTGTATTTTATTTGAAAAAGGATTCTGTCTGTTGATGCTAATAGATAAATAAATAAGTAAAAATTATTTTATTAAGTTTTTTTTACACTGTCTTAGTAATAAAAAGTATATACCTCCGATTAATAGGAAATAAACTCACAAATCTTAAGGTGTTTTCAAGCTATTGTGTTGTTCCATGGAGAGATGTCCATTGAATACTGCTTTTAGTCTTATGGACAGTTGACCTATTTCCAGTTCATTTTTTGATGCTGTAAAACAGTACATAGTCCCAAGGCTATCAAAATTTTACAAGCAATCTAAAATATGCTTTTAAAGCCTTTCCCTATAAAAAATGATGTATACAAAAGTATAAAAAAATATTCAAAATGAATATATTTTTATACCTCTAATACTTTTTAAGGTATAAAAGGTAAAACAGGCATAGAGATTTGATACAATTTTATCATTGTTCAATACTTTTTCATTTTTGTTCCGATTTAAGTATGAAATTGCAATATTTACTTATATTTTTTGAATACAGATGTTTTTTTTTACTTTCGTAATCTGAAATAAGTATACAAAGCTTTACTTTTTATATACATTTTAATAATTTATATTCCGATACTTTTTAACACATAACAAAGGGTTTCATAACAATATTATTTAATATTATTCCAATACCTCACAAAATTGTACTTTTTAAATATACGAAAAGGTAAGAAATGTGTATACATTTGTATATCCCAGAACTGTATAATAATAAATACATAAACAGGCTCTAAAAGTAAATGTTATTTTATACCAATTTAAAACCCAATAAGTTTATGATTTTGAATGTTGGTAAATGTATTAAAACTCTACATATTTGAATGTCGATCTAATCCTTGGTTAACATAACATTTTGAACAAACAATTGGGATTTTAAAAAACTATAATATTCAATACTAATTTAATACGTGAAAAGTGTACTATTTTAAATACTTGAAGACATAATTAAAATATATATTTATATATACCATTTTTATACCTACGAAGTTAATAATTTTAAATGATCGAAATTGTCATTAAGATTATCACATATTCAATGTATCTAAATAGCGTTTCTATACTTGTCTAGCTCATGGGTCACTTATTAACTTAAAATAATAAAAACTACGTCAAAACTTCACATATTTTTATACTCTTTTTATATCTTAAACATAGCAAAACTCTGTATATTTTTATTCCTTTATATACCTACCTGTCTGGTTTGTAATTGTAAAGGTTTGAAAAGTTAACAAGATTCTATATGATTTTGCACCGTTTTTATACTTTCGAGGATTTAAAATTATGAGCAAACTGAATATTTTTTTATACCAGCTGATAACATTAATGATGGTTGAAATATTACCAAGAGCTAAACTTTAAATGATATTACGTCAACACGCGCTGCCAACAAAACCCTATATATCTTTATACCGTTTCTAAACCTGATTAATTTATAATTTTAAAAGTTTAAAAAATCATAAAAATTCTCATGTAAAAACTTCATATTTTTTTATACCCTTTTTATACTTAAAGCAAAACAACACCTTATATATTTTTATACCCTTTCTATACCTGTTATAATTTAAATATTGAAAAATTCAACAATATTCTATACAATTTTATACCGTGCTAATTCTTTGCGGGTTAAAAAAACCGAATACTTTTTATTCCAGTTTATAGTATTTGATCTATACCTTCTTATATCTGCCAAACTTAAAATAATACATATTACGTCAAAACTCTTATATTTTTCTACCCTTTGAATAACTAAGCAAAACAAAACCCTATATATTTTTATACCGTTTCTACACCTAACCAATTTTAACAATTTGAAAATTTAGCAATATTCTTATGTAAAAACTTCATATATTTTTAAACCCTTTTTATACTTTAAGCAAAACAAAAACTTATATATTTTTATACCCTTTCGTTATACCTGTTTTAATTTAAAGATTAAAAAATTCAACAATATTCTATACAATGTTAAACCTTGTTTATACTTTTGAGGGTTTAAAATCAAGACAAAACTACATATTTTTTTATACCTATTTATAATATTAGATATATACTTTCTTATACCTATCTGCCCAACTTAAAATAATACATCCCACTAAACATCAAAATCGTATTAAACGTCAAATACATGTTGAAAAAAAAATGTTTTTTTTCAAACACTAAAATGTGTTAGAATTAATGCATCTTTTGGAATTTAAAAAAAATGTAGGAAAACTTACCTCAAATTTTAAGCAAAAGCATGACTAAAAATATATATTATAAACAACATTAATAAACAAACATTTAAAGAACGTTAATTTTATTAACATTAAAGAAAAGACCATTAATATATGTTTATTTTTGATATGTCATTAACCAGAGAATACTTCGAACATGAATTTAGGATGGAATAAGGGTATAAATATAATTGTTTTTTTGACATTAAAAGGCCACCATAAAAATTTGTTTATTTAATGAATGTTTTTTTCACTTTAAACTTTTTAATACAAATTATTAATTAATGTATGGGATTAACTAAAATTTATTTATAACATCCAAAAAAGTCCATTAAGATATGTTTTCTTTTAATTGTTTATTTTCTAGCGAAAAACCAAATAAAAAGACCCTTCTAAAACATTCTGAATTACTTCAAAAATCAGTTAGGTATGTTTATTTAAATTAAAATGATTTTTTATAATCTAAAAGGTTCTTTTATACAACCTACTTCTTTTTAATATTGTTATCGTATGACAACTTCTTATTTATTTAATTTCTACCAAAATGTTATTAAAAACTCGATTTGTTTAATTTTGCATTTTATAGGCCCAGCAGTCATCATCTGATTCTCTTCAATTTCGCCTCCTAGTTATCGCGCAGGCCGGAAAAAAACGGTACTGATCCAGTGGCCCAGAAGGTCCTTATTTTCTTCATTTTCTTTTCTTAATATCTCGATCAAATCCTAGAAAGTTCAAGTATACTATTTCTTATGCTGCACTTTTATTCACCTTAGTTCTTTTTCTTCGAATTCAAGATATTATTTCTTGCCTATTTACTTTTCTGTACATTGGTGTTTAGCAGACTCTGCTTTCTGGCCTTAGCTTTAGTCGCCACGGCTAAAGATAAAAATAAAAGAGAACATGATTTTTGATTGATAAGAAATTGTAACCTCAATTTTTTTGACTTTTGATCTTTGTTTTTTCCTGTTTCAAAAAATTATTCTGGCATTATTTCAAAAATCAGTTATGTTTATTTAAATTAAAATTATTTTTTATAATTTTCGAATTAAATAGATTACGATTTCCTAAGTAGTTTTTGTGATGGATAACCCTCTGATGAAAGGTATGTTCTTTTTATATATTTCTTTTAGATAGAAGTGTGGTTATGGCAGAAAACCATATACTGCATAATTACCTTATTTTATTATCTGAACTATTCTTCTAAGAGTGTGTACTTTGTATTGAATAGGGTGCTCCGTAGATTCCTCCATGGATTCCATTGACGATATCTCTGAAAGTCTCCCAAAATGTTAAGACATTTTTCTGATAGACATGCCTTCCCTATGTGAGTCAACTATCACCCATGCCAGCCTACTTTACCTGATGATGCTACAGACCTACCTCCAGAGGTGCTGCTTAGAACCTGCTGTGACCAATGCCCTTGTCATGCCTGTGTTGGACAGCTTTGAGAGGCTTGCCATCAATTGCAGAGTTTTGTCTACTGAATGTCATAGACTCAGGCCTGTATTCCTACCTACCTTTGGAAATGTATACCCCATGTTGTGTGTTTTATTCCGTGTTTATTTAAACTTTAAGCTATTAAACCTAGTAAGTACCGAAAAAGCACATTACCTAAAGTTAAAATTATTTAACTGTACCTTAGCAAAATGTTACCTTTCCTTAATTTACCCTTATAAATATTAAGTTTAATTACTTTAACCTTAAATTAACTTACCTACAATTCCCAGGTGTACCTTTGTAGATTTTATGGCGGCGACTAGATGTCATGATTCCCTGATACCTCGAAGAAAATATAAGAAAGTATTTATTTTCTTAAGCCCCTAAGTTGTGCACAATTTTCGACGATTCTACACAATTGTAGAAAATTTTTAGACAACATTCCTTCCCATGTAAATATATTTTTTTTTTAAATGTTATATATTGGCAATTGTAAATAAAATGACATTTTTGATTTTAAACATTCCTGCCGTAGGAATCTTTAGTTTAGAAACAAGGTTATTCCACTTAGTTATAGTTTAAGGGATGTTTTTTTTTTGTCTAAGAATAGTTGACTATTTAAAAATAAGCGACAATGAGAAAGTTAATTTTTTTGTATTTAATTAAAATGTTTTCAAATAAAATGTTTATTTTTTTTGACTCTCTTGTTTTAACCAAAAGTTATTTAACTACCAGCAATAATAAATTTTCTTTAAATTAATTTAAAAAAAATTGTTACTTATTTAAACAATAAGTTTATAAACAGAATGTCTTATTTCTTTTTAATCTATATAATTTTATTTAAACAACAAAACTTATCGCTGGACATATTTCTGTATTTTAGTGTCCGACTTACAATTATTATTTTAATATAAACACAGTGGCGTTCGTTACATACTAATTTTTTTCCAAAACACATGCCCCACACCTTTAATTGTTCATGCTAGTTTAGCTACGGTTTAGTGTTAGTGTTAGTTATTTCACAATGTTATGGCAGTAACTTTACAGACACATCTAGATATGTATCGATTGCAGTCAGCTGTTAGGGCCTCATTATAAACATGCCATATAAATCAGAATCCTAGTGTATTTTGGCTTTGTTTCAAACGCGTACGTATGAGAATACATTTAAATAATCTGCTTTTTCTGTCTAACTGTAAGTATTATGTACCTATTTAAATATGTTAAATGTTAAATTTATTTTAACAATAATGGCATTTTTTTAAATAATTTTCTTAGTTTTGTTAAGTATATGCGGACATTGACTAAAATCGAGTTTTTGAAGGCATAAAAACGGATTTAATAGTTATATTATAGCTAGGAACTAAAGTGACATAAAATTTGTAGCCTGAACAAAGCGAGAGCTACATTTCGCTGAGTGATAAAAATGCGTGGTAGGTTTAATAATTATAATGTATACTATTTTTTGCACTTTTACCTAAAGGGTTCAAGGTCACCTTGTTTTTAGTATATTTTTTAAATTAAAATTTACTAAATTTAATTTTAACTCCCTAAAAGTTTATTGTCCCTAAAATTTTATTTTACTCTAAAATTTCATTTTAATCCCTAAATTTTATTTCTTTGCTTCTTGCTTTACCAAAGAACTATAAATAAATCAAAAGTGAAACATTGGTCCACTGCAAAAAAGTTTTTATGAATAACATTTTCTTCTTTGTCACGTTTTTAGTCCCAGAAGTGCAAAAACATTTTTATCTGGTTAAAAGTATTACCAACTTAACCAAACATTGTTTAATAATTTGAAATTAACTCTGTGTTTCAGACTTCCATTGTTTATATTTTATTTATACACGACGAGACGTTGCAAACTAGTTTGCACCTGAAGATGATCAGAGATTAAACTGATCGGAACGTCGTGTATAAATAAAATATAGACAATAAAAGTCCGAAACACAAAGTCAATTTCAAATTGTTTAATAATGTTATAAAAACATTTTTTTGTCAATGTTAGAAAAACATTTTTTTTCCCATGTTAAAAAAACAAATTTTTTTCAGTGTTATAAAAACATTTTTTTTCCAATGTTAGAAAAACATTTTTTTTTTAAATTATTAGAAAAACATGAAGTTATTTTTCTAACGTCAGAAAACGGGTTATTAAGCGCATTTTTCACAGTGAATATACCGTTAGAACTAACATCCAGGCTAACGTTATGTTTTCCGACTATATGTTATTTAAACGTTATTAAAATGTTTTTTTGTTTAGTGGGATATTGCATCAAATGATTATGATTCTTCAATTTACAGCATGGACTTCGGGCCAGTACCTGTTGTAATTTAAAGATTACAAATTTAACAAAATTCTATACGATTTTATATTGTGTTCATACTTAATACTTTGGGGGTTTAAAAATTTGAAAAAAAAACTGAATACTTTTTATACCAGTTTATAATATTTGTTCTATACTTTCTTATATTTTTCTAACTTTTCGATACCTTTAAGCATAACAAAACTCTATATATTTTTATACCGTTTCTATACCCAACTAGTTTATAATTTTAAAAGTTTGAAAATTCAGCAATATTCTTATGTAAAAACTTCATATATTTTTAAACCCTTTGTATACTTTAAGCAAAATAAAACCTTATATATTTTTGTACCCTTTCTATACCTGTTATAATTTTAAAATTAAAAAATTCAACAATATTCTATACGATTTTATACCGTGTTTATACTTTAAGGGTTTAAAATCAAGACAAAACTGAATACTTTTTTATACCTGTTTTTGGTATTTAATTGATATATACTTTCTTATATCTGCTTAACTGAAAATAATACATATTACTTCAAAACTCTTATTTTTCAACCCTTTGTATGCCTTTAAGCAAAACAAAGCCCTATATATTTTTATACGGTTTCTATACTCAACTAGTTTATAATTTTAAATTTCAAAATTCAGCAATATTCTTATGAAAAACTTCATATATTTTTATACCCTTTGTATACTTTTAATAATCGTTTCAAAGTCGTGGCCGACATTTAAAAAGCAAAGGAAAAATAAATTTAACGACTGAAGTGCACTTGGGTATTCACATTTTTTTTTGTAATAATAATAAAAAAAATGGCTGAAAAAAGTTCGCCATTCTGGTATATATACTTAAAATATATAATGGTTAAGGTTAAAAAATAAATAAACTAAAAAAAACTAATTACCTTTTAACTTCTGCTACAGATTGCGTTTGATTGTAAATGAGCTTTTATACCAACCGGACACACTAGGCGAGTTCAAACGTGGGAAGCGCCCAAAAAATAATGCTATCTTTATTTACCTGGGTTGATGGACAGTGACAGATACCAGCGACGATGTCTGGCGTGTAGTTCGATTGGGTTATTTGAAAGTGTGAAACGCGCCAGAAAACTGCTGTTTCGTTAACAGATTTTACGTGACCCCTTTGGGCCAATCAGCATTCGCCTCAGTGGTGCTGTAGGCGAAGCAGGCCATTTTTGCCCTTATAGACATTTTGGTTTTGTGCGTGTATTGCTCGGCTCGGTTTTCTTTGCAATTTTCGGTAATTATGCAGTATACGGTTTTCTGCCATTTTTGATTTTTTTTGAAAAATTCTTTATGGGGGCACCTTCTAGGGTCCCTAGGACCCCAAATCCGCCTGCGCTCGATTTTTTTTTTTTAACGAGAAAAAAGGGTGCCCAGGGGGGGTTGTAAAGTGTTTTTTTTAATTGTTTTGGGTTGGTTTGGATTAGGTTGGGTTGGACTGTGTTGGTTTGGTTTGTTTTAGTGAAAAAAAGTTAAAAAAAAACAAAAAAATTCAAAAAAAAACCAACCGGCGCAGACGGATTTGGGGTCCTAGGGACCCTAGAAGGTGCCCCCATAAAGAATTTTTCAAAAAAAATCAAAAATGGCAGAAAACCGTATACTGCATAATTACCTTTTTTTTTTAAGAGAAAAAAAGGGTGCTCGGAATGGGAGGGGGGGGGTTGTAAAGTGTTTTTTTTATTGTTAGGTTGGGTTGGACTGTGTTGTTTTAGTGAAAAAAAAATAAAAAAAAAACAAAAAAAATAAAAGAAAATAAAAAAAAACAAAAAAAAATAAAAAAAACAATGGGCGCAGGCGGATTTGGGGTCCTAGGGACCCTAGTAGGTGCCCCCATAAAGAATTTTTCATAAAAAATCAAAAATGGCAGAAAACCGTATACTGCATAACTACCAAAAAAAATAGGGCGCAGGCAGATTTGGGGTCCTAGCATCGACGTTAGTACATCGATGGGTCCTAGGGACCCTAGTAGGTGCCCCCATAAAGAATTTTTCATAAAAAAATAAAAAATGGCAGAAAACTGTATACTGCATAATTACCTTTATTTCTATTTTTGTCTATTTCCCTTCAAAAAGTAGAGAGAGAAGACAAATTTGTGCATTGAGCATTATGCCTGGGAGTTGTCCACCATGGCAGTTGGTGTACAAATTTTTGACAGCACTATAGCAGTATTTGGCAGCACTCGCACTACTACAGTACTGGCAGTATGTAAAAGTAATGACAATAAATCCCTATAATTTTGGCAGTAGGTGTACATAGTTTGTGGGGGTGGATAACCCGTCACATTATGTACACCTACTGCCAAAATTATACATAGGGGAGGCCCTAAGTATTAATGGTGGGATTTACTCGGGGTTTAGTCTATTTTAGAATGGTCTTAAGTTTAAGTGAAATTTTTGGTTTTAAGCATTTTAAACCAACCCCTCCTTGAGTTTTGGACATAGTTTGATTTATAAGAAGAATTTTAATAAATTTGTTTATTGAATAATCATCTTTTCATGGATTTAAAAAGAAACTTTCAATTTAGAAGAAAGCAAAATGACAAAATTTAAACCCATGCAGGGTGTAAATAGTAAATACTCTGTAGAACAAATTAAAATTGGGGTTATATGTCTTAGGGGAGGCCCTAAGTATTAATGGTGGGATTTACTCGGGGTTTAGTCTATTTTAGAATGGTCTTAAGTTTAAGTGAAATTTTTGGTTTTAAGCATTTTAAACCAACCCCTCCTTGAGTTTTGGATATAGTTTGATTTATAAGAAGAATTTTAATAAATTTGTTTATTGAATAATCATCTTTTCATGGATTTAAAAAGAAACTTTCAATTTAGAAGAAAGGAAAATGACAAAATTTAAACCCACGCAGGGTGTAAATAGTAAATACTCTGTAGAACAAATTAAAATTGGGGTTATATGTCACTCTAATTAAGACTTACCCTTGTTAATTAATTTTTCCAATTAATACTTGATGTCACACAATGATTTAGATAGGTAATAATAAAATAAGGAGTGGATTAATTTTGTAATGGGCCTGTGTGTGTGTGCTTTAAAAGAATGTGGCTTTGTGACTGATTGATGTTTAAGTTTCAATACAGCATTGCATAGAAAATATAGGTCCACCATTTTCTGGTTTTTAGGAAATGAGAACAGATCTATAAATTTTAATAAAAAACTTCATGATAATAAAACCGGAAAGTTTCCTGCTTAATTATAATTGTTTAAAAAGTGTTTGTTTTTGAGCATGTCCTATATGAAATGTGCTGTATCGCAAAAGCTATAAATCTAAAAATTTTAAAATTCTTTGCAAAAATGTCTGTTCAGAATTTTTTTGTGTTTGACCTTATGTATCGTCATCGACAATATAGTAGACTGGCAAATTTGATTAAATTAAGTAATTTTATTTCTGTGTGTAACAGTGTTTTTAAGTTTTTCTGTATCATGTTTTTTTATACACAAAAAGCATAAAAAAAATATAGATTGCCTTTTTTTGACAAAATTTTTATAAAAATGTGCACTGTTCCCTTGCAAAATCATGTAACAGGGTGTCCACAACCTGGACACAGTGCTCTAGTGGATAAACTATTGTAGCACTCTTATTTCAGGAAAAAAGCAAACATGAAAATATATCTTATTTTTATGTTTGCTTCCTACTTATTCTGAAGCAAAGTTTGTCCATTTCTCTCGCAAATATTTATAATTTTTAGTTTGTTAGGGGTGGTGGAGGCTGATTTTCTTTCCTCTTTTTTAATAAATAGGCACCTAATATGAGTTAAGGGAAAGTTTGAGTAAAATCACTCTAATTTTATAGTAAAAAATATCAGTCAGGGAATTTTTTAATCTGGTCAGGGAAAGTCGGGGCAAACTCAGAGAATTTTTCCTCTAAAAATATGTGGACACCTTGCTTAATTTTGATTATAATAAAAAGTCACATTTTACTTAAGTTTCAAGAAAAATCCACATGATTGGAATTAACTTTACACTTGTATTGTCATGTGGTTTCTTGTCTTACCACTCTTGAAGATTTACTTGTTTTAGAATAGGGAATCCTTGAGAAATTATTATCAATTTAGTTCTTAACTTAATATATAATAAAATTATTATTTTAGAAAAGTCTTTCAAAGAAATTAAAAACAATAAATGCTGATTTTATTTCTACAATTCCAGATTTTACGGCCAGTAAATACAATACAAGTATCAAGTCCTGCTGAATACACATTCCAATTTAAAAAAAAATATACAGGGTGGAGACTTTAAATGGAATATTGGCCCTAGCAGGATAGAAATTTTTTTTTAGAAAAATCCAGAAACCTGTCAACTAAAACCCACAGAAACCAGTCTATTGACTATTCAAATGCAACTTTTTTTTTTCAAATGAGAAGACTCCGCTTGTGGCACCTTGTTTGAAAGCTTATTGAAAAAGAAAAACGCTTGTGTTATTTTTTTGTGATTTGTCAATCCATGTGTCAAAAATTCTCAAAAAAATCAATTAAGATTTTTAGAAGGCAAAATTTTTCGATTAACTTTTTTTTTTAATGAGAAAATCCTACTTGTGGCACCTTGTTGGTTGGCTTATTGAAAACGAAAAGTGTGAAATAGTAACAATATGTATGTAGGGTGTTCCAAATTCTATTACGCCTGATCAACAGTTTCACTTCTAGCCGCTACTTCTATTTCTTTCTTTATCGAAAAAAATGAGATGACAATAGAAAATATATTTCCCTCTTTCTCTAAACGACGAAGAGGGAAATAGAAGTGAACTCAAAGAAGTAAAAAAAGAAAAACCAAAATTTTCATTGAAAAAATAAACTTGACAGTGCTCTTGTCACACTGAAATCTCAAATCTCAAAAATGGACCTGTCATTAGGTAGATCTTAAAAAAGTGCCTGTAGAAAGTTTTAAGCATTTTTTAACAACTTTAAGAATATAAAGGCATAGAAAAGTAAAAACTAAAAATGAAAATTTCGGTTTTTGAAAAGTTTTTTTTAGTTTTGAGTAAAGCATCAAATTGCACAACTTTGTCCTAATTTAAACCTTTATGTACCCTTCACCATTTAGGAGTTCCCCATGGTGAGCATCGAATTATTTGAAACACCCTGTAGACATGTCCTTTGTTTATCAAAATTAATATACTTAGGTATATTTACTCAATTTTGGTCCCTGATAAAATTAAAAAAAAAATAATGGTATTTTCTATTTTTTAAATTTACTTTTTAGGGTCAATATTTCATTTAAAATCTCCACCCTTGATTTGGTATAGAGCCAAAATATCAGACTTAACATCAGAAATGTTAAAAATCAATATTTAATAACAGTAAGCAAATTAAAATAAAAAAAAAATATTCATGAATTTTAATAACAAATCTTTTTAGGCTAAACCAAGATGTCTGCTAATTATGATAAGTATCATTATGCATATGTGTCATTTCTTGGGAGAAATGAGAGGGATATAGTCCCACTTGACAATATAAAAAAGTTCTAAATCGAAAAACATCATGCCAAAAGAAAATATAAAATTAAATGGCAAAACATGTTTTATGATTGGACAATTTCATTGTTTGGAGGTAGGTATTAAATACTGGACAAGTTAACAACCTTTTTCTGTAGAAAATTTGAAGGTGTGGTGAAAGTTTTTTTTTACTTGAAAAATATGACACTCAAATAGGGACATATTTTCTTATGAAAATTAAATTAAAAAAATGTAATGATCTTAGTAATAAAAAGGGCGATTCCATAAAATAGTTAGTTACCAACAGTACAGTGGAAACTTAGTGTCTTTGATTTTAATGATGTTTTATTTATTTACATTGTGGACCTATCTGACCTCAAATTTTTTTTTCCAGTAGTTAGATACCATTTTATTTTTATTGGCAGGTATCTAAACTCTATGTGTATTGAAATTTAAAAAAATATCTATATATTTTGTAACCTACCTGACTTAGCTGGATGAATGAAAATTTTTTGGTTAGTTTATTACTACTTCATATTTAATTTCAATTTAGGCTCAAAAATATACATTTTTAAAATGACAAATTCACAACTATTGAAGACTGTTTGTAACTATTTTATGGAATCGCCCTTTGGTTTAATTTATTTTATGGTCACTTAACTAAAAGTTAATTTAAAAGCTTTTTACCTAAACTGTCAATTTATTGTTCTTCCTTGTAGATTTTCTTTAAGTTTCCTGTTTTCTCTGTAAGATCTAAATGTAAAAATGAATTTTTAAAAAGATCCAACATTTTTTTAAATGGGTGAAAAATATTTAAAATAAATAGCGCCAGCAGGCATGTATAGCCATCCAAAAAATCTTATAAAGATAAAAACAAAATCAAAAAATTTTTTCAATTTGTTTTTGAAATCAGCTCAGCATCTGGTGACAAAGAATTTTTGTGCCAAATTTGATAAGAATCGATTTAGAGACAGACACCATTCCAAAATTTTGTATATAGTTCTTTTTTGACCCAAATTACTAATTTTTTGTGAAAATCAAAAAACTTTTGCTGGTCCCAATAGGGGCAGAAGGAAATTACAATTAGAATGATTCATTTACAGGGAGGTCCATTAACATGGAATGCTGGATTTATCTGGGAAAAGTTAGAGTTATAACTACTCTTTGGGAAGGCTGAGCCACAAAATAAATTTTTAATGAGGCAGGCAATTTGTATAAGAAATGTTTTCCCAATTTTGCTTGGCTCATAGTTTTCCATGTGGTGATCAGCTATTAAACCACCCATCCGGTGGGCAGTCTTATTGGACCACCCTCTATATATATTAAGCATTTTTAGATCTTTAAGCAGGCCTTGGTAAAAAATGTATTCATTTTCTTTTTAGGAATATTCATTGTTTTTGTAATAGTGTTAAGATTTCTTCTGCTTCTTTTTAAATTATTTTAAAAAATCGACCGAAATTTGTCCCTGAAAACTCTGTTGTCAGTCAATCAGAGTCTGAAAGTGACCTTGATAGTAGTTTTTCCAAACCAAATCAGGACAAAAATAATGAAGAGTTAAGAAAAACTCTCTTGTCAAAATTAACAAACATAAAACAAAAAGCATTAAGGTTAGTAAGCTATATTTTCCTAACATCACATCTGACCCAAAACATCTCTTTCCTTCAACACTATATTAGTTTTAATTTTAGGAATAAAACACTATATTTTGTTAATAATTTGTGGATTACTGTTTTTGCCATTACTAAACAGAGTGACCACTGGGAAAAACAATTTTTTTTATGACAATTTTTAAGAAAATATTTGTCAAAGAACATCAATTAATAAATAAAGGATATTGAAGTTTTCAGTTTTGTTTTCAACAATTTTTACCGGTAGTAAGAAACTACAATGTAGGTAAACGGGTCTTCTCAGAAAATAGTAGCAATTTTAAAATGCAATTAAAAGTCTAACATTATAGTTTTCTTCACTTACTTTTATCTTCTTAGCAGCAACGCGACATCTATTATTTTAGATATCCAGCGTCATGGCAAATGGGTGCTCTTCTAGAAAATTGATCTCATGCTGATATGTGCCTGACTTGATCAAGCTACTGCTTTTCTTTCAACAAACAGTTCATTCTTCTTGATAATTTCTTTTTATTCACACAATTGTGGCCTTATTTCGTCCATAATAGTCCGCTACTCAACGAACCGACCAACCACCGATTAATTTGGCCAAAATTTGGGCTTTTTCAGATTGGGTTAGTTCATTTGTCAAATTTTTTGACATTTTGCAAATTTTAGGACAGTTTTAGGACACATCTTCAAAAATTATGATTATAACAAGTGGTCACCCTGTTAAAATACAAAAAATACACAAAATGTGTGTAAACTACTTTAATCAATTTTCATAGGTACATTCCCTATTTTAATATTTTCTTAAAAAGGGTAACTGTATCTAATCAAATATTATACTCATTGACCTTATTTTATAGTGATAATGAAGCGGACATCACCACTAACAACAACAAAAAAACCAGGTAAGCCCAAGGATACCTATAGTTTCCAATTTAAGAAAAAGTCAAAATAAAAATGTGTGTATTTTATAATGCCAATTTTAACAAGGATTCTGCTCTATACTTTGATTTTTGTTGTAAGAGCCTGCAGGTAGATCTTAACGCTTATTAGTTTTATTTTTACAGTGATCGTGATGTGAATAATAGTACACAAGGAAGCCAACAAGCATACAAGGAAGATGTGACAGACAATCCTTCTGTACCAGAGAGTCGTACCAGCAGGTAAGCTCTAAAGAATTACAGTTTTGTTGTTAGTGTAACTATTATTAAAAAATAATACACAAAAATATTCAAAAGACCCAAAATTTATCAAAAAATATACAGGTCATTTTTTAGCAACCGCCATAGGGATTTTCATGTTAAAATATTGACCGTTTGACAACTTTGTAAACTTCCAACAGCATTTATGCCAGTAACAGTACATTTATATACAGGGTGCTCAACAGTCAGGGCAATCAGGATAAGTCAGGGGATTTTACTTAAAAAATGCTAAAAGTTAGGATAATTAAAGTAGGTACTATAAATGCATCAGTTGCATTTTCAAATCATTTGAAGTAAGCAAAAACAAAATACTAAAAATATGTCATTTGTGGTTCTTTAACCTCGCCTCGCTGCGCCGTTTTCAAACCTCAAAATACATCCTTCCCGGTTTTCAAACCAATTGGTTATTTATTTTGAAATTTTGGTTAGCACCCCCCAATATTTGCTAATATTTAACAAGTGACTAGGACTCCTATTTATTTTTGGTTACAGCTATAGTACTTTTTACCAAAATTTACTGTATTCTTAGCACTATTAAGACTATCCCACAAAAAAACATTCTTGCACTCAAAAATTATTTGACCCAAAATAGGGTATTCCTCGTTAGCACCCAACCCAGCCCATAACGCAACAAAATTCGTTGATATTGCTTTAATATATTTAGCTCACACAATTTTACTTTGTATTTACTAGTTCAGTTTAATGTTTTCTGGACCAATTTCAAAATATGTCAGTTTGATATTTAAACACTTAAAACTCCCAAAAACATGTAAAAAAAGGGTTTTGTTCGATTAAGTAACAACTGTACCGAGTGTTATATTTTTCCCACCCATTTTGACCATACAATTTCAAAACGTTAAAAAAAATCAACTAATACACAAGGCTTTTGGCCCATCTTGTGTCAGTCGCATATCCAAAGGAGGTTTACTGCAATTCAATCTAAATTGTAGGTATTTAGTATAATATGTGTGAGTTTTGATTTAATTTAGTTATATAATAGGTACAATAAACAACACAAAGTGGTGGATAGCTCCTGCAGAGAGCAGCTGGAGAAAGAAAACATTGCCCTGAAAAAACAGATAAAGGACTTGGAGGAGCTAAATAAAGATTTGCAAAGGGCAAATCTAGACCTCCAAAAATCTGCCATAGCCGAGATAGTGGATATGAGAGGTAAGTTTATTTTTACTAGAATAATTTAAAAATACAGATTATTAGTAAAACGACTCCAAGCGCGGACCCCTCCGCGCATGCAAATAAAACGCGCTCTGACTTGTGCTAAGGGGTCTGCTTGCGAAATATTAAACTTCGTCACTAAATTTTACTACTGTTTAGTAACACTTGAAAAACTACTAAACCGGGAAGGGACCCACCAAATACTGGAAGATGAAGAGCTCCCTCACCCCTCAGTTGGATTAGTAAAGAGGTCAAACAATCAAGTAAGCTTATATGAATATTTGGATAGATATTCTGCCAGATTTATGATATTTTTTATAGTTCTAATTTTGTTATGCCCATATGTGGTTCCTCGGGTTGGCTTCCCCGAGAGAAACAATATATAAAATATAGGTACTATTTTTTTGTAGATACATATTGGACGTGATGTATGGTTGCCAAGCCCGGTGTTTGAAAGCATTAGTATAAAGAAAACGCCATCCGCCTTCATCAGTCTTCTGGCGGTGGCTGTTTTTGGGATAGAAAAACTTAAAGGGTCCTCAGTGACGGGTCGGTTAAGCAACAGAAAAATTAACAAAACGAATTCGCCACTCAAACCAAAATTAGATCCTAGAAAACTGCTAGCCATTGAAGGTAATTTGAAGATCTATGTTGTTATTTTAATCTTTCAATTGCCATAAATGGGTATGGTTTTATACCTTATAGAATCATTGGCTACATGTTATTTACGAACCATCGGTAAAGTTCTTATTATATTATACTTATTATCTTTATTATATGCATGTTAAATATATTGGCAACACAACAACCAATTTTAATACCGCTTTACATTGCTACAGATCTCAGACTAATAACTAGATGCTTTATGTCATTGGATGGGCCGACAGAAGTACGAAAAAAGCGAAATTAATATGCACGCGGCAAGAGTTGGCTATTATATTTCGAAAAAAATAAACTCGCTAAATGCCAAGAAGAGACCCAAAAAGAGTAAGTAAAAATAGTATTGAAGTCAAGCAATGTGAGCAACTTCGGGCATATTCCATAATTCAGTGAACGTCAAAGGAAATTTTAAAATATCACTGAGTTAGTAGGTGGGTCAGGTTTAATAAAATAAATTGTGGGGTTAGGTTGTGTAGGGTATGTCAAACTTCTGGCGCCGAAACGTCCTGCTGTCAAAACGTCCTCACGCCGAAACGGCAGCGCCGAAGAGTCCTAGACCTCAGGCTCCCCCCCCCCCACCCCTCGGAAAAGACTAAATTTCCTACAGATTTTTTGATTAATCATGTGTAAGAAAAAGTCGTACTTTACTAAGATCAGAACTATTGAACTACATTGAAGTAATTGCTGTTATTTTTGGTCAAGATCATAAAAAAATTGGGCTATTACATAATCATTGATGATTTCATTTTGTCACAACAAATAAACCTAATTATTAAAAAATAATTTAATAAATACTAAAAAAAAAGAAATCAAGACGAGGAACTTTTGAAGTGTATAACAAACAACACTTAATAACTGTTAATAGGTAAAAAATTGGGCAAAAATATCAATTTTAAAACCCAGACGAACGACAGAGTAGTATACGGTATTGAACATGGGATTCAAACAAGCAATGTTTTTCTTAATTTTTTCCGTAATTCGTGTTGCAAAGCTACACTGTCCAAATTCAACTGGTCTAGTTTTTTGACACTGACAATGACAGCTCCATTGAGTTTCCGTGTGTAACGCCTGATGCACAGTTCCACTTCTTTGAGCTCACTTCTATTTCCCTCTTCGTCATTTAGAGAAAGAGGGAAATATATGTTTTTATTGCCATCTCCCATTTTTCGATAAACAGAGAAATAGAAGTAGCGGCTAGAAGTGAAACGATCAGGCGTAAATGTCAGCTGCCATATTGAAATTTGATTGAAGAATTTTAATTGAACAGTAGGTGTACTCAGTTTATTGCATAGGTAATTTATGTCCCAAGAGCAGAGTAAGCCCAAAAATATTATAATAATGTCAAAAAGCTAACAATATTTTTTTTTAGATGCTTTCTTAACGCTTGTTGCCGAATGTGATGTGATCATACATGAGGAATCTTCATCTTCTAGTTCGGAAGAAAATGATGATTAGGGGAAAGTGGAGACAGAAGAAATTTTAAAGGTAAGTTAAACAATATTGTATATTTAAAAAAATAAAAACTAGGTAAGTTGCAATACCTTTTTACTTCAGTAGTTTTTAGTGCATTTCCTTTTAAATATTTAGACATCGTAAAATATTTAGTTTTCCCCCTCTCATGTACGGTTTTGCAGGTGCAAAAAAAAATACATACAAATATAGTGGACACCTCTGTAGTCGAACGCCCCTATTATTATGTTTAAGTGGACTCTTTAAAATTTCTGGGTAATGGAGCTAAAGGAAATTTATTTTACCAAGATTAAAAAAAAACAAAAAGTTCTTTAAAACCTTTTGGTTTGTTCTAGCAGCTAGAATGTGACTTGCTGAATTTCGGCGAGTTGCAGTAAGTCACATTCTAACCGCTCGACTTAGCTAAGCCGCGACTTAACTGGTGGTAAATTTGGTTATTATACAAGGTCTGTAAAATTATATGATGGTTGCAGAGTTTTACAAAATACCAAAAACTACTTTATATTACTGAACAAAAGCGGTTTGGGTTTACCAATTTGGTTTCGTGTTAAATTTTGATTAGCTTTGAATCAGTTTATAAAAAATGTCGCAAGAGAAAACGGCTGTCTTTAAAAGAGAAGGTTATTATCGAGGAAAGTAAAAAACTATCTGTGTCCCTTACATTCCTTATCGATTTTTTTTATTATTTTATTTTTGTTGTGTTTTTCTTTATAGAAAAGTAGACATAAAAAATACCACTTTTATTCCTAAAATTCGAAAGACTTTGAAACCCTTTTTGTTTATTAAAAAGTATAGGAAATGAATAGATATTTTGTACCGATTTAGGTTTGAGCTGTATACCCGTTTTCAAAACCTTTTTGTGTAATAAAAAGTACAGGAAGTAAATTGACTGCTAATGCATAAAAATGTATAGACATTTTGTATCGACTTAGGTATAAGCTGTGTAGCGGTTTTGAACATCTTTTTTTTTGTATTAAAAAGTATAGGAAATTAATTGACTGCTAATGCATAAAAATGTAGAGACATTTTGTACCGATTTAGGTGTAAGCTGGATACCTGTTTTGACACCCTTTTTGTTTATTAAAAAGTATAGGAAATGAATTGATTGCTAATGCATAAAAATATATAGATATTTTGTACTGATTTAGGTATAATCTGTATACCGATTTTCAAAACCTTTTTGTGCATTAAAAAGTACAGGAAATGAATTGACTGCTAATGCATAAAAATGTATAGACATTTTGTACCGACTTAGGTATACCGGTTTTCAAAACCTTTTTGTGTATAAAAAAGTATAGGAAATTGAATTGACTGCTAATGCACAAAAGTGTATAGACATTTTGTACCATTTTATGTATTAGCGGTATACCGATTTGAAAACATTTCTGTGTATTAAAAAGTATAGTAAATGATTTCACTGCTAATGCATAAAAATGTAGACATTTTGTACCGATTTAGGTGTAAGCTGTATACCTGTTTTGAAACCCTTTTTGTTTATTATAGGAAATGAATAGATATTTTGTGCCGATTTAGGTTTAAGCTGTATACCCGTTTTCAAAACCTTTTTGTGTAATAAAAAGTACAGGAAGTAAATTGATTGCTAATGTATAAAAATGTATAGACATTTTGTACCATTTTAGGTATAAGCTGTATACCGATTTCTGTGTATTAAAAAGTATAGGAAATGATTTGACTGCTGATGCATAAAAATGTATAGAGATTTTGTACCAATTTTTGTATATAAAAAAGTATAGGAAATTGAATTGACTGCTAATGCACAAAAGTGGATAGACATTTTGTACCATTTTAGGTATGAGCTGTATACCGATTTCTGTGTATTAAAAAGTATAGGAAATGATTTGACTGCTAATGCATAAAAATGTATAAACATTTTGTACCGATTTAGGTATAAGCTGTATACCGATTTTCAAAACCTTTTTGTGTATTAAAAAGTATAAGAAATGATTTGACTGCTAATGTATAAAAATGTATAGACATTTTGTACCGACTTAGGCGTACCGGTTTTCAAAACCTTTTTGTGTATAAAAAAGTATAGGAAATTGAATTGACTGCTAATGCACAAAAGTGGATAGACATTTTGTACCATTTTAGGTATGAGCTGTATACCGATTTCTGTGTATTAAAAAGTATAGGAAATGATTTGACTGCTAATGCATAAAAATGTATAGACATTTTGTACCATTTTAGGTATAAGCTGTATACCGATTTGAAAACGTTTCTGTGTATTAAAAAGTATAGGAAATGATTTGACTGCTAATGCATAAAACTATAGATATTTTGTACCGATTTAGGTATAAGCTGTACACAGCGCGGTTTTCAAAACCTTTTTGTGTATTAAAAGGTATAGGAAATGAATTGACTGTTAATGCATAAAAATGTATAGACATTTTGTACCGATTTAGGTATAAGCTGTATACCGGTTTTCAAAACCTTTTTGTATATAAAAAAGTATAGGAAATTGAATTGACAGCTAATGCACAAAAGTGGATAGACATTTTGTAACATTTTAGGTATAAGCTGTATTCCGATTTCTGTGTATTAAAAAGTATAGGAAATGATTTGACTGCTAATGCATAAAAATGTATAGACATTTTGTACCGATTTAGGTATAAGCTGTATACCGGTTTTCAAAACCTTTTTGTGTATTAAAAAGTACAGGAAAAGAATTGACTGCTAATGCATAAAAATGTATAGACATTTTGTACCGACTTAGGCGTACCGGTTTTCAAAACCTTTTTGTGCATAAAAAAGTATAGGAAATTGACTTGACTGCTAATGCATAAAAATGTATAGACATTTTTTACCATTTTAGGTATAAGCTGTATACCGATTTGAAAACATTTCTGTGTATTAAAAAGTATAGGAAATGATTTGACTGCTAATGCATAAAACTGTATAGATATTTTGTACCGATTTAGGTATAAGCTGTATACCGCGCGGGTTTCAAAACCTTTTTGTGTATTAAAAGGTATAGGAAATGAATTGACTGTTAATGCATAAAAATGTATAGACATTTTGTACTGGCTTAGGTACAAGCTGTGTACCGGTTTTGAAAATCTTTTTGTGTATTAAAAAGTATAGGAAATTAAATCACCACTAATGAATAAAAATGTACAGACATTTTGTACCGATTTAGGTGTAAGCTTTATACCGGTTTTGAAAACCTTTTTCTGTATTAAAAAGTTTAGGAAATGATTTAACTGCTAATGCATAAAAATGTATGGCCATTTTGTACCGATTTAGGTATAAGCTCTATACCGGTTTTTGAAAACCTTTTTGTGTATTAAAATGTTTTGGAATCGATTGGACCAAAAATGTATAAAAACTTATTGGAAGTCTATACCGATCGTGATGTGGACGTAATACGTTTTTTTAAAATATATTTCTGCATTAAAAAATATAGAAAGTTTATTCTAATTTAGGTATTAGAAATTACTTAAAAAATGTAATATTTTTTTATCCCTAAAAAGGATTTCATAACCGGGATAAAAATGTATAACATTTTTTTTTATACTTCTTTATACATAATTTTTTATAGGGTTTACCATAAAGTACAAAATTTTAATAGTTCAGATTCAGATTCAAGTTTATTGTTTCTGTGAACTCTAGGTTCAATAACAATGAGTTTGGCCTTAATATATTGCATAATAAAATGTTAATAGTGATTTACCTAACAAGTGCAAAAAAGACACTTGGCACAGTAGTTAAAATTATTTTTTTCCCATCAGTGCCTACACAGTTTTCAAAACCATAATACATTAAGAAATATTAACTGAAATTCACTCCAAACACTAAAAAAAGATGAGAGGAAATTCTCTTTTACAAATGATGCTACTAAGATTGCAACTAGTTTAATAGATGCAAAATGTTTAAGGGGGGGGGGGGTAAATTTGTGTTTTGGGTTTGGAGTCCAAATGATGTTAAAACTGGCAATTTTATGATTTTTTTATATCACTTTAAATAACTAAGATTTTTAATTTCAAAAATTAAAACGGGTAACTATTTTGTCATTAATGTCGGAGCTTTATGGAAACCTTTTGGGTAATACAAGCCTTGACAAAATATGTCATGCTGCGATACAGACATAAGTTAACAAATACAATATGTAATTATTGTCATGTCTATATGGCACTTAATTAACCTTCAAAAACCAGGAGTATGCTAGATCTAAAAAGGATAAACATATAGTTAAAATCTAAGGTTATGATGAAGGTATACTGACCACTTTTATTTTTAGACTTAAAATTCTCGGTTATTTAAAGTGATATAAAAAAATCATCGCACAAGTCTTGTATTTTTACTGAATACTCTCTTTGAGTAATGAAAAATATATTTACCTCCAAAATAAATAAAACAACTTTTAGAAATCCTGATGTGTTCTCAAGCTATTCATTTGGCAAGAGGATATTACAACTTTAAAACTGTCTTTTAAACTTTACCTTGTTCTGACTTTTTAGGTTAAGCTGTAGCCTAGAGTTGCTGCTGTAGTGCCATGTATGCACCCACCCCATTTTTAAAAAATGCAATAAAAAAAAGCTCTCTTGAAATGCAAACGAAAAATCCATATTGTTTTATAATTTATGACCCTTTAAAGTTCAGTTTTGGTTGTTATCAACGGCCTAAGAAACGATAGAGAGATTTAATAAGGGCCCCGAGTTCTTAAAACAAAAACGCTCTAAATTTCATTGCCTAATACAAAAATAAACACTATAAGAAAATATCCACACAAAATTGCTATACTTTTTTGTGCGTGGGAAACAATCTTGCCTATTAGAATTTTCCCAGGCTCAAATCCATATAAAAGGGGACTCGAAAAATAACTGATTAATTCTAGTTCGATCATTTCAAGCATAAGCATTCAAGTTTAGTTTCTTTGGTTTCTTAAAACAAAAACAGAGCTATGGCAAAATAATAAATTTGTGCAAAAAGTTAAAACAGTGAAAATCTAAATTATTAAAATAAGTTTTAGTTACTGCCCTTTGCCTAGATCAAGATAAGGACAAAATGTAAGTGTGAACTTAGTGCCAAATTAGACATTTAAACATTTTTGACAGTTGAAATTATATGGTGTCGAACGAGCTTATAATCCCTTGTTAATAGTGTCCTTTTTGAAAAATAAACTGTTTTTATTTATACCTAAGGAAAAGACTCTATTTAGACAGAATATGTGCATTCTAGAGAAACTCTATTCATAAAGTATAACGTAAAATAATATAATAGACACTTTAAGTTGGCCATAGGACGTACACGTAAACGTGGAATATAGCGCAATATTCTGTCTTCCTTTTATCTCTACAAAAGCAAAGACTTCCGCTCGAATACAAATATCAAAGACCAATCTCTGCGATCTATTGTTGAGCTTTTTCATCAAGGTCACGTCATTTGCATGTATAACGTTCATACATGACGCTAACCTACGTAGAATAGCGTTTGCGGCATGTTAAGGATTTTCGATTATAAAAATTGGTCCCGGTTCTGGTTGACAACTTTGATATTGTTTTTTGACAGAGGTTCTAAAATAATGATTGTGAATAGCTTTGATTTTACTCACCTGTTTTTGCAAAATTGTAGGGATTATGTTTGCAACCAAAGGTCCGAACCAACCTCCCAGGCTAGTTCTCAAATTTCATAACCAGGTTGCAACTGTGACGTCATTGTTTTAAATCTAAAGGACCGGTTCCGGTTCTGGTTCAACCAGAACCAGGACCAATTGTAAATCGAAAATCCTTGTTGCTAACGTGAAGATGTCATGAAAACGCAGTTTTACCGACGGGAGCCAAAAATCAATAGACGAGCGGCCGAACCAAAGAAAGCAAGATAGAAATACATGGTAATAAAATGTCAAAGACAGAAACAACCGAGGCGGAAAATTTCATGTATACCGCTGGGCACCTCGTACGTGTCATGACCAACTTGAAGTGTCTATTGTGCACATACTTTCGCAAAACAGACTTTTTGTTCATTATTTGAATAATAGTAAACCAGGTGGTTAAATACTTTGCGCCTCCGAACCCACTTCAAGTGCAGACTACCCCTAAAATGCTCCCTTAAGTATTACCTTTAGAAAATTGATAATTAGGAACGAAAAACTATCTTCTGTGTGAAGAAAAAGATTGACTAAATAAAAGTTGCAAGATGCGCCCATATTTTTAATTAAACTTTCAAACTAGAAAAGGGGTAGGAACTACAAATGGTGTCAGTGTGTGTGGGGTTGATTTTTGACTTAGTGCAAAATAAAAATTAAAAAAAAATTACAAAGTTTTAAGTACGGGGCGCTTAAAATACGAATAAGCTATAAAAAAATAAAATGTCCGCTGGGATCGCTAGCTTGATGGGAATCGTCACGTAAGACGCAGCCAGCCGCTGAGATCAGCAACTTAAATCAACCTAACCGAGGCTTAAGAAGCAAACCAGATTGTGTTTAACCAAACTTGAAAAGGAAGAAAACGAAGAAAAACCAGTACCAGTCATCCTTAACAACATAGTCGTAAGTACCGAATCACTAACATATTACGATGGGCAGAGTAATGTTGAAGATTTTTTGAATTTAATCAACGAGATAGGTACTGTTGCCAATAGGACGGAAGCATAAAAAGTCATAGCTAAGATAAAGTTAAAAGATAGGGCAAAAACTTATTTAGAATCCGAACCAGACCCTAAAAACACACCTAGCTGGAACGCCTTATGTCGAGCCCTTAAAAAGCAGTTTAAACAAGCAGAAATAAGTGGAGAGGCAAGGTGCAGATACATGGACTGTAGACAACGACATGGAGAGACAGTCAAGGATTACTTAGCTCGATTAAAGTGTTTAGCCAATAAAACTATTTCTTATATTGGAGTTGACTTGGTTGACAGAGAATAAAGTCGCGATTTGAGGAAGAACTAACAACATGTTTTATAATGGTCTTATTTCACACTTAAAGGAAAAAGTTTTATCAGAGGGACCTGCAACTTTATGTGAGGAAATCACCAAAGCAACGAGAGAAGAGGCCATCTTCGGGATTATGAAAGTAAACAGAGACAGGCATGAGTGCCGTACTGTGGGAACTAACGACCGAACGAACGAATTGTCAAAATGTTGGACATTTTGCCCGAAACTGCCCAACACCACCTAAAGACACAAGATCATGCTTTGATCAATCGAGTGAGACATATCAAGAGTCCCAGAAACCCCAAGAGAATGCAACAAAATGATTTCTTCCATCTCAGCAGAAATCAAGCTTATCGCAATATAACGAACCATATGAGATCATGGTATGAGAGATTTGAAAGAAATAAAGGCAACGGAAATCAGTCATGGAATAGAAATAGAAATTTAAACCCAAGCGCAGCCACTTTCCAACCCCAAAGGACGGCTGCTCAAAATACGACAAACTAGAATTAAATGTCAATAACTCGAGGAAGCGCTACTCCAATAACGCATGTAATATAGCTAGAATTAGAATAGCTAGCAGGGATTGTTTAGCAATTATAGATTCTGGAGCACTGATTTCCCTAGCAAAGTCTGGTATAGCCGAGGGGTTTATTGATTAGAAATAAGATCAATCTTGTAGATATATAGGAGTTGAAATCCCCAGTTTGGGAAAAGTAGTTTTTCCTATTGAATTGGTTAAAGGAATAGTACCAGAGCACAATTTTGTAGTAGTAGAAAAGCCATGTTTTGCAGCGGACATACTTCTGGAATTAGATTTCTTGCACCAATAGGGAGAAAAAATTAATTGGGGACATAAGAGACTGCTTTTAATGGAAGAAGAAGTAGAGCTAATTGAAGAAGAAGCAGAAGATACTAGAGTAAGCATACTTGCTAGAGAGAAGATGAACGAAGTCACAAAGAGTTTAAGTAATATTTTGTCCAAAGTAGAAGAAAAACTGGGAAGGCTAAAGGAGGTGGAGCTAGCTAGAGATGCTTCGAAAAACCACAGGCGACGTGGTACAGAATAAAATAAAGAAACTAGGCAAACATAAGGTGTGGAAGGCTAACATGTCGAAAAGTCAAACAGTGTCAAGGCACTCTCCTTCAACACTTTACCCTGAAGAAACAGAAGCTACAATTATTGACTCTAAAGGCGCATTTACACAGACAAACTTTCCTTTGATGTTGAAATGTCGACAAACATTTACACGAGCCGCTTGAGCAAAATGTTCAAAGTAAATTTCAAAATCTCATAAAAAAGACTCACGGAAATTTTGGAGAGAATGTTAAGCAAAATTTGTTTGAAGAAATGTTGGTACAGAAATTTCTTACAAATTCAAATTTTATATTTTTATGGGAATTCATTGAATTTAACTGAAAATAGAAAGACTAAGTTTTAAAACAAGGTATGTTTAATCAAGTGCTTTCCGATGGAAAAACGATTTAAGCAACTTCGATTGATTTGATTTTTATAGGGAATATGCCAGTATCCCGAGAATAAAAAAAATAATAATTGACACTTATTTATTGCTGTTGCCTGTAAAATGTAATGATAAAAATGTACGTTTAAAAGAATATCTCTTTATTTTACTTCCTAGTTTAGTCTTTTACAATAATAATTAAGTCAAATTAAAAAATCTATATACATTTTATTAAATCTCAAATATATATGAACAAAAGCACGTTCGTTTTAAATAATACCCGTTTATTACCCACGTTTACAACCCTACGATCCCGACCCTTATCTAAAAAATATAATTTGGCAGTAATTGACTAGACTTTTGAATCGGAATGTTGCCCCTTTGCATATTGTTTGTTCAGTGTCAGTATTCGACCTTGATTATTATATTAAATTGACAGTAAATATCTATATCTTCAACATTTTCATGAACCTTTTACTTTTTTAAGCAACCCTTGTGGCCTTAAACTAACTAGGTAAATCTGGTGTGAGGAATTAAAAAAAACAATCAAAGCTAATGGTAAAGTAAAGATACAAAAATATGTTTAACAAAATCTCGCACCCCCCAGTCGTGAGGCGCGGATTACCGCTTAAAAGTACAATTTTCGAGTTACCGATATTTGAAAAACTCAAAATTTTCCTGGGTTGTTTTTTGAATTTAGGAAAAAAACTTTTGGAAATAAAAAAACCTCGCAAGAAAATCCCCCAAAAAAACACAAAGAAAAAAATATTACAAGTAACCCTAATCCATGTGACAAAACTGATAGCCAATAATAATGTTTCGCTTGCCGTCGGCTTTTTTTCACAAAAATTTAAAATAAAAGTTGGTGTTCCATTTTTTTAAAGAATTGAGATCAGTGATCACTGATGTAAAATTTTATTTATTCTCATCTTTAAAAATATGTTTTCAAAATAGATAGCAATAATTTGCTCAAAAATTTACCCGAATAAAATGTTCAAAGAAAAGCTCACAAAAATGTTCACGCAAAAATTTTTAGATCTTTTGCACGAGCTTTTGTTTGAGCATGTTCGTCTGTGTAATTGCGCCTTAAAGAGTTTAAAGTGAAGTTAACGACGGATTTGTTAATTCCAGCTAAAGGTGAAGTGGTTTGCATGGCAAAAGTAATAGATGTTCCAAAGGACGTAGGAGACTACATTGTAGTGGATCAGGAAGATGAGGTAGTGCAAGGATTACTAGTGGCCAGAAGTATATGTCAGATGGCAAAACATATTCCAATTAGAATGGCAAATATTTTAGACAAAGAAATATTAGTACAGAAAAAATAAAGTGATTGCTAAGGCAACAAAAGCTTTTGTCGAAAAACCGCCAAAATATAGCTTTTCAAAGGTTATAACCTTTTCCAAAACCGACTTTCAAGAAATACTCGAACAACTTAAATTGTCTAATCCTGAAAATGACAATGAACGAAAGCTGCAAGAACTTGTAATAGAATATATATGGTTCTACTTCCACTCTAGTTCATCGAATAATAACGGAGAATGCCATACCCATTCAAAAGAGACCTTATAGAGTTCCCTTTCACAGAAGAGAAGTGCTAAAGAAAGAAATAAGAAATTATTGGATGACGATATTATAACTGAAACTCGTTCTCTGTGGAGTGCTCCTTCAATTTTACTTGAGAAGAAACATTATGGTGATGAGGAGACGCAGTGACTAAAACTGACTACTATCCATTACCCCTACTTAATGACACGATTGATCAACTGTCGGAAGCAGCTCTCTTCTCAACAATGGATTTAGCATCAGGATACTTTCAAATTCCTCTTCATCACGATGATCACGAAAAAACAGGATTTAGCACCTTTGATAGACACTACGAGTTTAAAAGAATGTCGATGGGTTTAAAAAACGCACCTAGTAGCTGGCAACGATTTATGAACAGCATATTTGCGAACATAGCCTATGAACAATGCCTTCCTTAGTTAGATGATTTGATAGTATACAGCCCCAATAACATCGATGAGCATTTAAGAAGATTAAAACTTGTATTAAATAAAATGCGAGAAAACAACCTTTGGTTTAAACCAACAAAATGTAAATTCTTAAAGAAAAAAGTTGAATATATTGGGCACATCGTATCAGAGCATGGATACAGACCAAACCTAGAAAAAATTAGAATAGTGGAACGATGTCCTGAGCCCAGAACAGTGCGCGAAATCAGAAGCTTCCTTGGACTAGTCGGATTTTATAGAAAGTTTATACCGTTAAGAGAACTAACTAAGAAATATGTCAAATTTATTTGAACAAAAGACCAACAACAAGCATTTGATACACTTAAACAATTCTTAATAAGTGCGTCCTTCCTTAAATATTCTGATTTCAAAAAGGATTTATTTTAACAACAGATGCTAGCGGGACAGTTATCGCAGCTATACTTTCTCAGAAATATGCAGACGGAGAACATCCAGTCAGCTATGCAAGTAGAAGTTTAACTGCTTGTGAAAGAAGATATGGGCCATGAGCTTGCTTGAATACAGCTTTGCCATTCAATACAAACCTGGTCGTGTCATAAGCAATGTTGACAGTTTAACCCGATTGCGAAGCAAAGCTTATAATGATCCTCCCACAGGTGAAACAGAAACACAAATAGTAGCTTAATCCATACAGAAGAGCCAAAAGAAATGGAAGCCGAACCTATGCAAGACATTATATGGATCAACACAAATATAGCAAAATTACAACAGGAAGATCTAGTGATACAAAAACTAATTGCTAATATAAATGATAATGACATTTTTTACTTAAGTCAGGAAAACATAATATACAAGAAAAGAAGTGAAGACGAGAGAAATGATAAAATAGTTGCACCACGTAAAATTCGATGTTTGAAGATCATAACGGACAAAAGAAAACTGTACAAATAATATTCAAAGATTTTTATTGAAAAACCCTCAAGACGGACGTAAAAAAATATTGCGAACAGTGTCAAGCTTGCAATATTAAAAAGACCAATTACCAACCTCCACCAGCAATGCAAACTACGCCAATACCAAATAGTGTATTTAAAATCATAAGCATGGACATTTGTGGACCATTCCATAAGACTGAGAACTAAAATAAATATATGCTAACCTGTACCTGCAACACTAACCGTATTTTTTAACCAGATATCCAGAAGTAATAGCTCTTCCAAACATAACGGCACCGACGCGACGGTAGCTAGAGCATTCGTAGAAAATATTATCACATGATTTGGAACACCAAGAAAACTACTTACTGATTGCAGCTCAAACTTTTTTAGTAAACTTTTTACAGAAGTTTGTAAGATTCTACAAATACAAAAACTGCACACCACTCTTTACCACCCTCAATCAAATGGAATAATTGAAAGAATGCACAAAACATTGAAAACCACATTAAGTTTTGTAGCGAAGTTCCTAATTTTATTTATTTATTTCAGCTTTTCTTATCGTTCTAGGTACTTCACCTCTCATAATTTCTGTTACTTCTATGACGTTTTATTATTTGCTATTTGACTCGCCACGTTTTCCTTTCCTGCTATGCTGCACGGTCAGCGAGCTACACCCCATCGTTTTGCGCGCACAGCCTGCTCGATGGGAGTATGGTAGGTGGGTATACGCGAGGCTATTTAAAGCGATGTCGAGGGCGTTTTATGGCATTCATTCCGACCGACCGGCCAGTAACCATCACCTGCCAGAACCCAATAGGTAAGCACCGGACCAGTATAGCGGGGTTTTCTATACATACCGTAAAATGTAGTTGTCCGTATGGTAAGTAGAGGTGAGATGGGTTACCGCTGGCTCGGAATATGGGTTATACATCTCTCTCTCTCTAGCACCAGACAAAGCTATTAATGGGTTGGTCTTGCGCTGTCTGACCGGTTAGTGAGTGAGAGGGAGACAGTGCTATCGCTGGATCGGATTACCTTTAGGACTGTCTTTTCCTCTCTGCATCTCTCTCTAACACACGGTTTGAAAGCGTATCGAGTAATTCATTGAGAAGTAGCGCCACCGGATCGTTTATTTAAGCATATGACGACAAAGGCACTGTAAATGGAGGTTAGGTGTATTATCGCTGGTTCGGAATACGGGTAATACATCTCTCTCTCTAACACATGGCTAAACTACCTAAGTAGGTCAATCCTGTGTTGTTTGACCGGTCAGTGAGTGAGAGTGAGACAGTGCTATCGCTGGATCGGATTACCTCTAGGACTGTCTTTTCCTCTTTGCATCTCTCTCTAACACTCGCTGGAACAGCATATGGAGTAGTGGTGCTATAAAGGTATCTTTGTCTGACACACTAATTTCTTATTTCTCTAAACCTGCTATGAATTCTATATATGTAAATTCCGCTATGTTGGGGGTGCCGTATTAAGGAGCTTTCTACCGTTAACATTAAATATCAAATACCGGTGTTTACCGTAAACGTTATGGGACATGCAAGTTACCGATTATTTCTAATGTTTTCCGTCCTTTTCTGTTGTATACCATTGAATGCTAAATAAAGAGAACTGTTGATTTAAAATGGGTTATAATAAATCCGCCATGTTGGAAAATTGATTGTTTTACTCGCGTTACTGAGGTTAAGAATCGAGACAGCTAGACCCCTGGTTTAACCGTCTCCACTGTTTAAAAGCTACCCGACGCTGTGGGCCCTCTACCACATAAATCCAGAGGGTGACGCCCGAGATGCTTGTTGGATTATCTCTCCAAGGAGCAGTTAATCGAACAGAAACCGATGCCTACCGCTTTAAAACGTAAACAACGTTACAGTTTCTATTTAAGAGAACATGAAACCAACTGGGATACTTGGCTTCCTTACGTAATGATTCTTAATGTTCGGCAGAGACATGGAAATACCATATAGTATCCAAATTGATTCAAGAATACCATATGATCTAACAGAAAATTACGCAAGGGAATTAGTTTTCCGATTAAACCGAGCTCATGAGATAGCAAGCAAAAACTTACAAGCTTCCGAACAAAGAAGGGATAAACACAATACCAAAAAACCCGGAGAGAATTTCAGTTAGGAGACAAGGTTTATTTATATACTCCAACTGTAAAAGGAAAAGCAATATCATCCAACTTTTATCCAAAATGGTCAGGGCCTTACAGAATTATTGAAAAAAAAAGGTCCAGTTACTCTCCGAATTAAAGAAATAAATAGCCGAAAAGAACAAATAGTACATGCTAGCTTATTAAAATTATTACAAACCTACGAACTTCCACAAGAGAATGATGAGCGTTGTGTTATATTAACGTAAGTGCTTATCTCCCACAACAATCAGCGAAAATTATTCCAGAGAGAAGAGAATGTGATGAGAATGAGGCTAACCATTCTAGCTCAGAAGGGGACGACACAAGTGAAAAAGAAAATGGACTTAGTGATACTAACCCTAACAGTGAAAATAACAATGAAATAGATAATAGTGATGAAGAGGTCAATGAATCAGCAGAGTTAACAAATGAAAGTTTAGTTTACGATACAGCCAATTCGTCTGAAGAAGACTTAGGAAATGGAACTATACAACGTTCTTTTGCAGATTCGACACTTAATCAACCAAATACAGAAACTGAAGATCAAAGATCAGCAGAAGCAAAAGTTGAAACAGAGGTACACAACCTGAGACCGTGAAAAAATTTACAAAAACCGTTTCAGATGAATCAGATGAATTAAAAATAAAGCAGTTCAACGCCAAATAAATAAAAAGTAGAGATATAATGGCTTCTATGTTCTTTCAGGAAGATGAAAGCACTGATACTGTGGACAAATAATTAGTGTCACTCTTATAGCCTACGATTGTAGAAACTCTCAACCAAGCTTTACGGTTTTAAGTCTCAACGATGTCGCAATGCCCCAACGTAGAGGATTCTTATTAAGAAGAAATACTGCAAGTACAAGTTTTAGAGGAGAGAAGACGGATAGAACCGGTCATGGTAAAATCTTATTTGTTTGAAGTAACTAGACAGATTCATTACTGTGGAACTTTTTCTCATACCTCCATACTAGAAGGAAGATTTCTTACTTACGTACATGAAATTGGAGCCTGAGAATGTAAAAAAGTTCATCAATTAGAATAGAATAGAATAGAATAGACTTTATTACTATATTTTATAAACAATACAGATTGTGTATACATGGCGTGTCAATAATTGAAGTTTTTAACTGTTATAAACGTTTTAAAAATTTGATTATTTTACAAATATATGTATAAATATAAATATAAGTTGTCACTAAAAATACTTAATATATAATAAAATAAAATAAAATAAAATAAAAAAGTAAAAGAATAAAAAACAGTTGTTAAATTGTAGTCAAAACACAAAAAAAAACAAAAATTATCAAAAAATAACAAAAAATACACGTAAGACAAATAGATTACAAATAAACATACATAATTTGGCTTTAAAATATATATATTGTCACGTCTGTACATTCCCTATCCATTAATAGATAATTACCGAGAAATTATACATTAGTATTAGATATAGGTTATATAGATATTAATTTAAAAGGAAAAGTTCTAATCAAGAATCAACTTTTCTAATTTAAACAAAGAATCATAAAAACAAATGTACTTTTCCTGAAGAATCGTTTTTGCAGTATAGTTCATAGTCTATAGTTAGAAGTCGTAGTAGTAAGAGCAACCTAGCTGTCAGCCTTTTAGTCATAAATAAAGTTTTTAAAAAGTGATTTTCTGCGTGTTATAATTTAACTGGCGCTCAAGCCTTTAGTAGCTATTACTGAGAAAATTGGTTAGCAAACACAGCAGTAAAGTGATCCTCCTTTATTGGGGTACCATGGTGACGGATGTGACGACGCTGTTTGCAAATTCCTGAAGAAAAACAAGCAAATTTTCCTTCCCGAACCTCAAAGCACCAGAAGACACTAAAGAATACAGCCTGCGCTTACCTTCTGCGTAGCTTAAAAAAACTTTTTAGTTTAAGTAACTATTTTTTATGATTAACGAAAATATTAAAAATTTGACAAGTTTTTTAGGAATATAAAAAGAGTTAGAAAGAAAACTAAAGAAAATAATTCTTTACAGGAGCATCCTGACCCCCCTGATGACTCACAACCAGGCCCTTCAGGTTTATGAAGTACCTGCGACGAGTTATTATAACGAAAACGTATTTGAACATAACCATAAATCTATTATTTTAACCTTACTCAAAATAAATTTACACTCGCTGAATTGACCGTAAAAAAATCAGATAATCCTTTAGTCAGTTATCTCTCCAAAACTAAATAATACCATTTTTCAAAGTAAACTAAATCCTCTTATTAATCTCTTTTTTTGATAATTATGATATTTGCTCACGTATTACCTCAATTAAAAAAAACGAAAGACACAAAAGAGGACTTTTCGACTTTCTTGGATCAGATATAAAATTCATTACAGGCAATCTAGACAAAACTGATTTAGAACTGATAAATAAAAATATCACCATTTTAAAAGGCAATAAGTATAAAACAATTCAGAAAATTAACGACTTTTCTTCTTATGCTGGCAACATTACTCATACATTCAATCATGCCATACAATCAATCAACACCAACACTCTACGCATACACAACGAATTTGTGATGATAAATACTGAGATTCGATTACTTTTCAGCCTTCTTAATCAGCAAACGCAATTAGAAAATTTGCATAATTACCTAGAAAAAATATTGCGAACCATTTCTTTCGTACATTTAGAAACCGTTAATTTGGAATTATTTTCAACACAACAAATTAAGGATATTTGGTCATTTTTGCAACAACATTATGACGATAAACTTTTGTGGTCTTTAGAGCATCTTTCGCAACTAACCCTAGTATGTAAGTCTGGAATTGTTTTTTTATAACGACATGATTCTAATAATTCTTAACATACCTATTTTTACTAACCAAAAATATATAATTTATTTATTTACCCTTTACCTAACAAGCAGAACTAATTCCTAATTATACCTAGTAAATATTATTGTTCCTCATGGTATTCAAAATGTAGTGAAATTTTAAGAAAATGGAATTACTATTTAAATCTGCAAACAAATTGCACTCTTAAGAATTGCACATCTTAGTCAAAAATGACTACGAAATTTCTCTTTTAACTTATAAAAATAATCTTTTATTGTGCTCCAAACAATCCCATGAAGTTTATGAAAATTGTCAACAATTTAGGAAATTTAGAACGCCTGAATGTGCGCTAATTAATAGCAATTGCGAAATTATTTTTCGAAACCAAAAGTACTTAACAATAGGTAACAGCATTTATTTTAGCACAACTTTTAATACAAGCATTTTCCCAATAAATTCAACAATTAATTTAAAGCTTGAACACATTAAAAATCCTAAACTTATTTCAAGAGACTTAAGTGAACTTATTTTTCTTGAAAATATTTCTGCTGACCATTACTCGTATTTAGTTACACATAATATGTACTGTTTTGTTAATTAGGAAAAGAATGTATACAAAACTTTCGCAACATGTTGAAAACTTTGTAACTTTTGAAAAACTTAAGAAATATGTTCATGAGGACATAAAACACTCTAAGGGGGGAGATGTTACGTCTATACATTTCCTATCCATTAATAGATAATTATCAAGATTAATTTAAAAGGAAAAGTTCTAATCATTATTTGAACATTAAGAATCAATCTTTCTAATGTAAACAAACAACTGTACCTTTCCTGAAGAATCATTCTTGCAGTATAGTTCATAGTCTATAGTTAGAAGTCATAGTAGTAAGAGCAACCTAGCTGTAAGCCTTTTAGTTATAAATAAAGTTTTTAAAAAGTGATTAATAAATGGAGAGACGAAAAAAAGGACAAAAGTCGGGAAATAAAACAGTAATTAAAAAATAATACAAATCAGAAAATATTACGAGGAATCTGACTAGAAATTAGTGGTACAGTTTAGATATTCCTACAAAAAGTAGGGCTCTATATTACAAATGTGCACCAAAGCAGCTTTTCTAAAAGCATTGTAGCTACTTGTGTTTTTTATTGTGTCTGGCAATTTGTTAAAGTATCTAATTGAGTCGTAATTAGAACACTTTTTAGTAGATGATAGTCTGCGTGGTGGGTAATTAAAAAAGTCCGTTTGGTGTTTGTTACGTGTGCTATATGTATGTTATATGAGTAAACAATGCGTAGGTGTAAGTGTTGTTATTCTAAGTTCCTTATCTTAATGTAATTTGATATATTTGTTTTTAACAAGAGATCTTCTAGAAGGAAATGTGTAAGCACTTTTAGTGACGTTTAACTTTTATTTGACTTTGTTCTAGAATTAAGCGTCAGCACTAATTTAATATAAATAAGATTTGTTGTAAACAACAATAAGAAATTCAGAGGCATTCAATAGTTAGTCTTGGTAGTGTTAAGTACCATTGTAAACGGTTCCAAAATAAAGTATAGTTTTTTAAAAAGTTCTTTATTAGATTTCGAATCTAAAAAGTGGCGCAGTCGGTAGGATTTCTTCGACGTACTACAGCTCGAGGCCCAGTGTACGAAAAAAGCTATTCGTAGTTCACCGTCCGCGGTAGTGCACCCAAGAGACTTGTTAGTACGGTACACGTTAGTGTTTTACAAGAAAAACTTACTTGCTTCTTAAAAACAGGTTTAGTGGTTTTCGCCTTAAAATCAGCACAATTACAGGTTTAGTGGTTTAAGCCTTAAAACTAGCAATAAAAAAAAAAGAACCGAAAAATAAAAAAAAAGCTATAGAAGAAAAGTCATAGAAGAAAAGTTACAGAAGAAAAGTTATAGAAGAAAGAAGATTCATCTGGTCAAATCCGATCCAGCTTTGAAGAGGAACTGAATCCAGCCGCTTAATTTCAAAAGCGATTTCAGAGAACTTCCGAACTTCCTTTGCTTCAGGATATGAAGATTTTAATACTGTAAGTTAGTTTTAAATATTTATTGTTTTGCCCGAATTTCTTCACTAGTCAGAAATTTTTAAATTTTAAGTTTTAGTTTTAAGAAAATTTTTGAAAAAAAAGTAAATAATGGCGGAAGAACAAGAAGTTGAACCTTATAAACTTTCTGAAATATTTTCATTAATTCCAGAATATGATGGAGATGCTATTAATCTCAACACATTTTGTAATGCATGCGACTTGGCAGAAGCCATGTGTGTTCAAAATCAAAAACAATTTTTGCTTGTTAAAATCAAAAATCAGTTAAAGGGTAAAGCTTCTCAGCTTATTAATTCTAGAGATATAAGTTCTTGGGCAGAAGTTTCACAACTTCTAAATACGCATTTTGGCGATCAAAGAGACCTTACTGCTTTAATTCAGGATCTCCAGAGGTTACATCAGTTACCATCTGAGAATCCACTAACTTTTATTTCGCGTTTACAAGTTCACTGTGCGAAAATGAATTCAGCAATCAATAGGCAAACCCTTACAAGAGATAAAAAATTTGCTCAGGGTAAACTTATTGAGACTATGGCTTTAAATACTTTATTAACCGGATTAGACTCAAAAATTGGGCATATAGTTCGTGCTAACAATCCGAAAGACATGATTGAAGCTATTTCTTTTATTAAACGTGAGCTTCAACTTTTTTATTTCGAAAATCAAAAATTCTCTAAATCACAAAATTCAATTCAAAAACTCAAAATACAACCAAAAATATGTACATTTTGTAAAAAACAAGGTCACTTAATAAATGAGTGTATAATTAGACAAGTGTCGCAATCGAGACCATAAAATTTTTATAACTCAAACAATTTTCAAAATAGGAATCAAAATCCTCAACCATCTACATCCTATCAAAATCAGAATTTTCAAAATACAAGACCAAATAATTTCCAACAAAGATCAAATGTAATACAGCGTCCACAACAAAATAATGGCAACTTTAGACCAAATCAAAACTACCAAAATAGGCCAAGTGTAATACAGCCTAATCCTACATACAAACCAATGCATTTTATTAATTCAGAAAAATTTGAAAATTTTGAAAATAATAAAAATTTTGAAAATAATGAAAATTTTGCAAATGAAATTTTTTTTAGTGAAAATTTTGAGAATTATAATTTCACAGATCAAAATTTTGAAAATGTCAATTACGAAAATGAAAATTTTGGAAATGACTTTGAAATAAGTAATTTTGAAAATTATTCTCAAGATTCTGTAAATTTTCAGATATCAGCCTCGGAAACAGATCAAAATTTAATAAGTCAGATTTCAGAAATAACTTTAGAGGACGATCACAATCCCTTCATCCAAACTCAAGATCAATTCATGTAAATTTTGAAATTTTTACCTGTTCAGAAGAATTGTACTATATTACCGATGTTTCAAAACAATTTAAATTATTAGTAGATACAGGTGCAAGTAAATCTGTTTTTAAACCTAAAACATGTGAAAAATATAAAATTAGATTTCCAGAAAATGTTACTATTAGGGGTATCACTAACGTACCCATCAATATAACAGAATCAGCATTAATTCCTTTTAATATTAAAGACCCACATAAAGTTTTAGTTTATAATTTGGATATACAGTTTGACGGTTTACTAGGTTCAGACTTTTTAAAACATTATGATTGTGTTATTGATTACAAAAATAATCAATTGATTACAAATTTTAAAACAGTACCACTTTATCGGAGTAATTCGGAAAATGATCCAATGCAGTCAGAACAACAATCAGCTGACATAAAACCTATTAATAATACGATAAAAATTGAAGGTCGTACAGAAAGAGCTTTTAAATTTAGAACGGATAAATTAAAAAACACTGAAGCTATTTTATTAGCACAACAGATAGACAAGTGTTACATCCCTAATTGCTTGGTAAAAATAAATAATAATGGGGAATTTTGCACAACGGTTATAAATGCGCGACCAGTTACAAAAATAATTAATTTTGAAAAATTTGAATTTGAACCGATTATTGATCCTTCTTCTTCAGAAGTCTGTTTTAATTTAACGGAAAGACATCCAGCAAATCGTGAGAATGATATTATGGAACAATTACGTTTGACACATTTAAACGAAGAGGAAAAAGAAATGATTATGTCGTTATGTCTTGACTTTTCAGATATATTTTATTTAGAGGGGGATAATTTAACATTTACCAGTAAAATTAAACATTCGATTACTACTAAAGAAAGTAAACCAATTTTTACAAAATCATATAGATATCCGCAAATCCATAAACAAGAAGTAAAAAATCAAATTTCAAAAATGTTAGATCAAGGTATCATACAACCATCTGTTTCGCCCTGGTCCAGTGTGGGTGGTCCCAAAAAAATTAGACGCCTCAGAAAAACAAAAATGGCGTGTTGTCATTGACTATAGGAAACTTAACGAAGTGACAGTAGATGACAAATATCCTCTACCCAACATATCAGACTTGTTAGATCAACTTGGTAATTGTGAATATTTTACTACGTTAGATTTAGCGTCAGGTTTTCATCAGATTGAGGTAGATCCAAAAGATATACAAAAAACTGCTTTTTCAGTTGAGAATGGACATTATGAGTATATTAGAATGCCATTCGGACTCAAAAATGCTCCTTCAACATTTCAAAGGGTAATGGACAATATTTTAGTGGGAATTCAAAATGAAAGATGTCTTGTTTATATGGACGATATAATAGTCTATTCAGCTACAATACACGAACATATAAAAAGATTATCAGAAGTATTTTCAAGATTAAGAAAAGCAAATTTAAAGATACAACCTGATAAATGTGAGTTTTTAAGGAAAGAGGTAGCTTATTTAGGACACGTTATCACTGATAAGGGTGTAAAACCAAACCCTGATAGGATATCTGCTTTAAAAAATTATCCAGAACCAAAAACTCAAAGAGACATAAAAGCTTTTCTTGGATTAGCAGGATATTATAGACGATTCATAAAAGATTTTGCAAAAATTTCAAAACCCTTAACTAAACTATTACAAAAAGATATACCTTTTATTTTTGATCAAACTTGCAAGAATGCATTTGAATTATTAAAAAATGCTTTAACAACAAGTCCAATTTTAATATATCCAAATTTCAAGGAACCTTTTATTTTAACAACTGATGCTAGCGGTTATGCTATTGGCTCAGTTTTATCACAAGGAACTATTGGCAAAGACTTACCCATTGCGTATGCATCCAGGACATTAAATCCTGCAGAACAAAAATATTCAACCATAGAGCGTGAACTTTTGGCTATAATATGGTCAGTTAAACATTTTCGACCCTATTTGTATGGACGAAAATTTTATTTAGTAACAGACCATCGTCCTTTAATTTGGCTAAGTTCTATTAAAGATCCTGGTAGTCGTTTGGCTAGATGGAGACTTAAACTAGAAGAATATGAATTTGAGTTTATTTACAAATCAGGAAAAATTAACAAAAACGCTGATGCTCTATCCAGAATTAAAATCGATGAAAAAATAAATACAATGCATTATTCGGTAAATTTTCAAAATCAAATTAACCAAGAAAATATTAAAATTTTAGAAGAAAATTTATTTGATGCTCCTTTGCACTTTGCTTTGGCTCATTGTGTATCAAAAGATTTAAAAATGGGTAAAGGCATAGCTTTACAGTTTAAACAAAAATATGGACATGTTGAATATCTTAAAAGTCAGAATAAACAAGTTGGTGAAATTATAAATTTGAAAATCAAAGACAGAAATATTTTTTATTTAATCACTAAAGAAAAGTATAATTTAAAACCCACTTATGATAATGTCTATAAATGTTTAGAAAAATTAAAACAAAATTGCTTCGAGAATCAAATTAAATACGTAGCAATGCCAAAAATAGCTTGTGGCTTAGATTCATTAAATTGGGATATAATTTTATCAATGATTAAATCAATTTTCCAATCAACAGATATTCAAATCAATATCTATATTTTGATGGATAAACGAACGGCAATTATTAATGCTTTATCGGAACACGAAGGTTCATCCGAAGAAGATCAAAACGAAAACTTATCCCTTATGTCACCGCAGACACTTGAAAACGAATTTAATAGATTCCAAAATTTATATCAAACAATATCATTGATTGATTATTCCAAAATCAGATATACAAATGAACAATTATTAAATAAAGATCACAAAAATATCATAACAATTTTTCAACAAGATAATATGAAAGATTTACATTATCAAATTATAGAAGATTTTTTCGAGGAAAGTCCAAAGTTTGACATTAAAAGAATCAATATTTTACCTTCAAAATCTATTAGGAAAAGAAATTATTATATTATTCCATTGCCAAATTTTCAAGAAGATGTGAAATTGCATCTTCTTGAAAATTTGGCAATGGAATAATATAATAATTTCTTTTCCTAATAGATTTTGAAGGTAAAATATTGATTCTTTTAATGTCAAACTTTGGACTTTCCTCGAAAAAATCTTCTATAATTTGATAATGTAAATCTTTCATATTATCTTGTTGAAAAATTGTTATGATATTTTTGTGATCTTTATTTAATAATTGTTCATTTGTATATCTGATTTTGGAATAATCAATCAATGATATACTTTTTGGAATTCTTTGTAGATGTCAAAATGATATCGATCCTTCAAAAACATATTATGTTGAGACAAGAGTTGACTTACCAATATTAGAGATGATATGCTTTATTTTTTCAGAAAAAGATTTAAATTTGGTAGTTTGTGAAAATATTGTCACAGAACCTAGTGATGATCAGAAACAAATAATAATTGATCAATATCACTCAGGAAAGAGAAATTTTGATCGAGGAATCAATGAAACTATACGGAGAATCAAAGAAAAATATAATTGGAAAAACTTAAGTAAAGAGGTTGAAACATTTATAAAAGAATGTGAGATATGTCAAAAGAACAAAATTTTAAGAAAAAATTTAGATAACCCACTCGTAATTACAGAAACCCCAAAAACACCATTTGAAAGAATTAATTTAGACATTTTGGAAATTCCACAAAAAAATTTGGTTTTGACTATAAGGGATGAATTAACAAAATTCATACAAGCTTATCCTCTTAGTGATAAAACCTCAAAAAATATAGTGAATACTTTATTACTATTTTTTCAGCATTACGGTAGACCTTTAAGGATTCATACTGATAGGGGCAAAGAATTTAATAATCAGTTATTAAAAGATTTGTGCAAGATGTACGATATAAAGTTAACTTTTTCAAGTACAGGTCATCCACAATCCAATGGAAGTTTAGAACGATTCCACGCAACTCTTTTGGAAATGATAAGAGTGTGTACTACAGAAAATCCTAACGAACACCCTCATCAACTTCTCCCATATACGGTTATATGTTATAATAACTCATAAAACTCATGGTTTCACACCTTATGAATTAATATTTGGACATACGTCATCGCGACCCGCTGAAGTTCTTTATAATGAGCAAGAGTTAATCTCAAAATATGTTCGCGATTTAAATGCAAAAATCAAACACTTTTATGAAATAGCACGAAACAGAACAATTCTTTCTAAACAAAAAGCAAAAGCAAGATTTGATAAACACGTAACTCCAAACTATGAATTTAAAGTTGGAGATAGGGTATACGTTAAAGAAACCCAAATAAAAGGAAAACTTTCACCGAAATTTAACGGACCATTTGAAATTAAAGAAATTTTCAAAAATTCAGCTTCTGTTTATAATCCAATAACTAAACAAACATCTAAATTTAATTTTGATTTACTAAAACCATGTTATGTTAAACAAGATGATGACCTACAATAAGAACAAGAAAATGATTAAAACATATTGTTTCAGATTATTTATGTCCGTGCTACTCGGATTCGGACAAGAACGTTATGGTCAACAGTATAGTCTAACTGAAATCAATAACACAGTAGGTGTTTACTATCATAGAGAGGCCAGTATTAAGGTATCTAATGATAAGTGGACCATATTAGTATATAAAAATCTAGAGGCTTTGCAAAACGCTTTTATTAATAATAATCATATCTTAGATGACTTAGAGCTTATGCTTTCGCAAAAAACAGGAACTATGAAAAATGTACACTTTGATATTAGATCTCATGTAACTTTGTTAAAACAAATTTTAAATAGATATTGGTAATAAATTTGATGAAATCGATTCTGATACCACAACTAAACAAGTAATTAGACCTAAAAGAGGACTATTTGATGCTGTAGGTACGGTTTGGAAATATATCACGGGAAATTTAGACGCTGCTGACGGTCAATATTTTAATGAATGTATCAATAAAATTGAAAAAGACGATAAAGAATTGGAAATATTAATGAAAAAACAAATAAGCGTGACTACATCCGTTATTAAACAATTTAATTCTACACTGAGAAAACTTCAAATCGACGAAGAAACTTTCAATTCAAATATTAAAGAAATTGAAAAATCAATTTATATGATTCGGGATGAAATTGAACTTGTTGATCTTAAATTTTATTTAATCAATATTTGTGAACAACTACTCGAATCCTATACTTACCTTCAGTCACAGGTTGAAGACATTTTAAATTCAATAACTTTTGCAAGATTAAATATTATTCATGCTTCAATAATTCTTCCCAATGATTTATTGGATGCTCTAGAATCAATAAGTAAAAATCTGGATAAGAACAATTTGCCTTTAACTCCGCGAAAATCTCAAATCCCAACCTACCTTAACATAATTGATTTACATGCTTTTATAATCGATAAAAAATTAGTTTTTGTTTTGGAAGTACCTTTAACCGAATCAGAAATCTATACAGTTTATAGAATGTATCCAATACCTATTTATGATAATAGAACTATGCTACATCATATTCTACCTGTTGGAAACAAATACATTGCTAAAGACGATGATAACGAAATTTATATCTCATTATCTGATATCAATAAATGTAAAGAATTAACGAACCGTCTTTATCTTTGTAAAAATTTGTATCCTTTACCAATAGATTCAAATGCTATTTGTGAAGCACAACTGTTAAAAACACAAAAGATTCTTACTTTACCAAAAACATGTTTTCACATGTTTTTGGTAAAGTAAAGGTTTTGATTTTGGCCAAAGATTACAATATTCAATTATTAGAAAATAATGCTTGGCTAATAAGTGTAACCAATCAATTACCAATAACTATAAAATGTGAGGGTATAGATCCAAAATCGAAAATTGTTAATAAAAATACTGTTTTAACTTTAACCTCAAGATGTTCCGGTTTTGTTGGAACATCAAAAATTCAAGCAACCAGTTTAAAAACTGTTTTTTATAATTATAACTATTCCAATACTGTACAAATTCCTTTTAATTGTTGTGATAAATATCCAGATAATGTTAATAATTTTCCGAAATTAAAACCTTTAAAAATCAATAAATTAAATTTGGAAGATTTGGAAATTGTCAAACACAAATTGGATCAATACTCAATAGAATTAGATGATTTAATCAAGGAACCAACAGTTCAAAAATATTATTCTTGGTTTACCTATTTTACATTATCTTTAATTATAATCATAATTAGTGCATATTTGTTGTAAATGCAGAAAGCGAAAAAGGATGTTACAAATAGGTATAAAAAATAGCAATAATGACGACAGGCCTTATAAACCAAATGTTTCAGTTTTTGGGAAAAGATTTTCAAAAATTTTACCAAAGCGAAGACCTTCTATTAGATTAGGTGAAGATATTGAAGAAGAATTTGAATTAAACACTAACAGTTCTTTACGGAAAAATATAGTGTAAAAATTATTTTCTTTTCAAAATTTTGTTTTTCTTTGAAAACAAAAAAGTACTTTCAAAAGTTACTGCAATGAGTAGCACTAACTTTTTAAATAAGAGGGGAGCTGTTATATGAGTAAACAATGCGTAGGTGTAAGTGTTGTTATTCTAAGTTCCTTATCTTAATGTAATTTGATATATTTGTTTTTAACAAGAGATCTTCTAGAAGGAAATGTGTAAGCACTTTTAGTCACGTTTAACTTTTATTTGACTTTGTTCTAGAATTAAGCGTCAGCACTAATTTAATATAAATAAGATTTGTTGTAAACAACAATAATAAATTCAGAGGCATTCAATAGTTAGTCTTGGTAGTGTTAAGTACCATTGTAAACGGTTCCAAAATAAAGTATAGTTTTTTAAAAAGTTCTTTATTAGATTTCGAATCTAAAATGTATGATTGGGTCTGAGGTGTTCAAATTGCTCAATATTTGTTTTTAGGTACAGGACGCATTCAAATATGAATCACAGTCAAATATCTGTGTTGGCGAAAGATAGCTCTGCAGCTTTCTCCAAATTTCAACTCAAACATAATCCTGACTATTCTTTTCTGTTGAATAAAAACATTTTGCGCATAACTACTTCTACCCCACAACAAAATACCATACTTAATATGAGAATAACACATTCCATAATAGATAGACCAAAGACTATTAGAGTTTACCAGAAGTTTTGCCATAACTCTCACTGCGTAACCTACCCTACTTAGTTTTATGCACAAATTCTGAGTATGTTTAGAGGAATTAAAATTTTTGTCAATTACAGCACCCAAAAACTTAGCGCTATTTACAAATTCTACCTCCTCATCGTTGAACAAGAGATTTCAATTTAAATTTATAGTTTTATTACTTATGACAATAATTTTTGTTTTCTCCTCATTAAGAAGAAGTCGGTTACGACTCATCCAGTTTTTTGTCGTTAAAAGTACTTCCAGACGCCTTTGCTCAATGTGCTTGGTTTTTTCAACCGGTATACCGGAATTCAGAAATGGTGTCAAGGTCGGTTAGATCAATGACAAACAAAAGTGGTCCCAGCACGCTACCCTGTGGAACCCCAGTCGTAATCTCACCCAGTAGATTCAGCAGTAGAAGCATTTGACTTAATGAACTTCTTTTGTTTTCTTTTATGAAGATACGATCTAAAAAGATCTAACGGGATTCCACGAACACCATATGCTTCAAGTTTTTTTAGCAAAATATTGTGACTGAGTGTGTCGAATGCTTTTAATAAGTCAAGCAGGATTCCACAGGCCGTGCACCTTTCCTCTAATGTTTGTAATATTTTTTTGTTAAAATCTAAAATTACTGACTCTGTAGATATGTAGATCTGTTTGGTATAAAATAAATTTAAAAGATTATTGCTTACAAAAAAACTAAGAAGCATTTTGTGAAGAAGAAGTTCAAACAGTTTAAAAATAGAGCATAATAAACTTTTTGGCCTGTAGTTTCCCAAGCTATTGGAATAGTCTTTTTTATAAATCAGAAGTTGTTCTGGATAAATTCCAATTGTCATGCTTACGTTAAAAATATACGCAAGAGGCTCTGCAATAAGAGGTAAATATTTTTTAACGAGATTTGCTGGTATTTCGTCGTCCCTTGCGCTATTTTTATTTTTTAGTCTTTTTGAAATTTCAATGATTTCTTCTGCGTTTGTAGGATTGAGGAACATGTTTTTGCAATATTAAAAATTTGGTGTATAGTTAAAATCATCTTGTAAGATATCTTTATCTCTGAGAAGGTTTGATGCAGCTTCAGTAAAGCATCCATTAAAATTATTTGCTAATTCTTGTTGATCTGAATGCTCAGGGAGTAAATTTTGTGTATTTTCGTACTGCGTCCTATGTAGCTTTTGCGATGTTTTCGCTAGAGTTTATTTTTAATGAAACATAATCACTTTTTGCTTTATTAAGTTTTCGATCGTAATAAAATTTATATTTTTTAAAAAGTTCATTATAAACAGAATCCTGCTGGGACAAAACTTGAAGAGCTACTACCTGCTCTTTAATGCTGGAGAGTTCGGAAGTATAAAGGTTACACTTTTTCAGTGGAAAACAAAGATTGAACTCTTTTAAAAAGATATAAAATAAAAAACCGTATTTCCCAGAATACAGTGTATCCCAAGAAATTTTTGATAGACTGTTGCAAAATGTTTGTGTATTAATTTCTAAAAAATGTCTTGTGTATTGATTAGTCTGTGTTTGTGTTGTATTAGTTTTTAAAGAGATTAATATCGGATTTATCTTTATTGATAATTTTAGTTATGTGATCAAATTGAGAAGTTTGAAATAGAATATTATCTATACAAGATTTTGTATTACCACATATTCTAGTATATTCATTAATGGAAGGTTTTAAATTGTAGTTGTTTATTAAAGTAAGTAAATCATTGATTTGTTTGCAATTTTTGTCAAAATGTTTGTTAAAGTCACCGGCCACGATTATTCTTTTATTTTCGTTATCGAGCTTTTCGACTAAAAAATACATGAATATCTCCTGAAAGACAGGATCTGTATAGCTTAAAATATCAAAAATCTTATAATTTAGTCTTAGTTTAACAGCTGAACATTCTATAGAATTTAAGACCGATGACCTGGCAACATCCAACCTTTCAATGCCCGTAAGATCATTTCTACAATAAACAGCGGAGCCTCCATGTTTATTGGGTTCTCGGCAAAATTATGAGACAAGCGAATAACCATTTATGACCATAGCATTAAAATTCAATTCAATTCAATTCTTTTATTTTGCCAAAAAAAATACAGTATAACAAAAAAATACATTTTACAGAAAATTAATACGTATGAAGGGCAAAAAAGGATTTTTTTCCGATTATTAAACCGATAACACTTGAACCGACACTATGGAAGGCCAATGCGAAAAAAATCCTGTCAATTTTGTTTTTGATTACACTAACTTAACAACAAAAATTAAAAATTAAAATTAAATTTAGTAACAAATAAAAATAATTTGATCATTTGGGAGAGAGGCTGAAGCCTGTAGAAAAAACACCGAGGAGAAAACGACCAGGCGCAAAGGCGCGAACGCCCGACCCAAGGGAAGGAGTAATCCAATATTACCTATCTATTTTATTTTAATTTATTTAATTTTATAGCCTCATTTGTTCTTCTAGCAGCTTTGCTTTAGTTTGCAGTGAATATGTTTTTGCATTTGCGTTCTTGATGTTTTTATGAAGTTCATTCCACATTTTTATAGCTACATATGTAAAGCACTTTTGGTATGTGGCTGATTTGTGACGAGGTATTAATAATGTTTGACCATTTCTGGTCCTATATGTTTGTGCTAGAGGCATGAACTTTTTTGCAAGGTACTCAGGTTTTCCACTCTTTAATACTCTGTATATAAAATTGTACATATCATGTTTTCGTCTGTTAGCCATATTTAGTATTTTATTAATATTCAAAACTGGTGTAATATGATTACGGTAAGGGACCTGAAAGAAATATCTCACACAGCTGTTTTGTAACTTCTGGATTGACTTCCTAATCTGCCACGACAATGCATCACCACATACCACATCTCCATAATCAAACAGCGAAAGAATCAAGTTATTACACAAAAATAGTTTTTGCTTTGAAGGCAGAAATTTTTTTATTTTGTTAATATTTTTCAATCTTAAATACGCGGCTGTCAGTTTTTTTTTAATATGATTTTCAAACGTTAAGGCACTATCAAAAGTGACACCCAAATTTTTAACTTGTTGGACTATGGGGATTGGTTAATTGTTTATGTATATTCTTACTTGTTGTTCTATGTGTTCTCTTCTGTTTTTGTTTATATTTTTTCACACATTGCCAATGTTCGGTTAAACACACTACACATTACCCAGTGACTGAATGTTGTAGTGAAGGATATTTAATGAACAATTTGATCTGGAGTTAACTGCAATAATATTGTTCGTAGCACTTTTTGTATCTGTGTTTTTTGTTGTTGATGGTTCGTTTATGTTGTGTTCTGTATCATATAATGCTTCCGAAAAAAACAATTAATGCGGTTTAAAATACCTTTAGCAAGAAACTTTTTTCATATTTTAGATATATTGACTTTGTCTGAATAATAGTTGGTTTTTCTTATAATGCTGTTTTTGTCAAGTGTGCAACTGTTGACAATTTTTTTCAAATGAATAGATTTAAATAGAAAAATATTTCTATTATATATTTAATTTTTTTTCTGCATTATCATATGGTATAGCTCAATTAATATCAACCTATTTGTGTGTGATGTTTTTTCTACGAAGCTTTCATTAAGTTTACTATTTACTTTAGTGGGCCATAAAATAATTGTATGCTTCTTCGTGAAATTTCTCGATTGCTGTAAAGCTGTATCAAGTAGCTCTTCGTCGTTAGCATTTATTTTAATTAAAGCTGATATATTATATGATGAATTACTAATGTTTCCCATATAGTTAGAGATATCCCTACCTTGTTTTCCTGACACAAATAATATTTTGGATTTGAAGGACTTTTGGGAAGAAGTTGAAATATTTGTCTGAGAGCTCACACTATGTTAATATTGGTTTTAGTTTTACTGTCAGAACTGAGATATTTTTCAAGTAGGACTAAATTATTTTTAATATCCTATATTTCTGCGTTACAGTTTTCTTCAAAAATGTTGGTCGGAATTATAACTGTTTCATTTGTTTGGCTTGTTTCATTTTTGATGGTTTCTGTTTCAGATGATTTAATTTTTCTAACAATTTTTTGTTCTTTTGACGTTGCCTTTTTAATTTTCTTTTGCTTTCTTTCAGTTTATTATTTAAGGCAGCTAGAGGCAGTACACACAGTGAAAGAAACACCAAAACCTATGTTTATGAACTGTCTCATCTGGACTCAAATATTCACTCTATGATTTTTATAGCCTGAAATGTTGCGTCCAAATGCACTGAAATCTTAACCGATCTCAAATAACCAATTAAAATAATTTTTGCTTATTCGGCATATAAACAAAAAAGAACTATATCGGAAATACATCAACACTTTCATTCAGTCTCGAGCTTCAGAAATATAGCCACCAAAATAAAAGGATAAAAAATTGTTGTATGTGAAAATGGAACAGTTCCTACAAAATGTGAGGTCAATGGACAATATGGCCACCAATATTGAGTTAGTAAACAATGCAGTCAACCAATTGATCAGTGAGTTTCTTGCCATACCAAATCTACCCATTTTCGCTGCTGCGAGAGCAGAAAATACCATGTGGATGTTTTTACCCACAATGAGCTTCGAAGGACATATACGATATCAATCCCGAAATGTACACTGAACATAGTTGCACATACTGTGCATTAGTGAACGTATCCCAATCCCGGCATACGAACCAGAAGTGTTGCCTGAAGAGTCGCTTGACCAACTATTGGCAAACATAAATTCAGCCCAATGAGTTTCGAGGAGTGAAAGAGAAAGTTTTTTGTGTCCTTTAAATTAAGTTTTACTAACACCTAGATTAAGAAGGGATTAATTTTTTTGACATATGTTTAGGATATAAGTACTAACCTTTTAAAAATAAAACAATTGAATTAAAAATTTATTGTTTACTTACCTTGATCTGGCATTACCAAAATAAAAAACGATTAAATATTCATTTCCTAATTTTTAGACGAAAAAGGACCGATAGTATAACAGGTTTATAGTACTTTACTTGTGAAAAGTGTTGTTTTTTTCGCACGCGATTTCAGGTGACCGAACGACGCGATAGACGAGTTCGGCTAGGAATCAAGTGCGGAAAAGACACTTTAAATACGTGTTAGGTATAATATTTTTCCCCTACCACCCAATTTCCAGTTAAACGAGTGGATGTAAAGTAAACAAATTTCTAATCAAAAATTCGATTGCCACCGATTCATGCTCCACATCCAAAGTTTACCCAAATCTGATGTTTATTTGACTTCAAAAAGTATGGATATCACGTGATCCGTTTTAAAGGTCCCTTCTACATTTCCTGTGCTAAGGAAACTGACAGAAAAAAAAGAATCTCTCCTTTATTAATAATACATTTTCTGAACCAAATTTATTATTGAACATTTTATTTATTTAAAACTGAGTTTTGACAGGTAAATAATACCCCTAATAATAAATAATTCAGTTTGATTTTTTATTAATACGGCTTTAAAATTTACATGCCATAACTGGGTTAAATAAAAAACAAATGTTCATCAATAATTTTGAGTATTATTGTTGTTAAAATGTACTGAATAAAATATTGCTTTTAATATTAATTTTTCTTTAAAAGGAGTTTAAAATCAGTTAAAGGTAAGTGAAATGCTACCAGTAACTTTTAAGTAATTGTTAAAATTTTGTTTTTTTCCTCATAATAAAGTAACAAGCGGGTTGTTAAAAGAATGTTAAAAAAATGTATGAATAGTTGTATATATAATATATGAAATATTAACTGTTTGTTTTAAAAATGTTACATTTCTTTAGAAATTTTTCCTGACTATGTAATATTAAATAATACATATTTGTTACGTTAAGGAGAATGACAAATGACATACTGGCGATGTAACAGAGATGGAAATATAACAACTTGTGTTGAGGAATACAATCTGGTAAAATCACGTAAAAACCTATTTTTCTTTTTAAATTGCACATTATTTAACACACAATCTTTAAAAACTGGTAAAAATATATTTCTGTGGCGTAAAATCTTTTAAAAACTCTTACAATTTCGTAGAATCGCGTAAAAACCTATTTTTCTTTTTAAATTGCCTTGTTCAATCGATGGATTAGCAATGCTTAATAAAGGATTTTTATATATATATATATATATATATATATATATATATATATATATATATCTATGTAAGTTTAAATGGCATCCGGTCAAGAAACATTCCCAGTTGGCATCCGGCCTTTATACACCATCAGTATTCATACGATATAGTGACGGTAGAAGTTGGCATCATTTCATTTGTCGGACCTCCAGGACTGAAGTTACATATAGCATCCGTATATTGATATTTTAGGCTTAATTGAGCTCCAGCCTAGTTGCCAAATTTACTTTTAACTTATAGTGAGTGTGTCTGTTTATTTATTCTTTAATTTCCGCCAATTTACAGTACCAAGGCAAATTCAGGCAGACAGATATGACATTCACTTGACTAATGACCAGTTTACAGTAGTCCGATTTTAACGAAATTTGGCACAAGTATTTTAAGGATAAAAAGATATAAACCCTAAAAAAATTGATCTCCCCACCCAAATACCATTATCTGACACATATTTCGATGACTGGGTCGTGCTACCTACCCCAATAAGGGTCCCAGGGACAAAACATTACTTGGCATATGTTTGAATGACTGGGTCGTTCTAACGAACCAATTAAAATGAAACTTAGTAGAAACATTTAAGGAACAAAGCTAAATATTAAAAAAAAATTTAAATCCCCACCCTCTCAAATAAGGGTGGCAGAGACAAAATATTAACCGACATATATTTGACTCACTGGTTCGTTCTACCAAACCAATTAAAATTAAACTTTGTAGAAACATTTAAGGGACCAAGCTACATACTTGAAAAAATCAATGCCCTTACTCCCTCAAATAAGGGTGGCAGGGACAAAACATTACCTGGCATATATTTGAATGACTGGGTCGCTCTAAAAAATCAATTAAAATAAAACTTAGTAGAAACATTTAAGGAACCAAGCTAGATATTTGGAAAAAATTTCAATCCACCACCCCCTTAAATAAGGATGAGAGAAGCAAAACATTACCTGGCATATATTTAAATCAGTGGGTCGTTCTACCAAACCAATTAAAATTAAACTTAATAGAGATATTTAGCGAGCCCAGCTACACATTTTAAAAAAGTTTCAACCCCCCTCCCCCTCAAATAAGGGTGGTAGGGAGCAAACATTACTTGACATATATTTGAATAACTGGGTCGTTCTATCAACCAATTAAAATGAAACTTAGTGGAAACATTTAGCGAACCAAGCTATACATTTTGAAAAAGTTTCAACCCCCCACCCCCTTAAATAAGGATTGTAGGGACCAAACATTACCTGACATATATTTGAATGGCTTGGGCGTTCTAACGAACCAAGTAAAATGAAACTTAGTAGAAACATTTAAGGGACCAAGCTACACATTTGAAAAATGTTAACACCCCACCGGTTCAAATAAGGATAGTAGGGAAACTAGTAACTTTCCTCCCTAAATTTTTGTACTAAATTTAATCTTAATTGTTTCGTGAGATCGACCCAGTCATTCAAATTTATTCCAGGTAGTATTTTGTCCCTAGCAACATTATTTGAGGATAGGTGGAGTTTAATTTTCCTAAATGTTTTTACTTAGCTTCATTTTAATTGGTTTAGTAGAATGACCCAGTCATTCAAATATATTTCAGGTAATGTTTTGTCCCCACCACCCTTATTTAAATGCGGGGGGGGGGCTGGAAATTTTTTCAAGATATGTAGTTTGTTTTCTTAAATGTACCTAATAAATTTAATTTTATGATTTAGTAGAACGACCCAGTCATTCAAATATATGCCCGGTAATGTTTTGGGGGGGTTCAAATTTTTTCTAAATGTGTAGCTTGGTTCCCTAAAATTTTCTACTTAGTTTCATGTTAATTGGTTTGGTAAAATGACACAGTCATTCAAATATATGCCAGATAATATTTTGTTCTTACCACTTTTATTTGAAAGGGTGGGGGGTTGAAATTTGTTCTAAAAGTCTAGCTTGGTTTCCTAAAATTTTCTGCTTATTTTCATTTTAATTGGTTTGGTAAAACGACCCAGTCATTCAAATATATTCCAGGTGATATTTTGTCCCTACCACCCTTATTTGAGGGCGTGAAGGGTTGAAATTTTTTCGAAATATGTAACTTGGTTTCTTAAATGTTCCTAATAAATTTAATTTTAATTGGTTCACTAGAACGACCCAGTCATTTAAATATATGCCAGGTAATATTTTGTCCCTACAACCCCTATTTGAAAGGGTGGGGGGTTTAAATTTTTCTTAAATGTGTAGCTTGGTTCTCTTATTTGAGGGTGTGAGGGGTTGAAATTTTTTCGAAATATTTAACTTGGTTTCTTAAATGTTCCTAATAAATTTAATTTTAATTGGTTCACTAGAACGACCCAGTCATTTACATATAGGCAAGGTAATATTTTGTCCCTACAACCCTTATTTGAGAGAGCGGGGGGTTAAAATTTTTCGTAAATAGGAAGCTTGGCTCCTTAAATATTTCTACTAAATTTAGTTTTAATTTGTTCTGTAAAACGATCCAGTCATTCAAATATATGCCAGGTAATATTTTGTCCCTACCGCCCTTATGTGAGTTAGCGGGGGGTTAAAATTTTTTAAAAATGTGTAGCTTGTTTTCTTAAATGTTTTTGGTAAATTTAATTTTAATTAGTTTGGTAGAATGATCCAGTCATTCAACTATATGCCAGGTAATGTTTTGTCCCTACCACCAATATTTGAAGCGGTGGGGGGTTGAAAAATTATTTTGGGGGGGGGTGAATTTTTTCTAAATGTGTAACTTTGTTTCTGAACGTGCGCACCGTTTTATCAAAATCGGCCTGGTAGAACGGCCCAGTCATTGAAATTGCACGCTGAGGAGTCATTTTTTTTAGGGTTAATATCTTTATATCCCAAGTTTTGTTTGAAATCGGACCACTGTAAACTTCCAGTCATTGGTCAAGTGGTCAATAAATTAGAAATTTCCCTTAAGCTTGTGCCGTTTTTCATAAGCGTGCGTGGTCGAAACATCTCTACCAAAAATACTGCATCAAATCTGTTGAAAAAGTTGTTTGATAAAATATATCGTTAAAACTCGCCAACCTTTATTATGAGAGTTGAAGCGGCATTTTTTGCAGGACGCCGCGATCTATATACATTAACGAAAAAAAGAATACCTACTGAGTATACTATTATAATTCCCACAGCACTTTTGGCTTGCGGCAGCATTGCGAAATTTACGGATGCCATGTGGCTTTAACTTTGATAAGTTCATAGACTTCGTGTATATCTGAAACTCGCTGGTGGCTCCACCACCGGTGGACTCTGAAACTTAGCGTATACTCATGAAACCGAAAACAGGTCAAGTGAACTCCGACCTAATAATTGTTTGGGGGGTTCACGGTGATCTGGTGGACCCTGCGAACAGACTTTCTCGGTTTGGTCATTTGACTTCCGAATGCCGGAAGCCATTGGACCAGCGGATGCCACTTGAACCTACAATTTAACATGAGCGGATGCGAAATGGTACCCTATATATATATATATATATAGCCTGTTTGCATGGTCCATCAGATCACCGTGAACCCCCCAAACAATTATTAGGTCGGAGTTCATTTGACCTGCTTTTGGTTTCATGAGTATACACGTAGTTTTAGAGTACACCGGTGGTGGCGCCACTACCGAGTTTCAGATATACACGAAATGTATAAACTGATCAAAGTTAAGGCCACATGGCTTCGGTAAATTTGGCAATGCTGCCGAAAGCCAAAGTTGCTGTGGGAATTACAATATTATACTCAGTAGGTATTCTTCTTTTCGCTTATGTATATAGATCGCGGCGTCCTGCAAAAAATCCCACATTAACTCTTATAAAAGTTGGTGAGTTTTGACGATATATTTTATCAAACAACTTTTTCAACAGATTTGATGCGGTATTTTTGGTAGAGATGAACTCAGAAAAAACGCACCCTTCTGCTTATGAAAAACGCCACAAGTTTAAGGGAAGTTTCTAAATTATTGACCCGTCACTTGACCAATAACTGGAAGTTTATAGTGGTCCGATTTTAACGAAATCTGGCACAAGTATTTCAGGGATAAAAAGATATTAACCCAAAAAAAATGACTTCTCCACCCCGCAGTTAAGAGTAGGGGGTATCGATGACTGGGTCGTACTACCAGGCCGATTTTGATAAAACAAAGTTACACATTTAGAAAAAAAATTCCATTCTCCTCAAAATAAGGGCGGTCGAAGAATTTAAGGAATCAAGCTACACATTTAGGAAAAATTTTAATCCTCACCTTTTCAAATAAGGGTGGTAGGGACACAACATTATCTGGTATATATTTGAATGACTGGATCGTTCTACTGAATCAATTAAAATTAAATTTATTAGGAACATTTAAGGAACTAAGCTAAATATTTCAAAAAAAATGAACCCCCCGCTCCCTCACATAAGGGTGGTAGGGATGAAACATTACCAGGCATATATTTGAATGACTGGGTCGTTCTACCAAACGAATTAAAATGAAACTTAGTGGAAACAATTAAAGTACCAAGCTACACATTCGAAAAAAATGTCAACCCCCCACCCCCTTACATAAGGGTGGTAGGGACAAAATATTACATGGCATATATTTAAATGACTGGGTCGTTCTACCGAACCAATTAAAATTAAATTTTGTGGAAACTTTTAAGGAATCAAGCTACATATTTAAAAAAAATTGAACCCCCCGCTCCCTCACATAAAGGTAGTAGGCACAAAATATTACCTGGCATATATTTAAATGACTGGGTCGTTCTACCGAACCAATTAAAATTAAATTTTGTAGAAACTTTTAAGGAGTCAAGCTACATATTTTAAAAAAATTGAAGGTGGTAGGGATGAAACATTACGTGACATATATTTGAATGACTGGGTCGTTCTACCAAACGAATTAAAATGAAACTTAGTTTCAACCCCTCATCCCCTCAAATAACGGTGGTAGGGTGGTTTTCCCGAACCAATTCAAATTAAATTTGGTAAAAACGTTTAAGGATACCAGGGTACACATTTAGGAAAAATTTTTACCCCCACCCTTTGAAATAAGGGTGATACGGACAAAACAGTACCTGGCATATATTTGAATAACTGGGTATTTCTACCAAACTTATTAAAATGAAACTTAGTGGAAACATTTAAAGTACCAAGCTACATATTGGAAAAAAATTTCAACCCCTCATCCCCTCAAATAAGGGGGGTACCGAACCAATTAAAATTAAATTTGGTAGAAACTTTTAAGGAATCAAGCTACACATTTAGAAAAAAAAATGAACCTCTCAACCCCTCAAATGAGGGGTAGGGATAAAATATTACCTGGCATATATTTGAATGACTCTGTCGTTCTACTAAATTAATTAAAATAAAACTAAGTAAAAACTTCAACCTCCACCCTCTCAAATAAGGGTGATAAGGACAAAACAGTACCAGGCATATATTTAAATGACTGGAACTGAAGGAACCAAGCTGCACATATAGGAAAAAATTTCCCCTTCCACCCCCTCAAATAAGGGCGAGAGGAACAAAACATTATCTAGCATATATTTGAATGTCTGATCGTTCTAGCGAACCAATTAAGTTTAAATTCAGTAGAAATATTTAGGAAGGAACGTTACACGTTTCCGTACCACCCTTATTTGAGGAGGTGTGGTGTTAAAATTTTTCGTAAATTTGTACCTTGGTTCCTTAAATGTCACCACTAAGTTTTATTTTAATGGGTTTGTTAGAACGAACCAGGCATTCAAATATATACCAAGTAATATTTTGTCTCTGACACCCTTATTTAAGGGGGTGGAGGGTTGAAATGTTTAAGAAATATGTAGCTTGTCTCCTTAAATGTTTCCACTAAGTTTCATTTTAATTGGTTTGGTAGAACGACCCAGTCATTCAAATATATACTAGGTAATGTTCTGTCCTTACCACCCTTATTTGAAGGGGTAAGGGTTTCAAATTTTTTCGAAATGTCTTGGTTTCTTAAATGTTTCTACTCAGTTTCATTTTTATTAATTCGGTAGAACGACCCAGCCATTCAAATATATGTCAGATAATGTTTTCTGCCTACCACCCTTATTTGAGGGGATAGGAGGTTGATTTTTTTCCAAATTTGCAGCTTGGTTCTTTAAATGTCACTACTAAGTTGTATTTTAATTGGTTTGGTAGAACGAACCAGCCATTTAAATATATGACAGGTAATGTTTTGTCCCTGCCACCCTTATTTGAGGGAGTGAGGGGTTGACATTTTTTCCAAATGTGTAGCTTGGTTCCTTAAATGTCATCACTAAGTTGCATTTTAATTGGTTTGGTAGAACGAACTAGTCATTCAAATATATGCCAGATAATATTTTGTCCCTGCCACCCATATTTAAGGCGGTGGAGGGTTAAAATGTTTTAGAAATATGTAGCTTGGCTCCCTAAATGTTTTCACTACTATTTGAATTGGTTCGGTAGAACTTCCCAGCCATTCAAATATATGTTAGGTAATGTTTTGTCCTTACCACCCTTATTTGACAGAGGGGGGGGGGGTTGAAATTTTTTTCAAATGTGTAGCTTGTTTCATTAAATGTTACCACTAAGTCATTCAAATATATACTAGGTAATTTTTTGTCCCTACCACCCCTTTAAGGGGGGGGGGGGTGTTGAATTTTTTTATAAATGTGTAAATTTGTTTTTGGAATGTCTGCACTGAGTTTTATCAAAATGGACCCGTTAGAACGACCCAGTTATTGAAATATGTGTCAGAGATTATTTATAACTTTTTATCCTTAGAATATTTGTTCCAAATTTCGTTAAAATCGGACCACTGTAAACGTCTAGTCATTGGTCAATTGACTGGTCAATAAATTAGACACACCCTCGAAACTTTGATTTTTAGAAATTGTGATTTTCAAACTAATGTTCTTCGAAAAAAAACATCGAACCAATTGTTTTAAACAATTTTTCGTGACCCTTAAAATGCCTTTTAGCTCCTGGGTAATTCCATTGTAACGGGTGTTACGTTTTATGTTTTTGACATCCAATTTTATGTTTGATGTTGATAAGTTATTACAACAAAACTCGAATTAACTCATGTGGTCTTGACAGATGAAAATCTTTATGCAAAAAAACTCACTAGGAATCACCAGAACAATGTATTTTAGGGAATCGAATACATGTAACGGGTGTTATTTTGTTTTTTACGTTTTTTCGACATTGATATGGTTAGGTTTAGTTTTCATAAAAATTAGCATAGCAACTAATATATTTTTTGATCTTAGTGTATAGCAGAAAAGGCCACCAAAGAGGTTTAATATATTTTGAGTTTTATTATAGTATAGTATATTTTCTTTATCCTCAATTTGTAACGGGTGTTATGATTGAGTGTAACGGGTCTTATATAGTAAATTCGTTTTTATATTAGATTTTTTTAAAGACTTTTTCGGCCAAGAATGGTAAAAATCAATTGCAGTTGAGGACGTATGCTCTATATAATACAGCAAAACTACTTTTATGCATTGTTATGTTAGTAAAAAAAATAAATAACTACATGGAAGGAGTAACATATTAATTTTAGTATTACTTAACGAGAAAAAAAAGTAAGTACTAATATAGTACTAAAAAATGGTTACAATACTTTAATTTGGGTCCTTTGAAGTTTTGTAGGTGACTGTTGACAAGATAACATTGGGACCATAATTTTCAAAATAATGCTTGGATTGTATGTTATCTATGGCTCTGAGACCTTGCCATCTCGTTTCTAAAACGGGGGTGATTTCTTTTATTTGGCTCTCTGGTATATAGAATAGCAAAAGTCCCCCAGCATTCACTGAGAGGAACTCAAAGCACTCTTTAGGAGTATTTAATATTACTTTGTAAAAATACACCAAAAAATACTGTTGAAGAAATTGTGAAATACTTTTAAAATTATCAAAACGTCAATCAAATTATTTACTTACTCAAGCAATTGTTTTATATTATGTCAAACAATGAATATACACAAGCAGTTTTATTTTTTTTAAAAATTTACCTGTAACGGGTGCGACAGTATTTAAATACTGTATTTTTTCAAATTTCCTTGTGGTGACTAACATTTTTTTTTGATACTGTCGAAGCGTATTTCATACTTGTTATAATGATATAGTTCCGTATAATTTTTGTATTTGCTTGTTTAGTTAGAAACACTTTTCGTTTTTTTTTGTAACGGTTGTGACATATAAATAATGATGAGTTCTTACAATTACAGATCCTAAATGACTTCTTGCATGAATAAAATTTTATAATTATATTTTAGGCACTAACCACTAGTTCTTTTCAATAAATAATTCAATATGATATATCTTAACGTGTAAGCTAGAACTCATTGTAAACAAAATTAAAATTTTCTGCATTATGAGCCTTAAAGCTTTTTTAAAAGATTAAAGTAGAATGCTGAAAGAAAGTACATAAATATAGGCAAAGTTTTGGTTCAATCTATCATTATAAGTATTCCTCTCTTTATTGGGGTGGATTTTATAAAGACACGACACAATTGAGTTTTGTGAAAATAAGGTACATTTCTGTGGAAATACCCCTCCTCTATTTATTTAAACCCATTGATATATCTGCTTTCTGTCCCGAATATCTGAATTTGCCTTGGTACTGTAAAGTGGCGGAAATTAAAGAATAAATAAACAAACACACTCCCTATAAGTTAAAAATAAATTTGGCAACTAGGCTGGAGTTCAATGAATATCAATATACGGAGCCAGGTGTAACCTCAGCCCTGGAGGTCAAAAAGCCTTTAAATAAAATGATGCCAACTTCTACCGTAACTATATCGCATGAATACTGATGGTGTATAAAAGCCGGATGCCATTTAACCCTATATATATATATATATATATATAGATATATATATATATATATATGTATGTATATATATATACGTTTTCTTAACAAGTTGAGATCCGAATAAAACTTGGACAACCCGAGATCCACCAGAAGGAACAGAGATTTTTAAGTATATATTTTAAATACTTCCTACACACCTTAAATATAAGGGGAAACCGCTGAGAGGGGTAAAGAAATACGGTTTTATTTTTTTCATAAAATTAGGGTAGACTGAGATCCGATTTAAATTTGCGCACAAGTAGAGATCCTCGTGTGTATAAATAGTGGAGTATATAGCACGGTGAGATCCGGCGGTGTTACCAGGCTTAATATTAATAATAACCGTTAAAACAGCTATTCTAATAAAAGAATGGTATAGTCAACACCATAGACCATAGATCAACTATAAACGCACAGGTCAAACCACTTGACCTACAGCTACAAAAATTTAAGGACATATTGGGTTTGTGACGTAAGCGTTCGATAAGAAAGGATTTTTGAAAATTTTACCTCTAAGGTAGTAAAATTAGGGATTGAAATTTTCGTCGCAGTCGCACATTTTTTGCTTCGATGAATTTTTGTTTTCGTCAAGCAATTTTGATGCCATAAATCCAATGCACACCCATAAATCTTAGGAATGCAGTAGTGAAACTCCAATCAAAATCGGTTCAGCAGTTTTTGCGTGATGCTGCAGAAAACAAAAAAAAATTTAATTGAATGTTTGAAAATCATTCAAAATATAGAAAGTATTTCTAGATATTTATTATATGTATAGGACACCTATTCGTTTTACAAATTTAAACTTTCTAAATTTAATTATTGTTTTTAAAAATTTATTGGAAAAACCGATATTCTTATTTTAACTATACTAAAAAAAAAGTATTTTTTAATGACATTTGAAAAAAACCCTCGAACTGAATTTTGTTTGAGAGGGGGGCACTTTTTGACAAAATTAACATTTTTGTAGCACGCGCCCCCTCCGAGGGTTGTGTCTCTCCCCAGAATTTAAATAGGGAAAGTGGGTCAAGTGGCACCCTGTTTTGAAGGTATTTTAATTCTCTTTAAAAACCTTTTATTTTTTCTCAAATCGATAGATTCGTTCTCAAAATATTTGCTTTAAAAATTACCATAGGCCGGTTGAAAATTTTTTCTTTTACAATTTTTTTTTCATTTTTTTCCTCAAACACGCCGATTTTGTTTTTTGTTAATATGCTTTTTCCAAAATTAAAACTTTTGTAGAACGCACCGCCTCCGAGGGGTGTGTGTCATCCCAGAATATACTTAGGGAAAGTAGGTCGAGTGGCACCTTGTTTTAAAGATGTGTTAATTCTATTTACCAATATTTTGTTTCTCTAAAAAATTTGCTTTAAAAATGACCATTGACTAATTTAAAAAACATTTTTTAACTGCCCGAGAAAAACGTGCAAAGGAGGCAGGAGTTCTTTGGCTTTACAAAGTTTAATAAAAAAATCTAGGCTAACAGTAAAATGTTACCACTGTTTAAAAAGCGTTCAATTTAAACTGCTTTTCCTAAAATATATTTTTTTTCTCCGCTAGCAACGCAGTGGACCCTAGTATTAAAGGAGTTAATCGAAAAGTATTTCAAAATTGCTGGCTAATTTTCTATAGCAAAAATAAATTTTTGGCTAATGCTCTTTTTTTGTTAAACCAGCTAGACTATTGCCAATGGCATATTTTTTTAAAGTATCGAAAATATATTCTTTTGACTTTTAAATATGATTCATTCTTTTTAGCCATCTATACATAGTATGGAGGCTATTGCGATCGTCAAAAAAAAGTTTTTTATTTCCATTAAAAATAAGTTATTTGGATCAAAAAAGACCAAACTACAAAATTTTGTCATGATGTCTGTCTGTCTGGGTGTCTGTCTGTCTGTAACTCGATTACTCAAAAACCGCAGGACCGATTTTTTATCAACTTTGGCACAAAAAATATGTGGCCCAAGGCGGTGAGCTGATAAGTTTTTGGTGGGGGTGGAGGGTTGCGAAGAGGGTAGAAATGGGGGTTAAACTTTAAAAAATCGTAACTCGCGAACCGTAGCAGTTAGCATCACGCGGTTTTTACGCTAAGATGGATATAATTGTACTTTTTATAAAAACTATATTTATGATGAAGTCTGTTGGATCCATAGTTTTTAAGATATTTAAAAAAAAAACAAAAAAAATCGTAACCCACGAACTGTAGCACCTAAGGAAACACGGTTTTAATATTTAGACGGATAATTACGTTTTCGACAAAAACTGTATCAATGTTAGTGTCAAAAAATATCTCGAAAAATATACTCATTGAAACCTAACTCACGAACCGTAGCGGTTTTCACATTAAGATCGGTAATTGCATTTTCAAGCAAAACATTTTTGAAAAAAAAAAGATTTTTAAAGATTTTATGGATGGCTATACGTGCCTGCTGGCGCCATTTATTTTATATATAATAGGGAACCTTATTAAAAAGCCGGGCATATTACGATATTTCTTACTAAAATTGTCAACAAAAATATACCTTTCTCTATAAACAGTCAAACGTAAAATGCTCGCTTTTGCCCGAAACAGTACTTTTTCGCCTAAAAAATCGTAATTTAAAATATACATAAAAAAAGAGCAAGGCGAGCTCCACAACGTTGCCAGCTCTCCGGACCTCGACTTGGTTACATTTATTAAACTTATACACATCACTACTGGCACCTCCTATAGCTTGGGTTTGTGCACTAACGGTATATAAATTTGGAAAAAAATGGGAAAACCGAGATCCGACGAAAAATTTGCCAGGAAACAGAGCTGGACATAAGAAGTCTAACAAACTCGATATACACGTAAAAAAAGGCGAGATTCGTTTTCGGATCTCGCCTTTCAAAAATGATCTTGTCTTGCCCACTTTTAATTTAAAATGATCTCGGCATGCCTATTTATAAATCTATATATATATATATATAAAGTGAAAATTATTTAATGCACAAAAGCTAAAACTAACGGATTTTTTGCTCATCCTAATGAATGCTGTTTGGTCATTATGACTATACAGGGTGTCCCAAGAGTTCGAGTTCACCCTAATATCTTCAAAAGCAAAAGAGGCAGAGAAGTAAAATTTCACATAATTAGACGATTTACAAAAAAGTATCTTTATGAATGCTAATCATCGCACCCGTCGTGAAGGTGGTGGAGCTAGGGCGTCGACGACATATTTTAGAAAATGTAATTGTTCCGGTTCAAAAAACACCTAGTATGTTACTTTTTCTCTAACGGTTTTCAAAACTTTTAAATAAGAGCAATGAACTAGACAAAGAATATCTGTTTCTTGTTTAACTCATTGGTCTTATGGAGATGATTTTATAATTTTATTTAAAAACCGTTAGAGAAAAATTAACATTGGGTGTTTTTAGAAACAGAAGGAAAAAGGTTCTTTTCGTCTAATTATGTGAAATTTAACTTCTCTGCCTCTTTTGGTTTTGGAGATATTAGGGTGGACTCGAACTTTTGGGACACCCTGTCATAATGACCGAACAGCATTTATTAGGATGAACAAAAAATCCGTTTGTTTTAGCTTTTCAATGTGGTTATAGTGATTAATAGAGTTGGTTAATCTAAAGTATCCGGTTAAAACAACTAGACAATCCGGTTACGGCTACCGAGTTGTTATTCTGAACCTATATTTGTAGTAACGTTTACTAGATAGTTTAGTTAGGGTAACTAGCCACTAAGCAAGGTCTGTTACATTACAGGTTTTCAACGTTGAAAAAATGTAGAATTGATATAACTTTGTATACGTTAAGAAAAATGTTTAAAAGAAGTAAAATATAAGTTTAAAATAAACATTCTATGTGAAAGTATCGCTGATACACGAAAGAAGCTCTAATTTTACGTTAATATAATCTTGGATTTAAGAAGAAATGTAAACGATAAAGTAACTGAAAAATAACATTATATGAAGTTTAATAAATGTCAGTGTCGAAACAAATTTGCTTCTTTACAGTTACATGATTAAATAATATTGTAAGTTTTTTAAATGTCAAATTTAAAACCCATTTGGATCTTTATTGTGACATGATAAAATACAATATTGTAAGTGTAATAAACATCAAAGTTGAAACAAGTTTAGGTTATTAATGATGATGATGATTATTCTCAACTTGGTTGCTTATTAAGAATGCATATCAGTTTTATGCAAAAATTCCAAAATTAATGAATCTTTTAACCCAAATATGACGAAAATTTATGAAAAATTAAGGAATGATATCGAAAAGTTTACTCTGTTTTTATGAAAATCCTGCGATTGTTTTGATAAAATCCCACAAAAGGGAAAATAAGTATAAATTTATACGTATTCGCATCAGTAACGTACGATCATTTTATGATATTATTTTTTTACGGTTTGAGGAAATTATATATTTTATATTTTTTTAATTTCGCCAAATTATGATTCTATCAAATTATTGTGATTCAATATTTGTATATAATTTTTTTTTATTGCAACTGAAACCTTTGTAGGTATGTGTATTTTATTTATTAAAAACAATTAATTAAATTAATAATAAAAAAACAATTTCCCATTTTCCACAATGACACCACTGCATTAATATACCGTGAATTGGTGACAATTTGTAACAAAACCGAGATGGCGTGGTGGTCTAAGGCGATGAAACCCTGGTGTATCATCTTTAGGATAGTGGTTCGAGTCCCGACAGCGCATATTTTCTTTTTTTATTTTTACTATTTTTTTTTATTTGTTAAAGATGTAATCACGAAGACCAGAGATTTTAAAGCACAAAAATATATTTTTTATGTTGTTTAAACCAATATTTAACAAGTAAGATGTAAATTTAAAAAAATTATTTTACCTAACCATGTAACATTAAATGTTACATGCAAGTCATGTACTTGTTAAAAAAAATCGAATGTAACACTGTACATTTTTAGGACAATTGATGTACTGGCAATGTAATATCTTTGTTAAAGTTACAGGCCGAGTTAAGTAACAGGTCACAAAAATACGTTAAGGCAATGTAAATGTAACAGGTTTCTGCTTAGTGGGTAGATACTTGAGTAACTGTAACTATAGTCTGCAGTTATAAGTCAGATTCTAACTAGGTAAGTCTAATTAAAACAACTAAAAGTTTAGTTGACGCCCATTTGACAAAAGTTTCTAGTAAGGCTGACCCAATTTCTAGTCAAAGTTACTAGATATTTTTCTCGGTGTTCCATCAAAAAATAATCTAGCCTCTCCCTAAATGTGGGTCGCCTTCTCAAACCTCCCTGAATCACCCTAACAACCTCTACAAAGTCTACGTCATCTGATAAAATATCGATTTGGTTCATTTTCCAAATCCAAAAAGATTACAAAATTTACTTTAGCAGTTTAGACTGGTACAAATATCAAACATTAACTGAACGCAACTAATAACACCATTTTACTCAAATCCGAAAATATTATTTTTTTATATGCAAAAGTCACGTGTGAACAAGGAAAACATTTTTTAATTAGTATTATTTGCTCTTTTGATTAAATAAAATATATGTTTTTTACTGAACTTCCGCTTAAATGCTTGAAAATGGGCGTTACGAAAAACCAGGTTCCAGAACACCGAGAAACTTTGTTTGATCTGAACCAGGATTGAACAACGCATTATTTTCCTTAAACCAGGTTCAAACACTGAACTCTCTTTGAACTATCATTAAACAACCGGGCCTTGAATGTCCATTTTTGGTTCAAACGTTTGAATGAATTTTTGGACTTAGAAATAAATTTTAGGTCATTCGGCAAAAGGTTAAAAAAGTGTTTCGAGCAGTGTCTTAGTTTTCACAAAATGTGCCTTTCATTCAAGTTCAGCCAATTATGATGTTCATATATTTGACTCCAAAAAGTATGAATATCACGTGACCTGTTTGAACGTCACTTCGACATTTTCTGAGCTAAGGTCACTGACAGACAAAAAGAATTTCTACTCTTTAAAAAAAATCACCTGCTCTTGTGAACAATACAAAATAAAATAAATAGCATTTTTTTGTGAGCTTACTATAGTTACTATTGTTCTCTTTTTCTAAATGCATTCAGATGAGAGAGATCCAGCATACCAGAAAATGACCTGTCAGACCCGCGTGTACACCCTTCGACCCCTTCAACGATAACTATATCAAGGAGATAGTTAAATTTTCATGGGCAGAGGGGTGCAGGTGGAGCATTTTCCGGTACGCATGATCTCTTGCAGACTGGATGTAAGCTCACAAAAAAATGCTAAAAATATTTAAGGTTATGTTGTATTCTACACAAAATACTACAGTAGACCAGTTCATTATAGCTTTCAAGAAAGTGGTTCGACAGTTAAACTTTAGTCAACTGAATTCAGTTCAAATTAAGATTGAACAATCGGAGGTTACAGCTGAACCAAGTTCATCCTGGAACCAGGTTCATCCTTGACCCAAATTCACGTCAACACGCAGTTGAACCTTGATTGAACAACCGGGCCCAAAGGTAAAACTTCAGATTAAACCAAAGGTAGCGCACATCTCAATCAGTGTGGCACACATTTTTTCCAGGGGGAATAGAAATACTCATTATTGAAATCTGTCCGCCCCGCCCTCTTCAAAAGGAAGGCAAGTTATTCAAATCAAATTTTGGATAATTAATATGGAAGTTGTAGGCAATCCAAAAATTCCGATTTTTTTCGAAAAACTATATCGACGGTGGAGGGCAAAAATTTATTAAACGCCACTTTTTTCTGTACATATATAATTTCAAGTTTTTATTTTAGGTGTTTGACTGCATTTTAATACCTTTTTAATGGTGTAAGTTTCGTTAACTTAGTTTTAAGGTTACGTGATTTTTTTTAAACATTACACTTCAAACTAAACTCCTGTAAGTTTGTATATAGGCGTTTAATTTATTTTAACATTCTACCGGCAATATATATACATGAAATATCTAAATCACGTCAAGTTTTTTTTTATAAAAAAATATGAACATACCGCCTATCTAAGAAAAACTTAAAGTTATTTGAAGTACAGAACTGATACGATATATATAGGTTGTCCCATATACCTCCAAAACTAAAAGAGAGAGAAGTAAAATTTTACATACCTAAGATCAAATTAGCATTTGGACGTCGTTTCGACGTTAACGTAGAAAACCTGACGTCAGGAAGCTACGTCAGATCGACCGTGCACCGACTCAAGTTTATACCAAAATGGGGAATACAAATCCGGGTTGTACCAACGTCGCCATACGTGGGTTCCATTGAGGGAATACAGAAATTGTTACTACAAACTAAGTCGTGCTTAGTGGAAATAGCTCAACGCCTGGCCTGGATAACAAACCTGGACAATATTTTTGTTCAAATTAAGGAAACCCCTACGCTTTGATTTGAAATAACAATCAAAGGTTAAAAAATAATATACCCCATGAGGACGTTGAGACTTGTAACTTGTTCGAGCTTGAAAAACCAGGCTGAACGCCAAAAATTACCAACGCACTTTACTTTACTGACTCACATGACCAATGCAGGGCCGAAAATATACGATCGCCGCGAACATTATCACTTTTTTAATAAAAAATATCATATTGATTGAAAAAAACTACACAATACACAACAATACTTTATTGCAACGTACATGGGATTTCATGACATTTCACACAAAAATATAAAATTTCCGATCGGGTTTATTATTTATTCGCAACTACCGCAAGGAAAAGATGGCTACGTCAGAGAATTCCAGTAAACTTAACCGATTTCTACTGAAACTCAAGTTTTATTTTTCAAATCTGATTGGTCCTGACCCCCTAGTGAATTTTTGTTTACTTAATTGGTCGCCCGTTCTGGCAAAACGTTGGTTTCATTTATAGTGACGCCACTACAAGATCCTAGAGGTCGCCAGCCGTGTAAGTTTGACTCGCAGGTGAGTCTGACCTCTGGTGGTGTTTGGTTAACTTAATCTGTTTGGGAACAAAAAAACATTCCTCCACTATGTCTGTCCGACATCGGAACAAGACCCAGAAAGGTGGCAGCAGTTAGTTTTAAGTGTGCGAAAAGTTCTAACCTGCAAAATGTTATGACAATTCTTGCGCCTTTTCCAACTGTCCTTTATTTTTTCTTCCGTTTTATGTTTTGCGACCATGTTTATATAAGAAGCTAATGTTCATATCCACCAACGTGAAAATTCTCCGATTAAGCTTTTATCATGATTAACACTAATCGGAGTTTGGAATGAGTCTCTGCAAACAAAGTTTGAATGTAAAACACCACATTTTAAACACCGATTAGTAACTAATCAAATTTCCGATCGGCTTTATTACTTATTCGCAACTACCGCAAGGAAAAGATGGCTACGTCAGAGAATTCCAGTAAACTTAACCTATTTCTACTGAAACTTAAGTTTTATTTTTCAAATCTGACTGGTCCTGACCTCTAGTGAATTTTTGTTTACTTAATTGGTCGCCCGTTCTGGCAAAACGTTGGTTTCATCGGGGTCCCATAAAATAAAGAAAAGTAAAATTCAGTAATCGTTATTTATAAAAACAAACTTTGGCAAAATCGTATTTTGTAGAAATCGAACTTTGGAGAAAAGTACATCAAAGAAATCGTAAAACAGAAAAACCGTAAAACGTAAAAATTGGTAAGGCGAAATCTGTTCTCTGCCTGACAGGTGTTTGCATGCGAGCTTAGAATAAGAAAGGGCGTAGAAAAGACATTTTTTAATTTTTTTATGTTAAACCTGAAGAAGTGGTGGGTTGGTTTGGGTTGCTTTTTTAAGTGTTTTGGATTGATCTGGGTTGGTTTTCGTTGGTTTAAGTTTTTTAAGTTGGGAGAAGTCGGGTTGGTTTAGAAAAAAAAATAACTTGATCTACACCCTTTCTTATTCTAAGGGCACATAAAAAGCTGTCAGGCACAGAACAGATTTTCGCCTTACCAATTTTTACGTTTTACGGTTTTTCTGTTTTACGATTTCTGCGATGTATAATTTCTCCGAAGTTTGATTTCTACAAAGTACGATTTTGCCATTGTTCATTTCTATGAAATATGTTTTTTCTATTGAATTTTTTTACAAACTATAGATCCTAGAGGTCGCCAGCCGTGTAAGTTTGACTCGATCAGGTGGGTTTGAACTCTGGTGGTGTTTGGTTAACTTAATCTGTTTAGGGAACTTTGCTTCCAAAAAAGATTCCTCCACTACGTCTGTTTGACATCGGAACAAGACCCAGGAAGGTGGCAGCAGTTAGTTTTAACGGAATGCCAAAAATTCTAACCTGCAAAATGTTATGACAATTCTTGCGCCTTTTTCAACTGTCCTTCATTTTTTCTTCCGTTTTATGTTTTGCGACCACGTTTATATAAAACGCTAATGTCCATATCCACCAACGTGAAAATTCCCCGATTAAGCTTTTATCATGATTAACACTAATCGGAGTTTGGAATTGGACTATTTATTGCCCAGCAAGTCATTTTTGTATTTCTTAAGCCCGTTTGAGATGGAGCAATAAAACGAGAATTGCATGCAGATTTCCCTCTCGCTTTAGTGGTACCAATACAGCGAGATGAAAAGACATTGCCTGCAATTCCAGTTTCATTGCGCCGTGTCAAGCGGGCCTAAACATATTTCCATCTATTCCATTGCCAAAGGTGAATGGAGAAGATGAAAAATGAATCATATAATGGTTGCGTAGGCAAAGACAAGTAAAATTAGGATTAATTAACTCCCTAAAAGTTGAAGTTAATATTTAATTTTGCGCGAGCAATTTGATTCTTTTTCTGTAGAACTTGGTAGAATATTTGAATTAGTTTTTCTTTGGTATTATTAGTTATAACTCAAAAATGTATCGCACGCACGAAAATACAAAAAGGAAGTCTAATTTTCACTACTTTGGGTTGGATTGCAAGCCCTAACGTTAAAAAACTGTCAGCTGTAGGTCAAATATCATCACCACATACATTGGGTACATTTGTCTCATCCCGGACTGGGAAAGACGGAGGTCGTAGTTTTTACTGATTGTAACGTTGGCAGCACAGACGTTGGACCGTCATCAGAAAACTTTACTAACACAATTACTACAAATTCAGACGTTGAGCGAACGTCTTACTCTGTACTACATGCCAACGTTCTCCTTAACGACGTCAAAGCGTTGTCGGGAATCTGCAGTAGACTACGGCTCCAAACGTTATCTCGACGACTTATTTCCGTCTATATATAAGCTAAGACGTCGTAACATCGAAAGATAAAGTATAGTCCTTGACTTAAATCAGTAAAGTCGTCAACTGACTATATTTTATACTCCCTCTGACGTTAGATACCGTACAAAACTAGTCGTAAGACGGAAAAATGGATGCTAATCGTGCCGCCCGTCAGGAGTGGAGCTAGAGAGGCGGCGTTACATTTTTTAAATGAAAAAATAAATCTTTGGAAATAGCCCAATAGAATAGTACTTTAAAATGGCAAAACTGACTACACCGCCACACTTTTCAGGGCTAATAGGGGATCATGCCAGAAATCTAAAACCACATTTTTCCAACAAAATTTTCTTCTAGGTTCGCCGCCATCTTGGATTTTGTGTTGGACTTAGTAGTAGTAGGGAAGGGGCGGCGCGAAGCCTGGCAAGTAGGCCTCCCTGGGCCTTTTCTGCCCTACCCCGAGTGTTGGACTTAATAATTAGGTTAATATTTGTCCGATTTTAAAACGGTTTTTTTTGTTGGCTAAACAAAATTATTTTTTAAAACTTTTATTCAATTTTTTTTTGTTTGCGTCATAAAAAAATGTTACGCCTAAAAGATTTCGGAAAATTGTGACATGTGAGTACTTACTACCCAATATTTCTCTTTGTGTAGACTTGAGAAAAAAAAGTGTTCAAATATAAATTGTATGTATCAAAATTCTCTATATTTTTTTTTTAAACACGTTTTCTGTATATTACAAAGTAGCTGAGATAGAGTCCTGCAAAGTTGACACTACAAATTCTTGAGGTAAGATTTTACTCCCTTATTGTGTCAAGTTGGCCATGACAAAACAGAAGTACCTACTTACCTATTAATAGACTATAACAGTGGGATTTACTAAAAGGGTTTAGCCGATACCTCCGACATGAAGGCCAGCCAACACATTCCGTTTTAGTACCCTTTTACACGTATGACGCCGCCATTTTTGACACTGTTGACAGTTATCACATTAGTTAATTGTCAAAATGGCCGCCACATACGTTCAAAGCGCACTAAAACGCGAGTAGATGAAAGCCCTATTAAATATCGGAGGCATCGGTTTAGCCTATTTTAGACAGGTCCTCTTTTAAGCATTTTATAATGATTTTGTGCCGCCTTCAAAATAGGCTGCAAAAATAGGTTATATAAATGCCTCTTTTAATAATCAACATATTGAGAAAAATTCAGAGTTTTAAATTATGAAAAAACACCCTATATTAAAAAATCGATTGTTTCACCCTGTAGATGATTTTGTGCCGCTTTTGAACTAGGCTGAAAAAATAGGCTATATAGATGCCTATTTTAGTAATCAACAGATTGAGAAAAATTCAGAGTTTAAGTTATGAAAAAATACCCTATATTAAAAAAATCTATTGTTTCACCCTGTAGATGATTTTGTGCAGCTTTTGAACTAGGCTGAAAAAATAGGTTATATAGATGCTTATTTTAGTAATCAACAGATTGCGAAAAATTCAGAGTTTTAAGTTATGACAAAACAACCTATATTAAAAAAATCGATTTTTTCACACTGTAGATGATTTTGTGCCGCTTTCGAACTAGGCTGGAAAAATAGGTTATATAGTTGGCCCTTTTAGTAATCAACAGATTGAGAAAAATTCAGAGTTTTAAGTTATAAAAAAACACCCTATATTACAAAATCGATTGTTTCACCCTGTAGATGATTTTGTGCCGCTTTCAAACTAGTCTGCAAAAATAAGTTATAAAAAAGCCACAATATTCATAACCTAAAACTCTGAATTTTTCTCAATCTGTTGATTACTAAAAAAGGCATTTATATAACCTATTTTATCAGCTTAGTTTGAAAGCGGCACAAAATCATCTACAGGGTGAAATAGATTTCTTAATATAGGGTGTTTTTTAATAACTTAAAACTCTGAATTTTTCTCAATCCGTTAACTACTAAAAAGGGCAACTACATAATCTATTTTTTCAGACTGGTTTGAAAGTGACACAAAATCATCTACAGATTAAAACAATAGATTTTTTAATATAGGGTGTTTTTTCGTAACTTAAAACTCTGAATTTTTCTCAATCTGTTGATTACTAAAGGAGGCAACTATTTAACCTATTTTTTCAGCCTAGTTGAAAAGCGGCACAAAATCATCTACAGGGTGAAAAAATCCATTTTTTATTATAGGGTGTTTTTTCATAACTTAAGCTCTGAATTTTTCTCAATCTGTTGATTACTAGAAGATGCATTTATATAAACTATTTTTTCAGCTTAGTTTGAAAGCGGCACAAAATCATCTACAGGGTGAAACAATAGATTTCTTAATATAGGGTGTTTTTTCATAACTTAAAACTCTGAATTTTTCTCAATCTGTTGATTACTAAAAAGGGTATTTATATAACCTATTTTTTCAGCTTAGTTTAAAAGCGGCACAAAATCATCTACAGGGTGAAACAATGGATTTTTTAATATAGAGGGTTTTGTCATAACTTAAAACTCTGAATTTTTCTCAATCTGTTGATTACTAAAATAGGCATCTATATAATCTATTTTTCAGCCAAGTTCAAAAGCGGCACAAAATCATCTACAGGGTGAAACAATAGATTTTTTAATATAGCGTGTTTTTTCATAACTCAAAACTTTGAGTTTTTCTCAATATGTTAATTATTAAAATAGGCATTTATATAACCTATTTTTGTAGCCTATTTTGAAAGCGGCACAAAATCATCTACAGGGACAAACAATCGATTTTTTATTATAGTGTATTTTTTCATAACTTAAAACTTTGAATTTTTCTCAATTTGTTGATTACTAAAAGAAGCATTTATATAACCTATTTTTTTAGCCTAGTTTGAAAGGGGCACAAAATCATCTACAGGGTGAAACAATAGATTTCTTAATATAGGGTGTTTTTTCATAACTTAAAACTCTGAATTTTTCTCAATCTGTTGATTACTAAAAAAGGCATTTATACACCTTATTTTTTCAGTCTAGTTCGAAAGCGGCACAAAATTATCTACAGGGTGAAACAATAAATTTTTTAATATAAGGTATTTTTTCATAAATTAAAAGTTTGAATTTTCCTCAATCTGTTGATTACTAAAAAAAGCAACTATATAATCTATTTTTTCAGCTTAGTTCGAAAGCGGCACAAAATCATCTACGGGTGAAAAAAATCGATTTTTAATTAAGGGGTGGTTTTATCTTAAAACTCTGAATTTTTGTCAATCTGCTGATAACTAAAAAACGCAACTATATAACCTATTTTTTCAGCTTAGTTCGAAAGCAGCACAAAATCATCTACAGAGTGAAACAATCGTTTTTTAATCAAGGGGTGGTCTTTCATATACCTTAAAACTCTTCATTTCTCTCAATCTGTTTATTACTAAAAAAGGCATCTATATATCCAATTTTTTGAGCCTAGTTCGAAAGCGGCACAAAATCACCTACAAGTAAAACCATCGATTTTAATAAGGGTTGCTTTTTCATCCCCTAATACTTCAAACAAAATTTTCTCAAGGAAATTAGTTTAAGGGTTGGTAAAACCTTATTAGGGGTAAAGAAATTGAGTTACACACTTTTGTGCAATATTTGGACCCAAAATAATTACAATCATACATTAAACGTGTTCTGGCGCTTGTAGTTTAGCTAAAATCTATTTTGATGCAATATTTGTTTGGGTCATTGTAATTTAACCGAGATTGAAATCCCAATCCCAAGCTAACTTCAGCCACATTGCTATTATTTATAGGGCCAACGAATAAGGTACTTTGCTAAAAGGTTTTCCCAGTGCAAAAAGATAACTCTTTAAACTTTTTTCGAAGTTATCGAAAAAAAAAATAAAAATAAGTAAAACTTGTTATTTACTTATTTTGACGCGCATAGGCGGATTTTGATTTAAAAATAAGACTTTAATTTTTGGACGATTTTAATTTTGTCTTAATTGAAAATAAAAACAGGTTCTTAGAATTTACATTTCTTTGTTTATTATCAAATTGAATGGTAGATAAATACTTCCAAAAATTACCTAAAAATTTCTGCGTGTACTATCAGCTGTTTTAATTGACAATGCATTCATAATGTCCTTCGGGATTGGCGTCCAACGTTAGCTTAAAAACGGAGAGCAGGTTTAGTATATCATTGCCTCTTCTTTTTAGTCTGCTATAGTATTGAAAGTCATAGCTTTTCCATATAGAATATTTGGAGAAAAAGTGTTTTTTTTTGTAAGCGTAAGCAGCGTATTGATTAGAAATAGATTTTTCAAAAATGGTGTTAGTTCAGCAGCCACAGAAAACCAAATAAAATTATTATTGGTGAATAAAATTTTTTATTAATAGAAGTGTTTAATTGTCTTAAATTCACAAACACTTCAAAGTGAGAAACAGATTGTTAGCGTATGCAGCGTTTTTGGTGCGAAATTGTTAGTTTAGGAGCCACAACAAACAAAACAAAATTATAATTGCATGAATTCAATTTTCATAACAGAGGTGCGGAATGTTAATGAAAATTGTTTCAAATTTGTAGACACTTTAGAGTTCCACAACAACAAAAACAAAATCATTACTGCATGCGTTCAATTTTCATCAACAGAGGTGCGGAGTGTTAATAAAAATTGATTTAAAATTCTGAACATTGCGTTTTAGAAAGATATTGTACCAAAATTTGCTGTTTTGTTCAAACTCACACTATTCTAACATTCCGTGTATACATATACTTATTCACACAAGAAAACGATTTAATACTATAAAACAAATTCAAACGCATCAACAAAAAAATTCACATGGGAGCTAGGTGCCAAGATATTCTGATATTTTATTTACTTATCGCGTTGTTGTATTGAAAAATAATCAAAATCTAAAATGCAAAATTTTAAAGTAATTTCTGCAATTTCAATGCGAGGAAACGCGTGTATAAAATGGTACAAAGTTTTTTGTTCTTCAGTAAAAAAACGTGTGACAAAACCTAAAAAAATCCTAGATAATAGCAGGATCCCTTGATACCTACCCAGTGCAAATTCCTTTGATTTATTATTAATATAAGTAAGTACTTCTCGAAAAACCAAAACAAAAAGCAGAACTAAAGGCATTGAGCAAAATATGTATTTATGGGTTTTATTCCTGGAAAGTAAAAAAAAGTGCTTTAAAACAATTTTCTATAGTTAACTAGTATTAAGTTAATGGTTCTTACCCTCTTAATGTGCTTCATCGGCTTTCGTTTTAGTTTTTTGGTCCCCTGCATTTGATATATTTGAAAATTCATAATCATCTTCTGACATTCTATCAGAATCAGATTCTGCTCCAATTGATGGAACTGTAACTTCTAAAAGTAATAATTGAATACTGCTATGTTAGACCGCTAACTTGTGCTTAGATAAATATACTGGGCTAGCTAGTTTATCTCCACAAAAATTCCTGTTAGTTTTATTCGGATTTATTCCTGTCAAGCTGTTTTACTACCATTTTCTCTTTCAACCCATTTGCACCTACTGTCCTTCTAAAAGGATTCTAAAAATAAGCCTAGACTTCCCCAGTTCAGCTACTGATTTTAAGATGTCGCCACTGTAAAATTTTATTTTGTTAACATCTTAAAAGGAATCAATTTCGTTCGTTAGCATTTCGTATGTTTTTGCATACCGGTTTTACAATAAGTGACATTAAGTAGGTTATGTTAAAACTTGTTGAATGTTTTTTTGCTTATTTCCAACCAAAAATATAGTAAAATTTAAATTTTCAATATGGGAGGTTATGTTTGACATATATATTGATCCGTGCAAGGATGTGTTTTTAAGCGTGTCCTTTTAAAAGGACGAGGTTTTTTTGAAGATATTGGAAGAAGCCACTAACTTTAGCAGAAATCATAGAGGAATTAGAGCGTGATTATATTCCGGAGGTTCCTTAAGGCATTGTAATTCTTCCCCTGAAAATGCCAATGACACCTGCGATACAGATGAAGATTCTGGGGAAGAAAATGAGGTAGTACCTAATAATTTACCTGGGGTAACATTGAGAGCTCAGGCAGAAATTGAGGTTGAGGTGGAAAGTGACAGCGATTGGGACAGCGATGACAATCTACCATTGTCCACTTTTATAGAAAGACGATCTAAACATATAAAGGCGTTTGAGTATACTCTCAATAAAGATTTGGAGCATTTAAAGTTTTTGGATGGTAACCAATTCAAACTGCAAAAAACAATCGTTCACCTGGAAGTATTTGTAGGTGGTTTTTTGAAAGAAACTTAGTAGCAGAAATTGTTAATTTCAACAACACAGAAAATAAACCACACCGGGCCAATACAGTTTCCATACGTGGTAACAAGTGTACTTCTTTATACAATGTTAGAAAGTATGGTGGTACACTCGACCAACTACAGTTTGAAGGGATATAGGAACAGAGCTATTATTATAGAAACACCCAGAAAACAACTAACAAAGGACCTTCAAAGTTGTCAAAGAATGCGCACCAATATTCTCGTTACGATAGGCTAGATCATTTAGTCATGTATCAAGAAAGTCAGCGAAAATGTGCATTATGCCACAAGAGAGCAAATTTTTTATGTCCAAAAGGTAATATTGCCCTTCACCCAAAAGATTATTTCCATAACTACCATACTCATTAGTTTAAAGTTTGTGTAAAACTTTCTTGGGCCATTCCACTGTCACGTATGGAACATTTTTTAGCTATTTTTTTCTACTTTTTGTGTTTTTTAAAATACTTGTTGTCCATAAAAGTAGTACATAAAATATTTTTGGGAAAATAATAAAATGGATCGAAACCCTGCAGGTTTAATGGTAATTTAGTAACAAAATCTAAAACGCGAGTCACGTATAGGACATTCTCATTCTCCAAAAGTGTGCTGTACGTGACAGGAACTCAAGATTTTGTTACTGTATTAGTTTATTATTTTCCCGACACATTAAACTACATGAAAAATATTTTATGTACTACTTTTATGGAGAACAAGTATTTTAAAAAACACAAAAAGTAGAAAAAGATAGCGAAAAAATGTCCCTTACGTGACGGTGGAATGGCCCTTTTATAATAAACGTTACTATATTCTTAAGTTAATTTATTTATTTAGTAGCAACTCTTAAACCTACTGTCCTTTTAAAAGGTCATCACTTTTTTGCAAAACTGAAAGACAAATATTTTTTTTTGGTACTTTGTCAAACTCATGTGACCTTCTTTTAAAAGTATCCAAGAAAAAATACATTAAATTAACAAAAAATAGTTTCAGGGTTAAATGGGTTAAGGAGACTTATGGGTCATTAAGAAATGCACGCAGCAGCTTAAGCCAAAACGCAATTTGAAAAATGTCAATTTTTTTGTTTATGTATTTTAAGCCCATCACCGAGCGAAAGTAAAGCCCTATTTTCCCATCTTCTTTAATATATCACAGTCCATTTTCCCAAAAATGCGAAGTTTTACCCATAAATTAAGAAATAAAACATTTGACAGCTGTCAACTTAAGCTGCTGCGTGCTGTTCTAAATAAGACTAAATAGTTTGAAACAAAACCTCTGCTTTCATTATTATATAATATTAATATTATATCAACAAAAAAATAGTCGATAAAAAGTAAAGAAAATTTTTGCACACTTACAAAATTTGATATATTAAGGTCAAACTCCACGGATCGACTTTGGGATAGCGACATATAATAGCGATTGTTGTGTAATTTTTTGAATTTCAACTTTCTGACTGGCTGTCAGATAACCCCATAACAATAGCCAATCAGAGGGATCAATTAAAAAATAGTAAAAGATTTAAAAAAATAATATTTTTTTTTAAACTTTGTAAAATAATCGTGAATAATAATAATTTTTTGGGCAAAATTTTCTTAACATTTGATACGGTTTAATTGTTAATTAACTGTTTTTGTCTTTTATATTCCATTTTAATAGTAGTACTGGCTGAAGACTCACCAAAGGTTGTGGTAACTTTATACAGGTTGGTATTTATTTAATTTGACATTTAGGTCTGCTTATACCAAGCAAACTTCTATAAAATCGTTCTTAGGAATTCCTTAAATTTTATATGGCCTCTTATTTACCTTAACCCACAAGAAACATTTACATACCTAAAATTTAAAACATAAACCATTTTTACCTCTACCAAGTTTTCCATATTTTGCTTCAAGCCTTTTAAGCAACTCTTCATCGTCATCATCATCATCTTCTGGAGATTCTGTATCTTCTGCAGATTGCTCTTCTTCTAAATACTCTTCTTCTGCATAATCCAAATCTTCGAGATCTTCAATTTTTTCTTGGCTCTTGGAAATAAAATCATCTTCTGATGTAATGGACCTTAACAGTAAGTATGGGAGAATAAGCAGTAGAATAATTGATTAATTAATAGAAACGAAAATGTGCTGTTCGAAAATATGTTGGCAGATTTTACTACTTTTAACTCCCTTGGTTTTGGAAATCTGGCAGTAGAATATTTTAAATCTAAACGAACAGAGTTTCGGAATTCCATTGTGTATACAGGGTGTCCCAACAAAAACGAAACAGAGGCGTTTTTGTGTATTTATCGTACGTTTTTGAAAACATACTCGGACACGTCGATTTTGTTTGCAACGGGGAAACTTTTTGGCAATTTTGGTATTTTTGTAAGATGCACCCCCTACGGAGGGCGCCTTTCACCCCTATTTTTTTATATACGGAACATGGGTCGAGTAGTACCTTATTTTGAAGGGCTTTTGATTGTCTTTAGAACGACGTATTTTTTCGAAAATCGGTTAAATAGTTTTCGAGAGTTTTGCTGTCAAACTTACCAATGGCAAATAAAAAATAATCTTTTTGAGCATGATATCTTCAGATATTAACTTTTTCCTTGGACACATCGATTTTATTTGCGAGGGAGGCACTTTTTGGTTGCTTCGGTGTATCCATGGAGTGCAACCCCTACGAGGCGTGGCTTTCAGCCCTATTTTTTATATGGGGGACGTGGGACGAGTGGCACCTTATTTTGAAGGAGTTTTTAGTGTCTTTACGAGGCCATATTTTTTTCAAAATTCAGTCGTTTAGTTTTTGAGATATCTGTTGTCATGCTTTACATGGGCATATTTAAAATTGTAGGCCCTTTCTTTATTGAGGGTAATCTAACAGGCAAAACATACCTCAACCTTCTTGAAGACTGCCCAGAATCGTTGATATTTTAGAAAGTGATGTCATTTATGAAGAACAACTCATTTCCAACAGAATGGGGCTCCCCCTCATAACGCCATTCAAGTACGTAATTTTCTGAATGACAGTTTTCCTCGATAAATAGGAAGAAGGGGCACTATTGAATGGCCGCCGCGCTCCCCATATCTAAGACTTTTTATGAGGCCTATAGAGGTTTTTAGTTTAATGTTTTTGATGGGGCCACATTAAGTCAAAAGTTTACGCAACCCCACCTAGAAATTTAGACGAACTGAGGAGGAGCATAATTGAAGAATGTAGAGCCATCACTCCAGAGATGCTGGCAAAGGTGAGGGCCCGATTTGAGCAAAATCTGTATTATTGTATGGAACGAGTCGGTAGGCATTTCCAGCACATGCTGTGAAATGTTCTTAAATGAATGCAAAGTGACAAACTGTGCTAACTTCTGTTTAATTCGTTTGCTTTAATTTTCTGGTGACAAGAATAATTTTTTAAGTCTGATATGTTGATTTTTAAATAGATAAAGATTTATTGAAATTACGTTAGAAGCAATACCTGTTAATTAAAAATTAAATTTTTTCATGGCTGGTTTGACTTTTAATTAAAATCCTTAAGAATAAATCATTATCAGTATAAGTATGTGGTAAGAAAATCACCTCTATATGAATTTGAACAGATTTGAAAAGTGAAACAAAAAATGTCCATTTTTCAAACACTAATTTTGAATCTGGCTATTGTAGGTTTGACAACAAATATCTTTAAAACTAATCAACCTAATTTTGAAAAAAATATGGAGTTGTAAAGACAATCAAAAACCCTTCAAAACAAGGGGCCACTTGACCCATGTTTCCTATCTAAAAAATAGTGATGAAAGTCACCCCTCGTAGAGGTTGCACTCTATGGATACACCAAAGCAACCCAAAAGTGTCCCTCTCGCAAACAAAATCGACATGTCCGAGGAAAAAGTTAATATCTGAAGAAATCATGTTCAAAAAATTGTTTTTTATTTGCCCATGGTAAGTTTGACAGCAAATATCTCGAAAAAAAAATTTTTCGAAAAAAATACATCGTTATAATAAACCCTTCAAAATAATGTACCAGTGGACCCATGTTCCCTATCTAAAAAATAGGGGTGAAAGTCACCCCTCGTAGGGGGTGTATCTTACAAAAATACTCCTAAAAAGTTTCCTCCTTACAAAAAAAATCGACGTGTTAGAGTATTTTTCTAAAAACGTACGATAAATACATGTTTCGTTTTCGTTGGGACATCCTGTATAATCATGCTTATTAAACCGATATTTAAGCATTGTAGATTAAAGAAAATAAAAAGTTTAAATTTAATTAAAAATTGGCCTCCAAATCAGGCTGACATTTTTTTTTAAATAGACTAGATATCTCTAAAAATCAAATTTAATACCGAATTTCACTACCTGCTTCGGTGCAGAATTATTCGAGCTGTATTTCAGTACCCGACCCAAGTCGCGGTGTAATCAGCTGGGTGTATTTCACTAGACTCGAGTTGCTCGTGTACAGTTCGATTTCATATTTCAGTAGCAGCTTGGGGGAATTCGAGCTTTTCGGAACAGTGGTTTTCGACGGTTCTATTTCATCGCCTTGTGCAAGTTCGAATTTTCTCCCTTCGAGACCGAGGGCAAGCTAGCACCGTGCACGCTGTAGTTCAATGTTAAACTGCGGCTACGAAAATTCGAGCCGAGTGCGGTATAGTGAGATGCGCTAGAAGTTTAAATATAAATTACAAAGGGATTTAGTGATCAACTCCAGAGCTTAGGATATCTGTAAAGATAATTATATCTGTCTCCGTAGAGACGCTTAATTTTCCTTCAAATTGAAGCCGATTCTGCAATTTGACAGATGGTTGTCTTTTACGTTAATCCTGTGTCATATTTTTCCATCATTATTTCATCTCCTAATTCCTAGCACCGCGAAATCCGGATCTACGGTTACTATTACCTTTTTTGAGGGAAAGCTCGCTATTCATTGATTTTGTTATTTATTCACCCTCACTAAATCCCTTTTTAAATAAATTCGCGAAATTCACTCTTTGAGCTGAGTAGAAGTACTTAATGGCGACAAAGCCAAGTTATAGCGCATTTCACTATACCGCACTCAGCTTGAATTTCCGGAGCCCTAGTTCAAAATTGAACTCTAGCTTGCACGGTGCTAGCTTGCCCTCTGGCTTAGTCGGAGAAAATTCGAACTTGCACCGTGCGACGAAGTAGAACCGTCAAAAACCACCAGGACCGGTATTCTCGTAAAGCCCTGTGCACACCTATGCGTGCCCATGCAGGGTGCTTTGAAGCGGGGTGGGCACTCGGCGTTTCCTGTCCACAGCGGCGCGTTTCCACGAAACTCACCAGAAATGCATGAAGTTTTATGCGTTTTTGCCCAAATTTCCTAGAAATACCTATGTTGGCAACACCTCGTGCGTGTCTCGTGCATCTTTTTGACGTTTAAGATAACCTAAAATATTTTTTTAAAACTTCGGTAAAATGAAAGAAAATTGGGTAATTTGAACAGTTACCAGAAAAGTGCAGCAAATAAATTATTTTTCAGAATTATCATGAAAAAACCTGTTAAAAATTTAAAAAATATTTTTAGATGCACGCGGGAGTGCCAACATTGAAAATAGAACATGTTCTATTTTTCCACTAGAATCGCATGCATGTCTGGGGAATTCTAGGGACATTTTTTTTTTATGTTAAAAATTATTTCCAGAACGACATTCTCTTGTCAAATTTCCATTTTTTTTGTTTGTTTCATAAAAGTTTTTGTGATTGAGAGAGCTGCTTCAACAATAAATAAATTATGTGGATCCAAGACCATAGTAAGTACTTAATTAATTTATATGCTAATAAAGGCTGTGGCAAAAGTTATGACAATTTACCGTTTATGTGGTTGGGTTGCTTTGGTTAGCGCTTTTTAGTATTGGGTTTCGACTAGGTCAGTCAATTTTCTTGGTTTTCTTGTGAAAATTGAAAAGATCAGGTTTTTGGCGACTGTTGTAACCTAAGCATTTGGGATAATAAGCTACAACAGCCTGTGTAAAAAAGATACCGACCAGTGGCATATGTAAAAGATTCAATGTTAAGGAAGTGATATTGAATGGCTCTTGGCGTGGACTTGAGACACTAAGCCCTTCCCCCCCCTCCTAAGTATTCAGTTGGAGGTGACTGTCATACTTAAAGCAAAGCTTGTAGTTAATTTCAATTTATAGATTGGAAACACTCTTGATGGCTGCTCTGTCCCTAGGTAGTTAGAATGTCTCAATATGGGGCTCTATAGCTAGAACAAATCTTTAGATTTATAGTTTCAAAAAGAATAAACAAGAGATGAGCAAACATATTGTCTATTATCCTTTTAGCCCACTTAAAGAAATTATTTCATCGAGGTCCTAACAACAGACAAATCTTGTGTTCCTACCTATTGTCAATTAATGCATTTTATCAATGATTAATGTAAATTATTCTAATTGCTCAAAAATATCCTCACATACTCTCTGGGTACTGACACTAGAGTTCTTCTGCTTGATCTGTAACTTTATTTTTATTTTTAGGCCAAGAACTACAATTGTGTGTTGGTTCCTGCCATCACAATAAACCCACTTTAAAAAAATTCAGCAAATGAACCGTTTTACAATGTCGTCATCATGCATGCATCAACTTAAAAGCCAGGAAGTATGGAAAGTGAACGACTGTACTGTTATGAAGACGTAGTATTCATCAGCTCCATAATGTGCACGTCAACAACAAATAGAGAACTTTAATATAGAATGAGTTTATCCATTTTTAGATTATTTAAATTATGATCTAAATAAATATAATGAGATATACATATAACAATTTCCAAAAACCAGTATCAGGTTTTATAAGCTTTCTATGTGGTATGTAAACAAACTTGTAAAAAAACTAAGACAAATCTCGTAAATTTTGTTGTTTCTATATCAGTTTTTACAGCTATAAAACAATACAAAAACTCACCAACTTTCATGAGAATTTATGGGTTTTTTTGCCTGGGTTTTAATACTAAATAGGCCAACATTTTATATCAAAAATATTTTTTTTGTTATTTGTTTTTTATTTATTTCAGATACCACAAATAACAAGTTGCCAGTTAAGCGAGCCACACAAGTCTTTATTATACATTCTTCTACATACATTTCGGTATTTAGCTATAGAGGATATAATTATAGCGCCTTGCCAATTTTTTTAGGACTTTTCTATATGGAAATTCTTTAATATAACTACTTTCATGGATAATATAGTGTTTTATTTAAATTTAATCATTTACAACAGATTTAAATTATGACGGATAGATATCTTAGTAAAAATTTAATTTTAGCGAATAGAAAATGAATATTAAAATTGTACTAAAAATTAAAATTTAGAAAGTGGGTACTTGGAATTTTTTTTTGGTTTTATTTTAGGTCGTTCATTTATTACAATATTTAAAAAAATATAGAGCAAAAAATTAATAATAATTATAAAATTTTATTATTCACATTTTTGGTAAAATGTAATCTGGCGTCATCTAGCGACAATTTAATATACTTTTTTTAGTTCAATATTTGGAACTATAAAATTCACCAGATTTAACCTATTATTATTCTGTGTAAAAAAGATGCATAGGTGTGAACAGAAAAGGCATGCAACTTTTCACCCTTCATTTTCAAGGTCGACACGCGCGATTCAAAAAACCCCTTGCGTCAAAAAACCCTGTATGAGCACGCATTGGTGGGCATAGGGCTTAAGTAAAATTTACGCAGTATTTAATACGCTCGGCGTTTCGTAGTCGCTGACCGTGTGATAACGTGATATTCGCATACAACGTGAGCAAAGTAACAAGAATGGCATATTCACATGTATTGAACACAAGTCGTAGACGAAACGCGCTTAGCGCGCGGCGACCGTTTTAGAAACACCTACCATTTTTCTACCCTGCAATACTTTGTATAGTCGTTTTTTTTTTGTTTTCTTTAGTATTCAGTGCGTTTTTATTAAGAATAAAAAAAAATCAGATCTCTTATTAGCATCAATATCAATATACGACCGTGCGGGAAACATCACTTTCCCTGACTGAGTGCGGGAATGAATTTAAACTTTCCCGCACTGAGTGCGGGATTTTTTGTGAGTGTTCGGTTCGGTCCCGGGGTAAATTTTTTCCTGCACACTATCAAGTAAAAATACAACTTTTTTAAAGAATTATCACTTGTGCAAGTCAAAAAAAATTAATCCATCAAAAATTAGCATTTCTGCCTACTAGTTTAACCACCATTGGATGACATCTTAGCATCATCACATTTTGCAATTTTATTTCTTGTTAGCCTTGCTGTTCATTTTCTTTTTCTATGTGTAAGAAAGTGGCCCTTACGTGACTGATTTCGATCCGGAGTTCAGAAAGGGTATGCGTATGAAGCAAATGGTGGTTAAACTAATAGGCAGAAATGCTGAATTTCGATTTTATTTATTAATTTATTAAGCATTTATTGACATTATATTAAGTTTAAAAAGGGATTTAGTGAGGGTAATTAAATAACAAAATCAATGAATAGCGAGCTTTCCCTCATCCCGGTTACCCGGTTACCATTAACTTTTTTGAGGGAAAGCTCGGTATTCATTGATTATATTAAGTATTACAATATTAAAATTACAACTACAATAAATACAGTTAACCCAAAAGAGTATTCTCGCGCTTGGGTGTGCTAAACTATAGCTATAATTATTATATTTTATAATTTTTATTAAATTATTGATTTTAATGGATTAAGCTTTTTGTTACTTGCACAAGTGTTGATCCTTTAAAAAATTGATGATGTGGTTCAGCCCAGTTAAACCCACCCTTTAACGCCGTGATATAAACTAAATAGCACGTTCTCGTACAGTGTCGGGAACAAATTTACCCTGAGACTCTATCGCATAGTTAAAATAAATCCCACACTCAGTGCGCAAGAGAGCGCTAATAAGAGATCTTTATTTTTTTTGTTAATAAAAATGCACTAACTGCTCAAGAAAACTAAAAAAACTACCATATTTTCTGCAAACGGTCGCCCCGCCCTGAGCGCGTTTCGTCTACGCCTTGCGTTTAATATACGTGAATATCATTTTTGTTACTTTGGTCACATGGTATGCGAATATTACGTCATCACACGGTGAGCGAGTACGAAACGCCGAGCATATTTAGTTACGAGAATAGCGATAGAGCTCGAATATGAAATCGAACTTTACATGCAAAAGGTCAAGCTTTATTCTATGCTCGGGCCGCGACGTAACAGCTGGAATTATTCCGCACTGGAGCAGGTAGTGAAATTCGCTAATAGATAGCAGTGAATAACTTACTTGGTTTAGAGACTTTGTGATTTGTAAATAGCCTTGAAAATCGTGAAAAAGGCCCTAGTTTTCCATTCAAATAATAGAAGCATTTAACAATTTTAGGCAGGGTAACAAAAATTTTTGCTCATGCGTGCGTACTAATCAAGAATATGTGATAATTAGCTAGATTCATACTTCCGACTATTTTGGACAGAATTAGCGAAGAAAACTACTGCCTATTCCTTCATACTAACCGAGAATATGTAGTCCTTAGCTCTTGGTATTCTTCTCTAGGTGATCTTTGATGCTCTCCTAAGTATTCTTCGTCACTATATTCCTCTTCTGAGTAATTTCCTATCATTACGTTTGGAATATTTTAGTTCAAAATTTGATTCAAGTCTTTTTAATGTCCTTTATTTTATGTAGTCATAAAAATTAATTAGGTATAATCTAAAAGATCCTTTTGATGCTTATGATGTTTTTTAAAATATCAGCTGTGATGACCGAAATACCGAAAAATAGACAAATAGCAAATTTTTCTGAGCTTATTACAGTTACTTTAGTTGTTATTATTGTTGTTTCTAAATGCATTCGGCTGAGAGACATCCAGTATACCACACCTTACCAGGAAAATGGCATGTCAGACCCGCCGGTACAACCTTCGACCCCGTACATCTGTTAAAGATACTATTTCAAGAAAATAGTTATATTTTAAATGGCATAGGCGTGCAGCCCACATGGCATTTTATCCCCATGAAGGAAAAGGATGTGGTAACAAGGTGCACTATAATATTCGAAGCACATGCTAAGAATAGATTGCGTTCCGCCTTAATCACATGCTATGGCAGGTCCACCGAATGTTCTGATACAGACATTCTTATAAGCTAGATGCCATATATTTATATGGAATGGAATATTCTTAGGATGTCATATGGTATTAAGTATATTTGTAGTAGCTTCTTAGAATAATAAGCACCAAATATAAGAAATAATGTTATGATAATTTTATATACCAACTTAACATGTGCTAAAAAACTGCATTAAAAAAGAAAATACTATTTATGTCTTTTGGCGGAATTTTGTTGCATGTGCAGATGCAAATATATATTATATACTTTGTACGTTCAAAAGTTATACTCAAAATATACTTCCTTAATAGTTTATTCTTGGCATGTACTAATCACGTCTTTATAAATACATCCCCACATAGCAAAATAATGTCCACTGTATATACTATGTATATACTTTTATGAATATGGATATCCCTCATGGATACTGTATGGATATTATTTTGTGATTCAAAACACATCCAGATGGCCACAAGATGGACATCCATGGAATATTTTCGTATATTCACTGCAATTCCACATGAACATAATCACTGCATCCACCGAATATACATTCGTCATTATGGAATTATCTAGGGATATCCTGTTTAAATTTGGTATGGAGATGATTTTGTGATTTGAAACAGATCCAGATGCCCGTGAGATGAACGTTTATGACATATTCTAGGATATCCGCAGTGGAGTGCGATAAAGGAATATTCTATAGATATGATTTTGTGAAATCAGTAGGATATCCAGTGGATATCCCCATCAACATATGTACTCCATATCCACGGAATATAAATTAGTCATCCTCTAAAGTAAGACTATGGTATGGGTAGGAATTTATGCTTCAAAGCATAGCCAGATGGCCACGAAATGGACATCCGTAGAATATCCACATCAACATATGCACTGTATATTCACAGAATATAAATTAGTCATCCACAATAACAATACAAATGGATGTTTAGTGGATATTCTTTATGGATATGGTATGGATAAGAATTTGTGCTTCAAAATATATACAGATTGCCACAAAATGGATATCCATGGTATATTTTTCGATATCCACTGCATATCCATAAGTGTACCATTAAGGATAAGCATGGTATAGGAAACAGATCCAAATGACCAAATGAATGGTATTTATATCAATGTATCACCATTATGTTGATACTATACTTGATAATAGTTATAAAAAAATATTACATGTAATATAGACGTTCATGGATATCAAATACATATCCAGTGGATATTCATATCCATGGCTTGCTATGTGGGTCCTTAAATGGTATGTTGTCAGCATATGCCAAAGAGGTACTCTAGAGAACATCCTATCAACGAGGTCAGACGCATATGCCAGTGCTTCCCAAAGTGTGGCGCTCCTGATAAGGTAGAACTTGAGTTACGTTTGGCAACGCCGGCACCGCATCCGCTATTAATCGAGCCTATATATGCATATTACGAGTAGGGGCGCCTTGACAAAATACTAAACCTGTAAGTGCGCCGCAAACTGAAAGAGTTTGGGAACCTTTAGCATATGCAATTAAAAGAAGAATTAGCTATAGTAAACTCACAAAAAAATGCTAAAAACGAACGATAGAAAGAAATTTACTAAGCAACCGTGGTAAAATCGAGACACCAAAAAATGCAGTAAAAACTAAAAGAATGTACCACAGTAAATATTATTTTATAGAATAGAGTGTATGTGTTCAAAACTGGCGGTTAGCTCTCTATAGAAGATTGAAACATACACTGCGGCCTCAAATGGGTCTATTGTGCCTAGGTATCTACTCAGATTTTAAAGATCGCAATTTAAACACATACGACCCAGGAAACGAAAAACTCCTGCAGACTACAAAACTTGATTTAGGCTTGATACTTTGTCTTCAACGTATGCTAGTTGAAGCTTTAGTGAAAGCCACATATAGAATACAGTACTTGTAAAAGCAATCCCAGCAAACACAGAATTAAGGCCAGTAAACGACGTCGGCAATGTCGGCGTTGGATCGGCATCGGTAGTTGCACATGAAAAATAATTTGCATGACCCGACGAAAGCCCGATGTAGTATCCTCACGACGGACGCGTCGGTAAATTGCAAATAAACTGTGTCGAGCCTACTCTGTCAGACAGGAATAATATCGTCGGTTCACCGCGAATGCGCCGCGCGCTCTATGTGCAATGCATGCAAACTAACCATATATATTAAATGAAATATTATTATCTGAGTAACATTATTTCTCTTACCCTGTCCCATGCAAAATATCGACTTATACGCGTTTAATTTTCTATTAGATATATATATGTAGAGCAAGTGCGAGTCTAAGATGTGCTAATCTGCCTGATTAGGTATAGGTGAAGTTTTAGGATACTTATGTGTTGTTTATATTTATTTTGCCAATCCAAACGCGTATTACTACTAGTACTGCCGCTACTAGGGACAATTTGAAAAGCTTTAAATTTTGACAACTTTGACAGCTGTTATGGTAGTGTTTAACAACCACTACCAGCCGCTGATTCTAACAGAGTTTTTGGAACACATTTAAATGCGCCACTTGTTAAAAGATGACAAGATATACAAAATTGAGCTTTATTTTACAAAACTAGTATTTTATATATTAGAACCAGGTATATTTTAGTATTTTTAACAAAACCTGCGCGAAAATTCTTTAAAATTAAATACTAAAAATAACCACACCCACAACGAAAGGCCTCCGTAGCTTAGGGTAGTGGGTAGTGGTTAATTACCACAAGGGAATTTCGACATTGCGCAGACGCAGAAATTACTACAACCACAACGATGTGTCAAATAAGCGTTCCAAAACGTCCCTGTATGGTTGTGCACACATTATTTAAATTTTCGTACTTTCCGAAGAGGGATTTTGCTACATCGCCGTCGGAAATTTATCTGCGGCCGCACGTCAGTCGGCGGTCAAAAATGCTGATGGTCCGATGTCGGTTAGTGACATCGTGCCAATGTCGAGTGCTGGCCCATATCCACAGTGTTTGCTGTTTGCTGGGATGTAACATAGACATAATAGGTAACTTTTCTAAGGCAGGTCTGATAATAAGCTGACATTCTTGAAACATATCACAACGATAAGAATGTTGATGAAGAATGACCTATTTCTTCTTTTCTCTTACTAGAGCTTTTCAGATTAAAATATTATATTATCAATAAAGGTCAATAACAATGAAGCCGACCAAACGACCTTCTTATAAATGGAATGTCTGTTTTTGTTATTAAATCTGAGCACATGCAGCACATCTTTTATTAAAATATTAGGATCATAAAATGGGTATTATTTTTGCCTGGGAGCATCGTTTTTATTAATTTGATACTTTTGTATATTATATGTCGTCTTTACCCTAGTTTGACAAAGTTTATGCTTGCGTATTATATGTTAAGGTTATATACCTGGATCTTCGACTTGATATAAATCAGCTTCAATATCTTCTAGAGACGGAGGAGGGACAATTGTATTTCTTCGACTAAGAGTAGATGGTTGATCTGTATTTTCGGTCACTATCCTTAGAGATGGAGCTTCATAATCTTAATTTTTTATAAATATAAGTTTAGGGTAACACTAAAACTAAATTAAGAGTACCTACATTTACAATAAACGATTATATTTTGTTTTGTGGCGGAAATTCTGCTCCTAAATTATTTCAAACGATGCGGTATTAGTTTACGCCATCATTAAAAAAACATAATTTTACTGGTGGCAATAAAACTGTAAATAATATCGGGTGTAAAAAATCCAAAAGTAGTATTTGGTTTGTTATATTTTGATATAAGGCCTATTTTGGCGGGGTTAATACAGCATAACGGTATGTATAGTAACAGGGTGACCGGTATTTTTGCAAGTAACTACACCTTACCATGATGTCATATTTAAGTTATTTTGTAATTCTTGTTAAATGTTTGAAAAGTTTTGTGGTGGAAACACACAACCTCAAGTTAATTAGTTCATATATCTGCCTCGCTTAGGCGAACAAAGTAAGGTACTTACATTTAAAATATGTATAACCCGATGATGAAGTGGACCAAACCTGTTGTATAAACCATTGAAAATATGTTACTTACAGGCTAAAAAAGTGTGGCCCAGCTCTAAGAAAGTCGAAGACACTTGGGATTCAAACAGGTGGGTGTTTTGTCAACTGACAACAAAGGTAGAGCGATTTAGTGTAGTGAATATCATATGGTTTGTGATAAAGTTGATTCTGGTATTTTCAGGACATAAATAGGGGGCCCTTGAGCACTAGGTGTGTAAAGTTCAAGAATTGGTGTTTTGTATTGATCAAACACTTTATAGTATTTGGAAACGTAATTAGTTAATTTTGTCCTGATTTTGGCTTCATGTTGTATGAAACTTGGTATGAATATGTTGAGGTCAAAAATACTTAGAGTCTTGTTATTGAACCTTGATATTATGTCCGAAATGATTTTGTCTAAAACTTGTTTATAAATTGAAACTAATATCGTGGTTTTCATACTATTCCAAAATAGTGTGGAGGGATTCTAGAATGTCTTTAAAGGAACGTTCGGCAATTTCTCGTTTTCTTCCAAAGACTTCAGGATTACCACCAGCATCTTTGTTGTCTAATTTTTTCTGAAGAAAAGGGGGGGGGCATCGCCCCCCCGCCCCCTTCCCTGGGACCGCCACTGTTTTAAGTTGTTCCGCGAATTTTACTAGTCGACACGTACGGTAAATCGCTCCGACAAAATCGTAATTTAAAGTATATTTAAGTGTTTTAATTTTAAAGTTTAGTGCAGTTTAAACCGTTATAATATGTGCTATCAATTGATGTCCTATAAAACCCCCAAAAGTGTTAAATAACTTTAAAAATGTACAGAAACTTTAGACAAAAATAGTTATAAATGAATACCGATTGGTTACAAAAAACGGTACTGCTGATAAAGAACCGAGACCGATACATTGCGGAACAATAAAAATAAATAGAAATCGTAGCTTTACTAAAAAATCTTAAAAAGTAAAAAAATTGATTTATTTATTTATTTTACTAAGTTCTACAATGAGTAGTGAAAAACGTTTAACGAGACTACAAGCTTTAAAAAATATGGCAGTATCACTAGAACAACCGATAAATCAAACGAGAAGTCCAAATCGCTAGGATACCTGAATAATAGCTACATTGAGATAGTATGCAACAGAGAAAACTCCACTGAAACGGATAATTCTAGAACAAATTCTTTTCTTCTTAGTGATTTGCGAAAAAAACTTGCTGATAAGTACGCCGAAATAAATGACATGATTGAGAGAAACAAACAATTACAAAAGCAATTGAAGAGCTTAATTACGAAATTCAAACAAAGGACAAAGTAATAGAAACTTACAGACTGACAGTAGAACAGTTAACCTAAAAAAAAACAGTAAACTTAAAAGACCAATCAGTTCAGACTGAGATAGAAGAAAACATGGGTAGGAACACAAAAAGAGGAACAAAGGAACAAAGAGGAAGATTAAGAAAGACTAATAAAGCATTGGAAACAAAAAATCAAGAACTGGAAAATAAAATAAAAATTCTAAAAAATTGAAAAGGCAACAAGTACTCAAAATGCAGAAACCATGCTCTGAAGCAAGTTTGATTATTGAGAAGGATAGCGAAATATCTGTCAAAGAAATAAAACTTTTAAAAGATCAGCTAATTAAGGTTCATAGTTATCTACAAGTCGAAACGGGAGATACAGCTACGCAAACACATGATTTAAATATAACGAATTTTAGCTGTCGAGCGGACACTAGAATTGACAACATTGCTAATACTACCAATATTTATGCTACAACAACTAATACGGAAGATATGTGTAGAAAGAATAATTCACAGAGTAAAACCATGCAGATGCAAAAACAAATGGCTTTCGAAGAACTGTCTGAAAATTCTGAGAAAACCTGTCAAAACCAAAAACCTAACATTCTGCTTATTGCAGGAAAAAATGGCAAAGATGTCTCCAATTTTATGGCAAAGTTCTTTTTCTTTTTTCAAAAAATTCACAATGGCGGACACAATTATACTGTGGCCCAACAAAACAGACAATACACTAATAGATAGTTTTCTTCAAAAAACGTTACACACAAACAGATTAATACTTATAAGCGAACCTTATAGATTTGACGACAAAACCCAAAATAATGAAATTTATGAAAGAAATATGTCACTTTTTAAAGACATTCATCGCAAACGAATCTGTAATAGCTGTCTATTGGATACAAATAGTATTATTAGACAAACAAATTATTATAACGATAAAATTAACATAACAAAAGTTGGAAAGAGATATCTGGCAAAAGCAATTATTAATCATGTTAATACTTTTTTTCATGCAAGCAAATAAAGAAAACCAACGACGTAAATAGTCCATCTAATGTTCAGAACCTAACCAAAAACAACAACATTGAACATTTAAAAGCAGACAAATTCCATTTCATCCGGATCTTGCATCATAACATTCAATCAATTGGAAATGGTTTAAGTCAACTAGAGCTACTCCTCCAGAGCTTGCATTATCCAGAGATCTTATGTTTGACGGAACATTGGCAGTGTGCAGCAAATACTCACTGATTTCATCATTTTGTCGAGATCCCGGTAAACATGGAGGTTCTGCAATTTACTGCCGTGAAAACATAGTAAGCAGGGAAAGGTCGGATATCTGCGAAATGTCGGTAGTAAGTTCTTTGGAGTGCTCCGCACTGGAGCTTAAAATTAATCATGAAAATTTTGTGATTCTGTGCATATACAGATCATGTTTGTCAACAGATATTAAACTTTTTTTTGATACTTTTGTTAAAATATTAGAAAAATTATACAAGGAGTGCAAAACTGTAATTATTGCAGGTGACTTTAATATACATTTAGAAACAGAAAATAGGGAAAAGCATGAATTTTTAACACTTCTAAACACGTATGATTATCACCCTGCCATACATGGCAATACAAGAATTACAAGTAGCTCTAAATCCTGCATAGATAACATAATCTTTCAATTGTCTAAATTTAATTATACTACTAAAATAATTCATACCGGTAAATCAGATCATACAGCTCAACTTGTATCTTTTGAAACCACCTCAAAAGACAACAAAGAAATTGATCAATACGCTCGACTTTTTACGGAACAAAATATACATAAATTTTGTAATCAGTTATCAGATATTTCATGGGATTTAGTGTACTTAAATAAAAATAAGGATCCAAATAATTTGTGAAACGTTTTTATAAATGTGTTTTTGGTTCATTTTAATTTATGCTTTCCTCTCAAGAAACTCAAAACAAATAATAAAATTCAATACAAAAAAGAAATGTGGATAACACCAGAACTTTCAAACCTCAAGGATCAAGTTGTTTTACTCCAAACACTTTCTCAAAAAGATGACTCTTACAGAGAAATATTTAAAGAATATAAAGCTGAGTATGATCGAGAATTAAACAAGGCAAAAAGCAACTTCATCTTTGAAAAAATTCAGTCAAGTAAAAATGTTTCTCGAGTCACGTGGCAAGTAGTTAAAAATCTCACTAACCGTAAAAAACCTGTAAAAATTCTTCCAGATTATACTAACAGCACTAAATTAGCAAACGAATTAAATATGTATTTTTCAGAAGCAGCACCCAACTTGGTTAAAAATAACAATATTTCAAATGATAGCTCTACATATTCACCTGACATTAGATATGAAAAAAATATGTTTCTTAATCCCAAAAATTCATATGAAATAATAGAAATTGCTAAAAAATTAAAAAATAAAATTAGCGCGGGAGATGATGCAGTGCCCTCTAGTATTATTAAGAAATGCATAGCTTTTATTGCTGAACCATTGACATACATTTTTAACAATTACAGACCAATAAGTTTACTTAGTTCATTTTCTAAAATTTTTGAACTTTTACTTCATCAAAGACTACTTAATTTCTTTCAGGCGAATAATCTGGTTAACAATTTTCAGCACGGTTTTATTCCAAAAAGGTCCACCGAATCAGCACTTATTAATTTTAATCATAAAATTTTACAAACTCTAGAAGAAAAATTGACTGCATGTGGTATCTTACTAGATCTGTCAAAGGCTTTCGATACTATAAATCACGACATTTTGTTAAAAAAATTTAAGGCATACGGAGTTAGGGGGATTCCGCGGAATTTGTTTGCTTCTTACCTTACGGATAGAAAACAAAAAATAATAATTAAAGACACGGAAGGTACCACTAGTGAGTCAAACCTTACTACCATTCTAACCGGCGTACCTCAAGGAAGCATTCTAGGGCCACTGTTTTTTGTAATTTATCTGAATGATCTTGGTATGCTATACAGTGATCCAGATCGAGCGGCAAATTTTGCGGATGACACCAATGTCGTAGTACCTGTTACTAAAAATGAAAACGTCCAAGAAAGGTGTGTTGACGTTTTGGATAAAACTAAAGACTGGCTAAATAAAAATCAACTACTATTAAATGAGGAGAAAACAAAAATTTTGATAATAAGTAACAATCTAAACTTTAACGATACAAAAAAGCTTACATTTAATAATAAAGAAATAGAATTTGTAACACATGCTAGAATGTTAGGAATTGTTATTGATGACAAGCTAAATTACTCTCAACATGTTCAAAATCTATGCAGTAAATTAGGCAGAGTAAGTTATGCAATAAAAGTTGTGTCAAAATTAATGAAAGATACCAAGAAATTAAGGGTTATCTACTATGGCATGTTTTACTCACATCTAAAATATGGCATTCTACTATGGGGTGGCAATAGTCAAGCGCAAAGTGTTTTTATCCAGCAAAAAAAAGTACTGCGCATCATACTTGGACTTAAATCTGGGGAGAGTTGTAGAAACCTATTTAGATCAAACAAATATTTGACTGTTCTGGGTATTTATATATTTGAATGTATTATGTACTTTAAAAAAAACATCCAACAATTTCAAGATCTCAGGCCAAGCCATGGTCATAATACTAGAAACAATAATCAAACCGATTTCTTTAACTATCCTAAACATAAACTTACATCAACGGAGAAAGGTCCAAAATACTCAGCTGTAAGATATTTTAATGAACTACCAATTAGTATTAAAAATATAGGTAGTCTGAAAGTGTTTAAAAAGGCATGTTTTAATTTTATCTGTGATATTGAGCCATACACTATAGAGGAGTATTTAGGATGTATAACTTAGTCAAAATTTCTAGTCAAAAAAGTGATAATTAGGTAACTCGTTTTATTAAATGTCTTTTAGATTGTCGGTTTTGTAATCAATTTTTTGCTTTTGTTTTGTATACGATACATATTCCATTAGTGTGTTTTAAAATGCCAGATTCATAATCATATTGTACTGTTATTCTGTTCTTTGTCAAATTTCTTAATGTGTTAAGGCAAGTACCGGGTGTACATAAAATAAATAACAAAAATCTTTTATTAGATTGCTATATTTTTTTTTAGTTTTAGTTTTAGTGTTTGTCTTTATTCTTTACATTATTTTTGTTTTTTATGTTTTGAAATAATGTGTTTGACCGTACATTTATACATTTATTGTGACATACCATATTTATATAATGTTATTATTGTATTTCTAATATGGCAAATAAAAATCTATCTTCTATCTATCTAATGATGGCGTAATATAAAACATCGTATATCCTACCGTATGGATAAAACTTAAAATAAATATGCTTTTTTAAAATGCGGTACGTGACTCGCTTCCATTTAGTAGCGTACCGCCAGCGATCCAAAGGGAGGGGGGGACAAAAATAAGTGAATGTATTTTAACAAGTTTCTTACAGGCGTTTGTTGAAGGTGTTGGTTTCGATTAACATTAAAAACACCGCAGGCAAAAATTTTTAGAAAATTATTCCAAAATTGCCTTTATAGAAACTTTTTAAAAATATTCTTGACAAAAAATTATCTAAATTAAACTAAATTGTTGCTAAAATGATGTAATAAATGCGCCGTGAAGATTTTAATAAAAGTGCAATTTTTTTCACGTTTTAAATATGTTTGACCAAACTTTTTTGACATTAAACTAAAATTGTAATATAAAAAAACTGGATGGGTTAGCTGCCAAGTGGGAGTTAATGAAAATTAATCTCAATTATAGATTTGTTATAAAAATCATGTCAGAAATGCGCCGCAGGTGAAAGTTTTGTATAAAATATACTAAAAGTGTCGTTTTTTACACGTAAATGCCGCTGACAAAAATTGCTTAAAATTAAACCAAAATTGTAATACTGTATGTGTTATAGCGATGAAATTGTTCGCTGATTAATTAAAGAAAAACAAAAACTGTAACAATCAAAGACGTGATAGTGCTGCAAGAGAAATTTTTTGAAAAGCTAGAAATTTCAATATTTTTCGCTTCTTTTGTAAATTATTTATTGAAATATGGGTCGGTTCAGCTGCACTGCTTTGTATCCACCCGTATTTAATACCATGTTTTTATCCATGGGGATATTTTAACCCCTAACGCCCCCCCCCAGCGGTACGCGCCTGCTTCCATTGTTAAAATTTTGGAAGATATCTCTGATTTTTAATGCTGCTTTTTAGAAAACAAAGGGAAGCTGAGGTATTTTCTCGCATTGAAATTGTCGGTGACATTTAAACTGGTTCAAAATATTTCGAAACGGAATCCATTCTCGACGCGTGCGCAGAGTTACGTCAAAATTGTGCCATTTTAGATTTTGTTTTTACTTTTATTATATATTATTTATATTTATCAAATTTGTGGACCGATGATGACCTAATGGAGAAGTTATCAAAAATGATAATAAGGAAGTTTTTGTTAAATAAACAATATCTTGATCCATTTAAACACGCACAAAAGTTTAATCAAAATAAATATCCCAAAACAGAAAAAAGTGAGGTTACAGGGAAAGAAGTATCAGCGACGTCACTGTTTTGAACTATTCATTTTCTCGCGTTTTGAACTAATGACATCGTGGTTGAAATTGTTTCTCAGAAAATATTTCAAAACAATTTCAACGCGAGAATACGCCTCTGATATCAGGTTTTCCTCCAATAATTATCTACTTCATGTTAACTTTGAGTCTAACTTTAAACAAATACCAAAATTAACAGCGTATGAAATACAACTGGTTTATTGCTTTGCTATTGGATTTTCACTCTTTTATATTCATAGCAGTTCGCGTAGTAGGTACTGTTTTAAAAGCATGGTTACAATCAAGCTTTATTAATTAAAAATTAGTGGCGCACCGAGGAAGAGGAAGCGGGGAGGGGGGGGAGGTTAACCCCCCCCCCCCGAAAAATTTTAAAAATCATAAATGCAAAATTTGTCGCCTGCGGCGCTATAACACCTTTCATTTTTACGATTTCGTGTCAAAATGGTCTTTTTAATGTAATTTTATCAAAACATTTTGCCTGCGATTTGGTGTCAAAAATGGCATTTAAGTTTTTAAACAAATTAAGGGTAAATTAACACCTTATATTATCAAAACTTCATGAATATTTACGATTTTAGTTTAATTTTAAGTGAAAAATTGCTTTTTAAGTGTTATTTTCTCAAAAAATTTTGCCTGCGACGCATTGAAGCATGATTTTGACATCAAATTTAGGGTAAATAAACAATTTTAAATGTAATTAAATAAGTTAAGCTTTCGCGGCCTTCGTCTGATGGTATGTTGTCTTTCGGGCTGTTGGGCCGTCGTTCTGTAGAAGTTTGTCTTCCCGACGTTTTGCCGATTCGAGTACTGGGCATCTTCAGGATATCTGTTCCCACAATTGGCTAAACGTTGACTAATCGAATCTGCGAAGCGAAACTTCGAGAAGACAAACTTCTACAGAACGACGGCCCAACAGCCCGAAGGACAACATACTATAATTCTTCATTTGAGCCCAAGTCCGCGCTTCTAAGCACCTGTTTCCTTGTATCAATTATGGTCACATATTTACTTTAAATTAAGTTTTTTTGATTATTTATTCGTAACCCCCCCCCAGAAGTCAATTCCTGGGTGCGCCACTGTAAAGATCACAAATCTGATTATCAGGAAATGCAATGTTAGTGGCAAATAAGAGTACATTTTTCTTGCACAGGTTATCAGTCATTTTTGTTGTTTTACATAATATTTTTATTGTAACTTTTATTAAAACTTTTTTAAGCTTTGTTGGTCCCGGGGCAATTTGGTATATCAAACAGTTTAAAAGCTGTATAAAAAGTTTTATTAAAATCAGCATCAGGTAACCTATAATTTTAGAGTTCCGAACCCATGAATAACAACAAAAATAAAAGTAAAGAAGAAAAGACTAAGTGGTTCTTAAGGTGGGGTAGGTTGATCAAAACGTCACCGCAGTCGCTCCGCACTATCTATTTCTAGAAGTTTTAAAAGCACTTTTATCCAAATTTGAATAGATTTTTATAATTAGTATTAACAGTCAAAATTTTTCCCAAGTTTTGATTGACTTCTGCTGGTCTCCATTATAATTTGCTCATGGAGCTTACCTTTATAGTAATCAAATAACTTTGAAAAATAAAGAATATAATTTAAAAATCCGGATTGGCCCTGGGTAAGGCTAAAGGCGACAAATCTACTGCGCATGCCTGGCGCAGTCGACTCGCGCCCTTTGCATCTACATTTTGTCTAGATACGTATTCTCATATGCAACTATTTCAAGAAAGTTTCAAAACAATGACATGACACACTACGTTATAGGGCTGTTTAACAAATTGTCAAAGTCAGCCATTAATTACGTGATGGCCCTTTAAAAAGGTGGAAGTAGGATAAACAAAGCAATTTTTCATAAGACGTAATGCTAATAAAAATGAAAATTTTGGGAAAGTGGAAAAAAATGCATATTAAACAAAGTGACTATTTTATGGAGTAATCCTTTCTTCTGAATCGAGGATAAACGGGTATTTTTTCGAAATGTTAGAAATAAACTAAAAATTCGCAGTTTAAAGAGGCAACTTTTATGTCTCTCGCACTTGCACAGTGTGGATAGACATTGTCTCTCTCAGTTCAGCCTGAAGGTCGGGCCAGATCGGCTTGAAGAGAGACAATTGTGCTATCTGATTTAAGGGAGATTACGTTATCTGTAATTACACGGGTGCGACAGAGACCGGTAGGGGACATTTCCATGTTTAATTGCGAATTTTGAGTTTATTGTTGAAATTTCAGAAAAATACTTGTTTTGCCCGATTCAGAAAGGATTACTCTATAAAAAAATCAATTTACTTAATCTGCATCTCTTTCTACTTTGCCAAACTTTTGATTTAAGTTAGCATTACGTCTTATGAAAAAACGGTTGGTTTACCCTACACCGGCTATATTGGATCAGCCATATTGTTTTTATTGGACTTCTCTATTAGACAAGTAGCTTGTGACTTCGCTCGAATGGCTCTGTCTCCAAAAACAAGGAATCTTTTCACAAATATATTTACATAAAAAATCTTTGTAGAAGAGTTGACGAGAACTTAGCCACAGTATTTAACGTAACTAATGACTAGTTCACAGTTCAACGTCTTGCCACTGAGTTCTATTTCTGTCAACAAAAACAAATAAATTATGCTAAACGTCAAATATCCGCACCGTCGCACAGTGTCGTATTTTGCAATTCTAGGGGGACAAAATTATTTGTAGGTGATACACTTAATTAATTTTTTTTTGGTGTATATCTGAAAAAAGATGCAAGAAATTCGAAAGAGACCAAATTTTATAACCCTGGATAAGGCAGGTGAAATATACCGAGTGGTCCAAAAAAAATTATTTAGTAATTTTTAGAAAATCCATAACTTTTTAATCAATACCCGATTTTAATAAAATTAAAAGCGATATGTAGATTAGGTACATGGCAATCAGATTTAATAATCAAAATCGTCGCCATCTTGATTTTAGGATGGAGGACGCAATATATATAAATATATATATATATAGGTAAATAAAATTTTTCAACATGTTTTCTATTTTCTTTAAACCCCATTCGTCTTAAAAGTGACCATCAGCAGACATTTTTATGATTACGAGCCTGTTAAATGTACGCAAACTTTTAAAACTAGAAATAAACTATTTCTATGGTTAGCTAGTAGTTTCAGATATTTAACTTCTTTCAACTTATTTGCAGTAGAACACTATGTCAGATTAAACGAGCATAAATTTAAACTGTTAATTTACTATTATTATACTTCGATTGGTCACATCCTATTAGATATACCTGGTAGTGATACTTCGTAGCACGTCATACGCAAGTTTTAGAGATAAGAAAAACATACCGCCCCTGCAGCCTGCCTGATGTCTGCTAGGTACTCCAGTGTACTTCTTGCGCTGTCACGCGACAAGTGAAGACGGTATCGCGCCCGCGAATTGTGAAAATACGCTTTTAAAGAAAAAATCTAACAAAAGAAAACGTGAAAAGCAAATGGATTATCTGAAGAAGAAAATGAGGAACCTGAAAAAGGAAATGAAAAGGAATCGTCGTGATGCAAGTAAGGAAGATTTAGGCAAACTGTGAGTTTTAAACAATGAGTGAGGCAAATATTATGCTTTGGGCTAATATTTTTTGGCATGGGTTTGTTTATTCTGTAAACACACATTTGTTTTTATTACTCATAAAAACTTAAACCCTGCATAGTTTCTGACTTATGCCCGCTAAATTAGTCTCAATAAAAAAACTCCATATGTTTACTTAAAGAATTACTATTAGCACGTCGTTTTTAATATTATTATATGTGACGACGAATCTGACAGTTAAACGAATAAAATACCGAAAGAATCTACAAAAGAAAACGTGAAAAGCAATGGATTACTTAAAGAAGAAAATCAGGAAACTGGAAAATAAAAGGAAAAGGAAGCGTCGTGATTCAAGTATGTAAGGCGCATTGTCAGTTTTAAACAATGGAGTGAGACATATATTAGGATATTAGCTAATATTTTTTGACATGGGTTTGTTTATTCTGTAAACACACATTGGTTTTTATGACTCATAAAAACTTAAACTCTGCATAGTTTTTTACTTATGCCCGCCATATTAGTTTCAATAAACAAACTCCATAATGTTAATAAAATCCCTTTCCAAGATATCACATGTTAATTTCCAGAATAATTATTATAACAAAAACCCTTCACCCGTTGTAATTTAACAAAAATTCTTAACCGAATTTTTCATGTAGCCGGAGCCTAGCACGTTATATCCTATAACCTGTACGTAAAAACCTTAGATTAAAAAGAGACAAGATACCCGATGCTTACGGAGACTTTGGTTATATTATTATCTGAGAAATATTGGGATAAATTTTTTAAATAAACAGTGGTTATTATTTGCCGATGCATTGTTTACTCTACCCGGTGTCCAATTTTCTAATTAGATTATAATATGTTTACTTAAAAAATTATTATTAATGTTGCAAAACTAGTTGCAAATAATTAAATTAATAAATTAACACATACATACATACCAGCACTTATCACTCTATTTACTCTTTGTTATTCTTACTTTACAATTTAAATCATAACATTCAAAGAAGTAGTTAAATAGGAACAAAGTGACCGCTAGCCAATGAAAGCGCCAGCCAAGAGGTTTTCGACGTGTTTGCGTCTATCGGTGTGCTTAACAGATTTTTTTAAAGTTACTAGGCAGAAAGGCTCTATACTCGATCACTATCGCACCCTAATGCAATGCTATTTTTCTCGTTTGACACTCGGTCATAAATATATTTCCCAAAAAGACAATAAATTCACTCACACACATACTTGAACTTTTAAGTTGTTTAAACTGATGTAGCTACCAAAAATGTTTGTACTTTATTAAAACTAGTAAAAAACCAAATTTAAAGTTTAGTGTTGTTTTTTTCGACGTCCAATGATCGAAGGATTCTATCAACCCCAATTGAGAGACTAAACATTAGGTTGACCCCCCTCATTTTTGGTCCTCACAAGCCGGATTTTGGCCCACCATACACGGATTTGGAAGAAAATTTGGTGAGTTTGTTCTGATTTATTTTACTACAATAGTAAATAATATGACTGCAAAAGACTGCTTGAATATATGTTAGCTGTAAATGCTAGATACTAAACTCGACTTTTGTGTTTTAAAATATGGATTTTTTATAAACCAAAGATTTTGTAAACATTTAAAAAAAAAATTTAACTTTTGAATTAAAAAAAGACTCTCGCTAAAATTAGTCAGAAGTGCACAAGAATAAGTAGACAGTGTTAAAAGTAAAAACTCTAGTAAAAAATTAAAATGACAGATTTGGACAAGCATAAAAAAGACCGTAAGGTCGCCAAAGGTGCTATCACGCGTTGTTATAATTGGGTAATTAAAGACAAAGATTTATTTGAATCAGAGGATGTGCCTGACCTTCAGGCGCGAGAAGAGGCTCTCAAAATAAATTTTGAGAAATATTGTAAAGCACAAGATAAGATCGAGGAGTTGGATAAGCATGATCAAGAAAACCGCGAAGAAATTGAAAATAAATATTTTGGTTGTATTGGTATAATTAGAGGTATCTGTCAAAAGTTTTTTCCTTCGCAAAATCCGCAAAACGTTCAACAAGTTAGCCAATCACCACAGTTACAAATTTCTAACTCAAACGATAATTTTAGTTTACCTAAAATTGACATACCACCATTTGACAGTCAAATTTTGAATTGGCAGTCCTATTTTGAGATGTTCACTGCATTGGTTATCGACAATCCGAATCTCACCGATGTTAAACGATTATGGTATTTAAGAACGACAGTCAAAGGTGAAGCCCTGAAGTTGATTGAAACCTTGAAATTGACGAACAATAATTTTGAAGTCGCAATTGACATTTTAAAGTCTAGATATGAAAATCTAACTTGTGCTGTAAATAGTTATTTAAGTAGTTTGTTAGATATTACATCAATAAGTAAGTGTTCACCAGCGGTGTTGAGAGAATTTGTTGTCACGATTAAAAGAAATTTAGAATGCTTGAAAAAATTAAATGTCAGTACACAACAAATATTTGAATATCTTTTAATTTATCTTTTTGAAAGAAAATTGTATTTTAATACTAAACGAGCATTTCAGAAAGAACGAAACTATAATGCGCTGCCAAGTTTGGAAAATTTTCTTACTTTTCTTGAAAGAAGGTGTATGATTTTAGAAAATACAACAAATCCTTCTGCACTAAGTAATCACCCTTTTAGAAAAAATGAAAATAAAGTTTCGTTTTATGCGCAATCGTAGAACTTTCAAAACTCTGAAAGCTAAAACTCAATTAATTGTTTATTTTGCGGCTTGGCCAACCATCGGATCTACTCCTGTCAGAATTTTTTAAAATTGCAACATTCTGAAAAAGAGCAATTTGTAAAATCAAAAAATTTGTGTTGCAATTGCTTAGGCGATAAACACTCAACCCAGACTTGTATGTCAAATTCAAGGTGTCAAATATGCCAAAGAAGACACCACACACTAATGCATAGGCAGTCAAATTTTTTCCAAAATAACTCAAATAATTCGTCACAACAACCGCACTCTCAAAATACATACTCAAATAATCGCTCCACACCTCAAAGTCACAACTCAAACACTCAATATACTCAAAATGTACCCAGAAATACGCCCACTATAAATCAAACCCCACATAACTTCAGTGGTGTCGCCACAAGAAAAAATCATGTTCTCCTAGCAACTGCTCAAATCGAGTTGTTCTCAAAGTATGGTGAAAAAATTATAGCGCATGCTCTTTTACACAACGGAAGTCAAATTTCTTTTATAACGCAAAAATTATTAGATAAACTTGAGTACACCCCTTATACAAAAGAATTGAATGTAACAGGAATTTCACAAAATTCTTTCAGGTCAAATAAAATGGTAGATCTCTCAATATTTTCTAAAGTAGAAAATAATAAAAAATTCTCACTTTCTTGTGCGATAATAAATAACATTACATATAAACTACCTCAAAACCCAATTGATGTAAGTAAGTTAAATATTCCTGATTATATCTGGCCAGAAATGGCTGATCCCAACTTACGCACCCCGTTGGAAATAGACGTGCTTATTGGAGCAGATTTATTCTATAATTTGCTAGTATCTGGAATTTGTAAACTTGAAAGTAACTACCCGGTCTTAATAAACACTCACCTTGGTTGGATCATTTCAGGATATTTGCCACCAAGCTTAAATATTACTGAAATAATTTCTGTGATTACAGTCAACAAAATCTTTCTTTTTTCATCCAGACTTGCGATAAAAATAATGATTTAGAAAATATTCTCACAAAATTTTGGCACATCGAGGAACTTTCTCAAAAACTGATTTTAACTCAAGAAGATCAGTTAGCTGAAGAGAATTTTAAAAAAACCACAAAAATATTGGAGGATGGTTCCTATCAAATTGATTTTCCTCTGAAATCTCTCGACGAACCTTCTAAACTAGGCGATTCATTCAAAATAGTTTTTTAATGTTGGAAAACAGATTTAAATGTAATCAAAGCTTGTTTCAAGAATATAAACATTTATATAACAAATACTTTATTCCCCATCTTTGCGTAATCCGAGAATCCTCTGTAACTACTAAATTACTTGTAGTCTTTGATGCGCCGACTAAAACTTCTACGGGATTAGCATAATATAACTCTCAAGGGATATCAGGTTCAACCTGAACTCTTCGATATACTGTGCAGATTTCGCATTTTTCGCACCTCTGATATTACCAAAATGTATAGAATGATAAGAACTAACCCAGATCATAACTTTCTTCAGAATATTCTTTGGAGGGAAAATCCCAGTGATCAATTAAAATGCATAGAGTTACAAACAGTAACTTACGGTACGAATTTTGCCACTTTTATTGCAACTCGCGTTTTAAAAGATCTTGCTCTTAAAAACAAAGAAAAATATCCTCTAGCTGTAAATGCACTTCTCTCGCAGTGTTACATGGATGATATTATTGCAGGATGTGATAATATTAAAGATTTATATCATCTATACTCTGAATTGATCGCGTTGCTAAAAAGTGCAGGTTTCACACTTCACAAATTTAATTCAAATTCGCAGGATTTCTTAAAATCTTTAAGTGAAAATTTGTACTCGGAATATGACTTAAATCTCGATAAATCTCCTAGTAAGATACTTGGTCTAAAATGACAACCTACTGATGACTTTTTAAAAATTTTTTTGGTCTACTCTGGCTCAGTGTTATGATCCCCTGGGTTTGGTCAATCCAGTGATCGCTAAAGGAAAAATTCTAATGCAAACCCTCTGGAAGTTTCAACTTGACTGGGATTCTAAAATCACGGATAAGAATATTATAAATGATTGGCATGATTTTTTAGATCATCTTTTTTTACTTCGTAATGTAAATATTCCCCGATATATGTTTCTCGATAAACCAATCTTAAAATTTGAAATTCATGGCTTTGCAGATGCATCTTTAAAAGCATATGGTGCTTGCATTTACATTCGAGCTGTTTCTCAAGATTTTGCAATTTGTACTCTTGCATCATCAAAATCCAAGGTTTCTCCTATCAAAACCAAAACAATTCCTAGGCTTGAACTATGTGCTATGTTGCTACTAGCGAAACTTGCATCTAGAATTCTAGATATATTAAAGCACAATATGCAAATTGAATCAGTAAACCTCTGGTCAGACTCTGCAATTGCTCTTGCCTGGTGCAAGAAAGACCCTAGTAAATTATTTGTTTTTGTTTCGAATAGAGTGTCCCAAATACAAGAACTAACCTCTGATTTCCGTTGGAGACACATTAAGTCATGTGACAATGCTGCAGACATTTTGTCAAGAGGTATATTCTCCAAGGAAATTCTGGATTCTGGAACATGGTTTTCTGGTCCAAACTTTTTACGTGACCCAAGTATTAATTTAGATAAATTTGATAATCCGATCAATCTTACAGAACTTCCTGAAGAAAAAACAACTCTTAGCATAATCTACACTGATCCGAACGCTGATCATTACTGGAATGATATTTTCCAAAAATTTTCTAGTTTTATTCGACTGAAACGTACTTTAGTTTACATATTAAGGTTCATTCATAATATAAAATTCTCGAAATTTCCAGAACAAAAACTTGACGGTCGTTTGTCAGTCAGCGAATTAGATTCAGCTCAAAATTTTATTGTTAGAATTCTACAAAATCAATATTTTTCTAAAGAAATTGCAGAACTGAAGCAAAATAAAATTGTCTCTAATAAAAATCTAAATTCACTCAAACTTTTTCTAGATAATGAAAACTTTCTAAGAGTAGGTGGTAGATTAGAAAATGCAGATATTTCCTATGAACAAAAACATCCTTTGCTACTACCGTCACATAACCACACTGTTAAGCTAATGCTAACGCTTGAACATCTAAGATTGGGGCACAGCGGTGTGCAAACTGTTCTGTCAAACTTTAGACTTAGATATTGGCCTCTAAATGGACTCAAAGAAATAAAAAAGATTATTAGGCTTTGTTTGACTTGTTTTCATTTTTCTGCAACTCCTGCAAGTCAAATAATGGCAAATATACCCAAAGATCGTTTAAACGCTTTAAGTCCCTTTGAAAAAACAGGTATTGACTTTGGAGGGTCATTTTAAATTAAATCATCACATTTGCGTAAAGCTCCTATAATAAAAAGTTATATTTGTGTGTTCGTATGTATGGTCACCAAAGCAGTACATATTGACATTAACAACCGAAGCCTTCCTCATGACCCTAAAACGTTTCATTTCCAGGCGCGGAAATCCAACAATTATTTACACAGATAATGGCTCTAACTTTCTTGGTTCCAAGAACCAATTGAAAGAACTTATGATTTTTTCAATAAATCTTGTGTTACCAGTGAGGTAAAAACTTACTTGGCTGAAAATGAAACTGAATCGAAATTTATCCCACCGAGAGCTCCACACTGGGGAGGCATATGGGAAGCTGCTATTAAGAGCACAAAATATCATCTGTATAGACTTGTTGGTAATTCACAAATGACCTATGAAGAATTCAGTACAATTACTACTCAAATTGAGGCAATATTAAACTCGAGACCCTTGTGTTCTATATCAAACGATCCGTCAGATTTTCAATATCTTACTCCCTCTCATTTCGTCATTGGTTCTAACATTACAGCCTATCCTGAAAAGGACATTAGCAATCTTCCTGAAAATAGACTAAATCATTGGCAAAAGTGTATTCAAATTAAATAAAAATTTTGGCAAAGGTGGTCAAAAGATTACCTTTGTAGGTTACAAAACCGGCTAAAGTGGTTAAATGATAAAACAAATTTAAAAGAAAATGACCTTGTTTTATTAAAAGAGGAAAATGTTCCACCTCTTTACTGGCCTAGAACTAGAATAATAGAAGTTTTTAAAGGTCCCGACGAAAAAGTTCGTGTTGTCAAAATTAAGACTAAAGAAGGAGAATTCGTTCGCCCAATAACTAAACTATGTCCCTTACCCAATAATGACTAAAATAATGTTTTGAAGCAACAGTCTTCAAAGTGGGGGAGAATGTTGCAAAACTGCAATAAATTAATAAATTAACACATACATACATACCAGCACTTATCACTCTATTTACTCTTTGTTATTCTTACTTTACAATTTAAAACATAAAATGCTAGCCAATGATAGCGAAGCAGCTCCGATTCTTGGCGCCAGCCAAGAGGTTTTCGACGTGTTGGCGTCTATCGGTGTGCTTAACAGATTTTTTGAAAGTTACTAGGCAGAAAGGCTCTATACTCGATCACTATTGCACCCTAATGCAATGCTATTTTTTAAGTGTTTAAGAAAATACTTCAACTTTTACGTTGTTTAAACTGATGTAGTTACCAAAAATGTTTATACTTTATTAAAACTAGTGAAAAACCAAATTTAAAGTTTAGTGTTGTTTTTTTCGACGTCCACTTATCGAAGGCCAATTAGCACGTCTGACAGTTCCTCAAGTTCGTCACTCGTCAGACACTAGTAGAACTCTAGCATAGAGAAGCACCCCTTAGGGGGGACAGATGATAGTACATTAGGTCCAGACGTATCAGCAGAGCTAGCTTGCGGATGGAAAAAGCATCTTTCTATGGGAATATATAGATAAGGAAACTAAAAATAATCTCCTCGCAAAATACAAAATTCCCGGGAATTGGCAAATTCTTCAAGGACCCAAATTAAATCCAGAGGTTCAAGTGATATTAGCATCCACAGAGCAAAAAAGAGATACGTAACTCTTGGAATTGTAAACCATTTTGGAAAAAGGTTTGACAGCCTTAGAGCGGGTTTTCTCTAATTTGGCCTAAACAAAAAAGGGAGAGACGAAGCACTTGATGAAGATCTTTTGGGTCTTGCCGAATCGGCGCAGTTGTTTAGCATTGGCTACAATATTGTTTCATGCAAAAGTATAAAAAATTGCTACTGCGCAAAATCCAGATCTTTTCTTTTTTTAGCGAAGATTTTGCCGAAAATTGCAAAAATATAAAAAAAGGCGCCGAGAGGAAATATTAGAGCTAAACAATAACAGTGGGATTTACTAAGATCTAAAATAGTACCCCCCACAGATCTAAATATTTACACCTGTGGGGGGTACTAAATTTTAAAACCAAATTTAAAAAAAACACTTAACCATATAGAAAAGACACAAAGTTATTCATTATTTGGATTATTATTGCAAAATACCATTGAACAACACAGCTTTTTTTTTCTAAAAATATACCATATTTTAGGAGAAAATGCCCTAAAACTATTTTTTTTTTTGACATGCTTGGCACATAATAGCTTCATCATCTGTGTTTGAGGTTATAAAGTTGTTGATTTTTTAGACCACCTCTGGAAGGTGGTTTAAATTTATAGCCCCCAGAAAGAATTGTTTTGTGGCAATTGGTAATAAGTTTGTTTAAAATTTACGTAAGTAACAGTTTTTACAAGAAGTAATTTACCTTATTTAATATCCCAAGTTGTTTATTAATCAATAAAACACCTCCAATTTTGTCCAGAAAAACGCCATATTTTCAACCCGTTTTCAGCACAAAAAATATATTTATGAGGGCACTACAAGGAAAATCACACATAAATAAAGGTTACTGATTATGCACGAAAAATATATTAAACAAAAAACCCAAAACAACTATATTAATTTATTTACAAACTGAAAGTAAAACATTGAGGTTATCTAGAAGCTCAGTCAAAATAATTTTCGTTACTCAAACCCCACTCATTTTAAAGCTGTAGCTTTCATCAGTAGAAGCTGGTGCAAGCCAAGGTGCAAGCAGAGGTAAAGGATCCGAACTCGCTGTTTGTGATTGAAGGGAGCGCTAATATTTTTAAACTGACATTTCGACAGTGACAGAAATGTAAAAAAAAACTTGCATTTAAGTTTTTTAAGACATTTCATAAATAAAAACACCTTTTAAATAAATACAAAATTAATCTACTCCTTATTTTATTATCACCCATCTAAATCGTTGTGTGACATAAAGTATTAATTGAAAAAATCAATTATCAAGGGTAAGTTTTAATTAGAGTGATATGTAACCTCAATTTTAATATGTTCTACAGAGTGTTTACTATTTAAACCTCGCGTGGGTTTCAATTTTTAAATTTTCATTTCTTCTAAATTGAAACTTTCTTCTTAAATCCAACAAAAGATTGTGTTAAGATTATTCAATAAACAAATTTATTAAAATTCTTCTTATAATTCAAACTGTGTACCAAACTCAAGGATGGTTGGTTTAAAATGCTTAAAACCAAAAATTTCACTTAAACTTAGGACCGTTCTAAAATAGATCAAACCCTTTTAGTAAATCCCACCGTAAATTTTTAAATTTTTCAGAAGAGTGGATTCAAGTAACTCAAAATAAATAAATAAACTTTGAGTTTATAATTAGGAGCAGTTAAAACTGTAACTGTCGAGATCAGTTTTTGTTAAGCTATTTTTGAAGACAGAACAATAACGGGAAATTTAGGTTTATCTTGAATCCTAAAAGCCTAAATAAGTTTCTTTCGCCCACCTCATTTTCAACTGAAAAATATTAGAGAACTGCTTCCTTGCGACATTAGATCTTAAAGATGCATATTTTTTAGTTCCAATGTTTGATGAATATAAAAAATATGTAAGATTTTCTTTTCAAAACAAAAGTTGAATTCCAATGTTTACCATTCAATCTAGCCACTGCACCTTTTGGTTGCACTCTTTTTAATCTAAGATTTTACCAAATTACTCAGGCCTGTTTTCTCTTATCTAAGAGATAAGGCAGGGAAAAAAAAGTCAGAAACATTAACATTTATTTAAAAGATTAGATTTTTTATTAACAATTAAAAAGCCATACACAACCGACTCAACAATTTTTAGGATTTATCCTTAATGCAAAAAAAGATGTGGATATCTATCTTACAAAAAAGAATAACAAAAATAAAAACAGCCATTAAGATTATTTAAAGAAAAAAAAAGGAAATAAAATAACAATTAAAGAGGTTTCGCAAATTATAGGAAGGCTAGTCTTGGTTTGTTACATTACAGAGTACGGCTTGTTGTACGTAAAAACCCTTGAGGAAGAAAAATATCGTGCCTTAAAGGCTAACAGGAACAACTATAACAAAAAGATGCTTGTTAGGTTCTTAGTTAAAAATGAACCTGAGTGGTGGTTAAAGCACATAGATCAAGCCGAACATACTATTTTACAGCCTAATTATAACATTAAAATTTTCTCCGATGCATACAAATCGGGATGGGGGGCGTGTGTGTGCAAGGTAAGGGAAGCAAAAGAATTTTTAGCAACAAGGTGAACAGGAGAAAAACATAAATATTCTTGAAATGAAAGCAGCTTTTTATGGCTTAACAAGCCTTGTAAAAATTTAAAAAAATGTCATATTTTCCTAAGAATTGACAGCATAGTCGCTATAGCCGTCATAAACAAAATGAACATCATAATATAATATAAAAAACTGGTTGCTATTGCGAGAATGATGTGGCAGAAAGTTTATCGGTTTGTGTCGTGGCTTCCAGTGAATGCATTTACAATGAATTAGCCCACTATGGAAGAATCTTTCCCTGGGGGTAGCAATCTTATCAAGTTGGCCTATAGGAAAAGGGGCGTTCGAGAGGATGCAATTTATTTTTTCCAAATGATTGAAGTTTTGCGACAATAATATTGAGATTATTTTGCAGCCTAATGTAAATCAACTTGTATCCTTTTTAGAAACATAATCTCAAGATACTTGGAAATATTCAACTCTTAAAACACATATGTCTACCTTCAATTTAATTTGCGATGCAGAAAAATCAGAAATAGTAGATAGCTTTATCAGAGGCATTTTTAAGCTGTGCCCTCAGTTTCCGAAATATAAACTTGGTATCCGGAACCAGTGTTACCTTATATAGGTAACTTGTACCCTTTGGTAAATTTAGCATTCTATTAGCAATAACTATAAAAATGGTACTTATTTTGAGTCTTTGTTCTGCTGAAAGAGTTCAGACATTTTAGTAAGTAGTTAAGTAACGAAGCTAACGAAGAGGGCATAGAAATAATTCTTAAAGATATTTTTAAAATATCTGGACGGATTCAGAAGAATTCAGCCTTTGCTTAGGTTCCCTTTTTCAAAGAAAATATACAGTTTTATTTGTGTTTTAATTACATACAGAAAACAAAACCATTTCGAGGAACAGAGGATATACTTATTCTAACAATTAAAAAGCCTCATAAGCCCGCCACATCCCAAAGCATTAGCAGGTGGATTAAAAAAGGTCTAAAAAACGCAGAAATAGAATCAAATTTTAAAGGACATGGCACAGGACATGGGTCGTCTTCCGCAGCATTAAGGGTTGGTTCATCAATCCAAAGTATTAGAAAGGCTGCGGAATGTTCCGGGAAAAGGAAAACCTTCAATCGATTTTATATTAAACCTCTAATTTCAAAAGTTTTCTTAGCTAATTATATTAAGAAATATATTTTAAACACATTTAAATTATAAACTTGTGGTTTATTTATTATTATTTAACTTTTTTACTAATATCCCCTTGTTCTCTAAACAACTACCAGGTATATCTAATAGGATGTGACCAATCGAAGTATAATTAAGGATTAAACGACTTACCTGTAAGGAAGTTCAATCCAAATTATACGAGATTGGTCACATCCTATTAGACACCCTCCCATTTATATATTCATGTATTTTTCATACATTCTATTTAAGTATTACTAGTCAACCTGCCCTTGGCGATCTTAGTATTTCAGAAAAGCTTTAGAAGTATACTGAAGTATCTAGCAGATATCAGGCAGGCTGCAGGGGCGGTATGTTTTACTTATATCTAAAACTATCTCTAATAGGATGTGACCAATCTCGTATAATTGGGATTGAACTTCCTTACAGGTAAGTCGTTTAATCCTTAATTTTATTATTTATTAAATTTTTTGTAATTTAACATTTAACTCCTTATCCTGGAGTACAAAAGTATACGGTATTGCACAGTAAACTATTTATTAAATGAAATCTTTAAAATATATACAATTAAAAAAACAACTACATCCCAGGTTTATATTTGGGAATATTCGTCTTCTAGCTAGAAAAAGAAAGGATCTTTTAGAAGTTTAAGAACATCTGGATGCGCGGTGACAATTTTTTTTTTGATAAAAAGGATAAAAATGGATCCGATGATATTAATAACTCGATGATTCTGAAATTTTAATAAAACTTCAAAAAAGGTACTATTGATTGTACAAGATAAAAAAGACTGTGGTATTATTAAAATAGTATGTTTTATTTTATTTTGGTCAAAACAGTTTCCTGTTCGGTACTCTGTGGTTTCTTTATATTTTATTATTACGTGGCCTTCTTTGCAGCCAAGCCATTTTTAAAGATATGTATGGAAACCCCTCGGGAAACCCTGATCCCTGAACCATATTAATAAAATTATATTAAACTAAGCCTTTTGAGACACCATTTATTTTATATATATATATATTTTTTAAAGTGAACCAAACATTTTTGTTTCAGAAAATACCAAAGATTATAATGCAGTGCAACAGTGAACATAATATTTTAAAATAAGGCCCATGACCGGTGCTGCAAGTGGTTGCAGTAAAAATGTGAAAATTTTTTAAAAAAGTGTCCAGAAAACTATAAAATGTGAACCTTTCTGGCCAAAAATTTACTCCAATCAGATATATAGTTTTAAAGCATATTATATTAAATGCCCCCCAAAATTTTGGGACTTGAATCTTATGTCGTATAAGTACAAGCCAATATACTAATTTAAAAAATAAATATATTCACCAACGCAATAAATAAATGGTTGTATGGACGTCTGGATTCCTTTCAATTTCTTGCATCGACTTGCCATTAAAAACAAAGGATTCCTGAGTCCCTTATCGTATAACGAGTGCAGGTTTTTTAATTTTTTTTTGTCACTGTTAACTTGGTTGGCAACATGTAGCCATTGCCAGACCCACAAAACTGTCACATCCTTTCCATCTAAAAAAATATTCCTAGATAAGAAATGTAATATACGGCAAAAATTTTGCGCCAAATTATAAGTTAAAAAATTCGCGGTATAAATTTTGACAAAATAAAGTGGCACCAAAAATAATTTAATCAGTGCCGTACCCAAAAAATGCCTTTGAGGGGCGAGACATTTTTGTAAAAAATGGTATACCGGCCTAAATTTTGAAAAGATAATTTACATTTTAAGTGTAGTCGCTCGTCGCTTTTAGCAAACTGCATTTAAAGCATAAATTTAAAAAAATATGTTTTAAATTTTTAATGTAATGATGCCGCAGCCAGCAGCAAAAATTTTGGAAAAAAAGTTAAGATCCTGTTACATTCAACGAAAATACGACGAAAAACGGTCGTTATCCATAAAATGAAGTTAATATTAAAATGAAATTGTGCTGCAGGCGAAAATGTTTGTAAAGAATGAAATTATAATAAAAAATGTTGGGTTAATATTAATGCGTAAATGTAATAATATCCCAAAAGGTTAAATTATTTCCGAAAATTTTTACGACCTCAAAAATATTTTGAAAACTATCCCTAGTCCAAAACGAGATATAATTTTCTAAAAATATTCATGAATGAGAAAAAAATTCAGGGCCATGGTGTACTGTCAAAAAAACTCATTTTGAATGGCTAAAAAGTAATGGTGAGGAATTTTTAGAAAAAATGCCAGGTATTTAAAAAGTATCTTTCCTTTTTAGTGGCTCTGGGGGCTGGACTTTTGGCTAAACCACTACTTTAATGATATAAAATGAAGATAGTTACTACTCACTTTCTCGTAAATCTGGATTGTCTTTAACGTTCTTCAAGTATGTCGAATGTCAATCTAAAAAAATGATATAACCTATTAATGTTTCGGTGAAGATACAAGTAACCAAGAATCAGTGACGGCACCTTCCCTCCAGAAAAATTACAGAGATGCCACCGCCAATGATATCTATAATTTATATTGTGTTACATACCAAGCGGTTTTTTTGCGAATGCTTTCCAACAAGTATAGAACTCCTGGGCAGTTAAGTTTTCATATTTTAGAAACTGAAGGCAGGTTTTTGCGTTCTCTTCGGGATCTAAAAGATTATTATGTAATTATAGTATCGTTCCTTTAATAGGTAATTCTTTCCTATAAAAACTGCAAAGCAGATGGAAGGTATTCTCTAAAAATTTGTCGAATTTTTTATTATATAGAATTCGCTAAATTTTTTTTAATAGTATTTCCAAAATTATCTTTATAAAAGTTTCCTCGCTAAATTTTTGGAATATTCTCTAAATTTTTAGCCATTTAAAAAAATGTCTGTTGGCCCTTCTGTCGTAAATTCAACATAGAGAGAATAAACAGCATAAAACAAATGGGTGATTATTTAGTGTTCAAAATATATCAATTTTATTAAATCCTATACTTTATTATTATTTTGCGATATCAATACCTACTTGAATAATATGCCGACATTTAACATAAGAAAATCAATGAATAGCGAGCTTTCCCCCAAAAAAGGTAATGGTAACCGTAGATCCGGATTTCGCACTTTACACGAAGCCTGTGTCACATTTTTTCATCATCATTTCATCTCCTAATTCCTAGCACCGTACTGATGAGCACCACAAGTGCGAAATCCGGATCTGCGGTTACCATTACCTTTTTTGAGGGAAAGCTCGCTATTCATTGATTTTGTTATTTATTCACCCTCGCTAAATCCTTTTTTAAATTTAACATAATAATGTAAACGTCTGCAAAATACCTATACTGTCAAATAATATGAACAAAGAAGATAAATTAGGAGTTTATGTTTGTATTTAATAACAAACATAATCACATTTTTGTCTCTTCCTATTTTCTTGTTTCGGTTTCTTGACAATCTCTACCTTACTACTTACTTACGGTAGGTCTTGACTGACACATTTTCAATAGTCAAAGCAGTTTTTTGTAAACTTGAGTTTTCCGCATTAAGGTTTTCTGAGACTTCATACGAAATGGGTCGTAATTTGTCTTTACCGAGTTATTTTAAAAACACCTGTGTTGTCTGGTCTTGGGAAAATATAGGTAAATTACCATAAACAAAGACTACTTACCTTTAGTTCAAATATGACTAAGAATACACTCAATGACACGACACAAACAGCACGTGGCACCTATCACAATATTATCTATTATTGTTCTCTCATCACCCTCGCAACAACTCTGCTTCTGGTCAATAGATATAGATACGCTAGTAAGATGCTCCAGTTAATCTGGTAGTTTTGACGCAACAGAGCGCTACTCTCAACTCCGCGATTTCGATCTATATACAAACATCGTTATGGTTTTTACTATACAACTGCGTTTGTTGGTATTACAAATTCATTATACCTATAAACACTGACGTTTGTGATTAACACAAAGATGTATTTCTTGTAGTAAGGGTAAACTATTAATGATGCTCACAATCGCGGTTGTTAAAACCACAAACTTTTTTATTATTATAACAAACGGTTGTTGTTTCTCATATAGGGCTCTTTCAAAAAAAATATTTTTTAAATTGGTAAATGCAGTATGTGTTATTAAGAAACGTTGTTAGTTTCGAGCACAAATTAATTAATATAATAGTAAATTGGTTTGTGTTTGATTTCTACATCATTTAACAACACTTGTTTGTGAAAATAATAAATATTTTTTTGTATTACAAAAAAACAGTTATTGTCTGCATTAATTTTTCGTTACATAAACCTTGATGATGTACGGTTTTTGTGTTTATCATAACAATTATTGTTTACACAATAAAAAAGTAACCAATAAAGGGGGTTTGTGAATATTACGAACGAATTTTTTTCAGTGTAAAAAAGACGAATTTAAGCATTTTATACATATAAGTATCACAAAAACATTACATTTGCCATGTAGTACAAATGGCAGCTGTTTTAAGTAAATTTGTTCTAGGCTCATTCGGTACCTAATTAATTTGAGATTGTACGTAAACATTTTTGACATTCTTTACATTCTCAAAATAACCTAAATTGACCTCTCCTTGGCCCAAATTTGTTATAAACATAAAAAATAGTATCAGTCATTTTAAGAGATCATTAAAGTTTTTTTACAGTGACCATCGGTTTTAAAATATAGGTGGATATAATTTAGATGAAAGTGTTTTTAAGTAGATACTAATATATAGCATCTGTTGTTAAAAAAATGTATTGATCCGGATCCCACCCAACACATCTTAAGAAACACTGAGAAGTCTTAAAAAAGGCGAGGCATAAAAAATATACAGGTGTTAGTTTAAGATCGGCCACTGGATGTATATGGGAAACTATTAGCGATCAAAGATCACTTTCCACCACCACTTTAAAAAAAAAATAAAAATACCAATAAAAGGTGAGCTTTTTAAAGAAAAATGAGGCAATTAGCGGGCTTGAAAGATTTAGGACAGTTAATTATATTCGGCAGGGGCAATATACAGACCGCTTCAAGCTACTGCGAACATAGGGCGGAAGAAGTCTAATTTGCCAGTGTACGTACATGCAGAGACACCGCACGCCTATCAGTGAAGCAACCAATACTCAGGCTTGCGATCACCACTTGCATGACTTTCCTTTGGTATTTAGTACGCCTCTAATCACGGTGCTGTGTGGAGCGTAGTCAATGAAACCGGAATTTGGTTAATAAATACGCAACTTTTTATAACGTAATTTTCGTATTTTTTGTCACTGATAAATAAGAGCGTTTTATTGTCAACTGCTCAGATTTATTAGTGACGACGTGTTACAATGAAAATAATAAGGAGAAACAAAATAAAAGCAAGTTCTCAAAATAAAATAATACATTCTAAAAACCAAAAAGATTCTCCCAGTCACAAAAAAAATTAAAGCAAATGTTCGAAAAGTCCTCCTTGCTTGAATAGACAATATCCGAGCCTACTATAAAAACCCCTTCTAACGTTTCCAAGCATGTTAGGGGTGATCATTTGAAAAGCTTCTTCAAAAACAGATAGAAGTCAGTAGGAGCAAGATCGGGAGATCGAGCTGGCCATAAAATAGTTCCCCGTGTACTTATAACCCGATTAGGAAATACATTATTAAGATATTCACTAACAAGGCCAACATTGTGAGCGGAACAACCATCTTGTTGAAACCATGTTTCACCAAATCTTACACCTAACAACTGCCTAGCAGTTGGAATAATGTGCTGCTGCAGTAGATCCAAGTATCTAGGACCATTCAAATTGCAATTGCCGTTAATAAAAAATGGCCCAATTACGTGTTCCCCTATAATACCCCCCCCCAAACATTTAGTTTTTGGGGATACTGTGTTCTTACGTCAAAATACAAATGCAAATTTTCCCTCGACCAATATCGAACGTGTGTTGGGTTATGACGATTTGACCATTTGACCATCTGCACTTTTTCGGCAACTTCGTAGACATCCATTTTTGGTTTTAAAAATGTATTATTTCAATTAAGAACTTACCCATCTGTTTCTCGAGCAAGGCAGAAATAAAACAAAATAATAAAAACAAAATGAATTTCCAAAAGATAACACTGCAGCGTGCTTCGAATCCACCTCGGTCGTACGGCACGGAGAGTAAATTGGACTTGATTCCCCCTATGTTCGCAGTAGCTTGAAGCGGTCTGTATGTTCTAGTCAAAAGAAGTTTCCTGTCCTTTCACTTGGCGCTTTATAAGGATAGTCACCGTTGTACAATTTTTTAAATATATTTTCGAACAATTTCTCGATTTTTATATAATTCTACCTCTCAACTACCCATGTATATAGTTTCTCGTATAAATTCGGTGAGCGATACTATCGTAGTACCGTCTTGGTTGTTTTTATCGTATTTTAGCGTGAATTTTTAGAGAAAGAAGGAATTTGAATTCAATTTTTTTTTTGATTACTCAAACAAAAAAGTCCATTAAAGTGAACTCGTTGGCTGAAATAGGATTAAAAAAATAAAAAACGAAAAAATACGAAGTTTCTAAAAGTGAGGGAAAGGTGTCAAATTTTATTAGTTTCTGAAAAACAGTTTATTTGGGTTTATTCCTTCTCCCTTTATATCACACCTATATAAAGTCGCAGTAGGCCATATTAACAAAACATACAACATCAAGGTACAAGACATGCAAAATAGTTGGTACTGACCAGTGCTTCGTTTTCGTAAGAAAACTTTATAGGCTACAACCAAAAGTGCTAGGCCAACGCCGATTTTCGTGGATACTGTAACAAAAAAAATTGCATTTCCTGATTTACAAATTTTCAAAAATTAACAAAGAAAACTTATAATTTCAAAACTAACCTAAATTCTCTGATATAAGTGTACTATTTACTGTATTCTTGTGGGTTATGTACCGTAGAATATTGAACGTATATTATTGTACTCGTGGCCATTCACGAAAGCAAAGGTCCAAAAACTAAACTTTAAAAACATGATGCCAAAAACCAAATTTAAATCTTCCTAAAAAATCTCTAAATTTACTAACGAACTACGTGTGCGTGAGCTCGTAAAGTCTACAGTCTACAGGTATCCCCTAAAAAAATAAAAGAACGTGGCCAAATGTTGTTGTTTTTAAATTTGAGATGTTAAAAGTACTTCCGAGTTCCGAATTTTTGTGCGCTTTCCTACAAAAACACAAGATCCAATTCTTTGTCTAAGTCGTCATCCAAACTTTCGTCAATGAAATAGTAAACAGCCGTGTTTTTGACATAATGGTAATCCACGAAAAAATGTTCACCGACCTCGGAAGTCGGTGAGTGTCGATGGCAACAATTGTCTCCACCGGAAATTTTGAAGAACTTTCCTCCACCGTTGGATCCACCGATTACTTTACGAATTCGCCCAATTTTCGGTATGAAAAGTACCGATTGCTGTGTTACAACTCAAGGAAAAGAACCGTATCGTAACTACAAGATTATTCCATGGATTTGGTAAAAATTAATGTTCAAAACTACTTACCTTAACCACAAAGCTGAAGATGAGGAACAATTGGCGTAATTTTAGGTAAACAAAACAATATCCCTTTAAATTTTTTACTGTGCCACGACCAACATAATAATGTTTAATTTATAACCAAATATGTTTAACTTTCAAAATTTTAAAAGATACTTACTTCCAGATCTATCATCAGTAACTTGTGATTCTTTTTGGTCATCACTTGGTTCTTTGCCTGGGCTCTCTTTCTCTTCAATTTTCAGGAGAGTTTCATCTTGTGATTCGCCTTTTTCTGCAGATTTGTCTTCGTTCTTATCCTGATTTGCTGCAATTGGCTCTTCTGCAATAATGTCTTCTTCATTTGATTCCGCTTTGTTTTCTTCAAATTTATCATTATTGCTTTGATTATCATCATTATCAACGTCAAAACTTTCTGATTCATGTTTAGTATCTTCTTCTAAAGTTATTTTACGAGAACCTTTCTCTTCTGTGCTTATATATTTGGACAGTTTATTCCCGAATCTTCTTCGCGTCTTAAAATATTCTTTTTTAACTTCGACCGGTTTTTCAACTTCTTCAATTTCTTTGCCTTCTTTTTCATCTTCATTTTCTTCTATGTTTACCGGGTCATTTTTATTTTCTTCCGTAGTTTCTTCTTCTTCATCAGATTGAGGTTGAGAATCTTCATCTTCTGTATCTTCCTCCGTTGCTATATCTTCCTAAAATAAACTTTAAGTTATTATTTGCCTTTATTTTATTCGTTCTTTTTACTTCATCGTCCTCGCCTTCTTCTTGTGATATTTCCGTTTCATTAGATTCTTGTTCTTCTTCTCCTGTGTCATCTTCAGTTTCTTCATCTGAAGTAATTTCTTCAGAACCTTCTTTGTCATGATCATCATTTTCATAGCTTAAAATTTCAGGAGAGTGATCGTCAACGTTTTCCTCAATCCAACCTTCAAACGCTTCAGCAAAACGGGATTCAGATTCAATGTTTTCCACTAAAAGGTAAACTTGCTTTTAGAGATTGGTAGCAAAAGTTAATAATTTAATTTATTTTTACCTAAAAAACTCTTATTCTAGCCTTACGTTCAGTTAGTCCTTGATTTTCTTTAATGATGAGTCCAACAAGTACCACTAAAGCGGATGATAAAAAGATAAAGACTATTTTGGCACAGATTCCTCCACCAGTGCCTCCTTCCTTGTGAATATGAATGTTGATATCTTCATTTTCAGCTTCATCGTCTAAAAAAATGTTTAAGGTTAAAAAACGTAAACCTATTAAAATAAAAGTCTCGTGAGAATTGGGTGTGTGAAAACGTTGTTACCAGAAACTTTATTTCCTTACTTCCCGTTTAATTTTGGGAGCCCGCAGTAGTCCGGTCCCTATTAGCATAGATACATAAAAACGCATTCTCCAGCAGTTTTTTAAAACAAGAAAACTTTAAACTTAAAATGGCGGACAATAAAAAAAAATTATTGCCCTCTCTGCAAAGCGTTTTTGCTCGCCACTGTAATAAAACAGTTGCAGGGTGATTCTACATATTTTCCACTCCCCCTTACCTCTTTTATATTTAAGCTGGAAAGGTTTATGTATAGAAGTTGCATAATTTTCTGTAAAATTTTAAATGACGTCCTTAAAAATTAGCAGGTGTAATCGCAACTGTCAAATTTTGACATTAACATTTTTGTTTTAAATAGAAAACGCTGTATATTTTTTTAAATTTAGAATGGCCCTTTTTTCACTGACTTCAAAAATATATAATGTATTGGATTTATTTTGGACGGTTCTCGAATAAAAAGAAAAATACTTTTCCATAAGTACTTAGATAAGTAAACGTGGTTTAGGCTTCAACACATTACTCTTATGAGAAAGTATTTTCTCTATTACTCTAGAACCATCCAAGGTTAATCCAACATATTATATATTTTTGAAATCAGGAGAAAAAGACCATACAAAATTTTAAAGAATACACAGGATGTCATAATTAAAATGAAGAAGCTAATGCTAATGTCAATATTTGACCGTTGCCATGAGAGCTGCTAATTTTTAGGGACGTCAGTTGAAAGTTTAACGTAACTTTACGTACAGGGTGTCCCAAATTGGCTTTTTTTTGGGGGGTTTAATATATTTATATAAAAAAAAATATCCCTCGTTTGCGAGGCTTAAATTTTAAGATAAGTAAAAGGGTAAAAAACCACATCTTGATATGGTCAAGTCGGGGGTTTTTGCAAAGTCTGCATGTTGGGAGAAGGTCTATAACTTCCTTATTTATGAGAATATTGTTTTCATGTAGAAAGCTTTTGTGTAGATATTTTAACAGTTAATTTAACTCAAGTACTAGATTGTTCCTAACACATTTAGTTCCTGAGATATGAACAAATTAGTGTTTTTCTTATGATGCACCCCATATATTATTCTATTTTATAGTTTGGCATTAAATTTCCTTTTAAAAAATATACAGGGTTCCTAAGATTTTCCTTAGAGATAGGATTTTAATAAATCAAACAGAAATTGCATAGAAAGTTCTGCGCGCACAAAAGAAACAGGTATATTGAGCAATGGTGCCAGTTTGTTATTATCTCCGGACTGCTTTCATGAGAAAAAATTGTCGCCACTCTTTCATTGTGAGCATAAATCATAGTTGCGATAATAACCGTTGACAAGACGTCTGCAAATTCCGCTAGATGGCGGCCACATCATGAGATGATCTAATTAAAAATTAGATGTTTTCAGGTCCAAACCACAGCTTTTTCTTGCTTAAAGGAGGCGGCAGGGTCCATTATTTACGATACTGAGCGATAAACTCGTGAGGTTGTTAACATTAGGAAGAAATATCTTCGCTTTTAATTAAATTTCTTTCCATTCTGTTCTACTAGTGACATCTATCCGGAAACGGCCAAACCATGCAGCTAGCACTAGCAGCCAAAGAAATCAATAAACGGCACTGTTTTCCTGCAGAGCTTTTTTCTTGCGATATTATTGATTTTAAATAAAGCTGGCCCTACACTACATTTGATATTTTCGAGGTGTTTTATGACATGATCTCGAAACATGATGCGAACCAATTCTTCAAAACTAGCGGGAGGGTAAAAGCGAAAAATAAGGGGCTGCCAATATTTGTAACACCCAAAAAGGGGTGAAAAGATTTATTTTGCTCTGTTTCTTTACAAAAAACGTTTTTTTTAAGAAAAACTTGAGCTCTGCCACTTTTTTTATTTTTTTCTTCAACTTTCTCGAAATTTTCGTCATACCGTAGAAAAAAATTATTTCCCCCATGGTCATACTCTACTTTTATTCGAAAAAATTTAGAAACAGAGACGGGATCAGTTTTCCTAAAACGGGGGATCTTGGTTTCGAGTGAGAAGATAAAGGGCGCCACAGGCAAAAATTTTTCAATTAAATTAGCCGAACGCACGAAATAAAAATGGCGCCGCTTACAATTTTTTTTCAAAAATTACGTAATTTTGGGAACGCAAAGAAATAGATATAAAGAGTATAATTTTTAAGAAAAAAATATCAATTTTCTCGCCCTCCTCCACTGGGACTACAGGGGCCGTGCATAAATTACGTAATGATCATAGGAAGGAGGGGGGTTAGAAAACGTTACGTAGGGGGGAGGGGGGTTTTCGACAGCGTTTGCATTTGTGTGAAACTAAGAAAATTTGGAATGAAAATAAGTGAAAAGTTTTTTTTTTTTTGGGGGGGGGGGGTAGTGGTCTTGAAATCGTTACGTAATATTATGGGAGTGGCGTGCCAAACCGTTACAAAACATTACATAGAGAGGAAGTCAAAAATTGGTAAAATCACCGTTACGTAATTTGTGCACGGCCCCACATTCTGTTCCTCTTTTTGATTTCGAATCAAAGTGCAAAGCCGTTGGACGTTCGAAGGCGTCAACCCGTCCTATTTGCTTGATAAAGTTTCTACGGAAATATCTCAGTCGATTTCTCCGACCATATATGAACGCTTTAGGTTAGGCATTTGCATGTATCTCAGTCCCTAGCCTGTAAACAGTGCGTAAGGACAATGGTTACAAAATGAAAAGCCGAAAAATATTTTTTTTACGATATCTTTCATCAGTTTGGTATTAAAGTCGAGCAAAAACAATTTTTATTCCAGTCCTAAAGGTATGAAAATGGAAAACATTCGAAAACAACAACCTGGAATGGATTTACTACGTGTAAGATGTAGTGACAACATCGCCCCATGCCCATCCTTTTCTGCCTAATGTGCTTTTCCGTTTGTCTGCGGCTGCTTGGTCCCCTAAGGATTTGCTTAGAAACCCTGTGTCATATGTGACCGTTTGAATAAGTCGCTTTGGAGATATTTAATATTTTGCATTTCTGTCTAGTATGCCATAACGCCATCACCGAACATCAAATGAAAACCTTGCCCTCATAGCCTACCGAAGTAACCATTTTTCGACGGCATGACGTCGCTAAACACGACCCGACATCAGGCTCTTACGTCGGTATAGCCTAGGAGCTTACCCTGATTTGCAACAATTTGGTGGATTATTTTTCAGTCATCATGACTATACTAATAATCATCTTATTTGCTCATTTTAAATTAAACCGGTGTGCCTACCAGTTTACTGTTAAATACACTTCTTGTAGCTCCAAATAACAAGTGGGTCTTCTTCTTTAATGCTAAAAAAATTATTTTTATTTTTTATTACTTTTTTGAGTTTCTAAAAAATGCATTGATAATTAAGTGTAAAAGATAGTTTAAAAGGCAAAAAATCATTACAAAATTAAAAAGAAAGCTTTTTAAAACTGGTTTATTTTTAAAGAACATTTCCCTCTCCCTCAGCCTAGCCTTCCAATAGCAGATTTTTTGCACGGATTTTGAGTTATGGTGATGATGCCAATCGTTCTGTCACTGTTTCACTCGACACTGACAGAAAACGTCAAATTTTAAAATCCGCGCGGATAAAAGCTTATGGAAGTTAAGCACGGCTCCCTCTTGCTATTCGTGCTTTAAACCACGTGACCTAATTTCTAACCTCATTTTTTTGTTTTTGTTCGGAGGAAACAGACTTTTCAGCGATCCAAGCCGACCCAACCCGATCAAACTCAACCCGACTCAACCTCACAAAAACCAGCCAAACTCGATAAATCAATGGCAAGAAGAAGCCGTGTTTAAAGTCAGTCAGTATGAACAGCTTATGGTATATCAACCTTATGGAGCATTTTTGGACCAAATGGATATCTCACATAGAGGGCGTGGATACGCCAAGTTCCCATAATATTGGCAACGTCACATCTTACATTTTATTATTCCGAATAGATCTCTACCCGCCTTTTTTTAAGCCAGACAAGCCAGTCGTTTTCGGTTCGCGTTCGTTCGTTGAATCGGCTAGTATTATTTTTGTTATGAATGTAATTTTTGTTTTTTTCTGTGATTTTTTTATTTTTAATGTGTTTTCTAAAGGATTATATTACTTATGATTATTAAACAGGTAAATTTAAACTCTTTTCCTGTTTGTCTCGGATACCTAGGTATCACTTATGTCAGGTTAATCTTATCATTTTATGTTCATTTATTTGGGAAATTCTGTTCTAAAATATCTCATCTCTGTTTAATGGGTAAGTATGAGAAAGATAAAAATTAGGTAAAATCTTTTCAAAATATCACACTCGGTAAAATAATGGGGTATTTCAAATTATTGGGGTTTGGAACATTTGCCCTTGCCCTTCAATAAAATAAATTCTAAGTAGGTAAGTTCCTAGTATAAACGTAATTATTTTGGATATTTTTCTAAAAATTAGATACCTGTGTGCTAATGAGGTTTTTTGCCGACCGCCGTAGCACAGTGGGCAGCATATCTGCCTACCCCACGGAAGGTCCCAGGTTCGAATCTTGGCTAGGTGCATGGATATTTTGTGTTTGTCTTTAACTTTGCAAAAACGTCGCTAACACTGGGCATTGATCCTGTAATGGATGGAAAGCCCCAGTATAAAAAAAATAATGAGGTTTTTAACTCCTTTATTATTTATGAGAATCATAATAATTCTTAGACAAATTTGTTGATTGCCAAATTACATCAGGAAAGAAAAAATCTCCATTTATGAATGCAAAAATTTTTTTCAATTTTTTTCCAAAAGACAGTCAAAACAAACATGACTGCATCTGAAGACATTGTGATTAGATCTCACAGACTAGAGGGATTTTTTTCCTGGCTATGGGGTCATTTTATATGAAATGAACCAAAAAAAAAGGAAGGTTTGGCAGAACATCTCCCCATAAATTTCGATAATTTTTGGTACGTTTATTCTACCCATAAAGGGGATTAAAATTTGAAATATTATAAATAAATTCTTTAAAATCACAAAACCTACCAATTTTGCTCAAACATGTACTTAAAGAAATTGAAATATCTCGATAACTACTTAAACTTGGACAGTGGTTTATAGCTCGTTTTCAAAAGGTATTTTAAATACATTTTGAATGATGTATCACATGATGTACTTAAAAAATTTGAAATAAAAAAAAAACTTTTTTTTTTTAATTTTTGGGAAACAGCATTTTTATTTTTTATTTTATAAAAATATATAATTTTTTTTTCTGGATATTTCGCCAAACTGTTTACAAAATTTAGCAAAAAAAAATTATTTTAAAAAATTTGAAATTTACAAAAAAAAATGAGATCATGTGATACCTCATTACAATGGAATTTAAAATATCTTGAAAATAAGCTATCACTCGCTTTTGTAGTATGTATGGTTCTCAAGATATTCATAGTTTTATAAATGCCTGTAAAGACAGTCAATTTTAACACAATATTTGTTTTATGGTACTATAATTTAAAAAAAATTAAAGTAAAGAGGCTCTTTTCAATGTTTTTCTCGAAATCAAGAGAGGTCCGCAGATATTTCTGGCAAGAAAAATTAGTTTTATGCTTTTTTATAAGGTTTTATCAGATTTTTTTTTAGTTCTCTTGCTTGTAGAAACTGCTAAAAAAAATCTTTACTTTATGAGATTTGTCTTGGTTTTTACAAGTTTGTTTTTTTGGCGTTTAAAAAAAGTACTGCTAAAAAACATTTTTTCTCTGTTAAAATAAAAAATATTTAAGTTGTTGAAGAGAGACAGCAGGCTATAATAAAGTATTTTAGAGAAAGATGAAAATAATTTAAGGAAAACATTTTTTCTCTGTTAAAATGAAAAATATTTAAGGTTGTTGAAGAGAGATAGCAGGCTATAATAAAGTATTTTAGAGAAAGATGAAAATAATTTAAAGTAATTGTTTATTACAATTTTCTGTTTTGTCATCTGTACGTCTGTCATCTTTAGTCAAGCATATGATTTTTATTTTGCCATTTTTATACAAAAACACAGCAAAAATTTTAATTTTTTACAGCGTAAAGTGTATAAAACATAAGGTAGTATTAATTTCTTCCAATCAAAGTTCTTTACAGTCTTTAAATTTACCAAAAAACGTGTCCCACTAAGTGTATTTTAGCACATCTAAAAATAATTTAACAGGTAATTAACTAAATTATTTTAAGGATCATCATATAAATGAAAAATATTTAAGGTTGTTAAAGAGAGACAGCAGGCTATAAAAAAGCATTTTAAAGAAAGATGAAAATAATTTCAGGCAATTGTTTAATAAAAATTTCTGTTATGTCATCTGTCTGTCATCTTGAGTGGTGTCGTGCATGATTTTTATATATATATATATATATATATATATATATATATATATATTTTTATAGTGGGAGACGTTTTTTGGTAAATTTAAAGACTGTAAAAAACTTTGATTGAAAGAAATTAATACCACCTTGCCTATATCTCACACACTTTATAGGTACTTTGAAAAATTACAATTTTTGCTCTTTTTTGTATAAAAATGGCAAAATAAAAATCATATGCACGACATTACTCAAGATGACAGACAGATGACATATATAACAGAAATTTTGATTAAACAATTGCCTTAAATTATTTTCATCTTTCTCTAAAATACTTTTTTATAGCCTGCTGTCTCTCTTCAACAACCTTAAATATTTTTGCTTTGCAATTCACTAAATTATCTCTCCATCTACCTCTAAAATTCTGCCCTCTCTCTCTAAATATTTTTCATTTTAACAGAGAAAAAATGTTTTTTGGCAGTACTTTTTTTGAACGCTAAAAAAACAGTGAAAACTTGAGTGTCTTATTCTAGAAATTAAAAGTTTGGAAAGAAAGTTTTAAAATGTGAACAATATCGGATCATGGCATAAAAAATGTGAAAAAAATAGTAAAAATTGCTTAATGAAAAACATTACCCCCCAAATTATGCTAAAATATTTTAAGCCTTAAATTACCATCATGGCTTTACCATTAAAATAATTTAACAGTATTAAACTAAATTATTTTAAGGGTCATCATGGCTTTACCATTTGATGTGTGCTAATGAGGATTTTAATTCCTTTATTATTTGTGTGTATTTTAATAATTTTTAGACAAATTTTTTGATTTCCAAATTGAATTAGAAACGAAAAAGTAGCCAATTCAATTTTAATTTTTTTTTCAAAAGATCGTAAAAAAATATGACTGCATCTGAAGACATTGTGATTCTATTCTATGATCCCACACGTTAGCGGGATTTTTTTCCTGGCCATGGCTTGAGTTACAACTGTCACAGGACAGTCCCCTTTTTAACAGAGGCAGTCGTGACTGCAGCAAAAATGCTAAAATTACGACAGTCGGAAAAAAACCAACCCAATCCAACATAACACAACCCAAGGTCCATGGGATCCAGTAGACTTGATAGGTTTGTCTGTGCTGACAAAAACAACTAATGCTTGTTTTACATTTGGAACTAGCTACTTACTCAAAATATTTTTGGTAATTTTAAAATCGAACCTGTCATTTGGGGAATTTTTTGGTTTATTTTAAGGGATTGTTCATAAATTATGTGCCTATAACAACATTTTTGCCAAATTTTGATGACCTACCCCCCTACTAACATTTGCAACTCCTCCCTCCCTAAAACTAAGTAACACTTATACCTAATTTGAAAATCCCTCCCCCTCAAATCATAAAAAAATACATATATCTTAATTCTCATTTTATTTCATTCTAGATTTTTGGGATAAAAGTGTTACATAAAAAGTTCACCTACACCTCGCTCCACCCCTTGGTGTGCTGGGTAATTTATTGACAGTCCCTTAATAAAATATCAAAAAGAATATTTTAAAAAAATATTTATGGTTAAATAGCAAGTGTTTTAAAAACAAATAATATGTTCAAAAAGCAAAAGATAAATTTGAAACGTGAAAAATAGATGAGAAGTCAAACACAGCTTTTACTAAATTGTCATCACTGTATCTAGGTATCTTCAAATACGTTTAATTTATACCTATTTTAAACAGTTAAAAAAATCTCTATGTATGAAAAATAAGGCAAAACCAAGGGCAAAACATTCCAAAAAAATGCAGGTTTGATTTTAAGCTCACCAAAAAATATTTTCAGTAGGATCTCCCAAATTCGTGAGCAAATTAGAAACAGGCATTAGTTTTTTTGTTAGCATACACAAACTGACCTATCACGTCTTCAGAAACATGGTGGTCATAACAATAAATAGAGCTTTTTTTTTGGCTGATGCGCAAATTTTGTATTTTGACATAAAAGGTTGTTGGAAAAGTAAAAAAAAAGAACAAGAATAGTTTTTTTGTGTGTCATTTAATACAGAAGAGCATGTAAAGTTTTAATTTAGCCTGTTTTTTTAAACTTTTCATAGTTTTAGAGTTTAATTTTTTTTGCACCCATTAAGAACCAATTCGAATTTGTTGTTTACTTATTTAGACTTGTTCTTATATTACCTACTGTGGATTACCTAATTTGTTTTTTTTCAATGGGATTCATAGTCGGAATTATACCCATTTGTAATGACTTTACTTATTGGTGTCTGTGGAAACACCTTGTATAAGGCTACCTGAGAAGAAGCTATGCTTAAGATAGTCTGTAACTAAAATTAAGGGGTCATAATAGCAAGGGAATAAAAAAAATGTAGATAAATGACTAATTTTCATCAGATCAAAATTTTAAAATTCATGAAGTTTTTTTTTTGTTAAAAACTATTAGTTTTAAAGATATTGGTATGAAATAACCACAAACAATTATTTTTTAATGTTATGTTTTTTTAGTTAAATTTTTTCGTCATTTATCAGGGAATAGTCTCTGGAATGTAGAAAAAAAAACTGAAAACAAAACCGGAATACCATTCCACACTGTTTACAAGCAACAAACAATTTAGAACAACTGCCTATATTTTAAAGAAAATCTGTTGTAGTTAATTAAAATTAGTTTTAAATTTGACTTTAATATATGTTTTTTTTTGTAGGACAACATAGCATTTTTCAATGGAAAAATCCTGTGTTTTGATCCCTTTGAAGACAGGTTTATAGTTGGTACCAGACTCGCAAAAACTGCTGTACCAGTCAAACATTTGTAATCCAGGCCAGAAGAAAGGCAAGTTTAGAACTTCTGCTTTCTTTACTAGTACAGCCCGTGGAGTGTGTATCTTGACACTGACAAAGCATCAGCAATATACTAACTGTGAAAGTCCTTCTTAAAGCCTGGTTTCTTCTATTGGATTTAATAACTGGAAGACAGAGCCAACCCTCATATTTGAGTGAAGTTTTGCAATCGATCCAAGGTGTTAAAATTATATTAATTAAGGTAGAACAAGAAAAATTGCCCTAGCTACCTAACAACAAAGGCGATTAAATCAAGATCCATTGGAAAATAAATTTTCTAAATATCGCCAACAAGGGGGGGTAGAATCGTAACCCAACAGCAAGGACACTACAGACCAGTTTTACGTTGGGTACTGTTCCCAGTAAACACCGTTATGTAGATGTTACGTAAAATGTACATAACAGATTTACCTTGTTATGTAAATTTAAGGTCACTCAGAGGTCACAATAAGGTAAAATTTAAGTCACATTAAGGTGCGAAAACTCTAATAATGCCATGCGCAAAGCCCACCTAATTTTTACATAAATGTGATGTAAATAAAATGACATACCTTTTACATAAATATTACATCCATGTTAAGTAAGAGTTAAGTAAAAACTACGTATATGTTACATAACAGGTTTACCTTGTTATGTAAATTTAAGGTCACAAAAAGAGCACAATTATTTATTAATAAGGTAAAATTTAAGTCACATTAAGGTGCGAAAACTCTGCATAATGCCATACGCAAAGCCCACCTAATTTTTGCATAAATGAGATGTAAATAAAATGACATACCTTTCACATAAATATTACATTCATGTTACGTAAGAGTTAAGTAAAAACTACGTATATTTTACATAGCAGGTTTACCTTGTTATGTAAATTTAAGGTTACATATAGGTCACAATTATTTAGTAATAAGGTAAAATTTAGGATACATTAATCTGCATGACATGCGCAAAGCGTCAACTATCTAAGTCCTACATGAGCATGCAGCTTGAGGCGGACCAACGGAAGGTTCGTCCAGGTCCGTCGGTGGTTGCTTGACACGGTCCGACATTGGCAAGCATGTGGCAAACTACAAAGTTAACCAGACGGGCTGGTTTAAGTGGCGGAAGAGGTGATTCTTATAGAGATCTTGTCAATACCTCACAGTCCGCATCCTTATTTTGAAATATCTTTGCTCTTTATATATATAATATTATCATCCACTGTACAGGGAACATAGTGACATTAGCGCCATCTCTACCTACTAGGAAGAAAGTGTTAAGCACTGGTAATTTCTTTCATTTTCATAATATTTTTGTAAATTTTAATGTGACGTAAATCGCGTTATAGGGCGTTTACCTCATTTAGACGATATAAATCCATACATACATACAATAACATTTGAAATGTAAAGTTACGGCTCAATTGACTATATAATAATTATGTAAAATTTAATTAATGTAATTTAGATGATATAAATATTACATAAAATGTTATACATAATAGCTATGTAAAATTTTATATGTAAACGTAATGTCTAAATTGTTACATAATAGTTATGTATATTTTAATACTTTCATTTAAAGTAAATAATTTTACGTTTACGTAAATTAGATTACTTAAAAATTACATATAATTTTTTATATAATAGAAATGTAATACGTATTTACGTAAAATGTTTACGTAAATTTTAAGAATTTATTTATAAAGTCATATTATTTATGTCAAATTAACATTGCTTATGATGACTTAAATGTACAGTCAAAGTTTTGACGTAATGTTTACATAAATTTTTTTATAAAAATAATTTTATGTGAGATTTACATAAATATGATGTAACATATTTTACATAAATATATGAACCTTAGATTTATATAAATATTAGGTTAAAGTCACAAGTGTGTTTACTGGGTTATAAACTTGATGGAACCTGGAACCCCTAAAATCAAATTGTGAAGATGAAGGGGAACATAATGTGTTTGTATAAGGTGAATTTAACAGAAAATATGGACGAATTTTCTTTACAAAATTACAAGTGTGGTATATTTTGCAGGGTATTTGCTACGAAGAAATTGAAAAACGTTTAATTGTGATCTGTGTCGAGAATTTCTAGATGGAAATCTTGATATTTAAATTGACAGAAATTATTCTTTGATATTTTTTTAAAATTATATAATATTATTGATAGGTGGTATATCTAAAAGTTCCTTAACTCACACTAAACTCATTTACAAGTTTTTATGAGTTTTTCAATGCAATATTTTTCAAAATATATAAAATTATATTGAGGCAAACAGAAATTGGGCAAAATATTGCAATGTAAAATTATAAAGAAGTTCTGAAATGCCTGGTTTGGTTCATGCAGTATTACTGTGGGGAGCATAGAAATTTAATGATTAATTTGCTTGTTAGGACATTAATATTTGAACATTGTAAAAATGTATCAGTAAAAAGTGTTAAGAAAAGAGTTCTAAAAAATCAAATTTGTCAATTTTAAGAAATCAGGTATAGATTCCATATTTCTTTTCAAACAATTCTTTTTAAACAAACCATATTATGGAGTTTGAATCTGACAGCTTTAAAACGATATAATTTTTGTCGAGATTTTTGTATAATTCTACCAAAACCGCTTTGATAAAAATTATTAAAAATGGTGTTATACCATTATTTTAGATTTTTTGGGGACTTTTAATTAAAATATTTTTTATGAATTGTTACCTATATTTTTTTTAAAGTGCATATTTAAGAAAAATAATACACCGAGGAATACATCAAACTGCATACACAAATTTTCTGAAAAAGTAATGTTCTTAATTAAAAATTAAATTAAAAAGTTATTTGAAGAGGCAAGTTCAGGAAAAAAGTTTAAATCGAAAATTTTATTTTAAGTTTATATTTTTCATCGAATTTGCTTTTTAAAATGTCCTGTGTTGACTTTATTAGTTTTCAATTCCACAATTTTTATTAAATACACTTAACTTTGCTTGAAAGCTTGTGTATCCAAATTTAGTAGGTAAGTATTATATATATGAAAGGTATTTTTTAAAGAAAATTTGATGTGGAAATAAAAAATTATTTATTTAAATGTAGATCTACATAAAAATATGAATAATTCAAAATTATCTAGATTAAATTTTATGTATATTTGTCTTCCATTTGCACTTTGGTTACAGGTTAATAGTGCACACAATTAGTTTTTTATTTTGAAAATAAAATATTTGAGTTTCTAAAATGTTTTGTTTTTATTCAGCATAAAATTCTTACTAAAAATACAAGTTGTGTTTATTTTGTAGTGGAAATCTTCCTAAGAAGGTGTATGATAGATTCAAAAAGGAAAAACTGATGGTTATGTGATGATGAAATAGTGACCTGATTTCATTTTTAAATTAAAAATCTTGGTTTTTTATTTTATAACTCGTTTTATAAAGTCATATCAAAAAAATCAATTACCTTCACCAATAGTTTTAGGATCATTTCTACTGCAAAACAAATCTTACTTGTAGTTTTGCTGGAGACCACCTTTAAGTAGGTAATTATTTACATGCATTTTTGATTGACCTTCTTTTACCAAAAAATTTTAAAATATAAAAATAAAGTAGCTAATTGGAGACTTAACTCTAATAAAAACCAAAATATCTATATCAAATTTTAATTTATTTAGTTGTTGGAAGATAAAACAAAACTATTAAATTGTTAGATTATTGCCCACTTTTTATTTTTTTTGACAGCTGTCGCGAGGTATGGCATAGACCAACATAAATATATTTTTAATTTAATTTTTAAGTTGAAAATTAGTAAACATAGTTTTATTTAAATGTAGATGGTCCTGAATGGTTCTGGCAGCCAAGGTCATTAAACAAGAAAAGTCAAGTCAAGTCAAGTTCTCTACAATTTAATTTAACTCAATTTACTAACTCAGTAAGTTGATACCTTCTACAATTCTAGATATTTGCACTTAATAATTTTAGAAATAAAGGACTTTTTTTAAGAACTTATTTATGTTAAAACAAACCTACTTACCTATTATTTCAATGCCACCTATTTTGCTCTATATTATACACCCTAGGGACAGCGGTCAAATAAAAAAAAGTTCGCATGACCTAACAATTATTTCAGTATTTAATTGTTTCATCTTTCTATGATGAAACTGTATAAAAGTTGTGGCTAGATACATTTATAAAAAGATCATCCTGTACCTACATATATATACCTTTGGACAAAAACCTTAAACCCTAAAAAAGCTTTAAATCTAAAAAAAATTCGAAATTACTAATTATAGCAAGCTGATCAAACAACGGTAAGTATGTACCTAATTAAATACCAAATAAAAATGACAGCTTTCTTTTAATAAAAGGTTCTCACTAAAAAAAATAGAAAAAAAGGCATTACTTGGCAATTGACAATTGCATGCAAGTCTTGCTTTAGTAGTATCAGTAAAGCGAAATGGAAATAGAAGACTTGCAAGCAATTGTAATTTTGTTAGTGAGCTCTAGTTGGCACCCTGAGCGCCCCGGAGTTGCCTCTGTCTTTCTGACTAACGTAAAGAAATGCAGAGGTTGATTTCTAGGGCGCCCGGGGTTTCCAACTCGAACTCACTAAAGCCCGCTTGACATGGAGCACTAAAATGACATTTGCATGCAAGTTGTCTATTCTTGTCTTGCTTTAGTAGTACCAGTGAAGTGAAATGGAAATAGAAGACTTGCATGCAATTCTTATTTTATTGCTCCATGTCACTCAGGCTTTAAGCCTGTTTGACATGGTGCAATAAATTGCGAATTGCATGCAATTCCTCTCTCCTCATCTCGCTTTACTGGTAACTAAAACAAGATGAGAAAAGACGACTTGCATGCAATTCTTGTTTTATTGCTACATGGCAAGCGGATAGTAAGGGTGGTATTATGAATGAAATTGGCACAGTTGCGCAGTTTTAAAATCAATATCCGACCAACCACTGCAAAACAGACGACTTTCACTTTTTTCATATTTCCAAGTTCTTTTGCTGCCAAAAAGTAGGATCTCGTCCATTTTTTTGCGTTTTTTTATGAAGATACTCACAAATTTGGTTTATTTCTTTTAAAGATAGCGCAAAAAGTGAAACAGTGGATCCGTCATTAGGGAACTCTGAATCCAGCTTAAGCCTTTGCATTATCGACGAAGCATAAATGTATTAAAACAATATAATCCAATAACAATCTTTTTTTTCGCTTTAGTTACTTCTATATTTTTCGCGGCAGTTAGCAGCTCATAAACATATTTTAATAACTGAGTAGGTTAGCTGTAAAATAAATCAATCAAAAGTACCTACTTTTTTTCTAATTATTTTGTTTACTACAGTTATTTATTTACATTTTTGGTGAAAACGTCAACAAAACAGCTGATTCGACGGTTCTTTAGAAGGCGATGTTGCCAAACATCGCAAGTGCTTTTTCAAGTTTCATTATTTTTAATAGTATTTGGCAAATAGAGAGAGATAGATGGTTCTCTCTCTAGGTCATGGAGTTGATCTACTATAAGCTGTTCATACAACGCCATAAGTAACGAAGTCATAGACCCCACCCCAAAATGTAGACTTTTCAAAAATCCCTCGAGCTTAAAAATGGCTTGACCTTTCTACTTCTTTTAAAATTTGATCCTGGCAAACAGGGGTCAGTTTTTTTCTATCTCGCCTGGAAGTACAGTGTACTCGTTCAAAACTAAACGTAAATTAAAATTTTAAAGTGTCTAATAACATGCTAAATGTACAAGATGCTTAAACTATCGCATTAGCCGAACTCGTATTTTAAAAAGCTTTAAAAGGCCAAGAAATGGGGGAACTTAATAACATTCTTATATTGAGTTTGCCACCGCGGCAAGACGCCGCTAGCGCCGCCATTTTTACAAAATGGTACCCAAAATCAGTTTTTTTGCCATTCCTATCATTCAACAAAAAAATCAACAAAAATTTTTAAATCATAGGGAAATTCATATGTACTCTAGGAGTAAATGTAGATATTTTTGTATTATTATTATTATTATATTATTGAATCCTATATTTACCAAAAACAGCACTAATAAAATAATGTGGTCGGGTAAAATCTTTAAATTATTTAAAGTACTAGCGTATTTATTTAGAACAGATGTCAGCATAGGAAAATAATAATAAACTATAATAAACGCCTGTTGTTTTTCTTTGATTTTTAACTTTTCATTTTTGCTTTTAACTGTATCTTTTTATTGAAAAAAAAAGTATTTAGGTATTAAAAAGTATCTAATTTTCCTTGGCTTGTCCTTGATATAATTACACTTATGTAGTATCCGTGAAATCATATTCGCGGCATGGCATCATGCTTTTTGAGAAAATAACACTTAAAATGCAATTTTTGACTTAAAATTAAACTAAAATCGTAAATATTGATGGTGTTTTGGGAATTTGAGTTGTTTATTTAATAATTTGTTTGTAAGAATTCTAAAAGCGCCGCAAGCGAAAATTTTTACGAAAATGACACTTAAAATGCCATTTTTGACACCAAATCGTAGGCAAAATGTTTTGATCAAATATCATTAAAAAAAACATTTTGTTACCAAATTGTAAAAATGAAAGTTGTCCTAGGGAAAAAATTTTTTTAAGATTTTTATTCAAAATTAAATTCCAGGCTTTTGTATTTTATTTCTGCTGTTATTTGTGTGTGCCAATTGTAACCAGGGTTCTCGGGAGGGGTTTAAGCCACTCGGTGCACTACTGTAGAAATAAATTTTAGTTTATTCGGCAAAAAATCAAAAAATGGCTCCGAGCCGTGTATTAGTTTTTACAAAATGTGTCTTCTATTCAAAATTTAATCAATTCAGAAATTAAATTTTGCCCAGCCTCCCGTACTTTTTATGTCTCACAATGGACCGATAAACGACGTGAATTGAACGTAAACAGGGGACGTTTCTGGTACGTATGTACCTTGGATGATATACGACGCAACGTAAAGAAATTACAACTTTTTTTTTCTCGGGGGAAGGGGCGAATTTAAAGCCTGTAAACTCCCCACTCCTTGGGGACCTCCCTGGAAAGAGTTCTTGATGACGGAGGATAAGTATTTACAAAATACCAACTATCTTTAGAGAATTAAAAATACTTACAAAAGTTTGACAACTTAAAAACGTATTTAGTACATACAAAAAAAGACCTAAAAATAATGTCAAAAAATAAGTTTTTGCTGTACGTACATTTTACGCCTACTTTTGTACGGTACGTGCAACGGGTGGGGGTGGTGGGTGAGGAAATAGGCAAATTCCCTCCCAAGAAAAAAGAGGTCAAAAATAACGTTAAATTTGGTCCCAAATTTTGTTTTTCAGTGAAACTGCATAGTTAAATTCGGTCCCGGCAAAACATTTTAAAAGGGGCTAGTGAAATAAAACTGTAGTACTTATTGAGTCATTTTTGTTTTATTTAATAAAATATACCTATAAAAGTGTAACATATACACAACTATATATTTGTATAAGACCTTTCCATTCTAGAAAATTACAAAATGGGCGACAGGTACTTAAATACATATATTGTACCCAACCCAACCCAACCCAAGTCATTTCAGGTATTTATATTAATCATTTACTAATTACTACTATTTTCGGAGAAGGCCATACTTCCTAATCACTTTTTTCTACAAAGGAGATTAAGCACCTCAGTATCGTAAAACTTTGGTTGGGAGGGAATGTACCTACCGATAAATGGGTATAAAATTTTTAATTTAATCTGCTACCTGCTGCAATTCCCCCTATAGTAGGTCCCGAAACGTGGAGTCATAAAATGGGCGTAAAATTTACGTTCCAGAGATGAATGATGATTGCCCCCCCCTCCCCTCGCCCCGATGTTCTTCCAAAACTTTTATGTCATTCGAAAGGTGTTATTTTGCACAATTTTGCACACTTAATCTCAAATTTTGCACACACTTCAGAAGCCCTTAATAGAGTTCTCGAAAACCAAGGTTAGCCCTCCCAGACGATATTTTATTTTTATGTAATTCGAAAGGTGTCAATTTGCATATTGTCGCACACCCAGTTTTAAGTTTTGCCCACCTTCAAGAACTCGGTAGAACCCGAGGGTTCCTGGAAAGTTGAAAATGTTTAAAAAAATAGTGTAGGAAATTTTGCAAAATTAAAGCTTTCGAATAATATAAAAATGTTCAAAAAATATTGTCTCGGGGGGGGGGGGGGCTACGTCGGTTACTCGAGAACCCTCCTGCGGGTTCCTAGGGAGGGCAAAATTTGAAATTGGATGTGCAAAATCCGCTATTTCTAATGACATATTAAAATGGCTACAGTAACTAGTGGGAGGGTGTGCAAAATTTAATTTTTAGTGTGCAAAACTATGGCATTCAAATGGGTATAGGTACTGAAAAGAAGATAAGATAAAAACACTGAATTTGGGCGCAATATTTACAAAATGTTTCATATTGCTCCCTAGTTTTATACGTTTTTTATTTTTTGTAAATAATTGGGTAGGTATTAAAGAAAAAGTGAAAACCCGAAAAATAAAGAGGAAAGTCTAATAAATCAACGACACAGGTTATATTATGAGGTACGTCTGGAATTTAAAAATAGCAAAATACACAGTGCCAAACCTAGACCGATATATATATATCTAAAAATAAAGCTTGTAAATATGCGTATAACCTAAAATACCTTTACGTTTTTTCTTGACGTCTTTTTTTTTCTTTAACTGGCTGTCACTCGACATGATCCCAACAGGGATTAGGGGGGCACATTTGAGTTACACCATCCACTTAGTAAAAGTTTTTTTCTATCAGAGGGTTTTATACGGGAACTCAAAGTCAGGTTACTCGAGGACTAACTACGAGTTTTCACGAGAGGCGCATAGAGATATAATTAGATCACAGAGTGAAAACCTGAGACAAAAAGAAAACGCACGTGACAAGCACAGTTAAAAAAATTATTAAAGAGATTCATTGGCGTACCTATAATTACGAAAAAAAATTGAGGGCGGCCTTATCTATGAAAAGTTAGAAAACACCATATAAATAAATACAGGGTGGAGACTTTAAATGGAATATGGGCCGCAGCGGGTTAAAAAAATTGTTTTTTAGAAAAATCCAAAAACAACTCAACTAAGATTTTTAGCGGATAAAAAATTCGGCAAAATTTTTTTGTGAATGGAACGTCAAAAAAGGGTCTATTCACAAACAACTTTTTTTTTTAATGAAAAGACGCCACTTGTGGCACTTTGCTGGAAAAAAGAAAAACGCTCTTGTAATTTTTTTGACATTTGTCAATCCATGTGTCAAAATCCCCAAAAAATTATTGTGTCGGACTTCAAATGGAACATTGCCTCTAGCGGGTTGGAAATTTGTTTTTTGGAAAAATCCAAAAACACTGCAAATAATATTTTTTATAATCAAAAGTTTACATACAGCTTTTTTTTTCAAATCAGATGACCCCGCGTGGGGCAACTTGTAGGAAAGATCATCGAAAAAGGAAAACGCTTGTGTATTTTTTTTTTGACATCTGTGAATCTATGTGTCAAAAAATATCAAAAAATGATTGTGTCAGACTTCAAATGAAACATTGCCCCTAACGGGTTGGAAATTTGTTTTTTTCTTTGGAAAAGAAAGTTGTATGTGAATAGACCCTTTTCCGAGGGTAGGTTCACAAAAATTTTAGGCCAAAAATTTTTTTTGCTAAAATATTAGTTAACGTGTTTTTCCATTTTTCTAAAAACAAATTACTAATCCGCTAGGGACAATGTTCCATTTAAAGTCTTACACAATTATTTTTTGTGGACTTGACCCATGGATCGACAAATTAAAAAAAAAATACACGAGCCTTTTTCATTTTTCATAAGCTTTCCAACAATCGGTCTTCTCATTTGAAAAAAAAGTTATATTTGAATAGACCCTTTTTTGGGGTCAGTTCACGAAACTTTTTTTTCCTAAAATTTTTATTGCTAAAAATATTAGTTGAGTTATTTTTGGATTTTTATAAAAAAACAAATTTCTCACTCGCTAGGGGCAATGTTCCATTTGAAGTCCGACACAATCATTTTTTGCGGATTTTGACACATGGATTGACAAATGTCAAAAAAAATTACACGAACGATTAGTGATTCATTCCTGCGAAGTTTTGGGTCGGAACTTAGAGGGGGAGGGGTGTCGAGTACCTTCCTTAATTAACTTGAATTTTCAATTATTTTCAATACCTACCATTTTTGTGGTAGATTTTACAAAAATCCAATGCTACCATGAATTTACCATGGCCCGCATTTTCTTGCCAGCTTTATATGCGTCTTCGAGCTTCGAAAAGTTTTAAAAACGCGCGAAGACAATTAGAATTTTTTCGATTTTTCTAATTTGAAAAGTCGCTGTATTAAGGGAACTACTGGACTGATTAAAATTTTGTTTGCAGGTTAAGAAAGGTCTCGACATTCTTTATAACTAATTTGTATATATTTTTCCTTAAATAAAATCTATATGTTTGTGGCGGATTCATAATGTCGAAACTACTTTTTTTGGGTTTTTCTCCACTAAGTTAAGGAAATTTTTTCAAAAATATGTTAAAACCCACTGCGTATATTCCTAGAGAAAAAAATTTCTTCGTTTGTAAGTGATTTTTAAATAAGATAAAAAAATTGCCTACACACACGCAAATCCTAACTAGAATCTAAGTACTTATCTGACGTTTCAGCAGAAATTCTACTGCCGTTATTAAAGGAGTTTATTCTGTTCAAGATTTTTTCGATTCTTTTTTTAAAATATCTGTCTGTTAATATTTGAAATATACATCAGTCAAAGTCAGTCAGTTGTATGACAACAGATAGATATTTTAAAAAAGGAATCGAAAAAAATTTTGAAAATAATTAACTCCTATGATAACGGCGGTAGAATTTCAGCCGAAACGTCAGATAAGTACTTAGATTCTAGTTAGGATTTGCGTGTGTGTAGGTAAATTTGTTATATTATTTAAAAACTACTGGCAAACGAACAAATTTTTTTCTTTAGGAATTTAAGCAGTGGGTTTTAACATATTTTTGAAAAAATTTCCTTAACTTAGTGGCGAAAAAAACCCAAAAAAGTAGTTTCGATATAATTTTTCTTATTGAATTAGTATTTAAGTAGTTATTAAGGTTTTTCTGTGAAAATGTGAAAATTTGAGACTTTTCCATAATTACGGACAAATTAATTTATTATAAATTAACAAACAGTGCTACAAGTTTGAAATTTTGTACAGAAGTGGCTATGAACATTATCTTTCGATAGACACCAAAAAATCCGCACATTTATAGGAAAGTTTTCCGAGATTCTCCTGAAAATAACAAAATGTCATAGTACCGCAGCATAGCAATCCAGGGGCCTTCTTCGAACCTGGCGAAAATCGTTCCGTTTGAGTGCGTAAGCCCAGGTGATAAAAAGGCAAAACTCAAGAAGGGGGGCGCATTATGTGGAAAATTTTTGGGATTTTAAAATTTTCCCGGGTTAATTTTTGGTTGCCTTCTTCAAAAAGTTCCATTTTTCTAAGTGTTGTGTTCCAAATTTTTCTTCAAAATTAAACTTTGGTCATCAGATATTTTCCTTTTCTTTGGAAATTTTTGCACTTAGTAAATTTTTTATCGCGAACATTGCGAAAAACAGTGAGCACTAACTGAAAAAAAAAACATTGAACTAAAAGTTGTGATAAGTGTTAAGTGTAGGTATAGTAAGTAAGTTCTGGACAAAATACTGTAAGTACGGTAAAAATCCAAATGTTGGTAATGTAATATATTTTTGTAAATATAATTCAAGTTAGGTAGGTAGTTGATGAAAGTTTATAAAAATATTATTCAACAATTACCAATTTTTTATCAGGTAGATTTTTTTACCTGCTTTAGGTTTAATTAGTGTAGTTGTGTGTATGCGAAAATTGGGAATGAAAGAATTGCATGCATGTGAAACAACCGTACCCTAAGATTATTCAAATTAAAATTAAACGAGCGGAACATTTGAAAATTTTATAGAATACTATTGTTTATAAAATTGTTTGCTATTTTTTTTACAGGCTATCATAAAGGCCGAAATATTTATTTTTTAGTTGTTCAGAGGACATTCCTAAATAGGAAAGGGGTGGTTTCGAAATTTTTGGGCCTCTATATTCCTTAGGGAAAAAATTTTTCTCTTACGAATTTTTTGTAAAAATTATACTTTTCGAGGTATTTGATAAAATGGTTTTCTGCAATTTTTCGAAAAACCCCCGTACCTCGGGATAGAATACTTATTTTTTTAATCTGAAACCAGATTTTCAACGTCCTTCAAAAACTGCACATTTTGTCTAATTTGACCAACCTTGTAGTTCTTATAGTTACCGAGATAGCAATAGTGGCCCATGGCAATTAAGACACCATGTATAGTACAGTAAATCGACCCAATTTTTTTGATGAAGGTATAACCAGCTTTTGAGCGTATGGGTGAATAGGTACTAGTATTAGGTATTACGAGCATATTTAAAGATCTGGAAAATAGTGGCGTCATAGTGATTAACTGCCATATTGGATTTTTAGCATAGGCTCCGACATGCACATAGGTTTATGCCAATATCTTTGGAAGTTCGAAACTCATTTAAATAAGAAATGATGCAAAATGAAGGAGGGTAACTCCAAACTAAGACACACTAAAAATATTTTATTAATTTTTTTTTGGTTTGAGTACAGAAAAAATTTGATTCAAAAAATTACAAAAAATGCCTTATCTTAAAAGCACTTTGACGAAGATGAAATTGAATAACTGAAAAACTTTTTAGGTGATTCCTATCAGACTATTTTTGGAATTTGCTGTATATATATATTTTTGGTCTTTTTAAAAAAACTTACATTTTACGTACATTTTGTAGAACATATCATGCGTAAATATTATGTGATGAAAAAATATTATGTTTGCCTTCCAAATTGTAAAAAATGTAGATGCTGATTTTCCAAAATGGATTTTTCTTAGCAAACAAATATTGATTTTGTATTTGAATAGGTAAACATGATCAACAATTAATGGTTTAAAAAAAAAGAAAAGATCAAAAGATCTTGGGAGGAAAGAACGAAATTTCAAAATTGGACGGGACACTCGTCACAAGGAACACACAAAAGTCCAAAGCGAAAAGGGAAACAATTAATGATGAATATGATATGATGAAATTATATGAAATTTCGTTCTTTCCTCCCAAGATCTTTTGATCTTTTCTTTTTTAGGTTCTTTTCGGTTGACGTAACTGATTTGGAAGTTTTGACTTTTTGGTTTAATTGTCTTAGGAGCATATTCCTATTGGAAAGATTAACACGCCAGCACGAACCCGTATCAGGCGACTTATAATAAGTACCATGCGGAACGATGCCTATTTCTGAGTGTTTTAGAGTTGGAAGTCAGAATGTGCGATGGTGTTAAATGATGTCTGGATTGAGGGTGACTGACGAGCCCACGCTAGTCACCTCGGGCGAAACATCGTTTAATTGTTTCCCTTTTCGCTTTGGACTTTTGTGTGTTTCTTGTGGGAAACTCGTCCAATTTTGAAATTTCGTTCTTTCCTCCAAAGATCTTTTGATCTTTTCTTTTTTAGATTCTTTTCGGTTGATGTAACTGATTTGGAAGTTTTGACTTCTTGTTTTAATTGTCTTAGGAGCATATTCCTATTGAAAAGATTAACACGCAGGACGAACCCATATCAGATCTTTTGATCTTTTCTTTTTTAGATTCTTTTCGGTTGATGTAACTGATTTGGAAGTTTTGAATTAATGGTTTTTAATGGGTAGGGGACCATTGGCGGCGGGTAAAAAATACACCCACGCGGAGTATATTTAGATAAACAGAACGATCACCTAAATTTAAGCGAAGCCGAAAAGATTTCCCCTACCCAGTGCAGAAGCGAGGCGGTGTTTATGGGGAATGGGAGGAGGTAAAATTACAAAATTTAAATTCAGGAATTTCAAACTTTATTTTAGGTGACGATTAGGTATTATTTAAACTAAAGAAAAACTAAAAGCTGTATCTTAAGTCAAAGCAGAGAGCGCTTTAGCCCCCCCCCCGTCCGGGGGCTGCGGTTTTATATACAGACAAAATATTTTGTAAATACCTAAGTAACTACGTATCACGGTTATCAAGCCGACAAAATTTCTCCGCAGCCAGTGTAAATGCGGTCAAATAAAAAATCGACAACTCAATTTTATATGTATAATTTTAAATTGAGTGATTCTGAAATCAGTATATTAAGTCAATGTTGATAGTCTTTAGACCCCAAGGCGTCATGCGATGCGTTTTTATTTTCGAGTTATAATTTTCTCCTACACTTACAAGTTTTATAGAATGGTTATTTGTTACAAATAAATTATTTCATCTAACTACCAGAAAAATTTAGCCTTAATCTAAGATAAAACATGGACTAAGATAATAGGAGTTTTTTGAATGTTCGTTACACACATTGCCCATTAAATTTAAGAATTTTGGACATATTTATATAAGGTCAGAAAGTCCTGTTTTCTTGGTTTACTTACCCTACACATATTTTTCAAAAGCAAATTGTGGAACATGTGTTATTTTATTTTTATACCTTTACTACTACATTACATCTAGTTTGGTCCCGCGTGGTGTTCTTTACTTACTAAGCCTAGGTAGCAAAGTTATTTTAACGTAATTTTAGAAATGGCAATGGACGTTAAATATTACGTCCTCCGAATGCTTGGAAAATATAAAACGTCTAACAACGTTAATTTGATGTTATTATGGGCAGCTGCGCACCGCCGCGCCGCACTGTGGTTCAGATGCCTCCGTAACGCGAATAAAGAATTTGATTAAAAAGCTACGTTACATATACCTATAAATTTGGTTCTTCGGATAAATAAAGGGTTAATGCGCTATACTACACTAAAAAATTTGATACATGCGGGGCGGGAGGGGGATTAATAACCGCTATACTGTCCTGGCAAATTATAGATAATTTTCAAAACTTTTTAAAATTACATTTTTTTGACCTCATAAGCATCATAGCAATTTATATTTATAAAAACTGTATACCCAAGTCGTCATTGAACGTAACCTATCTTGTTCCAAATTTATGTTAGTGTTTAAGTAGTAAGTAAATTAAAAAGGTTAATTACTTAGTTTTGTTAAATTTTTACGTTTTAATAATTTCTTTGAAAGCAAGCTAAGTACTATTAAAATTTATTTATTCTATTTTCAAAAAAAATGGTCTCCTGAATATATTTAGTTCTTTGAGATTAATATAAAAAATATTTCTCTTGGTAGTTTAACAAATGTCAATCTATAAAAAATATAAATAAAAACCGTAACTACATTAAACATTTTAAAAATAAAAGGAATTCATTTTTTCTAAAAAAGAGTACAAACTAAGCAAAGTACAACAATATTTCACAGATTGTAACTTCTTTTCTTAAATTAAAACAAATATCATGATATATTAGGAAAAATGTAAATAAAATCGTAATTATAATAAAGATATACAAACAAACAAAGCAAGAAACAACAACTTACTACAATATTTTACGAACTTGAAGTTTTACTATTTTCGAACTTATTTAATAAAACAAGCAATTTTTTAGCATCAGAATGAAGTGTTACTTTTTTATTTATTTTATTTTTAACGAGATGTTAGATATTATTGGATCTGAAGAGAGCAAAAAATAGTTTATTAGATCAATATTTGTATGCTTGCTTGTGTCTTTACGTGTTCGATGTTCCCTTATAAACTTAAAATCTTTCTTCTTTGCTTCTTGTGCCTCTTCTCCGAGTTGTCCTATAGACACAATCGCATGTTGTATTATATCCGCCCTGTGGACTAAAACTATGAACGATAGTGGGCATGTAAAACCACGGGTATAAAGACACAAATCGTTCGGCTCAGTTAAGTTTGCCCCCCCCAGATCGATTTTCTCAAAAATTTTTATGCCAAAATTTTGCACACATTTTGCACAATTTTGCACACCACAAATCAAATTTTGCACACCTTCCTACGAGAAACTACAGCCCATTTTCTGTGGTGGGGGGCAAACTTGACGTTGCCCCCCCAGTCAATATTTTTCAAAAATTATGATGTCATTTGAAAGGTCTTATTTTGCACAATTTTGCACACCCATTTTAAAATTTTGCACACCTTCCTGTAACCCACACGAGGGTTCTGAAAATATCAAGTTTGCCCCCCCCAGTCAATATTTTTCAAAAAGTTTGGTGTCGTTAGAAAGGTCTTATTTTGCACAATTTTGCACACCCATTTTAAAATTTTGCACACCTCCCTGTAACCCACACGAGGGTTCTGAAAATATCAAGTTTGCCCCCCCCAGTCAATATTTTTCAAAAAGTTTGGTGTCGTTAGAAAGGTCTTATTTTGCACAATTTTGCACACCCATTTTAAAATTTTGCACACCCCCCTGTAACCCACACGAGGGTTCTGAAACTATCAAGTTTGCCCCCTCCAGTCAACATTTTAAAAAAATTTTGATGTCGTTAGAAAGGTCTTATTTTGCACAATTTTGCACACCCATTTTAAAATTTTGCACACCTCCCGTAACCCACACGAGGGTTCTGAAAATATCAAGTTTGCCCCCCCCCCAGTCAATATTTTTCAAAAAATTTGGTGTCGTTAGAAAGGTCTTATTTTACACAATTTTGCACACCCATTTTAAAATTTTGCACACCTCCCTGTAACCCACACGAGGGTTTTGAAAATATCAAGTTTGCTCCCCCCAGTCAATATTTTTCAAAAAGTTTGGTGTCGTTAGAAAGGTCTTATTTTGCACAATTTTGCACACCCATTTTAAAATTTTGCACACCTCCCTGTAACCTACACGAGGGTTCTGAAAATATCAAGTTTGCTCCCCCCAGTCAATATTTTTCAAAAAGTTTGGTGTCGTTAGAAAGGTCTTATTTTGCACAATTTTGCACACCCATTTTAAAATTTTGCACACCTCCCTGTAACCCACACGAGGGTTCTGAAAATATCAAGTTTGCCCCCCCCCAGTCAATATTTTTCAAAAAATTTGGTGTCGTTAGAAAGGTCTTATTTTGCACACCCATTTTAAAATTTTGCACACCTCCCTGTAACCCACACGAGGGTTTTGAAAATATCAAGTTTGCTCCCACCAGTCAATATTTTTCAAAAAGTTTGGTGTCGTTAGAAAGGTCTTATTTTGCACAATTTTGCACACCCATTTTAAAATTTTGCACACCTCCCTGTAACCTACACGAGGGTTCTGAAAATATCAAGTTTGCTCCCCCCAGTCAATATTTTTCAAAAAGTTTGGTGTCGTTAGAAAGGTCTTATTTTGCACAATTTTGCACACCCATTTTAAAATTTTGCACACCTCCCTGTAACCTACACGAGGGTTCTGAAAATATCAAGTTTGCTCCCCCCAGTCAATATTTTTCAAAAAGTTTGGTGTCGTTAGAAAGGTCTTATTTTGCACAATTTTGCACACCCATTTTAAAATTTTGCACACCTCCCTGTAACCCATACGAGGGTTTTGAAAATATCAAGTTTGCTCCCACCAGTCAATATTTTTCAAAAAGTTTGGTGTCGTTAGAAAGGTCTTATTTTGCACAATTTTGCACACCCATTTTAAAATTTTGCACACCTCCCTGTAACCTACACGAGGGTTCTGAAAATATCAAGTTTGCCCCCCAGTCAATATTTTTTAAAAATTTTGGATTCATTAGAAAGGTCTAATTTTGCATCATTTTGCACACCCATTTTAAAATTTTGCACACCTCCCTCTAACCCACACGAAGATTCTGAAAATATGAAGTTTGCCCCCCCCCCCCCACCGTCGAATATTTTTCAAAAAATTTTGTGTCATTCGAAAAGTCGATTTTGCGCAATTTTGCACACCCTTCAGTACCCCACAAGAGCGTTCTCAAAAAAGTTTGCCCCCCCAGTTAATATTTTTCAAAAAATTTATGTCATTCGAGAAGCGTAATTTTGCACAACTATTTTTAAATTTTGCACACTTCCCATGCCGTTTTCTTTTTGTGGCCTTTACGGTTAAACTTGGTCCTAAAATTTCCCAGAAGTATAAGCAAACGAAGGAGACCTCGATTGTGTAATATCTTTGAATATTGTTTAAATTTACAGATAATTGTTTATGTTTACATTTGTATATAATCAAAAGTTTTTAATTTTTATGAATTTCCGGATTATACTTAAATTTTCATATCAAAAATGAACAGAAAAAATCGATGTAGACAGCGCATCCTGTCATGTTCGATGCCTTGAGAATCGGAACCAGCCTATTTTGGCGGTTCAGAATGGTTGCGGTTCTCAAGGTATGGATCTTCACAGGATGTGCTATCTACGTCCATTTGTTAGATGATGTCATAGCATGTGAAAAATTAAGTATAATCCGGAAATTCATAAAAATTAAAAAGTTTTGATTATAGACACATATATGTAAGCATAAGCAATTATATGTAAATTTAAACAATATTCGAAGATATTACACAATCGAGGTCTCCTTATTTTGCTTATACTTCTGGGAAATTTTAGGACCAAGGTTAACCGTAACCGCTACAAAAAGAAAACAGCTCCAGAAACTAGTAGGTAGGTATATGCACCTATATCTGAATTCGGGACAGGTGTCCGCGGGAGGCGGGAGGTTGTACGTGCCGTAAAGAGGAATGCGTGCGTACCTACACCTACCACGCGTGAAGGCCTTTTATGTAATATATTAAAATGTCGCTTAGCAATGCCTAGTTTTATTTGTGTTCATGATTCAGAATGACTTCGGGTGAAAATTTCCGAAGTTTGCAACGTGTATTTTAAATGGTGGCGTTCCATTTCGGCAGGAAAGTCAATGTGAACGCCTCTATTTAAAATACATAACATTACGTAACGCCTGGTTCTCACCTATGCGTGCCAACCCTGACTCTAAAAATGCATCACGTGATCAGCCATGCATTTGCCGATTTTTTAAAAGTGTCGCGTGATGCGTTTTTAATGTCAGGGTGAGCACGCATAGGTGGCAACTAGGCGTAACGCTTATAGGGGTTATGTAGGGGTGAGCGGGGTCTCGCGTTTCCGTTACGTAACGCAATTTTTAAATTATTATTGTGAAATAAAACAACTTTTTGGATTTTTCGAGTGAAAAAGAAAAAAAAGAGGGGGTCTCTGGCAGCAAAACGTTTTGTTATTTTAGACTGGAGTAGTCCCAAACGTTACAAAGCGTTATATAGGGGGTCGCGGGTTGGGGTCAAAATTGGGCAAAATAAGAGTTACGTAATAAGTGCACTACCTCTCAGTTTACGCAATTACTTTGTGGTTATCGGTAAATATAACCTAACGTTCTTACTTACTTTTTACTTTTTTTAGTCGATGATACGTACCTTATCAATCAATTTTCCAAAAATATTACGAAAAAAATAAAATAACGATAACCATAAAGTAATTCCTCCGGAAATTCCGAACTCTGTTATGGAACTGCGCAGTCGCAGAAGAAACAATAATAATAAGGAAAGAGACAAAAACACTGACCAATTAAACAAAAACCTTAAGTGTGAATGGAACTTTAACTTTTTACCTATTGGTGTCATCCCATTTGCAGCAGGCGTTGTTTCCGTCTTTGGGGTGAGAATTAAGTAAAATTTACATGACATATATTTTGAATTCGATTTGATTTTTTTTTCGATCTATAAAAGGAATAATAATTTTTTTCTTATTTGCCATTTTAAGTGCATGAAATACAAAAACAAAATGTCTATGTTCATGTGTAGAAATAAATAAACGACTTCTTCTAATTATAATTATTGACGGACGGAATTTTTTGATGTAAACCTAGTTAATGACACACCAAGACGCCAAACGCGTGGTGTGAACTGCAAAATCAAGGCGGGCGTCATCACCGTAGCCGCTGTCCGCAAATAGCAAGGTGTGATCCCACCATTATCCAGATGAAAATTTTCGGACGCACCCATGAAATCGGAGGCGCGTGCGACCTCGGGTGAAACTTGCCCCAAAAGTGCAGCCCTCTAGAAATTTGATAAGCCTTTGGTATTCTTGACATGTAAAAGAGAAAGACAGAATTGCGGCGTTATAGGCGTTCTTAGTCATTTTCGGTAAGAGCTTCATAGAAAGTGACAGTTTCCTCGTCCTTCACTCCCCAAATGGACCTACCTAAATTTTTGGGTGTTCTGCACCAGATTTTGACGTTTCTTGGACCTTGGTCATCTTGTCTTTACACTTTGCAGTGTGTATTCGTGGAAGAAATGAATTTAATGGACGAGAAGCACGAAAACGTCTGGGCGTGAAAAAAATTCTGTTTTTTTTTTATAAGTTAACTATACAGGTTAGAAAGGTGTAGGTTGTATAAAAACAAGCTTACGGAACCGTGGAGTGAATTAGGGCGTACTACTATTAACTCCATTGTCCCGTAAGTATAATATATATAATATATAACTTTTATTTTGGTTTATTATTGAAGTAAAATATGCGTGCGGGAAAGTAGAAAGATCTGAAAGAAAACAAAGCGTCGTTTTTTTTTAAAGAAAGTGTTTATTTTATCTATCAACGAAGTTTACTATTAGAAGTGCAACAACACGCAAATACGATTTACTTACTTTCGACTAACTTGCGTGACAAAGACTTTTATGGAACTTAAAATTAACGTTTTTATTTTATTAGGCACATAAAGCCAATTATCAAAGTTAACACTATCCTAAGACGTATCTCTGTCGAGTGGACCAATCAACCATGTACAGTTTTAAATATATGGGGAATGCGAGACAGCTCCAGCTGATCAAAGTACCCCTGGATACCCATTCTTCAGTTTCTAGACAAACTTTCGTGTAGGAACGATCACATCCTTTATTTCAACCATTAGGCAAGCCCCAATGCGGTTACGAAACGTTCGATAAGCTGAAAAGCTCCACGGCGCCCGCGCAGGAGAACCCGCTCTCTTCCTCATAACCAGCAGATGTAAGTTGTAGGAGAGTTCTCTTGATATGCGGTAGCCCGGTAATGTCCGGCGGTGCTCGACTGATATCGGATGGCTAGTGCAAGCAGTCAAACTATCCTATTGGTCCAAATCACTAATGTGAGCATTCCTATAGGAGTGTTCTCTCGAAACTGAAAAATAGGTACCCTGTCCTGCAATACGTGTCAGGATAATACGTAAAAAGACGTGACGTTACGTATTTTTCACCCAAGACGTTGCTCTATCAACAAAAACGTGTCATTTCGATCAGCTGGAGATGTCATGCATTCGCCATAAATTTTAAAGTGTACTTGGTTAATTGGCCGACAAGATAGAGATACGTCTTAAGATTTTTTTAGGGATGAGGTATTTTGGGGGTAGTTCCGAAGGGAGAAATGGAGGAAAGTTCAAAAACAATAGGGCTCCGCGCGTCAATACACGTAATCGTTGTGTAAAATTTCGTTATGATCGGTGCAGGAGTTTTTGAGTTACAGTGGCGCATATCGAGGCGACGGACAGACAGACAGACAACAAATCAGTAAAGAATTGGGTTTCATCCTGTGAAAATCCATACCTTGAGAACCGCAACCATTCTGAACCGGCAAAATAGGCTGGTTCCGATCCTCAAGGCATCGAACATGACAGGATGCGCTGTCTACATCTATTTTTTCTGTTCATTTTTGATATGAAAATTTAAGTATAATCCGGAAATTCATAAAAATTAAAAACTTTTGATTATAGAAAAATGTAAACATAAACAATTATCTGTAAATTTAAACAAAATTTAAAGATATTACACAATCGAGGTCTCCTTCGTTTGCTTATACTTCTGGGAAATTTTAGGACCAAGTTTAACCGTAAACGCCACAAAAAGAAAACGGCATGGGAAGTGTGCAAAATTTAAAAATAGTTGTGCAAAATTAGGCTTCTCGAATGACATAAATTTTTTGAAAAATATTAACTGGGGGGGGAGCAAACTTTTTTGAGAACGCTCTTGTGGGGTACTGAAGGGTGTGCAAAATTGCGTAAAATAGACTTTTCGAATGACACAAAATTTTTTGAAAAATATCGACGGTGGGGGGGCAAACTTGATATTTTCAGAATCTTCGTGTGGGTTAGAGGGAGGTGTGCAAAATTTTAAAATGGGTGTACAAAATGATGCCAAATTAGACCTTTAGAATTATCTGTAAATTTAAACAATATTCAAAGATATTACACAATCGAGGTCTCCTTCGTTTGCTTATACTTCTGGGAAATTTTAGGACCAAGTTTAACCGTAAACGCCACAAAAAGAAAACGGCATGGGAAGTGTGCAAACTTTAAAAATAGTTGTGCAAAATTAGGCTTCTCGAATGACATAAATTTTTTGAAAAATATTAACTGGGGGGGGGCAAACTTTTTTGAGAACGCTCTTGTGGGGTACTGAAGGGTGTGCAAAATTGCGCAAAATAAACTTTTCGAATGACACAAAATTTTTTGAAAAATATCGACGGTGGGGGGGCAAATTTGATATTTTCAGAATCTTCGTGTGGGTTAGAGGGAGGTGTGCAAAATTTTAAAATGGGTGTACAAAATGATGCCAAATTAGACCTTTATAATGACTCCAAAATTTTTAAAAAATATTGACTGGGGGGCAAACTTGATATTTTCAGAACCCTCGTGTAGGTTTCAGGGAGGTGTGCAAAATTTTAAAATGGGTGTGCAAAATTGTGCAAAATAAGACCTTTTTAACGACTCCAAAATTTTTAAAATATATTGACTGGGGGGCAAACTTGATATTTTCAGAACCCTCGTGTGGGTTACAGGGAGGTGTGCAAAATTTTAAAATGGGTGTGCAAAATAAGACCTTTCTAACGCCACCAAATTTTTTTAAAAATGTTGACTGGGGGTGGCAAACTTGATATTTTCAAAACCCTCTTGTGGGTTACAGGGAGGTGTGCAAAATTTTAAAATGGGTGTGCAAAATTGTGTAAAATAAGACCTTTCTAACGGCACCCAACTTTTTGAAAAATATTGACTGTGGGGGGCAAACTTGATATTTTCAGAACCCTCGTGTGGGTTACAGGGAGGTGTGCAAAATTTTAAAATGGGTGTGCAAAATTGTACAAAATAAGACCTTTCTAACGACACCAAACTTTTTGAAAAATATTGACTGGGGGGGGGCAAACTTGATATTTTCAGAACCCTCGTGTGGGTTACAGGGAGGTGTGCAAAATTTTAAAATGGGTGTGCAAAATTGTGCAAAATAAGACCTTTCTAACGACACCAAATTTTTTTAAAAATTTTGACTGGGGGTGTCAAACTTGATATTTTCAGAACCCTCTTGTGGGTTACAGGTAGGTGTGTAAAATTTTAAAATGGGTGTGCAAAATTGTGCAAAATAAGACCTTTCTAACGGCACCAAACTTTTTGAAAAATATTGACTGGGGGGGGCAAACTTGATATTTTCAGAACCCTCGTGTGGGTTACAGGGAGGTGTGCAAAATTTTAAAATGGGTGTGCAAAATTGTGCAAAATAAGACCTTTTTAACGACTCCAAAGTTTTTAAAAAATATTGACTGGGGGGCAAACTTGATATTTTCAGAACCCTCGTGTGGGTTACAGGGAGGTGTGCAAAATTTTAAAATGGGTGTGCAAAATAAGACCTTTCTAACGCCACCAAATTTTTTTAAAAATGTTGACTGGGGGTGGCAAACTTGATATTTTCAGAACCCTCTTGTGGGTTACAGGGAGGTGTGCAAAATTTTAAAATGGGTGTGCAAAATTGTGTAAAATAAGACCTTTCTAACGGCACCCAACTTTTTGAAAAATATTGACTGGGGGGGGCAAACTTGATATTTTCAGAACCCTCGTGTGGGTTACAGGGAAGTGTGCAAAATTTTAAAATGGGTGTGCAAAATTGTACAAAATAAGACCTTTCTAACGACACCAAACTTTTTGAAAAATATTGACTGGGGGGGGGGGCAAACTTGATATTTTCAGAACCCTCGTGTGGGTTACAGGGGGGTGTGCAAAATTTTAAAATGGGTGTGCAAAATTGTGCAAAATAAGACCTTTCTAACGCCACCAAATTTTTTTAAAAATGTTGACTGGGGGTGTCAAACTTGATATTTTCAGAACCCTCTTGTGGGTTACAGGGAGGTGTGCAAAATTTTAAAATGGGTGTGCAAAATTGTGCAAAATAAGACCTTTCTAACGGCACCAAACTTTTTGAAAAATATTGACTGGGGGGGGCAAACTTGATATTTTCAGAACCCTCGTGTGGGTTACAGGGAGGTGTGCAAAATTTTAAAATGGGTGTGCAAAATTGTGCAAAATAAGACCTTTCTAACGACACCAAACTTTTTGAAAAATATTGACTGGGGGGGGGCAAACTTGATATTTTCAGAACCCTCGTGTGGGTTACAGGGGGGTGTGTGCAAAATTTTAAAATGGGTGTGCAAAATTGTGCAAAATAAGACCTTTCTAACGACACCAAACTTTTTGAAAAATATTGACTGGGGGGGGGCAAACTTGATATTTTCAGAACCCTCGTGTGGGTTACGGGGAGGTGTGCAAAATTTTAAAATGGGTGTGCAAAATTGTGCAAAATAAGACCTTTCTAACGACATCAAAATTTTTTAAAAATGTTGACTGGGGGGGGCAAACTTGATAGTTTCAGAACCCTCGTGTGGGTTACAGGGGGGTGTGCAAAATTTTAAAATGGGTGTGCAAAATTGTGCAAAATAAGACCTTTCTAACGACACCAAACTTTTTGAAAAATATTGACTGGGGGGGGGGCAAACTTGATATTTTCAGAACCCTCGTGTGGGTTACAGGGAGGTGTGCAAAATTTTAAAATGGGTGTGCAAAATTGTGCAAAATAAGACCTTTCAAATGACATCATAATTTTTGAAAAATATTGACTGGGGGGGGCAACGTCAAGTTTGCCCCCCCCCCCACAGAAAATGGGCTGTAGTTTCTCGTAGGAAGGTGTGCAAAATTTGATTTGTGGTGTGCAAAATTGTGCAAAATGTGTGCAAAATTTTGGCATAAAAATTTTTGAGAAAATCGATCTGGGGGGGGGGGGCAAACTTAACTGAGCCAAATCGTTCTGCAGTTTCTAAAGTATAGAGTCCAAACTGTACTGTATCTATTTCACAACCACTGGAAATTGTTTGTAATATAATGTAAAATCTATGGATTAGTTCTTCATCTATGCCTGTTATTTTAGCTGCTTTATTTGCGTTCCTGAAGAAAATTCTGGCAGTATTACTCATGTTGGTTGATCCATATCCAGGCTTGGGTTGGTCAACCAGAATTCCAAGTTCTTTTTTGAGATTGTCCACTATTATTTTTTTTCTAAGTCTGTAACTTATGTGTATACAGCACTCAAAAAAGCGTATCCAGGAGTGAAATGCACAGACCAAAGCTATAATTCTTCTTTTTTGGCTGTTTTTCTTTTACGGTAGAAATATCATTCATTTCTTTTGGCCTTGGGGAACAAATGTAACATACTTGAGTAGACTTTGTGTCAGTCAAAACGAAACAGACTTTGCCATCCACCATGGTCAAAGCCATTTCAAACTTAACAATTTTATTTCTAAAAAGAAAAAGGCTTAATTTGTTCACTTGATTTTTAACATTTTCTGTTTCTATTTTAGTTAGTTCTGGTGTTTCTTTAGCAAATATGAATTTTATGACCCTGGCTTACTGAAGAGGGTTATATATACATTTTTATATTAAAAAATATTTAAATTCGCAGAAAATTTTTGAGAAAATTACATTGAAAATGCAATTTTTGAGTCAAATTAAACTAAAGTCGTAAATATTAACGGTTCATAGCGCCGCAGTCGAAAATTTTAAATAATTTAGGCCCTACTTTTGATTTTGTAAATGTTTTCGTAAAAAAATTAAATCCAGGGTGAAGGGGTAATAACCCACTACTACTAGTTGGAATACTACCTTTTTTATTGCAATATCTCAAATATAGGACGTCTATCTCAAAGAAAAAGTTCGTTTCCGGTTTTTTTTTGGGCAAATCGGTCAATAACTCGCTTAATGTCAATTTCAATATGTCTGTTGATATGCAGCAACGCTAAGCTCCGGCGACGAATTTCCGTCATAGTGTTTTTAAGTACTTATGTTTTCAGTCTTCTGAGGCAGGAGAAGCTTCTTTCTGACGAAGCATTACTTACTGGCAAACATCCAAGAATGTTTTTATCAACGGAAAAATATCGTCACACTTTTTCATTGCCTCGAAAACGTTATCATATATTTGTTTGAAAGTTTGAGACAATGATGTGTTTGAAATTAACTCTGTGTTTCGGACTTCCGTTGACAGAGTTATCATATATGCTTCGATTTAAGCTTTTGCCTACTTCTGACCAATATTGTTTCCAAATACTGATTTCTCCCATTAAAAGTTTAAGAATTTGTGTTTTGGATTAATGAAACAGTTTATAGTATTTGGAAACGACATTAGTTAATTTTGCCTTGATTTTGGCTTCACGTTGCGTTGTATAAAACGTGGTATGAATATGTTCAGGTGAAAAATACTTAAAGAGTCTCGTTATTGAACCTTGATTTTATGCCCGAAATGATTTTCTCTAAAACTTATTTATAAATAGAAACTCTATAATACTGTTTTTTACTTCTGTATTTCAAATATCGTGGTTTTTGCGGTAATTACGTCATGTGTTTGTTGTGTCTGTCCCAAAATTTTGTGGAGGGATTCTACAATGTCTTTAAAGGGACGTTCTTGCAATTTATCGTTTTTTTCTCGAAATACTTCAGGGTTACCAACAGCACCTTTGTTGTCTACTTTTTTCTGGAGCAAAGGGGGGGCGATCGCCCCCCCCTCCCGCCCCCCCTGAGACCGCCATTGGAATATAGAAATAAAATTAGAGAAGAAAACATGCGCATGTAATATGCTACACCTAAAATAATTCTTGTCATAATTCTTGTTAATCAGGAATAAAAAATACTCAAAAAGAAATATTAAGTTATTCTAAGTATCACATAAAAACAAATTTTTTAGCGATATAGAACTAGTTAACATAACAAAGTTATGAGTGTTTGCCACAAACCAAAACTATACTTTTTTTCACTTGACGCGCGTTTCTCTTACAACGTTAGCATCATTAGGAGACGATAAACAATAAACTATATTAACCTACACTCTATCTTACATACAATCTTTTAGTGGGCGGAGATAAGACTAATAATTTGTGATTGGTCACGCTTTATAATTCTCCACTCAATTAAATAATAAGTGTACTAAATGGAATGGGACTTCTATCTTTATTTAAACTATTTCTGGATTTAATGATTTCCATACTTTCATATGCATTCAAAAGTCTTTTGTTTAGTACACTTTTTAGAAGTTTTAGGTTAACTAATGTGAATCTATGATTGTTTTCAAAAGCATGCTCGACCACACTTGACTTTTCTGTTCTTCCGTATTTTAAGTGTGCTAAGTGTTCTTTGTATCGTGTTTGAATAGAGCGCCTTATTTTTTATTCTTGGGATTTCCTAGTAAACTTCTTATTGTGTTTCCGGATTGATATACCAATTTAAGATCGGTGTTATTAAATACTTTTTGTAATCCTTTCGTATAATTGGGATTATAAGGAATTGATATAAATTTAGAGTCGGAGGTATCTTTTTTCCTGAAAAAAGTGGAATTTGAAAAGAATGTCTATTTATCAGCTTATTTATTAAGCCTTGTGCAAAGTGCAAACTTGCAAGTAAATTCCCAACATAATAGAACTAGCTGCAGAAATTCTTATTTGCTAAATGGTATCAGTAATTTGTATTTTTGTTATGGTCTAAATTCATTTCAGGAACGCACGGAGCTTAAATATTTTTAATATTACGTGAGCTATCTCGTTAGTACTTTTCGTTCTGCATTGCTTAAGGCATTTATAAGATAGTCGAGGTTTGTCCAGAACGGCGGACGAACAGATTTATACAGTGGGCAAACATAAAAAATGTGATGGGCAGTTTCCAACTAGTACATATTGCAGACTGGGCAGTTTTCACCCGTGGACACCCGATAAGTGTGACCTTTTGCTTTAAATTTCAAGAAATATTTATTGCTTATTCTCAATTGGGCAGCAATCTCGTTATATACATAGGAAGGTGCATTGTAAGGTATATTGAAGGATTTTTGGTAAAAAGAAAGTTAGAGTAAAAGAGTGTCTACGTTGAGTTTTCAGCAACCCTTTGACCCTAACGTAACATCTCTCTTGAAATGCAAGGTTTTTTAGTTTCCTTTAAGTGCATCAAGATTATCTAATAGTTGTCGATAGGCTATATCGTTAAACCATGACCTGACCTGCGTTAGCCAGTTATATTTCGACTCTGCGGTTTCAATGAGTTGCTTTTGATGAATATATGAAAGTTTCGGTAGTCGTGAGTTAGACATATGCAATAGCTAGGTTCAGCAAAAAATTTATGCAAAGTTTTAATATTAGACAGGACATATGAGTGAAGCCTGCCTCCAACCTGACTATGGCTGACGGGGTGCTTTGAGGTAGATGCAGCAACCTTTTTAGGAAAGTGGTTTGGATTTTGTCTTAAATATCGCAGTACCTTGATCCCCAAACCAGAGAAAGAATTTAACACAATAGATTTGAACAGTTTGACTCTAGACATCCAGGAGGCGGTTTTGGCTGCCGACATTATAGACATTACCGAGCCTATGGCTTGATTTGCTTTTTTGACGATACGTTCTGGCATACACTGAGAAAAATGGTGGGCTACGAGAACTCAAATATGTGTTCTCCTAGACCCAGCCGTGTTGCCAATAGAGGACAGCCCAGACTTCTGGGCTGTGAGAACCAAGTCCAAGGGATTGCAGGGAAACACGGTTCGTGTGTTGTAGTATCCCAAAATATGCATAAACACTGAATGTATTTTTTTTGCCATTTGGGCTGCCAGAACTCAACATCTAGGTTGTGGTGACTCATGATCTGGGCTGGGAGAACCCTGCCTTTGGGCTACCAGAACTCAGTATCTGGGTTGTGGTAACTCATGGTCTGGGCTGGGAGAACCCTAACTTTGGGCTATCAGAACTCAGCATCTGAATTGTAGTATAGTCAGTCGGGGTAACTTTGAACCATTATGGGTAACTTTGAGTCACTTGGAAAATTTAGTTTAGACACATGAAAATTTCCAACATATAATTGTCCAAGTTGCTCAAAGTTACCCACAGTGGTTCAAAGTTACCCCAAATGACGTAGTATTTTGAAAAAAAAAGGTTAAAAATGTTTTAGTGGACGAAATAAATGCAAATGCAAAGAAAAAAATCTTAATTTTGATCTCCAGCACGAACGCTAATAGAGATAAAAATAATACCGTCAACTAGGGAACATTAAAAATGTGAATCGCGTTTTTCTGAAAAAAAAGATTTTGTGATTTAAAAATAAAACAAAATCCAACAAAGCCTTGACTCTCAAGTCGCCCCGTTTGACTGTATACAAAATATAATGAATAAATAGCTAACTTTACAGCTCTATCCATTATAAACAAGTATATAATTGTTGACTCTTGATCTAAGTTTAAAAGAGCGTTCAAAAGAAATCATCACTTTTTCTGACAAATTTAATATTAGAATACTTAGGCTTTGTACTTGTATTATGTTACCTTAAATTTAAATGAAACACCCTGTATTTTGTGTAATTTTTATAGCTAAGCAGGCTTTACCCTTGCCAAAAATGCTGAATAACTCGAAAACTAAACTAAATTTTTTTAAATTTCTCTTCAATTTTTTAAATTTCTCTTAAATTCAAAAAAAGCTCACAATAAACAAGGTATTACGTTGAACATAGTTGCATAATGCAATTTGTAAATTATAAATGTCAAATTTCAGATACGACGATAAGATTTATAATGGATAACTCCTTACATAAAAAAAACTTTAAAAAAATCTAAAATATAGCGTTTGAAAATATTTGACTGTGAAAAATATAAACAAAATCAAATATTTTAATATAAATATGGTGTGTTAAAAACAAAACCTAAAGGCTGAACTTTAAAGCTAAAGCTGTCTAATTTGCTCAAGAAAATGACAGAAATATATATAGTTGTAAATTAGGCTTAGGAAAGTGTTAGCGGCGTTAGTAAGTCGCAGCCAAACTGTTTAAAATACAAAACAGGGTGTACATTTCGCACACCCTACTTTCATATTACTTAGAAAATACAATAAAACACGTGAATATTTTTCACTCATGAACCTGCCGCTGCACCGGCCAGGATACCTGCACATATGACCTATGGTTTGTTCGGGTTCCGAATTTTAAAATTGTCCTAGAACGTTTTAGAACTGCTCGTGATACTTGCCCAATCGATAGGACTGTTCTTAACAGTTCACAATTTTTGAACGAATCCGAACGCATTTTGCTTGCAGTAAAGTCAAAAAAGAAAATGCAGGGGAAAGCAAAAGAGAAGAACTTGGGTGTGGTCAACCCTAACCTCAATTTTTTCGGTGGATTTTCTAAAATTGGGCACCTGAAACACGACTCACGAAACTTTACAGCTAGGGGCGCGTGGTAGCTACTAGGCCTCCGAAAACCACAAAGGATCTACCTACGGACTGTATATATGATGACGAGGTAGAATCTTGCCTTAATTCTTCCAAAGTGAAATTCTGAATTTTTGGGTTAGGCAGGGATTCCTCTTCTTTAGGTCACACCATAGAAAACCCTCGACAAAACCTTTTTAAAAATACACGCGGATAATAAAATAATACAAGATTACACTCTGGCTTTTTATTATTTTTCGTAAAAACCCATTTATTTGGGTATATTTTCAAGGAACAAATTATTTTTTCGTAGAAACATGCGTAAATGAATTTGCGCATGCGTCAGAAAATAGTCCTAAACAGTTCCATTTAATTCCGCCTGGCTTCACGGGACTGTACAGAACAGTATTGAGCCGGTCCTGGACAAATTTCGGTAGTAACCCGAACACAAAACTTTTCAATTCAGAACAGTTGTGGTCGAACCAGAACGCGTTTTTTTTAAGCGCGCATGCTCAGGACTGTTTAGAACAGGAAATTTCAACGAACCCGAATAAACCACTACACTTACTAAATTATAACTGGAAATGAAGCTCGAACCGCTGGCAATCCCGAATATGTGCAAAATTCGACATTCGGCAACTACGGCCTATAATCGGATTCACATGTGTAAATCCCTGGGTTTTACTAGACTGCGGAAAGAATAAACCATGATCATAAGTTAGAATCAATTCAGACCCTGAGTTATCGTAGCCCAGTCCGTGAATTACCACAGACCCAAAAAGTTTATACATGAAACTGGGCTGCGGCAATCCCATGCCTGAATTGTGGTAGCCCACGACTTGCTGAGTTCTCCCAGCTAAATTGAAATGGTTTGGGACAATCATACCGTGTGCTATAGTAACGCACGGTGTGAGTTCTGGTAGCCCCAAATTTTCAAGCCACGGTCGTGGGTTAGCCCCGTTTTCTCAGTGATCTCTAAAAAAAGATGATTTAGAAAAGGTGACCCCAAGATAGGTAAACTCATGCACTATCTGCAGAGGCGAGCCGTTTAAGTTAAAATTTAAATTTGGGCCCCGTCTGAAGCATCAAATTTTGGTTTTATCCGAGTTTATTGTGAGTTTATTGATTTTAGCATAGTTCGAGAGAAGATTGAGGAGAGAGGTTAAGAGCTACAATATCATCTGCGTAAGTTAGAAGGATTACCTCGTGCTCACCATCGATATTAACTCTACCCATTCCATTCCCCAAGAATTATGAATCATTGTCTGCCAGGAAAAGAGCAAAAAGCTGAGGACTTAAAGACTCCCCCTGCAAAACCCCTGTAGTAGTAGGATAAAAGCACCACTTCCAAAATACGTAAAATATAAGTTTTTTTAAAAACACAAAAAAAAAACAAAGACGCCTATTTTTTTTGTACAAAAACCAGACCTTCTCTGTAAATGCTGGTCACACCAGTTTGAAGGTATATATATATATATATATATAGAGCAAATTCTAAAAATGGTTCGATAGGAATCACCCAAAGAGTTTTTTAGTTATTCAATTTCATGTTCGTCAAAGTGCTTTTAAGATAAGGCATTTTTTGTAATTTTGTGAGTCAATTTTTTTTAACCAAACTGAAAAAAAAAATTACCAAATATTTTTAGTGGTTCTTAGTTCAGAGTTATTCTTCTTTATTTTGCATCAATTCTTATTTAAATGGGTTTTGTACTTCCAGAGATATTGGCATAAACCTATGTGCATGTCGGAGCCTATGCTAAAAATCCAATATGGCGGTTAATCACTATGACGCCATTATTTGCCAAATCTTTAAATATGCTCGTAAGATATCTAATACTAGCACCTATTCAGCCATATGCTCAAAAGCTGGTTATACCTTCATCAAAAAAATGGCGTCGATTTGCTGTACTAATAGTCTTTATAAATGGCTTTCAGATTAAATTTGAATTTGTATAACTTTTTTTTACTTAAGGGAACCTGGTGTGAAACGGGGTAGCAGCCAAAACTGTACAAATTTTTTTTACAGAAATTCATTCCTAATTTTTGGATATAGGCAAAATTATGTCAAATTTTCGAGAGAAAAATTATTTATTTTTTAAAAGTAATTTTTTTAAGTATTTTGTGATTGTAAATGATAACGGGTGTCTTATGAAATAAGTTCATGCTAATGAAATTTGGTAATTTTTTGTTATATTTTGTATATAACATTTTATTTATCAAAATGTATGCATTTGGGGAGGACGGGGTCATTCGCCTTGCACTGTAGTTGATGGCGTACTGTAGTTGCATTAGTTTTAGTTTATTTTCCATTTGTTTCTTTGTACCCATTTTGGCATTGTGCCTTGTATCTTTTGTATTTTATTTTATTTTATAACCGCCACAATTAACAAAACAGTCTTAGAACCATAATTTGATTAGAAAGAAATACCTGTAGTGTTAAAGTAATTATAAAATTTGAAAAATATATATTTTTTTTTTTAGTTTTAAATTACCAGCCTCATAAATAAGTTGTCAATAAACTAGTTCTACGTAAAAATTTTAAAAAATATCTTGACTTTCATGTCATTTTCATGTCAAATTTAAAGCTTAAGTACCCCGTTCCACCACAGGTTACCCTAAAGATTACCTTTATCGTTATGCATAAAGGAAGAGAACAAAAGTCTGTCGCATTTCTTTATTGCATTTTTGCGGTTTTCTTTTACATTCATCCACATTCCATGCAGATTGCTTTCTTAGATATTTTATTAGGTAGCACGGTACTGGTAAGTACCGCTTTTTAGAGGAATACTCGTTAGTCAATTTTATCAATTTTTTATACTAATGTCTTAGAGAAATAAAAAGTCGTGCGTTTTAAATAAACGCCCGTTATGTATATATATACACCTGTAGTGTAGACAATCTAGCTACTTTTTTATTGTCAAAAAATCCAAAAAGAAAAAAACATTAAAAAAACGAGAACACGACAACCATTGGCGTATCAGTAATTTTAAACGCCTTCGCCTTTTCCAGAGCTCCCTACGATTTAGCATCTAGCGTCATCTAAGGTCTTTTTTTAAGGACATTGGGTTATCGTTGTTAAGCTGATTATGCAACGCTGTGTATTAACTAAAATATATTTTTCAGAAAGTGGGGGAGAAACAAATGATTATGTAATCACGTTTCTTTCCCGTCGGTGACCTTACCCTTTTGACCATTCTGTTTTTTTGACAGTTTGATTTTTTCTCGTATTTTCAAAATGATTTTTTTTTTAAACTTGGTTTTGTTATTTTCGAATACATCACATTTTTGATAAGGTAAAGCCCAAGCAGCATTTGGACGTCGCATTTCCGTTCTCTGACGGCGGCATTCACAACCCGACGTTGTAAACTGACTTTATGACGACGACCTTAAGACCGGTATTTGCACTGATATGGAGCATTAAAATTTTGGTCGTCCCGACAGCAGTAGGCGACTCTCGTAGTAGTCTATATATTTTTTTTGTTCTTAAATTTGTAGATTTTTCACAAAAAAGATCAACTGCATCATCTAAGCCAAATTTTACTAAAAGTTTTTACTTGATTGCTTAATAAAGAAAAAACTCAAAAATGCCTTCACAATGGCGAGCCTATTTCTGCTTTGATGTCATGGCGTTTCTGACGAAATGCCAAAATTCAAACAGATCAGATCAATTCCCACAAGATCTCCATAATTGTTACACCTAATGCGCCCAACTTTGCGCTTTAAGTCAGTACGTTCACTATGTATTCACTATATAACCTTTGTCTAAGTCAGCTGTGTAAACATATATGTTCCGACTATCGGGCGCCAGGATAGGAATTCGACGTCTGTGCCTGCACAGAGCACGCCTGAAGTTTACCTGTCATTTGTCATTGTCATAATCCCGACAAAAGATCTAAAAAATGTTAAAAAAAAAAACTAAAGAAACCGGAGTTCTAGCCAGGTGATCACATGTGACCATTAGATTATTCTTATTTCTTATTTTATGTTATTTCCTATATAAACCCAACTTTAATCTTGTCCAAGTTCTCTTTTACCTGATTTATTGGATCTGCTGGTTGCTCCTGGCGGGCTCATCTCTCCTACATTTTAAATACTCTATTTGTTTAGCTTGCCTCCTTTTTAGTTCTTCTTTTAGGCATACTTTCAGTGCAAATTCTCAAAAACTTTCTTCTTCTGACGTTATTATATCTAATAAAGACTACGTCGTCAACTAAACTACTAGTTATAAGTTACCAGACTACTAAAATGTTCACTTGATCTGACGTCGGACCAAGTCAGAAACAGTCGGAGGTCGAAAAAATGCTGCTTGGGAAAACACTATTTTATATTTGCTTTTTTTTATTTTAGGTACCTACATTGCGATCTGTGCTTTTGTTGTTAAATAAATTTAATAAACTGTTTGACGACTATTTTCTTGTGTATTTTTTGGAAATAATAATAGATAATACCGGATCGTCTAACCAAACAGCGCCAACTGCTTCATTAGGTATCATGTACGAAGAAAAAAATGACAACTCTCTGAAGAGTGATCGAATCTTTAATGAAAGAAACTTAAACAGATTTTGCAATAACTTAAAAAATACAAATTGGTTCGATTTGCTTTTAACTGATTGAAAAAAAGTTGTGAGATAAATTATGATTGAAACAAAGTTGTGAGATAAATTACGGAAGATTTATGGGGGTATCCCATATGTGGATTACACCAGTTGATTGCTTTGCAGACAATGTCACAGACAGACCCACACTACATGCATAAAAACTTTAAAAAACAGTACGACAAAAATGTAATAAAAGTTGAAGGGGATTACTTTCTAAATAAACTAAAATCTAGTGACAACATAGCCAAAGATACATCGCAATTAACCAATTGAAAAAAAAAATCCAACTCAATGAATAGCGAGTTTTCCCTTACAAAAGGTAATGGTAACCGTAGATCCGGATTTCGCTTTTGTGATGCTCATCAGTACGGTCTAGGAATTAGGAAGTAAAATGATGATTTGAATGATGATTTGAACAATTTGAAGGAAAATTAAGCGTCTCCACGGAGGCAGATATAATTATCTTTACAAAGCTCTGGAGTTAATAAATTTATCAACTCCAGTTCTTCGATTGCAAACCCAACAGACAAAATATAAAATATCATTACATCTACCCGAAACCGACTTAAAAAAATCCAATTTATGCGGCAATCAAATTTTGTAACACACTACCCCAGGTCCTGTGACACAAGGAACAAAAATAAAAGAAATACAAAGCATAAAACTGTGCAAAAAAGTCTGTTGTACTTATCGTTGTAAAATTGAGCAGTATACCATTAAAGAATTCATAGATTAAAAACAATAAGCAAATTCTTAAAAATTTAAGCAACTTATCTTTATTTTTATTTATGTCGTTTTTGATATGTAACCCTGTTAATCTTTTATTTTTATTTAGTTATTTTATTGGTGTGTGTAACCGGTAACATATTGAAATGTGATCTGGTTTTTATTATTTTTTAATCTGTGCTGTAATTATCTTCTTATTTGTGCAAAATTTTAATTCTAATATCAACTGTATTAGTTTTCCGTCAACAGTACTCCTATAAAATATTTTGTTTCTTTTTATATAAATATAAATATAAAAATTTGACGGGTAGTCGTGACTGACTAGTTGAGAAAAAAGCCTCGGTTAGTTAGTGGGGATGCACTATTATATGGCCGACGTCCATTAAGTTGGGTGGACCATCATAGAGGGTCACAAAAATACCAATGCCATAATTTGTAGCTAATTTGTTGCTAATTTGTTACCAAAGAATAAAATTTGCAGCTGCAGCCATTACCAAGAAAATGAGACCCATCTAACTTAACCATTAAGCTAGGAGGACCACTCCATAGCTGCCGTTTGGGTAACAGTAGACCAATAAGTCATACACCATAATTTGTAGCTCGAATCGTATATCTGCACTCAAAAATAAAAAATGGCAAAAAATAACATACATTTTTTTCACTCAAAAAAGAGTTATTTACGAAACTAATTCCTGTTTTAAGGGTGACTAAAATAAAAGGCCACAAAATGTATGTACCATAATTTTTAGCTAATCTGGCACCGAAAAATAATATTTGTACCGGCAGCCGTTACCGAGAAAACTGAGACCCCTCTAACTTAACCATTAAGCTAGGGGAACCACCCCATAACTGCCGTTTGGGCAACAGTAGGACAATAAGTCATACACCATAATTTGTAGCTCGAAGGGTACATCTGCATTCAAAAAAAAAAAAAATTGGAAAAAAATAACATACATATTTTTTTTTAGTTCGAGAAGAGTTATTTACGAAACTAGTTCCTGTATTATGGGTGACTAAAATAAAGGGCCACAAAAAAAATTATGCCATAATTTGTAGCTAATTTGTTGCTAATTTGTTACCGAAGAATAATATTTGTAGCGGCAGCCGTTACCGAGAAAACTGAGACCCCTCTAACTTAGCCATTAAGCTAGGGGGACCACCCCATAACTGCCGTTTGGACAACAGTGGGACAATAAGTCATACACCATAATTTGTAGCTCGAATCGTATATCTGCACTGAAAAATAGAAATTTCAAAAAATAACATAGATTTTTTTTGATTTTGAAAAAACTCATTTACGTATATTAATCCCGTTTCATAAGTTTAAATGATACATTAAAAACATCAGCATGTTGCAAATCCTTTACTTGAATTTGTTACTGCCAATCTAAAAGTATAAAAATCATTATTTTTATAAGAAGAAAAAAAATATAAATCAAGTCTGTCAAGAATTTGTGGGTGAGCACTAATCAAGCAATCAAAGCAATACTATGAAAAAAATGTTTATTAATTAAACTCTTTATACCCCTTTAGAAAAAGCTAATTAGTTACGTAAGAAAATAATCTGTAGCTGCTTCCATTACTAATATATATCTTTTTAAGTAAGTGACCCAAAAATTGAAATATTTCATGAACTAACTAGGAGGTCACAACCTATTATACCTCATCGGAATAAGCTTGGTTGGTACTAATTTGCTACGTAAAAAAATAATTTGTAGCTGCTGCCGTTACCGAGATATGGCTATCTGGGCACTCGACACAAAAAGTAACATATCTCAGAAACTAACTAGGGGGTCACAACTTTGTATACCGTAACAAATTAACAGCGACCGAGCTTATTCCAATGAGGTACAAAAAGTTGTGACCCCGTAGTTAGTTTCTGAGATATGTTACTTTTTGTGTCGAGTGCCCAGATAGCCATATCTCGATAACGGCAGCAGCAACAAATTATTTTCTTCCGAAAAAAATTAGTACGATCCAAGCTTATTCCGATGAGGTAAAAAATGTTGCGACCCTCTAGTTAGTTCATGAAATATTTAAATTTTTAAGTCACGTGACTTACTGAAAAATACATATATCAGTAATGGCAGCAGCTAAAAACTATTTTCTTACGTAATAAGTTAGCACCGTTCGAGGTCATTCTAACAAGGTATAAAAAGTTATGACCCTCTAGTTAGTTCCTGAGATATGTTAATTTTTGTGTCGAGTGCCCAAATAGCCATATCTCGCTAACGGCAGCAGCTACAAATTATTATCTTCCGTAACAAATTCGTACCATCCAAGCTTATTCCGACGAGGTATAAAAGCTTGTGACCCTGTACTTAGTTCATGAAATATTTAAATTTTTAGGTCACGTGACTTACCTAAAAAGACATATTTCACTAATGGCAGCAGCTACAAATTATTTTGTTACGAATCACATTAGCACTATTCGAGCTTATTTCAATGATGTATAAAAAGTTGTGACCCCTTAGTAAGTTTCTGAGATATATTACTTTTTGTGTCGAGTGCCCAGATAGCCATATCTCGGTAACGGCAGTAGCTACAAATTATTTTCTTCCGTAACAAATTAGTAACAACCAAGCTTATTCTGATGAGTTATAAAAGGTTGTGACCCTCTGGTTAGTTCATGAAATATTTCAATTTTTAGGTCACTTGACTTACCTAAAAAGACATATTTCACTAATGGCAGCAGCTGCAAATTATTTTGTTACGTAACACATTAGCACCATTCGAGCTTATTTCAATGAGGCATAAAAAGTTGTGACCCCTTAGTTAGTTTCTGAGATATGTTGCTTTTTGTGTCGAGTGCCCAGATAGCCAAATGTCGGTAACGGCAGCAGCTACAAATTATTTTCTTACGTAGCAAATTAGTACCAACCAAGCTTATTCCTATTAGGTATAAAAGGTTGTGACTCCCTAGTTAGTTCATAAAATATTTCAATTTTTGGGTCACGGGACTTACTTAAAGAGATATATATTAGTAATGGAAGCAGCTACAAATTATTTTCTTACGTTACTAATTAGCTTCTTCTAAAGGGGTAGAAAGAGTTCAATCAATATACATTTTTTTCATAGTATTTCTTTTGTTTTGGCAGATTAGTGCTCACCCACAAATTATAAAGTTCAATTTACCTGTGTCTGTTGAACAGACTTGATTTATAGGGTGGTGTCCTCAATTTAATTTTCCGTGAAAAAAAAATATTTTTTTTCTTCTTATACCAATAATGATTTTTATACTTTTAAATTGATGGTAACAAATTCAAGTAAAATATTTGCTACATGATACATGATATTTTTAATGTATCATTTAAACTTATAAAACGGGATTACGATACGTAAATGAGTAAATAAAAAACCTCTATGTTATTTTTTGCAATTTTTATTTTTCACTGCAGATATACGATTCGAGCTACAAACTAAGCTGTATGACTTATTTTCCTACTGTTGCCCCAACGGCAGTTATGGGGTGGTCCCCCTAGCTTAATGGTTAAGTTAGAGGGGTCTCAGTTTTCTCGGTAACGGCTACCGCTACAAATATTATTTTTCGGTAACACATTAGCAACAAACTAGCTACAAATTATGGCATAAATATTTTTGTGGCCATTTATTTAAGTCACTTATAAAACAGGAATAAGTTTCGTAAATAACTCTTTTAGAAGTAAAAACAATATATGTTATTTTTTGCCATTTTTATTTTTGAGTGCAGATGTACTGTTCGAGCTACAAATTATGGTGTATAACTTATTGTCCTACTGTTACCCAAACGGCAGCAATGGGGTGGTTCCCCTAGCTTAATGGTTAAGTTCCCATACCATCTACAAAATTTTATTCTTTGGTAACAAATTAGCAATAAATTAGCTACAAATTATAGTATTGGTATTTTTGTGACCCTCTATTATGGTCCGAAATAAAGTAAACGCCTTTTTTTGACAGTCAAGCTTTCGAGAATATATTTTTCTCTTTTTCAGAACTTCTACAATAAGTTAACAAGCCATTAGAATAATTACCCACTAAGCAAGGTCTGTTACATTACAGGTTTTGAACGTTGACAAAATGGAGAATTGAATAACTTTGTATACGTTAAGAAAAATGTTTAACACAAGTAAAATGTAAGTTCAAAATTAACATACATTAACATTGATACACGAAAGAAGCATTAATTTTACGTCAATATTTAATCATGGATTGAACAAAAAAATTAAACGATGAAGTAACTAAAAATAAAATTTTTTGAAGTTTAATAAATGTCAGTGTCGAAACTAATTTGCTTCTTTACAGTTACATGATATTACACAATATTGCAAGTTTATTAAATGTCAAATTTTAAACAAATTTGCAAGTGTTAAAAATATCAAAGTTGAAAAAAGTTTAGTTTATTAATGATCACATGAGCTCAATTAATGTCAACTTTAAAAAAAAACTTGGTTGCTTATTGCGAAATGACCAAATACAATTGTAAGTTTTATGCAAAAATTCCAAAACTAATGAAACTTTTAACCCAAATATGGCGAAAAAGTAAGGTATCATCAAAAAGTTTACTGTTTTAAGAAAATCCTGCGATTTTTTTGATAACTTCCCACAAAAGGGAAAATAAGTATAAATTTATATGTATTCGCTGCAGTAACGTACTTACGATCATTTTATTATTTGATTTTTTTACAATTCGACGAAAATTATATATTTGAATTTTTTTAAATTTCGCCAAATTATGATTCGGTCATATTATTGTGATTCAATATTTGTATATAAATTATTTTATTATTTATGTTATTTTATTTAAAATAAATTAATAATAAAAAAACAATTTCCTATTTTCTGTAAAAATCGTATAACCAATGACATCATTGCATTAATATAACGTGAATTGGTGACAGTTCTTAACAAAACCGAGATGGCCTAGTGGTCTAAGACGTTGAAATCTTCGTGTATCGTCTTTGAATTAAGGGTTCAAGTACCATCAGCGCATTTCTTTTTTTTTCCTTAATTTTTATTATTTTTTTTATTTGTTTAAGATCTAACCGCGAAGATCAGATATTAATAAAATATATTTTTTATGTCGTTAGAACCAATGTTTAACAAGTTGGAGGTAAATTAAAAAAAAAAATACCTAACATTAAATGTTACATCCAAGTCACATACTTGTTTAAAAAAATCGAATGAAACACAGTTACGTAAATGTTTAAGACAATTGATGTACTGGAAATGTAATGTGGGTAAGTTAATTAAATTACAACTATATACAGACCGCTTCAAGCTACTGCGAACATAGGGGGAATCAAGTCCAATTTACTCTCCGTGCCGTACGACCGAGGTGGATTCGAAGCACGCCGCAGTGTTATCTTTTGGAAATTCATTTTGTTTTTATTATTTTGTTTTATTTCTGCCTTGCTCGAGAAACAGATGGGTAAGTTTTTAATTGAAATAATACATTTTTAAAACTAAAAATGGATGTCTACAAAGTTGCCGAAAAAGTGCAGATGGTCAAATGTTCAAATCGTCATAACCCAACACACGTTCGATATTGGTCGAGGGAAAATTTACATTTGTATTTTGACGTAAGAACACAGTATCCCCAAAAACTAAATGTTTGGGGGGGGGGGGGTATTGTAGGGGAACACGTAATTGGGCCATTTTTTATTAACGGCAATTGCAATTTGAATGGTCCTAGATACTTGGATCTACTGCAGCAGCACATTATTCCAACTGCTAGGCAGTTGTTTGGTGTAAGATTTGGTGAAACATGGTTTCAACAAGATGGTTGTTCCGCTCACAATGTTGGCCTTGTTAGAGAATATCTTGATAATGTATTTCCTAATCGGGTTATAAGTACACGGGGAACTATTTTATGGCCAGCTCGATCTCCCGATCTTGCTCCTAATGACTTCTATCTGTTTTTGAAGAAGCTTTTCAAATTATCACCCCTAACATGCTTGGAAACGTTAGACGGGGTTTTTATAGTAGGCTCGGATATTGTCTAGCCGAGCAAGGAGGACTTTTCGAACATTTGCTTTAATTTTTTTTTGACTGGGAGAATCTTTTTGGTTTTTAGAATGTATTATTTTATTTTGAGAACTTGCTTTTATTTTGTTTCTCCTTATTATTTTCATTGTAACACGTCGTCACTGATAAATCTGAGCAGTTGACAATAAAACGCTCTTATTTATCAGTGACAAAAAATAAGAAAATTACGTTATAAAAATTTGCGTATTTATTGACCAAATTCCGGTTTCATTGACTACGCTCCACACAGCACCGTGGTTAGAGGCGTACTAAATACAAGGCGAACGGCGGCGAACGGCAGCGAATGGCGATCGGAGTGTTGGTTGCTTCACTGATAGGCGTGCGGTGTCTCTGCATGTACGTACACTGGCAATTTAGACTTCTTCCGCCCTATGTTCGCAGTAGCTTGAAGCGGTCTGTATAGATAAACTATACAGGTACCCACATAAACATATCTAAATAATTCTGTACTAACCAAAGTGGGTTGAAAAACAATGAAGCTAGACATCTCTGAACAACTTTGAGCATTTTTCTGCCCTTTTGGGCCTTATGTTCTAATAAAAACCTACATGAATTTGTTTAAGAGAATTAAAAAGTCTACAAATGGTGGCAAGACGTTCTTTTTATATTATTTTTTTAATTTTTTGACGTTTATGAGGACACATTAAGGGTCTTCTTTAGGGTATCAAGTCACCAAGGAGAGAGAGCGAGTAACACAGAGAATGCCGCACGAGAAAAGGACGCAACAGTGTGGTCATCTTAACCTCTTTTTCATTTTCAAAGTTTTAGACGCAGATAAATTTATGTGTGTCTTCTCGTTGCCGAGAGAGATGGGTAGATAAGATGACACTCTGCTGCCTCCTTCACCATCCCGGATACCAGGCTCGTCACCAGTTTTGTTCACATTTTAATACCGACAAACATTGTTGAAAAAAAGACGGGAAAAATTAATTTTGTATTAAAAGAATTAATTTTTAATTTTAGTGTAAGCTCCTGAAAGACACACACTCCACCATACTCCCTTATATTTTATTTTTTGTTGTTTTGGTGTATATATTATTATGTTAATTGACCTATTCTGTAGGTACATGAGAAATTAAAAGAAAAGGAAAGGGTTGGTATGGCAAAATGTATATCTCCAAAGAGCCAGGCACTGTTCTCTATTTACTGACATTATTTTGGAAAATGAAGTAATGAACTATTATTCAAACAAAATTTTTTTAAAAGTTGAAAGGTGAGCAAAAAAATTTTTTTTTTTAATTAAAGATTAGCTGTCAGCACTGTCATATGTTATTGTTGGTTATTGATTAATGCATTGTACCTATTATTGTCTAAATTTAGGATATAACTGTAAATGAAGAATAATTAAGGTTTTTTCTAAATTTTTAATACATGGGTTGACAGATGTCAGAAAAAGTTATTAAATCGAATTTATTTTATAACAAGTTTTCCAAAAAGGTGCCACAAGTGGTAGCTCCTTATTAAAAAAATGTTGGTAGGCCCTGGGCCTTCAGTGAGGGCCCCGAAATGGGCCGCCAATAATGTTCTTGTGTGGCATTTTCGTTATTCCGCTTAGGAAATAGAGAAATATGTAGTTTATTTTGAAGCTAAAACAATTGACAAAAAATTATTTTCTTTTTAAATGTTTGACACATTGGTTGACAGAAAGAAACTAGTGCATTAAATTTCTTTTTTAAGAAGCTATCCAAAAAGGTGCCACAAGTGGTACCTTTTTATTAAAAAAAAAATAACTGGTGAGCCTTGGACCTCCAGTTGGGGGCCTCAAAATTTTTTTTTCATGGGCGGAAAGTCCGTAAAAAATCATTAAACATACGCTTTTAGCTTTTTTAAAACCTCTTCCCTAAAGCCGCTAGAAGCACCGTTCCATTTCAGGAATCCACCGGCGTAACTAGCTCTCTGACCTGGAGGGGGCCTAGGGGAGGGCCTAGCTGATAATGCTTGATAGTGAGGAATAAAAGACAATGATGTTTTTCTCAAAACTGTTTAATATTATGCATTATTACCTTAACTCGTTGTATGAACAACTTTGAACCAGTAACTCTATATAACTCAACTCAGCAGTTTAATATAAATTAACTTAAATTAACTGCAACTTCCTTGTCTTTTGTGAAAATATTTCCAAAATGTAGTCTGCTGTAATCTCTTCTTTAATTAAATAATTATCGATGTTAATAATTGATACACTGGAAAATCGGGTTTGTCCCATTGTAGTTCAGGTCCAATTTTTTATTCCCCGCATTGCAGAAAAGCTTCGTTCACAACTAGCAAAACTAATAGGAATTTGTAGAGGTTCGGAAAAAAGTCTTGTCTAATATACTCTTTGATAGACTTTAAATTTATTTCTAAATTTTTACAAGTAATCAATAACAGAGTAGTTTTCAGTAAAATCTTGACTTTCTTTGATTTTTAACTTAAATAAAGCATCTACCGATTTGCCCAATAGCAAGTTTGAAAACTTCTTCCTAATATTAGTTGTTAAATTATCCATTGTTTGGTAGTGGAAGTTTATTTTCCAGTGTTCTAAGCAACTTACATCTGATGGCAATTTTATCGCGCTGTCATGTCCAAGAGTGCTTTCCACTATATAATCCTTAGTTTGTTGCAGCAATTTGCCGTTTCCGTTTTGATGCTTTGATAGGTCCTAAATAAATATCAACTTTATCGGCGAAGTCTTGGATTTCAGAATAAATATTTTTAAAGCTGTTTATAGTTTCTTCTATAGATTGTAGCGTGCCATCTATTATTAAATTTACATTGCCGAGAGTAGCATCTTTACCCTGAAATTACTGACTTAAAACGTTGATACGTAATAAAACAATGTATAGAATGTGCAGGAAAATGCAAAACTCGGCTTTTTGAATACATGCTAATAGTTCAACAGCTTCAACGACATGTCTATCCTAGTTATCAGTTACTTCACTTTCTAGTGCCATTTTAATAGCCTCAAAGTTTAATAAAACTGCTTTAAAATTTTTAAATCTGCAACCTTTTTAAGTTTGTCACGATTTCCTGGTTGCGAAAAATGCACATACAATACCTCTAATGTATTAAAGAAAGAAGCTGCTGGTGCAACTTTTGTACATGCGTCAACAACTTTCAGTTTATGCACCAAACGTTAAATGTATATTGCCGAAGGATGTTCTCTTATTAAACTTTGTAAGCCCTTATGTTTATGAATTTTTAGGCCGCGCATCAAATAAAATGTTATGAAAAGTCCAACTACACCTTGGAAAAGTCTGGATACACCCGGGGAAATTCTGGATACACCCAGAAAAAGTCTGGATACACTCTAATAAAGCGTGGATACACCCCGGAAAAGTCTGGATTCATCCTGGAAAAGTCTGGATAAACTCAAGAAAAGTCTGAATAATTCATGAAAAAGTCTGGATACACTCTAAGAAAGCCTGGATATATCCTGGGAATGCCTGGATATGCCGTGTAAAATTCCGGATACACCCTGGAAAAGTCTGAATACCGAGCTGACTACACACAGGAAAAGTCTGGATACACCCTGAAAAAGTCTGTATTTTCTTGAGCGAGGGAAGTTTCGGACTAAATCTTTACTCGATTGTTTCTAAAATTTGTGTTTTGCAACATTGTGCTCAAAATATTAAAATAATAAAATAACATACACTTTTTAAAGAAATTTTTGCCTATATTTCAATTAAAATTAGTTAAAATCAGATTAAAAGTTTAGATCCACACCCACTATACAGCAAACTATAAATCCTCATAAAAAACTGATTAAAAAAGGAATGCTGTTTTGGAGTAGGACCAAGACCACTTATTATCTGTTTATAAATAAAACATAAAATATTTTATTTTCGGATGCAGCTGCAGTACCAAAATTTTGCCCTCTTTTTTAAGAAAAATACATTAATATTTACTGTTTATTATTTAGTTAATAAATAATCGTTATGGGGCTTGTAGATTTTTGTATTCAACCTCTATAACTTGAAAGGGAAAATGCCGCGAGTAATATATCCTTTCGAAAGTCTAGGGCATACCTACAAAGTTTACAATGTTTAAATAGCGACTAGTTTTTACTCAAAAATTAAATTGTATTTTGTTTTTTAAAACCTTTATTTTAACTTGGGGTAGGATTTAATCCTTACGTTTTTTTACTATTACACAATTTTTATGCCTCCAAAATGTATCCCTCTGAAAAATCAACCGCTCGAGGGTTTTTTAGTCACGTTAATAACCCAAAAACTTTGATCCATATTCTTTAGGATTCTCCTTATATTAAGTATTTCTTGGAAACAACAAAGATTTTTTATGAGATTTTTGATAGAATTATTATGCCTATTCAAATGAACATTTTTTTAAAAACTTATTTTACTCAAGTATTTACAAGGTGTTTGGAATAGATGCCTAACCAAAATTTGATTTTTAAAAGGCTCCATTATTGAAGCATCTTGTATTTATAGTGAAAAAAGCTAGATTAATTACAGGCTAAACAAAAAAAAACCGTGCCTAAGTCCATTTCAGGGCCAGTAATAAAATAAAACAGGGCCTTCAATTGACCGGCTCTGCTCTAATATTGGCCCAAAGCCGGTGCCTTCAATGTGCCGGGCCAGAAAAGTGTCTGGCACGGCGCACACTGGTCCGGATTCAACATCTCGGAGGACACGCATGTTTTTGCATATAATTTCATAAATAATTCAATCAAATGGTTGCCTAAAGAGTACAGAATTATAATAAATTATATTTTCTAACTTCATAGAGCCTGGCCGTCAACTGTCTGCCGACTTTCTGACTGTCTGTAGTCTGTCTATCAAATCTTGCGATTCATTTTTGACACACTTCCCGTAAATTGATTTTAATGAAATTTGGCACAGTAATGTAAGTCCGATGACAATACAATATTATGAAAAAATTTTGGTGGTAGGGGGGTGTGTAAGGGGGGGTGAGGGGGTAAATTCAGAACTTTGTAATGAAAACCGATACAAACATGCGGTTTTCAGATTTTTGATTCGATCTGGTGACAATATAATTTTATGAAAAAAAAACGGTGCTAGGGGGTGGGTAAGGGGTGTGAAGGGGGTAAATTCATAACTTTGAAGTCATAACAGATACGAACATTGGTTTTTAGATTTATGATTTCATCTGGTAACAATACAATTTTATCATAAAAAATGGGGCTAGGGGGTGGGTGAGGGATGTAAAGTGGGTAAATTCAAAAATATGCTTAAAAATGTATAACTTTTAATCTTAAACTGCTATAAATATGCAGTTTTTATATTAGATTTAAATTTTACTGTGTATTTTCTAATCATAGAAGAGAGCGAAATGAGACAGATCTCTAACGAACAACTACTCCTCTGGCAATATGCACCAAATTTTTCATTAACACTAAAAATAAATAAATAAACTTTTTAAGTAAGACGATTTTATTTCATTCTGCACTAAAAGATCCACTTATGAAAACAATGTCCATCATAAATGTCTCTACATAAATGACGAAATTTTTAAAAATAAAGGAGTTGTAGACCCCTGGCCAAAATGCAAACTTTTCAATAACACCCTGTAACTCATAAACAAGTAAAATTATGGAAATATGGTTTTTTCCATTCAATTTCTAATAAAATTTGAGCCTCACAAGCAAAAGTGAGGGCCGGTTTTTTTCTACTTACACGAGAATAGACTTAACCCTTTAAAATAATCGAATTTGGGACACCCTGTACATAAGTATAACAATATACATATAGGTGCAAAGAATAAAAAAGAATGAGATTAGACTATTTTTTTTTTAATAGTCCAGCAAATAGTAAATTTCTGATTTTATTAGAAGTATTTTTAATTTTTCCTGTCACTTTCTAAAGCTGTTTTGACAAGCGAGCGCAACCTAGCGCAAAAAGGCAAAAGTGGCTCTGTAAAGACAAAGGTTTAAGCTACCTTCTGTAAAAAAATTCAGACGCGACATCAAGTTATATTTTTTATATTCTTCTTCAAAGTTTGTCATCTTTTTAAAAAAGTAAATTTTCGATCCAATTTACAAGCACGCTGTACTATCATTAGCCAATAAAATTTGAAAAACTATATTGTATTGTAAAGAGCAATCTTTGTGCTTACCATCCATTGTAAGACCAAAAATATGTCAATTTAAATAAAGACACAAAAAAAATATAAACTTATGATGTTTGGTTACAAAAAAATACACGTCAAACTGCAAAAAACAGTCAAATTTGACAAGCTGTAGCAAGTCTATGAGCAAAAATTATGAGGTAACTCTTACAGTCATGGATGACTAGTCCTCTCTGATTTAAGGTAATAATATGAAGCTGACTTTTTCACTACTCCCAAAGTTGTCAAAAATTGAAAACTCTCTTTCTTCTTCTACATTATGAAGATATTTTTCGTCAAACAGTTCATCTTCAGTTATTTCTATATCATATATTAAAAGAGTTTCTATGGCGAGTTGAATTTCTGATAATTGTGGTATGAAATAGATAAAACATGGCCAAATTTTTTGGGTATATTTTACTATAGATTTATAACATACTACACTAGTGGTCGTTGCCCGCGATATCCAAAAATTAATGGCATTTCGCAGCTGTTACTGAGCAACATGCAAATAAAAAGTAGCCTATGTTTTAATCCAGGTCACACTCTATCTTCTTACCAAATTTCATCCAAATGGGTTTAGCCGTTTTGGCGTGATTGAGTGACGAACATACATATACACACACAAACTTCCACATTTATAATATTAGTAGAATTTATAAAGATGATGTTGAGCGTAGCAGCAAGCTTTTTTGTAAAATTATTTATTTTCTTGATGTTTGGAGGTTAAGTCATTCAGAATTTTATCGACTAGTAGATTTGCTTTTGTAGTAATTCCATCATAGTTCTGTTATTTGAATCCAGCCATCCATTTATTTTTAAAATTAAGATTTTATCGGTCATATTTAATTTTGAAATTTTTTTCTTATAAAAAAATACTTTTTGACTTCACGACGCGACGGCTAACGAAAAAATATTGTCTTGGCAGCGGGCAAAAAATAAATGGTTTTTTAATCGACTTTACAGCTTATTTTCAGTCAGTTAACTATTTTATTTTTTCACAAAATAAGGAATACATTCCTAAGGTCCACGGTCGGTGGACTTAAATTTGAAAAACAGAATTTTACCATACGAGAACACTTTTGGATTTTTGGACCACTCCACTAGTTGTATACCACTAACTGGTTTCAAAGCCAGACCAACAAGCAGTCGGTCTTTTCACTAGGACAAATCTGTGGTCATCCGGCCTGGATACCGGCGTAGATAGCAAAAAAATAAACTGCGCCCAAAACCGGTTTTAACTAAGGACGTTCTTGAAGGGTTTATACGTAGTTCATTAAATGTCATTAAATTTCAGTTAAGAAAAAAACAAATAAAACAACTAAGTTCCAAATCAAATCAAATCAAAAGTATCTTTATTGTTCGTGTGGCAAGATGAAATCAACTTCGATGAGGTTTTAACACGTTTTTTATTTTGTTTGTTTACAAATGCAAAGTAAAATATAACAGCAAAATGTTTCTTCATACGTTGCTGGTCGACGACTTTGCTTCTTTTTTGGTGGTAGAAATTCTTCGCCGTTGATTTCAAGAGGGAGCCACTTGACGGCGATACGGGGATGGTTGGGACCGAATTTAGTTTTATACATGCCCCCGGCCTTGGAAGTCTTAACTGACAATTGGAAGTGGACATAATCGTACTACAGCTCGAGAGGTGGTGCCATCAGCTGTTTTGAGGGATGCCACTCGTGGGAGGCCATCTTTTCCGTAAGTGAAATCTATAATGCGACCCAAGCGCCATCTATTGGTTGGAAGGTTATCATCTCTTATGATGACTATTTGTCCCCTTTCTAAAACGCCATCAGTTTTTCTCCAGCGGTATCTCTGCTGGAGCTCGCTTATATATTCTTTGCTCCATCTACACCAGAAATGCTCGTACAACTTTTGAAGTTTCTGGTATTGAGATAGCCGGTTTTCTGCGATGCTGTCAACGGATTGTTCTAGCAATGACATCATGGGCTTGCCGATCAAAAAGTGAGAGGGGGTTAACGCGGATAAATCATTGGGATCGGATGTGATAGGACACAAAGGACGGGAATTGAGGACTGCTTCGATACGAATGAGCAGCGTTTGAAAATCGAAAAAAAAATAAAACTTGATTACCCATTATGCGACGTGAATGGTGTTTAAAAGATTTCACCCCCGCTTCCCAAATTCCGCCGAAATGGGGGGAATTGGTCGGTATAAAATGCCATTTTATTCCTAAATTGGCTGAAAATTCACAGATATTTGACTCGTTGTTTTTGAGAAATTCACCCATTTCTTTTAATTCTTTATTAGCTTTAACAAAATTCGTACCGTTGTCCGAGTATACATTGGAGGGCTTTCCCCGGCGACCAACAAATCGATGAAATGCCTGCAAAAAGGCATCACTTGATAAAGAAAGTACGAGTTCTAAGTGAATAGCTCTAGTACTAAAGCAAACAAATAAAGCTACCCAACCTTTAAGGGACTTGCACCCTCTTCCGGGTCGGTCCTTCAAAATGAAAGGTCCCGCGTAATCAACCCCTACTACTGTAAACGGAGGCACTGGTCGAACGCGCGTTTGCTTGCGTTGAACAAGATTTCGCCCAGATATTATCCAAAATTGTTCACGCAACGTGGATAAAAGCAACTGAGGACCGGCGTGAAGTAATTTTTTATGTGAATTTTCGCAGATAAGGGTTGATAAATAATGTTTTGGCGACAATAAAATTGGGTACTTTTTATCGTAGGAAAAATCGGAATTTTTTAACCTGCCACCTACACGTATAATACCGGAAGTGTCAATAAAAGGATTCAAACTTAAAATTTTACTGCTCCGAGACAGCTCTTTTCCTTTTTTTAAAATCGTATAATCTTCCAAAAATGATTGTTGTTGTGCGATTTTAACTAAAAAAATCATGCTTGAATTTAATTCGTCAGCTGTTAAGTACTGAGAAGTTTCCCTTTCACGCTTAGATTGTGACTTAGTTTTACAATTTTTAATAAACCGCAACATATATGCAAAGACACGTTTTATTACGTCGAATCTTGAGAAACGGTCGAAAGGAAAATCCAACTGAGTCGCTGCAAGAAAACATTTTCGCTTTTCAGGTAATTATGATTCGGGATAAGGCATATTAGGCCAATTCAGTGGGTCTAATAATAACCAGCGCGGTCCGTGAAACCACATGTCCGATTTTGTTAAAATTTTGGGATCTAAACCGCGTGAGACTATGTCTGCAGGGTTGTCGGCAGTTGGCACGTGTCGCCACTCAAAACTGTGAGTTGATTTTTGTATTTCGGCTACACGATGCGCAACAAAGGGCTTTAACAAATTGGGTGTTGTTTTTAGCCAGCCTAATACGATTGTTGAGTCTGACCAACAGTATATGTCATTAAAATCGATATCAGAGGACTGTATAACTTTCGAGATAAGGCGTGATAAAGTTAAAGCTGCGCAAAGTTCTAACTTTGGCATAGTGAGTGTTTTAATTGGTGCGACTTTGGATTTTGCGCACAAAAGACTAGATTGGATTTTGTTTTGTGACTTTTGTGAAACAGCATAGATACAAGCCCCGTAGCTAGTTTCTGATGCATCTGCAAAACCGTGCAATGATACGTAATCTGGACCATGACATAAAATATTACGAGGGATTTTGATATTGTTTAAATGCTGCAAGGACGTTGAAAATTCTATCCAATAGTCGGTAATACGTTTGGGTAAAACGTCGTCCCAGCTAAGCTTTTCTGACCAAAGTTTTTGTAACAATATTTTAGCAAGTATAACACAAGGACTAATTAACCCCAAGGGATCAAAAATAGTCGCTATTCTTGAAAGGATCGTGCGCTTTGTGACACGATCGAGTTTAATGTTTTCATTATTTTGAATAGTAAAGGTAAGAATATCAGAATTCGAACTCCAGGAGAGTCCCAGAATTTTGCTTTCATGCTCTTTATTTACCGAGAATTCAAGTAAAGGCGAATCCGAATTAAACATATCCTTAACATTCGATCTCCACTTGCGCAGAACAAAACCTCGCTTTAATAAGATTTGATATAATGTGGTGTGAACATATTTGGCCTGCTCCTCGGATTCAAGACATGTTAATAGGTCATCGACGTACATGTCGTTCCTAATAATTTTAGCAAGTAAAGGATGTTCATTTTCGCATTCGTTAGCTATCTCATGTAAACATCGTATAGCTAGAAAGGAGGCTGTGGTAGTGCCATATGTCACGGTGTTTAATTGAAATGTTTTTATAGATTCATTTGGACTGGATCGCCAAACAATTTTTTGCAAATTACGTTGTTCAGGATTTATTAAAATTTGGCGATACATCATTTTAATATCACTGGATAAAACAATAGGACGCATGTGAAAACGCAAAAGGATAGATAAAATATCTTGCTGTATGGTAGGCCCGGTCATTTGCAACTGATTTAAAGTAGTTCCGTTAGAGGTAGGCGCACTACCGTTAAAAACTACACGTAATTTTGTAGATGTACTTGACTCTTTTAAAACCCCGTGGTGTGGCATGTAGTACTCGGGCTTATCATTTAAACAGTCGGAAACATCAGACATGTGCCCTAGTTGCTCATATTCGTCTAAAAAATCTACGTATAATTTTTTAAGCTTTTCGTTCGAGATTAAACGTTTTTCTAACGAAATAAATCGTTTTATCGCGTTTTCGCGTGATTCTCCGAGTAGCAATGGTGATTCTTTGAATGGGATGGATACGACGTATCTTCCATCTTTGCCTGTTTGCAAATTTTCGACGAAATGCTTCTCGCATTCTAGTTCTTCGATTGAATATCGCGATTTTTCGTTTCCCACCTCTTCGATTTCCCAAAACTTACATAGTTGCTGCTGGAGAACAGATACATCCCTGCTTAAATTACAATGAGTTTTGTTCGAAATCGAAGGTATAGACAATGCACCGGCAACTACCCAGCCTAAATGGGTATTTTGTAACAAAAGATTATTTAAACCGATATTAATTTGTCCTACACTTAAAAGCTGCCAAAACGCATCTGCGCCAATTAAGATGTCTATGGGCTGAGGGATGTGAAAATCTGGATCGGCCAATGTGATGTCACACGGTATGCTTAGGTTGTCTATATTAATGGGAAAGTCCGGTAAATTTGAAGTAATATTGTCTAAAACAAAACAAGAGAGGCTAAAAGAATAAGAATTGTTTTTTGATTTTAGATTTACGTCACATTTATGGTTTGAATAAGAAATGCTTTGGCTTATTCCAGAAACTGCTAACTTACATTCTTTTTTTGGTAAATTTAGTTTTTCGCATAATCGTGTAGTAATGAAACTTGACTGCGAACCGCAGTCCAACAACGCCCGGACTGTAATACCAGTAGTGTTGCTACTCGTTTTGTTTGCGTATACTTTGACCTGGGCTGTAGATAAAATCGTATTCTGCGCGGTTGCCAACGTGCAGTTAGTTTGGACGGGATCCGAGCTATTCTGTGCCGCATTAGATTGGTTCAAATGTGGTATTGTTACTTGGTGTAGCGCCGTATTATGTTTTTGACCACATATTTTGCATCCCGACCAAGTACAGTCAGAAACTTCATGATTTCGTTTAAGACAATTTTCGCATAACTTTAACTTTTCTACTTTCGCGTATCGATCTTTGACGGATAATTTTAAAAATTCGGGACAGTAAAACAACCTATGACTCCCTTTACAATGATAACATTCGAGTTTTCTCGCCGCATTCAAATGACATGTCGTGTTTTCGCATGCGTCTGAATATGTTTCCGAATCTATGTCATCGTTTTCGTTTGTGCTCACCGCAAGGCCCTTTGTCGCGTGACCTTCGTTACGTTTATATGTTCTAAAATTACCGTTTTTTCGTGTGTCGTATTGTTTTTCGTTTTTTGGAAAGCTAAATTCAACTGTTTCCAGCATGTTTGCTCGTTTTTTCAAAAAATCTTTAAAATGGTCAAGTTCAATGGGGGTCGTGCTACTAAGTTTGTATTTTTCCCATTCTTGGGCCGATTGTTTGTCAAGTTTATTTGAAATAATAAAAATTAATAATGTATCCCACGATTGAATCGGTTCGCCGAGTTGTTTTAAACAACTCAGATGTTTAAAAAGATTTTCATATAAAAACCTAATTTTACTGGCTGAGACGGCAACTACGCTTTCGAGATTAAAAATGGCTCTTAAATGATTATTTATTAAGAGATGTTTGTTGTTAAACCTCTCGCATAAGGCGTTCCAAGCTGTTTGGTAATTTGTAGCCACGAATTCGATTGATTGTATGACCTGGGGCGCGGATTCGACCAGTGCACCTCTCAAGTAATGGAATTTTTGAATTTCACTTAAATGTTCACTCGTGTGAATTAAGGATAAAAATAAGTCCCGAAATTCCAACCATGTATCGTATGATCTGTTAAACTTGGGTACCTTTATTTCAGGCAATATAACACCTTGAATATTTCCAGTGTGCCTGGAATTGCATGACTTCATACTTAATTTATTGGAACAGGTGGAGTTCGCGTCGTCATTAGGTTGATCGAGTTTTTCAAGCAATACTTTGGCTTGAGCGTTCAAGCGATGGTATTTATTTTCAAATTCTTCGCGCTCCGAGAGTTGACCGCTGTCTTCCTCAGATTTACACTCGATCTCGATCTGAAGGCTCTCGAATGAATCCAGCATGGATTCCATGCGCGTGGTTCTCTGAGCTAGCTCGATCACCTTCACGCGATCGGTTTCTTCGGAACTGAACGTATTTAAATATTTTTCAAAAAGAGTTAATTTTGACTTTAAAACACCGCGGTTTTTAATCAAGTCAGCTAAACTTGGATTTGACATTGCAATGTACGAATTTAAAACAACAAATCAAAACTACTACACATGCAAACTATTATAAATCAAATAAAAATGTATATTCGTTTTAAGCTGCCCACCTCTCAAACGCTACCCATCAGTCTCAAAACAGTATATCTGGAATGGGAGGAAAAGAGATAGGCTAATGGATTGATCTCACCCGGACTAGTTTGGTTTCTGTAGCGTGCTGATTCTTGTTTCTTTTTCCGTCGGTTTTCTTGTTTTCGCTTTTCCACTGAGTTTTCGTTTCTGGTTATCCGGATCGGTGTGGACCAAATGTTCGTGTGGCAAGATGAAATCAACTTCGATGAGGTTTTAACACGTTTTTTATTTTGTTTGTTTACAAATGCAAAGTAAAATATAACAGCAAAATGTTTCTTCATACGTTGCTGGTCGACGACTTTGCTTCTTTTTTGGTGGTAGAAATTCTTCGCCGTTGATTTCAAGAGGGAGCCACTTGACGGCGATACGGGGATGGTTGGGACCGAATTTAGTTTTATACATTTATTGTAAGGAATATCAAAGTATACATTTACAAAGCCATGCTTACCTACTAAATTCTTGTACTAATATAAAAAACATAAAATACCTACTGTTGGAAAGTTTCAAAGAAAATAGTGTGAAGCTTTAGTATTAATCTAATAATAACTGTCAAAACTAAAAAATTGGAGTTGTGGTCAAAGACTCATATAAAAATATATTTTTTTTATATCTTCATGATTTTAGTAACTGTCTGCAGAAACTGGCTTTTTTGGTTACCGATGCAAGAAAACTTTTTTTTTTATCAAGGGTGCGTTTTTTACCCAAACTTAAAGAGAAGTAGCGGAAAATAGTAATATTGAAAAAATCTAATTACTCTTGCCTAAATACTAAGCCATTTCCGCCAGTTTTCACTAAGTATTTTTAAAAGTATTTTCCTGTTTTTCTTGGATTTTATGATAAAGGTATTAAAAAAAATAATATTAACAACTCGCGGCTAAACTGTGCTTTTTTTACTCGCGTTTTTAAATACCTCGCTGCGCTCGTTAGCTAAACCAACGCTGGTAAAAAAAGCACTATTTCAGCTACTAGTTGTTAAAACTATTATTATGCATATTATGATAAAGCCTTAAAAAACTCTTCAAGGGAATAAAAAGCTTTGGAAACCAGAAACTCCTTTGTCAGAAGTCTAAACTTTTTATAGCACGATATTTTCCTTAGTTCCAATGGCAAATGGTCAAAAACCTTTTATAGATAAAGGAGTTCCTGATTAAGGAAGAGTAAGGGATTGGTAAGGGCAAAGTATGTGGGCGTCGTACACTATATCTACTAAAGGTAGTTCTTGTTTGTTGTTTGTATTTTTTAAAAACTAGGCAAACAGTCTCCAATATAAATATATAGCATAAACTTAGTATTTTGTGTTCTAAAAATAATGGTTTACACGAGCATCTCCTTTTTACTCTACACATGTTTCTTTCTGCCCTATTTTGCAACACAAACACGGATTTAAATAAGTAACTAGAACAGTATCTCCAGAAGCAGATGCCAAATAAGATTGGATTAAAGAGAAATAACAGTTTTTAGCAATCTGAAATCCCAGGTTGTCCAATATAATTCTTTGGGCAAAACAACTAGATTCAATTTGGTTATTTTAAATTCTGATGTGTTCTTCAATCTTTATATAACTATCCAAAATTATTCCTAAAAACTTATCGAAGCCGGACTTTAAGATGTTCTTGTCGTTTATCTGAATGTCAATTAATTCGCACTTACAATTTAGAATCTTTGTTTTTGAGATATTAAAAGACTAGATGTTTGCATCACAACACTCTTTAATAATAGGCACATCTTCCTGAACTGTAGTGGCCAACCTTTCTTCGTTAGGATCATGCCATCTTTTCCTTTAGTGGAAGATGAGCAATGCCATTTATAAAAATGAGGAATGCGGTACACCTGCATTCAGAAGCAGAATCCTCATTATTAAATATAACGCTCTGAGTTTTTTTAGACAAATACGAGCGGAACCACTCCAGAGCCAGATCCCGAAACTTCTAATGTTTTTAATAACATCCTATGGTCAAAGCAATCGAAAGCCTTAGTTAAGTTTAACACATAAATGATCAAAAAAGTTGAAAATCCCATCACTGGTACTTTTATTTGCTTGAAAGCCAAATTGACTAGCGCTTAAAAGATTATGTTTTGTCAGAAATGATGTTAAGCTAATCTGTACAAGTTTTTCCATAATTTTTGACAGCGTTGGAAGTAGGGCAATAGGCCGAAAGTTAGAAGGAATGTTGTGATCCACTTCTTTAAAGATAGGGATAATTAATGCCTTTTTTTAGACAAGTCGGAAATTGACCTGTTTCAAACGATTTATTTATTGCTTTAACCATACTGTCCAAAGCGCTATTAGGAAGTGCCTCAAAAACTTACAAAATTTTGTCCCATCCCGGCGCACATTTATTTTTTAGTTTTGTAAAAATACTTTTGATTTCATCCACTGAAGTTGGAGCGAGACAAAATGAGTCCGTGACAGAAAAATGACTCATATATTCTAAAGGATCCTTTGATGGGGAAATTTTGCTTGAGATTTTTTTACTTATATTGCAGTAAAATGAATTATGTTCATGTGCTTTAAGATTAGATGATATATTATGTGTGCTTTTTCTCCTAATCGTATTTACTAGACTCCAGGATTCCTTTTTTTGATTTGAAGATTGTTAAATTTTATTTTTAAAATACTATCTTTTTGCTGCTTTTACAGTTTTTTTGTAAATCTTCTTGTACTTTTTGTAATAGGTTAGAAAATTACTGTTAGTAGAGATAATTTTCTTTTATACAGTGCAATAACCTTAAGTTGAGAGCGGATTTTCGTAAACCTTTAGTATATCAAGGGCTCCTTTTCTTTTGTTTTATTCTTATCATAGGAAAAGACACTTTAATTTATAAGTGATTGAAAATGTTCTAATGGATCATTGCTTAAAATAATTCTAGCCCGATTAGTCTGGCTGCACAATAGCGGAAACTTTATTAATTTTTTTAATTAAATAGTCTACCTTTTTTTACAATTTTTTTGGATATTTTGTTTCTTATAGGAAAGACTTATGATCCGACAGCCCAGCATAATAGTAGATGAAGTAGATCTAACTCTAGTCAGTTCTACGTGCATTTTTAATTTATTAGATTCTAACAAGTTTTTGAAAAAAATCATATCTCTACATAATTGATCCAAGTAATTTATATTCAAGTCGCCCCTCAAGATAACACAAGCATTACTTGAGATACCAGCGAGAATATGTTCAACGTTCTCAAAGAATTTTTTTAACATTTGCTTTTGGGGATATGTAAAAGCCCAAAACCTACAAATTTAATTTATTACAATACACAATAGAAAATTCATAGACATTCCCTTCAAGCAGATGGCCAAATCGATACTAACAAAGTTAAAATCAGGTAACAAATTTTCATATACCAAATACAAGTTCCATCATGAGTACCTTTACTATTAATATTTTTTCTAGAAAATTTACAAAGCAACTGGTTCATTATTGTCTAACCAGTGTACAATTATGACTAATATTTTAGGAAAATTTGAGTAATCTAAAAACAATATTAGGTCATCTATTTTAAAGCGTAAAGATCTGATGTTAATCAACAATAAGCTGCACTTTTTTGTGTTTCTGCCCGAGATAAAAAAGATGGCGAATTAATTGATTGATGAATTGATGACGTATTACCAGCTATGGGCTCTAATACATTAATTGTTTGGTCATTTGAGGGCGTTTTTTCAATATAAGCTAACTCATCCCGCAGATGATTTCTACCGTGAAACTCATTACAAACCTCTCTATTATTATTATTATTATTATTATTATAATTATTATTTACTAGAGAAGAATTATAGACCTCTAGACATACTGTGGCAGCACCATTAACAAGATTGTAAACTTCTGCCGAATTTAGTGTTTCGAGAGTTTTTATAAAGATAAGCGGCTTGCTGCTCTGGTCAGAAACAAGCTTAGAAATTACGCGGTTACGCAAAACAGTAACTGTTTTTTTATTTATATCTAGAAATCTGAAGTTCCTCTCTGCTAATCTATTAATATTAGAGGAATTCCGTACAAATATGGATCAAAAGTTTCAGGATATCAATCCTCAGACTAGCAGCCAACCGACGTACTCTGACGTTCTTAGGAATAACACTCGTTCAAATATCATCATCAAACCAAACGGCACTAATCAAAACAATTCGCAAACAAAGAGCGATTTTCTTCATAAAATCAAGCCAGATCAAGAAAACCTCCAAATTAGTTGTGTAAAGCACATTTCCAATCGTACTGTCCACCAACCAAAATGATGCCCATCGCATAAAAGATCTTGTCACGCAATCCGTATCTCCTATGGTTAAACTAGTTGGTCTCTCAGCGGACTACGACAAAGACGTTCTGTTACGACACCTAAAAACTCAAAAATCTTTTTTTAATGATTCAGCAGAAATAAATCTTCTTAAAATCTGGCCAACCAAGAACAACGAGAATATTTTCCAAACGGTAAGTAGATATGGTCACACACAAAAAACTTACTGATAAAAAACGCTTTGTTGTTGGTCTTGATTACTGCACCGTTTATGATTCTACTTCATTGTTACGCTGTTTCAACTGCAACCATTTTGGTCACTCAAAAAAATATTGTCAAAAAGGCCCCACTTGCCCTCTATGCGCAGGGCCACACCTAGTCAGCCAGTGTAATAACTCTGCCAACAAATGTTGTGTTAACTGTAGCAATCTTAAAACAAAATTTGACTTAAATATCGAAATAAATCATGCTTGCTGGAACTACAATGCATATTATGCTTATAAACAGGCAAATCAAAAATTTAAGTCGGAATTTTTTGGGTCCACCATATAGCAATCACCAGGTACGATCCTCTCATTTGCATCAAATCAACACTGTAAAAAATTCCGATGATCGTCTGCTTGATCTAGTCTTAACACCTTGCTCAAGCGTAACTTCACTGCAGCGATTTCACGATATCCTTTTAAACGAAGACAGATGCCATCCTTCCTTATTAATTGAATTTATAATTTCCGGTAACAAAAAGTTCAGCACACATAAAATTAATAACATTTTTTATAATTTCAAGAAAGCTGACCTGAGAATCCTATATGCGAGCTTAGTTGAGATAGACTGGCGCGTCTTGGAGACAGTTAGTAACGTCAACACGGCGGTTGAAGTGCGTACGTCTTTGCTTACCGCTTAACTGTCCTTTTTAACCTATCTCTGAAATTCAGCACCTTTCCTGACGCTTGGAAAACTTCTAAAATTAAACCTGTCCATAAAAAACAAGACAAACATCTTATTGTTAACTATCGGCCAATTACCATAATAAACAATTTTTCAAAATGCTTTGAACGCGTTCTTCATACTTCACTTTACATTCCTCTGAGCAGTCAAATGGACCGCCGTCAACACGGCTTCATGAAACACAAATCTACCACAACCAATTTGGTTACTGTTACACACTTTATAGCTGAAGCCTTGGATGCGAGTGCTCAAATCGATGTCATTTACACCGACTTTTCTAAGGCCTTTGACAGGCTAGACCATAGTATTCTACTCCATACCTTTGTGACACTTGGTTTCTCGGATGACTTATCTAACTTTTTTAATTCCTACTTAACTGACAGACCTCAGCATGTAGAATACTATGGTCGAACCCCTTCTAGGATAAAGGCTACTTCCGGAGTTCCTCAAGGCTCGATATTAGGTCCGCTGTTCTTTATAGCTTTTATCAATAGCATAGTTAAAGACTTAGAAGTTATTTTCCTCTTGTATGCTGACGACCTAAAGCTTATCTGTAGAATAAATAATATCGATGACTGCGAAAATCTTCAAGCTGCTCTAAATAAGGTATATACTTGGTGTCTTGATAACTCTCTCCCTCTCAATCCATCCAAGTGCAACGTAGTGTCTTTCACTCTCAAAAAACAGGTAATTCAATTTGGATACACCATTGACATAACTGAACTACCCAGAAGTCTTGAATTCAAAGATCTTGGAGTAACATTCGATAGTGCTCTATCATTTGTTTCTCATATTCAAGATATCGTAAAGAAAAGCTACCGAATGCTTGGATTTATCATACGGAATTCTCAGTACCTTGAAAATATTTCTAGTTTAAAATTACTCTATTTTGCTTATGTCAGATCTAAATTGGAATACTCGTCCATAGTATGGTCTCCGTACTATTATACTCCCATTCACTCTATCGAAAATATTCAAAGTAAATTTCTAAAATACCTCGTTTTTAAGCTTGATGGTGTGTACCCGGAAATTGGTATCCCGAATCAGATCCTTTGTGACAGATTCACTATCTCTTCACTGGAGGACCGGCGCAAGTCGGCAGAGTTGCAATTTATTTTTAAATTAATCCATAACAAAATTGATTTCCCTGTATTATTGCATAAGATTAATTTTTTGGTACCAAGAACTTCAGCACGCTCTACAGTTCCATTTTATCTTCCATACCAGCGTATCAATATTTGCAAAAATTATCCATTAATTCGGGCTTGTAACACGTGCAATCTAACTTGTGACCAATGTGAGATATTTATTTGCAGTATCTCTAATTTAAAAAAGATCCGATTTTCATAATTTTATTTCTGCTCTTATCTTAGATGTAGTTAATATCTTTTATATTGTATTTCTTTTTTATTAAGACTCTGTTATCTTAAATTACTGTATTTTTCCCCACTCTGTAATTGGGTTAATTCTTGTTGGGTGGTTAAATAAAATAAAAATAAAAATAAAATATGAGCTAAGAACCGTCAAGTTTATTATTAAACTGGCAGATTTTTTTCCGGCTTAATTTGTTTTTACTAGTTACGGGACATCCTAAAATATAAAGTTTCTATGTACGTTTAACTTAATACTGTTTAAAAAATATTTTACATTGGGATTCTTATTTACTAAAAAATCATTAGAACCGCCTGAGAAAGTTACGTGGTCATCCTTATCATATTCTTTAGTCAGCTTATCGAGATCCTTTAAAATACTGTCTAAGTCCGCGGTTGGTTTAATAATCGTTTGGATTTGATAGATTTTTAGCAAAGATTGTAAATACCTGTCCATGTATCTTTCGTGTTCATCACAAACTATTAAAATTTTATTTTTAATTTTTCGATGTAAAATACTCGTGCTTACCTTTTCGTGTTGTTGAGATTCAGTTGAGGATGAGCTTGAGGTATCCACAGTTCGATTTGAATAAAAAAGCTGCTCTGAGAGATTACTGTTTGGATTCTTGAGATCTTTGATTTCTTGATAGAGGTTATGAATAATATCTTAAAGTTCAGTTAGTCGGGACTTATTCTGAGCGATACTATCTAGCAGATCAAAGTTTTCAATCTCGCAGTTTTAATATCATGTGCAAGTGTATCAGATTCAGATTTTATTGTATCTGCTCATAAGGAAGACTTGTTTAAACTTTCTTCAGTCCTTTTTAAATCTGAATTCGTAAACTTAAAACGTTTTTCTATAATGTAATTCTTTAATTTTGGCTTTTTGTTATTTTAGATTATTTCAAATATTTACAAACATTATTTTAACCAACCAATGACTTGTCTTATCGACATTTGTAGCCGAAAAGATTAATAAATTATCTATTGTCTAATTCATAATTTTATTTTTGCCATAAGCCTCAACGACCCCTTGTTCTTTAAGTATAAAATTTTATAAATTCTTTATTTCCAAGTTTAAATCCTCTATAATTTTTACCTGAAAGCTCAACTTTTCTTCAAGCTTCTTTTCAACATCAAGAGCCTGACTTTAATATTTACTACCTTTATACCGACGATTAACTGCCCGGATTAAGATTAATCAGACAAGTGTTTATGCCGTGGATTTACGATTTGGATTTAATTTTATTTTTATTTAAAACAAAATAAAAAAAAAACAACTTATAACGTTGAAAAAATGTCAGCTGGGCGAGGCTAGCTGTCACTACTAGCTCCAGAAAACCGTTAAATTCGATTTAATCGTTTATGCCGTGTATTTAAAGTCGATAGATAAGTCAATCCTAAAAAATTGTTGGATTGGATTATCTTACATCGCAAGTTTTTATACCGTAGATTAAGGAAAAATTAATCTTAGTCCGGGCAATCCCCAGTATAAGTAATTTTCACAGTAGGGCTCTACTCTACATTAATAGAACTATACTCGCTTGGTTTTGCGGGATCGCACCACACCCTGGAAGAGGCTTATTTCTTGACCTAATAAGGGCCTGTTTTTGATTCTAAAAGATTCCAAAAGATTTTGGTAACACAATAATTTTATTTAAAAATTATAAATGATATAAATGATAGATGATACACCAAAATTACGTACTTACATTAATGATCGCTGAAACCAACCTGAGTGCTGTCTAATGTTCTTTAGGCTGCTCGTCGCTCGTATGATCCCTTCGATGGGAGAAATTGGAACAAGTTCAAAGTTAGATTCGGAGAACACCGATTTTTCCAATCTGATCGTTCTGCCGAACTATTTTTGAGTGTCTTGACTCTTGCCAATTTTCCTAGCTCGAGACGATCTGAGCGTTTTCCTCCTTTCTATTTTTCAAAACGTCACCAATATTTGTTTATTATTGGGACACAATTAACCAATTGATTATCTTAGAAGGGACTTTCGCCATTTTTATTATCTATTTTACCTATCGCCGTAGCCATACATAAGCAACCTACTTAGCAGCCATAATTGTTGATTTCTTGATACTCGCCTAATTAGCTGAAGTTGCAAAACGTGCCTTGTCCGCCATGATTTTGTACAACTTGCGCCAAAGTTGAAGTAGGTACCTGGAAATCAGCACTCGGATAACAATAACATTAACTCTGTGTTTCGGACTTCCATTGTCTATATTTTATTTATACACGACGTTTCGATCAGCGATTGTACTGATCGAAACGTCGTGTATAAATAAAATATAGACAATGGAAGTCCGAAATACAGAGTTAATTTCAAACACATCATTGTCTCAAACTTTCAAACAAGCAAAGTCAACAATAACATTATTGAACCCAAGACTAAACAAAGACAAAAAATTCGAATAACAGCGTTCGTTAACCACATGTCAATATGATAGAGATAGTCTTTTTAACAGAGTAATGTAAGTTTGCAAAATTTCATTCTTGAGTGTGTTAATTTCTGCCTCCAATTTATAGTTTATTAGTTCTTTTTCTTCAAGTAAGCTATCCCTTATGAACAAATCATGTTTTACTTTTTCGTAGACTTTGTTTAAACTAATAAAATCTGTTTGCTCGTTGCAGCAGTTATTTTTGCAATGAGAGCAATGAAATAGTAATTTCCTTTGTAACAAGGCTAAGAGTCGATTTCTGTAAAAGACAATTTTTCACAATTTTGGCAATAAGGCTTTTTACAATAATCGCATAAAGCTCCAAATAATTCTGTGTCCTAAAACACATTTAGCTTGACATACCACGCATTGAATTGCCATTTTGCCTAACTGATCAATTTATTGCCTATAAAAAGTCTTAGTTGATTTCTAGTCTACGGTCAGCTGTGGTAACACAGAGCTCACAGTAGTCAGAGTGCAAGTAGCACACACAACACACACAACTCCCGCAGTTGAGCTGGTCGGCCATATCACCGTCGCATTCAGCAGTACTGCAAGGTAGTCGTACGCTACTTACAAATTAGGTGATTCGCACGTTTGCGATAGAATACACTTTCGTATTGTGTTTACTTTGATAAAATGTACAAAAAAAATTACATTTAGGACCAAAACACCCACTAAATTGCACAGAAACATAGACAAAAAGTGAATTCTTATATCCGAAATAGCCATCAGATTTTGTCTATCAGATCTAGTTTTTAAAATAGGAATTATTTACTTTTTTTTAACCTCTATATATATTTGACGTTATAACTATGACTATTGCCAGTAACAAAAAAAATACACATATAATTAAATATTTATTATAAAAAGTAGCTTAACATATATTCATACTCATATTAGTCACTATCACTTAGTGTAAACTATACTTTCAAATTTTTTTATGTAATTGTCTGCTTTGTGATTTTCAAGAAAATTTTTAACTACTTGAACAAATGAGCGTAAGATTCAGTCTCATTCAATGATGTGGTGAACTGTGGATCTCTAATAAGTTGCTTTATTGGTTGAGGACCATCAAATATACCAGCTTTTAGTTTTTCCGTGCTAATCCCAGGAAACTTACGTCACAAGTCCCCAAAACAATTTCCATCTCGTTCTAATGCTTTCACAAACTGCTTCATAAGCCCCAACTTGATATGCAAGGGTGGTAGTAAGATTTTTTCTCTCGTAACCAAAGGTTCATTCACTACGTTTTATTTTCCTTGAACCATAGTATCTCTTAAAGGCCAATTTCTCTTAACCCAGTAATGATCTTTAGCTCTGCTGTCCCAAAGACATAACAAACAGGGGTATTTTGTATATCCACTTTGCTGTCCAAGGAGAAAGTTCACCATTTTCAAATCAACACAAATTGCCCACTGATGTTCTTCGTATTTAATCTGTTTCAAAACTTGTGCTATTGTTTTATACTCCTCTTTCATGGTAGTAGAATGTCCAATAGGAATTGAGGCACATTTGTTACCGTTATGTAAAAGGAACCATTTTAAACTACGTTTTGAACTGTCAATGAAAAGGCGCCAATTGTCTGAAGTGTATTCTGGCAAACCCATTTTTTCTAAGAGTCCTTTTATATCGTTACAGAATACCAGATAATTTTTCTGAGTGAAAAAAGGCAGCAGATCCTTTTATCTCTTACCATAAAATGTAATATTAGTGCCTGGATAAAGAAGGTTCTTTTCTTTTAGTATAGGTCTCTCACGAAATCGTTCAGTTCTTGTTGATTAAAACACTGAGGAGTTGCTAAATCTGCTTCAAATTCACTGTCGTTTTCTGATTGCATTCTTTGAACTCCATCAGACGTTGATGTTTCCCTATCATCTTCCGGAATTTCAGGAAGACTGCTGAAGGTTGGAATGAGTATTTCCTTAGAGTGCGGTATAGGTCTTCTTGCAGAATCTAGATCAGGATATGTTCATTTATGTCGATTGTTCTTATTTATGCCTTTAATATTAACGAGACAAAAATAGCAGTTATCATAATGGTTACGCGGTTCCCTCCAAACCATTGGTACACCAAATTTCAGGCACTTTTTGTTTCCAATTGTCCACTGTCGCAAATGTTCAGCACATGTTTTACACACCACATGTGGAGCCGAAGATTTATCTTAATCTCCCAAATTAACGCCAAAATAGGCAAGATAAGACCTTTTCACAAATTCAGAAATAGTTTTTCTACTTTCTTTCAAAGTGTATTCGCCACATACATAACAAAAAACATCTGGATGGTTTACACAGCTACGCCTGCTTGTGGATGCCATTGTTTTAGTTTTAACACTATAAAACGACGAAAATGTGCAAAAAATTATGACACAACTTTATTTGCAAAAACTACACAATATACTAAGTCGAGAAGGATAAAGGTAGACAAAAGGTACTATATGTTTCCAAAACCAATTATTCGGGGTTGAGCAGTTATGTGGAGATCGAATCATAGGGAATTCCAAATAAAATATAGCTAATGAAATTAATAGGCTTAAGTAATGCGGGTTAACCAGGTCTAGGAATATTGGTTTACGGACAATTTTAGGTATATTTGGCTAATTAGATCCTACTTTTGTTGATGTTGATTTATTTATTTTTGCCTTTTATTAGAACTAAATTCAATTATTCTCTATCTCAAAAACTAGAGCTGATAGAAAAAATCTGCTGCCAGTTTTAGAATCGGCACATTAAGTATATCTAAAATAAGTTCTTAGATAATATAATAATATCACCTGAATACCTTAACTTCTTAAATATTCAAGTTAACAACATGTTTTTTAAATTATGATTGTTTTCCATAAACCAAAACTACACTTTTTGCACTCGACGCGCGTTTCGCTAACAACGCAACGCAATGAACTAAATTAATCTACGCTCTATCTTATATACAATCCTTTAGTGGGAGGAGATAAGAATAATAAATTGTGATTGATCACGATTTTTAATCCTATCTCCCCTCAACCAAATAATAAAGTGTACTAAACGGGATGGGTCCTTTATCTTTATTTAAACTATTTCTGGATTTAATGATTTCCATACTTTCATATGCATTCAAAAGTCTTTTGTTTGGTACACTTTTTAGAAGTTTTAGGTTATCTAATGTGAATCTATGATTGTTTTCAAAAGCATGCTCGGCCACACTTGACTTTTCTGTTCTTCGGTATTTTAAGTGTGCTAAGTGTTCTTTAAAACGTGTTTGAATAGAGCGTCTCGTTTGGCCAACATATTTTTTGTCACAATCCATGCAACTAATTTCGTAAATTCCACTTTTTTCTAGAACTGTAGTTTTATCCTTGGGATTTCCTAGTAAGCTTCTTACTGTGTTACTGGATTGATATACTAATTTAAGACCGGTGTTATTAAATACTTTGTGTAATCCTTTCGTATGGAAAAGGTAGAATTCCGAAAGGTCTTTTGAAAAGAATGTCTATTTATCAGCTTATTTATTAAGCCTTCGTCATAACCGTTTTCGCCAGCTATATTCCTAATCCTATTCTTTTCTGCTTCAAATCTTTCTTTGTTTAAGGGAAAATTTACTAATCTATATGTTAAAAAGTGCAAACTTGCAAGCTTATGTTGTAAGCAATGAAAAGAGTCATTTGGAATATACCTGTTGGTGGCCGTGCCTTTTATGTATAGGTCAAAGTCCAATTTATTTTTATTTCTTATAACTAAAATGTCTAGAAATGGCAGTGTACCGTTGTTCTCTGTTTCATAAGTAAATTTAATAGTGGGAAATTTGTTATTTATTTTTTCCATAAAATTTTCAACACTAGTTACTTTAGTGTTGAATACTGCAAACACATCGTCTGCATACCTGAACCATACTCTGGGGAAATACTTAAATTCTTTACTTATATCTGATTCAAATTTGCTTATAAATAGGTTTGCGATAAAAGGTGATAAACTATTACCCATTGTGGTAATTTTGATTCATGCAGAGTTTTGTTAAAGATACGTATTCTAAAGTCTGTTTGTCTTCTAGATTGTTTTTTCTTAGTAGTTCCTCCAGGTATTGTAAGGTATTGGGGATCGGCACACTAGGGAACAACGAACTAACATCAACGAGATTAAAATTTCACCTTCTTGGAGTGAAATATCTTTAACTTTGTTGATTATCAACAAAGTTATATATAAAGTACCATCAACAAAGTTAAAGATATTTCACTCCAAAAAGGTGAAATTTTAATCTCGTTTGATGTTACTTACTTTCAATATAAAAATAACTACTACCACCAATTAGAAGGAACCACAATGGGTAATAGTTTATCACCTTTTATCGCAAACCTATTTATGAGCAAATTTGAATCAGATATAAGTAAAGAATTTGAGTATTTCCCCAGAGTATGGTTCAGGTATGTAGACGATGTGTTTGCAGTATTCAACACTAAAGTAACTAGTGTTGAAAATTTTATGAAAAAATAAATAACAAATTTCCCACTATTAAATTTACTTATGAAACAGAGAACAACAGTACACTGCCATTTCTAGACACTTTAGTTATAAGAAATAAAAATAAATTGGACTTTGACCTATACAGAAAAGGCACGGCCACCAACAGGTATACTCCAATTGACTCTTTTCATTGCTTACAACATAAGCTTGCAAGTTTGCACTTTTTAACATATAGATTAGCAAATTTTCCCTTAAACAAAGAAAGATTTGAAGCAGAAAAGAATAGGATTAGGAATATAGCTGGCGAAAACGGTTACGACGAAGGCTTAATAAATAAGCTGATAAATAGACATTCTTTTCAAAAGACCTTTCGGAATTCTACCTTTTTCAGACAAAAAGATACCTGCGACTCAAAATTTGTATCAATTCCTTATAATCCTAATTATACGAAAGGATTACACAAAGTATTTAATAACACCGGTGTTAAATTAGTATATCAATCCAGTAACACAATAAGAAGCTTACTAGGAAATCCCAAGGATAAAACTACAGTTCTAGAAAAAAGTGGAATTTACGAAATTAGTTGCATGGATTGTGACAAAAAATATGTTGGCCAAACGAGACGCTCTATTCAAACACGTTTTAAAGAACACTTAGCACACTTAAAATACCGAAGAACAGAAAAGTCAAGTGTGGCCGAGCATGCTTTTGAAAACAATCATAGATTCACATTAGATAACCTAAAACTTCTAAAAAGTGTACCAAACAAAAGACTTTTGAATGCATATGAAAGTATGGAAATCATTAAATCCAGAAATAGTTTAAATAAAGATAAAGGACCCATCCCGTTTAGTACACTTTATTCTTTGGTTGAGGGGAGATAGGATTAAAAATCGTGATCAATCACAATTTATTAGTCTTATCTCCTCCCACTAAAGGATTGTATATAATATAGAGCGTAGATTAATTTAGTTCATTCTTTATCATCTCCTGATGATGCTAACGTTGTTAGCGAAACGCGCGTCGAGTGCAAAAAAGTGTAGTTTTGGTTTGTGGAAAACAATCATAATTTTGTTTTAGTGCAACCAAAGGTTCCAAATTCCCAACATAACATGTTTTTCGATAAAACCAGGGTTGAGTATTTCTTTAGGTTTCGAATCAATGCGCTAAAGCGTTTTTAAAGTGTTCATACCGATCCTAAAATCGGTTTTAAAGCAATAAATTGCTTTATCAAAGCGCTTTCAAATAGATACTGTGTTTATCCGACAAAACTTTTAAACCGTTCTGATATAAAAGAGCTTTAGGAGGCCCGTATAAACAAAGTAAGTGATACATATCGGGTATGACTTGTAGACCAGGCCCAAACACGTGTTTCGCCTTTGTTAGGGCTCATTAGTGCGTCATAAGTTTTTAGAGACGAAGAAGAACGATACTTGTTGATATCATCAGTGGTAAAAATTGGTTCTTAGTCAGTCTTGGCATAGTTTTTTTTGTAATTGCGGTGGCCGATAATAACATATTTAATTTTGATTTTAACTGCACTGAAAAAAATTTGGGTATGTATGTATGGGTAACATTAATTTTATTCCTCAATTTCGTCGGTCTAATGTACTTTTTCATTAGTTTAATTTATTTTTACATATTATTCATAACTTTTTTATACATACATACAATACATGAATATGTAAATGTAAAAATATTAAAATACATTGAACTAATGAAAAAGTACATTTAACCAATGTAATTGAGCAATAAAATGAATGATACTCTTACATCAGAGCAAAAATGTTTTTCAGTGTGATCGCGCAAGCTGTTCAAGTTAACTTTGAGGAACGATTTATTGCTTATTCTAATGTGGTATTAATTTTAGAAATTAGACACTTTAAGTTGGTCATGTGCCCAGCGGTATACGTAAAAATGTATTTCTATTTTGCTTTCTTTGATTCGGCCGCTCGTCTATTAATTTTTGGCTCCCGTCGGAAAAAGTCGCTGCGTATTTGATGACATCTTCACGTTAGCAACATGCCGCAAACGCTATGCTACGTAGGTTAGCGTCATGTATGAACTTTATACATGCCAATAACGTGACCTTAATGAAAAAGCTCAACGATAGACCGCAGAGATTGGAATTTGATATCTGTATTCGAGCGGAAGTCTTTGCTTTTGTACAGATAAAAGGAAGACAGAATATTGCGCTATATTCCACGTTTGCGTATACGTCCTTTGACCAACTTAAAGTGTCTATTATAATTTCGGAGTGTGCATAGACGTACTTTTTTTGCACACTTCGACACACGTAAGTATCCTAGGTATATTTAAATTAAAATCTATACAGAACTATAATAATATAATGGGAAAAAAATGGTCACACGCTTATAATAGAAAGAAACCATTTTAAAAGAGAGTCTCTTAGGGTATAGGGAAGTCTAAAAGGGATAGTTTAAAAGGAACTTATAACGAAATCAGAGGCACCCATCGGGGAGGAGGTAATTATCGCTCCCCCAAAATTTGTAAATAGTCCTGCTTTTGAAGAAATTAATTACGGTAATATTTACTATTATAATTTAATTTTTAAAAAATCTTTATTAGCAGCATTGAAACGTGTCAGTAATCATAAATGTTAAAGAACTTCCTAATTAAATTGAAAAAATGTGATTTATTTTATATAAAAAAAATAATAAATAATAATTTCTTTAAAAAAATCATTACTCCAAAAATTAAAAAATAAAGATAAATTTTTTTATGTAGGTAAGTGGTACTTTGTTTGAATACTTTTTTAGTATTAAATTAAAATTAAATATTGTGTGCATAAACTTTTTAGTTTTGCCGCGCAACCGGCGCAACCCTTAATTGCCCCCCTCCAGAGTGATTGTCAACCATCGCCGCTGAACGAAAGTGAAGCTGATGACACTTTTTGAAGTTCAAAATATATCAAAACTAGTGCAGCCAATAAGGGTTTTAAAAAGAAAAAAAATTGTAACCGCTATTTTTTTGTGCGAATATGTTCAGCAGACCTTCTATTTTAAGAAACCGTTGTATCTCTAGCTGCGGATTATTGAGTACTTCATGAAATATGGATGGGGGGGGGGGGGTAAAGGAGGGCAAAATCAAACTTTTTCAAATATCCCAAGAACTCCGAATTTAAGTAAAAAAAAGCAGGGGTAGTAATTTTAGAGCAGACAAAATTATCTTTCAAATGAGGTTTATATACATGCTTTTATTTAACTTCCTCTATGTATGTTTGTATATTCGAGTCAAATCTTGCAACTCAAATATGACTAACTTCTAGATGTCCGATGGAATTCAAATTTGTCATGCGATTATAGTTCTGGTGACAATAACATGATATGGTATTATTATGCACCCCCTCCCCCCCTACGAGGAGAGTGGAGGGGGGCAAACGCGTAAGTGTTTGACTTATACACATCCGACTGTCTTCAAATTTGGTACGCGTTTAAAGTTTCGTTAACAATACAATAATATGATATTATTACGCACCCCCTCCCCGCCTACGCGAGGAGTGGAGGAGGGAAAACACCTAAGTTTACGGGAATTTTTGGACATAAGGAATATTAATTTTTTATCAGATTTTAAGAATTCAATATGAGGGATTCAAGATGGACGTTTTTTGATCATGTTTTGCTAACCAATTTTAACTGACTTATACACATCCGATTATCTTTAAATTAGGTATGCGTTTAGAGTTTCGGTGACAATATAATAATATGGTATTATATCAGGTACCCACCTCCCCCTAATGAGAGAAGTGGAGGGGAAAAAGATTAAGTTTGTTCGATTTCAATCAAAATTGGCATACAGGGGTTATTATATAGTTATGATGTTATAAATGTGATCAGATTTGAAAATTTCAATATTGCGGATTAAAAATGGACGATTTAGGGTACAAATCTAGAAATTGAAAAATAATTCTGTAAAAAAAAGCTTGTCAAATACAAGCTTTTATAAAATATAAAGTGCATCATAATAATAAAAGCGATGGGCGCAAATTAAAACTAACAATGTTCATCCATAAATCAGAAAAATGTTAGGGTAGCTTGGGTCGAGTTGGGTTGGATTTACTTACCCTTGTATTTCTCTGCTTTATAGTGAATTCAGATTCTTGCGAACAATCATAATATAATCAATATCGTAAATTTATCGAGTCAACATGGCCAAACTTCCTAAAACGCACCCATCGCTTTTATTATTATATCAGAATGCTAAACATTATTTTATACATTTAAAAAGGGATTTAGTGAGGGTGAATAAATAACAAAATCAATGAATAGTGAGCTTTCCCTCCAAAAAGGTAATGATAACCGCAGATCCGGATCTCGCTGATGGGCACCGCAGGTACGAGATCCGGATCTGCGGTTATCATTACCTTTTTTGAGGGAAAGCTCGCTATTCATTGATTTTATTATTTTATACGTTTTAGTGCACTTATATTTTATAAAAGCTTGTATTTGAAAAGCTTTTTTTTTATATAAAATTATTTTTTAATTTTTAGATTGTGCATCCTAAATCATCCATATTAACATTTCTAAACCCCTGTATGACAATTATGATTGAAATCGAACAAACTAAATATTTTTCCCCTCCACTTTCCTCGTTATGGGGAGGTGGGTACCTGATAGTACCATATTATTGTATTTTCACCGGAACTATAAAAGCATACCAAATTTCAAGATAATGTAGCAAAACATGCGGTTTTATAAATTTAACAAATTACTTCCTAATATTGGAGGGAATTGTGACGAAACAGATTTCTATCGATCTTGCTACTCTTGCGGTTATATGCCTAACGTGCCCCTAAAAATGACCAATGCGTGTGTCGACCATGCCTGTGCCAAAAAACAACATCGATTTTAATAAAATCAATTGTTTTAAAAATTTGTACTGCTCACTTGTCAGGTCAGTTTTAGAATACTCAAGCTGTGTCACCTTTCTATAAGTGTCATATTGACAATTTAGAAAGGGTGCAAAAGAGATTTTTACGTTTTATTGCATTTAAACTTAAAATTCCTTCAGAAGAAATTGTTTATTTTGACATTTTTAAATTATTGAACATTCCATCTCTGGAAAACCGTAGAGAAATTTTAGATTTGGTCTTTTTATTTCAGGTTGTAAATGGAATGATTGACTCACCTCGGCTTCTTGAAAAAATTGATTTTAAGGTGCCACAAAGAAATACAAGAAATAGAGATACTTTCTATTTAGAATCTCATAACAGAAGTTATTCCTTGAATAAACCAATTCAAAGAATGTGTCACTCTGGGAATAGCATACAATTAGACTTTTTTTCCATGCCTTTGAGTTCATTTAGAGATAAGCTTAAAGAGAAAAATTTGTGATTACATTGTTCCTCTACTTGGTACACTTGATTTTAAAAAAATCATACATGCATTTTTTCCTATGACTCAAAATTTAGCTTTCCATTAGTGTATACTATTATAAGGCAACAACAACAACTATTTAGAATCTCATAACAGAAGTTATTCCTTGAATAAACCAATTCAAAGAATGTGTCACTCTGGGAATAGCATACAATTAGACTTTTTTTCCATGCCTTTGAGTTCATTTAGAGATAAGCTTAAAGAGAAAAATTTGTGATTACATTGTTCCTCTACTTGGTACACTTGATTTAAAAAAAATCATACATGCATTTTTTCCTATGCCTCAAAATTTAGCTTTCCATTAGTGTATAATATTACAAGGCAACACCAGCTTAGTATGCCTGACAGCTTAAAATTCAGTGTGACATCCTTAAAAATGCCACAGATATTAAGATTTACAAAAGTTCAAATTATTACTCGAGTTGTAGAAGACGGCTGGTCTATAAGAAGAGCGGCAACCCACCAAACGGATAGGAAAGATGGATCAGGATGACCAAAAGTAAGTTCTGAAGTGCAAGATGAGAGACTTATTGACCATCTCAGACAAAATCCTTTTTCAACGTCGGTTGAAGCAGCTAATGTAACATTATTTCCGGGTTCTTTAGCAACAGTAAATAGAAGAGTAACGAAATCAGAAGTTTCTTGTCGAGTTGCTGCAAAGAAGCATTTTCTAACAGAAGAACAAAAATAGGCCAGAGTGATTTTTGCACTGAACAACATTCTTCATGATAATGACTTCTGGGAGAGGGTGGTTTTCACTGACGAAAAAATTTTTCATCATCTTCAAGCAGCAGGAGAATTTTAGTTTATCGTCCACCAAATTCTAGATTTGAACCACAATATACAAACCGAATTAAAAAAGCTGGACATTTTTCTGTAAACTTGTGGGGCTAGTTTAGTGCTAGAGATTTGGGTTTTTTTTTGGAGAATTGAAGGAAGATTCAATAGTGAACGATATATTGAAATCCTTGAAAACCTTATGCTGCCATCTATACAGGCTTTACATGAAAATAATGACTTCGTTTATCAGCAGGACAACTGTCCAGTACACACGGCTAATGTTGTTCACCAATGGTTTCAGAATAATAATATAGAAACACTTCCTTGGCCAGCCAACAGCCCTGACCTTAAGCCAATGGAAAATAAATGGGGTCGAATGGTTAAAATAATATACCAAAGGAATTGGAGACCACGAAATGATGAAGAGTTAAGCGATGCTATTTATCGCGCATTGGATCCGCTCTCAGAAGACCATCAGTATTTTCAAAATTTTACCTTTTCAATACCCAGACGTTTGCAGCTTGTAATAGGGAAAAATGGAGATCCTATTAAATACTAAATTATTTATCTTAGTTCTTTTTTAAGTTAAAATAATTAGTATTAAATTTACCATCGTTTTTGTCCTAATCCAAGTTTCCCATTCGTCAAATTGTTTTCAATCCAGCGCTTTCCATCGTATTATTGTTATTTTATCAACTCCAAAATGGGTTACCGCCCTCTTTTTAGAACAGCCTTCATCCGTTACTCGAGTGATAATTTGATATTGTTCAATAAAGACTTTACTTAAACATTATTTTTGCTGATTTTTTAGTATTATGCAAAATTTAATATAAAAATAAGGTTGCCTTTAATTAAAGTAAAAAAATATTTTCAGTTTTACAGACCTTTTTTAAACAATATGACAAATTGTCGTACTTTTGAAGTTTTTAGGCATTTTAGCTGGTAGTCCGTATATATTATACACTTTTAGAAAGGTCAATTTTGTGACTGCATGTATGTGTTTTGTTTTAAAGCAACTATACCTACTGTTTTTTTGTTTTATATTGGTTAATAGTATTAAAATTTGAACAATTGTTTTTTAGATTAATATTTCTTAAGATTATTTTATATTGTAAAATGGTAAATCCGTTAATAAATTCTATTCTATTCTATTGAATGCCATACTGTGATCAGAATCTAGGGAGAAACAAAAAAGTAAACGTGATACTGAAAATTCTCGTTGACAGTTGATGTCAATTAATGTGTATAAATTTCGGGTGGAAAATACTGTAGTATGTTGATATATTTTTTAGAAAACCATTTATAATTGAAACGCTTTAACTGGTCGGTGTAAACTACGTAACTAACTCAGAAACTGCTAACTAATCCGAAATTTAGAACACAAACTTTCTATTCGATTCTATATTACTGGCTGAGGAATTGAAAAGAGAATTAAGAAATTTTTTCGCCATAAAAATTGCCCAAATGTCATATGTCATCCCGGCTCTCTCTAAAATGTGACCGTTTTTCGCATAGCACACTGTAGGTACCATAGCTGTAACTGTTTACTGTGACGCCTTCTCTTCTTATTATACAAAATACCGTTAGGTCATAGATGATATTTGAGATCTAAAGCTCTCTGTTCTTCCGCGTTTATAGGGGGTTAAAATCCCGCTCCCACAACAAAAGCTATTATTACGTAACGGGATTTCGGTAGTTTGCAGGTATAAAAATAAATCTTTTTTAAAACTAAAAGCAATTGAAAGCGAAAAAAAATCTTTCGTTTTTATAGCCTATGTACACTGAGGAAAATATCTGCTAATCCCAAGTAAGAATTCATTAGCCCCAAGTAGAAACTTCATTTAAATATGAGACAAGTGAACTGTTTATTTACCATAAGTTTTCTCACCTACTTAAGGTTATAAAATAACATATTAACCATAAGTAAAAATTTCACTTACCGTAAGTGAAGGATCTACTAACCGTTAGTAAATAGCGCAATACCAGTATAACTCCTAAAATATGGCTTTAAGTAAAATAAAAAATACATTTTTGAGCTCTAAAAACCATGTCCTATCACAATATACCCGCGCCGACGAGGTTCGAACCGACAAGCTACAGGTTGATAGACCAATGCTTTATCCACTGTATCATGCGCTTATAAAGGAATAGGTTAAAAGCGCGGAATACAAGCATTTTGGCGGATTCTTATTGGTCGACTGAAAAGTGATAATCAGGATTAAAGCTTAATCAGAGAATTTTCGCGTTTGGTGGATATATAACGATAAGCATCTCTAAACCAAGAGTTACCGGGTTCGTTTTCGGTCATCGATTTTTTTTTCGAGTTTTTTTTATAAATAGAAGAATGATCGTTGCAAATGGGATTATCGAATTCTTATGATGGAAATATGTTGAAAAATCATTATAGGCATTATCTTAAGTGGTAATTTTCCTGATTATATTAAATCAGCTATTATAATTCCAATCCACAATGGCGGAGGCTCTAAAAGTACCTCAAACTTTCGTCCCATTTTATTGCTATATAGGAACCCTATCCAAATTAATAGATAAGCTCGTTAACCAACGACGCCTTCACACAACATATTAGATAAAAAACAATTCGGGTTTCAGAAATGCAAACATACCAGCACTGCTGTGCTCTTTTTAATGAAATATTTACTGACTGACATAAATAAGCGTCCTCGGCGGCAGTATTTTGTGATTTGTCAAAAGCTTTTGACTGTGTCAGTCACAGGATGCTGCTGCAGAAGCTTCACGTGTATGGTGTTAGGGATGTTGCACATGAATGGTTTAATTCATACTTGTCTGAAAGGCTCCAGTCAGTTTTCCACTCAAACAAATTCTCTCAAGAGGCGTCCCCCAGGGATCGGTTTTGGGTCCTACTCTCTTTCTCATTTATATAAAAGACCTATTAAATCTAAAAATTTCTGGTGAACTTGAAGCTTTTGCGGACGATTGTACCGTACTTTGGTCTCACAATAACCCAGAGGTCCTCCAAAATATGATAGTTAAAGACATCCAGAAACTTCACTTGTCTAAAACTCGCTTAATTTCTTTCAGAAACTCCCAAACTGGTACTGTGTATCTATTGGAAATCATCCCTTAGATAAAGTTCTTTCAGATAAATTTTTATGCTTCAATATAGACTACGAGCTTAAATTTAATACACACATTTTAACACTGAATAAAAAACTAGCATCCGGGTGTTGTAGCGTAAGAATTGTCGCCGAGGAACTCGGAAAATCAGTTGCTAGAAATACTACTTTGGTTAAGTCCCACTTGAGATATTGTCTACCATTTTGGGGATATTGCAGCCCATATCTATTTCATTCGACATTTGCTTTGCAAAAAAGGGCTAACCCAATTTGTATCAAATAGAATACTAACACTTTCATCTTTATTTATCCTTGAAACAGTATGCCTCATCCACAAACACCTAGCTCATTTTCAATCTAACAATATGAGAAACTATCAAACACGACAATCAAAAAAACTCCGTTTACCTTAATCTCGTAAAAAATTCAATTTTATACAATGGTATTAAAATGTATAACCACCTATCGAAATTAGAAATATTGGAGAAATAAAGAAATTTAGTAATCATTATAAAAATATTTCATTGCCAGAGACATTTTACTCCCTAGAATTGTTTTTAAGCTATGTCTTCCGATATTAAATTTGTAATCCGCGGATTAAATTTTCAAGAAAATAAATTCGAAACCTAATAAAATTGGAAGTTAGTTCTGATAAAGTAATACATGTTTGTGTAATACTATCTTAAATTTAATTATATTTTATCTAGATATATAACTACGCTTTAACTTATATTTGTAATTTTCTTCTTTTACCAGTTTTATTCTGTGGAATTTATTTTCACAGTTTTTTTTTATTTTATTTTATTTTAACTTTTAACATTTATGTACACATTTTGTTTTAACTGTTATGTATAAGTTCTAGATTATACTTATATATGTATATACGTAAAACTAGCATCCGGGTGTTGTAGAGTCAGAATTGTCACCGAGGAACTTGGAAAATCAGTTGCCAGAAATACCTACTTTGCTTTGGTTAAGTCCCACTTGAGATATTGTTTATGTATATATACAATGAGCTTCAGGCTACTGCGAACATAGGGGAATCAAGTCCAATTTACGCTCCGTGCCGTACGACCGAGGTGGATTCGAAGCACGCTGCAGTGTTATCTTTTGGAAATTTATTTTATTTTTATTATTTTGTTTTATTTCTGCCTTGCTCGAGAAACAGATTGATAAGTTTTAAGTGAAATAATACATTTTTAAAACTAAAAATGGATGTCTACGAAGTTGCCATATAAGTACAGATAGTCAAATGGTACTATCAAGGCAGACCATTGAGACTTATTCAAGAACTTTTTTTGGAGAATTTTGTAAATCGCCCAGAACCTAGTTATCAACGATTCATAGGTTTGTGCAGAATTTTAAAAAGTTTGGTTGTGTAGCGCCAAGAAAGCATAAAAAACCCACTGTTTTGAATGACGAGCAGGAAGTACGAGATGTGATCATTTGCGCTGCAGTGGAGGAAAATCGAAAGTTAACTAGCCACCAAACTGCCGAAGCAGTTGATACGTCTTCAGCCACTGTCTTACGTGTTCTCAAAAAGAATGATTATTATTCTTACAAAGCGTCAAAAACGCATCAAATTTTTCCCGAGGACAGCTATCGTCGTATGGAATTTTGCGAAACAGGATGGAAAGGGGTAATCGTGCTGAAAGCTTTCTGATATCTATTCTTTTCACAGATGAAAGCACTTTTCCATTATTGAATCGTCATAACCCAACACACGTTCGATATTGGTCGAGGGAAAATTTGCATTTTTATTTTATTTTTTTAAAAATGTTTGGGGGGTATTGTAGGGGAACACGTAATTGGGCCATTTTTTATTTACGGCAATTTCAATGGTCCTAAATACTTGGATCTACTGCAGCTGCATATTATGGTTTCAACAAGATGGTTGTCCCACTCACAATGTTGGCCTTGTTAGGGAATATCTTGATAATGAATTTTCTAATCGGGTTATAAGTACACGGGGAAGTATTTTATGGCCAGGTCGATCACCCGATCTTGCTCCTAATGACTTCTATCTGTGGAGTTATATCAAAAATAAAGTTGAAGAGCATGAAAGGGCTAATAATTTAGAAGAACTTCGGATTAAAATTGAAAAAGCTTTTCAAACTATCATCCCTAAAATGCTTGGAAACGTTAGAAGGGGTTTTTATAATAGGCTCGGACATTGTCTAGCCGAGCAAGAAGGACTTTTCGAACATTTGCTCAAAATTTTTTTTTACTTGGAGAATCTTTTTGGTTTTTAGAATGTGTTATTTTATTTTGTTTCTCCTTATTATTTTCATTGTAACACGTTGTTAGTGATAAATTTGAGCAGTTGAAAATAAAACGCTCTAATTTATCAGTGACAAAAAACAAGAAAATTACATTATAAAAATTTGCGTATTTATTGACCAAATTCCGGTTTCATTGACTACACTCCACATAGCACCGTGGTTAGAGGCGTACTAAATACAAGCCGCGAACGGCGGCGATCACCACTTGCATGACTTTCCTTTGGTATTTAGTACGCCTCTAACCACGGTGCTGTGTGGAGTGTAGTCAATGAAACCGGAATTTGGTCAATAAATACGCAAATTTTTATAACGTAATTTTCTTATTTTTTGTCACTGATAAATAAGAGCGTTTTATTGTCAACTGCTCAGATTTATCAGTGACGACGTGTTACAATGAAAATAATAAGGAGAAACAAAATAAAAGCAAGTTCTCAAAATAAAATAATACATTCTAAAAACCAAAAAGATTCTCCCAGTCAAAAAAAAATTAAAGCAAATATTCGAAAAGTCCTCCTTGCTCGGCTGGACAATATCCGAGCCTACTATAAAAACCCCTTCTAACGTTTCCAAGCATGTTAGGGGTGATAATTTGAAAAACTTCTTCAAAAACAGATAGAAGTCATTAGGAGCCAGATCGGGAGATCGAGCTGGCCATAAAATAGTTCCCCCTGTACTTATAACCCGATTAGGAAATACATTATCAAGATATTCCCTAACAAGGCCAACATTGTGAGCGGAACAACCATCTTGTTGAAACCATGTTTCACCAAATCTTACACTTAACAACTGCCTAGCAGTTGGAATAATGTGCTGCTGCAGTAGATCCAAGTATCTAGGACCATTCAAATTGCAATTGCCGTTAATAAAAAATGGCCCAATTACGTGTTCCCCTATAATACCCCCCCCCAAACATTTAGTTTTTGGGGATACTGTGTTATTACGTCAAAATACAAATGCAAATTTTCCCTCGACCAATATCTAACGTGTGTTGGGTTATGACGATTTGACCATCTGCACTTTTTCGGCAACTTCGTAGACATCCATTTTTGGTTTTAAAAATGTATTATTTCAATTAAGAACTTACCCATCTGTTTCTCGAGCAAGGCAGAAATAAAACAAAATGAATTTCCAAAAGATAACACTGCAGCGTGCTTCGAATCCACCTCGGTCGTACGGCACGGAGAGTAAATTGGACTTGATTCCCCCTATGTTCGCAGTAGCTTGAAGCGGTCTGTATATATTATTGTGCACTCTCCGACCCCAGATGACGATGAGTACCTAGGGAAAAATTTGTTTTTCCTTTCACTTTCTGCCTCACTAGAGTACCTGTGATGTAGTTTCCGGTACTACATAACCAGGAGTCACTGGACGGCGTTTACTTCAGATTCAGATTTAGAAAAGAAAAACAAAACATCCTCAAAGTGTCAATTTATAGAATACTAACTTCCTTAACTGTTAGATGTGACTCTTTACCAGAGTTAATATTAAAAATTAATATGCCGTTCCCATCACACAGTCGGACAGTTGGGGAGGTGGTTAAGAAGCATATGGCTGAACATTTTTGTCTATGAAATTTTTCTAACTTTAGTTAACGTCTGCCATTTTTACTTAAAATTTCCAGATAAATGACACTCGGCTTTGAGGCAGCGTACAGTTAAAGATCTCTTTGTCTTTTACATTTAGTAAGCGTTTGTCAGTTGTAAATTCAAATTCCATTCCCTATAGATTACAAATGACATTAGACAGAAAATTTTTGTTGCGGTATACACTTGAAGCGAGACCTACGGAGAGTGTATAATTTGACACTTTTTGTCCTGGGGGAACTAAATTGAACTTAAAACTGGCAGACGTATACTTAACTTGCAGAACAATAGTGTTAAACCACAAGGTTTTCAAAGATGTTTTCCAAATGCGGGCTCCATCAAAAATTGTCTGCCGGTCCTTTATTTACCCTTTTGAGAGAAAAAAAATCGAATCCAAACTAAATTTGTGGGACAAAAGTGTCAAATCACACGCTTTTCGAAGGTTTTACTCCAAGTCTAACCCTCCATAAAAATATCAGACTCTACTAAATTTAAAGACAAAAGTGTTGAATAACATGTTCTTAAAAGACCTTTTCTCAAAAATTGTCTGTCTCGTGTCATTTATCATCCAGAAGGACTATAACAATTTAATATAAAATCGGCAAAGTTTACTAAACTTGATAGAAAACATGTCAAACCATACGCTTCTTAAATCCTTCCCCAAGTGTCCGTCTGTGTGGTGGGAACAGCAGATTCGGATAAAAAATCAAACCTAATATGAGCAAAAGTTTCTAGGTCCATATCCCGTAAATTATCTATAAGTTATAGCAAGAACAATAATTTACCTATAAAAGGAATAATAATTATTTATTTATTTACTTTTATTGTATCTTAGGAAACATACTTATTACAAAAGGTTTGGTTTAAATAATAAATATATAGGTATAATTAGGAACAATTAATAGCATTATAGTTTAAACAACTAAAGTTACTAAAACAAAAAGAGTACTTTACTCATTACGCAGCTCGTAGAAATGATGTAAGTTTTAACATGTTAAGGAAGTAAAATACAATTTTTGAAAGTGTCTGCAAATAGTTGGAATTTAAAATGGTACCAAATTATCCAGATCTAAACATACGTCACCTAGAAATTGGTCTCTAAAGCTTTTGTAAATTGGGCAGTTAAAAAATAAATGTTAAAATGTCTCAGCTTTTAACAAGGTGCAAACAGTACATATATATATATATATACTTGCTCAGGCTCAATTGAAATGCCTTTGTTAGAAAACTTTATGTATTTTTTATTGGAGCTTCTTAGCTGGGCTATGAGGCTGGTAATATAAATTGGACAAGGAACTCTGAGATAACTCTGACTTGTGTTAAAAGTTAAAAAGTTTGCCAAACAAAGGTACTTAGCAATGCTGAGTCGTTTTCTCTAAGGAAAAGGAATAATAATGAAGTACCTACCTATTTATAAATTCCGCATCACAACATACACCTTGCTTGTGGCATCAAATCAACACAGTTAAAGGGACCTTTTTCGACAAAACACCCCAAAACGATACCGGTTCAAAAGAGCAAATCAACAAAAATAGTAACACAATAGCTTGATACCATAGATATTTGAGGAAGATAGAAATTTTAACAAACACTATTTCGATGGTAGCTTCCCCTGAAATTTTCCTTCGATCGCCATTAACTAAACCAACCAACCTTTTTCTATGGTTCAGTTGCTGACTTCACTCGCGTTCATTTTGGCTTTTTTTGCATTGGGCGCTACTCGTATTTTTTGTTTGTTCTTTGTTTTGTTAAACTGCAGAAAATTAAAAAAAAAACGTTGTGTACACTTTAACACACTTTCCATTTCTGACGTCACAAGCGAGACATTTCTCGTTTTTTACGTGTCCCTACCCGCCAGCGCATTTCACAGTTCCCACTTCCCATTTCTAATGTCACAATCGCGCTTTTGGCCTCACAAGTATGAAATTTCTTACTATGTTTTCTGTTTTGTATATCATTTAATATTTACCATCGTTGAAGAAATTGCCTTGTAGATTTTATAGATATTATCTAGAATATATTTTTTACGTTGGTAGGTGGGTTGAAACCAGCAATACTGTGAATTATAAACGGAACAAACCCCGAATTGCGGCGGTTTTTGTAGCCAGCTGAGCGTTAGTCTCAAAATTAATTCCAGTTATTTTTTTCTAAGTAACACCTTACTTAACTGAAGGTTGTTTTCAAACACGTTCAGCTAATCGGATTGTTAAGTTTTAAGTACTCTAATAGCACACGATATTTCAGGAATATTCTCTCGATATGCTATGAATGTCTGAATGTCCTGGCACATTCGCAGGATGTACAGAAAATTTCTCTAGAAGAACATTTGACGTAGCACATAAATAGCACATTTAAAGGACATTCCCAGAATATCCTGGGTAGTAAATTCAGCAAATATTAGAAGCAGGATATTCCACGAATGTTCAACTAAGTTCCTAAAAATGTCCTTTGATTTGGCACATTGAAAGCCCGTTTAAAAGACATTCTCAGAATATCGTGGATCCTAAATTCAGAGAATATTCTAAGGAGGAGGATATTCCCCGAATGTTCTGGTAAGGTCCTAAAAATGTCCTTAAATTTGCACATTAATAGCACATTTAAGAGATATTCTGGAAATATCCTGGGTAATACATTCAGCGAATGTTCTAGTCAGGATAATCTACCAATGTTCTACCAAAGTCCTTAAAATATATATATATTTTTATCTGTCGCTGCAAGTTTTCTTTTTATTAGAAAAAATACTCTATTTTTAGTTACAAGAAAAAAACATTTTGTAGGCCTATAAAAATATCATCAAATCATGCCATGGAAGGAAATAATATTTTTTCCATCTACGATCATACTTACGCAGCAAAATTTAAGATTTTATTTTGTTCAAAAAGCTTTTTAGGGTAGGCTAATATAATAGGAAAAAAATAATTATGAAAATCGGTTGAGCCGTTTGGGAGTTATCCTGCATAGAATAAATAACATAATCCCCCTCTACTGGGAGGATTCGGGGAGGGTGGTAATATTTTTATTCAATAAAAAAAGAATTATGAAAATCCGTTGAGCCGTTCGCGAGTTATCCTGCGTTGAACAAATAACGTAATCCCCTTCCACTACCGTTTGGGAGGATTCGGGGAGGGGGTAATATTTTTATCCCATAAAAAAGAATTATAAAAATCCGTTGAGCCGTTCGGGAGTGACCCTGATTTTATGTAAAAAAAAAACAATTCACGGTGCTCTTCTAACAGAAAACAATGTCCAAAAGGTTATACCCCGCTAATATATAACTTCTCTCATAAGTCTCCGTAGCGCAAAAGGTTAAGTCGTTGGAAAAGTGTTATATGGATGCCAGAAGGTTCAGCTGAACATTCAGCGAATGTTCGGGGAATTTTTGTGCTATTAGGGATATCGTTCATACAAGGCATAGTCTTAGTTTTTGGTTTAATTTTTGTAATTTTTTTAAAAGTTGGCATTAAAGATTCTAATTTTTGTATTTAATTGGTCAAGATTCTAATTTTTGTATTTAATTGGAGGTAGGGGTATATCCAGGGGAAGTTTTTTTTCCTAAATATATAGTTTATGTGAAATGATGCTCAGGGGTTCGACTCTGGGCGTAACAGAATGATCATACCCTAAGAAGTGACTAAACTCCAAAATTCCGTATTCTGCGACCGGCTATAACTATCCACATCGCACTAAAGTCGTTCGAACAGCGCCGGCGTCCTACTCTGAAAGATGTTAAAGTTTATCGTAGCATGCGCATTAGCAACTAAGATATCAATCGAGCACGTGATGGTGGTTTCGTCTAATAGCGTGCTCTGAAATAATACGAAGACATCTGACACTCGGACAAGCAGGGCCAAAAATCACCCGAGCGACGTTTTTCAAACGCGCTTTCCTTACTTCTAACTACTAGGTCTAACCGAGAGAACGGCTTCACTCAAAAATCGTTATTCGAGGCACCTCTGCGCGTGCCCATAATAGTTTAGCGATTCTTTGATCGTCTCGTCACCCCTTTTAAGCGCGTTTATTGGTTGAAACTACTTTTCTTCTCTCAAGCTAGCGATCCCATCCTACGAAAACCAGCCCCAAAAGGGTAAACTGCATCGTTCTAAAATGTTAATTAGTAAGTTGCCATGTAAAAAAAGAGATGAAACATAAGCGGCAAGACAATAAGTGGGACGGAGGTCTGAGCTATATAGAAACGGCCACACGGAAGGGACCGAATATTCGCAATCTTCAAACCATAGTTTAATAACTGGTTGGAAACTGGTGTTATAAAGGTCCAAAAATTAGGTAGGAACAGTTGCGAGGAGCAAGGGAAAGTAGCTGTGGCACATTTTTTCGCGCGCGCAGTCAAAGATTGGACAAAGATTTTGTTTTAAAAATAGTGGAAAAAGGTTATTGGTGCAATGCAGATTACTAATATGTTTTATATAAATTATGTTAATTTCTATGTAAATGGCCTAGTTTATTAGAGAAGGTAGTGTCCTCGCCCAAAAAGAGTTTGACTGCCCTAGTTTAACTTGGGGGAGGGGGGCAGGGGGGGTGGGTAATTGCCCCCGTTACTGAGTATTCGCGCGCAAAAATCAATCAAACATGGTTAATGACTTTGACCTGGACAAACTAGTTGACGAATTTGCTGCAATAAGGCATTGCCATTACCCACTAATCCATTAATTTAGTGATTAGGTCTAAGCCTTTTTGTTTTTTTTTAGTGTATAATGTACCAAAAAATTTGTTTTGTTTTTTATGTTTATTTGAGTTATTTTGGAATCAAATCAAGTGTTTTTTTTTCGTTATTATTATTTTTTTGTAGTTAGGTATGCCCCCCCTCCTAAGAGAAATGTAAAATGACGCCTCTGGGCTTAGGCGGAAAGCGTTGTCTATTCCACTTTCATATATCTATGCTCGATATGGGCGCGTGTCGGCGGTGTGACGGTCGAGAATCCACGTTTCCCACGTTTCTCTAACCCTTATCATTGAATGCGTCCATTTTTACTTGCATAGCGCCTCTTCGCCCCTCGGTCGCCAGCCGTGAGCCACTTCCCCTTCAATAGTAGTTATTGTATCAAGTCAAAAGGGCGTATGGTGTCGATAGATAAGAAAAAGTTTTTTTTTGCATTTTTTGATTCGATTTCGTGTATTTTTGTAACATATATTTTTTGAAAACTCCCCACAAAAATGGGATATTTCCAAAAAAAAATTAGGAATTTCTTAATTTCGCTGTGAATTCCCATAAAAAATGGGAAATAATTCCTAAAAAAATCAGGAAGTTCTCATTTTTTGCCTCAATCGCCAGCCGTCAGGTACTTCCATTTTAGCACTAGTAAATGAACTCAAAAGGATGTATGGTGTTGGTCTATAGAAACAGGGATTAATTAGCAAAAGATTATTTTTTTTTGTGCAATTTGGATTTAATTTGAATTATTTTAATTTCCTATTTTTTTTTGGGAAATCCAACAAAATTAAAGAATTCCTAAAAAAATTAGGGATTTCTCATTGCCGCTGGAAGTAAACAAAAACACAGGAATTCCTTATTTCTACTGCAAACTCACAAAATAAATTAGGATTTTTTATTTTTTTTTTGGTGGAAATTTCTTATTCTAGTTGTAAATTCCTATAGCGGCTTTAGGGAAGAGGTTTTTAAAAAAATAAAAGCGAATCTTTATCGATTTTTTACGGACTATCCACCTTTTATGAAAAAAAATTGGGGCCCCCAACAGGAGGCCCAGTGCCTACCAACTATTTTTTTTTTCAATTAGAAGGTACCGCTTGTGGCACCTTTTTGGAAAGCTTGTTTGAAAACCTATTTTTTGTCGTTAAGGACGGTTGAGTGAAAAAGAAAATCGAGGTGTGCTTTGAATCTATCTCCCTTTCATCTAATATATATATAGTAAATTTAGAAAAAGATAATTATGCTGCGTCCCCAAATGGGCGCCAATAATACCCTTGTGTCGTAATTGCTTTATTTCACTTAGTAAATAAAGAAATATGTAGTTTATTTTGAAGCTAAAAAAATTGACAAAAAATTGTTTTTTTTTTTTAATTTTTAACACAAGGGTTAACAGATGTCAAAAAAATTTATTTAATCGAATTTCTTGTTTAAGAAGCTTTCCAAAAAGATGCCATAAGTGGTACCTCCTCATGAAAAAAATGTTGGTAAGCCCTGAGCCTTCGGTGAGGGCTCCCAAATGGGCCGCAAATAATGTCCTTGGGTGGTATTATATGTGAATTGGATCCCTCGAGATACAATAAACTTGTAAAATATTTTAAAAAATTGGAAATTACCCCAAAGTCATTTTACCCCGTTTGAGAGACAAAAAATGGAAAATTCAAAATAACTATGTTATAAAAAAGACAACAATCGACCCACAAGACTTACCGGATTTTTCTCCAGTCAAACATGTGGTTGGAGTCTTGGTGTACCAAACTAACGGCCGGAGGAGAAGTAAAGTTTTTCTGTTTCACCTTCAACGAACCTTTTCGAAGTGGCCAAAAAACGACGTTGCTTCGTCTTTCTGCGCCACTAAAGTCCCAGCGTGGTATTTTTCGCACGTCGTTGAAGTTAGATTGGGATTGGGATTGAGATTGACAAATATTGATTATAGGGGGGTACCAACTAGTATCTCCGATTTAATTCAAAATTGGTATGTAGCGGTTTTTGTGGTCGAGGATTACGGATTTTAAAAACTATAAAGTTGTCAGCTTCCCGCTGCGTTGGGGGGGGGGGGCTATCAACTAGTATTTCCGATTTCGTTCAAACTTGGTATATAGGGGTTTTTGGAGCCGAAAATTAAGAAGTTTTGACCAGATTTCAAAAATTAGGTTGACCGCTTCTGGAGGGGGGGGGTATCATCCAAGTATCTTAGATTTAGTTCAAAATTGGTAGAAAGGGGTTTTGGGGGTCAAGAATTACGAATGTTGGTTCAGATTTCACCAATTATTAAGTTAACAGGTCCCCGCGGGGGAAGGGGGCTATCTAAGTACACCAGATTTAGTTGAAAATTGTTATATAGAGGTCGTGGTAGTGGTAGTTATGAATGTTCTCAAATTTCACATATTATAAAGTGAACAGCTGCCTGAGGGGTGGGCTATTCCATCTGAGCATCTCAGATTTGTTTAAAAATTGATATATCGGGGTTTTGGGGGGCGAAAATTAAAAAGTTTAGAGCAGATTTCCAAAACTATGAAGTTGACAGCTGTTCGAACACAGGGGAGCACCATCTAGTAGTATTTCCGATTTTGTTCAAAATTGATATTTAGGTGACATTGTCACGTCATATGTTATGCACAAATCGATAGCTGTCAAAATAGCCTTTTAATATGGATAATTTATGTTTTCTGCGCGAGACCCTAAAGTACGGAAAAACACCCCTAAATTCAAAAAATGATGAATTTTGCATGTTTTTTTAATGTTTTAAAATTTATAAATGCCTATCGTGACGTTGTCACCCCATACGATATACATGAATCGGTAGCTGTCAAAATGCATTTTTAGCAAAAATAATTTTTATTTTTAGCGCGAGACCCTAAATGCGAAAAAACACCCTTAAATTCAGAAAATGGCGCGAGACCCTAAAGTACGGAAAAACACCCTTAAATTCAGAAAATGGTTAAATTTTGCAAGTTTTTAAAGTTTTAAAATATTTAAATACCAATCGTGACGTTGTCACCCCATAGGGTATACATGAATCGGTAGCTGCCAAAATGCCCTTTTAACACAAATAATTTTTCTTTTCTGCGCGAGACCCTAAAGTACGAAACAACACCCTTAAATTCAGAAAATGGTTACATTTTGCAAGTTTCTTAAAGTTTAAAAAATTTTAAATACCAATCGTGACGCTGTCACCCCATACGGTATACAAGAATCGGTAGCTGCCAAAATTCCCTTTTAACTCAAATAATTTTTCTTTTCTGCGCGAGACCCTAAAGTGCGGAAAAACACCCTTAAATTTAGAAAATGGTTAAATTTTGCAAGTTTTTTAAAATCTTAAATTTTATAAATACCAATCGTGACGTTGTCACCCCATACGGTATACAATAATCGGTAGCTGTCAAAATGCCCTTTAAACAAAAAAAAAATATTTTCTGCGCGAGACCCTAAAGTACGGAAAAACAACCCTAAATTCAGAAAATGGTTAAATTTTGCAAGTTTTTTAAAATTTTTAAATTTATAAATACCAATCGTGACGTTATTACCCCATATGGTTTACAAGAATCGGTAGCTCTCAACATGCCCTTTACATACAAGTAATTTTTATTTTCTGCGCGAGACCCTAAAGTACGGAAAAACATCCCTAAATTCAGAAAATGGCTAAATTTTGCAAGTTTTTTAAAATCTTAAAATTTATAAATACCAATCGTGACGTTGTCACCCCATACGGTATACATGAATCAGCAGCTGTCAAAATTCCCTTTTAACTCAAATAATTTTTCTTTTCTGCGCGAGACCCTAAAATGCGAAAAAACACCCTTAAATTCAGAAAATGGTTAAATTTTGCAAGTTTCTTAAAGTTTTAAAATTTTTAAATACCAATCGTGACGTTGTAACCCCATACGGTATACATGAATCGGTAGCTGGCAAAATGCCCTTTTAAAGCAAATAATTTTGCTTTTCTGCGCGAGACCCGAAAGTACGGAAAAACACATCTATATTCAGAAAATGATGAAATTTTGCAGGTTTTTTAAAGTTTTAAAATTTATAAATAGCAATCGTGACGTTGTCACCCCATACGGTATACATAAATCGGTAGCTGGCGAAATGCCCTTTTAAAGCAAATAATTTTGCTTTTCTGCGCGAGACCCGAAAGTACGGAAAAACACATCTATATTCAAAAAATGGTGAAATTTTGCAAGTTTTTTAAAGTTTTAAAATTTATAAATAGCAATCGTGACGTTGTCACCCCATACGGTATACAATAATCGGTAGCTGTCAAAATGCCCTTTAAACAAAAAAAAATATATTTTTTGCGCCAGACCCTAAAGTACGGAAAAACAACCCTAAATTCAGAAAATGGTTAAATTTTGCAAGTTTTTTAAAATCTTAAAATTTATAAATACCAATCGTGACGTTGTCACCCCATACGGTATACATGAATCGGCAGCTGTCAAAATGCCCTTTTAAAGCAAATAATTTTGCTTTTCTGCGCGAGACCCGAAAGTACGGAAAAACACATCTAAATTCAGAAAATGGTGAAATTTTGCAAGTTTTTTAAAGTTTTAAAATTTATAAATAGCAATCGTGACGCTGTCACCCCATATGGTATACAAGAATCGGTAGCTCTCAACATGCCCTTTAAACACAAATCATTTTTATTTTCTGCGCGAGACCCTAAAGTACGGAAAAACACCCCTAAATTCAGAAAATGGTTAAATTTTGCAAGTTTTTTAAAATCATAAAATTTATAAATACCAATCGTGACGTTGTCACCCCATACAGTATACAAGAATCGGTAGCTGTCAAAATGCCCTTAAAACACAAATATATTTTATTTTCTACGCGAAACCCTAAACTATGGAAAAACACCCCTAAATTCAGAAAATGGTTAAATTTTGCAAGTTTTTTAAAATCTTAAATTTTATAAATACCAATCGTGACGTTGTCACCCCATACGGTATACAATAATCGGTAGCTGTCAAAATGCCCTTTAAACAAAAAAAAAATTATTTTTTGCGCGAGACCCTAAAGTACGGAAAAACAACCCTAAATTCAGAAAATGGTTAAATTTTGCAAGTTTTTTAAAATTTTTAAATTTATAAATACCAATCGTGACGTTATTACCCCATACGGTTTACAAGAATCGGTAGCTCTCAACATGCCCTTTAAACACAAGTAATTTTTATTTCCTGCGCGAGACCCTAAAGTACGGAAAAACACCCCTAAATTCAGAAAATGGTTAAATTTTGCAAGTTTTTTAAAATCTTAAAATTTATAAATACCAATCGTGACGTTGTCACCCCATACGGTATACATAAATCGGCAGCTGTCAAAATGCCCTTTTAAAGCAAATAATTTTGCTTTTCTGCGCGAGACCCGAAAAATGGTGAAATTTTGCAAGTTTTATAAAGTTTTAAAATTTATAAATAGCAATCGTGACGCTGTCACCCCATATGGTATACAAGAATCGGTAGCTCTCAACATGCCCTTTAAAGACAAATAATTTTTATTTTCTGCGCGAGACCCTAAAGTACGGAAAAACACCCCTAAATTCAGAAAATGGTTAAATTTTGCAAGTTTTTTAAAATCTTAAAATTTATAAATACCAATCGTGACGCTGTCACCCCATACGGTATACAAGAATCGGTAGCTGCCAAAATGCCCTTAAAACACAAATAATTTTTATTTTCTACGCGAAACCCTAAACTACGGAAAAACACCCCTAAATTCAGAAAATGGTTAAATTTTGAGAGTTTTTTAAAATCTTAAAATTTATAAATACCAATCGTGACGTTGTCACCCCATACGGTATACATGAATCGGTAGCTACCAAAATGCCCTTTAAACACATATAATTTTAATTTCCTGCGCGAGACCCTAAAGTACGGAAAAACACCACTAAATTCAGAAAATGGTTATATTTTGCAAGTTTTTTAAAATCTTAAAATTTATAAATACCAATCGTGACGTTGTCATGCTATACGGTATACAAGAATCGGTAGCTCTCAACATGCCCTTTAAACACATATAATTTTAATTTTTTGCGCGAGACCCTAAAGTACGGAAAAACAACCCTAAATTCAGAAAATGGTTAAATTTTGCAAGTTATTTAAAAATTTTTAAATTTATAAATACCAATCGTGACGTTATTACCCCATACGGTTTACAAGAATCGGTAGCTCTCAACATGCCCTTTAAACACAAGTAATTTTTATTTTCTGCGCGAGACCCTAAAGTACGGAAAAACACCCCTAAATTCAGAAAATGGTTAAATTTTGCAAGTTTTTTAAAATCTTAAAACTTATAAATACCAATCGTGACGTTGTCACCCCATACGGTATACATAAATCGGCAGCTGTCAAAATGCCGTTTTAAAGCAAATAATTTTGCTTTTCTGCGCGAGACCCGAAACTACGGAAAAACACATCTAAATTCAGAAAATGGTGAAATTTTGCAAGTTTTTTAAAGTTTTAAAATTTATAAATAGCAATCGTGACGCTGTCACCCCATATGGTATACAAGAATCGGTAGCTCTCAACATGCCCTTTAAACACAAATAATTTTTATTTTCTGCGCGAGACCCTAAAGTACGGAAAAACACCCCTAAATTCAGAAAATGGTTAAATTTTGCAAGTTTTTTAAAATCTTAAAATTTATAAATACCAATCGTGACGTTGTCACCCCATACGGTATACAAGAATCGGTAGCTGTCAAAATGCCCTTTAAACAAAAAAAAATTATTTTTTGCGCGAGACCCTAAAGTACAGAAAAACAACCCTAAATTCAGAAAATGGTTAAATTTTGCAAGTTTTTTAAAATTTTTAAATTTATAAATACCAATCGTGACGTTATTAATCCATACGGTTTACAAGAATCAGTAGCTCTCAACATGCCCTTTAAACACATGTAATTTTTATTTTCTGGGCGAGACCCTAAAGTACGGAAAGACACCCCTAAATTCAGAAAATGGTTAAATTTTGCAAGTTTTTTAAAATCTTAAAATTTATAAATACCAATCGTGACGTTGTCACCCTATACGGTATACATGAATCGGCAGCTGTCAAAATGCCCTTTTAAAGCAAATAATTTTGCTTTTCTGCGCGAGACCCGAAAGTACGGAAAAACACATGTAAATTCAGAAAATGGTGAAATTTTGCAAGTTTTTTAAAGTTTTAAAATTTATAAATAGCAATCGTGACGCTGTCACCCCATATGGTATACAAGAACCGGTAGCTCTCAACATGCCCTTTAAACACAAATAATTTTTATTTTCTGCGCGAGACCCTAAAGTACGGAAAAACACCCCTAAATTCAGAAAATGGTTAAATTTTGCAAGTTTTTTTAAAATCTTAAAATTTATAAATACCAATCGTGACGTTGTCACCCCATACGGTATTCAAGAATCGGTAGCTGTCAAAATGCCCTTAAAACACAAATAATTTTTATTTTCTACGCGAAACCCTAAACTACGGAAAAACACCCCTAAATTCAGAAAATGGTTAAATTTTGAGAGTTTTTTAAAATCTTAAAATTTATAAATACCAATCGTGACGTTGTCACCCCATACGGTATACATGAATCGATAGCTACCAAAATGCCCTTTAAACGCATATAATTTTAATTTTTTGCGCGAGACCCTAAAGTACGGAAAAACACCACTAAATTCAGAAAATGGTTATATTTTGCAAGTTTTTTAAAATCTTAAAATTTATACCGTGACGTTGTCCTGCCATACGGTATACAAGAATCGGTAGCTCTCAACATGTCCTTTAAACACATATAATTTTAATTTTTTGCGCGAGACCCTAAAGTACGGAAAAACACCACTAAATTCAGAAAATGGTTATATTTTGCAAGTTTTTTAAAATCTTAAAATTTATAAATACCAATCGTGACGTTGTCACCCCATACGGTATACATAAATCGGTAGCTACTAAAATGCCCTTTAAACAAAAAAAAAATTATTTTTTGCGCGAGACCCTAAAGTACAGAAAAACAACCCTAAATTCAGAAAATGGTTAAATTTTGCAAGTTTTTTAAAATTTTTAAATTTATAAATACCAATCGTGACGTTATTACCCCATACGGTTTACAAGAATCGGTAGCTCTCAACATGTCCTTTAAACACATATAATTTTAATTTTTTGCGCGAGACCCTAAAGTACGGAAAAACACCCCTAAATTCACAAAAAGGTTAAATTTTGCAAGTTTTTTAAAATCTTAAATTTTATAAATACCAATCGTGACGTTGTCACCCCATACGGTATACAATAATCGGTAGCTGTCAAAATGCCCTTTAAACAAAAAAAAATATTTTTTGCGCGAGACCCTAAAGTACAGAAAAACAACCCTAAATTCAGAAAATGGTTAAATTTTGCAAGTTTTTTAAAATTTTTAAATTTATAAATACCAATCGTGACGTTATTACCCCATACGGTTTACAAGAATCGGTAGCTCTCAATATGCCCTTTAAACACAAGTAATTTTTATTTTCTGGGCGAGACCCTAAAGTACGGAAAGAAACCCCTAAATTCAGAAAATGGTTAAATTTTGCAAGTTTTTTAAAATCTTAAAATTTATAAATACCAATCGTGACGTTGTCACCCCATACGGTATACATGAATCGGTAGCTACCAAAATGCCCTTTAAACACATATAATTTTAATTTCCTGCGCGAGACCCTAAAGTACGGAAAAACACCACTAAATTCAGAAAATGGTTATATTTTGCAAGTTTTTTAAAATCTTAAAATTTGTAAATACCAATCGTGACGTTGCCATTTCATACGGTATACAAGAATCGGTAGCTACCAAAATGCCCTTTAAACACATATAACTTTAATTTCCTGTGCGAGACCCTAAAGTACGGAAAAACACCACTAAATTCAGAAAATGGTTAAATTTTGCAAGTTTTTTAAAATTTTTAAATTTATAAATACCAATCGTGACGTTATTACCCCATACGGTTTACAAGAATCGGTAGCTCTCAACATGCCCTTTAAACACAAGTAATTTTTATTTTCTGCGCGAGACCCTAAAGTACGGAAAAACACCCCTAAATTCAGAAAATGGTTAAAGTTTGCAAGTTTTTTAAAATCTTAAAACTTATAAATACCAATCGTGACGTTGTCACCCCATACGGTATACATAAATCGGCAGCTGTCGAAATGCCCTTTTAAAGCAAATAATTTTGCTTTTCTGCGCGAGACCCGAAACTACGGAAAAACACATCTAAATTCAGAAAATGGTGAAATTTTGCAAGTTTTTTAAAGTTTTAAAATTTATAAATAGCAATCGTGACGTTGTCACCCCATACGGTATTTAAGAATCGGTAGCTGTCAAAATGCCCTTTAAACATAAGTAATTTTTATTTTCTGCGCGAGACCCTAAAGTACGGAAAAACACCCCTAAATTCAGAAAATGGTTAAATTTTGCAAGTTTTTTAAAATCTTAAAACTTATAAATACCAATCGTGACGTTGTCACCCCATACGGTATACATAAATCGGCAGCTGTCAAAATGCCCTTTTAAAACAAATAATTTTGCTTTTCTGCGCGAAACCCGAAACTACGGAAAAACACTCTAAATTCAGAAAATGGTGAAATTTTGCAAGTTTTTTAAAGTTTTAAAATTTATAAATAGCAATCGTGACGCTGTCACCCCATATGGTATACAAGAATCGGTAGCTCTCAACATGCCCTTTAAACACAAATAATTTTTATTTTCTGCGCGAGACCCTAAAGTACGGAAAAACACCCCTAAATTCAGAAAATGGTTAAATTTTGCAAGTTTTTTAAAATCTTAAAATTTATAAATACCAATCGTGACGTTGTCACCCCATACGGTATACAAGAATCGGTAGCTGTCAAAATGCCCTTTAAACAAAAAAAAAATTATTTTTTGCGCGAGACCCTAAGTACAGAAAAACAACCCTAAATTCAGAAAATGGTTAAATTTTGCAAGTTTTTTAAAATTTTTAAATTTATAAATACCAATCGTGACGTTATTAATCCATACGGTTTACAAGAATCAGTAGCTCTCAACATGCCCTTTAAACACATGTAATTTTTATTTTCTGGGCGAGACCCTAAAGTACGGAAAGACAGCCCTAAATTCAGAAAATGGTTAAATTTTGCAAGTTTTTTAAAATCTTAAAATTTATAAATACCAATCGTGACGTTGTCACCCTATACGGTATACATGAGTCGGCAGCTGTCAAAATGCCCTTTTAAAGCAAATAATTTTGCTTTTCTGCGCGAGACCCGAAAGTACGGAAAAACACATGTAAATTCAGAAAATGGTTAAATTTTGAGAGTTTTTTAAAATCTTAAAATTTATAAATACCAATCGTGACGTTGTCACCCCATACGGTATACATGAATCGGTAGCTACCAAAATGCCCTTTAAACACATATAATTTTAATTTCCTGCGCGAGATCCTAAAGTACGGAAAAACACCCCTAAATTCAGAAAATGGTTAAATTTTGCAAGTTTTTTAAAATCTTAAATTTTATAAATACCAATCGTGACGTTGTCACCCCATACGGTATACAATAATCGGTAGCTGTCAAAATGCCCTTTAAACAAAAAAACATTATTTTTTGCGCGAGACCCTAAAGTACGGAAAAACAACCCTAAATTCGGAAAATGGTTATATTTTGCAAGTTTTTTAAAATCTTAAAATTTATAAATACCAATCGTGACGTTGTCATTCCATACGGTATACAAGAATCGGTAGCTCTCAACATGCCCTTTAAACTCATATAATTTTCATTTCCTGCGCGAGACCCTAAAGTACGGAAAAACACCACTAAATTCAGAAAATGGTTATATTTTGCAAGTTTTTTAAAATCTTAAAATTTATAAATACCAATCGTGACGTTGTCACCCCATACGGTATACATGAATCTGTAGCTGTCAAAATGCCCTTTAAACAAAAAAAAAAAATATTTTTTGCGCGAGACCCTAAAGTACGGAAAAACAACCCTAAATTCAGAAAATGGTTAAATTTTGCAAGTTTTTTAAAATCTTAAAATTTATAAATATTAATCGTGACGTTGTCACTCCATACAGTATACAAGAATCGGTAGCTCTCAACATGCCCTTTAAACACATATAATTTTTATTTTCTGCGCGAGACCCTAAAGTACGGAAAAACAACCCTAAATTCAGAAAATGGTGAAATTTTGCAAGTTTTTTAAAGTTTTAAAATTTATAAATAGCAATCGTGACGCTGTCACCCCATATGGTATACAAGAATCGGTAGCTCTCAACATGCTCTTTAAACACAAATAATTTTTATTTTCTGCGCGAGACCCTAAAGTACGGAAAAACACCCCTAAATTCAGAAAATGGTTAAATTTTGCAAGTTTTTTAAAATCTTAAAATTTATAAATACCAATCGTGACGTTGTCACCCCATACGGTATACAAGAATCGGTAGCTGTCAAAATGCCCTTCAAACACAAATAATTTTTATTTTCTGCGCGAGACCCTAAACTACGGAAAAACACCCCTAAATTCAGAAAATGGTTAAATTTTGAGAGTTTTTTAAAATCTTAAAATTTATAAATACCAATCGTGACGTTGTCATTCCATACGGTATACAAGAATCGGTAGCTCTCAACATGCCTTATAAATACAAATAATGTTTATTTTCTGCGCGAGAACCTAAAGTACGGAAAACCACCTCTAAATTCAGAAAATGGTTAGTGGATAGTTACCGTATGGGGTGATAACGTCACGATTGCTATTTATAAATTTTAAAACTTTAGAAAACTAGCAAAATTCAACCATTTTCTGAATTTAGGGATTTTTTCTGTACTTTAGGGTCTCGCACAGAAGAGAAAATTTATTTTTATATAAAGGGCATTTTGACAGCTACCGATTCTTGTATACCGTATGGGGTAACAACGTCACGAATGCTATTTATAAATTTTAAAACTTTAAAAAACTTGCAAAATTTAACAATTTTCTGAATTTAGGTTTATTTTTCCGTACTTTAGGGTCTCGCGCATAAAACTAAAATTATTTGTACTTAAAAGGCATTTTGACAGTTACCGATTCAGGTATACTGTATGGGGTGACAACGTCATGATTGGTATTTATAAATTTTAAAATTTTAAAAAACTTAGAAAATTTAACCATTTTCTGAATTTATGGTTGTTTTTCCGTACTTTAGGGTCTCGCGCAGAAAATAAAAGTTATTTGTATTTTAAGTGCATTTTGACAGCTACCGATTCTTGTATACCGTATGGGGTGACAACGTCACGATTGGTATTTATAAATTTTAAGATTTTAAAAAACTTGCAAAATTTAACCATTTTCTGAATTTAGGGGTATTTTTCCGTACTTTAGGGTCTCGCGCAGAAAATAAAAATTATTTGTGATTAAAGGGCATTTTGACAGCTACCGATTCTTGTATACCGTATGGGGTGACAGCGTCACGATTGGTATTTATAAATTTTAAGATTTTTTTTAAAAAAAGGGCATTTTGACAGCTACCGATTCTTGTATACCGTATAACGTGACAACGTCACGATTGGTATTTATAAATTTTAAGATTTTAAAAAACTTGCAAAATTTAACCATTTTTTGAATTTTGGGGTGTTTTTCCGTAGTTTAGGGTCTCGCGCAGAAAATCAAAATTATTTTTATTTTAAGGGCATTTCGACAGCTACCGATTCTTGTATACCGTATGGGGTGACAACGTCACGATTGGTATTTATAAATTTTAAGATTTTAAAAAACTTGCAAAATTTAACCTTTTTCTGAGTTTAAGGGTGTTTTCCGTACTTTAGGGTCTCGCACAGAAAGGAAAAATTATTTGAGTTAAAAGGGCATTTTGGCAGCTACCGATTTATGTATACCGTATGGAGTGACAACGTCACGAATGGTATTTATAAATTTTAAAACTTTAAGAAACTTGCAAAATTTAACCATTTTCTGAATTTAAGGGTTTTTTTTGTACTTTAGGGTCTCGCGCGGAAAACAAAAATTATTTATATTTAAAGTGCATTTTGACAGCTACCGATTCCTGTATACCGTATAACGTGACAACGTCACGATTGGTATTTATAAATTTTAAGTTTTTAAAAAACTTGCAAAATTTAACCATTTTTTGAATTTAGTGGTTTTTTTCCGTAGTTTAGGGTCTCGCGCAGAAAATTAAAATTATTTTTATTTTAAGGCCATTTTGACAGCTACTGATTTTTGTATACCGTATGGGGGGGACAACGTCACGATTGGTATTAAAAAACTTGCAAAATTTAACCATTTTCTGAATTTAGGGGTGTTTTTCCGTACTTTAGGGTCTCGCGCAGAAAATAAAAATTATTTGTGATTGAATGGCATTTTGGCAGCTACCGATTCATGCATACCGTATAGAGTGACAACGTCACGATTGGTATTTATAAATTTTAAAACTTTAAGAAACTTGCAAAATTTAACCATTTTCTGAATTTAAGGGTGTTTTTCCGTACTTTAGAGTCTCGCGCAGAAAATAAAAATTATTTGTAATTAAAGGGCATTTTGACAGCTATCGATTCTTGTATACCGTATAACGTGACAACGTCACAATTGGTATTTATTAAATTTAAGAGTTTAAAAAACTTGCAAAATTTTACCATTTTCTGAATTTAGGGGTGTTTTTCCGTACTTTAGGGTCTCGCGCAGAAAATAAAAATTATTTGTGATTGAAGGGCATTTTGACAGCTACCGATTCGTGTATACCGTATGGGGTGACAACGTCACGATTGGTATTTATAAATTTTAAAACTTTAAGAAACTTGCAAAATTTAACCATTTTCTGAATTTAAGGGTGCTTTTCCGTACTTTAGGGTCTCGCGCCGAAAAGGAAAATTATTTGCTTTGAAAGGGCATTTTGGCAGCTACCGATTCATGTATACCGTATGGAGTGACAACGTCACGATTGGTATTTATAAATTTTAAGATTTTAAAAAACTAGCAAAATTTAACCATTTTCTGATATTAGGGATGTTTTTCCGTACTTTAGGGTCTCGCGCAGAAAATAAAAATTATTTGTATTTAAAAAGCATTTTGACAGCTACAGATTCTTGTATACCGTATGGGGTGACGACGTCACGATTGGTATTTATAGATTTTAAGATTTTAAAAAACTTGCAAAATTTAACCATTTTCTGAATTTTGGGGTGTTTTTCCGTACCTTAGGGTCTCGCGCAGAAAATAAAAATTATTTGTATTTAAAGGGTATTTTAACAGCTACCGATTCTTGTATACCGTATGGGGTGACAACGTCACGATTGGTATTTATAAATTTTAAAACATTAAAGAACATGCAAAATTCATCAGTTTTTTGAATTTAGGGTTGTTTTTCCGTACTTTAGGGTCTTGCGCAGAAAACATAAATTATCCATATTAAAAGGCCATTTTGACAGTTATCGATTCACGTATTCCGTATGACGTGACAACGTCAAGACTGACTTTAAAATATTAAAAAACAACACAAAATACACAACGATTTTCTGAATTCAGCTCATTTTGACAGCTATCGATTTGTGCATAACATATGGCGTGACAATGTCACCTAAATATCAATTTAGAACAAAATTGGAAATACTACTAGATGGTGCTCCCGTGTGTTCGAACAGCTGTCAACTTCATAGTTTTTTAAATCTGCTCTAAAATTTTTAATTCTGGGCCTCCAAAACCCCGATATATCAATTTTTAAACAAATCTGAGATGCTCAGATGGAACCGCCCACCCCTCGGGCAGCTGTTTACTTTATAATTTGTGAAATTTGAGAACATTCATAACTTTCGCCTCCCACGACCTCTATATAAGAATTTTCAACTAAATCTGGTGTACTTAGATAGCCCCCTTTACCCGCGGGGAACTGTTAACTTCATAATTGGTGAAATCTGAACCAACATTCGTAATTCTTGACCCCCAAAACCCCTTTTTACCAATTTTGAACTAAATCTAAGATACTTGGATGAAACCCCCCCCCCTCCAGAAGCTGTCAACCTAATTTTTGAAGTCTGGTCAAAACTTCTAAATTTTCGGCTCCAAAAACCCCTATATACCAAGTTTGAACGAAATCGGAAACACTAGATGGTAGTTCCCCCCCTCCCCAACTCAGTGGAAAGATGACAACTTTATAGTTTTTTAAAATCCGTAATCCTCGACCACAAAAACCACTACATACCAATTTTGAATTAAATCGGAGATACTAGATGGTATCCTCACCCTAAAAAACTCTTTTATACCGACTTTAAACGGAATTGGTATTCTATAATCAGTATTTTTTTGGTCCGCTATAATATTTGTCAATCTCAATCCCAATCCCAATCTAACTTCAACAACACATTTTTCGCGCAAGATTATTCGAGAAGGTTATATGACCCAAATATTCCGAAACAAAGTCACATGACTACTTTAATAAAGAAAGCAGAGTTTCTCAAACAAATTTAAATTACAAAAAAATCAAAAAGTTCTATAACAGCGATTCTAAACAATTCCGCTTAGTAAATAGAGAAATATGAAGTTTACTTTGACGCTAAAGCAATTGACAAAAAAAGACTTTTTTAAATTTTTGACACATTGGTTGACAGATGTCAAAAAAAAAACTAGTGCGTTAAATTTCTTTTTTAACAAGCTTTCCAAAAAGGTGTCAGTGGTACCTTCTTATTTTAAAAAAATAGTCGGTGGGCCCTGGGCCTCCAGTTGGGGGTCCCAAATATTTTTATTTCATTATCATCATTATTTTATCATTCACCATCAGCGGAAAGTCCGTAAAAAATCATTAAAGATTCGTTTTTAGCTTTTTTTAAAACCTCTTCCCTGAAGCCGCTAGAAGCACCGTTTCATTTAAAGAATCCATCCTGTATATATTTTGGTTGCCAATATACGTTTTTGTAGGATCTAGCCTTAGCTCTAACAAAAATTTATGTGATATATATATATTTGCTTTATTTCCCAAAAAATTATCTGAACGAAAAAATTAATTTAAAGTGTACCTTATCTTGGATGTGAGTTGCACCGGCATATTCCTGGATAAGCTCAAAAGTAGTTTACATAAATCAGGCTAATGAAATCTAAAAAAGGAGGAAGAAAAAAATCAATATTTTTTAATGGTGCACAATGTTGGTTTCAATTTTATTTTTTCTTTTAAACTATTTTCTAATTGAATGATATTATCTAAAACCCTAAAAAACCGATAGTCAACAATTATCCCGATTACAAATTCGCCAAGAAATTCTATAAAACACTAAGTTTTGATCGTGTGATTTGTCATCGTCATCCAAAAAAAAAACAAAAAGCTTCTTGTTAGGACACTTTAATTTGAAAAAACACTTTAAGCTGAAGAAATCCGGCGGTGAACTAAACTCCCAACTCCCACTTAAGTAGAAATTAAATGACGGTGCAATGAAACAAATCTATTTAAAACAAAGACTTTACCTCTCACTTTAAATCTATCTAAGTTCAGCTTAAGCCTTAGATCCACCTTAAGTACCACCGGTGCAAATAGCAGTTGGAGGTGCCACTAAAAAATTGTCTAAAGGTCCGTTTTTGCGAGCTAAACATAGTTAATTTTATTTTTTCTTCCCGAATGTGGTCATCTGAGAAAGATCCAATAATAAGGCTCTATAATTGCTAAAAACATCAAATAGTTATAAAAATAAACTTGAAAACTAATAGCAAAATTCACCATTTCTGATACAAATGATCAAATATTGAAATTATTTGTGCGGAGACCTGTAAAGACACTTTCCGGTCGTGTATCGTACGTACTTTTTTTTCAAACGACCAGAAAAAACATTTTAGTAACTACCACTTTCGTCAACGCCTAGCGGCGTTACGAATAATTTATCTCCCAATAAGAAAATGTTAGCCTTCTGCTTCTTGTTGGCTGGATAGCCATTGCTGCTAAGGCCAGTAGTTTTTAAGATCAAAACTAAAGAAAAGCAAGTAAACTTTTGTGGTTATATAGAAATGATTTTTGTACTTTTAAAGTAAAATTGTGAAGTGAAGAAAATAGAAAAATTATAGTGTACCCAGTAAACAATTTACTACGGTTCACTGTTGGCCTGTTGCAGAATCATGGACAGTCATAGTAATGGCTTTTTGACAATATATTTATGGGATCCCGGTCCAAAAAAGTACGGCAATGTCCCCTCGGGCCAATAAAGATGCCGGTCCGGGACCCTGTGAGGCCGTCAATGCAACTATAATAGGCCATCGTTATAAAAAAAAGTGACAGCCTAATGCAAGTCCAGCATTAGGCTAGAAATGGCCTTTTGACAATATGTATATGCTTGACATAGACCATATCCCAATCCATGAGACACACAGTACTAAGACGGACAATTTGATGCTACACACACTCTATCTTGCAGGATGACTTTAACACTGTATAGGTAAATCATGCGACAAGCATGCGTATGTATATGTCCGGCTTAAGTGTGGCAGTTATTCAATGAAAACTAAAAAAATGGAAAGGGTAAAGAAGCAAAATGGTACCAGCATATGCTCTTGGTCTTTAAGTTGCTATATAAATATCTGTCAGAAAATGGTTACAGGCCTTTTGTCTACTGCCCGGTCAAAAAAATGTCCAAATATTACTCAGTGGGCCAACAGTAGGCTTTCTACAAACTTCGGGGGAGTGACTGCGGGTTATTATACGGCCTCTGCTTAAAAAATGTGCCGGGGTATCACCGGGTATCAACCAAAAGGCTTTTACTAGCAAAGTGTGGCCCAATCATCCCCCGGAGTGTCCTTCACTGGGCCGGACTTTTCCCGTAGCAAGCATGTTTACTGGGTAGTGCCTATTAGCTTCACACAGCTAATTCAGTGATGACTGACGACCAGTTATGGGCGACCATGCGGCCAACTTATCAAGCAAAATAATGATGAAACAACTCATAGAAGGCAGATTTCAAGGCTTGTCCTTTATTTACCTATATTATTACCTTTGAGCTTTAAAAATGTGTGGTCGATTATTCCGAAAAATATGCCACCAATACATCGTCATAACTTTTCTTAACACTTTTTAATTCGCACCAGCTTATAAACGCATCAACGTTCCGCTAGTAGCGCTCTTTAGATTTTTCAAGCAGCAAATCGAAAGTGACTCTTGAAACAGCTTCTATTATTTCCTCCGGATTCAACTCATTTTATAGATCTGAGTCCATTTTTGTAAACAAAAGTTTTGAAACAAATTTAAAAGAACTTTTTAGAAGTGTCAAAACTGCCAAAAAAAAAACAACCGAAAAATCTTAGAAGATTGAACTACTAGAAGGAGTCTGGTCTGTCTGGTTACACTGGTTGTTTGAGTACAACATCTACAGTGAGGAAAGGGGAGAAAGAAATCTGTGTTGTTAATTTTAATAAAAAAAAATTATGCAACAAAATACTTAAATTTGAAAAAAGTTTTGACGCTTATTTATTAATTAATTAATGAGGTTTAAGATATATGTTGAAAAAGCTAATAAGTATACACAATATACAGTACTCACTGATGTGTTTTCCTTAAACATCTTCTTTTGTAGTCAACGTGGCAACATTGATTGTTTGTTGCGGTTTTTCGATTTTTCCTGGAATGTCATTATTGTTTTGAAAGTGAACGTATCAGCACTTGTTAATGGTGTTTTTTTTATATTTTTGTGAAAAGTTTGTGGCGAAAAATGGTTCCGAAGTGTATTGTATGCAAGTTGAAACAGAAGCCGGGGGACCGCAAAATTTCGTTTCACAGGTAGGTAAAAATACGTCATATTTCGAAATTCAGTGGCGTGTTTATGGGGTTTAAAATCACATTTAAATAAATAAATAAATAATCGTCTTTATTTTCCCAAAAATGTAAATTGCGCGAAATAAATATAATTAATCTCTTGTCCAACTAACAGGCGAAGTCTAGCCAATGGTTACTTCAACTCAACCTGTACATCAGACTTGTTTAAGCAGAGTAAAAGAAATAATAAAGCACTGACACTTTGTATTTTTTTTTTTAAACAATAGTATATCCTACGTTTTCATTCTACACATTAAATCTAATTAGGAAGTAATACCGCAAGTAAATAAATTAATACTACAAAGAGATTAGCCATGGGTAAGATTATTATACTCCTCTATCTGTCTGTTGATCAATAATGATTTTATTATACTTATTATACATACATGTTATATTTATTATACTTGCTCACCAACACAACAAACTTATGGGGGTTTATGTCAAGTTTCTCGCCTAGCCCGCTCTCGTAGTTAATGGGGAAGAGACAGCATGCTTTTACATTTAACAAGAACAGTAATATTGAGTTTTTATTTTGAAAAGCAGAAAAACAAAGCATAAATGAAAAATTCCTACTTATATACCTACTTTATATTTATCCAATCTTAATGGATGGATAATGCATGCATGCATGACATAACCTTAAGGCATGCATTGGTGTTAAAATACCTATTTTTTTTATATTAATAAACATTTTAATTATTTTTTAGACACAGTAGTAATCTTATAAAACCCAATAAAATTTTAAGAATATTTTAAAATACTATTATGAGAAAATGTAGACATTTACCTAAAAAAATGGGCCTAATTTCTAAAAGAGAGGGAAAAGGTACAAAAAAGCTTTAAAAGTCTTCTTTATGAAAGTGGGAGAATGTTGCTAGATATTCTTTATTAGGTATTATGGGAGTATTGTGGTGGCTAACACTGCACGAGGTAAAATTAAAAGATTGGTGTGAAATAAAAAAAAAACAAATTATTTGATTTTTTGAAGACCATAAACAATCTTATTTATTTTTGTTAGTAATCTATTTGGAATTAACGAAATATCTAAAATATAGGCATTTTTGATTAAAACATTTAAATTTCTTGTAAACAAGTGGGTCCTTCTTCTTAAAATTTTGAAGTTAGGGTGGCCACTCCTGTAGGAATATCTTGGAATTAGATAAAAAGTGCCTTGTTTTCCACGTCTCAACCCTTACCCGTACTCCAACTTCATTTGTTATTTTTTGTACTAAAGTTTTGCTTAAAATTTTTCACCCTCTGATAGGGATGGAGTAGAATTAGTTATTCATAGTATTGTATGTATAGGGCTAGTGTAGGTCTTTTTATGTATATGTATAATAATCGCTTATATAATATATAAATTGGAAAAAGTAGATGGTGTTTTATATTTTTCTACTTTTTTTAAGAACGTGTTCAGCCCTCCTAAATCTTAAAACTTTTTTAGTTCTCAAAAAAAAAACACCACCAACCCCCCCCCCCCCTGGAGTTTACATCAATCACTGATTTTAAAGTAACATGCCCTTCCAATGATATTTTTAGGACGTATATTACTTCACTCAGAGCAATTCGCCCCCACTAAGGAAATATGCCCCATCCTCCTGAGAAAAATCCTAGCTACGCCCATGGTTTTATGCCGGGCTTTGTGAACACATATTATTAAACACAAATGTTAAAGGCAGTCTCCTCTGACCTGGTAAGAAAAAATGAAGCGAAATTATGAGTTATGTTTATATGTACCTTTAATTTGTGCTTATAACGTGCATTTACTAATATTTTTTGATGCCGGAATAATTTTTTAAATGGTTCTTCTGAGGCCAATTTTATTGTGGATCCCTACTCTTACACCACTAAAAACAAGCAATTGTTGAAATTAATTAATTTTTAAATCAAGAAAATTTTACTGATATTTTAATAATTTATTGCACCTTCGCAAACGGTACATTAAAAACAAGTTTTTATATTTACATACTTTGACCAAATTATGATTCTATATAAAAACAAAATTAAACTGAGTAAGAAGTAGAAAAAATAAAATAATTTGAATGAGTTTATAAATCCCAACTCACCTAATAAGCTATTATTGTGGACTACTAACTAGACTTGTCGCCTACAAGTCTTCGAAAAGCTTTTTTAAAAAAATGTATAAAACAATTATTTGATTTTGTATTTTTTAGTGTAAGAATGTAACGCCACTGGTGTAAATACTCTCTTGGTAAACAAAGGCAGGAAATCTGTGTTGCCGGCTTGTCATTAATTTCAGTGTGAATAGGGATTTGCATAGCTACATTTTCTTATTTTTATAGTTGTACATCCTACTTAAACACATTTTTAGGTTTTTTTTTTATGGAAACATAGATTTTTATTACTATATCTAGACCATTTAATTAAACGGGACTAAAAATTATTGAAGGTATTTTAAATAATATAAAAACAGGGGAAAACGTATTAGGTTAACATGACAACAATGGGATGAAGATGTTGAACTCAAACACCCTGCCCTAGGTCTGAAAAAAAGCTCCTTCTAGTAGTTCAATCTTTTAAGCAAAAAATCGTACGGAAAGTGGTTATTTTCCGGTTGTTTGAAAAAAAAATAGTTACGTCCCACATAACAATTAAACATTCCTGTAATGTAATAGCCATATACTTATAGAACAAAGAATGTGATAGAAATGTTATATTTTACCATTGGGAATATTATTAAAACATGCCGGCAATAAGTTGATATAAATGTGATAGAAACGTGAACAGAACATTTTTAAAAAAGAATTATAGTAATATACCTGGACACCATAATTTATAATTGCATGGATATGATTTTGTGATTCAAAACATGTCCGAGATTGCCGAGATATCCTAAGATATGGAGTGGATATATCTACCAAATATGCATAAGTCTTCCACTAAAATGCAATTACGTAGTAGCCTCTGGATATAGGTATATCACCATTTTGTTGATGTACCACTTGAGAGCAGTTATCAAAAGATTACCTAAATAACTTTTTGCTGTCTTATATGTATAATAATTTTACCTTCCATATAGAGAACATATTGATTCCAGTGCCATCTACTTACAATAGATGACATTAAAATAAATTATAATTATAAATCATGTAAATCGCGTTATTTTCATTTTCAGCAAACCTGCCAAAATCCTCACAAAAATATTCTTTTTGGGAATATTCATAAAAATAACTTGATTATTAGGTTATCATGGGCATATTATAATCTTATTACCAAAGAAATATAACTATCACAAACTCTTAAAGAATATACAACAAAAAACACGTCTGCAACATTCCTGTCATATTCGCAATAGAATATTCCAAAAATCACTTTGAGGGAATATTCCTATAACATGAATATTCCTCCAATGTTATGTGAGGTAACGCTCTCCTAATTACCTACACGCAACAATTTACACGTTTTTTATAATTAACAATTAGTTAATTGAGTGCAATTTTACAACTCATAGTTAAACGCCAAACCTCAGTTTACAGCACGGATATTGACTTTTTTACGTTTTACAGGTGCAGTTTAGGGCGTCATTTCACATTTCTCTTGAGAGGGGCATAACTTCAAAAACAAAAATATGAACGAAAGAAAACGCTTTATTGATGCCAAAATAACTCAAATAAATATAAAAAACAAAATAAATTTTTTAATAAACCATACATTTAAAAAAAACTTAGACCTAATCACTAAATTAATGGTGTAGTGGGTCACGGCAATGCCTTATTGCATGCATCAAATTCGTCAACTAGTTTGTCTAGGACAAACTCATTAACCACGTTTGATTGATTTTTGCGTGCAAATAACCAGGGGGGGTGGAAATTGCCCCCCCCTCAATTGACGCCCCTGGCAGTTTATCAACAAACTTTGGTTTAACCGTTACCGACGCGTCGGTCTGGGTGTGGGTTAAACTTCAGTTTAGTAGTTACCGAAAGGTTCCTACCTCAAAAAATTTATTTAATTTTTTTTTGGTAAAAAACTGTAAGTATTTAGTGAAATCGCTATGATCTATGACTTAGAATTTATTTTTGATCAACCGGATACAGATCATGATAAAATTATTGACATTGTCGAAGCACCCAGAAGACCAAAAATTATTCGTCCTAGAACAAATCCTTTGTAGGAGTACGATGATGTGTAGATTTCAAAAGGGGGTTTAGATTATCTAAAGATATATGCAAAATTGTGCTCGAGGAAATTCGACAAGTTGGAACATCCCATAGACCAGTAGGTTTTATTCTCACAAACATATTATTTTTTGTTGTGGCGTGTGGCTGTATGTCTGTCTGTAACCAACGCGGATATCTCAAAAACAACTCGACTGATTTTTATTAAATTTGGTGACTATGCTGGGTTTGGCTCTAGTTGATGCCATTTTAAAGATACGGTTAAAATAGTCAACCCTATATGCCAAGAAAATTAATCTCTTTAAACTAGTAAAAAAACTTGTTGTGCTCCTAATCCTACATAGCTAATCTAACAGCTCTTCTTTTCTTCTTTTCTGCCTGTGATTTAACTGCGACTTAAAAAAGTGAGCAACTATGGTTTAATCTGGAGTTTTACCTTTGGTTGTAAAATTAGTCCTAAATAAAGAAACAGGGTTTACTCGAAAAAAGGAATGGCAACGTTGTAGATCTACTCGCCGGACGTCGTTGGGTGATTTTTCTGTCACTAGATAGTTTTTGGTGGTGCCAATTTACAGCCCGATAACTTCCCTTACAACGATAATTTTAACACTATTTGAGAGTTCAAAATAGCCTTTTTGGTACACGTTTTACGTTGACGGTCCGGTTCTTTGACGTTTGGGATATTTCATTAGTTTTTGTTATTAATTTTCAAAATAAAATTTCTTTACTGTTGTTTTCCATTCCAAGCCAAAATTTATATCTTCTTAATAAAGTTCCGAGAAAGTAGAGGATAAACCCTAACCAAATTTATTGCTTTTATTGTAATGCGTTTTAAAGCAGATACCTATTTAATTATTCATGAAAGAACGCTCAAACAGAAAAACATGCTTCTATGTATCTTGGGTATACTGAGCTCAACGCCACCCTGTCGGAAATGGTAGCGGAATTTAATGGAAGCTCGGCAAAACAAAAATCCGCATGTCCTTCGAACGTCTAAATTCTTATGCTAACTATCCGTACGTTTGCGGCGTTTCACGGCAGCCGCTAACCATAAGCTGAGAAAAAACTCGGGTTGGCATAACTCAAATATGGGTTTTCCTAGCCCGAAGCGTGTTGCAAATAGGGGACAGCCCAGACCTGTGTATTACGCCCAATTAACTGGGTTCTGATGGTCTTCCATTCATGAGTCATGCAAGCCCCGAATAGGGGTTAAATTTACGCAATTATTTTTTGTGGTTCGGAGGACTCATAAAACTAAAACTACTACAACTCTTATTCCGTGTTACATAAACCCACAATTTGGATTACCACAACTCAAATTCATACTACCAGATCTGGACTCTGGGCTACCAGAACCCATATTTTGAGTTGCTTGAACTCGACTTTAAACTACCACAACTCAACTCTGGATTCCCAGAACTTATATTCTGAGCTACTAGAACTCGACTTTTGATTACCACCACTGAACTCTAGGTTACCAGAACCCAAATTCTGGGCTACTAGAACTCGACTTTCGGCTGCCCCGACTCCAACTCTGGGTCCCACAACCCAAATACTCCACTACACATAAGGAGTAGTTTATAGACATCTTGTGCCATTTTGCAAGCTTCAGCCAAATTGAAAAAAACACCGTATTTTGGGATTATGCCTTGCACACTCACCCACTCGAGTGAAAGAAAACGCTAATGGGTATGCTACGGGTGCACGACACACATGGCGCGTTTGTCGAAAACGGCCGCGTAATGGGCAGGTTCGATTAGATTCAACCAAGAAAAATATCGTCCGACCACTTACATGCGGCGAACCTTGCGACGAACTCACGTTCCGAGATGTTGTGGTGCAGGCTACCGAATCGTAAATCAAATTAAATCAGGTACACGATTCAGCTCAAAGATTAGGGATATTTTGGAATGCTTATTTGACACTTCGTAGTGGTTGTAGTAATTACAGCGTCTGCTCAATAGCTAAACGTCATTCCGCTGTGGTAATTAACCACTACCACTGCCGTAAGCTACGGATCCATTTCGTTGTGGTTGTGGTTATTATAAAATATTACCTGGTTCCAACATTTAAAATACTTATTTTGCAAAATTAGGCCCAATTTTTTATTTTCTCTCATCTCTAAATTTTTTTACAAGTTAAGATTAAGTGACAATTTTTAATGTGTTCCAAAAACTCTGGTAAAATCGATTAACTGTTCGGATAACCATTTGTGAGTTCCTGCAGCCCCAAATTGAATTACCAGAACTCAAAAAATTTAATACATTTTAAAAGGCTGTACTAACACAGGCTGCGGGTAAAAGTAAGGTATCTCTTACACATGCTGTTTCGTTCCCGCTCAATTATATTGTAAATATTTTGGCTTAGTATTTTTGTTTATTTTTTGTTTTCTAAATGTGCGTAAAATTACAATTTTCCTTTTTACTCATTGTTAATGCAATTTTCTGCGAACAAGTGATTTTATACTATAAGTCTAATTTTCTTACATTTTATTAAACAAGGCACTTGATAAACTTTATTGTTTATCCCATACCTAATTTCCTATTATCATTGTTTCCATAATGTTCCGCTTATACCCCGCACCCCTATGGAACCAAGGACAGCTGTATCGCACGAGAGAAACGGCAAGTGCAAGCGCGCCTCCCGCGCTAGGTCAGTTCATGTTGACAAGGTAGCTGAAAACATACTACATCTCAGCAACTGAGTTTCGACAAAAAACTCGCGAGTGAACCACATTTTACATATAAGAAAAACTCGAGATTATTGGTGCTAACTTGGATATCCTATTCTCCAGAATCCTCCAGGAATTTGGGGTAAGTCGAGTGTTTTGTTTTTTCGGGATATTTTCTTTATTGCTACTGCTATGCGGCAGGTTTTATTTCTGGCCCTATCCGCCATTGATACTTACAATTTACAATACAATAATTAAGATCGAGTTTCTAACTGTGAAATTTAACGACTGTTTGAGCGTTTGAATCAGCTTCCCTAGTTTTACAGTCTACTATAAAAAAATCTTAATTTGTGGATCGCCCATCTTTGTCCGCCCCGAACACATGCAATGGTCTTTCCAACCAAAAAATAGGTTACCAGAATCCATAGACATGGGTTAAAAGTCTGGAGTTGTGATAGTACAAAATCCAGGTAAATTTTAAGAAAAAATATTTTGTTGGTTTCCCCTAGACCAAAACAAGAATTTACTGCAGACCATCCCAAATGAGTTGCAGCTATTCACATGGTTAGCTAGAATAACTCAGACATCTGTATTATGGCAGCCCGAAACTGACAACCCACGCTCTGGGTAAACCCTGTTTTCTCAGTGTATATGACGTTCAAATGTCAACAGTATAGAGTTAGTCGTCTAAATGTCTATCAATGAAGGAAAACAAAGACTTACATTTAATCTGAACACACTTTGATGTCATTACTGACGTGTCGTTACTGACGTTTTTTGCGAGTGAAAAATTCATTCCGACGCCATGGAAAGCTTAAGCACAATATCGAAATTTCCAGCTCATCATCTAGCAATAATATAGCGATTTTTTGTCGATTTCTTCAATTTTTTTAAATAACAGTCATTCACACATAACCTATTTGTTAGTAAATCATAAACTGTATTACACAGCCAAGTTAAAACAGTCGAATAGTTAAAATTTTTGCTTGGTGCATACGAAATAATTATAAATTCTTAAGTAATCAACAATAAAAAGCTTATTGTCGAAATGCAGCTTTGGTGTATACGGGCATAAGACTAGCCACAGACACGTGTCTAAAGGTAAAGGTACTACACAAAACTTTTTAAAGAAAGGTGATTTTGGTAAGATAATATAACGGCAAGTTTTGTTACGCTTATGGTTTACAGTAAATAAAGGTAGTGCTTTTGAACGTACCCAAAAATAACGTTTGTTGGGAAACTTAACCTTACTACTTTTTCGTTGTTGTTTCTTTCTTCAGTATAACATTTTTGTGTTTTGTGGTTAATTATATTAACAACACACTAGTCACTATTACTGGTTACATACAAATAAAGGATACAAATCAAAAATCAAGAAATTTTTGTAAAACTAAATTAACAAAACAAACTTTCTAACAAAATTCTTCTACCACAGAATTGGTTGACTTTTTAATTAACAAATTTTCGTCAAACAAATCAATCTTTCTAACCTTCAAATCCTCTACCACAGAATCATGCTAAGTTTGGTTGGTTGGCTTTTTAACGGTAAAGATAGTGGCTATTCGTCGCTAATTAGCGTATGTGGTTATCTGTAATAAAGGTAATAGCCCGAAAGAGAGCTACTGCGACTGCCCAGAATAACGGTAAGTGTAACAGACTGGCCAACAACCTGACCAATTAAAATTACCCTAATAGTTAAAATTCGAAGAATTATCACTTATACTCTCCCTAGAGCTTGAATTATTTCCGAAAATTTTTTCGAGGTGCCAATTTTCTTATAAAAATTCGCAACAGAGAAGAAATTTACGGAGATTAATTCAAGCTCGCGGGAGATTCGGTACGAAAATTTTATACCAAAAATTATTTAAAAAAAAAAAATCACAATTTGGCAAGCGTTTATTTTGCTTTGAGGTTTGGTGTTTTAATATAAGGTGGCTATTTAATTACTTTTTTGACACTTTGAATATCTGTGGCTATACACTTATTCATCTATTATTTTTACAATTCCCTGGTACTCTAGCAAAATAAGGTTATAGACACATGTGTTATATCGGACGCTAGGTGTTGTGTATTTCAAATAGTTTGAATTTGTTTTTTTTCACTTTCCCTTTGCCCTAGTAAAAAAAAAACGATTCTCAAAATCCTGAAATGAACACATTTCTTCATACTCGAATAATCTTATACTACTAGAGAGAAGTGAAAATTAATTATTCTCTTGCAAAGTCGATGACAATTTAACGCGGTAAGTATTTAAGTAGGAAACATAAAATCTGCGAAGTTGGCTGTGACTACTGCAGCTCATTGGTGGAATGACGTTTCACCAATATCTTTTTGTTTTGTTTATTAATTATTATTCGTCATATTAAATTTAGTTGCCGCAAAAAAAATATCATAAAATGAATAGAAAATTATACCTACGCCTTTGTTGTTATTTTGACATCTGCAAGTGACAGCTGTCAAGTCAGGGAAATTATCAATGATTAATTTTTCAACTAGGTCACGTGACCAAAAAAATTTCCGAAAAATTCGGGTTGGTGCCATAGCAACCTGTCAAAAACAAGGCAACTGGTATAAAATTTTCAGCAAAGTTTTATAAAGACAGGCAAAATAATAACGACCCTGTATATTTGCGAATACCTAGGAGCGTACGAATTCTAGTATAAAACTTCGAATGAATTATTCCTGCCACTTTTATAATACAAACAATAGTTCTTGATAACGGCGTGCGACTTACTATTCCATAAGGGATTTATTAATTTAATTTGGTTGATGACGCTGTTTATTTATTATATTATAAATTGACAGGCACGTTTTTTTATGCAATTCTAATAATTGTTTAGTGTAAAAAAGCATCAAATGTGGCTATTGAAAATAAAAACTGAAGACACTATAGTAGGTATACAAAATTATGTAAGGTGTCTTAACGTAGAAATTAGAGCATTAATAGAGCATCAAAATTGGTGATACCGTAGGCAAAATCGGTTATTTTTCTCCCGTATCCAATAATAACCGAACCGAAATACGTTACTTACGGAGGCTTAACGGGACCCGCTCGGTTATTTTTTGCAAATAACCAGTTTTATTTCCGTACAAAAGCTGCAGCTGGTAGGTGAATTTTTTTTTTGTAAAAGTTAATTTGCAAAAACAGGGATTGTTGTTTTCTTTTCTATTCAATTTACATTGAGAGTTTGTATGTGGGCAAAAGAATACGGTTACGGTAATTTGTGTTTAGCATCTCAATTACATTAATACGGTAAGCAAATAAGGTGACGATAAATTAGTAGTCTATTAACGCTCGAAAGATAGGCAAGATATTTTTAAATTTCATCCTGCAAAGTGCTCCATCAAAATCTTTCTGGCAAATAAATTTATTAGAATGAGGCATATCATTTAAGAAAGTTTCCAAAGAAGTATTATCAGAATAAAGAAAAATTTGTGACGATAAAATTGATTCTAAAAGATTATCGTACAAACAAAGTGACGAGGAGTCGCCGATGCCAAGTCCACCCATTTTGATTGGTAGATTACACAATAAACAAGCTGCGTCGTCCAATTGATAGTTGAAAATATTTTCCATAGATTGTTTGAGCAGATTGTTAAAAGGTAATAAGAGATTGAGAACTGTTTAAAATGGAGTGCAACGGAGTAAATAAGATGATACAGGAAACCGCAAAAGAATGTCTTAAAAGGCAATAAGCTGAATGTGAATTTACCAAAAATGGTTTTGTTTTGAAAAGTATTCAAAAATATATTTTTTTTTTGTAAGGATTTTTCAATTGCTTGTGAAAAAAGGGACTTTCTAGTAGAATGAGATCATTTTTATCTACTTCTAAAACGGACGAGAATTCGCTATTTTGGCTTATAAAATCATCAAAGTAAAAATTATGGTTCAGAAATGATGGATAATGCACTTTTTTAAATTTTTCTGAAGGCCAGAAAAAGAACATTCTTTTAGAATGTTCCTAAAATAATTAAGAACAAACTTGGGATTTCCAATGAGACTTAGTTGTATAATTGAATGATTAGACAAACAAAATAAAAGAGGACCTAAAGGATCGCCTTGCTGTACTCCCCTTTAAGAATAAATTAACATTGCCATTAAAATCAAAAGAAAAAACGTTTTGTCCTTGTAACATAATATAATAAAATTTTACAATTCACGTAATTATTATATAAGTTTATGTAAAAGATTGATTATGATAAAAGGGTTTCAAAAATCAATCTTTAAAAGAATTTTTGGAGTTGGATGAAGGAAACAAAATATATCGGCGTACTGCCTGGACTGTAGTTTTACTACCAGATTTTATTGCAAATCCTAGTTGCTGAAGGCGAAAAAAAATCTAGGTGTGGAGTAGAGTCTAGTACAAATAATTTTGGCCGACATTCTAGGGAGACATATACCAACCGTGATGGGACAAATTCCACCATCTTTTTTAGTAATAGAGTAGATAAGGATGCATAAAAAAATGGTTAAATAGAATTTGGAATTGAACCATTTAAAATAAGAGTAATGAATGAAGCACTTGCCTGAATAAGATTTTGAGACACAATACCTAGGTCTTCTGAAATAAGATCTTCCAAATGCTGTGAGAGACCTCCTGAAGAGCCGGGTCTGAAAAAAAGTATTGCATTTTTAATTTCGGAATTTGAAATATCAAAAAAAACTGCTTCATTAGGAGGGCCAGGAAAAACTTCATATCCGTGATGAGAAGTATGTTTTTGCTTCAATTTTTCGAGAGTATTGGAGTCAGCGTAGTCAGTCAGAGTAGGCGAATTGCGACTTTAATGTCGTTTTCGGATAATTTATTTTTAATTTTGCTGTAGAGACACTGTTCGGTGGTTAAGGTAATCGGAGTCAGATTATTTGTTTATTTATTTAATTTATTGCTAAATGACTTGTAATATTATTGAAGGAGGTTAAGATTTTCTTCCAGGATAACATATTTGCTTTCACGAAAAAGTTAGTGAATTTTGTTTGTTTTTTTCTTCATTTTTCAGAAAATTTAAATGTACCATATGAAAGCAAGAATAAATATTTTTTCAACAAAGTTGAATATTCTTCATCTAAACAGGAACGAGCTCCTTTGGGAATTCGACGTATTCGGGGAACAGTAGATATTAAAGACGATAGGTATTCAACGATCTTTTCCCTTTTTAAATAAAAAATGAGGTAAATGTTTTAGTTTTTTAAGTTGTTTGAGTCCCTTTTCGTTTTGAAACAAAAAATTCACATAAAGGACATTCCAAAGATTTATTGTTTGATATTTTTAAAGGAGAAGCGGCAATATTGCGAATATTGGATGAAGATAGATAGAGTTGAAAGATCAAAATGGCGAAAATACAGATTTCCAGAAAAAAGTAAATGGATTGTTCTGCAACAGTTTGTTTTACAAATTTTTCTTGGAGGATTTTTAATAAATAAAATTTTGTCTTTGGAGAGATTTGCTGTGGAATTGTAGATAAATATAAATATAAAACATTTTCCGGATAATGCCAGACATTTTAGAGTCGTGCCAAAGGTTCAGTAACACCAAAAATGTACTTTATTAGAACAATTTGTTGACAATATCTACACAAAATTGTTCTTGGTGCAAATTTTTTTCTGTGTACTATTTTTAGACATCAGTTTACAATAATTTTGTTTGTTTGAATTTTTTTCCAAAAAAATTTGAAGAAAGTCCCAGTTGTCATTGACATACACCACAAAATTTCTGAATCATAAAGCATAAAAAAAATCGCTGCAATCAGGGGATAAAAGGCTTAGCAGTATGTGCTTAATGTTGTCCAGAAATAGACACAAGTTTCAGTGTAGGTAACTTTAAAAGTAACGAGGCTCACGTCCAGTATTAAGCTACATTCGTAATGACTTAGCAGAAAGAGTACAACTTTTTTCAAATTATTGTTAAAAACATTAAATACTTTATCTATAGATGGGTATTACTTTAAGATGTATAACATTACCAATGTTGACTATGACAAAATAATAATCGTAAAATCATAATAACTTTTATTAATTCCTGATGTTATCAAGATACCCAATTAATTCAATAATGTCTTTATTTCAGAAATCGTTAAAAAATGTAAAAAGGGGAGATTTTACTATTGAGCGCTCAACCACTTTACCCTAGAGAGGTTAAAAATTATTTTACGTAACTACTAATTATAAAAGGAACGAAAACTAACAAAATTTTAATTACAAAAGTTTAAATACTTATAATCAATTCCCTTATCAGCCTGGAGAGAACACGAATAGAAAAATAAGATTTTAAAAAAAACTATAAGAAAGGAAAGAGAAGACCCTATGTTCAGTGGTTTTGCCAAAAAGTTAACGGGTAAGCACAGTTAAAAGTTTAGAAGTGCAGTTCAGTATGTCTTGCCAGTTAAGTCTGTTTTTCAAGAAAGATAGTTTTTATTTATTTTTCGAAAGAGCTGGAGTATTTTATGGTTGAAAGCATAAATATAAGGGATTTTGATTTGTGGCTTTTGCTAGGTAAACGCACCAAATAAAATCCCTTATATTTGTGCTGCACCTTTTATTACACAAAATCATAAAAGTTTATTAAGTAAGTCAAAAAGATGCATTTGAAGTCTTTCACCACTAAAATTAAAACCTAAAAAAATAAACCGAGTAAAAAAATACACTAAAAAGAATAAAATTAAATAATTTTTATATAAAATCTAACTTTTTTTAAGTCGGCGCCCATATATCTATTATACTGGAGTAGGCGGCGACTTCAAAAAAGTTGGGTTTTACATAAAAATAAAAATAATTATATTTTATACTTTTTGAAGTCGGTTCATTTTTTTTAAATGTTTTTTATTAACTAAACTAGGCGATAAAACTGTTTACAAAAATTATTTGAAAAAGACACTTATAAGCTTGTAATAGAAAAACAAAAACATAATAACAATTATCTTAAAGTTTTAACTAAATTGATTAAATAAGTCACTAATCAGCATGACTCAAGATTTATCGGATCCCGAAAAAAAATCATCAATAGCTTTGTTGCAACCCAAATTGTTACAAGTGATCGCCAACTTGACTGAACAGGGAAGCTGCTCGCCAAAATGAATGTTTACACAAAAGTAGGAATTTTGAATCATTTATAAAAATCGTTCGGTCTGATGTTCAACACAATCTTCATAAAGGGGGGGGGGGGTTTACCCAACTTTTCATATTGATAATTCATAACTGTAATTCATAGTGGATAATGAGGTGGATAAGCACAATTTTAGTGTTAATACATAATTTAACAGCATCTGTTTATCTAAGGGTGCATTAGGATAAATTTTGACAATTGACATAAAAAAAAGATCCCAAAAAAAGTTTTTCTTTATTTAAGCTCAATAGGTTAGATATTCTTCCTTCTTCCCAAATTTCTGTTTTCTAATATCAGCTGAAATCAATTACATCCGATCACTTCTATTTTGGCATTAACCAACCAATATTTTTTCTGTGATTTTGACTTGGGCATATGAGATTTTTTCATATTGATTGCATAAAGTTAAAATTAAAATTATACACTGTGCTAATGAACAGTAAATTATAACTATGAAAACTTTGGTAATCACTTCTATTAACAATAATAGGGATATTTTGGACCGCTTATTTGACACTTTGTAGTGGTTGTTGTAATTACTGCGTCTGCGCAATAGCTAAACGTCATTCCGTTGTGGTAGTTAACCACTACACATTTCGTTGTTATTTTTCTGGTTAATTTTAGAGAATTTTGGCATAATCAATTTTAAAAATAATAAAATATTACAAGGTTCCAACATATAAAACACTTATTTTGTAAAATTAAGCCAAATTTTTTTATTTTTCTCATCTCTAATTTTTTTGACAAGTGACAGTTTTTAATGTGTTCCAAAAACTCTGGTAAAATCGATGAGTGGTAGTGGTAGTGGTTGTTAAAATATCCCTAATGTATTTAACATTAGAAATATGAATAAAATTGTGTCTAGGTTATGAATTATCAATATGAAAAGTTGTTTACCTGCTATAAGACACTTCAATGTTTAAAGTTGAAAATTATTTACAAATCCAATTCATAGTATAAATTGTCTAGCGCGTATGAGCTGATGAGATTCTCAAAAGTCAACTGCAAACCACTTTTTAGCGCACACTCAGAAAACCATCCCAAGTGAAGTGTCTACTTAGCTGTTTTTGTAAGTGGTAAGTGAAGTTTCTATTAGCCCCAAATGATGAATTCAATAGCTGCAAGTAAAACGACCTACTTAGACCCGAATTTGTTAACCCTTAGTGATTTGTCTACTTACCAATATGCGACAAATCACTTAACTTTCCCTTCACTTGGAGTTAGTGAATTTTTGTACTAGTTTGTTAACCCTTAGTGATTTATTTACTTACTAATATGCGACAAGTCACTTAAGTTTCCCTTCACTTACGATTAGTGAATTTTTCTACTAAGAAAAAGTGAAGGCATCAAATATTGAAAAATCATGCGGAAAAATATATTCATCCTAATAGTAATGCATGCCTATAATATGATTTGTCAACGTATTGCCATTATAAGAATTCGACAATCCCATATGCAACGATCATTGTTCTATTTATAGGGAGATCATGATTGAAATATATTAAAAAAACTCGAAAAAAAATCGATGACCGGAAACGAACCCGATAACCCTTGGTTTAGAGATGCTTGTTCCACTAAACGCAAAAATTCTCTGATTAAGCTTTAATTATGATTGACACTTTTCAGACGACAATAAGAATCCACCAAAATGCTTTTATTCCGCGGTTTTAACCTATTTCTTAATAAGCGCATGGTACAGCGGATAAAGCATTGGTATATTAACCTGTAGGTTGTCGGTTCGAACCCCGTCGGCGTGTCGCACCTTTTTTTATTATTTGTTTTTATTTTTTTTTCTTAGTGTCTATTTTGATAGGACATGGTTTTTACAGCTTAAAAATTTATTTTAATTTTATTTAAAGCGATATTTTAGGAGTTACACTGGTTTTGCGCTACTATAGAATTACTAACGGTTAGTATAGATACTTCACTTACGGTAAGTAAAGTTTTTACTTATGATTAATATGTTATTTTATAACCTTAAGTAGGTGAGAAAACTTATGGTAAGTAGACAGTTCACTTGTCTCATATTTAAATGAAGTTTCTACTTGGGGCTAATGAATTCTTACCACTATCAGTGGATATTTTTCTCAGTGCAAAAGCAAAAAATACCTATATGCCAAAGATAAATTCTAATATTTGACCCAAAAAATATCATAAAATATTCATATCAGTTTTAAGCTGAAAATAAACATAAAGACAATCAATTCTTAATTCCATATACAGGGTCTTTAAAAATCCACTTTAATAAACCAGTTTATATACAAGGCTCGTCAAGATCCAACATCCCACGCGCCACAAAATACCAAAGGTATTTTATTAAACATCAATGTTTCGTAAAGGGCAGAGTTTGTTGAGAGGTCTCTGGAGTTTTCTATTCCTAGTTTTTACCATCGCGACCCGAGTAATACCGTCTGAACCGGTTTAAACCTTTACTATTCTGCCCAATTTCCATTTCATTGAGGGGGTTTGATTTGATTAATAATAACTACCATAGCTCCAACTGACGCGACGGAGCATTAATGTCATCTTACCACCCTTTTGAATCTGTCCTAGAAGTAAAACTTTCTGGTGGATTGAGAAGAACGTTATAAATCTGTAATGGAAAAGCAAATACAGAATTGCAATTATATGAAAATTTAATTAAATTGTTTCACTTCAAAGACAAGTCACAGTAATCAACGTGACTCAAGATTTATCGAATTCAGAGAATAAAAACCATAGAGTGGGCGGCTTAATCACTTTGTTGCACCCCAAATTGTTGGCGAATTAGCGCGAAGATCGGAATCATCTATGGGAAAATTTGGTTAGTGGGGTACACACGCGACCGATATATGTTGCATCCGATGAATGGGAAAAAAGAGAAATGCATTGTGCCCTGTGGGAGCCTAAATACGAGGGGTAAACGATAGGAACAGTGTGTGATTATTGGTTATATACTCGCATATCTTTCCGGGCAGTTTTAGAATTATCACCGCTCTTTTAACTGACAGAACCTGCAAATTCTGCAGCATTGGGTATGGTTTTGACTGTCTTTTACAACCTCTTCAAAATATTTTGTCAACGTTTTTCCAACTATTTCCGCCCTATATTTTTGGGCTTCTAAAAATTAAAAATGGTCGATAGCTATGAATTTTTGTTACGGTATTGGAGGTATAATTAAAAATACAAGTTTTTAAATAGAGATTATATTGATTTATAATCTTACATTTTGCGCGATTTTCATTGGACAGATACAAATTACAAGACACAAAATACCAAAAAACTTTGACTATTTTTTGTAGCTTGTATTTAGCATTTTGTATTTTGAGTAACAGCATTGATTAGACTGTTTTAAGTCTATCGCCTATATCTAGGAGCTTTTATTTTTACGTTGTGCTATTCAGCTTTAGCGCAAAACTAAAATAGGAGATTAGAGGTTTCCGATGTATGGTCACAGTTCCCTGCAGGACTCACTAGACTGATAAATCTTATAATTTATCTTGTCAAAATTATTGCGTTACAGATTTCAATAAGGATATTGATATACGAGTACCTATATAATATTTCATAAACAGTAATGGCTTGTCAGAACACCAAACCATTCAACTTGCAGCGCCTTTATAGCCAAAAAGGCTAAACCAATTAATTAAACTTGGTATTATCCAAGATATGTATCGGGGCTAGAAAACTCAATTAGCATACCGTATTCGTAGATGAACTCGAAATCATAGCTTGAAACTGAGAAAATCTTAAGACTAGCCACATATACGTGTTTCGACCTTATTTTGATGTCATCAGTGTCGCACAACTCAGGTTACCGGGGTACCTATTTATTTGGAAAAAATAAACTTAATTGAGTTATATAATCAGCAAAGTTAAACTTCTCCACTCAGTATTACCCAAGAGTATGGATCGGATCGGGGCTTGAAAACTCTACCATCTTTTAAAGTGATTGTTATAAGTTATTATTGTATGCTCGTTTTCAATAGGACAATTTATTTTGTATTACGTTACTTTTTTTAAATGATAATTTTATTTATTAGCTTACAATCATAGGTAATTTAATAACTTCTACAAATATGTATTTATTATAATGAATGTTGTATTTAATTATTTATAGTGTAGTTGTATTTTTAATTGTTTTTCCTGTAATAACCTAAGTTAATTTTCTTGGAATAAATAAGGTTACATATGATTAAGTATCTAAAGCACACTTACGAACTGCAATACAATACATACACCTCTGGTATAAAATTAAGGGCGAGCGCACCCGTGCACGGCCCTATGTACTTAAACGATAGGGGGTTGGCTCTCGTAGTCGCGTGGACGCCGAAGACCAGAGTGGGGATGCGGGGTAGATGGTGGGGGCAAAAAACGTGACTGAACGTCGCTAGGGCCGTCGTTTGATCAACAGGGTGAAACCTGGTGAAACACTTTCAACACTGAAACCGCCGTTAACGCACGCGTTTGAATCAACTAAGCGTCCGCTGGACACGCGACTTAGCTTCCGCGCGTAGTTTCTTCGCTGACCCACTCTGTGATATTTCCAGAATAAATTAAGATAAAAGTTATGGATCATTCACTTCAAAATCCTTCCTTGCATTGGGGCTATTCCGAAAGTGCGAATTCTCAATCTTCGTGGCAGCCAGTGCGTAACAATAATCGTGGAACCAAAAGACCTTTGTCGGAAAGTGATTGTGATGATGCGTATTCGGAGGAATCTTCCAAAGACCAGTACGTAACCCAATTATTGTAACTTTTTTCGATGGTTATTTATATTTTTAAAAAAATTACTACTTTATCGTTAGTTGAAATCTTCTCTGGATGCGAAAATCTTGAGTCCAATACCTGGCTAGTACCCATAAAGGAAAAAAAAAGTTCAAAGTACACTTTTGACTTTTTTTTAAATTTTTTTTCAAATTGCATAAAAGAGTATAGGTAATAAAACTTGTAAATTGTTTTTTTTTCCAAAGTTTAGTTCTTTTTTTTTATATAAGTTGTTAAAGGTATGAGTACAAAAATTTTAATGGGTGATAGGGGAGACTAAAACAAGAAAAAAGGTCGTATGTAACTTGGGGGTTAGAAGTTGAATTTTTTGTTTTTTTTATATTTTATCTTGTTTGGAAATTACAAACAAAATATTGCAGAATTGTACATTATAATAAGAGTAATGATTAAGCACAAAAAAAATTGGTATCAAAATTTGGTACTAATTTTAAAAAATGTCAAATTAAAAGGGCCTTTTTGAATTACCAACTAAGCTTTTAGTGAATCCATTTGCTATGAAATTTGATTTATTCCTTATAGTGACCTACTGATTTTAGCGATTACAACAATTTTGCCTTTTTATTTTTAAAAGGGAAAATTTTATTTTATGTTTTTTTTTTTATTTAAAAGTTAAATATTCTAAGTAGGTGTAGGTTTAGTAAACACAAATATAATGTTTTGGTATCCAACATTTCTGATTACGATTGATAAAAAAATTATTCTGTGTTAATATGACGTACTGTTACAAGTTAAATTATAATTTTTCTAATTATTTTTTAAAATATTTCGAAGGCCTGAACTCTTTGTTTATAAGAAATTTTAGTAATATTTCTTTAGAAAACAATAAAGTCTATCTATCTATGTTTTTGAATGTTTTCTGGTTTTAAAGAGAGGTCTTCAGGTATACATAACATAAACGTATCCTTATATTTTTCAAATTTTGATTTTTTTTCTAAATATTAAATTTATAAAAATATAATTTTTTCAAAATTTTATTTAAACAAACTAAACAAAAAGTGAGACCAATTTTTTTTCAAGTGAACATGTAGTAAAATAGGTACTTAGCAAAAAAAACTTCCTCAAATCGAAGTCAACTTTTGGAAAACAAAATTCTTGTAGCAAATAATTACAAAATATACTCACACTTAATTCTTTATTTGCAGCACTTCCCCAGGAGACACTGACAGTTGTCAAATGTTGTCGAGAAAAAAACGACGCGGTGTCATAGAAAAGAAGCGCAGAGACAGGATCAACCTGTCTCTGACAGAATTGAAAAGATTAGTTCCGAGTGCCTTCGAAAAACAAGGAAGTGCTAAACTGGAAAAAGCCGAAATTTTGCAAATGACTGTGGACCATCTAAAAATGATACATGCCAAAGGTATGGTTCAGAAATAATCTGATAATAAAATTTATCGTTTTGGTAAACGCAGTGTATAATATTATCCAGAGAACATTGTGATTTCTAATGAACTGATTACAGAAAATTAGTATTAATATAGGTAGAAAATGTTTGTAGTCTGCTTTGTTCTGTAAGTCTTAAAAGTTTTGGTATTATGTAGGACTTTTAAGTCAAATAGTTGTAAAAACAAAATTAAGTTATGTAGGTACCAAATTTATACCTATTAGGGACAGCTGGTATGGTTTTTTTTCTCGTTATCTAAATCACTGGCATACCAAGGTGGGGGTTTTGGGGTTAACCCCCCCCCCCCCGACGAGAAGCCTGGTTATAGCCACATTTTTACTTTAAATTAAGTTTTTTTTTATTATTTATCCTTAAAAACCCCCCCGAAGTCAATTCCTGGGTGCGGCACTGTCTAAACAGACAACAACAAATAAATTATGCCATTCGAAAAAGAGTTTTTGAAAAGTCTTAAAATTGTCACTTTTCGGAAGATTTAAAGAATATACTTTTTATTAAGGCGGACGCAGACGGCTACTGGTCAGTATTTTGCCATTTGTTGTAGTAAGCAAACAATATTTCACAAATTGCTTGTTTTAAGTTTTTCTTGCTCTTTGGATTGAGTTTACTTAAAGGGATTTTTTTTATTCGAATGGAAAATTTACAATTTCTATAAAATAATATGTAATACGATCCCTAAATATTTATTTTCTATATTGCCCTTATCAATTTATATCAAGCAAATTTAGAATTATTGCAACGTAAAAAAATTAATATAAACATATGCATATGCACCGTGTATTGAAATAAACCTGTTGCATTATTATCAGCCAAAAGAGGTGGTTCACTGGCGTTCCCACGGGCCATATAAAATGCCCTTTAACGCACAGCTGGTCCTATTTTTGCTTGCTATTTCCCACGCCCGTTAGTTTAACCCCTTTCGTTATTTTCACCTGTTATTAGTGCGCATTTTATTCTTGAAAACCTACCCACATAGGCACAGGCACAAGGTCGGAGATATAATTATCATAATTTTTTATTTTTACATTTTGAATTAAATATTTGTATGTACTTCCGGTTAAACTGGATTTAATTCAGAACCTGATATGCCTGGTTCACATGCCAACTTCTTAAGCTAACTTTTCTCAACTGAAAAATAAGGGAAAAAAAAGTTGGACTTTTTCACCTTTTTTGCTATTTCCGTATTTTTTATTAGGCAAAGAGGGAAACCGAAAAATAGCGACAAATGTGGACTATAATAGGCATTATAAGATGCGGATCAGTTTTTCAATTAGACTGATGGAATTACGTTTTTTAGATACAATAATAGGTTGATTTGGGTTAATTTTTTCTCTACCCTTGTTTTTGTTCTTACGTTTATTTTGCACGGCCGCAGTAGTAATCTGTCATGCTGTTGCGATATCAGATAAAGGTAACAGAGTAGCAAAAACACAGACAAAAAGCATAGAGCATTTTCTAATATTTAGTACGTTTTGGATTGCTTGAAATTCTGATAACTTTGACCGCCGTTATATGGTTGTTTTTCGTTATCGTAATTAGGGTGATTTTGGTCAGACATTTTAACGGCAAATTACTCTTATGGTTACCTTTACTGTAAATAAAGGTAACTGCAAGATGCTAAAAATAGTGCTTTTGAACGTTCCGAAAAATAACGTATGGCAGTAAACATAACCTTAACTATTTTGATGTTTTTTCTTTCTTCATTGTAAACTCTTAGCGTTTATGTTTAATCCTATCAACCCCACACTACTATAAATCACATAAAAATGTAGTACAAATCAAAACTTAAGAAATATTTATAAAATAAACAAACTTTTTAACCTCATCCAACTTGGTTGTGTAACGATAAGTTATTTAATGTGGATTGTTTGAAAAAAACAATGATTTCAACTACCATTTGTTTATTGATAACAACAAGAGAGGTGCGGTGTTGGTAGGGCTGATACTCGTGATTGTTTCTACAAATAAATAGCCCGGAATTAATTTACTGTCTTTAACACATTAAATATACAATTCCAGCTACCAAAAGAAAATATTAATAAACTCACCTACAAATAGGTATATCCAGAAGTTAAAGTTTAACAATTAATCTCACTAGAAAATCCCCCAAATTTCTACTGAATATAAATTTAATGTAAAAATACCCGACCTATATGAATGAAACTAGAAGTGAATCGCGATAAGGCGATCTACAAAAAAACCCATAGTGGCCAATATTTCGTTTTTATTTACTTAGATATTTAAAACCCCCCATAAGGTCCAACCCAATCTACAATAAATTAATCATGATCAAGGGCCACAGGGAGACTTTTTTGACTCTTTACTCCGGTTTGTGACGTGTGTTTGTTGTGGTGTCTTAAATTTAAAAAATTTTGCCTGCAGTGCTATGACGTCATTAACTGTTAGAATTTTAGTTTAAAACCACCGCAACACTTCTTGGCATCTAACTCAATCTACTTTTTCAAAAATATTTTACAAAAAAACCTTAGGACATCAAAATTTTTAAAAAATTTTGTTTTTTTGTTAAAGGTTTCTATACAAATTTTAAATATTGTAACAATTTTGTTTAATTTTAAGCAATTTTTTTGTCAACAACTTTTGAAACGCGTAAAAAAAAGCATTTTAGTGTCATTATTTAAAAAATTTTGCGTGCCGCGCATTTAAGGGTTAATTTTCAAAAAGATCTGGAAATGAGACTAGATGAGACTTGTTTCTAAAAATAAGTATTTTTCTTTCATATACACTAACTCTCTCCCCTCCCTTCAGTTCAAGAGCTCAAGCAAAAGGTACCTACCCAATTTTTAAAAATTTGCCATAGGTATAGCTAGTAGACTTTTATTAAATGATGAAACCCCCCCCCCCCCCAGACTCGATTTCTGGCTACGACACTGGATATTTAAATGTAAGATTAACCAAGCATTTTGTTACATCCACCCCCTTGATTATTTTCAAGTCTAGCACATACGTTTCAGTTGCAATAAAAAGCTTGGGATGCGATACATGAAACATTCCGCGTTCGTTTGAAGGATTCTCTTGATAAGCCAAAATAAAAGTTACCTCGCTAATTTTTTTTTAATGACAAGGGCCCTCTAAAAGCAGTAATTTTTTTTTGTTTTGCTGGTTCAACTAGAAGACACGGGATTTGTGCTAAGCAACACCACATTCCCTTCAGAAAATTGAGGATAAGAGGTCTCTCGGGCTTGCTAATTTCTCTACGTTGGGCATGACCCAACATAGTTTCTTGGGCTAACGTTAATTTTCTCTCCTAAGATGGCCCCGCATTTCTTTCGATTGGAAATTTCACGAGTGAATTTTTTATCGGTGAACGGGGAGCACTAACCTGGTGCAATTCGATGGGGCTAAATCCTTTGGATTCCAGGATAACCGAGTTTAAAAACGTAGCAAATTTCCTAACTTTCACCGCCCATTTAGTGTGTTTTTCATGGCAGTATGTGCGGAAAAATCTAGTAGCTCGCGCATATAGCACCCCACGGGATTAGACTGAGGGTGTCTCGTTGAACTAAAAACAGGTTTAATACCCAAATTATTTGAGGTTACCCCCCAAGATTTAGCAGAAAATTGTGTGCCATGGTCCGTCAAAACTTTTTTCACCTTGGAATTTTTTACAAAATGGGTTGTTTGAAAGAAATAATTATTTCAATTACCACTGGTTTATTGACAACAACAAGAGAGGTGAGGTATAAGTTTAACAATTAATCTCACCAGAAAAACACCCCAAATTTGTAAAATTTCACCACATCAACCGCACTGAATATAAATTTAAACTAAAAATACCTGACATACAATATAAAGAAACCCATAGAGGCCAATATCTTTTTTTTTTATTTAGTTATATATTATAATATATATATATATATATATATTATATAAAAGATTAACCAAGTATTTTGTTACAATTGATTGGCTTTTTAACGGTAAAAGTAGTCGTTCTTCGGCGTTAATTAGCCCCAGTGGTTACTTTTAATAAAGGTAACATCGTGACAGTGTGCTACTGCGCCCGCGCACAATAAAGGTAAGAGTAACAGACTGGCCAAAAACTTGACTAAAATCACCCAATTAACGATAACCACCAAATCATGCAACTGAAAAAAATGTCTTAAAATTGTGACTTGTCAAAGGACCTACAATATGAATGTATATTTTCTTTAATTATTATTATTTGTCTTTATTGAGAATAAGGAAAAAGATTTAACAATACGTCATACTTAAAACTAAATGAACAATATAGGCCAAATTACCCTAATTCTCACAGCGCGAAGTCTAACTAATTTGAAATCAGCTTCTCAACATTAAACCGTTGTTGATGGCAAACGCAGACTGCTAGTGGTCAGTAGAATTGATTGAGCCGGTCTCCGTAGAGCAGTAGGTAGCGTATCGGCATGCCGCACAGAAGGTCTCGGGTTCGAATCCCGGCTAGGTGCATGGATATTTTGTGTTTGTCTTTAATTTGGCAGAAACCTTTGCTAAAACTGGGCATTGATCCTATAATGGATGGAAAGTCCCAGTATAAAAAAAGGAATGGATTGATTGATTGAAATTTTTGTGGCACGCACCTTCTACGAGAAGTAAACCTTGCACCTATATTTTGAATAGGGAATGTGGGTCGAGGTACACCATGTTTTGGAAGTTTTCTTAAATGTCTTTACAACTTTTACAACAGTTCGTTTTTGATATATTCAGTTTCAAAATAAGCTCAAATTTTACATCTCGTTGAAACGTACTCTAGAACAAAAAATGCAATCATAAAGTGCACTATTAACAAAAACAAAGCCTACGTATCCCAGAACTTTTCAAAAAATTAAAAAATTATTTTGTAAAAAACGATTTTTGCATTGGTCCATGCAAATGTAAAAATTTTTACATGATTCTTAAGACAGTTAAAAGAAGAAATAGGGGTAGAGTTTACCCCTCGAAGGGGATGCGTACTACAGAACGTTCGAGTGTGTGTGTTCCCCTCGAATAAAGAATCGAAGTGTCTCAGGATTTTTCCAAAATCAGACTAAATCCGTGAATCTTGGGTGGGAAGTTTTAAAATGAACACCCTGTATATTTTGTTACATTATCCTATATTTTACAATTTCCATCATATATTTTAGTAAAAAATTGTAATATAGAGTAAAAAAATAACTACCACTACCCCAACGAACGTAAATCATTTAATTACGGGGATGGTTGTGGCTAATAACCACAACGACATGACAAACTATAAGTAATAACCATAATCCCTAATAAGAAAACCTTAACAGCAGCAGCAATCAGCAATGTATAAAGATTGCGACGTATGTGATTTTCTGACATTACAAAATTTATCACAAAATGGGATTTTTTCTCAGCAGAGTAGTCTATTTAATTCTCAACTAATACATTTTTCTTTTTTGCAGGTCTAGATTCCTTGGCCTTCGACCCTCACAAATACGCAATCGACTACCATGGTATGGGTTTCAGAGAATGTCTCGCAGAAGTAACCCGGTACCTTGAGAGAATCGAGGGCATGGACGCTCAGAACCCCATGCGCTTGCGTCTCACTTCACACCTGCAGTGTTGCGCCGCTCAGAAAGAGTTAGCTTTGAAGCAGGCATCTAGTGCGCCTTGGAGTTATGGCGGTACACAAGCCGCTTATCCTCCACCTATTAACTCTCTTGGGTCGCCGAACCATGTGACTCCATTGAATACCCATCAGACTTCCATACCACCTCCGCCGATACACCATAGCCAAAATATGCATCACGATTTGGGACACTACGATGTCTCAACTTCGTGCGCGCAGCCTTCAACACCGATAGCAACTGATACAAGTAGATTGTCCGCTTCAACGTCAATTTTAACGCCTTTAACAACTACAACATCATCTGCGTTAGCCTATAGTCCGCATCATCAATATCCACCACCCATGCCCTATGGCATACCTCCATCATCCAGTCACCATCATAACTATAGTCAAGGAATACCAACCTCTCAGGGTATGAAGCCTTACAGGCCCTGGGGAGCAGAGGTTGCGTACTGACAGTTGGTGTAACTAGGATTTTCAAATTGATATAATGGTGTAAAAAGTACCCTACCTCTAGTGCCAGTTGCCTTAAAATACATTTGACATACAATAATTAATCTAATGACATATCATAACTTATCAAATTTGAGTGATATGAAATAAAAAACAAAGAGTGAATTCAATTTACAAAATGTGTATATAACCAATGTAATAAAAACGTGTGATTTTAAACTAATGATAATAATGATAAAAAAGGTTTTTGATAAGCACGCACATAAAGAGGCTTTAGTCATTTTCCGTACCTAAGAAATAATTTATAACAAATATATTTTTGTATAATACGTAGCATGTAAGTCAGATTTCGTATTTTTATATTAATAATTTATATTGATCTCACTTCTCAGTGAATATATTGTGATTTCTAATTTAAATCAAAGAAAAATGAATATTTATTAAAATTTAAAATTGTTTATTTTCAAAAATTCCTACAACAATAATCAGTCCCCGCAAATTACAAAACAATGGCTTTTTTAAACACCGATGCGATGTAACAAAAAACCACGCATGTAGTTTGTTCATTGAGGTTCATCACCAAAAATAACAAAATAAAAAAGTAAATACAAATTTACAGGCTTCAAAAAAAATAAAAAGTATAAAATAAAATAACTTTTATACAAACCCCAACTTTTTGGAAGACGGCGCCATAAGGTTTTTTTCAATTTGATCATATTTTGGCGCCGACTTCAAAAGAGCTGGGTTTTACATAAAAAAATAAAAAAAAATATTTTTTAGTTTCCTAAATAAAAACTAAAACTATAATATATTTTTATTTATATAAAAAACTCAAGTTTTTGGAAGCCGGATGTTCGCGGGTTTCATATAAAAATAAACATTATTTAATTTTTTAATTAGGTACTAAAAAAATGACTTTTAAATGCGAGTATAGTTTTTTATTTTTAACCATTTTTTCAGATACAGGTCTATTTTAAATGTGAATTTTAATTAGGTATCAGGTGTGTTATGACTCAGGTGCAGTAACTGCCAATGCCTCATATACACATTGTTTTTAATATTTGTTCGATGGGGTGCCATTAACATGATAGACATGTACCTGAGAAATTGTGTGCATTTATGCGGCAGTTATTTACAGTATACCGCCTAATGCAGCGACGCACCGAGGAGTTAGAGGGGTTGGGGCAAACACTCCCAGAATATTATGTAAAAAAATTGTATTAGAATTTTTTAAAACTTTTATCCCTAAGCACCCCTTCCAGAATGAATTCGGGGAGCGCCACCACCTACCACCAGAATAGGGCCTCTAGGTTTTTTTACTCCATTTTTTGTTTGTTAAAAAAAGAACTTAACAGGGGACAATACAAAGTTTACCGTTGTAAATTAGTATTGTATGGGCAATCATAAAATAAGATTAAGAGATTATTTTATTGCCGAGTTTCAAGACCGATCCAATTCCCGTGCTTAAACAGGAGTGTAAAAAAAATAAGAAACCGGAATACCAGAACTACGTTTTTCTTTTGCTTCTATACCATACCTAAAAAAATTCTCCAAAACAACTGCAGATGTACTTAAAAATGAACCAATCAAAATTATAAAATCCATGGGTAACCTAAATACAAAGCCTAAAAATCAAGATCCAATAGAATTAAAAACAAACGGTGTTTGTGAATTACTATACTTATACTTCGGACAATCGACGATCAAACTTCGCAAACCATGAAAAATTTAATTTATGGACCTCAAAGAGATATAAGACCACAAAAAGAAACCAATACCCACTATTTCAATTATAATATCACAAGAAATTTACATACTGAAAGAAATTTACGTCGAAAATTGTTTTTGGAAATGACTGAAATATACAAACCTAGAAATTTACTTAAATAAAAAACAGAAATTTAAAGATTGGTAGCAATGACCGACAATTAAAATCCAATTTTAAAATAAGAAACCAACACAACAAAAAGTATTCTGGAAGATAAAAATTTATTAAAGTTAAACAAATAAGCCAGGAAAACTGCCATGAAAAAAATCATTTGACTTGGAAGTCCTCACAAGGTAAGTGTTTATTTATCTTTTTTTGTTAGCGGTAAGTGAAGTTTCTATTAGCCCTAAATGATTAATTCAATAGCTGCAAGTAAAACGACCTACTTAGATCCAAGTTTGTTAAGCCTTAGTGATTTATCTACTTATCAATATGGGACAAGTCACTTAACTTTCCCTCGGCCGGTTTCTCAATAGCGAGTTAACGCTAACTCTCTATTGAGAAACCGGCCCTTAGGGTTAGTGAATTTTTCTACTAGTTTGTTAACCCTTAGTAATTTATCTACTTACCAATATGTGACAACTCACTTAACTTTCCCTTCACTTACGGTTAGTGAATTTTTCTACTAAGGACAAGTGAAGGCATCAAATATTGAAAAATTATGCGGAAAAATATATTCATCGTAATAATAATGCATGCCTATAATTATTTGTCAACGTATTGCCATCATAAGAAATCGACAATCCCATTTATACGGAGATCATGATGGAAATAAGTTTCAAAAACTAAAAAAAAATCGATAAACGAAAACGAATCCGGTAACCCTTGATTTAGAGATGCTTGTCCATATATATCCATCAAATGAGAAAATTCTCTGATTAAGCTTTAATAATGAATAACACTTTTCAGTCGACAATAAGAATCCGCCAAAACACTTATATTCCGCGGTTTCAATCTATTTCTTTATAAGCGCATGGTGCAGTGGATAAAGCATTGGTCATCAACCTGTAGGTTGTCGGTTCGAACCTTATCGGCGCGTCGGACTTTTTCACCTCTCGAATTTAAAACAAGAGTTTGTAATCCTTGGAAACGTGGTAACTGTGTGCGCCACCTGTCGAATAAATCGACAAACAAAAACATCAAAATTGAAAATAGCAAGAACTGCAGAACTTCTGCACTTTTCAATGTTGATGTTTTTGTTTCTCGGTTTATTCGGCAGATGGCGCACATAGTTACTACGTCCCTAAGGATTACAAACTTTTTGTTTCGAGAGGTGTTCATGGTCACTGTGTAGCTTCAACTGCCAGGTATAATCCTATGACTCCCTGATGATTTCTAATAAGGATGAAACAGGTCTGTAGGTGTCTGGATTCTCCATTAGCCATTGGAGGCCTGGTCGTAATGAAGTGAGAAACAAAAACGCTTTGTCCGATATGCCACGAGTGTTACTTTAATTTTTATTTGCGGACACGAGATTCATTTTGTTGTTTTTTTAAATATTTTGGCTTTTTAGTTCTGCGCAACAAGCCTCCTCCGGAGCGATTGCTTGCTGATGCCTTAAAATTAGGGCCACGTAGTATGAAGCTCCAATTGGGGGCGGTGCGGCTGCGAACGTTACCTCTTTTTAAGAGTCATGTTACAGTGACCTTATACTTTTACAGGTTTCTACTTTATAACCTGCTGAAAGGTACAGGATTCTGTATTTACGGTGTTCTGGACTTTTCGATTTTGATGTTTTTGTTTCTCGGTTTATTCGAAAGGTGGCGCACACAGTTACTACGTGCCCAAGGATTACAAACTTTTTGTTTTAAATTCGAGAGGTGTGCATGGTCACTGTGTAGCTTTAACTGCCAGGTATAATCCTATGACTCCCTGATGATTCTTAATTCTTAGACAGTGGAGGCCTGGTCGTAATGAAGTGAGAAACAAAAACCCTTTGTCCGATATGCCACGAGTGTTACTTTAATAATTATTTTCTTCCTGATTTCTAGAATAGCTACACTGAAGTCAAAAATCAGTTCCTCTTCCTTCTTACGAAAGAAATCTTGCTTCTGCCAAACAAAGACTCATACCAGCACGGAATGTTTATTGGGTGGCAAACCAAAAACTAGAAATTCCGGAAAAAGAGAAAGAGGTTGTCTGTCACCATTTAATAATTAACGTTATATTTTTCCAAATTTCCAATAATAAAACGCTTTTAATTAAAATATTCTAGATTTAACAAAAACATGATATGCAAGATTCTTCTTCTACATGTGACGTCACAATTTTGGGTTATGTTTTTTACTGAATATTGAAAGCACAAAAGCACAAAAACAAATCGCTCTTGTTGCCTAGTGTTACTATCCCAATACTACCCCTCTAAAGTGCAATTTAATAGTTGTTTTATGGTTTTAGAATTATATTTTTTTAAACAATGTGCACCGTTAGAAGAAGATTAACCGGTTTTCACGAAATTCCTTTCGTTTTCATAAAATTTATAAAATCAACTTAACAGTAACTGATTGAATTTGGTTGTGTTTAATGTTATTCGCACGGTCTGGCAAAGTAAAAAAACTAATGGCCCTAACAAAACAGTTAATGCTGGCTGCCTAACTTAAAAGATTTGCAAATAAATCCCTAAACCCTTTTGTACCTTCTGATATTTTTTGCGCATCAGAACCAGTTTTTGGATAGAAGGATCCGTGAACCGTAAAGGAATTAAACAATACCTTGCCCTATGGACATTGGTCATTTTTAAAATAATTTGTGTTAATATTCGCATAAAAAATGATGTCCTGTTATTATGGGTTAGCGTTTAGGGCCTAACTAGCAGTCTACACGTGTTCTTTTGAAAAAGAACGGCGTTAGGGAATTACAGGAAATGCATTAGTTTCCCTTAGATGGATTTTCTTTGTTATATTTAGCTATTCGACCATTAAAAACGACTCGAATACGGTGTATAAAGTAGCGAACAGAGCAATTAGTGTAGTAAGTAAAAAAGTGAGGAAAAGAGAAGATTTGTAGAATTAGTATTTGATGTTTTTGTTTGTCGATTTATTCGACAAGTGGCGCACACAGTTACTACGTTCCCAAGGATTACAAACTTTTGTTTTAAATTCGAGAGGTGTGCATGGTCACTGTGTAGCTTCAACTGCCAGGTATAATCCTATGACTCCCTGGTGATTCCTAATAAGGATGAAACAGGTCTGTAGGTGTCTGGGTTCTCCATTAGACATTGGAGGCCTGGTCGTAATGAAGTGAGAAACAAAAACGCTTTGTCCGATATGCCACGAGTGTTACTTTAATTTTTATTTGCGGACACGAGATTCACTTTGTTGTTTTTTGAAAATAATTATTTCCCTAAACCGCATAGATCCTATTGGTCGACGTCGCCAATCCTCCCGAAAGTAAAATGATTCTTGATCAAGTTTGTTTCTACTGGTCTTTAGTGAGCGAAATGAAAGACATCAATTTCTCTTTAAAATGCTGTCATTAGTGTCGTTTGTGGGAGAAATTAGCGACATCGACCAATCAATAGGAACCACGCATTTGTCGGGAATTATTCTCGTCCCTGATCTCAAGAATGGCTACACAGGAGAGGCAATATTTGTATTTGCCGTTTCGTTAAAACTGAAAATATTTTTGAATTTTCTTGTAGATTTAGGTTTCGATATTGACTTTTCCTACATAGCCCATTGCAAATTAACACGATTTAGATAGAGAAAATCACCCCTAATAAGTAGCTTCTAACGTCTTTTTCTCAAATTACGTGTTTATCACTTGCTTAAAAGTTTGCGGTTAGAAAACAGCGGATTTTTAGGTATTATGCGATCTAGAATTTCTTTTTGGATCATCCGTTTTGTTTTTCCAACATTCAAGTTAGGCCTAAATTCCAGACGTTTTAGCGTGTCTGCAACTATGGCAGTCGACAGTATATCTTTAGGTTCTTGATTTTATTCTTACATCACATTTCGTGTTGACGAGTGCTATTATTGTTACCTTGTATTTTATACAGCTTTTAATCGCGGATATATGTCAAACAAAAAATTCGAATGATGTAACGTTTTTCTTCTTGAGCTACCCTACAGCTACCAAACAAGATTTTATTTTAGTAACTCGCTATTTGTACATAAAATTTAACATACTTTTTGGATATTGTTTCCTTTCTAATATCTGATACATTTGCTCACTTTCCATGTACCTGCCGTAACTGCTCAGTGTTGGAGAAACGTGGATTTCTTGGCGGGGGGGTTTATTATTATTATTATTATGTTGTTTGTTTACTTAAGCAAATAATACTATATGTAATAATATATATTCAAAATTTGTTCAAAATTCTTTCAAAAATGAAAAAGTTTAAGTACTGTTTTGAATAACTTGCAAATTTTTTCGTCTGCGGCGTAATAAGACCATTATTATTCCGATTTTCTAAAGATTTAAAGTAAATAGACAACCTAGATTTGAGGCCAGGTCCGCGTTTGGTGTGAGAGTTATTATAATGTATATATAATAATTCATCGTTTGCAAAAAGGTGTTCGCAAAAGGCCATCACGATGGTCGTTAAATTAATGAAGTGAAAAAAGGGGACCAAACATTTCAAAATACGAAACAAAATACACTTTTTGCCTATTCCCTATGTGCGATGTAAAGTAATATGTAATAAAATTTATTTCCATATTATATTGTTTGTTTACTCGAGCAAATAATTGGTCGGGTATCATAAAAATGTGGTGGAAAATAAAGATTTATCTATCTACACGTATGTTTTCTTATTTATATTTTAAATGTTATTGTACTGTAACATGTTACAAATTTACTGGAACTCTATAATCTATAGGGAAAATTAAACAACTGCTTACTAAATTCGACTATATTGAAACAAAATAAAAATTAACAATTTTTCGACATTTTTCACTAACACTTATTTATTCAGTCATTTTATCTTTTTGATTTTGTTTGTTTTTAAATTTGGAAGATATTTTTATTATTTGTTTTATTTATAGATAGTTATTTGTGGTTATTTGGTTACTTTTAGACTTATTAAAATATCTTATAGTTAATTTAAATGATGACTCTGCATTACATAAATACTATAAGCAGTGCAAAAAATTAGCCTTGGACATTTTTGTAAATAACTTCGGGCAATCAAATAAATTAATGAAAAATCATAAAATAAAAAAATAAAAAGAAGAGTTATTTTACGACTTTTTTTTATAGTACAATCAAATTATATTCGAAAATGGCAAAACGGATTGAGAAGCCCATTTTCTGCAGGGTATTTTTTGAGATAAATTCATAAAGTTGCAACAAAATTTCCTTGTACGTTGGCGGCTATTTAAAAAATATTGTCACTGTAGTATTCCGGCTACTATCGGCCTAATTTTAAAAAACTGTTTTGTGTTTTATTAAAGAAAAATGCTATAATTTTTGTAGAAACCAGTTTTTGATAGCCGTTGGAATAAAACTATGTCATTATAATTTGGGGGATAATCAGTGGCGTAGCGATCATCTAGCAACTCGAGGCAAAGCCTCGAGGCCCGGCGATGCAAGGGGGCCCACTGGCCAGTCAGTATTTCCAGTGAATAAAATTGTTTATTTATTTTACTAAACCATCTAAAACTCGATGTTAATTTTATTAGGCCTGCGCTTTTCCCCTCTCTAACCCAACCTAACATCACACCTCTCATACCGAATTTTTATGTTATTAGTTGGGCAGAATTTCAAAAAAATTCAATAACTCAAAAATTATATCCAATAGGTACTTAATTCTTTGTAGTCAGTTCCCCTACTATTTAATAGAAATTAATTTTTTTTTGCACTGCGTGTAAAATTAAAGGTTTACTATAAATTTACAATTAAATTAAGATATCTTTAAATTTAGGTCCTAGTAAATTTTGTTAATTTGAAAGTTTTATAAAAAGTGCTATGTTTAAGTAAGTTTAAGTAAAAACGGCAACATAGATTTTTGAAAATGGTACATTTTTTGAAAGCTTGTTTATTAGTATACTTAATTCTAGTGGAGGATCAAAATCCCTCAAAAAATACAGAAATTTCAAATTCGCAAAAGAAGAGGTGACAAATTGCACCTTAAATCCAATTTTTTTTACATAACATTTCTTGAGTTTAAATTAATTAATTAGACACCCCCGACTCGATTGACTGTAATATATATATTTGATATTCCTGTTTAGCTCTTAATACTAACTTGGTAAAAAATGGCAATGAAAAGATAGTAGTTGGGTTAAAAAAATTATTATATTGTAACTAAGTTTACGATTTTTTTGCATGTTTCCATGTAAAAATATAATACTAATTTTAATATACTATGGTAGCCCAACTAAAAAACAAACAATAATTTTCATAGGAACTCAAAATCACCCCCAAAGTGTTTTATGGGAAGCAAAAACAAAGAAATTTAATAATTTTCTCTCTTTTGTATTTAAGCAAAATTCTAGCTTCTACAATTCGTAAAAAAACCTCAACATGTTGATAAGGGGTGATGCATTTTTCTAAGAAGGGATATATACTAGCTGGCCAAAAGTGAAAACAAAATTTTTCTACTTATTTTTGTTTTTGAGATATTTGACCAAAACTAGATTATTGTCAGTCTTTAATTTTAAGGCGCCGTGACGCCACTTATAAAGCGACGCCGGTCAAAACAGTATCTTTTCTAACATAATATCGTGTCCTCAGACACCGTGCCAAATAATAACAAAATCACCCAAAAATGAAGAAAATTAAAATTGACTGCCCGACTATATTGATCAGGTTACAGGTCAAATTGAGAATCGATTCAGAGGTATGATGACGGTACCATTACAAGTTCTACTGAAAAAATTATTTTACAAAAGTGTAAGCGCTTTTAAATAAATATTCTGAAATTATTTTACCACTCGTAAAAAATTATCTAGCGATATTTTTGAACAATACCGTATCCTAGAAAGTCATTTTGTTGTAATATTTACCGCATTGTTATTTTAAAGTAAATATTTCAACGCGTCGGTATCGGTATACTTAACGCGTTCGAAATAAAAACAAAATACGCTACATTTTTGACTTGTTTATGCGATGTTTCGAACGATGCCCGCTTTTTTGAATTGAAATCGTTGCGTACGTTCGTCGGTCCATAACGTTACGTACATCCCTCCGTACGCAACGAGTGGAATCAGCTGTTCTGTCATCGCACCCGTCAAAAAAGCGGTCCTCGTTCGAAACATGGCATGAACAAGTTAAAAATGTAGTGTATTTTGGCTTTGTTTTGAACGTGTGAGGTATACCGATACCGATGCGTTGAAATATTTACATTAAGTGTCTATTGTTTATAACATTAGGGGTTATAAGCCACAGCACGTAACTTGACGTAGCGTAAGTTTTGATCAAGTGCGCATGTGCAGTAAACTCCAAACGTACGAAAGGCTTTACGCGCGGTGTATCGTTACATTTTTCCTGTCGCGTATCCTACGTAAATGCGTAACCCCAGATCAAATGAAAGTAGTTTACTATAAGCATGTCTGGTATTCACTATATAGCGAGGCGCTGATGTACGTGGGGTTTTTCAAACCTAAATATAGTGTCAAACACTTAGGTTTCGCCACCTCGTCAAAGTTGAATCTTCCATAACGGGCTGCTTTATTCCCGAAAGGAGCCTCTCCACGGAGAATTTCGATGATGAAGGCATCATCGATGTCATCATTTCCTTCATCGACATCATCAAAAATAAAGACATTATTAAGAATGAAAAAAAAAAAATAAAAAACACGACAATTTTTAGGTTATCTTATAAAAAAAACAAAGCAAATGAGAGCGCCCTCTGCTCAACTACTTGACCAATTTACAAGATACGCAAGAAGCGTTGCTTTAAGCCTTTTTTAGCTCGTTGTAATTAGGCGAAGTTGAAGTATAAATGGTATAAATGGCAACATTGCAAATGTAAAGCTATTTTTGGTAGTTATGTTGATGTACAGAGTTTCAAAATTGGCGGTGTAAATTATAATATGTTTAATACAAAAAGTAGAGAGGTAGAGTTGAGGCTGTTTTCCCTTGGCTCCCCTCATAGAACTGCCGCTGCACTCCACTAAATATTTATTTTATAAACATAAAATATAAGTATGTAGGATAACATATAGTTGTCATTTCACAAGCTAGGACGTGCAGCGTGTGTGGAACTGCAGTTCGGTAAAATTATAGCACAGCAACCTAAACCAAAGAGTATTAATATTATGTTAAAATCTAATTGCTTGCAAAATTGATGATGAAACTATGTAAAGATTTTTTTTGTTTTTCCTAAAAGTCCACGCAATAAAAACTAAAAACAAAATAAAACTAAACTGTCAATAGAAACTATATTAGTGGCGAATTCATCAAAAATACTACTGACGTAATAAAATACCCGTTTCAGTTTTTGTATTAGGGTTGTCAAAAGGGCTTAAGTGCAAACGTATGAGAGTCAACTTTCGAGCTATTTCCCACGTTTTGGTCACCCCATACATATTATTTAATACCAACCCCGTGTACTTGCATACATACACACGCACCACCGTAAAAACCAACTATTTTGTTAGGATTTAGAAGGGAAATTCGAAAGGCAAAATAGTTAATTGACTTAAACGAAAAATCCCTAAAGTTTTGCGCAAAAAATATTTTTAATGCGCTTAAGTATAACTCATAATTGGAATTGTCATTACAATAGTCGTAATTTTTGTTATAACGCACAATCTGTTACTGTCTTATTCACAAGAAAGACAGTGACAGAGCGTGCATTATAACAGAAATAACGACTATTGCAATGACTATTCCAATTATGAACGATACTTTAGAAATATTAGTTATGGGGTTACGTATTAGTTAAATTAAATGAATGTCTAAATCTACATCAAATTTTCGCCGCAATCTTTTTACTAAGTAGGTTTTTTGGACTGATTTATTGATGGCGGTCTTTTGGTTTGATTTTGCTTCATACCGCTGCCTCGCAAGATTCTCTGCTCTAAAACAAATTCACAGCAAATATTTTCATAACCTTCACTTTTCTTATTTAATCAATTTTTCTTACATGGATTTAAGGTATATACAGGGTGTTTCAGGAAGAAATCTACATAGTGAAATCGTAAGTAGTATGGACCAAGGCCTTTTTATATTTATAGTTAGAAAAATTACTACTCCATTTTTAACGGATATACAGGGTGATTTATCAAAATCTCGAAAAATTTAAAAGTTACCTACAAAAAAAACTACTAAACCGATTTTGATAAAATTTTACACAAAGATAAAGATGTCAAATGCCAATTTAACTTTATAAAAAATTGAAAACTCACGTCCGGACTTGTTTTTTTTTTAAATTTTTTTCAATTTTCGTAAATTCAACACCATGTAACTTACATTTTGAAATTTTTAACACTGCATAAAAAGGCCAATAAATGGTACTTTATAAAAAAATCTTCAATTCAACGTAACTTTTTTCGAGAAAAAAAAAATTAACTTTTTTTAAATTTTTTTTATACCTGTGATATCAATGCCCAAAAATTTACAAATGACAGCTTGTATTTAAAAGCTCCAGGTTCTTACAACCTCATATATACTTAATAAAGTGTTAACAATATTATTTTAAAAAAAATCAGGTCCGTATTTTTTTAATCGACTCATCCTGATAAACTTATTTTTTATTTTTTCATGTCATGATGTTGAGTGCAAATGTGCAAATTGACTCTAGATTTGCTCAGTCTACCCGTGAAAACTCACCGGTTTGTCCCCTTTTTTTCGTCTCATGATAGGTACCCCTTTCGGTTTTGGTACCCCTTCGCTTCCGCGAACTTTCTTACTACTTTTTCTTGACCGAATAAAGGAGCTCTTTACGAGTCCGCACTTGAAAATCGAATTCAAACTGCCGAACCCACTGGTATGGTAGTTTGGCAGCTGAGTGGACCCATTTTTTCGGGTTCGCCTGCGGGATAGTTGTTACTTAGCACATTGCCAAAAAACGAGTCCCCGATTGATTTTCCGATCAGCAAGCAGGTAGGCTTTCCCCCAATCTCTTGATCGTGACTTTTTCCGATCATAATGCGCAGCTCTGCCGATGCTTACAATGTTTTAAAAGCTAAAAAAAACTGCTCTTGACGCAGGGCGCAAATTCACTTTTAATATTAAGGCTGATCTCACACCAATGCAGTCCCGTCATCACACGGAGCTACAAGCTGAGATGAGGGTGAGAGCAACTTAACTATAAAATATAGAAATGGTCAACCTTGCATTATCTTAACGAAAAAGCGCCCTCGAGAACAGAGTTCATCCCCACCTGAACAGGACCGCTCTAAACAATTTCACCCCAGCGATAAAACCAATTTAAACAATGTACAGTAGCAACCAATAAGGATTGGATTTTGGAATACTGATGGCTTAAAAAACCTTTGGCAACTCACACAGGACAACGATTTTGAAATTTATAGTATATGTGAAACACGGTCAATGTGCGATATTCCTATCTCTTTTTTATCGGACTACAAAGTTCACTGTTCAAACACTTTGAGAGATGCATCAAGAAAGAGAGCGAGCGGTGGTCTTGGTTTATTTTACAAGAACTCTCTGACTGTATCAAAAGTTAGTAAGAGTTTATATTGGTTAATAGTAAAAATTTCTACGGTTGCTAAGAATTGTTTTATATTGTCCATTCTTTATTTTAAGCCTACTTTAGATATAACTGTAGCTTTAGATTTGTTTCAGCTAGAAATCGATGATGTTTCAAAGCAGTACCCTCTCTTACCGTTTATAATAATTAGCGATTTTAACTGCCGTATTGGCGATCTTGGCGATATAGATGAGGAGGTATGCAAGGGTACTGCGTTGTTTCACTCGCGAGGTAGTAAGCATACCGTAACAAACAGGAAATCAAATATTTAATAATTTTTCAGTACTGCTGGTCCCCACTTCCTCTCCACATTTTCCATTACTTATTGAACTAAACTTCCCAAACATTGCCAGAAATACTAATAATTTTGCAACAAGGGAACCCAAGCTAAAATGGGACGAATCCAGCAAGAATCAATTTAGGTCAGCTATGCTTTTCTCACCGAGAGCGTCATTTGTTCCAGATGTGGAGTTTACCTTCGATAATTTTTTACAAGCGGTCTATGAAGCAGCGCAACTTTCTGGTCTTTTTGTACCAGCACAGACGCAGAGGCCGTGGAAAAATTTTAAGCATGGGAAACCTTGGTTTGATCGTGACTGTTATTTAGCAAAACAACAAGTAAAAGAAAGTCTTACAGCATGTAAAACAGAAAACTTTAAGTTTGATAGCAAGTCAGAATATTTACAAAACAAAAAAGACTATCAGAATTTGCTTTCTAGGAAAAAAGATGCACATTATAAATCGGTTTCCGCAATCCTTTCTAATACAAAAGACCGGTGTTCATTTTGGAAATGTCTAAAAAAAATAGTGGTCAATTTACAACTATGTTGGGAATTTGGAAACTTTGGTTGCACTAAAACACCTATACAGAAAAGGAACGGCCACCAACAGGTATATTCCAAATGACTCTTTTCATTGCTTACAACATAAGCTTGCAAATTTGCACTTTTTAACATATAGATTAGTAAATTTCCCCTTAAACAAAGAAAGATTTGAAGCAGAAAAGAATAGGATTAGGAATATAGCTGGCGAAAACGGTTACGACGAAGGCTTAATAAATAAGCTGATAAATAGACATTCTTTTCAAAAGACCTTTCGGAATTCTACTTTTTTCAGACAAAAAGATACCTGCGACTCAAAATTTGTATCAATTCCTTATAATCCTAATTATACGAAAGGATTACAAAAAGTATTTAATAACACCGGTCTTGAATTAGTATATCAATCCGGTAATACAATAAAAAGCTTACTAGGAAATCCCAAGGACAAAACTACAGTTCTGGAAAAAAGTGGAATGTACGAAATTAGTTGCATGGATTGTGACAAAAAATATGTTGGCCAAACGAGACGCTCTATTCAAACACGTTTTAAACAACACTTAGCACACTTAAAATACGGAAGAACGGAAAAGTCAAGTGTGGCCGAGCATGCTTTTGAAAACAATCATAGATTCACATTAGATAACCTAAAACTTCTAAAAAGTGTACCAAACAAAAGACTTTTGAATGCATATGAAAGTATGGAAATCATTAAATCCAGAAATAGTTTAAATAAAGATAGAGGACCCATCCCGTTTAGTACACTTTATTCTTTGGTTGAGGGGAGATAGGATTAAAAATCGTAATCAATCACAAATTATTAGTGTTATCTCCGCTCACTAAAGGATTGTATATAAGATAGAGCGTAGATTAATTTAGTTCATTGTTTATGGTCTCTTGATGATGCTAACGTTGTTAGCGAAACGCGCGTCGAGTGCAAAAAAGTGTAGTTTTGGTTTGTGGAAAACAATCATAATTTTGTTTTTTTTTCAATTTACAAAACAAAACACGCTTTCTGTTGTCGCATGGGAACAGTTCCTTGTCTCTGTATATCCTCCGCGAACCCCAAACTGCACCATTTTTTTCGGGACCTTTGATCCCATATTAGATTCCCCTATATGAAAACGAGCTAACCGGTGCTCTTAAGGGTTGCAAAAACAATAAAGCTCCGGGTCTTGATTTGGTAACTTATGAGTTTATAAAAAACATTCCTGGAAACTGGATACTTTATATATGTTCATTGTTTAATAAAATCTTGGAAACAAGGAAAGTACCAAAATCTTGGGGAGAAGTTCTTTTTACAATGCTGCACAAGAAGCTGCCGTAAAGCTAAAAGCAGTAAATGGTTACACTAAAAGCTTTGACCTATCTGCAGGAGTTTTGCAGGGGGAATCGCAAAGCCCGGAGCTTTTCTTTGTTTCTGACTGATATTGAGGACTTCTTTAAGGCCAGTGGAATCCAGGGAGTGAGTGTTGGTGGCTTTGTGGAAGTAATCTTTCTGCTCGCGATCTCTGAGATCCAGCTGCAGAGAATGCTTAAAGTTTTGGAAAGGTATTCCTCTCAAAATTGCCTTAAAATTAATACGGACAAAACCAAAATTATGTGCTTTCAAAACAGCCCTGGAGCTCAAACAAAACATCCCTTACCAACCAACCAACGTCACTGTTTAGGTTAATGGCCGAGGCCTCTGTGTCGAGAGCGAACCAGGCTATAGGTGCGGCAATGAGTATAATGAGCGGAGCCAAGCTTTGCTCTTGGAACGCAATTATCAAGGTTTACCAGGTCTCAATCCTAAATACATTGGGGGGATGTCTGCCAGTGTGGGGGCTGCGTTATAAAAACGAAGTTGAAAAAATTCAAAGCTCTTTCTTTAAAAGGCTTTTGTATATCCCCAGATCCACTTCATCGGCCCTAATAAGGGTAGAAACAGGATCGACTCCATTGAGCTACCTGATTTTTAAATCTTGTTTTAATTTTTTCCTTAAACTATTACAAATGGATGAAGACCGTCTGCCAAAAATGTGTTTTAAGCGATTGCTAGAGCTTACCCACATAAATGCTATACACAATTGGGCAGTTCAACTAAAAAGCGAATTTGTTTACCTTGGCCTTGGAGAGGTCTGGAATAATCAAGATTATTGGGAACTAAAGCGGCGGCAGTCACACATTCTTAAGGCGTACCAAAATAAATTATTTGAAACAGACAGTACCACTGCGTCTGCATCAAACTACACTAACTTTTTTACTTTTATGTCATTCTCCCTTCGCCCTGCTGGATATCTCACATTCAAACTTCCAATATTCATTGTCCGATTATTGACGCAACTTCGACTCAGCAATAAATTCTTTTTAAAATTCACATTTAGAACTATAGATGGTATACTATATACTATTGACCCAAACGAAAACTGCACAGTTTGCTATCTGCAAGATAAAGAAACAATTTTTCATATACTTTTCACCGCCCAATGTATCGTCCTTATCGTACGCCATGCCTCTCAGATATCCACAGTTTCGTCGAATTTGTAGACCACTTAGGTTCACGTAACACAAAAGTTTTGGCCTATACCCTTATTGGTATATTGACGACGAGAGACATAAAGCTATTTGTAACTCATCGTGGTATAAGTATCCGCATCTAGCGAGAACCAAGCACATTGATTGGTCAGAAACTTGTAGCACGTTCGCAAAGAGCAGATATATGCTAATTGAAGGTGTTTCTGAACGCAATAGGTCCTGAGATACAATACGTGTGCCGTAACGACGTGATATCTAACACATCTCAACACCTATCGCGTTCAAGAACACCTTAGATTAGCATATATCTGCTCTTTTCGAACGTGATACAAGTTTCTGACCAATTAATGTGCTTGGTTCTCGCTAGATGCGGATACGTATACCGCGATGAGTTACAAATAGCTTTATGTGTCTACTTTTTAATGTTTGGCGGCGGTCAAAGACAGAGAAGAGAAGAGAGAGAGAGAGAGAGAGAAGAGAGATAAAAATAAAAGAAGGAATGCGTTCAAAAATTATTTTATTTTTTTTTGAGATCGATTGTTGTTTTTTTCCCTTTTTTTTCGTTCTAAATTGCTTGGTATTATTAACAATGTTACTACTAAATAGGCATCGTTCCGCACTGGTTGGATAAGTAATGTTACTACTGTTGTTAACAATTTAATTATGTCGGGCTTGAAATTATTTATCTTATCATTTATTTAAAAATTTTTGATAGTAACTCTGCCAAGTGGCTTTATTAAGTTTTTTCACTGTTAAAGTTGATAGGTTTTTTTATTATTTTTTTTTATTTAATTATTTCCTTTTCCTTAGGAACTTCTTGTTATAGAAAAATTATATTTTTTCTTAGAAACAATAAAGGTTAAGTAAGTAAGACTTTTTCTGATACAGAAGATTGTTGAGCAAACCTGGGCCCGCTAACTGTGTTTTTGGTTTATCAGTCTTCTAAATAAAACCTTGATGGTTTTACTTTAAAAATATATTCGAGGATTATTAACGACCTTATTCTCTATTTCGGACAATCGTTAAAATATATTTTTAAATTTTTATGTCATTCAAAAGTTGTAATTTTGCACCGTTTTGCTTTTTCAAGCAACCAGGTTCCTCTGGGGAGTTAACAAAATATGAAAAGAACTTGTTTGAAAAATTGTACAAGAATTGAACATTTCGACAAATTTTCAAAACATTTTATCTGGAGGTACTAACTTGGTTACTGGAAAACCCTCCTGCGGGTTCCTAGGGGGTGCGCAATGTTTATCCTTCATGCCATACACCATAAAAATTTTCAAAATAATCGTCGGGGTGGGGGGCTACCCTGGTTACGCAATAATCCTCTCGAGGGTTCCTGGGGGGTTAACAAAACTTAAAATTTGGTGTGCCAAGTTGTGCATAATTACACTTTTCGAATGACATAATTTAAACAAATAAATATTTTCTGGAAGGGGGGCCTAATTAACTTGGTTACTCGAGAACCCTCCTGAGGGCTTAAGGGGGTGCGTGCAAAATTTAAAATTGGGTGTGAAAAATCATACCTTTACAAGGACGAGGGTATACAGAATTAGAATTTTCAGTTTTTTTAAGAATGGTTTTCCTGATATTTTTGGGTGCAAATTGCACATGCAAAAGGTTGGACTTTTTTGAGCTATACATTATTGTTTATAGGGAAGTTAAACAACCTGATATTTTCCTCAACATGTGTGGTGAAGACCTTGAGGACGCTGGTGGACTGGACGGTAGCAAAGTGTAACAGAATAAGTGAAAGAGATTGAGCCGAATGCTAAAAAAGAAAAAGAAGAGCTGTCTTCAAAAAAAAATAAATATCACTGGGGAACAGCAAAAATGTTTCCTAGACCAAAATCTCACTAGCTTCAATTTTATAGATCCATGGTAATTCCCACATAACATTGACGGAATATGTATGTTATATGAACATTCCCTCAAAGTGATTTTTGGAATATTCTATTGCGAATATGACAGGAATTTTGCAGACCTATTTTCTGTTGAATATTGTTTGAGAGTTTGTGATAGTTATATTTCTTTGGTAATAAGATAATAATATGCCCATGATAACCTGATAATCAAGTTATTTTTATGAATATTCCCAAAAAGAAGGTTTCTGTCAGGATTTTGGCATGTTTGCTGAAAATATTACTATCTTTTGAAAAGAACTCGATTTACATGATTTATAATTATAATTTAGTCCCTATGTAGCAGGTAATATTATTACACATATGAGACAGCAACAAGTTATTTAGGTAATCTTTTGATAACCAATCTCAAGTAATACATCAACATAATGGTGATACATTGATATACCTATATCCATAGGCTACTCCGTAATTGCACTTAAGTGAAAGACTAAAGCATATTTGGTGGATATTCATGTGGATATATATCCACTCCATATCTTAGGATATCTATCATCCAGGTATATTACTATAATTCTTTTAAAAAAATGTTCTGGTCGTACTATAGTCATGTTTCACGTTACGTTTCTATCACATTTATATCACCTGTGTGAGCTAGAACGTAACTTATTGCCGGCATGTGTTAGTAATATTCCCAATGGTAAAATGTAACATTTCTATCACATTCTTTGTTCTCTAAGTATATGACTATTACATTACAGGAATGTTTAATTGTTATGTGGGTTATCTTAGATTAAATAAAGAAAAGATACCCGATGCTTACGGAGACTTTGGTTATGTTATTACCTGAGGAATCTTGGGACCTAATTTTCGAAGCCACGATAGGAATCGATCACGCCACAGCCAAAGCACACATGCTCACAGTTCAGAATGACCGCGGCAAAACCGGTGCTCGCTCTGCCATTCATCTGTTCATTTAGACTGGCTTCACGACTGCGTCACACCCTACATAATTATCTCCGTCGCTTTTCCTTTCTAACGTTTAGAACGATATGGAATTTATTCTCATTATTTTGGTTTTGTCGGTTGTTGGAAAATTTGCTATATAAACAGTGGTTATTATTTGCCAAGGAGTTTGTGTTGAACCAGGTATCTTTTTTTATTTAATCTATGATAATTATCTATCTACCCTTAATGTATGAAAAAATTCGACCATTATTATACCAATTGTACTTTATACGGTGTTCAAATATTTATAACCTAAATCTTAAATATTTAGTTACATTTTTATATAATATTGTTGGGAATTAGTCTGAGATAGTGAATTTTGTGGGTGTATTTGAATTTAAGTAATAATAATAAGCGCGCCATTAGATCCCCCAGAAAAGATTTTACTGCCGCCACCAGTGGCGGATCCAGCAATTTCACCAGGGGGGGGGGCGCAAGCAATAAAACTTATATAGGCCGGCTCAAGCGACTACGAACACATGACAAAAAAGTCGTTTTTATGGTCATCATTGTTTTTCGGGGTTTGGTTAGATTGCTATGTTGTTTAGTGGTGCATGACCTGACCCTCCCCACTAACCAAACAGAACAGATACTACCTGATACAACTAATTTATTTTAGCAAAGTAAGCGCTAAACTGCTATAAGTATTTTCAAAATTAGTTGCAAAAAAATAATTAAGTAACAGTCAGGCTGCTAGTTCTATTGATTAATAATAATTTATTAAAACTTTTTTGCCCTATGTTTTAATTTTTGTTGTTAATTGTTTAATAAAATAACACTCATTTTACCTACCTTTTTCTTCAGCTTAAGCATGATAATTTGTCATCTGATGCTTCTGGAAATCACCAGCCACCCCCAATAGTTTGTAATAATTTTGTAAAAGTTGTGTAACCAACTTTTTAGGCAAAACGGTTTTTGTCCTCCAACTAAGGTCTTCGAAAAAAAATACTGCAATTTACAAAATAACCCTTACCTTGTTAAGAAAAAATTAGCCAATGAAATTTTTCAAAATGCCCTTTATTCACGCGGCGACGAAAAAGGAAATATATAATTGATATCTGGCATCCAATGATTTGTCAAAACTTGAAATCTGGTTTATTCATCTATGTCACTTATTTTTTTATAAAGCTTCCTCGCTTAAACCTTTAACAAAATTATCCGACATAACTTTAGTACTGGTACTACAACCAGGAGTATTTTAAAAAACAAAAAAAGAAGTTAAAAAACCTCCAAATCAGTTACTTTAATTACTTCAACCGAAAAGAAACTAAAAAACAAAAGATCAAGAGATCTTGGGTGGAAATAACGAAAATTCAAACTGTAACTCCAAATCAGTTACTTCTACCGAAAAGAAGTAACTGATTTGGAGTTACAAGTTTGAATTTTTGTTACTTCCATCCAAGCTCTCTTGATCTTTTGTTTTCAGGAAAATTTTGTTCTGTCTCTTCCACAGGTCCTGAGTTTTATTTAGGTTTGCGTTATTAATATCCTCTTTTGTGTCATCTTTCTTAAATTTTTTAAAATAGTTAAATAGGGTATTATCTGCAAATCGTTTTTCATTTTTGCTCTCAAACATTATGCACCTGCAGCGATCACACTCATCTAATCTAGGCGAGGATGACTAGCCGCGAGCCTCATGGTGTTCGTGCGGGAAACCCCACGCGCGCTGTGCGAATTGTACGATTACAAAGCATTTGCTATGGCGCTCAACACACGCGCTGAATTTTTAAACTTTAATTCGGTTCTGCTCGAAAAAATTGGTTTTAAAATTGATGGTATGACGCAATTTTTTTTTTAAACCTTAAAGCTAGAAAGAAGATGTTGGAATTAATTTAAAATGGTTGCAAAAATTTTTTTGGAAAACACTACAGCAGAAAACTATAAAAACCTGGTTGCCCAACTTCTTTTGTGTTACAAAAACCTAGGATGTAACATATCGTTAAAAATTCATTTCTTGGATTCTCACCTGGATTACGTTCCGGAAAAGTGTGCAAAAAAATAGTTTTTGTTCAGGAAACAAACGGAAAGTTGGTTTTTGTTTGCTAGTGTAACCTGAACGTGTATTCTTGAGCAGGGAGCGGCATAGATCTATGACGAATGATCACATGGGACGAAAACGTTATATTCTTGGGCGATGATCCGATCTTACGAAATGAAAATGAAAATCATACGTTCCTGATCGCATAGTCCGAAACCGGGGAACACCGTCAAATTTAGTGACACTTGCGCAATATAGAGGGTCTTTTTTCGAATGTATTGCTTCCTAAACTGCTGTTTGGTCGTGGGAGGTGATATATCCCATGCGATAGATCACATCGCACGAGAGAAAGATCGTAACGTATAACTTTCAAGAATACACGTCCTGAGAAGTTCCCATAAGTCAACCAATTATCAAATCATTGCTATACCTACAAGTCACGACTGTCGTATAAATCTTAAGGAATCTCAGTCCGTGTGTGGGGGTACCCGCATTTAAGGAAATCCTCAAAGCCTCGACTGCACATTTTTGCTTGGAGGAAAAACTATTTGTGTGTGGCTAGCATAAGATAGGTTTTATGTCTACTTGACATGGAATAGTAGAACGTGAATTGCACTACTTACTTTCATCTCATCTCGCTTTGTTGGGCTCAATAAAGCGAGAAGAAAATAGATGTCTTGAACGCGATTCATGTTTTGTTGCTCCATGTCAAGCGGGCTTTAAAATAAAATATCTAACGAATTGGTCCAAAAAAGTTTCAACCGTTTTATACCCCAAGACAGTTAGAAATTCTTCATTTTACGTATAAACTGCTCACTTTTTGAGAAATATCTGGAGACGTAAATTGATGAAATATAAAGAATCCTTTTTAAGACGCATTTAAATAAAAGTTAATTAGGAAGGTATGAATTTTGGCTAAGAATGGAAAACCGCAGTAAACTAATTTTATTTTGAAAATTAAAAACAAAAAATAGTAATAAAATATCCTAAACGTAAAATAACTGGACCGTCAACGTAAAACCTATACCAAAAAGGCTATTTTGAATTGTCATATAAAGTTAAAGTTATATATCGTTATTGGGATGAAGTTATCGTGTAAATTGGCACGATCAAAAACTATCTAATATTAACTTTGATGAACAAAGAAAATAATGTAAAAATCATGCAAGGTTAGCCCTAGACAAGGCGAAAGGCGAAAAATCTACTGCGCATGCCTGAGAGTCTGCTCGCGCCCAAACGAGTTTTTGGCTCTGCATAACTTGATTATAAGAGTTCTTATCACTATGACTTTTTTTCGGAAAATGTAAGGACAGGGCCGTTATAGTATCTCATAATTATATGCCATTAGTCCATTCTTAGAAAAAAATTAATGCATAACAAGTGACAGATGCTCGTTTCTCACTGATGATGCTTGATTTGTCAACTTTTTTAAATAGAAACCGGTAACTTTCCTTAATTGTACGGAATGAATCATTATATTTTAGCACATACCTTAATTTGATAATTATGCTAAAAAATTGTAGGAATCGTAAAGGTATAACTTAAATACAGACATCGGGTTTACCACAGTTGTGATCAGACATAAGGTAAACATTTTGGCGACGATGCCAGATTGCGCTGAAAGTTGTATCTACGCGTAATGTTTTTACAAATATACTATTTTTATAACTTTTTTATCATTTACCTGTAATTATTCCAATTCTCTGGTTTGTTTTTTAAAAAATGGAGTATATTAAATAATTACATTTAAATATCCTTGAATCTTCACAATTGTATTGTGAAGTGTATTGTATTGTAGCTTTAGTATAATCGAGGTTTTGGTATATTTTACAGATTATTGGACAGCAACTAGTGTTGCAATAAATACAAAATATAATTAATAAATATAGAAAACAAATAAGTGTTTTTGTGATATTTTTGCGAATTTCTAATAAAAACAATATGGTAAAATCAACCAACCCTAGCTGCGACATTTTTAAATATCGTATCCTACATGAGTAGCAAAAAAATGTAAGAGGTGCGTATGATATTTATTGGTAAAGCTGGGGGGACCACCATAAAAGGCCACAAAAATTCACATACCAGAATTTGGTGCTAATTTGATGCTAATTTGTTACCGAAGAAATAAATTTGTCGCTGTTGCTATTTCCGAGAAATCGCGACCCCTGTGACTTTACGGTAAAGCTGAGGGGCTACCCCATAACTCCTGATTGGCAAGCGATAGGAGAATAAATCAAACGCCATAATTTGTCGCTCGAAAGCCTTATGTGCATTAACATATAAAAAAACAACAAAAATATCGCGGTAATAACTTCTTTTGTATTGAACCAAATGATGCAGAACCAAGCCCATTAGGCGTCAATGAGCTTGTTCGAATTTGTTGCTGCCATTTAAAAGTCTTACAAGCAAAATTAAGAAAAAAACAATTTTTTTTTGGAAAATGTACCACTGTGCGTCCAATAAATCGTATCTCGGTTATTTTACGAGATATTAGGCTTAAACCAAAAACATAATTTATGTCATGCAAAGTCCAAATTTGTTCTGTACAATAACAATACGTCGCTCCTGTGGCGTTTAAGAAAATTTGTTGAAAATATTTTCTGAAACTGACCAAAAAGTCGCAATGATTTGCATACCGTAAGCTGAGCTCAAAGCGGGCTTTTTAAGTCCCCAAACACAACATTTTCCGCCGGTGCCGTTATCGAGCGAGGTATTGCGATGAAAGTGGTTCACTATTCCACAAATCTGCACTCGGATATCCACAAAACTATTTATGGGACCACCAAGATTCGTATACCGTTTAGCTGGGCTCGAATAGGGCTTTTTAACTAAGTAGACCCAGAATTTGTCTCTGGTAACGTTATCGAGATATCGAGATTTAAGGGCTTCACAATTCCACCAAGTTTGGTATACCGTTCGGCTGGGTTCGAATAGGGCTTTTTAATGACACAAACACAGAATTTGTCGCTGGTGTCGTTATCGAGATATTGCGATTTAAGTGCTTCACTAATAAACATTTCTGCACCCGAATATCTCCAAAAGTATTTATGGGGCCACCAAGTTTCGTATACCGTTTAGCTGGGTTCGAACAAGGCTTTCCAAATAACTAGACCCCGAATTTGTCGCTGGTGACGTTATCGAGATATCGCGATCTAAGTGGTTCACTATTGCACGTCTCTGCCCCGGATATCTCCAAAACTATTTATGGGGCCACTAAGTTTCGTATACCGTTTAGCTGGGTTCGAACAGGGCTTTCTAATTACCCAAACAAAGAATTTGTCGTTGGTGCCGTTATCAAGATATTGCCATTTAAGTGGTTCACTATTGGACGTTTCTGCACCCGGATATCTCCCAAACTGGTTGTGGGGCCACCAAGTTTCCTATACCGTTTAGATGGGTTTAAACAGGGCTTTTTAACTACGCAAACACAGAATTTTTCGCTCGTCCTGTTATCGAGATATTGCCATTTAACTGGTTCAATATTCCACATTTCTGCACCCGGATATCTCCAAAACTATTTATGGGGCCACTAAGTTTCGTATACCGTTTAGCTGGGTTCGAATAGGGCTTTTTAATTACCCAAACAAAGAATTTGTCGCTGGTGCCGTTATCGAGATATTGCCATTTAAGTGGTTCACTATTGGACGTCTCTGCACCCAGATATCTCCAAAACTAGTTATGGGGCCACCAAGTTTCCAATACCGTTTAGCTGGGTTCAAACAGGGCTTTTTAACTACCCAAACACAGAATTTGTCGCTCGTGCTGTTATTGAGATATTGCCATTTAACTGGTTCACTATTCCACATCTCTGCACCCGGATATCTCCAAAACTAGTTATGGGGCCACTAAGTTTCGTAAACCGTTTAGCTGGGTTCGAACAGGGCTTTTTAGTTACCCAAACAAAGAATTTGTCCCTGGTGCCGTTATCGAGATATTGCCATTTAAGTGGCTCACTATTGGACGTTTCTGCACCCGGATATCTCCCAAACTGGTTGTGGGTCCACCAAGTTTCCTATACCGTTTAGATGGGTTCAAACACGGCTTTTTAACTACCCAAACACATAATTTGTCGCTGGTGCTGTTATCGAGATATTGCCATTTAACTGGTTCACTATTCCACATTTCTGCACCGTTTAGCTGGGTTCGAACAGGGCTTTTTAATTACCCAAACACAGAATTTTTCGCTGGTGCCGTTATCGAGATATCGCGATCTAAGTGGTTCACTATTGCACGTCTTTGCACCCGGATATCTCCAAAACTAGTTATGGGGCCACCAAGTTTTTTACACCGTTTAGCTGTTTTCGCACAGGACTCTCCACGTAAACAGACCCAGAATTTGTCGCTGGTGCCGTTATCGAGATATTGCGATTTAAGTGATTCACCACTCCACATTTCTGCACCCGAATATCTGCAAAACTATTTATGGGGCCACCAAGTTTCGTATACCGTTTAGCTGCGTTCGAATAGGGCTTTTTCGGTAACTAGACCCAGAATTTGTCGCTGGTGCCTTTATTGAGATATTGCGATTTAAGTGATTCACTATTCCACAATTCTGCACTCGGATGTCTCCAAAACTAGTTATGGGGCCACTAAGTTTTGTATATCGTTTAGCTGGGTTCGAACAAGGCTTTCCAAATAACTAGATTCAGAATTTGTCGCTGGTGCCGGTATCGAGATATGGTGAACTAAGTGGTTCACTATTGCACATATCTGCATACGGATATCTCCAAAATTAGTTATGGGGCCACTAAGTTTCGTATACCGCTTAGCTGGGTTCGAACAGGGCTTTTTAATTACCTAAACAAAGAAGTTTTCGCTGGTGCCGTTATCGAGATATTGCGATTTAAGTGGTTCACTATTCCACAATTCTGCACCCGGATATCTCCAAAACTAGTTATGGGGCCACTAAGTTTCGTATACCGTTTAGCTGGGTTCAAACAGGGCTTTCCAATAAGTAGACTCAGAATTTGTCGCTGGTGCCGTTATCGATCTAAGTGGTTCACTATTCCACATTTCTGCAGCAAGTTTCAGTCCCTTTTTACCTCCTTAGGGGTAACTTTTTAAAAAATCCTTTCTTAGCGGGTGCCTATGTCACACACCCAATATGTCTTCCAATTTTTACGGCTGTAGGTCAAGGGGTTTGACCTCTGCGTTTATAGAGACTATTGACTGCCGTTCTTTTATTAGTATAGATTAATTATGAAACTAGGTAAATTAAAAAATGGCGCCAGCAGTCACGTATAGCCATCCATAAAATCTTTAAAAAAAATCAAAATTTTGTTTTTCAAAATTGTTTTCAAAAACTTTTTTCATTTTTTTTTGTTGAAAATGCAATTATCTATCTTAATGTGAAAACCGCGTGTCGCCAGCTGCTACGGTTCGTGAGTTAGGTTTTTATAAGTATATTTTTATTTTTCTTAGATATCTCAAAATCTACGAATCTGACAGAGTAACATTAGGTTAGGTTTGTGCAATTAACAGCTCCCTCCACTGCGACCTGAGAGATCTATTGTGGCTCATTCCCCCCTACCCCACTCACCAGACTTTATACGGTTCCGATGAGCACCCCCTAGGAAGGCAGTTTTCTTTTCCTAGAGGGATTTAGACCTAAACCACTTTGTCGGGGCTGCTAGGGATCTTTAACGTGCTCCTCTATCAATAGAGACCTTTTGCACCTATAATTTTGATGCCTTTTTACTTTATCACTTATTTCGGGCATGCGCAGATACGAGGTAATAATCCCTTACTAACCGATAAAGTTTGACGTTACTTGCGGGAGAATAACGTATCCCTTATAATTGACATGGTTGCTGACAGTAAAACGTTAAGTAGAAAAACAAAAAATTTAAATTGATTTTTGAATGCAAAAATATGTTCTGTATTCTTTTTAGTTGCAAAGATACGTTTCAATTTTTGTTTAATCATTTTCTTTGGCTAGAATTTCGTAAGAAATGTAAAATATTGATTTTCACTGGCAACTATGACAAGGGATTCCGATCTGTTTATCATAACCTCCCTTTTCTCCGTTGTGTTTTTGAGTTTTTAAAGATTAATTGTAATTAAAATTCACGTAAAAAACACAAGAATAAGATATTTTAAATGAAAAATATTGTTGAATATTAAATTCTTTTTGTAATTCTTTATAATAATAAATACCGTATAAAGTCGGCCATAAACAAATCAAAGGCGGCGTGGAAAAAGATGCTGTCTTAAAAATAACGTGACGTTAGCTACGTCACCACGCGTTATTAAGCGATAAAGTCACCTAACGAGGATTTTTTACAAGAGGTGCAAAAGGTCTCTAATATATGGATCACACGAGACCGTCCTCTTGACGTCCTCTCCGAGGGACGGTAGCCTGCCTTCTAGCTAACTCTAGCCTAACTCGCCTACTCCGTTTCTTACAAAATTCTGTAAAGAAAAAGTCCACCTACTACCTGCAAGACCCGGGACTTGAACTCCGCATTTCCTGCGCGGCGGTAACCCCGACACCAAGCAGGCAGATTAGCAGACTAACATTCATATAGTTTTTGTTGAAAATGTAATTATCCATCTAAATATTAAAAGAGTGGCTCTCTAGATCCTACAGTACGTGGGTTAAGATTTTTATAAGTATATTTTTGTTTTCTTATATATCTCAAAAACTACGGATTTCATCATTAATATAGTTTTTATAGAAAATGTAATTATTTATCTTAACGTAAAAATCGCGTGTTTCAAACTGCTACGGTTTGCAGTTAGGATATTTTAAAAAGTCCCATTTCTACCCTCTTCACAACCCCCCACCACCACCAAAAACTAATCAGCTCGCCGCCTGGTGCCAGAAAATTTGACAAAAATCGGTTAAGCGTTTTGTGAGTAATCGGGTTACAGACAGACATACAGATAGACAGACAGACAGACAGACAGACACCATAACAAAATTCAGGTCTTTTTTGACCCAAATAGCTTATTTTTAGTCAAAATAAAAAAAAATGTTTTTGACGATCCCAATAGCCTCCATAGTATGTATGGATGGCGAAAAATATTTGTTAATTCACAAGAAAATCTGTGAATTTACAGAAATATTTGTGAATTCACAGAAAAATCTGTGAATTCACAGAAATATTTGTGAATTTACAGAAAAATCGGTTTACAGAAATTTGTGTGAACTTCAAAAAAAATGTATATGTGGTCTTCTACGCTTTCGAAGAAAACCCAAGCAACTAAGTGTATGAATAACTTATAAAAAAAATTGATTGAGTATTTTTTAACAAGTTTCGTACAGGCGCATACAGCCGATTTCAAAGGGGGGAGGGTTTGTTGTAGGTGTTGGGTTCTATTAATATTAAATGCACCGCAGTCAAAAATTTTGAGAAAATTATTCCTTCTGGTAAAATAATGCACCGCAGGCTAAATTTTTTAATAAAAGTGCAATTTATTTCGAAGTAAACTTGACAAAACTGTTTTAACATTAAATTAAAATTTTAACAAATTTTTGCAGAACATTCCTCAAAAAATTGTATCCCTTTTTGCATTTTATATAAATATTTTAAAAAACTGGGTTGGGTTAGCTATCAAGAGAGAACTAATGGGATTTATTATCATAGATGTATTATAAAAATCATTTCAGAAATGTGCCCTAGGCGTTTTTTACACGTAAATGCCGCTGACAAAAATTGCTTAAAATTAAACCAAAATTGTAATACTCAATGTTTTATAGCAATTCAGGCAAAATTGTAAGCTGTTTAACCAAAAATATTTTTCGCCATCCATACATACATATGGAGGCTATTGGGACCGTCAAAAAAAAACTTTTTTTATTTCGCCTGAAAATAAGCTATTTGGGTCAAAAAAGACCTGAATTTTTTTATGGTGTCTGTCTGTCTATCTATCTGTCTGTCTGTCTGTAACTCGATTACTCACAAAACGCTTAACCGATTCTTATCAAATTTTCTGGCACCAGGCGGTGAGCTGATTAGTTTTTGGTGTTGGTGGAGGGTTGCGAAGAGGGTAGAAATGGGAGATAAACTTTTTAAAATATCTTAACTGCGAGCCGTAACAGTTTGAAACACGTGATTTTCACGCTAAGATGAATAATTAAATTTTCTATAAAAACTATATTGATGAGGAAGCCTGCCAGATTCGTAGTTTTTGAGATATATAAGAGAAACAAAAATATACCTATAAAAATCTTAACCCACGTACTGTAGGATCTAGAGAGCCACGGTTTTAATATTTAGAGGGATAATTGTCAGATTCGTAGTTTTTGAGATATCTAAGAAAAATAAAAATATACTTATAAAAACCTAACTCACGAACCGTAGCAGCTGGCGATACGCGGTTTTTATATTAAGATAGATAATTGCATTTTCAACCAAAAAAAAAAAAATAAATAAATAAAATGTTTTTGAAAACAATTTTGAAAAACAAAATTTTGTATTTTTTTTTTGATTTTATGGATGGCTATACATGCCTGCTGGCGCCATTTTTTAATTTACCTACTATCATAATTAATCTATACTAATAAAATAACGGCAGACAACAGTATATATAAACGCAGAGGTCAAACAACTTGACCTACAGTCGTAAAAATTGACATATTGGGTGTGTGACATAGGCACCCGCTAAGAAAGGATTTTTAAAAAAGTTACCCCTAAGGAGGTAAAAAGGGGCTGAAACTTAGTTGGCCCATAAATAGTTTTGGAGATATCCGGGTGCAGAAATGTGGAATAGTGAATCACTTAAATCTCAATATCTCGATAACGGCACCAGCGACCAATTCTGTGTTTAGGTAATTAAAAAGCCCTGTTTGAACTCAGCTAAACGCTATACGAGACTTAGTGGCCCCATAAATAGTTTTGGAGATATCCGGGTGCAGAAATGTGGAATAGTGAACCACTTAAATCGCAATATCTCGATAACGGCACCAGCGAAAAATTCTAGGTCTAGTTACTTGAAAAGCCCTGTTCGAACTCAGCTAAACGGTATAGGAAACTTAGTGGCCCCATAAGTAGTTTATGAGATATCCGGGTGCAGAGATGTGGAATAGTGAACCAGTTAAATGGCAATATCTCGATAACGGCACCAAACGACAAATTTTGTGTTTGGGTCATTAAAAAGCCCTGTTCGAACCCAGCTAAACGGTATACGAAACTTGGTGGCCCCATAATTAGTTTTGGAGATATCCGGGTGCAGAAACGGGCAATAGCGACAAATTCTGGGTCTAGTTACTTGAAAAGCCCTGTTCGAACCCAGCTAAACGGTATAGGAAACTTAGTGGCCCCATAATTAGTTTTGGAGATATCCGGGTGCAGAAATGTGGAATAGTGAACCACTTAAATCGCAATATCTCGATAACGGCACCAGCGACAAATTCTGGATCTAGTTATTTGAAAAGCCCTGTTCGAACCCAGCTAAACGGTATAGGAAACTTAGTGGCCCGATAAATAGTTTTGGAGATATCCGGGTGCAGAGTTGAGGAATAGTAAACCAATTAAATGACAATATCTCGATAACGGCACCAGCGACAAATTCTGTGTTTGGGTCATTAAAAGGCCCTGTTCGAACCCAGCTAAACGGTATACGAAACTTGGTGGCCCCATAATTCGTTTTGGAGATATCCGGGTGCAGAAATGTGGAATAGTGAACCACTTAAATCGCAATATTTCGATAACGGCACCAGCGACAAATTCTGGATCTAGTTATTTGAAAAGCCCTGTTTGAACCCAGCTAAACGGTATAGTAAACTTAGTGGCCCGTTAAATAGTTTTGGAGATATCCGGGTGCAGAGTTAAGGAATAGTAAACCAGTTAAATGGCAATATCTCGATAACGGCACCAGCGACATATTCTGTGTTTGGGTCATTAAAAGGCCCTGTTCGTACCCAGCTAAACAGTATACGAAACTTGGTGGCCCCATAATTCGTTTTGGAGATATCCGGGTGCAGAAACGGGCAATAGTGGACCACTTAGATTGCGATATCTCGATAACGGCACCAGCGACAAATTCTGTGTTTGGGTCATTAAAAGGCCCTGTTCGAACCCAGCTAAACGGTATAGGAAACTTAGTGGCCCCATAATTAATTTTAGAGATATCCGGGTGCAGAAATGTGGAATAGTGAACCACTTAAATCGCAATATCTCGATAACGGCACCAGCGACAAATTCTGGATCTAGTTATTTGAAAATCTCTGTTTGAACCCAGCTAAACAGTATAGTAAACTTAGTGGCCCGATAAATAGTTTTGGAGATATCCGGGTGCAGAGTTGAGGAATAGTAAACCAGTTAAATGGCAATATCTCGATAACGGCACCAGCGACATATTCTGTGTTTGGGTCATTAAAAGGCCCTGTTCGTACCCAGCTATACAGTATACGAAACTTGGTGGCCCCATAATTCGTTTTGGAGATATCCGGGTGCAGAAACGGGCAATAGTGGACCACTTAGATTGCGATATCTCGATAACGGCACCAGCGACAAATTCTGTGTTTGGTTAATTGAAAAGCCTTGTTCGCAGCCTGCTAAACGGTATACGAATCTTAGTGGCCCCATAAATAGTTTTGGACATATCCGGGTGCACCACTTAGATCGCGATATCTCGATAACGGCACCAGCGACAAATTCCCACTTTAGTTACTTGAAAAGCCCTGTTCGAACCCAGCTAAATGGTATACAAAACTTGGTGTCCCCATAATTAGTTTTAAAAATATCCGGGTGCAGAAATGTGGAATAGTGAACCACTTAAATCGCAATATCTCGATAACGGCACCAGCGACAAGTTCTGTTTGAACCCAGCTTAACGGTGTAAGAAACTTAGTGGCCCCATAAATACTTTTGGAGATATCCGGGTGCAGAAATGTGGAATAGTTAACCACTTAAATCGCAATATCTCGATAACGGAACCAGCGACAAATTCTGGGTCTAGTTACTTGAAAAGCCCTGTTCGCAGCGACGGCACCAGCGACAAATTCTGTGTTTGGGTCATTAAAAGGCCCTGTTCGTACCCAGCTAAACAGTATACGAAACTTGGTGGCCCCATAATTCGTTTTGGAGATATCCGGGTGCAGAAACGGGCAATAGTGGACCACTTAGATTGCGATATCTCGATAACGGCACCAGCGACAAATTCTGTGTTTGGTTAATTGAAAAGCCTTGTTCGCAGCCTGCTAAACGGTATACGAAACTTAGTGGCCCCATAAATAGTTTTGGACATATCCGGGTGCACCACTTAGATCGCGATATCTCGATAACGACACCAGCGACAAATTCCCACTTTAGTTACTTGAAAAGTCCTGTTCGAACCCAGCTAAATGGTATACAAAACTTGGTGTCCCCATAATTAGTTTTAAAAATATCCGGGTGCAGAAATGTGGAATAGTGAACCACTTAAATCGCAATATCTCGATAACGGCACCAGCGACAAGTTCTGTTTGAACCCAGCTTAACGGTGTAAGAAACTTAGTGGCCCCATAAATACTTTTGGAGATATCCGGGTGCAGAGATATGGAATAGTGAACCAGTTAAATGGCAATATCTCGATAACGGTACCAGCGACAAATTCTCTGTTTGTGTCATTAAAAAGCCCTGTTCGAACCCAGCTAAACGGTATACGAAACTTGGTGGCCCCATAATTAGTTTTGGAGATATATTGGGTGCAGAAACGGGCAATAGGGACAAATTCTGGGTCTAGTTACTTGAAAAGCCTTGTTCGAACCCAGCTAAACGGTATAGGGAACTTAGTGGCCCCATAATTAGTTTTGGAGATATCCGGGTGCAGAAATGTGGAATAGTGAACCACTTAAATTGCAATATCTCGATAACGGCACCAGCGACAAATTCTGGGTCTAGTTACTTGAGAAGCCTGTTCGAACTCAGCTAAACGGTATAGGAAACTTAGTGGCCCCATAAGTAGTTTATGAGATATCCGGGTGCAGAGATGTGGAATAGTGAACCACTTAAATGGCAATATCTCGATAACGCACCAGCGACAAATTCTGTGTTTGGGTCATTAAAAAGCCCTGTTTGAACCCAGCTAAACGGTATACGAAACTTGGTGGCCCCATAATTAGTTTTGGAGATAGCCGGGTTACTTGAAAAGCCCTGTTCGAACCCAGCTAAACGGTATACGAAACCTGGTGGCCCCATAATTAGTTTTAGAGATATCCGGGTGCAGAAATGTGGAATAGTGAACCACTGGGAGGCTTATAAAGAACTCAGAGAATCTAACTACTAACACAATTAGGCGCGAGAAAAAAGCATATATAAATCGTAACCTAGGAAACTCTTCAAATTTATGGAAAGACTTTAAAAAATTAAATATTAACTCGAACACATCAAATCATGATATTCCAGAGCACCTCTGCAATCCAGAAACCATGAACACAAACTTTCTAACATGCATACCATCAACGACGGCAAACTATAAAGACGTTCTAAAACACACACACACAGAGTTATTGAGTCTATCAAGTCAAACGCAATAGGGCACGATAAAATAAACATTAAGCTCGTTCAAATTTCTTGTCCATTCATTTTGCCTTTCCTTACCCATGTGTTTAGTTTTTCCATAGAAAACTCAGTTTATCCAGATCTATGGAAAAAGGCCGTTATAATACCTTTGCCAAAAATTTCGCAACATGAAACATACAAAGACTTACGTCCTATCAGTATCTTATCATGTTTAGCTAAAATATTTGACAAAATTTTAAATGAACAATTAACAGAGTTTGTAGAAAACAACTCCATTTTACCGGAAGTCCAGTCTGGATTCCGCAAACATCACAGTTGCTCAACTGCACTAGCGAATGTTACTAATAATATTATTGAAGAAGCTGACAATGGTAAATTAACTGCTCTAATTTTGCTGGACTATTCGAAGGTATTCGACACTGTAACCCACGACATATTAATAGGAATTTTGCACTACATAGGCTTTGACGAAACTGCAATTTCTCTTTTACGAAACAACATCCAAAACAGGTATCAGTCAGTAAAAATAAATAGCAAATCCTCATCTCTTCAATTAGTAAAACAAGGAGTTCACGGCTCTTCTCTTTCTCCACTAATGTACACTATATATACATCAAATCTCAATTCAGTCTTAGATCTCTCTGGTCAATACTACGCAGATGATTCCCAGCTGCTATCATAAAGATAACATCCAGGAAGCTAACTTTTTAATATCTCAAGACTTGGAAGCTCTAAGCAATTATTCCTTGAAGCATTCTTTACACCTTAACCCACAAAAATGTTGCGTTTTATTGTTCGGATCTAGTACTCGAATTGTTAAACAGTACCAAAATCAGATTTCAATTAAATTAAATAATATTAATTTACCAATAAAAAACGAAGCAAAAAATCTGGGATTGGTGATGGACAACGGTTTGAGATTTCATAAACATCTTTCAATATGCATGCAAAAAGCATTTATAAGACTAAGGGCAATCTATAGTAACACACATATACTTAGTAAAAAGCTTAAAACACTTTTATGTGACTTGCTGGTTCTTTCAGTTTTCAACCATGCAGATGTGGTCTATTATAAATGTATATCCTCTTTAGACAAGAGAAGAAAATAACTGTTTGCGTCTGATACATGGGATCAGGAAGTACAGCAGAATTTCACATAAACGAAAGTCAATGGGTAAATATGGAAAATCGTCGAAAACTGCACAAAGCTTGTTTCTACCATAAAATAATAACAACACAAAAACCTTCTTATCTTTATCAAAAAATCTATTTAAGATCACAAATTCATAATTTAAATACGCGTTACAAAAAAAAGCTTGACAATCCAAAACATAAAAGATCTTTTTTTCAACGGAGCTTCACACACGATATAGCGAAACTCTACAATTCCATACCAGAAAATATCAAATGTAAAACTAGTATCACAATATTTAAAAAATCCTACAAACAACATATTTTAAATCAGCAAAATTCTCACTTATCAATCTTATAAATTAGCAACTGATATTCCCTTTTACAAGCAACCCTTACATTAATATTTATATTTTATAGTATCTTTGGCACATCCTTTTTATTTATTTTTTGAGCTATTAATTATTATTTTTTTTTTAGTTTTAGTTTTAATTATTTCATAAACAATAGTTAAGATTTTTTCAAATGTAGAAACTTTTAAAAGTGTAAAAATCTAAGGGAATTACTTATGTACCTACATGAAGGGCAAAATTGAAAATTTAAGTTTTTTTTTCTTAAGGTTAACTGATCAGAGCTATTGGCAACTAGTTGCTGGTAGTGCTGAATTTCGCCTTTATCACAATTTCTCCTTTTTCAGGGTTAGTCATAGGAAACAAAGAATTATTGTATTTTTTTTTTCTTAATTGTGAAATAAAGACATTAATAATTATTATTATTATTATTATTACTTAAATAGCAATATTTCTATAACGCCACCAGCGACAAATTCTGGATCTAGTTACTTGAAAAGCCCTGTTCGAACCCAGCTAAACGGTATAGGAAACTTAGTGACCCCACAAATACTTTTGGAGATATTCGGGTGCAAAAATGTGGAATAGTGAACCACTTAAATCGCAATATCTCGATAACGGCACCAGCGACACATTTTGCGTTTGGGCAATTAAAAAGCCCCGTTCGAACCCATCTAAACGGTGTACAAAACTTGATGGCCCCATAATTAGTTTTGGAAATATCCGAGCGCAGAAATGTGCAATAGTGAACCACTTAAATCGAAATCTCTCGATAACGGCACCAGCGACAAATTCTGGGTCTAGTTACTTGAAAAGCCCTGTTCGAACCCAGCTAAACGGTAACTTACGTGGAAACTTAGTGGCCCCATAAATAGTTTTGGAGATATCCGGGTGCAGAAATGTGGAATAGTGAACCACTTAAATCGTAATATCTCGATAATGGCACCAGCGACAAATTCTGGGTCTAGTTACTTGAAAAGCCCTGTTCGAACCCAGGTAAACGGTATAGGAAACTTAGTGGCCCCGCAAATAGTTTTGGAGATATCCAGGTGCAGAAATGTGGAATAGTGAACCAGTTAAATGGCAATATCTCGATAACGGCACCAGCGACAAATTCTGTGTTTGGGTCATTAAAAAGCCCTGTTCGAACCCAGCTAAACGGTATACGAAACTTGGTGGCCCCATTATTAGTTTTGTAGATATCCGGGTGCAGAAATGTGGAATAGTGAACCACTTAAATCGCAATATCTCGATAACGGCACCAGCGACAAATTCTGGGTCTAGTTACTTGAAAAGCCCTGTTCGAACCCAGGTAAAGGGTATAGGAAAATTAGTGGCCCCATAAATAGTTTTGGAGATATCCAGGTGCACAAATGTGGAATAGTGAACCACTTAAATTGCAATATCTCGATAACGGCACCAGCGACAAATTCTGTGTTTGGCTAATTAAGAAGCCCTGTTCGAACCCAACTAAACGATGTACGAAACTTCGTGGCCCCATAATTAGTTTTGGAGATATCCGGATGCAGAAACGGGCAATAGTCGACCAGTTAGATGGCGATATCTCGATAACGGCACTAGCGACAAATTCTGTGTTTGAGTAATTAAAAAGCCAGCTAAACGGTATACGAAACTTAGTGGCCCCATACATAGTTTTAGAAATATCCGGTTGCAGAGATGTGGAATAGTGAACCACTTAAATGGTAATATCTCGATAACGGCACCAGCGACAAATTCTGGGTCTGGTTACTTGGAAAGTCCTGTTCGAACCCAGCTAAACGGTATACGAAACTTGGTGACCCCATAACTAATTTTGGAAATATCCGGGTGCAGAGATGTGGAATAGTGAACCCCTTAATTCTCGATATCTCGATAACGTTACCAGCGGCAAATTCTGGGTCTAGTTAGTTGAAAAGCCCTGTTCGAGCCTATTTAAAAGGTATAGGAATCTTGGTGGCCCCATAAATAGTTTTGTGGATATCCGGGTGCCGATTTGTGGAATAGGGAACCATTTTCATCGCAATATCTCGCTCGATAACACCGGCGAAAAATGTTGTGTTTGGGTACTTAAAAAGCCCGCTTTGAGCTCTGCTTAACGGTATGCAAATCATTGCGACTTTTTGGTCAGTTTCAGAAAATAGTTTTAACAAATTTTGAACGCCACTGGAGCGACGTATTGTTATTGTACCGAACAAATTTGGACTTAGCATGACTGAAATTATGTTTTTGGTTTAAGTCTAATATCTCGTAAAATAACCGAGATACGATTTATTGGACGGATTAGTGGTACAATTTCCCAAAAAAAAAATAGTTTTTTTTTTAAATTTTGCCTTTGCTTGTAAGACATTTAAATGGCAGCAACAAATTCGAACAAGCTCATTGACGCCTAATGGGCTTAGTTCTGCATCATTTAGTTTAATACAAGAGAAGTTATTAGCAAAATAGAGTTTTTTGAAGATTAAAAAAAACGGGATATTTTCGTTGTTTTTTTATATGTTAATGAACATAAGGTCTTCGCGCGACAAATTATGGCGTTTGATTTATTCTTCTATCGTTTGTCAATCAGGAGTTATGGGGTGGCCCCTCAGCTTTACCGTAAAGTCACAGGGGTCGCGATTTCTCGGAAACGGCAACAGTGACAAATTTAATTCTTCGGTAACAAATTAGCAACAAATTAGCACCAAATTCTGGCATGAGAATTTTTGTGGCCCCTTATGGTGGTCCCCCCAGCTTTACCTACGTGTTTTAATACTATCTGTAGCCAGCTCATTTTTTCTGCCGAGATTTGTTTATAAATAGTACAAGCATGCCCGGTATAAATATAAATTTTTAAAAGATTAAATCAGACACAGGATAAAGGATGTATTTTTGTTACAACATTTTATTTATAATATTTACATAGGTACATACTCCACATAACATTTTTTTTGTATTTATTAAAAATGTAAAGATACTTTTGTACGTATTAAATGAAAATAATAGTAGAGTGTATAAATTCCATTTATTTTTACACAGTGATAAACCATCATGTAATACCTATGAAATACCACTATTTTTGGTTTTTACATTTGTTCACAATAGTAATTTGCCTAAACAGTGCTGAAAGTAATACTTTTCTGCACGCGATGGCCGTTAAGGGCGAAAAAGGCACTTTTGGCACGTTTTTAGTACAACAATTTCCTACTAGCATATAAAGCTTCTTTCTAATGTTATATATATTTGGTATAAAACCAAAACAGACTTTTTTTTTTATTTTTAATTTAATCTATTTTGCATGCATCTCAAAACTCCCATTAGACTTAAAATTTAAATCACTTTTACCTATGCTAATTTTTTAATAAAGTTTTGCAGGTACTCTATCAATTACAGGCACTTATTTTGTGTCACTTGACATTAAATAGGTAAAAAACCTACTTTTTTATGTTTTTTGCATGGCGTGCGGAAAATGCAACTTCCCGCATGCAAATGCGTGTGAAAAAGTCTATTTTTACATACCAATTTTAATGTCGAAAGTTCAACTTCCCTCACGCCATGCGTAAAAAAAATAAGTACGGCGTGGATAAAAAACTGTCCTAGCCTGCGTGAAATAGTAGTTTTAACAATTAGTGGCTAAAATAGTGCTTTTTTTTACAAGCGTTGGTTTAAATAACGCGCGCAGTGAGATATTTAAAAACGCGAGTAAAAAAAAGCACAGTTTAGCCGTTAGAGTTGTTAAGACTATTTTTTTAAATACCTTTATCATAAAATCCAAGAAAAATAGGAAAATACTCCTAAAATTGTCGAATGAAGAGAACTTCTCGCAACACACCATCTTTACAGTATAAATCAAGGCGGCTGGTAAATTAAATAACAATCGTTTTCATAGCGATGTGTCTTTTTACTTGGTTAAGTTCATTGTTTCGACATTTTAATCTTTGACAATTTTGACGATATTTTTAAATGATTTTTTCGTAAATACTATATAACTAGCGGAAATGGCTTAATTCTTAGGCAAGAATAATTATATTTTTTTAATATTACTATTTTCCGCTTTAATTTTGGGTAAAAAACGGACAGAAATCTTTTTTTGCACCCGTGATCAAAAAAAAATTTTTTTTGCATCGGGAACCATAAAAGCCATGCTTTAGTTATCTGCAGACAGTTACTAAAGTCATGTTTTTGATGAAGGTATAAAAATAAACTTTTAAAAATATCGTCAAAATATCAAACTCTCAACGATTAAAATGTCACAACAATGAACGTCACCGAATAAAAAGACACATCGCCATGGAAACCACCATTGTCATTTAATTTACCAGCCGCCTTGATTTATAGTGTAAAAATGGTGTGTTGCGAGAAGTGATCTTCGTTCGAGATTTGTAAAAGTATTTTCCTGTTTTTCTTGGAGTTTTTGATAAAGGTATTAAAAAAAAAACAGTGTTAACAACTCGCGGCTAACTGTGCTTTTTTTTACTCGAGTTTTTAAATACCTTGCTGCTTTCGTTATTTAAACCAACGCTTGTAAAAAACCCACTAAAACTATTATTAATGCACACAATTTTTTTTTTTAAATGGTACTTTATGTACCAAATTTTTAAATTTTGAATTTGCGATGTGTGTTCACTAAAAACTAATTTTGGATGAAGAAAGTCATCATAAACACTAGTAGAAAAAAAATTGTACCTAACTTTTGCGGAAGTGCCTTTCCCGCCCGAACTCCTCCCGTACGTAAAAATATCACTTTCCGCACTAGTTAGGCAAGTAACTATCTGGAGAACATTTAAAAAATTAATATTTATTTAAATTTCTATGTTATTTCTTTACCTAAATATTTTCACAATGACAAATATAATACGTTTCCATACATCGGTATCATTATTAAATATAAAAAAATAAAGATTGTATTTCCAAAAATATTTGACAAGTCTGAAAATAAAGACCAAACCTTTTTACATTTATCAATAACGAGCTGCTTCGGGTCGCTGCTAAATGTAACGTGGTATTGCCTGGGCCAGAATTGCCAGCGTTTCAAAGTGATTTATGAATGACTTGAAGGGCGTATTTTACTTGAATGTCTTTGGTAGAAATGATAATTACTTATTTTTTAATTTTTTTTAGTTAAAGTTTATAAAAATTGCCTAATGTCATTGCAAACATTAAACTTGCTATTGCCCTATCTTTTCTACATAAATTCAAAGATCTTGGAAAAGTATAAAGATGACCCTTTTTAGTATGTTGTATTCATAAAATGCCTAAGTTGTTTAAGGATCCAAAAAAAATAGTATGCAGGGAGTATCATTTAAAATTTAATATCAAAATTTGACATTTGTCATGAAAATTATTTAATTCTAACAAGTTCTTTTTATGTTCAAAAATATACCAAAGGAAACAACAACGGGAAAAACAGTTGTTAAACTGTCTTACGAAAAATTATAATTTGTTGTAGTTTAAATTTAATAAATTAATATTAGTTAAGTGGTAGATTAATACAGGGTTTTATTGCTGGTTCCTTTTTACTCAAAAATCTTGTCTGTATCCAAGCATTCATTAAAATAAAAAACCATTATTGGAAAAAAGGTTTTAGGTATATCATTTTATTGTCAATAGGATCACCCCGGAGGGTGGGCTTCTGTAAGATATTTCTTTCACTTGTGGGAGGATTGCCATTTTAGTATTATTTGTTCTGTATCATAATGATAATTTCGCTTGCTTAGCACTGTGCTATTTAAAAGATTTGAATAGAGAAGGGTTTGTAGGACATGGGAAAAAAATTTGAGGACAATGCCGCTAAAGATCTTAAACTCTTAGGAAATTGTGGGCAAATAATTCTTATATGCACAAAGTAAGTAGGTAACCTACTTTGTGATCTATGTTTTGGCATAACTTAGAGGAATAATAATAATGCGTGTGAATTTAAACAAAAAGGTAAAAAACCAGATCCCTACGAGATCGTTTGGTGATCCGTGATCTTTGCGCGATAACGCAGCCTTAACCTCGCGACCATATAAGGCGTTTAAAGACTGAACGGCGCATGACAAAAACACGCAAAATAAAAATATATTTATTTTATTAAACCTTATAGACCAGTTAAATTAGGTCGAAAAAAACGTTTTGAGGAATTAATTCCAAGCGAGCTGGAAAAATATCTTAATTTGACTGACCTATTACCCGCTGAAACAAAGACAAGTGAAATTTTAAAAAAAAAACAGTTTTTCAATCCTTAAATATCAGCGACTATGATAATAAATATCTAGATTGGTTTACCATTAATTTGATACCCCACAAGGCATGTTGTGTTCTTGCAAAAATGCGAATTTTTCCGTGCCAAATTTTGTATAGAATATAATCCAACTTCTGGGTTTATATATTTTCCTGGGGTATACATTATTGTTTCATAATATTTTGACTCGAATAAAGTTGCTGCAAACTTAGATATATTTCAATAAGTAAAAAATCGTAGTGTTTTCTTTATTTTAGGTTTTTTAAAAAACTGCTTTCTCAAGAAAAACTTTTCTTATATTTCTAAAACTAAAAAAAAACAACAAATTTTAGGAAAAAAACTAATACAAAAAATTCTGAAAAGACTCAAAAACACTAAAGTATTTTGGAAACTTACTCTCTAACAAAATTAATCAAAATTTTTTCTACACAAGTTAAGCAAACTGACTTTCTGCATCTGATGCACCTTAAATTTGTTTTTTTTTGTCATTTTTATACCTGCATATCAGACACCTTTCTTTTTGTAAGGCTCAGTCTCTTCAGCTTCTTGGTCAACAACTGGCTTGTCTAAAATTTTTGATATACCCGTTCTTATTTCAGGTGGAACACTAATATCATTTAGTCTTAAACTCAGATGGGGTAAAATCAGTTCATGTGCCAGCTGTTTTACAAGCAGAAATCTTGTGAATTTTAAATTTTTTTGGATTGATTGGAAAAGAAGAAACGAATTTACAGAGGCAATATTTAGAATAGCATAAAAGATGCTCATGGGCCATCTTCTGGTTCTTCTGTTTGTAGAATAAGCGGCACATTTTTGATCCAGTGAATCAATACAACCTTTGGTGTACTTGTAAAATGCAATTATTTCTGGTTTTTCAGTGCCTCTTTTGATGATGGAGTGAAAAAATCTTAACGACAGCTTTATTTTTCTTAGGAACAAATGACAAGTCACCAGTTAACCCGTATAGTGAAGATCCAACTTTTGTAACTTTTTTGGGCAAAAATTCTGGCGGTATTTGCTTTTTGCTTTTTTTTTCATTATGCCAACGTATGCCAGACCTTTCTGTTTTAGCTTCTGTACAACCTCAACTAAAGAAAACCAATTGTCAGCGGTAATTTTGCGGTTAGTATTGAATATGGGACGGCTTAAGCGTAGGACAGATTATGTTGGAATTGATTGTTTCTTCTCCTCCGCATTGCCTTTTTCAGTATATATATGTAGGCATTAAAATTTAGGAAGTAAGTGGTGCGTGTGTCTGCTAATATAAGAATTTTCTCTCCATATTTTTCAGGTTTTGGCTGGTAAATCCTAAATTTACAACGACCGCGAAATCCTCCCAACATTTTATTAATACATGTGAATTCGCCAATGGGATAACATTCCTGACACTTTTCGACAAATTTATTAAAAAGGGATGAAATTAGAGCTGCAGGATCTTGTTCTTTTCCTTGTTCTCTGTTTTTATATTATCGAATCTTAGGCAGGCTAATATAACAGAAAACCTTTTCAATGACATGGTGTACCTAAACAAATCACGGCCTCTACCATTTGTGGCAAATAAAAATCTAAATGTTCGTAACTTGATTTAAAAATAAAGGTGTAGTATAGCAGTCTTATAACAGCTTTTATCTCTGTAAGATCCAGATTCTTCAATTCCAGCATTTTCTGCCTTGACGTTAATATTCGTAACAACTTCAACAGTATATCGTCAGGCAGAAGACACTTCCATAGTTTGTATGGGAAGCATTATTTCCTAACTCTCGCGCAGTTCCTTTGGTGCCTGGGAGATGTAACACTATACTATTAGCTTGCGTTCTCCGAGGTGGAGGTTCTAAAAAAAAAATTCTTTAGAAAAATCTACAACTGTAAAATATTAAAAACATACCTGTTTTGGAACATTTAAAGCGATCTTTTCTGTAGAAGGCAGATTTACGTGAAGACTGATCATTACTTTCGCTTTCACCATCATCCGACTTGGCTTCATCGTCTTTACTGGAATGGTCTTCTATTTCTGAATAGGAGTCATGCTTAGAATAAAAATTTGGTTCTTGAATGCTATCATCTCGGTCGCTATGGTCACTCTCTATCTCGTCATACCATTGTGAAACAAATTCCTCAAAATCGAGGTCTGTAGCTTGCACGAATTTCCAAAGACCAGCCATCACTAACTGAAGCATTAAAAAAATTACCATAAAATCAAGTGAGCGACTTTAACCATGCAATGTGCCGCAGTAATAATACTGGCAACTAAATAATAGCAGGGTACACGGTGCAATAGTCTAGAAAAGGCACCAATTTTAAGATTGCTATTTTATTTTCAAATCTTTCATAGATTTATGAAAGCACCCTTTTCTAAGAGATTTTATGATCAAACAGACTAATTAACACGTTGAATACCAACAATGCTTTAACCAGTTCTATACGGCCATACCACAGTGGATGACTTAAAGACGGTGTGACATATTAACATGAAACTTAGACAGAAATGATCAACAGGAATTCTTAATATGACCTTGACATCTTTGGCCTTAAGCCACTATAATGGCCACTGGTCTATTTTGAAAAAGTATAAGCCTGTTGTACGGCACTATAAAGGCCAATAACTAAAGTAAGATTTTTTGAAAAAAAAATTATTTATTTTTAAGCAAATTGAAAGAAAACTTTACACAAAAATCGTATTTTAGGTTTCTTTTGTGCGAAAAATCTTAAAGCAAGGATGAATGCATAAACCTGGGCTTCCATCGCACTTCGGGCAATGGTATCTAGTCCTTTTTCTTATGTTATTTTTGGAGCATTATTGACACCATTTGGAGGGCGCTGAATTTTGAATTTCTTTTGGAATCAACTTTAAGTAGTAAAACGAATTCGAATTAGTATCTATTGCAGTTCTTGCAGTCTTATCGTAAGGTTAGATGTAAAAATAGCGATCATATGATAGCTTAATCTCGCCGTATTGTTGTATCTTCTAATTGCATCAATAAAAGTCGGTTCAATTCAATTCAATTCAATTATCTGTATTTTTATTTTGCTTTAACGGCAAAAATTTACATTTGGAGTCAATGTTTATCAGCCATAATAGTTATATTAACCATTTAAAAAAAAAAGCAGCATAAAACGAAAAAAACACCTGTTCAGCACATATGTAAACAAACTACTAATGTAGGTACTGCGTGGCCAATATAGTGGACGTGGTAGGCGGGGCGTTTCCACAATCCTTTCTGTGTATCACACAACGAAATCAAACCTTCTATTTTGTACCGCGGCAAGTCAGTCTGTGTTTAAAATACTTTAAATTGCCGGCCACTATAGTGGTCGCGGTACATTTTTAGAACATTTTGTGGCCTTTATAGTGGCCGGTCGTATTCAACGTGTTAAACTTTATAGATTTCTATGGTTACATCCTTGCTTTTTTATAAAGTATTATGGGTTTGTATAAGCACATTTTTTATGCGACTTTCGGAAGATTTTATTCGGAAGATCTTATGATCAGCTAGACTCATAAAATGTTAAAGTTTTCTATGAATATCTCGTTTTATTAATGATTTGTTATTGGTTGGTAAAAACATAAACAAACTCACAAAATTTTAGAAGGTTTTTATATGTCCATCTTTAAAAAAATAAATAACATTTATTTTATAATCTGACGGGCTCATAATATCTTACTACCTGAAAAGTAATTAAATAAGTCGTACTTAGTATACTTACGCACTTAATTATACGTACTACAAAAAAATATCTTTTTGACTCATGAAATCTTATAAAATTGTATATATAAACAAGGCCTCACAAAATTTCATAGAAAGTTATTAAAGTAATACTTTAACAAAAAAAAACTGGCGTATAAAAATCTCATAGAAACTTATCAAAGTAATACGGATTTCTTGAAATACGGCCGCACTGGATAGTGCCTACTTCGCGCCGACCTTAACACTGGCCCTTAAAGGTGCAAATTATAGAATTAATGAACGCGCCTCTAGCAAAACGATGACTACACGACTTTATTTTTGAACCTGCCTGTTTTCGAAATACTTAAGCCTGTGGTTTCACATGAGGATAACACAGACAGAGATTTTTCGGGAGAACACCTCTAATAGCACAGAAATATTCCCCAAACATTCGTTGAATGTTCAGCTAGGATATTGGGAACATTCCCTGATTGATCCCTCAAATCCTCTAAGCATACCAGGGATGTTCAGGGAATGTTCTGTGTCCGCAGTTTTGATATTCCTAGAACATCCTGGTAGAACATTCATAGAATATTTTTGCAGGAATTTCATAGCACATTTATGAGCTTGAAAAAATATATTCTCTCGCAAAACACCGTAAAAAAATTAAAAAAAAAGGTTTTTAAACAGCGATGGGATTGGAACCCTCAACCTTCTGGCATCCATATAACACTTTTCCAACGACTTAACCCTGTGCGCTATGGTGGCTTATGGGAGAAATTATATATTAGCGATGTATAACCTTTTGGACATTGTTTTCTGTATGGAATATTCTCTGAATGTACTGTCCAGGATATCCTAAGAATATTTTTTAAATGTGCTGTCAATGTCCAAAAAAAGGAAATTTTTCGGACTTTCACAGAACTCTCCTGGAATATCTTGCATAGAATGTTCGCTAAATGTACAAGGCAGGATATTCTGAGAATGTCTTTTAAATATGCTGTTCATCTGCTAACTGAAAGTTATTCAGAGCACGTTTGTGGAACTTCCTACGAATATACTGTAAATGTGCCAGAACATTCAGAAATTCACAGCACCTTACTGGGATATCCCTGGAATATCTTATGCTATTAGGGACATGCTCTCCTAATTATCTTTATCGGTAAAACGAAGTCTTTGAACATTGCTTTTTTCATTTTCTTCCGCCATGTCCACCGATTTCATAAAAAATAACTATTTTTTCTGCACAATTTTGACTTCTTTAGCTCTTACAATACAAAAAATTTCCGAAAGTAGGGGTAAGGTTAAAATAATGGCGAATAGTTGTCAAAAACGTCAAATACGGCCAGATACAGCCAAGATACGGCCCAGTATAATTCATCCACAAATAAGGGCTGACTCTAACCTTACTAGTGTCGGCACTAAATGTGGTCGTTCTTGCGCATGCATATCTGTCAATAGCGTGAAAATAGTGCCACCTTATTAGTGCCGAGCCCTACCTGCGTTTCAGAAATTCCCTAATAAGATCTTACCTGCCCTAAAAAAATTATTTTGGCTTATAAAATCTTCAAAGTAACATCTCTCCCACAGCTTCTGGCTCCAAATAAGTACTTATACGAGAATAATTTTCCATTAAATATGTAGAGCTGTGCAAGCCCAAGGTGTGTCATATATATTATAGTAGATGGATCGTCGTAGTTTAAGTTAGATTATAGTTTAAAGTCCATTCGTAGAGAAGAGAGAGTAATAAAACGATTTAAAACTCATTTTCTCGAGAGTACCATTGGTGTAGGTGTTTTGCCAACATTTAAATTTAAAAAACAAATAGAAAAAAGACAGCAGTTAAAAATATACATTATATTTTAACCTGATAGAGAAATTGTTTATGCGTTGTGTTTTTGCACTATAATACGTAGGTATGCAGATAATGCCATAATTGTTTCAGGTGCATAATGAGAGGATTAAGTTTAAGTGAGGGTTAAATAGCAATGTAATAATATAATATTATGATTTTAAGAGTTTTAGATTATTAGCAATTTTTGTTTCTTCATGGTATTATAGGTACTTATGAGTTGGTTCTAAATATTATTTTTATTAGGTAATTAGAGTAATTCTCTTTGAAATATTAAAGTTGACTACAAATTTGCTTTGCTATTTATTATAGTTTTAACTTTTAAAGTGTGTGCAGTTAAGACGCCAATCTGTTTTTGTATATATTATTATATTATTTTTAATCCTAAAATGTATTTTTATTTTTTAATTTATAAATTTTTTCTAATAAAGTAATTTGTTTTATTAAATTTCATAGAACTTTTCACATATTTACTATTTTCTTTGCTAATACCTACCACGGTACTTAAAATTTCCCCCAATTGCGGCGCCTATGAGAATAGTTTATCGCTTGCCTTCTACTGTTCTCGGTTTTGGGTTCTATGTATTCTCCGGTCGAATACGGTGAGGTATATAAAAATAAAGGATTTTTACCTGAGGTACGTTAGAAAATTTTTAAAATAGAAGGAAAATGATTGATCACGCAGTATAAAATTTATCCAAATTTTCATTTATATTACTCTCTCTTCTTTATGAACAGACTTTAGATTGCTTCACGATACACCTAACACGGTATGTCAGTGCACAGGGTCTACCTATCTCTCTCGCACAATGTGACGTCACGTTCGAACCATAATTTGAAATCTTCAATGCTTTATACGATCTTTTATTTGGAAATATAGAATATTTTTAACCAACTGGATTTTCAAATGTAATATGTGCTGAAATTACATATTTAATACACTATACACATATTTTTATTGAATTTGTCAGTTAAAATCTCACATAAGGAAGGGAATAATTTACAAGGAAAATAATTTTAATGGTTACTCTTAATAAATTCACATCCTTTAAGTATGATTAGAATGATTGGATTTGAAAATTTTATTTGAAAGATCAAAGAAATTATCACATGTATACAGGGTGAATTTCGAGTCGAGACATTTTTTCAACAGCGCAGCGTGTAGAAATGCATTAGGAGGGGGTTGGGGTTAACCCCCCCCCTCCTGAGAAGCCTGGTTATTGTCAAATTTTTTCTTGAAGTTAACTTTTTATTATTATTTACCCTCAAGCCCCCCCCCCTCCCCGAAGTCAATTTCTGGGTGCGCCACTTTGTGAATTATGTTATTATCTATTCGATTTCTAGATGCTGTTGACAAAAGTGCCTCAATTAATTTAAAAGTCAGGCTGTATTTACTTTTTCTAAAACAGGGTAAATATAAATGCTCTAATTCTATTTCCTCTCAGCAAACACAAATCGTCGGCATTGAATCGGGTCAATGTCGACAACGTCGGCAATTTAGCTTAAATACCAAGAAAAAAAAAATCAAATAGGATTTACGTCAGAAGAACTTCGTAAGTCAATACTATGAAGCACCATAGGATTTTGCACTCAAATTAGCTAATTGTGATTTGGTAATCAGGGCCAGCAAAAAGGAGCTGGCAACGTCGCAAATTTCCTAGATATTTATATTAAATAAATTATTTCGTGTCCATTAGAAGCATAAAACCTTAACGCCAACAACTGATTTAAAAGGGTAACTGAATTGTTACTGAAAAACAACAAAAAATGTGAGAACCTAAAATACAGTTTAATACTGTATTAGTATTTAGCTTGTAAAATTCATTACCAAAGGGAAAGTGCCATGCGATAGAGCATGTTAGTAGGTGCGCGATACTACTATATAGGTACAATGTATAAATGTAACTATAAGATGTCTGACCGGTTTCCAAGTTGAATTCCAATAATGACTGAATAATGAAGATAACAAATAACACCCAATAAAAAACAGTATTTGTAATAACATAATCACATTTGACCAAACACAGATTCTTATTTTGTTTTATTTACTGTATAAACCCAGCATTAGCTAAAATCAGTCAAGGTTATCCAGGGCATGTAGGTATTTTGGTATTTTATAGTAGTAGCAAAAGTATAAATCATCGTCAAGTAATAGGTCCTTTTTTTGACAATTACTTGTAAACAAAAAGCCCAACATAACCTCACTAATTAACTAGCCGCGGTTATAAAGTTAATTGTCGATTAGCAGAAAAAAACGCCTGATGCATAAGAAAAATATTATGTAAACACGGCTAAAGTCTTAATCAGAGAAATTGTACAATGGTGCATACCAGCATTACACATAAAAGCTTGGGGCAAATCTTCAGAAGGTTTTTCTTGCTTTCTTATAAAAGCTTTTGCAGCTATGGACACCAACAGTTTTGTAGTGACTATCTCTAAAAAGTTTTTATTTCTATCTTATAAAACCTAAATGAATTTAAACCAAAAGATTTATAAGAGGAGTTTTTAAAATGTTTTGTTAACTATTTTATAAAACGTGAACCACTTCAAATTTAAAGTTTTATTAGAATAGTTTTTAAAGGGTTTTGATTACGATCTTATAAAACTTACCAACTTTAAACTAAAAGTTTTTTAAGAAATGTCGCCAGAAGGTTTTGATTGCTAAATTATAAAATTATAAAAGTCAAAAATCAAAAGGTTTATAGGGAGGATCTTCAAAATATTTTGTTTGCGATATTATAAAACCTAAGACAAAATTTTTATAAATATAGTAATAAGAATATTTTATTTGCTAATTTTGGAAGAAGAATACTCATCTGGTTTTTCCATTACCTTTATAAACATTTACATGTTAAAGGTTTCTTGTAAATATTGTTATAAATATTCACGACCTATAAACCCCTTACAAAAAAGTTTAAAAATAATAAAACTACGTAGCAACCTAAAATGTTACTTGGGCTATAACCACAAGAGACCAAATTATTAACCAACCAACTATTAACCCTTAACGATGTTTCTATTTACTGCTGAAGGATTTTTCGTTTGTCATAAATAGATAATTTAATAATTCTAATAAAATTGAACTTCCCACTAAATACCAAAATGTAAACTTCAAATACATATTGAAAAAAAATATATTTTTTTCTGAAATGTGTTGAAATTAAGTCAACTTGTGGAATTAAAAAACATGTAGGAAAACTTATCCCAAATTTTAAGCAAAAGCATGACTGAACAAATATTTTATAAGTAGCAGAGACACAGACACCTATATATTCTGCTAATTCGAAGACCTCTCTATAGCCGCTGCATGTCGAGTTGTTAAGGAAATGCCTGCCTGAGCCGCGTTCGACCTTAGGTGCAACTAGTCCCAAAAGGGTAAACTGCATCCTTCTAAAATTTTAATAAGGCTTTAGTTGCTTGCCATATAAAAAAAAGAGTTAGCAACAAAAGCGGCATGCATTGAGTGTGAAGGGGGTATAAGCTGTATAGAAAAAGCGCCAGGAAGAGACCAAATATTCGCGATCTTTAAATCATCTGTTGGGAAACCGGTGTTACAAAGCTCCAACAATTAGGTAGGGGCAGTTGCGGGGTACAGGCGGAAGTAACTGTGGCACAAGTTTTCGCGCGAGTAATCAAAGATTGATCCAAGACGGACGTCTACTGCATGTCTCAGACATACAGCGTTTATAACCGCGATCAAAATAATGTTTTTTCTTATTATTTTTCGTATTTTTTTTTATAAAATAGTTAAAGAAGGTTATTGGTGCAATGCAATTACAACAATGTAAGAAATTCTTTATTTTATTTTTAAATTAGTTTAATTTCTTTGCCCAAAAAGAGCGTGAATGCCCTAGCTCAAACGAGGCTCTGGTAACCTATAGTTTGACGCTTCGAAGCCCGTCATCGTCTTTCACTTTATTTTGATTTTTTGTTTTTTTTTTGTTAAGCCCTGTGCACACCTACGCGTGCCTATGCAGGGTGCTTTCAAGCGGGGTGGGCACTCAGCGTTTCTTGTTCACACCGGCGCGTTTCCACGAAACTCACCAGAAATGCATGAAGTTGCATGCGTTTTTGCCCAAATTTCCTAGAAATATCTATGTTGGCAACACCTCGTGTGTGTCTCGTGCATCTTTTTGACGTTTAAGATAACCTTAAATATTTTTTTTTAACTTCGATAAAATAAAAGAAAATTAAGTAATTTGAACAGTTTTACCAGGAAAGTGCAGCAAATAAATTATTTTTCAGAATTATCATGAGAAAATGTGTTAAAAATTAAAAATATGTTCTATTTTGCCACTAGAATCGCATCCATGTCTGGGGAATTCTAGGGATTTTAGGGACGTCAAAAATTATTTCCAGATTCCAGAATGACATTCTCTTGTCAAATTTCCATTTTTTTTGTTTACGTTTTGCAAAAGTTTTTGTGATTGAGAGAGCTGCTTTAACAAGAAATAAATGATGTGAATCCAAGACCATAGTAAGTACTTAATTAATTTATATGCTAATTAAAGGTGGATTCTAACAGCATATAACACAATTTAATTTAGCGTAACATAATTTAACCTAACTTAAGGAAAATTTTGGCTGTTCATACAGCTTCCTTAAGTAGCTGCCAATTTTTGCTGTTTTTTGTCAGCTGGCCAATCAAATTCTTCCCGTTCTTGTATTTGTTTACAAGTTGTGAAAAATCAGCATCCATCTTTGCTTGTGCATTCGCAATGATTTCAATTAAGGAAATTTAAGAAAAGATAAAAGTTGGTCATCTCTTAAGTTAAATTGCGCTAAATTACGTTAAATTACGCCTGTATGAACGCGTCCATTAAATCTAATAAGAGCCACTCTTATGCTAAATTAAGTTACGCTAAGTGAAATTACGCTAAGTGCTGCTAGCACCTTAAGCTGTGGCAAAAGTTATGACAATTTACCGTTTATGTGGCTGGGTTGCTTTGGTTAGCACTTTTTAGTATTGGGTTTCCATTAGAACAGTCATTCAGTCAGACATTTTGTGGGTTTTCTTGTGAAAATTGAAAAGGTCAGGTTTTTCCCGACTGTTGTAACCTAAGCATTTGTGATAATAAGCTACAACAGCCTGTGTAAAAAAGATACAGACCAGTGGCATATGCAGAATTTTTTTCTGGGGGGGGGGGGCTTGAACAACAGCATAGTCTACAGAACATAATTTTTTTCTTGATTTTGGGAAAAAATTCAATCTTTAGGAGGTGATATTGAATGGCTCTTGGCGGGGACTTGTTGTTTCTTATCAGTTTTTACAGCTATAAAACAATACCAAAACTCACCAACTTTCATGAGAATTTATGGGGTTTTTTGCCTGGATTTAAATACTAAATAGGCCAATATTTTAAATATTTTTTTTTGTTATTTGTTTTTTATTTATTTCAGATACCACAATTAACAAGTGCCAGTTAAGCGAGTCACACAAGTCTTTATTATACATTCTTCTACATACATTTTGGCACTTAGCTATAGAGGATATAATTATAGTGCCTTGTCAATTTTTTTACAACTTTTCTATATGGAAAATCTTTAATATAACTACTTTCATGGATAATATAGTGTGTAATTTAAATTTAATCATTCACAATAGGTTTAAATTATTACGGATAGATATTATAGTAAAAATTAAATTTTGGCGGCTAAAAAATGAATATTAAAATTGTCTTAAGAATTAAAATTTAAAAAGTAGGTACTTGGGATTTATTTGTGTATTATTTTAGGTCGTTTATTTATTACAATATTTAAAAAACTAAAGAACAAAATATAATATTTCAGCTCTTTAATAAAAATTATAAAATTTTATTATTCATATTTTTGGTAAAATGTAATCTGGCGCCACCTAGAAATAATTTAACTTCTTTTAGTTCAGACCCCAAGACATTTATTGATCAATATTTGGAACCAAAAAAGTCACCAGATTTAACCTAATATTATTCTGTGTAAAAAAGATGCATGGGTGTGAACAGAAAAGGCATGCAACTTTTCACCCTTCATTTTCAAGGTCAACACGCGCGCTTCAAAGAACCCCTTGCGTCAAAAAACACCGCATGGGCACGCGTTGGTGGGCATAGAGCTTTCGGGTGTATTTTGATGCGTTAAGGCGCAATTACACAGACGAACATGCTCAAACAAAAGCTCGTGCAAAAGATCTAAAATTTTTTGCGTGAACATTTTTGTGAGCTTTTCTTTGAACATTTTGTTCGGGTAAATTTTTGAGCAAATTATTGCTATCTGTTTTGGAAACATATTTTTAAAGATGAGAATAAATAAAATTTCACATCAGTGATCAGTGATCTCAATTCTTTAAAAAAATGGAACACCAACTTTTATTTTAAATTTTTGTGAAAAAAAGCCGACGGCTATCAGTTTTGTCACATGGATTAGGGTTACTTATAATATTTTTTTCTTAGGGTTTTTCCCGGATTTCTTTGCCCGAGGGTTTTTTTGGGATTTTCTTGCGAGTTTTTTTTTATTTCCAAGGGTTTTTCCTAAATTCAAAAAATAACCCAGGAAAATTTTTCTTTTCCAAAAAAATTTTGATTTCAAATATCGGCAAAAAACTCAAAAGTTGCACTTTTAAGCGGTAATCCGCGCCTCACGACTATGAGGAGCGGTGGGGAGGGGATTTTTTTTAAAACATACTTTTGTAACTTTACTTTTCCCTTAGCTTTGATTGTTTTTTTTCAATCCTCACACCAGATTTACCTAGTTAGTTTAAGGCCCCAACTGTTGCTTAAAAAAGCAAAAGGTTCATGAAAATGCTGAAGATAGATATTTAATGTAATGTAAACAATATGCAAAGGAGCAACATTCCGATTCAGAAATCTAGTCTATTACTGCTAAATTATATTTTTTTAGACAAGGGTCTGGGATCGTAGGGTTGTAAAAGTGGGTAATAAACAGGTATTATTTAGACCGAACGTGCTTTTGTTCATATATTTGAGATTTAATAAAATGTATATAGGTTTTTTAATTTGACTTAATTATTATTGTATTGTGTTTTAAACTAGGAAGTAAAATAAAGAGATATTAATATTTTTTTATTCTCGTTTTTTTAAAACCCCAAAAAAGTTACAAGTATACTGGCATATTATAATTATTAATCAGGTCAATCAAAGTTGCTTATGAGATAAAATGTCAATTTCGACATCAAATCGTTTTTCCGTCGGAAAGCACTTAATTAAAAATAGCTTGTTTTAAAACTTAGTCTTTCTATTTTCAGTTAAGTTCAATGAATTCTCATAAAACTATAAAATTTAAATTTGTAAGAAATTTCTATACCAACATTTCTTCAAATAAATTTTGCTTAACATTCTCTCCAAAATTGCCGTGAGTCTTTTTGTACGAGATTTTGCTCGAACTTTTTTTTGAACATTTTGCTCAAGAGGCTCGTGTAAATGTTTGTCGACATTTCAACATCAAAGGAAAGTTTTTCTGTGTAAATGCGCCTTTATGGTTCTTAGAGCACAAAAATATATTTTTGATTTTACTACATATTTTATGATTTAATTAGTTTTTACCCGACTATGTGGTTAATAGATAAATCGTTTAAGGTAAGTAGAGAATATATTAACACAAAATTAAGTTTCTATTTATCATAAATAGTTTTTTTTATTAACCATAAATAGTTTTTCGTTATCCATAAATAATTTTTCATTAACTATAAATAGTTTTTCATTAACCATAAATAGTTTTTCATTAACCATAAATAGATCGGTCATTTTACCCTAAATAGATAGATCTTTTGTCTCGTATTTAAGTGAAGTATCTATTTGAGGTAAGTTAATTCCTATAAAATTAAATGGTGAGTAGGATTTTTTCTGAGTGTATGAGATACTAATACAAAGAAAATAATGTAAAAATTAGGGTTGGCTCTGGGAAAGGCCAAAGGCAAGAAATTTATTGCGAATTCCGGACGCAGTATGATCGCGCCCCTGAAGAGTTTTTGGTTCTGCATGTTTTCCAGGCTAACTTGATCAGGAGTTATTATTATCGCGACGGTTTTTTTTTTCGGAAATTGCAAGGGAAGGGCCGTTATAGTAGCTTATAGTTATATGCTGAAGCTGATACAAATAAACACTTATTTTTTAATAATTAGGTAGCTACTTAGCTTTTCTAATAAATATTTCGGTTAAAGAAGGCATATTTCCATCGCGTTTAAATTTAAATTTTTTTAAAAAAAAGTGATAAACTATTAATTGAAAACTATCGGCCCATTTCTCTACTAAACAGTTTCTCTAAGATATTTGAAAAAGTTATACGTGATAAGCTCAATCCTTTTATAGAAAAACAGCAAATCTTGACACCTACTCAACATGGCTTTACAGCGAAATATTCCACCGAGACTGCGACTATTAATATTGTAAAAACATTTACACTAGTTGTAGCGCTACTATTTGACTTGACTAGAGCGTTCGACACCATTGATCCGCACTTTGTTTATCAAAAAATTAAAAAACTTGGAATAGGAAATCCGCTAGATAAACTTTTTAAATCCTTTCTCACAAAAGGAGAACTTAAAATTATTATAGGTGAATGCTACTCTCACTCAAAGTACTCTGACTTAGGAACTTCGCAGGGAAGTGTTCTTGGTCCTCTCATTTTTTTCTTATTCATAAATGATTTACCCGAGTACATCACCTGTGAAACTGTCTTAATTTTCGCTGATGACACCTCCATAATTAATTAATTAGACGTTAAGGGAATTTTAAACCTGGTGGAGAAAAAACATGCTGATAATGAATTTATCAAAAACCGGTCTCCTGGAGTTTAAAACTAAATTACGTAAACCTCTGATAAACATAGACATTTCTTTTAACGACACACCTCTTATCTTTTACAAGCAGCACAAAAGTTTTGGGCATCATCATTGACTCCCATTTTGAATGGAATTTTCAAATAGATGAAACATGTTCAAAGTTGAATAAGTGCTATTACATGATAATATCATTAAAAAACTCTCTGAGTCTACCAAATCTTGTAACTGCATATTACGCAAATGCCTACTCGGCTATAGCGTATGGGATAGCTGTTTGGGGTAGCGCTCGGGATTTTGACAGAATACTAGTAACACAAAAGAGAATCATCAGACCAATTTTCAATCTGCCTCATAACGCAACATGCAGAAAAGTTTTGGGCATCATCATTGACTCCCATTTTGAATGGAATTTTCAAATAGATGAAACATGTTCAAAGTTGAATAAGTGCTATTACATGATAATATCATTAAAAAACTCTCTGAGTCTACCAAATCTTGTAACTGCATATTACGCAAATGCCTACTCGGCTATAGCGTATGGGATAGCTGTTTGGGGTAGGGCTACTACTAGAAAAAAAATAAACTTTTAACTGCTACAAGCGTATATATATATATATATATATATATAAAATCCTGGTGTATATTTATCAACATCAAGATAATTTAAATAGTTTTTATCACTCATATCCTACAAGAAGTAAGAACAATTTTTGCATAGAGAAATACAACCATGAATATATCAAAAAAACTAGTCAATTTTGACAACTTTGACAGCCGTTGTGGTAGTGTTTAACAGCTACTACCACTCATCGATTTTACCAGAGTTTTTAGAACACATTAAAAACTGTCACTTGTAAAAAAATTTAGAGATGAGAAAAAATAAACAATTTGGCTTAATTTTACAAAATAAGTGTTTTATATGTTGAAACCTGGTAATATTTTATTATTTTTAAAATTAATGAAGCCAAAATTCTTTAAAATTAACCATAAAAATAACCACAACCACAACGAAATTGATTCGTTTAGCTATTGCACAGACGCAGTAATTACCACAGCCACTACGAAGTTTCAAATAAGCGTTCCAAAATATCCCTATTATCTTGGCTGCCATATTATTTATTTAATATGTTACCAAAGAAATTAAAAGAAATCCAAACATTACCCGTTTTTAAAAAGGAATTAAAAAACCTACTTACTTCTGAGCTAAACTTTTTACACAATAAAGGAATTTAAAGTTTTTCTGCTTGGCAGAAGATGAATGATTTCGTCTTTGTTTTGTGATTTTCTAACTTTTTACCGCACTTCTATTATATTGGTTTTTTAAGACTTAAGAATTTTAAATGGGAAAAGTTTTACTGCGTTTGTTAAAACTGATAGTTAACGACATGATAATTCGAAATGTAAAACGTTTTTCTATTATTGTTGACTTTTCATAATTATGGATTATTTTAAATAATTTCTCTTTGTTTTGTAGTTTTCTTTTTCTTTTACGGCACTTGTATTAGTTTGATGTTTTAATTAAATCTAAATGTCAGAGGTTTTACAGTGTTTGTTAAAATTGATAATTAGGCCCATAATAATTTTAAATGTAGTTATTGTTGACTTTTTGCAATTTTAGATTAGTTTAAATATTTTCTCTTTGTTTCGTAATTTTCTAACTTTTTTCCGCACTTGCATTATATTGATTTTTTAAGAAATTTTAAATGTAAAAGGTTTTAATGTGTTTGTTTGTTAAAATTGACAGATAATCACATGATAATTTTAAATGTAAGACGTTTCTCTTTAAAATGTAATTCTTTAATGTTGGCTTTTTGTAATTTTAAATTATTTTTAATATTTACAAACATTATTCTAACAACCTGTCTTATCTTCATTTTAAGCCGAAAAGATTACCGCAAAATCGGATTCGTTATCCCAGTTAAAGCTCGTTTTAAAATTTTGCACACATTTTTGTAAGAATACATTTTTACAGCCGGTTTTAATAACATTTCAATATGTTAGTGCCGTATAAAAATACACAATTTTTAATGTGGCCTGGGGTCCGATTTATCCACATTCACAACTTTTTTTTTAACTTTTTAAATCTAGTGAAATTTGCGTTTTAAAGCTTTTTTGACGATTAGTACGTACCGACTTTAAAGAAATTACAAAACAAGTGGCAACACCGCATGAATCTGTTCTCGCCACGCCTTCCGTTGCTAGAGGCGGTTTTCAACGATTAAAATTTAACGCCGGGTTTAGTAAAGGCGAAATTAAGCAAGCAAGCAAATTTCATATGGAAATATGTCTAACCTATGTTATTTGCGAGCGTAAACGATTGTGTGCATTCCCATATGATGAACTTTTCCGAATTGCTTGCTTGCTTATTAACCAGCATATATCCGCCTTAAAGCTTGCGCGAAAAAAAGGCTTATGGAAGTCCAGCGTAACAAAAGGAACATTTCTGTGAGATTACCATAGTTACTATTATTCTCCATACTAGGGAAAAACCCGTCTGTACACCCTTCGACCCCGCAATCTAAATATCTTCTTGAGATAGTTACCTCTGACAATTATGCGGGGTTGGTGAACCAGATTTCATGTTTATTGTTTACCAAAAATTTGTTGCCCTGTTAATATATGGCATATTGGGTTGGGGTGGCGCTTACTGTACTAACTTAAAATCACTGGAAATAGCCCAACGAAAAATTTTAGAACTTATTTTTGAACTAAACAATTAATTCCCTACAAGTGATCTCTATACTTATGCAGGTGTTCTAAGCCTAAAACAATTACTCCTTAAAGCCTCATTAACTCAAGTTATAAAAAACAAAGAAATAAGACTTCAAAATTCCACATATTTAACTCGATTTGTCAGAGGAGGAAATGTCAAGGTATTAAAACAAGAATCCACTTTGGGTCAGCAAAGCTACTCTTATACAGGTTTAAAAATGTTTAACCTAATCCCAACAAACCTTAAAAACGCTACAATTTCAAAAAACAAATATCTTACTGGCTTATTTTAAGTCAAACCGAAAACATATAACATATCTTATCTTATTATTTTATTTTAATTTAAATTGTTTAATTAATTAGTTAGAAATAGATAAATATATTATATTATAATTTATAAAATTCATCTTCTGTTAGTTATATTTTTGGTAGCATTAGTGAAAAAAAACTGACATACCAGAAAAGACAGACAAGATCATGAAGATCTTAAGTCTAACTGGTATAATCAGACATTTTATTATTTATGCCTTACATTGCTTAACATTGCAACTAATCATAAGATCCCATTTAATGTATTTTTATAAGGTATTGATTCTTTTTATATTGTTATATATTATTGAATTTAATTTAATAAACAAATCAAACCAAAAAAAAAGGCATGCTTTAAATGCGCTGCAGTTGAAAATTTGAGTCATGTAATTTTTAAGACGTTCTGAATGCTGCTGAAATAAGCCACTGTTAATTAACATTACACGCAAAACAATAGGGCTGTCTAACAAATTGTCAAAGTCAGCCATTAATCACGTGATGGCCCTTTAAAAATGGTGGCTGTAGGGTAAACAAAGCGATTTTCAATAAGACGTAATGCTAATAAAAGTGGAAAAAGATTTAGATTAAACAAAGTGAATATTTTATAGAGTAATCCTTTCTGAATCGGGAGAAACGAACATTTTGCCGAAGTGTTATAAATAAACTCAAAATTCGCAGTTAAAAGAGGGCATGTCATGTACTATTTTCTCTTTTGCACTTGCACACTGTGGATAGGCATTGTCTTTCTCAGTTCAGCCTGAAGATCGGGCCAGATCGTCTTGAAGAGAGATAGTTGCGCTATCTGATTTAAGAGAGATGACGCTATGTGTAATTACACGGATGCGACAGAAATATGTAGAGGGACATTTCCACGTTTAATTGCGAATTTTAAGTTTATTATTAAAATATCTGCAAAATGCTTGTTTTCCCTGATTCAGAAAGGATTACTCTATCAAAAATCACTTTACTTAATCTGCGTCTTTTTCCACTTTGCTTGTTTACCCTACAGCGGCCATATTGGATCGGCCATATTATCGGGTCACGTAGTACATTGAAAGTTTTTTTGGGTCAACGAACCAAAAGTCTAAGCTATGGTTTGGTTTTACAACACAAATTTTCAGTTTAAATGTTCAGATATAAAAATGTGTTGTCATAACAAACCATAGCTGTTCAGATATCAAAATGTGTTGTCATAACAAATCATAGCTTAGACTTTTGGTTAGTTAGCTCAAAAAAAACTTTCGATGTACCACGTGACTATTTTGCGTCAAGTAGGCCATGAACACGTCGTTGAAGTTAGATTGGTTTATTGGGATTGAGACTGAGAAATATTAAAGCAGACCGAACAAATACTGATAACAAAAAATCGATTACGAATTTTCAATCAGATTTTCATAAAGTTAACAGCTCGCCGCAGGGGGGGGGGGGTATTATCTAAATGTATCCGAATTCGGTCAAAACTGGTATACAGGGATTTTTGGGGTCGAGGATTCCGCATTTTCGATCAGATTTTCATAAAGTTGACAGCTCGCCGCAGGGGGGGGGGGGTACCATTTAAATCTATCCGATTTCGGTCAAAATTGGTATACAGGGGTTTCTGGGGTCGAGTATTACGAATTTTTGATCAAATAACCAAAATTATAAAGGTGATGTCTCTTAGAGCGGGGGGGGGGGGTGAACGTCTCTTTATCTTCTATTTCTTTCAAAATTGGTACAAAGCGGTTTTTGGGGAAATAGTCTAGGAATATGGCAAATAGTGTCTATATCCAATTCCGAGAGTATAACCTATTTTGAAACCGAAGAGGTCACACTCGCCCCCTCTGCAGAAACGACGCCACCTTGACTTGGAGTATTTTTCAATATCCTACAATAAAAATTTAACACGTCGTTGTGCAGGGAATTTATTTCTTTCTGCCTTAGGTGGTTATTGAATTATTAATTAAAATTTGTTTAAAAAAATTTCAATTAATTAATTTTTTTTGTTTGGTTGGCGTTTTCGGTATTTTTCTGATGTCGAATAAAAAAGTGGTTAAACAATTAAATTCTATACATTTGAGTGCAAGTAGGTTTTTTGTGCAACAAACCATTATGGCTGAAATAAGCAGTTGCGGAAAAATTGCAAAGTGCAAATGCATACACCAGAATTCAAATGATTTAAAGAACTGTTGGTTTTGAATAGGATTTATAACTACATTATCGCGCCCCTCCCCTAATTTGCAGTTTCTGTTCTATTTATTTTATAGCGAGTCAATGGTATTCCCCCTTCAACTTTCCGGAAGTTGTCAACTGCATAATTTTTGAAATCTTATCGAAAATTAGTTTGTAATCCTTTACCCCAAAAACCGCTTATTTGTACCAATTTTGAACGAAATAGCAGAAAATGCGATGTTACTCCTCCCTCGCGGTGGACTCTCAAATTTATGGAAATCTGATCTAAAACTCGACCTCAAAGACCTCTGTATACCAATTTTAACCGAAATCGTATACATTTAGATGGTATCCCCCCCACTGATAAAAAAATTCGTAATCCTTGACCCCAAAAACACCTGTATACCAATTTTGACAGATATCGGAAAAATTTAGATAGGACCCCCCCCCCTTCGGCGAGCTGTCAACTTAATGAAAATTTGATCGAAAATATGTAATCCTCGACCCCAAAAACCCCTGGATACCAATTTGGACAGATATCGGATACATTTAGATGGTGCCCCCCCCCCTCCTGCGGCGAGCTGTCAACTTATTGAAAATCTGATCGAAAATTTGTAATCCTCGACCGCAAAAACCCCGTAACAATTTTGACCGAAATCGGATACATTTAGATGGTACCCCCTGTCCCTGCGGCGTCTGTCAACTTTATGAAAATCTGATCGCAAAACCCGTAATCCTTGACCTCAAAATCCCTAGCGCCTGAATCAATTTTAGGGTACAAACATAAAGGTAGGTATAACGTCTTTGGGTACAAATAACCTCTAAATGATCCATCGTTATAGTATGGTTTACATCTTCAAACTCTTTAATAAACTCCAAAAATCACTATTTGCCTTTAAAAAAAACTTTAAATTTAAACGATGTTTAGAATGCGCTTCCACATAGAACTTAAAATATCAAGGTCTTGCTTTCTAAACATAAGTTAAATTTAACCAAGTTTCCACAAGTGCGAAAGGCGCGAAAACAAAACATACCTACTAGATTAACATTTTTCCTCAGTATTTAAAATCCGGCAACTCCGCTTTTTCATGCAAGGTTACAATGAGTTACCCCGAACATCACCGAATCGGCGGCTGCCGGTGGCCATCTTTATGTAGTATTTTGCAATATTCGTTATAGTTGCTTTTTATTCAAAATAGTAATTAAAACAAATTTAATTAAACAAAAAAAAAGTGTAATTGTAATTTAGTGATTGTTTTCCATGACAATGATAACTGTGGGGCAAGCGAAAAATTCATTTTTAATGGGATAAAGACAGTGCTGTGTGACCGTACAAGGTAACAGATTTTTTTGAATTTATGGTTATTGATCATTTTTAATATATTTAAAATATCAAAGAAATCGCTTTACACTATTAGTTAAAGACAAATGCTTTTATTTCGCTTTGAATATAACCCAAAAGTCGCCCTAAAAAGAAATATAAAACCAACAAAACAAACAGCTTTTCGAAGTGCCATCGAAGTGAATTAAATTATCCTTTTTTTTTAGTTTACTGACGATTTTTTTGCTAAAGTTTAAGGTAAACTCGTCAACAAAAAGTTAGTTATTAAATATCTGGTTTACATAAAGTAAAATAAAATTCATTTTTAAAGAAAAATGCTTTAAATCCTCTTTATTATACGTTTTTATCGACAAGTAGCCGATTTTACCCGATTGATTCAAAGAAATTTCATTTGTTTTAAAAAAGTTAGAAAAAACGTTGTAAATGTGAATAAATCGGACCCCTGATGCAGTAATAAGCAGGCTACCTCAACAAAATGACCCTCAACAACTTCGCAGGTTTTAGTTTCTGAAGTTGTTGTGGACATGATAAAATTCATGAGATACGGCGATCAAAATGTTTATAAGAATCAAAGGTTTTGAAACTTGGCAAGCAAATATGATAAAAAATAACTCCGTCGACACACTTAGTGACAAGGATTCAACAAATGAAAATATAAATTTGGCAGATTTTAAAGAAAATGCTCATGTTCATAAAGAAAATGCAAAGGAATTTGCTGTCGGTAATTATGTATATATTGGTATCGATTTATACCGTAAATAACAAAGAGAAATACTATGTTGTTAAAATAATAAATTCCGTTGGACAAGTTAGCAAAAGCTCCATTGTCTTAAAATTAAACACATTCCATGACACTAAACGTGGTTTATTATTTCCTGGAGTGGAGCATTTAGATCTAAAAATTGAATAAGTATTAACATCCCAAATCCAAAATTTTAGTTTAGTTATTAGATTAGTTCTTAAGAAATTTTTTACAAGTAGTATTTTATTTTTTAGATATTTTTTTAAAATTAATGCAATAAAACTCTGTTTTTAAGTTATTTTTGGTATTTTTCTGTTTTTACTGCAGCAAAATGCTTACCAACATTTTTTCAAAACGATTTTAAAGGTCAAAGTTATAACATAGGAGACGTAACTTTGATTTGTCGTCGTTTTTAAGGAGGCGGTCAATGTTATATCCACCTGTCTCTAACTTTGACCACCCTATTTTTTTTTAAAAATGACGTGAAACAATATTGAATAAAAAAAAAGAAACATGAAAATCAAGAGCCATATTCTAAGCCCCCATGTAAGTTTTTAAATTATTAAAAAATCTTACGACAAAGCAAAGATATTTAACTTCAAAGTTTAAAATCGGCCAGTGTTACGTAACCTTACTAACAAAGAAACTTAAAAATTCATAGTGCGCGTGCATGAAGTTGTGGAATAAATCATTACTTGATTTATTTTAAATCGCCATTCCTAATTTTCTAAAAAATAATATCTGAATGTTTGATCTTTTTATCTCCTCATGGGGGGTCATCGTAATATTCTAAAACATGTCAGATCAGAAAAGCACTTCAAATAAGTATTAAGTATATGGCCTTGACCCGTAAAAACGGTCTAACAAAAAAAAACAATTAATTTTAATTCGAACATTTTTGTGAGTATCCAAAGGTTTTAAAATATAAATTTAATATAGTATAGGTGCCATAGACCTAAGAAAAATATGCAGTCCAGTAGTAACAGCCCGTAAAATCGTCACCGAGTTATATACCAAGTGGGGGTTCGACCGAGTGCCAACACAGGTAAAATATTCGTGTCCAGCTCGCAATTTTCATTAATACTAGATAGTTAAAATATGCCTCTGCCTACCGGTGGGCACAATTTTATTGCTGACCCATAGACTACAAAAAAAATTATTCTATTGAAACCTAATAAGAATATGCCTTTGAAACATAAATATTTGTAGAATATTAATTTTGGATGATGTTAAATATTCTACAGAGAATATAGCTGCTATCTTTCATGCATAAGCGAATATGTATTTTTTTCCCCCAAAATTTTCTCAGAACGTACGTACTAGGCGATTTACCATATTTTTCATCCCCCTCCCCTTACCCCCCTTATATTGAAGCTGGAAAAAAGTTTTATATACAGAAGTTGCATAATTTTCTGTAAACTTTCAAATGGCCTTCTTAACAGCAGTTGTAATTGTCAAATTTTGACACTAACTTTTTATTTAGTATTGCCTTTTTTTCCCTGATATTGTTGGATTTATTTTGGACGATTCCCGAATGAAAAGAAAAATATTCAAATTCTATTTGATCGTATCTTAAAAAAAACTTGATTTTTATTTTTTAGCCAAAAAGCAGCATTTTTTATAAAACTGATAATATGATCACTTTTCCCATACAAGCCACTTGGTTATAAACTCAAACCTTCTCGTTTGTCCGAGGAAGTAAAGCAAAATTTAGTTTTAATGGTAAATTAATATGGAAAAAATTCTCATATTACAAATGTAAATCTTTAAAATTATTTAAAATTCTGTAACACATTTAAGAGTAGAGATTTTTTTTCTGTCATTGACTTTAGCTCAGGAAAAGTCGAAGTGTCGTTCAAAACGGTTCATGTGATATCCATACTTTTTGGAGTCAAATAAAACACAGCCCGGGACACTTTTTTGATTTTTTGCCAAATAACATTTGAAGGGGTGGCCTTAAAAAAAAATTTAGCATATTCGGCAAAAAATTAAAAAATCCACATCGGCATTCCTCAGCTAAGGTAATTGACAGGAAAACAAAGAGTCTCTGTTCTTGAGAAGATGTCTGGCAGAACGAGGATATTTCCACCAATACCTATATCAAAAACTTTCTGTCCATGGCATGGATTGTTTGATTGTTTGAATCATAGACCCAGTTCATTATTACTGTCAGGAAACATTAAGGATTCCACAACATGATGTAGGAAAATGGGTCTCAGAAAGTTCTGTGGCACCAAAAACTTTTTCCAAGTGGTCAAAATGTTTTTTAATTCACACTTACCAATTTTCACTTTTGAAAAAACCAACTGGTCAATATTTTATTCATAATTTTAAAATATTTGACAATTGGCGTTAAGCGAATTGCTTTTTATCAAAAATAAAAGATAACTGTAAATGTAAAAAAACATAAGTAAGAAGTAAAGCAAAATTTAGTTTTAATGGTAAATTAATATGGAAAAAATTCTCATATTACAAATGTAAATCTTTAAAATTATTTAACATTCTGTAACACATTTAAGAGTAGAGATTTTTTTTCTGTCATTGAATTTAGCTCAGGAAAAGTCGAAGTGTCGTTCAAAACGGTTCATGTGATATCCATACTTTTTGGAGTCAAATAAAACACAGCACGGGACACTTTTTTGATTTTTTGCCAAATAACATTTGAAGGGGTGGCCTTTAAAAAAAATTTAGCATATTCGGCAAAAAATTAAAAAATCCACATCGGCATTCCTCAGCTAAGGTAACTGACAGGAAAACAAAGAGTCTCTGTTCTTGAGAAGATATCTGGCAGAACGAGGATATTTCCACCAATACGTATATCAAAAACTCTCTGTCCATGGCATGGATTGTTTGATTGTTTGAATCATAGACCCAGTCCATTATTACTGTCAGGAAACATTAAGGATTCCACAACATGATGTAGGAAAATGGGTCTCAGAAAGTTCTGTGACACCAAAAACTTTTTCCAAGTGGTCAAAATGTTTTTTAATTCACACTTACCAATTTTCACTTTTGAAAAAACCAACTGGTCAATATTTTATTCATAATTTTTAAATATTTGACAATTGGCGTTAAGCGAATTGCTTTTTATCAAAAATAAAAGATAACTGTAAATGTAAAAAATCATTTTGACCACTTGAAAATAGTTTTTGGTGCCAACTTTCTTAGACCCTTAAGATTCACATTTTGTTTACATAATGTTCTTTAATGTTTCTTGACAATAATGATGGACTGGGTCTATGGACCGAACAATCCATAGAGTTAGTCCACAGAGTTTTTGATATAGATATTGGGAGAAATTTAACATATAAATCACATCGATAAATAATAGTCCATGTTACGCCAGACATCTTCTTAAAAAATGTGTTACATAATTTATAGACATGTATAAACACGATTAATTTACTGCAGGGATTTTCAGTATTTAGTTTCTTTTGAATTTGAAGATGTTACATTAGTAATACTAGAATTACTTACCATTAAAACTAAATTTTGCTGCTTTTATTAGTTTTACCGACCCTTTCTCGGACAAACTAGAAGTTTTGAGTTAAAACGAGAAAAAACCAATTAAATAGGAAATAAACATGATATTATTATTGATGCATTATATTATCAAGACAACGGAAAAAGGTTCAAGTGACCAAATTATCTCAGTTTTATGAAAAAAATGCTGTTTTTAGGCTAAAAAAATAAAAATAATTTTCTTTAAAAATAAATTTTTACCATTTTGGATTCAGAAAGCCGTCCTGAACCTTTCACCCTTAACGCCCGGTCTCTTAGACCGAGGGTATAAACTTTTCGTCAGAACTTTCGAAATGGGTCAGCTTCCTTTTTTTAGGCGCGGCATTTAATGCTCCCTTTACAGTAAGCATAGCAATATTTCTTGTAGATGATATAAATGGACAGAGGGAATTTTTCATGTACTATTATTATGAATAGAATATTCCTTTTTTAATATTTCTGCAATGCTAAGAACATTTTTTAGATAAAATGTTGTAAATTTGATTTACCACACCTTTGATAAAAATACTCTTAAATGTTTCTCTTATTAAGTTATACTCCTATATTACATTACACTTTTTATCTACAGATGGTTTTTAGCATGTTACAGGAATATTTTGTCCTTTTTGTGTTTTCTGGATTGGTGCTCCGAGGGTGGTTTTCCCCCAGTAGATTTCGTTGCCACAGATCAACCTTAGGGAAATCGTTATTTTTTTTTAAAGGTTGGGTTAAGTCATTTTATTTATAAATATTCGTATTTTTGTTCAACAATTCCGAACGAAAGTTACAGAACTACAATGTATATTTTTGGGCATTTACCCATCCGTTATGAAATGACTGCAACAAATCCTTGCATTTTTCAGGAAAGTTTCAGTTAAATTTTCACGTTTATGTGCTCTTATCCAACTATAGAGAAGAAAACATAGTTATTTTTGAAAAACAAAAGATCTTGGGTGGAAATAACGAAAATTCAAACTTGGATGAGCATCCCACAAGGAACACACAAAAGATCAAAGCAAAAAGAGAAATGATTAAACGATGTTTCGCCCTGGGTAACCAGCGTGGGCTCATCAGTAGTTTCACTGGTCACCCTCCACTATACATCATTAAACACCATCATACACTTTGATTTCCAACCTTGAACCACTCACAAATAGGCATCGTTCCGCACTGGTACTTACTTATCCAAGTTACCTGATACGAATTCGTCCTGGCGTGTTAATATTTCCAGTAGGATTATGCTCCTAAGGCAATTAAAACAAAGAAGAAGTTAAAAAACCTCCAAATCAGTTACTTCAACCGAAAAGAAACTAAAAAACAAAAGATCAAAAGATCTTGGGTGGAAATAACGAAAATTCAAACTTGGATGAGCATCCCACAAGGAACACACAAAAGATCAAACTTCTTAACTTCTTCTTTGTTTTAATTGCCTTAGGAGCATAATCCTACTGGAAATATTAACACGCCAGGACAAATTCGTATCAGGTAACTTGGATAAGTAAGTACCAGTGCGGAACGATGCCTATTTGTGAGTGGTTCAAGGTTGGAAATCAAAGTGTATGATGGTGTTTAATGATATATAGTGGAGGGTGACCAGTGAAACTACTGATGAGCCCACGCTGGTTACCCAGGGCGAAACATCGTTTAATCATTTCTCTTTTTGCTTTGATCTTTTGTGTGTTCCTTGTGGGATGCTCATCCAAGTTTGAATTTTCGTTATTTCCACCCAAGATCTTTAAATCTTTTGTTTTTTAGTTTCTTTTCGGTTGAAGTAACTGATTTGGAGGTTTTTTAACTTCTTCTTTGTTTTAATTGCCTTAGGAGCATAATCCTACTGGAAATATTAACACGGCAGGACGAATTCGTATCAGGTAACTTGGATAAGTAAGTATCAGTGCGGAACGATGCCTATTTGTGAGTGGTTCAAGGTTGGAAATCAAAGTGTATGATGGTGTTTAATGATGTATAGTGGAGGGTGACCAGTGAAACTACTGATGAGCCCACGCTGGTTACCCAGGGCGAAACATCGTTTAATCATTTCTCTTTTTGCTTTGATCTTTTGTGTGTTCCTTGTGGGATGCTCATCCAAGTTTGAATTTTCGTTATTTTCACCCAAGATCTTTTGATCTTTTGTTTTTTAGTTTCTTTTTGGTTGAAGTAACTGATTTGGAGGTTTTTTAACTTCTTCATAGTTATTTTTAGCATGACTGATTTTATATTATGACAAAATTGAAGTTAGGGCACGTACTCTTCTTGGTTGCCGGGGCCATCAGAAACCTACTTTCGGGCTATCTGGCCAGTGCTTTCTTGGGGGCGATGCTGTCATAATAATGTCGACTTTTATAATGTTTGAGCCAAGGTTTGTGCCGACCTTTAATAAAGGACGGCATTAACTTTCATTATGTCAACTTTATAGGTGGTACGATATGAGTATGTTTAGATTTCAATAATGTCAAAAATATTAGCAAGAACTAGGTAACCAACTTAGGGGTCACCCATAAATTACGTAACGCAGCAAGGTTGTAGGAGAGTGGTAGGTGTAAGTATTATTAAGTGATACAAAGGCGGGAGGTGGATTCACACGAAAAATGCCTTCTAGTAATTTCATAGTGGTGGGTAATATATAATATAATAGTTGCGTGCTGAATTGCCAAAGATATAGTGCCGACTTTATTAAAGTCAAGCCATGCCGACTTTATATGCCAATAAGTCCCTGTTTTTAGTCATAATAGAGAAATTTTTGACCATCTAAAATAACAGCAAAAATAACTACTTTTGTGGTTTTAGTATTTAACGATAAGAATAACAACTGTCAAATTTAAAATAGTTTTTGGAATGTAAAAGGAGATAGTAAAATTTCGTTAAATGAAACATAACCTAACTTTTGTGAGGTCAGTGCATGGTGTGAATTTTGTGGATATTTTCTTGTTATTTAGAATATATGTATATATAGAAAATGTTAAATTACAACTAGAAAATGTTGAAAAATATCCGTTCTTACAAAAAAAATCAATAAATTAACCAACCTTTTTTTAGTATGTGATCAAAATAAACAAAAAAAAAACGTTATTTCTAATTGGCATAAATAAAGTCCGTCGTTATTCTTATTTAATTAGCCTACCCTCGTTTCTCTTACTGCGTAGCCGAAAAAATAACGATAACCACAAAAAATTTTATTTTAAGTGGTCTAAAATTTCCCTATTATGATAAACACTTTAAGCTAAAAATTACACGTATCTGTAAACGCATGCGCCTTAAAAACTAACTGCAATTGTTTTGTTAGTCAGGATGGACGTTAAGTTGCTGGTAAAACCTAAATACTCCAAAACCAATCGTACATGGTCGTTGTCATTTGGTTAATAACTGAAAACAAAGGCAGCACCCCAGCAAACACGGTTCCCTCGGGCCTTCGTCGGTCCGATGTCGATTGCCGAATTTGTCGTCATCGGCACGACGTCGATTTACGACATCGGACCAGCAGTATTTTTTGTCCGCTTTGCGATGTAGGTCCAATGTATGTTTGCCGATGCAGCGTTAGACTGGGGCCCGTCGTCGGACCAATGGTAAATTTTACTTTTTGCTGACATCTGCATACCGTCGCCGTACGATTAAGGTCCAATATGGTTTAACCACATGGTATCGACCATCCGCCCATAACTGCTTAATTTGGTAGGTCTAACGTAGGCAATCTGGTCTCGGCATGACATCGGTAAACTATTCATGTCCGACATTGGTTTCCTAAAGTGGTCCAACGTCGGCGATTGACGGAGGTCTGTCGGTGGTAGCTTAAAGTGGCCCGACATTGGCAAACTACAAAGTTTCGATAATGCGGGTGCTTAACCAGTCGGGCAGTTTTAAGTGGCAGAAGAGGTGATTCTTGTAGAGAAGTTCCACCATCTTCTCAAGTCCACATTCTAGTTTTTAAATATCTTTGCTCATTAACATTATCTTCCACTGTAAAGAGAACATAGTGACATTAGCGCCATCTCTACATACTAGGAAGAAACTATTAAGCAGTTTAAAAATTTTAAGGTGACGTAATCGGACCATCGTCGGTTGCCGATTCTCGAACAATCAAACAAAGTTCCAAGCGGACCATCGTCGGCCCGAAAGCAGATAAAGTGGTCGTCGGCATTAAGTCGACTATAGTAAATCGGGCGATCGTCAGTTGCTGATTCTCGATCGATTAAACAAAGTTCTAATCGGACCATCATCGGCCCTAAAGTAGATAAGGCTTGCGTTGGCATAAAGTCGACTATAGTAAATCGGGCCATCGTCAGTTGCCGATTCTCGATCGATTACAGAAAATTCCTATCGGACCATCATCGGCTCTAACGCAGATAAGGTTTGCGTTGGCATAATGTCGACTATAGTAAATCGGGCAATCGTCAGTTGCCGATTCTCGTCCGATTAAACAAAGTTCCAATCGGACCGTCGTTGGCCCTAAAGTAAATAAAGTGGGTTTCGACATAAAGTCGACTATAGTAAATCGGGCCATCTCCATTTGCGATTTTCGACCGATTAAACAAAGTTCCAATCGGACCATCATCGGTCCTAAAGTGGTGTCGGCATAAAGTCGACTGTAGTAATCAGTCAGTCAGTTGCCGATTATTGACCTAAAACTGAAAATCGCAATCTGACCAACATCGGGCCAGAGTGTAGTCGCCGATGTCGACACACTGCCGACGTTGTCGACATTGGCCTGATTCAATGCCGACGATTTGTGTTTGCTAGGATATGTCCATATTACTTTGAAAATTTTGAGAGGAATTTATAATAATGGTTTCAGTTTGATTTTGCATTTTATAAATAAAAATATCTGTTTTTGTTTTGCTATTATATGTTCTTTTACCTTTACTTTACTTTTACCTTTATTTATATTCAATTAATATTGGAAATCCTAACCTCAAATAATTCCGATTTTTTATCCACACTTTAGATAAAACTAGGTCAAAACTGGGGGGCGCGCGTTTTTTTTATCAAAAAATCAGCATTTTTAATCAGTAAAGTGCTATGCGTTTATAAATTTAAGATGCTGTGACTTCAGATAAGTGTTTAATAAAATGGTAATTATTAGCTATAGGTTATGATATAGATAATATTTTTGTTTTCTGTCATGTCATCACATATTTTATGCGGCGTGTCCTGATATAGTTCAGAAAAAGATCAACATATTTTCAATTAATAATGTGAGAAAGAGAAAGCCTATAAGAACCCTACAAAGTCAGAAATACTACTTTGTGTGGTAAACAGGACGTCGGGATAACGTGCCCGTTTACTACCCGCGACGACATAATTCCTAAATCAAGAGTAATCTTTACTGTCGCGATATAGTTGTATAACCGTCCCAATGCATTCCCAAAAACGGTGAATACCTCGAGGTATAGTAGTAATAAAACCGTCGCCATGATATGACGCCACAAATCTATTAAGGAGACGACCACCACGTCGCGACTGATTTTGTTGCTTGGGATCCGAAAAACTGCTATCTATAAATGTTTAGTGATTTCTGCTAATTCCCATTTTTGTTTCGCAGCTGAAATTCAGGAAATAGAATATATCAATAAAACAAATTAAAAACATATTTATCAATCAGTGACCTTATAAAAAGGAGGATATCTTTTAAAAAATCGTCGGTAATCTGATGTGTAGTATTTTTAGTGGTAGTGGATAAATAAATCACAGTATTTATTTTTTTTAATTTTTTAAATAATCTAAAAAAAACCTTGTAAAAACAATAATAGTGCCTAAAATAGTTTTTTTTTAAGTGTTGGTTTAAATAACGAGCACAGAGAGGTATTTAAAAATGCGAGTAAAAAAAAGCTTAGTTTAGCCGCGAGTTGTTAACACTATTTTTTTAATACCTTTATCAAAAAAATTCAAGAAAAACAGGAAAATGCTTTTAAAAATCTCGGACTAAGAGCACTTCTCGCAACACACCATCTTTACACTACGGCTGGTAAATGAAATAACAATGGTTTCCATAGCTATTTGCCTTTTTCTTCGGTGACGTTAATTGTTGCGTTGATAGTTTGACGATGTTTTAAAAAAAAATTTTCGTGAATACTTGGTGAAAACTGGCGGAAATGACTTAATTTTTAGGCAAGAAAAATAAGATTTTTTCAAAACTATTTTCCACTATTTCTCTTTATATTTGGTTAAAAAACGTACAGAATTATTTTTTTGCACCCGCTATCAAAAAAAAAAAAAGTTTTTTTGGATCGGTAACCAAAAAAGCCATGCATTATTTATCTGCAAACAGTTACTAAAATCATGTTTTTGATGACATTTCTTTTATTAGAACCGTGCAAAAACTAATCAAAAATTATCAAGGAAATTGGTTTATGATAATTCTTTATTATTTTTTCCTGGGGCCTATACAAATTTCGTACTGTGGGAAAGTGAATTACACTTCCTTTTAACTGGTTAGATAATGAGGGGGTGCAGCGCATGCAGTAAAGAAGGGTGCCCTATAAATGCGAGAGTCAAGTGCTTGTGAAACGGGAAAAAGGAGGGTAGAGTATAGGGTCAGTCAACAAGTCAACTTTTAATGGTACGTATTATTATAGAGCAAGTAAAAACTTATTGTAAGGGTTCTGATCGAGGTGAAAAAATTCTTTAAGCAATAAAAAAAGCAATTATTCTAAACGCGTGAGAAATTAAAAATTATTGTTTTCAGTTAAATGGAGAGTTTATTTGCTCATGTATATGTGCTTTTTAAAATATTTTTAATTGTTCTTGTGTTAAAAAAAAATGAAACATTTAAATGTCCCTAAATATCGACACTTAAAATTAAGGGATTCTCAAACCGACACAACGTGGAACAAATTACCGACCCAATTCGTTATAAAAAAAAACACAAAAATTAATTTGCCGAATAATTATTTAAGAATAATAAAAAACGGTTTTCTAAACTTGTTGGAACAGTTTATTATTAAGTATCTATTAAGACACTAGGACGAAATAATTTTGCAACTAGTGCAACTAAATTAGTGATTTTGTTACAAGCGTTGGTTTAAATAAGGATCGCACACAAACTCGTAAAACTCTCGATAATATGGACACTGTCGGCATTATGTACAACCACCCTAAGTACTTAGATAGGTACCCGAGGCTTACGGAGACTTTGACTATATTTTTAACATAAAAAATATTTGCCTTTACTGGGGCCTAACTTATATGAAGTTAAGACGTTTTCCCATATGCAACTATTTTTAAAAAGTTTCAAAACATTGACATCTCATACTACGTCATTGGCTTGACCAGTCGTTTGTGGCTAGTTCGTTCGAATGGCTCGTATGAGCTAATGTTTTATCGGCTCCTTTCCAAAACACACATATACATTTACATACAAATATATTTACATAAGAAATCTTTGTGTAAAAAGTAGAAAACCGAAAATAACAAGATGCTAAAAGTTGACGAGTAGTTAGCCACATTATTTGACGTAGCTTATGATTAGTTCACAGTCCAACGTCTGGCCACTGATTTCTATTTTTCTCTTTTTCAAAAAGAGTGAGAAGCAATAGGCAAAAATTTTTAATGTGAATTCTAGCTCGTTTCGAAACCAATCAAATTGGTGGAAAAGTGACGTCATTGATAACGAACGGACAAAATTGATTTTTAAACTGATTCTACAAATAATTAAAAAAAAAACTAACTTTTCAATTTCATGCGGATTTTACTAAATTGTTGGGAGTATTACAGAATTTACTAGGTTGGGTCTTATGAGCATTAATAGCACGAGATTTCAGAGACAACACAAGCACGTTTACAGTTCAAAAATCTAGCCTCTACCACGCGGCGCTTTATTCTAGTCCATTTAAGCATGGTACCGTAAATTGGGGCTATTTTAGAAAAACGGGGTTATTTTGGATATTGCGTTTTTTCAGATAAAGCTGACAATACTGCAAAAACTTGCCGGTTGCAAGCAGCAATTTTATTACGTGTTATCGTGGGCACTTGTATCAGTCCGCCGGCAAGCATTGCAAGGGCTGCATGCAGGTCCCTGAATTGTGACAAACGTGCAAAAACCTGTTGAAAAATAGATTAAAAAATATAACGGTCAATCTTGCCATTCTACACTGGTACTTAGGTAACTGAATATTCTTATAACCATGCTGGAAAATTGTTACATGTGTTGGTACTGTGGATATTTCGTATCGTGCATTTACTGCGATTAACAAAAATTTCACTAACCATTTCGTAAAATGGGGCTATTTTAGACAAGGCAATTAGTTTGGGGTTAAGTGAGTCCCTGATACCCAATGTTTTTTGTTTTGCAAAATTTAAAGAGTTTACATGTGTTTCTGTAGAAGATATCAAATATTTTTAAGACATTTATAGCCTCTTTTTTCTAAAAAACATAAGCGGTTATAAAATGTAATTCGTTGTTTTTCTACACTTTCCCAAATTTTCCCACCTTATGGCGTAATACTGGACGGCTCTTTGAAAAAAAAATTGGGTCTCCTATGGAATGTAATACCTATGAGACGACCTATCAAAATTAGTTTTTAGAGAAAAATAATTTGCAGTTGTTTCCGAGATATAATAAAAAGTGCAAAAAGAGTATGAAATATTCCCACTCTATGCCTTTTCTTGTGTTGCGTTGGCACGATACAAGTATTAACACGGCCCAAGGGGACCCAGAGCTTTCTTCTCTGAATCCCACTTGGGTAATTCTTAACAGGTGCGTTCAAGTCACGGGGGTGGACCCGACTGAATAAGTCCGTGACTAAATCCGTTATACCGCACCCCCTTGGAACGCAGATCTTTGGGGTCGGTCGGTGAGCCGGAGATCGGGAGCGCCTAGGTGAATCCAACTCTGGCTCGCTCTCGACTTCTCTGAGTGGTGGATCGGGAACGGGTATAGGTGCCTTGGCTTCAACACCCGGGCCGCGTGGACGAGGCACCACAATAAAAACCTTTCTCAGGGAACCGCACCCTGTTATATGTAGCATTTTCCCCGAAGTGCTAGGGTGGTGATTGCAGCCGGTTTACTCGTGTGTGAGGGAACTTCAGAAGGACCCTCCGACAACCAGGAGGTAACACGGGGAACCGAACAGATACCCAGTGGAACCGCTAAAGATGAGGATCAATAAGAAACTGTTCAACGACCCAGTAGATCTTCTTTAACACAAGAGGCCCGACAGGGAACTGCATAAGTACCCATTGGACACCCTACAAACGCATCAGGGGCGCCTACGGATGCCGCTGATGTAAACAAATTGGCCAAGGAGCTCAGGAAGCTCCAAGTCAAAATCGTGGTCAGCATGGATGGTCGAACCGAAACAGAACCTGCTCGAAGTCCTTGCTCCACCTAGGTAGGAAGGATGTGAGACTAGCAACAGGGCTCGTAACAGGACACTGTTGCCTTAACAAGTACCTAGAGACGTTGGGAGTCGCCGGAGACTCAGTAAGTCGATGGTGCATGGAGGACGAAGAATCGTCCTTGCATATTCTGCTGGAGTGTCCGGCTTGGGCCAGGTGAAGAGAGTTGCAACTTGGGAAATATCTGTTGGCTCCAGGCGATGTAAGGCGGTTGAAGCCCGGAAAAATCTGTTCTCTTTCGAAAGAGGCGAGCTTCCTGGTCTTAAACCAAGGATAGTGGCCGTGCAACGCGCCCAGCAAGGTGGCCTACGTAGATGGGGATTGTCCTGCCCGAACTTCTACATTTATTCATTCATAGCCATACTCTACGGTACTCATCAAATTCCGCGAATGAGTCACACCACAGATTCCCTCCTAACACCACACATAACTCCGTCCATTTCGCTCTAATGTTTAGAAAGATATGGAACTCATGACAGCTCGTTGTCTTAGACCGGGGAGTAGTATGTGTATAGGTAGTTTGTCTAAGAAAAACACACAAAAAAATATGTACCTACGTTTTTTAATTAAAACTGATGGTACTCAAAAAAATCAACAATCTACAGAGTTTAAAGCGTTTCTCCTTTTTAAAATAACTTAACTTTAAATATTTTGCCAAAAAACTTTTAAAAAACCTTAGTTTTAGCTGTCTATTTAGTAGTAAAAACTATTTCCTTAATATGTAATTTTTTAAAATATGTTTGTATTAAGTATGTCAAGCGCATTTAAATGCAATATTTTTCCGCTGATAGACGTGTGCAAAATAAAAAATGGCTTTAAAGATTTTTATAGTCACATTTTTTGTCATTAAAAAATTTTCCCCTAAATATCGTTTTTGAAAACACAGTGACATTTTTTATGATTAAAAAAAGTATTTTTTCCTTCAAAAAATATAATTCGGACCCGTTCTACCGCATTCCGAAACTGTGAAAATTGTTTACATAGAAATTTTACATACCAGTGTTGACAGAATATCCTTTCAACGCAATAATTTTTTTTATGATGAAAGATATTTTTGTTTTTTTCTGAATAATATTTCTTAACTTTCGTTGGTCTCAAACACAACATTAATCATGTTACGTTAACACTACTCAAACATGAAGTTAAAGTTAAACTTCCAAATCAGTTACATCAACCGAAAATAATCTATAGGGAGATAGAAATGAAAACATTTAGAAAATCAAAAGTAGGGCATAAATTGCTGCGCCATAACACCTTTGATATTTACGGTATTAGATTAATTTTGTGTTAAAAATGGCATTTGTCGTGTCATTTTCTTAAAAATTTTCACCTGCGGCGCTATGGTACCATTGATGTTGATTTTATGATGATTTTAGCTTAATTCGACTCAAAAATAACATTTTTTTAAAATCTTCATCAAAAACATGATTTTAGTAACTGTCAGCAGATAACTAAAGCATGGCTTTTTTAGTTATCGTTGCAAAAATACTTTTTTTGATCACGGGTGCAAAAAAAGATTTCTGTTCGTTTTTTACCCAAAGTTAAAGAGAAATAGCGGAAAATAATATTGAAAAAATCTTATTATTCTTGCCTAAGAATTAAGCCATTTCCGCCAGTTTTCAGCAAGTATTTACGAAAAAATCATTTAAAAATATCGTCAAAAATATCAAATTGTCAAAGATTAAAATGTCGCATGAATGAACGTCACCAAGTAAAAGGACACATCGCTATGAAAACGATTATTATTTCATTTACCAGCCGCCTTGATTTATAGTGTAAGGATGGGGTGTTGCGAGAAGTCCTCTTCCTTCGAGATTTTAAAAAGTATTTTCCTGTTTTTCTTAGATATTTTGATAAAGGTATTAAAAAAAATAGTGTTAACAACTCGCGGCTAGCTGTGCTTTTTTTTTACTCGGGTTTTTAAATACCTCGCTCCGCTCGTTATTTAAATCAACGCTTGTAAAAAAAGCACTGTTTTAGCCACTAGTTGTTAAAACTACTATTTTAATGTAATTTTCTCAAAAATTTTCCGCGCATTTGCACATTTTTTAAAATAAAAAATGTATAAAATAAACGACTTAAAATCTGAGTACCCTCCCCCCTAGATATATTGATATGATGATATATATTGATATGTTCCTTATAAAAGCTACTCTTTTATTCTGTTTTTTTTTTCGTATCGAAACCGCCCTCCCCCTTTTCAAATGACTGGGACCGCCACTACCTTAACGCAGGCTGTGCCTGGCACTAAAAGGTGCAAATTATAGAATTATTGAACGTTCCTCTAGCGAAACAGTGACGACACTGACAACACGACTTTATTTCTAACCTTCAAATATATATGCTGCCTGTTTTTAAAATTCTGTGTTTTTTTTCGCATTTTAATATTTAAAAGTGTTTTTAAATGATTGAAAAGCTTGGAAGATGTGTTGGAAGCAGTAGTATTGGTGGAAGGTGGAGATGAGGACCTGGAAATGGTGATTTTAAATAAAAAGAGTAACGAAAATCAGCAAAGAGGCCCCAATTTTTGTTTTATTAGCCGTCACAACACATAAAATTGCCGAAAGTAGGGGTTAAAGTAAAAAAAATGGCGAATAGTTGTGAAAAACGTCAAATACGGCCAGACACAGCCAAGATACGACCAAGTATAATTCCTCCACAAATGAGGCCAAACCCTGACATTATTATTATCGGCACTAAATATGGTCAATCTTGCACATGCGTATCTGTCAACAGCGTCAAAATAGTGCCTGGCCTTATTCGTGCCGGGCCTTAACTGTGTTTCAGTAATGCCCTATTATATATATACAACACTGGAAGTCGATCGCGCGCGTTGCCATTTATAAAAACATCCGCGCGCCACAGGCTATGGACCTGGGTTCAGTCTGTTTAGACCCGAATTCTAATTTCTGTGTTGGGCTCTGGATAGTATAGTTCAGATGTTTCTTTAATATGTTCTATAATTCTATAATTAATTAAGTTTTTCTGTAAGCCGTAACAATACCACAAATATAAATTTCTCAAAACCCACAAGTGAGTTTTAAAAAAAGGATCTGCTTTAAATACTAATCATCTGCTTTAAATATAATCAATTGAGGGTCACATTAGTATAGTGGTAAAAAAAATAAAAAAGTTGCTTTAAAATATTTAAAAAGTCTGCAAAATATTGGTTTTAGCGTTGTTTACGTTAAAACCAATGTTTACAATAAAACCAGTCCTTAACATACTTTTTTAACAATCTGAAACTTTTATTTCGCGGCTTACAACCTAAATGCAATATGCTCTTCAAATATTAAAAATCTAGAAAGAGAAAGCGCTGTAGTATAAGTGCGTAAGAGATAGAGAAAGCTGACACAAACCTTTTAAACAGTGATTTTCGAGCTTATTTTTTAATTTTTTCGAACGCACAAATCTCCAATACCTACTTAAAATGGTACCTTTTTAAATTACATCGCTAGCGAATTTTCAAAAGTTACATTTTTGTTAACATACGGCTTATGGGAAAACGGATTGTTTGTCCTACGTCAGCTGATCGTGGCAGTTCTTTAGAAAGGCTAATAAAGCGCCTTATTCTTGATTGGTTAGAACAATCAGTGAACACTGAAAATTGTAACACCAAAAATGTCCACAAAATGTTCAGGTTATTTAAAAATAAAACTGAAAAAACAAACGCGCAAAACAAAACCTGCAGCCAATCATCTTCTTCTTTTTATCACCGTTCTATGATTTTGGTTCATTTTGGTCATTTATTTCTATGGTTTTGGTATGAAGAGTCGGCAAACTGGTCCGCAATCTACTGAATTTCTACCGCACTTTCCTTCGGGAAGGCGGGGCCAAACTTAATGCACTTGGGTGCCATGAGAGTAAAAATGCTATTTCGTAAGAAATACTAGTTTTGTTTTTTAAAGTCTATGTTCTTGAATCCTTGCTTCTGATGGCTCAGTATTTTTTTTTCAAAAGTATTTAAAACAACTGTTGTGTCCAAACGTAACGAGCTGCTTTATTAAACCATGTTCAATATATGAAGTGGCGTTGGTAGTACGTTTTTAGGAACAACTAGATTTTTACGCAAACATCTTTATTTTCAGGTGTTTTTCTTTTCCTTACCAAGTGCTGAAGTGCCTATCTCTAGCCTTATCTCTTAATTGCACCTTTTAGGGCCAGGCACAGCCTGCGTTAAGGCAGTGGCGGTCCCAGCCATTTGAAAGGGGCGGGGGCGGTTTCGATACGAAAAAAAAACAGAATAAAAGAGTAGCTTTTATAAGGAACATATCAATATATTTCATCATATCAATATATCTAGGGGGGGGGTACTCAGATTTTAAGTCGTTTATTTTATACATTTTTTATTTTAAAAAATGCGCCGAAAATTTTTTACAAAATTACATTTAAATAGTAGTTTTAACAACTAGTGGCTAAAATAGTGCTTTTTTTGAAAGCGTTGGTTTAAATAACGAGCGGAGCGAGGTATTTAAAAACCCGAGTAAAAAAAAGCACAGTTAGCCGCGAGTTGCTAACACTATTTTTTTTAATACCTTTATAAACAGGAAAATACTTTTTAAAATCTCGAACGAAGAGGACTTTTCGCAACACACCATCCTGACACTATAAATCAAGGTGACTGGTAAATGAAATAACAATCGTTTCCATAGCGATGTTTCCTTTTACTCGGTGACGTTCATTTTAATTTTTAATTTTAATCTTTGACAATTTGATATTTTGACGATATCTTTAAATTATTTTTTCGTAAATACTTTGTGAAAACTGGCGGAAATGGCTTAATTCTTAGGCAAGAATAATAAGATTTTTTCAATATTACTATTTTCCGCTATTTCTCTTTAACTTTGGGTAAAAAACGGACAGAAATCTTTTTTTGCACCCGTGATCAAAAAAAGTTTTTTTGCATCGGTAACCAAAAAAGCCATGCTTTAGTTATCTGCTGACAGTTACTAAAATCATGTTTTTGATGAAGGTATAAAAAAAAATGTTATTTTTGAGTCGAATTAAGCTAAAATCCTCAAACATAAGATGCCTATCTAAAATGAAAAAATCGTTTCCGGTTTTTTTGGGCAAACTGGTCAATGACTCGCTCAATGTCAATTTCAATATGTCTCTTGATATGCAACAACGCTGAGCCTGTCAATTTCGGTCATAGTATTTTTAAGTAATTATGTTTTCAATTTTCTGAGGCATGTGAAGCTCCTTTTTTTGACGAAGCATTACTTACTGGTAAATATCCAAGAATGTTTTTATCAACGGAAAATATCGCCACACTTGTTCATTGCCTCGAAAATGTTATCAGGTATGTTTTGATTTAAGCTTTTGCCTACTTCTGACCAATATTGTTTTCAAATATTGACTACTCCCAATAAAAGTTCAAGAATTTGTGTTTTGGATTAATCAAACAGTTTATAGTATCTAGAAACGACTTTAGTTAATTTTACCTTAATTTTGGCTTTACGTTGTATAAAACTTGGTATGAATATGTTCAGGTAAAAATACTTTTTTATGTCCGAAATGATTTTGTACAAAACTTGTTGAAGGTCAAACTGTCCCAAAATACTGTGGACAGGAAAAGGAACTTTCTGCAATTTCTCGTTTTTTTTCTCCAAGGACTTCAGAGTTACCATCAGCATCTTTGTTTTCTACTTTTTTCTGGAGCAAAGGGGGGGGGCGATGGCCCCCTCCCTTCCCCCTGGGACCGCCACTGGTTAAGTAGGCACTATCCAGTGCGGCCGTATTTCAATAATTCCCTAATAAATATGTGAACCCTACGGTCACCGACAGCGTTGTATGAACAGCTTCCGATTGTAATACCACGGATCACCAAATATACTGCCGTCATTGTCTTACTTAATTACTGGTTGGTGCTGTTACAAAAAAATTTAGTAGTCAGCTTACAACTTAAACATGCTTTTTTCAATTAAACCACCGATTTTTCATCAAAAAGCAAGTTTCTGTGGTTTTTGGTCCAACTCAATTTGCACAAAAGTGTGGGTTACTAGGTAATTGCTTCTGACCGAAGAATAATCATACATATCATAACTTTAATGTTGGAGTGAATTTGGCTTCGTCTCTATTTTTTTCAAGTCTATGTTAAAGAAGGTATTTTTGTTGGTTCCAAAATTAGAGCTTTTAATTTAATTCATAGCAGTAATAATAAAGTCCCCCGGAAAAAATGAGTAAAAAGCCTTCAAAGAGATTGTAAATAAATTGTTGGAATATAAGGACCCATTGTGTAAAATATACAATGCAATATATATTTAGTAATGTAAAGTTAAAAATATTTATTTACTTAATAATATTATATAATTATATTATATAAATGTAAAGAGCAGAGTGAGCGATTGCACAAAGATAGGGTCAAAGGGGGGAGTAAAGATCACCACACAGGAAATTTTAGCGTAAAGTACAATTTATTGGTTAATAAACTTTAATCTACTATTGAAAACTAGTTTAGGAGAAACATGAAAAAGTTTTCATATCTTCAGTAAATGGACACCCCTTGCATATGGGTAGGGTATAATGCATAGAGTGTGTTTCGAAGTATTATGTTACCTCGTTTTAAAGTTAGACGTGTCCATTACTGGGATAGTGCCCAGTACTACCTCTTTAAACCTATTAAAGAAATGGACAAAATAATGACATAATATTGTTGGTTAAAAATAAGAGTTAATGAGAGGAAACGAAAAATTGGAACTTTTTGAGCCAAAGGCAAAGATTAAAAATAAATTCAAAGTCAGTGGAAGAAAACCCCTTAAGAGACAATTAACGCTTAACTGACGTGGTGGAGTCCCAGGAACTTCAGCAAGTATAAAATGTTCAACAATTTCTGCATTTTTCGATCAGGCAGCGTGCGCTCTTCAATACCTTACTATGGTGTGAGGACGCATAGGGCGCTTAGTCGACCTTTGTCTTTTGTTAAAGTAGGGCGTTTTACAAGGCCTCCGCCACGCAGTGAACGTGACTTTGAAATATTGCTTTATCTGTGATGCAAAATTAAAAAGAAAAACTCAATACTTACGTGTGCAATGCAAAATTCCGATTTTTTTACAATGTTCTAAAAAATATGCGCATTGAGGAGCAAAAAGAGCTCTAATTACTCAGTTTTTAGTAGGCCGAAGGGGTATTGTCCGTTTTTTACACTTCACAAATTATGAATCATATTTTTTAGTTTCTTGGTTTCAAATTATACTTTAGGTGAAGAATTTCTTGGTTTTTAAGTATTTTTTAAAAAACAAGAATTTAAATAGAAACGAGTTATTTTTTCCCTAAAAATTATTATTTTTGGTTCAGAGTTTATTACAAATAGTTATTTGCAAAAACAAATACATTCTAAAACAGAGTTTTATTCTAAAACAGAGTTTTATTGCCTTTGTTTACTTATGTAACCAAAAAAAAAATAATACTGTTAAAAAACATTGAAAACCCCCTCTTAAGGGTTAAGGCCAAATAGAGGCGAAAAAAGAAATCAAGTAATAAAATAATTGGTAGACTAATGTCCATATCTACCAATGTAAGAATTATCGGTTCAAGCTTTAATAATGATTAACACACATTCTAAACACCGATTAGTAACTAATCACGATTAAGGTCTAATCGGGGAATTTTTGCGTTGGTGGATACGAGCATTAAGGTTATAGTTGGGTGGAATTGTTTTTAGCAATACTGCATGCACGTCGGTAGGTAATTGCCATGAAACGCCAGTAAATCCGCCAAAAAACCTCGACCAAACGACGAAATAGAACTGCGATCTATATTTCAGCCCTTGAACTACGCATTTCTCTTTCAAACTCAATGAACGTAAAACAGTTAGAAAGCAAAATTTATCGATCTTTGATATTTTTTGCTAGTGTGCCCAAGCTTTTTTTTTGCTTAAGAGGGGAAATATAAAAATATTTATTTAATACAAAGAAAACTCCAATTCTTTTTTAATCGGATTGGTTTCAAACCCTTGAGAAAGAACAAAATTTTTAAAAATCCTTGTTGTTTATTATACAGCGTGATTCATTATATTTTGGCACTCGGATTTGTCTGTTAATTTTGGAGATAGAAATAAACTGTAAATACAAAACTGGTATAATTTTAACTAGGCTTTAAGAGTATCTCAGCAGTAGTTGTGAGATGTCATTGGACATGTCAAATTTTGATAGCAACTTTCTTATAAAAAATAAGTCACCCAATATATGATTTAATTTTTGAATTGTGCTTTTTTATTTTATTTCAAAAATATATGATTTGTATGGGTTGCGATAAGTAGTTTTTGGGATATAACACTTTATAGTAAACATCTCATATAAGATATCCACTGAGAAAAATGAGTAATTTTTTAAATTTTTTCTTTAAATCTTATTTTTTGTTATTAAATTTTTTTTATACTGGGACTTTCCATCCATTATAAGATCAATGCCCAGTGTTAACCGAGTTTTTTGCAAAATATCCATGAACTAGCCGGGATTCGAACCCAAAATCTTCCATGCGGCAGGCCGATAAGCCACCCACTGCGCTACGGCGCCCGGCTATATATTATATTAATAAAAGAATAAATATTTGCTTTTATGGCCTCCTTACAAGAAATTTTAACCTGTTATATTTCAAAAACTATTTATCGCAACTCATAGAAACTACAAATTTTTAAAGTCAGATATAAAAACGCTATTTGAAAATAATATATTTAATATTAGACATTTTCTATTAAAATTTGACATTTGGAATGCCATTTGACAATTAGTAATGAAATATTCTTAAAGGCAAGTAACAGTTACGCAAACTTTGTATTAACGTCTTGTTTCTGTCTTTAATATTAACAGAGAAATCCGATTATAATGAATGACTCTGTACCTATATTGGAGAATATACTTGATGAGCTACCCTATATTACCAGAGAGGGGACGTCATACAAACGCCACTAAAATAAAACTGTGAGAACGGAATCGCGGCATTTATTCGTATGTAAACCGTATTAGTAAGTGTTTATGTATTTAGATACGAATACATTTTTGATCGCGACTTCATGTTGTTTGATAGTGTTTTTTAATTAGTTTGTGGTGACTTTGGAACGTCAATCAACCAGAACTAAAAAGATGTCAATTAAAAAGTTTATTACTGGCGCTGGACAGAATTGTCTTAAGGTATGAATGTTTTATTATTTTTTTTTCTATTAATTTAAAAAATTGCTCAATTTAAATTCTTTAAAATTTTATATTTAAATATTTTAGGTGCATTATTAATAATGTATTGTGAATGACTTTATGTCTGCAAATAGATCATTAACTTTTTTATTTGGGATTTAAAAGCTGCTTGTTTCATTATGAGTCAAAATATTATTAAAGATGGTAAATCGGATCGGATTATTTATTTCTTGTTTATTGGTGTATGTTGTTGTTAATTTTTTTTTTTGGTTTTGTATGCTTTTGTTGCATTATAAAATCTTTTGACATTCTGACAGTTATGCCAGACGTCCGCCATACTGACACTCAGAGGCATGTGTCTTCTTAATTAAAAATGATCGCGTAACTTACCTCCATAACATGGCCAGTGTGACGTCATAATCTTCAACAAAAGTGTAAATAAAATACAAGACAACAAATATTGAAAAAGGAAATCTCACAGACTTTATTGCTTAAGATCATGTTTCGAAACTAAAAAGTTCTATTATCAGCCTATAATATAAAACCAGCACTGCAAACGAATACTAGCCCAAGACTGCAAGCATATTCAGGGGAAATTTTCCGGATGGAGCTAGATTTTTGACAGATGTTAGTTTATCCTTACAGAAGTTTGTAAAGAAAAGTTTCTCTCTCCTCTTAAAATTATGACTTTTTTACGTGTTTTTTGATCTTCTTCACGGAACTGTGTACTTTATAAAAAAACTCTTTGAACTAAAAAAAAACTGTTTGAACCAAAAAAAACGCACTTTTAAGACGCTTTTAGAATGGTCCCTAATTCTTGCTTGGTTTCATGAGTCTTGAGTTAAAAAACCGCGAACCCCTAGGCAAAAAAAATCGCTTTTTCACGAAAGTTGTCAAAGCCCCTAAAAAAGTATAAAAATCGAAATGCGATGTCAGTGGCCTAGTGGTTCCGACTAAAATTCGCGATGGTTTAAAGATGACTGACACGCGATTTACCAAATTTCTCTTGGGGGGGGGGGGTGAATTTTTCATATAAATGATGTTAAGAGATTAAGAGATATTGATTGAAAAGTACTTTTATACTTTACAACTCTTCGCAATTTTGTTTACCGTAGGTCGAGCCGTAGGTACTTTGGTAATTAATTTTTAATTATTAATTAACAATAGGTATTTTGGGAAAAACATGTTTTTGCATGATGGATTATTGCACCGTCCACCATATTAAAGTAAAGACAGCCGACTAATATATTATTTAAGATTAGATTTAGAAATTCGTAAATAGCTGGTTTTTTATTTAAAAAAAAAACTATCAACTTTGTGAAAAAAAAACACTTTTTTTAGGGTGAAAAACACTCTCTCCTAACCCCATAGGAGTTGTTTTTATATGAAAGAGGCACCCCCCCCCCAAGACAAATTTGGTAAATCGCCTGTCGGCCATCTTTAAACCGCCATATTTAGCGTGACGCTGACTTCAAGTCGGAATTTTTGGTCCTATTTTATTAAAAATCACATCGCCTTTCGATTTTCATACTTTTCTTTGATGACTTTGATGACTTTCATGAAAAAGTGAGAGTTTTCTGTCTAGGGTATTACTCAGGAACCACTAACACTTAGCACATAGTTAGTGCACATTCTAAAAGCGTCCCAAAAGTGCTTATGTTTTTGTTTCTATAGTTTTTTTTTACTTCCCTTGCTAAAGAGAAGTAAGGTAATCATTGAAAAATCGCACTTCGAGATTTTCATGATCCTCCACGAATTTTGAGGTTTGGAATAGTGATAAGCACGAATCCATACGCCGTCGCTCTGTCTGTCTGTCGCCTACTTTGTAGCTACTATTGACGCGCAGACCCCCTATTGTTTTTGAGCATTCTCCTAGTAGACTCTTCGGAGCTACCCCCAAAAAACTTTTCTTTTTTTTTACTGTGTGATACCTCCTTGGAAAGCTTATAAAAATTGTAGTTGAATGGCGCCAAAATTTGTGACTATGTGTATACACATAAAAAATGCAAAAAACAATTGAAAACTTCAATTTTCTGTGCCATATATCTCGAGTTATGAAACGAAATGTTAAATAAAAAGTAGCTTAGGATAAGATCCAGGTCACACCCTATTGTTTTATCAAATTCCATACAAATCGATTTAGCCGTTATTGCGTGATTAATAGACAAAAATCTTATGTATACGAGAATATATATATATATATATAGAACATGTAAAACGAAATTTTTTTAGGAATCTATATATATATATATATATATATATATATCTATACCACATATAAAATGTATTGGAAAAGTTCGTGCATCCTAGAAAAGTCTGGATACACCCTGGAGAACTCTGGAAAGACTCTAGAAAAGTTTGGAAAGACCCTGGAAAAGTCTGGATATACTCTGGAAAGTCTGGAAAGACCCTTGAAAACTCTGGAAAGACCCATACATACACTCTGGAAAGTCTGGAAAGACCCTTGAAAAGTCTGGAAAGACCCTGGAAAAGTCTGGAAAGACCCTGAAAAAATCTGGACACACTCTGGAAAAGTCTGGAGAAGTCTGGAAAGACTCTGGAAAAGTCTGGAAAGACCCTGAAAAAGTCTGGATAAACTCTGGAAAAGTCTGGAGAGACCCTGGAAAAATCTGAATACACTCTGGAAAAGTCTGGAAAGACCCTGGAAAAGTCTGCATACACTCTCGAAAGTCTGGAGAGACCCTGGAAAAGTCTGGAAAGACCCTGGAAAAGTCTGGATACACTCTGGAAAAATCTGGATACACTGTGCAAATGTCCGAGTACACCATGGAAAAGTCTGAATACACCCCTAAACAGTGTAGATACACCCAAGAAAAGTCTGGATATACTCTGGAAAAGTCTGACCAACCCAATCTAACCCATGCATATATGAGTAGCGGTTTTTTATATAATATATGTTCTTCTGAGCGAGGGAAGTTTTGGAGTAAATCTTTACTCGATTTATTTTATAAAGTATACAGTTTCGAAAAAACCACAAAAAAGAAGTAAAGATTTCGAGAAAATATTTCGGTACACAAACGTCAGATATACAAAGTTTTGATAATGACTTCATCGGTTTAAAATTAAGAAAGTTATGATTTTTTGAATAATGCCCCTTTCGACCATCTTTAATTAAATGGAAAAATAAGAAGTTACAGATTAAATTACATAAAAATAAAAAACCGTGAACCTCATTGTAGACCTATAAAAGAAGTTTAATTTAAACACCCAAACTTGATGTAACTTTCTTATTTGATAAACTAACCTTGTCCATTCACACAACTTGGTGCATGTAAAAATAGTTTTCATTTTTAAATAAGTATAAGGACAGATTTTATTCGCAGTTTGGTAAAGGTGCTGGTTTCATAGTATAAGCTGATGATGAACCTTTTTAGTTTCGAAACATGTCCTACTGTAAGAAAATGGACTAATCCTTTATTTTTTAAGAATATATACATTTGATCCAGGTTATCTACCGATTTGGTCCAAAGAAGTGTTGGTTGTTTTGTCCTTATATAATTTTTATTTATATTATACTATGTTGCGAGCGTCCTTTAAACTATTTAATATAGAAACTTAGAGGTACACCTCAAACTTCAGCGAACTCATGCGAAACATCTTAAAAACAAAAACAAGATAATACACTTTAGTTAAAATTTAGTTGTTCGTATGTAACACAGACTAATTATTTTGTTTTTATCTTGCAGGTGTTTAAAAATTGGGGTAACCGACTTCAGAGCAAATACCACACGAAAAGACATCGCAACTCTACATATTCCATGTCAACATACGGAAGAGGGAGCGTATCCACGGAAATTACAATTTTGGATTACGAGGTAACCCCATGTACTTGCACTCAAAACAACAACGAAATCAATGAGAATAAACTTAATGAAAATATTGAACAAAGCTTTACTTGTAGAAACTACTGGGAGTGATTTATTTACCCCTTTATCTATCTCTATTGATCCCATAAAAAAAAACAAAGATGGAATAAGGATAAGCTAAACTAATCGGACTTTTTATTACGGTGGATATTACAAAACGATTCTGGATAAGTGTGTGAAGTTTTTCGGATACTGAAATAACAAAACTCATTGACTATTGAAATGAAAATATGGAAAATTACGCTAAACTTGTAGAAACTACTGGGAATGATTTTTTATTAAGTATGGAAAAATTGATGAGTGTGTTGTAGAAGTTTTTTGGATATTAAAATAACAAATCTCATTGACTAGCTATTAGGGACTTAACGGCACATAAGATCGGCATAGCCTGACATTTTTGTCATATAAACATGTCATCTAAACATGCTCATATTGTGCCATTCTTAAAGTTGACAAAGTAAAGTTAATACCGTCCTTTGTGAAAAGCAGGCACAGACATTATGAAAGTCGACATTATTTTGATAGCAAAGATAACATATGTATTTAGACAACAACACTGTCAGAATCTTTTTAAAATTTGTGCGGAATTGTCAAAAATAGTGCCGTCTTTATTAAAGTCAGGATATGCCGACTTTATGTGCCGATAAGTCACTAATGCTACATAAAGTCTGACTTTAATAAGGTCGGCACTATTTTTGACAGTTCTGCACGAACACACCTCTAAGTTGGTTACTTAACGTTCTTGCCACTATTTCTGACATTGCTGTCATCTGAACATGCTTATATCATTCCACCTATAAAGTTGACATAATTAAAGTTCATGCCGTCCTTTAGTTCGCCACAAACCTTGGCACAAACATTATAAAAGTCTACATTATTTTGACAGCATCTCCCCAAAAAAGCTCTGGCCGGATAACCCGAACGTAGGTTTCGGATAGCCCCGGTAACCAAGTAGAGCGCGGTCTTACTTCAATTTTGTGATAATAATAATAATCCGTCCTAATAAAAATCCCAGGAAACAAGGCCTGTTACATTACAGGTTTTCAACGTTGAAAAAATGTAAAATTGGTGTAGCTTTGAATACGTTAAGAAAAATGTTTAAAAAAGTAAAATGTAAGTTCAAAATTAACATTCTATGTGAAAGTATCGCTGATACACGAAAAAAGCACTAATTTTACGTTAATATTTAATCCTGGATTTAACAAGAAATGTAAACAATAAAGTAACTGAAAAGTAACATTATTTGAAGTTTAATAAATGTCACTGTCGAAACAAATTTGCTTTTTTACAGTTACATGATATTACACAGTATTGCAAGTTTATTGTCAAATTCAAAACAAATTCTGGTTCTTTATTTGACATGACAAAATACAATATTGTAAGTTAATAAACATCAAAGTTGAAACAAGTTTAGTCTATTGATCACATGAAAGTAGCAGTATTGTGAGCTCAATTAATGTCAACTTTAAAACAATTACGTGGTTGCTTATTGGAAAATGACTAAATACAATTGTGAGTTTTATGTAAAAATTCCAAAATTAATGAAACGTTTAACCCAAATAAGGCGAAAATTTTTGAACAAGTAAGGAATGATATCAAAAAGTTTACTGTTTTTTTGAAAATCTTGCGATTTTTTTGATAACTTCCCACAAAAGGGAAAATATACCTAAGTATAAGTATACATTTTTATGTATTCGCAGTAATTAACGCACGATCATTTTAAGATTTGATTTTTTTACGTTTTGAGTTAATTATTATATATTTTCAATTTTTTTTTTATTTCGCCAAATTATGATTCAATTAATTGTGATTCAATATTTGTATATATTTTTTTTTATTGCAACTAAAACCTTTTTATATGTATTTTATTTAATTAAATTAATATTAAAAAAACCAACTCCCTATTTTCGGTAAAACCAATGACATCACTGTATTAATATACCGTGTTGGTGACAGTTTTCAACAAAACCGAGATGGTCTAGTGGTCTAAGGCGTTGAAACTTCGTGTATCACCTTTGGATTAAGAGTTCGGATCCCACTTGGCTCACATTTCTTTTTTATTTTTTTTAAATCACAAAAATATATTTTTTATGTTGTTTCAACCAATATTTAACAAGTTAGAGGTAAATTTTAAAAAAAATATTTTATCTAGACAAACATTAAATGTTACATGCAAGTCACATATTTGTTAAAAAAATCGAATGTAACACTGTTACGTAAATGTTTAGGACAATTCATGTACTGGAAATGTATTATCGGCGTTAAGGTTACAAGTTGCGTTACATATCAGGTTACAAAAATACATTGAGGTAATGTAAATGTAACAGGTTTTCGCTTAGTGGGATAACTGTGTTTTCTTCCTTATAGTTGGATAAGAGCACTTGAACGTGAAAATTTAAGTGAAATATTCCTGAAAAATGCGAGGAGTCATTTCATAAGAGATGGGTAAAGTGCCTAAAAATATGTAGTAGTTGTTTAACATTCGCGCGGAACTTTCAAAAATGGTGCCGACTTTATTAAAGTCAGGTTATGCCAACTTTATGTACCGATAAGTCCCTATTAACTTTAAGTGATAATTTACATTTTTTAATTTAAGTACATAATATAGACTGTGTTATTTTAAAATATTAGTCGGGGTGCCAAAGATTACCACAGGATTTAATTTTTATCCGGTGGGCCATAAGGCGTACGACCTGTGAATTTATTATATAGAAAACTAGTAACGCTAAAGGCGCCATTAAAAATATTTTTGTGAAAATTTCAAATAATAACCTACGTCAACCAAAAAAAAAGATTGTTAATAATCCCCAAATTGTTTTTTTTTTGTTGTTTTATTTTTTTGCTTAATAAAGGAAAATTAACTGCCCTCAATTAAAAAAATTGGAAAATTTTATCATCTTTAAAACTAAAGAAGTGGTTTTCGGCAACTATTTCGCAAAACAACTATAAAGTTTTCCGTATTTTCGGAGGAGGTAACAATTAAAGAAATTAAAATAAAATAGAAACCCCATACAAATCCAAATTTAGACCGCCAGGTTTATATATAACCTGGCTAATATATTATATAACTATAACTGCATAATATTGCAATGGGTAGCATAAATACAATACATTATTCTAATAAAATATGTGTACCTAGTGCCAAAAAAGTTTAGTTTAAAATGCACGAGGAACTTTATTTTTTAATTTAATCTTTGGTTTTACCTTGTAGAAACAATTATTGAAATCTGACAACCAGGACAAAAAAGTTATTGATTTGTCGTGTCTCGTTTTGCCGGCTTTGGTCCGACCGACCCGACGACGGGTTTTTGTTAGTTTTTGGTGTTTTTTGCAATTGTTCTTTTTATATTTTTGATTTAATGCATGCAAAATGCAAAAGAAGTCGCCGGAACTATCTTTCCACGGGTAAAAAACACATGTGTATTAAACCTTCACATTTTAAATCGGTATTTAGTATGTTTTCATATCGTACTCAATACGTGTCGAAAATCAAGCATCTTGTTCTTTCAATTATCACGCTCTTCATCAGATCAGAGAACATGCTCTATGAAAGAAAAAGAAGACAAAATTTGCGTTTAATATATGCAGCGGCCCTTCTAGTTGATTTTAAATTCTTTGGAATCGTGAACATTTTTCTAGGGCAAAAAGGTACTTTTATTTTAGATTCGCACAAAATCTGTTCTCTTGGTTTTAGGGCTTTAAGAGGGATGATAAAAGTTATTATAATTTTTTGAAATGTTTCGAGGCCAGTTTTTGTTAAAAAAAATTTCTTCTTAGCATTAATAACAGTTTTTTGTGGAAATATTTTATTAGAGTTACCAATAATATTATTGGTATTTTCGAATATTATGTTTCAAACGTACACATCTGCCGCTGTGGCTATTATATTTATTAATTTTAAAGGCTGTGATTTTTTATGTACCTTTAGGAAATAAGTTTGTATATATAAAAATAGAACTTAAAGTGTAAGGGCAAATAAATATTTTTTAATATTTAAAGAAATCCGTGTTTTACTTTACTTATAGAAATTTGACCCGCAATGACAGCAAACATTACCAAATTGTTGATACTTACTTACTACATATTAATAGAATATTGTACCAAAATAACCTTATCAAATATCGAAATAAACAAATGAGCAAAAACAAAGTTTAAGCCGAGTATAACATTATACTCTGGTGTAAGTACGTAAAGTATTGATTTTTATTTATTTGAAGTATGTATTCAAACTCAAATAATAGGTGCTCATAAATAATAACACTGGACAACAAAAAAAATGTGTTGCTTGTATCTTAAAGCTGAATAGCATGATGTGGACCAAAAAATGTTTTTATTAGTTCAGTTTTTTTTGTCAAAATAAACAAAACACATGAATAAAGTAACGCTTTAGGAGGAAGGAGGTCAGCGGAAGCGTTATTAGGCGTTACAAATGGGTTAAGGGGATGACTCGTGTCGGGTTACGTAATGCCCAAACCGAACAGCGACCTTTTTGTTTTCTTTTTTTAATATATATATATATTTTTTTTTGACCTTGACATACTTAACTAAATGGAGGGGGTCTTAGCCACCGTTACGTAATTTTAGAGGGGATTCTAAGTTTTCATTAAAGGTGCGTTACAAGGGGAATAGGGGCGAAGGGGTCAAAATTTCCGAATTTTTGCATTTTTTAGAAATTATTTATTTAAAAATAGAAACTAATATCGCCTTATGAATATTTTGCTTGTTACTAGAAACTAGAAAGGTTAAAATAACGGTCTGAATTGTGACACAAAAATCGTGTTATACAGTGTAATTATTATCATGAAAATCAGGTCTGTTTTTCGATGTTGAGTAAAGATTTGTAAGGTTTTTTTTCTTAATTAGGCAAAACGCTATTCACATTACTACTCCTCTGCCCCTTGAGCCGCGTTTGAGCTAGAGCAGTTAAGCTCTTTTTGGGCAATGAGACCACCCCCTCAAAGGAAATAGACTTTTTACGTATAAATTAACGGAATTTAAATTTAAAAAAAATAATTTTTTACATTTTCGTAATCTGCATTGCATCATAACCTTTTTTTAACTATTTTATAAAGAAAATTTACGACAAATAATAAGAAAAAACATTATTTTGATCGTGGTCATAAACGCCGTTTATCTGATACATGCGGTAGACGCCCGTCTTGATCAATCTTTGATTGCGCTCACGAAAACATGGGCCACAATTACTTCTGCCTGTTTCCCGCAACTGCCTCCCTCTACCTAACTTTTGGAGCTTTATAACACCGGTTTCCAACCAGTTATTAAACTATGGTTTGAAAATCGCGAATAATCGGTGCAGCCTTTTCTATAAAGCTCAGACCTCCATCACACTCAATGCCGCTCATGTTGCTACCCAGCTACACATCTGTTGCATTAACCTAGTATTTACGTAAATCTAAAGTAAAAAAATTACATAAAAAAAGTTTTCATAAAATTTACGTAATATTTACATAAAATAACTAATGTTTCTTTAATTACATTATATTTACGTAATAAGAAGGGAACTTTGTGCATGGCATTATGCAGAACAAGGAAGTTACTTTTTAACTTGTTGTGACATTAGTAGTATATAAATTTTATATACACAATATGACTTTAATTTTACATAAATGTTACATCCCAATAAGTAATATTTATATAACATTTATGTTATAAATTTATATAGTAGTTACATAAAAAGTACGTTATTTACGTGACTTCAAGTATACCTTGATGTTACTTGTAAGAGATATAAATATTATGTAAAAATATTTACCTCAATTTTACTTTTTTGATTTACTTTCTAGTTAATCGATATCTGTCGTTTCTCAATTTTTTGTTGCCATGTATTATTTACGTTATTTTAATTACATATTATTTACGTAAAAAGTAGGGAACTTTGTGCATGGCATAATGCAGAACATGGAAGTTACTTTTTACCTTGTCATGACTTCCATTCATCTATTGATATTTTGGGATAGGAATTTATGTAACAAAGTAATCATGTAATGTAACTTTTACGTAATAATTACGTAACAGTGTTTGCTGTGTATCTCCTTTTTTTTATATATCAACTCAATAAAGCTTTATCAAAATTTTAGAAGGATGCAAATTACCTTTTTGGGGCTAGTTGCACTCGAACGCGGCTCTGGTCGTCGATAAAATATAGTACAGAGCTTGCATCTTATGGGCTATTATACGCCTCCTCCCCAATAAAAAGGTTTATACACCGTTCGAATTTAAACGAACGTCCATTATATATCACATGGATATCTCATATGTTCCATAAGACATCTGCTGGAAATCCCGTGAATCTCCATTGGACGTGATTTTTCATCCATATAGATCTCTGTTGGTGTATGTCCATTGCATGTGGGTAACATTAATATCATTTTAAGTATGTTTTATGGATATTGGTAACAAATCACTGAATTTCACATGGATATCAATGGACATACATTGGATTTTTGATACATATCCAGTGGACATCCATTGGAAGTTATTTTTCATCACACTTGGATGTCCATTGCAGCTCCATCACTGTAGATCCACTGTATATGGATAACATGGATGCTTGGTAGATATCCAATGAACATCCATTGGATGTTGTGTAGATATCCAGTCGACATCCATTGGACGTGAATTTTATCACACTTGGATGTTCTTTGCAGCTCCATTACTGTATTGTATATACGTAACATGGAAATAATATTTATATATCTAAGGTTTATATATTTATGTAAAATACCTAACATCATATTTACGTAAATTTCACATAAAAAAAATCCTAAAATTAACGTAAATATTACGTTAATAATGGGACATTTATTTTACAAAAAAATATTACATACCTATTATATAAAAAAATATATATAATATTTAAATAATATAATTTACGTAAACATTACATAAAATGATTTACTTTAAATAAAAGTAATAAAATTTACATAACTATTATTGAACAATTTACACATTACGTTTACATTTAAAATGTTACATAACTATTATACAAAACATTTTATGTAATATTTATATGATCTAAATTACGTAAACGCTCTATAAAATTATTTACGACACACTAAAATTTTGAAATTTACATTTGAAATTTGACATAATTGTTACACAAAATTTTTTTTATATAATTTACCTGTAAAATTATTTACGCTAAATTAAAGTTCTAAATTTTACATAACTATTATATTACATTATTATATAATTGGAATGTTACATAATCTTTATATAAAACATTTTACATAGGATTTATATTATCTAAATTACTCTATAATATGATCTACGTCACATTAAAATTTTGAAATTTACATAAATATTATGAAACAGTTTGAACTTTAACTTTACATTTACAATTTTACATATTTGTTACATTACATGTTTTATGTATTAATTATGTAATTCGAGTTATGTAAATTCCCTGTAAAATGACTTACGTCAAAGTAAAGTCCTAAATTTTACATAATTATTATGTAGTTAATTGAACCGTAAGGTTACATTTTCAATGTTACAGAACTATTACATAAAATATTTTATGTAATATTTATATCGTCTAAATTAGGTAAAAGCTCTATAACACGATTGACGTCACATTAAAATTTTGAAATTTACAAAGATATTATGAAAATGAAAGAATATTACCACCGCTTAATAGTTTCTTCCTAGTAGAGATGGCGCTAATGTCACTATGTTCCCTGTACAGTGGATGATTGTGTTGTACAGTGGATGATTGTATTGTAATATTTCAAAATTAGAATGCGAAGGTATTGACAAGATGGTAGTACTTCTCTACAAGAATCACTTCCGCCACTTAAACCTTTAGTGTGGTCTGGTTAAGCACTCGCATTACGAAAACTTTGTAGGTTGATGATGGCGGACCGTGTCATACAACCACCGACGGACCTTCGGAAATTACCATTGTTGGCCCGCCTCAAGCTGCTCATGTCAGACTTAGATAGTTGACGTAATAACATTATTAGAGCGTCATGTTAGAGACAAATTTGCCACGTCTTATGGTCTACCTAATTTGATGAATGGAACTTTAAGTTTTTGGTTTATATTTTCAAATCTTCAAATGCTATTTACTACAAAGGTTGATGAAAAAGGGTGTAATTTTGTTTTTTTTTCAAAAAATTAATTAAAATGTAAAAATAAGGTTATTTTTTTTTCGTCATTATGACGTGATCCACAATGACCTATATTTTTACGCCTTTGCATAAATTCGATAAAGATGAAACGTAAACTCCCATTTCATGTCATAAAAGAATTAAACAAAAAATTACACAGAATAAATAAATATTTTTATTTATTCTGAAATGCGGGAATTCTCCGGTAAAATGGCGCGTTTGGTTTATAATGAAGTATTCTATTGCCGGCAGAGTGAAGAAAGTCAAACTTCTGTCCTTTACAGCTTTATGCGAAAAGCAGAAAGATATGTGTGAGTTGCATACAGACCGCTTCAAGCTACTGCGAACATAGGGCGAAAGAAGTCTAATTTGCCAGTGTACGTACATGCAGAGACACCGCACGCCTATCAGTGAAGCAACCAACACTCAGGCTTCCGATCGCCATTCGCTGCCGTTCGCCTTGTATTTAGTACGACTCTAACCACGGTGCTGTGTGGAGCGTAGTCAATGAAACCGGAATTTGGTCAATAAATACGCAAATTTTTATAACGTAATTTTCTTATTTTTTGTCACTGATAAATAAGAGCGTTTTATTGTCAACTGCTCAGATTTATCAGTGACGACGTGTTACAATGAAAATAATAAGGAGAAACAAAATAAAAGCAAGTTCTCAAAATAAAATAATACATTCTAAAAACCAAAAAGGTTCTCCCAGTCAAAAAAAAATTAAAGCAAATGTTCGAAAAGTCCTCCTTGCTCGGCTAGACAATATCCGAGCCTACTATAAAAACCCCTTCCAACGTTTCCAAGCATGTTAGGGGTGATAATTTGAAAAGCTTCTTCAAAAACAGATAGAAGTCATTAGGAGCAAGATCGGGAGATCGAGCTGGCCATAAAATAGTTCCCCGTGTACTTATAACCCGATTAGGAAATACATTATCAAGATATTCCCTAACAAGGCCAACATTGTGAGCGGAACAACCATCTTGTTGAAACCATGTTTCACCAAATCTTACACCTAACAACTGCCTAGCAGTTGGAATAATGTGCTGCTGCAGTAGATCCAAGTAACTAGGACCATTCAAATTGCAATTGCCGTTAATAAAAAATGGCCCAATTACGTGTTCCCCTACAATACCCCCCCCCCCCAAACATTTAGTTTTTGGGGATACTGTGTTCTTACGTCAAAATACAAATGCAAATTTTCCCTCGACCAATATTGAACGTGTGTTGGGTTATGACGATTTGACCATTTGACCATCTGCACTTTTTCGGCAACTTCATAGACATCCATTTTTAGTTTTAAAAATGTATTATTTCAATTAAGAACTTACCCATCTGTTTCTCGAGCAAGGCAGAAATAAAACAAAATAATAAAAACAAAATGAATTTCCAAAAGATAACACTGCAGCGTGCTTCGAATCCAACTCGGTCGTATGGCACGGAGAGTAAATTGGACTTGATTCCCCCTATGTTCGCAGTAGCTTGAAGCGGTATGTATACGAATTCGCGGGATGACACCCGACAAAGCTCTAAGGTGTTGTCGTAGATTTGGTGCAGTCGCCAGACAGGAGTGCGTGTCTGCGGCAAGTTCTGTCTTCTGTCAAAAATAATTCCGTACTTTTTTGCTAAAATGTTTTTTGGTATACCTACAGTTTAACGGCGGCGGCACCGTTGCCATTTGAAAAAGGGGGACTGTATGATTTTAAGATGGATGCGCCTCCGTACACACACTTTCAACATTATCAACGCAGATATTTAGCTTGAAGTGTCTTAAAATTTTAATGATATTTTTTATATAGTATATTTTAGTACTAGTATTATTATAAATATTTTCGTAGTAGTAATGTAGTATCCGAGGTTGAGTTTTGTGTGTGTGTTTTAAAGTTAATAATACCTACTTTAATAGTATTATCCGAAGATTGGTTTGCTATAATCGAGTAAGGTATTATCGTATTTTTGTGTATTACCAACATTTTTAATTTTTTTATTGAGTTTATATATAGTTTATGTATTATTATGCAGTTAATAGACACTTAAAGTCAAATATTAGTGGTATCGGTATCCCCATTCCTATCTTGTTGATCAATCAAGCAATACTTTTAAACTCATGGCGACTGCGAACCAGCTCCATCTGAGCAAAGTGACAGTGTTTGACTAAACTACCAATGCGTTTCGGGCAAACCTACGTAGCGTTACGTGGCTCTTAACGTATCGTATCTCAGGACAAGCAAAATTCTGTCTTTTTTGTCAGCTGGAGCTGTCACTCATCCGCCATGAGTTTAAAAGTTTACCTGATTGATTGGTCAATACGATAGGGATGCGGATACCCATAATACTGATAACTGACTTTAGTATCTTATTTTCACTGTATTACCTAAACGTTGGTATGTTTTAATAGTATTATCCGCCGAAGGTTAGTTTGTTATACTCGGACATTTTCCTGTATCAATATTTTCTTAATAAATGCCTCGTTCTTTCCTCCCAAGATCTTTTGATCTTCCCTTTTTTAGATTCTGTTCGGTTGATGTAACTGATTTGGAAATCTAACTTCTTGTTTTAATTGTCTTAGGAGCATACTCCTATTGGAAAGATTAACACGCCAGGACGAACCCGTATCAGGTGACTTATAATAAAGACATAAAGCTATTTGTAACTCATCGCGGTATACGTATCCGCATCTAGCGAGAACCAAGCACATTAATTGGTCAGAAACTTGTACCACGTTCGAAAAGAGCAGATATATGCTAATCAAAGGTGTTCTTGAACGCGATAGGTGTTGAAATGCGTTAGGTATCACGTATCATTACGGCACACGTATCGTATCTCAGCATCTATGGCGCACAGAGGAACGGCTTAGTATAATATCAGAGACATAGACCAAAAAATGTTCTTTATATTTTTAAAATTAAATTCACACAATTATTTAGAAAGAAGCCCATTTATTATCATTTTATTGTAATTTTTGGTGATAGATATCTTAATGCGTTAAATTTTGGCTACAAGGATGTCTAGTTACAAATTTTACTACAATTTAAATGATATGCCAATGAAAAGTAAATATAAAAAAAATCTAGTATAAAATGTTGATTTTAGTAAATATTTTTCTTATATGATTGTCTAATGCTGATTAATGTTATTTTGAAATTTTTACACAAATAAGTCGTCTTTTTTATCACAAATATAATAATACAATGAACAAATTAGGTAAAAATATATCAGCATCTAAGTTTTTGTATTTACAAAATTTGATATTCGCCAGTATTCGCTTTACCAGTAATCTCAATATAATTGCTGGAGTATTACGATCACGAAAATATAACATTTATCTGCTACGATCTGCTACCAAGATGGCTATGGAAGTTGAGCGAATGGGCAAAGCGTCATTTTTGCAGTTCATTATAAAAAGCGCATTTGAGTTGTCAAAAAATAAAAAAATATGTTTTTATAATAAAATTAAAAGCTCCTTCTTTCCAAAAAATTCTAGACGAAAAATTTAGGTGACATTTAAGCAAACTTAGCATATAAAAAAATAGGTTTTTGTAAAACGCACTATATTTTTGGGTTGCCCTGTATATGGTTTAAATCATGTAAAGTAACTATTTTTTTTTTAATTTAAGACGTTGCTCTTTGTACAATATAACTGTGTATAAAACTAATTCCTAGCTTTTCCAGATTAAAAGTTTCAAGTAAAAAACCTCATGTCCCTCTGTTCCCATGAGGTCGTTCCACTGTGTGGCGTTCAGAAACACCTCAAATTAGCATATATCTGCTCTTCTCGAACGTGCTACAAGTTTCTGACAATCAATGTGCTTGGTTCTCGCTAGATGCGGATACGTATACCGCGATGAGTTACAAATAGCTTTATGTCTCTAATAAGTACCATGCGGAACGCTGCTTATTTGTGAGTGATTCAGAGTTGGAAGTCAGAATATGCGATGGTGTTAAATGATGTCTGGATTGAGGGTGACTAGTGAATCCACGCTGGTCAATCCGGGCGAAACATCGTTTAATTGTTTCTCCTTTCGCTTTGGTCTTTTGTGTGTTCCTTGTAGGATACTCATCCAATTTTGAATTTTCGTTCTTTCCTCCCAAGATCTTTTGATCTTCCCTTTTTTAGATTCTTTTCGGTTGATGTAACTGATTTGGAAGTTTAACTTCTTGTAATAAATACGTTGTTTGGATTGTGTTCAATAGACAATATACTTTTTTCATCCGTACCTTTTTTTATGCTACAAAATGACGTTACTTATGCGACACATTGACGTCGATAATTTAGTTACTTTTACGTAAAATATGATGTCATCTTACGTCATATAATGACGTCAAAAAGATGAGATATATTGCAGTCTTAAAGACGTCAATTTTACGTCATAAATTTGGTGGTTTTGACGTAATCGATGACAATTCATACACGTCATTGTGACGTGTCCTTGCTACCTGGGAGGATCCGCCCACAGTTTATCGAAAAGGACAAATTTAAAAACTGCAAAGCATCCAAACTATCATTTATTCTTTTATTTTCATTGAGTACCACCGTACTGATAAGCACCACTTCTGCGAAACTCGAGTTTACTGTTACCTTTTCCTTTTTGAAGAAATGCTCGTTAGCCTATTTTATTGCTTTCATTTACTCTCACTAAATACCTTTTTGGTGTGTTTGTCCCAATAAAACTTTACACTTGGCTCTCACTTTGGCAACACTGGGCATTGATCCTAGAATGGATGGAAAAGTCCCAGTAAAAAAAAGGTAACATTATTGCAAGTGCGTGCTGACTTATCACGACTAATCGGCACCTTAAATTACTAATATCTCAAAATTAAAGTTCATCCATTAACTAAAAAACTTCCCCTCGTTAGAAAATCGATTGTCCCCTCGAAACAATAATAAATTATTTGTCAGTTTATGAATCATAGCCTTTAATACCTTCTCAGTCTATCAGAGTACCAACGGTTGGACAAAAGACATTTGCCTGTATGACCTAATGGCCGCGTGGCGGACACACGTCTCTATCCATTGAATCGTTTTCATTTTCAATACTAGCACGTGACAAAGATGGCCGTCTTAATACTTTTAATATTTCGTCGGAGGGACTCTTGTTTCACAAAAAAAAATCAATCAGTTACAGAGTGTACCTCGTTAGAAAAATTAAAGAAAAATAAATAATAACTTCAAATTATTAAACCAATGAAAACCTTATATGTATTCTTTCGTTCTTTCTCCACCGACACCAACTGATTGCAATCACTTTACTCATAGCCACAGTTGTTGTGACGTTTTTATCTTTACTTTATTTGGTGATCAGTTTTTCGGGACCTTTTTTTAAGCGTTTTGCAATTTGTTTGAATTAAAAAACTATCAAACAAGTTTCAAAACACTAAAAAAAAGGTTCTGAAAAAAACTGACAACCAAATAAAGTAACGTTACCCAGCAAACACGGTTCCCTGGGGCCTTCGTCAGTCCGATGTCGATTGCCGAATTTGTCGTTATCGGCACGAAGTCGATTTACGACATCGGACCAGCAGTATTTTTTGTCCGCTTTGCGATGTAGGCCCAATGTATGTTTGCCGACGCAGCGTTAGACTGTAGCCTGCCGTCGGACCAGTGGTAAATTTTACTTTTTGATAACATCGGCATACCGTCGCCATACGATTAAGGTCCGATATGTAGGCAAGCTGGTCTCGGCCCGACATCGGTAAACTATTCAAGTCCGACATTGGTTTCCTAAAGCGGTCCAACGTCGGCGATGGACGGAGGTCCGTCGGTAGTAGCTTAAAGCGGCCCGACATTGGCAAACTACAAACTTTCGATAATGGGGGTGCTTAACCAGTCGGACTGGTTTAAGTGGCAGAAGAGCTGATTCTTGTAGAGAAGTACCACCATCTTGTCAAGTCCGCATTCTAGTTTTGAAATATCTTTGCTCATTATATATATAATATTATCTTTCACTGTACAGGGAACATAGTGACATAAGGGCCATTACTACATACTAGGAAGAAACTATTAAACAGTTTAAAAATTTTAAGGTGACGTAATCGGACCATCGTCGGTTGACGATTCTCGACCAATCAAACAAAGTTCCAATCGAACCATCGTCAGCCCTAAAGCAGATAAATTGGTCGTCGGCATAAAGTCGACTATAGTAATTCGGGCCATCGTCAGTTGCCGATTCTCGACCGATTAAACTAAGTTCCAATCGGACCGTCGTCGACCCTAAACCAGATAAAGTGGGCGTCGGCATAAAGTCGACTATAGTAAATCGGGCCATCGTCAGTTGCCGATTCTCGACCGATTAAAGAAAGTTCCAATCGGACCATCATCGGCCCTAAAGCAGATAAGATTTGCGTTGTCATAATGTCGACAATAGTAAATCGGACCGTCGTCAGTTGCCGATTCTCAAGCGATTAAAGAAAGTTCCTATCGGACCATCATCGGCTCTAACGCAGATAAGGTTTGCATTGGCATAATGTCGACTATAGTAAATCGGGCATCGTCAGTTGCCGATTCTCGTCCAATTAAACAAAGTTCCAATCGGACCGTCGACGGCCCTAAAGCAAATAAAGTGGGCTTCGGCATAAAGTCGACTATAGTAAATCGGTCCATCGTCAATTGCCGATTCTCGACCGATTAAAGAAAGTTCCAATCGGACCATCATCGGCCCTAAAGCAGATAAGGTTTGCGTTGACGTAATGTCGACTATGGTAAATCGGCCCGTCGTCAGTTGCCGATTCTCGAGCGATTAAAGAAAGTTCCTATCGGACCATCATCGGCTCTAAAGCAGATAAGATTTTTATTGGCATAATGTCGACTATAGTAAATCGGGCAATCGTCAGTTGTCGATTCTCGTCCGATTAAACAAAGTTCCAATCGGACCGTCGTCGGCCCTAAAGCAGATAAAGTGGGCGTCCGCATAAAGTCGACTATAGTAAATCCGGCCATCGTCAGTTGCCGCTTCTCGACCGATTAAAGAAAGTTCCAATTGGACCATCATCGGCCCTAAAGCAGATAAAATTTGCTTTGGCATAATATTGACTATAGTAAATCGGGCATCGTCAGTTGCCGATTCTCGTCCAATTAAACAAAGTTCCAATCGGACCGTCGTCGGCCCTAAAGCAAATAAAGTGGGCTTCGGCATAAAGTCGACTATAGTAAATCGGTCCATCGTCAGTTGCCGATTCTCGACCGATTAAAGAAAGTTCCAATCGGACCATCATCGGCCCTAAAGCAGATAAGGTTTGCGTTGGCATAATGTCGACTATAGTAAATCGGACCGTCGTCAGTTGCCGATTCTTGAGCGATTAAAGAAAGTTCCTATCGGACCATCATCGGCCCTATAGCAGATAAGATTTGCATTGGCATAATGTCGACTATAGTAAATCGGGCCATCGTCAGTTGCTGATTCTCGTCCAATTAAACAAAGTTCCAATCGGACCGTCGTCGGCCCTAAAGCAAATAAAGTGGGCTTCGGCATAAAGTCGACTATAGTAAATCGGGCCATCGTCAATTGCCGATTTTCGACTGATTAAACAAAGTTCCAATCGGACCATCGTCGGTCCTAAAGTGGTGTCGGCATAAAGTCGACTGTAGTAATGTGGACCTCCATCAGTTGCCGATTATTGACCGAAAACTGAAAATCGCAATCAGACCAACATCGGGCCAGAGTGTAGTCGCCGATGTCGACACACTGCCGACGTTGTCGACATTGGCCCGATTCAATGCCGACGATTTGTGTTTGCTGGGCAGTGTCATTCTCCACTTAACTTATTGAAAACCAACATGTTTCGGCAGTATAAACTGTCATCATCAGGGTTTCTCGCTTGAGCTACAAAATGGAAGTCTCTCTGCAAATAGAACTAAATAGCGTCAGGTGGACATGCTATAATTTAAGCGTGTAAAGTTGAAAACCATCTGGCATGCATTTTAAACGTGGAGAAGCAAAGAAGAAATCTTACTTTATTAAGCTATTAATTTAAAAAAAAAACAATAAAACTAAAGTTAAAATTTTTTTTTAGGATTAATTGGAATGCCACTGACAGTTACGAAAATCAGACCCAAAAAGACCGACTAACAATTTGTTAGTCTGTCTTTTTGGGCCTGATTTTCGTAACAATTTGTTAGTCTGTCCTTTTGGTCCTGATTTTCGTGACTGTCAGTCGTATTCCAATTAATCCTAAAAAAAATTTTTAACATAAAATTAAAATGGTCCAGGAAGACATCTTTTGGCTGGACAAATTAAATACTTGACCCGCCCAGAATAAGTTGTTGGGGGGTCTTTAGTTTTATTGTTTTTTTTTTAAATTAATAGCTTAATAAAGTAAGGCTTTTTCTTTTCTTCTCCACGTTTAAAATTAACAACTTTACACGGTTAAATTATATCATGTCCACCTGACGCTATTTAGTTCTCTTTGCAGAAAGACTGCCATTTTGTAGCTCAAGCTAGAAACCCTAATGATGACAGTTTATACTGCCGAAACATGTTGGTTTTCAATAAATTAAGTGGAGAATGTCCCTGGTTGTTTAATTTAATTATCATCTCCACCCAAGATGGACTACTACGTCGTTGTTAAAGCACCTTTTTTATGAGACTTTCGGGAGATTTTATGGTCAGCCGTTAAATTTTAAATGTTTTTATGAACATCTCGTTTTATTAGTAGCTTGCTACGGGTTGATAGAAACATACATTTTTATAAGTCTTCGCATAGATTTTATAGTCAGACAAACTTACAAAATTTTATAAGGTTTTACGGTTCCATTTTCAAAAAAATAAAAACTGTGGGTTTAAATATATCCACAATTTTTATGAGTTTTCCAGGGCATTTTATAATCTGACGGGCTCATAATATTTTATAGTTTTCTATAATAAATTTACTATGGCCTTTGAAACAGACACATCTTTCTCTCTTCTCATTTGATTACCGTCACTTTTTTGAGTCCCGTAGTAAGGTGACCAACCGTCCCGGTTTGGCCGGGACAGTCCCGATTTTTAATCATTTGTCCCGGGGAAAAAATCCGTCCCGGATAGTCCCGATTTTTCAGCAAAAGTTCCGTTTCGCCCCGGTTTTGATACCACTGTATTTTGTAACTTTAAAATCACTGCAATTAAAAAAGTGGATGTTCTCTGCCATCTATAAATTTGAATCGAAACCTAAAGCTTGAAATCTTATGTTTATTTGTTTTAAAATTCCATTTGATTTTATTCTGAATTCTAGATAATACTATGTGGACTATCCTCAGTGTTGCCAGGAGTACCATCTATTACCGGATTCTATCATAATTTTGGCATGAATCCCATCCTCGGTAATGACCCGTTACCGACTCCCTAATTTACCATAATTTAGAAAAATTGGTAATAAATAAAAATAAACACTTTTGTATTTGACTATGTTACATTTTTTTTCCAAATATAATTTTCCCGATCTTTTTACTTTGGTTCAGTGGTTTTGCCGTGCACTGATTGCTCTGGCTACGCGCAGACGACCCTAAATAATTTCGAAGAACATTTCAAAGATCAAAAAATTTTAAGGACTTCATAAATCATAAATTGCAATAATTTTGGACTGCGGCGCTATAACAACGCTAATATATACGGTTTTAGTTTCATTTTGTGTCAAAAATGTTATATGTTGGGAAATTTTCTCATAAATTTTTGCATGTGGCGCCATGACGCTATTGATATATTTAGGATTTTAGCTGTATTTTAAGTAAAAAAATATTTTAGCGTAATTTTCTCACAAATTTTTGCCTGCGGCGCCTTTAAGCAGGGTAAATAAACAACCTAAACTTGAAATCTGATTAACCCCCCTCCCCCGATTTGAGGCTATAGGTCCACGCTTGACTTTTTCTTAACCGCTATCGAGATCGCCGAGATGAGAATCCGCTATTTTCTTACACCTACACGGAGAAAAATGTTTCTGTTTTTTTACACAATTGTTTCTGGAACTGGACCAGTGATAATTAATTTGTGCTAAAACTTTAGACAATTGTTTAAAAAAATTATATTTTTTTACAATTTGTAGCTGGTCCAATTCCAGAAACAATTGTTTAAAAAAAAACACAAACATTTTTTTCCGTGTACTCAGTGGGATACGGTTAATTTTGCGGTAATTTTGCTTCAAATGTGGTAATTTCTCAACCTCGTTTCTGGTAATAAATTCCCGAGTTCCTGGCAACACTGACTATCCTGTAGTAATATGTGCATTGTGGGTTTCACACACGAATATTGTGTACAGGTTGTTTTATATTTTAGTTGTTTAGTTAGGTGTTTTGTATCAGGGTAAGAAAATGCCGATAAAAAGTGGATATGTTTTGATGCATGTGTTAAAAATTAAGCAAGGAAAGTCCAAAATACTTCAACATTTTTTTAACTTTTAAACGCACTATGCGGTTCGATAAGTTTATTATCATTATCAAGTGTAATAAAAAATAATAGTACATTATAAACCTAGGGACTAAAGTTTCACATTTAATCCCGCGGCGAAAGGTTTGTAGCTCGACCGTAGGGATGAGGGCAACAATTCGCTAAGGGATGAAACGACACTTTAGTCATGAGGTTTATATACTATTTTATGCACTTTAGGAAAAAATCTTTGTTAAAATTACGTTATTTCTACGCCAAATGCTTCGTCAACTACAAGAAAGGGTGCTAAGAATAAAATCTTGCCCAAGAGCAAGTGCTGTTTGGCTTGAATTGCCATAAATTTAATTATAATTTTCCAGGGATTAGGTTTTTTTTAATTCCTGAGTGAATTAATTTACTTCTAATCTCTAAGCTGAGGAATTAAATTTATTTTTAATCCCTCAGGGATTAAATTTTCTTTGCATCCCTTAGGGATTAAAAGTGTCACATTAGTCCCTAAAAAGAGGGATTAAAAGTACCTTTTTAATACCTGAAGTGCATAAAAAACTTTTATAGAGCCAAGATTCAGGGCACTAGTCAAAAAACTGTTTTTTGACTTGTGTCCCGAATTTTGTCTCTAAAAGAATAATTTTGATAACTTGATAACAATTTTTATAACCTATATCGAAACGAATACTGTGATTTTAAAAATTAAGAAAAAATACCTATGATCCTTTCATTATGAACTCCCAACAAATAAAAAAAAAATGTTGTTTTATCGATGATTTAGAACAAAAATATCCATTTTTAAAGAAACTTAACTCTGATGGCACAGAAGTTGTTTGTAATTTTTGTGGATCCAAGTTTTCTGTAGCACATGGCGGAAACTCAAACATTCAGGATCATTTAAAAAAGCAAAAACATAAGGACGGTGTAGTAACGATATCAAAAAATACTTGCTGAATTTTTGTACTTCGTATAAAGGGTACGTGGGTAACGTGTTAGGCCGGACAGATCAGGCCACTGTGGCATGAATCTGTCCGCTATAGGAATTTGGGCGAACCATACTGCCTGTAGCCTGTAGGCGGGGGGATCTGGCGACCCCCCGCCCACGATTCGAGTCTAGTGCTCAATCGTGCAATCAGCTGGCCTAATCTCGAGGGATCCAATCGTCGTATTCCTTACGCCATTGGATCGTCACTCGTTATTAGGGACCGTGGGCTTGCTGACTGTGCATCAGCATGTCCACGTTAATAAAAGTCTCGCACAGGCATTCTCTACTCTGAGATCCTATACTTTCTAGGACACATAAGACCATGAAGTCCACGCATACCAAAGTCCTTCGGCGATCGGCAAGTTGCGACGGGAGCAGGACAGTGTAGTCTGGAAGCTCTTAGTTACAAACCGGCACGAGAGCGGCGGAAGTGTGATCGCCGTTTTGCTCAAGGAGTAGCTGTAGAGCAACTCGTGTGCTGCATCCGTGACTGAGCAGCCCTATTTGGGACCCACTCTGCTCACCCTGAAAGGGCTATAAAAGGTGCCCTAAAAATAGCCAGCTAACAACTGCCCTACTGGACAACCGCATCCAGAGGGTACACCACATGCGGTCAAAACAAAAGAAAAAGAAATCCAATGAACTTTGCCACATGGAATATCCGTACACTTATGGATACAGACACAACCACAAGACCACAAAGAAAAACGGCAATAGTGGCACGTGAACTAAGGAAATATAACATTGATATCGCTGCTCTCAGTGAAACTAGAAGAGCAGGCGAAGGCCAACTTAAAGAACACGGAGGAGGCTACACATTTTTCTGGAAAGGAAAAGAAGAAGATGAACCACGTATTCACGGAGTGGGTTTGGCTATAAAAAATGAGATTGTGGACCACCTAACCGAATTTCCATCCGGAATAAGCGAAAAATTGATGACATTGCGCCTAAACCTTAGCAACCACCAACACGCTACTATAATCAGCGTCTACGCTCCAACTCTTGCAGCTGATGAAAACCAAAAAGATGAATTTTATTTTCAACTTAGTGAAGCCGTAACATCTGTACCTAAATCTGATAAACTTATCATCCTAGGTGATTTCAATGCTCGAGTTGGTACGAATTCAAACCTATGCAAGGGCGTCATTGGCAAGGAAGGTGTTGGAAACTCAAACGGACTGCGCCTATTAACCTTATGTTCGGAATATGACCTCACAATCTCAAATACAATTTTCCGACAAAAAGACAAATTCAAGACCTCCTGGCAACACCCGAGGTCAAAACACTGGCATCTGATTGATTACATTATTGTACGTTCCAGAGATCAAAAAGACGTAAACATTACAAGAGCAATAACGAGTGCAAACGACAGCGACAGACCATCGCCTGATACGAGCCAACATGAAATTGCACATTCGACCAAGAAGTAGCAGTCAAAAAAAGCAAATCAAAAGAAGATTCAATGTAGAACGCCTTAAAGATGATCAAACCAGAACAAAATTCCAAGTTTCTCTGAATCAAAAGTTGGGTACTTTAGAATACCTGGAGAATATTGACGATCACTGGAGAATTTTGAAGACAGCAATAACATCTGCCTTCGAAGAAACGGTCGGCTACACACAAAGAAAACATCAAGACTGGTTTGATGAGCACGACAAAAAAATTCAAGACCTTATTGAGAGGAAGAGAAAAGCCCATAATGCTTGGAAAAGCCACCCTAACTCTAACGAAAAGAAAAGGCAATATCAAGAAGCCAAAGCAGAAGTACAAAGGCAAACACGTAGATTAAAAAACCAATGGTGGACAACAAAATCACATGAAATGCCACATCTAGCTGAGTCCAACAACACCAGAGCCTTCTTTCAAGCTACTAAGACGATATATGGTCCCCTAAACAAGGTATCAATCCCCTACGATGCAAAGATGGAACAAGGCTGTTTAAAGACAGATTCTCTATCAATTCACGATGGAAAGAACACTTCCAGGAACTATTCAACAGAAAGTCTCAGGTCGATAATGACATCTTCGACAAAATTCCGGAGAAAACTACACAACAACACCTAAGTGAGATTCCGAGATTAGAGGAGGTCGAAAAGGCAATCAAACAGCTAAAGAATAACAAGTCAGCAGGCACAGATGGTATCGCTGCTGAAGTCTACAAACAATGGGGTCCCGCACTTAATTCCCAAATGCACATTCTAATAAGTAAAATATGGACCACTGAGACCATTCCTGCCGAACTCAGAGACGCCTCTATATGTCGAAACTAGAGAGGTATATCTCTGCTTTCTGTTGCTGGAAAGATAATTGCACGGATACTATCAAAACGATTAATTCCGATTGCTGAAAAAAATCTGCCAGAGACACAGTGTGGATTTAGGCCCAATCGAGGCACGGCTGACATGATCTTCAGTGCCAGACAAATGCAAGAGAAATCTAGAGAACAAAATCGTCCTCTCTTCATGGCTTTCATAGATCTAGTCAAAGCATTTGATTCGGTCAACAGAGAAGCTCTTTGGAAAATACTGGCAAAAGGTGGATGCCCTCAAAAATATATTGAAATTCTTAGACTACTACACGACAATATGAATGCAACAGTCCTGAGCAACGATGGACCAGGAGAGTCATTCCAGATTACGACAGGCGTTAAACAAGGGTGTGTTATTGCGCCCACCCTATTCTCTATATTTTTAGGTGCCATGCTTCACCTTGTTGAGGAACATCTACCGCCGGGAGTGGAAATTCTATATAGATTCGACGGTGGCCTAGTTAACCTAGGCAGACTGCGAGAAAAAACTAAGGTCTCGACAACCTCGGTAATCGAACTACAGTACGCCGATGACAACGTCGTAATGGCCGATACAGAGGAAGGTCTACAACTGGTAATCAACGCATTTAACCAAGCCTACAAAAGCATTGGCCTAGAAGTCAATCTTGCCAAAATGCAAATTCTTCACCAACCAGAACCAGGTACGAATCCCCAAGCTCCAAACATTTCCATAAATGGCCATCCTCTGCAGAACGTAGAACATTACCCATACCTTGGGAGCCACCTATCATCAAATGCAACTATTGACGCAGAAATACAGCATCGCCTAAAATGTGCTAGCGCAGCGTTCGGACGGCTTTCGGAGAGAGTCTTTAACAATCACGACATCAATGCGGAGACCAAGCTTCGTGTCTACAACACAGTTATAATACCAACTCTAACATACGGATGCGAAACGTGGACCACCTACAGAAGGCATATCAAACGACTAGAAAAATATCACCAAGACGAATACTGAGAATCAAATGGTAAGACCGACGAACAAACATAAGTGTTTTAGAAGAAGCCAGAACAACTAGTATAGAAGCCCTTATCTCCAAGCATCAGCTTCGTTGGACTGGTCACATTATCCGCATGCCTGAAACACGTCTCCCAAAGCAGATATTTTATGGACAACTGAAGGAGGGAAAGAGAAATCAAGGTGGTCAACAAAAAAGGTACAAGGACGTTCTCAAAGGCAATATGATGAAGGGTCACATCGATATAAACAACTTCGAGACCACGGCAAACGATAGAGCTAAATGGCGCCGAACAGTCCACGAGGGAGCACAAACTTTTGAAGAGCAACGACGTAGACTAGAAACGGAAAAGATAGAACGTAGAAAGGAGCGATAAAATGGAAGAATGGATGACCAACAACACCCGGCTGCTGCCGGAGACTGGGTGTGCCAGGACTGTGGAAGGGTGTGCGGCTCGAGAATTGGCTTACATAGCCATCGAAAAACGCACAACAGATAGCGACGATACAGAATAGAGGAAAATCATACTCGGTATCGAGTGATTGCCTATGATGATGACCTGGTCCTATCACACAATTCAGCATACTCAAAGCTTCAGATCCACTGACTGCATATCTAATCTGATTCAAACCATGTTTGAGCCTAGGTATTCTTCTGCAAGGACGAAAACATCGGCAATCATCTGCGAAGTCTTTGAACCGATGGTGATAGAATTAGTGAGACAAGAATTAAATACTGTATTATTTGTTACCTTATGTTGCGATGCTTCTAATCATAAACATATAAAATTAATGCCAAGTTTTGTCCGGTATTTTGTACCTACAGAAGGCATTCGACTAAAATTATAGAACTTGAAAATGTTCCAGGTGAGACTTCGGAAATTATATTTTAAAAATCATAAAAAATTGTAATTTTAATAAAAATATTGTAGCACTTTGTGCAGATAATACAAATTCTAATTTTGGGGGTTATCACGCAGGGGAGTGGACAATGTTTATCATAAACTAAAAATTAGTTTGAAGAGTCCTGACTTAGTTCGAATTGGTTGCATGGCGCCTGCGACATTTTATCTGTAGATATTGAGACATTTGCTATTAAGGTTTTTATCACTTTCACACGTATACGGTGAGGGTGGAAAAATTAAAAGAGTTTTGCAATTTTGTGGAAATGGAATACAAAGATATCTTAGGCTACAGCAATACCAGGTGGCTTGCTCTTTTGCCAGCAATAGAGCGGCTACTTCAGATGTATAATGTTTTAAAGTCATATTTTTTTGAGGATCCGCAAACAGAATTTTACTTATATTTTGTACATAATATCTCTACCATGTTTCACAAAACAATTTTAATGATTGAAGGACAAGAAATTTCTGCTATTGAAACTCTAAAAATTTATACAAATTTGATTGAAAAACTGAAACAAAGGAGAGACGATAGTTTTATTCTGTTAATTTTAAAAAATATGACGAACTCCGTAGAGTTATGCCCATATCCACCATTAAACACTCTAATCAGGGCTAGCTAATTGGGATTAACTTGCTAATCGCGGCTAAACAAGTTTACCTATCCACCAACTTTTTTTATGAAATAATTATCTAATCAGGGTTAAGTAACTCGATAAAAAAAAGAGCTGGTAACGCAGCATATTTGGTGTGTATCTATTGGTAACACTGGATATGTCAAAAAAATGTTTGATGTAAAAGGTTATCTTTTCTGTTTACTTTTTAATTTTCTTTCAGTTTTTGTTTATTTATTCTTAAAACCTATCAGAAAATACGTTCCCCAGCTGTCGCGACTGAAACTCTCAAGTTAAACGGGGATGGCCGAATCGGTGCTGTTTGGAGCTGATCAGTTTGTTGTCGCCAGCATTATTTCCAATAATTAACTGCTGATTTTCAGTCGTGTAGTGTAAAAAAGCGGATTTGCCTAAAGTTTGTTTTTTAACACAGTGTGTGGTAAACAAAAGTAGGCATTGAACAGTATGCTGGGTGCATATAACTATGAAATACTATAATGGCCCAAGGATTGCAAAATGTGTATATAAATGGCCTTTTCAAAAATAAATCCTTTGCAACGAAGTCAACATAGTGACTTTTTGTAACTCACATGCATTCAGATAAGAGGGTTAAGTTAAAGTAAAAGTGCCTTAAATTTTATCAGCCCAACAAGTCGTTACAAACAAAAAAAAAATATAGTTTAGACGGTTCGTCAATGTGAATTTTTATGTGATATGATATGTATGCGAGAATTATCAGGAGGAAAAACTATTAGCCATCTTGTGACTGGATTAGATGTTTGAAAATATTTGTTATGTTTATTTTTTAATTTTTTTTAAAGTCACTTTCAGTATTTGTATAGTTTTAGAATAGGATACTTATTCCCTTGTATTACTTGACAGGTCCCCATTGCAAAATCTACTTAAAAAATGTTTAATAAAGCAAGACTGTCAAAATTAAATCTATCTGAGGCACCACATCACTGTTTACTGCAACAACGACATTATGATAGGTGCTGCAATGGGGCTTTTTACTTGAGGAGGAGCACAACCCACTTTTGTTAATAAAATGTCAAAAAAGTTTGTTTACAGTTATCACCGACCTAGAAGGTCTGTGGGTAATAATCTTTTCAGCTTAAAAATGATTTATTTAGGATGTTTGTTAATTTTTAGATATCTTGAGTACCTTATAATTAAGAAAGTAGTTTATAAGGTTGAGATCTTTTTTATATCAAGAAAAACATGTTGCTCTTCCAAATTTTACTGAAATAATTTAAATTCTACATTTTTTGACAGTTTTATTTTGAAACTGTTATCACCAAAAATTATGCCCTAGTTGACAGAACCACTCTAAGAGAAAATAGGTTTTAAAGTTATAATAATTAAAAAAGAAAAATAATAAAATATGAAGTTAGAAAAATCAAGCTTTATAGGACCTCGACTTAAAGGTTGCAGCAATGAAGTTTTGTACACACTGGTTGCAGATTTGTGTATTTAATTTTCTATTTCTCTCTTAAAAATGTTTTTTTATATTACAAAGAGAAAAAAAAACCTAAAAGTTTTTGATTAAAATGTTTCAGGAACTTTAATTTTTTTTCTTTCATTCTCATTACTTTAAAATTTTAGGTAGGGTAGACTTTTTATGATGACTGGTGATTGACAGTGTCAAAAAGAGTTTTTCCTCGAAGTAACCACAAGTTACCAGTTAAACCAGTTGCTCGTTTTCAATTTTTCTTCGTACAGTCATCCAAGTCATGACGTCACGAGTAACCAGACTATGTTACCAGCCTATGGGACATGGTTACTTAAAAAAATGTAAGGTTCAAAGTGTGGTTTACCGATTGTTTATGGTTTTTTAATTTGTATTATTTTTTTTATAAAGCTTATGTTTTTCTATGATGATTGTATAACTATGCATGGTCACTGAAAGTAACCGTGACGTCATGACAAGTAACCCAAACAAGTTACTATTGTCCTTGAGCAAAAAGCCTATATTTAATACCATTAAACCATGTAGACCGTTTTAAAAACTTAAACAAAATTGGTTGAGGTGGACCATTGTTTTTTTATTGAGATCCTAATTGATGAGGTTACTAATTTAGGTGTATTTTCTGCTGTTGGAAGACAATGTTTTTTGTGATATGCAATATCTAACTGACCAATGTGATTTATTTAGGCATGTCTATGTGCAATAGTTGTCTGCATTTGTTCTTTGTTTTATTAATGTATTTATTTGGTTTTTAGATAAATAAAACATCTACTTCACTTTTAATTATATTTGTTTTTATTTTATAAAAATTATTAACTACAAACTTTGGTAATTATGCAATATACGGTTTTCTGCCATTTTTGATTTTTTATGAAAAATTCTTTATGGGAGCATTTACTAGGGTCCCTAGGACCCCAAATCCGCCTGCGCCCAATTTTTTTTTTTTTTAAGAGAAAAAAGGGTGCCCGGGGGGGGGGTTGTAATGTGTTTTTTTTTATTGTTTTGGGTTGGGTTGGATTAGGTTGGGTTGGACTGTGTTGGATTGGGTTGTTTTAGTGAAAAAAAAATTAAAAAAAACAAAAAAAAAAACAACGGGCGCAGGTGGACTTGGGGTCCTAGAGACCCTAGTAGGTGCCCCCATAAACAATTTTTCATAAAAAAACAAAAATAGCAGAAAACTGTATACTGCATAATTACCTAAAAGTGAATCAAGACTTAAATATAAGGTGAAACAAATAAAAAAAAACTTAAAAGAAGCTTATGAAAGTGAAATAAGTCTGAAAGCTTTGTGAGCCGAAGCCTTCTAAAGAACCCCCTGTTGTCCATAGTCTCAAAATAATTTGGTCTCTCGTTCCATCGTCTTGGAATTCCATCATTGATTATGTCCAACACACACATCTTTATATCTTCCATATAAAAAAAAAAACAATTCAACAAATCAAACTGGAAATCAAAATAAACAGAAAACATAACCAACAAAATGCATATGACAGCGACTTAATTGCTCAATTAAGCTTTAATCGCCCAACATCGGTCGGGTTGGTAAACGGCGCGATTAACGCAAAAATTTTGTTGGTGGATACCGAATTTACTCGCTAACCGCAATTAAAAGTTAATTGGAGAAAAAATGCGTTGGTGGATACCGGCATTAGGATACTTAAAACATAACATTGAAAAACAAATCCTTGAATTTTATGTTACATGCGTGGATTATTTAAGAGAGTGGTAAAATCCTCAAACAGAAAATCTTCAGCAGTTTTCTTGGATAATATTAAACAAAAACATTGCATACACTGAGCTACAAAACTCTATATCTTTCGTTGATCAAAATTTAAGGAAATTGACAAAATTGATGAAAACGATTTATTCGATGAAACAACTATATTAAATAATTATTTAACCGAAGATGTCTTGCAGACTTGGATGGAAGAAACAATCCAAATCTGTCAGTCAACAATGGGTTGATGTCTTTGATTTTTTTAAACGCAACAATTTTAGTTACAAAATTATTTTAAAAAGTTTTGAAAATTTTGAAAATAAAAGTGTTTTGCCAAATAGCTTTAATCCTTTTATTTTTGTTACTTAAACTATTTTTCTTTAATAAGTATTTTGGAAAATACATCTTAATATCATTAGGGGTGCATATAAGAAAAAATATATGATATACAATACACTGAATGGCCGGAGTGTCCCGGTTTTGCCTCTTTAGGAGTTGGTGACCTTACCAGTAGGCACTATTAACTAAATCGGATGGGTCATCAACTACTTTCGTAGTCTACCGACTTAGGGAGTGTGTATCTAGGTCCGACTCTACGTGATATCCGATCCCATCCGGCCTGGATACCAGCGTGAATAGAGGGGTAGGGCCTAAGATACATTTTAAACTTATTTTCCCTGGGTTCTCCCCTTACCCCGCTCATCAAACCAGTCTGATGAGCACCCCCTAGGAAGGCAGTTTTCTTTTCCTAGAAGGATTTAATTTAGCCTAAACCCCTTTATCGGGGCTACGGATCTTTAACGTGCTCCACTCTCAATATATGGATCACACGGAACCGTCCTCTTAACGTCCTCTCCGAGGGACGGTATGAAATCGAATTAGCCTGCCTTCTAGCTAACTCGGCCTACTCCGCTTCATACTGCGTTTTACCTTAATCTTACAAAATTCTGTAATTTTATAAGAAAAAGTCTAAGTAGACTACCTGCAAGACCCGGGGCTTGAACCCGGCATCTCCTGCTTGAAAGTTGCGGCGTTAACCCCGACACTAAGCCGGCAGGTCAGAAAAATCTTATAAAAACTTTTTTTTTTTTTTACCGCCTGAAAAGTAATTAAAAAAGTTATACTTATTATACTGACTCACTTAGTTATATACAATGAGCTTCAGGCTACTGCGAACATAGGGGGAAATCAAGTCGAATTTACTCTCAGTGCCGTACGACCGAGGTGGATTCGAAGCACGCTGCAGTTTTATCTTTTGAAAATTTATTTTGTTTTTATTATTTTGTTTTATTTCTGCCTTGCTCGAGAAACGGATTGGTAAATTCTTAAGTGAAAAATTACGTTTTTAAAACTAAAAATGGAAGTTGCCGAAAAAGTTCAGATGGTCAAATGGTACTATCAAGCAGACCATTGAAACTTATTCAGGAACATTTTTTGGACAATTTTCTAAATCGCCCAGAACCTAGTTTATCAGTCATTTGAAAAGTTTTGTTGTGTTGCGCCAAGAAACCAATAAAAAACCCACTGTTTTGAATGACGAGCAGGAAGTACGAGATGTGATGATTTGCGCCAGTGGAGGAAAATCGAAAGTTAACTAGCCACCAAATTGCCGAAACAGTTGATACGTCTTCAGCCACTGTCTTACGTGTTCTCAAAAAGAATGGTTATCATTCTTACAAAGCGTCAAAAACGAATCAAATTTTTCCGGAGGACAACTATCATCGTATGGAATTTTGCGAACAATGATGGAAAGGTCTAATCGCGATGAAAACTTTCTGAGATCTATTCTTTTCACAAATGAAAGCACTTTTCCATTATTGAATCGTCATAACCCAACACACGTTCGATATTGGTCGATGAAAAATTTGCATTTGTATTTTGACGTAAGAACATAGTATCCCCAAGATCTAAATATTTGGGGGGTATTGTAGGGGAACACGTAATTGGGCCATTTTTTATTGACGCCAATTTGATTGGTCCTAGATACTTGGATCTACTGCAGCAGCACATTATTCCAACTGCTAGGCAGTTGTTAGGTGTGAGATTTGGTGAAACATGGTTTTAACAAGATGGTTGTCCCGCTCACAATGTTGGCCTTGCTAGGGAATTCTAATCGGGTTATAAGTACACGGGGAACTATTTTATGGCCAGCTCGATCACCCGATCTTGCTCCTAATGATTTCTATCTGTGGAGTTATATCAAAAATAAAGTTTACGGGCATGAAAGGGCTAATAATTTAGAAAAACTTCGGATTAAAATTGAAAAAGCTTTTCAAACTATCACCCCTAACATGCTTGGAAACGTTAGAAGGGGTTTTTATAATAGGCTTTTCAAACATTTGCTCTATTTTTTTTTTTGGCTGAGAGAATCTTTTTGATTTTTACAATGTATTATTTTATTTTGAGAACTTGCTTTTATTTTGTTTCTCCTTATTATTTTCATTGTAACACGTTGTTAGTGATAAATCTGAACAGTTAAAAATAAAACGCTCTAATTTATCAGTGACGAAAAACAAGATATTTACGATATAAAAATTTGCGTATTTATTGACCAAATTCCGGTTTCATTGACTACGCCCCATATAGCACCGTGGTTAAAGGCATACTAAATTCAAGCCGCGAATGGTGATCGCAAGCCTGAGTGATGGTTGCTCTACTGATAGGTGTGCAGTACGTGTACGTACACTGGCAAATTGGACTTCTTCCGGCCTATGTTCGCAGTAGCCTGAAGCGCTTTGTATATGTTACCAAGAATAAGCTCTACCCCATAATTAATTTCCCCAACTGGGTAATTTTATATAAAATTTGATCTTATTCGGTCACTTGCAGTCTAAATCTTAAATCTTTATCATAAACACGATTTTGGTAACTGTCTGCAAATACCCAAACCTTGACTTTCCTGATTTTAATTCTCTTTAAAGCTATAAAAATGTGGAATGGATTGCAACCGGGGATAAAGAAGTTGTCACTTGCGAAGTTCAAAGTGACTATAAAAAATATGCTTGGATAAGAACAACTTCGATTATAGCTTAAAAAAAATGTTGTGTTTTTAAATTGATCGGAAAATGTCTTTTTTCCCGGTGTCGGAGGTTTGGTGGTCTGCTGTATTCTTCCCCACCCTTGGTATTCGCGCGAGTCCCATGTCATAATATAATATTATAGCAACTTTTTTTGGTACTTTCATTCCTCCTCGTACAGCTGGGTTTTATTTATGTTTTTGTTTAGTAGCTATTAGTGTAAGCTTTTACGCAAGTTATTTGCATGTTTATCTATTTAAATTTGTTAAAAAAAACTTACATCATTTTGCAGGTTTTTTTCGAAATAGTCCACCCTAGGGACATATTGTTATCGGTTTTTCAATCGTGAAAGGGTCCTTTTTTGTCAACATTTCATGAACTATAACTTTTTGTAAAGTTAATTTATGACAAAATAAATAATTTGATTTGATTTGATAAAAATAGTAGATTTCACAACCGCTTCAAGTGACTTAACAATACCGGTAAAACAAAGCACAGCTTAGCTCCGAGTTGTAAACACTATTTTGTTTTATACCTTTCAAACATATCAACAAATCCTATAAAAATAGGAAAAAAGTAATCCTCACATCATTTTTTTTTACATCGGTACAAAACAGCCATGGTTTGGCAATTTGCGAACAGTTAGTAAAATCGTGTTTTTGATGTTTTTTACAGAGGGGCTAACAAAAATTCCCATCGATATTTTACCAAAATTGGAAGATATTAAATATTCTTATTTAAACATTTTCCTTAAAGTACTCAGAAAACAAGATCACCGACTGAAAAGAAACGCGATTATAAAAAACCAATAGGCGCGTTTCTGCGAGCTTAACATAGTTACTAACATTCTCTTTCTCTAAATGCATTCGTTTGCGAGAGACCCAACATACCAAGAACATACCGCCTGTACACCCTGCGACCCCGCTGTCTAACTACCTTTTTGAGATAGTTATCCCCTGACAGATATGCCGGGTGGAAGGGTGTAAAGGCGGGTATTTTTGTGATGTAGTAGTTGCTGGATCTCTCTTAGACGAATGCATTTAGAAAGAGAAAATAATAGTAACTATGTTAAGTTCGCAGAAACGCGCCTATTAGTGTTTCATCCATCAGCCGCCTTTATAGAATAAAAATGGTCAGTTGATGTCCTGTAAGTACTTTTCTGTTATTTTTAGGATTTTTTAATGAAGGTATAAAAATATAGTGTTTACAACTCCCGGCTAAACTGGGATTTTTTGCTCTTCAACTATTAAGAAACAAACGTAGACCTAACTAGATTGCCGTTTTCCTAGGCAAATCCCCGAATAGTGGCGGTCCCAGCCATTTCAAAAGGGGGGGTGCGGTTTCGATACGAAAAAAAAACTACAATAAAAGCATAGCTTTTATGAGGAGGAATATGTCAATATGAGCAAACAAAACTTAGTAACTACAAAGGCGGATTTGACCTCAACTGTAGGAGGGGGGGGGGTACTTAGATTTCAAGTTGCTTATTTTATACATTTTTTATTTTAAAAAATGTTTAAATGCGTCGAAAATTTTCGGGAAAATTACATTAAAAATGTAATTTTTGAGTCCTATTAAACTAAAATTGTAAATATATCAATGGTGTCAAAGCATAGGAGACGGAAGTTTAAAAAAATTACACTACAAATGCCATTTTTAACACAAAATTAAACTAATACCGTAAATATCAAAGGTGTTATAGCGCCGCAATTTATGTCCTACTTTTGATTTTGTAAATGTTTTCGTAAAAAAAAATAAATCCAGGGGGGGGGTAATTAACCCCCTTCCTCTCTGAAATTAAATATAAAAAACATAGATAACAAACAAACCACACATATAGATAAATACTGCTTTTTTGAGGTCTAAAAAGCTTTTTAGGTTGAAGCATTACCTTTTATATTGCATTTCTCAAATATAAGTTTTTATGCAGCAACTAAGCTCGTCAGACGAATTTCCGTCATAGTGTTCTTAAGTACTTATGTTTTCAATCTTCTGAGGCATGAGAAGCTTCTTTCTAACGAAGCATTACTTACTGGCAAACATTTGGAAACAACATTAGTAATTTTCCCTTGATTTTGCCTTGACGTTGTATAAAATTTGGTATGAATATGTTCAGGTCAAAAATATTTAGTCTCGTTATTAAACCTTGATTTTATGTCCGAAATGTTTTTGTCTAAAACTTGTTTATAAATAGAAACTCCATAATACTGTTCTATATTTCCAATATCGTGGTTTTCGATCGCCCTCCCCCCCTGGGACCGCCACTGTCTCCACACCTGTCCATAATCAGTAGAAAGCATATAACTATGAGATACTATAACTGCTCTTGCATTTTCCGAAAAGGCCCAAAGCGAAAAATCTACTACGCATGTCTAATGCATTCTGCTCGCGCCCAAAGTGTTTTCGGCTCTGCATTTTTTCCAGGCCAACTTGATTAGGAGAGTTATTAGGGATATTTTTGAATGTTTATTTGACACTTTGTAGTGTTTGTGGTAATTACTGCGTCCGCGCATTAGCTAAACGTCATTCCGTTGTGGCAATTAACCACTACTACTGCCGTAAGCTACGAATCCATTACGTTGTGGTTGTGGTTATTTTTCTGGTTAATTTTAGAGAATTTTGGAGCAAGTAATTTTAAAAATTATAAAATATTATCACGTTCCAACATACAATGAGCTTCAGACTACTGCGAACATAGGGGGAATCAAGTCCAATTTACTCTCCGTGCCGTACGACAGAGATGGATTCGAAGCACGCTGCAGTGTTATCTTTTGGAAATTTATTTTGTTTTTATTATTAAGTTCTTAAGTGAAATAATACATTTTTAAAACTAAAAATGGATCTCTACGAAGTTGCCGCAAACGTGCAGATGGTCAAATGGTACTACCAAGACAGACCACTGAGACTTATTCAAGAACTTTTTTTGAAGAATTTTGTAAATCGCCCAGAACCTAGTTTATCAACGATTTAAAGGTTTGTGCAGAATTTTGAAAAGCTTGGTTGTGTAGCGCCAAGAAACCATAGAAAACCCACTGTTTTGAATGACGAGCAGGAAGTACGAGATATGATGATTTGCACAGCAGTGGAGGAAAATCGAAAGTTAACTAGCCACCAAATTGCCGAAGCAGTTGATACGTCTTCAGCCACTGTCTTACGTGTTCTCAAAAAGAAGGGTTATCATTCTTACAAAGCGTCAAAAACGCATCAAATTTTTCCGGAGGACAACTATCGTCGTATGGAATTTTGCGAAACAATAATGGAAAGGGTTGAAAGGGATGAAAACTTTCTGAGATCTATTCTTTTCACAGATGAAAGCACTTTTCCATTATTGAATCGTCATAATCCAACACACGTTCGATATTGGTCGAGGGAAAATTTGCATTTGTATTTTGACGTAAGAACACAGTATCCCCAAAAACTAAATGTTTGGGGGGGTATTGTAGGGGAACACGTAATTGGGCCATTTTTTATTAGCGGCAATTTGAATGGTCCTAGATAGTTGGATCTACTGCAGCAGCATATTATTCCAACTGCTAGGCAGTTGTTGGGTGTGAGATTTAGTGAAACATGGTTTCAACAAGATGGTTGTCCCGCTCACAATGTTGGCCTTGTTAGGGAATATCTTGATAATGTATTTCCTAATCGGTTTATAAGTACACGGGGAACTATTTTATGGCCAGCTCGATCACTCGATCTTGCTCCTAATGACTTCTATTTATGGAGTTATATCATAATTTGGAAGAACTTCGGATTAAAATTAAAGAAGCTTTTCAAACTATCACCCCTTACATGCTTGGAACGTTAGAAGGGTTTTTATAATAGGCTCGGATATTGTCTAGCCGAGCAAGGAGGACTTTTCAAACATTTGCTCTAATTTTTTTTTTGACTGGGAGAATCTTTTTGGTTTTTAGAATGTATTATTTTATTTTGAGAACTTGCTTTTATTTTGTTTCTCCTTATTATTTTCATTGTAACACGTTGTCAGTGATAAATCTGAGCAGTTGACAATAAAACGCTCTTATTTATCAGTGACAAAAAATAAGAAAATTACGTTATAAAAATTTGTGTATTTATTGACCAAATTCCGGTTTCATTGACTACGCTCCACACAGCACCGTGTTTAGAGGCGTACTAAATACTAAACGCAAGTCACGCAAGTGGTGATCGCAAGCCTGAGTATTGGTTGCTTTACTGATAGGTGTGCGGTGTCCCTGAATGTACGTAAACTGGCACTTTGAAACAAACATTTAGTAGTAAAAATTTTTTTCGTCCACCTGAACATATAAAATCTTATTAAAAAAAACTATAGTCACAGCATCTGTCGTAAATACTTTTACCAAAAAAATATTTTTTGGCTTAGTTAACATCTTTTACATATATGTAGAGCTTGTGCTTGTCCATAGAGTTAAGTTTAGTTTAGATTTTATTTTACCTATATTAATCCATATTATACTTCTACTACTTATTATTATTATTATTATTACAGTAGACTCGCGATATAGTGAACTAATAAAGGCATAGCCTATACACTATATCGATTTGTTCACTATATCGAATATTTAAAACAATTATTTTCTTTAGTAAAATAGCTTTATTAGCAATTAAAAAAAACCTTAAACATAAAAATGCTAATGAAAAAGTAGTTTATTGTTCTTTCTCAAGAAATGTGAGTGTTTTCTTGAAGGTATCGATAAGTTCTGGTTGTGAGGAAAGATTTTTACCTATGATCTTCAAGCAGCGAATACCAAAGTTTTATATTTTTGTAGCCAACCGCTACTTTTGCGTGAAAAGAAGAGAATTCTTCGTATTCGCTCTGAGGCAACTTAGCTTTCTCTTGGATAACGGAAAAATTTTTCTCTCTTTGCTTCAGAAACCACTTATATAGAGCCCTTTCCATTCGAGGACACTCTGAGTGTCTCAAGGTTTTAATTTTTTCTGGTCCAGCAAAAGTGTGGTTAACCCTTTTTAAAATGTTTACCCTTTTGCTGCGAATGGCGCATATTACATATAGTATATAGACTTTGCATCACCATATTCTCGAGATAAAATAGTCACTCCGTCACCCTTTTTTAAGTTCTCCATTATCTTGGCTTTGTCACTTAAGCTCAAATGTTTCCTTATTGGTCAAAACACACGGGACACGACCTGATGTAAGCAAATACTGCAAGAAACTAATTGATCCAATTGCGCGAAAGAAGAAACAAAACGTCTAAAATCGCTTTTTTGTTTTAACATGTTTGTTTTAGTTAAAAAGCAATTGGGTTTACTATTTCGAGAGGGGGTTGGTTCACTCTACAAAATACATGAACAAAAAAAATTCTGTTCACTATTTGGAGCAGTTCACTATATAGTATGTGCACTATATCGCGAGTCTACTGTATTATTATTATACCTTTTTTTTTCACAGGGTGTTCCTAGATTGGCATGACTCAACCAGGATGTAGCATTATTATTATTATTATTATTATTATTATTATTATTATTATTATTATTATTATTATTATTATTATTATTATTATTATTATTATTATTATTATTATTATTATTATTATTATTATTATTATTATTATTATTATTATTATTATTATTATTATTATTATTATTATTATTATTATTATTATTATTATTATTATTATTATTATTATTATTATTATTATTATTATTATTACTATTATATAGCATTTATTGCAAAAGAAATAGAATACTGACATCAATATAATATAAAACACTACAATAAATACATTTACCTACAAGAGGAATGTCGCGCTTGTGTCGAAGTACCTAAACGTACATACTTTATACCTACTAATGCAAGCAAACATTTTTTTTACAAATATCTACTTGTTCCTATCATAATAAACCTACTGATTTTAATATCTCATTGCCAATAACTTAAAATATATATAATAATTTTGAATAGTTGAAGAAAAATAAAAAAAAAACTAAAATTACGCGAGCATTTCATACGCCTGCCCATAATAGCATTTAATAAATTCATATAACAACGATTAACGAAAAAAGAAAAAAAAGTCGGAAAAATGCTAAATAGCGTAGAAAATGTTTATTATGAGTCAATAATAAAATTTTTTTAATCTGTTTTTTGAAAACAAACAAGTTCTTAAATAACGTACAATTTTGTCGTGCACATTTGTACTTAAATAAATAAAACACCGTTGACCAATAGCTTTTTCCATTTGTGGTTTGACCGCCGTTTTTTGTTTGTGTCTTGTGTTATAGTTGTGTTGAATGCTTTAGACAATAAGTTTTTTTTTGAAAAGTCTCTTAGAAATGACCTGAAAGAACAACAGCCTAACATCAAGAATGCCTGTATCTGCAAATAGCGCTTCTGACGGGTACTATTACCACTACATTAAGAGGGAAGCCGAAATTAACCAAATCCAATATTTCAAGATCATCTTCAAGAGCATCCTCTACCAGCTCATCTTCAATAATGTTTACATATTCCATAATAACATTTTATGAATTTTCTTTTTTCTTGTGTTTTGAACAAAAATAAACTATACCATCAAAAATGGGTCGCAAAACTAACCTCAAAAGAGCTAACTAACAAATTTGGCCAAAATACGCTAAAGGTACTTTAAAGGTCCTTTAGCTTACAGGACCATTAAAAAACAGTCGGTGCAAGTGGCTGTTAAGTATTTTTAAATTCTTAGTTATATTTTTAGGAAAATTTGTTTTATTTAGTGTATTTAAACCTCCACACACTTCTTTCCGTTAATAAACTCCAAAATAATAACTTTTTCTGTAGTTTGGAAAAGAAAATAGGAATATAATTTGGTGTTGTACAGGGTGTTTCATTGTAAATGCCCCTCCCCCCCTATTATATTTGTTAATATGTGAGCTAGCAAAAAAATTTAAATACAAAAGTTATTTGATAAAGATCTTCAAAAATATTTCAAGATTTCTAGTTATGGTGAAGGTGCCTATCGTTCTGTCAGTTTTGTCACTGTTTTACCCAGACAGACAAGGTCAAATTTTGAAATCCGCGCGGAAAAAAAGCTTATGGAAGTCAAGCCATAACCACCGCTCTTTGGCGAATTGACCTAAACCATCGCTGAGTGTCAGAATTTCAGAAGAGCTGTTATAATTTTTCTAACCAAATTTTTGTTTTTACATTTGAGATAATACTGAAATTTTCGTAAAAATTTGAAAAATGTGTGAAATGGAGGTCTTTATTAAAAGACATTTTTTGGAAATATTTCCTTGGAGTTCCAAATATAATAGAAACTTTGACCTGGCCCCTAGTTGTCAAATTCTTCGAGGTTCATTATGGAAGAAATTTGTAACTTTGGGGGCCACAGGGCTCCATCCCTATTGTTGAAGCCATTTTATTTTTGGCTTCATGAACAGGTTTGTAAATAAAAGTATTTAATCTTCAATTTAAGTGGTTTGAAAAGTTTTAAAATGCATAACGAAGCCTTTTTATGTTTAACAAGCACTTTTAGAGATATTTTGAGCATTTACAAGATTTTTTTTCAACCTAACCTAAAGGCCCCTTCAATTTATAAGAGCGTAAGTAATGAGATTTTTTAGAAAAAAACTTCCATGGCAAGTGATTTTTGTTTCAAATATGGTCATAATCATTAATTTTGTTTGCTTTATATTTCTTAAGGGGACTTTTAGAAATTTAATGACTATGTGTCTGAGTATAATAAAATTTCCGTTTTTTTTTCTTAATTTTTCCTTCTTCAAATCAATTAGTTGACATGAAGACATTTTAAAGACAATCTGTGGGAAAATTGCCTTCTTTAAAACCCCAATATGTCCAATACAGGGGAAACTGTTCCTTAACCTCCAAGGTCTAAAAACCTTCATGACTAATTTTTTACTTCCAAATGTCCTTCATTTTATTCTCCAAAATGGGAAAATGTCAGGAAATTTCCTAACAATTTGCCCTTCTCAAATGAGGTCATGGTCAGCTGTGATGGTCAAAATGTACACAATTTAACCAAAATTGTTGCTTGGGTGTGCCTCAAAGTACTATGAAATACCAAAATCCACCCTCTTCGACATTTTGCAAATAAAAAACTTAAAAAATAAATTTTTGTGTTTTCTGAAGTTTTGTAATTTTTCCATCATTAAAGTTACATATGTTTTTATTTTTTATATCCGAGTTAACCTCACAAAGCGATAAAAGGCATTTTCTTATTAAAATATTTGGGTGATTGCCACATAGGAGTAAAGGCGGACATCTTTCAACCTAAAATTTTTGGATTTTTTTTAGAATCTTGTTTAAAGGTGTCAGAGCGCTACTGCGCCCGCGCACAATAAAGGTAAGGGTAAAAAACTGGCCAAAAACCTGACCAAAATCACCCTATTAATTAAAAAAGTAAAAGGACTCTAGTCATTTGTAACTAGCCTTCAAAGTTATTTTTATTTTGCTTAAGGCACGTTTAGAGCATTAATTGGGTAAAACCACGGATCACCCTGTTCGGTACTCTGTGGTAAAACTCCTATTACTGGCTCCTCAGTTTAATCGGAGACAACCTCAGACACATAATTTTCTATTTTGGCCCGCTTTTGAGGGCTACGAGTACAAGTTGGACATTTCTTCCCCATCGGATGAAGTAGAAAAATTGAGGAACAAATATTTAATTTCAATAAACCTTTTTCGATCTATTTTTTCTGTTTTGACCCACAAAAATTGCAAAAAAAATAAGATCACAATGTTGTCATTGTTTTGCTTCTAATTCTCTACTCTCGCGATTTTGCGGGAGCTGAAAGATCGATCCGGAGTAACAGATTCGAAAAAACCGAATACGCTACTCGGAGCAGGAGTACATAATCGAACATCCAAATCCTTTTCGGATCGATCTTGGAATACGCGAGAGTGGTTTTAGAGCAATAAACGAAAGCGCTATTAATTTCGCGTTGTTTAAACATTTTTTCACTCCAGTTTGCATGTCTTTCATAAGCCGTCAGTACAGTTAACGGCGAAGTTATCGCTATTGTTATGCTTATTTTTATTTTTAATAACAATAGCGGAATGTTCGCAGAAAGAGTTTTTGGTCAGATCCACTTTTTTAGTTTACGTTAAATATAACCTAAATTATAAGTTATTTTTGCTGTTATTTTAGATGGTCCAAAATGTCCCTAATAGCTATAAAAAGTACAGTTTAGCCTCGAGTTGTTAACACTATTTTTTATTAATACCTTTCCCACATAGCAAGCCTTGCATATTGTATATTAGAAAGATATTTAAAATTAGGATATACGTTTTTTATGTTACATGTATATTTTATATATATTAGAAAAAAAACATGATTCGTTTCAAAAAAAGGAAACATGAACGGATATTTACTGTATATTTTGTGCATATGCGCTATTGTTTTGTGTATATGCGCTATTGTACATCCTAAATATATGTTTTTTGTATATAAGTTTTATATTTTTTAACCGAATATCACTTAATATTTTAAAATGAAATATTACCCAAATATTTGTTTTTTAATATAAACTAAATATATAAATTTAATAATTATCACGTAATATTCTCTAAATAAGGTTTTTGATATTTTTAAAATTTATTGCAAGAAATTATATAAAAAAATATGAATATTTTCCCAATATTCAGTGTGTATCCGTTTGAGTATATTCTGTTTATTTGTTTTTTGTATTTAAGGCAGACATATCCTAGCTCAATATCAGTTGAATATTTGCACAATAAATATGCCCAAATATTTGTTTTGTGGAATGGAATACTTTATTAAATATATTATTGTTATAATATATAATTAAATTTTTTTAGTATTAGATATCAGAACATTTTTCTGTTTTTTTTAATGTTTTTTTTAAATGTACTTAACCCAGATCCTCCTTGTTTTATATATCTTTAAAAAATCGTAGGTATTGCTATAGTTAACATATTTTTTACGCGGGTTAGATTGTGACTTAACATTTTGCCAAAATTTGGCGAATTATATTCTCTCCGAGCGGCCAAACTTGTCGGTGCACATTGTCCCTAGTCTTATATATATTTTCCTATCTCAGTGAATCAAAAACCACTAAACTGATAAAATGTATTAAAGGATTCCTTTAGTGAGGGAGCCTTAAATATTAACCACTTAGCGGTGTATACGACCCTGCAAGCTCTATTTTCCTCTACGCATTAGCGCGTGTACCACGTGGTTTAAATTCAACCAATCAGATACAAGATTAATAAATCCTTCCTCTGCACTGCTAATACGGAACTAAGCTTGTTTGGCTTGCTGTCCTTGTTAATCGAGTTGTGTGCAGTGACTTTGTGCCGTTTTCTAAAGTTTTGTAGCAAAAAACAATATTTTTTATTATCGGTTGGTTAAACTATAATGGACTGTCCCCCTGGGAATTGCTATCTTACATCCAGTTGTTGCAGGTAAGTAGATAAACGCGGTTGAAGTTGTTTTATTCGTGTAGGCTCAAAATGGTGGCGTCAGATGAAATAAATGCATCGATATATATGGCTGAGTTTCTGAATTTCAACTTGACGATATATGTTGCTTTTCGACGTTGACGCATTGCGTAAAAAAGGGACAGAGAAGGGTCAATGTCAATCAGGAACAGCAGGTGTTGTGTTATCTAAAGCTAGGTTTATACTGTAAAATTAAAAGAAACATTGACCTATATGGGAGGCAGTGTATTTTGCATTTTTGTTTCATAGTGTTTAAAGTTACGACGGTTATATCTAGAGCGAAAACAACCTTTTTTAGGGTTGAGTTGGGTTTGCTGGGGTTGTATTGGTTGGTTTTCTTGTGAAAATGTAAAAAACTGGTTTTTGTGTTTACCAAATATTAAATCACCTCGTAAATCACTAACACTCACATTTCTGTACATTTATAAAAGCTTTGTGCTGATTAATTTAAAGTTATTTAACTATATTTTTATTTTATTTATTTATGTGTATTGTAAAAGAAGAATCCTTTTGAAACTTTTATTTTTCTTCTTTCCTATTAGATCTCTAAAAGAAAATATGTAAGTTGTATGGTTTTATTTTTTGTTTCAGATGGACACTTGATGAAAATTTGGTTGGTTGTTCCCACCATCTTTGGTAACTTTAGATCTCTTGGGGACTGCAGGGTAATTACAGTTTTTTTATTCATAAATGGTGGAGTCAGAAAAAAATGCACCTTGGCCATTTTTTTCATATCAAGAATCAGGCCATTTTATAAACATAAATAATTTAGGTAAACATTTCAATCTGGATGAGGTTTCAGGAAATGAAATACCCACCTAAATGGAAACCCACAAACAATATTTATTATTAATTGATTATTATTTTAAAGTTTAATTTTTTTTTCTGTATTTTTTATCCTAATAAAGTGACTTTAGCAGTACATAATTCATTTTCTTGAATTATCTGTGAAAATTCCCTTTATAAAATATTAAAGTTTTATTTTACTATTAGCAACAATTTAAAGATTTTGTGAAATTAAGTCTACTCAAAAATAAGTTCTGACCTAATAAAATCGTTAGGAATGGTAACTGTCAATCACCAAATTTCTATTTCAGGTGGACTTTTGATGGAAATATGGGTAGTTTTTATCATGCCTCTCAATTTTGAAACAACAAATATTATATCTTTGGTTCCTTTACATGGAAAAAGACAATAATCCTGGCGGTCATCTTAACATCTAGACTTTGCAGGGTAAGTAGTATAAACTGTCGGGAACTTTTTTTAAAATTCAGTATAAAGCAAAATTGAGACGCTACAAAAGATTATTTTTGAGTGTGTGTCTTTTTATAGATTGTTGTATTTACTTTTTTATATATTACTTTTGTTAAAAACTAAAACGATGATGTCCGAAAGGTCCCATATAAAAGTGCTCAGGATATTCACGCATTAATTTGCCAGAAATTGGCATAATCATTTATTGTTGAGTCCAGAGAACTTGTATAATTTTTTTCTTTACTTATATTTGTTATCAAACTTAAACATTACTGTTTTAAAAGTTTTGGCTTTATGTTTTTTTTTATAAACTTAATTTTTTCAAAAATTTTTGTTTTACAGTATTGTGTTTAAAATATTAAAATAACTTATTTTTAAGAAAATTTTTGCCCATGGCATTTTTATAGTTTTTTTTATTATAAAATGTTGCTTTGTACCACCAGCAACCACCATGAATACAAAGCTTCATATTGTCATAAAAAACTGATTAAGGATCCTGTAGATAGAGACAGATATCAACCACCAAAAAGAATCCGAGATAAACATGAGGATATCTACTGGTAATAATGCGATATGGTACCTGCGAGTGTTAATATACTGCTTTGCTCTCTTTGACTTAAACTAAATTTTTTAATGGAAAGCTTAATTCTGCATTTTCTAAATAAAATTTAAAAAAAATGTAATTCAACTGCTTAAATTAAGAAATGAGGAAAAAGTGTTTGTTTCTTACTAAAAAAACCTTAAAAATTTTTAAAATATTGTTGTTAAAAATTTTTAGCTGTCCAAGGCGTTTTTATTTTTTTAAAAAAATTAAATTTAGGCATCTTAGGTTTTTTTTACTAACAAAGAGCACTTTTTTACGTGATACCGTGTATTTTTTGGATATATAAATAACATAAAAAACGATATTTTCTACCATTTTAAAGTACATCTAAAAAATGCTTATTTATGTGAGAGCATGTGTTTTTGTTTTTTTATTTATTTAATGATGAGCCTTTTCACATGAGAAAATCCACATGTTTTCATCAGTTTTGAGCAGATTTTAATCGAATATAAAATAAAGTTAATAATATTTATAAAAATATATAGAAAAGTTGGCAAACCTTACGGATCAAACAGTTGACTCTTTTTAGGCCAAATCGTGGACCAAATCATTAAATATCTTGGACAAAATAAGTCCGAACACTTTTTATTTCATACAGATTTTATTCTAAAAGGTATCCAAAAGGAAATCTTGTAAAATCTTTTAAAAACATCTCTTCATTTGTACTTTTAAAATCTCATCCAAAGCGCTTGCTAAATCTCATGAAATCTCCTGTATCTTATATAAACTTACGAAATCTCGAAAAAGCTCTTGCTATAGTAAAATTTTCTTAATTATAAATCTATGTAATATATTATTTTTAATTTATTTTGATAGGTACTCATAAAATATTTTAAATTTACATCTTGCTTGTCAAATCTAGTTGTGCTTGCATGTCTATATTCTACACCTTAATACTTATATAATCTTGTCAAATCTTCACAACCCTTTACCCTATTTCTCATGAAATATTGTAAAATTTTTTAAAACGTCCGTTCTTTCAGATTTGTGTAATCTTGTAAAATTTCATAAAAATCTTGCTTGCTAAACCTCATGAAATCTCATGTGTCTGGTGTAACATAATGAAATCTTGTAAAATTTCTAAACATGAAATTTTATTGTCTTTAGGATCTTTTGAAATCTTGTGAGTTTTCAATAGTCAGAAACTACTTGAAAATGATTCTCATGAAACATCATAAGAATTTGTCAGTTTTCATGTGGCATACATTTTTGCCAGGTCAAGTCTTTTCAAACCAATAAAATCTCTTAAAATCTCATCAAGACTTGATCAGTTTTTAACAGTTTTGAAGTGGTTTCTTTTGCAGGGCATCTTTACACTATGTTTGACAGTTTGATATTTTGACGATTTTTTTGTGATTTTTTCGTAAATACTTGGTGAAAACTGGCGAAAATGGCTTAATTTTTAGGCAAGAGTAATTTGATTTTTTCAATATTACTATTTTCCGCTATTTGTCTTTAATTTTGGGCAAAAAACGGAAAGAAATTTTTAGTTTTACACCCGCGATAAAAAAAAATTGCATTGGTGACCAAAACAGCCATGCTTTAGTTATCTGCAGATAGTTACTAAAATCATGCTTTTGATGAAGGTATAAAAAATATATTCAAGGGAGCTAGTTTATTTTGACTTTGTTTCGAACGCGTTAGGTATACTGATACAGTCGATGCGTCGAAATATTTACTTTAACCCCTAAATGTACCGTAGGCTCTTAATCGCGATTGGCTATCTAATCCATTCTTTTTCTCTGTTGATCCCACATAAATGAACAAAGAAAAAGCATGAATTAGCTAAACTAATCCGAATACTTTTACGGTGCATCTGGGGGTAAGTGTCTAATTCCTATTATCGAAATCCATAAATATTTTGGAAATTACTTAAAATTTTTGACTTTATTAAATGTCAATTAGTCCAGCCTTGCGCGATTACTACTTATTGTTTTTTTAAATTGTATTTTTCAAAATGTCAATCACAGTACGCAAGTTTACGTTACTGTTAGCAGTACAGCTTAATCGCGATTGGCTATCTAATCCCTCCTTTTTCTCTGTTGATCCCGCATAAATGAACAAAGAAGGAGCATGGATTAGATAAACTAATCCCAATATTTTTACGGTGCATCTGGGGGTTAGTCACCACAAATCAGGTTGGGGTTTGTGGCAATTTAAATCCCAAGTGGCCACAAACCAGATGCTGGTTTGTAGCAACTTTTACCGTGAATTACCACAACTCAGATAATAGTTTGTTATAACTTAGACACTGAGTTACCGCAAATTAGGTTGGGGTTTGTGGCAACTTAAATCTCGAGTGGGTACAAATTAGACGCTGGTTTGTGACAACGTTTAGCGTGACTTTTCACAACTTGTTTCATGGTTGCTTAAACATTGAATGTTACCAAAAATCAGATCGGATAAATGCGTTCTTGTAGCCCACTGTAAATCTACTCATTCAATTTTTTTTTGTCTTATCTACAAGATTGTAAATTTTATTTTATAATCTTATGTGATAATAAAGCTTATTCAATTTAATTCAATAAACCTTTACCACATATTAGTGAAATTTTGGAACGCTTAAAATTTTTACAACTTTGACAGCCTCTGTGGTAGTGTTTAACAAACACTGCGACTACCACCTACCAGAGTTTTTAGAACACTTTAGAAACTGTCACTCGTAAAAAAATTTAGAGATGAAAAAAAAAAACACAAAAATAGACTTTATTTTACAAAATAAGTGTTTTATATGTTGGAACCTGGTAATATTTTATTATTTTTAAAATTAATTTTGCCAAAATTCTCTAAAATTAACCATAAAAATAACCACAACCACAATGAAATGGATTCGTAGCTTACGGCAGTGGTAGTGGTTAATGACCACAACGGAATGACGTTTAGCTATTGCGCAGACGCAGTAATTGCCACAACCACTACGAAGTGTCAAATAAGGGTTCCAAAATATCTCTATTATGTGCTGACAACTGGCAGTCATGTGGTGTCCGCGGTGGTCGTCACACGGTTCGAACTGGGAGAACATATATTTGAGTTCTGACGACTCAAAGAGCATTTTAACGTTGCGACGACGTATTTTAAGAAGTCGGCGACTTAACTGTAGTTGCCCGGTCAACGTTTTGTGGACGTTGTAAAAACGCAGTTTTGCAAAAATTCGAGAAATACATTTTTGAGTCGTAGCGACGTTGCAACCCTAACTACATTCGGCGGGAGTCATTGGTTTAACGTCGAGGATTTACCAGAAAACGACTAAATTTAGCCCCATCTAAGCTCACTTTTGTTGTTAGTCTTGAGTTGTTAGTTTTTAAATAATACACACTTCATATTTACAAAATGAAAACCTTAAAAACCCATTTTCTAACTATCTAGTCGTATAATAAATAATGCAGTGAAAATACTTAGGTATTTGATTCTGAAAGAAAAACACATTTTTCGAGCAAAACTATCCGACGCAAGCCAGTTTACTGTCAAATATATGCCTACATGACCCAAAAAACATACGCGCCCTAAATGCAAGGTGTTTTTATTAAATTAATTAATTTTGAAAAAATATATTTTGCTGTTAAATTATTATAAATCTATTTTAAATTTAATGTAGGTAGTGGCCTAGGTCCCCCGCATATTTTAAAATGTATTTAAAGCGAATTTCAGCAATATATCTTAAATTTTTTGTTGTTTACAACTAACAAGAATCATGGCGGACCAAGCCATAAATCACCAAGAATGGTGGAGTCGTATTTTATACGCCGGTTAAACGGAAGAAACTGGCCGCGTGGCCATCGGCGCATTGACGCCAGCAATTTGTTTCTTGTTTTTACATAAATCCGCAAAAATCGAAAACTAAAACCTCTCAATAGTTTTTGCGTAAACGTTGTTTAAACAACTTAAAAATGTTGTGTCTCTACTCGAGTTAATTATATGATGTTTCCTTAACGTCACAGAAACTTCTAAAACTCGTCGTTACCAAAATGACTAACACGAACACCAAATGGAACGTTAATCTTGGTCAGAATGTGATGAGAGGCGGAAAAATGTTACTTGGACGACCCACTTTTCTCTCAGTGTACCTTAGCGAAAACTAAATTTTCTTTTTTCCAAAAGCCTGGACACCCTGGCACAGAAAATGAAGGCTCAATAATTGTTGCTTCCTAAGCCCTTCTATTCCATTGAATTTGAGAGAGAAATGCGTAGTTCAAAGGTTGTAATATAGATCGCATCGCAGATTTACTGGAGTATTATGGTAAGTGTTTCTAAAACTGTTTCCCTAGATTCGTGACTATGCCCTTAAGGAGCGTTAAATTTCAGCATAATAAGATTTATCAAAATTGGGGAAACATTAGAGTAAATCGTTGCTAACACGGGATTGAGCACGTAGGTATAACATTAAATAGGATATTAACGGCACCATAAATTTGAGACTTCTGCTTCTACGAAATACAAATAATACTTATTAGTGACGTAAAATAATAATACATACTAAATAAATCGAATAAATATTTAGTCCTTAACTCGAACCTAATTCCTCTCGCTTACCAAAATATGTATTTAGATGCAATAGCACGTGAGTTACACTTTAATTTATTATATAAATGTTGGACAATTATTCTATTTCTTGTTAACGCAAATAAAATATCCTACTAACTACCGCAACGGCGAATAAGAAAACAAATTTTTATAAATCTAATTTTAGAAAAAAAAAGCTTAACATTTAGAAAAGTACCACGATATATGGGGACCTCTTTTTAACCAAAAAATAAAAATCTGATTTTTTTAAATACTAAAACCAAAGTTTTGTCTATAAAATATTGACAACTTTTTCTCTCTAACTCAACCATTTCGTTTTTCTCTTGTGTCTCACCCAAAAATCAACAAAATGTACCTACTTTGTTTTAAAAATATATTTGTATTAAGTTAAATATAGGGCTTTTCCAACACTGGCATCAGAGAACCGTTCAACTGATGTAGGGATGGAAAACTTAATATGTGTAATTTTTATTTCTTGGTTAATTTATTTTTTGTGTTCTATCCCTCTGGCTTAACAATAGTTCTAAACAGCCATCAGCAACATTATCAGAAGAAATTGGAGAAAGTTAAACTGTCTGTATACTCTTTTCATACAGTACCGTAAAACGGGGTTACTTTGGCAGATTTTGACCTATTTAGGCACTCTTAGTCAAAAACCGCTTGGGAAATTAAACTTTTTAAAATTGCGTCGTACCTTGTGTCGAAGTGACAGTAGATCACTTAAATTTAATTCAATATCATCAAAGCGTTTTTAAAAAAAAAACATTTTTTTTTAGATGTCAAAGTAGGTAGATTTTAGGGGTTACTTTGGCAGTTTGTTAAAATGCTAAATGGAATTTTTAACCTTTGTATTAAACTCATGGTCACTAATGTCTTCGTGAGTAATTGCTCCTCTGCAGGAGTAAACACACTGAGGTGGCCTGGAGGGCGCATATGCTCGCCCTTCAACTAGTTTTGAAGGGTCCCACGTGGAATTTTAAACCGTTGACTGGCCGCCGACTGGCTCATGCCGCCCACGGTCCCTAGAATAGATACGGTCTAGTAATTTTGCCCCACTCTTCGAAACGATGACGACACAAAGATAGCAGCTGATTTTTGTCCGCCATTTAAAAATTGTATGAAGGTTTGACAAATTAAATTAACTTTTCGGATTTTTTTTTTGTTTAAATGATTGATGCAAGACCTATTTTTATGCTTGTACCTTTTATTATAACTTTTTGTGTATGAGTAAATATAATTTATTTTTGGCCTGCATGCGTTGATCTTTTACCAAATAGAAATTAAAATCATTAGTAGGTAATCGATTCCGTCAATAAACTCATCGGATGAGTTGGAATTAGTTCGAGCTCGTAGTTCAGAAGTTAGGTTATGTAGTTGTTATTTTTCCTGTTTTGGAAGCTATTTTATTTTGTACACTTTTCTCCACATAAACTGGTACAGCAGAAGGTAGCTGCAAATACGATTTTCTATATTTTCCTATGTGCAACACTGACTTTTTGACTTTGTCATTTTAAGTTATATTTTTGGCATGTATTAATTTTTTATAAGGAGGCGGTTTGTTTACTTTTTACTAATTCAAAATATAAGGCCACTAAAAATAAAAACCACATTTCAAAAAAGCAAAAACGTTTTATTAACTAAACAAAAGCTACACAGTAATTGGTCTATACGACTAGCTGATTATGAAAGAAGCAAGTCTACGATAGTAACCATAGTAAATCGATTTAATCAAGAAGAAGGAATTGTCCCTCGAAAGGAAGGCACCAGTTTGACGAAAGTTATTAACTCAGAACAATTAAAAAGCCAGATCAAAATCGACGAAATAAATAAAATTAAAAACATATAAAAATATACTTATTTGACAAATAAAAAAATAAAAAAGAAAAAAAAAATAACGCGTTATTGCACCGTTCGCGTTGGCTGCAATGATGTTTTGAAGTCTTCTGGGCATTGGATTGGTTAAATTTTGAACTGAGTTTGAATTTTCAGCAATATGGCCTTTCGATGAGTTCCATTAGATGTTCTGAATTCCTGGGAATGATATTGAAACTTGCTAATTTCTTTGCGATAAGTCTCCAAACGTTCTGTATTGGATTCGCATCAGGGGTTTTCGCAGGCCAAGGCAAAACTTCGATATTATTATCCTGGAACCATCGAAATTCCAGCGCAATTCTGGCCGACAGTTATCTTGTTGCAAGACAAAATGTTGTGGATGAGGGACTCTCACCTCTGGAAGCAGTAAATCGCCCATTAATTCTGAATAGAGCGCCATGTCCTCTAGCCGATATCCAGCTCCAAACATTTACCGAAAATCTACCCGCCCGGTTTTCATTTCCAGCAATATATCGTTCTTCGTATCGGGTTCTTGGCGATCGATAAACCAGAATTTGTTTTTTATCGCTGTTGGATTTAAAGATCTTCTTATCTGTGAAAAACCACTTGCTGCCAAATTCTTCGTCCCTCAGAGAATAATAATTCAAGGCAAAAATTAATCGAGACTGCTTCTTTTCCTCACTTCGTTTCTCTTTTTTTGTCGCAATAGGACACCTTAGCCTCGAACGTTTAATTCTCCTGCCTAATGTTGTTATGGATCCTGGAAAATTCGATTCTATTTTTACTAGTTACTTTTCGAGAAAATTGATGGCTTCTTAGTTTTCCTCTGGGCTAGTAACGTTCGTCAAACCGGTGCCTTTCTTTCGGTGGATAGCTCCCTCGTCTTGAAATCGGTTTTTTATGTTTACTATCGTAGACGTGCTTCACCCATAATGAACAGCTACTTGCCGATTAGACCAACCACCGTCTAGTTCTGCTAAGATTTGAGCTTTTTCAAATTCTAGCATTTTTCTGCCTGAGTCTGTGTCATTGTCACTTATACGAAACAATACGAAAACAATGCCGTACTATAAAAAAATTTAAAAATTAAATAGGCTGCTAATTTCTGCTGTACCAGTTTTGTGTGGAGAGAAGTGTACTTGATTTTTTCGAGACATTTTTGGAAGGGTGATTATTTTGTTATTAGAAGGAAAGACTTATTGTGTATCTATATGCAATAAATCTGATTGCAAATTTAAAACTATAAGGGGCCTTGTTTTTTATTTATTTAATGATGAGTCTTTTCACTAAGAAAACGCATAAATGCAGCTACCTATGACGAAAATAATGTAAGTAATACCACAGGGTATTTAATTAGGGCCAGAAGAAAAGAAATGATAAACAAATACAATTTTTAGAAAAAAGAAAGCAGCTGATATCTTTGTGTCGTCATCAGGTGGGCGGAGCAAAAAAATTACTAGACCGTGTTTATTCTAGAGACCGTTCATGCCGCCCCTAATGGCGGCCAACGCCCTCTACAGGCCTTCCTCATTGTAGTTTTTGTAGCGCCGGCTCCCCACTTTTACACTACATTACACACATTTTAAAATAAAAAATGACGGCGTCTTTACCTCATCATTGGACAATTTTACTGTCTTTACCTCATCATTGGCAAGTTTACTTAATCATAATTATAAGATGGGTAAACGTGCCTTAAGCAAAATAAAAATAATTTTGAAAGCTAGGTACAAATGACTTTAATTTTTTATGATACAAATACAAATGATTTTAATTAATAGGGTGATTTTGGTCAGATTTTTGGTCAGTTTTTTACACTTACCTTTATTGTGCGCGGGCGTAGTAGCGCTCTACCACCTGTCCCAGTAAACACACTTGTGACTTTAACCTAATATTTATATAAATCTAAGGTTCATATATTTATGTAAAATATGTTACATCATATTTACGTAAATCTCACATAAAAATATTTTTATAAAAAAAAATTTGTAAACAATACGTCAAAACTTTGACTGTAAATTTAAGTCATCATAAGCAATGTTAATTTTACGTAAATAATATGACTTTAAAAATAAATTCTTAAAATTTACGTAAATATTACGTAAACAGTGGGACCTTAGTTTTACATAAAAATATTACATACGTTTTATATACTAAATTATATGTAATATTTAAGTAATCTAATTTACGTAAACGTTACATAAAATTATTTACTTTAAATGAAAGTAATAACATTTACATAACTATTATGCAAAACATTTTAGGTAATATTTATAACATCTAAATTACGTAAATGCTCTATATGATTGATGATTTCATATGTGTGTTTTTTATCTGATCCTATAATCAGATGGACTTATAAATGTTTATGAAATTTGATAAATGCAGATATTTTCTTTAACATATTTTATAAAAGCACCATTTTTTAAAATATTTTATAATCAAACCAACACGTTAACTTTTATGGGTTTCTATAATAACATTATATTTCTTTTATAATGTATTATGGAATTAGTTTCGATTTTCTGAGAGATTTTATAATCAAAACAACTCATAACATTTTATGGGTTTCTATGATTACACCTTTGCTCTTTTATAATGTTTTAGGAGTTTCTAAAAAAACATTTTTTCGTGGGAATATTTTATAATCAGAACAACTCATAGAATTTGACAGATTTCTATGAAAATTTATAATTTTCTATGAGTTGATAATTTTTTTTTATAAGTCTTTAAATAGATTTTATAGTCAGAAAAACTTCCAATATTTTATAAATTTTTATGTTTCCACCCTGCCAAAAAAATCTCATTAAATCTCATAAAAACACACTTGATTTTTATCAGTTTTTTTCTAATCTGAAAACTAAATAAAAAAGCTATACTTAGTAGTAGGTTGGAAAATGTTTGTACTTGTAAATCTTATAAAATATTACAAAATTTCATAGATAAAAAACAAAAAAGAATTTAAAAAACATCAACCGAAAAGAATCTAAAAACAAAAGATCAAAAGATCTTGGGTGAAAATACCGAAAATTCAAACCTGGATGAGCATCTCACAAGGAACACACAAAGGACCAAAGTGAAAAGAGAAATGATTAAACGATGTTTCGCTCTGGGTAACCAGCGTAAGCTCGTCAGTGGTTCCACTGGTCACCCTCCCCATACATCATTAAACACCATCATACACTTTGATTTCCATAATTATTGGCAGAGTATAACCACTGGCGCTAATTAGCGCCGCAAAGCGACTGCTTTTACCGTTAAAAAGCAAACTAACCAAACTTAGATTAGAAAGTTTATGTTTACTGCCAAACGTTATGTTTGGATAAATTTAAAAGCACTATTTTCAACTCCTTTATTTACGTTAAAGGTAACCATAAGAGTAACGAAGTTTACCGTTAAATCGTCTGATCAAAATCACCTTAATATTCTGTTCTGTTTTCTCTTTGTAAACTCGCGTCTTTTTCAGACGATTGCTCAGTTTCAAAAATATTGAAACTGAAATAAATAAATAAAAAAGTGAGGGTAAAATGTAATTTTTCGATCAAATGGCATTTTCGATAATCACTCTCTGCGCGAGCACTCCGGTTGGGATTCAGAGCAGCCGCGGGTAAATTCCTGACGTCATCACTCTACGCCGGATCGATCTGAGAATACGTAAACCGACAGCGCTATAACTTACCTTCGAACCGTTTCTCATGGTCTCTCAGGCCACAATCGGTTTACAAAAATTTGTAAATTATTTTCAAAATCGCTTAAAAAATAAGACTGTCGTGTCGGTTGCGCGCAGGTCATAAGCCATCAGCCACATGGCCACACCCATCAGCGCTGACGATACAAATGAAAACGTACAAGCAAAGACCCGCACACTTCGTTCGGCTTTTTCCGCAAGAAATCGGTTACCCGCTATGTGAAAAAGATGGTTTTCTGTAGCTCGGCAATAAGTTCTGGTAACTCATAGGAGTAAGTTGCTGTAAACCGAAAAATTTTAAAACAGGATGACGAGATAAGATAGCTCTAAAATGTGTTTTAAAAAATCTGTATAAGTTGCCTAGACCCACGTTCCTGAGTTGTAAGAAGTTGAAAATGTTAACACAGGATAAGAAGTTAGAATAAATCCAAATATAAGTAAATTAAATTTTTAACCTATTATTTAAGTTTTAATGAAGCCCAGAGTAGTTATTATAGCGAATTCAAATAAGTTGTAACAATTCAGGGCCGAGTTAGAACAACCCATGGAAATGTGTTTTGGCAACTTAAAAATTTTATCACATAGTCTGGTTAAGTCCATTATTCTGAGTGTAGAGAAATATAAAAAGGAATAATGCAATCCAGAGGAAAAAATCGCACTTTGTTTAAAACCTTCGAGAATATGAAAAATTTTGAAGATGCGTTAAATTGGTAAAAAGAGGAATAAAGACGTTTTATCAAAACAAGATAAAGAATTTCAAAAATCCATCAAGTTTAACAATCTGCCAATCTCTAAATAAATTCAGTCCAAAATAAGAGCAAATAATGTAATGGTGGACCAAAAATTCACGTGACCCAAAAATAAAAAATATAAACTACACCAAAAAGCTACCTATTGGCCAAATCTGAACACACGGTGCTTTTTGCTAATAAATTTTAAAGCGAAGTACCGTCAACTGGGATAAAGCCGAACGTTTTTTGCAATTTTTTTTGTTTAAATTTTATTGGTTACAAGCAAAAAGTTTAAGAAAATAGTTTACGTACTTCAAGGTATTCCAAACAAAATTCTAAAAAAAATTCAAAAATTTTAGGTTGAAATGTGGCGAATATCCAAATATTTTAATACAAAAATGCCTTTTATCGCTTCGTGAGGTAAAATCGGACATAAAAAAATAAAAACATATGTAATTTTAATGATGGAAAAATTACAAACTTCCCGAAAACACACAAATTTATCTTTTAAGTTTTTTATTTAAAAAATATTATCTTTTTGCCCCTCGAGTTTATCGAAGAGGGTGGATTTTGGTATTCCATAGTACTTTGAGGCACCTCTAAGGGATTTTCTTTTCTTCCGGATGTCCTCCAGAGCCTTCTCCACTTTTTGCGGTTCATAGTTCTTAAACTTCATGCCAATTTTCTTTTTGTAATGCCTGGCTATTGGTGTCCGCTTTTACCCCATCTTTGGACAGTTTTTTACAAATTAATTATTAAAAAACCAACAACATAAAAACTTTATGGTGCCTGCGTCTTTTATCGTAATATTTTACATAAATTTTGTAAAATATAGCAAAATTTTTTTTTTAAAGCCCTATCTGTGCTCACAAACAACAACATTCAAGCCGCGTGCCCTACAGATGCTATCTATAGCCAGATTGGCACGAATTAATAGGTCTGGGGCTAGCGAAAGTTGTAAACACTCGGTGTTAGATGCAGAAATAGTGAAATGTGTACTCGTGTCCACTTTTTATTGATTATGGGATAAATAAAACACAGTGGATTTGGCTTTTACTAGAATTATTTAATTTTCTTTTAATATAAGAACGCACTTGGAGGTCCACTCGTAACTAACTATATATCAACAAGAAAAATTAAAAGCTTTTAAAAGAAAACATCCACACAGGACCCATACTATTACACAGCAGTTTCATTCATTTCGGCATTAAGTGCCTTCGTGCTTTTTATATAAACATAAACATACTGAGCTAGCAGTAAGTAATTGAAAAAGACGGAACATCGAATTGATTTTTGTCAATATTCCAACACTTTTACCCCTACTGTCCGCCTTTTACCCTACTGTCCGCCTTTACCCCAGGGTACCGATTCTGGAAGTCACAGGAAGTGATCGTTCGCCTGAGAGAAGGGAAGCAGGTTCAACCAATAAACGCGCTTAAAAGCAGTGGTGACGAGACGATCGAAGAATCGGTATAAAATGCGGACATTATAAAAAAACTTTCACATTGTAATTTAATCGTACAAAATATTTAGTTTAAATAAAAAAATAAATAGTTTACAATATTTAAATAAGTAAGCATTTTTTTTGAGCTGATACACAGGATGATCGTGTGAATTTTCACATTTAACTTAAGAAATTTTTAAGAAGGTAAAAGTTACATATTTATTAATTGGCTAAATTAAACTAAAAATGTTAGTTTAGAACAATCAAATTTACTTTAAAAGTAATTGGTAATTGGTATATTAAAAAGAATGCCAACCGAAACTTTCAAATGAAACACCTAGTATATCATTGCATTTTTGCATTCTGTTTTGAAATTCTAAGCATTTTTGTATAACATACCCTATGTCAATCTTCACCTTTTTCGAGATATCAACAGCTGAATACTGTCATACTCTGGGTCTTCTATTTGAAATTTGATGTTGAATACTGAATCGTAATATCAAACTCGTAAAAAGCATCGTTTATTCTTTGGCCAACTATTCGCCTAGTATCTTGACAACTATATAAGGACATTTAGACACATTTAAAATTTTTCAAGTTATGTCCGCGTTTTTCTGAAAATCGACCACCGTGCGTAGTTCGCATGACTTTTGTGCGATTGATCACTTCTCAGGGTATGATCGTTCTATTACGTCCAGAATCGAGCCCCAGATGACGGTAGGTAAAGAAAGGCACGCCCCTAAAGAGAAACTGCTCTTATAAAAAGTTCCGTGTTACTTTTTTTCAGAAGCTACAAATAGAAATCAACACAGAGCAAGAAAGCGGTATTTTTTAACAAACCCTGTAACGAATCTGGTCAAAATACTAATTTTCAAACAAAGCGTCATCTTGACGTCTGGATAATGCATTCGATGAAAACAAACCGCATTCAAAAATATTTAAAAATAATAAACTTCCCATTGTTTGAACACTAACCTGATTTTAAAACTATTTTTGTATCGTGTTAAATCACAATTTCCATGAATGGATTAAATAGAAAATATTAACGTAATAATTTTTTATAGGAATTGAGCAAATTACTGTTAAGCATGTCTACTATGGATGGGGTCACGTATTGAATAAGATTACACAATAAAAATAGGATGTTAACGACAAACATAAATTTGTAACATGCAAATAAAACATATTGATGACTTACAATGATCACCAGAGGATTAGGATGATATACACAAAACCTTGCGTCACTAATTCGCAATAATCACTTCTGCGACATTGAATTTTCACTATTATATACAGGGTGTAAAAGGTATGAGTGTAAACCTTTAAGGATAAGAGTAATGCATACATCAAAATAAGGAAAATAAATTGTTTTTTACTGACTGTTTTTTTTTCGGGTCAACGTACATAATATGAAAATATTCTGGCATTTTCCCCATGGTAAGGTTTTCCTTCAAAAATTAAATTATTAAAAAAAATTTTTTACCCAATTTTTTTGAAACTCAATTTGAAACTTGAACACCAAATATCTTGAAGACATAACATCATAGAAACCAGTCGTCCATTAAAATGTTTGCTCTCATACCTTTTACACCCTGTATTATAAATTCACGCAATATCTATTTCAAGAAAATATGCTAGGATTAAATATCACAAAATACCCAAAAAAAATGTTTTTTAGCTCTAGAATTAAGTAATTAAAATCATTACCCAAACAGTCAACCGTTTATTTCATATTCTTTTAGAATTATTTTTGACAGCTATTTAAAAAAAACTGAACCGACATAAAAAAAGTTACAGTAAAAATTTTAAAATAAAATAACTTTTATTTTAATCTAAAATCCAAATTTTTTTAATTCGCCACCCATGTAGGTGTTGTTTGAAGGTGGTCGACAATGTTGAACTTGAGAGTAAACTAGACATTCGAACTTCCATGGTCTTCATTTTTTACTTTTTCCCAATGTTTTGATAGCTTATGTAACCATCACCATAGAAAGAAAAATCTACCAAATTCTCTACCAACACAGAAGATACTTTAACGACATTGAACGAAACAAACTCACACCATACTACAGCAAAGTATCGCATGTGTATGGACTGCCAAAAATTCCTAAGGAAAACATGCCTTTTCAACCGATAACCAGTTCTCGCAATTTTCCGACTTATAATCTTGCTAAATATCTTCTACCCATCATCCAGTCTCTTCAAGGAAAGCCACCATAATTCGTCAAAAATTCAAAGCACTTCGTGGACCTCCATAGACCTGACGACCAGTTTGTTAGTTTTGACGTCGAAAGTTTGTACACGAACGTACCATTGGAAGATTTACTTCAAATCATTGAACAGAAGTTACTCAAGAAAAAGCACCTCTCTGATAGAACCAATCTTTCAATCAATGCCATTATGGATTTGTTGAAATTCTGCCTGCAGAATGTCTTACTTCAAGGAAAAGGACAGGTATTTTCGACAAGAAGATGGTCTACCCATGGGATCTCCACTTTCGCCGATAGTAGCCAACATCTTTATGGAATCGTTTAAAGAAGAAGCTCTACGAACATCTTGGCAGAGACCCAAACTATGGCTAAGATACATGGACGACATATTTATCATCTGGAAAAAGGACAACAATACACTAGAACAATTCTTCAATCATGTCAACAGCATAAGAAACTGCATCACACTAACTCTGGAAAAAGAAGAAAATTATCAGCTCCCTTTTCTCGACGTTCTAGTCACCAAAAAGAATTCAACCATAACCACTTCTGTGTATCGCAAATCTACTCATCAACCAAACTGGGAATTGCAAAAATCTCTTATAGATCGAGCCACATACATCTGCAATACAGAAGAAGCTTTAAATAAAGAAAATACACAAATTCGATCAGATCTACGAAGAAATGGTTTCTCCAACTATATACACGATCAATAAAACTCTTCAGACCAAACCAACACACAGGACGACAGACGTAAATATTGAAAGGAAGGCGACAGAAATCAAAGGAATCTCAGAAAAGATAAGAAGAATAGGCAAGCAATACCATCTTCGGACTGTCTTCAAAACGATCACAACCATAAGAAGTCAGTTAACAAAAACTAAACCATATCGCCGCAACACCACGAACTGCATCTACCAAGTACCAAGCGAGTGTGGGGATAAGAAAATCTATTCAAGCGGAAGTTCAAAGAAACAGCATTCATACAGAGGAACCAGAATGTATTTTCTCACCAGAGCGTCACCATCAAGAATATTTGGAAACCCATACTTTTCGGAGGTAACAGATTTCAACTGTGAAAGGGCGGAGCCAACCAAGTGTATTCATGGTTCACTGAACACATGCTAGTATATAAGATTGGGTAGTCTTAGCTTTCGTTAGTATTCACCTGATGACGATTGCAGATACATAAGTAATCGAAACGTTGTGAAAAAGTAAAAACTAAAGACAATGGACGTTCGAAACTCTAGTTTACTCTCACCCATGTAGGTATCTATAATAGTACACTACTTATAGGTGCCAATATGAAAAAAGTCTGATTTTGTATAAAAATAAACAGTAGTTTGTACAACCAGTAGCTAAAATAGTGCTTTTTTACAAGTGTCGTCTTAAGGAACGAGCGCAGCGAGCGATTTAAAAACTCGAGTAAAAAAGCACAGTTTAGCCGCGATTTTTTAATACCATCATCAAAAAATTCAAGAAACGGAAAAAACATACAAAAAACTACAATACAAAGGCACTTGCAAAAGCATTAACTTCGCCACCGGCTACTGTGTTTGTGTAAAAATATAAAAAGCGTCTCTGAACACTAAAAAAATGTTTTACATCGATAACCAAAAAAAGCCATGTTTTTATTGTTTGCGGACCGTGAGTACAATCGTGTCCTTGATAAGGGTATAAAAAAATCATTTGATACTTTCCAGTGTAGTGTAAGTCAATTTATTTTTTTTTAGTGTTGAAAGGCTTTTCTACGTATCCTATGAGATATTATATGTACCAAGTATCGCAAAATGTGTAACAATAATAACTTGAAAAAACAAAGCAAATAATGTCAAAATCAGGGTTAGGCCAGGGCAAGAAATATCTACTGCGCATGCCTGACGCAGTCTTCTCGCGCCCAGGGTACCCAGAAAAGTAGTTTCAACCAATAAACGCGCTTAAAAGCAGTGACGAAACGATCCAATAATCACCAAACTATTATGGGCACGCGCAGAGCTGCCTCGAACAACATTTTATGAGCGAAGCCGTTCTCTCGACTAGACCCAGTAGTTGGGAGTTGTAGGAAAACTCGTATGAAAAACGTCACTCGTATTATTTTAGAGCAAGATATTGGACGAAACCATCACGTGACCGAACTCGCTAATGCGCATGCTACAGCAAACTTTTAGAGTAGGACTCGCACAGTGGTCGAGTTTTGTAAAATCGTACAAAATATTTAGTTTTAATAAAAAGATAAATTTATTCTTATTTAGCTGATACACAGGATGATCGTGTGAATTTTCACATTTATCTTAAGACATTTTTAAGAGGTAATAGATATATATTTATTAATTAGCTAAATTTGTGATGGTGGTGTGAGGGGGGATCTACGAAGGACATGTAGATTGAAAGACGATTGGAGCTTGAATGGGTTTTATTTAGCCAAAAATGTTGAGATGTCAAATACAGTTTGAATATAGCACTGATGATCACGTCACTATTTAAAAGTGTCCAGTCACGTGATAATTTTGGTTACTGTTAAAGTCACATGATATTTTAATTTATTGCTCACTTCACAAAATTAAACTAAACATGTTAGTTTAGAACAATCAAAAGTAATTGACACAATATATAAATGGTACAGTATACTAGCCAGATAATAGAACGATCATACCCTGAGAAGTGATCAATCGCACGAAAGTCATTCGAACGACGCACGGTGGTCGATTTTCCGCAAAACGCGAACATAAATGGAAAAATTAAAAAATTCAAAATGTATCTAAATTTGCCCCTATATGGTTGTCAAGATACTAGGCGAATAGTTGGCCAAAGAACAAACTATGTGTGTATTACATATATATACATAAAAATATTCTAGTATACTGTAACATTTATATATTGTGTCAATTACTTAAAAGTAAATATGATTGTTCTAAACTAACATTTTTAGTTTAATTTTGGGAAGTGAGCTTAAAACTATCACGTGACTGGACACTTTTAAATAGTCACGTGACCATCAGTGCTATATTCAAACTGTATTTGACATCCTAACATTTTTGGCTAAATAAAACTCATTCAAGCTCCAATCGTCTTTCAATTTACATATCCTTCGTAGATCCCCCCTCACACCACGATCACAAATTTAACTAATTAATAAATATATATCTTTTATCTCTTAAAAATGTCTTAAGATAAATGTAAAAATTCACACGATCATCCTGTGTATCAGCTAAATAAGAATAAATTTATCTTTTTATTAAAACTAAATATTTTGTATGATTAAATTACAATGTGGAAGTTTTTTTTAATATACGCGTTTTTACAAAAATCGACCACTGTGCGAGTCCTACTCTAAAAGACGGTCAAGTTTGCCGTAGCATGCGCATTAGCAAGTTCGGTCACATGACGTTTTTCACACGAGCTTTCCTACAACTCCCAACTACTGGGTCTAGTCGAGAGAACGGCTTCGCTCAAAAATTGTTGTTCGAGGCAGCTCTGCGCGTGCCCATAATAGTTTGGTGATTATTCGATCGTCTCGTCACTGCTTTTAAGCGCGTTTATTGGTTGAAACTACTTTTCTTCTCTCACGCGAACGATCACTTCCTATGACTTCCAGAATCGGTACCCAGAAAGTTTATTCTTGAATTACATAAGGAAGGTCGCACAGGGAACGTTCACATCCTTAGTTTCGATCAATAAGAATGCTCAGAAGCTGCCGAGCTTGCATGGTGCACGCGCTAAGCTGACCGGATTGTCGTTTTTCAAGAGCGCTCGTTCACCTGGTCCGGGGGTAGGTGTGTGAAAGTTTCTTCGATACATGGCAATCGGGTGAGGTTCGGTCATGGTCGGATAGTTTTCGGATAGCTCGTGATCGTTTCAAAGCCTATTATTTATTGGTCGATATAAGGGAGAGGACCGTTCCCGTACGATCTTTCCTACGAAATTCAAGAATCAGCCCCTAGAAGAGTTTTGGCTCTGCATTTTTTCCAGACTAACTTGATTGGGAGAGTTATTGTCACTACGGCTTTTTTTCCATATCCCAAGGGCCGTTCTCAGCCATACATAGCGTTGGAAAGTGCACGTAATGTAAGTCGCTAGTACGTACACTGGAGTTAGCGTTCGTACTATGTATGTACTCTTCGTCCGAGGCTTATGTACGAGGTACGTACCCGGTACGTAACTTTGTTGAGTGGGAAATGAGGTGTCAAGGATCATTTAGAATGGCACGCCACAGCTTAAGCTGACAGGTGTCAAATTTTTTATTGGTTAATTTATAGGTGAAAAGTGCAAATTTTTGGGAGGATGGACTCTGATTTTGAAGATGCCGTGTAAATAGAAGTTTACTTTCGGTCAGTAATGTGCTGTACACTTATAACAGCGATATATTACCCAAATAAAAAATTTGACACCTATCAGCTTAAAATGACAGCTGTCAAATTTTGTGCTATTCTGAATTTAAAAAAAGTCTCTAGAATTAACTAATTTTGAGGTTAACGCTCATCTGGCTACAAAAACCGCCGCACTTCGGGTTTTATTTCGTTTATAATTGACAGTATTGGTGGTACCTGTCAAAAAAACCGCATTAAATAAAAAATACGACATAAAACATTATATTTTAAAGTAGTTAAAGTGAAACACAAATCCCGCATAGGATTTCATCATATTTCACCAACCAGTTGGTTACAATATTTTATGATTTTTAAAATGACAATTCTTCATAAAGGTTTAAATGATTCTATAAGATCTACCTGCAACATTCCAACATAAAAAATTATGGTACAACTTTAGCAGTAGTAGTTGTAATAGTAGTAGAAGTAATATAATATGGATTAATGCAGGCACACTAAACTATACCCTAACTTAAATTATAAACTACGACGACCTAACCCCCTTTAATATCATTACACACCTTGGGCTTGCACAAGCTCTACATATATAATAGAAAATTGTTCTCGTATAACTACTTATTTATCGCCAAAAGATGTGGAACAGATTTTACTTTGATAAGTTTCTATGAGATGAGATTTTTTGTTGTAAAGTGTTTACAACAGATGATGTGAGTTTTTTTATAAGATTTTATAAGGTCAGGCGGGCAAAAAAATTTTTTACGACTTAATATTTGTTTCGAACGACATATAGGTTACGGCAGATAAGATATTATTACTTTGATAAGTTTCCATAAGATTTTGGTGAGGCTTTGTTTATAATATTTTGTAAGATTTCATGAGTCAACTTTTTTTTTAGTATTTGTGAAGTATATATAAATTACTAAGTAGTATATTGAGAATTTGGAACCATTGGTTGCACTATAACAAAGTTACGATTGTTTTCCACAAACCAAAACTACACTTTTTTGCACTCGACGCGCGTTTCGCTAACAACGTTAGCATCATCAGAAGACGATAAACATTCATGGACACCTTTCTCGGCCACCTTTATGGGCCTACCCCCACTCTAGTTCTCAGGTCCAGCTTTGAAGATTTGTCGTTTTGGTTTTCTCATAACCTGTTACATCGATGGTAGGTGACAAAAGTCTTGAACCCAATAGCATTGAATTTTCGTCACTAGCTTTACATGAAGAATTCACACCAATAAATATTTCGTATAGCATGTCAGCCATATTTGGACCACCATATTTAAATTTATCACCCTCGCTAAATCCTTTTTAGATTTATCAACTCCATAGATTAGGATATCTGTTGAGATAATTATATCTGTCTCGGTAGAGACGCTTAATTTTCCTTCAAATTGAAGGTACATCTGCCGATTCTGCAATTTGACAGATGGTTGTCTTTTACATGAATCCTGTATCAGATTTTTTCATCATCATTTCATCTCCTAATTCCTAGCACCGTACTGATGAGCACCACAAGTGCGAAATCCGGATCTACGGTTACCATTACCTTTTTTGAGGGAAAGCTGGCTATTTATTGATTTTGTTATTTATTCACCCTCGCTAAATCCTTTTTTAACTTTTTTCCTATTTATCTTCAGATAACCTTCTTGTTTCAAACCAGTCGGGTTTTAGACCCAAACACTCGAGTGAGTCATCACTGCAGTTAATAGTTACAAAATGGAAACAATCATTGGATAGTGCAAAATACGTTTTGGCTGTTTTTCTCGACCTCCGTCGGGCATTTGAAACGATTGATCGAGGAATTCGAATTTTATTTCGTTTTTTTTAAGAGATGTTGACTGATCGTGGACAAAAAACCAGGGTAGGGGAGAGCGTATCGCCGCGCCGATGAAGACTACTGAGTTTGGAGTGCCCCAGAGTAGCGTACTTAGGCCGTTGCTTTCTTGCTCTCTCGATATGATAAGTAGTTGTTTAGATTGCGATCTTGTGAATCTTTTTGCTGACGATGCGCTCTTTCTCTTCTTCAGTCTCTGGGGATAACATGTAGGAGGTTGTTGATAGGATGAACAATATACTTGCTTCGGTTTTTCAGTGAACTAATAAACCGAAACTTAATGTTTCTAAAACCAAAGCCATGATAATAACCACACTTTTCAAACACAGAAGTATAATTTTTGATCAAGTAAATTGAACTCTGGCAGGTGATAAAATTGAATTTGTTTTTGAATTTGAGTATCTTGGTTTTATGTTAGACAGCACGTTGAATTTAAACACTCATTTTCAATATATGTGTAAAAAAATTAGGAAAAATTTTTATTTCTTTTCCAGAGTGGACATATTCTAAAATAACTGCTTTTAATAGCATTATACGACAACACTTTGACTACTGTAGTACCGTAAAACGGGTTAAATTAAACCCCAGAGTGACATTGAACAATTTTGCAATGAAGATTATATTTTTCCATAAGTTCGCCTGAAATTTTTCTTTGGGACCGATCTATTTTTTTTGATGGTTGCAAATATATTTTTCTTAAAATTCCTTATGAAATGTGACCTCAGGTTCTCAAAATTACCAAGAAAAACCAAAATTTGTTTCTGAAAAAAAGGTAAAAAAAATCTCTCAAGTTTTCATCTCCAACCGCAGTTCTACAAAATATATCCTTTAATGTCTAGTTTTACACGATACTAGTACCTACCTATTTGAACCTTATTCTCTTATAAGATCGTAAATGATTCGGGTTCTGAAATATTTTTAATTATACAATAATAAAAATTTAAATTTAAATTAAATTAAAAAATTGAAAAAATTAAAAATTAAAAATTAAAAAATTATATTAAAAAAATTTAAATTAAAGAAAAAATTGGAAATATTGTAAAGCATAGGACCAGAAGATTTTGAAATAGGGGAAAAAACCACCAAGAGTAAGAAAAAGTCTGCTAAGGCATTGGATAGTGAGAGTTCCGACAAAGAAATAGAGCTTCTGGACGAATCTGATTGTGGTTTCGAGACATTTTGTGATGAAGTGCTCCACGAAGGGAATAAAGAGGACGAAAAGTCGACGGAAGCTACAGTCGTCAGCGATTATGTGCTTGTGAGATTCGCAACCAAAAAGACTTTGAAATTTTTTGTCGGTCTTATACAAGAAAAACTTCCTGATGGAGACTACGTAGTCAAGTTCTTAAGAAATGCGAAGAAATCTTCCTTTTATTGGCCAGAGGTAAATTTTTCAGTTCTTTGTGCATTATAACAAAATATAACGTTGTTTTTGTTTTCAGATAGACGACGTGTCAATCGCAAGTCTATCGGATTTTGAGAGACTTCTGCCAGCTCCAGATGAGGACCTCCGCGGAAAAGTGGTTTTTTTCGATCAAATTCGTCGGGTATACTGTAGGCTAAAAGCATTATAAGGACTATCGTTTATACGTTTCCCTTATTTTTTGTTATTTTTCTTGAGAATTAGCAATTTGTTTAGTCTAGAATAAGATTTTTTTACACTGCATTAAGGAATTTAAAGTTTAATAATGAAAATTAAAAAAATATATATTTTGTCAACCTCCTTGACACTGAATTTTTTTTTTAATAACTGACCCCTTACTATTTTTACCTTTTATTTCAATATCGGGGTTACATTGAACGAATAAGTAACATGTGGGCACGTAGACACCTATTTATACTACTGTTCAATGTTACCCCGATCACAGGGTAACATTGAACAGCAACTTTTCTATAGCTATCTCAACATAGCTACGCACAATTTATAATCTGAGTTATGTAAAGTCATGGTTCTATAGTGACCCATAAGTGGTATTTTTTTTGTTACAAATTGAAACACAGGTACAAAAGTTATACAACAAAGGATGAAGAAAATGTTCAATGTAACCCCGTTTTACGGTACCTTACTATACACTTTTGATTTGAATAAAATGTCAGTGTTGCAAAAATTACAAAATCGCGGTATGAGGATTATATTGCAGTGCAACCGACATACAAGAATTTATTTTATGCTAGGTACAATGGACAACAGTGTCAGAAAGTTTATACAAATCAGCCATGATTTTTATTTATAAGGTTTTAAATGGTTTGTTGCCAGAATATTTGTCAAATTTTATTTCGTTTAAAAGAGATGTACATAATTATCCAACTAGAAGTTATGTAAATACTCAAATTCATTTACCAAAATTCAAGCTGTCTAGCTCTTTGAGATCTTTATCCTATCAAGGATTAGATGCATACAATCACCTGCCCGATAGTGTAAAATCAGCAGAAACTTTGCCTATTTTTAAGCGCAAAACAACCAATCATATAAAGAATCAAATATATCATAAATGACTTTTTCTTAAAGTTACTTTTTAGTTTTTTTTGTATTTGAATTGTATTTAAAATAAAAAAGTTACTTATTACTTTGACACTTTTCAGGGTCCGTATCCCTTACTAAGTGACGATCCCAGTAATAAATGAATACAAGTCGATAAGTGTTTAATTGATTTTCAAGTATGGTCTTCAATGGACAGTGGTCAACAATAATTAAAAACATACTCCAGGGATTAGTCGCCAACAGAAGTGTGCTTTTGTTTTTTTTAACGTTTTGGTCAGCAAGGGTGGGATATAACTTTTAAGTCTACAATTACAATTTAATAAAATTAAATTATACGGATGCAAACGATCACTCTGCAAACATTTAATTGATGATTTTTGGTCGGTTAGTACAAATATTTCTGTGGCGCAAAATCTTTAAAAAACTCGCGTAAAAACCTATTTTTCTTTTTAAATTGCCTCGTTAAATCTTATAAAACTGCACATTATTTAATGCACGAAAAGCTAGAAACATCCTAATAAATGCTGTTTGGTCATTATGACTATACAGGGTGTCCCAAGAGTTCGAGTCCACCCTAATATCTCCAAAAGGAAAAGAGGCAGAGAAGTAAAATTTTACATAATTAGACGGTTTACAAATAAGTATCTTTGGATGCTAATCATCGCACCCGTCGTGTCGTAAAGGTGGCAGAGCTAGGGCGTTGACGATATATTTTGGAAAATTTAAATAAAGCTTTTCCTTCAGTTTCCAAAAATATATGTTACCTTTTTCTCTAACGGTTTTTAATTAAAATTATAAAAACTTTTAAATAAGAGCATTGAACTAAACAAAGAATATCTGTTTCTTGTTTATCTCATTAGTCTTATGGAGATGATTTTATCATTTTATTTAAAAACCGTTAGAAAAAAAGTAACATTAGGTGTTTTTGGAAACAGAAGGAAAAGCTTTATTCAAATTTTCCAAAATGTCCATGCTCTAGCTCCGCCTCCTTAACGACAGGTGCGATGATTAGCCTCCAAAAAGATACTTTTTGTAAACCGTCTATCATGTGAAATTTTACTTCCCTGCGACTTTTGGTTTTGGAGATATTAGGGTGGACTCGAACTTTTGGGACACCCTGTATAGTCATAATGACCAAACAGCATTTATAAGATTGAGCAAAAAATCCGTTTGTTTTAGCTTTTCAATGTGGTTAAAGTTACTAAAAAGAGTTGGTTAATCTTACCAAACAATATGGTAAGCGTTACTAAAGTATCCAGTTGAAACAACTAGACAATCCGGTAACGGCTACCGAGTTGTTATTCTGAACCTATATTCGTAGTAACGTTTACTCGATAGTTTATTAATTAATTTGCCCCAATCGCGACGTCACTTTAGGTAAAAAATATTGTAGTTCTTAAGCGCGAGCAAATTTGCATCAATCGCGACCTCACTTTAGGTAAAAAGTATTGTAGTTTTTCATACGACATCGAATTATCGTCGTGTTTTCAAGTCTTCACCGGAGACGTCATCCGACGGTTACCAACTCGGAAGTGATTTCTAGTAAAATTTCCGACGTTTCAGTGTTGTTGGTAGCGACGTTTTCAAATGGAAAGTAATTTTAAGTAAAAAATTCCGACGTCTGAACGTCGTTGATGCCTTTCCTGGTTCATTGGGTCAATTTTTCTGAACAGATTCGTACCTCGGGTCAACGTCATGCCGCAACGGCCAATTTCGTAAAAAAAATTGACGAAAGTTGTCTGTTGGGAACCTAACCTCACTTTTAGGTTATGAATTTGGAAATTAAAAGAAAAACCGTCTTTTGAAAATATGCCTAAAAAGAACTACGGCATACTAGCACATTTTATAGAAAAAGGAACAAAGTACTTATGGATATAAAAAAACACAGTGGTAAGTAAAGCCAAAGATCTATTTGCCCAGTCTTGATTTAATTATTTTATAGACAGTCATTTTTGGCACCTACCTATTGTTGCTAATGTGTACGTGTCGTCAGCCAGCGTGTCTTATTGAGATAGATACTTACATTAGGTTAAACAGATTTCAGGACTGGGTCAGCGCTCCATCTTGGATCTACTTCATTGTTTTCCACAAAGTTGATCGGTTATTTTTGCTCTTTTGCAAGTATCTGAATTCTTACCTTAGATATTTTTAGGCATTACCAAAAACGTTAGAGCCAGACGTCGTTCGGTGGGAGAATTTTAGTAGTTCAAATGACTCAAGGTCGTAATTTTGTAGGGTATTGGAATTCTAATCTGCAGACGTCGATGAGACGTATTTTTGTAGGGTTCTGGTTAACCGACGCGGGCAAATTAGGTGCATTAAGTAACTACACCATTTTTTTGCCAAACGAAGGATGTGACGCTGGCCGCCATTTAAAAAAGTTGCGCTTTTTTTAGATTTTCGCGGTTATTTATGATCGAATAACATATCTTTTGTAATTTTAATGCTAGTTTTTATGATATGTATTAAAATATGACCTGAAAAAGTTTTGAAACTTTTTTTTTTGCAAAAAAATTACAAAAAAATAAAATTTGCCTTATTTTTGAAGCCCACGCATTTTTTTCCACCTAACCTTACTATATTTTTCAGTAAAATACCCGTCGCATGGAAATTTCGATGTGGAACATTCCTTAAAAGTCAATTATTATCAATGTTAACTTGTCAACTTGTCTAATTTTTCTCTACATTTCTAGTAAAAAAAATTTAACGTCAGTTTTAATAAACTCTTTTGCTTTATGGTTGGTCGGAAGCCGACGTTGTTACGACCCAAATTCGTATGCTCCATTTAGGTAGAAATTTGGGTCGTCAGGTACGACATACGACGTCGGCAATACGACGTCGGGTCGCCTGAGGCGACGTCGCTGTCAGGTCCAAATGTTTATTGGGTAGTTAGGGTAACTAGATACTTGGGTAACTGCAACTATAGACTGCAGCTATACGTAAGATTCTAACTAGGTGACTCTAGTTAAAACAACTAAAAGTTTAGTTGACGCCTATTTGACTAAAGTTTCTAGTAAGGCTGACCCAAGTTCTAGTCAAAGCGATAAAGGTAGGTAAAAAAATTTAGCTGTCAGCCAACTTAACGAGTAGAGATTGTCTACCGGGGCTCGGAAAACTCGTTTTACTGGTGCCCCGTCTACACACTCCCTTAATTGCTCAAAGTAATTTTCATTACCTACTTGCAAGAACTACTCTACATCTAGGTTTAAGAGAACACACAGTTGTATATAAAATCTTAAGTTAACAAAATATTACTGTCCCACGCCGTTAGCTTGGGCTGTAAAGTTGAAAGCAATGGCTATGCATATTCGTGAATTAATCCAAACCAGAAAATAGTTAAATGTATGATCCCAAACCACCTTCGGGTTTAATCATAGTTTAAGTGGTAACAGCACAGAACAATGTTCTGTGTCCTCACCAATGTCCTCACCAAAATTAACCGATATAATTCATTTCCAAATTGATCTCCGATAAGAATGTACCGTACCGTTGGGTATTTCCAATTTTCTTGAAATATTACGTGTCGGTCATCGCAAATAGCGAAAATTTTCGTATACTATGCGTCGTAAATCATAAAAGTATATATAGTTGAATACCTTTTTTTTGTAACGCAACGAGTGTATAGTGATGCAGCTATTGGTGTTTAGAATGAGCTCCTTGAGGGCCTTATTGATAGTCGTTGCCAAGGCTCCATCCGTCTTTGGATAAAATAAATTCTTATCGGTAAAGAAAGAAGGGAGCCTTGAGGAATGATTATGAATACGTCCCTTATAAAGTCTATTTAGGAAGAACCTTTCTAAAGATCACTTACTTTAAGTCATCCTTAAATAGGTCCGTGCAACTGGGCATAAAATTTTTGGTGAACGCGCCAAAAACCAAAAAGCCTGGAACTAGGTCCAAACGATAGCCCATTTATATGTGTTTTTTTTCACAGACCCAAAAAGTGAGCTGTGATAATTCATAAAAGTAAAGCATAAAGTGGATTATTGTAACTCCAGTCATGGCGTTTAGAAACTTCAGTTGCTGTTATTCCCACACTTGGCTTAAGTTGCGCTGAATTAAACTACTTTTAAAATTTAAACCACTGCTGTTAACCTTACGGTACAATTGGCCATCAGGCGTTTTCAACTTATAGGAACTATTGTTTGAAAGTTTGAGACAATGATGTGTTTGAAATTAACTCTGTGTTTCGGACTTCCATTGTCTATATTTGTCTTATAGGAACTAGTTCCGCACCGATGATTAGTTTTTGATGCAATCACTGAAACTTAACATTAAGTTGCGTTCACGTTGTATTTTGTAGCTATATTTATTTTGCATAAAATTATTTCAAATGCATAAAAAGAGAGTAGAACAGGCAACAAGGCAAAAAATATATCCTTTTACTTTTTTACTTTAGTATATTAATTCGTTTTTGCCCAAAATATAAAAAGTCATTGGATAGTATGGATCGGCCTTTAGTTGTTTAAGGCCATCACACACCGACTTGCATAAGGTCACATTCTTACTTGCTTTGTGGAGATAGTTTATCTTTAAATTGAGGTCTTAACTGCGTAAAAATTACCGCGCACGCCAAAACCGCGGAAGGCTTTATCGCGCAATATGAAATCACCCAGAAAACCAATTAACACCGCTCAAGTCCATAACCGCGCAAAATAAAGAGTCACGCTAAATAAAAACACATTTACTTTATTAAACCTTATTTGAAAAAGCAAACAAAAAATAAACAAATCTTTACCAACCCGGTGATTGTGTGGAATAGCAAATGTCTTGGGTATGCCGCGAATTCTAAAATTTTATCATATTACCTAATTTTGAGATTCGCTTCATACTTATTTAATTTAGTGGGTAAGCTTTAATAAAATAAATTAATTTTTAATTTGCGCTGTTCTGATATAACTGTACTTTGCAAGATAAACGTAATGCGCGGTAACTAATTTTCTCGGTAAACGTGTTGCGCGATAAATTATTTGCGTGATTGGTGATCTTGCGCGGTTATGTCATATTGCGCTGTAACACACTGGTGGCAATGTGCCGCGATTCTTCGTCTATGAATGGTAAAAAACTGATGTTTCGTTTACGCAGCACGCGGTTTTTTGGAGAATTTAAAATCAACTTTCAAAATTAATAACTATTTTGTCATATAAAAGTTGTTAAAAAGAAATCGTGAAATTTCGTTCAAAATAAATAAAAGGCAACAAAAGTTTCTGGATTGTTTAATTGTTTTATATGTATCGCCTGCCTATATGTTTTGATTTTTTATAAACAGCTCGTGTCAATAGTGCAGAACTAGTGGAGTGTTCCCGAACATTTGAACTCGCGTTGGATACATAACTACAAAAATGCTGTCACTTTTTGTAAGTTGAACAGAAAACCTAATGAAAACTAAAAAAGTTTTCCTAAAACTGTTATGTTGAATACTAAAAACCAAATTAGTTCGGACCGGTGCGAAACTAGTACCCATAAGTTGAAAACGTCATATAATGAACTTGAGAGTGAACTAGAGTTTCGAACTTCCATTGTTTTTTTACTTTTTCACAACTTTTTGATTGCTTATGTACCTATAGCTGCAATCGTCATCAGGTGAATACTAAAATAAGAAGAATAGGCAAGCGATACCACCTTCGAACTATCAATAAACTGTCAAAAACGACCACAACAATAAGAGGCCAATTAACTACACCTAAACCACAACTACATGACACGAAGAACTGCACTTACCAGGTACCGCGCCAACCAATAGAAGACTGCATTTATGAAAAAAAGTTCCTAGCCTTAAACAAGTTGCTACAAGACAGTTTTTGACGGACTATTGTAGGACAGAGTGTACTTAAAAACAAATCAAAAGTTTACCAAAATTTGACCAGTGGAAATCTCAAAAACCATTTCACTGGCAGAGAAAAACATGGAAAACATCAAAATAGCTCGGATTTTTTGAAAACATTTCAAAAATGGTTGTATTAAAAAATAAAAAAGTTATCAAAATATGTTGATTATGTAGTTCTCTAAAAGAACTGCTAAAATTAAATATTAAAATTTTAGTAGTTTATAAGTTACAGTCAAAAAACTAAAACCTTAAGTGCGTTTCAAAGAGATATTTGCAAATACCTTAAAAAACGCCTGACTCACATTAAACAAATTTACCTTATTGTAAAGTAAAGTTGTAAAGTAAAAAAATTACGATTTTGTGTAAAAAGCTATTTCAGATTTCTCAAAAATTCTTTGACTGACTAAATTAAAATTTATTTTGTGACACTGTTAATTTAATTACGGAAAATTTTGGGTTTAGCAAGAATGCTGAAAGGTTTAATAATCGAGTTAAAGGCCAAAAACTAAAAATTTAAGGTTGATTTTTAAGCAATATTTGCAAATATTTTTAAAAGAGTGACTTACATACCAAACGCTAACTGTGTAATGTTGGTAATTTAATTCCTTAAAATATCTGCATCTGCATCATCAAATTTTACGGGTTTTTAAGATGGCGATGGCGGTTAGAGTATAACTTTTTACAATTTTTCATTTTTTTGTAGTGGAAATGTAGGAATATAGGAAAATAACCAGTATTTTTTGGCGGCCATTTTGAAGAAAACACCATTTTTGGTGATGAAATTTTGGTAAACTTTTGGTATATATATTGTAAAGTATATCAAATATCCCAATAAAAAAAAACCGTTTTGTATCAATTTTTTGGGGTCAAACCTTAAATGCAGTCGTCTACAATGTAAGTTGGCCTAAAAGAACGCAATCACAAAACTCAACAAGGAGATACAACTGAAACAAAAATAAACCAAGATTTCTGGGATAGTCAACACCATATATATGTAGTGGAAACAGACAAAGGTCGTCGCTAACGAGGAAAATCTACTCACACGAAAGTTCAAAGAAGCAGAGTTCACACAGATTAGCCAAAATATACCTTTTCAACAGTGTTATTATTAAGGATGTTTAGAACTTCATACTTTTTCAGATAGCACAAAGTAGTCTTAAAAACGTCTCTAAGATGATGTTTGTAAGAGGCCTGATGTTCCAAATCTCGTCTTAGAGATGTCTTAGAAGACGTCTTAAAAATGTCTTATGAGACCTAGTTAAGACCCATAAAAAGACATTTTAAAGATGTCTTTCTTAAAACATTACATTTACTCTAAACAATTTTATTTTTTGGTAAGAACGATTTAAGATTAAAGTAAAAAAAATATGTTTTTTTTTAAATAAAGCTTTTTTTAAAAGTTGCTTTTTTGAGCCATAACTTGCCTTCCTTTTGGATGGATGCTAGTTGGCTTTTCTCGATCGATTCTGAAACAAAAAACAGATAGCACCATGAAACAACCTTTACAGAGTGCTTGACATGGCACAATATAGTTTACAAGTTGCAAGAAACCTTTATCGGATAATTAAGGTATACCTGATCATTTTTTGTCTCAAATGTGCATGAGTTTGACAAAATCTCTTGTAACTCTAGCAATTTGTATTGTTCCATTTTAAAGGGGTCGTCTGTTTGGTCTCTTTTCCATGATTCATTATCTGGACTGTAAAAACAAGGGTAAAAACTAAATGCATAAAACTTACCACACTGCAAATTGACAATAAAAAAAGACGCCATAAAGACAGCCGTCAAATGTCAAACCGCCAGTGACAACTGACAGCGCTTAAAACAAGGTCCACAAAGTACCGAATGGTGATCCGTGCCAGGACCTCCTAGAATACTGCGTCAGCCAAGTCAACGTGATATTGATTTATTTCTAACAAATCTTTTCTGTTTGATTTCTGATGAATTATAACCATGCAGCCTCTCAACTAAGCAACGGGACTAAATAAATATTCCATTGAAGCTTATTTATTATATATATTATTTGGCTTTTTAAACTGCTAAATTCTAGAGAGCGATTGCCTGCTTACAGTCAGTGGAGCTTTTGGACATATCTGTCCTTTGCAGTTTTAAAATAAAAGCAAGAGACAGAGGTATCGTCCGATTGGTTGTTGGGTGAATTTTTAGACCAAGTTTTTAGCCACTTTATTTATGCTAAAGAAAATTAAAAAATATGGGAAAATACAGTTGTCCCTTATAATATGCGCCCTTTTGAAAGACAAATAACTCAAAATATCAAAATATTTTGACTTATCTGACATTTTCGAGGGGCAAAAATAATTAGTGACAGCGGTACCTACAATTTTTGGACCTTGATACATACAATATACTATTATTTTTGATCAAATGTATGAAATAAATTTTGCTACCACTTTTAATATAATATGTAAAACAAGGAGATATCCAGAAGAACTCTTTAAGACGTTAAGTTTTAAAAATTTCATGACGTCTTAAAAAAGATGTTAGTAAGATACCTCTAAGATGTCCTCAATTCGTCAAAAAAAAGACGTCTTATGGACGTCTTGGTAAGATCTTAAGACGTCTCGGCTTAAACTAGACCAAAATAAGACGTCCTTCAGACATCATATGCTATCTAGGTTCCGGGAGATGCAGTAAAAAAAAATCAACTCTAAAATGGCAGCACCAAACTTTGGTGATAAGCAGCGGGCCATAACAGGTTACCATTAACGAAAAATTTTTACAAATTTAGGGCAGGACCTAGCTGTCATGGCCGCCATCTTAAAATCCAAAAATCCGCTCGTGCTTGATCTACTTGGAATGTAATATCTCAGCAACTAACCTCCCCACAGACAAAAACTAAAAACATTTGACCAGTATCTCAGCAAGTCAAAACTGTAAAAATTTTGTTTCAATGGAAACAGGTTCGGATTTAGTTCGGGTGCAAACTACAAATTTTTAAAAAATGATTTTATTTTTATTTTTTTCCATGTTTATTTTTTGTGGACCTGTTGTTACAGTTATTGACTTGAAAGTTATGTCCTATTGTTCCACAACAGTTTTATTTTAAAAAACAGCAATTTTATTTTTTTATCACTTTTCAATGTTTTGCTATGATTTTTTATTTATACCAGGTACCATCAATTTTGGCTATTTCTTCACCCTTGTTACGTTTGACAATTTTCAAGTTAAAATATCTTTCCTTTAAACCATTTAGGGCATCTTAATACCGTGTTTTAAAGAAACATAGATGTGCTTAAACATGTTTTATTCGAAATCTGTCAAAAGTCGTTTGTATACAAACTATAGGCAGAGAAGTCCCAAAAATGTAAAATTTCAGAAATTTTTTTTCATTTTTTAAATTTTATTTTTTAAATGTTAGACTTGAAAATGCTAGGCTGATTTTGATCTCATATACCTAGATTGATTTCTGATGATCCACAGAATTATATTGGGTGATTCACAATATAGGTTTTTGTGAGAAGTTTTTGCGCTATAGTCTTGGGAAGTCGAATAATTTTTCTAAATGTCCCAAAAATAACCGAATTGCAATAATTCCCGGTTAAATCACGAACCAAGAAAATTTTACCGCTCGTTTTGGTTTTTGTTAAAAAATTTACAGAATTTAAAAGAGAAAAAGTTACTTTTCTCACGGCAAATTAAAAAAAAATAGTGTTGTTGGTATTTGTTGCGTTTTGTAATAGTGCCTATCAAATCTAGTCACCTTTGCAAGTTCTTTACGTCAATTTCTGTTGTCTAATTTAATGACGCCATTGATTGTCGTTGTGTTGTGAAACTTTTTTGCTAAAATTATCAAAATCTAAGAAAAACACTAGTTTGTGGTAAGTTATAATATGTTGACTGAAAGCCCTAAATATGATTATGAACTCAAGTCGAGCTTTAATAGGTATTATGTGTTTTTTTAGAAGAAGATGGCACTTGGAAAAAATTTTGTAAATCAATACTTTATGATTTTGAAATTAGAACCGGTAATTTAGGTACGGCGCGAAAAGTGGTCCTTTTCACGTAAGAGGCGGTAACGGGTTATATGCAACTTTTTTTCTTCGAGCAAATAATTTTGGGATCAAAAATCAAATTTTAAAGAAAAAAAAATAATAAAAAGTAGCAAATATTGATTGTTAAAAACTAAATTTTTTGGATTGCGCGAATGCAAGTAGGTACAATAATTTCATTAAAGAAAATATATTACGGAGGGGTAAAGAAGCTTTATCGCACTTGGTAAAATAGATTTTAAAGTAGTGAGTGCGGTAAAGTACTCCTTAGGACACTCCTTTGGGCGATGTAAAGTAACTTTGATTCTAATTTGGGATTTTCTGAGGCGTGTAGGTAAATTTTTTTACGTAATTCTGTCTTTACTGTCCTAGCCGACACGAAATGACGTTGCATGCGTTAAAGTATCACGTTTCGCACTTGTTAGGTAAATAACTATTAACTATTCCAACGAAATTGTTGATACTCCTGAATTTAAATGTAATCACGAAGAGGCAGATACAAGGATTTTTTACTTTAGTATTTATTCTGGACATAATCATGAAATTATTATCAAATCAGATGGAAGGAAGGATATTTTGAAAATTTGGTATATATGCATACTGGATCTACAACAGCTATAAAAAATAAAAATCTGTTTGTTTCGGTAATGCGCGTGGTAGAAAAACATACAAAAAAAGACGTTCCTTGTTACCAGCAGTACATTCAATAACATGCTGTTCTGTTAATTGTTAACTAGTTCAATATTTAATTTAGGAAAAGCAAAGGCTTTTAAAATATTTTTTAAAAATGCGGAAAAATTTGAAAGTTTTGAAAATTTTGGTGAAAAAACATGAACAAATATTTAGATTTCACTAAAAAATTTATAATTTCATGGTATCCAAATCCAATAAAAACTGAAATAATAGTTAATTTATAGACTTAGGTACTTGATTGCTATTACTAGTAATTGACCTATTGAAAAACTTCGACCTACAGACCACTCGTTTTTAGAACATATAAAAAGGTGTCGCTTTCAAAAAATATTTGGACAATGAGTCATGTTGGTCAGCCAGTTTATGACTTACCCGAGAGAAAACGGGTGGATTATAGTAAATGAAAAAATTAGTATGATATATTCTACTCAAAGTGTCGCACCAGAAGAATTTAGAAAAATTCTTAATTTATTCTGCTAGGACAAAACATGCGACAATAATTGTCGGTGTTATGGACAAAGCTTGTATTGTACCGAATTGTGCAAGTGCAAGGCTTTATGCAAAAATAAATAGATTTCTTGTTTTAAAAAGCCACTATTATTTTCCATCGCCGTAAGTGGATGTTTTGATTTAACTCAACGACCATTTCAAGCAAAGTGAATTTATTCAAAAAAATCTTAAAATATATCTATAATATCATAAACCCATAAAAACAGGCAGTTTACAGCTTCGTGGTCCACAATAATTTTAAACATAAATATCATCAAAATTCCTTCTCTTTTAACTCCAATGCTTTATATTCATTTTGATACAGCTGGGATAAATAATACTTACAAAAAATAAAATATAGAAAAATTTTAATTAGCTAAATTATTCCATTCAAAACTGTTAAGGCTTGCCCTCTAAGTACTGGTTAAAGTGTATTGTTTAATACTATTTTATTGAGTTATTGAATACGTTATGGCTTAAATAAAAAATTTTACCACAAAATATAGCAGACTTTTCAGTAATACAGAAGTTACAGTTTGTTTTGCTAATAATAATAACTTTTTTTCCCGTCCATACGCTTGCCGTCAAGTATTAGCCATGTGAGTAGAAATGTTTGTAATACTTTTAAACCTGTCCACTAAAGTTAGCTCACATACTAAGTAACCTTAATTTAAGGTTAACGTGACCTTAATTTTAATTTTTGGTGATTAGTGACCTTACTTTTCTTAATAAGTTAGTCAATTAGTATTAAAAAGCGAAAGTTAGACAGTTCTTGTTGTTTTTTTGTTAATACAGAGTTAGAGTCCTTAATGTTAAGCTGGTATGTTAGTGAACTTCATTCTTTTAAAAAATAGTTTTTTAAAGTAAATTTTTTAACAAAAGCTAAAACAAGCAATAAAATTTTCTTGGTCCGTGATTTAACCGGGATTTGTTTCAATTCGCTTATTTTTGGGACATTTAGAAAAATTATTCGACTTTCCAAGACTATAGCGCAAAAACTTCTCACAGACACCTATATTGTGAATCACCCAGTATAATTCTGTGGATCATCAGAAATTGACCTAGGTATATGAGATCAAAACCAGCCTAGCATTTTCAAGTCTAACATTTTAAAAATGAAAACCGTACATTTGTGCTGATTTTTGAAATTTTATATTTTTTGCACTTCACTGCCTATAGTTTGTATACAAATGACTTTTGACAGATTTCGAATGAAACATATCTAAGCACGTCTATCTTTCTTTAAAACAAGGTATTAAGATGCCCTAAATGGTTTATAGAAAAGATATTTTAACTTGAAAATTGTCAAACGTAACAAGGGTGAAGAAATAGCCAAAAATGATGGTACTTGCTATAAATAAAAAATCATAGCAAAACAATGAAACAATAAAAACTGTTGTGGAATAATAAGACACAACTTTCTAGTCAATAACTGTATTAACAGGTCCACAAAAAATAAACATAAAAAAAGGAAAAATCAAAAAATTTTCCTGTTTCCAAAGAAACAAAATTTTTACTTTTTTCACCCGGCTAGTACTGTTCTTTCAAAATGTGTGTTTTTGTCTGTGAGGAGGTTAGTTGCTAAGATATTACATTTGAAGTAGATCAGGCACGAGCGGATTTTTGGATTTTAAGATGGCGGCCATGACAGCTAGGTGCTGCCCTAAATTTGTAAAAAATTTTCGGTAATGGTAACCTGTTATGGCCCGCTGCTCAGCACCAAACTTTGGTGCTGCCATTATAGAGTTGATTTTTTTTTACTCCACTAGTAGCGAAACCAACCAAACGTAAATATTATGGTCCACTAAAATACACAATGGAAGTTTACTCACACCGTATTCGGTCGTGTTTTTTTGCCAAGATTTCTTTTTTTTGTTTTCTCTTCTCTAGAATAAATCCAAAAGTTCAAAAATATTTTGGGTTTGCCACTCAAAATGTAAACAAAAATTTAAATAAATAAAGTTGTAGTATAAATAGAATCTGAATCATCAAATTTAAAATAACAATATTACTAAAAAATGTATAAACTAAAAAATGTATAATATAGCGTTTGTTTGCCACGCCTTCCAACATTGTGCAAAGTCCCTTTGTCAAAAGGCTTTATTACTTCTGCTGCAGGTCCCTTTATTTGATAGTCAAGAATTCAAATTTCAATCAGTTCCACATTAAATCCATCGATATGATATAGTGATGTTTAAAATGCAATTCACGCGTGCATGAATAGAGCAACAATGACTTCAATAATTGTTCGACATATATATTGACTTATGTGTCTATATTTGCACGCGTTTGAAAACCAATCATCAATCATTGAAATTTAACCACTACCGGGGTTTATAATCAAATACGACAATTATAACTCGTTCTACAAAAATGACAATCCATTGATTAATCGGCCAAGAATGATTGGTTAACTTTTAACGAGTCTTTTGGATTTGGAAAATCTATCAATACAGTGTTCATTTCCTCATTCAAACATGACATCTTTTACACGCCGGGATCAATCCCAAATGCTATTTTTACTGTTTATTCAGAATGTACTTTGAAATTTGTATTACAAAACTTTATATTAAATTTTGTAACCAGTACATATCCAGTTAGAATTATGTTAAAAAATCTCGAATATTTTTTTCCCTGTGGGATCTCAAATATGCTTAAACCGTTTTGAAGAGCTTTTTTTGAAAATATCAAGGACAGACTTATTTTTCGGAATTATGTAAGACGCTAACATTAACCACCGATAACCACAAATATATACCTACTAGTAGTAGTAGTAGTAGTCTTTTTCTTATTTTTCGGAATTATTTAGTTTACTATGCGCCGATGTCCGAAGGAGCTCGTATCGTATCGGCCGACACCCGAGTCAGCCGCGGGTATTCTACCGGTAATAAAAAATAAAAACAGAAAGTAGTGGTCGCACTGAGGATTGAACCCGAGCCTCCCGGGTGAGAGTCAAGTACTCTACCACTAGAACAAGACCTCCATATCAAATGTTTCTTCTACCATTCTGATATAGTTTCGCGTCCGCTGGTGCTTGTTGGAGGCATTACCGCCTGGCTGGTGCCTTGTTGCTCTCTTTTGGCATTAGAGTAAAGGTTTATTTTTCCTTTAATCAATGCTTTTGGACAGCCGGTACCTTGTTGCCTATACGAGCCGTCACTTTTTAGTGACGTAGCGTCCGAGTGTTTCCCGCCACTCTTGTGTTTGTTGGGTAAGTAAAATATAATAATCCACATCAATTTAAAACAAGTCAAAAAATAAGCCTACATAACACTTAGATTATTTACTTATAAAAATATATAGGATGTCTTAAGACAAGTTAAGTTTAGGGGGTGCTCAAAACTTAAAAAATTTATATTTCACAATCTTAAGTGCTTTTTTAGTACATAAAAAACAAAAATAAGTATCAAGCAAAAAAGACAAGTAAAACAAAAAACAGGAAAAAAAACAATAACTAAATTAGACCAAAAAGTAAACTATCTATCTAGTCACACTGAAAGTCGCATGAACAAAATCATATGAAATTACAATCAAATTTTAAATTGACCAATATACGGGGTGGAGTCTTTAAATGGAACAGTGCTTCTAGGGAAGAGGTTTAAAAAAAGCTAAAAGCGAATCTTGTGGAATAATAAGACACAACTTTCTAGTCAATAACTGTATTAACAGGTCCACAAAAAATAAACATAAAAAAAGGAAAAATCAAAAAATTTTCCTGTTTCCAAAGAAACAAAATTTTTACTTTTTTCACCCGGCTAGTACTGTTCTTTCAAAATGTGTGTTTTTGTCTGTGAGGAGGTTAGTTGCTAAGATATTACATTTGAAGTAGATCAGGCACGAGCGGATTTTTGGATTTTAAGATGGCGGCCATGACAGCTAGGTGCTGCCCTAAATTTGTAAAAATTTTTCGGTAATGGTAACCTGTTATGGCCCGCTGCTCAGCACCAAAGTTTGGTGCTGCCATTATAGAGTTGATTTTTTTTTACTCCACTAGTAGCGAAACCAACCAAACGTAAATATTATGGTCCACTAAAATACACAATGGAAGTTTACTCACACCGTATTCGGTCGTGTTTTTTTGCCAAGATTTCTTTTTTTTGTTTTCTCTTCTCTAGAATAAATCCAAAAGTTCAAAAATATTTTGGGTTTGCCACTCAAAATGTAAACAAAAATTTAAATAAATAAAGTTGTAGTATAAATAGAATCTGAATCATCAATCACCAAAAAGTAAACTATCTATCTAGTCACACTGAAAGTCGCATGAACAAAATCATATGAAATTACAATCAAATTTTAAATTGACCAATATACGGGGTGGAGTCTTTAAATGGAACAGTGCTTCTAGGGAAGAGGTTTAAAAAAAGCTAAAAGCGAATCTTTAATGATTTTTTATGGACTTTCCGCCCATGATAAAATAAAATTTTGGGGCCCCCAACTGGAGGCGCAGGGTCTACCAACTTTTGTTTTTCAAACGATAAGGTGCCACTTGTGGAACCTTTTTGGAAAGCTTGTTAAAAATAAATTTAACGCATTAGTTTTTTTGACATCTGTCAACCAATGTGTTAAAAATTTTAAAAACTTATTTTTTGGTCAATTGTTTTTGCTTCATAATAAAAACTACATATTTCTTTATTTGCTAAGCGGCATAAAGAAAATACCACACAAGGACATTATTGGCGGCCCATTTGGAAGCCCTCCCTGAAGGCCCAGGGCCTACCAACATTTTTTTCGTGAGGGTGTACCACTTGTAGCACCATTTTAGAAAGCTTGTTAAAAAAGAAATTCGATTAAATAAATTTTTGAAATACCTATTTTTTGTCAATTGTTTTAGCTCCAAAATAAACTATATATTTCTTTATTTACTAAGTGGAATAAAGAAACTACCACACACGCATATTATTTCGGGGCGCAGCCTAATTACCTCTTTTTAAATTTACTGGATCTTAGATAAAAGGGAAATAGATTCAAAGCACACCTCGATTTTCTTTTTCACTTAACCGTCCTAAACGACAAAAAATTGGTTTTTTAAAATTTTTAACACATTGGTGGACAGATGTAAAAAAAACTAGTGCGTTAAATTTATTTTCTAACAAGATTTCCAAAATGGTGCCACAAGTTGTACGTTCTAATTGAAAAAAAAATATTTGCTAGGCTCTGAGCCTTCAGTTAGGGCTAAAAAATCGTTATAGATTCGCTTTTAGCTTTTTTTAAAACCTCTTCCCTAAAGCCGCTAGAAGCACCGTTCGATTTAAAACATCCACCCATATATATATATATATATATATATACATAAATGCAGGGTGGATTCTTTAAACGGAACGGTGCTTCTAGTGGGTTAGAATTTGGTTTTTAAAAAAAATCGAAAAACACATCAACTTAGATTTTTAATTTTCTTTTTTCTATGTCGTTTTTTTTACGCGGTATGGCAAAAAAATATTTTTTTAAAAATAGGACACCCTGTATAGTTTGAGATTTTTGAATTCTAAAAAAAAATCTTTTTGAGAATACGGTTTCCAAGATAGAGGCATTTAAACTTGCATGGAATTGTTGTCTATGCCCTGTTTTACAGGGGATATTTGAATGAATATCGAAGTTTTCCATACAGATTTAGATAAAAATATCTTGATTATCGTAAAAGATAAAGCCTACTGTGTGGTATTGCTAAAGAGAGAATTGTTTGCAGATTCCAAAAATTGCAAAATATACAGGGTGTCCTATTTAAAAAAAATAAAAAATTGCCATACCTCGTAAACTAAATGACATAGACAAAATCCAAGATAGCACGATGAAAAAAAAACGACGACGTGTCTTTTTTATTTAAACAGATTCTAACCCGCTAGAAGCACTGTTCCGTTTAAAGAATCCACCCTGTATATGACAGCTTTAAGGGCTTTATTCAGTTAAGTTCAGAGCACCCTTAGTAAGTACATTAAAATATATACAGGGTGTTCATTTTGAAACGTCCCACCCAAGATTTACGTATGTGGAGTTTCATTTTAGAAAAATCGTCAGACACGTCGATTTTTTATTCAAAGAGGACACATTTTGTCCATCCTCAAACTTTTGTTACACTTCGAAGGGTTAACTTTGCCTCTATATTTTAAACGGGGAAAGTGGATCGAGTGATACTTGTTTTGAAGATCTTTCGAATGTCTTTACAATCGCGTAAACAGTTGCATGGAACAATGTAAAACAGTTTTTTCTTCAAAATAATGTTTTTATTTTTTGAGAAATCCCGGGACAAGTCGACTTTGTTTTTGTTAAAAATACATTCTATCATTGCATTTTTTCTTCTATGGTACATTCGTACGATGAGTGAAATTTGTCTGTACAATTTGAGTTTATTTTGCAAATGAATATCTCAAAAACAAATCAATATATTTTCAAAGTGTTTACACGGTTGTAATTACATTTAAGAGACCTTCAAAACAAGGTATCACTCGACCCACTTTCGCTATTCAAAATTTAGGGGTACAATTTACCCCTCGAAGGGGACGCGTGCTAAAAAAGTGTCAAGATAACCAAAATGTGTCCCCCTTGTACAAAAAATCGACGTGTCCGTGGATGTCTTTAAAATCAGACTCAAATACGTAAATCATGGGTGGGAAGTTTCCAAATAAACACCCTGTATAAAAAATAATAGTAACGTAAAAAAGACAATCTAAACAAAAACAACAACAAGTGAAAACTATCTAGTTACAGGAATAAATTGATATAAAACCACACAACATAGTAACACAGATGCCCATTCTGGTGTGCTAAGTAGAAGGAGGATTAAGACCCACATAACATTGAAGGAATATTTATGTTATAGAAATATTCCCTCTAATTGATTTTTGGAATATTCTATTGCGAATATGACAGGAATATTGCAGACCTATTTTCTGTTGAATATTGTTTAAGAGTTTGAGATAGTTATATTTCTTTGGTAATAAGATAATAATATGCCCATGATAACCTGATAATAAAGTTATTTTTATGAATATTCCCAAAAAGAATCAGAACGTTTTCTGAAAATATTACTATCTTGTGAAAAGAACGCGATTTACATGATTTATAATTATAATTTACTTTAATGTCATCTATTTTAGGTAGATGGCACTGAAAGCAATATGTTCCTTATGTAGCAGGGTATATTCTTACACATATAAGACAGCAAAAAGTTATTTAGGTAATCTTTTGATAACCAATCTCAAGTACATCAACATAATGGTTATACATTGATATACCTATATTCATAGGCTACTCCGTAATCGCACTTTAGTGGAAGACTAAAGCATATTTGGTGGATATTCATATGGATATATATCCACATCTTGACATGTTTTGAATCACAAAATCATATCCATGCAATTATAGTCGCTGTCCAGGTATATTACTATAATTCTTTTTAAAAAATGTTCTGGTCGTATTATAGTCATGGTCCGCGTCACGTTTCTATCACATTTATATCACCTGTATGAGCTAGAACGTAACTTATTGCCGGCATGTGTTAGAAATATTCCCAATGGTAAAACGTAACATTTCTATCACATTCTTTGTCCTCTAAGTATATGACTATTACATTTTTAATTGTTATGTGGGTTACGTATGTAGAGTTTCACCTACTCCTCTAGTGAATAAAATGCATGTTTTGATGGCTTAGCTTTCAGTGTGTCACGAAATTTGCTATAATTTTCAATATATCTGTGCGTTAAGGGAAGGTGATTGTATATTTTTATGCTAATATAAACGATGGATTTTTGTATAAGTGTTGAATACGGTATTGGAAAATGTACATTGTGCAATTTCCGAGTTGGGTAAGCAGCTCGAGGAGCTGGGAATAGATACATGCACGGCAATGTCAATATTTTTAAGTTAATAAATAGCTGTCTACCATAACCTAGTAGTGAGGCACTTGCAATTTACCAAATGGTACGTTTTTGAAGCTTGAATACCGATTGCAAAAGGTATAGACTACAGCTTCCCCAGAGAGGAAGAGGTATGAAGTATGACTGAACTACAGCCAAATATTCAATTTTTGCAATGAAAGCCCCTAAATTGAAAGCTACCGCCCGAACACACTGACAACCTGATGCTAATGTTTTTATTTAGGAACAAGGTTGTTTGATTTAAAAAACGGATATATTAGACCACACAAAATCTTATTAAAATCAAAGAAATTACCCACAAACTATTACAAAAATAAGTAAACCTACATTTCTACCTTACAAAAGCTGACTAAACCTTATAAAAACTGATAAAAATCGGATCTGTTTTTTATGAGATTTTATGCGGGTTTTTTGACAGGTTAATAATTTATATAACTAAGTACTTATAACTTCTTTTTTTGTTTTCTTTAAATGCTGAAATTAGTGGCAACCTGCGAACTAAGAACTGTCTGTTTTCTCAGGAAACACTAAAAATAAGGGTATTATATATTTGGTAAAATCGGTGATTCCAGACTTCTCGGACACATTATATATTTTAAAAACTGGACATAGCATGTCAAGCAAAGTTTTACAGATTATGTAGATTATTTTTAGCCGAGTATGTGCGAAAGATAGTGAAAATTGACCAGTCCGGTTTAGAGCACCGTATAAAACAACAAAAAATTGTAAAAATTATATTTAAAAACTATTTTTTAATCGATCCCGTATTAAAATAATAGCTCAACTGTTACAGTGTACGTTTGCTCTAGGTTATCCAAGGTCTCTACTATCTGATAGGGCAGTAATATTTAGCATATTTGTAAAAAAAAAATCCGCCTCAAATACTGGCCATGTCGATACAGCTTAAAACGTTATTTGGTTTAATTCGTTTAAAAAATAGGTTTTCTTTGTCATTGAAATATAGCCCTGTTGGGCATTTTTCCCGATTTTACGTGCAAATATCTTAGAAACTAATTATACAAACTGATTTAAACCTACACAGTTTTCTAATATTGACTTGCACTACAACATATCAGAATATAATTATATTTGACCGAGACACAAATTTATTGTTGTTTGTGTGCGGGGTTCTTTATCGGGTCAACATGGCCAAACTTCCTGTAATGCGCCCATCGCTTTTATTATTATTTATTATTTGCTACTTTTTAGTGCACTTTATATGTTAGAAAAGCTTGTATTTGAAAAACTTTTTTTATGTAAAATTATTTGTTATTTCTTCCTTATAAAATCACACTTTTTACATTAACAAATAGTAATTTTTTTACCTAGTCGATAAAATACTCTTTTCTGCCTTAATGACTTTTTTTTCGATTAGAGGCACTTAATTCTTTTAGTAAATTGTCTATCATTAATATTATAAAGTAACTAATATAGTTGTACCTACTATGAAGGATTTTAGTTCCAGCATAACTTTCAAACGGCTGAACTAATTTTCATAATTTTTTATTTTTTTTTCATTTTTTTCATTTTTCATTTTCAATTTTTCATTATTTTTTAATTGGTCCAATTTGGGCCTGTTTTATTAAAAAACATACTCTTTTTGTCACTTTTATGACAAAACTGAGAAAATCTATATTATAAAAAAGTTATGATAAAAAAGCTTTTACCACTAAAAACTTTTTATACACTAAAAAGTCAAAAATAAAATAAATTTTTATTTTTATGCAAAATTTATAGAATCTATTGTAGAAGACTAACTATTATAATTTAAAAAGTTGAATTTTGTATAAAAATAAAAATTTATTTTATTTTATACCTTTTAGTTTACTTTTTGGAAATGGGTTCAATTTTTTGTTAAAAAGTTTCTATTTTTCATTTTTTTAAATCGTCAACAGCTAGAATGAATCGCATAAACTAGTTTTAACGATCGCACTGACTGCATTAGCCCCAGAATTGTTAATAAACCAAAAATGAAAATGTCAATTTGAATACAAAAGTTGATTTAAGAGGGAAAACAATCAATTTTGGGGCGACTTTACGGCGCGTGAAGACGCCAGATGTCGTCCGATTTATTCGCATTTATTCTTCTGTTTAATTTTCATTTATCGTTTTGGTTCCAGGGCAAAGTGGTGTGCGTGTTGCGTAAAATGACCACTGTCCACCCTTAATCAACCAGTGGTGTACCGACCACAATTTCCATAGATTTAGAATAATTTGGCTTGTAATCATAGTTACGATCGAGGGAAATAGTTTTTAGTAACACTGAACGCATGTCGGTAATTACCAAAAAAACGCCAGTAAATCTGCCAAATAAAACCCTTGAACTACGTGTAAAATGTGTTATATTTACACCAATATTGCAAAAAAATAACAAAAAAAAAATAATACAGTATCCGGGGAGGGTGAGTTTTTGGTATGTTCTTTCGGAGGGTCTGAAGGAAACTTCCCAAGTTTATGTTTCCCCCACTCCTCAGGAACCATCCGCCATTTAGAAAAATCTTTGTAACCGACTTTTCTTCATTTATATTGGTCGGAGGCGAAAAATTCTGAGAACAGAAATATTCGGCAAAAATTTGCAACATTTTTCTCCAAGTGCTTAACTTTCTGTAGTTGGTTTCAAAAAAGATAGAGGGCGCACAAGTTACAAAAAATCAGTTTTAACGTATTTTGACCAACAAAAAGTGATTTAAAAAAAAATGTAAATAAGAAAGTTGTAGATCTCGGAAAATCCTATAAAAATATGTATATTTTATTTATAATTAATTAAACAGCGACTGAAAGTCGGTAAAATTCTTTGAGAATCGTTTTCTGTGCATGCGTGAAGTCGCGTGTTGTGGATTATATATTACTAACTATAGCAAGAGCAGTACAAATGACGTATCAAATTAAAGCTTGTGACTTACGCAACACAAATGACCCAGTCTGTCGGCATGAAAATTGCCGGAAGTATCTGACAGACTGACATTTAGTCGGGTGCCGATAGTAGAGTTCTTTTGGGTAACGGTCCATCCATCGCTTACATAAACGCGACAAGAGAGGTTGGAGGGGTACGTAGAAGTATTATTAAGGGTTGCAAAAATGTTATAAAGTATTGCAGGGGAGAGAAGGGTCAAAATTTGGCAAAACGATTTTGCATAACTGATGGTAGTAGTAGTAGTAGAGAAACCTTATTTTAATAATTTAAAATGAAACGAAAACAATCATCAAAGAATTTCTTCATTAAAGAAAAATTTTCGGCAAAAAGTGTTTCTAAATCAAACTGTTTTTTTTTCTATCGAACTAGACCAACCAATTTGTGACAATGACGTCGACGCCTACATTTGAGGGTATAATTTTTTAGTCAGTGCTGTTTGTTTGCTTGCTTGCTGGAAAAAGAGCGGGGTAAAAGAAATAAAATTTAAGGCTCGATTTATAAATTCTACTCACCAGAAGGCAGGCGTTTTGGTTTTTACTCTTAGGACGGCCTTTTTCTCCTTGGCTACGGCGCCACTGCCAATAATACTGCCCACTGTCCACCGCCCCTACACGGGCCATTACGTATTGGCTCTTCAGACAACGGTTCATATTATTATAATAAGGACGTGACCCCTCAATACACTTGTAAAATTGTCCCACAACATCATAGAACGTGACACGTTTTGATTAATTTCATTAAACAAATAAAGTTATTTAGAATGTCTCCTGTTTGTAATGGTAGTGACCAAATATTGTAGACAATAGGGACTTATTGGTGATTTTTTTAGCCAGGCACTATTATGGTCAGGCAGCATTTTGACACTGTTGACAGATACGACTTTATTTGACACTTTTAAAAATATTACAAAAACGGCAGTAATCAAAGCTGAATTAATTTACATCTAAAAAGTCAAAAAATTTTTTGATAACCAAAATATTTACGGATTTAAATTTTTATGATTTTAAAAAAATGTTAAAATTTTATTTTGGTAGTAATTATTTGTAAAAACATAGAGTTTATCTAAAAATAAATAGAAACAGCCAAGAAAAAATGTTTAGGTTATAAATAACACCGACCGCCGTTATTTCAATAACACTCATTTTGCAAGCGATTTAAAGCATTGGTGGTGCACCCAGGCATTGACTTCGGGGGGGGGGGGGGTTAAAGATAAATAATTAAAAAAAAATAATTTGAAGTAGAAGACTCGTGGGGGGGGGGGAGATTTAACCCCAACCCCCCCTTCCTCGGTGCACCACTGTTTAAGTCAGACACTATTAGTGTAAGGTCGGCTGGAATGCTTATAATTTAGCAAAACAATACAATGTAAAAACGTACTGTCTTAAAATTTACAATAACAAATCAGTACTGAGCAAAAATTTTAAAATGACAAAACTGTGTAGCGGCAAAACAGTAATTGGTCAGAACGTACTGGTTTAAAACTTTATAATACGAAATACGAAAAGGTTACAAAGGCAAATCCGTACAAACCTAAAATAGTGTAACATATTGCCGCTAAATGGCGCTGCGGTGTGATTGACACCGTTTAATTTGTTAAGCCGGATTTACAATTAAGCGAGAAGCAACCAAGCAAACAGGTGTGCCAACCTAAACCCTTTTTTGAATTTTCTCGGAAAGTATGCTATTTTAAGACAATTAAAGAAGCTTAAAACAATGAGCGAATTCTTAGCTTGGCTCATTTCGATAAAATTCGAAAAAACAAAACAACAGCTGATACATATTGGTCGAACACCTGACCCCTATGGCATTTCTTATTTGTCGGCTATGCACGGCCATCTAACGGCAATATATTACACAGGTTTTGCCGTCCAGCTGTTTTCGGCCGGCTGTGTAATGTGTCGCCATCTAGCGGGAATATGTTACACTATTTTGCTTTGGTACACTTTTGTCCTTGTAACGTTTTGGGCCAGTCTGTTATGATCTATTTCGATTTTGTGATAGTATAGTTTTGCGTATTTATTGTTTTTACGTAGTACTGTTATGCACCTGTACTTTTTTATAATTTACCTTTTTTGTAAAGTACTTTTTGAAAAATTATGCGCACCCGTCGGCCGTATTCCACACATTTTCACATAACGATGGATTCAAATTAGATTAGATTAGAATGGGGTGGTGTAGACAACTGTCCACCTCGACCTTCTCAGACCTTTCTCCTTCCCTGCTTTGATAGAACTACAAAACAAGTTGCAGCCCCGTTCTTGTCCTGAAACCCAGAAGCTTTGTCAGTGTGCCCTGTATATAGCTTTCTGGACGCGGACATTCTAGGCAAGAGCGGATCCAGCCTTTTAGTAAGAGGGGGAGGGTTACATCAGTACCGTAAAGGTAAGCGGTTATATTTGTCTCCTCCCAAGATGAGACAAAAAAGACGCAAAAAAGCCAAAAATTTTACTTAAAAAATGGAATTAAACCTTCTGTCTTCTCGCGAAACGATTAATTACTTCCTCCACTTCTATAGGAACGTTTTTATGAACATGAAGAAGCGCCCATCCTGTTAGTACCTCTGGAGATAACCGCTCTTAACGGTCGTTTATGATGGAGTCTAGAAGAGGGATGTAGACGCCCCTGCGAAAATAAGATTACCCACAGCGGTCGTTTTGGTTTTGCACGACGCCGTGAAACAATAGTGTTTTTTTTGCATAAAAAATGTGCTCTGGGTTGTGAATGTTATGTCACTCTTTTTGAAGATATGATGTCCAAGTTGAAGTATTTTAAAGTATTTAAAAAAAAAAAGATGTAAACCGCCCAGGGGGATCATGACCACCATGACCATCCGGATCCGCTCTTGATTCTAGGTCCCCAGTAAGGCCCTGGTTCTAATTGAGCCTTCACATTGACATAGGACATGTAATGAGGTTTCTGCAGTGACCTGTTAGAAGCCCCACTATTTGTCTGACAAGCTTTCTTTCCTTACTAAGAAGTTCTGCAGTCAGCTTTGGTAAACGTTCTTTATAAAGATGGATAAGTAAGTAAGTATTAATTATTCCAGAAGATTTTTCTAAGGTTGTATGGAGAACTATCTGGTACCTTTTATTCTTTTATCAAAATGTTGCCTTTTAAATACTTGTTTTAACTTTCTTTGTTTGCGTTTAATTAATATCCATGTACGTGCGTGATATTACTTTCTTGTTTATTAAAAATGTACGTAAGTTAGAAGTTTTAATTTATAGTATCTTAGTTTTTCTATAATTATTGTTTGTTTTAAATGTTCATTATAATTTTTTTGCCACAATTTCGAAATATTTGTATATTGCCTGAATTAACAAGCGGAATTAAGATCTATTCTATTGTAATGAATACTGTGCAAAAAATTTCAGCAAAAGAACATTATGCTTTATAATATGTTTGTCAATAGGTAGTTATTTATTTTTATTTGGGACACCTCCATTACTTAAAAAGGCCAAAATTTTTGCGAAACATTCTTCACCCCGGGGCTTCCACTTAATAATCAAAACGGGGCATTTAAAAAGAAATGTAATTAAAAAATAATATAAATTCTTTTTTTGCCAATATTTTTAATTTTTTATATCATTGATTTATAATAGAGTGGAACTTAAATCATCTTTAAAATAATATCTCAAGACAAGTTAAATATTTTTGCTTATTTAATTCTAAGTGTCTCCCTTAGCCCCAAAAATCTTTAATTGTCAAGAGTCATTTAATATGGTTAACTAGTTTATATTCTTACCCAATAAACCAAATCCCCACTGGCCGAAATTGGCAAAGTGAAGGCTTTCCGAAATGACGGATTGGGACCGATGGTACCCACCGAAACGGCGTGCTTAACGTTTTGTCCGTTCTGCCTCCAGGCGGCCGCGAGTCGGATACCGGGGGCCTTCTTTCCGAACATCAGCCTCAGGGGATTTCGGCCATCCAGATGGTAATTAGGCAGTATACGGTTTTCTGCTATTTTTGAGTTTTGATGAAATTCTTTTTATAGAGGCACCTACTAGGGTCCCTAGGACCCCAAGTCGCCGGCGCTGGTTTTCTTTTTAAGAGAAAAAGAGGTGCCGAGGGTGGGGTGTAATGTCTTTTTTTTAATTGTTTTGGGTTGGGTTGGAATAGGTTGGGTTGGGCTGTGTTGGATTAGGTTGTTTTAGTGAAAAAAAAATTTTAAAAAAAATTAAAAAAAAACAACCGGCGCCGGTGGATTTGGGGTCCTAGAGACCCTAGTAGGTGCCTCCATAAAGAAATTTTCATAAAAAATCAAAAATGGCAGACAACCGTATACTGCATTATTACCGTCCAAATTTTACCACCCCTCACTGGCGATGGCATATTGTACCGCAATGTTAAACCTGGTTTAAATTTAATTGGTGTTTAGAATGTGATACATTCATGTTTTTAGTTTATTATGAAAGAACATTCTAAACCAAAATTAAATTCAAACTAGGTTTAACGCAGCTGTCCAATTTGCAATAATAAGGAACACAATTTTATGTAATTTTTTATTCTTTAAAATTATTACATTTGCCAGGCACTTAGGTTTGTTGTAGAAAAAAAAATCATTTGACAAACACACTAGAAAAGTCCGTTGCAGTTTTCCAAAACTCATGACTACTGCTCAATCGTGATCAAGCTATACCTGAAACAATGCAAAAAAAAGGATTTTACATAATATGAACTTTTCTTTTACAGTTTACTACTAGGATAATAAGTAGGTAGTTAAAAAAAGATACAAACTTTACATTTACTGTATGCTCATCTTTTCAGAAAATGTAAGTAATGGGGGGGGGGTGAAATATATTTTAAGTCGGATGGTAATATTTAATTATTAATAATGATGTATGTACGTCTTAAATTGTTTTGTGCTATGGCAGAAAAGACATTGACTATACCCATTATATTTGAGCCCCCCCCCCGCTTTCCAACGTTTGATGACTGTAAAGTAAAAGTTAAGTTTGTATCTATATAACTACCTAACTTATTATCCTAGTAGGTAAAACAAAAGTTTATATTTTTCTATGACTCGGTACATACATCATAAATATTTCACAAAAATAACAATTTTTGACCATTTTTAAACAATTTTTTAAGCTCCTCTGTATAAATGCAGAGGTGCAAATACAAAAAATGATAGTTGTGCTTTATCAAACAACACCTGAAACTTCTTCTCGATTTCATAGTATTCGTAAAAACAAGGATGAGTGAGGTACAAAATAGTCAATTTTTTTCTTGACTCATTTTCTGACTCACGCTGAACCCATTGGGGGACAAAAAAAATTTGTCTGACCCCACCTATAACATAATTTGAAAAATTTTAACGGGTGCCAAGGCTTCATAAGAAATTAACGGGGTTCTTTGATTTTTTGTCCGTTGATACTAACAATAAATAAATAAATATAAAATTATTTGGTTTATTTGCAAGTTTTTTTTACACGGTCTTAGTAAAAAAAAGTATTTACCTTCGAATTATAGCAAAACTCGCAAATCCTAAGGAGTTTTCAAGCTATTGTGTTCTTCTGTGGGGAGATGAACCATTTCCATTTAATTGTTTGATGTTGTAAAAAAAATAATACATAGTCCCATGGCTATCTAAATTTTACAAGCAGCCCAAAATACCTTTTTAAGGCCTTTTGCCATAGAGTACAAAATTTTAATTGTGATTTACCTAACAAGAGTTAGGCATATTTTTATCCACGCCTACGCTATTTTAAAAATATAAAAAAAATAACGGGAAAACCATAATTAATTAAAAAATATTTAATAAAATTTATTACAAACACTAAAAAAAGATGAGGAAATTCTCTTTTAGAAACAATTTTGCTAAAATTGCAACTGGTTCAATAGATGCACACTGTTTGAAGGGGGTAAAGTTGTGTTTGTATTTAGTAGCAGGAATGATTTTAAGACTGGCAGGTAGGTTTATTGATTTTTTATATCATTTCAAATAACCAAGATTTGTAATTTCAAGAATTAAAACGGTTGAAAATTTCGTCATCAATGTTGGAGCTTCATGAAACCTTTTGGGCACACTTTTGGGTAATACAAGCCATGGCAAAATATGCCTGCATAAGTTAACAAATACAATATGTAATTATTGTCATGTATATATGGCACTTAACCTTCAAAAACAAGCGTATGACAGATTTAAAAAGGATAAACAGATGGTTATAATACAGGGTTCCTAAGATTTTCCTTAGGGATAGGATTTCAATAAATCAAACAGAAATGGCATAGAAAGTTCTGCGCGCACAAAAGAAACAGGTATATTGAGCAATGGTGCCAGTTTGTTATTATCTCCGGACTGCTTTCATGAGAAAAAATTGTCGCCACTCTTTCATTGTGAGCATAAATCATAGTTGCAATAATAACCGTTGACAAGAAGTCTGCAAATTCCGCTAGATGGCGGCCACATCATGAGATGATCTAATTAAAAATTAGATGTTTTCAGGTCCAAACCACAGCTTTTTCTTGCTTAAAGGAGGCGGCAGGGTCCATTATTTACGATACTGAGCGATAAACTCGTGAGGTTGTTAACATTGGAAAGAAATATCTTCGCTTTTAATTAAATTTCTTTCCATTCTGTTCTACTAGTGACATCTATCCGGAAACGGCCAAACCATGCAGCTAGCACTAGCAGCCAAAGAAATCAATAAACGGCGCTGTTTTTCCTGCAGAGCTTTTTGCTTGCGATATTATTGATTTTAAATAAAGCTGGCCCTACACTACATTTGATATTTTCGAGGTGTTTTATGACATGATCTCGAAACATGCAGCGAACCAATTCTTCAAAACTAGCGGGAGGGTAAAAGCGAAAAATAAGGGGCTGCCAATATTTGTAACACCCAAAAAGGGGTGAAAAGATTTATTTTGCTCTGTTTCTTTACAAAAAACGTTTTTTTTTTACGAAAAACTTGAGCTCTGCCACTTTTTTTATTTTTTTCTTCAACTTTCTCGAAATTTTCGTCATACCGTAGAAAAAATTATTTCCCCCATGGTCATACTCTATTTTTATTCGAACAAATTTAGAAACAGAGACGGGATCAGTTTTCCTAAAACGGGGGATCTTGGTTTCGAGTGAGAATTAAATTAGCCGAACGCAAAAATGTTAGAAAAATAAAGCACGAAATAAAAATGGCGCCGCTTACAATTTTTTTTCAAAAATTACGTAATTTCGGGAACGCAAAGAAATAGGTCTAAAGAGTATAATTTTTAAGAAAAAAATTTCAATTTTCTCGCCCTCCTTCACTGGGACTACAGGGGCCGTGCACAAATTACGTAATGGTCATAGGGGGGAGGGGGGTTACAAAACGTTACGTAGGGGGGAGGGTGGTTTTCGACAGCGTTTGCATTTGTGCGAAACTAAGAAAATTTGGAATGAAAATAAGTGAAAAGTTTTTTTTTTTTGGGGGGGGGGGGGTAGTGGTCTTGAAATCGTTACGTAATTTTAGGGGAGTGGCGTGCCAAACTGTTACAAAACATTACATAGGGAGGGGGTCAAAAATTGGTAAAATCACCGTTAAGTAATTTGTGCACGGCCCCACATCTGACTGTTTCTCCTTTTTGATTTCGAATCAAAGTGCAAAACTCGGGTTGGACGTTCGAAGGCGTCAACCTGTCCTATTTGCTTGATAAAGTTTCTAAGGAAATATCTCAGTCGATTTCTCCGGCCGTGTATGAACGCTTTAGGTTAGGCATTTGCATGTATCTCAGTCCCCAGCCTGTAAACAGTGCGTAAGGACAATGGTTACAAAATGAAAAGCCGAAAAATATTTTTTTTGACGATATCTTTCATCAGTTTGGTATTAGAGTCGAGCAAAAACAATTTTTATTCCAGTCCTAAAGGTATAAAAATGGAAAACATTAGAAAACAACAACCTGGAATGGATTTACTACGTGTAAGATGTAGTGACAACATCGCCCCATGCCCATCCTTTTCTGCCTAATGTGCTTTTCCGTTTGTCTGCGTCTTATACACGGCTGCTTGGCCCTCTAAGATTTGCTTAGGAACCCTGTATAATCTAAGGTTACCACTAAATATACTTACCACCTTTAATTTTTAAATTTAAAATTCTCGGTTATTTAAAGTGATCTAAAAAAATAATTACGCCACTAGCTTTAGGATCATTTCTACTACAAAATAAACACAACTTGTATTTTTACTGGAGATTCGACTCTTTCAGTACTAAAAAATAGATTTACCTCCGATTAAAAAAACAACTCTTCGGAATCTTGATGTGTGCTCAAGCTATTATTTTGTCCCGTTTAGCTACACTTCGGTGGCAATATGCAGGTTGTTCCTTGAATACCTTGCCTATCATTCTTCTTATGACTGTTTTGAAAGTTTTTTTTGTTTGATACTGTAAAAAAACCATAATACAATAGTAACAAAACAATGGTATTTTGTTTTGTTAGGTGTAGATAGAGGCCCTCTATACATTTGACAGTTGTTGTTTTACCAGAGGTGGGCAACTCATATTGCCAGTTTTTTTCATATTTGTATGTAAAACGGATTTTATGAAAGGGACTGATGTTTTGTTGTCTCTTTTCATAATTTCCCCGGACAGTTTTTGAAAGATTGATTTTTTTTTTGGTTAGTAAAATATGTCAAGCTTTGACAAAAAAAAACAAAAACAGACAGTGAATACACACGGTAGATATTAAAAATGTAAATAATAGGTAAATTATAAAGACTTCTATCATCTATATTTTTGTTACTCTTTTTCTTACAACAAAAGATGGAAACATAATGTGTTATTTATTAACAAAGTACATGCTAAATGCGTATATTTGTAACTACTGCTTGTAGCTCACTTACCTCGCAAATTCGGCTATTTTTATTAGTTTTCCAGCTTGGTAAATGCATGTTTTCTTTTCCCTTTTCCTGAGTTTCTTTCTCCGTTGGACAACGAAACAATACAAATTCGTCAAGGAACGTATTTTCACAGTTTTTGATACAGCAAAATTTAATTTTTAAACCTGACGTTTCTTAATCAAAAATCTGACAGTGACAAAGTTATTTATTGTCAGGGGTTACCAACTATCAGTGCCAACACACAATTTTAAATTTTTCCCTAACAACTGTCAAATCCAGTTGCTCACCTCTGGTAAAACAATAACTGTCAAAAATCGTATACAGGGCCCCTAGGTGTAGAGTTAGTAAAACAAAAATTTACCCCCAAAGAACTGTATTTTATCAAGAGAAAAATAAACTTTACCTTGACTGAGTTTTTAGGTTAGGCTGCAGTCTAGAGATGCTGCAGCGTAAAAAGTAATCCGTATGACGTAAGCAAAATAAAATGAACTATTATGTTATCAATGTTAACTTTCATAGTTCACAGAAGTAAGGCTGAAGACACAATTAAAAATACAAGCTACTAGATACTAGTGACCCCAAGTAGCAATTTAACGTTCTAGCGACGTAGTCCTAGAAGTTACGCAACTATCTCTAGTTGCGGCGCTGACTCATGCTACAACGTTTAAACGACTCGATTCTGCACCGCTTTGGTCAATCATTTTAGGGTTTTTACAACGTTTTAACTATGGGTTCTAGCGGGGCGTTCTTCTAACGTTGCCAGTTCAACTCAAGGGCAACTAGAGGGCGCTGTTTGGAAATTATGTTGGTGTGGACAAGAGTCGAAACATTAACCATTTATTTAACTATAGTATAAAATGGACACGTAACAAAAACTAATTTCATTCCCAAGACATATTTGGAACAATGATGATGTAAAATAGCTTTACAAATGCGTATAAAAACAAATGTTCCGGTCAAAAATCAAAAACGCAACCAAGTTTACTGTTAATTATATAGTGACATATGGCTAAAAAACGGGCGCCCCACGAATCCGTTGCGATATTCATGAATTGAAGAAATTTTACAACAAAACCAAATTATTCAAAATTAAAAAATTGCATGCAAAATTGATTAACACTAAAAGTTAATCATGCAGGTATATTTATTTGCAACCAAAAGCTAATATTAAGTTTAAAATAATTTTTCTTTCTGTTTACATTTCAATTGCAACAATGGCGGAGTACGGCCAGCCAAGTTGAAGGCATTCAAAATGGCGAGGGCGTAAACCAGTTGATTCGGTTAACTCGGGTTGTGGAGTGTAAAAGATTGACCAATATGTCTACTTCGGTTGTTCTATTAACCCAAACCATTATCCACTCCCAACGGAAAGAGCTTTGGCAACTAAAAACTAAACGCACCGCAACCGCATATTTGCCTTTCCACATTCAAACATTTTTTCTCTGACTTTAATTTCTCTCTTTGTGGTATTGAGCAAGAAACAAGGCCGACAAAAAAAACACATTCCAGTCGGCCCTGCAAGAAAGAATGTATTTTTTATTGCCCTCTCACTTTTTTGAACAAAGAGAGAAATACACTTTACCTGCAGAACATGGCTGTTGTTCTGTACTTTGGCGCGCTGTCAATTTATTAGATTGTCAATGTATTTTTTTTTGGAAAATTAAAAAATAAATTTTTTAAAAAATGAGGCAGTGTGGTGACTTTTTTAAAGTAGGTTAAGTAAACAATTGACCAGTTAATTATTGCGCATTCGCAGACATATCAAAAGTCGACAAGTCCACTGCAATGAAGTTCTCCCATAGAGAATTTGTGCGATCTAGCCCATAAATTGAGGTACACAAAATAAAATTAAGTTGCTTTGACGCCTTTGTCGCAGTACAAGCAAAAAATACGAACTAAAAATGCTGAAATTTATTTTGTTGTCTAATGAGTCGCCGCGGAAACGTGAAGGAAACGTTTTAATAATAACTATTAAGCAACGATTACCCGGTTCTCCATTTAAAGTTTAGATCATCTGCATTAAAACGTCTTGGGTCAACTAAGGTTATGGTTTCAACGTTTTCCTGACGTCACTATAAAGCCCAATATATTAACTACGATAGTGATATTGAAAACGTTGCTACAGTGGATATTGCAACGTGGAGCTATAACCGAAGTTGCGTTTATCGCTAAATGACCGTTGTTTCGTGGTTAGATAATATTCGTTTCAAAAATGACTGATATCTGCACGAACCGTAACGTTAATTTTGGTGTAGAACGTGGTTGAGGTTGGCAAATTGCTGCTTGGGGACAGACTTTCAAAGCAGTTAAATCAATGCTTTAAGTTAAAATAAATAGTGACAGATACAAAATACCAAAGTCTTGGTATTTTGTATCTCGTAATTTGTATCTCATTAACGAAATTGGTGCAAAAAAGTGAGGTTAGAAATTACTCTAATTTGTATTTAGTCGCTTGTATTTTCAATTGTGCCTTCAGCTTACGCAAAAATGAATGTTTTTTATTTCTTACTGTTTACGTCTTACTTTTTATGGTGCAGCAACTCTAGACTGAAGCCAGAAAAGCTCTTAAGGTAAAACAATACAAAAATGGTAACCAAAAAATTATAAACAATAATACTTATATATTTTCATTTTTCTCCTGTTGACTCACTTTTTGTGTTTGTATTGGATAAAAAACCACAAAATAATGGAAAAAAACCCCAATCAAAAATTTCGGAAAAAGACGCTTTCTTGCAAAATGTCACATCATAGAAAAAAAATTGGGTTCGGTCTGGCTGGGTCACATGATCACTCAATGTCAACGGAAAAAGGCGCCAAATTTAAAAAATTTCATCTGTGAAATGGATACGGCAACTTCATTCGGTTCATACTTTTCGGGCCCCGTTCTGTGTAGTAAGAGAATGCAAGTGGGTTTTTGGCCGATCTCGTGCCGAATGCCGTTGGATATACGTAAATTTGGTGGGTAAATTTGAAGACAGCAGCCGCCTTTGACTAGAATGAATATTACCATATAGTGAAATGCCGAAGTACTACCGAATGCTTATAGCATCTGTCCAGCCGAGCCGCGTGCCTACCGCTTGTGCCTTCCGAAGGTCTTTGGTTGACTGGGAAACGCCTATGAATTTTTTTAGAATCAGTTTAGTCTTCGGTTCAGTATAAAGAATAAAATTATTGTAAACGTGTCTTTTCGAAAAACGGACCAAAACAAAATCTCAGGTGATTTAGAGGATTCAAGAATAATTTTGAACGAATTTTTACATGACTCGCAACCTAATTTAATATTGTTGAATTGCTTAATTACACTCTCAAGCAACCACGTCACGTAAATTTAACATGTTATTTGGGACTAACATTCGACGTGACATAAACAACCTCAAATTTACGTCAAGTTGTGGGCTTCAGGAAACCAGGGGCCGGATTCTTGACCTGTGAACGCATATTAACTCGCACACGGATTATAATTGTAATATTCTTAAACCAGCGTTCACCGATCACATTCACCCAAAACGAACTTGATCGCTTGGCCCGCCGAAGGCGAACAGCTTCATTTCGAGAGACGTACTCCAGCAAACACAGTTTCTTCGGGCCTTCGCCGGCCCGATGTCGATTGCCGAATTTGCCGTCATCGGCATGACGTCGATTTACGACATCGGACCATCAGTATTTTTTGTCCGCTTTGCGATGTAGGCCCAATGTATGTTTGCCGACCCAGCGTTAGACTGTAGCCCGCCGTCGGACCAATGGTAAATTTTACTTTTTGCTGGTACCGACCATCCACACATAAAGCTGCTTAATTTGGTCGGTCTAACGTAGGTAAGCTGGTCTCGGCCCGAGATCGGTAAATTATTCAAGTCCGACATGGGTTTCTAAAGCGGTCCAACGTCGGCGATTGACGAAGATCCGTCGGTGGTAGCTTAAAGCGGCCCGACAATGGCAAACCACAAAGGTCCGATAATGGGTAGATAATAATAAAGCCCCACATCAGCCTCTTAAAGCGGCCCGACGTCGGTGATTGGTTAAGGTCCGTCAGTGGTTGCTTCGGTCGGGCTAGTTTAAGTGGCAGAAGAGGTGATTCTTGTAGAGAAGTACCACCATCTTGTCAAGTCCGCATACTAGTTTTGAAATATCTTTGCTCATTATATATATAATATTATCTTCCACTGTACAGGGAACATATACTGACATTAGCGCAATCTCTACATACTAGGAAGAAAATTTTAAGGTGACGTAATCGGACCATCGGTTGCCGATTCTCGACCAATCAAACAAAGTTCCAATCGGACCATCGTCGGCCCTAAAGCAGAAAAAGTGGTCGTCGGCATAAAGTCGACTATAATAAATCGCGCAATCGTCAGTTGCCGATTCTCGACCGATTAAACAAAGTTCCAATCGGACCATCATCGGCCCTAAAGCAGATAAGGTTTGCGTTGGCATAATGTCGACTATAGTAAATCGAGCCATCGTCAGTTTCCGATTCTAGTCCGATTAAACAAAGTTCCAATCGGACCGTCGTCGGCCCTAAAGCAGATAAAGTGGGCGTCGCCATAAAGTCGACTATAGTAGATCGGGCCATCGTCAGTTGCCGATTCTCGTCCGATTAAAGAAAGTTCCAATCGGGCCGTCGTCGGCCCTAAAGCAGATAAACTAGGCGTCGGCATAAAGTTGACTATAGCAAATTGGGCCATCGTCAGTTGCCAATTCTCGTCCGATTAGACAAAGTTCCAATCGGACTGTCTTCGGTCCTAAAGCAGATAAAATGGGCGCCTGCATAAAGTCGACTATAGTAAATCGGGCCATCGTCAGTTGCCAATTTTCGACCGATTACACAAAGTTCCAATCGGACCATCGTGTCGACATGAAGTCGACTGTAGTAATGTAGACCTCGGTCAGTTGCCGATTATTGACCGAAAACTGAAAATCGCAATCTGTGCAACATCTGGTCAGCGTGTAGTCGCCGAAACCGACACACTGCCGACGTTGTCGACATTGGCTCGATTCAATGCCGACGATTTGTGTTTGCTGGATGCATAAATAACTATTTTATATATATTTATTTAATTTATTTTTGATAATTTTGTTATTCTTTACCGGGGATCGTTCACTTCATAGAAGTGAACGTTCGAGCGCTTGAGCTTCAAGAATTCCGCACCAGAGAGACCAGAGAGTTATTTGGATCTATTTAGATTTTAAGTAGATCGTGTTCCGTTCGGACGTGTTCCTATATGGTTCCGTTTTTAAACAAAATACAGTGGTTCAAATTCGATTTTCTTAGTTAAAATTAAGTTATACATTTGAGTTGTAGTGGTGGCTACATATTTAGTGAATCAGTTTTGCTTTTCTAGACATTACCTATTCAAAATAAGTAGTATTTGTAAATCGTGCACGCAAATTATTAAAAAAAACCTTCCTTAAGGTGAGATTACATGGCCTAAAATAGTAGGCTGCGTTTTGGCGTTTCAACATGCTAAAAACCAGTAGAAAATTTCTCGCCTATTTACTAACTTCAAGTTGCACACTGTCAAGGCAAATTGCTACATTCAGAACTATTTTTATTTTTATATCATCGCTTTTTTCATTTTCGATTTTTTGTCTTAAAAAGTACCCTACGTGCTTACAATTGTGATGTAAATCTCTGTTGTTACTATCTATAGTGAAAGGACAAGAAGTAGGTAAATAAGTATTTTCCACCAGTTGAGTATATATAGCGGAACACTAGGTAACAAATAAGCGTTCTTCGCGTAATTTCTGATATTTTGACCAAAATTCCAGAGAACATTTAAAATTAAATAAAAATAAATAAAGAACATAACCTCACAACGCCGAAACGCCGCATTTTGACTGAAAAACACTGGCATAAAAATTTAAATTTAGCGGAAACGTCAAAATTTTTGAATGGACCAATCAGAGCACTACGATTCTAAAATTTAAAAAATTACGAATTTTCTGCTACCCGCCAGCCTACCATTTTAGGCCATGTAATTTCACCTTTAGGAATCGAATATCTCGGCAGTTGCCAATCACAGCATCAAATGAAATGTGTAGATATCTTACCGAGCAGTACGGAACGCTCAAATCGACACCGGGTTTCAAATGGGAGTGCCAGGTATCTAGAGCGGCATCTACGCTGTTAACGCATAGTGGAGACGCCTGCACTGTCGGTGGTATCGTTACTCGGTCAATGGTGGTTGCATCTCCGTGACAGGCGGGCATATACTCACTATATTTTATGAATTTTTTATGTTGACTGACAGGTGAGTATATTTTACAGGAGGTTGCAGGGGAATAATAGTGTTTATCACGGTTGTTTTTTTCCTCGACCAGGATTTGAACCCGGGACCTCTAGAATACCAGTCTAATGCTCTACCAACTGAGCTACCGAGGAACTGGGGTTTTAACTGGCTATTCGGAAGTAATTTCATCCGATTTATTTGTTAGTAGTGGGGAGATCTTTGAAGCCTACTGCGGCTTTAAAAACCTAGACATGTTATAAAGACAAGGAGGTCGAGGAAAAACTTTTTTCCGATTTATTCCCTCACCCTTTGCCCTCTACGCCACAAATATTTTGTGTAAAATATTACAGTGGGATTTACTAAGACCTAAAATAGTACCCCCCACAGGTCTAAATATTTACACCTGTGGGGGGCACTAAATTTTAAAATTAATTTTCAAAAAACACTTACCCATATAAGAAAGACACAAAGTTATTGATTATTTTCTATTTTTATTGCTAAATACCACTGAAAAATTGCTTTTCTGTCAAAATAAATACCATATTTTAGAAGAAAATGCCCTAAAACTAATTTGTTCTGACAGGTTTCAAAATGGCAAATGGTGAATACGCCAAAATTTTGGCACATAATAGCTTCATAATCTGTGTTTGAGGTTATAAAATTGGTGATTTTTTAGACCACCTCTGGGGGGTGTTTTAAATTTATAACCCCCAGAAAGGATTGTTTTGTGGCAATTGATAATAAGTTCGTTCATAATTTCCCTAAGAAACCGTTTTCACAAGGATTAATTTACCTTATTTAATATCCCAAGTTGTTCATTAATCAATAAAACAACTCCAATTTTGTCCAGAAAAACGGCATATTTTGAACCCGTTTTCAGCACAAAAAATATATTTATGAGGGCACTACGAGGCAAAACAAACATAAGTGAAGGTTACTGCATGAAAAATATACCAAACAAAAAAACCCAAAACAACTATATTAATTTATTTACAAACTGAAAACATTGAGGTTATCTTAAAGCTCAGTGAAGAAAACGTTCTTTACTCAAAGCCCACTCATTTTAAAGCTGTAGCTTTCATCAGTAGAGGTTGGTGCAAGCCAAGCTGCAAGCAGAGGTAAAAGATCCGAGATCGCTGTTTGTGATTGAACGCGGCGCTAATATTTTTAAACTGACATTTCGTCAGTGACCGAAATGTGAACAAAATGTGCATTTAAGTTTTTTAATACATTTCATAAATAAAAACACCTCTTAAATAAATACAAAATTAATCTACTCCTTATCTTATCCTAATCTTTGTGTGACATCAGGTATTAATTGGAAAAATTAATTAACAAGGGTAAGTTTTAATTAGAGTGACATATAACCCCAATTTTAATTTGCTCTACAGAGTGTTTACTATTTAAACCCCGCGTGGGTTTAAATATTTTAATTTTCTATTTTTCTAAATTGAAACTTTCTTCTTAAATCCAACAAAAGATTGTGTTAAGATGATTATTCACTAAACAAATTTATTAAAATTCTTTTTATAAATTAAATTATGCCCAAAAGTCAAGGATGGTTGGTTTAAAGTGCTTAAAACCAGAAATTTCACTTAAACTTAGGACCGTTCTAAAATAGACTAAACCCTTTTAGTAAATCCCACCGTTAGTGTTTACAATTATTAGAGACCAGTAGAGGTTATTCAAATTTTACAAAATATTTTGAAAATTTACACATTATTATGAATTCAAGTACACACTTTTGTGGGTTTGTGCCCTTATATAAACTTTAAACTATGGATTACTATATTTAATAATTTATAATTACCACCACAAAAAACCGGACTGTTTTGTTTCAACTGTCAATTTTTTATTTAATGTGGGATTTTAACGCAAAAACGAGTTTTGGAAAGGTAAAATAGTAGTTTTCACAACTAGTGGTTAAAATAGTGCTTTTTTACAAGCGTTAGTTTAAATAACGAGCGCAGCGAGATATTTAAAAACGCGAGTAAAAAAAAGCAGAGTTTAGCCGCGAGTTGTAATCAAAAAATCCAAGAATAACAGGAAAATAGTTTTAAAAATCTCGAACCAAGAGCACTTCTCGCAAGTTCTCGCAACACACCATCTTTACACTATAAATCAAGGCGGCTGGTAAATGAAATAATAGTCGTTTCCATGGCGATGTGCCTTTTTACTCGGTGACGTTTATTGTTGCGACATTTTAATTTTTGACACTTTGATATTTTGACGATGTTTTTAAGTGATTTTTTCGTAAATACTTGGTGAAAACTGGCGGAAATGGCTTAGTTTTTAGGCAAGAATATTTAGATTTTTTCAATATTTCTATTTTCCGCTATTTCTCTATAATTTTGGGTAAAAAACGGACAGAAATCTTTTTTTGCACCCGTGATCAAAAAAAAAGTTTTTTTGCATCAGTAACCAAAAAAGCCATGCTTTAGTTATCTGCAGACAGTTACTAAAATCATGTTTTTGTCGAAGGTATAAAAAAATATATTTTTGTAAATATGTCAAAAAATTACATTTTTATAAAAAATTCAAAATGGCGGATGTCCAAAAGTTTTATGCATCTTAAAAAAGCATTGGGTTTTTTTGAGACACTTTGTATATTTTTTTGCAACTACAAAAAATTTCTATCTATTGTCTGTATCATTTTAAAGATTCTATTAAGAAATAAAAAACACTATGGGGTTTTTCGTATACTAACTTCTCCCATAAAATAAAAACTTCTTATAAATTAAGTTTACCAGATTTCCTTATCTTTTAGCCTATTTTGTTGACAAGGACACTCTACAGATGCTAACAATGAAGCTTACTTTTCTAAATGTCAAAAAATGACATTCTGTAACAATTACAATTTTATGTATTTTAACAAACCCGTTGGCTTTTTTTAAACGCTTTGTATATTTTGTTGCTATAGCAGACAAGTACCAACTATTATCTGTTAACCCATGTATCATTTGTTAAAATCTATTAAGAAATAAGAAAAGTAAACTAGAACATACATCAAACCAACTAAAGTAGTACTAAAAATTTGGATGAATGTGGTCACCATTTGCAGCAACAATCAACTGCATGCGACCAAATTTTTAGTGCTACGTTAGTTTTTTTGATGTATGTTCTAGTTTATTGTTAAAAAATTGACATTAATTTTATATTTTATGCATAAAAGGTGTTACACTGGAATCTTAATATATTCCTTATTTCTTAATAGATTTTAACAAATGACACATTTTTTCACATTTAGAAAAATAAGCCTTAGGTTTAGCATCTGTAGAATGTCCTTGTCAACAAAAGAGGCAAAAAGATAACAAAATCCGGTTAAGTTTAATTATTAGCAGTTTTTACTTTATACAAGAAATTGGTACACGAAAAAACCCATAGTATTTTTTATTTCTTAATAGAATTAAAATGATGCATCGGTTTACAGACAATAGATAAAAGTTTTTTGTAGTTGCAAAAAGAATATACAAAGTGTCTCAAAAAAAAACCCAAATTTTTTTTAAAGATGCATAAAACTTTTGGACATCCGCCATTTTCAATTTTTGAAAAGTGGCATTTTTTGACAAATTTGCAAAAAGTCTATTTCATTACCTTTCCAAAACTCTCTTTTGCGTTAATCCGACAATGAATAAAAAATTGACAGTTAAAAAAAATAGTCGGTTTTGGCTTAAAAGGACAATGTAAATGACAACATTTCTTTAAAAACAAATTATTTTCTTGGCCGCAAGTTTTAGCAGCCAATTTCTTCTTAGGTGATTAGAAGAAGGTTCAAACTTGGTCGTACAGTAGATCAGCGTTTAAATCTTGCTAAATCTAATAAAACTTTTTATTTACACAAATTGTGCATTTTTTATCAAATTAGTCTATACTTGTAGGGCTGTACCCAGGGGCTTGAAAAATAATTTCAAATTAAAAGGAAACATCTGTATTTTGAATACGTACTGATATTGAGATTATGGATAGCAAAATAATTTTTTGTGGCACACGCTTAAAACAGTCTAAAAATCAACAACATTTTCTTACTTTTTGAAGCCATGAGCTAATCCAAAATATAAAAATTAAAAAAAAATAAGCTCCAACACAAAGGGTGGCCTAGGGCAAATTTATGAATTTTCTGTTCATGAAAGCAGCATTTTTTTAAAAATTTCCACGCAATAATATCAGGTTCTGGACCAGAGTGAGACGTCAACAAAATCACTTGATTAAGCGATTTTAACGTCTTTTCGACGTCATATAGACCTGTTTTGATTGCCTGGGCTGGGGTCCACAGATTTTTAGGTATTAGAGTCGCGTTCGAGCTAGGGCAGTCAAGCTCTTTTTGGACAAGGACACAACGCCATTAAATGAAGTAGGTCTTTTACATATAAACTAACGTAGGTAATTTAAATTAAAAAAAAAATTCTTACACTTTCGTAATCTGTATCACCAATAACCTTTTCTAACTATTTTATAAACAAAATTAACGACAAATTATAAGAAAAACGTTATTTTGATCGCGTTCATAAACGCCGAATGTCTGAGACATGCAGTAGACATCCGTCTTTCATCGTCATCCGTTTACTTCCGCCTGTTCCCCGCAACTGTCACTACCTAATTTTTGGAACTTTATAGCACCGGTTTCCAACCAGGTATTAAACTATGGTTTAAAGATCACGAATATTCGGTCCCTTTCGTGCGACCTTTTCTATAAAATTCAGACTCCCGTCACACTCAATGTCCGTCACTAAATCTTATCAAAATTTTAGAAAGATGCAGGTTTTGAAGATAGTTATTCGATATGTCACGAGGGTAGCTTTGATTTTATTTGCACACTTTTTTAAATAAATTATAATTAGGCATTAATATTTAAAAGTTTAAAAATAATTTTTAATTTATCTAAATTTTAGTTTTCATTTAATTCCTCCTAAACATTTCCTTTGCTTGCAGGGTGTCTCAAACAATTAAAACCTATTAAAAACTCTTCACCCCTTTTTCACGCCCGTTTAATAGACCACGATTTGAAACTCGACCCTTTTGAAGGGTATTTTTTATGTGTCAGTTACATTTGTACAAACTTGATCTGCTGTTGACAGCTACATGTATTAATGTTTTAAAGTCAAAATTAGGGCTACAATGAGTTTTAATTACAGTTTTGGTCCATGCAGAATTGACTAAATTGCAAAACTCCATTAAATTTCTCTCAAACTTATTGCCAAGCACCGTGTTAAGAAAAAGGTCCGCAACCGTTTCAATTTTTTCATTCTACCTTGGCTTTTTTGGTTTTCCTATGCAAAAAAGCTCTACATTGATCATGCTGCCACAAAATGAAACTCATTCATTTTTACCGAAATTTGAAGAAAAATAGCATAAAAAAAACTAGGAATATCTCATTATTATAATGTAAAAATTCCCCAAATAGGCTTTAATTGTGATTAGCTACTAATCCGTGTTTAGAATGTGGTGTTTTACATTAAAACTTTGTTTGTCAGGACTCATTCCAAACTGCGATTAGTGCGTTAATCATGATTAAAGCTTAATCGGAGAATTTTCACGTTGGCGGATATGGACATAAGGCGTTTTTTTTATTCAGAAAAAGCTATTTCGAAAATTTGATAAAATAACAAACTCTCAGAAATTAAACAGGACAATAATATAAGGTCACCATAAAAACCCTTGTTGGGTCATCCATCAGCCTCCCTAGAGCGATATTACCCTGTATATAACGTAATCGTTAAGAAAAACATTCCATGTTTAGTGGGCTTGAAATTAGTATAAAAATGCTGAGCTTTCAGTGGATATTGCATCCGAGTTTTTCCTAAGTCACCAAATGTTACTAGATCAAAAAAGACGCAACCTACAAATTCAATATCTCAAAATCTGATCAATGGAATAAAAAACAAATTTCAGTAATTGTTAGAAACAGGCGCTCTACAAACCCTGCAACTTTGATGCCACTGCTCAAATTAGCATAATCAAAAAGCTCTAATGAATTGCGATCAATCAGCAACCTACCAGGGGTGCGTTTGAAAATAAAAGGTGATGGTGGGCAGGGTAAGGTGATGTTTATGACGTCATCAAAAATCAGCGGGTCACCCTGGGGTGAATATCCTCTTGAATTTTCGCGGATGTTGGATTTCTTTTGAAAGTTAATTTTGTTTCAGTTTATTAGAAGAATCCATTAGTAATGTGAATTGCTCCAAATATCATTATTTTTGTGTAAAACACACTTTTTGTTCACCCAGACCAAAAAAAAAAACAATAAAAACATACTTCTTAGGTCGACACGCTCTTGCGCAGATGCGGGTAATGTTTACCTAGCTCAAGACCATGGCGATTCTGGCGCAACTCGGGCAATCACCTTTTTCGTTTTCGAACAGAGGTGTATGACGTCATTACTTTCATTTCGGTCATTTTCGAATGGTTTTGGGCTAGCCGAAGTATAACCTCAGAGACCTTTACCCTGTGTGCAGTGACAATTTTCAAACGCAACCCAATTATGTCTAAAATCATAGGAAACAAACCATAAACGGGCAAATAAAAAACATCTAAATAAACATAAAATAATATACCCACCACAAGACCAATCAGTTTTCGATCAAAGCATAGCTGCACTACTAAATTTTACAGACGATATAATTTAGTAATCATGCAGATGAAAGGCAAATCCACGGCTCTAATTCTGCGGGACTATACAAAAGCCTATAACAGATTATACCATGATTCAAAAAGCCATAGAAACAGAACTTCTTAATGTTTGAAAGTAGCGATAAGGGGCAATTCATAATATACGTAACGGTGATCTTTGACCCCCGCCCCCTCCTCCATGTAACGTTTTATAGCGGGTGGGCGAACCCCACCCCCCTAAAATTTCGTAACGTTTTTAAAACCCCCCTCCTTTAAATATCGCTCCAAAAAAAAAGTTTTTATTTTTTATTTAGTAAGTTTAAGTCAAAAACTAACTATAATAAAATTAAGCGACAATAAGGATCTACACCTAATTGCCATTATAGGAACAAAGTATTTAGTAACAAGGTAAGGAACATTAGTTATAAAAAGAAACTTAAACACTACCAGGAAAATTCAGAAAAACTCCAATAACTGAAGTTATTCGCACCATTCCTGATCCAAATTATCAGATATTGAAATTAAAATATGTGTCGATTTATAAGGTACTTGACCCAAATAAGGTCAGTACTCCTATAAGGCCATAGACCACCTAGCGGCAGAGAACAAGATTGGTCAAAAAACCGTGTAGAACAATACAATATAGCCATCTAGTCTAAGAGTTTACCCTATGGGTGGTTTTAAAAAATCGGCAACAGAAGCGCTTTCGGCTTGATTAGTTTTTTCCGAAATAATCCCCACATATGCGTTAAACCTCCTTTTGATGATGTCCTTTTGAGAACATCCTTAGAATATTCTTGGTACATACCCAAGTAACATACATTGTACACGTTAGAATTTATGACCAAAGTAAAGCTGTGAAAACGTTTTGTCAGAACCTTTTTGGTTGTGAATTAGCTTGCTTAGTTTTTATAATAATTTTTGCTTTCATAATGTAAGCGCAAACCATTTTGATGACCATAGTGGTATTAAAAGCAAAAGTGTTTATTAAACTTTGCTCAAAAATACTATTCTTTGGGCAGAAAAATATGCAGAATGTTGGCTATACATTAAAGACAAACTTTGTAGCTTTTTAAATCAGTCCTGACACCAATAAAAACTAAATTGGAGCAATATAGTTGTAAAAACGGAAAATAACATTTTTTACAAAACAACCTTAAAAAAAACATATTTTTTCCAAAATAAAATAAAAAATTCTTTAATTAAAAAGAGTAGATTTTTGAAACTAAAACTAGTTTTAAGGTAGAGATAAATCTTTTTTGGTTATTTTGGCTCCAATCCAAAAACAAAAAAATGTAACCTAAAAATTAAATAAAAAAAAATCTTTAAATATTTTTAATATGTAAAGCGCGCGTGTTTTGGTGAGGTTTCATGGTATTGTCAGTAAACTGACCTTCGCATGTTAATTTGGTTCATGGATGAAGCCAAAAATCGGATATTAAAAGTGTGTGTATAAATAAATATTCTCATCATCCATACATCCATACTAGTGTTTTCAAAACCGCATCAACCATTTATTTGTATAAAAATCTATTTTTGCTTTTTTGCCATTTTTTTCTTTGGGTTTTTTAAGAAATGTTTTTTCTTAACTAATTTAATTGAAAAAGGTATATCGGTTGCAAAAAGTACTGCAATGGTCATTGCAGTGACCAAAAAATGATTGCCAAATTGGGGTAGGCGATATTTTATCAACACTTTCAAGACGTTGTAGCAGACAACAGCAAAAATACAATAGTAGAGGAGTTTTCCTGTCGCAACGTTTTTGCAAAAATTTTTCGGCACTGTGTGTTACTTCGGTACTATTTAAGTCTATGCTATAACAAATGCTATGCATGTGCCATTTGAGTAGGTCCTTTTGAGTACATCTTTAACACATGCAAAGAACATACCAATTTTAAAACATTTTTTGGTCAGTTTAGCGCGCATGCTATTTTGGTACCATAAAATAACATCAAAAGAATGAGCTTCTATGTATTTTCTTGGCATATGCTAAGGATATATTACTAAAGAAGGTTACTATTAGAACATCTTTATCGCAAAGTATATTTTACATATTGAAACATTATTACTTGGTAATGCGCCTCTAGTATTTTCTTAGCATATGCATATGCATATGCTAAGGAAATACCATTAAAGAAGTTAACTTTTAGAACATCTTTAGCATATGCAAAGTTTATATCACTTATTGAAACATTATATTTGGTCCTTTTAGTGCACCAGCTATTCTGGTACTGTAAAAGCAGAACATCAAAATAATATTATTCGAGTATTTCCTTAGCATATAATATGTAATGAAATACAATTAGAAGGTTACTTTTAGGACATCTTTAGGATATGCAAAGTATATACCAATTATCATGAGCGTTTAATTCAGTGCACTCAGAAAACCATCCTAAGTGAAGTGTCTGCTTCCACCAAACGCGAAAATTCTCTGATTAAGTAACCAATAAGACCAAAACGCTTATATTCCGCGGTTTCAACCTATTTCTTTATAAGCGCATGGTACTGTGGATAGAGCTTTGGTCTCTCAACCTGTAGGATGTGGGTTCGAACCCCGTCGGTACGTCGCACTTCTTTTTTATTATTTGTTTTTTTATTTCTTAGGGTGTATTGTGATAGGAAATGGTTTTTAGAGCTTAAAAATATATTTTTTATTTTATTATTTAGGAGTTAATGGTGCTAAGGATGACCCGTTGCTATATGTGCTAAGCACATGGCAATCATCTGATAAGATTTTCTATTATCACATCCTAAGAACCTGCATAGCATGTAATTAGGGCGGAACGTAACCTATTCTTAGCACTTGCTAAAGATGTTCCAATGTTAATTGGAACTTCCTTAGTATATCCTTTTTCTTCTTGAGGATATTCTATACACATGCTAAGGATGTCAAATTGCTATGTGGGTAGTGTGTTTTTATTGGAAAAAATAATTTATGAAAGATTTTTTGGGTTCAGAGATTTACCAAGGTATGTTAGTTTGACGGTAGTATGTTGATTTTTTGAATATTTACAACTTCGGAGGAGTTACGAAGGTTTATTGTTTGAAGTTATGTGTTCCTAATAAGGCCAGCCATTAGTATAGGGTAGGATGGGTATGATTGTATCGGGTAGTGTCCCACTAAGCAAAGTCTGTTATATTACAGGTTTTCAACGTTGAAAACATGTAGAATTGATATAACTTATATATGTTAAAAGAAATGTTTAAAAAAAAGTAAAATGTGGTAAGTTCAAAATTAACATTCTATGTGAAATTATACTTCGATTGGGCACATCCTATTAGATATACCAGGTAGTGATACTTCGTAGCACGTCATACGCAAGTTTTAGAGATAAGAAAAACATACCGCCACTGCAGCCTGCCTGATCTCTGCTAGGTACTTCAGTATACTTCTTGCGCTGTCATGCGACCGCTGAAGACGGTATCGCGTGCGCGGATTGTGAAAAAGCAAATGGATTACCTAAAGAAGAAAATGAGGAACCTGAAAAAGGAAATGAAAAGGGCAGCAAATTGTCAGTTGTTAAACAATGGGGTGAGACAAATATTATGCTTTTGGCTAATATTTTTTGGCATGGGTTTGTTTATTCTGTAAACACAAATTTGTTTTTATTACTCATAAAAACTTAAACCCTGCTTAGTTTCTGACTTATGCCCGCTAAATTAGTCTCAATCAAAAAAAAAATCCATATTTTTACTTACTAGCACGTCGTTTTTCATATATTATATGTGACGACGAATCTGACAGAACGAATAAAATGCCGAAAAAATCTAATAAAACAAAACGGGAAAAGCAAATGGATTACCCCAAGAAGAAAATGAGGAAACTGGGAAAGGAAAGGAAAAGGAAGCGTCGTGATTCAAGTAAGTAAGGTGCATTGTCAGTTTTAAACAGTGGAGTGAGACAAATATTAGGCTATTGGCCAATATTTTTTGGCATGGGTTTGTTTATTCTGTAAAGACACATTTGTTTTTATGACTCATAAAAACTTAAACCCTGCATAGTTTTTGACTTATGCCCGCCATATTAGTCTCAAAAAAAATCTCCTTAATGTCAATAAAATCCCTTTCCAAAATATCACATTTTAATTTCTAGAATATTTATTATAACAAAAACCCTTCACCCGTCGTAATTTAACAAAAATTCTCAAACGAATTTTTCATGTAGCCGGAGCCTGACTCAGAATTTTTTTTCCTAGCACGCTATATCCTATATGCTGCCCGTAAAAACAAATGCTATCATATCTCACCTATGCATGGTTTACTCTATCGGGTGTCCAATTTTCTAAGTAGATTATAATATGTTAAACATTCTTGAAATGAAGGCAGTTTTTTTTGGCTTAACAAGCTTTGTAAAAATTTTTTAAAAATTGTCATATTTTACTAAGAATTGATTGCTATTGGGAGAATGATGTGGCAGTGAGCTTAGGTATATTTTTTTGTATTTGCCACGTACATCACTACGTTGGATAATCATATAGCGGACAAAAAATCTGATATAAAAATTGTATATTTATTTGCAAGCTATCTGAAAAAAATGCCACCGGTTTGTGTCGTGGCTTCCAGTAGATGCATTCACAATGAATTAGAAAATCCGTAATTCTTATATATTTCCTCCTTCCTCACTGTTTTCAAAAATTTAAAAAAAAAGAAAAAATTTAAAACGATAATGCGATATGTCTGGTGGTTTATTGTATCTGGAAAACTCAAGCATGGAATCCAAAATTAGAATCCATGATTCGCTTAAAAGTTATAGTTTTAAATCCGAAAGGTGATTTACTCTTATCCTAGTTTAGGGAACCCCACCCACTATGGAAGAATCTTTTGTGGTTGGCCTATAGTAAAATGATGGAAGTTTTGCGACAATAATATTGAGAACATCTTGCAGCCTAATTTAAATCAAGTTGTATCCATTTTAGAAACAGAATCTTAAGATACTGGAAAATATTGAACTCTTAACACACATAGGTTTGCCTTAATTTTAATTTGCGAGCAGAAAATCAGAAATGTAGATAGGTAAGCTGCGCCCTCAGTTTCCGAAATAAAAACTTGGTATCCGGAACCAGTGTTACCTTATATAGGTAACTTGTACCCTTTGGTAAATTTAACATTCGGGTTATTAACTATAAAAATGGTACTTCTTTTGACTCTTTGTTCTGCTCAAAGAGTTTAGACATTTTCTATAAGTTAAGTAACATCAAAGCTAATGAAGAGGGCATAGAAATAATTCTAAAAGATATTTTTAAAATATCTGGACCCCGAAGAATTCACCTTTGGCTTAGGTTTCCTTTTTCAAAGAAAATTTACAGTTCTATTTGTGTTTTACCATTATATATTGCATACACAAAACAAAACTATTTCGGGGAACAGAGGATACACTTATTTTAACAATTAAAAAGCCTCATAAGCCCCCTACATCCCAAAGTATTAGCAGGTCGATTTAAAAAGGTCGAAAAAACACAGAAATAGAATCAAGTTTTAAAGGACATGGGGTGTGTTCCGCAGCATTAAGGGTTGGTGCATCAATCAAAAGTATTAGAAAGGCTGCGGGATGTTCCGGAAAAAGAGAAACGTTCAATTGATTTTATAATAAACCTTTCATTTCAAAAGATTTCTTAGCTAATTATATTAAGAAATATATTTTAAACACTTTTAAACCTTGTGGTTTCCTTATTATTATTTAACTTTATAACTAATATCGCCATATTCTCTAAACAACTACCTGGTATATCTAATAGGATGTGCCCAATCGAAGTATAATTAAGGATTAAACGACTTACCTGTAAGGAAGTTCAATCCAAATTATACGAGATTGGTCACATTCTATTAGACACCCTCCCATTTATATTTTTCATGCAATCTATTTAAGTACTAGTCAACCCGCCCTTGGCGATCTTAGTATGTCAGGAAAGCTTTAGAAGTATACTGAAGTACCTAGCAGAGATCAGGCAGGCTGCATTGGCGGTATGTTTTTCTTATCTCTAAAACTTGCGTATGACGTGCTACGAAGCATCACTACCTGGTATATCTAATAGGATGTGACTAATCTCGTATAATTTGGATTGAACTTCCTTACAGGTAAGTCGTTTAGTCTTTAAGTATCGCTGATACACGAAAGAAGCGCTAATTTTACGTTAATATAATCTTGGATTTAATAAGAAATGTAAACGATAAAGTAACTGAAAAATAACATTATTTGAAGTTTAATAAATGTCAGTGTCGAAACAAATTTGCTTCTTTACAGTTACATGATATTACATAATATTATTGTAAGTTTTTTAAATGTCAAAGTGCCGTAAAATCTTTTAAAAACTCTTTAAAATGTGCCTAAATTATCATTAAATCTCGTAGAATTGCGTAAAAACCTATTTTTCTTTTTAAATTGCCTCGTTCAATCTTATAAAACTTGTGAAAGTGCACATTATTTAATGCACGAAAAGCTAAAACAACGGATTTTCTGCTCATCCTAATAAATTATGTTTGGTCATTATGACTATACAAGAGTTCGAGTCCACCCTAATATCTCTAAAAGTAAAAGAGGCAGAGAAGTAAAATTTCACATAATTAGACGGTATACACCCGTCGCGTGAAGGTGGCGGAGCTAGGGCGTCGACGATATATTTTGGAAAACTTAAATAAAGCCTTTTCTTCTGTTTCCACAAAAATCTAATATGTTACCTTTTTCTCTAACGGTTTTTAAATAAAATGACAAAAACTTTTAAATAAGAGCAATGTACTAGACAAACAATATCTGTTTCTTGTTTAACTCATTGGTCTTATGGATATGATTTTATCATTTTATTTAAAAACCGTCAGAGAAAAAGGTAACATTACATAGGTGTTTTTGGAAACAAAAGGAAAAGCTTTATTTACATTTTCCAAAATATATCGTCGACGCCCTAGCTCCGCCTCCTTAATGACAGCTCAATGATTAGCCTCCAAAAAGATACTTTTTGTAAACCGTCTAATTATGTGAAATTTTACTTATCTGCCTCTTTTGCTTGTGGAGAGATTAGGGTGGACTCGAAAATTTGGGACACCCTGTAGTCATAATAACCAAACAGCATTTATTAGGATGGGAGGATTAGGACGTTTGTTTTAGCTTTTCAATGTGGTTAAAGTGACTAAAAAAGTTGGTTAATCTTACCAAACAATCTGGTAAGCGTTACTAAAGTATCCAGTTAAAACAACTAGGTAACGCGTACCGAGTTTTTATTCCGAACCTATATTCGTAGTAACGTTTACCAGATAGTTTAGTCAGAGTAACTAGATACTTGGGTAACTGCAACTAAGATACTTGGGTAACTAAAGTCAGTAGTGGTAGATTCTAACTAGGTGAGTCAGTTAAAACAACTTAAAGTTTAGTTGACGCCTATTTGACTAAAGTTTCTAGTAAGGCTGACCCAATTTCTAGTCAAAGTTACTAGATATTTTTCTCGGTGCCTGACAAAATACAATATTGTAAGTGTAATAAACATCAAAGTTGAAACAAGTTTAGGTTATTAATGATGATGATGATTAATGTCAACTTGGTTGCTTATTAGGAATGCATATTATTTTTATGCAAAAAGTCCAAAACTAAAAAACCTTTAACCCAAATATGGCGAAAATTTATGAAAAAGTAAGGAATGATATCGAAAAGTTTACTGTTTTATGAAAATCCTTCCCACAAAAGGGAAAATAAGTATAAATTTATATGTATTCGCATCAGTAACGTACGATCATTTTATGATATGATTTTTTTTACGGTTCGAGGAAATTATAAATTTTATTTTTTTTAAATTTCGCGAAATTATGATTCTATCAAATTATTGTGATGCAATATGTATTTTGTAGGTATATGTATTTTATTTATTAAAAACATTTGATTAAATTAATAATAAAAAAAACAATTTCCTATTTTCTTAACCAATGACACCACTGCATTAATATACCGTGAATTGGGGACAATTCTTAACAAAACCGAGATGGCCTAAGGTGCTGAAACCCTGGTGTATCATCTTTAGAGTAATTCGAGTCCCGACAGCGCCAATTTTCTTTTTTTTTAATTTTTACTATTTTTTTTTAATTGTTGAAGATGTATTCACCAAGATCAGAGATTTTCAAGCACAAAAATATGTTGTTTGAACCAATATTTAACAAGTTTTTACCTAGCCATGTAACATTAAATGTTACATGCAAGTCACATACTTGTTAAAAAAAATCGAATGTAACACTGTTACGTAAATGTTTAGTTAAAGTTACAAGCCGTGTTAAGTAACAGGTCACAAAAATACGTTAAGGTAATAGGGATATTTTGGAACGCTTAAAATTTTGACAACTTGGACAGCCGCTGTGGTAGTGTTTAGTAACCACTACCAGTACCACTCATCGATTTTATCAGAGTTTTTGGAACACATTAAAAATTTTCACTTGTAAAAAAATTTAGAGATGAGAAAAAATAAAAAATTTGGCTTAATTTTAGAAAATAAGTGTTTTATATGTTGGAACCTGATATTTTATTATTTTTAAAATTAACTACGCCAAAAAATAACCACAACCTCAACGAAATGGATTCGTAGCTTACGGCAGTGATAGTGGTTAATTACCACTACGGAATGACGTTTACCTATTGCGCAGACGCAGTAATTATCACAACCACTACGAAGTGTCAAATAAGCGTTCTAAAATATCCCTAATGTAAATGTAACAGGTTTCTGCTTAGTGGGGTAGTTCGGTCGGGTAGAGTAGAACGGGTAAAAATGAGCTTACCAGGAACTTTAGTCACGGGTTTTCTAGTTAAAACGCCTATATTTAGGGTTAGTCTGACAAATCGTTCTAGTTGAAACAACTGATTTGATCTAGATAACGTAAAACTGGTAACCGTAACCAGTTTTTTTAGTCACTTTAACCACATTTTTTTTGTTAACAAAAATCAAGTTACTTTTACTAAAGTTTTGTGGTCACAGCAACTAAAGCCATCATGAATCATTTCATATGGTAACCCTTGCTGAAAATTTTAGTAGAACCTACCCAGTGTTCCTATGCAGGTTCCTATGTGTACCTAGCAGTAGTAGAAGCAACTGCAGAACTTTTGACCAAAGCATTATGGTAAGGGTTACTAGGAATTCTGATTGGAACAACCAGATTTTCTGTCGTTTGTGAACGCGCATGCACGGGTTTCGCACCGATGTGGTTTGACGTTTGACAAAATGTCGGACGTCAATGGTGAAACATCGCCGTCAAACTCAAAAGTTTTTTGATTTTTTTATGATATTTTTCAAAATTCGAAATTTTTAATCAGTAAATCAGTTGCCCCGTAATTTTCATGTGGTACTCTCACAATTGTGCTGTTTCAGCGCAGAAAATTCCACTAGGCATGAAGGTAAGCCATTTCAACATGGTGAAGAAAATTTATAAATTTAATTTTGACCATTTTGTTTAATCATCAGGCTTCCTTTAAACCCTAGTTGTGCTGCTGGGACTTTCTACTTCCTCCTGGAGACAAGTTAGCCCATTTTCCGTCCATGGTTGTTTACCTTGTCCGGTGAGTTTAAATTTACAAACTAATAACCTAACTTACCAGTGTTATAATTGGTATTTTCTTTTTAAATATAAGGTTTTATCAAGAGTTCAAACTTAATGCAAAGTCTTTGAACCCCAATGCCTGTGAACCAGCCTCAAGAAGGTCTGCGTTGTGTCTGTCATATTCCTGTCCCGGCACTCCTTATGACCATCTCATGGTCCAGGATGACTACAGGTTTGCTAAACACACAACTACCCAAGTACCTAAATGTAGGTGCTGCCCTTTTTCCCTGTGTTCTGGAGATGTTTATCTGTATTGAATTTTTGTTAAATTACTTAGATAAATTTTTTAAAAATGTGTATAAATACACCTTTTTAGCCATAAGTTTAAAGACCTTTTAGGCCTAAAATGCTACATAGGTAGTCATTTTGATTTCATTATATTTTGCAATTGTAACACCGACCGAAGTCATAAAAAATTTGAGTTTAAGGTAAGTTTTTTATAACTTCTGCTGTGGTAATTTGTTATGACACTTTGGTGTAATGTTTTTATACAGGCTATGACTAGAAAATATAGTTTAATGCCCGTGTGCACCACTTCCTCTTACTTCTTCCACTTGTTCAAGTGCCGCTTGAACTGAGGGTGAGCCTTGAGATTTACTTGGTTTGCAAAGGTTCCGAATATGTTCGTAAGTAAGGAAATTATTGGCAACGTGGCAATTATCTGCATTTTTTGATCATGATTATTACCTGTCAGCTGTCAAAGAAAAACACGTAAAATTTGAGGCTATTTTAAAAAAAATAAATTTTATTGATGATTTATGATTTTATGGAGGAAAAGGCATATAAAAATACTATAATTGGTTAACTATAAAATCAATACGTATTGAAAAGATTGTCTTCTTTTTCTTTCATAGATCATGTTCTCTGTTCCGACAAAGAGCGTGACATATGAAGAACAAGATGCTTGATTTTCGATACGTACTGAATACGATGTAAAAACATACTAATTATTACACCACCAGATCAACCCAACCCATTTTTCAGTTTCTTCACAACGAATTTGCAAAAAAAAGGTGAATTATTCGCTTAGAGAAAAAACATGATTTTTTTTGGACATTCTTAATCTCATTTTTTGAAAAATCCTTCTTGGTAGGTACTACATTAATTAAAAAGTTTAATTCTTCATCTTCTTCGTCATTCCAAAGAAGTTCCATTTTAAGCACAGACCACTATTACAATCACAGAAATATTTTAAGGCAACAGAACAGTTTTATAATCTGATTCAATTAATGGCTTTTATTTAAAAACATAATCAAAAAAATACCTCACATAACCTAAAAATGCGCTTAAGCCGAAGTAATTCTACGGCTTATCTTAACTACAGCTTAAGTGCCACTTTCATGATATTCCACACCCTTGCAAAACAAAACTAAAGCTTAAGCTCGGCTTACATGTCAAGCCGAACCCGTGCACACGGGCATAATTTTCCTAAAACATATGTTTTAATTAACCTACAAGAAAGTTGCCTAAGAATATCAATTTTTTATTTTTATTTGGTTTCCCAAATCTCCCAAATAATTTCCATTTTTTTTCTTTAACATCACTTTATTTAAAATTAGGGTGTCGTCCATTTTACTTAAAAAGTTAGGTAATAGGATGAAACAGGTCTGTACGTGTCTGGATTCTCCATTAGACATTGGAGGCCTGGTCGTAATGAAGGGAGAAACAAAAACGCTTTGTCCGATATGCCACGAGTGTTATATACTTTAATTTTTATTTGCGGCAACGACTTTTTTTTTAAAATAAACAATGTCCTCTGAAGGAATTTTAAGTTTTAATGCAATAAAACGTAAAAATCTCTTTTACACCCTTTCTAAATTGTCAATATGACCCTTATAGAGAGGTGACCATACACAGCTTGAGTATTCTAAAACTGACCTGACAAATGAGCAGTACACATTTTTAAAGCAATTGATGTTATTAAAATCAGACAAACTTCTCTTAACAAAACTCAAAAAGAAATTCGTAATGAGCTTTGAAATTTAGAGTTGGATCAAAGAAGACCCCTAGATCTTTAAAAGATGATAATGGTTCTAGTAAATTATTGTTGATTGAGTAGTTATAAATAATAGGATGAGAGTTTCTGTAAAAACGCACGCGTTTCTGCAAAACAGGAGATAAAACGACAATTTGGCACAAAAAATGACGAAATATCATCTGGGCTGCAGCTTAATTTTGCATTTAAATTCAAAATTTTATTAAAAATGTCCATAATACTAAGATCACAGTTATTGATATCAATGGTTTTTGCATAATTTAAATTCAAGTTCGAGATGTCACAGTCACTACCAGCAGTGTTCCCTGAGATAACTTTTTTTCTAATAGCCAATAGAAGAACCAAACAAAAACTGGGTGAAAGCGTATTTCATAGGGACTGCAAAATAATTAATAAAAATTAATCGGAGTATACAAGGTGTGCCAAAATGTTTTTTCTTCTAGAACACCATAGACTTTTAAAAAAAGTCTATGTGGAACATGCTATATGTTTTGACACTGTTGAATTCTGTAGACAATTAGGTTTTTAAAAATACAATATTGTATAGGTCTGCATGCAACCATTTTCGAGATATTTCAGTTTGAATTAGATATTAATAAACTCGTATTATTGTAATATAATAAAACCTAAGTAATTTATGACGTCCTGCTGTCAAAACTCTGCGTTTTTTATTTTTTGTTAAGTAAGTTTTACTTTGACAGCTTTTTGATTGTTGTGATTATACATATTATTATTTATGGCCCACGTTGGTTTAAATATAATACAATAATACGAATTAATTAATATCTAATTCAAATTGAAATATCTCGAAAACGCTTACATGCAGACGTATACTATATGTTTTTTTTTAAGCCAATTTTCTGGAGAATTAAAAAATGTGGTGTTCCATAAGAAAAAAAACTTTTTGGCACACCATGTATACTATTCAGTCACGCTCTACATTGAATATATAACTGATCGGACGTCAAGTTACTCAAGACCATAGCAAACCGCAGAGAGAGAGACAATTTGGCTTATGGCAAAAGCATGTTACCATTTACATTGGAATCAATTGAAAGTCCACTTCAAAGTCAACTTAGAATTTAGTCAAACTGTTTTGTCAGTTGCACTTTTTTTTTAAATTATAGGTTAGAAGATTAAATTTTTGGGCCAATCTACTCTGATTTTTAAGATGCTGCTTTCGAATCTTCGGAATTTGATCGCTAATGTATGCCTTGCCGACATGGTGCTTAAAAGTTATACTAGAACCACAGAGTACCGAGTGCTAGAACAGCTGACTGCACTGGTTGCATACGTCGGGATGGACGTAACGTTGCGATCACAGGCACGAACCCATCGATCGGATGGGATCCTTTTATATTCTCTAAATTTGTTTACTCTACGCTTTTGTCCTTTTTTTAAGCGATGACAATGCTCATTTTTTGAAAGGTAAAAAAATTAAAAAAAACAAATGAAAACAAATAGCGGTTTTAGAACCATTGAATACTGATTTTGGTTGGGATACGTTAGGTGCGTATACGGATAACAGAGATCTTTTGCACCTCTTATGAAAAATCCCCGTTAGGTGACTATTGCTTAATAACGCGTTGTGACGAAGCTAACGTCACGTTATTTTTAAGGCATCATTTTTAGTTTTTGCACTCCATCTTTGATTTGTTTATAGACGGTCAATAATATTTTTCAATTAAAATATCTTATTCTTGTGTTCTTTCGGTGAATTTTAATCATAAATGATCTTCAAAAACTCGAAAATCCAATAGAGAAAAGAGAGGTTATAATAAACAGATCGGAATAACTTGTCACAGTTGCCAGTGCAAGTCAAGAAAATGATTAAGCGAAAATTGGCACTTATGTCTACAATTAAAAAGAATACAGAACATCTTTGCATTGAAAAATGAATTTAAATATTTTGTTCGGCAAACATGTCAATTATAAGGGATACGGTATTCACCTGCAGGTAATAGAGACCTTTTGCACCTCTTATAAAGAATCCCCGTTAGGTGACTTTATCGCCTAATAACGCGTTGTGAAGTAGATAACGTATCGTTATTTTTAGAACAGCATTTTTAGTTTTTGCACGCTGCCTTTGATTTGTTTATGGTTGACTTTATACGGTATTTATTATTATAAAGATTTACAAAAAGAATTTGTCCAATAATATTTTTTATTTAGAATATCTTATTTCTGTAGTTTTTACGGTGAATTTTAATTATTACTAATATTTAAAAACTCAAAAACACAACAGAGAAAAGGAAGGTTATGATAAACAGATCGGAATCACTTGTCATAGTTGCCAGTGGAAATCAATGTTTTACATTTCTTACGAAATTCTAGCCAAAGAAAATGATTAAACAAAAATTGTCACTTATCTTCACAATTAAAAAGAATATAGAACATATTTGCATTCAAAAATCAATTTAAATTTGTTGTTTTTCTCCTAAACGTTTTACTGTCGGCAACCATGTCAATTATAAGGGATACGGTATTCTCCCGCAGGTAACGTCAAACTTTATCGGTTAGTAAGGGATTCCATTATTACCTCGTAACTGCGCATGCCCGAAATAAGCGATAAAGTGAAAAGGCATCAAAATTATAGGTGCAAAAGGTCCCTATTGTCACACTTTATCCGTTAGTAAGGGATTCCGTTATTACGTAACTGCGCATGCCCGATATAAGCGATAAAGTAAAAAGGCATCAAAAGGGTGGTTCGGGTCAGACGGTTTAACAGCAAATTTTGTTACTCTTATGGTTTGCTTTTGAATGTACCCAAACATAACGTTTGGCAATAAACATAACCTTACCTATTTACTATTTTTTTCCTTATTTATTGTAAAATCTTTGCTTTTGTGTCTGATCATATCAAGCCAACACTAGTAATAATCACATAAAAATAAAGTACATATAAAAAATTAAGAAATATTTGTAAAATAAACAAACTTTCTTACCCAAAAATCTTTCAGCACAGAATCACACCAAGTTTGGTTGGTTGACTTTTTAACGGTAAAGGTAGTCGCTCTTCGGCGCTAATTAGGGAGATTTTGGTCAGGCAGTTTAACGGCAAATTTCGTTACTCTTATGGTTACCGTTACCGTAAATAAAGGTAACTAAATAGAGTTTTTGAACGTAGCATTCGTTTGGCGGTAAACATAACCTTACTTTTTTATTGACTTTTGTCTGTTTTTATTTGCTTTTCTAACCATATCATGGATGAAAATATTAATTTAGTGTTAGGACTGGGAGACGGGCACCCCAACATAAATTTAATCAGGGAAATGATTTTGCAAGATATATCTTTGATTGAGTAATAGAAGAAATCGAGCCTCTGTATACTTATTTGCACTTACTCACCTGTTTACCAAAAAACGGTAAAAAAAGGCACCCCACTACTACTATAAACACAGTTAACAAAAAATAAAATCCAAATACACAAAATTTTTGTAAAACAAAACAAATTTTTATAACCTAAAAATCTTCCACTACAGAAATACATCAAGTTTGGTTGGTTGTCTTTTTAACGGTAAAGGTAGTCGCTATTCGGCGCTAATTAGCGCCAGTGGTTACCTTTAATAATGGTAACAGAGTGACAGAGTGCTACTGCGACCGCGCACAATACAGGTAAGGGTAACAGACTGGCTAAAAATGACCAAAATCTCCCTAAAATTATAGGTGCAAAAGGTCTCTACACGTTTTGGCTTTCGCGCAACACGTGAACGCGTTTGGCTTTGCGATTGATATAAATCTGCAAGAGATTACTCGATTCCATCTAATTTTCTCTCACATCTCTGACTGAAGGAAAAATTAGTATTTTCTAGGAGTTTAAAAAATATTTACAAAAATTGAAAAAAAAGTGCAAGAGAGCTAAAAGTACAGTCCATAGCCTCTTTAAACTGCTAATTTTGAGTTATTTGCTAACATTTTGGCAAAATGCTATTTTTTTTATTCGGAAATGGGTACTTTATAAAATTGTCACTTTGTAAAATCTGCATCTTTCCTCACTTTACCAATATTTTGATTTTTATTATCATTATGTCTTATGGAAAATCGCTTTTTCTACCATACAGGCATAATTTTTAAACATCCATGACTATTTAGACATTTAAGTTGCACGTAAGTGAAGCAGATTTCTATGGATCTGTTATTTGGCTCTATAATCCAAAACACGTGGTGCAGGTGGCTGTTATAGGCTTGGTTAAGGGTCGTGTTTATAGTCCCTTCTAGAAATTGAAGTTTCCTTACCGAAGGCGACCTTGGATTTTCTATACCTTGGCACAAGGGCCTGCACCAGCAGTTTCGCCGCCCCGGGCAAAAAGGTAAAATACCCTTTGCAACAACAAAATTGACAGTATGATTTAAAAAAAAAAATAGAATTTTTATTGTTCAGAAAAAAAAGAAAAAACATAAAGCGGTATTTTTCAAAATCAGTTAAAACGGGTAAAAAAAATCATTGCTTCAAAATGGCATGGTTTTAGCAGCAAATCTAGAATTTAGACGATATTCCACCAAAGGCTTTGGCAGCTAACCCTACCCACTTTTTTTAAATAAAGTTCATTTTTCTTGCCTGCGGTTCTACTACGTTATTAATGGCTATACTTTAAAATTAATTGAAGCAATTTGTTTCAACAGCATTCAAAACGGGTACAAATGACATTTGTAATGATTTTTTTCTCAATATTTTAAGACATGAACTTCAAAACAAAAAATTTTGAGATTAGATCCGCCCAAGCATTTGCGCCTTCCCAAGTAACAATTTCTAGTTGCCTTAGTTGCCATAACTAAGAAATACACTAAAATTAACGTTGCATAAAGTACAAAAACTAGTCATTTGTGCAACGGGCGCTTTGGTGGACGAGAAAACGACGCCACACAGTTGTTATTAACTAGGGTAAATTTGGCAACCCTCTTACAACGTTTATTATTGTTACTAGAATATTGTAGGGTTTTCAACGACCGCAACAAATGACGTATCAAGGACGCCAAAACGTTGATGATTAACTAGAGTTAATTAATTTACGTTCTTTTAACGTTTCTCTTTACGAATCAATTGTGGGCAAATAATCAATGCAGTTGCGGCCAATTTCAAAATATAACTGTATCTGACAACTATAGAGGTCAGTTGTCTTTTCCTGATTTGCGCCGCTACGCCATTTGTGTAAATCGTTAAAAAATCTCATTTTTTTGCTGGATTTTGATGATTTTTTAGTTAGTTTTAATAATTTTTAGGTATTCTTTTAGACTGGCTACAGTTTAAAATAGGTTTAAAGCATTCCTAAAATTTTCAGTATTTAAATGAAAAAGTAATTTAGCAAAAAAATTAGGAGGATTGAAGGCCCGCTTATTTTTTTAAAGCTAAAATATCCATTTTTGATGGAAAACTAAAGTCCGTTGGTAAATTTAGTGGATGGGAAACTTTAAAAAGCCAATTTATTAATGTTATAAATTAACTGTGAGTTACTTAGCTATGTACTTTAAAATTATTATTAAATGGTGTGTTTGGAAATTAGTCCACGTGTGGTTGCAGACGTGGAAGTCTTGATTTGAAATCAATTATATTAATAAAAATATTATCCAAAGGGCTCTTCAGTCGTAGTCGCTTCGGCGACGGTGTGGAAACGTTGCACGCATCGGTGGTGCAAAAGCGAGTTGCTAGAATGTTTATACGCCGTTTTCACGCAACATTATGTCGAATTATTTGGCAACGTTAAAACGTCGGCAAATTGTTCCTTGACTTATTTGCTTTTAAATATTTTTTTTATATATACATTAAGCCAACACAATATTTACTAAACAGTCCCCTCCTCCGTCAAAAAAACCCTATAAACAAGGTGTGACGGATTTGTGATTGTTCTTCATTGGTTGGATGACTGAATGACTTATTTTTAGTAACTGTGATGGAAATTTTTAGTGGGCCGCTGACGAACATCATACGAATACTAATTCTATGTTGAATCTTCGGAGCAGAATCTTCATTTTAAATACAACGGACTTTGTTGTTGAGCCATTGAAGAAAAAACTACATTTCTCCAATACTGGAGCATACATTATTGGCTCACTGACTAACTTCAGTTAATGTGCCAACTTAGTTTTTTTTGCCAATACCTACTAATTCGATGTTGAATCGTCGGAGAAGAATCTTCATCTTAAATACAATGGACTTTCCCTAATAACACAAGTTGGTTTTTAAAACGTACTTAAAACGTTCGCCCATGATTTGGGGAACGTTCTTAGGACGAACTATCGGATACGTTTTTAAAACGTGTCCGTGTCTAGGGGACGTCTTTGGGGGATGTTCTTAAAACATCATATCTCGAGTGTTTTTAAACCAATTTTCAAAGACGTCCCTAGAACGTTCAACGGGTACGGTTTGAAAACGACCTCCATAGACGTCCCCTGGACGAAGTTTTTGTACACACGGGCACGTTTTAAAAACGTAGTTGATAAAACGTCTTAAAAACACCCGAGAAAGAGCGTCTTAAAAACACCCGAGAAACAACGTTTTTAAAACGATTTCTAAAGACGTTCCCTGGACCAAGTATTTATACGTTTTAAAAACGTACCTAATAGGACGCCTTAAAAACACACGAGAAATACCGTCCCTGGGAGGTCCAATGTTACAAAATAATGAGTTCACAGGACGTACGACAAAGGCGTCCCTGGAACGTACACAGAAGGCGTCTACAGGACGTACGTTTCGGACCTTAATAGCGGCAGTAGTAGTAGTTATATATGTAGTCATAAACTAAATGTAAACCACGCATAAGTATCCTAAACTTAACATACATTAAACTATGATCTAGCCACTAATATAATATATAATATACATACACCTTAGACTCGCATGAGCCGGACACATATGTAATACAAAATTATACTGGTATAAGTAGATATGGGCGAGTTTGGAATCTCAATGATTTGCTAATCGGTTGTATCAAACAAGTTCTTGAAAAGTTCTGATGCCATCAAACGCGTTCTTCTGAATTTCCAATGCAACCGACTGATGCCAACAATGGCCATCGACACCCGGAGCCGATGAGTGTTGATGGATGGATTAAAACATAACCTCAATTTTTATTTATTTTAAAAAAAAAATAATTTTAGAGAGTAGTGAAAGAAAAATGTTTCCAAATCGATTAATAAATGGTGTGGTTTCCCAAATAGCCCTAAATTTGTTGAGGGATGACGATTCATCCAGTTCAGGTTATGGACAACTTTTTTATCACTAGTCGCAATCGGGTTCTTCGTTTTTCGATGGGCCTCATCACTGATGCCTGTCAAAATCATTTGTTCAACTATTGTTGGAATCGGTGCAAATCGGTAGATGGATTTCAGATTAGATTAAAAACTTCCCCTATTTTGCATGAGACAGTTTGAGAGAAATGTTACTCACATATTTTATTTGATATTTGGTTAGCTGCTTACTTGTATCGCCCATAGAGCGCGCTGCGCGTTCGCTTTGACTCGACGCTATTATTCCTGTATGTTACAAAATAATTAGTCCACAGGACGTACGACAAAGGCGTCCCTGGGACGTATACAGAAAACGTCTGCAGGACATATTCACAGGACGTCCTAGGTACGTCCGCTTTGGGATCTACGACGTCTTTAGGACGTCCCTGGGAGGTCCAATGTTACAAAATAATTAGTCCACAGGACGTACGACAAAGACGTCCCTGGGACGTATACAGAAAACGTCTTCAGGACATATTCACAGGACGTCTTAGGTACGTCCGCTTTGGAAACTACGCCTTCTTTAGAACGTCCCTTGGAGGTCCGGTGGCAGACGTCCCAAGGACGTTTTTGTGAAAGATATCTGCGACTTGGGATGGCGCACCGGCTATTCTTTTTTGTTTTTTCAATAATAAAATGATGGAGTCTGATTTGGTAATGTGCCAAATTCAATTGGGAGAATTCCTCTTAGAGGAAGATTCTTACACTGCCAAGCCGTCAGGAATGTTATTTAATGGTGGGTTTATACATGAAAATAACAAAGGATAAGATAACCACGGAATTATAAACCGGGGATAAGAAATAAAAACAAAGTTTGGTTAGGTTTGTAATACTGTCACTGGAAATTCATTTTGGCGATGGCAAAAACCGGTGACGACACATTTCGAAATCACGCAAGCGCCGTGTTTTATGCCAAAAAACGACACTTATTAAACCAGTTTTATAATAGGGATGTCCTGGGCACGTCCTAAAACTGTTTGAGTGGTTTAATCCGAATTTTGGTCCCACGTCAAACATCCTAGAACGTAAATTTTGGACCCAGAGCGTTTGAGCATTAATGGATTTTATCACTATAAATAACTTACAAAACCAATAAAAAACCAATCCAAACCAGTTACGAAATAAGTATAAATCAATTTTATAATATGGATAACCTCGGGACGTCCTAAAATTGTTTGAGTGGTTCTATCCGATTTCTGGTCTTACTTCAAACGTCCCCAGAACGAAGGTTTTGGACCTAGGTCGTTTGAGCCTTAATGGATTTTATCAATATAAATAACTGAAAAAAAGCAATAAAAACCAAATAAAATAGCAACCAATCAAAACCAATCATAAAATGACGTCCTGAGTACGACGGGTGCTACTTGGGAAAGACTTAAACAAAACGTCACCTGAACGTTCTTCTCGCCTGTTTTTTAATTTAAAGCCACTTCAGAACGCCGTCTTAATAATGTTTTTTTTTCAGACGTTTTTGGAACGTTCGTGCTACAGATAATCCCTTGTTTAAAAGACTTAAAAAAAAAACGTCACCTGGACGTACCGCCTACGTGTTTTAAAAACGATTTAATGAAAACATCTTAGTCACTTAAAGTCACTCTAGAACGTCCCAATAATGTATTTTTTGGACATTTTTGGAACGCCTGGGCTAGATAAAAATATCACTTGTGTAAAGGATTTAAAAAGAACGTCCTCTGAACGTTCTACCCGCATGTTTTTAAACCTATTTAATTAAAACATCTTACAAACGTACAATTTAAAGCCACGTCAGAACGTCGTCTTAATAATGTGTTTTTCCGGACGTTTTTGGAACGTTCGTGCTACAGATAAAAATGTCCCCTGTTTAAAAGACTTAAAAATAACATTACCTGGACGTTCCGCCTACGTGTTTTAAAAACGATTTAATGAAAACATCTTATAGACGTACGATTTAAAGTCAACTCCAGAACGTCCCATTAATGTATTTTTTGGACATTTTTGGAACGCTCGTGCTAGACAAAAATATCACTTGTGTAAAGGTCTTAAAAAGAACGTCCTCTGAACGTTCTACCCGCATGTTTTTAAAACTATTTAATGAAAAAACCATACAAACGTACAATTTAAAGACACTTCAGAACGTCATCTTAATAATGTATTTTTTCGGACGTTTTTGGAACGTTCGTGCTATAGATAAAAATGTCCCTTGTTTAAAAGACCTTAAAAAAACGTTCTCTGGACTTTCCGCTCACATGTTTTAAAAACGAATTAATGAAAACATCTTATAGACGTGCGATTTAAAGTCAACTCCAGAACGTCCCATTAATGTATTTTTTTGGACATTTTTGGAACGCTCCTGGTATAGATACAAATATCCCTTGGGTAAAGGACTTAAAAAGAACGTCCTCTGCACGTTCTACCCGCATGTTTTTAAAACTATTTATTGAAAATATCTTACAAACGAACAATTTCAAGCCACTTCAAAACGTCTTAATAATGTGTTTTTTCGGACGTTTTTGGAATGTTCGTGCTATAGATAAAAATTTCCCTTGTTTAAAAAAACCGTCCCTGGACGTTCCGCCCACGTGTTTTAAACACGATTTAATGAAAACGTCTTATAGACGTACGATATAAAGCCACTCCAGAACGTCCCAATAATGTCATATTATAGACGTTTTTAGAATGTACATATTAAGGCTGAAACTGTTTTAAAGTAAAGGAGCCATAAAAAAAAACGACTCTTGAACGTACAAATGGAAATGTTTCTAAAACCAATTGATTGAAACGTACTAAAAACGTACAATTTAGGGCTAGGACGTTCCCGACCAATGGGTACCTAAAAAGGACGTCCCGGGGACATCCGGTGTTTTTAGAGTTTGTTGTTGAGCCTTTGAAGAAAAACTACGTCTCTTCGATATTCGTTCACTTTGTTGGGCCATTAAAGAAAAAACTACGTCTCTACGTTGGCATGGTAATCTGGAGGTTACCGGTTCGAATCCCGCCATCGGCCCACTCTTTTTTATTTTTTGTTGATTTTCGATCCAAAAAAAATTACCTATTTTTGAGATGTTGGTCGGTTTTGCCGCCAATAGGTGTCGCTACCTAATCTGAGCCAATGATATATATAATATATAGTTTCTTTTGAATTGTCAATGTCAATCTCATATTTTTTGTGAGTTTTTAGCGTAGATATTTAATAGCTTTTATCATGTACCGATTATTACTATAAATCTCTTATTTGCATGCTAATTATTAGGGGTGCACCGAGTACCGAGTAGTTCGGTGCTCCGTCAGAATTTTAACCGAGTAATATGTACTCGGTGCATGCTCTTACTCGGCCGAGTGAAGTAGAAAATATAAAAAATCCATTTATGCATGTCAAATTATATATTTATATTCAGTGGCGCAGCTTTCCCAAAAGGGGGAGGGGGCGTGAGGGCAAAATTTCAAGGGCAGGCGAAAATTTTTGAAAAACTTAAAAATATTACTGTTTTTATGAAAAACCGGCGACTTTTAAAATAAATTCTCGAAAAAAGGGGGAAGGCGATCGCCCCCCTCCCCTGGAACCGCCACTGTTATATTATGTATCAAATATAATATTATTATGATGATATGATAACTGTTAAGACTATTAAAAAAACGACAATTCCACTACTCGGCAGCCGAGTACTAGGTAAAAAACAGGGCTCGTTACAGCATTATGAGAATTGTGTAAAACAATAATTCTTAAATAAAACAGTTTCTTTGAAGAACGGAATACTCTCTAAAAAAAGCAAAGAAAACATCGATGTTCCAAAACATCGATGTTTTTTTTCGATGTGCCCATCTATTTAAAACCCCGAATACTCCTCCCTGCTGGTTGAGTCTCCGTGAAAGAATTCCTGACGGAGGATGGGTATTTATAAAATACCAATTAATTTAAGAGAATGAAAAATACTTATACAAAAGTTTGCGTTAGAAGTGAGAGAAATGTGACATAAATGAACTACGTCCAAGTTAGGACAACTTAAAAACGTAGTAAGTACGTACAAAAAAATACCTAAAAATAACGTAAAACTACGTTTTTGCTGTACGTACATTTTACGCACACTTTTGTACGTACATCGTACGTACCTAGTAGGTCCCTGGACGTAAAGACGTAAAATGGATGTAAAATGTACGTCCCTGGGACCAATGATGCTGTCTGGGATATACCTAGGCACTGATATAATATTCCACATAGCTAATATATATCCCAATTGAATATTGCATGGATATGATTTTGTGATGCAAAACATGTCCAGATGGCCACGAGATGGATATCTTAAGATATGCAGTGGATATATATCCACATGAATATCTACCAAATATGCATTAGTCTTTCACTAAAGTGCAATTACGGATGTACATCAATGTATCACCAATATGTTGAAGTACTACTTGAGATTATAGTTATCAAAAGATTACCTAACTAATTTCTTGCTGTCTTAAGCTGCTTTCGAGCTTGTGATTATCTACGCAAAATCAATCAGATCATTGCCTAAAAGAATAGACAATAGCCTAACCAACCACTTTTTTTGCAAAGTAACATCCACCAAATACGTTTTTCAATTAAATATTCAGCTAAAATTATTTAAAAACTCTTGTTTTTATATAAAACAAACTTGAAATAAGAAAAAACACAAAAAATCAGTATAATATGGCCAGTTGATAAGTGTCAGCATGTCTGAGCTAAAGAGAGATAGAGCGATAAAACATCAAAAGAACGTAGATGTATCAAAATATAAAGCGCCAATTTCTTCCCCCTTTACACCTCAACTGATCCAGCTATAAATTTTATGCAACAGGCGATCACATCACAAAAACCATGTGACCAAAATTTTATCACATGATTAAAATAACTGCTCTCATAGACTGCTCTGTGACTTATTGAGAGAGAGAAAAATTTTGGACCCCCCGATCCATAGAGAATATCAAAAAGACACCGATCCTCGGATCTTTGTGAAGTACCGACCATTATTTTCTCGAAAAATAATTTGATGTTTTTCTTAAATAAAATCTGTGGTTTCAGTGGTGGTCCCAAAAAAACTAGGATAAAAGCATAGCTTTTATGAGGAACATATCAATATATGCAAACCAAACTTAGTAACTACAAGTGCGAATTTGGTCTCAAATCGAATCTAGGGGGAGGGTGTCAGATTTTAAGTTGTTTATTTTATACATTTTTTATTTTAAATGTGTTAAAAATTTGTGAGAAAACTACATTAAAAATGCAATTTTTGAGTCAAATTAAACTAAAATCGCGAATATCAACGATATCATAGCGCCAAATTTTGTAAGAAAATTGCATTGGAAATGTATTTTTTGATTTAAAATCCAACTGAAATTATAAATATATGTATAATATAAATGGTTTCAAAGCGCAGCGGGCGAAATTTTTTTAAGAAAATTACACTAAAAATGCCACTTTCAACACAAAATTAAACTAATAACGTAAATATCAAAGGTGTTATAGCGCCGCAATTTATGTCCTACTTTTGAAAAATACCGCCACAATTGTTCATTGCCTTGAAAATGTTGTCAGGTATGTTTTGATTTATATGTTTTGATTTAAGCTTTTGCTTACTTCTGAACAATATTGTTTCCAAATACTGACTTCTCCCAATAAAAGTTCAAGAATTTGTGTTTTGGATTAATCAAACAGTTTATAGTATTTGCAATTTGGAAACGACTTTAGTTAATTTTGCCTTCATTTTGGCTTCACGTTGTATAAAACTTGGTATAAATATGTACAGGTTAAAAATACTTTTTTATGTCCGAAATGATTTTGTCTAAAACATGTTTATAAAAAAAGAAACTCTACAATACTGTTCTGTATTTCCAATCTTGTGGTTTTCATAAAATTTAGATGGATTTCACCAGTCCAACAAAAGAGTTCCTAAATTTTTCGATGGATTTCACCAATTCAACAAATGTTGGCACCGATCGCCACCGACTTCGGGAGTCGGTGGAAAGTCGTCGTTGGATTAAACATAACCGTACTTAATGGTTATTTATTTTTTCAAGTTATTTTTATGCATTTATCCCAAATAAGACCGTAATTTGAAAAATGTCTTTCAATGGATTCTGCACTAGCTGTGCAACAATGCAAATTATAAAAAAAAAACCGATTCTGGTTTAACATTTGCAAACTCTACATTTATTACTGGATTCTAAAACCTCAGTCCATTCTGAAGCACTCTTTCTACCGCTACTCTTAGGCATTTTCCTGTTAAAAAAATGGTTTAGAGTTAATAACCTCGACAAAAACGTCATCATATCATACTAAGTAAACAGGTACTTACAGTGTAGTAAATACACAAACTTCAAAAATAATTTTCTTTAGGTTGGTTTACATTAAGAAAAGATGATAGGAACATCGCATCCGCATAAAGCGCTGGTCAAACTAAACCATGATTTATTAACAAAAAAACAAACTGTCGATATCTGTATTCCACGTATTTGTATGTCGTATTTTATAGTTGATAAACGATCGCGAGAATAAATCCTAATTTTAAAGAAGAACTACAATCTGTATATAATTTAAAAAGAAAACCCTAAAAAACCCAATAAAACCTATTTATAAAACCCAAAAAAGCCGAGTGGGGTGGTTAATATAAAAAAAAACGGGTTTTTTTTCAACGATGCTTTAAAGAAACGTTCTGCAATTTCTCGTTTTTTTTTGCAAACACTTCAGGATTACCACCAGCATCTCTGTTGTCTACTTTTTCCTAGAGAAAAGGGGGGGGGGGCGACTGCCCCCCCTGGGACCGCCACTGGTGATTTTTATTTTTTTTAAATGGTAGGACCAAGCAGTCCCTGTATTCGACGCGCACAACGGCGTTACTTATAAATGTAATTTTCCAGTTTTAGTATACAAAAAACTTGTAATAAAGAGAGGTAACTAACGTAACATATTTTATATAGCCGTAAGGGCTAAATTCATAGACCTTCTTTAAGGCTCCGCCCTTGTTCCTTGCTCATGGTAATTCTTATGGCAAAGGAAGGGAGAAGGACCAAGGAATATTCAGCTAATTAATAGGGTTTCTAAAATTGAAGAATCGTTCATAAATAAAATATGCAAATGGATAGAAATGTAGAATAATAAAAAGTTGCAAATAACACTAGGAACCAAAAAAAAAACCATAAGAAAAAAGTGTAAAATTATTCTTGCCAGCTCCTATATGATTTGTTTGGGTCAAACATAATCTTAAATTAAAAACAACGATCCTCGCAAGAACACACGACGTTGATCAACACCAAAAAAATAGTTTTGCTTGTCAACATAACCTTAATTTTTTTTTTACATTTTAATGATAGGCTATTCAAATTTCGAGTAGGTCCTTCTAATGATCATTTTGTGCAGATAATCACAAGCTCGAAAGCAGCTTTATCCCAGCAAACACGGTTCCCTCGGGCCTTCGTCGGTCTGATGTCGATTGCCGAATTTGTCGTCATCGGCACGACGTCGATTTACGACATCGGACCAGCGGTATCTTTTGTCCGCTTTGCGATGTAGGCCCAATGTATATTTGCCGATGCAGCGTTAGACTGTGGCCCTTCGTCGGACCAATAGTAAATTTTACTTTTTGCTGACATCGGCATGCCGTCACCGTACGATTAAGGTCCGATATTGTTTAACCACATGGTACCGACCGTCCGCCCATAACTGCTTAATTTGGTCGGTCTAACGTAGGCAAGCTGGCCTCGGTCCGACATCGGTAAACTATTCAAGTCCGACATTGGTTTCCTAAAGCGATCCAACGTCGGCGATTGACGGAGGTCCGTCGGTGGTAGCTTAAAGCGGCCCGACATTGGCAAACAAAAAGTTTCGATAATGTGGGTGCTTAACCAGTCGGGCTGGTTTAAGTGGCAGAAGAGGTGATTCTTGTAGAGAAGTACCACCATCTTGTTAAGTCCGCATTCTAGTTTTGAAATATCTTTCTCATTATATATAATATTATCTTCCACTGTACAGGGAACATAGTGACATTAGCGCCATCTCTACATACTAGGAAGAAACTATTAAGCAGTTTAAAAATTTTAAGGTGATGTAATCGGACTATCGTCGGTTGCCGATTCTCGACCAATCAAACAAAGTTCCAATCGGACCATCGTCTGCCCCAAAGCAGATAAAGTGTTCGTCGGAATAAAGTCGACTATAACGAATCGGGCCATCATCAGTTGACGATTCTCGAACGATTAAAGAAAGTTCCAATCGGACATTCATCGGCCCTAAAGCAGATAAGGTTTGCGTTGGCATAATGTCCACTTTAGTAAATCGGGCCATCGTCAGTTGCCGATTCTCGTCCGACTAAACAAAGTTCCAATCGGACCGTCGTCGGCCCTAAAGCAGATAAAGTAGGCGTCGGCATAAAGTCGACTATAGTAAATCGGGCCAGCATCAGTTGCCGATTCTCGACCGATTAGAGAAAGTTCCTATCGGACCATCATCGGCCCTAACGCAGATAAGGTTTGCGTTGGCATAATATCGACTATATCAAAATTCAAAAAAATGCTCATGATACTTATATCAGAAACGCTACCAACAAATCTCAAGCAATGTGGAGCATTACTAAATCACACTCAAACACAGCACCACCTGCTAAATCAAATCTCAATGCACAGGTTTTTAATGACTTTTTTGCAACCATTGCTGAAGAAATTGTCCAAAACCTTCCAGCCAGTCAAACTTCTTTTCAGGACTATCTAGTAGGAGATACCTTGGACTGTCCTGTTTTTGAATTTAAAGAAGTCACTTGCGATATGGTGACTGCCAAAATCTGCGGGATAAAAAATAGCAACAGCAAAAACTGTTACGAAATAAACTCCAAAATTGTCAAATATCTTAACAAAGTTATAAGCAGACCTCTGACGGACCTGTTCAACCAATGTATCCCAAGTGCACTCAAAATTGCAAAAGTTGTACCCATCTTTAAAAACAAGGGTAGTACAGAAGATGTAAATAATTATCGTCCCATCTCTTTGCTGCCCATAGTATCAAAAATTCTTGAATCACTCATGAAAGATCAAATGAATGCTTTTTATGAAGACAACACCATATTCGTACAAAGTCAGTTTGGCTTTCGTAATAAAAAATCGACCACACTGGCCATAAATCGTCTCACAGAATTTGTTTCGGAAGGTTTTGAAAATGAACTTGATACATTTGCATCATTCCTAGACTTGACAAAGACCTTTGATTGTATTTCTTTTGAGATATTATTTAAGAAACTCGAGTACTACAACTTTCACCCAAGTAGCGTAGCTTTTGTCAAGTCATATATAGAAGAGTGAGAGCAATATGTATTTTTCAGTAATCAGTAAGTCCAAACAAGAATAAATCAAGCATGAAGTCCCTCAAGGATCAATTCTGGGGCCTCTGCTATTTCTTATATATATCAATGATCTTCCAAACTTCAGTGACATTGTTCATATTTTAATTCTATTTGCAGATGATACTACAACTTTACAACACTACCATCCAATTGAAGACATGCAAGCACGCATCGCTATCACTGAAAGCCACATCAAGTACTGGTTTTTAGCCAATAAACTAAACTCTAAAATATAAACTTCTCCTTGCGAACCTCTGAATCGAGGGTGGAAAGTGATGAGTCGGTGAAATATCTTGGTGTTTATTTAGATTCTGGACTAACGTGGGAAGTCCACATCAGTAACTTGAGTTCCAAGCTCTCCAAAATTATCTATCTAATAAGAAACTTGGCTAAAAATGTATCAACTTCCACCCTGCTAACAGTTTACCATGGTTATTTTTGCTCCAATATGTCATATGCCGTGTTAAATTGGGGACATGCGCCAAAATCTGCCCAAATCTTTAAACTTCAGCGTCGCTGCATTCGAGTGATTGCAGGATTTAAATATCGGGAATGTTGCAGGAACAGTTTTATTGGTCTGAAATTACTCACTGTTCCTTGTATTTTTATTTTAAACTGTCTCACTTATGTCAAACAAAATCAGCATCTTTTTTTATCTCACAGTGATGTACATTCCTGCGAAACCAGAAATCAAAACAAATTAATTCCTAGCTACCATAGGCTTAAAATAACACAAAGAGGGGCTGATTACCATGGGGTCAAATTCTACAATGTACTTCCAGTAGCAGTTCGCAATCTGTGTGAGGGGGAGTTCATTAGGAGCGTCAAAAACTACCTACTAAAGCACGCATTTTATTCCTCTGAGGAATACCTCAACAGTAGTTTAATCTTTTAGCTTGTTATGTAACAACTTTTTAACTTTTTAAATTTATCTGTATTGTGATTTGGTCTTATGTCTGTCAGTATGTATCAGTCGCTTGTATTTATTACACTTAATTTTAACTCTCTTAAACTTATAAACTCTTAATTAGGCATTAAGCTTTTGAAATATTGTGCGGTTGACAAAAAGTTCTTTTCTATTTTTAATACAAGAAACAACTCTTCAATCCATCTATAAAATTTTTATTATCTACTATTTCTATCTGACAAGTAAAAACACATTTGCTGTAGTACTTTACTAATAAACTAAACTAAACTATAGTAAATCGGGTCATCGTCAGTTGCCGATTCTCGTCCGATTAAACAAAGTTCCAATCGGACCGTCGTCGGTCTTAAAGTAAATAAAGTGGGCTTCGGCATAAACTCGACTATAGTAAATCGGGCCATCGTCACTTGCTGATTTTCGATCGAATAAACAAAGTTCCAATCGGACCATCGTCGGTCCTAAAGTGGTGTCGGCATAAAGTCGACTGTAGTAAGGTGGATCTCCGTCAGTTGCCGATTATTGACCGAAAAATGAAAATCGCAATCTGACCAACATCGGGCCAGAGTGTAGTCGTCGATGCCGACACACTGCCGACGTTGTCAACATTGGCCCGATTCAATGCCGACGATTTGTGTTTGCTGGGATATTTATAATAATATTACCTGCTACATATCGAACATATTGATTCCAGTGCCATCTACCTACGATAGATGACATTAAACTAAAATATAATTCTAAATCATGTAAATCGCGTTCTTTTCACAATATAACAATATTTTCAGCAAACATGCCACAATCCTGACAAAAATATTCTTTTTGGGAATATTCCATAGAAATAACTTCATCATCACGTTATCATGGGAATATTATTATCTTCCCAAGTAGCACACTCGTCCCATTAAGGGCCGAACGTCCCGGGCCAAAACGTACGTCCTGGGGACGTTTGAAGTAGGACCAAAGATCGGTTGGGAACACTTATACGTTCTCATGACAGCATAACTATAAAATTGGTTTATACTTATTTCGAGATTGGTTTTGATTGGTTGCCATTTTATTTGGTTTTTGTTGGTTTTTAAGTTATTTATATTGATAAAATCCATTAATGCTCAAACGACCTAGGTCCAAAACCTACGTCCTGGAGTCCACTCAAGTTTTAGGACGTCCCGAGGACATCCATACTATAAAATTGATTTATACTTATTTCGTAACTGGTTTTGATTGGGTCCCATTTTAATTGGTTTTTATTGGTTTTGTAAGTTATTGATAATGATAAAATCTATTAATGCTCAAACACCCTAGGTCCAAAATGTACGTTCTGGGGACGTTTGACGTGGGACCAAAATTCGGATTAAACCATTGGTTTAATAAATGTCGTTTTTTCGCGTAGAACACGGCGCTTGCGTTATTTCGAAATGTGACGCCACGGGGTTCAACTGAAAAGTCATCGGTTTTTTCCATCGCCAAAATGCATTTTTAATGACAGTTTTACAAACCTAACATAAGTTTGTTTTTGTTTCTTATCCCCGGTTTGTAACTCCTGGGGTATCGTCTCCTTTGTTATTTTCATATATAAACTCACCATAAAATAACCTACTTGACGAAAGTTGCTTAGCAGTTTCCGAATCTTCCTGTGAATTTGGCACATTACCAAATCAGACTCCATCATTTTATTATTAAAAAAACAAAAAAGAATAGCCGGTGCGCCATCCCAAGTAGCACACATCTATCCCAAAAGCGTCCTTGGGACGTCCGCCACCGGATATCTCCAGGACTTACCTAAGACGTCCTGTGAATATGTCCTGCAGACGTTTTCTGTATACGTCCCAGGGACGCCTTTGTCGTACATCCTGTAGACTAATTATTTTGTAACATTGGACCTCCCAGGGACGTCCTAAAGACGGCGTAGGTACCAAAGCGGACGTACCTAAGACGTTCTGTAAATATGTCCGGCAGACGTTTTCTGTGTACGTCCCAGGGACGTCTTTGTCGTACGTCCTGTGGTCTAATTATTTTGTAACATTGGACTTCTCAGGGACGTTCTAAAGACGTCGTAGGTCCCAAAGCGGACATACCTAAGACGTCCTGAGAATGTGTCCTGCCGATGTTTTCTGTGTACGTGTTAGGGACGTCTTTGTCGTACGTCCTTTGGACGAATTATTTTGTAACATTGGACCTCCCAGGGATGTCCTAAAGACGGCGTAGGTCCCAAAGCGGACGTACCTAAGACGTCCTGTGAATATGTCCTGCAGACGTTTTCTGTGTACGTCTCAGAGACGTCTTTGTCGTACGTCCTGTGGACTAATTATTTTGTAACATACAGGAATAATACCGTCGATTCAAAGAGAACGCGCAGCGCGCTCTATGTGCCACACATGTAAGCTAACCATATCCCAAGTAACAATTGTATGACCCACTGGTTGTGATGACTAAAATCTTAACCAATATTAACGTTGTATTTGGTGGAGAAATTGGTACAAAGTGCTCACCGTGTATAAAAGAGTATACATTTTCCGAAACCGCTTTTATTCCTAAAATGATCCTATATTGAAAAAAGCGTTTTCCCAAAAAATCCATTATTCCAGACTTTTGAGACACACTGTATAAATGTGACCATAACCAGACTTCTAAGGGGGGGGGTTGCGTTTTATCCACATATTTTATCCTGAGGCTCTATAGAGGATTTGATTCAGTTAAAGTCCCCGCACTGCATATTAATATCTCGATTTTTTGGATTCTATAAATACCTATATTTTGTTTTAAACCTATATTTTTTATAAAATTAAAAAAAAAAGAATATATCTTCGCCTTCTAAGATCGTATGTTTATTCTGAGCTTAAACTAAAACAGCAGAGAACAAAAATTGTATGTCGGACGGATTCTAAACTGTACGATTTGTAGGATGTATTGTTTGTAGAAAGTACGAGTACGATGTACGGTTTGCAAAAAGTATGCTTTGTGCGATGTATCGTTATGCTATTTTACGATTTGCGGAAAGAATTATTTGCGCAATGTACATTTGTGTTAAATACGCTTTGTAAAATGTATTTTTGTACAAACTATGGGACCCCGAAGAATTGCGTAGGATGTGCGACGTGTACCCTTTAACGTTTGGTGGTCGTTATTTTGACACCAAAATAAACACGAAAACTCATTAGTCATACGAAAACGTTTACAAAAGGTTGCAGTTTAACTTCAGGGTAAAATTAACGTTTAGGCGTCGGTAATTATTTCGTTAACGAAGGTCGTCCCGAAAATAACCAATTTCTCCACCAAATACAACGTTAAAATTGGTTAAGTTTTTAGTCATCACAACCAGTGGGTCATACAATTGTTACTTGGGATATGGTTAGCTTGCATGTGTGGCACATAGAGCGTGCCTGCTGGCGCCATTTTTTAATTTCTGATTTTTATAAAATTCTTTTTTTTTTATTAAAATTAAAAACTGCACCCTCATTTGTCTTTTTAAACGGGTTTTCAAACAAGGTTCCAAAGTAGTATAATTCTTTAAAAAAATTTAAGTGGGTTAGAGAGGTTTCACCCTTTAAAAGAGGAATTTTTTATTTGACTGGAAAGCCCATAAAAAATCTCAGTTGACTTGTTTTTGCGTTTTATCCGCATATTTTTTCGATCGGGCCAACGTCGGTATAACGTCGGCAGTGTGGCAGCGATGCGTTGGCCCGATTTTATGTCGATTATATGTGTTTATAGGGTTATCCTATGGCTCTAGCGAAATTATTCCAGTTAAAGTTCCCACGCTATATAGGAGGGCCCAAGAATATTCTGATGGTATACGAAAACCCCTCCTCCAAAGCTAACAGCAAAGAGTGTAACTTATTTATTCCCACGAGAGGGACGTTGACAGTTTTTTTTTATCGTGCATTGAAATCGGTTCACTCGATTGTGAGCCATTTTTTTTTTTACAAACTTGAAGAACGACATATTAAATTAAATGGCGGTAACAATAATTTTTATATATATAGGGCGTCTATTATGTACTTACTACATGATTTGTATAAGCAAAATTATAAAAAACTACTGCTGAAATTAAAAGAGTAACCTGAGCATTCAATTTACCTTTATTATGAATTTATTCAGTATAACGCTAATAAACAAGCGTTAATATCAATTTTTAAGATTAAACAGTAATAAACTCGTTGTATACATGAAAGTACTAAAATAGTACTGAATTCAGACAAATAATTAATGACTATTATTGATACTTCTATTTAATTTAATTTAATTAAACCAAACCGCATTGTGTTTGTCACCCACAAGCGTAACAAAATTGTGCTAGTGCTGAAATACTCCTATATGGAGGAATAATGGGATAGTGGTTAAGGTTAGGCTATGTACTATACCAATAGTACGGAAAAAGGTCATCTGCAAGTGGCTCAAGCACTCCACAATACAGGTAGGATAAGAATATTTTACCTAGTGGCTCAAGCACTCCACATCAATAATAGATTCAGGTGAAAAAGACTCTAGCACTGTCTATTTTGCACTGTGCACACTGGTACAAAGACGCGCTAGGTGAAGGGCAGTACTTCGTTAGAAGTACTAGGAGGTTGGGAAAAGGTATTAGAGGAACGTACTACGTGGCTCGTCCACTTCAGTAGTACAAAACAAAATATCTGCATATCTGCAGCGCACCCGACGGAACACATCCATCGTTATAACAGTGCAAAAAAATGTAAGGACTCGGACAATGCCTAGTGGCTCAAGCACTCCACATCGGCAACTAAAATATACGCTAGACGCCCGTTTTGTGCAAAAGAGGTAAGGTAATATGCAACTCAAGCACTTTGCAATATTCATAGGTGTATATGTCCATTCCTTTCAATATTTTCAATTAATAGCTTAACCACAAAAATATCCAAATTACTGTATTTTTATATATTGGCTAATAAATGCTTTAGAATGTAAAATTGTCAAAAAGAACATAAAAATAAATATAAAATAAGGAAAATCGAAATACTCCGTGAGAAAACTCACCTTTTGGAAATGTAATCTAAGACCAATTACACACACAAGCACAGTTAATATTTATCTCTTAACACTTTTCACCCCACAGTTTTAAAACGTTCTGAAACACCCAACGCTAGTAAAGTGTGGGTCACAGGTTCTTGTTTATGTAACAGACCCATAAATATCGAATTATGCCTGGCTTTTTGTAAATATAATCTTTCTTTATCTTAAAATGAGCTGTGTCGCCTTTTCAAAACAGGGTAAATTTATTAGTCTAGTTCGACGGAAAAAACTGACTTCTTACAGTCGGCCATCCTGCAAATATCTCGTCCCGAGATACTCATTGGTCTTCTTCCTTATAGTCATCTGAAGACATGGATACTCCATCTTCACCACTTTCGTCTTCAGCATCATCAGACACCCCTCCAGGCAAGCTCCATGGTCACATTCTGTCGACGGCAATTGTCTTTTCGTACTTAGCAGATCGTAAAATTCGATGTGAGCCAGCCATGTCTTTGACTACGTATCGATCGTTTGGGAGAACCGATTTAACTACCATTGGTCCACTATATAAAGGAGCAAGTTTTCTACTAGTACCAGTGGATGCAGTTTGCTTTATTATGACTACCAAATCTCTTTGTTTATAAATTTTGGGCTTCTTTCGTTTTTTGTTAAGGTGTTGTTTCTACTTGGTTTGAGCTGTTTTCATTTTGGCAGCTGCTTCTTCTCGTATTAAAATTAAGATTTCTATTATGGTAGGTATTTGCTTTACTTCATCTATCAGTAAAGCATCTGTGATATTGCGAGGTGTGTAACCAAACATTAACTGGCTAGGAGTCTTTCCTGTTGTTTTGTTTTCAACGTACATGTTCATCCCAAAGCTCGTCTTCTGGAACAGATGGTAGAAGTGTCGAAAGAACCGTATTATTTAATTTTTCTACCTGTCCGTTTGCTCTTGGGGTAGCAACTGCATTAATAATATGTCTAATATTGTTTTGTTGGCAAAATGATTGAAACTTGTTTGACGTAAATGAGCTACCTTGATCTGATATTAAAACTTTAGAAACTCCGTAGGTCGCAAAAATGTCTTTAAAGTAATCGATTATATATTTGGATCATGTATCCTTTGTTGCTCTTAAAAAGGCAAACTTAATAAATGCATCGATTCCTACTACTAGATAACAATTCCCCTTCTTTGATTTGGGAAAAGGTCCTAGATGGTCAACGTGAAAAGTTTGCAATGGTTGTATGCCTTTAGGAATCGGATGTAGGAATCCTTTCTTTTTCTCAGTACTGCGTTTGTTGTACAAACAGGGTACGCAACAAAATATGTATTTCTCTATATAATTTCTCATTTTTGGGAACCAGTCTTTTTAGAGTTTTGTCTATTCCAAAATATCCAAAATCATCATGAGATGCCTTGAGCACACGTTGCCTCATTCCAGCTGGAACTAACCAAAGTATACCTTTTACTGTAATCCGGTATACTAGAAATAGTTTTTGTAAATTTTTCTTTCGTAGTCGTTCATTGTTTATTGGACCACTGCAAATATCTTCTATTGGTAATAGTGATAGCTCAACCTAGCTAATCTTCGATAATTTTTCCCATCGTTGTTTTGGTAGGACAGATGACTTCGCCTGTTTCAATGATATAATTGTATGCGAGATACAATATTTTTGTCCTTCAGGTCGTCTGACACTGGCTTCAATAAAAGCGTCTCCTGTCACTGGTCTAGTCACTGGTGGAATAGTTGAGTTTTCTGTGATTTTGAGAATGACTTTTGAAGTTGACATTTATGACTCTATATTACTTATATCTAGCTTATTATTACAGTTGTAAAATTTTAATTTAGCATTATCCTTAACGACTAAAACATTAGGTAGTTCCGTAGAATTTCGTCCAATTAAGATTGGTACTTCTTGAACTGAATTGGGTACGACATAAGCAGAAATTTGTTCTTCTATATCATCAACTGTGATGGTAACTGTAGCAGTGCCCAAAGTCGAGGTGTACGCGTTACCATATCCTTGTAAGATAGTCGTTTTAGTTGGATCGTAATTTATATTTAATTTTTGAACATCCTGTAGTCTAATTGTGGTACAGGAACTACCCAAGTCTATATAAGCTAAAGTCGACGTTTTATTAATTACAATATTTTTATAATATTTTTGGTTCAGCCCTTCCACTACTAGTCAGATTTTCTTCGCAATTACACACACAGGCACAATTAATATTTATCGCTTAACACTTTTCACCCCATAGTTTTAAAACGTTCTGAAACACCCAACGCTAGTAAAGTGTGGGTCACAGGGTCTTGTTTATGTAACAGACCCATAAATATCGAATTATGCCTGGCTTTTTGTGAATATAATCTTTCTTTATCTTAAGATGAGCTGTGTCGCCTTTTCAAAACAGGGTAAATTTATTAGTCTAGTTCGACGAAAAAAACTGACTTCTTACACGATTTGTAAAGCCATATAGACCCACACAAACACAGACTGCAGGGTCCAAAAAAGTGAAACCTATGATGTCAAATTCGCTGCTCACCATGAATATCTCCTAAACGGTAGGAGGAGTAAATTTAATGCTTTGCTGAAAACTAAGAAAAGTTGGAGAAAGAGTCTTTATTTTTCTGCGCACTTATTGTTTTAAAGCTGTCAAAAAACGCTTAAAATTTATTTCAACAGGGAGTTTTTTAAAATCTACCTGACAGATTCGTTTTTTAGATTTGACATTGCAGTGTGAGAGGAGAGCTCCGGCAAGTTCATTTTTGGTTCATAAAGGATGACAGATAATATTTTGCAACCTTATTTTGACAAGTCACCTGAATTTTTGGGTTACTTGATCATCATTAATTAATTAATTATTGTGTCTACATAAAATCGAAACACAACTTATCTTTCGACAAAATAATTAGGATAATCATTTCAGTTTCCAGAAGCGATGATCAAGTTAAATTGGTATATAAATATAGATTATTATGTAATAAGACACCAAAATTGAAAAAAGGTTTTAGATGACTGATTGATTAAAAAGTTATACAGACGAAGCATCAAGGCAAATAAAGGAAACGGAAACAGACACAAATTATTTACTATTTACATGTACAGGATGATTTTTTTTTAAATATTAAAATTAGAGCAAAAATCACTATTTTGGAACTGACTCTATTTAATATTTTTTCTACTAGCGTACGGAAAAGTAAACTTTATGGTACTTTTCCGCACTCAACCAAAAATTAAATATAAATGCATTGCTATATTTTTAAAAATTTTCTTCTTTGTGTTAGGTAAACGTTTTGTCAGGATAAATAAAGAGTAACATTTTTAAAATTCCTTTAATTGGGTTAAATGAATATACTAAAGTCAAGCGAGTAGAAAAAATATTGTACCCAACTAGCGTAAAGTGACTTTTCCGCACTTAATTGCTGCCGAACGACGCGTTAGCGAGTTCGGCCATCTGCAATCGCGTGCGGAAAAGAGACACTTTCCGGACTTGTTAGGTAAACTACTATTTATTTCTACGACCGTGCGCGAAACACCCCTTTCTTACACGTACTTTAGCTTGGAAAGTATCACTTTCCCGCACTGAGTATACCTACAGAATAGATTTTACTCCATTTTTTTTACAACTGTTCGTAGAAAAAATATTTATCCTAACTCATGTGTCAAGTATCATTCCCATCCTTGCTGCTTGCCCGAACTCCGGTCCGAGTTCGTTTTCAGGCCAAAAAGATTAAATTTTCGCACAAGTTATATAAGATAAAAACTATTTTCTACGGGCGTGCGGAAAATCAGATTTTGCGCATTGTTAACAGTGCCGCAGTAGTGCGCAAAAATAGTGCGAAAAAACTTATCGCCCTGTAATCGTAATGTCAAAACCAGTTCATCGCATTGTCAGCATACGTCAGTAGGCTTTAAAATGCCTTGGTTGCAGTTAGCATAAAACAAAAATCTTTGATGTATATATTTTTTGAGGGGGAAATTTTTGGGGACAATCCCAATTTTTTTTATACGATCTACTATTTTTAATACCAAATTTTAAATCCTTATAAAATTTGCTTTTTAAAGATACCTCATATTCAGTCTCACAAACTAAATAAGATGCCCTATGATGCAAAAAAGAAGTTAAAAAACCTCCAAATCAGTTACATCAACCGAAAAGAATCTAAAAACAAAAGATCAAAAAGATCTTGGGTGGAAATAACGAAAATTCAAACCTGGATGAGCATCCCACAAGGAACACTGGATGCTCATCCAGGTTTGAATTTTCATTATTTCCACCCAAGATCTTTTGATCTTTTGTTTTTAGATTCAAACCTGGATGAGCATCCAGTGTTCCTTGTGGGATGCTCATCCAGGTTTGAATTTTCGTTATTTCCACCCAAGATTTTTTGATCTTTTGTTTTTAGATGCTCTATGATGTAGGGTGTCATTTTAAAGAGTTTTTTTGAGAGAATCTACAGATAGTAACATTTTTAAAATTAAGCCCCGTTATCAACATTTTTTAAAAAGTGACGTAAAAATTAACAAAAATGGATAAATCGCATTTGTAAATGTGTACCTAAGCGCCCAAATGCTATCATTTCTGAATTGTCCTTAAAAAATCCTTTAAAATGATACCGAATTAACATCCTAGGGTACCTTATTTAGTTTGTACGCCTTTTCCGCAGTCATTTGCTTGTGGAAAGTAGCAGTTTTCCGCACAGCGTGCACGAAAAAATTTTGCTTGCGAAAAAAATATCACTGAAGCAAAAAGAAATTTCTACGAGGTTGAGGAAAATAGGATTTTGCGCATTGGGTGTTACGTTACTATGCCACACTAGTGTGCAAAATCACTTTATTTCAATGTTATAATAAAATTTTTATGAAACACATTTTTTATTGACTATTTTATACTATTTTCCTTACGCTCTTAGAAGAACAATTGTTCCTAATGCTTGCATGCAGAATTCATTTTTCCGCAGTCGACTCTTTGACCGAACTTCTAAGTCCTTCGCCCAATGAGGCAGTCTCGTACGGAAAAAATTGTTTTTCCGCGTGCATATTTTTTTTACAAAATTATGCACAGCAACAAGATGTTTTAAATTTTCCGCCCGCCCTTAGGAAAAATGTTGCACTTAACACGAGCGTAAAGCAGGCCCGGCGCTAAATTATTGACCGCCCGAGGCATTTTTTTAAATGCCGCCCCTGATTAAAGGATTCTTAATTTTATTTTGAAGTTACCCATTTAAAAAGGAAAAAATATATGAATAATAAAAAATCCTTATTTGCCAGGGGCGGTCGTAGTGCCCCTGACCCCCCCCCCCCCTGACTGACTGAGAGAAATGATATTAGCTTTTATACACCAGTATACTATTTGGGACAATACAATTTTTTATAGTGGGTATAATCTTCTTTAAATCCCAGTAAAAAAATATAGATGTGATATAAATCGATTACAGACAGGGTTTTTCATGTACCATTAATATGAATAAAATATATATTTTTTTAATATTCCCGTAACATATGCTAACAACCTTCTTTAGATAAAATTTCATAAATTTTATTTGCCACACCTTTGACAAAAGCTTGCCAAAACATTTTACAAAATACCTGAAAAATATCATATTTTAAACAATTTTCGGTCTATATTTAAAGAATTTTCGCCAGCGGCGCTATAACATCATTGGATGTTACAAATTTAGTTAAGTAATTTTAACCAATTTTTATCAACAACATTATTTAACACTCGTAAAAAATTGGAATAATTTTGAAAATTTGCGCCTTTTGCAAATTTAGAATTAAAACTATAGACCCAACGGAGAATTCCACACCTGCAAACCTAACCCCAAAACCTACTAAAGCGCCCCTCCCCTTTGAAATCGGCTTTACAAAAATTCTACAATTTTTAAAGCACTTGAATAAACGGGATCTAACAACATAAAGTCGTTCTTTTTCATTATGTTTTTGTAATTTTCTTGGATTTCTGTGAACATGACATTCAGACAAAATATTGGAGAGGAGACCCCAAATTTATGTCAACGGCAGTCGCGTGCGGGAAAGATTAACTTTCCGCACTGGTTATATATAATAACCATTTTGATGTGTTTTTTGAGTGTATATTATAAAAAGCTAACCCTTTAAATATAAAAAAATGGGCACTTTTAAGACGATTTTAGAATGGGCATGAATTCTTTACTAGATTTTGTGGTTTCTAAGTAATTATAAAAAACCAAAAAATTAGTAAGTATGCATTTTGTTGCCTCCCCTCATTTTTTCAAGAGTCATTAAAAAAAGTCGCCAGTACCTACTACGCTAAATCAACACCGTTATCAATTAAAAAGCCAGTTAACTCCTATCTGTCCTGTGCCCTTTAGCATACTGCTGCCGCCATATTTAACCAAATTTACAGGTAAAAGCCAAATTTAAGGGTACTAAAACTATAAAGAGTTTTTAACTGGCTTTTTACTTGAGATAGTGTTAGCTAAATATGGCGGTTCAAAGATGGTCGACATCCGATTTACAAAAGAACCCTGCTTTTTTCTTATGTGCATGGTTCGACTAATTTTTTTTATATTTAAATATGACACTACTATATTATATTAGGCCGTTTTTTACTAAACTCCCTTCGCTTACAAGAAAACTATGGGTCTTACATTTTTGATATTAGTACTAATACCCGTATATGTATAGAGGGAAAGCCATAGAATTTTGCGCCAAAGAAAAAGGTTTAAAACTCGCGAAATATATACTTTTTTAACTATTTCTTACAAAAAAACTACCGGTAAGGTAAACATCCTTTAAGAACAATAAAGTTATATATAGGTTTTTTAATGTAATTTGATTAAAATATTCTGCCTGCGATTTGGTGGGAAAAATCGCATTTTAAGAGTCATTTTCGCAAAAATTTTCGTATGCGGCGCATTTTACCATTTTTACAAACAAAAAAATCAGACACTTAAAGTAAATATATTTCAACGCATGGGTATATCGGTATACCAAACGCGTTTGAAATAGAGCCAAAATACATACATTTTTTACTTGTTTAGGCCAAGTTTCGAACGATGCCCGCTTTTTTAAATAAGGGTGCGATGACAGAACTGCTGATTGAAATCGTTACGTACACTGAGAAATTTTCAACTTGCTGGAACATCAACGTTCTTAGCTGGGACAGCAAAGTTTTTTGCTAGAATGTTAGGTTACTAAATTTGTTTGCTGACGTAACTATTTTTTTCGCTGGGGCTACTAAACATTATATTCCTATCCGAGTTCTAGCAAGAAACTCTGCTGTTGTAGCAAAAACTTTGATGTTCCAGCAAGATTGTTTGGCAACATAGGAGCCAGCCAAAACCACTTTACTGAAAAAATTATCAGTGTACGTTCGTGGGTTCGTAACGTTTTATACGTACATCCCTCCGTACGCAACGAGTGGAATCAGCTGCTCTATCATCCCACCCGTCAAAAAAAAAATGTAGTGAATTTTGGATTTTTTTCGAACGGGTTAGGCAGTGGCGTAGCCAGAAATCGACTCTGGGGGGGTTTCATCATTATCCGGTCCCTACCTATCCTACCTATCAACTACCTACTTATGACAAATTTTTAAAAATTAGGTTTCTATTGCTTGAGCTCTTGAACTGAAGGGAGGGAAGAGGGGCGGTTTAATAGGTGTTGAGTTAGTTTATACGAAACAAAAATACTTATTTTTAAAAGCAAGTCTCATCTAGTCTCATTTGCAGATTTTTTGTAGAATTAATTCTTAAATGTGCCGCAGGCTAATTTTTTTAATAAATTACACTAAAATACTATTTTTTACGCGTCTCAAATGTTGTTGATAAAAAAATTGCTTAAAATAAACAAAATTGGAACAATATTGGATATTGGTATAGCGTCGCAGGCGAAAATTGACAAAAAAACAAAAATAATTTTCATCTCTTAGGTTTTTTTTGTAAAATATTTTTGAAAAACTACATTGGTTTAGATGCCAAGAAGGGGTAGATTGCGGTGGTATATATTTATTGCCAAATCATAAATGCGCCGCAGATGAAAATTTTAAGAAAAATTATACTAAGAATACCATTTATTACACGTTTTAAATGCTGATAAAAATTACTAAGAATTAATCTAAAATTATAACAATTAATGACGTCATAGCACCGCAGGCAAAATTTTTAAAATTTAGGACATCACACCAAACACACGTCACAAACTGGAGAAAAGGGTCAAAAAAGTGGGGGAGCTATAGCTCTCCCTGGGGCCCTTGATCATGATTAGTTTATTGTAGATTGGGTTTTAACCCCCCAAACCACCACCCCCCCCAGGCGACGCCACTGGGTTAGGTATACCGATACTGATGCGTTGATATTAGACACTTAAAGTAAATATTACAACGCATCGGTATCCGTATACCTAACGCGTTCGAAATCTAGCCAAAATACACTACATTTATGACTTGTTTATGCGATGTTTGGAACGATGCCTGCTTTTTGAAGAGTACGATGACAGAACTGCTGATTGAAATCGTTGCGCACGTTCATGGGTCCGTAACGATACGTACATCTCTCCGTACGCAACGAGTGGAATCAGCTATATTCTGTCATCGCACCCGTCAAAAAAGCGGGCATCGTTCGAGACATGGCATAAACAAGTCAAAAATGTAGTGTATTTTGGCTTTGTTTCGAACGCGTTAGGTATACGAATACCGATGCGTTGAAATATTTACTTTAAGTGTCTATTTACTTTAAGTGTCTATATTAAAGGTAAAACCACTCAAATTCCCAAAACCTCATCAATATTTACGATTTTACTCTAATTTTAAATTTCATTTTAAGCGTTTTCTCAAAAACACCTTAATCGACGAATAAAAAAAGTTGTCTGTCGGTTTGTTGTCTGTCTGTATGCACGATAACTCAAGAACGCTTTAATCGATTTTAACGAAATTTGGTACAAAAATCCTCTATTGACTGACCATGAACTGATTAACTTTTGGGTAGAGTGGTGGGGGGTTGAAGTGGGGAAAAAGGGATAAAATATTTTAAAAAATTGTAACTTTGGAACAAAAGCAAGTAGCGATATATGGTTTTCAGATTTAACTGAACTGATTAACTTTTGGGTTGGGTGGTGGGGTGGTTGAAAGGGGGAAAAGGGGTATAAAATATTTTAAAAATTTTTAACTTTGGAACAAAAGCAAGTAGCGATATACGGTTTTCAGATTTAAGTTTCGATTAATATGGGAGCTTTAGTTTCCGAGTTATTTGAAAAAACGTTAAAATATATATAAAAAAAAATCATAACTTTAGAAGAAAAGCTATTGATGTGTGGTTTTCAGATTTTGGTTTTCGTAAATATTACCCAAAAATTTTGTTATTAGGGTCAAATCTTTCAAAGCTACAGTTTTCGAGATATTTTTATTTTCTTTCAACATAAAATAATTGATTGTATGGTGTACTATCCGTGCTTTCTAGCATCAATTTTTTAGTTCACCGTACCAATATGGTATGGGGGACTATTAAAATCGTGAAATTTTGACTTTTCTTAATTTTATCAAAAGTGAGGTTCTAAGGTTCCAAAACACCTTAATCGACGAAAAAAAAAAGTTTTCTGTCGGTCTGTTGTCTGTCTGTACACGATAACTCAAGAATGCCTTAATCGATTTTAACCTCAAGAATGCCTTACTTGATTTTAACAAAATTTGGTAGAAAAATCCTCTATCGACTGACCATGAACTGATTAACTTTTGGGTAGAGTGGTGGGGGGTTGAAGTGGGGGAACAAGGGATAAAATATTTTAAAAAATTGTAACTTTGGAACAAAAGCAAATAGTTTTCAGATTAAAGTTTACATGAATATGGACTACAAATTTTGTTGTACAGTCCAAATTCGTGGGAGCTTTAGTTTCCGAGTTATTTAAAAAAACGTTAAAATATATTTTAAAAAAATCATAACTTTAGAAGTAAAGTAAGTAAGTAGTAAAGTAAGTAAGTAATTTCAGATTTTGGTTTTCGTCAATATTACCCAAAAATGTTGTTATAAAATTTAAATCTTTCAAAGCTACAGTTTTCGAGATATTTTCATTAAAATAATTGATTGTATGGTGAACTATTCGTGCTTTCTAGCACCAATTTTTTTTCTACGAATTTAAAACATTTCAGCTAAAAAAATTACTTCATAGGGACCGTTTTTTTATGTTTCCAATAACAATTCTATTTTGATTCGCTGCATATTTAAATGTAAAATCGAGTTTAAAGCCAATTAAGGATTTAAAAAAATTTCAAACGTATTTCCTGTTTGTATATGAAATCCGGTGTTAAGGTAAAAAATGTAAGTTGTGGTTCGTAAAATAAAGGAAAAAAGTGGCAAAGTAACGGGGGGGGGGGGTGTGGATAGTCTACCAAACAATCAATTATTTTATGTTGAAAGGAAATGAAAATATATCGAAAATTGTATCTTTGAAAGATTTGAACCTTATAACAAAATTTTTTAATTTATAATTACCTGCTTTACTTCTAAAGTTATAATTTTTTTATATATATTTCAACGTTTTTTCAAATAACTCGGAAACTAAAGCTTCCACGAATTTGGACTTTATGACAAAATTTGTAGTCCATATTCCTGGAAACTTAAATCTGAAAACCGTATATCGCTACTTGCATTTGTTCCAAAGTTACAATTTTTTATTTTATCCCCCTTTTCCCCCCTCCAACCCCTCACCACCCTACCCAAAAGTTCATCAGTTTATGGTCAGCCCAGTACCCTCCCCATCAGGCCGATCAACTCCTACCGATTTAGTGTCCTTTAATCCACCTTCGCCGCCATTTTCACTCTGACAGAAAATAAACCATTAGTTTTCTGTCAATATATATGGCGGCGAAGGTCGAGAAAAGGACACTAAAACGGTAGAAGTTGATTGGCCTATGTGGAGAAGGTATTGGTCAGCCGATCGAGGATTGTTGTACCAAATTTCGTTAAAATCGATTAAGGCGTTCTTGAGTTATCGTGTATACAGACAGACATCAGACAACGGACAGACAACTTTTTTTTTCGTCGATTAAGGTGTTTTGGAATCTTAGTAACTCATTTTTGATAAAATTAGGAAAAGTCAAAATTTGACGATTTTAATAGTCCCCCATACTATATTGGTATAGTCGACTAAAAACGGCCATTCTCCTAACTTTTACCCCTAATTTATGAATCAACCTGTGCCTTATGATGAGAATTGCTCGTTGGGACCCCCTCTACAACAGATATTATCTACATATAAATAAAATTAGCCAACACACATTCCACATAACAAAATGGCAGGGTTCCTTATCTTACAGAGGCATTTTTCATATGAAAATAACAACCCCTAAGGAATACAGATACAGCGATTTAAAGTTTTATACCCCAAAAAAAAACTGCATAGAAGCTCCAAAACCAGGATGCGTCACGTAATGCGTTTTTAGAGATAAGCTGGTAGTAGATTTAAAATTATTTTTTAGATAACAAAAACATCCTCTAACATTCTTTTTATTCTGAGCTTAGATTTAAACAGCTGTCAGTCGAGCAGAGAACACAATTTGTATGTTGGACGGATTCTAATACATACGATTTGTAAGATGTAGGTATTATTTGTAGAAAGTACGATGTACGGTTTGCTAAAAGTATGCTTTGTGTGATGTATCGTATGCTATTTTATGATTTGTTTTATGCGATGTATATTTGTTTAAAATACGTTTGTGAAATGTATCTTTTGGATTAATTATAGGGACCCAATTCTTCGTCAAATTTAAGTTTTTTGGTCGTTATGTGGTAAGAGCACGGAAATAGGTCTATTTTATGCACCAACCATTTCTGATCGTTCTGTGCAGAGAATGAGAATCGTTTGTATTTCAAGTCTTGTCATCAACACAATACGCAACCTCAATTTTTTTATTTACTTACTTACGAATCCTTCAATATTTAAAAAACTATGATTTCTTTTTTTTTAAATGAAACTAGAAACTATTGCTATTGTATTTGTGTCAAACTTTGAAAAAATATGTATTTATTAAAGAAAACTAAAACCTTTCTTCTGACCAAACCTTTTTTTTTCTTAATCCATCTAATTATAAAACTAACCTAAACAAAACTAAAGAATTTTAAAAAATATTACAAGCTTTTTTAGTACATATAGTAAAGGTACTCACACAAATACCTAAATACTAACATAGCTCCAATATTCAGCATTAAGAGGCTGATAGCCCCCATTGTGAGCCGGCCCTGGGATGAATATTGTAGCTCTGCAAGTATTTATTTGGGTAGTGCACCTACTTATTATTTAGAAATCTCAACTAGGTATGTAAAAAAATACTAGTATCTACTTAAATGATCAAAGGATTATCCCCGTTTTCAAGTTCTTCATCCAAAGTATTGTTTTCCTCTTTAGATCCAATTGATATTTCATCAGCCTTCAGTGTAACTCTCTTTATGTAGGTCTTTAAGGTGGTCCAGTTTTATATCTATATTGTCAATTTCTTTGCATCTAAAAAAATAAAAGAAAAGTAAAATTAAACAAAAAAGCAGTACTCAGGGAATTTTTAAATTAAATTAATTAATATAAAACTTCCATGACTGAACAAGCTTTGCTTAGCTATGCTTTTGATGCTCATAAAGCAAAAATTTTGAGAGAATCGGTGTTAAAATGTGATGTTTTATATTGAAACTTTATTTGTCACGACCCATTTCAAACCCCGATTCGTGTTAATCATGATTAAAGCTTTATGACTGTATCTTATATGAATCTGTCATTTAAGCCTTGACAGTTTACCGTCAATAAAAATCAAAAAGATGATACTGGGTGTTTACTAAAAATAAAAGAAAACCAGTAAAGTTGTAGTACTTACATGTAGCTATGAGGTTGCAAAGTTCGTTAAGACTTCATTATATAGTGTTTCTGAACTTTCTGATTGTTGACCATTAACTTTTCATAATGATTCCATATGTGTGGCTCTGTCTCTGTGTTAAGCCTACAACAGTTTTTACCAACTTTTTCTGGGAATGAATCTGATTTTCTTGCAGCTATTGCTTTGATGGTCCAGATTAGGATTTGGTAATTATGCAGTATACGGTTTTCTGCCATTTTTTAAGATTTTCGAAAAATTCCTTTACAGATGGTTAATATGCCTCGCCAGAAGTACGAAACCGTTTGCGCGTCGAAAAAATTCTTTTTTTTTCAAAAGTTACAGGCATAAAAAGTTTCAAAAACAACAAACTTACGGGACAGCGGAGTGAATAGGGGTGCTGGGCGGGGCACTCCCTTCATCTAAAACACTATAAAATATGTCAAAATGTAGGTAAAGGATCAACCTTTATGCGTCACTTTTTTGTTTTTTTTTTGAACCTCAATTTTCCGAAAAATCATCGAAAGAAAACAACACAATATTTTTGGATTTTCCAACAAAACACGACATTTAACGTCATTTCAGTGTTGCCAACCACGAAACTGCGTCATTTGCAAAGAATCATGTGTTTTGTTGGTAGGTCATCCGCACGGGCATCAACTTGCCAATTTAGGCGCGTAATTTAAATTTGAAAATTTTCTTCAATTTAAAGGAAATTTAGGCGTTTGGATTTGGAAAGGCAGGGTCGGGTTGCGTTAGGTTGGGTCCGGTTGCATAAAAGAAGGGTCGGGTTGGATTCGTTGGGTTGGGTTTGATTTCATAAAAGAAGGGTTGGGTTGGATTGGTTGAGTTGGATTGGTTGGGTTGGGTTTGATTTCATTAAAGAAGGGTTGGTTTGGATTGGTTGGGTTGGTTTGGTTGGGTTGGGTTTGATTTCATAAAAGAAGGGTTGGGTTGGCTTGGGTTAAGTTTTCGAAAGAAGGGTTTGTATAGTCTTTAGCCCAGACTTTTTTTTTGTTTTTTTTATAGCGAAGGAACATCTTCAAAAGATGCCGGCCAAAATGGTCTTCCGAGCATGCCCGATTCAGCCTCTCTAGAGGACTGCCTACGGACTAAAAACCCCCGCTACGTCTGGGCTAAAGACTATACAAACCCTTCTTTCGAAAACATAACCCAAGCCAACCCAACCCTTCTTTTATGAAATCAAACCCAACCCAACCAAACCAACCCAACCAATCCAACCCAACCCTTCTTTAATGAAATCAAACCCAACCCAACCAAACCAATCCAACCCAACATATCCAACCCAACCCTTCTTTTATGAAATCAAACCCAACCCAACCAAACCAACCCAACCAATCCAACCCAACCCTTCTTTTATGCAACCGGACCCAACCTAACGCAACCCGACCCTGCCTTCCCAAATCCAAACGCCTAAATTTCCTTTAAATTGAAGAAAATTTTCAAATTTAAATTACGCGCCTAAATTGGCAAGTTGATGCCCGTGCGGATGACCTACCAACAAAACACATGATTCTTTGCAAATGACGCAGTTTCGTGGTTGGCAACACTGAAATGACGTTAAATGTCGTGTTTTGTTGAAAAATCCAAAAATATTGTGTTGTTTTCTTTCGATGATTTTTCGGAAAATTGAGGTTAAAAAAAAAACAAAAAAGTGACGCATAAAGGTTGATCCTTTACCTACATTTTGACATATTTTACAGTGTTTTAGATGAAGGGAGTGCCCCGCCCAGCACCCCTATTCACTCCGCTGTCCCGTAAGTTTGTTGTTTTTGAAACTTTTTATGCCTGTAACTTTTGAAAAAAAAAGAATTTTTTCGACGCGCAAACGGTTTCGTACTTCTGGCGAGGCATATTAACCATCTGTAAAGGAATTTTTCGAAAATCTTAAAAAATGGCAGAAAACCGTATACTGCATAATTACCTAGGATTTTATAACTTTATTCACACTGGCAGCTTCTGTAACTTCCACCGGCAGCCTCGATCTGTAACTTCCTTTTTTGTTGAGGTTTTCTACAATACATGGGTAGGTACTGGTTTCATGGGCAGAGCTCCCGTACCATCAGACTGAAGTCTTCTCAACAACCTCAAAGGGGCCGGCGAATAGAGGTGACCCTCGTTTCCCATGAATGTAAAACAAGCTCCACTTTGTCAATTTCCAAAATATGGACCACTTTATACTAGCTCCGGTCCATTTTTTTATTTGGCAAAAAACATTTTTTTTTAAATCGCGGACCACAAACCTTATAACCGTTATAAGGTTTGTGTCGCGGACAGATGAAATTTGGCACTCTGTCAGCTGTCACCCAAGGAAAATATTTTGGTACGTTGACATTAGGCGCATTTTGGTGAAGCAGCTGTCGAACCTGTTACCAAAGGACGTTTTTTGGTTGACAAACGGTAAGTACGAAACGACGGATAAGCGCCATGTTGCTTTTTGCAATCACCTTTTTAATTTGCAGCCATATTGTCAAACAGAATGTAAACAAACGCGTTAGGAGCCTTTTATTAGTTTTTCCTAGCATTTCGTAGCTGTTATTACTGTTAAATCACTAATTTCGTTGTATACAGACGTAAAAGTAGTTCTGCAACAATTTTTTGTCTTATATAAAATTAAAAAAAAATATCTTTTTTTCTAAATCTGCCATATATTTCGGTCCCGAGGTTTTTTTGGACCTAAAAATATCATATTTGACAGTACACTAATTTGCGTTTCCGATTTTAGTGTACAGAAAGCCTTAAAAACGTACATCTTATTAATGCTTATTAATTTGAAAAATATTGATTATTATTATTCTGAATCTTATGATAGATGTTTTTGGTGGAGAAAAAATATAAAATGTTGACTAAAGGTTATATTTTGGGCAATAATAAACACCTCTGGCGCACTTCTAACAAATAACTTATTGTAGGTGGCGCTGCAGACAAGGTTGTCATCTTGGTCATTTCTTGACTTGGATGCATACCAAAGGTTGCGAGCAACGTTAAGACTCGAAAAGTATTTACCAAATTGGTGTAAAATGTGGTTGCGTTTGGAAACGTTGTTGCGTCGACAAATTGTTACTTAGGATGTCAAATAAAATATGTAAATAACATTTCTCTCAAACTGTCCCATGCAAAATATCTACTATATACTTATACCAGTATAATTTTGTATTCGATGTATGTAAGTTTAGGATACCTAGGTGTGATTTAAATTTAGTTTGTGAATACATATATAACTACTACTACTACTGCCGCTATCAAGGTCCGAAACGTACGTCCTGCAGGCATTTTTTGTGTACGTCCCATGGACGTCTTTGTCGTACGTCCTGTGGACTAATTATTTTGTAACATTGGTCCTCTCAGGGACGTCCTAAAGACGTCGTAAATCCCAAAGCGGACGTACCTAAGACGTCCTGTGAATATGTCCTGCAGACGTTTTCTGTGTAAGTCCCAAGGACGCCTTGTCGTACGTTCTGTGGACTAATTATTTTGTATTATTGGACCTCCCAGGGACGTCCTAAAGATGTCGTAGGTCCCAACTCGGACGTACCTAAGACGTCCTGTGAATATGTCCTGCAGACGTTTTCTGTGTAGGTCCCAGGGACGTCTTTGTCGTACGTCCTGTGGACTGATTATTTTGTAACATTGGACTTCCCAGGGACGATCTAAAGACAGCGTAGGTCCCAAAGCGGACGTACCTAAGACGTCCTGAGAATATGTCCTGCAGAGGTTTTCTGTGTACGTTCCAGGGACGTCTTTGTCATACGTCCTGTGGACTAATTTTGTGTATTATATATAATATTTTGTAACATTGGACCTCTCAGGAACGTCCTGTGAATATGTCCTGCAGACATTTTTTGTTTACGTCCCTGGGACGTCTTTATCGTACGTCCTTTGGACTAAAGATGACGTACGCCCCAGTCGGCCGTCCTATGGACTAATTATTTTGTAACATTGGACCACCCAGGGACGTCCTAAAGACAGCGTAGGTCCCGAACCGGATGTCCCGAGGATGTACGAATGTCCGGAGGCGGACGTCCCAAGAACGTTTTTGGTACAGATGTGTGCTGCTTGGGTTATTACCAAAGAAATATAACTATCACAAACTGCTAAAGAATATTCAACAAAAAATAGGCCTGAAACATTCCTGTCATATTCGCAATAAAATATTTCAAAAATCTCTTTGAGGGAATATTCCTATAACATGAATATTCCTCCATTGTTAGGTGCATATGAGTACCGCCCTTAGAAAGGAACATATAGCTTAACGGTAAGGTGTGTGAAAGAGCGCTGAAACTCGCCTGTCCGTGACGTCTGCTGGTGTAGGAAGTGCACTGCTTTTTCCAACGGAAAATGCTAAAAGTTGCCTGAACCCCACTTTTTTGTTTTTGTGTTTTTATTTTTCAAATTATAATTAAAAAATGTCTTTCTAAAATTTAACAAAAATCGGTGGTAAAAATGGCCTGGCTGCAAAATTTAGCCGGTCACGCCGAGAATCTGCTTAACAAAATAGATCAGAATGCGGCCACTGTTTTAAATGATCCCAATAAAGTTTTGAGTGATAATACTGGGTGAGTTTTTAATTTTACCTTTTTCTTTCGCCATAGACAGAAACACAGCATGAATGAAACTTAACGCTTGATTTTTATCTGGCGTTGCTATCGGCACATGTTTAAGTTTTAAGCTCAGTTTTAAGGCAGATTCAAAATTCTGTCACGCGGTAGGAGGTATTCAGTAAGATGTAAGGAAAATAAACTATAAGCCGCAAGTGGTCAGATCACCATCTATTGGTAATTATGCAGTATATGGTTTTCTGCCATTTTTGATTTTTTTATGAAAAATTCTTTATGGGGGCACCTACTGGGGTCCCTAGGACTCCAAATCCGCCTGCGCCGATTTTTTTTTTAAGAAAAAAAAGGGTGCCGGGGGGGGGGGGGGTTGTAATATCTTTTTTTGATTGTTTTGGGTTGGGTTGGAATAGGTTGGGTTGGGTTGTCTTAGTGAAAAAAAACCAACCGGCACAGGCGGATTTGGGGTCCTAGGGACCCTAGTAGGTGTCCCCATAAAGAATTTTTCATAAAAAATCAAAAATGGCAGAAAACCGTATACTGCATCATTACCCATCTATTTGCTATTGTTTATTTTCCTTGCATCTTGCTTCATAGGTACCTTCTACCCATATAACTATGAGATACTATAAAGGCCCTGCCCGTGTATTTCCCTATGATAAAAAGAGTAATTGGCCGCGACCAATAGATTAATAATGGGCTCCAATGTGCATGCGTCAGCTGGAAGTGCGCTAAATGAGAAATGAGGTGATTCAATGTTACAAAGTCGCGCACACTCAGGTCAAGCTGTCTTTATCCCATGTCAACTGTAGGGCTGTAACGAGCCCTGTTTTTTAACCTGACTGAGTACTTGAGTAAATGTTATGGCCAAGTACCTACTACTCGGCTGCCAAGTAGTATAATTGCCAGTTTTTTAATAGTCTTCCACCATTTTTAGCAAAAGATTATTTTCAGAAGCAGGAAACATCTTGAGATAATAATTCCTCTAGATAGATTATAAAAATCTTTAATAACATAATCCAAAGCCCTGAATGCCTAAATACTTTTAAAATCCATGTTCCTGCATACCAAACACGTAATCTGTCCCTTTTGCATGTTCCTTTCTGTAGGACAAATATTGACAAATTTACTGAACTAGATTATTTTAATTTTTTTGCTTTTAGCAAATTTAAGCTACCTGTTAAAATTCTGACCGAGCACTGAACTACTCGGTACTTGGTGCAGCTCTAATGTCAAGGCAGTCTAGATTTTGCCTCTATGATTTTTTTGCATCCTGGGCCTTTATATACCTTATAGTTATATGTTCTTACCACTTACCTTACGGAACTTTGAATTTGACTTTATAGTTTTTTGTCTTAAAAACATTTTCAAGAAAATTTTAGATGATTGGACATGTTAAGACAATTTTTAATATTTTTTCTTTGCCGATTTTAATAAAATTTAAAAAAAATGCATAACATGCATAACCTCTTCAAGCTGCTTGTTGTCTGGTGTGAATTTCATGTCTGGTTCTAAAACTATTACTACATTTTTATGTTTTAAACATGATTTGAGTTTTTGACACATTTTTTTTCATAATGTACTGTGTTTTTTATTAAACTTCAAAAATTAGAAAAAACATTATCTTAACTACAGAATAAACAGTCTGTTGTGTGAAGTGAATCATATCAAAAATATAGTATATATATATGTATTAGGTTTTAACTTTATAATTGTTTATATATTGAGTTATGTATCTTCTTTTTTAAGATTAGTGTTTAGATTTCTTTATTTTGTTTTGTTTGTTTATCTTCTGTATTTTCATGACCTGTAGTTGCTTATACACAAACAGACAATAGTGGAGAAAATTTAAAATGTAGAATTTACTAAAATTAATAATATTATTCTGGGGTTAATTCATATTGGTTTGAAAGAGATATGTGAGAGGAAGAAAGTAAAGTAAAGTAAAATTTTATTAACAGCATTACCATTTTTAAATACATTTTAAAATACATTAAAATACAGAAATAATAACTATTTTTAATAATCCATATAATTCTAATAAAAGAATAAAACAAAACTGTTAATTCTGTGATTCAAATTGGAGAAACTTAAACAAAAAAATTGATAACTTCTCCAAATGTTAACATTTTTTCAAAAATCCTTTACTAGTAATAACTGCTGTGCATCTTCTTGACATTAACTCTCTTAAATTTCTCCATCTTTCTGTAAATCCAACTTTCAGTGTACTTTTTAAAAAAAATTTATTGAAAAATTGACATTATTCTCAAGATTATATCACGGTCATGAAACGTCATTTGGCTTAGACATAAAAATATTTTAATTGAATTTTCATAATTTGTTACAGTTTTTCCGATTTTCCTCAGGGTCATTCCATATCAAATCAACCAAAAAATCACAAAAATTTTACGCGACCAATTCCAATTTTGATGATTTTTGGTATATATTTTCTTCTTACCATAAAAGTTGAAAATGCAAATTTTTAGATTTTTTTGATTCGTAGTTTTTTTTTTTTTTAATTTTTCAAAATAAAAAAGTCAGCATTTTGACCTTAACAAGAATGTACAAAACTAGCAATATCTCGAGAACCACTTACACTAGGAAAGTAATAAATGGCTCATTTTAAAGTCATTTTGAAGCTCTTTTTTATGAAATATCACAACATAATTTTAACAAAAAAAAAAAATTGAAAATAAAAAATTGAAAAAAAAATTGAAAAATTCAAAAAGGCCATTTTTAATTTTTTTGAAAAAAATATATAATTTTGGTTAATTATCCACAAAATTTTATGATGGAGAAATGATGGGTTCAATGTCAAAAAAAATATCAAAAATATTAAGTACATTAAAAATCATGCATTTAAAAAAATAAACATATTTTAGGAGCACCAATAGTGCACTGGATATTAAAATAAATAAATTTGTTGGATGGATACAGGTTTTAAAAAATACCCAGAGGCTTTATCTACAAATTATTTTATTTTAAACTCGCAAAAGAAATAAACAAACTTTTCTACTTCGTTGATAAAAATTAGACAGAAAACACTAAGACTAACTATATACCTTAAATTTATTTTTTTAACTTTCTTTTAAGAATTTCTGATGAATCTGACATTTCTTTTTTGCTGACATTGTAAGTTCTGCCAGTAGCAGTGTTGGGTTCAACTTTTTTTATAAGACTTTCTGGTTTAATAATTAAAATATCTTGAGGTGTTGGGTAAAAAAATGATGAGGCAGGTCCTCGTGGATGAAGAAAGCTTACTTTCAGTTCTCCGCTCTCATTATTTTTCCCCAAGACACAAGCCAGCCACCAAGCACTGTCATATTCTACAGTGACAAACCCTGACTCGATATTTTGCATAATAATGCTTCCACCTTTAAAAAGATTATGTGTTTCGACCTCTAAGCATGTAGAAAACTGTTTTGCCAAAAACGTGCTTTCTGTAAGAGGAATTACAGCATGAATTTTTTGTGTCCCCGGTATTGTTAAGACTTCCGCAAATCTTTTATTCAAAATTATTTCATGATTTGTATAATCTGCTTCTGTGCAATATTTAAAATCAATGCCAGATATGTTTTCTTCACACCAAGTAAACAATTGTAGAGGTGTCATTATTTGATTGTCATAGGGCCTCTGCAAACTGGCTTTGGCAGCAAGTCTTTTAACAGTTCCTCCCAAGCCATCGCAGGTACTTTTGCCATGCGAGGTGGCAAAATAATGCCACTCTGCTTCAACACCAAAATCTTTTTTATGCAGGCATATATTCAGAAAATTCTTTTTGTTTTTGTACTGCGCAGCACATCCATCCGAAAAATAAAAAATTTTGTTAAGTCCTGGTATTTTGATTTTTAAATCAGGCATTAATTTTTTTAAAAATAAATGAAATGCAATTGTATTATGTGTCAAGCTTTCCGAAATAAACACATAATTCAGGTTGTGCAGTTTACCATCACTTAGAAAATAAATGGCAAAAGGGTGGAGGGTTGCCTGGCTGTTATTCCAATGATAAGACTGGACTTCATCTTGCATAACAAAGGAATAATTTTCCGCAAAGTCGCAAGTGATCAAAGACTCTCCAGGTTTAAGGTTAATTTTTATTTCATTGTATCTATCTTTTTGCATTTTTGCAATAAAAGAATGTGATTTAAGTTTTACAAGATCATCAGTAAATTCCTAAACAGACCAATAAAATGAAGGAGGTGTGTCCTTAATGTTAAACAGGAATAAACAGGCAGTATTTCACAAAAGTATTGGCAGGTTTATACAGGCATATTTTCCTAAGAATTGGAACATCCAATAGTACGTCTCCAGTGGAAAAGAGGTTTTGTAAGTAAATATTACAATGGGGGGCAATGTTAATCTGATTACTGATACAGAATGAAACGTAGGATATAATTTTTTATTAAATAAAATATTGTTAAATATTTTTATAATATCGCTTTAAACCCCATTATATTCTTCTAATTACCAAAATGCATTGTCTATTTATAGGCGATTTTTCATGCATGTGACATTTTTAATAAATTTTTTCACATTGAACCCATGATTTGTCCATCTCAAAATTTTGTGAATAGTTTAATAACACTTTAAAGAAAATAATATAATTTTTTGAAAAAAATTAAAAATGGCCTTTTTGAAATTTTTCAAAAAAAAAATTAAAATTTTTTTATTTTATTATGAAAGGTCTTTATAAGAGCTTTAAAATGAACCTTCACCTACTTTTCTATTACAAGTGGTTCTTTGGATATTCCTAATTTTGTGCGCACATGTTAAGGACAAATAAGTGACTTTTTCGATTTTCAAAAATTAATTCAAAATAAACAACTGGTCAAAAAAGTCTGAAATTTTGGATTTTCCAGTTTTTTGGTAGGAAAAACATGTATACTAAAAATCATCAACATCGGAGATGGTGTGGTAAAATACCCTGGTTGACTTGATATGGACTGACCCCTCAAAAATAGTGCATTGACTTTAAAAAGAAATATGTATTTCTTTTTAAGGCAATGCACTATTTTCGAGGAAAATCAGAAAAACTGTAGCAAAAGATTACAAAAAATATTTTTGCCTAAAAAAGGTGAAGTTTGGTGACCTTGATATAAATTTGAGAATATGTCAATTTTTAAAAGAAAAATTAATAAAAAATCAATAAAAAGAAGCTTAACTGTTGGCATATATATAAATGGAACACCCTCTATATACCATCTTATTTCAAGCCTTGAAGGCATTCTGAATAGGTTGTCATCCATGGCAAGTTTCAAAGAAATATATTTTTTTTATTTGTATAGTTTTTGTAACATTTCCCTGTCAAAGGCCGCACAAAAGACCTTGCTCAATGAAATAGGAAAAAAACCTCAAAAAAAACTAAATATTTTTTACTTTTTTGTTATTTTTACTTCATCTAAAAATTGCACTTCGACATTTACATCATCCTCCACGAATTTTGAGGTTATGAATAGTGATAAACACAATTCAAATTCTTTTTTATTGCTTATAAAGAAAATATTCTTATAACAATGGTTCTACTAATTAAATAAGACATAGTTGACAGTACCTACCTAGTAAAAGAAAGCCTATTTGGATGGCTAGTTAACTAAAGTTACCTAGATTTTTCATTTCATTTCATTTATTTTCCAATAAATACATTGTGTTTTTATTATTACAATTTGAGTTGGATTACTTTTTCTGAGCCTTAAATCAGTACAATCTCTGATCGTCTTCAGGTGCAAACTACATTGCCTTAAAGGCTTGTAGGAAGGCTAATCTGTTGTCACATGGCACATTTAAAAACTTAAAATAAAGTGCACATAGGTATACAATGAAATTAAACATTTAAAAACCTAAAAATCAAAAAAGAAGTCAAAAAACTTCCAAATCTTGGATAAGTACCGGTGCGAAACGATGCCTATTTGTGAGTGATTCAAAGTTGGAAATCAAAGTGTATGATGGTGTTTAATGTTGTATGGGGAGGGTGACCAGTGAAACCACTGACGAGCTCACGCTGGTTACCCAGAGCGAAACATTGTTTAATCATTTCTCTTTTGGCTTTGGTTCGTTGTGTGTTCCTTGTGGGATGCTCATCCAGGTTTGAATTTCCGTTATTTCCACCCAAGATCTTTTGATCTTTTGTTTTTGTATTTAAAAACCTAGTTGATATAACATAGATTAGATAAAAATATTATAATGTATCACAAATATACAATTATAATTACATATCAAATTACACATATTAAAATTACACATACCCTTACTAAATTTATAGGAATTAAGTGTAGAAACTATTTTTGTGATAGAGAAGAGGTGCATCTAATATATAAACATACCCCAAATTTGTCATTCAATTGGATAGATCATCAGAGTGACCTAGAGTTCTGCAATCTCTTACAGAATTTTAAAAGTTTTGGATTATTGACTTCGAAAAAATATTTCCTTCTGTTACCAATAATTTAAGTCTATTGGGCATTAAATTGTAAAGTCTTGGACCTATAAATGATACATGCCATTTACAAGCTAAAAAGTTAACTCTATCTATAATTATATGTTCATTAGTTCCAGATCTAGTTTGAATATTATGCTGTGGTAGATTTTTAGGTGTTGTATTTTTATTCATATATTTAAGTGTATTTTGTCAAAAAATTTGCCTAATAGTCAAAACATTGCTATCAATAAATAAGTCTTTTGTAGGGGTACCTTTTTGGTTTTTTTCTTGATTATTTTAAGAATATATTTTTGCATTGTAATTACATTTTTAAGGACAGTGCTACAGGCACTTCCCCAGATTCATATTCAATATCTTAGTATCGATTCAACCAGGGCCTGGTAGATAATATTAGGTACTACCTGGTAAAATTAGTAGATCGTTTTTCTTATTTTTTTTTAGTTATATAATTTATATGGAAATCATATTTAAGGTTTTTATCAAGGTAGACACTCGGATATTTTATATTTGTAACTGATTCAATTATTGTACTAAAGCCACAATGTATTTCATTGTTAAAACATTGATAGTTGTGTATTTTTATTTCTGAAAACTCATTATCATTTTTATTATTAATATTGTTAATAGAGAAAGAAATAAAATGAGTTTTGGACTCGTTTAGAGAGAATAGTAATCTATTTTTTAGCTAGATTATGTACCTTTGCTGGTTCTTGCTTTAATCAAAATAACAGGGTCATCATCATAACAAATTATAAAACTCTTTTCTTTTGGCAGAATTTGAGTTAGGTGGTTTATATATAACGAGAATAAAATTGGTCTAAGGACCGTACCCTGTGGCATACCCAGTTCTACCATATCTTTCTTACTTATATCTTTAGCTATTTTTACTTGTTGTGTTCTTGGATCAAGGTATCAATAGAACTGGGTGAGCCAAAAGTCTACCAAAACCTAAGGCTTTAAAAAGGAAACTTGTAAATAGAAAAGTTACCATTCCAAAGGTTTAATTTGCATTTTTTTAATGTAAAAAAAAAGCTGGTTAGTTTTAGAGATAATACTTAACCGTCACAAAACCTAAATTTTTTAAAATCTTTTGGTTAGTATTTAACGAGGTATTTAATAGAAGTTAGACACCTTTTATTAAATACTAATTTTTCATCACTTAGTAAATATAATGCGAGATTAAACCTTAAAACAATAAGATATAAGTATACTCTTGGATATACAGATCTAGATGTAAAGATATTTTTTTTTTGTTATTTTTATACACAAGGTTTTACAATTCATTTCAAAGTCACCAATTCAGATCAGTCTATGACTTGATAAGATCTGCTAAAAAATTTATAAAAATAAAAGTTTTTTTGTTTGATTGAACTAAACTCTTTTAGTCTATCACTAAAATTAAGGCACCTGTTTGGGAGTCTAATATTTAGCTCTCTTTCTGTTATATTTTTTGCAACCAATTTTTGCTGGACAATGTAAGACATTGAAAACCTAGAATTAAGAGAAAAATTATATCTTAAAAATACTCCCGTCCCAAAAATAGCTCTAAAATAATTTATGAAGAATATAACTTATTGTAAATTGCAAATAATTTGTTATTATTGTAAGAGCTTACTTTCTTGTAGCTAATGTGATATATAAAAATATTCAGAAAAGATTTGTGGCGTAGAGGGCAAAGGGAGAGGGAATAGTTCAAAAAAAAGTTTTTCCCTGACCAGGATTTGAACCCGGGACTTCTAGAATACCAGTCTAATGCTCTATCAACTGAGCTACCGAGGAACTGGGGTTTTAACTGTCTATTCGGAAATCCTTTCGTCCGATTCATTTGTTAGTAGTGGGGAGATCTTTGAAGCCTACTGCGGCTTTAAAAACCTAGACATGTTATAAAGACAAGGAGGTACACATTCACGATTATTAGTTGTACGAAATTTCTATTTATCTATCAACCAACGATACACGACATATAGCGTTTTATTGGAGGTGTCAGATGACGAATTTCCAACTAATAATTTCAGCCAAACATATTTACAAAATGAAGGGAAAATTTAGCGCCCTAATAAATTTACAATAAACGCTCCAATAAAACGCTATATGTCGTACAACAAATAATCTTGAATGTGTACCTTCTTGTCTTTAAAACATGTCTAGGTTTGTAAAGCCGCAGTAGGCTTTAAAGATCTCCCCACTACTAACAAGTGAATCGGACGAAAGGATTTCCGAATAGCCAGTTAAAACCCCAGTTCCTCGGTAGCTCAGTTGATAGAGCATTAGACTGGTATTCTAGAGGTCCCGGGTTCCAATCCTGGTCAAGGAAAAACTTTTTTCCGATTTATTCCCTCTCCCTTTGTCCTCTGCGCCACAAATATATGTAAATTTATTAGGGCGCTAAATTTTCCCTTCATTTTGTAAATATGTTTGGCTGAAATTATTAGTTGGAAATTCGCCATCTGACACCTCCAATAAAACGCTATATGTCGTGTATCGTTCGTTGATAGATAAATAGAAATTTCGTACAACTAATAATCGTGAATGTGTACCTCCTTGTCTTTATAACATGTCTAGGTTTTTAAAGCTGCAGTAGGCTTTAAAGATCTCTCCACTACTAATAAATGAATCGGACGAAAGGATTTCCGAATAGCCAGTTAAAACCGAGGTTAAAACCTCAGTTCCTCAGTAGCTCAGTTGATAGAGCATTAGATTGGTATTCTATAGTACCCGGGTTTAAATCCTGGTCAAGGAAAAACTTTTTTCCGATTTATTCCCTCTACCTTTGCCCTCTACGCCACAAATCTTTTCAGTAAATTTATTAGAGCGCTAAAAGTTGTTTGATACTACATTGCGATTCTTAGTTTATTAATTAAACAATAAACGAGCTTCTTTTTCGTGACGTTTCAGTTATTTATTAACCATGATCAGACATAGTCACTATATAAACGTTTGTATGATTTAAGATTTTTACATCTAAAATTCTTTATATTTTTCTCCTTGGCTAGTTTTTTGTGTAGTTTTCGTTTTTTTTTTTATATCTTCTGTAGAACCATCCTTCATAAGTAATGCCAGAGATTTAAGGTATTAAGGGTTCTACAGAAGGAACCTATATAAAACTATCAATTAATTAATATAAAATTTTTAGGTTTTAAAGTTAAGATAATTTTAACTGTCACAAATTGCTCACTCTGTGTTGCGTGGAATGGATTTACAGTCCCTTGCGGTAGAAATTCTGAGATGGAAAAATTCAGCGTTAAAAAATAACACTAGGGAACAAATTGCAATTTTTTGTTTCCTGAACAAAAACTATTTTTTTGGGTTTAACTACACCCAACCAAGAATTTTGCAGTCCGGAAAAATCTGGCATGCTTCCAGAGCTAAACCATGGATAGCAAGCGTGCAACGGTCCCAGCATTTCTACATTCATTCATTCATTCACACTCAAATAACGAAAAAATAAAATCTAAAGATTTAAGTTGGCTCGCAAAAAAAACTATTATTTGTTACAAAATTTATAGGCATACAAAATACATATATACATATATTTTTAATTTAGTTTAGACACTCATTTTGCACTTCTGAGCCTCCCTTTTGAAAGTAGCTTCTGAGGAACCTTTCGTAATAGTCCAGCAGTAGTCGGCTAACATCTTACAGTTCCATTTTCCCTGATACCTTCTTTTCATGTCTAAAATATCTTGGTGGAATCTATCACCGAGCTCGTAACTTACTGCGCCAAAATTTTCCGAAAAGTAATCCAGATGAGAATCTAAGAAATTAATTTTTAACGACATGTTACATCTTAGCTTTTGGTAACCCAAAAGAAGTTGGGCAACCAGGTCTTTATAGTTTTCTGCTCTAGTGTTTTCCAAAAAATTTGTTGCAACCATTTTAAATGCATTCCTAGCGTCTTTTTCCTTGCCTTGAAATATAGAATCGAATGGCGCATCTCCGAAAAGTTTCTTAATCTGAGGACTCAGAAATATTCCTTCTTTAATTTTAGCGTCACTGATTCTAGGGAACTTTTCTTTTGAATAACTAAAAGCATTTTTCATAAGTCCTAATTTTATATAAAGTGGCGGTGGTAAAATCTTTCTGGGGAAACTAATGGCGCGCTGGTTACAGTTCTTTCCCTGGCTCAAGGGTCTTGGTTTACTAAAATTACACACCCATAAAATTCACTTTCTCAGACTAATTACTAACAATATTTATGTTGTAAGTATTTAAACACCTTAATTACAATTGGTATAATTAATGCACATATTTCCCATTTAATGGTTGAATTTTTCCATACATTAGGGCAGATAGGTAATTATCATAATATAAAACCGGAGCTAACTGAGACTTTTGCAAGACAGATTGTTACTAAGTTTAATAAAGTAAGTAAGAAATTGCTGTTTTGGTCTAGGAAAGATTTTTGCTGTTCCCCCCTGTAATATTAACCTTTTTCAGAAAAGAATTCAACAATTATGAGACTGACAGACCCCAACATTTTAACAGATCAAATGCTAGTTCTTCAAGCCTAAATCGACTTATTTCCCGTTCACCTGTTGCAGAACTCTTAGGATTTGAAAATGAAGTGGAAAAAGACAATGATACTGTTTTTGAAACTATTACAGAAAGGCGGAAGTCAGCTGGTAATGTATTTTGGGGTACTATATTATTTTGTGGACATATTTTTATTTAGGTATAATAGAATTTTTACCTTTTTTACACTATGATGTGGGTAAGTTTTAGGAAAAGGGGTTTTTACAAAAAAATATAATAGAATGGTTAGGAAGGGCCAGGGGAAAAAAGCGGGTAAGTCAATTTTTTTGGAATCTGAAAAAAGCACAATTTAATGTTGACTTGCTTGCTTTTTTCCCTTATATAGTAAAACTTTGACGCCGTACATCTTCTGACTAGCCTGCTTTTTTCCCTGTATAGGAGCTTCTAAAGGTGCCTGCACTTATTCTGATCTGAATGTCACTTTTTATGCTATAAAGGTCGCTATCAGGCTTCACTATCTTTCCTATTTTTTTTTGAGTATCAAATATTACTTTTTACAAATTTGTGTTATATCCTACCTTTCCGCCCCACCCTTTTGCAGCTAACTCAACCTAACTTTTTTTCAGAAAAAAACAATAAAAAAAATCAGATGTTTGAAAAATTTTAATTTTGGGTTCAATTGAAAAAAAATGTTACAATGTTAGTTTAGTTCATAGCAATGTTTTTTCACAACATTTAAAAGAGGATGTCCAAGGATGCCCAAGGATTCGATATAATTAAGTTTCTTTTCGTACACACTAATCCAACCCAACACCTACTAAACCGCCCTCATCAAAAAAAGGTACGAACGACCCGTAAAAATATCCGTTATTTACGTCACAAAAATATAGACACTTCATCACCCTTTTTGCTCCTGATCTTCCAACTTTTTTTTTTCTTTAATCGATTGACAATTACCAAATATTTTTTCTACAACTGGCCTTTAAAATGGATTTTTCTTTCGATATCACACCATTTTGTTATTTTCCATTTTATTTGCATTTGCAGAGTTTTTAAAAAGGGTGTTAAGAAACGTCTTTGCACACTCGTCCCATACTGTGGCACTCGAGAGTTGTTGTGAAACCTACTTTTGTTGCTTGCTTAAATTTTTGGAATGGCAGACAAATGCTCCCGAATTCAATTTATCACGGGCTTAATATTTTCCTCTCCATTTTTTCCCTAGCATCTTGTAAGTCAAAACTAGAGGCAACATAATCATCGTTATCAGGAAAATGATTACCAAAAATTGTCAAAATAACATTATGATGATGTCTTTTTTTGAAATTTCACGTCACTTTTTGGTTAGCTTTTATACTTAAGACTGAAAAACTGAAATTTTGGAAAGTTGTTCACTTTCCAATTCTTAAGAAAAATATCTAAAGAATTTTTAAAAAAATTTTATATTTTTTTTCGATAAAAAAAGGTCTTGTGATATCATCTTTCTCCCAGGTTTCAAACTCGATTTTTAAGAAAATTGAAGAATTATCAATAATTTCCTCTAGATTACTTTATTCCTTTTTTTATATATCTGCCTGAGCGAAAAAAAAACAGGTGTCCTTTTTTCTAAAAGCCTGGGTTCTCCGGTGAAGGAAATCATTGATCTATAAATCTTGCTCTCTAAGCGTTTCCATTTCATTGAATTTGAGAGAGAAATAGGTAATTGAAGGGTGCAATATAGATCGCGGTGCCGTTCCGGTGTTCAATCGAGGTCATTTGGCGGATTTACTGGCGTTTCATGGTAATTACCTACATGCGTATAGTGTTGCTAATAACTATTTTTCTAGATCGTAACTATGGCCTCACGGAGTCACTTTTCCAGACAGAAATGTTTTTTACTTTTTTTTTATTTTGGGTAACATACCTGTGCTTGTAACACTATAGTACATAAAAACAAAATTATGATTGTTTTCCACAAACCAAAACTACACTTTTTTGCACTCGACGCGCGTTTCGCTAACAACGTTAGCATCATCAGGAGACGATAAACAATTGTTTGTGGAAAACAATCATAATTTTGTTTTAGTGCAACCAAAGGTTCCAAATTCCCAACATAGTACTATAGTACATATTTAAAATTTAAAAGACGTAATACACCACCTGTGTTCCCTAGCTAAATTTTAGGGCTTACTTTTACCTCTAGGTTTGTTGCTTAAAAATTCTGCCCGTTTTTCAAAAAACTGTATTTTTTTTTCGGTTATTCCATCTAGTTTCAAAAATAGCAATTGTAAGTATTTAAATTGTCACCAAGTATAGTTAAGCCAAAACAAAACAGCAAACAAAAACCTAAATGTTTTTCAGTTAATTTGATCAGTAATTCGACGTTGGTCAATTTTGTTAGTTTTAAATAATAATAATAATTAATAATTTACGTTCTGAAAGTTAGCTTTCCAAAATGAGCAGTGCTCGGTTTTTTTTTGTCTCATCATTATAGGCTAATTATATGGCACTTGTGGTTTTCGAAATATGTTCTGTACTGCTAGCTACCTAAAAAATTAGCAGTGCAAATGATTTACATTAAGAAAATCAAGTTTCTAGAAATTTTATCATATTCTAAACGTTATCGGCTAATTAAAAGCCCTATGTTCAAAAAAAATTTTGAAGATTTTTCCTTTTTCTTAAAAAAAACCTTTTTGCACTATTAGCTTTACAGTGCCTATAACAGAATATTAACAAAAACATATTTTAAAGTGAATTTCGTTATCTGGAAATTATGGGCTAATTAAAGGCCCCATTTCCAAATTTGTGGCTCTTGTGCTTGAGATATGGTCTTCACTTCTGGATAGCTAAAAAACTTAGCAGTGGAAATGATTTACATTAATTTAGGATTTACAAATTTGAAAATGGGGCCTTTAGTTAGCCCATAATTTCTAGTTAAAGAAATTCCCTTTAAAATATATTTTTTTAAATTTTCTGTCATAAGCACTGCTAAAGCTAGCAGTGCAAAAAGGTTTTTTTTTGAAAAAAGGAAAAATCTTAAAAAAATTGTTTTCAAAATAGGGTATTTAATTAGCCTATAATGTTTAGAATACGTAAGAATTACGAAAAACTTGATTTTGTTAACGTAAATTATTTGAATTGCTAACTTTTTAGGTAGCTAGAAGAGCAGATCATGTCTCGAAAACTACAGGAGCCCTAAATTTGAGAATAGGGCCCTTAATCATCCTGTAACACAGTCAACTGTCTTGGGCTGGGGATATACACAGTTGATACTGGTAAAGCATTTGCAATATGATAGAAAAATCCCAAAAACCTACCATTTACCAGTTCTTCCCGGCATCGTATATGTAGCGGAATTATGTAGAGATTCCTTGCGGTCACACATTCGAAACATAATCCCGACTGGGTTATTCACACACAACAAACTTACACGCCATTTTGTTTTCGTGCTAAACTTTTTTTTTCTTTTTAGGCAGCATTAATGACCACAATATATCTGAAAAGTCGTTACATAGCTCACCGTCTTCTAGCTCAATCCACAACAGCTTATTAGTAAACCAAGAAATAGACGCTTTGCACGGCAAAATCGCTCAATTAGAGTACGATAAACAAGACATTAACAAACAACTTTTGAACGTACACCACTTGTATTCCGAGTTACGCAATGAAAATGCCAACCTTCAGCTTCAAATGGAAAGGACCATTGAACAGCTTAGTGTGGCACAGCAGGAGAAAGAGCAGTACATAGCCAGAGCTCAGCGAATTTTACAAGAAAAAGAAAAGTTGATTGCGCTTAAGGAGACTAGCAGTTCGAACGAGGCGGAACAAAATATTTTAATTAACTACAATGATGAATTAAAGTAAGTACAAGTTTTTGATGTGAAAGGGTCATCATTTACTTTAAAATTAAATGCCATTCATTCACCTAATAGGTGTTCATATTCATATTGATATTCAATCAAAAGTGCGCGACTTATTTGGTCCAGAATTTTAACGTTTTGTTCCAAAAATGTCAGCTCTTTTGTTCATAAGGTTGAGTAAATTTCCTATATATTAAACAATGGTATAGTTTATGGGTCCAAATGCGGTTTCTTTCATTATTGGAGGTTCACACTGAACCATTTAAGTAAGAGTAAGTAAGACGGTTATTATTCTTCTCAACAAATTGTTACAAAATATACATTGTTGGTGGCAACAGAAAAGTAAAATCGATTTAACTTGGTAACATTCTTAAGGTTTTCTGGAATAAAATTTGTTTTTTTATTGATGACATCCAGTTTATTTAGTTCTCTCCATTTTTATTTTCGTTACCAGACTAAAAGTTGTTGTTAAGGTAAATCTGGATACACGCAGGAAAAATCCGGATATGCCCTGGAAAAGTCTGGAAACTCTCAGAAAAAGTCAGGATACACTCTGAAAAAGTCTGGAAAGACCCTGGAAGAGTCTGGATACACTCTGGAAAAGTCGTGAAAGACCATGGAAAAGTCTGGATACACTCTGGAAAAGTCTGGATACACCCTGGAAAAGTCTGGAAAGACCCTGGAAAAGTCTGGATACACTCTGTAAAAGTCTGGAAAGACCCTGGAAAAGTCTGGAAACACCCAGAAAAAATCTGGATGCATTCTGGAAAAACCTGGATACAACCTGGAAAAGTCTGGATACACCCAGGAAAAGTCTGGATATATCCTTGAAAATTCTGAATAGACTCTGGAAAAGTCTGTATATGCTCTGGAAACGTTTGGAAAAGTCTGGCTACACTCTGGAAAAACCTGGATAAAAAATTTCCTAGTAAACCATGGAAAAGTCTGAATACACCCCTGAACAGTGTGGATACACCCAAGAAAAATCTGGATATACCCTGGAACCCCCCCACCCAGTCTAACTCATGTGTATATGAGTAGTGGTTTTTTATATATGTTTTTGAGCGAAGGAAGTTTTGAAGTAACTTTACCTTTACTCGATTTATTTTAAATTATTTTTCGAATGAAAACCTATACATTTGTAATGATAGAATGAAATCATATTATGTGATATGAAAAAAATAAGGTTTATAATAAAATGTAGGTGTTGCAATTTCAACATAAGGTCAAAAATTTGGTATTTGTTGACTGGGTTTTATTTTTGTTAAATTCTTTGGGACCAAATTAACGATTTTTGGTACATCTATATTATGGTGTTTCATTTTGTTGGTTCTATTTTCCGATAAAATCATTTTTCATTATAATATAATAATAAGATCTTAAAAACCATGCAAACCCTATATTTCTAAACCTAAGAATGTAACAGTACAATTTTGGAGGCTTCTACAGTCCAGTTATAGTAAAAAGATGGTAAATTAGTACTACTTTTTTTTAGAAAGGAACGTGAATTTCAACAAACAAAAGTAGCTGAATTAACAGAGAAGAACAATTGTCTAACCGAATCGTTACAATCTCTACAATTACAACATCAGGTTATTCAGACTAATTTACACAGGACGATTCAAAAGTTGGAGGATAGTCTTTCTAAAGAAAAGAAAAACCGAGCGCTGGCAGAAGAAGATTGTTCACAAAAAACCAAAGTAAGAAAAGTTTGTTTATACAGAGTGAATTTTTAATTTAACTGGAAAGTAATCTACGAATTTTGAGGTTTCGAATAGTGATAAGCAGTGATAAGCCCCTGCACCAATCATAACAAAATTTTACATAGTGATTACTTGTGTTGACGCGCAGACCCTTATTGTTTTTGAGCATTCCCCTATTACACCCTTCGGGGCTACCCACAAAAAACTTCATCCTTAAAATAACATTTTTATTTTTTCACCATAAACATCTTAGTTGAATGGTGCCAAAATTTTTGACTACATATATATTGTCAGCCTAGATATGAATGGAACTAGGCCACATAACACTACTTTTGAGTAAAATAAGATTAAACATTTTTTGTAGCATAGAAATTGTTATTTTTTTGTTTGCTATCATAAAAAAAGTAATAAGTAAAAAAGTAAACGAAGGTTAGAGTTTTTGTCAACATAAAATTTGGACATTTTTAAAGAAGTTGCTATCATTAACTCAAAATTGAATATTTTGTGGATTAGGACCATTCACATCAAGGGCGACGATATATATATATATCACATAAAAAATGCAAAAAGACTTAAACAATTCAATTTTCTGTGTCATCAAGTTATGGAACGAAATGTTAAATAAAAAGTAGTTTAAGTTAAGATCCAGGTCACACTCACAAATTCATACAAATCGGTTTAGCCGTTTTTGCGTGATTAATTAATCTTATTTTATCGGCACCATAATTTTTGACACCATATATCCAATAAATCTAGATATTTTTCCATAGGGCTCTGCGAGTTAAGGAGTATACCCAAGCTATCTGTAAACCGAAGATATCACACTTGCCCTCCCTGCAGGAACGACGCCATCTTGATTTAAGGGTATTTTTCAATATTTTTAAATTTCACTATTCACTCTTATTTGCTAACCTACGAAAAAAGTTTAAAACGCCGTTTTGCAGGGTATTGATTTCTTTACAACATTGATTTTATCGGGAGTTCTGATTTCTGCCGTGATTATTGAGTTTTTTTTTTTGGTTTCGTTGGCTTTTTTTGATGTCCAATAAAAAAAGTGGTTTAACAAAAATTGTAAAAAATTAAATTCTCTAAATTTTAGTGCAAGTAGGTTTTTTCTGTTACAAACAATTTTCGCTCCAATGAAGCTGGAATATAACAATGTTTACAAATTATGATTGAAATAAGCAGTTGCGGAAGAAGATTGCAAATGCATACAGGACCAATTCAAGCAAATATAATTTTATTAAAAAAAATAAAAACGCTTTAACAATTTATTGATTTCTGTTAAAAATCTTGAAATAACTCCAGATAATAAAACTACTATAACACTTTTTCTTTGTATGTAAAAAAGCCGAAATATACAAACAGTTTCGGACCTAAAGCAAATAATATTTTTCAATTATTATATTTTTTGTCCCGTCCAATAAAAAAGAAAAGCTTTAATGGTTCATGGTTTACAATAATTTTTAACATAATTGTTATCAACATGTAAAAAAAACATGTTATCAACATCTTGCTCTTTAACTGCAATTCTTTTTTAAAAGCCATGATAAAGCATTTTTAAAAAAAATTGAAATATATAAAAGTAAGAATTTCCTAAAATTAGGTATTGGTTTTTCTTGTCCCGTCCAACCCAAAGTTAAAAGGTCCGTCCTATAAGCTCTGGTTACAACTTATTGTTTTAAACTATTTTATTGCATAACGTATGGTTTCAGGAAATTATTTATTAAAAAATATAGTCATCATCCCAATGAGCATTTTTGTCTATATAAAAGTTACAGCAAATAATATAAAACCTTCATAAAATAACCAAAAGTTATATTACTTAGTGTTGGTGATAATTTTATAACTCTAATATATCTCTTAAATGAGTAAAAAAGACTTGAAAAACAACTGCTCAACACCAGCTTATAAAAATTTATGGTACATAGTAATGGATAGAAAAATAGATTTTATAAAACTTCCTTATGAGCCTTCAAGTATAGAGATTATTATAAAAAGGTTTTACAACTGTTCTAACAACACTACATAACAAATTAAAGGTTTTTATGGATTTAGAAATATAGATTTTCCATCTTTCTTCCCTTTGCTTGTTATGTATTATTCTTTTTCTTTTTACAATAAAAAAATTTATGAAATAGTGTTAAGGAATCTTCTAAAATAAATAAAAATGAAAGTGAGATAAGCTGAAGCAGGAATATGAATATTTATATACTATAGTCAAATAAAAGCTGTTTTTCAAGTCATCCTACTCTGAAAATCAGCTGCGGTCCCGTGTGTACTGTATAGTTTTCGAATACACTCACGTAAATTTCATGGGCTCCAAAAATATTTGAGAAAACGGGAAAAAAATATTCATTTAAATATCAGGTTTTTCTCTTTCTGGGACAAATATTGAATTTTATATGTTGTTCTTAACCCTAACAAGCAATATTTCGATTGAAACACATGTTGAAACCCCATAAATAACGTTTTTATTTAGGCCAAAAACCTATTTTTGTAATCTAAAATGGCGAAAATTTCCGACAATTCTATAAAAAAAACAATACAACTATACCACTGTTTACCTCGTCAACACTATTTTATGACCCTTTTAAAAAATGATGCTACTTGGAACAAAGGGCTGCAGATGGCGCAGTGTTGAACACTGATGGTCCGTTTTTGCGAGCTTAACATAGTTACCATTGTTCTCTTTTCCTAAATGCATTCCTCGAGAGATCCAGCATACTACACATACCAGGAAAAATACCCGCCTCCACACACTTCAAGCCCGCATAACTGTCAGAGGTAACTATCTCAAGAATATAGTTCGATTGCGTGGTCGAAGGGTGTACAGGCGAGTATTTTCCGGGGTGCTCACATTTGCCGCCGACCAGTAGTATCAGCGTATGCGCTCGACGTTTCACGGTGCGTTTTTGCGTCCTTAACACGGTTACTATATTGTTCTCTTTTTCTAAAACACGGTTCCCATCTATGCGTTTCTCATTCGTGGGTCCCTCGAATCAAAACACGTATCAGGTGGTCTAAGCGAGATTTGCCTATACAAGTTCATGTCGGACCACGTGATGAGTTTTTTGAGTCAGGGTGACTGCGCATGGGAAACGCTAGTGGGAATCGGGTGTAAAATGCATTCGATCCCGATATCTGTCATCGGCAACTATCTCAAGAAGATTTGGATCTCTTATCTCTCTCAGATTGATGTAATTAAAACAAGATAATAATGGTATGGTATCTCGCAAAAACGCGCCTTTTGATGTCGCAAAAACGCTCCTTTTGATATCGCAAAAACGCGCCTTTTGCTGTCACAAAATTAATCTTAAAAAATCTTTGTTGTTTGTTTTGTTATTATAATTGCCAAACTAAATTAAAATTGACTTTTTTTGTTCTAAAAACAGTTGTATTATAATCACTATATAAAGAAATTAATAACAACATTATAGAAAAAACCTTATGGGCAAAAAAGGTTTATGAATCATTTCATAAGAATATTACAGACACCAATTTATATAACTATTGTATGAGTTCCCAAATTTTTATAAGTGTCTCTCGAAATATTTTTAATCTTATCTTATATAAATTTGTTGTTGGTTAATTAAGTTTTATAAGTGGGTTGATAGCAACATTTTAAAAACCAATCTATTATATATCTTTAATTGATAGTAACTTACGGTTTTATAGGTGGGTTGACAAAAAGATTTCAAACACCAATTTATATAATTTTTGTCACTGATGACTTATATTTTTATAAATATGTTGGTGGAAACATTGTTAACACCAATTTATATAACATTTGTTACCGATGACTTTAATTTTTATAAAGATGTCCGTGGAAATATTTTTAACGCTAGTTTTATGTTACTTTAGGGTACCATCAATTTAGAGCCTTTAATAAAACAAAAATACAAACTCAGTTGTTGTAGGAAACTTCTAAATACCCTAGGGTATTAATGGAACCCTCTTTATAATAATTATATAAATGTCCGTCACCAGAAGTTTCTGAAAATGCTCATTGGGATTTTATTCATATAGAAGTCACAGCTGGTTTTTCTAGTAACGGGTTACTTTTTTGTCCCGTCCAACCGCTTGAAATGGCCGTACACCAGAATTTAAATGATTTAAATAACTGTGGGTTTGGAATAGTATTTAAAACTACATTGAGCAAAATATTAAAACATTTTTAGGCGATGCGTCGCGACGCTCCATGCCGCCACCGGTAGATGCAGTGCAGCCGCTTCTCTGAATTTGTAGTTTCCGTGTTTATTTATTTTTATTAATTGATGTCATATTCAAATTCAAATTATATTTATTCAAATGTAAATTATAAAATCATCAAATTACGTCGACATAGCAAACAGAATAATTATACAGAAACCAACTAAAGCCAGAGGCTTGTGTAGTTAAAAAGTTGACTCAAAACTAGCTCTAATTAAAATTTTGACTTAGCAACAATTACAATAACTTTTGGTTTTTGATGAATTGAATGGATATACAGCCTAGTTTTACTTTCAATCCACTGTTTTACCTTGTTTTTAAGAATAAACTTATTATTTTCAACTCATATCGTAATATGTTGTAGATTTTTGGAGCTAAATATCCATAACTTCTTTTCAAGATTGTTTTGGTAGGTTTAGGAACTACAAGTTGGTTTTTATTATGTCTAGTATTTTTTGTTGCTGTGTTTATGATTTTTTTAACAAAATGTTGTTTTTTTATTATTGTTAGGCAAAAAATGTTGCCTTACATCAAACATTTTGGTTTACTCAAAAAGAGTCGCAGTAGGGAATCCATAGTCTTTTTTGAAGATTATTTTTAATAACCATTTCTGAACTTTTTCTAACTAAATAATTATTTGTAGTACCCCCCCCATGCAACCAAACCGTATGTTATGTGGCTCTGCACCAGAGCATAATACAACGCTTTTAATTGCTTTAAATCATAGATTTCCGCAAACTTTCTGAACTTGCCCAAAAGCCATCTCAATTTTTTTGTCACGTAGGTAATGTGAGCATCCCATCGCATATGACAATCCAAAAAAAGACCCAAATATTTGATTTTTTTAATCCCCTGAATCTGAAGACATTCTGTGTTTAACGTAAGGCACTCAAACCCAGGAAGGCTTGAAGACAAAGAAGCGAAGGGGACATAGTTTGTTTTTGAGTAATTCACAGTTAAAATTTATGAAGTAATAATTTTAGGTATTTAATGAATACGTATTAGTTTTAAATACCATTCCTTATCATATGATATAATTTCCATTACATCGACAATAAATTCTCAAATTGTTGTGGATACTTAAATTAGATTATTGGCCGTAGCGGGTCAAAAAATATTTTTTTTACAAAAATCCAAAAACACGTCAACTAAGATTATTAGCACCTCAAATTTTCGGCAAAAATTTTTTGTGAACGGCCCTTCAGAAAGGGGTCTGTTCACATACAACTTTTTTTTTCAAATGAGAAGACCCCGCTTGTAGCACTTTGTTGGAAAGCTTATCGAAAAATAAAAACGCTCGTGTAATTTTTTTTGACATTTGTCAATCCATGTGTCAAAATCCTCAAAAAATTATTGTGTCGGACTTCAAATGGAACATGGCCCCTAGCGGGTTGCAAATTTCTTTTTTCATTTGAAAAAAAAGTTGTATGTGAATAGACCCCTTTAACAGGGTAGATACACAATAAACTTAGACCGAAAATGTTTATAGCTAAAAATAATAGTTAACGTGTTTTTGCATTTTTCTATAAACAAATTTCTAATCCATTAGGGGCAATGTTTCATTTAAAGTCTTACACAACTATTTTTTGAGGATTTTTGATACATGTTATGACAAATGTTTGAAACACGAGCGTTTTTCTTTTTCCATAAGCTTTTCAACAAGGTGTCATAAGTGAGGTCTTCTTATTTGAAAAAAAACTTGTATGTGAATAGACCCCTTTCTGAAGGTCCGCTCACAAAAATTTTATTCCGAAAATTTTGATTGCTAAAAATATTAGTTGAAGTGTTTTTGGATTTCTCTGAAAAAGAAATTTCCAACCCGCTAGGGGCAATTTTCCATTTGAAGTCCGACCGAGAGTCCGACACAATCATTTTTTGAGGATTTTGCGAAGTCTTCTCATTTGAAAAAAAAGTTGTATATGAATAGACACCTTTCTGAGGGTCCGTTCACAAAAAAAAATTTCCGGAAATTTTAGCTGCTAAAAATCTTACTTGAAGTGTTTTTGGATTTTTCTAAAAAACAATTTTTTAACCCGCTGCCAATATTCTATTTAAAGGCTCCATGCACCCTGTATATTATAAAATTAAAAACAAATACTTTTTCCAGATGTAATGAACATTGTATCATATGATAAGGAATGATATCCTAATACTTATTTATTAACTATCTAAAATGATTTTTTCATATGAAATCAATTAATAAAAATAAATAAAAACGGAAACTTTAAATTAAGAGAAGGGGCTGCACTGCAGCTGCCGGCGGCGGCATGGAAGCGTCGCCTTAAAGTGTTTGAATATTTTGCTCAATGTATTTTTAAATGCTATTCCAAACCCACACTTATTTAATTCATTTAAATTCTGGTGTATGCATTTGTACTTTCTAAAATTTTCCGAAACTGCTTATTTCAGTCTTAATTTGTTAACATTGTTATATTCCAGCTGAATTAAAACGTAAATTGTTTGTTCCAGAAAAAAACTACTTGCACTAAAATTTAGAGCATTGAATTCTTTGCAATTTTTGTAAAACAACTTTTTTATTGGACATCAAAAAAAGACCGAAACCGCCAACGAAACAAAAAAAATAATTAATTGACATTTTTTAAACAAATTCTATTTTAACTCAATAATCAAGGCAGATATCAGAACACCCTATAAAATCAATGTTGTAAAGAAATCAATTCCCTGCAAAACGGCGTATTAAATTTTTTTGTAGATTAGAAAATAAGCGAGATATTTAAAAATATTGAAAAATACCCTAAAATCAAGATGGCGTCGTTCCTGCAGGGGGGCGAGTTGTGATCTCTTTGATTTAGAGATAGCTTGGGTATACTCAACAATTAGACACTATTTTCCATCTGCGAATTATTTCGCACAGAAAATATAATATTCCAGGACTAAAGTCCGCCTATTCGCAAGAAATTCTGGATGCAACCTGGGAAAGTCTGGATAAATCCTGGAAACGCCTACATACATCCTGTCAAATTTCACTCAGGAAAAGTCTAGATACACCCTGGAAGAGTCTGGATACACACTGGAAAAGTCTGGATACATCCTGAAAAAGTCTGGATACACCCTAGAAAAGTTTGGATACACCCTGGAAAAGTCTGGAAAGACCCTGAAGAAGTCTGGATACACTTTGGAAGTCTGGAAAGACTCTGGAAAAGTCTAGTTGCACTCTGGAAAAGTCTGGAAGGACCCTGGAAAAATCTGGATACACTCTGGAGAAGTCTGGCTACACTCTGGAAAAGTCTGAAAAACCCTGGAAAAGTCTGGATACACTCTCGAAAAGTTTGGCTATACTCTAGAAAAGTCTGGAAAGACCCTGGAAAAGTCTGGAAAGACCCTGGAAAAGTCTGGAAAGACCCTGGAAAAGTCTGGAGACACCCAGAAAAAGTCTGAATATACTTGGGAAAAGTCTGGATGCATTCTGGAAAAGTCTAGGTACACCCTGGAAAAGTCTGGATAAGCCCCAGAAAAGCCAGGATACACACAGGAGAAGTCAGGATGCATTCTAGAAAAGTCTGTATTTCTTGAGCGAGGGAAGTTTTAGAGTAAATCTTTACTCCATTTATTTTAATGGTAAATAAAACTTAAAGATCCCTATAAATTTTTTCAATTAAAAAAATTGAGTTCAATTCAAAACACGCTTTTTTGTCGAAGAAAACTAGTATAAAACAGTTTTTTCTTATTGACAAAGCGTTAAGGTAAGCCTAAAAACCACTTTAAAAATGAAAAAGAATGAGATTACGAAAATAATAAATCTAGGCCTAATCATAAAAAAAACGGTTTAAATAAACGCATGCAAGGAAAACGGACAAAGTAAAAACACAAAAATTTCCTAGCAAAGTCAGCCAAAAACACATGAAAAAATAATCACAGTCGTATGAACAAAGTAAAATTTAAAAAAGAAAAATTGACAAAGTAAGTTAAAACACATTAAAAAATACACAATATTTAAATTAGTGTGTTGTCCTGAAGAAGCTCCTCTAATGTATAAAAAGCTCTACCCAACAAGAAATTTTTAATGATCCTTCTAAAACTCCCTTACATTTGACGAAAACTTGTTGTACATTTTTAAACCTCTATAAATGAAGGAATGTTTAACTAATGTAAAATGGGGAATAGGCAACGAACATGGTGCACTTGACGCGTTATATGAATTCGTTGGTGTTGAGGAAAGCACATACGATGTTTTTGAATTATTCAAACGGTTTCAAGTATAAACACACTTGGTAACGTGAAAAGGAAGTTATCTATAAATAAAGATCTACAGCGGGTTCTAAGTGAGACTTGACATAGAAATGTAACTGCTCTCTTCTGGAGTACAAATACAGAGTTAAACATAGAATTGCTACATACCCCCCAAAATGGAAGTCCATATCGTAAATGTGAGTAAATACATTGTGGTTTACCAAGTTCCCGATCTTTTCTGAGCAGAACGTCTGCGTTGCATATTCTGTCCATCCTGAGCATTCTACGATAGCACCACATCTCGAATGACGCTAATTTTTTTGCACATAGCATCAGTCAGTGTCCATACCTCTACGCTGTAATAAAATAAAAAGTCCACAAATTCGGAGATTGGTATTAAGATCGCGACTTCACAACGCTGATTTCATTCAATTATTGTACGGAGTGTTTGCACTTCATCAAAGTTCTGATTGAGGGGACAAACTATTCGTACAAATTGTATTTGTACAAATTGACGCGTTCGATATGTTGGGAATTTACTCCTAATACACCACTAATGCGTTTTTCCTTGGCTACAGCCATCCATTTTGTTTTTTCAACAGTCAAATTAAACCAAATTGCGTGCTTTTTACTGCAATTTGATTTAACAAGTCTTCTGGGCTTTCCAGCGTTTCTGAAATTATGACAGTGTCGTCAGCATACAGGGTTCGTTAGCGAAAGTTTGGATATAGGAATAGCGTGCATTGAGCGAGAATGTTATTTAAATCAAATGTACCAAGAGAGATGTCTAGCTATGCGTTGTTGTCAAGTGGACAATTTAGGAAAACTTATTCTATCTTTACAAATTATTGACGCCATTCTGACATACGTAGTTTGCAAACCGTTACCTTGAACCTCGCAGATACGAACAAGTAAGAAACTAGGTTTTTATTTAAATACTTATTTACAAACCCGCTTCTCAGAGTTTACGTGTGGCTCATTTTTGAAAGACGATTTTCGTGACTGGAACATGTTACTCGGAAAGTATTTAAGCATTCAAAGAAATTATAAACAAAAAGGGATATCCTACGCTGTTTAATTTTTTGTAACCACTAACGCCACCTTTTCGATATTATCGCAAACAGAAATGCCGTCGACATTGCGTCAATATTTCACAGATAAAGTCTTGTAAAAAACACGTCGTACACGTGATTGAAGATTTTTTTTTCAGTAAAAATACCAAAAAAATCAATGAGGAAATCCGACACGGCCATAATTTGTAACGACCCTACAGGCTCGCTACGAAATTACCAGGCAATCTTCCGTTTATTTATCTTTAAACCTAGCAAACCTGTTTATTATAGCGCATTCTCCAAAAGTTTGAAAATCAAAGATTCATTCTGTTCTGTTGTGAAAAGGTAGCTTGCGGTCACCGGGAGTTTTTAGAAAAAGAAACACGACCAAAGAAATGCGTTTCCCTCATTTTTGATAAAATTAAGTCGGTGCCTTTGTTTTCATTATCATAAATATATTTCAGTATAACTTAAGGACCCTGACATACACTACATCTTTAACATAGCTTTAAAAAGATGCTTATTTACTAGATACTATTATAATAAGTAATATTTGTAGATCATAGCAATAACTAACTTAAACTTAAAAACTGATTAACATGATCTTCGGGTTTATCTTAGGTGCTGTGGCATCGAACGGCCGAGGGAGTAAGGGGTAGTGATGCGAATATAATGTAACCTTCATATTTGCTCGGAACAGTTGGAGACCGTGCTTACCCCCATTGGGCATGGGACCAGAGGTTTTCGATCGGTATGATGCGAATGCATCCAGCCTCTCATCCAAATGCCAACCTCACCTTCTCGTGGTGCTCCCTGTCTAAAACAGACGAGGCTCTGGCGACCGAATATGGCCGGTATAGCCCTATGGGGAAGTTGAACTAGACCCACTAACGACTAGGAACTGCTCCATTAAGGACCTGTACAAACTCGTACAGGAGAGTAATGGTTAAACTAGTATCAAAGGGTGCGCAATAAGCCAGTAATGACTGCAGTGCAGTGACTCTGGCCAGCCATCAGGCTGGTCGGAGCCACAATCGGGGGGTTTTAGTCGGTAGGAATCCGACACTACCCGGGCTCTCCTGGTAGAGGAGAAATGACTCTGGCAGGAAAGTAGTTCGGGCGTCTTATGCAAGATTTCCCCTTGATACCCTTGAAAAAAAAAATCGAACGGCCGGACACTTCTAAAAATAAAGAAGTCAACCGTTAAAATGACTATATAATTAACTAAGTATGGTTATCCCAACTTAACAATTTGACGTCTGTTGGCGTGTGACTTGACTTAAAGAGGTTTCAGAAATCCCGGGGAACTAATTAGTGCACCCGATAGTTGTCTGTTTTTATCTTTGCCCGGCAGAAATAAGCGTGAAATATGTACCAACCTGTATGTTAGCTCTTGTACCATGTCCTCTCGAAATTGTCGCGACTGCCTATTTGATAACATCACCCACCGAGTATCCTTGGTTTTCTCTGAGTAACACTAGAGCCCTAGCTATACGGTGAGGAAAAATGCTGGCTGGACTCTCGACTGGCTATTCTATCTAGCTGGAAATTCAGTTTGTCCTAAAAATACAATAATTTCGAGTCAGAAAGGTCCGAACACTGGGGACGTCAGGGTCATGTTTTGGCAAAGTGAGGACGAAGATACGAAATGTTATCGACTATGACGTCATTCAATTTTCCGGAACTTTTGGGTTTCTCATAGACACTTGGCAACCATGCCTTGCGCCGTAGATGTTAGTAGACACGGGGTTGTTTCTTTATCTATATGCTGGTAGTTGGCGTAGTCGATGTTTTCCACAACACACCGAATAGAGGTCTACCAAGGGACCAATTAGACATGAGAATTGGGGGGTCACGTGGGTAGCGTTCGTAGCCGACAAAAAGGTAGGGTTCGTAGCCGACAAAAAGGATTTTTTTTGGTTCCATAAGGAACGAGTCCTTTTCCTTGTTTAGGGACTTGGCGCTGCACATGTCCATTTAATTTACTTCAAATGCGTCGGACAAGTTGTCCGGATTCGAAGTGAACTTGATTTTACTCAGGTATCCAAGAAGGATGTGGGAAAGTGAGTGATATCTCGGCCCGTACACACCGGCAAGTTGCCTGATTCTTGCCTTGTGCAGATAAGAAGAATGGTTTGCTAAGGCGCCTGCCTTTTTGCCTACTCCTTTTAAGGTAATTATTTTGACTGTCAGAACAATAGTGGTAGCTCTGCTTTGGTTCTCGTTTCCTTGTTTTCTACTATTGGTTTTTATTTTTTAAGGCTGGATCCCGCGCAGCCATGCATCATCCTGCTGCCCTGTTCGCCATGTTGTAAAAACTGCGGGGTCCCTCATTAACTTGAGGTAAGTTTTACCCCCAATTCTAACTGAAACCCGAGTGTGACCTATTTGTTTGTTCCCATGTTTTGCCTTGTAATATAAATGTCATCGTTTCCCTTGCTAAATAGTTTTTCATAGTTTTTTTTTATAGTTTTTTATCTCTATGTTTCAAGGCCTTTGTGTTGAGTCGGCTCTGTACCATAGGTATATTATTTTTTGGAGCGATCTCATGTACTTTAAATGCCTGGTGTTGTTATAGGGTTCCTTCTAATGGAAAGTCCCTGTTAAGTTTTAAGTAGGTAGTTTTTATAAGAATTTGGATGCAGGAGGTTGTCTTCTTCTACAGTTTTTTTATTAATTGAATACAGGGTCGCCGGCTGGGGCGAAGTACCACCATTGGTATTTAACTAAGCACCACCTTCGCTTAGTGCTATGCACAGTCCTTCACTGGAACAGCTCTTGGGTTGAAGACGTCCTGCCCTAGAGAGGATTTCGTCTGGTCACCTGTGGCATTTCCTGATCATCTTGGACTTGGTTGATGAGGATTAACCAGATAGATAAGCTAACCCCTAGTTTCAATTCAAATATTCCTTTTTTTTAACCCCAAACATTAAACTCCACTTTTTTTTAAATCAGATTTCAAACCGTCATTTCAAACTTTCAATTTTTCAGTCACAATTATATGTTGGAAATTTCTCACAGTTAGTAGGAAAGTAACCCCTAACTTAGATTATAATTATGTAACCCCAATTTTGGGACAACTTGTGATAGCGCTTATACTTTTTCCTATTAGTTTTGATGCTGATTCTTTTGTGATGCTATTTATATATTTAACTTTTACAATGTATTTATATTTACCTCTACCCTGGCCTTTTACTATGTATCACCCTAAAACCTGAACATATTTACACCTCTATTTGAACCTTCACTGTAATTGAGTCAAGAACCACGGACTTTGATTTGGTGTGGTCTCAGTGAAGCGTTACTGACCCCCGCCATCTAAAGTGTAACAAAGTTAATGATATCATTCAAAAAGTAGATAGGGAGTAATTATAGGACTTTAAGAAATCAATTTTTTAGAAATAGTTTTAAAGAGAGTAAGAATTAGTCGCCAAGATAATATCCAATCTGGGATAGCACAGAAGACGAACGAAAAAATGTAATTTGACAAAAAATAAATAGTTTGTTACTTTAATAATGCTGAGGGGGGGGGGACAATTGCCCCTATTACCCCCGTGGATCAGCGCCTGTTTTATTTCGTTACAGCCTTTGCAAGTACCTCAAGACAAGTCTAAGCTCAGGTTTCAAATGGGACGATCGATTCGGAAAGCCCAGATACTTATCAAACTCAATCAAAAGAATACAGCATTCGGCAGAAATCTTATTAAAGAAATTAACATTTTTTTTCATTTGACGTTTTCTGTTTTTGGACTAAAATGAGAAAATTTGACAAAAATGCGCATCGATTTTATGTGCTTTTTGTCCCTGTCGGTCTTACTCAAAGCCCATATATCGGTCCTTCTTATACGCATTTAGTGATATCCAGACTTTCGCTTTCTTACCCTGTATATTGGGTTGTTGATTTTTATGCCGTTTATAGTTATTTTATTACTATAGATATTAAACAACAGCGGAGACAATATGCAACCCTGGCGAATACTCTCCTTATTCATACGTCTTCACGCTGTTGGCCGTTAACTTTTATTTAACAAAAAAGTGAATCTCGTGTCCGTGAATACAAAATACAAGTAACAAGCCATTAGACATTGTGTAGTGTAAGAGTATTACAGGAATTTTAGAAATATATAAAAATAGGTAAATTTGGTATTTTAAGACATAAAATGAGGTTGTTATAAAGTATAGATAGATATTATGAGTAGTAGCACGTAATTAGAATAATTAGGGTATATTTTATTTATATTAAGTAACTATTGTTTTAAACTAGTTTGTAATGCTTATGTATTATTTACTATTATTCAATAGAGAACCAATTTAGAACTCAAACGAGTAACATTAACACTCATTTCAAAAAGTTAGTGAAGCAATGCTATTTAACTAAATATGAGAAAAAACAACTCTAAGCAAGCTGAAACGACGAATACTGGCACAGTTAACTCAAATTTCATAGTAGAGGAAGAAGGTATCCAGGTGCCTCATGATGTCCGAGTAGTACTGTACGTTATTGCAGTTGCTGTACTAGCTTTAGCATGTATTAAAATTAAGAAGCAATATAGAAGAAACTTGAAAAAAAATTTGGCAAGAAGTATAATGCTAAGACCCGACAAGAAAATGTTTCACGGTTGGTACAAATATGGAAAATGTATAATTATGGCATATGGAGAAAATATTATGGTTATTATGAATATGGTTTTAATAAATTAGTTATATAATATGGATAATGGAAATATGGAATAGTGGCATGTTAGTAAAAGTTTTGGCTATTGTATGAAAAATTTATGAAAAAATATAATATTGCAGCGTATAATATGGTTGATGGAGTAATGGCAAATATGAGACATAAATTATATATGATATGTCAAGCCGAAAAGAAGTTGGTTATTTATTAGAAGAAGTGAAGGTATTTTATAGACATTTAAATAAGGATCTTAGTGAGCGTAGGAATTCGATTTTAACTAATTAATGTAAATTAAATAAGTTAAATAGGATTAAATCAGAGCTAAGTACCATTAAGGGTAAATTTTATAAGAAACAGCATAGCCTAGAGACTATAAATTATTTTAAAGAGCAGTTTAGACATATAGAAAAATATTTGGTACCTCAGACTCAGACCTAGAATTTTCAGATTTTTCTGGGGGAAATGAGACTCAAAATATCAAAATGGAGGAAAAATTTGACCTTAAAACCGCTTCCACTTTAATTCCGCTAATAGATGGGTCAGAAACAACCACAAAAACTTCAATTGATACAATTACGTGGTATGAATCTCTCTTAGATATTGAGGGGAAAAACTTTTAATCATGTATATCTTGAAAACTAGATTAACTGCAAAAATAAAGATTAAAGTCTTCCTATGATCTTTTTATCTTTTGTTTTTTGGTTTCTTTTCGGTTGAAGTAACTGATTTGGAGGTTTTTTAACTTCTTTTTTTTGTCTTAGTTGCCTTAGGAGCATAATCCTATTGGAAATATTAACACGCCAGGACGAATCCGTATCAGGTAACTTGGATAAGTACGAGTGCGGAACGATGCCTATTTGTGAGTGATTAAAGGTTGGAAATCAAAGTGTATGATGGTATTTAGTGATGTATAGGGAGGGTGACCAGTGGAACCACTGACGAGCCTACGCTGGTTGCCCAAGGCGAAACATCATTTAATCATTTCTCTTTTCGCTTTGGTCCTTTGTGTGTTCCTTGTGGGATGCTCATCCAGGTTTGAATTTTCGTTATTTCCACCCAAGATCTTTTGATCTTTTGTTTTTAGATTCTTTTCGGTTGATGTAATTGATTTGAATGTTTTTTAACTTCTTTTTTTTTCTTTTAATTGCCTTAGGAGCATAATCCTATTGGAAATATTAACACGCCAGGACGAATCCGTATCAGGTAACTTGGATAAGTGCCAGTGCGGAACGATGCCTATTTGTGAGTGATTCAAGGTTTGAAATCAAAGTGTTGGTGTTTAGTGATGTATGGGGAGGGTGACCGGTGAAACCACTGATGAGCTCACGCTGGTTACCCAGAGCGAAACATCGTTTAATCATTTCTCTTTTCGCTTTGGTCCTTTTGTGTTCTTTGTGGGATGCTCATCCAAGTTTGAATTTTCGTTATTTCCACCGAAGATCTTTTGATCTTCTTTTTTTTTTCTAAAAATAGTCCTTTAAAATTATTATTAGATACGGGGGCATTGGTAAGTATTTTATTTCAAAACAGTGTTAATGGGTTGCCAAACATAAACACTGCGAACAAGGTTACAATAAAAGGTATTTCTGGGTCAATAATATCGCGGGGCTCAGCAAATTTTGAGTTCTACTCGAGTAAAGTAGCCGTTACTCATAACTTTTTAATAATAAATGAATTTGACAATAATATACAGGGTGTGTTAGGAGCTGATTTTTTTTCAGAATTGCTTAGCCAAAATCGATTTTGAAAATTTCAACTTTTCATGCTGGGTTAATGACAACAAAATATCGGTTCCTATGCAGTGTAATCAAGAAAAATCCACAATTATTCCTGCTAGGTGCGAATTGATTAGGTATTTTCAAGTTAATTCTAACAACGATTGCATTGTTTTACCCAACGAAATTTGTCAGGTTGTTGCTGGAAGTTTAGTTAAGCCTATTTCGAATAATATACCCGTCCGAATTTTTAATAGAAATATCATTTGTTTTTAGATTCTTTTCGGTTGATGTAACTGGTTTGAATTTTGTTTAACTTCTTTTTTGTTTTTAATTGCCTTAGGAGCATAATCTTATTGGAAATATTAACACGCCAGGACGAATCCGTATCAGGTAACTTGGATAAGTACCAGTGCGGAGCGATGCCTATTTGTGAGTGATTCAAAGTTGGAAATCAAAGTGTTTGATGGTGTTTAATGATGTATGGGGAGGGTGACCAGTGGAACCACTAACGAGCCTACGCTGGTTGCCAAGGCGAAACGTCATTTAATCATTTCTCTTTTCGCTTTGGTCCTTTGTGTGTTCCTTGTGAGATGCTCATCCAGGTTTGAATTTTCGTTATTTCCACCCAAGATCTTTTGATCTTTTGTTTTTAGATTCTTTTCGGTTGATGTAACTGATTTGAATGTTTTTTAACTTCTTTTTTAAGTAGAGGATACATTATTAGCTATTACAAGACAACAAACTGAAAATGACAAGAAAAAAGGGGTTACCTAGGGTAAGATGTACAAAAGGATTGATCACCCAGGAGTCATCGAGCTTTTAAAACCACCTAAAAATTCTTTTGAAGCACACTGTATATCAGAAAAGTAATTTCAGGATTGTTTAATGACTTGTCATGATAATAAATGTTACACCGAAAATATTATTTATAAAACAACAAAATGAATCTCGTGTCCGCAAATAAAAATGAAAGTAAAACTCGTGGCATATCGGACAAAGCGTTTTTGTTTCTCACTACATTACGACCAGGCCTCCAATGTCTTATGGAGAATCCAGACACCTACAGACCTGTTTCATCCTTATTAGGAATCATCAGGGAGGCATAGGATTATACCTGGCAGTTGAAACTACACGGTGACCACGCACACCTCTAGAATTTAAAACAAAAAGTTTGTAATCCTTGGGGACGTAGTAACTGTGTGCGCCACCTGTCGAATAAACCGCGAAACAAAAACATCAAAATTGAAAAGTGCAAGACACCGTAAATACAGAATTCTGTACCGTTCAGCAGGTTATAAAGTAGAAACCTGTAAAATTATAAGGTCACTGTAACATGACTCTTAAAAAGAGTTAACGTTCGCAGCAGCACCGCCCCCAATTGGAGCTTCATACTACGTGGCCCTAATTTTAAGGCATCAGCAAGCAATCGCTCCGGAAGAGGCTTGTTGCGCAGAACTAAAAAGCCAAAATATTTAAAAAACAACAAAATGAATCTCGTGTCCGCAAATAAAAATAAAAGTAAAACTCGTGGCATATCGGACAAAGCGTTTTTGTTTCTCACTTCATTACGACCAGGCCTCCAATGTCTAATGGAGAATCCAGAAACCTACAAACCTGTTTCATCCTTATTGGGAATCATCAGGGAGTCATAGGATTATACCTGGCAGTTGAAGCTACACAGTGACCATGCACACCTCTAGAATTTAAAACAAAAAGTTTGTAATCCTTGGGGACGTAGTAACTGTGTGCGCTACCTGTCGAATAAACCGAGAACTTTATAACCTGCTGAACGGTACAGGATTCTGTATTTACGGTGTCTGGATTCTCCATTAGACATTGGAGGCCTGGTCGTAATGAACTGAGAAACAAAAACGCTTTGTTCGATATGCCACGAGTTTTACTTTCAATATTATTTATCGCGAAATAGAAAATTGTATAAAAATTAAGGAACCTCGATAGGCGTTAGCATTTAGTGCATCGTTGAGAGGCCTTAAAAATATTTGTGGTAAATTAAATATTGAGGAAATTTTTATTTTAAGAAATATAAAAAATGCGCTTTTAATAAAGTTAATATCACGTGATATATTAGCCATTAAAAAGGCAAATATTGAAATAACAATTATAAAAGACGTCGAGAAAATTGAAAATTACCTACAGGAGGACACGCTGGGATAAGCAGAATGTACAACAATATTAAAAAATATTATTTTTGGACATGCTTTCGAAAAGATGTTGAAAATAATATAAAACGTTGTGATGAGTGTCAGAGATATTCCAGGTCTAATACTGAACCTATGACAGTCACCACTATGGCATCTTCAGCCATGCAAAAAATATTTTTGGATGTTGTTGGACCATTGATATAGTTGAATAACACTTCACTGTGAATTGGCAAAATTCGTAGAATGCTATCCTTTAAAAAAGAAAGAATCATATACCATTGCAAAATGTTTTGTTGATAATATTATTTTACTATTTGGTACACCAGAGACGGTTGCATCAGATCAAGGGACAGAGTTTATATGGCATCTATTTTTGAAGAAGAGAATTCTACAGGTATAAAACAACTTCATACCATCATCAAAGTATAGGAGCTTTAGAAAACACACACAAACATCTAGGTGCGTACTTGGGAATTAAAACGGCAAATCACCCAAACTCTTGAAGGCAATGGGTACCTTTTTGGGCTTTTTCATTGAATAACACAGAACACACAGAAACCAAGTACACATTTTACCTTAGAACATTACTTCTAAAATAGATCCTTTATACTCCTTTGATAATTACCCTTTAGAGCTAAAATTTCGACTACAACAAGCATGGAATAACGCAAAAAATAATTTGATATCTTCAAAATTAAATAGGAAAAATAAATATGATTCTAAAAGTAATTCTATTTTATACGAAAAAGGACAAAAAAATTTTGTTAAAAAATGAATCGGGAAATAAAATGGAAGAAGTATATAAAGGTCCATATGAGGTTATTGAGGACAATTTTGCAAATATTCTTATAAAGATAGGGAACAGAAATATCGAAGTTCACAAAAATAGAGTTAAAGTATATCATGATAGTTGTATTAATCATTTTTTCTTTTTTGTTTTGTTTTCGTAGGAGGTGTAGTGTAAGAGAATACAGGAATTTTAGAAATATATAAAAATAGGTAAATTTGGTATTTTAAGACATAAAATGAGGTTGTTATAAAGTATAGATAGATATTATGAGTAGTAGCACGTAATTAGAATAATTAGGGTATATTTTATTTATATTAAGTAACTATTGTTTTAAACTAGTTTGTAATGCTTATGTACAATTTACTATTATTCAATAGAGAACCAATTTAGAACTCAAACGAGTAACATGTATACTTTTAATTCAACTTTAAAATCCTAACCGTTCAATTGGAGGCCTGGTCGTAATGAGGTTTGTCCGATTTTTTTATTTTTATTTATTCTGTTTGATTCCAGTATAGGTTGACAATTACATTTTGATCATGACCAAAATCTTTCTCGTAATCTATAAAACACACATCTAGAAACATCCTTAGACCGCATTTTAGGTTCAGTAAAGCAGCAATAAAGGAATCTTATGCTAATTAAGTATGGTGTTACCATTTTTTCTCCAATATTGTGGCCTTATAGGATTAGGGAGAACTTCAAGAGAAAAAAAATAGTACTAGTACTATTACTATGTTGGACCGAAAATAGGTCAAATATTGACTAATTTGGCAACAAGATTTGTACCGTTTTTTACTTAGGGTTAGGGACAAATTACTTATTTTTCACCTAAATTTTATATCATCATATCAAAGTTAGCTTTTGTTATGAGAAATATGTCAAATCCTTATTGTCAGGTCAAACATCGATCGGCCGCCATATTTTTTATTATATCGAATCTATATGTCGTCTTAATATTTCACTGGTAAATAGTATCCCAACTTTTTAGTGCCAAAAAAAAACCCGTAATTGTGTTTTTTTAAATGTATAAAATGTCCGAAACCTATGAGTTTTAAAGGCTCCTGTTCTTTTTAGAGACAAAATATTAAAATTTATTAGAAAAATTTGTTTCGCAGATGAATTTCGGCTGAATTTTATCGATAGGTTTCTTTTAAAACCATTTAATTATTATTTGTTGTCAAATTATATTAGGTGGCCATTATTCTTTACAATATTACTTTATTAAAAGAGCGTTGCCGTATTTTATTCTGTCTGGACAACTAACTACTGTGACTGACCTATTTTGGAGGGATAGTTTACGTCAGTTTTATCCCCATTTAAGTAGAATAGTGGGATTTTTTACGTAATTTAGTCCCTATTTAATTTGTATATGGAAAGAGTCCTATTCGATAGTAGGTATATATTACTCATGTTCTGTTTCTTCTACTGATACTACCACCCATGTTCTGACCAAAAATGCTGCTGCAGTGCTAATATACGGACTTTGGCTATTTTTCAAAATATATAATATACCGGGTGGCCTAAAAAAAGCCGGAATGATTTTAAATGGCTATAGTTTTGTTAGTTCTTTACCGATTTTAACGAGTGCTAGCTCTGTTAAAATTCCCCTTCGACAAATTTAAAAAAGTTGCCGGTCATCTTAAAATCAAAGATGGTGGACATTGTCAAAATGAAGCATATATTTCAACTCTTTTCTTTTTAAGGAATCCACATAAATGAAATTAAAAAATAAACAATTCAAGAGTCTAGTCTACCAAGGCGAACGACATATCGCTTATTAAAATCGTTTAAGTACTTTAGGATTTATACCCAAAAATTTGGGAGAAGTTCCAGTGCTCTATATGTAAATAATTAATATATTCATATCGTCGCAACTTTTTTATTTCTTAACTGATTTTAATAAGTGGTAGCTCGTTTGTCAAAAATTAAATTTTCCTGCGACGACAAAAAAAAAATTTCGATCATTTTTGAATTCAAGATCTTATATGAGATAATCATAATTAATCTCGTTTATTTTTATGAAACTCATTCAAGCAAAGTATCGAGAATAAGACTATTCAGAAGCCTGGTCTCTGCCGAGGCGATCGACATATCGCTCATTAAAATCGGTTAAGTACTTCAGGATTTACACCTAAAAATTTTATTGATGACAATTTTTTTTTGTTTTTTTTTTAATTCTTTATCAAACGAGCTATCACTCATTGAAATCGGTTAAAGTATTGAAATAAGTGAATAAAATGTCATAAATTTAATTGGTAATTTAAAATGGATGTAACCAATATTGCATTCTTATATAGGGTGGGCTTTAAAATTTTGGACTGTTTTGATTTTCTAATAACTTTTTGTTTTTTAGTCGATTTTTATAAATGTTAGCTTTTTGGAAAGGTAATTAAACAACTTTTATAATTTATTGACAAAAACCGTCATATATCAAAAATTTAAGATGGCAGAAAAAAATCAAAATCATATTTTAAAAAAAGAGCTGCACCTTTTTTTTACCACCCTGTAATTTTTTTTTATGAAAGTTAAAAAAGCACATGCTATTTCACGTTTAACGAAGTACCACTGATAAAATTCGGTTTAGTTATGCAAAAGTTGCGTTTGCTCAAATTTCCTCTAAATACAAAACCTGTTTTTAACACCAAAAAATGTTTTTTGAAATAATTTTAATTTTTTATCGGATTTATATATATATATATATATATATATATATATATAAAATGTCAAATGGCATAAATCCAAGATGGCGGCAATAGTCTAAAATAAGATTTTTAATAACTGATTTGCGACTTCTTTGTATGCACCCCAAGCTTTTTTAATAAAAATAAAAAAGCTTTTAACGATGTATTCCTCATATATTTTATGATTTTTGAATTAATTTATACAAAAGTTACGTTGTCTTGAATTTAAACCGCCGCGCCGAGGAAAATCTGTTAGTATACGTCGAATGCAAAATCCACTTAAAAGTAATTGTTTTGCCAAAATTCGGTCTTAGTGGTCGCGATTCTTCAGAAACGACAGAAACTCACACCTGTCAGAATTCTGGAAAGTGGCGATTTTTACTTATCGCCTCATTTAAAATAAAAACACATCAACCTTCATATTTATCATAACGTTGTAAGAGAAACTGCGTCATTTTTTTATTAACATTTTGTAAATTTAATATTTTAAAGATATTCGGCAGGACTAGTTTATGGCGGAGCTAAATTGTTACTACGCGTACTGATAAACGTCAAAAAGTGTCAAAAATTCTCACCATGTAAAAGGAAAGACAGAATTTGTGTGACTTTTCTGAACAGTGACAGGCTACCTATGGTTTTGTATGATAAAAGTTTTAAAGGGTTGTTTACACAAGAATATTTAAGAAATATTAGCAAATAGTCCTAACAAAAAAGCATTAAGTGTAAACTTGTGTTAAAAAATCGTCAGATTTTTTGTAAGGGCGAGATTTTCTGACGGCTTTTGAAGAATCGCGACCCATGTGTCAAAGCCATGTTAAATATAAAAAGTAAAGGCGTCCTGTAACGTTTTGACATTATGATTAAGTTTTTGTTTCCATGGCCTGCTTTTTGCTTTTATTATAAACTTATGCAAAAATATGAAGAAGTAAAAAAAACATATTTTTTTTTATAAAAAGGTCATAAAAATATGTCTTTAGCTTTTGTGAGTTTCATAAACCACCAAGCAACAAATCTTTTTTTCATAATACCTCGTTAAACGTAAAATGGCAAAAGCTTTCTTATTTTTAATAAAAAAGTCTATAAGGTGCTCACAAAAAAATTGCAGAATCTTATATTAGACTAGGTACGCTATCTTGGACTTTTGACATTTGACATGTTTATTAAAAAAAATCGTAAATTTGGAAAAATTCTCTTTGCAAAAAGGCTTACTCTGTAAAAATCCGATAAAAAATTAAAAGGTTATTTAAAAAAAAATGTTTGGTGTAGAATAGGTTCTGTATTTAGAGGAAATGTGAGACAACGTAACTTTTGCATAAATGAACCAAATTTTATGAGTGAAACTTCTTTAAACATCGAGTTATAAAGGCTTTCTAATTTTTAATAAAAAAGTTAACAGGGTGCTCACAAAAAAGTTGCAGATCTGTTTTTGAAAATCTTGTATTATACTATTTCCTCCATTTTGGACTTTTGACATTTGACATTTTTTATATAAAAATTCTAAATTTTGAACAATTGTTTTTGCAAAAAGGCTTACTCTATAAAAATCGGATAAAAAATTTAAAAGTTATAAAAAAAACATTTTTTGGTGTTTAGAATAGGTTCTGCATTTAGAGGTACTTCGTTAAACGTAAAATAGCATGTGCTTTCTTACTTTTGTAAAAAAATACAATATGATTTTGAATTTGTTCCACCATCTTGAATTTTTGACATATGACGGTGTTTGTTAAAAAATTATAAAATATGTTTAATTACCTTTCCAAAAAGCTAACATTTATAAAAAACTATTAAGAAACAAAAAAGTTAATAAAAAATCAAAACAGCCCAAAATTTTAAAGTCCACCCTATGTATAGCAAGTAGTTGAGGGCATTCTTGGGCTACAGTATTAGGTAGGTCATTAGTTTTAGACAAAATGCCACACTAGATGTATAGTTCTTATTTCCTTTATTAACGTCAAAATTATTGAAGATAAAAAGATTTTTGACTTAAGAAAAATGTAACAAGATGTGTAACAACGTAAAGAATCAACCTTAGATGCCACTTTGACAAATATAAGGTTTTTAACGGGAATGTGCTATAATTTATAAGGTGAATGGAACTGAATGGTCGATTTTTATTTTTTTTTTGTTTTAAAAGCATACGGATAGAACTTTTTCGGTATAGTTAAAAATTTGACATCTTAAAAATCCAAGATGGCAAAAATGCAAACAGTTATAAAAGTTTGCACTTAAACTTTTTTTTAACATTAATAATAGCGGCACCACCTGGGGGTTCTAAATATAATGAATCACCCTGTAGCAACATGTTTATATTAAGGGGTAAAACATTGTTATCTCTAAAAATAATTCACAAAAAAAAACTGAAAATTGTGTCAAACTCTCAGATGCCTATGCCGCCCCGTGAGTCAAGGGTGGTATGCTTACCGTCTTTAAATGATTATTTTGCTTCATGTTTGTCTATGTCGTTCGTTTGCCTTTTATAGCTAAGGAAATATTATTGTGGACTACGATTTTTAAGACACCCTGTGAATTTTTTGATCTACGCGGTACAATGAAAAGCCAAAATAATTTTGATTTTCTGTATATTTATTTAAAACGTGCATAAAAAGAGCCAAAAACAAGTATTTATGTAATATATAATGTACTTAGATCCATTGTGGGCCGCCCCGTCATCTACTACTATACTATCGCATTATTTTTAGGAAAAGATATTGCGTGTTGAACTTCTGCTGGTGTTACATTTAGGCTTGATTTGAGAAGTCTTTTGGCATCCCCCGGTGATTCCCAGAGATCTCCAGGTGATTTCCACCCATTCTCAGGTGATTTCCAGCGATTGCCAGGTGATTCCCAAAGATTCCAGAGGAATTTCCAATGATTCCCACGATTCCTAGGTGATTCTCTGAAAAATGTACAGTAAATACCAACCACGAACTTCCCTTCGATCTTATGGTTAAAAGACTACTAAATTCTCGACTAAATCTAAATCTAAAACACACACACAAATTTATCAAAACCAATTATTATACTACATGGACTGATAAAAAAATCGTAGGAATATAGGGACATAATATAAAAAAAATGAAGCTGTTTACGCGTCACTTATTGCTCAGCCATTTGTTAATATTTGATAACCGTTTGTTCTCTTTTTGTTTTTATCAAATTTTTTATTGTGTTGAACTTCTTCTGGTGTTACATTTAGGCTTGATTTGAGAATTCTTCTACATGTTCGGACCGATTAAATTATCACTATATAGAGATATTGCATCCCTTGTTGTATTCTTTCTACCTAAGTAGGAAACCTCCCTCCTGGATAGTTTCCTTTTCCATAAGAGGTCGAGTTCTCCAGCACCGGGCATTCCAGTAAGATGTGACAGGCTGATTTGTCGTTCTCATCGCATAGTCTACAGATGTCTTTTTCTTGTGCCCTATAATTCTTGAGCACGCGGCGACACAGATTTGTGTCGAAAACAGTTCGTAACCTTGAGCGATAATTGCTTATCCTTTTTTATCAAAAATCTAGTCTGAAGCCGGGCTAATAAACCGTTAGTGGCAATTAGTGACCGGTCACGTGAAAAAAACTTGCCACCAAAGTGAGGCCTAGATTATTTTTCGTAATTGCAAAAGTTGCCACTTTACACAGGTAATCAATTACCATCTTGGTAAAACTCCCTACGTGTAAAACTTGACTTTTGTGTGGGTGCCAACCAGCACTGTTTAAATAATGTTTTTTGTAGGATCTTCATGCTAAATTAAATGAACTACTCGAGTCTCAAGATACAATCAGATCTAAAACCGAAGAAGTTGAGCGATTAAAAGCGGCTTTACGACAAAAAAATGAGACCAATTTTTCTGAGGAATTTGAAGATAGGATTAAATCCCTTACACAAACGTTAATGTTAAAGCAGAACAATCTTGAAAAAGTCACCACTGAAAGAAACGCTTTGCGATTTCAGCTGGAAAAAATCGAGGTAAATATTAAAGCATTTATGGGCACTGTTAAGTTTTCTTTAATACGTAAGTTTGTTTATTTTTGAAGGTTCCTTATTTTACGCGACGGGAAACTCGCTGCCCCCAATAAACATACATTAATTTCCATTTTTAAAGTTATTCCCAATGATTCCCAGCGATGACCAGGTGATTCCCAAGGTATTCCCAATGATTTCCACTCGAAAAGGTTACCAAAATTTAACCAAATGGAATTTGAATGTGGTTTATGAGTAAATGATCAATTAAAATTTGTCTAAAATAAGACAAAATATCAGGCTAATAAAAATACAGAACTAAGACTAAGAGTTTAACTTTTATTATTAATTTAACAATGTTATATATTATACATATATATAATATAATAAATAACTTCGAAGAAAAAAACAGAACTCCAAATAGTTTAAAAAAAAATATTACTTCTGAATTTTGTTTTAGCGATTTGTATCTGTATCATCATGCGTCAAATGTACAACAGGAAATATTTAAAAACAATTATTGTTAAAATACCATATCTACACTTTTTAACAAAAATTACTAAAAATTTGTTAAACTAAAATTGTAAAAGTTAATGTTATAGAGCCGCAGTCAAATATGTTTGCTCTTTTACCAACGTTTTAAGTTAAACATTTTTGAAAAAGTGGGTTGGGTTAGCTACCAAGGGGGGGGAGTTGTGGTGGGAGGTAGAAAATAAAAAATATATAGTAATGATACCAATTGATTAATATTAAACTAAAATTGTGATAATCAATTAATGATATTATAGGTCGCAGGAAATCCTTTTCCTTTCGCTCAATGTTAAAAAAAAATGGGTTGGTTTAGCTATAAAGGGGGCAGGGAGAAAAGACAGGGGTGATTTCATTGTCTTGCCTGTGTAAGAAAGCAAAAATGCTATGACAATTTTAAAATAAAACGAACATGTTCAAGAATAGCGATTTAGTTTCTGTTTTTATTTATCTTGTGTTAAAATTAAAAAAATTTTTTCTCCAAATGATGAATTCTTAGATCACTTTACTATTAACCGCCAATTATTATAATATGCATGGGCCAAAAGTATTTTTTCTTCAGATTTGTTAAATTTTTCCCTGATTTTTACAAAAGCCTACCACATTACATGTAAGACGGATGTTGTTGTTGACAGACAGACAGGCAGACGAACAGAGACCTAATGATATAAAATTTCAATTGACCTGACACACCAGAAATAAAAATTAAAACATGGGCTTCAACATTACGCTTAAATTAGAGTAATTAATAATTTCTTTAATACTTAAGTAAACTTGTGTGACACATGATTAACGTTATTATAACCTCAAAGTCTTTTGGCATCCCCCGGTGATTCCCAGAGATCTCCAGGTGATTTCCACCCATTCTCAGGTGATTTCCAGCGATTGCCAGGTGATTCCCAAAGATTCCAGAGGAATTTCCAATGATTCCCACGATTCCTAGGTGATTCTCTGAAAAATGTACAGTAAATACCAACCACGAACTTCCCTTCGATCTTATGGTTAAAAGACTACTAAATTCTGGACTAAATCTAAATCTAAAACACACACACAAAATTATCAAAACCAATTATTATACTACATGGACTGATAAAAAAATCGTAGGAATATAGGGACATAATATAAAAAAAATGAAGCTGTTTACGCGTCACTTATTGCTCAGCCATTTGTTAATATTTGATAACCGTTTGTTCTTTTTTTGTTTTTATCAAATTTTTTATTGTTGTGATTTTTTAGGCAGAACATAGGAGAGAGATTCTTCAACTAAAAAAAGACCAAGTAAAAGTGATTGATATCCAAGATATGCATGAAGGTAAGAGTTAAAACCTAATAAAAACTAGAAAGGGTTATTATATTAGGTAAAAATACTAAAAAACACTTCGACAGAAGTATGGGTTATTATACAGAAATGGTAACATTTTTTTGAAGCAAGAACTTTTATTGATCCCGAAAAAAAAAAATTTATTTTCTATAATGCAAACAGTTACGGTAATTAAAAGGTTACAGATTATTTAAAAATGATTAAATTCCGTTTAGGATTTTTTTTATACGCTCATAACTTAATATGGTCAACCAACACGGAATGGGACACGTGGACGCGGCCAATTGGACGCAGAGACAACTGGGCGCGAAGCTAAGTAGACGCGGCCAACTGGACGCAGAGACACCTGGACGCAAAATATATTTTTTAATAAAATATGCAGAACAGAACGCTTCAAATACATAATGAACATTAACAGTATAAAAAAACGACAAGTTTAAATTTTAATTAAAAAGCGACTGTATTTAATACGCTAATTTGGAACTGGTTAAATATTTAGAAAATTGAAGTATTTGTATTATTGTTGCAAACCACCGCTACCTACTTAGAAGAGGGTGTAAATCTTTTGAAGAGACTGCCTACTAATTTTAAAAAACGATAATAATCTCTTTAACCAAAATCACTTAATCCATAATAATTTTTACCCAATAAATTTTGTTTGTAATAAAATGACTTTCAAGGTACCCTCCCTCCTAGCAATGCAAACAAAGCATTTTTCTGCGTCGTTAAGGATTAGGTGGTACTAATTAAGGGATTAAACGCAAATTTTTCACTTTTTTACACGAAATAGAAGTTTAAATTCTTTTAATCAGTACATTGTTTGTTGTTCTACTCATAAAAACAAAATGGTTTTAGTACGGTATATTATACGTAACCATAATTGGCTGTGGTTAATAACATATACTGCACATTTTGTTTTATAATTAAACAATGTATTTTTGAAATATTTTTTTCGCGTTCACTTGTCTCTGCGTCCAGTTGGCTGCGGTCACTTGGCTTCGCGCCCAGTTGTCTCTGCGTCCAGTTGACCGCGTTCAGATGGCCGCGTTCAGTTGGCCGCGTCCAGATGGCGTCGTCCAGTTGGCCGCATCTAGTTGTCCTAGATCGCAACCAACATTTGTTGGGTTGATTACTATTTTTTAAATAACTTCTCTTAGTAGATGATGCACTACATCTATGGCTTATTAAACCAGGAATTTTTAAACCCTTTTTAATAAAACATTTTATTGTAAGAACGATGCACTATAAGAACTGCTATCCATTAAATCAATTTTTTATCCAAAGTTTAATTCTTCTCAAACACGAAAAGATGAAGCAAATCTTACCAACCGATTTTATTAAAAATGGGTTTTACAAATTACGAGCTTGATTTTGAATGGATTGGTCAAACAATGGTTTTGAAAAAAGAAAACGGGGTTTTCAAATTCTGGGCTTGAAGATGAAGGTTCGGATAAATGGTGAATCGTTCTATGAAGAAAATTTATTTTATTTAAATACTAATGCTAATGCGTTATTCTAATCACAACAGTACCTCAGTCGTTTAAAAATAGATTCATTCTGCTGCAATCAGAAAGATCCATCAGGCCAGTTCTTGTGCTGTGTTGTCTAATTTGAAAATACAAGTTTTAAGTGCATAGCCCAAGTAACATTTTACGGCATATTGGGAAGTTGGAAGGTTAAGATAACCAATCATACGTCCAAACATACCCCGTTTCCCCCCAGAAAATTACTTTGTAGTTTGAGGTTTGAAAATAAGTTTTAAATTGGAACAAATAACCTTAAGAAACGGTCATTATATACACGACATTTAAAGGTTTTCTTTTAGGATATTTTTCGAATTATTTTCCTCGTATCATATCTTCAAAGTTGTTTTGAATATAAAGTTAAAAGAGAAGGTAAATTGATGGTAAACTTGACTTGAGATTCTACTCTGAGGTCCCCGCCTTGTTTCGGCATTTCTTGTTCAACATTGCTTGTCAAAAATTTTTAATAATATCCTGAAGAAATCCCTCAAGTTTAAGAACTTTTTTGGTTTAAGTTACTTATTTTTGACCTACAGTTATTCTTTATGGTTTAGGTTTTTTTTGGAATAAGTTTTAGGACAAAAATTTGGCTTTTTGACCAAATAAGTACAATTATTTTATTTTATTTAACCATATGGAATATAAAGATTTGATTAGGTTAAAACTTCAGTTTTGTTTTTCTTGATGGGAAGAAAGTAGTTCTGGTAGAAAACAAGAAAACTCCTTTGCGTCACGTGTCCTCTAACGAACTGTCATGATCAGCTGTTTAGATTGATCAATAATCATAACTTCCATGTTCCTTCGGTATTTTCAAATTATAAGATATTTCCCTAATTACTATTGAATCTTCAACCCTCGTTTCGATTTTGGGCTATTAGATACCTACCCTCCTATCATAAAAAGGGATAAGAAAAACAAGATGGAAACTCAAAATTCAAATAAAGAAAGTAGATGTTTAGGTAAAATTTGGGTTTAAGGCAGATAGGGCATTCACGTTTTGATCGTCAAAAAGGATACTCTGTGTTAAAGTACCTACCTAGTGGTGATCCTGACAGTTTTATGTTTTAACATGCCAAAAGAAAAAAGAAACAAACCTTTCACAGCATCAAGCAGTTTTTACAGAAAAGTTAAAGAAATTAAAAGTGATAGTGGGGACCCAACAAGTCCTGGTGGATCTCTACAAGTGCCGAACACAACCAATGGAAATACACACAATCGTTTACCCTCGCAAATGTCATATGTCAAGTTATGACATTTGCGAGCGTAAACGATTGTGCATATTCCCATATGATGGAACTTTTTCGAATTGTTTGCTTGCTTAATTGCTCACCTGCGTAAATTCGCCTTGATGTCAAGAATCAAAATGACAACTGACAACCGAACAATGGGCAGGTGGTGTGCGGGAACAATTGGCAATGAATTCGAAAAATGGATAAACCGTCCTTGATTTGCTTACACTTGTTTCATACCCAAATATTAAATTATGATTACAAATTGGAAATAATATTTAATTAGTGTTTTCCCGAAGCATGCTGCATGTTTCGATGGGTGCGTGAATTTTATGGAAGTAAAAGTAAACAATTCAACAAAAAAAAATTTTCCTCCCAATAATAGTTTAAAATAGTAGTTTAACCCCTATGATTAAAATATAACTGTGATTTTTCATCACCATTTTTTATTTCCAAAGTTGTTGTAGGCCATTGACATAATTATTATTTTTCTCTTTTTTTATTTTCATTTAAACATGTTTTCATCTCCTTCTATTCTGACACGTAGAGGGCGCTTTAGTCACAAACAAACAAGAGGGCACTGAGGGCATTGTGTACAATAGGACACAAATTAGGTTGAGCATTTATGCAGATGTGTATATGTGTCCCAAAAGTTGGTAAAAAGTGTCCTCTGGGCAAATTCACTCTCAGGAAAAAAAAAATTAATTACCTTTCTTTATCCCACCACATTACCTTGGTTTTTGTCCCCACTTTGGTAAAAAGGCGGGAAATTTCCCTCTTTTTTAAACTCCCAGTTTTTTATAAGAAAAAATTACTAGCTTAACTCGGGAATATTTTACCAAATTTTAACCAAAAATGTTACTTGGGAGGTACACACTAATATAGAGGAAGTAAGTTTTATAGGATTTTACATTTTGGCAAAGGAAAATGCGCCAAATAGGCCTCTTGTTTTAATGTCTTTTATTTTTAAATTGGCTAATCCAGAAAACCAGCGTGCTAAGTTGACTGCAAGCAATGAGTACAACGTTTTCAAAACCCTCTTTAAAAATTTTTCAATTAGGGAACATTTTTCCAAGACATGACTATCACTAAAAGTACGCAAATGATTCGTTGAAGTATGCTACATATAAAGTGACAAAAAAACCCTAATCCCTGAATATTCTCATAACTAAATAAAAATGACAAATAATGACATACCTTTATTAATATAAGTTCGCACCACAACGCGACGTGACATTCAAAACTGAATCAGATAATATTTCATAGTTTGTTTACTTTCTGTGGTACGATACTGAGATAAAAGCGGGGCGGGCAACGTACTTGCTTGTTGATAAACTTAAATGTACATTCAAAGGCGAAGAAAATGTTTTAGCACATTTTTGGTTATTTTTTTGGTAAAACTTTGAACAAATTTGAGCGAAATGACTCGTTATTTCACACACCGACCAATATTAGGAATCGCGTCCTTCATTTTTATACATAAGTTGTGAAACACCCTGTATAGCACATATAAAATGTAATAGAAAGTGCAGATACACCCTGGAAAAGTCTGGATATACCCCGAAACAGTCTACATACACACAGGAATTGTTGGATACCTTCTGGAAAAGTCTGGATACACTGTAAAAAAACATGTATACACCCTGGAAATGTCTAGATATACCGTGCAAAAGTCTGGATACACCCTAGAAAAGTCTGGATACAGTCTGAAAAAGTCAGGACATACCCCGGAAAAGTTTGAATACACCTAGGAAAATTCTGGATTCAACCTGGAAAAATCTAGATATACCTTGTAAAAGTCTAAATACACCCTGGAAAAGTCTAGATACACTCTGAAATAGCCTGGTCACAACTCGAAAAAGGTTGGATATACCCAGGAAACGTCTGGATACACCCTAGAAAGGTCGGGTTACATTCCGAGAAAGTCTGGATGCCCCCAGGAAAAGTCTGTATTTTCTTGAGAGAGGGAAGTTTTGGAGTAGACCTTTACGCGATTTATTTTTTTTTTATCCATTGCAAAGGTTTTTTTTTTTGATACAGGGTTGCTAGTTCACTGGAAAACCTGGAATTATCAGGTATTTTTTTTACCTCGAAAATACCTGGAATTATCAGGGAATTTTAAAATTTTTTGTAAAAACCTCGATTTTTTTTTTGCAAACCTGGAAAAAAAATATTTTTTTCCTATACTTAGTAAATAGATAGACACCGACGAGAAAACCCAGAAACAAAAAAGGAACCCGCGTAATACGGACTGGAGACAGTTCTTAGCGATCCTAGAACTGAACAAGGGTATCTTAGGAATGAACATCGACTACTGTGAGGACTTAGAAGAGGCAGTCGACAGGCTTAAAAATGTCATAACAACAAGTTTCGAAGAGGCGTGCCCCATAAAAACCCAGGCGACCCGACGAGTGCCATGGTGGAACAGCAAGCTAGACAGGCTTCGCAGCAAAACTAAAAAGGCGCTAAGCAAGGCGATGAGGGATGGGGAGAATGACTCTTGGGAAATATACAGAGAAGCCAGAAAGGACTTCAAGAAAGAGGTAAGGAACTGCAAAAGAGACAGTTGGAGGAAATACTGCGGATAGATTAATTCCCTTCCAGAGACCTCCAGACTTCTCAAAATCCTAAGCAGCGAGAATAAACAAACGCTAACATCGTTAAAAAGGCCAGACGGGAGCTGGAACGCCTCATGCGAGGAGTCAATACGACACCTCCTCGAGGTTCACTTCCCGGGAGAGGGCGGTGAACGGGGGGCGCAGAGGACTACCGGACCCCGGGAGGGGCAAGCCCCTGACTGGGGACTGGCGGACCGAGTGGTCTCGGATGCTACCATTTCCTGGGCAATCAACGAATTCAGCCCCTACAAGTCCCCGGGGCCTGACGGCATATTCCCGGTGCTCCTGCAAAAAGGCCACGAGATACTCCTTCCTTTTGTAAAGAGAATCTTTAGGGCCAGCATAGCGATGGGATATGTACCGACAGAGTGGAAAAAAGCCACCGTCGTCTTTATTCCGAAAGCCGAAAAGAAAGACTACATGGCGGCCAAATCCTTTAGACCCATAAGTCTAACAACTTTTATGATGAAAGCATTGGAAAGAATGTTGGACAGACACCTACTAAGAGGAGTCCTAACCAATCAACCTTTCCACAGAAACCAACATGCATACGTAGAGGGAAGGTCTACCGACACACACGCAGTAATGCATAAGGCAGAGAAAGCCCTTCAATTCAAACAGTAATCCCTGGCAGTATTCTTTGATGTCGAAGGAGCTTTCGACAAGGCGAAAGTGCAGGTAATAACAAAATCCCTGCAGAGAAGGGGAGCCGAGGCTCCTATCTCCGAATGGGTAAAATCTGCACTAACAGGGAGAAAGATCCAGGCCAATCTAGGGGAGTCCAGGGTCAACATAGGGGCAACGGGAGCCTACCCACAGGGTAGCTGCTTATCCCCACACCTGTGGTGTCTCATCATGGATACTCTCCTACAACGCCTAACAGAGGAAGGATTCGACGCCCACGCATACCCCGACGACGGTGTCGTGGAGGTGGTGGGCCACCACCTAAACACCGTCTGTAACAGAATGCAAAGGGCGGTACGCATCATAGAAGACTGGTGTCAACAAAACGGTCTCTCTGTCAATCCAGGAAAGACAGAGATGATCCTGTTTACGAGAAAGAGGAAAATGGAGGGATTCAGAGCATCCAAGATGTACGGGAGACCCCTGACTGGTTTCAGAACTGAAGTACCTAGGGGTCACCCTAGACAAGGGGCTCACCTGAACACCACACGTTGTAAAATTGACCAATAAGGTGCAGGCAACGATGTGGCAACTGCGTCGAGTGGTTGGCCGCACCTGGGGTTTGAGCCCCAGAAACCTCTACTGGATGTACACGGCAGTACTAAGACCAAGGTCACTACTACCCTCAAGCTTAGGAGCCTACAAGGAACCTTATGCAGAGGGATAACCGGCGCTATGAGGACGGCACCTATACAGGCACTCGAAACCATTCTGGGACTACCGCCGCTTCCGATCTGGATCAGAAAAGAAGCGATGGCGACCCACCTCCGCCTGAGAGATACAGGTCAATGGAGAGGAAGAGGGGAAGCTGCGGGGCATCTTAGGATTGCCCAAATCGCCGAGAGAGAAATTCCAATGGCAGCGATCACAAAGACCAAAAAACCCCTGGAGATTCAACAAGAGGTACAAAGTAGTCATTTCAGACAGAGAACTATGGCAGAGTGAAAACCGCCGCGAATGGTTCGAGGAGAACGCTGTGATTTGCTACACCGACGGGTCCAAACTGTCGGAGAAGCAAACCACAGGATCGGGGGTTTACGTAGAAGACCAGGAGGTTCAAGAGCAAGCCACGGTCTTTCAGGCAGAGGTGTATGCCATAATAATGGCTGCAACCACTAAGGGCGGTCAAGATCAACAACACCCTGGTGGAGGAATGTGCGGATGCACTAGAATCCTTGGGAGAGGGCAAACAAGTGTGTACACATACAGTCTGAAAAAGTCAGGACATACCCCGGAAAAGTTTGAATACACCTAGGAAAATTCTGGATTCAACCTGGAAAAATCTAGATATACCTTGTAAAAGTCTAAATACACCCTGGAAAAGTCTAGATACACTCTGAAATAGCCTGGTCACAACTCGAAAAAGGTTGGATATACCCAGGAAACGTCTGGATACACCCTAGAAAGGTCGGGTTACATTCCGAGAAAGTCTGGATGCCCCCAGGAAAAGTCTGTATTTTCTTGAGAGAGGGAAGTTTTGGAGTAGACCTTTACGCGATTTATTTTTTTTATCCATTGCAAAGGTTTTTTTTTTGATACAGGGTTGCTAGTTCACTGGAAAACCTGGAATTATCAGGTATTTTTTTTACCTCGAAAATACCTGGAATTATCAGGGAATTTTAAAATTTTTTGTAAAAACCTCGATTTTTTTTTTGCAAACCTGGAAAAAAAATATTTTTTTCCTATACTTAGTAAATAGATAGACACCGACGAGGAAACCCAGAAACAAAAAAGGAACCCGCGTAATACGGACTGGAGACAGTTCTTAGCGATCCTAGAACTGAACAAGGGTATCTTAGGAATGAACATCGACTACTGTGAGGACTTAGAAGAGGCAGTCGACAGGCTTAAAAATGTCATAACAACAAGTTTCGAAGAGGCGTGCCCCATAAAAACCCAGGCGACCCGACGAGTGCCATGGTGGAACAGCAAGCTAGACAGGCTTCGCAGCAAAACTAAAAAGGCGCTAAACAAGGCGATGAGGGATGGGGAGAATGACTCTTGGGAAATATACCGAGAAGCCAGAAAGGACTTCAAGAAAGAGGTAAGGAACTGCAAAAGAGACAGTTGGAGGAAATACTGCGGATAGATTAATTCCCTTCCAGAGACCTCCAGACTTCTCAAAATCCTAAGCAGCGAGAATAAACAAACGCTAACATCGTTAAAAAGGCCAGACGGGAGCTGGAACGCCTCATGCGAGGAGTCAATACGACACCTCCTCGAGGTTCACTTCCCGGGAGAGGGCGGTGAACGGGGGGCGCAGAGGACTACCGGACCCCGGGAGGGGCAAGCCCCTGACTGGGGACTGGCGGACCGAGTGGTCTCGGATGCTACCATTTCCTGGGCAATCAACGAATTCAGCCCCTACAAGTCCCCGGGGCCTGACGGCATATTCCCGGTGCTCCTGCAAAAAGGCCACGAGATACTCCTTCCTTTTGTAAAGAGAATCTTTAGGGCCAGCATAGCGATGGGATATGTACCGACAGAGTGGAAAAAAGCCACCGTCGTCTTTATTCCGAAAGCCGAAAAGAAAGACTACATGGCGGTCAAATCCTTTAGACCCATAAGTCTAACAACTTTTATGATGAAAGCATTGGAAAGAATGTTGGACAGACACCTACTAAGAGGAGTCCTAACCAATCAACCTTTCCACAGAAACCAACATGCATACGTAGAGGGAAGGTCTACCGACACACACGCAGTAATGCATAAGGCAGAGAAAGCCCTTCAATTCAAACAGTACTCCCTGGCAGTATTCTTTGATGTCGAAGGAGCTTTCGACAAGGCGAAAGTGCAGGTAATAACAAAATCCCTGCAGAGAAGGGGAGCCGAGGCTCCTATCTCCGAATGGGTAAAATCTGCACTAACAGGGAGAAAGATCCAGGCCAATCTAGGGGAGTCCAGGGTCAACATAGGGGCAACGGGAGCCTACCCACAGGGTAGCTGCTTATCCCCACACCTGTGGTGTCTCATCATGGATACTCTCCTACAACGCCTAACAGAGGAAGGATTCGACGCCCACGCATACCCCAACGACGGTGTCGTGGAGGTGGTGGGCCACCACCTAAACACCGTCTGTAACAGAATGCAAAGGGCGGTACGCATCATAGAAGACTGGTGTCAACAAAACGGTCTCTCTGTCAATCCAGGAAAGACAGAGATGATCCTGTTTACGAGAAAGAGGAAAATGGAGGGATTCAGAGCATCCAAGATGTACGGGAGACCCCTGACTGGTTTCAGAACTGAAGTACCTAGGGGTCACCCTAGACAAGGGGCTCACCTGAACACCACACGTTGTAAAATTGACCAATAAGGTGCAGGCAACGATGTGGCAACTGCGTCGAGTGGTTGGCCGCACCTGGGGTTTGAGCCCCAGAAACCTCTACTGGATGTACACGGCAGTACTAAGACCAAGGTCACTACTACCCTCAAGCTTAGGAGCCTACAAGGAACCTTATGCAGAGGGATAACCGGCGCTATGAGGACGGCACCTATACAGGCACTCGAAACCATTCTGGGACTGCCGCCGCTTCCGATCTGGATCAGAAAAGAAGCGATGGCGACCCACCTCCGCCTGAGAGATACAGGTCAATGGAGAGGAAGAGGGGAAGCTGCGGGGCATCTTAGGATTGCCCAAATCGCCGAGAGAGAAATTCCAATGGCAGCGATCACAAAGACCAAAAAACCCCTGGAGATTCAACAAGAGGTACAAAGTAGTCATTTCAGACAGAGAACTATGGCAGAGTGAAAACCGCCGCGAATGGTTCGAGGAGAACGCTGTGATTTGCTACACCGACGGGTCCAAACTGTCGGAGAAGCAAACCACAGGATCGGGGGTTTACGTAGAAGACCAGGAGGTTCAAGAGCAAGCCACGGTCTTTCAGGCAGAGGTGTATGCCATAATAATGGCTGCAACCACTAAGGGCGGTCAAGATCAACAACACCCTGGTGGAGGAATGTGCGGATGCACTAGATTCCTTGGGAGAGGGCAAACAAGTGTGGGTACCGGGACATATGGGGGTGCCGGGGAACGAGAAGGCCGACGAGCTCGCCAGGATCGGGGCAAGCACCCAGTATGTAGGGCCAGAACTACTCCTAGAAACAACCAAGAGGCAGTTGCAAAGTCGACTTAATAAATGGGCCAACGATGCCATGGCGACCGCTTGGAGAGGGGGAACAGGATGCAGACAGACCAGGGACTTCGTGAAGGGCCCGGATGTAGCCAGACAAAAATGGCTTCTGGGGAGATCACAAAGGGACGCTGGAATTATAACAGGTCAGAACCGACTAAGGAAATACATGACCCGGATCGCGGTGGAGAATGACTCGACCTGCCGGGCCTGCGGGCGGGCAGAAGAGACATCTTGTCATGTTATAGCGAACTGCGAGGCATACCAGAGGACGAGATACCAGGTATTCGGTTCCCCGACCCTGGATGAGGAGGACCTGCACACGCTCAAATGGGATAAAATACTGGACAAAAAGAACAGTAAAACCAGAAGAGCAGACTGCCAGACCAGTGGTGCAGGCGGCGGACTAGGGGCAGGCTCGGGGTAAGGCAGAAAGGGCCCAGGGAGGCCTACTTGCCAGGCATCGCGCCGCCCCTTCTCTACTACTACTACTAGTAAATGTCGTAGGCTGTTTGAATGAAGGACTTTTAAGAAAAATACTGTTCAAGAATTAATTATCTTAGAAGAAATAATGGTTTATGTTTCAGTTTTAGACAATGATGATGATGAAAATTACTTCATTGTCCAAGAAATATTACATGTAATTTTCTTATAAAAAAATAAAATCAAATAATCACAGTAAACTGCGTTCTTTACGTTTTTTTGACACACAATAAGTAAAAAAAATAATTAAGGGAGAGAGATGGAATGTTTTATTTTTTTTAACACACAAAACAAAGATAGAATATGATCGATTTAATCTAGAATAATCAGAACGTTGCACCAGCCACAAAATATTGTACCTATTTGGAAGGTAAAAAAAAAGTTTAATAATGTTATTTGTTACATTTTAATTAATTAATGTGTTTGGTTCTAAATAAATAAAATTTGAAAAAAAAAATATTCTAGTTACACACTTACTTGCACTTAAAATGTAAAATTTTTTTTTTTCTAAAGAGAACCTGGAATTTTTTAAAAAATTACCTGAAAAACCTGGAAACATCAGGGAATTTTTTTCTTATCCCTTGCTAGCAACCCTGTGATAAAATATCTTGAAAACAATCGTCTAGAACTTATATAAATTTTTGTTTAAAAACTATTCGTAGTGTCTGTACCGTCCTGTATACTTTTTAGAGTGCATTTATTATTTTAGAAAGAATCACTGTACCGAACTTCATGAGAGTCTCGCCGCACGACAAAGGTGTCACAAGACGAGTAAAACAAACCTATTCTACTTTGGACGCGATAAGTGTTAGAACCGGGATATTTTTGAGGCGCTACCCTGTTGCTAGAGTATTCGTGTTTACCTACATAGTAAGTTTTTTATAATTTATTAACCCAACAATTTATGATTTTACACTACCATCTCTGAATGACAACAATCGTGGAGGGCAAACAAAATAAGACGTATTGCTAAAGCATCTACCTTAAACCAATTGACTATTTTGTAGTGTAACCTTTCTGAATCTAGGAAAAGTAATCATTTTCTGAAAATGTTAAAGATAAATTCAAAATTAGCAGTTTACTTTTATATTGTACAGCATTTATCTACATCTCTGGTTAACTTGGCGATTCTAAGGCTGAAGTGAAAGAGACATTGCTTATCTACAGTACACAAGTACGAGAAAGCTAAAAGTACAGGGCATTGCCCCGTTAAACTGCAAATTTTGAGTTTATCCTTAACATTTTAGCAAAATGCTTATTTTTCTCCAATTCAGAAAGAATAGCTCTAGAAATACTACATCTTATGGAAAATTGCTTTGTTTACTCTCTACGAGTTGTCAACCATGTAATCATGTGTCGTGTTATTGTGGACTAGAGTGTACTTAAAAACATATTAAAAGTTTACCAAAGTTTGACCAGTGGTAATGTCAAAAACTGTTTACGGCGGCTTCGAGAGAGAAAGTAAGAAAATTAGGCTGGATTTTCCAAACTAATTGCTAATAACTTTAAAAAAATTGCTTGATATGCGTTAATTATCCGAATCTCTAAAATATTTGTCAAATTAATTATTAAAATTTTTAATTGTTCATGAGTTACAGTCCAAAAAATAAATAGGGTTTTAAGAAATATTTGCAAATACCTCAAAAATGCTTTGACTCACAATCCATAAAGTTAATACAATTACTAAGTTTTCACGTGGAACTGAATATGTTTTCAAGACGATTCACTTTCAAAACGAATCGAAATTGTTTTTCGGTGGCCTAGTAGTAGTAGTACAGGATTCCCGATGACCTGGAAAATCTGTAAAAGTCAGGGAATTTTGAGAGCTACCTGGAAAAGTCAGGGAATGATAAAAAAAAATCCTCAAAATTCAGGGAATTGGCACACAAAGCCTGGAATTTCTCTTTCTCAACCTATTTTTTAAACCAGCCACACTGTCCTTCAACATCGAAAAACGGTCATAAAAGTGACTCCCAAATCTGACCATGGGATTTTGTTAAGAACATTTCCCTTTTTATAAAATGATAAAAAAGTAAATCGTAGCTGGTCATATTCTCGAAAAAAATGTTATTTTCCATTTTGTTGCCTTAAAACGATATATTTTAGTGATTACCATCTAATAAGTTTATTTTTTTCTACAAAAATCGCTTTTATTCTAAAAGCATAGCGTTACACCTAATTAAATAAATTTAAAAAATCAAGTAGCGTATGACAAAAATCAGGTAGGCGTTGATTGTTCCTAAAAAATCGAATGTTTTGTTTCTAAATGCTGTCGAAAACGCATGTTAGTTTAGTTAAAATAAAATGGATCATTCCGTCAATAGATTAAAAGTTTGCGCTGCTTGTGGCCTAAAAATTAAGTTCGGAAAGTCAAAACCATTTAAGTTTCGTTTCGATCCAAATGATGTTAGATATCCTAGATCAATATGCGTCACCTGCAAATTGACTTTGTTGGTAAGGAAGCTAGATGTATTTTTTACAATTCAATTGTAAAAAATACGTCTAGTTTCCTTACCAACATCATTTGGATCGAACGCACTGTCGATATGTTGTTTAATCAATAAACAACATGTGGCAAAAATGTTAATGTTAAACTTAAATGGTTTGACTTTCCGAACTTTTAATATATTGACGGAATAATCCATTTTATTTTAACTGGTAACTAAAATGCGTTTTTGACAGCATTTCGAAACAAAACATTCGATTTTTTAGGAACAATCAACGCCTACCTGATTTTTGTCATACGCTACTTGATGTTTTAAATTCATTTAATTAGGTGTAACCCTATGCTTTTAGAATAAAAGCGATTTTTGGAGAAAAAAATAAACTTATTAGATGGTAATCATTTTCGAGAAAATGATCAGCTACGATTTACTTTTTTATCATTTTATAAAGAGGGAAATGTTCTTAACAAAATCTTATGGTCAGATTTGGGAGTCACTTTTATGGCCGTTTTTCGATGCTGAGGGACAGTGTGCAGCTTTGTAAAAAATATTATGTGAGTTCTTCTCTGCTCACCTCCTATATAAGCTCAACATCTGTTTTGCGCTCAATCAGTTCCAGTCCCCCTAAAATCCAAGAGCAAGAGAAAAGAGAGAGGGAAGCTTTTTAAAACGTGTAGGACAAGAACCGCATTATTACCCAGGGTGGCAAATTGTGTTTATTGAACATATTTGGGTTTCGTTTCGGAATAATAAATATCACCCATATTATTTCTCCTTGTTCTATGCACACATCGCGCTATCGTATGTTACAACTTTTAAGTGTAGTCTAGCGCGTTTTTTCTAATCCGACAATAATTATTCCTAATTTTTAAATGATGTGGGTGTAACTGCGATGCCAGATTAAGAGATTTTTCAATTTTTGTAAGAGCAAGAATCCAAAATGTCGAAAAAAACAGTTTCTAATTTAGACTGGACAAGTCCTTCTATAAGTCCACCAGAGTGGCAGTGTCTACAGACTGTGAAAACCAATAAATATCAAGCATATTGTAAGCTTTATTTAAAAAATATTGAATTGAGTAATATGGGGCGTCAGGCCATCTTAAAGTAAGTGGAGGCCGAAAAAAATTCAAGGAAATTGTCTTTGTTAATCAAGAAAACTGATGCTTCCACTGTCAAAAAGGGTTCTACTCCTTTTTTGTAATATTTTCTTATTAAGCAATCATTATTACATATTATTAAGATGAATCCTGCTCTTGCCAATTATGTCAGGTCAGTAATAGGTTGGGTCCTTCCTGGTGGAATGTAGCCGTTGGTGTCTCAATCTTGGCTTTCATATTTGCATATTCTAATGCTCTGTTGAAGAGTTGGGGTGAAAGAGAGTCACGACCCTGCTTAAGCCCATTGATGATACCAAAGAAATCAGAGTAGCTCTGTTCCACCCTTATCTTGTACCTTGTATCCTCCATACACATTTTTACCAGGGATATCAGCTTTTAAAAGTCCAGTTCCTGCATTGCTTCCCACAACTTTGCTCTACATAATCTGTCAAATGCCTATTTGAAACCAATAAACATCTGGTGAAGTTCTCTGTCAAATTCCCAGCATTTTTCCATTATTTGTCTAACGGTGAGAATCTGGTCTATATGCTTATGGGTGTAGTATCGGTATTTACCTCTTCGTTAAGTAGTTCGCAAAAAGTTCTCCCATGTGGTTAGGATCTCTCTTTCGTTGGTTATCAGTTGTTCGTTGTTTGTTGAGAGGAAGCTTTCGGTTGTGGGTTGGTATCATGTTTTGTGCTTTGTTATTCCCTGAAAGTATTTTTTTATTCTGTTGTTTTGTCTGTTTTTCTCCATTTCTCTTATTATATTTAGACGGTGGTCTCTCTTTTTCCTTTATATCAGATCTTTGTTGTTTATACTCTTCTATATTAGATGCTGTTGGGTGTTGAAACATTTTTTTCCTGGTTATATTTCGTCTTTCCGTCGCTCTACTACAGTCGTCATCAAACTACTTCCTTCTTTGTTTTCTCTTTTTGTCGAGCACTTGACAAGCTACCCTAGTTACTGTTTCTTGGATGTTCTTCCAGAGCTCGTTTACATTGTAGCCCCATTGCGGTTCTTTTATTTCTTCAGTAATTGGTTTCTGGTTTCCTTTGTTTGTTCTGTCTTCAGTTTTTCCATATTCCATATTCCTGGTCTTCTTTATACATATATATATATATATATATATATATATATATACACATATATTAACACTTCGTGCAATTTAGTTTTATAACTTGCTAGATGAACTAAAAAAACGTTGGTAGAACTAAGCAAATTAGACTTTTATTTTTAATACTGTTAAGTACCTGATTTGTTTTTAGGATTTAAGGAATTCGGTTCCTGTAATTTTTGTCTTCAAATAAAGTTTCGAATAAAATTTATCGTCTTATTTATGTGCTCTTTAACTTTTTATCTCGATAATATAAATACCTGCTAAATTTGAGCTTTCAAAAATTGTCATGGTAAAAGTCTACATTTACTTGGTATCCACGTAGACAAGCAATTTAAATCCAAAAAATACCTGGAATTTTTTAAAAAATGGTCAGGGAAAACCTGGAAAAGTCAGGGAATCTGGAATTTAGAATTTGGTGGGAACCCTGTAGTAGATGGGCGGCCGTAAACTTGGCAATTAGGCTGCATAATGGACCCTTTTACCATAGCCCCCGTGCACCCCCGACTGATGCACGTACTCCTTAGGATGCAAGTTTTCTTTCTCTAAGAGGACTTAATTTTGCCTGACACATCTTTGTCGAGTGCAGGAACCTTTAGACTGCGCAGCAAGTATACACAGTGGACCGCCGGATTTACACCCCCTCCGAACGGCGGTCGCATCTATCTAACATCGCTACCCTCCCAGCAGAACTTGGTCTAGAAGGTAGACTATTCCTTCCCAGCAGCTCGAAGTCATATGTGTTGACCCGGAAATCGAAGGCGATACAACCCTGGTTTTCGCTGTTGGGGGTTTTTCCACACTCAGAATGGTCAAAGTCCAGCCAGTCATCCATCCAAAGTGCCCGAAGTCTCAGCCTTCTGCCTTAAAATGTTCCTCGCTGACCGAGAGCGGAGGTCACATATTTTGCTGCGTTGTAGAGACTCTAGACTTGGCGGGATTTCGACTTGCCTAAGTTCAATACCGCTTTTTTTGGGATCGTATCGGGATCCAACTGCATGAAAACGGGTATGGTATCGAACTATCTGATGACAACAATATTCCTGCAAAAAGTAGATATTTTTTTTGTTGTAAGTATTTATTCATACAATTTTATTAAGCAATTTAATAAAATTTTAATTAATTCTCAATACATGGTATAAATAGATATAAATGGTAATGTTTTGATTATTTCTTGCTCTTGTTGACACTAGCGAATGGAGGAAAGGTTAGAATCCACAAATTTCTAGAGAACTTATCTGTAGTTCCTAGCCTTCTGTATTGCAACATGTCTTTAACAGTTACAATTTAAAGTATAAATTAAAATAATAGAAAAGAAAAAAATTTTTAATTCGTGTACCCCCAAAGTACCATAGACACCCCAACATTATGTATATGCCTTAAATAGTAAATACATGACATAAAAATAAGAAAATATTTATTATTCTGTATTGCTGTTAATGAGCCATCTATTTGTTTTTTTTTTTTAATTTAAAACACTTTGTTTATATCATTTTGGGGATCTGGTGGCAAGAGGTTAAATACTTTTTGACCAATGTATGAAAAGAACATTGTCCTTTTGTTTTTAGCATTCTTGACGTAAATATCTTATTTCCCACAGCGTGTCTGACTTGATAGTTGTGCTGTGATTGATTTGTATTTTTTTTTAATAACATAGTTTCTGAACTTTTATAATTTTTAGTAGTTTAATGGGTTTAAGGAGATTATCTGTACTGAATGGGATAGGAACTTTACATATTCTTTTTTGAACAACTTCAAGTGGTTTTAGTATGTGGTCGTAAGCTTCCCCGAAGCAATAATACCGTACGATAAGATTGAGTGTACTAGTCCATAGTATACCATTTTTATTGTTTTTAGGTAAACTCTTTTGAAAATTTGCTTGAATAGATATATTAGGGATCTTAATTTTTTTGTGCATGATTGAATTTGGATATTCCATTTTAGATGTGAATCAATCTGTATTTCCAAGTAATTTACTGAGCTAGCGCTTTTTGTAGTTATTTCTTCCACGAATTCCCTTTAGTATGGTAGACGGTGTCGTCCGCAAATGACGCCATTTACGTCTATATTAATTAAGTCATTAATGTAAATGATAAAATGTATCGGTGCAGGATTTAAGCTTTGCAAAGTCTTTTTGTGACACACTGGTCGCGATTCTTCAGAAACGACAGAAAATCTCGCACGTCACAATTCCGGAAAGTGACGATTTTAACTAAACGCCTCATTTAAAATAAAAACACAGAGTCCTTGATATTTATCCTAACGTTGTAAGAGAAACTGCGTAATTTTTTTAATATCAGTTTGTAAATTTGATATTTTAAAGATATTCTGCAGGACTACTTTTAAGGCGGAGCTAAGTTACTACTACGCGTACCAATAAACGTCAAAAAGTGACGAAAATTTTCATGTAAAAGAAAAGGCAGAATTTGTGTGACTTTTTTGAACAGTGACAGCCACATATTCCATGGCTATCTATGGTTTTGTATTTTAAAAGTTTTAAAGGTTTATCTACACATAAAAATTCAAGTTGACATATTTTTTATTTACTGGAACAGTATTAAGAACCTAAATTTTAAGGATTATTAGCAAATAATTCTTGACAAAAAAGCAACTAGTGTAAACTTGTGTTTAAAAATCGTCAGACGAGCATTTGTCCATGACTTGTTGATTTGATCGTTCATATTATTCGACTATAAAAACTTAAAACACGTGTCTGCGTTTAGTCTCCAAGTCGCACCCGGTATGTATTCTTGTGGTACTCCATTGTATTTTGTAAAGTTCGTTTTTTTGCTATCGATTAGTCATAGTAAAAAGCCCGACTGTGGAGGGGGCCAAAAATCCAATAGTTTTCTGGTAAAACTTTTTTATTTCTTTTTTATTATTTTTGTACCAAAATCAATGGTATTTGAATTAAAAATTTCGGTGTAGTAATTTAGTAACATTTTTGTTTTAATGTCGGATAGTGATCGGATATTTTGGAGTGAAGTATTATTGGTACAGCTTGTTTGTGATTTTATTAGTAAAAAAATAGGATTATACATGATTTTGACTCGGCAACCTCATAAATATATTTGTTTATATATAATTTAAAATCATGTATAACCATATATATTTTTAAACTAATAAATTCACAAATAAGTTGTACCAATAGTACTTCACTCCAAAATATCCGATCACTATCCCACACTTATTAACATACCCACAGACACTATAAATCAAGACAAAACCAAAACTTTTAATAAAAATTACATTATATTTTTTTGTATAGCTTGATTTTTGCACAAAAATCAATATTATTTTAATTACAATTTTCGCTGTAGTCATTTAGTAACATTTTTGTTTTAAACAGGTTGTAGTTAATGTAACTTTTATTAAAAGTCTTGGTTTATTCTTGATTTATAGTATCTGTAGGTATTTTAATTAGTGTCGGATAGTGATCGGATATTTTGGAGTGAAGTACTATTGGTACATCTTGTTTGTGATTTTATAAGTTAAAAAAAAATGTTTATACATGACTTTGACTCGGCAACCTTATGAGTATCTTTGTTTATATATGATTTAAAATCATTTTTCTGTAAAGAAATAGGATATTTAGAAGTTATATATCTCTAGTTGAGTATGTTGAAAAGTAAGATTCTAATTCTTGTGTAAAAAGGTATTGCAGTAACTTCTAATGTTTAATGATTTATTTGTGTTTCAATTCTCACGCAATTTATTCCTGTGATGTTAATAATCTATAATAATAATAACGGTTGAGTAAAAGGATTTTCGATTTACAATTGGTCCTGGTTCTGGTTGAACCAGAACCGGAATTGGTCCTTTCGTTTTAAAACAATGACGTCACAGTTGCAACCCGGTTATGAAATTTTAGAACCAGCCTGGGAGGTTGGTTCGGCCCTTTGGATGTAAATATAACCCCTAAAATTTGAGGAAAATTATAGGTAGTCTTTTTTTGAGTAAAATTAAAGATATTTTCACAATATTTTAAATGACGTCATTATTTTACAACCGCTGTCAAAATAATGTCAACCAGAACCAGGACCAGGGCCAATTCTTAAATCGAAAATCCCTTAATTGTCTATGTTAAAAAGAAATGAGTTTTGTAAAATTCTGGTTTCTGTTAAAACTATTATATCGAACGCATCCATCTGACTTAAGGTTACCTCAAGTTGTTCATCATTTTTTTTGTGAAGAATCTTTGTGTGAAGAATAGCAAATCCTTTTGTTTTATTGAAGTATTTATTCGCACTGCTCAAATTCCTGGCTTCTAAGGTATTTGGTTAAAAGCTATCAAAATCTATCAAATATCTATCCATATTGTGCAAATGTTTCTTGGACTATTTTTATTTCAATAAATCAATTCCAAGTAGCAATAATAAAAAACTAAATATAAATGTAAATGAAGTTTGGACAAGAAAGTAAAAATGAATTAAAATAAAGTGATAAGGATGAATAAACGTACCAATTTAATTTTTTTTACAATGTTGGTATTGATGAAATTATTTGGAGCTGCTTCTAGTGAATGGAGGGCTATACCCCAAGTAACATTTTCGGTTAAAACTTGGTAAAAATACCCTGAGTTCAGCTAGGAACTTTTCCCTACAGAAAAATAAGAAGTTAAAAAAGAGGGAAATTTCTTGTCTTTTTCCCAAATGGGGACACAAACCAAGGTAATTTGGCAGGAGGAAATAGGCAATTCAAACTTAATTTGTGCCCTCTTGAGCAAAACTAAATGCCCTCTCAGTGGCCTCTTGTTTGCCTGTGACCAAAGCGCCACCTACTTGTCAAAATAGAGAGAATTGGAAACATTTCTAAATAAAATTAAAAAAAAGAAAAAATAATCATGTTGATGGCCTCCCAACAACTTTTAAAATAAAAAAATGGTGATCAAACATCACAGCTATTATTGTAATCATAAGGGTCTACTTTAAACGATATTGGAAGAAAATTAACATGCGCCGAAAATATTTTCATTAAATTGATAACTTGTACTTGCATAAAATTTACGCGCCCTTTAAAATATGATGTTTTAACAAAAATATTAATATTACGTTTCGGAAAAACACTAATTAAGTATTTTTTCCAATCTATGATCATAATTTAATATTTCGATATGTGAAAAACATTTAAGCAATCATTTAGTCCATATTTTATGGATTTTTTTTTTAAATAAGAAAATTAAAACTTGCCAAAAAGATTAAAAAAAAACATGGCGTGTCACCTTTTTTCGGCGACCGTGCCCTAAAAGTTTTTTTAACCATGTTTTTTTCCTCAAACACAAAATTTACAATGTTGATGGCAAAATTCCTTATTAGTTTGAACTTAAAAAACTGTTTGTCCAGTTTTCGTCTTGATTACCAATTCTTATTTGCGCTCCCAAAGACCCCTCGTTTGCCCATAGTTTGGTTGTCAACCAGACCGAACCCGCCCAGAGTGGATATTTCTCTTTCTGTCTAATGACATTTCTTAGAGAGAAAGGGAAATAGCTACGCTAAACGCACCATATCGCAACGGTGCATATTACCGTAAGGCGGCATTTACCACAACCTTTTATAACCCTTTTAACCTGATAGATGAACAGAATAACATTTAAAAAAATACGATCATATTCCAACCGAAATTTTTAGAAAATTGTTATTTTATTTTTTAGTTTTAATACTTATAAAGAAAAAACACGAAAAAAATCGCATTTTTGGAAAATGTATTCTGTGCATCTGTCAGCTTAAAGCGCGTTGAATATTTGTAATAAATGCGGACTGACTCCCGTGATCATAAACCAAATAATCTTGCCCATAATTGTGTTTTATCTCTTAAGTCTCTTTCTGGCTTGGTTATACAGAGAAAGAGAGATCTCAACCGTGCATTTAGATTTTTACCCTGCCAATCAATCCAGAAAAGAAAGGTAAAGTGACAAGTGCTCAGGCTCAAAAACCCGCGAAATGAAAAACTGGAAGTTAGATCTAATCTAAAAATTCGATTTTGACGTTTATGTAAAACCAAAATGGCTGAGTCAGGTCAACTTTGAGCTGGTTCCTAGTTGTAAAATCCTTCGAGATTCTGGGGGCCACAGGGCTCCATCACTATTGTTGCAGCCATTTTATTTTTGGCTTCATGAACAGGTTTGTAAATAAAAGTATTTAATCTTCAATTTAGGTGGTTTGAAGAGTTGTAAAATGCAACGAAGCTTTTTATGTTTTAACAAGCACTCTTAGAGATATTTTGAGCATTTAAAAGATTTTTTTTAACCTAACCTAAAATTTTTTTAAATAATATTTGATTTTTTTTTAAATAAGAAGTTATATAAGAGGCCCCTTCAATTTATAAGAGCGTAATGAGATTTTGCAGGAAAAATCTTCCATGGCAAGTGATTTTTGTTTTAAATATGGTCATAATCATTAATTTTGTTTGCTTTATATTTCTTAATCCATTTTTTTTTCTTCATTTTTCCTTCTTCAAATCAATTTACAATTAGTTTATATGAAGACATTTTAAAGACAAACTGTGGGAAAATTGCCTTTTTTAAAACCACAATATGTCAAATACAGGGGAAACTGGCCCTCAACCTCAAAGGTATAAAAACCTTCATGACTAATTTTTTACTTCCAAATGTCCTTCACTTTATTCTCCAAAATGGGAAAATGTCAGGAAGTTTCCCGACAATTTGCCCTTCTCAAAGGAGGTCATGGTCAGCTGTGATGGTCAAAATTTACACAATTTAACCAAAATTGTTGCTTGGGTAATGTTCAAGATCCGGACATTAGTTGCACCGGGATATATATGAGATCTTTGAAGATTTTTAGGGCCTAATAGTGATCTTTCTTAACAAGCACTTTTAGAGATATTTTGAGCATTTAAAAGATTTTTTTTTAACCTAACCTAAAACGTTTTTAAATATTTCATTTTTTTTTTTTGAAATAAGAAGTTATATAAGAGGCCCCTTCAATTTATAAGAGCGTAATGAGATTTTGCAGGAAAAATCTTCCATGGCAAGTGATTTTTGTTTTAAATATGGTCATAATCATTAATTTTGTTTGCTTTATATTTCTTAAGGGCACATGAAACTTTTAGAAATGTAATGACTATGTGTCTGAGTATAATAAAATTTCCCATTTTTTTCTTCATTTTTCCTTCTTCAAATCAATTTACAATTAGTTTATATGAAGACATTTTAAAGACAAACTGTGGGAAAATTGCCTTTTTTAAAACCACAATATGTCAAATACAGGGGAAACTGGCCCTCAACCTCCAAGGTATAAAAACCTTCATGACTATATTATTATTCTCCAAAATGGGAAAATGTCAGGAAATTTCCCAACAATTTGCCCTTCTCAAAGGAGGTCATGGTCAGCTGTGATGGTCAAAATTTACACAATTTAACCAAAATTGTTGCTTGGGTAATGTTCAAGATCCGGACATTAGTTGCTCCGGGATATATATGAGCTCTTTGAAGATTTTTAGGGCCTAATAGTGGTCTTTTTTCTTCGTAAATACTGCACTTTACAAAAAATTCAATAAAGAAAATAAAATATAAACGCCAAAAAATTTTGACACCAGTCGATGTCACCAATGGTTAAATGAAAAAACACAAAAAAAAACAAAAAACGCTGCGTTCAAAGCTATTTTTCTTAATTTCAATTACTTCACCCTGGTTGGGTAATTATTGATAAAAAAAAAACATTGGTGCATAGGTATGATTTTTTAACCGTGATTAGCAAGTTAATTCCGATTAGCTAACCCTAATTATAGTGTAAAATGGTGCATATAGACATAAAACTCAATCTAAACTTAAGAATAAGCGTAGTTTAAATAGACCTTAGAAACATTTGGTTTTGGCGAACCTAAATATTTTGGTATTTTTTGGTGGGCATCATGAATTTAAAAAACAATAGAGTTAATCTCGTGTCCGCTTTTCAATTTTGATGTTTTTGTTTCTCAGTTTATTTGACAGGTGGCGCACACAAGTACCACGTCGCCGCGGATTACAAACTTTTTGTTTTAAATTCGTAGCTTCAATTACCAGGTACAATCCTATGGCTCCCTGATGATTCCTAATAGGAATGAAACAGGTCTGTAGGTGTCTGGATTCTACATTAGACATTGGAGGTCTGGTCGTAATGAAGTGAGAAACAAAAACGCTTTGTCCGATATGTCATGAATTTGGTCCGCAGAATTTGGATTGAGTGTAGGTGGCGGCTAAAAATATTTTGCGTGGTAAAAAAGTTTCGTATGTTTAGGCTATGAGAAAGAATTAAGAAAATTTGTTTCGTCTTTATCTTATTTGTGTCGAGGAATGAGTTAGAAAATGAGTTTTCAGCGCAATCAACCAATATTGGACCATTGAAAAAACGCGCTTAAATGTCTACACATTAAAACAGGTCACCGAACCATCCGTCCTTGCTGCGCTGGACCATCCCTCCTTGCTGCATGCACTCCTCTCTTATGTTCGAAAAGCGGCTCGGGCTTGCCTTGTCCTATTTGGTGGCGGTTCTTTATTATTGTATATGTTTTGATTATAGGAAGAAATTGTATTTGTGGAAAAAAAAACACTAGCATGTTATGATGCATGTGGTTGCTCAGATTTCAGGTGCTGTAACACTGAGAAGATGTCAGTCTGGATATTCTTTCAGTCTTGGTACATTTGGTAATATATTAATAAATTTTGTTAGTTTTTATTTCATAGTTGTTATGTGTTATTTTTTCAATGGTCCACTATTGATTTATTGCTCTGAAAACTCCTTTTCTAACTCATTTCTCGACACAAAGAAGATAGACGGAATATATGTATATTAGAAATTTTCTGAATTCTTTCTCATACTCTAGATATACGAAACTTTTTTACCACGAAAAATGTTTTTAGCCGGCACCTACCGCTCAATCCAAATTCTGTGGACCAAAATATTTAGGTTTGCCAAAACCAAATGTTTCTAAGGTCTATTTAAACTACGTTTATTTTTGAGTTTAGACTAAGTGTTAATTTACTTCTAGAAAACAAAACAAAATGCCAAATTTGGTCTCATTTAATATGGAGAAAGAGAAACGATTTAAATTTCTGGTTAAATAGGTAATTAAAATTGTGCATACAAATAAAAATTGAAAAAGGCCTGTTTTTGCGGGGTTAATAGAGCATACCGGTATGGCAAAATTAATAACGTCACGCTATGTTGTTGCCAGACTTAATTCGCCTTATTGCAATATTGCACAATAAAAACGTGGATATTACAAATTGTTTTCAATAAAATGCGTTTTAATTAAAAAAAAGTCGACCTATAGTTTAAATTTGACACATTTATTTTACATCTGCAAGGTTAATTTTAAAACCATAAATACAGTCACGTGACATTTTTTGACATATTTTTGCCAACCTAAAAACAAAAAAAAACCAATTAAAAAAAAATGTTAGGTAGTTTGTAAGTAAAAATGCATTAAAAACAAAAAAGAACTTAAAAACCTCCAAATCAGTTACTTCAACCGAAAAGAAACTAAAAAACAAACGATCAAAAGATCTTGGGTGGAAATAACGAAAATTCAAACTTGGATGAGCATCACACAAGGAACATACAAAAGATCAAAGCGAAAAGAGAAATGATTAAACGATGTTTCGCCCTGGGTAACCAGCGTGGGTTCATCAGTAGGTTCACTGGTCACCCTCCACTATACATCATTAAACACCATCATACACTTTGATTTCCAACCTTGAACCACTCACAAATAGGCATCGTTCCGCACTGGTACTTATCCAAGTTACGTGAAACGAATTCGTCCTGGCGTGTTAATATTTCCAGTAGGATTATGCTCCTAAGGCAATTAAAACAAAAAAAAGTGAAAAATCTCCAAATCAGTTACTTCAACCGAAAAGAAACTAAAAAACAACAGATCAAAAGATCTTGGGTGGAAATAACGAAAATGTATTAATGTATATTATATTATGAAGAGGCAATACCAAGAAATAATTTTTTTGGCAAAAACACGAAACATGCTGAACTTTAAAAATATACATTTTTGTGTCGTATTTTTGCGAGTAACTATGAGATACCATGCAGCAGGTATGACGTTTTACATACCATACTATCTATCTTTCGAAGGTAGTTAGATGCTCGTGGTATGTTATAATTTACGTTTATTTAACTTGTTAGAACTCTTTATGAGACAACACTAGTACAATTACAGGGTTGCCACAATCCTCTTAAACCGGGAAATCCGGAAAAAAGTCGTGAATTCGGTGGGGTCGGGAAATATCCGGGAAAAACTCGGGAAATTTGCTAAGAATCCTTGAATTTTTCAGATATTTTTGACCTGGTTGAGATTCCCTTGTAAAATTTACATGTACATTTTTTTTGCCGGCCTCCGTAGCGCGATGGGTAGCGTATTAGCCTGCCGCACGGAAAGCCCAGGGTTCGAATCCAGGATACGATGGATATTTTGTGTTTGTCTTTAACTCTGCAAAAATACTTTGCTGCATTGGGCATTAATCCTACTATGGGTGAAAAGTCACAGTGTCAAAAGAAAAACATAAATTTATATTTTTTGTAAAAAATATATTTTTACAAATTATTTAAAATTTTACGGGTTTTTTAATTTTAAATGTACAATATTACACTGCGGTATTTGTTTCGATCACAATATAAAAAAATTTTCAGTGGGCAATCGCCCCTCCCCCCTTTGGACCTCACCAAACCCAAAAGTTTCAACAAAATTTGCTTTGGGCGCTCGCTATAATGTCATTAGTTAATACAATTTTAGTTATCAGTTTTTGATCAACAGCATTCAACACGTGTAAAAAATAGATTTTTTTTTATACCTTCGTCAAGAACATGATTTTAGGAACTGTCTGCATTTAACTAAATCATATCTTTTTTGGTTACGGGTGCAAAAAAAGATTTCTGTCTGTTTTTTACCCAAAATTAAAGAGAAATAGCGGAAAATAGTAATATCGAAAAAATCTAGTATTTACGAAAAAATCATTTAAAAATATTGTCAATATCAAATTGTCAAAGATTAAAATGTCGCAACAATGAACGTCACCGAGTAAATAGGCACATCGCTATGGAAACCACTGTTATTTCATTTACCAGCCGTCTTGATTTATAGTGTAAAGATGGTGTGTTGCGAGAAGTGCTCTTCGTTCGAGATTTTTAATGTTTAATGTTTTCCTTGGACTTTTTGATAAAGGTATTAAAAAAAATAGTGTTAACAACTCGCGGCTAAACTTTGCTTTTTTTTACTCGCGTTTTTAAATACCTCGCTGCGCTCGTTATTTAAACAAACGATTGTAAACATACTATTTTAGCTACTAGTTGTCAAAACTACTATTTTAGTATAACTTTTTCAAAATTTTTGCCTGCGGGCATTTATGACATTTCACCAACACATGTAGAACTGAGACTAGATCTCACCCCAACTCAGTCTCTCTTTTTAAAAATTATTACGAAAAACTGGTAGGTACTGCAAAAATTTTTGTCTGCGGCACTATCATTGATTGTTACAATTTCAGTTTAATTTTAAGCATACTTATGACAGGATTTTGGCAACAAATTAGAATTGGGAACATATCCCACACCAAACCAGCATTTTCTGCTTAAACTACAAAAAATTGCCTGCAGTGCTATGACATCGGGATTTTTTAAAAATAGTTCGGGAAAAAGTCGGGAAAAAGTCGGGAATTTTATCTAGAAAATCTTGTGGCAACCCTCAATTAATAAAATGTTAAATGAATAGTAGTGATGAAAGGTCTCAAAAATTAAAAAAAGGCAAACTCACGTGACCTATATATCGCACAAATACCCTTTCTCATTATCCAAACTTCGTCCGTCCGCCAGCGCCACCTTCTGGTTCAAAATCATAGGTTAAGGAATAATTTTTCCCTATGGTTCAAAATTTTCCAGAATTTGAGAATAATCTCTGGGAAACCATTATCATACTCTTTTAAAAGATCCGTTTGATTAAATGATTTTTGTTTTATTTGAATTACAGCACGATGATAATTTTGTGGTCTTTTACTTTTTACATTAAATTTAATTTTTTCTAGTTAAATTTTTAAAAAACTTAAATACTTTAAATAAAACATCATTAAAACACTAAAATTCATAAAAAAACAAGAGTTTTTTGTGCTTCAGTGCAAATTGAACTTCCTGTATTTCGATTGCTCACACAGAGGGTGGAATCAAAATACAAGAAGTTCATTTTGCACTGAAGTAAAAAAAAAATCGTTAGATTTACAGTGCCACAGCCATCTTCCGTTTGTTTTTTACTAAAATAAATGTCTATACCTAATAAACCATGTGTATTTACTTTAATACAAAGTGAAACTTTTTCTTACTAAAGTTATAATACGCCCAGTTCCCATCTATGCACGCTCACCCTGACTCAAAAAACGCACCACGTTACAGGACATAGATTTGCAGTTTTTGTAAATGTAGAGTCGCTTGATGCGTTTTTTGACTCTGGGTCAGCACGCATAGGTGGGAACCAGATGTAAACACAAGTCAAGCACTGATATTTTTCGTTGTATAATTTAACAAGTAAATTTTTCCAGTAGTCGACTTTTTAGCCGAAAGGTTTTTCTGACCTCTGCAGTAACCTAAAATAAACAAGAAAAAGTTTATTTATTTATGTAATTCTCCTTCCGTATGATACATTTTATATATATTAGATGTGTCAACCCAGCAACTTATTGCACAATTTTTAAATTTAGTCCCTAATTTTATATTTCTATCTTTTTCTAACATAGCATGAGAAAAAGACAGAGATGAAAAATGAAGTACCTAATTTAAGTTGCTGTATAAACCTGCTCTTATATTATATCATCAATAGTAACCCGGTCAACTAAAACAACAAAAATAGATTTATAAAGTACCTATCAGCGGATTCAGAGTTCCGTAAGGTAAGCGGTATGAGGTATGCGGTAAGACGCAAGGAAAATAAACTATAACAAACACATGCTGCTGTTTCTAGTGTTCCGTAAGCCGCAAGTGATAAGCGTCTTACCTCATACCGCTCTATCTTTGTTGTCAGTTGACAAAACACCCACCTGTTTGAGGTCTAAGTGTCCTCGACTTTCTCAAAGAGTCTTATCGCCTTTCTTAGAGCTGGCCCACACTTTTTTAGCCTGTAAGTTCCATTTTTTCAATGGTTTATACAACAGATTTGGTTGATTTCTTCGTCGGGTTATACATATTTTAAATGTAAGTACTTTACTTTGTTTGCATAAGCGTGGCAGACATACAGACCGCTTCATGCTACTGCGAACATAGGCCGGAAGAAGTCCAATTTGCCAGTGTACGTACATGCAGGGACACCGCACACCTATCAGTGGAGCAACCAACACGCAGGCTTGCGATCGCCGTTCGCCGCCGTTCGCGGCTTGTGTTTAGTACGCCTCTAACCACGATGCTATGTGGAGTGTAGTCAATGAAACCGGAATTTGGTCAATAAATACGCAAATTTTTATATTTTCTTGTTTTTTGTCACTGATAAATTAAAGCGTTTTATTTTCAACTTCTCAGGTTTATCACTAACAACGTGTTACAATGAAAATAATAAGGAAAAACAAAATAAAAACGGAAAAGATTCTCCCAGTCAAAAAAAAATTAAAGCAAAGGTTCGAAAAGTCCTCCTTGCTCGGCTAGACAATATTCGAGCGTATTATAAAAACCCCTTTTAACGTTTGCAAGCATGTTAGGGGTGATAGTTTGAAAAGCTTCTTCAATTTTAATCCGAAGTTCTTCCAAATTATTAGCCCTTTCATGCCCGTAAACTTTATTTTTGATATAACTCCACAGATAGAAGCCATTAGGAGCAAGATCGGGTGATCGAGCTGGCCATAAAATAGTTCCCCGTGTACTTATAACCCGATTCGAAAATTCATTATCAAGATATTCCCTAACAAGGCCAACATTGTGAGTGGGACAACGATCTTGTTGAAACCATAATATGCTGCTGCAGTAGATCCCCTACAATACCCCCCAAACATTTAAAAAAAAAATACAAATGCAAATTTTCCCTCGACTAATATCGAACGTGTGTTGGGTTATGACGATTCAATAATGGAAAAGTGCTTTCATCTGTGAAAAGAATGGATCTCAGAAAGTTTTCAGCACAATTAGCCCTTTCCATCATTGTTTCGCAAAATTCCAAACGACGATAGTTGTCCTCGGGAAAAATTTGATGCATTTTTGAGGCTTTGTAAGAATGATAACCATTCTTTTTGAGAACACGTAAGACAGTGGCTGAAGACGTATCAACTGCTTCGGCAATTTGGTGGCTAGTTAACTTTTTTTTTTTCCTTTTTCCTCCACTGCAGCGCAAATCATCACACCTCCTACTTCCTGTTCGTCATTCAAAACAGTGGGTTTTTTATGGTTTCTTGGCGCTACACAACCATGAATCGTTGATAAACTAGGTTCTGGGCGATTTACAAAATTCTCAAAAAAAAGTTTTTGAATAAGTCTCAACGGTCTGCCTTGATAGTACCATTTGACTATCTGTACTTATTCGGCAACTTCGTAGACATCCATTTTTAGTTTTAAAAATGTATTATTTCACTTAAGAACTTACCAATCTCTTTCTTGAGCAAGGCAGAAATAAAACAAAATAATAAAAACAAAATAAATTTCCAAATCGAATCCACCTCGGTCGTACGGCACGGAGAGTAAATTGGACTTTATTCCCCCTATATTCGCAGTAGCCTGAAGCTCATTGTATATCCTAATTAACTTGAGGCTGTTTGTTTCCATCACAAAACTTACAATATTACAAAAATATTGTTTACAATTTATTTTCATATTCAGGATTGCCAACCAAAGAAATAAGCAATGTAACCATGACGTCACACCTAAGTTAAATGTGACGTCATGGTAAGGTGTAGTTACTCGCAAAAATACCGGTCACCCTGTTACTATACATACCGGTATGCTGTATTAACCCCGCAAAAACAGGCCTAAAGAAAAATTTGCCAACTGAAGAAGTTCGTGACGTCATATATAATAATCCTTTAATTTTTGGAAATTTAAATTAAAAATATTTTCAAATTGAAGAATTTTAAATGTAAAAATTCAAAGCTAAAAGCCTTTTTGGTCATGCTGCAAAGTGTTTGTAAATAAAAAAATTGATGGCTGAGCAGTGAATTTTTGAAAACTGGACATGTTAAATTAAAATTTATCGTTGAATTTTTAAAAATTGGAAATTGCAAAAAAAATATGTTAAAGGCATTTTTGATTTTGAAGAAGAAGAATTTGTGACGTCATAGCGCCACCTGAAGAGCTTGTTGGTACGGACCAGGTGAAGGCGCTGGAGCGAAGCGTAAAAATGATAATCCTTGAATTTTCGAAAATTGCATATTTAAATGAAAAAAATTTGCAAATTAAAAATATTAAAATGTGAAAAATTTCAAGTTAAAAGCCTTTTTGGTTATGGTGCAAACCGTTTATAAGTAAATAAAGTAATGTTTGAGCAGTGAATTTTTGAAAATTATTCATGTAACAATTAAAAATTATTGTTGAATTTTGGAAAAATGGATATTTAAATTAGAAAAATTTGCGAATTGAAGATTTAAAAAGGTGAAAAATTAAAGGTTAAAGGCATTTTTATTTTAAAAACCGCGGAAAAATGTAATTCCTGGAATTCATGACCTCATAGCGCGTCCTGAAGAGCTTGTTGGTACGGACCAGAGATGGAACTGGTGCGAAGCGTAGAAAAGATAATCCTTGAATTTTCGAATATTGCATATTTAAATTGGAAAAATTTAAAGTTAAAAGCCTATTTGGTCATAGTGCAAAGCGTTTGTAAATTAAAAATTGATGGCTGAGCAGTGAATTTTTGAAAATTGGTCATGTGGCAATTAAAAATTATCGTTGAATTTTTGAAAATTGTAAATTTAAATCGAAAAAATTTACCAAAGGAAGAAATTTGTGACGTCATAGCGCCTGTTGATACGGAAAAATAAAAAAAATAGTTTTTTTTCTATTTTTTTTTTAAAGATTTTGTGGAAGGCTATACGTGCCTGCTGGCGCCATTTTTTTATGCATAAACATTTTTTGCACTTATCAACAGTTTAAAAAAAAAACAAATTAAAAAAACTTGTTTTACATTTTTTTATTGTTTTTTTTAACAAAGGGGGAACGCGGCCTCTGTGCTGGGACCTTACCCAAAGAACAAGGATTGGAAGAAGTTTTATATTTACAATTTTTTTATGATTAATTTTAATTTTGAAATATATATTTTTTTTTTATTTTAAACCAATTTTACATAAATAACTATGATGTTTTTAATCAGTGTTTTAAAATATATAGCAAATAAAATATTTTAAACTCTCTTTTATTAAAATCAAATAAAAAATAGTTATTTGAAAAATCTGCCATTCTGCCATATTCAACTCGCCATATTTGGTTAAAAACGCATATTTCAGGATAACAAAAAGTTAAATTCTAATCTACTTGTTTAACAAATTTGGGTTACTTCGCAAAAGTTCTTTCGTAAAAAGCGTAAATCAAAAACCTCTATATTTACCCGTTATTTTTTATTTTAAACTAAATTTACACTAAGCATTAAAATTTCTATCTTTTTTATATCAACAATTTTTTTCTTATCTGAACAGTTTTAAAAAAAAACCGCAAAAAAATTGCTTCTTTTTGAGAAATAAGAAAACTATTTTTTTTTTACTTGAGACCTTAAAATATATTACAAGCCAAGTGAATTCAAACTTTGTTGCATTAAAATCGGATAAAAAAATAAAAACGTTACAATTTTTTGTAAATACGCCTTTCCGCCATATTTATTTAAAAACGCATTTACCAGAATGACAACAAGTCAAAACGTGATATATAATGATGACACGACTTGCACACGCAACTCCTTTTTTGCCCGATATGACTACCATTACCTCCAAAGTAGAAAATAAAGAAAATCTAGTCTGAATATTTTATGACGAACAGTTCAAGCCCCACTTGAAAGGCTCGATTTTTATGAGGTAAAATGAGAAAAACCTCATTTTTATATGTCAAACTATTTTCGAGTTATGAGGTATTTTTAAAAGTTTGAATTTTGGAAGGAGGCTTATTATAACATTTTTATTTATCAACATTTTGGTTCTGCATAAAAAAGCTGTTTAATAGATATTTAACGAAGAATTTTTTGGTGCTTTTTAGTTTTTGAAATATTTTTAAAAGTTGGTATTTGGAATGAGCGGGAACGACCATTTTTTTTAAAAAATAGCCATAAAATTATTCACAAAACATAGAAAACGATGTCAATATGCACACGGTGTGCCTGAACGAGGTATATAGGTTACTTAAATTGGTACCAAAAATTAATTGTACTTTTTGTACGTATGTCCTTTCCGGTCTTTAAATTGTATTCATTTAATTCGCAACTGATCTTCTTTGTGAAATTTTGCACGTGCTCAGTACGAAAAATTATTTTTGACCGATTTGAATAAAGTTTTATTTTGTCATAGCCAATGACATCATTATTATACAACGAAAGTCAAGGTTAACAAAATTTAAATCAAAACAAATATCAACAAGTTTTAGTTCACTCGTCATAAATATGGTGTCACTTGCTAAGACAAAAATGCCTAATAACATACTCAAAAATCATTGCAATCCAATAACCACGTTTTTTAAAATACCGTTTCTCAAACTTTGATCACAATTTCTACATCACCCTGTACATATCGGAAGGTAACCCGTAATAACTTGTTAAGTAAGTTCGTAATATATCCCAAAAACTAAAAAAATTGTTTTTATCATAAAATTATGTACTAAATATCTTTTTACACAAAAGCACATTTTTCATTTAATAAATAAGTTACAGGCCCCCCAAAATTCTTATATTTGAAAAACACCTCCTAATTCATAAAGGGCTTAATGTATCAAGATGAGGTTTTTTCTTTACTTCTCTTGAAAATTGCGCCTCCCCCCCAAAAGTGCCCAATTTAAAACACCCTGTACACCCGGTTTTATTATAGACGTAGCATGGTGTAACGCTTTGTTTTGTTTTTAGGGTCTGATTCACATGTGGGTTTTGCTGGTGCTGTTCTGGCATGTACCTTCCAATCGATAAAGATGATGCCAATTAAAATTTAAATTCTTTATAAGTATTGATTCTTCATTCCTTAGTTTGATTGAAATAATGTATTTTATCCGTTGTTAATTAAAAAAATATTTTCTTATATCAGTGGACGTATACAGGGTAGACTTTACGAAGTAAATTCAAAACAAATTTTTTAGAAGAAATTCAAAAACAGGTCAATTTTGATTTTGATATATCAAAATTATTTTATTTAACATTTAAAAAATAAACTAATACTTAATTCCTAAAAAACTTATGTTTTCCTGTGAATTTACTTACTTTAAAGTAACCACCTTATATACACCTACCAGTCTTTTCCTTAAAACTACAATAAATATATTTTATTTCAGTGTATTTGCGACAAGGAAATGACCTTTTAATTTCGAGATCGCTTTTTTTTATTAAAGCGAGTTTAAACCTTAGTTTATGAAACATAATAAGATTCAGTTCCGCAGTATATAATTTTCAATCTTTCAGCCGCACACTTAATATTATATTGGGCAATATTTTATTCCCTATCACCCCCTTTGTAAGCTAATGTCTAGCTTTCATCAGACTTGTTTCACATTTAGAGAACGCTTTTGTTTGTTGCGCTGTGTTGAGGTTTTTTGTTTTTTTTGTTTGTGAGTTCATATTCCAATTGATTGTGGTTAAAATCCTTATCTGTGCCGTTAACAAAAAGTTTTATGGATATTTTGGAACGCTTATTTGACACTTCGTAGTGGTTGTGGTAATTACTGCGTCTGCGCAATAGCTAAACGTCATTTCGTTGTGGTAATTAACCACTACCACTGCCGTAAGCTACGAATGCATTTCGTTGTGGTTGTGGTTATTTTTCTGTTTTTTTTAGAGAATTTTGGCGCAATCTCTAAATGTTTTTACAAGTGACAGTTTATAATGTGTTCTGAAAACTCTAATATAATCGATGCGTGGTAGTGGTAGTGGTTGTTAAACACTACCACAGCGGCTGTCAAAGTTGTCAAAATTTTAAGTGTTCCAAAATTTCTCTACTAAATAAACTACTATTATTTATTTAAAAAATATATATTTTTTTTCTAGTGAATTTACTTTTAGTTTAAACCAACCACTTGGTATGTGTACCTGCCAGTCCTTGCCTTAAAACTACGATAAACTTATTTATTTTTAGAGTATATTTACCCACAAAATATATTTTATTTGAGGGTATTTGCAACAATTGAATATATAATTTGCCATCTTTCAGTCGCACACTTGGTATTATATTGGGCAATATGTTATCCCCTAACAAGCTGCTTTGTAAGCTAATTTCTAGATTCCATTGGATTTCCTTCATATTTCAAAAACTCTTGTAACTTGGCACAAAATATGCCTCTGTAAGTTCTGTTCGATTGCTTGTAAATGGTAAATTTTTCATAAATTCGTTTGTGAGTCCGAGTTCCAATAAATTGCGGTTCCGTTAACAAAAAGTTTCCCTATTTTTATGTAAGCTCCAAGAATTTTTTAAATGTGTTCTTTTGATTAAACTTTTTCTTGACACTAAACAAACTACTATATTGCTTATTTTAAAAACAAAATATGTATTTTTTTCTAGTGATTTTACTTTTAGTTTAAACTAACCACTCGGTACTACGATAAACTCATTTATTTACAAAGTATATTTACCTACAAAATATATTTTATTTGAGTGTATTGGCAACAATGGAATGAGCTTTTAATTTGGAGATCTCTTTTATTATTAAAGCGACATTAAACCTTAGTTTATGAAACGTAATAAGATTAAGCTCCACAGTATATAATTTGCCATCTTTCAGCCTTACACCTAATATTATATTGGGTGCTATTTTGTCCCCTAACGAGCTGCTTTGTAAGCTTATATCTAGTTTCCACTGTATTTCCTTCACATTTCGAAAACTCTTGTAACTTGGCACAAAATATGCCTTTGTAAGTTCTGTTCGATCGCTTGTAAATGGTAAATTTTTCATAAATTCGTTTGTGAATCCCAGTTCCAGTAGATTGTGGTTAAAATCCTTATCTGTGCTATTAACAAAAAGTTTCACTATTTTTATGTACGCTCCGAGAATTTCGTAAATGTGGTCTTTGGGTAGAGATTTTTCCTGAGACAGTTTAGCAATTTGCTTTGATATATCTTGTGATGTAGGCTGTAGACATGCCAATGCAACTAAAAAAACCAATGAAATAATCAGGAAAAACTGGCATTGCAGCAATACATGTATAAATTTACATGCCAAGGAATATTGCTGTAATGTCACTCAGCAGATTTTGTTTACCAATTTTATCTGAAAACTTGATTGTTTTTTATTGGTGAGCTCACTGCTGAATTTGCGAACTTCCCCGATATTAAATCTCTTAACATGAGGTTTATATTAAGGGAAAGTACCAGTGACAATGGCTGGCACAAGTATTTCCATGTAATATGTCCATGGTATTTGCACTGAATTTGTATACATGTTTTTCCTCATAGGGTCAATTTACGTCCTTAAAACTAGCAGTGCAAAACGAGCAGTGCAATGGTTTTTTTTTATCTCATCACTAAAAGCTAATTAAGGGCCCTATTACCAAATTAACAAAATGAAGTTTTTATTAATTCTATCATATTTTAAACATAGGCTAATTAAAGGCCCTATTTAAAAAACTAGATTTTATCTATTTAAAAAAAAACCTTTTTGCACTGCTAGCCTAAGCAGTGCTTATGACAGACAATTAATTAAGTAGTGTAACGCGATATCACATACCACTACGTATTTTCATTTCCATGTAACTATTGAGATAAGTGCTCTCTGTTACTGAGTGGGTAGCGGTATCGGATACCGGTAAGTGTTACCAAATTGTAAATTGGTGCTCTTTTATTTTTTCATATTTTTGCATCTGTTTGTAAAATTTTTAACTTTTTTAGAGTTGCAATGTTTCATAATCCAGGATCGTCTGTTATGCATCCAGATGACCCAAAATATAAAAATTGGTGTCAGCAGTTAGAAAATGAGGATGCTTTGTGGAGCGATAATGAGCAATTTCTCAAAAAGTGAGCACGTAACCCACTCCATGATCCGCATAAATTGAGGTAAAAAACGTGCTACCTGTGTGCATACAAACTGAAACGAAAATCATTTTATGTATGTAGGGAATTTCAGAAGCCGATTTGCGTAGAACATGCAAAAAAAATTGTACGAATAATCTGAAATAATGAATTTGGTGCATTTTTTTTGTATATTTTGGAGAATATTCTATTTGGTTTTAAGTATTTTTTACTGCAAGTTATTGAGTTCAATTTATTTTTTTCTAATTGTGGAGCCTCAATAAACCAAAACATAAAAAAGCAATTATATTTTTAATGGATTAAAACAAACGTCATATATATATACGGTATGTGATACCAGTAGTAGCTTTAGTGTAAGTTTTTCTTAAACATCTTTTAATCGTAGTTTACATAACAAGCATGTTATGATGGTCATTAAACGCGAAGATGAAGTTTGAGACGCGAGTCGCAGGCAAGTGTCTTAATTTATGAGCGTGTAATGACCATAACATGCGAGTTAGTGTACTACAATTTACGTACGATCAATGAAATAAATATAAAAATATCAAACGCGAACACTCTAAGTCAAGAACCTTCATAAACGTCAAAAAAAAATAAGGGTTACTAAGGGACTTTTCATATATCTTTTTAAAAACGGTTTTTTTTCTTAAAAATGCGTAATATGTCAATTTAACGGGACTTATTTTTGGTTAGGTACTAAAATTATATTGGATTTATTTACGTTATTCGTTGGTCGTAGGTAAAGAGAATATCTTTATCTAGAAACTATGGGCTAATTAAAGGCCCCATTTCCAAATTTGTGGCTCTTGTGGTTTTGGAGGTGGTCTGTACTTCTGGATAGCTAAAAAATTTAGCAGTGGAAATGATTTACATTAATTTAGTAATTACAAATTTGGAAATGGGGCCTGTAATTTCTAGATAAAGAAATTTCCAATAAAATATATATATTTTTTTTATTTTCTGTCATAAAAAAGGAAAACTTTAAAAAAATTTCTTTTGAAAATCGGGCTTTTAATTAGCCTAGAATGTTTAGAATATTATGGAATTAATAAAAACTTGATTCTGTTATTGTAAATCATTGGCACTGCCAACTTTTTTCAACATAAAGTTAGCATTAGGAAATTAAAAAAAAATGCTAATAATTTGCCGTTAATTAACTGTAAATTAGTTGTGCTGTAAAAATTTTTGTCGTGGCCGTTTTTTCAAAAAACATGATGTTTTGCTATTTTTATATAGTTAGCAGAGCACCCATAGAAATATTGCATATAACCAAAATTTCCTTAGTGCATAATTTGACATTAATTAGCCGTAAATTAGTTGTAAAGTAAAAAAAAATTAGGAGAGCCCTTTTTTTTACAGCGTGATGTTTTGTTATCTTTTTATAAAGTTAGCAGAGCACCCATAGAAATATTGGATATATCCAAAATTGACTTGAGTGCATAATTTGCCGTTAATTAGATGTAAGTTAGTTGTAAAGTAAAAAAAAATGTGGGGCCGTAATTAGCCGTCAGTTAAATGCTCGCGTTAAGAGAAAGTTATTTGTTTTTATTTTATTTGCATCCTTTTTTGTTGTTCATTCTGTTTCGTTTTTTTATTATAACAAGATCGCCGAAAAGCCTTTTGGGGTAAAAATGAAAAAAATCGGAACAAATTTGAGTCCTGTTGAGAATGAGAAGCTTGGTTTAACCCTTTTACAAGTCAATCTCATGCTGTCAATAAAGGCAGAGTTTGTTATTTAATAAAGGCAGAGTTTTTCTAATCTTTTTTCTTTTTTTTTTGTCAAATTCACTATAAAATGATTACCGTGGCCAAATTATTCGTGACTTATATTCTCCAAAAAAATAATTTTATAAAAGTTCTTTACAGTTTTCAGTCGTTTATTATTGTCAACACAGGGAAAGGCTGTAACAAATAAAATAATATGTTACCTATTTTGATGTTTCGCTATATGATTAATATCAAAATAGTGCCGACTTAGCCTATGCCAATTCGACTTAAGCGTTCTGTAGCATAACACTTGTATCTCGGTATTTATTAAATTATATTTCATTTTCGCAATTTGCATATTACTCCCACCTACTTAATTCAATCTAAACTAAACATTGGTCAACACCCGAAATTAGTTACTTCCTTTAAATTTATTTATACCGATCAATATTTGTTGTCGGTATCTTGCAGATGAATACTCTAGTTTGGAGCCAAAAAGTCGCACGTACGCGAGTGACGTCACATTTTTCTTACCGCCAAATTAGCGCTTGGCTTCACCTACGCGTCACTACTAGCTTATGTACTCGCGGTTCCAGGTGCTAATTTAAGAACTCTGCAGGTTCCGAGTCCCGAAATCTTTCGCGGCTGTTGCCTTGGTCTTATTAGGTATGTGGTTAATTTTATTACATTCTGTATTAATTTTTATATATATTTATTTTTGGTAACGTAAGGTATTTTTTGTAACGAGTTATAATTTGATTGATTTTAAATATTTTCTCTTTTTTCTCTCGTGTCCGTATATTAGCTAAAAATATGTAACAATTTTGTTTCTTTTTCTTGTTAGTTTTCTGAAATAAATCGCAACTGCAACTCGCAAACCTTGGTTGTTTTTTAATGACAATTCCATCTGCTGAGACACCAACACCCACAGAGATATATGTGAGCTACGCTATATCTGGCGCCCAAAGAAAGTCCAGCAGACATGCCAATCAACCACACGCCGCCATCCACAGAACAGCAGCAAGGGATGACTAGACGGAGCCTGGACCTAAGAAGCAGGTTTTTAACGCCTAACGCAGAGCAAGGTAGGAGTAGTAATAATTTTTCACAATTTTTTGCCGGAAGCCAAACGCCACCTGCGGCAACAGGGGTCACACCGAGATTTTCACCCCCAGCAGCCACAAACATACGACCTGGTTCTAACAGCCAGAACTTGCAGCAAGGGGTGCAGCAACCACCTCATTTTGGTGGACAACACTTGCCTCCGGTTTAACCCATGTTTTACCCACCGCCAACTATACCTGAATTAGCTACGGTGGTCTGCCAACAGCAGCAGCAGAACGTCCAACAGAGTAGTCAGGGGGGTAATTGTAGTTTAGCTAGTCATGCTCAAAATTTAATGAATAATGTAGGGCACTCAGGCAACACTCATCAGACTGGTTTTTCGAAATATTTTTTGTCCCTACCAGAAGCACCCAAGGGTTTTTCTAAATACGTTAGAGGGGTTGGTGGATACACAAAATGTGCCTTTTGAACATATGAAATTATTGGTGCGAAGAAAGAAGAAACTTAAAATCAGCCGGTCAGGGGCTCTCACTTGCAGATCATTTCCACAAATTTGTGGGAATGGCTAAATACTTGGAACAACCATATACAGAAAAATAAATAGTACGAAAAATGTCCCGCCATTTTGAAGCTCATATTTCCACACTTTTAGCGGGGGTAACTTCTGTGTCCGTAGCCCATGAACGTCTAAGGGAGGCCGAGCAACATTTCCAAACAAACGAACCCAAAAAACCAACACCTAATGATTTTTGTGTAGGTGATTCGGGTTTTTATTCATCCCGCGTCACAAATGTGAGTAAAAATCGTCATAATTTTAACCAAAACTCGTCAAATCAAAACAGTAATTTTAATCCTAGTCATAGTCGTAATTTTAATCAAAAAAGTAGTCAAAATTCTTATCAAAAAAGTTTTCAAAAGAATGACCCAACCAACAAAAGTTCCCAATTAAATTGTGCTATTTTGGAAGTAGATGATAGCACGGAAAATGTGCCGGAAAACAAGATTGGTTTTACAAATTAAACCCCGCGGGGAAAACCGCAGGAAAAACCCCAGCGAGGAATTGTTGGACAGTTGTGACTTTGATCACATGATTGACGGTCAAAAGTCACCCAAAATTCTAATAAAAATTTTTACCTAAACTTTATTGCCCTTATAGACACGGGTAGCGAAATAAGCGACATTTCCGAAGAAGTGTGGCTACAACTTAGCAATTTCCACAAGTTTAAAAGGTACAGGCGTGTGTACAGGTTTCAGGGGCATTTAAATCGAAATGAAAAAAATAAATTTACAGGCACAAATTCCAATATTTCTTAGTAATTTTCGGCTTAGTCACGAATTTTTTATTACAGGGGGGCTGGCAACGCCGATTTTTTTAGGGTGTGATTTACTTAGAATGTTTAAGGGAAGAGTGAATTTGCAAATCCAACAAATTATATTAAATTTTAAAAACATTCCCGAAATAGATTTAAAACATGTTTTTTGTGACCCATTGAATGTTTCTTTTTCTCTCGTTATTTCGATAAAAAAATACTGTGTAAATATTTTTTTTAACATTTTAGATACCTACGAAGTTGATTTTATTCCGTATTTTTCAGGCTTTTATGATCATTTTAACAAAAATGATTTTTGCGAGGTTTTTAATTTAAATATATCAAAAGAAAACAATATTTCGTGTCATTTTTATCAAGCTATTTCAGAAACGGACTTGTCCGATTTTGATAAACCACGTCTCTGCCAAATGCTAAAAAAAAAATCGATAAAATGTTTTCAGACAGACCAGGGCTTACCAACGTTTATGTTCATGAACTAAAAATGACAGATAGACAACCTTTTTACGTCAAACCCTACCCTATCCCGTTAGCGCATAGAGACGCCGTAAACCAAACTTTAAGTCAGATGGAGGAGTGGTGTATTATAGAGCGAGCCGCAACTCAATACATTTCACCACATGTAACAGCTATGAAAAAGGACGGTAGCGTACGAGTTTTCCTTGACGCGAGACGTTTAAATTTGTCCCTTGAGCCATTCCATGAGGGCCCAAGTTCTATTAAGGAAATTACAAGAAAAATGTCAGGGAAAAGATTTTTAACCACCTTAGATCTTACCCATGGATACTGGCAAATTGATTTATGCCCAGAAGATCGTAAATGTGCGGGGTTAAAAATTAATTACCTTGGTTATATTATAGACGCAGAATCCATAAGGCCAGATCCCAAGCGCGTACAAGCTTTTAAAGATTATGTAAAACCCAAAATGATGAAACAATTGCAAAGTTTCCTTGGTATCTGTTAGTTTGACAGGATGTTTTCGGATCAGTGTGCGTGACTTTGTGACCCACTAACATCATTTTAAAAAAAAAACGAACTCCTTGGCGGTGGGGCGACGAGCAGGAAAAATCGTTTCAATCCCTAAAGATTTTGCTGGAAGAGGACGCGTTGCTGTACCACCCAAATTTTTCGTTACCGTTCTATGTAGACACGGACGCCTCTGATATCGGGGTTTCGGGGGTCCTTTATCAAATGGTAGGGGGAAAAAGAAGTCACAGCATCGCGGCTTGTTTTAGACCGCGAACGTAGGTACGGGGCAACTTTTAAAGAAATAACAGCGGTCCTGTTTGCTTTACAGACGTGGCGCGTTTTTCTCCTAGGGAAAAAGTTTTTCCTGCGAACCGATAATAAAACCATAACATACATACAAACGTGCAGACGACTTCTGTCGGACAGAATTTCGAGATGGGCCTTAATTTTACAAGAGTACGATTTCGAGGTTACTTTTATAGCGGGTCGCGAAAACATTGTTGCGGATGCCCTAAGTCGACACGCGTGCGTTCAATATTCCGTGCCAGAAAATAAAATTACCTCAAACTTTGTGCAAAAAACTAAAAAATATTACAGCCTTACAAGATCAGGATCAAACATTATATGGAATTAAAAAACGTCTTCGAAATAAGGCCGACGAACGGGTGAAACAACAATTTTCGTTGCACCAAAACGTTTTATATAAGATAAACGAGGATGGCCGTTACCTACTTGTATTCCCCAGAGCTTGACCACCGATTTTATCTTGTTATACCACGAGGTTTTGGGACATTTTGGGGTGTATAAGACGTGGGTCCTACTACGCAGCAGACTTTACCTAATCCAGCTCAAAAACAAATCATACCTCAAAATAAAGACGATATTGTAGCCTCCGACGTGCTGGCCCTTTAGTACCGAGTCGCGGGGGTGTAACTTATATTTTCGTAATTTACAATCTGTTTACCAAATATGTCGCATTGTATCCTATGGAAAAGGATTATTTTGTCAAACATGGACGGCTAAAAAGGCTCTTACACGATCAAGGCACACCATACAAATAAAAATTATGGCTATTGGAAAATTTGTGAGTCGGATTATTACATCCGTGCGCTAACCCCACGGAGCGTGTCATGCGTGAATTAGGAAGGTTACTTAGAACGTATTGTAGCGACAAACACTCAGTCGATGGGCATCCGAAGTCGTTAAATTTGCAGAATTTTTAAATTCCGTAATTCACGAAAGTTCGCGCCGAACGAACTTCAATTGGGTACCTCTCCTACAACTCTCTTGCCTAAGGAGTTGCGCGCGATCCCTCCAGATTTCCAGGAAATCTCCACTGAGGAAAAGCTGATACTCGCCACTAGCCCTAGAGAAAAAAGCCGCCGGTCGTAAAAAGTCTCACCCGGACGCCATTTTTTCGAATTTAACGAAAAGGACCTAGTTCTACTTGAATAAAATAACACTTCTTCAAAAATTAAGGCAGAAACTAAAAAAATGTGGTTATTATTTTGCGGACCTTACCGAATTAAAAAAAAATAGTAATAATAAACTGGAACCAGACTGCTCAAATAAAAGTTGATGGCCAACTGTCCAAAGAGTTCCAAATAAGAAGAGGTGTGCGCCAAGGTTGTCATAATAGCAGACACGTTGGAAGGTCTGCAAGAGTTTTTGAATCAAATTGCTGCCAAAAGTTCGAAATTCGGGAATGAATGAAAACATGCTTTATTGTCTAAGAAAAATTTTGTACAACCCAATAGGTTTGACAAGGCTAAAAACAAATAGAATTAAATTCACCTAAGCACTAAAAGGAAATCAGTAAATAATTACAGTTTTTGTTATGTCTTAAAAATTATTAGATTATATATAATTGCATCCTAAACTAAAGTTAATTTTAATTAAAAATTTAAAAAAATAACAAGTTCTTTTTTTTTAAAGAATACCAACATAACATTTAAAAATAATACAGACAGCTAAAAATATTGCGAAAATGTCATAGAACATGTTACAAACGAACATAGAAAATACAAGTAAAAATAAAAAACAAATAGTGCTATCCAATTAAAAAAGTAAAAAATTAAAGTTAAAAGTTTTAAAATGGTCAAACAGTTTCATTATCAAGCAGAAACTCTTTTACTGAGTAATAGGCTTTTTTGACAACAACAACGCATTTAAAAAAGTTAAAAAATAAAAAGTTCTTTAAAGAATACAGTTAAAAATATTGCTAAAATATCATAGAACATGTTACATTCAAAACATAGAAAATAACAAGTAAAATAAAAATAAATAATAAAACAGTACTATCCAGTTAAAAAAGTAAAAAATTAAAGTTAAAAGTTTTAAAATGTTTAAACAGTTTCATTATCAAGCAAAAAATAATTTACTGAATAATAGACTTTTTCATCAAGAATTTTTTTTTATTATTTTTCTAAATTTATGATTGTTGTAGTTCCTAACACCACAAGAAAACTTGTAATTTTAAGACCCTTTTAAATGAAGAAATTCTCTATAAGTGCAAAATGCGGAATGGGTAATGGTATTTGATTTACTTGCCTTGTCGTTTGAAGGTTGGAAAATGTTTGCGATTTTTGTGTATCAAACAAGCAGTTTCTAAGATAAAAAGCGATGGTAAAGTTAATATTTTATTTTAAACAAACAAAGGCTGACAATGAGTTTTGGGTGGTAACTTGCATAAATACCTAACAGCTCTTTTTTGAACTACAAAAACAGAATTAAACATGTAGTCACTGCAACATCCCCAAAAAGGAAACCCATAACGTAGGTGGGACTCCACAACTGCAAAGTAAACGGAGCGAGATATTTTTCCCAACTTTTGGGAAGTAACCTTTACCGTATAACAAGCAAGAGAAAGTTTTTTATTTAAGGACAAAATATGGTCATGAAATTTTAAATTATCATGAATTTTGATTCTCAAAAATTTAGTACTTTTTGAGCTGTTAATATACTCAGTACCGATAAAAAGATTTTCAGATTGCATTTAAAACTTAAAAGGTGGGATTTTGTATAATATAATGTCATCTGTAATTAACTGTAAAAATGTATTAATATCTTTTGTTGTCCAAGAAATGGTATTGTCGTCTTCAAATGCTGTAAATTTCCCTGCTATATCCAAACTGAGCAAATCATTAACGTAAATTATAAAAAGATTTGGACCAAGAACAGACCCTTGAAGAACACCACAAGATACCTACATTTTCTTCGAGGAGACGCCATTTACACAAACTGACTGGCGACGTTTATACAAATATGACCGAAACCATTCCAGAGCTTTCCCTCTTATATCATAATGGTAGAGCTTCTGAAGCAGTATTTTGTGACTCACACAGTCAAACGCTTTTGATAAGTCACAAAACACTGCTGCAGTTACTTCCATGTTGTTAATATTTTTCAGAAGGCTCAAAAAAGAGGAGAAGATTGCGTCTGTAGTATTTTTTCCAGATTGAAACTCAAACTAATTTACATTTATTATCTTATGCTTAGTAAAAAAATGAGATAAGACGCTTTTTTTACCAGACTTTCAATTAGTTTAGATAACGTCAAAAGTAAAGAAATAGGCCTAAAATTTGATGGAGTTTTTGTGTAGAGGAATAATTTTAGCTATTTTCAGGCAGTCCGGAAAATATTCATTTTGAAACGAATGATTAATGGCCTCCGACAGACATAATAATGCTGAGTCAGAAAGCTCACGTAAAATATTTAGGAAAATTCCATCCTCGCTAGCAGAATTAGGATTTTTTAAACTTTTAAGAGTGCATGCAATTTCAGAAGGACTTGTAGGTGACAAAAAGAAACACTCTTCCACTTTTGTATTATTTGAAAGATAGGAAAGAGGATCTGCATCTGAAACAGAATTTTTAGATATTTTGTCAGCGACGGAAACATACGAGTTTAATGAATTTGGCTGAATTTCAATATCATGAGAGACACTCTTACTGCGTCCTGTTAACTCATTTACAATCTCCCACGATTCACGTATTTTATTTTTTGAGTTATCTATACGTTTGAAATAATATTGATATTTCGCTTTATTAATAAGGTTTCTATAAATCCTTCTGTAAATAGAATAGTAATTTTGAAACCAGTGATTGTTTGAAAGATATTTTTTTATTATGCCTAATGATCTTAAATTAACAGCTAAAGTTTTAATTCCTAGGGTAAGCCATTTTTTTCGATTTTTTTTAATTTTTAAAGGACGAAAAGGAAAAGCTTTATTTACCAATCTTGTTATAGTGGAATGAAATTGAATTAATGGCTCATCTGTTCTCGTAATAGAGTGCGTAGCAGAAAACTGTTTAAAATATTGAAAGTTTTTTCGGAAAATATTCTACCGTATCTTTTTTTTGACGTTAATGATCTGCGTTCTACATGAAACTTTGTAAGTATTCCATTGTGATCGGACAATGCAGGGTCAAAAACACAACAATCTACAGATAACTCTATATTTGAACAGATATAATCTATGATAGTCGAAGATGCAGTGACACGTGTTAAGCTATTAACGTGCATTAGCAAATTAAATGCTTGAAAAAAGATTTAAGAGCATTTGAGTAGCTGCCGAATTTGTATCCTCATAGTTTATATCCAAGTCGCCAGTCAAAATTACTTGAGACTTAATAGGCAGCTTAGACGCCAGCAACTCCAATCTCTCTAGAAAAAAGGTTAAATCACTATTGTTTGGAGAACGATAAAAACACAAAATATAACAATCTATTTTTCTAGAAAAAATTATTGAGAACTCGATTTTTTTTTCAACCAACAGATTATTAAAAGATTGAATATTTATAAAAGTTAAGGTTTTAAGCATACCTTCATTTACTAGGGCAACAGTGCCACCATGCTGACTGCTTGACCTGCAAAACTTACATATTCTGGGATGTGTAAAGGTTCCTCAGGTTTTAACCAGTGTTCTGTTAATAAAATAGTATTAGGAAACTGTAAACTATCTAAAAGTACATATAAATCATCTTTTTTATTACGTAGAGACTGAAAATTAAGTAAAAGAATTGATATGCTTGATTCATTTTGAAAATTGAAACTATTTGTCAATAAATTTGTTGTATTACCTTCAAAAAAAACCTATATTATTATCACTTTGTATAGTTATGGTCAAATCTGACGAAGAGTTTAAGTTTTTCCCGTCTGACCCTGATCTGATTGAAAATTTCTTATAGTACAATTCAATGAATCTGCCTCAGTTGTTTTTATATGTACAAGATTTTTGCATATTGAGAGCCAAGAGTTACTTGCGAGCTGTCTTAAAAGGTTAAAATTGCCTATTTTATGTCCCTTGTAAGATATATTAAAAAATTCTTGAACGAAAACTTGCTAAATCTATACACAATATTACTTAGTTTTTGATTATAATATTCAATGTTATCTTTTATTTTTTGATTTTGAAAATTATATAAAGGAGTTGAAAGAAATATTAAATTTGTGTCAATACACTGTTTGATTTTACCTATAATATCCAAATATAAAGGATGTTCGTTTTGTTTAAAGTCACTAATACCTGCCACTATAGAGAGCATAGGGTTTTATTACGCATTCCACGTGAAATTTCGTAGATTTGAATACTATTTGTAAATGCTCCATTGAGTCTCGACCAGTCTGATCGCAAAGTAGCATAATTTTGTCTCTTTTGTGCACAGTTATTTCGTTGTGCCGTTGTAGAGATGGAAGTGCATCTGGTAGTTTTTTCCCCACATCATTTGCTGAAGTAATGATGGTACAATCAAGGGTTGAATAAGGATCTTCGGGATTAGTATTCTCTTCTGTATGAGTTTCCTTATTCTTAAGTTTTTGTGAATTCCCGTCTGAATTTAGGTATTGCTCTAAAAAGATTAGTTCACTTCTTATGTCTTGAAGTTCATTACTCACTATTTTATCTTCACCAAATAATTCATGTGGAATTTCTATAGTGGTGTCAGTTTTCTTTTTTCGGCTTCTTACTTTTTTTTGTTTTAAATTCTTTATTTCTTCTACAAGCTTTCTATTGTTTAGCTTTATTTTTAAGTACTTTTCTTCTGAAAGACTCTGATCTAATTTATCTGTTTGACTTTCGTTTTCCTTAACATTTTTTGCCTTTTTTGTGACAGTTTTTCCGTTAACTTTTTGTAAATGTTTAGTTCATTCTCAACTTTTTTTAGAGCATTCGATAAATCCTTAATTTTTAGGCGAAGATCGTTGACTTCCGTTATTCTGTCCGCTAATTTATTTCTAAGATCAGTCAATATGAACGGTATACTTTTGTATATCTTCGTCGTTCTCATTATTTTGATGTACAGTTGGTGATACCACTTCAATATAACTGTTATGTAAGAATTTTGGGCTCTGAGATGACAATTCATTGTTTGTTTTATCCTGAAATCTTTCAGCTAATGCTTTCAATGCATTTATTCTTGTGAATCGCGCCATTTTAGAATCTAAGTTTAGTCTGTTAACAAATAAACTAATTCATTTTTTTTGACAGCCTGTATAACGTCATAAATAATGGCCTTTGATTTCACACAGTGTTTTTAGTTTTATTAAAATTTAAACTGAAAACGAATAAACGAAACTTACCAGGTGATCTGGGTCACTTAATCTGAGTGTTGTTAAATATTGGGAAAACAAAATGGATGGTCATATCAAAGGAACATCAGAGGCATGTTAGAAGTAAATGGGCAGCAAGTCGAACGCGTGGATTCATACAAATACTTGGGTTGCCTCCTCAATGAGAACTGGGACAACATGTAAGTTCGTGCAAGAGTTGAACAGACCAGATCATCTTTTATCAAAATGAAATCAATATTGTGTAGTCGCGATCTTAATATCGCTCTCCGAATTCTGTCCTTCGGTGTTATGTTTTTAGCATCTTATATTATGGCATGGAAGCATGGACACTGACTGAAGCCATGTGCAAAAGGTTGGAGGCATTCGAGATGTGGTGTTATCCTAGAATACTAAGGATATCTTGGATGGACAGAGTAACTAATGTGGATATTTTGCTTAGAATAAATAAAGATCTTGAAGTTTTATTTACCATCAAAAAACGAAAACTTGAATATTTTAGCCATATTTTGAGAAATGACAAATATAAAAATTGATAAGATGGCAAAATTGAAGGCAGAAGAGGTCCGGGTCGTAGACGGATATCATGGCTTAAAAATCTTAGACAATGGTATGGTGTTAGTACTACGACACTTTTCCGAAAAGCAGTGGACAGGATACAGATCGCGCTGATGATACCCAACGTTCGAAGAGAGGAGAGCATGGCACTTGAAGAAGAATAATATAACTTATTTGCTGGCGAATCCGGAAAATAATACGGAAAGAGGCATATTTCACATTTCTCATTTAAAACTATACCACCCACCAGTCACCAAATAAGTAGTAACGTTTATTTATTTTTTACCTATAGCATAATTATTACTATTTTAAATCGCGAATTAATTTTTGTTATAATACTACACTGAAAAAAAAAATATACGGATCAGTAATGGCTGTAGCATAACACTTGTATCTCGGTATTTGTTAAATTATATTTCATTTTCGCAATTTGTATATTACTGCCACCTACTTAATTCAATCTAAACTAAACATTGGTCAACACCCGAAATTAGTTACTTTCTTTAAATTTATTTATAACGATCAATATTTGCTGTCGGTACCTTGCAGATCAATACTCTAGTTTGGAGCTCTTCCAAAAATTCGCACGTACGCGAGTGACGTCACATTTTTCTTACCGCCAAATGAGCGCTTGACTTCACCTACGCGTCACTCTACTAGCTTCTGTACTCGCGGTTCCAGGTGCTAATTTAAGAACTCTGCAGATTCTGAGTCCCGAAATCTTTCGCGGCAGTTGCCTGGTTCTTATTAGGTATGTGATTAATTTTATTACATTCTGTATTAATTTTTATATATATTTTTTTTATTATATATTTATCTTTGGTAACGAGTTATAATTTGATTGATTTTAAATATTTTCTCTTTTTTCTCTCGCGTCCGTATATTAGCTAAAAATATGTAACAATTTTGTTTGTTATTAGTTTTCTGGAATAAATCGCAACTTCAACTCGCAAACTTTGGTTGTTTTTCAATTGCAATTTCATCTGCTGAGACACCCACACCCACAGAGATATATGTGAGCTACGCTATAGTTCCGATAATTCCGTAATGTAATAATGTAACAACAAGGTGGGCACACAACTCCTGGTGGACTAAAGTAAAGGCAGGGTCCAGAAGTCAAGCCACTACAAAGTGGAGTTAGAGCAAGGCGAAAAAGTCTTTTTTTTCTGTAACAAAAACAAGAAATCGCTTCCTCAGCTTTGCAGCTTATCCAACTCACCTTTTTTTTCATTTATATATTTAAGAAAAAAATTAATTACTGAAGAATTTTTGGCGTCAATTTTTGAAAATTTTGGCAGCTTACCCAGCCCACTTTTTTTGAAAAAATTCATAATAAAGATAAAGAAGGTCAATTTTCTCTTAATTTTCTGCTTAACATGCAAAAAATTTTTACCTACGGATCATTGATTGTTACAATTTTAGCATGATTTTCCTAACATATTCAGATTTGAGACTAGATTCGCCCCCATCCAGTCCCTCTTGGCGAGTAACCCAACCCACTTTTTTGAAGTTCAAAATTTTTAGTTGAAACTGCAAATAAGTAGATTTTTTCTTACAACATTTATGTTAAAAATAGGATTTTTAGTATAATTTTCTTAGATTTTTCGCCTGCGGCGCCTTTCAGAGATAATTTCGGTAACAAATCTTGAATTGAGAAACTGGATTCTCCCAAGGATTCGCGCCCTTGCTTTTAAAATATAAATTACAAAAAAGGTGGTCATTCTGAAATCCGTTTTTTGATAAAAATAAAAGTTGCCCATCTTTCTATTTTGATTTTAATTTCTTATTTCTATTTCTTCTGTATGAACGCCTACACTCCCCATATACTCAACTTTTATTTTAATTATTATTTTTACTTCCCTGTTTAAACCCAGATTAACTATCTCTAGGGTGACCACCAGTCATCATAAAAAATAATAAAATTTAAAAAAGACTCATAAAATTTGGATGCGGAGCTCCCCGAAAATATCTATTAGAAAAATAAAGCCTATAACATAATAATTTCTCAAATATCGCTGTATGCTGAACTTCCCTGCATCTTCCCCCGTATTTTGCTTAAAGTGTGTTCTTTTGTAAGCGCGCATTTTGAATTTAACCAATAGAAATCATTTCAAACCTTGGATAATGGGAGCACTCAAAATGCGGTGCTTCCTTGATGTGCTTCTAAAATAATTTTTGGAAAAACCAAGTACCTATCCCAACTACGTAAGTTGTGCCAGAAGTCCTTTACACCAACTAAGAAGTTTTACGCTAAATCTAAGTTTAAGTTTAATTCTATCCTAAATACAAGGGTATCGAAAAATTGATTTTAAACCGAACAAGATCCCAATTGAAAAGATATTTTGACCTGGATGGCCTTCAAAATGCACTGGAATGAAACGCGTAAGGCCATTTTTTCTCAAAAAATAATCCGTAAAAATGAATTAAATTTGGCTAAACAAGAAATTTGAACAGTCAAAGTAACACGTGATGTCGTATGTCGAGTCAAAATCAAAAGGTATGGGGACGTATATTATCTCATTTTAAGATTATCACCTCCTTTTTAATTAAAAAAAAAGCCTTTTACATGTAAGTTGAAAATTAATTTTAAGTAATTAAAAAAAACACAAAGAATATCTTACATACATTCACACCTGTGTAAACGAAAAAAAACCGCTAAGAAAACCCTCGGAAAAAAAACCGGGAAAAATTGAGTGTTAAAATCAATAAATAATCCAGAAATGGCCCTAACTGTTGATTTTTAAATGGGATACCATGTTTTTCTATGGCTTCTTAAAAAGTCATAATTTTTTTGAGTAAATCGTCATAAAATTTCATAATTTTTTTCCGAAAAAGATCATAAAAAATCATTAAATTTTGAAAATTTGGTTGTAAATTCATAAAAAATCATCTCCCTATATGTAAAGGGTCAGTTATTAATTCATGCTCGCAACTTAGATCAACCTTAAATGTGCATAATGTCGAAACTATTTTTTTTTGGGTTTTTCGCCACTAAGTTAAGGAAATTTTTTCAAAAATATGTTAAAACCCACTGCGTAAATTCCTAAAGAAAAAAATGTGTTCGTTTGTCAGTGATTTTTAAATAAGATAAAAAATTTACCTACACACACGCAAATCCTAACTAGAATCTAAGTACTTATCTGACGTTTCGGCAGAAATTCTACTGCCGTTATCAAAGAACTTTAGTCTATAACGGCAGTAGAATTTCTGCCGAAACGTCAGATAAGTACTTAGATTCTAGTTAGGATTTGCGTGTGTGTAGGTAAATTTTTTATCTTATTTAAAAATCACTGACAAACGAACACATTTTTTTCTTTAGGAATTTACGCAGTGGGTTTTAACATATTTTTGAAAAAATTTCCTTAACTTAGTGGCGAAAAACCCAAAAAAAGTAGTTTCGACATTATGAATCCGCCACAAACATATAGATTTTATTTAAATATGCATGTTTTTCACCCCTTAGTAGTAGAGAAGGGGCGGCGCGAAGCCTGGCAAGTAGGCCTCCCTGGGCCCTTTCTGCCTTACCCCGAGCCTGCCCCTAATCCGCCGCCTGCACCACTGGGCTGGCAGTCTGCTCTTCTGGTTTTACTGTTCTTTTTGCAAAGTCCAGTATTTTATCCCATTTGAGCGTGTACAGGTCCTCCTCATCCAGGGTCAGGGAACCGAATACCTGGTATCTCGTCCTCTGGTATGCCTCGCAGTTCGCTATAACATGTCGAGATGTCTCTTCTGACCGCCCGCAGGCCCGGCAGGTCGAGTCATTTTCCACCGCTATCCGGGTCATGTGCTTCCTTAGTCCTGTGACCTGTTATGATTCCCGTCAGCAGACCCGTCCCTTCGTGATCTTCCCAGAAGCCATTTTTGTCTGGCTACATCCGGGCCCTTCACGAAGTCCCTGGTTGGCCCATTTATTGAGTCGACTTTGCAATTGCCTCTTGGTTGTTCCTAGGAGTGGTTCCGGACCTACATACTGGGTGCTTACCCCGATCCTGGCGAGCTCGTCGGCCTTCTCGTTCCCCGGCACCGCCATATGTCCCGGTACCCACATAAGTGTGCACTCTCCCAAGGATTCTAGTGCATCCGCACATTCCTCCATCAGGTTGTTGTTGATCTTGGACGCCCTTAGTGCCTTTAGGGCCTTTTTTACCCCTTAAATTGACCTAAGTTGCGAGAATGAATAGCAGTGCAAAAGTTTTTTTTATGTTATCATTAAAGGCTTATTATAGGCAAAGGCATTGTAGCTACCTAAAATTGGACCCGTATAAAGTTAGCAGAGCAACTACGGTTAGTTAAAAAATATGCCTATAATTTGCCGTTAATTAGCCGTAAATTATTAGTTGTAAAATAAAATAATTTGTTGTGACCGTTTTTTTTTTTAAATATAATGTTTTGCTAACTTTATATAAAGTTAGCAGAGCACCCATAGAAATATTAGAAAAAATGCTGTAAATTAGTTGTAAAAAAAATTGTCGGGGCCGTTTTTTTAAAAACACATGATGTTCTGGTATCTTTATATAAAGTAGCAGAGCACTATTGGATGTAGCCAAAATTCGCTAAGTGCATAATTTACATACATAAAGTTAGCAAAACAACTTTTAAAATTTAGATAAATTTTATGCCATCTTTAAAAAAAAATGTTTTGCTAACTTGATATAAATCAATTCGCTTAGTGCGTAGTTTGACGCTAATTAGTAGCAAAATTAAATATTTTTGTGCCGGGTTAGGTTGGATTGGTCTTAGTCTTATGAGAAAGTTTTTTCTTATTTTAGTTTTAGCAACTTAAAACATAATGGATCGAAGAGACAAATTTTTATACCATTTTTAGCTACCTCTATCAAATATAACAAAATTACGTTTGCAAAATTTAAATTGAGATTTCCATCCTGATTTCAAAAATACCTTTGTCTTCAGTGGTTTTTAAACAAAATCAAAAAAAACTTTCCCAGAAGACTAAGAGCAACCCAACCCAATCCGGAAATATATTTTTTTTAAATTTTGGAACCAATTAGCGGCAAATTATGCACTAAGCGAATTCTGGTTATATCCAATATTTCTATTGAGGCCCTACTAACTTTATATAAAGATAGCAAAGCATTGTTTAAAAAAAAACGGTTACGACAATTTTTTTTACTTTACGGCTAATTAACGGCAAATTATAAGCATATATATTTTTTTTAGTTTCCAAAGTTGCTCTGCTGACTTTATACGGATCCAACTTTTTTAGGTAGCTACAATGGCCTTAATTAGCCTATAATAAGCCTTTAATGATAATTTTTTAAAATATTTTATCCCCCTCTTCCCCCTTCAACTCCCCACCACCGTACCCAAAAGTTAATCAGTTCTTTGTCAGCCGATAGAGGATTTTTGTACCAAATTTCGTTAAAATCAATTGAGGCGTTCTTGAGTTATTGTGTATACAGACAGACAACAGACAACTTTCGTCGATTAAGGTGTTTTGGAACCTTAGTAACTCATTTTTGATAAAATTAAGAAAAGTCAAAATTTCACGATTTTAATAGTCCCCCATACCATATGGTGGACTAAAAAAGGTGAGTTGGATAAGCTGCAAAGAAGGAGAAGGGCAAACTACAAAGAAGACTTTTTTGTCCTGCTCTAACTCAACTTTGCAGTTGCTTGACTTCTGGACTCTGCCTTTACCTTAGTCCACCAGGAGTTAATTGTGTGCCCACCTTCTTGTTACATTACGGAATTATCGGAACGCTTAAGTCGAATTGGCATAGACTAAGTGGGCACTATTTTGACATTCATCATAGGCAATCACTCGCTACCGAGTATGATTTTCCTCTATTCTGTATCGTCGCTATTTGTTGTGCGTTTCTTGATGGCTATGTAAGCCAATTCTCGAGCCGCACACCCTTTCACAGTCCTGGCACACCCAGTCTCTGGCAGCAGCCGGGTGTTGTTGGTCATCAATTCTTCCATTTTGTCGCTCCTTTCTACGTTCTCTCTTTTCCGTCTCTAGTCTACGTCGTTGCTCTTCAAAAGTTTGTGCTCCCTCATGGACTCTTCGGCGCCATGAAGCCCTATCGTTTGCCGTGATCTCGAAGTTGTATATATCGACGTGACCCTTCATCATATTGCCTTTGAGAACATCTTTGTACCTTTTTTGTTGACCTCCTTGATTTCTCTTTCCCTCCTTCAGTTGTCCATAAAATATCTGCTTTGGGAGACGTATTTCGGGCATGCGAATAACGTGACCAGTCCAACGAAGCTGGTGCTTGAAGGGTTACTATACTAGTTGTTCTGGCTTCTTATAAAACACTTATGTTTCGTCGGTCGTCGGTCTAGCCATTTGATTCTCAGGATTCGTCTTAAACAACTTTGGTGATATTTTTCTAGTCGTTTGATATGCCTTCTGTAGGTGGTCTACGTTTCGCATCCGTATGTTAGAGTTGGTATTATAACTGTGTTGTAAACACGAAGCTTGTTCTCCGCATTGACGTCATGATTGTTGAAGGCTCTCTCGGAAAGCCGTCCGAATGCTGCACTAGAAATGTTTGGGGCTTGGGGATTCGTACCTGGCTCTGGTTGGTGAAGAATTTGCGTTTTGGCAAGATTGACCTCTAGGCCAATGCTTTTGTAGGCTTGGTTAAATGCGTTGATCACCAGCTGTAGACCTTCCTCTGTATCGGCCATAATGACGTTGTCATCGGCGTACTGCAGTTGAGTCGAGACCGTAGTTTTTGCTCGCAGTCTGCCTAGGTTAAGTAGGCCACCGTCGAATCTATATAGCATTTCCACTCCCAGCGGTAAATGTTCCTCAACAAGGTGAAGCATGGCACCTAGAAATATAGAGAATAGGGTGGGCGCAATAACACGCCCTTGTTTAACGTCTGTTCGTAATCTGGAATGACTCTCCTGGTCCATCGTTGCTCAGGACTGTTGGTTGCATTCATATTGTCGTGTAGTAGGCTAAGCATTTTAATATATTTTTGAGGGCATCCAGCTTCTGCCAGTATTTGCCAAAGAGCTTCTCTGTTGACCGAGTCAAAAGCTTTGAATAGGTCTATGAAGGTCATGAAGAGGGGGCGATTTTGTTCTCTAGATTTCTTTTGCATTTGAATAGCACTGAAGATCATGTCAGCTGTGCCTCGATTGGGCCTAAATCCACACTGTGGCTTTGGCAGATTTTGTTCAGCAATCGGAATTAATCGGGTTGATAGTATCCGTGCAAGTCTCTTTCCAGCAACAAAAAGCAAAGATATAACTCTGTAGTTTCCGCATTGGGCATTGTTGCCTTTTTTGAAAATGGTAACTAAGGAGTTCGGCAGGAATGGTCTCAGTGGTCCATATTTTACTTATTAGAGTGTGCATTTGGGAACTAAGTGCGGGACCCCCTTGTTTGTAGAGTTCAGCAGCGATACCATCTGTGCCTGCTGACTTGTTATTCTTTAGCTGTGTGATTGCCTTTTCGTCCTCCTCTAATCTCGGAATCTCACTTAGGTGTTGTTGTGTAGTTTTCTCCGAAATTTTGTCTAAGATGTCATTATCGACCTCAGACTCTCTGTTGAGTAGTTCTTGGAAGTGTTCTTTCCATCGTGAATTGATAGAGGGTCTGTCTTTAAGCAGCCTTGTTCCATCTTTGGATCGTAGGGAATTGATACCTTGTGTAGTGTTGTTGGACTCAGCTAGATGTTGCATTTCATGTGATCTTGTTGTCCACCATTGGTTTTTTAATCTACGTGTTTGCCTTTGTATTTCTTCTTTGGCTTCTTGATATTGCCTTTTCTTTTCCTTAAGAGTTAAGGTGACTTTTCCAAGCATTATGGGCTTTTCTCTTCCTCTCAATAAGGTCTTGAATTTCTTTGTCGTGCTCATCAAACCAGTCTTGATATTTTCTTTGTGTGTAGTACCCAGCTTTTGATTCAAAGAGACTTGGAATTTTGTTCTGGTTTGATCATCTTTAAGGCGTTCTACATTGAATCTTTTTCTGATTTGCTTTTTTTGACTGCTACTTCTTGGTTGAATGTGCAAGTTCATTTTGGCTCGTATCACGCGATGGTCTGTCCAGTAGTCGTCTGCACTCGTTATTGCTCTTGTAATATTTACGTCTTTTTGATATCTTTAACGAACAATAATGTAATCAATCAGATGCCAGTGTTTTGACCTCGGGTGTAGCCAGGAGGTCTTGGATTTGTCTTTTTGTCAGATTTGAAATTATGATGTCATATTCCGAACATAAGGTTAATAGGCGCAGTCCGTTTGAGTTCATGTTTCCAACACCTTCCTTGCCAATGACGCCCTTCCATAGGTTTAAATTCGTACCAACTGGAGCATTGAAATCACCTAGGATGATAAGTTTATCAGATTTAGGTACAGATGTTATGACTTCACTAAGTTGAGAATAAAATTCATTTTTTTGGTTTTCATCAGCTGCAAGAGTTGGAGCGTAGGCGCTGATTATAGTAGCGTGTTGGTGGTTGCTAAGGTTTAGGCGCAATGTCATCAATCTTTCGCTTATTCCGGATGGAAATTCGGTTAGGTGGTCCACAATCTCATTTTTTATAGCCAAACCCACTCCGTGAATACGTAGTTCATCTTCTTCTTTTCCTCTCCAGAAAAATGTGTAGCCTCCTCTGTGTTCTTTAAGTTGGCCTTCGCCTGCTCTTCTAGTTTCACTGAGAGCAACGATATCGATGTTATATTTCGTTAGTTCACGTGCCACTATTGCCGTTCTCCTTTGTGGTCTTGTGGTTATGTCTGTATCCATAAGTGTACGGATATTCCATGTGGCAAAGTTCATTGCATTTCTTTTTCTTTTGTTTTGACCGCATGTGGTGTACCCACTGGATGCGATTGTCCAGTCGGGCAGTTGTTGGCTGGCTATGTTTAGGGCATCTTTTATAGCTCCTTCCCTTTCAGGGTGAGCAGAGTGGGTTGGTCAGTCACGGATGCAGTACACGAGTTGCTCTACAGCCAATCCTTGAGCAAAACGGCGATCACGCTTCCTCCGCTTTCGTGCCGGTTTATCACTAAGAGCTCCCAGGCTACACTGTCCTGCTCCCGTCGCAACTTGCCGATCGCCGAAAGACTTTGGTGTGCTTGGACTTAATGGTCTTATGTGTTCTAGAAAGTATAGGATCTCAGAGTAGAGAATGCCTGTGCGAGACTTTTGTTAACTTGGACATGCTGATGCACAGTCAGAAAACCCACGGTCCGTAATAACGAGTGACGACCCAATGGCGTAAGGAATACGACGATTGGGTCCCTCGAGATTAGTCCAGGGTCAAACCATATCAAATCAACCAAAAAAAAGGCACTTTTCGTTTTGACCATCTCCGATTTTGATGATTTTTGGTACAGTTATTCTTCTGATCCAAAAACTTAAAAATCCAAAAAATTAAATTTTTTGGATAAGCGGTTTTTGTTTTATTGATTTTTGAAAATAAAGAAATTGACCAATATGCCCTTGACAGGCACTTACAAAAATAGCTCTCAAAAACTATTGGTCCTATAGAAGCGAGTTATAGCTTGTTTTGAAGGTTTTTTAACGATGTGTATCACCATGTAATTTTTTGTTTTTATTTTTTTTTATATTTTTTTTTTTGAAAAATCTTGAAAACACCATTTTGAATTTTTAAAAAAAAAATACTATTTTTTTCAGTATTTTTTTAATATTTTTGGAAAATTTCAGGATGGAGAAGTTATTGGTTCTATTTTTAAAAAAATAATATAAAAAACCTTGCAGGAAAAAACCATACATTTTTTGATAAATACCTATATATTTACTCTTTATATCTAAAAACTTGTCAATTGCTCCCAGTCTTGTAAATAAGATACATAAAAGGTTTTTCCAAACTTGTTTATTCCTGCAAAATTTTAAGTATTTCTTCAATTGTCCTCCCCTCCACCCAAGATCTTTTCACCCACCTATTATACATTTAAACATGTTAATTCCTGCAAAATGTTTAGCTCCTCCCATTACTTTTTATTGGCCCTTACCCCTATTTGTATCATTTCTGGTTCAGACAGGAAAAGTTTTGACAATAATTAATTGCAAACCTGCGGTTTATGTGATAAATTGCTATTTTTTAATTTAAAACATTTATCGGAGTCGTGTGTTGTAAAACGGCACAAAATAAGCGAAAACAATGGACAAAATTTTTTGTGAGGTAAGTCAGGAGAAACATTCCGGAAAGTTACGGAATGTCACAAATTGGATGACTTCCTTTAAAGGGGTGGAGACTGGCATGAAAATTTGTGGCAATTGTCGAATGAAACTTTCCAAGGAACACAAGGAACAGGATGAACAACCATCTCCTTTAGCAGGGTAAGTAATAGTAACGAATACCTACCTACCTTTTTACTTTTTTTTTTGTGTGTTGTGGCTCTGCTAATAATTTTAGGGTAATTATTTAGTATCCGGTTTTCTGCCATTTTTGGTTTTAAGTGAAAAATTCTTTATGGGGGCACCTACAGGCCTATAAGTCTGATTTCATCCTTTGCAAAAATTTATGAGTTATTAATACATAAGAGGCTGTTAGATTTTTTTTGACAAATTCACTTTTAAACGATTTTCAACATGGCTTTCTCCCGAAAAGGTCTACAGAATCGGCTCTTTTAGAGTTGAACAAGTCAATAATTTCGACTCTTGAATCTAGGGGAGCGGCCTGTGGACTTTTTTTGGATTTATGAAAAGCATTTGATACAATAAATCATGAAATTCTGTTGGAAAAATTAGAAGCGTACGGGGTTAGAGGAAATGCTTTGGATTTATTTTGCTCGTATCTGACTGAAAGACCAAAAAAAGTTACAATAAATTTGAACAACAATAAAATAACGTCAGAATCAAACGTCATAATGACAGGAATTCCGCAAGGAAGTATTCTTGGTCCTCTGCTCTTTGTTATTTATCTTAATGATCTAAACCATGTCATCAAAAATCCAAACCTTCTGGCCAATTACGCAGATGATGCCAACGTAGTGATGCCGGTTTATCGGGAGGGGAACATCCATGAGGAATATTTTGACGTACTATGTAAAGTGTCTGAATACTGTGTTAACAACCAACTCATTATGAACACAGAAAAAACAAAAGCAGTTGTTATCTCTAACATGGACATATATTTCCCTAAAAACCTTACTTATGAAGGAGACACATTAACTTTTGAAAGTCACACGAAGGTATTGGGAGTAACTATTGATAAAGACCTAAATTTTTTTTCACACATCAGAGATCTATGTAAAAAACTATCAGCGGCAAGCTATGCTATTAGAGTTTTAAGTCAAATTTTTAGAGGTCACAGTTCATTAAAATTAATTTATTATGGTATGTTTTACTCTCAATTAAAATATGGTATATTACTTTGGGGCCATAGTAGTCACATAAATGACGTTTTTATTTTACAAAAACGTGTTATTGGAATCTTCTTCTTCTTCTTCTTCTTGTAGAAATAATTTTAGAGAAAATAAGTTGTTAACGGTCCCGAGTATTTATATCTTGGAATGTTTACTGTATTTGGGAAAAAATCCATTACTTTTTGCTAAATATGCCGGTACTAGAACCTGTAACACAAGAAACAAAAACAACATGTATATATATATATATTCAAAACATAGACTAAGTATTACTGAAAAAAGTCCGGATTATGCTGCAATTAAATTCTTTAATAAACTTCCAAACAAAATAAAAAATATCCAAAGCTACAAACTTTACAAAAAAGAATGCTTTAATCTAATTTGTAAGATAGAACCCTACAGCATTAGTGAGTTCCTAAATTTTAATACATTTTAATGTCTTTTATTTTGGTAATGTATATATATGTGTGTCTTTTAAGTAATGTTCGCCACATCTGGTTTCTGTTTTTTTTTTAAATATTATTACAATGTTTTAACCATATTTTAACTAATTTTATATTATATTGTTACTATACGTTATTATCTGTTCTAATGTTATGTTTTGACTTGTGTGTGTGCAATTTTAACAATTTTTAGAAATTTTCTGGTCACAAACTCTCAAACCGATTACTATTAGAAATATTTTTTAACGAAGTTGTAACTGCAACTTATTTATATACCTTTGTTATTTTTACAATTTTTTTGTAGATTTTTATGACGATCCGATTGTAAACAATTTGGAAATAAACTATTGTCTATTGTCTTGTCTGTTCTGGGGTCCCTAGGACCCCAAATCCGCAACCGCCGATTTTTTTTTTTTTAATTTTTTTGATGCAAAAATGGGTGTCGCCGGCGCCGGGGGGGGGGTTGTGAGGGTTTTTTTTGGTTGTTTTGGGTTGGGTTGGGTTGGTTTGAGTATTTTTAAGTAGGGTTGGGTTGGGTTAGCTTTAAAAAATAAAAAAAAAACAAAAAAATTAAAAAAAAAATAAAATTCGGCGGTTGCAGATTTGGGGTCCTACGGACCCTAGTAGGTGCCTCCATAAAGAATTTTTCAAAAAAAAAAAAAAAAATGGCAGAAAACCGGATACTAAATAATTACCAATTTTAGTAAACGTTTTCATATTAAAAATTATTTTTATTATTGTTACAGACCTTCCGCTCAAACTCCAGATTCTCCTTTTAAAGAATGTGATGAATCTATGGACCTTCTAAACCAGTCGTTGGAAATTATTGGGGAATCGCCTATCAAAAAAAGAAGAGTGTCCAAAGAAAAGGCTGAAAAAGTGAAAGCAGTGATCGAAAAAAGATTAGGTCAGGAACAATACTCAATAGTAGAAAAGACCAAAGAAATAAACATGGACGAGTGCGAAATAATACAACAATTAAAAGAAAAATTGCAGCTAGTTCAAAAAAGAAGCGAAAGAATGTTAATTCTATCTTGTCTTCCTATGAGTTGGAGTCGGGCAAAAATTCAGCAAGAATTTGGAGTTTCCCAATACATGACCAGGATGGTAAAAAAAATGTTCAAAGAAAAAGGAATTTTATCCACACCTAATCCAAAGCCTGGGAAAACTCTTGACCAAAACGTTGTAGAAATGGTAACATCATTTTACCTTAGAGATGATGTGAGTAGACCCATGCCTAGAAAAAAAGATTTTGTTGTTGTAAGAAAAAAGAAGGAACTAAGGAGCATCATCAGAAAAGGTTAGTTTTGGCTAATATCAAAGAAATATATTTGCATTTTAAGAAAGAGCATCCAGACCTAAAAATTGGTTTGTCTAAATTTAGTGAATTGAGACCAAAAAGTTGCATTTTAGCAGGAAAGAGCGGTACACATACAGTGTGTGTGTGCACAATACATCAAAATATGAAGTTAATGATATAGTGTTCTAAAATAAACAAGTTTATCTTAAATGATAAGGGTAATCCTGCTTTACCAGACTACCATGCTTTCCTCTCAAAAATGATGTGTAACCCACCAGGAGTTCACTGCTTTTTGGACAAATGTGAGATATGCCCAGGAACTGAGAATTTAAAAAACTTTTTGAATGAAAAGTTCGAAGAAGCAATGATTGACAATGTGACTTTTAAGAAGTGGATATCTGTAGATAGATGCAATATGGAGACATTAATTAAACCAGCAGCCCAATGAGCATTTTTGTCTATATAGAAGTTACAGCAAACAATATATAACCTTCATAAAATAACCAAAAGTTATATTATTTAGTGTTGGTGATAATTTTATAACTCTAATATATCTCTTAAATGAGTAAAAAAGACTTGAAAAACAACTGACCAACACCAGCTTATAAAAATTTATGGTACATAGTAATGGATAGAAAAACAACATATAGATTTTATAAAACTTCCTTATGAACCCTCAAGTCTAGATATTATTATAAAAAGGTTATACAACTGTTCTAACAATACTACATAACAAATTAAAGGTTTTTATCGAATTAGAAATATAAATTTTCCATCTTTCTTCCCTTTGCTTGTTATGTATTATTCTTTTTCTTTTTAAAATAAAAAATTTATAAAATGGTGTTTACCAATCTTCTAAAATAAATTAAAATGGAAGTGAGATAAGTTGAAGCAGGAATATGAATATTTATATACTATAGGTTAAATAAAAGCTGTTTTCCCAGTCATCCTACTCTGATAATCAGCTGCGGTCCCGTGTGTACTGTATCGTTTTCCAATACACTCACAAAATTTTCATGGGCTCCAAAAATACTTGAGAAAACGGGAAAAAAAATATTCATTTAAATAACTTTTTTTCACATATGTTTTTTGCTTTCTGGAAGAAATATTGAATTTTGTTCTTAACCCTAAACAAGCAATATTTCGATTAAAGCACATGTTGAAACCCCATAAATAACGTTTTTATTTTGGTCAAAAACCTATTGTTGGAATCCAAAATGCCGAAAATTTACGACAATTCTATAAAAAAAAAACAATACAATTATACCACTGCTTACCTCTTTCAACACTATTTTATCAACGTTTTAAAACATGATGCTAGTTGGAACAAAAGGCTGCAGGTGGCGCAGTGTTGAACACTGAAGGTCCGTTTCTGCGAGCTTAATATAGTTACCATTGTTTTCTTTTCCTAAATGTATTCGTCTGAGAGAGATCCAGCATACTACACATACCAGGAAAAATACCCGCCTGCACACCCTTCAACCCGCATAACTGTCAGAGGTAACTATCTCAAAAAGATAGTTAGATTGCGGGGTCGAAGTGTGTACAGGCAGGTATTTCCCTGGTATGCTGGATCTCTCTCAGACGAATGCATTTAGACAAAGAGGATAATAGTGACTATGTCAAACTCGCAGAAACAGACCTTGAGGCTGCGTTCCGTCGCGTCGTAAGGTGATGTGTTCACAATTGCCGCCGACCAGCCGTGCGAACTGTATGCACCGTGAATCGAAGTTTCACGGTGCATTTTTGCGAACTTAACACGGTTACTATATTGTTCTCTTTTTCTAAAACCCGGTTCCCATCTATGGGTTTCTTATGCGTGGGCTACCCGAATCAAAACACGGATCACGTAGTCTAAGCGAGATTTGCCTATACAAGCTCATATCGGTCCACGTGATGAGTTTTTTGAGTCAGGGTGGCCGCGCATGGGAAACGCTGGTCGGAACCGGGTGTAGAATGCATTCGATCCCGATATCTGTCATCGAAAACTATCTCAAGAAGATTTGGATCTCTTATGTCTCTCCTCAGATTGATGTAACTAAAACCAGATAATGATAGTATGGTATCTCGCAAAAACGCGCCTTTTGATGTCGCAAAAACGCACCTTTTAAAGTCGCAAAAACGAGCCTTTTGATGTCACAAAATTAACCTAAAAAATCTTGTTTGTTTTGTTATAAATTAAAATTGTTTTTTTATTGTAAAAACAGTGGTATTATAACCACTATACAAAGAAATTAATAAAAACATTATAGAAAGAATGGGCAAAAAAGGTTTATGAATGAGTTCATAAGAATATTACAGGCACCAATTTATATAAAAGTGTCTCTTTGTTGTTGTTAATTAAGTTTTTATAAGTGAGTTGATAGCAACATTTTAAAAACCAATTTATATATCTTTAATTGATAGTTACTTACGGTTTTATAGATGGGTTAACAGAAAGATTTCAAAAACCAATTTATATAACTTTTGTCACTGATGACTTATATTTTTATAAATATGTTGGTGGAAACATTGTTAACACCACTTTATATAACATTTGTTACCGATGACTTTAATTTTTATAAAGATGTCCGTGGAAATATTGTTAACGCCAGTTTTATATTACCTTAGGGTACCATCAATTTAGAACCTTTAATAAAACAAATATACAAACTCAATTCCTGTAGGAAACCTCTAAATACCCTAGGGCAATAATGGAACCCTCTTTATAATAATTATATAAATTTTTGTCACCAGAGGTTTCTGAAAATGCTCATTGGGAGAGGACTTCATTGAAGAATTTTCAAACGACTAAATTACAATCTCATTCTTTTTACACTCGCATGCAAAAAGAATACTACAATGAGGTAAAAGACAATTTAAAATCACTATCACTGGACAAATAGCCAGGCAACCCTACATCCTTTTGTAATATATTACAAAACTCATGAGGGAAAACTGGGTCATTTAAATTATATATTTATTTCAGACTGTTTGGTACACAACACTGTGGCATTTCATCTTTTTTTAAGCCACCTTATGCCTGAACTAAAGAGGCAAATTGATAATTTAGACAAAATTATCTATTTTTCAGACGGCTATGCCGCACAGTATAAAAATAAAAAGAAATTGTTAATAATGCGTACCATCTCGAGGAATTTAAAATTAAAGCAGAATGGAATTTTTTTGCCACCTCCCACGGGAAGAGTGCATGCGATGGACTGGGAGGCACCGTAAAAAGGTTGGCTGCTAAAGCAAGTCTGCAGAGACCATATAATTAACAGATTATGACCCCCGAAGATCTTTTTAAATTTGCAACAGAAAACATTCCTGGTATAACATTTAAATATTGTTCATTAAATGACTACCAGCAACATGAAAAGTTTTTGGAAAAAAGATACCTGGAAGCACAATCGATATGTGGGACTCAAAAATTGTACTCGATTATCCCCCTCAGTAATGAAAAAATTATTACAAAACCACTTTCAGTAAGTAAAGAGGAAAATATTCAATGTCTTTTTGCAGCCTGTGGTTTGTCAAACACAGAAATGGACTGGTAGGACATATACGCTAACTGCAGAAGAAATGACAAATTCCTCAAATATTTTACAAAAAAAATTACCAACCTAAATATTTTTTATTGTAAATTTTCTATTATTCTTACTTTTCATTTTTTTGTTATACCCATATTAGGTAAATTAGCCCTGTATTAAATATCTTATTATTTTTTTAAAGTATGACTCCATTATTTCTCCATCCTAAAATTTTCCAAAAATGTTAAAAAAACATTGAAAAAAAAATAAATATTTTTTTGAAAAAAATTAAAAAATGTTTTTGAGATTTAAAAAAAAAAAAATTTAATTAAGAAAAAAAAATTAAACAATGTATATTGTGTCACACATCTTTAAAAAAGTCTTTAAAACCCTTCAAAATGAGCTATCACTCGCTTCTATAGGATCAATAGTTTTTGAGATATCAATAAATCAATAAAACAAAAAACCGCTTATCCAAAAAAATTGATTTTTTCGATTTTTGAGTTTTTTGATAAGACGAATAAGTGTACCAAAAATCATCAAAATCGGAGATGGTCAAAACTATTGTCTGGTTGACTTGATATGGTTTGACCCTCCAGCTGATTGCACGATTGAGCACTAGACTCGAATCGTGGGAGGGGGGGTCGATACATCCCACCGCCTACAGGCTACAGGCAGTATGGTTCGCCCAACTTCCCATAGCGGACAGATTCATGCCACAGTGGCCTGATCTGTCCGGCCTGACCAAGTATGACATTAATCATATAGCGAAATATATTATTTTATTTCTAACAACTTTTCCCTGTGTTGACATTAATAAACCACCATAAAACTGTAAAAATAGGTTCACTTGGGGTAAATGTGAACTGGGGTAATTGTAAACGCATCTAAAATCAGAAACACAACAGAATTTAATTTCAAAACATGGCGCGAAGCTTAGTACTTGATTCGTACCGACGCGACGTCGGAAAAACTCGGTTAAATCCCGAATTTTACCTCTTCGTGGTTAGTCGGCCATTGCAATTTGAGTTGTTTACCGGTTTTCCGTTGAGATTTGATACGCGAATTTTCAGATACAAACCATATGAAGATTTGTTTTTGATATAGTTTGTGGAGCTGTAGTGTTTATTTTATAACTAAATTTTTGTTAAAAAATTGCATAGCAACCTGAATAATTGAGTTTAGAGAATAATATACAATAGGCAATGGTTTATTTCCAAATTTCTCACATTAGGTAAATCGGATCGTCATAAAATTTACAACAAAATTGTAAAAATAATAAAAGTATATCAATCAATTGCATTTACCACTTTTGTTTGAAAGTTTGAGACAATGATGTGTTTGAAATTAACTCTGTGTTTCGCACTTCCATTGTCTATATTTTATTTATACACGACGTTTCGATCAGTACAATCTCTGATCGTCTTCAGGTGCAAACTACAATCAATTCCTAAGACTACGTACTTATATACCGTGAGAAATCACTCAACCTTGAAGTTTAAGAAGTTGGCCCCGCCCAAGGAGGGGCTTCCAAATATTTGGGATTTCAACACTTGGTTTACTGAAAATACCCTGATTCTGCCCAATAAAGGCAGCTTCAAGGAATTTTCGTTTCTTCCAGTGTGACTCCTTGTGCAAAATCTTTGCTTCTGCCCACTTCATTCGGTGTTGTTTTGACCATGCATGTTCTGCAATTCCTGATTTCGTGGTTTCACCTTTTTGGGTATTCGTCTGATGTTCCTTAAGCCTAACAGATAGTGGTCTTTTAGTTTCGCCTATGTATGATTCACCACACTCACAAGTAACTTGGTAAATGCATTCCTTATTTTGTTTGTTCTCCGGTTTTGTTTTACTAAGAAGGCTTCGAATTGTATTACTAGATTTAAAAGCTGTTTTAATATTAAAGTTTTTCGCTACTCTTACTTACTCTATTAAAACAGCTTTTAGATCTAGTAATACAATTCGAAGCCTTCTTAGTAAAACAAAACCGGAGAACAAACAAAATAAGGAATGCATTTACCAAGTTCTTTGTAAGTGTGGTGAATCATACATAGGCGAAACTAAAAGACCACTATCTGTTAGGCTTAAGGAACATCAGACGAATACCCAAAAAGGTGAAACCACGAAATCAGGAATTGCAGAACATGCATGGTCAAAACAACACCGAATGAAGTGGGCAGAAGCAAAGATTTTGCACAAGGAGTCACACTGGAAGAAACGAAAATTCCTTGAAGCTGCCTTTATTGGGCAGAATCAGGGTATTTTCAGTAAACCAAGTGTTGAAATCCCAAATATTTGGAAGCCCCTCCTTGGGCGGAGCCAACTTCTTAAACTTCAAGGTTGAGTGATTTCTCACGGTATATAAGTACGTAGTCTTAGGAATTGATTGTAGTTTGCACCTGAAGACGATCAGAGATTGTACTGATCGAAACGTCGTGTATAAATAAAATATAGACAATGGAAGTCCGAAACACAGAGTTAATTTCATTTACCACTTTGTTAAAAATTATTCCTAATAGTAAACGATTTATGTTATGTCGTCATTGCTGTGTGAGACCAAAAAATTACTAAACATTTTTTAAATTGTACACAAGTAGGTAAAAAAGTGAAAACACAACATTAGAACAGATAGTAACGTATAGTAATAATACAGACTAAAAATTATTTAAAATATGGTTAAAACATTGAAATAATATTAAAAAAAAGAAAATCAGTTTGGTGAACATTACTACAAAATCACACATATATATTTACAAAATGAAAGACCTCCAAATTCATTAAAATTTAGGAACTCATTAATGCTGTAGGGTTCTATCTTACAAATTAAATTAAAGCATTATTTGCACCTTCTTACACAGCTGAAGATGTTGCAATGCAAACGCCGTTTCAGATGTTGCTAAATAGAAATAAAATGTATCGCTAAGCAGAAACTTTTTATGGTGTAGCAAAATCTGTAATTTACCAGAGAATAGGGGAACGAAAGACTTCATTAAACGTGACAAAGGCTGGTCGTTCCTAAGTTTTATCGCTAGATACTGAAAGAGAATTAGTGAAATGTTTATTAGCACGAACTGGAACCATGTGACAAAGCAGAACTTAAAAGATTAGTTGGAGAGTATGTTAATGCAAAAGTTTTAAAGGCACCCTTCAAAAACGGAGTACCCGGAGAAGACTGGTACTACCTCTTCATAAAGAGACATCCTGAACTGTATCTCAAAAAATCCGAACACTTACAAAAACTGCGAAAGGATGCTAGAAAGCCTGAGATAGTCTATGATTTTTTTAATAACTTGAAATGTGATTGACGAAAATAATTTAGAAGGTAAAAAAGCTTTATTTTCATTTCTGACGAGTCCGGATATAATAATAATCCCTATTGTATTAGAGCAATTGGAGAGAAAGGAAAGGGTCTGTGTCGGATATCGGGAGGCTCTGGAAGAGAATCTACAACAGTCTTCGGATGTATTTCTGCAGATGGAAAAGCACTTCCACCGCTCATCGTATTTAAGGGAGATGAAGTGCAGGCTCATTGGACTTCTAGTAGTGCCTATCCAGGAACTTTATATGCAGCCTCCTCTAACGGATGGATGGAGGATACCTTACATCCAAAACTTAAGAACTTCCCAAAACTTTCTAGATCAAGCAGCTCTACTGTTGTATGATGACCACAGCAGTCGTAGCAATATTATTTTAATAAAGTTTCCAAGCCATCTTACGGATAAGCTCCAACCTTTGCAAAAATGAGTTTTTGGATCCTTAAAAGTAAACTGGAATAAACAATTGGTAAAGTTTGGGAAGGAACAGATGGGACGAGGTTGTCGGCTGTTAAAAGGAAAAATTTACTGAATTCCTAACATTATTATATCTGGATTTCAAAATACTGGTGTATACCCAGTTGATCAAAATATATTGCCACAAAGTGTGTAAAGTAAATAAATGATTTACACCGGAAGACTTGGCCAAATACGAAGCTGCCCTTGAGGCTTTGAAACTCAAAACCCGTGATGCTGTTATAGTATCCCCTAATCCACTGTTAATGCATCTTCTAAATCAACCCAACTTTTGCCAACGGTCAATGAACAAATGCCTTCATCTTCATTACGTTGCAATGAAGAACATTTAATCAACAGCAGCCTTCAACAACTCAACTGACTACGGACAATTAATTCCATCTATCCATAGTTCACAGCCATTAACGTCATTATCCATGAGTATATCAACTAAAATTGCCTCGGAAATTGAATTGCAAGATTTTCTTGCCACCACCCAAATAACAATTTTGATGTACTAAAGGGCAGTTCTGACATGTAAGTGCCTTATAAATGTCACCAGATTACCAGTTTGCTGTGTTGCGGTTTCGAAAAACTCATCTAGCTAGCTGGCAACTAAGCAACATTTAAAGGAATGTCCTATAAAATCTCTGTTTCTTTCTGTAAGAATATTTATATGGTTTTACTATAGAGCAGAATGGCTGCAAAGTACTTTAGGCTCTTAAAGTATTTAAGGCCCAATAATACAACAATTTTAAATCAAAAAGGCTCTATAATTAGTAAATTTGCTTTATGAAGATATAGATATAGAAGAATATAGAAGATATAGAATAAAACAGAAATACACGTAAGTGGTTGATGGTGGATGAAAATATTTAGCTACTTGTCTAATTTTTCCTTGCATTTGTGTTATACTCCTAATTGGTCAACTGCCCATTTGAAATTAAACGTCATTTCTCAGTCTCACATAACCTTAAACAACAAACAGTAAACAGAAACTTTAAGTTTATAAATCCGCCTTAAAGAAAGGACTTGAAAATATAAACATGGACCACTCAAATTGGAAAATATGCGGATAATGGAAAACCAAGGCGGAGAGGAATCCCTACAACTAAAAATGACTGGATCTGTATGTGTGTTATTGTGTACTTGCTATATATATGTTATAAATATTTACAACAAGACGTCCATGTTAGAAATGTTCTGTCTTTTTATGAATTTAACAATCTATCGTAGAAGCAACAAAAACCTCAATAACATGAAGGTATAATTCATAAAAATACAGAAACGATAAACCATGCACAAATATTGCATAATTTGCTTAAAAAAACGTCTTCTGTATATATTTTGTCACTTTTTATTTTTAGTCAGACAATATTTTAAGCTCCAAACAAAGATATTTCAATGGCGCGTGAATTTTTTTTTAAATCAATGATAGGGATATTAGCAGTAAAGTGCTGTTCGTTAACAAAATTGTGGTGTACGTGTTTTAAAATACGTAAAGTTTTCGCGTAATATTATTTATTGTCGAGATAGTTTTGGTGTCGCCATTGATACCTATTGTGGAAGAAAAATCAGTTATAGTCAAAAGCCCATTTTGTTATTTAAATATTTATTCAAACCACATTAAAAAAACATTTCTTCTCTTACTTGGAGTTCAGGTTCTATCAATAGAAGTAAAATACTATATAATTGCTTCCAGAAGAACCACCTTGTAGTATGGATAGGTGTTGAAACTATTCTATAAATACCACAGAAGAGTTACGCAGATCTTTTATACAGTTCTTATGGGCTTATCAATAGAAGTAATTTGCTCTATATATGGTGGTGCTTATTTTGCACTTATAACCGGCCTAGTAGCGTCTTACAGGCCCCTTATATAAGCAAATTATACAGGCATTTATTCCTGCAGTTTTTACTGTAAGAATGTTCTTTCGGCTCTTAGAGAGAAAAAAATGGTGGTTGGGCAGTCAGCCATCAAGAGCCAAAACAAGTCACACCCAAATTGAAACAACAGAGATATGGAGAGGTATTAACAACCAACCAAGTCTTAGAAAGACTAAAAGAAGCAGAACAAAGGAAAAAACAAAGGAAAAACAAGGCAAATCCGAAAACTGACAAGAAAAAGTTACAACCAAAAAAAAAAGAATTGAACCAGTTGCAGAGTATGAAAGTTCTCCTGTTAAAATAAATAATTAAATTATTTGGATGCGCAATAAAATAAATTGATTGTCAAAGTCAAGACATCAAAAGTATTCATATCTACAATTTTATACATTTTTCTACACAAAATAAGTACAAAGAATATTAGAAACCATATACAAAATTTCAAGTAGTCCCCTTTCAACAAGAAAAAAATATTCCAGTCCAGTTTATGACGTCAAAATTTACGAAAATTAATGCTCCCAAAGAGGGAAACTGTTTCTTCCACTGTGTTAGCGAATACTTAAGAAGAAATCGAACATATGTAGTCCAACTGACCTTCGTATTCAAGCTTCCGATTATGTTTCTGTTCACTGGCAAGATCTGGCAAGTTTCATTCACCACCAAAATTTAGACAAAGACAAGTAGAAGTTCTAGCTATTTCAGAGCTCTACAATTTACATTTTAGAAATTTTCGACCTCCGGCTTGTTTTGAAAAGAATATTTTAATATTTTCAAGTAACCCAACCATAGTAAACAAATCCACATACGAAAATTCAATTAACTTACTTTTCTCCGGAGGCACAGATGCTGGTCAATATGACCTTCTTTTACCCTTCGAGAATCTCGACTGTAAATTATGCGATAAAGCTTTCCAAAGTCAAAGAGGACTCAAAATTAATTTTTCAAGATACCATAAAAGTTTTGATAAAAATTTAACGCTCCTCAGTTCCTCAAATTCTTCAGGTTGTAATCTGGACAAGTCTTCAACTTCTTCATTGGACTCTTCAAAATCGAAAACTTTAAGAAGAAACAATGTTCACTTTCCAAAAAGTTTTTTTGTGGCGACAAAATTCACCTTAAAGCCAAACACAAATTGGTTAACACAGAACGTTTTTCTGAAGAATTTGAAAATAACACTTCATGTGAAAATTTTGAATTATCATCAAACATTATTTGTAATTTGCTCTGCTCACTTCGTCAAAACACTCGAATTCTAGCACGGATTCCAAAAAGTGCGAGAAGTTCTTTTGCTCAAGAATTCAACGATTTGATAAAAACCTTTTTAAAGAAAAATTCTGTACTATGTTGGATTCTTTTGTTGGTTTTCCCTTACGCTGCACTGCGTGTTCCAGTGAAGTCAAAAACAGAAAAATCTCTTAGGTTTTTATTCAAACTAAATTTAAACATGTGGCAAACACACAAGAAACTTTCAATTACTTGTTTGTTTCAAAAATATTTACCTAAACCTAAAGCTATCAGAAACTACCAACAAGAAACTAGAAATACATTCAATTTGGCAAAAAAAGTAGATCAAAAACTTTCTTTTGGAGATGTCCAAGGTGCAATACGTCTTCTCAGCAGTATTGATACTTGGACCCCGATGATGATTCCACCTACGAAAAACTACAAGAAAAACATCCTTCGCCTCTTTCTGCTGACATCTCACCAGAGGATTCCTATTTCGAAATCCCTCAAATAGAAATATTAAAAAAGAAGTCAAAATTGCAATATCATCTTTCAAACCTGGTTCTGCAGGCGGAATACTCTCTTAGTCCCCAGCACCTGAAAGATATGACTAACGAAGCTTTGTGAGATACTTCAGCTACCCTTTTACAAAATTTGTCCAAATTTATCAAAATGTTAAAGAGTTAATTCCTGACGTTATTAGCCCCCTTTTCTTTGAAGCAACCCTCTGTGCGCTGAGGAAAAGGGATGGCGGACTGCGTCCGATCGCTCTGGGCTGTACACTTAAACGGCTTGCCGCTAAAATTATCTGCTCAAAAATAGGTGAGCTAGTGGATGATTATTTACGCCCAGTTCAGTTAGGTTTCAACACAAATGCGGTATTGAGGCACCTGTACATGGTACTCATTTTATTTCCTTTGATCACCAAACCGAGAAATTTTTACTAAAAATAGATTTCCTAAACGCTTTTAATATGATTTCAAGACATTCTCTTTTATCAGAAGTATCTAAAATTATTCCAGATTTTTATAATTTTATTTTTCAGTCACACTTCAATCCATCTTTACTTTTTTTTAACGACCATACTATTCTTTCCCAACGTGGTGTGCAGCAAGGCGACCCTTTAGGTCCAGCATTATTTTCGTTGTGCTTACAGCCAATCATCCATTGTGTGACCTTAACATATGGTGCCTTGATGATGGTACACTATATGGAGATCATAACACCTGATCCACAGTTTCACTTCTTTGAGTTCACTTCTATTTCCCTCTTCGTCGTTTAGAGAAAGAGGGAAATATATTTTCTATTGCCATCTCACTTTTTTCGATAAAGAGAGAAATAGAAGTAGGGTTTAGAAGTGAAACTGTGGATCAGGTGTAACTCGGTTCTAAATGATTTCAAATTTTTAATTTAACATGGTTCAAAAATTGGTATGGAAATAAATTTCAGTAAATGTGAGGTATCTTTGATTTCCAAAGAAAATTCCTCTAGTCGTGATATCTCATGTTTCCAGGAATTTATTTGTATCACCCTAAATATCAAAATTATTGAACTTAATTTATTAGGATGTCCCCTCGGGAAGTATAGTTTATTTATTGATTTGAAAAACAAAATTTCAACTCCCAAAACTTTAAGAAAAATTTTAGAAATTCTTTCTTCTCATTCGGGATTTTATCTATTGAAAAATTCATTTGTAATCCGTAAAATGTCGTACCTTATTATATGTACATCATGTTCGACAGAACCTGCTCATCTCTATAACTACGATATTATTTTAAAAAATACTTATGAGATTATTACAAACTGCAATTTCAATCCCTCTGCTTTGTCATTTTGTAAATTACCAGTAAAATTTGGAGGTTTAGGGATAAGGGACATTTCTTCTTTATGTTTGTCTGCCTTTATTGCTTCAAATAACGACATTTCCGAAACAATTAAAACGCTTCTTCCTTCTTCCATTCAGAATTCTCCAGATGAATATTATTTGGTAGCTTGTAAAAATTGGTCCATCTTTTGTGACAATGCTATTTCTCCTGACATTTCTTTAAAACAAAAAAATTTTAGATGAACAACTTTGTAATTTTCTTTTAGAAAATTTTTAGCAAATACATCTGACCCCATAGATAAAGCTCGCATTTTGGCTCTTCAGGAAAAAGAGAGTAACGTGTGGATTGATGTTCTTCCTTCTTCCTGTTTAGGTACTCATCTAGTGCTGTTTTCTTTTTGTCGCGGTTACGGTTAACCTTGGTCCTAAAATTTCTCAGAAGTATAAACAAAAGAAGGAGACCTCGACCTTCGAATATTGTTTAAATTTACAGATAATTGTTTATGCTTACATGTGTATATAATCAAAAGTTTTTAATTTTTATGAATTTCCGGATTGTACTTAAATTTTCATATCAAAAATGCTATGACGTCATCTATTAGCTGACATAAACAGAACAAATGGACGTAGATAGCACATCCTGTGAAGATCTCCATACCTTGAGAACCGCAACTATTCTGAACCGGCAAAATAGGCTGGTTCTGATTCTCAAGGCATCGAACATGGCAGGATGCGCTGTCTACATTGATTTTTTCTGTTCATGTTAGCTAATACATGACCTCATGGCATTTTTAATATGAAAATTTAAGTATAATCCGGAAATTTATAAAAATTAAAAACTTTTGATTATGTACACATGTAAACATAAACAATTATCTGTAAATTTAAACAATATTCAAGATATTACACAATCGAGGTCTCGTTTTTTTGCTTATACTTCTGGGAAATTTTAGGCCCAAGGTTAACCGTAACCGCGACAAAAATAAAACGGCATAGATGACACCTCTTTTCGAATTTCTATTGCCTGTGTGCGACTCATACCTGCTCTTGTGGTAAAACTGTTCTCCCAAATGGGCTTCATGACCTTTCTTGCGAAAGAGCGCAGGTAGGTGGTCTCGACACAGGTGTCTTAATAGTAAAAGAGCTGATGGCCTTTCTCTTGTACCATGGTCCAAAGGAAGACGCGACTTGTTCAGATACTTTGGCAACATCCTATCTAAATTTAACGTCTAAAAGAGCCGGAGAAGCTGCAAAAATTTCGGAACAAAATAAAATAAAAAAATATTCAGAAATACTTCTAGATTCTTATCTTCTATTTTAATTTTAAACGGTCGTCAAAGTTTTTTACCAAAGAGCTATAGATGAGAGGCTAAGATGGGTTTATAATTAAGTTATGATCTCTTAGGTGTTTCAAAAACGATTTTTTCAATTGTGTATCATCAGCATATGAAGATTCACAGTGAGGTAAGCAATTTAACATTCCAGAATTATAAATAGTACGGTACGCCACTGAAAATCTCGCTCTCATATGTGAAATCCCACAATCGGTTTCAGCAAACTGGTATCTTTCTGACATATAATCTTTGACAAGACTTACGGAAAATATCCATGGGAAATTCTGAAAATCCAACATAGCGCAAAATTTCAAACAACAACTCATGATCTATCCTGTCGAGCCTTTGAGTAGTCAAGTAAAACCAATGCTGTGCTTTTTCCACCATTCGTCTCTTTAATAATGTCGTCAGTCAAATCTAAAAGAGCAGCTATATCTTAAGTGTAAATTCAGATATTTTCAAAAATTTTGGTAATATGCTTATTGGACGATCACTAAAGTATACTTTGTTTCGTCATATTTTAGAGTAATGAGCACAATCTTAAATTAACGTAAATATATACCTACTATTCTGATTTTAGTAAAAACGTTAACACCACTATTTGCTGATTAACCTCCTCGTTTTTTTCTCTATATTTAAAACGTAAACGTTAACATTACTATTTTCTGAATAACTCCCTCGCTTTTTTTCTATACTTTGATTTTTGTGTTGTATGTTAACTCCCTATACAGTACTCATAAGAGAGGAAGGCTTATTGTGACAGACTGTAAATTTTAAATTAATTTAACTTCTAATTTTTTTCTGTGTACTTTTTTCTCAATTTCTACTTTCATTTAGGTTTTTTTTTATATTGCTTATTCATTCCGGATTTAATCGAGTCGACTTTTTTTTATGACACTGCCAATGGCAGTCCTATTTAAAAGTGAGTCGCCATACTGAGGTTTGTCCGGGAAATTTGGAATGAACTGTATATATACCTACGTTCTTTGTGTAGAGGTGAACTAATGATCTAGCTTTCATTATTTGTTTCTCTGCTAAACTTTGTTTATACAGAATACTTTGAATATACAATAACCATTGTATTTAAGTTTTGAATTATTGAACTCATTGTTATAAACTTTTTTTTACTTTATAAACAATAAAATAATTGAATTAAATTGAATATCACTAAAGGATTCAGCGACACTTTTTTGCCAAAGGTTTGACACGAGCGATTTTCCATTGTTCCGGAAACCGTCCATCTAAAAGGCATGTATTTATAATATTTGTTAAAAATGGCAAAATTCTTGGGCAGCTTAAAAGTAACATATTTATGTTTATGTTGTCTTGCATGAGTTGATAGTGACTTTATTAAAAGTAAATGTTTCTTTATGTTTTCAATATTAGCTGTGTGAAAATTAAATTTTGTATCAAATAGTTTTTGATTCATTTTGATGAAAATCAATAAGGTTATTGTTAATTGTCGCATTTCCATCTTCTAAAAATTAATCATATATTTTGTCGGGTTTGTTTAAGTTAGCTGAAATCGACCCCACAGATTTTTTAGAGTATGCTCCATAATCTTTTAATTTTAACCACAAGAATTTTGGGTTATTGTTTTGTCTCATAGTAGTTTCAAAGAATGCTTTTTTCTCATTATTTATAGCTATATTCACCTGGTTTCTAATTTTTTGTAGCACGGCCAATCCTGCTGGTTGCCCGATTTTTTGCATTTACCGAAGGCTTTGTTTTTTAATTTTACCATTTGTTCTATAGTAGGAGTAAACCATCCTGGACTTTTATTTTTATTGGAAAATGATTTCATTGGTACAAGGATATCGAAAATGTTTAAAATAATTTCCTGTAGGTAACCAACCTTTTAATTTATATTATTTTTAAAAAGAATATCCTCAAAAGGAGCATTATTTAAAAAATACTTTAATAAGTCTTTGTCAATACCCTAAGTGTCTATTCTTGGTTATAGTTTTTTGTTTTTCTATTTTGGTATTCAACGAGCAATAAACTAAAGAATGATCTGAGATGGTTAAAAATACCTAAAACTTCCAAATATTTGTCTGTTCCTGATGTGGAATTAAGATTAATCTACGTTCAAGTCTCCCCCACATATAATTCGGTACTCAGCAAATAGTTCTTGTTTACTTCCCAAGATATTAAGCGATTCCGAAAAATTAGACTTGAGCCTTCTATATATAGTACAGTAAAATTGTCATAAATAAGGGGGGTACCTCGAAAAAAATTCGGGGAGGCTAAAATTTGTATATGTTGTTTGGGGGGGTCTTACAGTAAGATCCCCAAGTTTGTGTTTCCCCCACTCCTCGGGAACCATCCGCCTTTTTTAAAAACTTTCTAACCGACTTTTCTCCATTTCTATTGTTCGGGGGCGAAAAAGTCCGAAAAAAAAAAATTGGCATAAAATTTTCAACATTTTTTTCTGAGTGCTCAACTTTCTGTAGTTAGTTTCCCAAAAGTTGGCGCCGAAGTTGCACAAAATCAGTTTTAACGTATTTTGACCAACAAAAAGTCATTTTTTTTTAAACTTTAAATAAAAAAGTTGTAGATCTCGGAAAAATCCTATAAAAATATGTATACTGTAGTCTCTGAGGTACAGCGACTGAAAATCGGTAAAATTCTTTGAGAACCGCTTACTGGGCATGCATGAAGTCGCGTGTTGTGGATTATACATTATTATTTATGGTAAGAGCAGTACAAATAAGGTATCAAATTAAAGCTTGTGAAGTGCGCTATACATATGACCCGGTCTGTCGAAAATTGCCGAAAAGTATCTGACAGACTGACATTTGTGGGTCAAAATAAGTTAAAACTGATTTTTTTCTTACTTCAACGCCCTCTATATTTTTAAAAACTAACTACAGAGAGTTAAACCTGTACCAAAAAATATTGCAAATTTTATGCCAAAGATTTTTGTTTCTACACTATTTTGCCTCCGACAAACAGATATGGAGAAGATCGGTTCAAGTTTTTTCAAAATGGCGGATAGTTCCCGAGAAGTGAGGGAAATACAAACTTGGGAATTTTACTTTCAGACCCCCAAAAGGTTTTTTTTCGACTTCAAATGACAATTTTACTGTACTACCATCAATTATATAAAACCATTTTTCAAAATTTTCACCCCTTCCCCCTGCAACACTTTATAACATTTTTGCAATCCCTTCTCCCTCCCTTTTAGCAATAGATAATACTTCTTCCTACCCCTCCAACCCCTCTTGTCGCGTTTATGTAAGCGATGGCCCATTACCCAATGGAACATGACTACTATCGGTACCCAACTAAATGTCAGTCTGTTAGATACTTTCGACAATTTTCATGTCGACAGACTGGGTCATTTGTGTAACGTAGGTCACAAGCTTTAATTTGATACCTCATTTGTGCTGCTCTTACTATAAATAATAATATATAATCCACAACACGCGACGAAATTTATTAAATATTAAAGTTTTTCGCTACTCTTACTTACTCTATTAAAACAGCTTTTAGATCTAGTAATACAATTCGAAGCCTTCTTAGTAAAACAAAACCGGAGAACAAACAAAATAAGGAATGCATTTACCAAGTTCTTTGTAAGTGTGGTGAATCATACATAGGCGAAACTAAAAGACCACTATCTGTTAGGCTTAAGGAACATCAGACGAATACCCAAAAAGGTGAAACCACGAAATCAGGAATTGCAGAACATGCATGGTCAAAACAACACCGAATGAAGTGGGCAGAAGCAAAGATTTTGCACAAGGAGTCACACTGGAAGAAACGAAAATTCCTTGAAGCTGCCTTTATTGGGCAGAATCAGGGTATTTTCAGTAAACCAAGTGTTGAAATCCCAAATATTTGGAAGCCCCTCCTTGGGCGGAGCCAACTTCTTAAACTTCAAGGTTGAGTGATTTCTCACGGTATATAAGTACGTAGTCTTAGGAATTGATTGTAGTTTGCACCTGAAGACGATCAGAGATTGTACTGATCGAAACGTCGTGTATAAATAAAATATAGACAATGGAAGTCCGAAACACAGAGTTAATTTCATTTACCACTTTGTTAAAAATTATTCCTAATAGTAAACGATTTATGTTATGTCGTCATTGCTGTGTGAGACCAAAAAATTACTAAACATTTTTTAAATTGTACACAAGTAGGTAAAAAAGTGAAAACACAACATTAGAACAGATAGTAACGTATAGTAATAATACAGACTAAAAATTATTTAAAATATGGTTAAAACATTGAAATAATATTAAAAAAAAGAAAATCAGTTTGGTGAACATTACTACAAAATCACACATATATATTTACAAAATGAAAGACCTCCAAATTCATTAAAATTTAGGAACTCATTAATGCTGTAGGGTTCTATCTTACAAATTAAATTAAAGCATTATTTGCACCTTCTTACACAGCTGAAGATGTTGCAATGCAAACGCCGTTTCAGATGTTGCTAAATAGAAATAAAATGTATCGCTAAGCAGAAACTTTTTATGGTGTAGCAAAATCTGTAATTTACCAGAGAATAGGGGAACGAAAGACTTCATTAAACGTGACAAAGGCTGGTCGTTCCTAAGTTTTATCGCTAGATACTGAAAGAGAATTAGTGAAATGTTTATTAGCACGAACTGGAACCATGTGACAAAGCAGAACTTAAAAGATTAGTTGGAGAGTATGTTAATGCAAAAGTTTTAAAGGCACCCTTCAAAAACGGAGTACCCGGAGAAGACTGGTACTACCTCTTCATAAAGAGACATCCTGAACTGTATCTCAAAAAATCCGAACACTTACAAAAACTGCGAAAGGATGCTAGAAAGCCTGAGATAGTCTATGATTTTTTTAATAACTTGAAATGTGATTGACGAAAATAATTTAGAAGGTAAAAAAGCTTTATTTTCATTTCTGACGAGTCCGGATATAATAATAATCCCTATTGTATTAGAGCAATTGGAGAGAAAGGAAAGGGTCTGTGTCGGATATCGGGAGGCTCTGGAAGAGAATCTACAACAGTCTTCGGATGTATTTCTGCAGATGGAAAAGCACTTCCACCGCTCATCGTATTTAAGGGAGATGAAGTGCAGGCTCATTGGACTTCTAGTAGTGCCTATCCAGGAACTTTATATGCAGCCTCCTCTAACGGATGGATGGAGGATACCTTACATCCAAAACTTAAGAACTTCCCAAAACTTTCTAGATCAAGCAGCTCTACTGTTGTATGATGACCACAGCAGTCGTAGCAATATTATTTTAATAAAGTTTCCAAGCCATCTTACGGATAAGCTCCAACCTTTGCAAAAATGAGTTTTTGGATCCTTAAAAGTAAACTGGAATAAACAATTGGTAAAGTTTGGGAAGGAACAGATGGGACGAGGTTGTCGGCTGTTAAAAGGAAAAATTTACTGAATTCCTAACATTATTATATCTGGATTTCAAAATACTGGTGTATACCCAGTTGATCAAAATATATTGCCACAAAGTGTGTAAAGTAAATAAATGATTTACACCGGAAGACTTGGCCAAATACGAAGCTGCCCTTGAGGCTTTGAAACTCAAAACCCGTGATGCTGTTATAGTATCCCCTAATCCACTGTTAATGCATCTTCTAAATCAACCCAACTTTTGCCAACGGTCAATGAACAAATGCCTTCATCTTCATTACGTTGCAATGAAGAACATTTAATCAACAGCAGCCTTCAACAACTCAACTGACTACGGACAATTAATTCCATCTATCCATAGTTCACAGCCATTAACGTCATTATCCATGAGTATATCAACTAAAATTGCCTCGGAAATTGAATTGCAAGATTTTCTTGCCACCACCCAAATAACAATTTTGATGTACTAAAGGGCAGTTCTGACATGTAAGTGCCTTATAAATGTCACCAGATTACCAGTTTGCTGTGTTGCGGTTTCGAAAAACTCATCTAGCTAGCTGGCAACTAAGCAACATTTAAAGGAATGTCCTATAAAATCTCTGTTTCTTTCTGTAAGAATATTTATATGGTTTTACTATAGAGCAGAATGGCTGCAAAGTACTTTAGGCTCTTAAAGTATTTAAGGCCCAATAATACAACAATTTTAAATCAAAAAGGCTCTATAATTAGTAAATTTGCTTTATGAAGATATAGATATAGAAGAATATAGAAGATATAGAATAAAACAGAAATACACGTAAGTGGTTGATGGTGGATGAAAATATTTAGCTACTTGTCTAATTTTTCCTTGCATTTGTGTTATACTCCTAATTGGTCAACTGCCCATTTGAAATTAAACGTCATTTCTCAGTCTCACATAACCTTAAACAACAAACAGTAAACAGAAACTTTAAGTTTATAAATCCGCCTTAAAGAAAGGACTTGAAAATATAAACATGGACCACTCAAATTGGAAAATATGCGGATAATGGAAAACCAAGGCGGAGAGGAATCCCTACAACTAAAAATGACTGGATCTGTATGTGTGTTATTGTGTACTTGCTATATATATGTTATAAATATTTACAACAAGACGTCCATGTTAGAAATGTTCTGTCTTTTTATGAATTTAACAATCTATCGTAGAAGCAACAAAAACCTCAATAACATGAAGGTATAATTCATAAAAATACAGAAACGATAAACCATGCACAAATATTGCATAATTTGCTTAAAAAAACGTCTTCTGTATATATTTTGTCACTTTTTATTTTTAGTCAGACAATATTTTAAGCTCCAAACAAAGATATTTCAATGGCGCGTGAATTTTTTTTTAAATCAATGATAGGGATATTAGCAGTAAAGTGCTGTTCGTTAACAAAATTGTGGTGTACGTGTTTTAAAATACGTAAAGTTTTCGCGTAATATTATTTATTGTCGAGATAGTTTTGGTGTCGCCATTGATACCTATTGTGGAAGAAAAATCAGTTATAGTCAAAAGCCCATTTTGTTATTTAAATATTTATTCAAACCACATTAAAAAAACATTTCTTCTCTTACTTGGAGTTCAGGTTCTATCAATAGAAGTAAAATACTATATAATTGCTTCCAGAAGAACCACCTTGTAGTATGGATAGGTGTTGAAACTATTCTATAAATACCACAGAAGAGTTACGCAGATCTTTTATACAGTTCTTATGGGCTTATCAATAGAAGTAATTTGCTCTATATATGGTGGTGCTTATTTTGCACTTATAACCGGCCTAGTAGCGTCTTACAGGCCCCTTATATAAGCAAATTATACAGGCATTTATTCCTGCAGTTTTTACTGTAAGAATGTTCTTTCGGCTCTTAGAGAGAAAAAAATGGTGGTTGGGCAGTCAGCCATCAAGAGCCAAAACAAGTCACACCCAAATTGAAACAACAGAGATATGGAGAGGTATTAACAACCAACCAAGTCTTAGAAAGACTAAAAGAAGCAGAACAAAGGAAAAAACAAAGGAAAAACAAGGCAAATCCGAAAACTGACAAGAAAAAGTTACAACCAAAAAAAAAAGAATTGAACCAGTTGCAGAGTATGAAAGTTCTCCTGTTAAAATAAATAATTAAATTATTTGGATGCGCAATAAAATAAATTGATTGTCAAAGTCAAGACATCAAAAGTATTCATATCTACAATTTTATACATTTTTCTACACAAAATAAGTACAAAGAATATTAGAAACCATATACAAAATTTCAAGTAGTCCCCTTTCAACAAGAAAAAAATATTCCAGTCCAGTTTATGACGTCAAAATTTACGAAAATTAATGCTCCCAAAGAGGGAAACTGTTTCTTCCACTGTGTTAGCGAATACTTAAGAAGAAATCGAACATATGTAGTCCAACTGACCTTCGTATTCAAGCTTCCGATTATGTTTCTGTTCACTGGCAAGATCTGGCAAGTTTCATTCACCACCAAAATTTAGACAAAGACAAGTAGAAGTTCTAGCTATTTCAGAGCTCTACAATTTACATTTTAGAAATTTTCGACCTCCGGCTTGTTTTGAAAAGAATATTTTAATATTTTCAAGTAACCCAACCATAGTAAACAAATCCACATACGAAAATTCAATTAACTTACTTTTCTCCGGAGGCACAGATGCTGGTCAATATGACCTTCTTTTACCCTTCGAGAATCTCGACTGTAAATTATGCGATAAAGCTTTCCAAAGTCAAAGAGGACTCAAAATTAATTTTTCAAGATACCATAAAAGTTTTGATAAAAATTTAACGCTCCTCAGTTCCTCAAATTCTTCAGGTTGTAATCTGGACAAGTCTTCAACTTCTTCATTGGACTCTTCAAAATCGAAAACTTTAAGAAGAAACAATGTTCACTTTCCAAAAAGTTTTTTTGTGGCGACAAAATTCACCTTAAAGCCAAACACAAATTGGTTAACACAGAACGTTTTTCTGAAGAATTTGAAAATAACACTTCATGTGAAAATTTTGAATTATCATCAAACATTATTTGTAATTTGCTCTGCTCACTTCGTCAAAACACTCGAATTCTAGCACGGATTCCAAAAAGTGCGAGAAGTTCTTTTGCTCAAGAATTCAACGATTTGATAAAAACCTTTTTAAAGAAAAATTCTGTACTATGTTGGATTCTTTTGTTGGTTTTCCCTTACGCTGCACTGCGTGTTCCAGTGAAGTCAAAAACAGAAAAATCTCTTAGGTTTTTATTCAAACTAAATTTAAACATGTGGCAAACACACAAGAAACTTTCAATTACTTGTTTGTTTCAAAAATATTTACCTAAACCTAAAGCTATCAGAAACTACCAACAAGAAACTAGAAATACATTCAATTTGGCAAAAAAAGTAGATCAAAAACTTTCTTTTGGAGATGTCCAAGGTGCAATACGTCTTCTCAGCAGTATTGATACTTGGACCCCGATGATGATTCCACCTACGAAAAACTACAAGAAAAACATCCTTCGCCTCTTTCTGCTGACATCTCACCAGAGGATTCCTATTTCGAAATCCCTCAAATAGAAATATTAAAAAAGAAGTCAAAATTGCAATATCATCTTTCAAACCTGGTTCTGCAGGCGGAATACTCTCTTAGTCCCCAGCACCTGAAAGATATGACTAACGAAGCTTTGTGAGATACTTCAGCTACCCTTTTACAAAATTTGTCCAAATTTATCAAAATGTTAAAGAGTTAATTCCTGACGTTATTAGCCCCCTTTTCTTTGAAGCAACCCTCTGTGCGCTGAGGAAAAGGGATGGCGGACTGCGTCCGATCGCTCTGGGCTGTACACTTAAACGGCTTGCCGCTAAAATTATCTGCTCAAAAATAGGTGAGCTAGTGGATGATTATTTACGCCCAGTTCAGTTAGGTTTCAACACAAATGCGGTATTGAGGCACCTGTACATGGTACTCATTTTATTTCCTTTGATCACCAAACCGAGAAATTTTTACTAAAAATAGATTTCCTAAACGCTTTTAATATGATTTCAAGACATTCTCTTTTATCAGAAGTATCTAAAATTATTCCAGATTTTTATAATTTTATTTTTCAGTCACACTTCAATCCATCTTTACTTTTTTTTAACGACCATACTATTCTTTCCCAACGTGGTGTGCAGCAAGGCGACCCTTTAGGTCCAGCATTATTTTCGTTGTGCTTACAGCCAATCATCCATTGTGTGACCTTAACATATGGTGCCTTGATGATGGTACACTATATGGAGATCATAACACCTGATCCACAGTTTCACTTCTTTGAGTTCACTTCTATTTCCCTCTTCGTCGTTTAGAGAAAGAGGGAAATATATTTTCTATTGCCATCTCACTTTTTTCGATAAAGAGAGAAATAGAAGTAGGGTTTAGAAGTGAAACTGTGGATCAGGTGTAACTCGGTTCTAAATGATTTCAAATTTTTAATTTAACATGGTTCAAAAATTGGTATGGAAATAAATTTCAGTAAATGTGAGGTATCTTTGATTTCCAAAGAAAATTCCTCTAGTCGTGATATCTCATGTTTCCAGGAATTTATTTGTATCACCCTAAATATCAAAATTATTGAACTTAATTTATTAGGATGTCCCCTCGGGAAGTATAGTTTATTTATTGATTTGAAAAACAAAATTTCAACTCCCAAAACTTTAAGAAAAATTTTAGAAATTCTTTCTTCTCATTCGGGATTTTATCTATTGAAAAATTCATTTGTAATCCGTAAAATGTCGTACCTTATTATATGTACATCATGTTCGACAGAACCTGCTCATCTCTATAACTACGATATTATTTTAAAAAATACTTATGAGATTATTACAAACTGCAATTTCAATCCCTCTGCTTTGTCATTTTGTAAATTACCAGTAAAATTTGGAGGTTTAGGGATAAGGGACATTTCTTCTTTATGTTTGTCTGCCTTTATTGCTTCAAATAACGACATTTCCGAAACAATTAAAACGCTTCTTCCTTCTTCCATTCAGAATTCTCCAGATGAATATTATTTGGTAGCTTGTAAAAATTGGTCCATCTTTTGTGACAATGCTATTTCTCCTGACATTTCTTTAAAACAAAAAAATTTTAGATGAACAACTTTGTAATTTTCTTTTAGAAAATTTTTAGCAAATACATCTGACCCCATAGATAAAGCTCGCATTTTGGCTCTTCAGGAAAAAGAGAGTAACGTGTGGATTGATGTTCTTCCTTCTTCCTGTTTAGGTACTCATCTAGTGCTGTTTTCTTTTTGTCGCGGTTACGGTTAACCTTGGTCCTAAAATTTCTCAGAAGTATAAACAAAAGAAGGAGACCTCGACCTTCGAATATTGTTTAAATTTACAGATAATTGTTTATGCTTACATGTGTATATAATCAAAAGTTTTTAATTTTTATGAATTTCCGGATTGTACTTAAATTTTCATATCAAAAATGCTATGACGTCATCTATTAGCTGACATAAACAGAACAAATGGACGTAGATAGCACATCCTGTGAAGATCTCCATACCTTGAGAACCGCAACTATTCTGAACCGGCAAAATAGGCTGGTTCTGATTCTCAAGGCATCGAACATGGCAGGATGCGCTGTCTACATTGATTTTTTCTGTTCATGTTAGCTAATACATGACCTCATGGCATTTTTAATATGAAAATTTAAGTATAATCCGGAAATTTATAAAAATTAAAAACTTTTGATTATGTACACATGTAAACATAAACAATTATCTGTAAATTTAAACAATATTCAAGATATTACACAATCGAGGTCTCGTTTTTTTGCTTATACTTCTGGGAAATTTTAGGCCCAAGGTTAACCGTAACCGCGACAAAAATAAAACGGCATAGATGACACCTCTTTTCGAATTTCTATTGCCTGTGTGCGACTCATACCTGCTCTTGTGGTAAAACTGTTCTCCCAAATGGGCTTCATGACCTTTCTTGCGAAAGAGCGCAGGTAGGTGGTCTCGACACAGGTGTCTTAATAGTAAAAGAGCTGATGGCCTTTCTCTTGTACCATGGTCCAAAGGAAGACGCGACTTGTTCAGATACTTTGGCAACATCCTATCTAAATTTAACGTCTAAAAGAGCCGGAGAAGCTGCAAAAATTTCGGAACAAAATAAAATAAAAAAATATTCAGAAATACTTCTAGATTCTTATCTTCTATTTTAATTTTAAACGGTCGTCAAAGTTTTTTACCAAAGAGCTATAGATGAGAGGCTAAGATGGGTTTATAATTAAGTTATGATCTCTTAGGTGTTTCAAAAACGATTTTTTCAATTGTGTATCATCAGCATATGAAGATTCACAGTGAGGTAAGCAATTTAACATTCCAGAATTATAAATAGTACGGTACGCCACTGAAAATCTCGCTCTCATATGTGAAATCCCACAATCGGTTTCAGCAAACTGGTATCTTTCTGACATATAATCTTTGACAAGACTTACGGAAAATATCCATGGGAAATTCTGAAAATCCAACATAGCGCAAAATTTCAAACAACAACTCATGATCTATCCTGTCGAGCCTTTGAGTAGTCAAGTAAAACCAATGCTGTGCTTTTTCCACCATTCGTCTCTTTAATAATGTCGTCAGTCAAATCTAAAAGAGCAGCTATATCTTAAGTGTAAATTCAGATATTTTCAAAAATTTTGGTAATATGCTTATTGGACGATCACTAAAGTATACTTTGTTTCGTCATATTTTAGAGTAATGAGCACAATCTTAAATTAACGTAAATATATACCTACTATTCTGATTTTAGTAAAAACGTTAACACCACTATTTGCTGATTAACCTCCTCGTTTTTTTCTCTATATTTAAAACGTAAACGTTAACATTACTATTTTCTGAATAACTCCCTCGCTTTTTTTCTATACTTTGATTTTTGTGTTGTATGTTAACTCCCTATACAGTACTCATAAGAGAGGAAGGCTTATTGTGACAGACTGTAAATTTTAAATTAATTTAACTTCTAATTTTTTTCTGTGTACTTTTTTCTCAATTTCTACTTTCATTTAGGTTTTTTTTTATATTGCTTATTCATTCCGGATTTAATCGAGTCGACTTTTTTTTATGACACTGCCAATGGCAGTCCTATTTAAAAGTGAGTCGCCATACTGAGGTTTGTCCGGGAAATTTGGAATGAACTGTATATATACCTACGTTCTTTGTGTAGAGGTGAACTAATGATCTAGCTTTCATTATTTGTTTCTCTGCTAAACTTTGTTTATACAGAATACTTTGAATATACAATAACCATTGTATTTAAGTTTTGAATTATTGAACTCATTGTTATAAACTTTTTTTTACTTTATAAACAATAAAATAATTGAATTAAATTGAATATCACTAAAGGATTCAGCGACACTTTTTTGCCAAAGGTTTGACACGAGCGATTTTCCATTGTTCCGGAAACCGTCCATCTAAAAGGCATGTATTTATAATATTTGTTAAAAATGGCAAAATTCTTGGGCAGCTTAAAAGTAACATATTTATGTTTATGTTGTCTTGCATGAGTTGATAGTGACTTTATTAAAAGTAAATGTTTCTTTATGTTTTCAATATTAGCTGTGTGAAAATTAAATTTTGTATCAAATAGTTTTTGATTCATTTTGATGAAAATCAATAAGGTTATTGTTAATTGTCGCATTTCCATCTTCTAAAAATTAATCATATATTTTGTCGGGTTTGTTTAAGTTAGCTGAAATCGACCCCACAGATTTTTTAGAGTATGCTCCATAATCTTTTAATTTTAACCACAAGAATTTTGGGTTATTGTTTTGTCTCATAGTAGTTTCAAAGAATGCTTTTTTCTCATTATTTATAGCTATATTCACCTGGTTTCTAATTTTTTGTAGCACGGCCAATCCTGCTGGTTGCCCGATTTTTTGCATTTACCGAAGGCTTTGTTTTTTAATTTTACCATTTGTTCTATAGTAGGAGTAAACCATCCTGGACTTTTATTTTTATTGGAAAATGATTTCATTGGTACAAGGATATCGAAAATGTTTAAAATAATTTCCTGTAGGTAACCAACCTTTTAATTTATATTATTTTTAAAAAGAATATCCTCAAAAGGAGCATTATTTAAAAAATACTTTAATAAGTCTTTGTCAATACCCTAAGTGTCTATTCTTGGTTATAGTTTTTTGTTTTTCTATTTTGGTATTCAACGAGCAATAAACTAAAGAATGATCTGAGATGGTTAAAAATACCTAAAACTTCCAAATATTTGTCTGTTCCTGATGTGGAATTAAGATTAATCTACGTTCAAGTCTCCCCCACATATAATTCGGTACTCAGCAAATAGTTCTTGTTTACTTCCCAAGATATTAAGCGATTCCGAAAAATTAGACTTGAGCCTTCTATATATAGTACAGTAAAATTGTCATAAATAAGGGGGGTACCTCGAAAAAAATTCGGGGAGGCTAAAATTTGTATATGTTGTTTGGGGGGGTCTTACAGTAAGATCCCCAAGTTTGTGTTTCCCCCACTCCTCGGGAACCATCCGCCTTTTTTAAAAACTTTCTAACCGACTTTTCTCCATTTCTATTGTTCGGGGGCGAAAAAGTCCGAAAAAAAAAAATTGGCATAAAATTTTCAACATTTTTTTCTGAGTGCTCAACTTTCTGTAGTTAGTTTCCCAAAAGTTGGCGCCGAAGTTGCACAAAATCAGTTTTAACGTATTTTGACCAACAAAAAGTCATTTTTTTTTAAACTTTAAATAAAAAAGTTGTAGATCTCGGAAAAATCCTATAAAAATATGTATACTGTAGTCTCTGAGGTACAGCGACTGAAAATCGGTAAAATTCTTTGAGAACCGCTTACTGGGCATGCATGAAGTCGCGTGTTGTGGATTATACATTATTATTTATGGTAAGAGCAGTACAAATAAGGTATCAAATTAAAGCTTGTGAAGTGCGCTATACATATGACCCGGTCTGTCGAAAATTGCCGAAAAGTATCTGACAGACTGACATTTGTGGGTCAAAATAAGTTAAAACTGATTTTTTTCTTACTTCAACGCCCTCTATATTTTTAAAAACTAACTACAGAGAGTTAAACCTGTACCAAAAAATATTGCAAATTTTATGCCAAAGATTTTTGTTTCTACACTATTTTGCCTCCGACAAACAGATATGGAGAAGATCGGTTCAAGTTTTTTCAAAATGGCGGATAGTTCCCGAGAAGTGAGGGAAATACAAACTTGGGAATTTTACTTTCAGACCCCCAAAAGGTTTTTTTTCGACTTCAAATGACAATTTTACTGTACTACCATCAATTATATAAAACCATTTTTCAAAATTTTCACCCCTTCCCCCTGCAACACTTTATAACATTTTTGCAATCCCTTCTCCCTCCCTTTTAGCAATAGATAATACTTCTTCCTACCCCTCCAACCCCTCTTGTCGCGTTTATGTAAGCGATGGCCCATTACCCAATGGAACATGACTACTATCGGTACCCAACTAAATGTCAGTCTGTTAGATACTTTCGACAATTTTCATGTCGACAGACTGGGTCATTTGTGTAACGTAGGTCACAAGCTTTAATTTGATACCTCATTTGTGCTGCTCTTACTATAAATAATAATATATAATCCACAACACGCGACATCATGCATGCCCAGAAAGCGGTTCTCAAAGAATTTTACCGACTTTCAGTCGCTGTAGTTCAGAGACTGTTTAATTAATTATAAATAATATACATATTTTTATAGGATTTTTCCGAGATCTATAACTCTCTTATTTAAAGTTTTTTTTAATCACTTTTTTTGGTCAAAATACGTTAAAACTGATTTTTTGTAACTTTGGCGCCCTTTATCTTTTTGGAAACTAACCACAGAAAGTTGGGCATGTTGCAAAATTTTTGCCGAATATTTTTGTTCTCAGGCTTTTTCGCCTCCGAGGAGTGGGGGAAACACAAACTTGGAAGGTTTGCTTTCAGACCTCACCCCCAAAGAACATACCAAAAACTTAGCCTCCCCGGATTTTTTTCGACCCCAAGTGACAATTTTACTGTACTAATAAGGAAAACTATAAGTCTCTTTTAAAATTTTTATTTTAATCCAAAATTGTTCTAAACATTCATATTTTCCGGTGTCTAAAATTATGAAACCAATTTTTTGTGTACATACATTGCAACACCAGTACAACGTCTACCCACATCTTTCCTAATTAAAATGTAATCTTTTATCTGTAACAAGTCATTCGAAATATTATCCCTCAAAAATGTTTCTGAAAGGCCTAAGATAGAGTATTTGCATTTTTTCAGAAGACTTTTTACTTGAGCAAAATGCGCTGGTAGATATTTTATGTTAAAGAATGCTATGCTAAGCTTATCCATTATGGTGAACTTGTATGTAAGTAGTAAGAATTAGAAAAAAAATAAAATAAAATAACAAAATGTTATTAAAATACAAGAAAATAATTAATAAAATAAAATAGAATATATACAAATTTATTTTTTGGTGGTCGTAATTTTTTTCAAGGTGGAGGAACTTCTCTGGCCCGGTAATACGAGATCGTTGTTTCTCGTTTCGATCCTGTTGACTATGGGCGAACCTGGTGCGCTCACAGATAATCTAGGAGCAGGTGGAGAATGCAGACGTTCTTAACAATTATTATTAGCAGGTAATTCCCACTTGCGCAAATCTTCGTAGCAATAAGAATCTTCACCTCTGTAAAGCTTTTTCTTTTTTATTAAGGCCTTAAGGTCTTTACTTTTAGCTTCCTTTAAATGAGTTACTAGAAGCTTGTTAATTATTTGATCGTCCTTAATAAGATCTTGTTTGATGAATATTCCCGTATTTTTAAACTTGGAAAGGTTCTTAAAAATCTTATCTCTAATTAGCAAGTTATTCAACTCAATAATAAGGAGTTTTTGAGTTTCAGTTGTGCCCACAAAGTATAAGTTTGCTATGTATTCAACTTTGATATCAATCTCCAAAAGTTTGCTTAAGTGTAATGCTGCCCACTTAGCTAGATCAAACCCCTTTTGATTATTCTGTTGGAAATCAAATATTATTATATTTTTCCGTTTATTGTACCGTTCCAGTGCCTCAGTTTTACTTTTTAAATGCTGATTTTCGTCTTCAAGCTTTGTAATTTTTTCTTTGTAAGAAGTAATGTCATCATTTAAATCGTCTTATATACTGGCAATTAAGTTATTAAGTTAAGCAGTATTAGCGGCAATAAATTTTTTAATTTGCTCTAACTGTTAGGCCATTCGCCATATTAACAAACCAAACTAACCAGACTCGTGTTGTCTATGACCACCTACTCAGTTCAATGGTCGATAACAAAAATACTACTGATAGAAAATTATAAAATCTAAAATTTATCCTGCAAAAATGCTTTCTTTAGTAGCTATTTTAACTTAAATTGGTAGCTGGAATTATTTGCTTAGTTTTTTAACACACGGCAATAATTAACACTCACTAAAACATACACACGGGTGATTTTTCTACTTGATAAAAATTAACGTCCACTTTAAACAAGCACGCGGTCACAGTTGATATATATGTTAAGTCTGAGTGATAGTGATGAAGAAAAAAAAACAAACGAAAAAACAAGGTTAATCCGAAAACTGACAAGAAAAAGTTACAACCAAACAAAAAAGAATTGAACCAGTTGCAGAGTCTGAAAGTTCTTATGTAAAAGCAAGATATAGAGGTCAAAAAAGTTGAGATTTCAGACTTGTCCACAGGAAAATTCGGTCACAGTTGATATATATATATTAAGTCTGGGTGATAGTGATGAAGAAAAAAAAACAAAGGAAAAACAAGGTTAATCCGAAAACTGATAAGAAAAAGTTACAACCAAACAAAAAAGAATTGAACCAGTTGCAGAGTCTGAAAGTTCTTATGTAAAAGCAAGATATAGAGGTAAAAAAAGTCGAGAGTTCAGACTTGTCCACAGGGAAATTCATCCTGGTGTAATTTAGAGGTGGAAAGAGAAACACCACTGCTTTTAAATATGTGTGACTAATTAAAGCTGTAGATAAAAAATTAACGAAAATCAAAGTGACTGGCCTTAAATCCTGGGATGCATCAAAAATGGTTTTTAACATAGTTGAAACTGATATAAGTTATATAACCATGGATCAAATCATTGGTATTCTTCCCGATCCTGGCCTTCAAATGAAGGGAGAGAGAACACTCTACAACTTTTCAGCCAACTATTCATGTTTATGAACAAAACTTCTGGTATAAGATACTTCTCAAAAATATTGTTAGTTTTAGTTAGAATGAACAGAAAGATACCTAATATCTATTAGAATAAAGTTTCTTTTATTAAGAAAGTTCTCAAAAATCTTGTAACTTTTAGTTATAATAATCAGAAATATTTAAAAACATTTATTTTTATATATATAATACAGAACACCTTTAATTTACACAATTTTGGGGTAAATGTAAACAGGACTTATATCAAAAAAAATCTTCCTAACAGCAACTATAAATACTTTGTTCAAATTTCTCCCTGAACAGAAGTGGGTTTACGTAAATGAGCCACCATGTTGAATATATTTTTATAACCTTAAACGCTCTTCGATTTACAGAAAACCATCAGTAGATATTAAAGGCGACACTATAAGCTATATGACTGCTAATTTACATATATAAAATAGTGCGCGGAAGTCCACAATTTTTTTTAACCAATTCAAAATATTAAATATCGTCTAAAATGACCCCAATTGACCGTAAAGTTAAACTTTTATAAAAATATTTTTTTTGGAGAATATACGTCACAAATAATTTGGCCATAGTAATTATTTTATAGCAAACTTTACAAAATAGAAGAAAAAAAAATCAGAAAAACTCTGCCTTAATTGACAGCGAGATTGACTTCTAAAAGGGTAAAACCAAGTTTCTCATTCTCAACAAGACTCAAATTTGTTCCCATTTTTTAAATTTTTACCTCAAGTGTGATTGGGGATCTTGTGATAATAAAAAACAAAACAGAATGAACAACAAAAAATTATGCAAATAATATACATATATATATATATAGGGCACCCAAAGCATAATATGCTACCCATTGAAAGATGCAAAGTTTCAAACAAAAAAACAAAAAGTTTCTAGCAGAATTTTTTTTTTATTCTTTTAAATTTGATTATTAAACTAATATATATTTCGTCTTGTTCAAATTCTGTTCCATTTTACATTACTTGTTGTCTTATTGTGTTCCGTCAATTACTATTTCTTTGCCATATTTTATACTTTAACCTTTAAGATGTTATGCTTAAGATGTTTTAATGACTTTATTTTTTTTATATGGATAATATAATCTTTAAGACTTTGTGCTAAGGTAGTATTAAGTAGTTAGATAAATTTCACTTTTAAGTAGGTCATTACATGTACTAAAAATTTGACAGTGCTTTGTCTGTATAAGATATAGTTGCCAAATAAAGGATATTATATTATATTAAAATAAAAACAAATAACTTTCTCTTAATACAAGCCTTTATCATTCTTTACATTAAACAACCAGAAAGTAACTAAATAGCAAAATATAAGGTTGGAAATAAAGTTTGTGCCATCCTTTGTCAACTGCAAGCACCACTTTTATAAATTCCAACACTGCACATGCTGTGTACTTATAAAATAGAGCTGAATATGCTAATTTGACATGTCCCTAAACTTGTGCAAAGTGCAAAGATTGCAAAGATTTTATTATTGGAAAAATTAGTGCTAATTAAATGCCAAGTCACCAAATTTTGTGCTCTTGCATTTTCCAACATATGGCCTGCACTGCTAGCTACCCATTAAAGATAACAGTGCATCATGTTAGGATGATCCAGAAAATCGCTAGGGTGGTCTCAATGGTTACTAAAATTAAATGCTAATTGAATGCTATCATTTCTATGAAAGAATTCTATATTTTCCTATTTTTTTCAGCATATTTTTTAAAAATTCACATGGTGCACTGTTAACTTTAGATGCAGTATACATAGTTTTCATGAAAGAAGTGGTTAATGGTGTTTTTGATATTGGAAAAAAAATTAGTGCTAGTAAGGTGCTAATTAAATTCCAAGTCACCAAATTTTGTTCTACTAAACTTTCTGAGCTATTGCCTGCAAAGTGAACTACCCCTTAAACATAGCAGTGCACCATGCTAAAATGATCCAGAAAAGTGCTAGGGTGGTCTAAATGGTGAATAAAATTGAATGCTAATTAAATGCTACCATTTCCATAAAAAAATTCTATATTTTTTTATTTTTTCTGCAGATCTTAAGGGGTAGCTCACAGTACCTAAAGGCTATATCTCGGAAAGTACAAAAAAACAAAATTTGTTGACTTGGCATTTAATCAGCACCTAAATAGTAAACAACACAAACCACTTCTTTCATGAAAACTCAAATGTGTACTGCGTCTAAACACCACATGGATATGCTGAAAAAAATGGAAAACATAGAATTTAGACCACTATACCACTTTTCTGGTGCACTGCTATCTTTAACTGGTAACTAGCAGCGCAGGCCATATTGTGGAAGGTACAAGAGCACAAAATTTGGTGACTTGGCATTTAGATAACTCTGCATTTAATTAGCACTAATTTTTCCAATTATAAAATCTTTGCTGCTAACTTTAGAGACATTAATTTGACTAAAGCATTCTGATAATATTCCCTATTTTCTTTGTAAAGGTGCCATAAGAAATTTGAAATGAAAAAAAATTTTATTAATTGAAACTTTTTAAATAAGTGAACATTACATACCTAGGTTGTAAAGTTAAAACTGAATTTGTTAAAAACTTTTTTTATAAAATAAACATTTTTAACAAGAAAAACAGTGACAGAGCCTCCTTTTCTTATAAAATAAATATTTTTAACAAGAAAGACAGTGACATAGCCTCTATTATAACAAAAATTACGACTATTGCAATTACCTAATATACCGATTATGAACGATAATTAAGAAAACAATTATTGGTGTCACTCACTTTGGTTTACTTGTGCAAAAGCTGTGTGCTTGATTGATTCAAAGTTATTTTTGGTAATTATGCAGTATACGGTTTTCTGCCATTTTTTCTGCCAATTTTGATTTTTCCCAAATCCGTCTGCGCCCGTTGGTTTTTTTTCTTGATTTTTTTTGGTTTTTTTAATTTTTTTTCACTAAAACAACCCAAACCAACACAGTCCAACCCAACCTAATTCAAATCAACCCAAAACAATCAAAAAAACACATTACAACCCCCCCTGGGCACCCTTTTTTCTCGTAAAAAAAAAAAAAAATCAGGCTCAGGCGGATTTGGGGTCCTAGGGACCCTAGAAGGTGCCCCCATAAAGAATTTTTCAAAAAAAATCAAAAATGGCAGAAAACCATATACTGCATAATTACCTTATTTTTAGTTTTATTTGGCTGCATAAACCAGAATTATTTTGGTAATTATGCAGTATACGGTTTTCTGCCATTTTTGATTTTTTTTGAAAAATTCTTTAGGGGGGCACCTTCTAGGGTCCCTAGGACCCCAAATCCGCCTGCGCCCGATTTTTTTTTTTTAACAAGAAAAAAGGGTGCCCAGGGGGGGTTGTAAAGTGTTTTTTTAATTGTTTTGGGTTGGTTTGGATTAGGTTGGGTTGGACTGTGTTGGTTTGGTTTGTTTTAGTGAAAAAAAATTTAAAAAAACCAAAAAAAATAACCAACCGGCGCAGACGGATTTGGGGTCCTAGGGACCCTAGAAGGTGCCCCCATAAAGAATTTTTCAAAAAAAATCAGAAATGGCAGAAAACCGTATACTGCATAATTACCATTATTTTTTGTTTTTATTTGCTTGTATAAACCCAGCATTACATACTAACTTAATTAAACTACTTACTTTTTATTACTTTGTTGGTATGTTCTGGTGGAAAATCCATTAGTAGAAAAACAGTAGATTTTGGGATATCCTTTAAATTCAACATGTTCAAGTTCTTTGATCTTCAAATGTTTCCATAATATAAAAAAACAAGTAGGGTTATATTTCTTGGATTTTCGATTTACATTTAGGCGATTTTCAGCGTGAAATGATTCTTAATTGGTATTTACCAATGCATTTCCGCGATTTTGGTTTTAAGCAAAGTAGGGGAAATTGTTACGTAACGGATCAGCTGATTTACTTTTGGTATTTACGATTTATACCCACACTCTGGACTTCATCTTTTGGTTATTGCTAAGGGTATGTTTTTTTGTGAGAAGTTTCTTTTGGGTTTAGGAAATGGAAGAAAATTGGTAAATTATGAAGGATAAGGAATGTTGATCAAGGTGAACGACCTCGGATAAGCAAGTCTTCTGCTTAATGGTATGTATTTGTAATACGAGCCCACAAACTGACCTTTTTAGCAGTCTTATGGGGAAAAAACTTTAAAAGAAACACTATTCCATGTTTTAATATTTATTGAAACTCTCAAAAAACAAAAATATAACTCTACATTCCTTTACTTTTTAACCAATGCATTTCAGCGAGCCATTTAATTCATTTTTAATTAAGATTATTGAGTGGTGGGGGGATATGACGTCAGAAGTTGTCAACCGAAAGAATAACCGCGGTATATACCGAGGATAAATCATTCCAGGCTGTAAATCGCCTTTGGTCCTGGTTCTGGTTGAACCAGAACCGGAACCGGTCCGTTTCATTTAAAACAATGACGGCACAGTTGCAACCCGAGGCGTTTTCTCATATGCAACTGTTTTAAAAAAGTTTCAAAACATTAGGCTGGACTTCCATAGACTTTTTTTCCGCGCGGATTTTGAAATTTGACCTTGTCTATCAGTGAGTGAAACAGTGACAGAACGATTGGCACCTTCACCATAACTTGAAATCCGTGCGGAAAATCTGCTAATGGAAGGCTAGACTTAGGGATATTTTGGAACGCTTACTTGACACTTCATAGTGGTTGTGGTAATTACTGCGTCCGCGCAATAGCTAAACGTCATTCCGTTGTGGTAATTAGGGAAATTTTGGCCAGGCAGTTTAACGGCAAATTTTGTTACTCTTATGGTTACCGTTACCGTAAATAAAGATAACTTCAAGAGGTTAAAAATAGAGCTTTGGAACGTAGTCAATCGTTTAGCGGTAAACATAACCTTACTTTTTCATTGACTTTTGTTATTTTTTTCTCAAGTCTTTTTTTATTTGCTGTTCTAAACCATATGGAGGAATATTTTCATTTAGTGATAGGACTGGGAGACGGACAGCCCAACAAAAATTTAGTCAGGCAAATGATTTTGCAAGATACTTATTTTTGTTGAAGTAGTAGAAGAAATCGAGCCTCTGCAAACTTATTTGTACTTACTCACCTGATTACCAAAAAAAAAAAAACTGTAAAAAAGGCACCCCACTACTACTATAAACATGGTTAACAAAAAATAAAATCCAAATACATAAAATTTTTGTAAAACAAATCAATTTTTTATAACCTAAAAATCTTCCACCACAGAATCAAATCAAGTTTGGTTGGTTGTCTTTTTAACTGTCAAGGTAGTCGCTATTCGACGCTAATTAGCGCCAGTGGTTACCTTTATTAAAGGTAACAGCCTGACAGAGCGCTACTGCGCCTGCCCAGAATAAAGGTACGGGTAACAGACTGACAAAAAACCTGACCAAAATCTCCCTATTAACCACTACCACTGCCGTAAGCTACGAATCCATTTGGTTGGTGGTTAATTTTGGAGAATTTTAAAAAATAATAAAATATGACAAGGTTCCACCATATCTATAAAACACTTATTTTGTAAAATTAAGCCAAATTTTTCGATTTTTTCTCATCTCTAATTTTTTTTACAAGTGACAGTTTTTGTTCCAAAAAGCATTTTCGATTTACAATTGGTCCTGGTTCTGGTTGAACCAGAACCAATGCTTTCGAATTAAAACAGTGACGTCACAGTTGAAACCCGGTTATGAAATTTTAGAACCAGTCTTGGAGGTTGGTTCGGTCTTCGGTTGCAAACATATCCCCTACAATTTTGCAAAATTATAAGTAGTCTTTTTTGGATTAAAATCAAAGATATCTTCACAATATTATAAATGACGTCATTATTTTAAAACTGCTGTCAAAAAACAATGTCAAAGTTGTCAACCAGAACCGGGACCAATTTTTATAATCGAAAATCCTTAAAAACTCTGGTAAAATCGATGCGTCCCAGGCAACCAGATGTGTCACACGTGTATTTGACGTCTAATTTGATACCAAGATTTGACGTGATCAATATCACGTCGAAGTAACGTGAAATTTTGGCAACCAAATTGACTAAAAACATAACTCTCGTCAATTTCTTTTATTTAAGAAGAGGTGCACTAATACCCTCTGATTACGTCCTGAAAAAACTTTTTATGCCGTGTATGATATTTACTTCGTATCCTGTGTACTGTAGAAATCCATACCGATACGTTTCTTTCTTTTTAATTGGCAAATGTCAGAGGAAGATATAGACATATCGCTAAAGACAGAATAAAGTCTACTATATTTTTGATATCAGAACGAAATGCTCTCGAAATTTAATAGAACATTAGAAAAGTTGCTTTGAATTTTATATATCAAATGACAGTTGACAGTTCTTGTTATAAGTATTAAAAAATTTAAGAAAAGCTAGACAACTTTTGTATTATTTAAACTTTTTTTTTCAAAATATGTATTAATGATGCTAACTGAAGGACGCAAATATAATGAATCATTTTTTGCATATTCTTTTATATTTATAGTACTTGATAAATAAACAATATTTTTTAAATTACACAAAAATATTTTTAATTTTTATACCACTAAAACTTTTTTTCGGCATATTAAGACATAAAAAAAGTCTGTTTTAATACGTGTTATTGACGTCATAAAATGTGATGTGAAATTCACGTCGTTAAAATGACGTCAATTTTCGAGACAAACCCACGTGATTTTCACGTTAAAAACAAGTGGCAAAATAGACGTCAAAGTGATAAATTTTGACGTTTTTTTTGACGTATAATTTACGTCTTTTGGTTGCCTGGGGTGGTAGTGGTAGTGGTTGTTAAACACTACCACAGCGGCTGTCAAAGTAGTTGTCAACATTTTAAGCGTTCCAAAATTTCCCTAATGACGTCACATGCTACGTTATAGTTTGACAAGGCGCTTGTGGCTCCAATAAACTAATGTTACATCGGGACCATATTAAAAAACCAAAAATATAGAAGGAATCTTTTCACAAATATATTTATATAAAAAATCTTGGTGGAAAACGTGGAAAAACAAAAATAAAGACGCTAATAGCGTATTTTTTTGAGACAGTAGAGACCTTTTGTACCTATAAATTTGATGCCTTTTTACTTTAGCGCTTATTTCGGGCATGCGCAGTTACGACGTAATAACGGAATCCCTTACTAACCGATAGAGTTTGTCGTTACCTGCGGGGGAATACCGCATCCCTTATAATTGACATTGTTGCCGACAGTAAAACGTTAAGTAGAAAAACAAAAAAATTTAAATTGGTTTTTGAATGCAGATATCTTCTGTATTCTTTTTAATTGTAAATATAAGTGTCATTTTTTGTTTAATCATTTTCTTTGGCTAGAATTTTATAAGATACGTAAAACATTGATTGGCACTGGCAACTATGGCAAGTGATTCCGATCTGTTTATCATCCTCCCTTTTCTCTGTTGTTTTTGACTTTTTGAAGATTATTAATGATTAAAATTCTCCGTGGAAAAAATAAGATATTCTAAATGAAAAATATTATTGGACAAATTCTTTTTTAAATCTTTATAATAATAAATACCGTATAAAGTCGGCCATAAACAAATCAAAGGCGGCGTGCAAAAACTAAAAATGCTGTCTTAAAAATAACGTGACGTTAGCTACGTCACAACGCGTTATTAGATCTTATGAAAAATCCCCGTTAGGTGACTTTATCGCTTAATAACGCGTTGTGACGCAGCTAACGTCACGTTATTTTTAAAACAGCATTTTTAGTTTTTGCACGCCGCCTTTGATTTGTTTATGGCCGACTTTATACGGTATTTATTATTATAAAGATTTACAAAAAGTATTTGTACAATAATATTTTTAATTTAGAATTTCTTATTCTTTTGTTTTTTACGGTGAATTTTAATTATTATTAATCTTTAAAAACTGAAAAACACAACAGAGAAAAGGGAAGTTATGATAAACAGATCGGAGTCACTTGTCAAAGTTGCCAGTGCAAATCAGTGTTTTACATTTCTTACGAAATTCTAGCCAAAGAAAATGATTAAACAAAAATGGCACCTATCTTTACAATTAAAAAGAATACACAACATATTTGCATTCAAAAATCAATTTAAATTTTTTGTTTTTCTACTTAACGTTTTACTATCGGCAACCATGTCAATTATAAGGGATACGGTATTCTCCCGCAGGTAACGTCAAACTTTATCGGTTAGTAAGGGATTCCGTTATTACCTCGTAACTGCGCATGCCCAAAATAAGCGATAAAGTAAAAAGGCATCAAATTACAGGTGCAAAAGGTCTCTATTAAGCGATAAATTCACCTAACGGGGATTTTTTATAAGAGGTGCAAAAGGTCTCTAGTTAGTGTAACACTGAGATATATCTGTCTCTTGTTTTTACCTAAAACCGCAAAGGACAGAAATATCCGAGTGCTGCACTGGAAGCCTTAATAGAATACGCTATAAGAGTTGACGAGAAGTTGACAGTTAACTAATGCCTAGTCTACAGTCCAACGTCTTGCCATTGATTTCTATTTCTCTGTTTGTCGAAAAGAGTAAAAAGCAATAGATGGTAGCGGCACAAAATTTCAATGTGGAGTCTAGGCAAAAGACGCATGAGCTAGTTCGAAACGAACAAAAGGCTCGTTTCGAAACCATTTAAATTGGTGGAAAAGTGACGCCATTGATAACGAGCGGGAAAAATTGGCATTATTTAAATTTATTTTCAATTTTATGCGGATTTTACTAAATTGTTGGGAATAAATACAGAATTGTCTAGGTTGTAAATGGTTTTAAGCACTAATAACACGAGATTTCAGAGTTGTGACGTCACTAATCAATGACGTATTTATTGAAAAAAATTTTCAAAATGAATTCAATGTAAGAAAACGTCTTCGGTTATGAAATTTAAAGACCAGCCTGGGAGGTTGGTTTGGTACTTTGGTGGTAAAAATAACCTTTAAAATGTAGCAAAATTATAGGAATTAGGAGCTATTAGAGTCTTTGTGATCATTTTGTCTAAATGAACATTAAAATCATCTGCAATAATGATTGTTTTATTTTCGAGATATAGTCTGTTCAGCAGTCTCCAAAATATGCAAAAATGTTTTTACCTTATAAATTGGACTATTTGATCGATATATACTTAGAACTATAATTCTTTTATCATACGTAGAAAATTCACAGGCTGACCATTCTAAAATAACAAGAACAAGAACATTTACATGCATCCCAAGCAGTATTTTTCTGACTTCCGACTATTGGTTTACCCAAAGTCACGTTGCATTAGGTGAATAGTTTGTCGCATTTGTTTTCTTCGATTAAAGTTAGGTGGCGACGTCTAATCGTTCCTAATGCCGACGTCGATAAGTAACAGGTAGCGCAGCCAACGACGCTTAAACGTGGGCAAATACAACGTAATATTTAGTTAAATGACGTAAAAGATGTTCGTTGGGCGTCAGCCTGCATCCCTAATTTGGTATTTACAAATTATTGGAGTAACTGACGTAATGGCAACGTCCGGGGATACATATCAACAATGTACTAAAGAAAACTGATCTAAAACTTCACGTCCGGTTCATCGCACCTACTGACGTTGTATGCAGTATAAAAGTACACCCCAATTTTTACTAGCTTTTTGGTTTTATGCTATTTTCTTTTGTTTTTAAAGTCATGCCTTAAAATGATTTTATCTTTTTAATTTAATTATTATTAAAAATTAATTAGGGCGAAACATAACTTTATTTTTATAAATTTACTGCTTTGGTTAACTTTTAAACTTTCGTTTTATTATAGAATAGTTATTTAACAAGTAAAATAATATGTGTATTCGACTACATTCTACAGTAAGTATTATATCGTAATACCATATGTCACACCGAGGTGTATAACCACTTTTGGCAATCATGTCACAAATCTTATCCGTTCGCAGTCCCTACAACTACCTAATTCTCACCAAACTCTGGCTTGCATACCCTAAGAGTCCCTGATGGGAGTCTTTAGAAATCTCCCGGCAGTCTTCTGCAATCACTAACAATTCAACAAAATTGGCAATCGGATCATGTCACATTTTCTGAACGCTGTGAAAAGGTAAAAAAATCCAGTAAACATCGTCATGTAAATAATACGTAAAATTTATATAACAGATTTACTTTGTTATATAAATTTAAGGTCACTCAAAGGTCACAATAAGGTAAAATTTAAGACACATTAAGGTGCGAAAACTGCATAATGCCATGCGCAAAGCCCACCTAATTTTTACATAAATGAGATTTAAATAAAATTACATACCTTTTACATAAATATTACATCCTTGTTACGTAAGAGTTAAGTAAAGACTACGTATATTTTACATAATAGGTTTATCTTGTTATGTAAATTTAAGGTCACATAGGGGTCACAGTTATTTATTAATAAGGTAAAATTTAAGTCACATTAAGGTGCGAAAACTCTGCATAATGCCATGCGCAAAGTCCACCTAATTTTTACATAAATGTGATGTAAATAAAATGACATACCTTTTACATAAATATTACATCCATGTTACGTAAGAGTTAAGTAAATACTACGTATATTTTACATAACAGGTTTACCTTGTTATGTAAATTTAAGGTCACATAGAGGTCACAATTATTTATTAATAAGGTAAAATTTAAGTCACATTAATCTGCATGACATGCGCAAAGCGTCAACTATCTAAGTCCGACATGAGCATGCAGCTTGAGGCGGCCCAACGGAAGGTCCTTTCAGGTCCGTCGGTGGTTGCTTGACACGGTTCGACAGTGGCAAACATGTGGCAAACTACAAAGTTAACCAGACGGGCTGGTTTAAGTGGCGGAAGAGGTGATTCTTATAGAGATCTTGTCAATACCTCAAAGTCCGCATCCTAATTTTGAAATATCTTTGCTCTTTATATATATAATATGATCATCCACTGTACAGGGAACATAGTGACATTAGCGCCATCTCTACCTACTAGGAAGAAACTATTAAGCACAGGTAATTTAGATAATATAAATATTACATAAAATGTTTTATATAATAGTTATGTCACATTTGAAATGTAAACTTACGGTTCAATTGACTATAATAATGTAAAATTTAGGACTTTAATTTGACGTAAATAATTTTACATGGAATTAACATAATTTGAATGACATGATTAATACATGAAAAATGTAAAATAAAATTTAAATGTAAAATTAAGGTTCACATTGTTTCATAATATTTACGTAAATTTAAAAATTTTAATGTGACGTAAATCATGTTATAGAGTGTTTACGTGATTTAGATAATGTAAATATTACATAAAATGTTTTACATAATAGTTATGTAAAATTTTGAATGTAAAGGTAATGTATAAATTTTTATATAATAGTTATGTAGATTTTATTACTTTCATTTAAAGTAAATAATTTTATGTAACGTTTAGGGAAAATTGGATTTTTTATAATAGTTATGTAATATTTTTATGTAAAATTAAGGTCCCACTAATTATGTAATATTTACGTAAATTTTAAGAGATTATTTATAAAGTCATCTTATTTACGTAAAATTAACATTGCTTATGATGACTTAAATGTACAGTCAAAGTTTTGACGTAATGTTTACATAATTTTTTTAATAAAAATATTTTTATGTGAGATTTACGTAAATATGATGTAATATATTTTACATAAATATGTGAACCTTACATTTATATAAATATTAGGTTAAAGTCACAAGTGTGTTTACTGGGAACACATTAGTAGTTCGAAACTCTAGTTTACTCTCAAGTTTGACATTACAATACAATAAAATACAAGTATTTTATTGCCAACAGATCATTACATGAATGCAAAAGCAACGTCAAAAAGAAATGTAGATCTTAAGATCCTTATGACATAGACATAATTAAATGAAATGTAACTTATATATATATATATATATATATATAAAGTAAATAGGGCTTAATTCTCATGATGAAGTCAAATGAGTAATAATGTTTTTGTAGTGAGAAGATATGTAGCTCTTTCTTAAAACGATGTAAAGACTCTATGTCTCTGATTGTCTTTGGCAACATTCCATATTATATTGGGAATTTGGAACACCTTTGGTTGCACTATAACAAAGTTATGATTATTTTCCACAAACCAAAACTATACTTTTTTGCACTCGACGCTCGTTTCGCTAGCAAAGTTGGCATCATCAGGAGATGATAAACAATAAACTAAATTAACCTACACTCTATCTTATATACTATCTTTTAGTGGGCGGAGCTAAAACTAATAATTTGTGATTGGTCACGCTTTATAACTCTATTTCCCCTCAAATAAAGAATAAAGTGTACTAAACGGAATGGGGCCTCTATCTCTATTTAAACTATTTGTGGATTTAATGATTTCCATACTTTCATATGCATTCAAAAGTCTTTTATTTGGTACACTTTTTAGGAGTTTTAGGTTATCTAATGTGAATCTATGATTGTTTTCAAAAGCATGCTCGGCCACACTTGACTTTTCTGTTCTTCCGTATTTTAAGTGTGCTAAGTGTTCTTTGAATCGTGTTTGAATAGAGCGTCCCGTTCGGCCAACATATTTTTTGTCACAATCCATGCAACTAATTTCGTAAATTCCACTTTTTTCTAGAACTGTAGTTTTATCCTTGGGATTTCCTAGTAAACTTCTTATTGTGTTTCCGGATTGATATACTAATTTGAGATCGGTGTTATTAAATACTTTTTGTAATCCTTTCGTATATAACTAGGATTATAAGGAATTGATACAAATTTAGAGTCGGAGGTATCTTTTTGTCTGAAAAAAGTGGAATTCCGAAAGGTCTTTTGAAAATAATGTGTATTTATCAGCTTATTTATTATGCCTTCGTCGTAACCGTTTTCCCCAGCTATATTCCTAATCCTATTCTTTTCTGCTTCAAATCTTTCTTTGTTTGAGGGGAAATTTACTAATCTTTATGTTAAAAATTTAAACTTGCAAGCTTATGTTGTAAGCAATGAAAAGTGTCATTTGGAATATATCTGTTTGTGGCCATTCCTTTTCTGTATAGGTCAAATTATAATTTATTTTTATTTCTTATAACTAAAGTGTCTAGAAATGGCAGTGTACCTTGCTCTTTGTTTCATTTGAAATTTTTAATTTAAAAATTTGTTATAGTGCATTCGTTGTAAGAAGTCTGCTAAGCAATAAAACCTTTTGAGCAGGTAAGTCGGTGGTTCTCAAACAATAAATTATATTTTTGGAACATGACGAATTACATTTTCTAATTAATAGTAGTTTTTACATCTAGTGGCTGAAATAGTGCTTTTTTCCAACCAAGTCATGGTTTGGACATTTGTAATTTGTTAGTAAAAAATGATTAGGTAAAAAAAGATTATTTCTTAGCTTTTATAGTATTTAGGCAAATTAGTTTTACGAATTCTTTTTTATAAAGTTTTGGTTCTAAAAAGAACTGATATTGCAGTCTTGCGATAGAACGCACCTACTTATAAATGCATACTAAAAATAGTCTTCTTCTGCATCTGAAATATCATCCATCTATAACCTGTTCTGTCTCATAAGATTCAAAAATAATTTTTTTCGTGTGTTCAATGCATTTCCGCCATTTGCTTCCATAACTTTGCTTTATAACTGCTTTAACTTCCGTAATTCACACACAATAAGAAACAAACTAAAAGCAAATAAAAGCATACCTACTTATTTAAAATAGAACATACCATCCCCAACTGGAGCAAATTTTAATTATTTCTTGGAAAATAGCGATTATTAGCATTTGCGACAGTTCCAGATTTACGTATAATGACCGCAAAATAATTAAATTCTCAGAAAAAATACCTGTCAAAACCTTTAACTTATTGACGCAAAAAGTTTTTCAAAAGTATAAGTGAAAAATAAAATAAAATAGAAATATTTATCGTGGTATAAGTATAACGCGTAATTCTTAAATAATTTTGTTTTAAGACCGCTGATTTAGCCCACTCGAATACAGTGAACCCCCAAGCAGCAATTTAATGGCGTAGCGACGTTGTTAAATGCGACCCGACGTTATCATGCGGCGTCGTTTTAGGGTCAAACCATATCAAATCAACCAAAAAAAAGGCACTTCTGATCCAAAAACTTAAAAATCCAAAAAATTTAATTTTTTGGATTAGCGGTTTTTGTTTTATTGATTTTTGAAAATAAAGAAATTGACCAATATGCCCTTGACAGGCACTTACAAAAATAGCAATATATCAAAAACTATTGGTCCTATAGAAGCGAGTTATAGCTTATTTTGAAGGTTTTTTAAAGACCTTTTTAACGATATGTATCACCATGTAATTTTTTGTTTTTTTTTTAATTTTTTTAATATTTCTTTTTTGAAAAATCTTGAAAACACCATTTTGAATTTTTTTCAAAAAAATACTATTTTTTTTACTATTTTTTTAATATTTTTGGAAAATTTCAGAATGGAGAAGCTATTGGTTCGATTTTTAAAAAAATAATATAAAAAACCTTGCAGGAAAAAACCATACATTTTTTGATAAATACCTATATATTTACTCTTTATATCTAAAAACTTGTCAATTGCTCCCAGTCTTGTAAATAAGATACATAAAAGGTTTTTCCAAACTTGTTTATTCCTGCAAAATTTTGAGTATTTCTTCAATTGTCCTCCCCTCCACCCAAGATCTTTTCACCCACCTATTATACATTTAAACAGGTTAATTCCTGCAAAATGTTTAGCTCCTCCCATTACTTTTTATTGGCCCTTACCCCTATCTGTATCATTTCTTGTTCAGACAGGAAAAGTTTTGACAACAATTAATTGCAAACCTGCGGTTTATGTGATAAATTGCTATTTTTTAATTTAAAACATTTATCGGATTCGTGTGTTGTAAAATGGCACAAAATAAGCCAAAACAATGGACAAAATTTTTTGTGAGGTGTTATGATCCATTAAGTTAGGAGAAACATTCCGGAAAGTTACGGAATGTCACAAATGTCACACACGGCATGCTTTAAAGGGGTGGAGACTGGCATGAAAATTTGTGACAATTGTCGAATGAAACTTTCCAAGGAACACAAAGAACAGGATGAACAACCATCTCCTGTAGCAGGGTAAGTAATAGTAACGAATACCTACCTACATTTTTACTTGTTTTTTTTTTGTGTGTTGTGGCTCTGCTAATAATTTTAGGGTAATTATTTAGTATCCGGTTTTCTGTCATTTTTGGTTTTAAGTGAAAAATTCTTTATGGGGGCACCTTCTGGGGTCCCTAGTACCCCAAATCCGCAACTGCCGAAAAATTTTTTTTTAATTTTTTTTGATGCAAAAAGGGTGTCGCCGGTGCCGGGGGGGGGGAGGGTTGTGAGGGTTTTTTTTGGTTGTTTTGGGCTGGGTTGGATTGGTTTGAGTTTTATTAAGTGGGGTTGGGTTGGGTTGGTTTTAAAAAATAAAAAAAAAACAAAAAAATAAAAAAATAAAAAAAAATCGGCGGTTGCGGATTTGGGGTCCTAGGGACCCTAGTAGGTGCCTCCATAAAGAATTAAAAAAAAATCAAAAATGGCAGAAAACCGGATACTAAATAATTACCAATTTTAGTAAATGTTTTCATATTAAAAATTGTTTTTTTTTTATTGTTAGAGACCTTCCGCTCAAACTCCAGATTCTCCTTTTAAAGAATGTGATGAATCTATGGACCAGTCGTTGCAAATTATTGGGGAATCGCCTATCAAAAAAAGAAGAGTTTCCAAAGAAAAGGCTGAAAAAGTGAAAGCAGTGATCGAAAAAAGATTAGGTCAGGAACAATACTCAATAGTAGAATAGTAGAAAAGACCAAAGAAAAAAACATGGACGAGTGCGAAATAATACATTAAAAGAAAAATATCAGCTAGTTCAAAAAAGAAGCGAAAGAATGTTAATTCTATCTTGTCTTCCTATGAGTTGGAGTCGGGCAAAAATTCAGCAAGAATTTGGAGTTTCCCAATGCATGATCAGGATGGTAAAAAAATGGTCAAAGAAAAAGGAATTTTATCCACACCTAATCCAAAGCCTGGGAAAACTCTTGACCAAAACGTTGTAGAAATGGTAACATCATTTTACCTTAGAGATGATGTGAGTAGACCCATGCCTGGAAAAAAAGATTTTGTTGTTGTAAGAAAAGAAGGAACTAAGGAGCATCATCAGAAAAGGTTAGTTTTGGCTAATATCAAAGAAATATATTTGCATTTTAAGAAAGAGCATCCAGACCTAAAAATTGGTTTGTCTAAATTTAGTGAATTGAGACCAAAAAGTTGCATTTTAGCAGGAAAGAGCGGTACACATACAATGTGTGTGTGCACAATACATCAAAAGATGAAGTTAATGATAGAGTGTTCTAAAATAAACAAGTTTATCTTAAATGATAAGGGTAATCCTGCTTTACCAGACTACCATGCTTGCCTCTCAAAAATGATGTGTAACCCACCAGGAGTTCACTGCTTTTTGGACAAATGTGAGATATGCCCAGGAACTGAGAATTTAAAAAACTTTTTGAATGAAAAGTTCGAAGAAGCAATGATTGATAATGTGACTTTTAAGAAGTGGATATCTGTAGATAGATGCAATATGGAGACATTAGTTAAACCAACAGAGAACTTCATTGAAGAATTTTCAAACGACTTGATTAAATTAAAATCTCATTCTTTTTACACTCACATGCAAAAAGAATACTACAATGAGGTAAAAGACAATTTAAAAAAGGGGGAAGCACTAATCACATGCGACTTCGCTGAAAATTATTTATTTATTTTGCAGGATGAAGTGCAGTCCTATCACTGGACAAAGGCAACCCTACATCCTTTTGTAATATATTACAAAACTCATGAGGGAAACTGGTCATTTAAATTATATATTTATTTCAGACTGTTTGGTACACAACACTGTGGTATTTCATCTTTTTTTAAGCCACCTTATGCCTGAACTAAAGAGGCAAATTGATAATTTAGACAAAATTATCTATTTTTGAGACGGCTGGGCCGCACAGTATAAATTATTGTAAATTTTCTATTATTCTTAGTTTTCATTTTTTTGTTATACCGATATTAGGTAAATTAGCCCTGTATTAAATATCTTAATATTTTTTTAAAGTATGACTCTATTATTTCTCCATCCTTAAATTTTCCAAAAATGTTAAAAAAACATTGAAAAAAAAAGAAATATTTTTTTGAAAAAAATTCAAAAATGTGTTTTTGAGATTTTTCAAAAAAATTTTTTTTAATGAAGAAAAAAAAAATAAACAAACTATATTGTGTCACACATCTTTAAAAAGGTCTTTAAAAACACTTCAAAATGAGCTATCAATCGCTTCTATAGGATAAATAGTTTTTGAGATATTACTATTTTTGTAAGTGTCTGTCAAGGACATATTGGTCATTTTCTTGATTTTCAAAAATCAATAAAACAAAAACCGCTAAGACGAATAAGTGTACCAAAAATCATCAAAATCGGAGATGGTCAAAACTATTGCCTGGTTGACTTGATATGGTTTGACCCTTTAGCCAACATGCCGACCCGGATTTACACCTAAATGGTGGATGATTTTTGAGTCCTTACGTCATTGTGCAGTTACTGGAGTCGGAATAGTAATTGTTCTTGTTACGTCGTAAAATACGACCCAAAATGACTACACTAGCGCTCTCTTTGTTATTGATTTTTTGGTGGTGTTTCACTACCCAAAATGTTGCTCATCTCAAACTTTGGGATTTTCGGTTACTAAAATGAACTTTTTTTTATACACTTTAAAAAATGACAAACAAAAAATGATAATTTGATAATTACCGGTTATTAAATGGTATTTAAATGGCCACTATGGGAGCAAAATTTAAAAACGCAATTCGGTTTACTGACAAATATGCTTAGAAAAGGAATGAAAAAACACGCGCGCACTTGATTTGTTTGTGTTTAAACGAAAAATATTGCTTTTTTTTATTTAAAAAAAAAATGGATGCTACTAAAGCCCTCTTTTTAGGATTCCATGGTCAAATACCTATCTCGCCCGGAACATAAAACGTCTCCAAAATGCCATTCAATGGTGTTTGTAGTATTTTTGCCGTGTTTAGTAAATACAAACAATGGCGGCCACTTTGAACATAAACGACGGCATCAAAAATGGCGAATATTATTAGAATCCAGAAAAATATACGTAAATGGACTACAGTCGTCAAACATTCCCAAATTAACCACTTGCCACGACTGTTGGTTACTATCAACCCAACATGCGACTGGAAAACGCTCCAACAATTCCGTCGATGACAGTTGACAGTCCCCATAACCTTACTTTTTATTCGATTTTTCTAAATATATGGTCGGTGAACTGTGAAATAAAATTTAGTTTTTTCAAATACGGCAGGACACTTCAAAGATCCTACTTCTTGAAAACAAAAGCAAAAAGTATTTTTAGTGAGCGGCAAGAAGTGAAACTGTGGGTAGACATTACTCTTTAAAGGGCACCAGTCTTTTTCTTTCGCCCATATACCTATTTGTAGGATAATGTCATCTCTCTTTCACCAGTTGAGCCAGTTATTTAAAATCTAGAGAGAGATAGGGCGATCTGCCGTACATAAATGCGGCAGAGAAGGAGAATATAATGCCATTAGTTCCTTTGGAAACTTTTCTTCTTCACAAGAAAAAAGCACTTAAGTTTGTCAAAACTCCGGCCAGAAAACGTCGCAAGACCGGCCAGAAACGTTGCAAGTTCACGTAATGTAAAAGTTGTTTAGACGTTGATACGCCGGCAGAACGTAACTAGAGTCTCATAAAAACGTCCACACGACATCACTGGTTTACTAGAAAATGCACCAACGCGTGACAGGTCGGCTAAACATTGGGTAGACGGTAACAATGTTACTGCAGTGTTATTTAACGTTAAAGCAACGGAATTCTGTCGTAATATGTAAGACCGTCTGAAGATCACTAATTTTTACACCCAAATTAACGTCCATTTAGGTGAAGTATGTGGTAATTGGTCAGAAAATTGTTGCTTGGCCAGTGGGATGTCGGGTACGATAAAGTACAGCGAGTGCATTTTAACTTAACTGAATTACTGTTCAAAAAGCGATAACATCTTTTGGAGATTTAATCCAATATCGGACTTCATACAGCGAACCGACTTTTCCATAAAATTTTCAACACTAATTACTTTAGTGTTGAATACTGCAAACACATCATCTACATACCTGAACCATACTCTGGGGAAATACTCAAATTCTTTACTTATATCTGATTCAAATTTGCTCATAAAGAGGTTTGCAATAAAAGGTGATAAATTATTACCCATTGTGGTTCCTTCTAATTGTTGGCAGTAGTTATTTTTATATTGAAAGTAATTTTGATTAAGATAGGTATTGTAAAGTCTGTTTGTCTTCTAGATTGTTTTTTCTTAGTAGTTCCTCCAGGTATTATAAGGTATTGGGGATCGGCACACTAGGGAACAACGAACTAACATCAAACGAGATTCACCATCTTGGATTGAAATATCTTTAACTTTGTTGATAAATTCAAGGGAATTTTGAACAGAGAAACCTTTTTCCTTTATAGGTAAATTTTCAAACTCGTTTACAAGCCATTTTGAAATATTGTAGGTAGGTGATCCTACAGCAGAAACTATAGGTTAACCGATTTTCCAGGCTTGCAATAATATCACTTAAATTACCTTTTTGTGAGGGCAGAGCAAAATTAAGACCTTTGTTTAAAAGTGATATTTCTTTGTTATTAAAAGTTTTAGAGGATAGGTTTTCTACAATGTTTGCGATTTCCTTCGACTTTTTTGGTTTTGGTTCAGAACCTTTTAACTTTTGTAGCTTTTTATTAAATGAAGACATCTTCTTTGTAAATTTTTTCTCAATTAATACAAACATATGTCTTTGGAAATCGCACCATTCTTCAAAGTTCTTATCACTAAGTCTAAATGTCAACTTTTTAAACAGTTGGTATGCTTCAAGCTCAAACATACTTCGTTCAGGTATGTAGATGATGTGTTTGTAGTATTCAATAGTGTTGAAAATTTTATGGAAAAAGTAAATAACAAATTTCCCACAATTAAATTTACGTGTGAAACAGAGAATACACTGCACTTTAGTTATAAGAAATAAAAATAAATTAGAATTTGACCTATACAGAAAAGGAATGGCCACAAACAGGTATATTCCAAATTACTCTTTTCATTGCTTACAACATAAGCTTGCAAGTTTGCATTTTTTAACATATAGATTAGTAATTTTCCCCTTAAACAAAGAAAAATTTCAAGCAGGAAAGAATAGGATTAGAAATATAGCTGGCGAAAACGGTTACGACAAAGGCTTAATAAATAAGCTGATAAATAGACATTCTTTTCAAAAGACCTTTCGGAATTCCACTTTTTCAGACAAAAGGATACCTCCGACTCTAAATTTGTATCAATGCCTTATAATCCTAATTATATGAAAGGATTACAAGAATTATTTAATAGCACCGGTCTTAAATTATTATATCAATCCGGAAACACAATAAGAAGTTTACTAGGAAATCCCTAGGATAAAACTACAGTTCTACAAAAAAGTGGAATTTACGAAATTAGTTGCATGGATTGTGACAAAAAATATGTTGGCCAAACGATTCAAAGAACACTTAGCACACTTAAAATACAGAATAATACAAAAGTCAAGTGTGGCCGAGCATGCTTTTGAAAACAATCATAGATTCACATTAGATAACCTAAAACTTCTAAAAAGTGTACCAAACAAAAGAATTTTGAATGCATATGAAAGTATGGAAATCATTAAATCCAGAAATAGTTTAAATAAAGATAGAGGCCCCATTCTGTTTACTACACTTTATTCTTTAGTTGAGGGGAAATAGGATTATAAAGCGTGACCAATCACAAATTATTAGTCTTAGCTCCGTCCACTAAAAGATAGTATATAAGATAGAGTGTAGGTTAATTTACTTTATTGTTTATCGTCACCTGATGATGAACGTTAGCGAAAAGCGCATCGAGTGCAAAAAAGTGTAGTTTTGGTTTGAGGAAAACAATCATAACTTTGTTATAGTGCAACCAAAGGTTCCAAATTCCCAACATAGTTGATATGGCTTCACGGTCAGCGGAACTAAATCTCTGTCGTAAGTTTATACTAAGATTAGGCTAGTTGGTGCAGATATTTGATTTCTTAAATCTTGCAGAAAATCCAAAGCTTTTCGAAACTTTGTTCCAGTAAAGTTGCGCAAATCTACAATTTCTTCAAAAGTAGCCCTGTTTGAAAAACAGAAATGGTTAGATTTAGAAATCAAAAATTTGTACGCAAAACGAAGTATGTTTGAGCTTGAAGCATACCGACTGTTTAAAAAGTTGACATTTAGACTTAATGCTAAGAACTTTGAAGAATGGTGCGATTTCCAAAGATATATGTTTGTAGTAATTGAGAAAAAATTTACAAAGAAGATGTCTTCACTTAATAAAAAACTACAAAAGTTAAAAGGTTCTGAACAAAAACCAAAAAACCGAAGGAAATCGCAAACATTGTAGAAAACCTATCCTCTCAAACTTTTAATAACAAAGAATTATCACTTTTAAACAAAGATTTTAATTTTGCTCTGCCCCCACAAAAAGATAATTTAAGTGATATTATTGCAAATATTAAAAGTTCAATCTCTAATCTTTTAGAAGGCACAAAAGGCTATGTGCGAGATGCTTGCCGATATCAGATTTCTCAAAACTTCATTTAGCACAACAAAAATAGTACATTAAATCACAATAAAACAATTAAAAGTTTGAGAGAGAAAGATGTTTTCTATCTAAAGGCTGACAAGGGTAATAAAATTGTTATATTAGATAAAACAGATTATTTCGAAAGGGTAGATAACCTAATAAAAAATGGACCCTACAAACAAGTCCCAAAGAACCCCTTACCAAAAATGATTAACGAAGTAAAAAACACAATTAAAAAATGTAACAATATTATTACTGACAATATTAAATATAAGCTACAAGTAAGCAATCCTACTATGCTGAAACTGTATTGTCTTCCGAAAATCCACAAGCCTGGAAAATCGGTTAGACCTATAGTTTCTGCTGTAGGATCACTTACTTACAATATTTCGAAATGGCTAGCAAACGAGTTTGAAAATTTACCTATAAAGGAAAAAGGTTTTTCTGCTCAAAATTTCCTTGAATTTATCAACAGAGTTAAAAATATTTCATTCCAAGAAGGTGAAATTTTAATCTCGTTTGATGTGAGTTCGTTGTTCCCTAGTGTGCCGATCCCCAATACCTTACAATACTTGGAGGAACTACTAAGAAAAAACAATCTAGAGGACAAACAGACTTTAGAATACCTATCTTTAACAAAACTCTGCATGAATCCAAATTAGTTTCAATATAAAAATAACTACTACCAACAATTAGAAGGAAGCACAATGGGTAATAGTTTATCACCTTTTATTGCAAACCTCTTTATGAGCAAATTTGAATCAGATATAAGTTAAGAATTTGAGTATTTCCCCAGAGTATGGTTCACGTATGTAGACGATGTGTTTGCAGTATTCAACACTTAAGTAACTAGGGTTGAAAATTTTATGGAAAAAATAAATAACAAATTTCCCACAATTAAATTTACTTTGTAACGAAGTTACCCAGTTTTGTTTTAGAAATTAAAATTTTTCTAGGGTTAACGATTGGCCCAGGCAGTTTCTTTTATATATATATATATATATAAATGTCCCGGTAAATATACTGGAATTGTTAACCAGTAACGCACCAAAAACGAGTCCAAGACTATAAACTCCTAATAAAAATCGAGTTTCCCTGCGTTTTCATCACTATCTTTTGCATGCATCAAGAATAAGATTATGAATACCTTTCTGCTTAACTTATCCAATTTTGTATACAAATTTCCCGATACAACGTTTCATATTATTTAATCCTACAACTCACATTTTCGATTCTTCCGACGAAAAATTCGATTTTTCCGGGACTTTTCTTTAAAAAAAAAAGAAACTTTGTATATTCCGGAAAAAACGATTTTTCACTAAAAACACTCCGCTATCTTTTTCCTATTGTTGAACATTATATTTTTACGAATTTGCATTCCCGATTTTCCCACCGGAAAACTGAGTTTTCCTGAAAAATTGCCTTCGGCAACATTCGCCGTGTTTCGTTTACCATCCACGGCATGGGCACCGTCTCCGGTGGAACCGAACTGCCGAATCGGTAACCTTCGCCGTGGTCGGTTCACCGCACATGGCTGGATCATATAAAAGGCTCCTGCAGAATTGTAGGAGGGACAGTCGACAAGCAAATTTAACGCCGTCGAATTACAATCTGACGACCATTATAAACGGAAAAAGTGATATTGACCGTGTACGTAGAAGTTTTGAGGTAAGCACCAACCGATTCTTTGTCTTTTGTTTTCTTTTAATTCTCTGCTCTAATGAGGTTAACTACGTCCGTTATTTACGATACAATCACCACGTTTAAATAACAAAAATACTTTCCGGACTGTGGTGTTCGACAGGCGGAAAGTATCGTGTTTAATGATTCCTATTTTTATTTTAGCTCCCTCAAGTTGTAACTTGTTATTTTTCCGCACATTATGTCGTTAACAAAAATACTTTCCGGAATGTGGTGTTCGACATGCGGAAAGTATCGTGTTTATTGATTTCTATTTTTATTTTAGCTGCCTCAAGTTGTAACTTGTAGTTTTTTTTTCGCACATTATGCCGTCAACAAAAATACTTTCCGGACTGTGGTGTTCGACAGGCGTAAAGTATCGTGCTTAATGATTCCTATTTTTATTTTAGCTGCCTCAAGTTGTAACTTGTTGTCTTTCCGCACATTATGCCGTTAACAAAAAATACTTTCTGTGTGGTGTTCGACAGGCGGAAAGTATCGGGCGTAATGATTACTATTTTCTTTTCGGTCACCTAAAATGGTTACTGTTTGTTTTCCGCACAATAGATATACAGTTAACAAAAATACTTTCCGGACTGTGGTGTTCGACAGGCGGAAAGTATCGCGTGTAATGATTAATATTTTCTTTTTAGCCGCCTCAAGTGGTAACTTGTGGTGTTCCGCACAATAGATATACAGTTAACAAAAATACTTTCCGGACTGTGGTGTTCGACAAGCGGAAAGTATCGCGTGTAATGATTACTATTTTTCTTTCAGCCACTTATTGCTTTGTCATGAATAACCTACCATTTACGTTGTTTTTTTTTGTGATTATTTTATTGTCAAGTCAGAGATTCTGCGACGATCGAATTTTAATAAAATTATTATTATATAAAGTAAATATTCCCTGGACCACCGCCATTCGGAGGGCAGGGCGTATCCTAATCCGCGCATTATAACAAAATTTTGTTATTGTTTTTTCGTGGACTCACACGGTAGATGATTAATTATAATTATCAATTAGTAATGTGGTACACTTTTCTCTCAGTGTGAAAAAAAAGTTATCTCCACAAACTCAAGAAAAATTAAACCACACCCAGGTTATTACAGGAGTGCCTTATGTTTTATGCCTTGTTTTACCGCCCATTTAGAGCAGTTAATTGTAAACTATTTACCGATGGTGCTTAGCTTAATATTTATAGGTGCTTTTGCTTTTTATATTTGCTTTCGACTGTCACCCACCGTGTGTTTCAACTTGATACCGCACCGGTTGATGCACTACGCATGCATACATATTATACACGTATAATGGCATGCAGATGCTTTCATTAGAACCGCACGTAGTCACCTTGTAGATCATTCATGGTTTGCCGCACCATATTGTTTGAATGCAGTCTGTTGGTTTGGTTTTCCGTTTCTGTGTTTTTCTATTCAACCGCTTTTTATTGTATATAATAATACTACTACTGCCTGAGCTAAATCAATAATAAATAAGACCGGAGTTACTAGTTTCAGGATACCGGTACTTTCTGTTGTGTTTAGGGTTAATGTTCCTTTTGATTTAAACCGATAATAAAAAGTCAAAATAAAGTTTTGTTTTTTTTTCTTTTCTTTTTCCTGAGCTAGAAAGTTCTAGTCTTTTTACCTGAATTCTCCACTGTTTAAAAGCTTACCCGAGAGGCAGAGGAGGCTCTAAGCTCCTTCAATCACTTAGAGTGGCGCCCGAGGATTTGCTGTCAATTTCTATGATGACATCGATCAGTTGAAATTGACAGAGACCCTGTGACGCCAAAGTGAGGGATTTTAGTATTAGATTACGAGGGTCTCTTACAACTTATGAATTAGAGAACAACGGTACACTGCCATTTCTAGACACTTTAGTTATAAGAAATAAAAAAATAAATTAGAATTTGATGGAAATATACAGAAAAGGAACGGCCACCAACAGGTATATTCCAAATGACTCTTTTCATTGCTTACAACATAAACTTACAAGTTTGGACTTTTTAACATATAGATTAGTAAACAAAGAAAGATTTGAAGCAAAAAAGAATAGGATTAGGAATATAGCTGGCGCAAACGGTTACGACGAAGGTTTAATAAATAAGCTAATAAATAGACATTCTTTTCAAAAGACCTTTCGGAATTCCACTTTTTTCAGACAAAAAGATATCTCCGACTCTAAATTTGTATCAATTCCTTATAATCCTAATTATACGAAAGGATTACACAAAGTATTTAATAACACCGGGCTTAAATTAGTATATTATTCCGGAAACACAAAAAGAAGTTTACTAGAGAATCCCAAGGATAAAACTACAGTTCTAGAAAAAAGTGGAATTTACGAAAGTAGTTGCATTGATTGTGACAAAAAATATGTTGGCCAAATGAGACGCTCTATTCAAACACGATTCAAAGAACACTTAGCACACTTAAAATACGGAAGAACAGAAAAGTCAAGTGTGGCCGAGCATGCTTTTGAAAATAATCATAGATTCACATTAGATAACCTAAAACTTTTAAAAAGTGTACCAAACAAAAGACTTTTGAATGCATATGAAAGTATGGCAATCATTAAATCCAGAAATAGTTTAAATAAAGATAGAGGCCCCATTCCGTTTAGTACACTTTATTCTTTAGTTGAGGGGAAATAAGATTATAAAGCGTGACCAATCACAAATTATTAGTCTTAGCTCCGCCCACTAAAAGATAGTATATAAGATAGAGTGTAGGTTAATTTAGTTTATTGTTTATCGTCTCCTGATGATGATAACGGTGTAAGCGAAACGCGCTTGAATGCAAAAAAGTGTAGTTTTGGTTTGTGTAAAACAATCATAACTTTGTTAACATTCCATATGCTTTTGCATATGCATTGTCTATCGCCTTCAAACTGTTCATTGACTGTTCAATATATTTTATTTTGCCTAAAACTCTAATGGCACTCATAAATTCCTCCTGTTACCACAAAAACCATTAATTTATGAAGAAAAATCAATATTTTCAGACTCCATTTTAAGGTTAGTTGCGTCAAGGCATTGTCCAATTGTTGTATGCTCTCCTAAAATTAAAAAAAAAAGTAAAGAAAGTAACTATTAAACTTAATGTTAAATCAGTCAAATTATTTGGCATCTGATTACAGCTTAATATCTGTTGTTAATTTAGCGTGTCTTATACTTTCTATATTTTGGGTGTATTTTTCTAAATAAATAAAAATAAGGTAAGTACCAACCTGTCCCTTTTGTGTAAGTTGATAACTCTCATATTATGCTTATAGGTATTCCGCTGCCATCATAGTATTATGCTTGTAGGTTTAATAAAGCTAGACTTATTTGCCAATCGCAGCCTCTGTTTGTCGCTTAGTGCAGTAGTCATCATATGAAGAAAATATAGTCTTTCGTAGATGCTAAAAAGCAGTCTAATGCTGTTTACACTTCCAACCAAGGCACCAAGGGAGGCACATAGAGCTTTATGTTCTACTAAAAAGACAAACATTTTTAGTCAACACTTATTGGAAACATCGAGTGAATATTATACTGTCCATTCCAAATTCTATGGTCCGATGCCTCAGGTATCGTATGGTCTAATTTCAACATGGCTGTCAAGAAACTGGCCCGATTGAATGTGGAATGAAGTGTACTTAGTCGTATTTTGACTCTCTAGAAAAGGCACAAGAAAGAATGTAGAATTTTTATATTGACTGCCCACCTGTTTGTTTATCCCGTTCTTATTTTCCCAGGAACAGTGCAGATGTTGTAGAAAGTGTCTTTTGAGAATTAACTTCTGATCGCTTCCATCGAAGTACAGTTAACGTTTTACCGTAAAGTACGGGATAGGGAATCCCTTTTTTTTCACGTTTAAAGACTATTTTTTGAGGAAAAAAATAATAGGTATTTTAGGGTTATGTTCGAGGTTAAATGCCAAATGTCTGTTGGCCCCGAACGTCTCTCTCTCTCTCTCTCTCTCTTGCTTTACAATGGTCTTGCACAACTATGACAGCCGACCAGTACTTCTTTTTTCCCTATATTATCTATATACCCCTTCCCCTCCCCACTCACCAGACCGGTCTGATGAGTACCCCGTAGGAAGGCAGTTTTCTTTTCCGAGAAGGATTTAATTTAGCCTAAACCCCTTTGTCGTGGCTAGTGATCTTTAACGTGCTCCACTATCAATATATGGATCACACGGGACCGTCCTCTTAACGTCCTCTCCGAGGGACGTTATGGAAACGAATTAGCCTGCCTTCTAGCTAACTCGGTCTACTCCGCTTCATACTGGGCTTGAACCCGGCATCTCCTGGCAAGTTTGCCCTGAACGTTAGGATTTTCATACGTCGAATGGCCGTCCGGCCAACATGCTATGGAGGTCAGATTCTGTTCCGTCGAAGAGACGACGAGGCAACGATGATTTACATCAACTTTACGTGAAGAGATGTCGAAAGTTGTATTAGATCGTAAATAAGTATAGAAAAGTGGTGATCCGGTCCAAATTAGTTATTACTTAGTATAGAATAGGTCAGTCAACTAAATCCACCATTAGGGACCCCGCGGTCTGTCTGCCATTCCACAAAAACAAGATTATTTTTCAGTTTTATGAGTTTTATTTAACTCTGCAAAAATATTATTTATTTTTATTTTTGCTATTTTTTAGTGCATTGTTGGTCTTACTTTATCAGTAAACTAATATTCGTTTACAGTTTTTAGGTCTACAAAGCAATATTTTTCAATTATACATATTATTATAAGTACTTTAAACTCAATAAAAATAATAAAAAATGAACACCATAATTAGTTTACTTATTAGGTCTCGCTACTCGACGTAGATTAACGTTGCATTAGGTCAGGTCAAGTCAGCTGCGGACGTCGCTACGACCCAAATTTGTATTCCCCATTTAGGTGCAAAATCCGGTTGGCACGAGGTCGAAATAACGCTGCATCCCGACGTCCGGTTGTCTGGCCCGACGTAATGTTACGTGAGCATGACGTCCAAATGCTACTTGGGCTAGAACGTTTAACGGGTAGGTACGTTTTGAAAACGTACCTGACAGAACGTCCTGGAAAGTATCAAATTGCCACCTCAAAGAACCCCTTTTAAAAACGACCTCCATAGACGTCCCCTGGACGAAGTTTTTGTACACACGGGCACGTTTTAAAAACGTACTTGATAAAACGTCTAGAAAAGATCAGAGGAATAACGTTTTCAAAACGATTTCTAAAGACGTCCCCTGGACGAAGTATTTGTATACACGGGCACGTTTTAAAAACGTACCTGATAGAACGTCTTAAAAACACCCGAGAAAGAACGTCTTAGAAACACCCGATAAATAACGTTTTTAAAACGATTTCTAAAGACGCCCCCTGGACCAAGTATTTATACACACGGACACGTTTTAAAAACGTACCTAATAGAATGCCTTAACAACACACGAGAAATTTTTTTAAAACGATTTCTAAAGACGTCCTTGGGAGGTCCAATGTTACAAAATAATTAGTCCACAGGACGTACGACAAATGCGTTCCTGGAACGTACACAGAAAACGTCTACAGAACGTACGTTTCGGATCTTAATAGCGGCAGTAGTAGTAGTTATATATGTATTCACAAACTAAATGTAAACTACATCTAAGTATCCTAAACTTAACATAAATTAAACTATGACCATGCCACTAATATATATATATATATATATATATATATATATATATATATATATATATATAATAGCACACAATTTAAACTCGTATGAGCCATACACATATCTAATACAAAATTATACTGGTATAAGTAGATTTTAGACTGCTTGTATTTTTGTGCAAAAATGTTTAATTTTGTAAACCTTCCCTGAATTTTTTTTTAAAAGTTTGGTCCTGTGAGGTCGAAACAAACACTATTTAAAATATATAAGATATATAGTTAAATAGTTTAAGTGGTTCTTTATTCAACGCATTACTCTTATGGCAACGATTTTATCAGTTTATTGAATGACTGAGAGAAAGGTAACATAATTAAACATTTTAGTCAGAGGAGAATGATCAAGTAATTAAAAAAATATGCAGTGTTCCATTTAAAAAAAAAACGTATTATTGTATTATAAAAATCTAAGTGGGCCATGGCATAATAATAGGACCACAACAATAAAATAACTCTTAAACTAAAACTTACAACTTGATATTTTTGTCAAATGCAAAAGGCAATTATATCTCATGGCTTGCTTAGATTTTATTATAATAAAAATTCTTTAATATTGTTTCATAAGAAAAAAATATTTCAATTAATTTTTAAATGAAAGTATAGGAAAATTACTGTACAAATTGGTACAAAAAGTTTTGCACATCTAGAATCCTATACCAACAACTCACACACACCTTTTGAAATTGACATAGTTTCTTATGTGGGCATATAAACATATTAATATTTAGATTCTTATAAAATCAAATAGGAAACATATTTAAACCTATCCGTGTTTTTGCTAATGTACACTTCGAAAACTTATTGAAACCTATCCAACATACTATAAAAACTAATACAATTTTTTTGACATATAGATTCTTCTACGTGCATATAGGAAACATATAGAAAACTGTCGAGGATCCTGTACAAACTAATAAACTCTTTATGTTTTTGGCTCATATACACCTCTTAAACATTGACATAGTTTCTTGTACGTGCATATAGGAAACATATTGAAACCTACCGAGAATGCTATACAAACTAATACAGTTTTATATGTTTTGGCTCATATGTACCTCTTAAACATTGGCATATAGATTCTTATGTAGGTCTATAAGAAACATATTGAAACCTATTCAGAATCCTATTTAAACTGATAAAATCTTCATAGAGACCTTTGAAACTTTAACATAAATTCTTATGAAGGCTTATAGGAAACATTATTGAACGTCTTCAGTCCCAGAAACTGATATAATCTTATATGTTTTAGCTCATATACTCCTTTTAACATTGGCTTATAGAAAACATATTGCCACGTATTGAGAACCAAATACAGGCTGATACAATTTTGATATAGATTCTTGTGTAGTCGTATAGGAAAAATAATTAAACCTATCCAGAATCCTATACAAATTGATAAAATCCTAAATATTTTAGCTCTTATACACGTTTTATCCTATGACATATAGATTCTTATGCGGGCATAAAGAAAACATATCAAAAAAAAAAAATGAAACGTATACACATTGATGTTTTACCTCATATACATCTTTTAAACATCAGCATATAGATTCTTATGTAGGCATATAGGACACATTCAGAATCCTATTTAAAATGATAAAATTTTATATGTTGTGGCTCACATACATCTACTAAATTTTTACATTTAGATTCTTATATAGGTATGTAGGAACCATATTGAAACCTATCCAGAACCATTGTAATACTGTAGAAATCCTTGACTATAAATACTATAGAGGCTTTCGTTGTATGATTAATTGCTGTTTCCCAAACCGAACACAGAATCATAGAACTATGAGTATCTACCTATTTAGGGTCTTATAGGATACCATTTATATATAGTTTTTTTTTTAATAAGATTGTATATGTCATTTTTGGCAGGATAAACAAATGTCGTTTTTTGTACACATAATTTTGACGTGTTTTTAAATTTTGTGCTATGTGGGCTATCACATTCTTTGTTCTCTAAGTATGTTTAATTGTTAATTATGTGGGTCTATATCAATGCTTCAGTCTTTTACTTTAAAAAAATAATGCACTGACCTTAAGTGTATCAATGATGACCCCGCATTATCTGCAGATTTGGGCACCTGTAAAATTACATCCACTTGAGATAGGAGATATTGCAGACTCACGAACAATATCTTACCATTAATCTACTCTGCCTACATGGTTAACTCATCAACTCATGTTTTGTTTCTTTTTCTAAGCATGCGAGGATTTAGATTCTTATATAGTTATGTAGGAACCATATTGAAACCTATCCAGAACCATTGTAATACTGTAGGAATCCATGACTATGAATACTATAGAGGCTTTCGTTGTATGAGAAATTGCTGTTTTCCAAACCGACTAGAGAATCATAGAAATATGTATTTTGACTTATTGAAATTCTCATAGAATACTGTATGAAACGATTTAATACTATAGCTATTGACTTATAGAAACTTACTTAAGCCTATAGAGAACCCTGGATTATGAATACTATAGAGGCTTTCGTTGTATGAGGTATTTCTGTTTCCCAAACCGACTATAGAATCATAGAAATATGTGTTTTTACTTATTGAAATTCTCATAGAATACTGTATGAAACGATTTAGTACTGTATCTATTGACTGATAAAAACTTATTTAAGCCTATAGAGAACCCTGGATTATGAATACTATAGAGGCTTTCGTTGTATGAGGAATTGCTGTTTCCCGAACCGACTACAGAATCATAGAACTATGTGTTTTTACTTATTGAAATTCGTATAGAATACTGTATGAAACTATTTAATACTATAGCTATTGACTCATAGAAATTTATTTAAGCCTATAGAGAACCCTGATTACAAATACTATAGAGGCTTACGTTGTATGAGAAATTTCTGTTTCCCAAACCGACTACAGAATTATAGAAATATGTGTTTTTACTTATTGAAATTCTCATAGAATACTGTATGAAACGATTTAATACTATAGCTATTGGGGTATGGGTTATGCTTGTGTTTATGTATTAATTGATGGGTAAACATGTAAGGCATAACTTTTATAATTTAATAATATTTTGTGATATCAATTGGTATATCTGAGACTCTCATGGCATGTTGCAAGTGAGGCCTTAGCAGCTCGATTATCTTTCTTGATAGTGCATTACTAACTCTATAGTTCTTTCTAAATTGTCTTTCAGATAAGTTGAAGGCATTAAACCTTCTGTCATACATAAGTCAAGGGGGACCTACTACATCTTCTTTCATTACCTTTGCCTCAGGCTCATCCAGCATGGCCACATTCCAGAAGTATAACTCTTCAGGTTCCATAAAATCTTCAAAAACAATCAACATAATATTATGAGCCTTAAGTACACAAAAGACATTATGACTATCTTAAAAAGATAGTTTTTATCATCGATGTAATACGTCGATGGTTTTTATACTTACAGGTATATGCAAGCAGCAGGTCTCCTATCCCTTATAATCAACAAATATTTGATTATCTATAAATAAAAAAATTTCCCTGAAAAAAAGTAAAAAACGACATTAATTTTCGGAATTTTAAAATATAGGAAGTCGGAGAACACGAACACCCGATTTTTGATGGAATGGGATGAGCCACCCTCTTGCTCAAGAATACGACTTGCGTTCGCCGTGGGATCATTCGACATAAACCTATGCTAAAGAATTCGGCCCCAGAGGGTGTATTCAGGTGGTGGGGAGTCCCACGCCCATCCTTTGTGCATACAGCCATTTTGGGATGAAAGGCCCCCCTGCCAAAAAAACCGCATAAAACCTCATAAAAAACACATCTGAATTTTATCAGTTTTTATAAGGTCTATGAGCTTTTGTGAGTCAAAATTTTAGGATTATAAAAGTTTGTAAGAATTTATAAGGTATGTCTTTGATTTTAGTAAGAATTTATGTGGTGTGTTTTTTATCTGATCCTATAATCAGTCAGGCTTATAAATGTTTATAAAATTTGATAAGTGCAGACATTTTTTTTTAACATATTTTATGGTTTTATAAAAGCACGATTTTCTAAGAGATATTTTATAATCAAACCGACACATCAACTTTTGTGGGTTTCTATAATTATATTCTTTTTCTTTTCATATATGTGTTTTTTATCTGATCCTATAATCAGTCAGGCTTATAAATGTTTATAAAATTTGATAAGTGCAGACATTTTTTTTAACATATTTTAGGGTTTTATAAAAGCACGATTTTCTGAGAGATTTTACAATCAAACCGACACATCAGCTTTTATGGGTTTCTATAATCACATTGTTTTTCTTTTAGTGATGTATTATGGGATTATATAAACCGATGTTTTTATAGTTTTCTGACAGATTTTATAGTCAAACTAACTCATAACATTTTATGGGTTTATATGATTACACCCTTGTTTTTTTTTTTAAATTGTTTTAATAGTTTGTAAAAAAACGTTTTTTCATGAGATTTTGGGATATTTTATGATCAGATCAAGAATTTGACAGATTTCTATGAACATTATAATTTTCTAGAAGTTGGTAAAAACAAATAAGTCCCTAAATAGATTTTATAGTCAGAAAAACTTACAACATTTTATAGACTTTTATGTGTCCACCCTGCCAAAAAAACCTCATTAAATCTCATAAAAAACACACCTGATTTTTATCAGTTTTTTCGACCACCTGAAAACTAATTTAAAAAAAGGTATACTTAGTATACTAAGTTACTTCTACAAAAAAATATTTTTTGACTCATGATCCCGTCTGATCAAAAATTCGTAATCCCCCTCGTTAAAAACCCCTGTATATGCCAATTTTGATTGAAATCGAACAAACTAAATCTGTCTCCCCCTCCACTAATACCCTCGTTAGAGGGAGATGTGTACCTGAGAATACCATATTATTGTATTTTCACCGGAAGTATAAACGCATACCAAATTTGAACACAATCGGATGTGGATAAATCAGTTAAAATTGGTTAGCAAAACATGACCGAAAATCATCCACCTTGAATCCGTCATATTGAATTTTCAAAATCTGATCAAAAATTCGTATTCCTTATCCCCAAAAGCCCCCGTATACCAATTTTGGTTGAAATCGGACAAACTTAGGTGTTTTCCCCCCTCCACTCCCCTAGTAGGCGGGAGGGGTGCCTAATAATGACATATTATTGTATTGTCAGCGGAACTATAAATGCATGCCAAATTTGAAAGCAATCGGATTTGTATAAGTTAGTTAAAATTCCCCCTTTGAGTAGGGGGAGCTTATGACAATTTCTTCTTGTGTTCTTCAACTGTACCCCCCTCCACCCCCTTCTAGTAGGGAGGAGCTGTCAATTTCATCACAATATATTCTAGTGTTGTTACCGCAACTATATAAGCATGCCAAATTTGAAGCCGATCGGATGTCGGGAAGTTGGTCAAAATTAAGTTGCAAGATTCCACCCGAACAAACATATCTTGTTCGCTACATAGATAGATACATTGCAAGTTAAATAAAAGCTTGCAAAAAATAGTCTAAATCTCATAGAAATCTATCAAAGTATAACATCTCTACCACAGCTTCTGGCGATAAATAAGTACGTACACGAGAACAATTTTCTATTAGATATGTAGATATTGTGCAAGCACAAGGAGTTATTGTATTATAGTGGTTTAGGTTGTCGTAGTTTATAGTTTAGGTTAGGTCATAGTTTAGTTTGACTGTATATTAATCTCTTACATTACTTCTAGTCCTATTACTACTACTACAACTGCTAAAGTTGAGCTGTAATTTTTTATTATCTAATGTTACAGGTATATTTTATAAAATCTCATAATATCTTATAAACTTTTATGAGGAGTTGTCATATTAAAAACCATAAAATATTATAAACTTTTATAAGGCAACTGGCTGATAAAATATAATGAACTCCTATGCGGGATTTGTGTTTCACTTTCACTAGTCAAAAATTATAAAATATCATAAAAGTTTATATGAGCATAGGTTATAAAAACTTATGATGTTTTATCTGTTATTTGCTATGATCTTTTATGAGATTATTTTGCAGGGTTGGTTACAGAAAATGGGAAATTGTTTTTTTATTATTAATTTAATTCATTGTTTTTGATAAATAAAATACATATACCATACCTACAAAGGTTTCAGTTGCAATAAAATAAATATATATACAAATATTGAATCACAATAATTTGATAGAATCATAATTTGGCAAACTTTAAACAAAAAATTAAAATATCCCCACAAACAATGCCGGCATGGCAAAGTGCCTTACAAATATTGGCATCTATTTTATTATCTATTAAACACTCCTTTTTGAGCCACCGGCCGAGCGACGGCAACGAATACGTTTAAAATGATGGCAAATACACACTTAGCATGGTTTAAATGTAGAGGAGCACTGCATACTAAATACCGGCATTGCAGGCAATATTGGCAAAAAATGTACATGGTGATTCACCATATTTTCCCAACTACATAGCTCATTTATTATTAGAGATAGCAAAATAGTTTAAATACAAAAGTTGATTAATTCTTCACAAATTTTAAGAAAATTCAATAAAAATTTTCAAAATGTCAAATTTAGACATCAACTTTCTTATTTTAAATTGAACACCCTGTATATTTTTTAAAATACCCTGTATATTTTTTAAAAATTTCGGTAGATCTTTTTTTCCTGATTCTTAAAATATACCATAGGGTTTATCTCTAGCGGTTCTCGAGTGAAATAAAAAATAATTTGCCATAAGGGCGATGTGTTAGACAAGGAAAATGAGTTTAGGTGGTTCTTTGTTCAACACATTGCTCTTAAAGCAACGTTTTTCTTGAAAAAGATACAGGGTTTTCCATTTGAAATAAGGAAGTTGATGTCGAAATTTGATATTTTCAAAATTTCGGTTAAATTTTCTTAAAATTTGTGAAAAACTAAGCAACTTTTGTATTAATTGCTTTTTAACTTTAAGAATAAATTAGTTATATAGTTGAGAAAATATGGTGAATCACCTTGTACCACTAAGTGCCAAAAGCACGCAAAAATTAACAGTGGGATTTACTAAGATCTAAAATAGTACCCCCCACAGATCTAAATATTTACGCCTGTGGGGGGTACTAAATTTTAAAACCAAATTTAAAAAAAACACTTACCCATATAGAAAAGTCACAAAGTTATTCACTATTTTATATTATTATTGCAAAATACCATTGAAAATTGTTTTTTTTTCTAAAAATATACCATATTTTAGGAGAATTGGTAATAAGTTCGTTTAAAATTTTCCTAAGTAACCGTTGCTACAAGAAGTAATTTACCTTATTTAATATCCCAAGTTGTTTATTAATCAATAAAACACCTCCAATTTTGTCCAGAAAAACGCCATATTTTCAACCCGTTTTCAGCACAAAAAATATATTTATAAGGGCACTACGAGGCAAAACAAACATAAGTGAAGGTTAATGATAATGCACGAAAAATATACCAAACAAAAAAACCCAAAACAACTATATTAGTTTATTTACAAACTGAAAGTAAAACATTGAGGTTATCTAAAAGCTCAGTCAAAATAACTTTCCTTCCTCAAAGCCCACTCATTTTAAAGCTGTAGCTTTCATCAGTAGAGGTTGGTGCAAGTCAAGGTGCAAGGAGAGGTAAAAGATCCGAACTCGCTGTTTGTGATTAAAGGCAGCGCTAAAATTTTTAAACTGACATTTCGACAGTGACAGAAATGTAAAAAAAACTTGAATTTAAGTTTTTTAATACATTTCATAAATAAAAACACCTTTTAAATAAATACAAAATTAATCTACTCCTTATTTTATTATCAGCCATCCAAATCGTTGTGTGACATCAAGTATTAATTGGAAAAATCAATTATCAAGGGTAAGTTTTATTTAGAGTGACATATAACCTCAATTTTAATTTGTTCTACAGAGTGTTTACTATTTAAACCTCGCGTGGGTTTCAATTTTTAAATTTTCTTTTCTTCTAAATTGAAGCTTTTTTCTTAAATCCGACAAAAGATTGTGTTAAGATGATTATTTAATTCTTCTAATAATTCAAACTGTGTCCAAAACTTAAGGAGGGTTAGTTTAAAATGTTTAAAACCAAAAATTTCACTTAAACTTAGTACCGTTCTGAAATAGACTAAACCCTTTCAGTAAATCCCACCGTAAAAGTTTAAAAGTGCACCTTTTTGATTGGTCGACTCAATAGGGATACAGATGCAAATACCGATACCACTGATAATTAGCTTTTTCTCCCTATTTAAAGTATTTATGTACAAAATAAAAATTGTGATGATTTTGAATTAAAAATAAAATAATGCACGTAATTTACGAATGCACATTTATTTTATTTTAATTATCCTTAAACGAACAAAAATTCCTAGAAAAACCAATATTTAATAAATAAATAAATGTTACTATAAACAAAAACTTATACACTTATATTTATATCCTAAGATGAAGACAGGAATGGAAACCATATGAATAATATTTGTCGTCTTGGTCATGCCAAAGATAGAGGAAAATTATTTCATAAATTGTTTTAAATATTTATTAAGAGGAGGTTTTCTATACCACAATAAATTGCAACAGGGAAAATTTTATTTAGAATATCTTTGATTGTGAATCAAAACAATATAATATAAGATGAAGATCTATTCAGCCTCTTTTTCCTGGATATTCTGCCCCCTTTCCACTCACAGGCACTCCGTAACCAAGCCTTAATAGCATTTTCAACAACAGAATGAGGAAAAGTCGATTGACTTCTTAAAGGATTTTTCTTTACGGAATCTAAAAAAGTTTAAATTCTGGTAAGTATAGCTGTAAATTATTTTTTTTTTTTTGATAAAACAGTATTTTGTTTTAGGTAAAAGTAGCCCTTTTTGCTTAAAAAGCGACAACATATCTATTAATTTAATCAATTAATCTAGTTATTTTATTGGCAAATTTACATTAAAATAAAAAAATAGTACCACATACGAGTTTTTCCAAATTAATTTAAAAAAAAATTTCAATATATAATAAAAGCGGCTCCATTTAACTATTAACTAAAGACGGCTCAGTTTCACAAGAAATTTGGGGGTCATCATTCTCTGGGTCACCAAGAGAAACTTCAGTGTTAGAAAATGACTTGAACGTAGACTGAATTGATGAATCTTTAGATGGCTCGATTCAACACTTCAACTAAAAAGCCAGATAACTCCTTTTTGATATAGTATCCTTTAGCCTACTATAGAGGCTATAGTGACACCAAACAAAATTTGGTTATAAAAATGGCGGCCACAGTAGGCTTAACGGCACTAAAGAGGTAAGAGTTAACTGGCTTTTTATTTGAGAACGGTTTTGCTTGATTACAAAAGAAATTTGTAAATTATCAGTCTCAGTATCGCTTAAGCATTGTAGATCATGATATTTCAACCATTGGTGTCATTCACTTTTGTATACATGTGCAGAAGCTGTGTGCTGATCGGTTCAAAGTTATTTTTATTTGGCTGTATAAACCAGAATTTTATTTTATTTTAATTTTTATATGCCTGTATAAACCCAGCATAAATGACGATTTTTGGTCGCTTTACTGGTAGTTCTGAACATTTTTAAGTCTACTCTACTTCGGCGTCCACATCCATGGTGACTTGAAACTCAAACTAAATTTAAGCCAATTTTAAAAGAAAACTTGCAAAACACAGAAAACAAACCACGAAAAGGAACCCACATAGGAAGAATCCGCATAATATTATTAAAATGGCGTCGGCAAGTACGTCAACTTGTCAACCGCACGTCAGATGTCAATCGCGCGGGAAATTTAAAAAAATACGGCGTTCAAAAGACACGATATCCGGCAATGCGTTTGATCGGACCGGAAAGGTGGTTTAGAAATGCATGCAATTTTTAAAGGAACGATTGCGTTTCACTTGGTATGTATAACAACCCGAATTTACACTAATTTGGGGAATAATTTTAAACGTTGCGCGACAAATTGGAAGGCACACGTTACCGTTGCTTAAACGTTGCCAAGCAACTGAGATGTGAACAGTAGGAGTTATTGTCGGCGTGTAGAATTATAACTACAAATAATACTATGAGTCAATTTATAAATACACAAACTTGTAGAAAATGGAGAAAAATATAAATCAATATGTTTTGTTTTTAAAGGAATATATTATATTATTTTCTTTGGTGATATTTGCTGTCGTCAATGACAATATCTCAACGCACGTCAGTGTACTCTTGAAAGTCTGTCCTGTAGCCCGAAAAAAATACAATGGCTCTCTTTTGGAACAATTTTTAAAGAAAAAATTCTGATATTCTTTTTTAAATAAAATTTTGAAAAACTTGCAAAAACTGAATTTAAATTGTTCCTTACTTGATAAGAGACCAATTCATGATCATAATTCTACAAAAACGACGACAAATAACTTGTATAATGAATTTTTTTCTTGAATAAAAATCGATTGACGAAAAACAGTCTGGCGTCCATGGCGGCGCTTTGTTAGTTGTGTAGCAACTAAGAATCTAACTAACATGCAACTAAATCCACAGGATTTTGAGCGGCTTGGGGTGAAAACTTGTCACGTGCTTTAGCGCATTCCATGTTAACCTCATTTGGAAGATCCGCCGAGCAACTAGCTATATTCTCTCGCTGCCTTTTTCGGCGATAATATGTACTGGAATACTTGAATTTACGCTTCATGCAAAACCCAAAAATTTTTTTGGTTATATTGTTTATTGTTATTAATTTGACATTTGACGGACCCACGGCACAAAAGCCAATGCCACATGAAGTTGCTGCGCAACGTTGTCGCACCGGTCAGAAAGCCCATGTCGCTGGAGACGTTAAATAACCGTTGCGCCCGGTTTTACCAAGCAGCTTCATTCCGCTACCGTAGCAAAACAATTTACTATTAGTTGAGTTATTACCATAGTCGCATAAAAACGTTGAATTAAAACGTAAAATTGTCGGTACACCGCACAGCAACTAGTATCCACTGTATAAGGAACATAGTGATATGAGCGTCATCTCTACATACTAGGAAGAAACTATTAAGCAGTTTAAAAATTTTAAGGTGACGTAATCAGACCATCGTCAGTTGCCGTTTCTCGACCAATCAAACAAAGTTCCAATCGGACCATCGTCGACCCTAAAGCAGATATAGTTGTCGTCGGCATAAAGTCGACTTTAGTAAATCGGGCCATCGTCAGTTGCCGATTCTCGACCGATTAAACAAAGTTCCAATCGGACCATCATCGGCCCTAAAGCAGATAAGGTTTGCGTTGGAATAATGTCGACTATAGTAAATCGGGCCATCGTCAGTTGCCGATTCCCGTCCGATTAAATAAAGTTCCAATCGGACTGTCGTCGGCCCTAAAGCAGATAAAGTGGACGTCGGTATAAAGTATGGGTCGTTCATTGTTGGGACATTTTAATTTTTGACAATTTGATATGGTCGCGATTCTTCAAAGACCGTCAGAAAACTCGCCCTTACAAACACTCTGGCAATTTTTAAACACAAGTTTACACTTAATGCTTTTTTGTCAGGACTATTTGCTAATATTCCTTAAATATTTTTATGTGTAAACAAATCTTTAAAACTTTTAACATACAAAACCATAGATAGCCATGGAATATTTTGCTGTCACTGTTCAGAAGTCACGCAAATTCTGTCTTTCATTTTTACATGGTGAGAATTTTCGACGTTTATTGGTACGCGTAGTAACAATTTAGCTCCGCCATAAACTAGTCCCGCAGAATATCTTTAAAATATTAAATTTATAAAATAAAGGTTGCTGTGTTTTTATTTTAAATGAGGCGATAAGTAAAAATCGCCACCTTCCAGAATTCTGACTGGTGAGATTTTCTGTCGTTTCTTAAGAATCGCGACCAATATTTTGTCGATTTTGTCAAATTGTCTAATTTTCAGGCAAGAATAATTAGATTTTCTCAATATTAGCTTTTTTTTAAATAAAATACAGTTTTTTTTTTCAGAAGTTACACCGCTGTAGATTTCTTAAACAACGACAATACTCTAAAAAAACAATATCAGGGTGTTTTTTTTACAGCATACAAAAATAACAACTATTGGTTTCAAGAATTAAGTTATTTTGGTGTGTTTTCCGATCTTTTTTTATACTGACGACCCATTAAGCAGTATATTCTGCATCTTCACTAATAAAAGAAAAACCATTATAGGCATTATTTTTGAAATGAAAACAGGAGCAAATATAATCAAAATAAAGTTTGCCTACTCCCGTGCAGGAAAGTGCACTTTACGGTACTTATTTGGGTGCGCCTAAAGTTAAAGTGTGACACTTTACCGCACTCAGTGCGGTGAAGTGGCTATAATTACTTAAAAACTTTAAGATACAGATCTTGGAAATTTTTAAGGATTATAGGCGAAATCTTGTACCTAGCACATTCGTAAAGTGTCTTTACCGCTCTTGCCGATCTATGTCGTTCAGTCAACTGCCGTCGCGCGCATTCAACTATCACTTTATGCAATTGTTAGGTTGTTAACTATTAGACCATATAGTCAAAAATCCAAAAAACCTTTATAAAAGGCTATTGTGGCTTTTACGCAGCCCTAAAACATTAAATTATGTATGTGCAGTATCAATTGACCCGTGTGACAAGCTAAAAAGTACCTACTTAAGTTCTTTATTGTTTATTTTTTAATTTTATATATTTCTCAGACAAGAGAGAATATTAATGCAATTAGGCGGTAATTGATTTGGGTTCTCATTAAACTACTCGTTTAGAATAAAAAAAAGGACTTTTGTGTCATTTTCAGCACCATGTTAATTTATCTTCAAAGTTAAAGTTTATAAACCGACATAATAACAGTATCATATAGGTATAATGGCTTCTAAATTAGAGAACATGTTTTTCCAGTTACCTAACTAAAATATACACACAAAATTCATCTTAAACATACTCGTATGTGTTATGTGACACAAGAAAATCAACAAAGTAAAATGATTTAAAAATTATTAATACCACCTTGGCCTTCAAATATCAAAATAGTATATTTAAAATGAAATGGATTTTAATCAGGTCCTGAATTCCAGCCCGAAATGGCGTCGGCGGACGCTTCAAGTGACATCAAAGATATTTTGCCGGCTTTTATGTCTGGTTGTTAGGTGATCCGTGGTTTCGTAAGAGTCGTATACACCGCTAAACGGGTCATATTTAAAAGTCAGTTTCAGGGCGTTAGTTAGTTGCAATGATACAAAAAATAATCTTTATGTTAAAAATATTATAAACAATCATGGCATGAGGCACTTTAGTGATGGCGGTATTGAATAAAATATATTTAAAAAAATACAAAAATAAAAAGAACCTATCATTTAACGGGACGTCCTTTCAAAAATATGTTGAAGAAAATAATTTACTTACATAAACAGGGTGGCCATATATTTGTCGAGAAAAAAATCCCTGACTTTTCCATGACTTTCCCTGACCAGATTAAAAAATTCGCTGACTCATATTTTTAGCAGACTTAAATAAGGAAACAATTTTTTTTTTGAATGTTGAATTTACTATAAAATTCAAGTGATTTTACTCAAACTTTCACTTACTCACTCTTCATACTCATATTAGGTGCGTATTTATTAAAAAAGAGGAAAACAAAAACAAATCAACCTCCACCACTACTTATTTGTTTCCTCTTTTTTGAATTTATTTATTTGTACTAACTTTTAAAAAGCGACATGTAATAAGTAAACAAAAAATTAAATAAACTACACAAACCTAGTGGCTCTGAAGTTAGTTAAGTTTTCGATAAAATAGTAAACTAAAAACTACAAATATTCGCGAGACAAATGGCCAAGCTTTTTTAAACACTTTGCTTCTAAATAAGTAGAAAGCAAACAAAAATAAAATATATTTTCATTTTTGCTTTTTTCCTGAAATAAAAAAGAAAACGCTACATACAATAGTTTATTCACTAGAGCACTGTAAAAAATCCCCTCAAATTAATCTCATTGGTAAAAATTCCCTGACACAACCTGACCCAGCGAAACTTCCCCTAACTTTTTCTGACCATTTTCAAATTCCCTGACTTTTCCCTGACTTTCCAGGTTGTGGAAACTCTAACAAAATGGACGTCCACATATGTCTTTTCGTGCCTCCAAAGTGTTCAGCATAGCAGCCTTAACGCCACGCTTTAATAACTTTACTGGAAGGATTTTGTTCTTCAGCTCTGTTGTTTAGGCGACTCAGTCGTTTTTTTTTAAATATTTCGGCCCATATAGCAAACCTGAGTTTGTCACACTGAAAAGATCAAAAGAGTTCGAAACACGTGTCTATCCGAAATATTGTAGGATTGTGGAATTATAACTAACAAAAAAGATTTTTCCGATATGCCACGAGTGTTACTTTTATAGCTCTTGACAAATCCTGCATCGTATATTTAAAATAGAACATCCTGTGTGCAGAAAACTTTCTTGTGTAATTCTGCGCTGCATGGTTCTGTTTAAGACATTTTAAGCATCTTATTTTAACTTAAATCTGTACATTAGGAACTTCATGGTCAATTGAAATAGATCTAATTTTCAGTTTATTCGACAGTTGGCGCTCACAGGTACCACGTCTCCGCGGATTACGAACTTTTTGTTTTAAATTCGAGAGGTGGGCATGGTTGCCTGTGTAGCTTGAACTACCAGGTACAATCATATGACTCCCTAAAGATGCCTAATAAGGATGAAACAGGTCTGTAGGTGTTTGGGTTCTCTATTAGACATAGGAGGCCTGGTCGTAATGAAGAAATAACAACGCTTTGTCCGATATGCCATGAGTGTTACTTTTATTTTTTATTTACGGACACGAGATTCACTTTTTTGTTTGTCAGTCAGGAGAAACGTCGATTTAGTTGTTCAAGCGGACATTTTATTTATTTATTTATTTGAAATGCTAACAGAAAATAAAATTCAATAAAAGTATTCACTAATAGCCTAAATTATAAATAATGCCTAAAGTAAAAAATAAACTTATTTAATGAGATATGCAGCTTATATAACATAATTTTTGTCTGTTAGAAGAATATTAATAAATGAATAATATTATTTGAGTTTTAAACGCAGTTATACTAAGATTAAATATATCAATATGTTGACAGTGTTTATCAGCGGTCAATTTTAACATGAATTTGTGTTTCTGAATGGAATAAAAAATAGTTGAAAGTGACGTAGTTGTCTTTGTGGGATATTAAAGCTTATTTCAGATAGCAGATGGGGACAGTGGATTATGCCATGCACTAATTTGTATAATGTGATGTGATAATGATTTATGTGTAAACCTTTTTTGTAGGATGGATATTTAAGATATTTGTTTTGTTAGATTTTCTTATCGGTCAATATAAATTTGGTGTTGAGGGTTCCAGACAAAAGAAGATAAAAGAGTTATATAAAGTCGACAATTGATGTTATCAATACTCTTCGCAAAAAGCAATTTTGAATTTTGACTTAATCAGAATTTTTTTAAACCCCCTTCTGAAAGGTAAGTTTTACCACAGGGAAAGAAAGTCGAGTCAAGTTACAAACTATTTACCGCTTTTTACTTTTAAAAGTGCAGGGACCGATAAAAAAATATTTTTTTACTCATTTAAAAAAAATCTGCTAGGGAGGAAAGAACTTCTATGAGGCTAAAATTTAAAGTTATTTTGAAATTGATTATTTGAAAAGCTAATTGACAGATTTGGAAAATTATTAAGTATACGTGTCCTGGAGTCTTTTCAAATTTCCAGTAGTTACTAACCTGAGACTCTCTGTTGAGTAGTTCTTGGAAAAGAGAGTCTCAGGTCGATAATGACATCTTCGACAAAATTCCGGAGAAAACTACACAACAAGAACTAAGTGAGATTCCGAGATTAGAGGAGGTCGAAAAGGCAATCACACAACTAAAGAATAACAAGTCAGCAGGCACAGATGGTATCGCTGCTGAACTCTATAAACAAGGGGGTCATGCACTTAATTCCCAAATGCACATTCTAATAAGTAAAATATGGACCACTGAGACTATTCCTGCGGAACTCAGAGACGCCTCTATAGTTACCATTTTCAAAAAACGCGACAAGGCCCAATGTGGAAACTACAGAGGTATATCTCTGCTTTCTGTTGCTGGAAAGATACTTGCACGGATACTATCAAACCGATTAATGCCGATTGCTGATCAAAATCTGCCAGAGACACAGCGTGGATTTAGGCCCAATCGAGGCACAGCTGACATGATCTTCAGTGCCAGACAAATGCAAGAGAAATCTAGAGAACAAAATCGCCCTCTCTTCATGGCCTTCATAGACCTAGTCAAAGCATTTGACTCGGTCAACAGAGAAGCTCTTTGGAAAATACTGGCAGAAGCTGGATGCCCTTAAAAATATGTTTAAATTCTTAGACTACTACACGACAATATGAATGCAACAGTCCTGAGCAACGATGGACCAGGAGAGTCATTCCAGATTACGATAGGCGTTAAACAAGGGTTTGTTATTGCGCCCACCCTATTCTCTATATTTTTAGGTACCATGCTTCACCTTGTTGAGGAACATCTACCGCCGGGAGTGGAAATGCTATATAGATTCTACGGTGGCTTACTTATCCTAGGCAGACTGCGAGCAAAAACTAAGGTCTCGACGACCTCGGTAATCGAACTGCAGTACGCCGATGACAACGTCGTTATGGTCGATACAGAGGAAGGTCTACATCTGGTAATCAACGCATTTAACCAAGCCTACAAAAGCATTGGCCTGAAGGTCAATCTTGCCAAAACGCCAATTCTTCACCAACCAGAACCAGGTATGAATCCCCAAGCTCCAAACATTTCCATAAATGGCCATCCTCTGCAGAACGTGGAACATTATCCATACCTTGGGAGCTACCTATCATCAAATGCAACTATTGATGCAGAAACACAACATCGCCTAAAATGTGCTAGCGCAGCGTTCGGACGGCTTTCGGAGAGTCTTCAACAATCACGACATCAATGCGGAGACCAAGCTTCGTGTCTACAACACAGTTATAATACCAACTCTAACATACGGATGCGAAGCGTGGACCACTTAAAGAAGGCATATCAAACGACTAGAAAAATATCATCAAAGTTGTTTAAGACGAATACTGAGAATCAAATGGCAAGACCGGCGAACAAACATAAGTGTTTTAGAAGAAGCCGGAACAACTAGTATAGAAGCCCTAATCTTCAAGCACCAGCTTCGTTGGACTGGTCATATTATCCGCAAGCCCGAAACACGTCTCCCAAAGCAGATATTTTATGGATAACTGAAGGAGGGAAAGAGAAATCAAGGAGGTCAACAAAAAAGGTACAAGGACGTTCTCAAAGGCAATATGATGAAGGGTCACATCGATATAAACAACTTCGAGACCACGGCAAATGATAGGGCTTCATGGCGCCGAACAGTCCATGAGGGAGCACATACTTTTGAAGAGCAATGACGTGGACTAGAGACGGAAAAGAGAGAACGTAGAAAGGAGGGACAAAATGCAAGAATGGATGACCAACAACACCAGGCTGCTGCCGGAGACTGGGTGTGCCAGGACTGTGGAAGGGTGTGCGGCTCGAGAATTGGCTTATGTAGCCATCAAAAAACGCACAACAGATAGCGACGATACAGAATAGAGGAAAATCATACTCGGTATTGAGTGATTGCCTATGATGATGATGATGATTTACTAATAAAGTCTAGGTGGTATGGGTCAGATTGGACACCTACAAAATTAAGAAAGGCTTTGGAAGTTCTGTCACCATGTTGTTGGAGATTAAATCTCATTACGATGAACTTTCGGAATATTTGTGTTCTTCTCTGTTGTTATTTTTTTATAACTGTTAGGTATATTTTATTGTAAGCATCATTCTTAAAACTTCAGATTCTTTATAATTATTACCTATACTAACATGCATCTTTTTGGATCATTTGTTTCTCTAGAAAGTTAATGATATAAATGTGCTTCATCAACAAGGTTTTTACACTGTTTCTAATTTTATATATAACCACTAAGAACATTTCACAGGGCGATTAACAGTTAATATCAACTTTTCTATAAATGTATGACTTCTCCCAAGAAAACAAGACTTATGTCGACTTTTTAAAAAGGTTCGATAAGTAATGCTTTTTATAACTAGTCAAAAAGTTTAAAAAATAAGTAAAAATATCATAATAATGGTGATTTTTATTTAGAAAGATTTATATTAACCAATTTTACATATTTTTGTCTTATTTAAAGTAAAAAATAATTTTAGATAAATTATAAGGCGTATAACAATTATTTTACATATTTTATTAAAAACTCATTCAACATTAAAATGTTCAAAAATTTTTGAATCTTTTTTTTGCAGATAAACAAAAAAGTAGAGAGTTTAGGCAAAGTTGCACAATTGTAGAATCGTTGTTTACTAACATATAATCAATAATATTTTCTATAATAATTTTAAAGTATAATAATTAGGAATAAATTACTGATAATTACATATAGATTTTTTAAATTTTACTACATATTTACATTTTCAAAGAATATTGAAAGAAAATTTAACCACAATACAGCCCTTTATTTTTTACCATTTATCTACTATCCAAATAGCACACGTCGACTTAAAAACGTCTTATTTGGGTCTCACGCCTAGACTTCTAAAGACATTAATAAGACGTCTTTTAGACGACTTATAGGCGTCTTTTTAGACGAGACGCCTTGAAAAGTCTTTCAGCTTAACTTTGGAAAAGCGTCTTGTGGACAAAATAACTTTATTTAAATTACTTTTTTACCCAATAAAATGATTTTGTAGGACGTTTTAAGAAAAATGAGGTTTTTAACATTAGACTCTGTTGACAACTGAAAGACATCAGTGTAGCTAAAAAGAGACGTCTTTAAGATGTATTGATGCTAAGGTGTTATTAAAACAGTAGAGACATTTAGTTTTAAATTCTGAAAACAGCAGTCATTAATAAATAGGTACTTATAATATGACACTCAAAAAATATGTATATATTCACTGATATTTGCATTATTGTGTTGCATCTGTGCTTTTGTTTACTGTACAATAAAGTTTTCATCAAAAAAATATAGATAGTAACTTTTCAAGGCACAAGGTTTTAAAAATATATTTTTCTTTCTAAATGGGTTCTTTATTTTGCATTTTGTTAAATATTTAAAAGTAAACCTGGACAATTAATTTTGTCCCGACGACGTCACCGCGTTAGAATATTTATAAATAAATAAACTAAAAATATTAATGTAAATTGCTGTGTTTAAAAAATCAATTAGCGTTTTGTTTTTTTACATGCAAGGGACACCCTGTATATGTAAAATACATCCTTTATTATATATATTAAACGATTGTCTTAAATTCTTGGGGCATAACTACTAAAAGTGAAAATGTAAAAAATAAATTAAGTACACTTCTCACCTGTGTTTTTCTTTATTAAATAGAGGGAGATCCAGAACTGTGCAATTGTTTTATTAAACCATATTTTTTAGAAGAAGAATAACAAAAATAAGTATTGTTTTAAAATTAAATTAAAAGCAATTTTAGTCTGACTTCCAAATTTATCATGTGTCAAAAAAATGATTTTAAAAGAAATGCGTGTTTCGATATATTAAAGTACCCACTTTATTGTTTTTAATAAGTTCTGAATCACCATCACCATATGTGGGTGGTTTTCCACAAAAAAGAACTGGTGCCATAAAATGTTCTTAATATCAACAATAAGAAACTAGCATTTTTGGACAATTTTACATTAAGGATGTTTGAAGTTATAAAATATATTCTTCAAAACAAATTAAATATTTTGCTTAATTTTAAATATGTTCGCACTAAAAAGGCTGTTTGGTAGAATTCTTTTATAAAAAATAAGGTTTATGCTTCGATTGTAAATAATCTTGATTTCATTAGCAATAAATTAATACTTGTACGAACAAGCAACTCCTGCACTTTTCGACATAAATATTTTTTTAATTGAGAAATTGATTGACTGATTGTATCTTAAATATATTTTAGATACTTTTTCCATTGTTAATTTGTACATGAATATAACCCTATGGTAGGCATGCACCGACAAACTAATATAGTCCATTGTGTCGTAAAAATCACCCATTTCATAGATTATAATGTGCCATAGAGTATTTTAGTAAATGGATCCTTTTGACCTTCTATCGCTGCAATTTAAAATCTAGGGAGTCTAATCGACACCTTTTGCCTTTTTTGTGGAATTTTACATACAGGGCCTCTCCTAAATAACAAGTTTAGTTTTTAAAATATTGAAATAAAATATTGTAGTGTCACTTGTTGAAACTTTTTTTTTTCGCTTGGCGTGGTGTAATATTAGTTAAATAATTCCTAATAATTTAGGGTAGACCCTGTATACAACTCAATAAAAAAAGAAGTTTTTAAAATTAAATGATGAAGGTATTTTAAAAATTGATGTAATAAAAGTAAATAATAATTAAGTACTAATATTAAATTGTAAAAGAGACTAGAACTATACATTACTTAAGTAATAGGTTTACTAACTAAATATGATTTTTTTTATAGTCGCATAACATTAATTGCTATTGCACTTTCTTTCGCAGCCTTAAACAATTAAAATTGACTGCAAAAGATTAGCAATTAAGTCTGTTGGTTTATTACTTGCTTATTTTTTAAATAATCGATTGAGCATTTGTTATTACTCTGGGGTAACTAATAAGATAATTAAATTGGAATTTATTTGCTAAAAATAAATTAAGTAAAATTGCCTAATCTAACATCTTTGCAGATCTAAACATTATTATTTTTGTCGATGGCATTTTCTTCCTGGCTACTCTTAAATTTACAAATTTAGGCGGAAAAATAACATCATTTGGTATTGGTGCAAGCTTTTTAACTCTCACTCTATTTGGTCAATCACTTCAATTATTGTTTCTAAAAATCAGGCTTACTGCAACCTTGCTTCCTGCAGTTGTGTCGCTTGCGCTGCAGCCTGGTACTGTATTCCTTGGAAGGCGCCTGCCGCGGTAGCGGCTGATGGTATACCTGACGCCTGGGGTAGGGCTGCATAGGTATATGGCATGTAGCTTGCGGCAGTACCTAATGAAAAATAAATATTTATTATTTTTAAACCCCTTCACATTTTAATATACCTACGTAACTAATTCCATCATAAAATGGTAAGTTTGCACTTTTTGGTACATCGGTTATCTAGTATATTTTTCCATTAAGAGACTGGATAGAATCCATGGTTATGATGTCAGACTTATAGATAGGTTAGTTAGAAAACATAGACTTAAGATTGATCTTCAAAATTTCACCACTAACGACCCAACGATAAAATTTACAAATTTAATGAGTCAGGAATTTACGAAATAAGCTGTAATGATTGTACATGTTCAGTCAGAACTAGAGCAGATTGCTCATATCAAATATGGTAGGTCAAATAAGTCCAAATATGTAAGTAGTAATTGGAAGATATTTATGAAAGCTGAAAAATCGCTAAAAATTTTAAGATGCGAAACACGTGAGAGTAAAATATATAAAGTTTTGGTAAAATGTTTTAGAATTAATCAGTTACATCAAACGTTCCAGTTATCTTCCTTTAAAACAGTTTTTTTGAGTAACTATAGAACCCACCCAGTAAACACAAACCTTGCGAGCCATAGATGGCCCTCCCGCGGTTTACCGAAATGCCGCTTGCTTGCCGAATACGTCAGCCGCGACGGAGTGCAAGCGGTAATGTCCGCTCGGCCTTTGGATCGCCACATTCGAATTACCGCACAGAACCGGTTGGTGAACCGCCAGTGTTTTAACTAAGACGGCCGCACACTGCGGATAAGTGACGGCCTGCCGTCAGATGATGAATTGCCGCATTCGTACCTTTACCGGCCGCCAGAACGTTGCCGATAGATATATCGGTAATCCGCTAGTGGCTGTAAAGTGGCCGCCCGGACATCGCCACTTGCACGACGCCGCGGCGTTCGCGTGGGGCTAGAATGCTACAAATCATTGGAGGATAACCAGCGGATAGGTGACTAGTGACATTTACCGGCTGCCAGAACTTTCCCAACAGATTCATCGGCAAACCACTAGTGGCTATATATAAAATGGCAGCTCGGACATAGCCGCTCGCACGTCGCCTCAAATACCACTAACAAGCAGCCTCGTGACAGCTGAGCGCTTTGCAAGTTCTTGGAGCGAGGCATCACCACTATATTTGTAAAAATCTTGGCCATCTATATGTATGAAAATATTATGTACTGAAGAAATATAATATTGAAACGAGCGCCGTCTGCCTTTTAGACTGACAAATATTATAACTGTGTAATGATTAATTGCTCGTCTAGATGGCTCTGGATAAATGCCGACCACGCAACGATTATATTTTAAGTAACAGCACGCTTGATTGCCGAGTATGGCTAGTAAGATGATATGTCGAAGCCGCTAGCCACCTTTAAGTATTTTTTTCGTAAAGAAACCCAAACCGATACCCTTGATTGCCACGTCTGGCTAGACAGATAAAATATCGAAGCGACTAGCCACACTTTTTTCACCTTGTGGATTTCTTGCGTGCAGCTACATAATATTTACGAGAGACGTCAGCACGCTTGATGGCCATGTCCGGCTAAAAACACAATATGCCAAAAAGAGTTACCACCCCTTCGCCGCTTGCTGCAAACTATCGGTAAGCAAAGTGATTTACCAACTAGTGGCTGCCCACCAGTGCCGCCAAGAAGCCGCTTGATTGTCTCGTCTGACTAGAAAGATAATATATCGAAGCATCTAGCCACCAATATGCCACCTTTCGGGATTCTTTCGTAGAGCCATCTTAATCAATCAATGGCAGCACACTAGATTCCCTCGTCTGGCTAGGCAGATAATATGCCGAAGCGGCTAGCAACCTATACGCCACCCTTCGAGATTGTTTCGCAAAGCCATCCTAACCAATCAATGGCAGCACGCTTGATTGCCTCGTCTGGATAGAAAGATAATGTATCGAAGGGGCTAGTCACCAATATGCCACCTTTCGGGATTCTTTCGTAGAGCCATCTTAATCAATCAATGGCAGCACACTAGATTTCCTCGTCTGGCTAGACAGATACTATATCGAAGGGGCTAGCCACCAATATGCCACCTTTCGGAATTGTTTCATAAAGCCGCGTTAACCAATCAATAGCAGCTCGCTTGATTGCGTCATCTGGCAAGAAAGATAATATACCAAAGCGATTAGCCACACGTTTTCCACCTTGTGGATTTCTTTTGTGCAGCCACCTTATATTTACGAGTGGTATCACGCTTGATGGCCGGGTCAGGCTAGAAAAGCAATTTGCCACCCCTGCTCCGCTTGCTGCAAGGTATCGGTAAGCAAGTGGTTTACCGACTGATGGCTGGCCACCAGTGCCGCCTAGAAACCGCTTTCTTGCCGTAAGGCTTGAGTTTACTGGGTAACTTGACCTGTCGGAAACTTATGGTCTTAGACCTTAGGTATTCTTTAGTTCCAAAATATACTTTATATAGTCGTTAACGTCCAAGGAAGATCTAAGACAGACTTGAGTCTACCTTAAGTAACTAACTATGGTGATGAATGACCGATGAACGTACATGAGTATTGTAGAGGAGGCCAAAAAACTACTAGGGAAGTTGTTTGAAGGTGCTAGATAATGTTGAACTTGAGGGAAAAACTAGTATTTTTTACTTTTTCACAACAGTTCGAATGCTTATGTATCTTCAATCGTCATCGGGTGAATACTAACAAAAACTAAGACTACCTTATCTTATATACTAGCATGTTCAGTGAACCAAAAAACTAACCTGTGTTCAGTGAACCATAAAGTTTATACTTGAGCCGCCCTTTCGCAGTTGAAATCTGTTACCTCCGAAAAGTATGGGTTTTCAAATATCCTTGATGGTGACGCTTTGTTGACAAAATACATTCTTGTTACTCTGTATGAATGCTATATCTTTGAACTTCCACTTGAATAGATTTTCCTCCTTGGCGACGATCTTTGCCGCTTTCAATTCCATAGGTCGCGGTAGGTTGGTTTCTCCGTGTTGTGGCGATATGGTTTAGTTTTTGTTACGTGACTCTTATTGTTGTGGGCGTTTTGAAGATAGTCCGAAGATGGTACTGGTTGCCTATTCTTCTTACCTTTTCTGAGATTCCTCTGATGTATTGAATTATAAGTGTCGTCTTATTATATAGTGAGTTTATTGATTTGTTGAGTTAAGGAAAGATTAAGTAGTCTTAGTTTTTATTAGTATTCACCTGATGACGATTGCAGATACATGAGCATTTAAAACGTTGTGAAAACTTAAAAAATAAAGACAATGGAAGTTCGAAACTCTAGTTTACTCTCAACTAGCATGGAAGCTCTCATCATTATTGCTCTTAAGGGCAATATGACAATGTGCAGAATCGATACCAGCAACATAGAAACAACGGCAAGACTTTGAAGTGTGCGGTTCCAGAATTTGTTATTACATAAAATAATATCTCGGTATATTAAGTACATCACAACTTAGACCAGAGAGAGGTAGGTATTATCTAAAGCTGCATATTATTAATGTAAAACCCATAATAGGACAGTTTAAGTTGGCCGTGACACGTAGGAGGTGCCTAGTCGTAGACGTGGAATTTACCGGATGGGACGTTTCTGCCTTTTGCATTTTATTACCATGTATTTATATCTTGCTTTCTTTGCTTCGACCGTTCGTATTACGAACTGATTTTTTAACTTTCTTCGGCAAAACTCGCTACGTTTTGTCCCATGTATCTGCGTTAGCAACATAAGCAGACGTTATAGAGCGTAAGCTTGCATCTGGTCTGAATGTTATATATGCTAAAAACGTGACCTTGATAAAAAAAAAAACGGCAACGCCAGACCACAGAGATTGGGCTCTGATATCCGTAGTCGAGCAAAAGTCTTTGTTTTTTACGGATAAAAGGAAGACAGAATATTGCGCTATATTCCACGTATATGCGTACGTTCTATGACCAACTTAAACTAATACGTAAACGCACAAGTCTTGCTGTTAAGCATCAGTGCTGGCTGGAATAAATTAAAAGTTGATTTGAATAAGTAAAATAACACCTAACGAACGTACCGGCTGCCCCTGTAGTATACGGTGAATACGCATCAAATCCATTGGCGTACTGTCCTGTGTAGGGCGCAGCGGCAGCCGCTGCGACTGCTGCAGCATTCTGATACTCGTAAAACTGCGAAGTAGCCGCTGCTACTGCGGCTGCGTGGGAAAGGGGGCTAGTGGGGAGCTGTACGAGGCTGCCAGGGGCGGTTGCTGCCAGATAGGGCGATTGGTACATGTAGCTGGGTGGCATTCTGAAAAAAGGCAAAATTTGTAACGGTTTTATTTTTATGACTTACACTTTTAAGGCTGCTGTTCTTCTATGTTGTTTAAAAAAATATATAGTTACATATAAACTGCCAAGAATTGACCAAGCCGACTACGGGGCGTATCTTTAATGACTAAAAATAATTGAACCAAATAAATCTTATAATTTAATATTATACAGGAAACAGGGCCAAGAAAGTAGTGCCTCAATAAAAAATGATTTTTCTTTTGTAAGTCTTAAACATATCTGAAAAGGTATACACAATTCAGACCCCAAAAGTTAGTAATAGTCGCGAAGATATAAATTAAATGTGGCTTACCCAAAAGAAACAAAAAACGTTTTTTGTCTTTTTAGTTCTTATCCAGAAAATTTATTGAATAAAACTGAGTTTAAACACGATTAAAAATAATTTTGTTGACATTAATTTCACAATTTAACTCAATTTAAGAAGTTAAATAAGTCACCGTTTGGTGACTTTTATTTTTGTATAACACTGACCAGAAATATTTTAAGTAAATGCCTTCTTGTTAATTACTAAAGATACTCTGTGTAAATATATATATTTTTTTAAGTTGAGATGACAACAAGCAGTCCTTTGTTGCGCTAGCCACAGCAAGCAAAATCAGAGAAAGAATACCAAAAGAAAACCAATTTTATTTTGCAATATCAGAAACAGAAATTTAAATTGAATTGTCACGTTTTAAAAAGAAAACAAAACTCAAATTATTCCCAGAACTCGTTAAAAATGCTCTAAAATACATACTAGCGCTCATTCATCTATTAACCATTTAAACACTATTTCCATTTAAAATCCTCACAACGATTAAGATATTATACTTCTAATTCACGTCAAAAGCCTATTCATTAATACTTCTTTCGGCAGGGCATTTAGGACAATATATTTTGTGTAATATTTTAACTTTAATGGATTTATTACCATTATATATTAGTTGCAAAAAAACATAAAAATACGGAAAATTAAATGAGTACTTTTTGAAACAATTGATTAAAGTTGCCTGGTGGTTGACTTGCGCAATTGTGTAATTTGCGCAATTGTGTGATTATGCGCAAGAAAGTTTTGTGTGATTTTGGCACAAAGGATCATTCGCAATTTTAGTTGGCGGATATGTATTAATCGTTCAATTATTTTAAAATAAATGATTTTTTTTTAAACCATTTGAAATTTGGTGAGAAACTGTTTTACTTTCGTTCGACTGGAAATTTAATTAAAAAAACAAAATATATTTAAAAACGTTATTGTGAAGGTATTTTTTAATATTTATTGATTTTTTAAAAATTTTGCAAAACAATCAAAGTTTTAGATTTTTTTTAAATTAAAATTTTTTGCCAAAATTTCTTCATAGAAGTAAAATATACATTCTAATTACAAAAGTATGTAATATATTAAATTTTTAAAAATAATATTAGAACTTTAAAGATTTAAAGAATAGCAGAAAAGTAATATAAAAACCTTGGCAACCTTTCCTCCTATTTAAATTCTAGGAGTAAGGGAGTAAGAATAAAGAAACGTGCATCAATGAAAAACAAAATCGACGTTTTCTAGGAAAATTAAAAAATTACCTTTTAAAAGTAAATAAGTTTTGTTCTTCTGTTGGGTCATGGTGATTTCAATAACACGAAAATTATTCGATGCAATCGATATATGCAGATGCTCTAAACTCACGCGAAAAAGTTTGAAATTTAATCACTTGAGCTTTTTAAAAGTAAATAAGTTTAGTTTTTCTGTTGGGTCATGGTGATTTCAATAACACGAAAATTAAATTCTAACAAGGTGCAATTTTGTCCATGTTTTCTATTTAAATTCTAGGGGTAAGTTTCAACCCTCGGCCGAATTGTACCCTACAGGTTTGCCAAAGTACCTAGTCAAAAAGAGCGATATTTACTAAAGACTATAGTTTGACGCAAATTTGGTTTGAAGGCTGGCATATATATATAGGGTGGGCCACAAAATTCCGCACTTTTTGGATTGGCTATAACTTTTGACTTTATTACTCGATTTTAACATATATTGATTTTTCGGAAAGATAAAACGTAAGAGTTTTTCGATTCAGTTAAAAATTTAAAGCTTCTAAAAAATTCAAGATGGCGGACAGTTTTAAAAAATTTGTAATTTTCATCTCCCTTGAAATTTATGTGCGACACTGAACAAACTCTAAAGCTTTTACTGCAAACGCTCATTGTTTCTGTGTATACTGAAGTATCATTTAATTAAATCGGTTGCGAAATAAAAAAAGTTATAAGTTTTTTGAGTACGAGTGTTTTGACTTCGTATTGAAAAAAAACACAAAATTACATACATTTTCAATTTGCTATGTCTTTTGACCTAATTATTTAATTAAGAAAAACACTAAGAATCCAAATACCCATTACATTTTTATTTCTTATCCGATTTAATTAGGTGATACCGCGATATACGAAGAAAAACTGGAGACTTGGAAATACTAATTTATATTTTGTCCAGTGACATACTTTAAAAAAATAATTTTTGAACAAACGGACGCAATTCTCATGTTTTGTCTGTTTAAAAAAAATTTTTTTTCGATTAAGTAATCAGTCAAAAAGTTATAGCAAATTGAAAAAATATGTAAGTTTGTGATTTTTTTCAATGTTAAGCCCAAACACTCATAATCTAAAAACATGTAAATTTTATATTTCTCAACCGATTTAATTAAATGACACATCAATATACACATAAACAGTGAGCGTAGTTAAAGCTTTAGAGTTTGTTCATTGTCGCACATAAATTTTTTTCACGGGGGTTGAAAATTACACATTTTTCAAAACTGGCCGGCATCTTGAATTTTTGGGAAATTTTAAATTTTCAACTGAACCCAAAAAGTATCACGTTTTATCTTTCTAAAAAACCAATATCTTTAAAATTCGAGCACTTATGTCAAAAGTTAAAGCCAATCCAAAAAATGCGGAATTTTGTGGCCCACCCTATATATATGGGTATCGAAAAATTGATGTTAAGCCGAACCAGACTGCAATTGTTAAAATATTTTTACCTGGATGGACGTGGAATAAGACGCGTATGGTCATTCTTTTTCAAAATATTCTAAATAATCCGTAAAAATTAATAAAATCTGATGACTGTCAAAGTGACACAGGATATCGTATTTTGAGTAAAATCATCGTAGATTGTAGACCACTTTCACCACTTTTAAGACGTGGTTTATCTACTCTAAATTTCAAAACAATAAGGAAGGAAAAAAAAGTTTTTTCTGCTTTAGTTGGCTATTGCAGCTAGTTTTTAAGGCGTACGTATGGTATCTCACTTTATGTTGATTCAGGGAGTTCACTGCCTTCTTAAATCAAGAAAAAAGCCTTTTAAATACCCATCGTTTGCTGCTCAGGCGTTTGCACACCTTGTCAGAGGGGCGCGGTAAATAAAAATTTTGTTAAAAAAAAAATATATTTATTTTAAATATAATTAAGTTTAAAAACGTGGGAGTATTTCGTTAAAATATATTGTTATATTAGACTTAGAATCCTACCCAGATATTCGAATCTAAAGTCAGATTTATTAGAATTTTACAGTTTTATCATGTTTTTACAAATAAATAATCATATTTTATAAAATATCTATAAAATATGAATGTTTTAAAATTTAATACCAGATTTTATTAAATTTTAAAAAACAATACATTAAAAAGTCTTTTTAATAAAACATATTTTTAAAAATAAAACTCGAACATAATTAAACCTAAAATAATTTTATTACAATTTTTCCGTAAAATATAAAATATTACAAGTTAAAAAAAAATATCGTCGCCGGCCGTGCAATACCTCCAATGTGACACATATGCGAAAAATCGGGTTTGTGCGGAGATGGACACTGTAAACATGGCTTTATCATTTAGTCCTTGATTCAAGGCCTAGATGGCCCCACCCAACTCAACAATCGCGTGTAATGCTACCTATGTTACAGAAATTTTACAATACCACCAATGAGACATGAATATTTAAAAATATATATGAAGAAAACTTTCTCGTACATGAAACTATATCTGTTCTACTAATATATTTTAATAATTTGGAAATAAAAATGCATTTGTTAAAATGTTATTTTGTTTAGCTGTATTGCGTTTTTTTCTTCTCCTGTAAAATTATGCTTTCACTACATTGGAGGTATTGCACGGCCGGCGACGATATTTCAAAAATTAAGCTAGCAAAATTTGAAATTTTAAAAAAGTGTCATTCAATATTCAATCAATAAGAGATACTTAATGGTAATATATGATTTTTTAAAATTAAATCAAATAATTTTTTAATGTTTAATAAAATACATTTTCAACCTTAAAATACGATAGATTTTTATATGTAATATGCTGAATTTTAGCAGTTAATATCTTATTGTATTATATTTTTATAATACTTTTTAAAATTTTGGATTTTTGTAACATATATTAATAAATAATTTATTAGATTTTAATATATTTATATCTATTTATAAAATACTTTTTTTTCCGGGTAAAACATTTTAAAAAATGCGTTTGAATTTCTGCGGTACCTGGTAGGGCGCGTTATTTTAAAAAGCAGTTTTTCACGGTATAAATCTTGGGTTATAAACGATGTGAACTGTTATATTGTGCGGTAAATGCAGATGCTCTAAATAACCCGCGTGATAAAATTTGAGATTGAGGGCCGGTTTCAAAATAGCGAGTTAGCGTTAACTCGATCAACATAACCTTGTAAAAATCTTTAAAAAGCGGGTTAAAATTAACTCCAGGGTAACCAGGGCTTTAAGGTGAGAGTTAACTTAAAAAAAATATTGGCTTAAAACAGCAAAATACTGGGATTTATAGCCCGAGTTAATTTAACTTTCTGGTAACCCGCTATTGAGAAATTCGCGTTAAGTCGTGAACTATATATATTGACGCGGAAAAAACCGCGCTTTAAAAAATTCGCGGTAAATTTTTTGCGGTAAATACCATTAATAATTTTGCTGTTAAGCAAGCAAAAAAAGTGCATGTCATTACAGCGTAAAACTGATACCAAAAAAAATACATATGGTACACATAATAATAAAAGGACATATGGGTTATTCTCATAATTTTGCCAAATATGACTGATGAAATTTCAAAACCTTAAATTGCTTTTAATAAGTAATTTTGATAAGGAAATTTGGTAAAACTAGGTTGTTCTCTGCAGTATTTATAGTGGTCAAGCTAGATAATTTTTACTTTTGCTAAAATTTGTGAAAATCTATTTGAGTGGACCACGGACTTGATAACCAGGTACCACGGACGTAATTATTTATATACATACACTTAATAAGTTAAATAATTAAACAGAACAGATAACTAATTTCTGTTCTGAGGGCGGTAAAGTTACTTTACCTGCACTCAGCAAAAAATAATCTCTAAATAGTTATTTTCCTACTAACGTGCGTAAAAGTGCACTATTACGCACGCCGTGTGGGAATGGATTTTCCCTGTGTCTTATATTTACGCACGCTTTTTTTTACCGATTTTTTAGGTGCAATTCGACTTTTTTTTATATATTTTTCAAGTCAAGTATAAAGAAAATGCAAAAAAAAACAGTTTCTTGTTATTTTAATAACTAAAAATGAAAATATAATGTTGCCTAGACGGTTTTTACGCAAGTAGGAAAAATTTGTACCTGACACGTGCGAAAAGTGTCTTTTCCGTCCTTGAAGGTTTGCCCGAACTATGCTCCGCGTCGTTCGTGCAACTGCCGTCGCGTGCGGAAAAGTATGACTTTCCGCACTTGTTAGGTAATAGTTATTTACCGCGCGCCATGTGGAAAAGAAACAGGAAAAATCCATTTCCGCACGGCGTGCGGAAAATGGAACTTCCCGCACGCGAATGCGTGCGTAATTATATTTGTAATCTACGGACGTGACGTCCACGGACGTGATGAACAATATGCTTTTAGCCGGTCAGGAATTTTGCTTTTAAGGTTATGTTATTAATCGTTTTGTAACGAAATCTAAAATACTATTTTTTGTTTATAGTGTTCATTCAGAAGCAAAAATGTTTTTTTATTCTTACATTTTTTGGCATCCACAGACGTGATCTCAGTGCTTGACGAAACGGGTTTTCTCAAAAATGTCAGTAGTTTTCAGGAAAATGCGGTATCTAATCAAGTAAACAACACACTGACAGTGTTAAATGTTAAATGACTGCCGGACCACCTAAAAGATATGCGTGCAATACCAGGGCGGGCACGGGATTTTTGAATTTTAATTTCTGTCCACGGACATGACGACTATTTGGTACCAGAAAAAAAAAAACTGTAAATCTTTTTGGATTTCAAGATAAATATTTTTGTGCATGTTTAGGGCAATTTTTAACGAAAAACCAAGTTTGTAAATCCACGCAAAATATGTGAAGTCTTTGCCAGATTTTTTCTAAGGGACACTAAACTTCAATAAGTATATTGGTAACCGTCCACGGACGTGATATATCACGTTCTGTGGATACGAAAACACTACAAAAATATGTATTTTTTTTTTAATTTAATTTTTTGATTGTTTTAAATAAAGTGTAATTATAATTAATATTACAGAAAAAATCTAAAATCCCTCATTCCCTCGCAAAATTTCCCTGTAACCTGGTTTCTGCTACTTTTTAAAGAATAACCCATATAATAATAAAAGGTCCGCGGCTTTATCCGCACAGAAAATACCGCGCAAGCAAAACAAATGTATTTTTGGGTTGTTTTTTTCTTGTTTTGGTGGTTTTGCGCGGTGACCTCATATTACGCGTCGGCAAAAGTCTTCCGCGGTTTATTCTTGTTGGCTAGGGGCCGGAAGAGTAACGTGTACTTTTAGCATTTTAGCAAATTTTTATACAGACGCAGAGGCCAAGAAGAGGGAGAGCAATTGCCCACTCCCCTTCCTCCCTGCATTTCGACCAGACCTTGCCTTACGCCTAAAGTCCATTTTGCAACTTCGTGGTGGTGTCCATAAATTAAGTAGCGCGGCACGGGGGAGTAGGTAAAAGTATTACGAGGGGTAGGGGAGAGTTCGCAACTTCGTTTGATACCATTTGTAACTGAAAATGATAAAGAAACTAATAAAATAATCCAAAAATATTTTTTACCTTGTTTAAAGAGGAGGGGGGCGGAAGAAAAAAGTTTCGAAAATTTTATAAAAATGGAGGAAATTTGGCAAAATTGATGTGTCACGCATTTATAGATTAGAAGGCTTTTTTATTTCAGAAGGTACGGTTCTCATCGTCAAAATGAGCATAACGTCAGCGAGCGAAACGTCAGTTAAGTGTTTTGACAGTTATCAATCGATAAAAATATGACTTAAAAATTTTAATTTCATTTTCTTATCGTATTTAAGATGTGTTTTGTGAGGCTATTTTTCTTCTATGGACCTCTGCAAATTTAGAGATAAAATGTTATAAAAAATATGAGTAAGGCCCAATATACAAGGATAAACCCATCGGCAATTTCGTTTTTTCCATTTTTTTCACGAAATTTTTGAAAAAACTGTTTTTTGCTTGCGAAATCACTTATACGATTATAGTAAGGCCAAAATTTTACTCAAGTTTACAGAAAAATCTGCAAAATTAGATTAAAACCCACATGCGTCCCATAGTCCTAAACCATAACCCATCTTAGTAAATATCGCTCAAAGTGTTTTCCTTTTAATTAAGGATATTTGCAATTGGAAATCATGGCTCGACGCGCAGCTCTAAAATTTATTTGCAAAATAAAAGATTTTGTTGACATTTTAAGATCTTTTACTAAAGCTACCAAAAAAGTACTTTTATTCATGTACCTATTTGTTTTGCAGAATATTAGATTTTCTCCCCACCTAAATGTTGGTTTACTTGTCCCGATAGCAGTTATGAAAAAAGACTGATAAAAACAACAAATGAATATTAACTATTACCACGACGGTATTCTTATCATTGAGTATGTTAATATGAACGCTAATATTCCCATTTTCTAGAAAAATAACGTATAAATTTATAATGATTTTAAAACTAGTCCTCGATTATTACATAGCAACAATATAACGCAAAAAATATACTGGAGAACAAAAAAAAAAGCAACACCATGTATATGGATAATTATTTGAATGAACATTATTTGTGTGTTACCTTATATTGAAATATTTGAAAAATTTCTTTCTTCTAATCTTTCCTTTTTTTACAGATTTTTTCTATTCATTTTGAAAAACCACCAACACAGAAAAGACGTTTTCTGAAAATTTTAAATCAATTTTCTCGTAGTTTTTGCTCTTTTTGGATTGCTTACAGTTTACTTAAAAAATAAAAATGCCAAGAGTCCGCGGTCACCAACAATTTCATCATTTAAACGACTTCGAGAAAGGACCCATCGTGGGCATGAAAGAGGCTGGTTTTGGTTTACGGGAAATTGCAACAAGGGTTAATGCCAATCCATCAACAGTGTTAAGAGTTTGGAGAAGGTGGTTCAATGATGAGACTTATAGACGTTGTGCGGGTTCTGGACGTCCTACACTATCATAAGGGCGTGATTTACGGCATCTCAGACTACTTGCTCTCAGAAATCGACGGGACAGTATACGCCAAGTAAGAGATGTTCTAGTTGCATCTACAGTGTTTGCAGCGAGTGTTTTCAAGGATGACAGTTAATCAAAGATTGCTTGGTATGGGGCTGAGGGCTTACCGTCCGCTTTTGGTTCTACCTTTGACCCTACCCTATAAGGCTCGCCTCTTAGAGTGGTGCAGAGCTCGGCAAAACTGAAATGACGAGTGGAATACCATTAGCTTCAGCGACGAATTCAGGTTTTGTTTAGGCGGCCATGATGGACGCATGAGGGTTAGGCGATTTCGAGGTGAGAGACGAAATGTAGATTTTGCTGTTAAACCTGTATCACGTTCAAGACAGCAAAGTATCATGGTATGGGGTGCTATATGCTTAGGAAGCAGATCACCTCTAGTCCTCATCAACGACAATCTGACTGCTCAGCGATATATCGATGAAGTGCTGCAGCCAGTTTTACATCCCTACCTACAAACTATCCCAAATGCGATCTTTCAAAAAGATAATGCGAGACCGCTTATTGCTCGTGAAACAATGGACTTCTTACATGAACTTGGCATAGAGACTTTGGAATGGCCAGCAAGATCGTACGACTTGTCGCCTATCGAACACGTATGGGATATGATAGGGCGCAATCTTAGTCGATTACCACGTCCCCCTTGAGGATTTGGATAAGTGGTCCTCAATATGATATAGACCATCTTATTTTGACAAAGCCCAATAGAATAAACGAGTGCATAAATAACCATGGAGGAGCCATTCATTATTAATTTTTTAATGATTATCATGGAGGAATCTAATCAATCACTAAGAGCATCCTAATGTATTAATATATAAATAAACTACTTTAACAATATTCTCCAGTATAAAATAAAAAAAATTCCAGAAAAGTGTACTCCACTCTATTACTCCATGTACCCACCCGGTATATGTTTTGAAGCTCGTTTAGTGGGAAATAATATTTATTTTTAATTTTGATGCAAAATGCTTTCCGTGTTACAATTAGACTCAACTTAAAGGGGTACTGTTTATTCCCAAAAATATTGTTTTATTATAAAATAGTATTATTTCGTCTCTGGACACAACTATTTTAGTTTTTGTTTTATATTATTTATCACAGTCGGCTGTACTTTTACTTTTATTATTTTGTGATTAGTTGTGATATTTAATTTACCATTAAGGGTAGTTATTTTTCAAAAGGCGACATTTAATCGATAACATTGACGGATATAAACACAATGTCCTGGAATTATAATACATTTTCCAGCCATTAGCGGTATAGGCTGAGAAGGTAAACAGTTGACTTAAGAAATTAAATCTCGTGTCTCGTTCTTCTTCTCCTTCTTTTTCTTCTTCTTTTTTAAGTGTACCGTGTTCTTTTCGAACGTTGGCTTAGGTTGGGTCGGGTACTAACACGAGACCACTGTCTTACTCTTGTGCCACCAATTTGTCATTTTGTTATTAGCTTTAAATATTTCCAGAGTAACCTTCATCAAACTTTTCACAAAACGCCCCATAATCAGATTGGCTACTGATCAATTCGGAGGGTTTAAACGGGAAGGGGTGTTAATATTTTTGATTGTGGCATTGGTAGTATTTTATGTAAAGAAAAAAAGTCAAATTGCGTTGTGCTAAGAATTAATAACACAATGAGTTTAGAATCCAAGGAACTTTGCCAAATATTTTAATATACGTAAATTTTTCTATAGCCGCAATGGTCCAGTAGTTTTGGTATAGCCCTATCGAATCCCGTCATCGACTCCACTTTTCCTTATTTTTCTTTAGAGCATAAAAATATACTTTTTATTTTATTTAAATCCATATTTTACAATTTCATTAGTTAAAGTTACAAGGAAACGTTCCGGTAACGTCAAAAGGAAAGTTCCTAAATCGTTACAATTGACGACATTGATCGTTCAGGAACGTACCGTTGTCGCGCCGGAACGTTCCAAGAACGTTTTCAAAATCTACTTGTGTTATTGGGGATAAAATTAAAATACCATTTTTATACCATAAAAAACGGGTACGTAAAATACGTGTCATTTGCATAAAACGTACCATTGAACTCGGGAATACACAACTTTTATAACACGATACAAAAACAATACATTCTTTATCATTTTTATTTTAGAATAGAATAATTTAAGTATTATCGTACTGAATAATAAAGTCGTACGACCTGCTTATCACATACACTTTATCACTTTTTACCACAAAATTATTATAAGTAAGTAAGTAATTTACTAGGGCTTCGAAATAACTGTTTGTTCTCGTTGTTTTTTAAGTGGTATACCAGATATTGCATGAGAAAAAGTTTTCTTGTAAATAGGGAGAGTCAGTGCAACATCACTAATATTCATAGAAAGCCTTAGTTCTTTTTCATCTTTCTAGCAAACATAAATTCCACTTTTTAACTTGACTTATCACAGCCTATTTCATACATTATGAGAACGTCTTTGATGATGAGTCCAACACAGATGTCGTGATTGCAAATATGCTGGAAGGCCTGACCGAGTTGTTAAATCAAATTGGAATGGATTGTTATAGCTAAGGAAAAAAACTTTAGAGGCATAATGGACATAAATGGCAAACATGTCTAACGCGTCGATTCATAAAAATACCTGAGCCGCGTTCGAGCTTAGGTGCAACTAGCCCCAAAAGGGTAAACTGCATCCTTCTAAAATTTTGATAAGGCTTTAGTGACTTGCCATATAAAATAAAGAGATAACAACAGAAGTGGCACGCATTGAGTGTGACGCATTGAAGATTATAGAAAAAGCCGCATGGAAGAGATCGAATATTCGCGATCTTTAAACCATAACTTAATAACTGGTGGGAAATCGGTGTTATAAAGCTCCAAAAATTAGGCAGGTATAGTTGAGATGAGGATGGCTTAGGCAGGTATAGTTGAAAAGAGAATGGCTTAGGCGAGTATAGTTGAGAAGGGCATGGTTTAAGCAGGTATAGTTGAGAAGGGCATGGCTTAAGCAGGTATAGTTGAGAAGAGGATGGCTTAGGCAGGTATAGTTGAAAGAGGATGGCTTAGGTAGGTGTAGTTGAGAAAGAGATAGCTTAGGCAAGTATAGTTGAGAAGAAGATGGTTTAGGGAGGTATAGGGGATGGCTTAGGCTTTGTTTCGTAGTTATGTTTTTAGCATTTTAGATTACGGCGTAGTGCAAACAATTTAAGGCATTCAAGATATGGTGCTATCATAGAATACTCAGGATATCTTGGATGGATGTTCTACTCAAATTAAATCAGGATCATAAACTTTTATTTACCATCAAAAGACGTAAGCTTGAATATTTTGAGGAATGACAAATATAAAGTTTTAATATTAATAAGAGAAGGAAAGATTGAAGGCAGAAGATGTCCGGTAGTAGGTACTACGATGCTTTTCAGAAAGGCAGTAAATAAGGTGAAATTCGTGCTGATGATAGTCAATGTTTGAAGATACCCAAATTAAGAAAAACAAGATGAATCAAATTCTTAACTTCTTTAAGATATTTTAAAACTATTTTGTAAAAAGAAAGAATTTTACTATTGCTAAGAAAGCGAGTGTCATAATATCGCTAAAGAAAATAAACAAAGAAGAAAGCCCAAAAACATATATCTCTTTTGACAAAAAGTGATATGCATTTAGGTATGTATTTACAAAATGAAAGAAAAATTTAGCGCCCTAATAAATTTACAGAAAAGATTTGTGGCGTAGAGGGCAAAGGGTGAGGGAATAAATCGGAAAAAAGTTTTTCCTCGACCAGGATTTGAACCAGGACTTCTAGAATATCAGTGAGCTACCGAGGAACTGGGGTTTTGACTGGCTATTCGGAAATCTTTTCGTTCGATTCATTTGATAGTAGTGGGTGATCTTTGAAACCCACTGCGGCTTTAAAAGCCTAGAGATGTTATAAAGACAAGGAAGTATACATTCACGAAAATCTTTTCTGTAGGTATGTATTATTCAAAGACATATCATCTAATCTCTCATAGCCACAAATATGAATCAGAATATGTTTTACATGTTTTTCAGGTCGAATATAGCAATTTTTTAAAAAAACGCTAACCATGTTTCCGAAGATTTATTTAAGGCTAAATTGATGTCGGCAAGTATATTTTTGGTGTGTATTAATTTAGTGGATTCTAATAAAAAACACATTTTGCCATGATTATCATCGATTGTTTTTTTGTATTTAATCTTTTGTACGCCACTGATGCGTGTGTGGTGATAACCTTATAATGGCGTTTTGCTGGTATATAAAACGCGGTTTAAATAAAACAAAAAAAAAACAAGTAACCCTGAAGCACGATATTTGAACAAGAAAAGATAATTATTTGTCCGGCACACGCGTTTTCACAGGAAAATAGCGTTTTCATAATAATAAATTTATAGAATATTTCTATTTTGTTCACATTTTTTATAGGGTGATCGAATATTCCACTATGGAATTTGTATTTTTTCAGAAAAGTAAGGAGTAAGGACCAGGATTTTAACCTGGACCCTCTAGAATACCAGTTAACAACTTATCTTTAGGTGCAAGCCGTCAAAAAGCTCTGTAACGGGTAAAGAAGTCAATTTTGATTGATTTAATTTAAAAATACCAAGATGTTCTGTCTAGCAAAAAAGTAAGTTTTGTTAATAATCAATTTAATTAATTTCCTTTGATGTAATGTACGATTCTAACAAATCTCGTTTTTTGTTCATTTTGTTTTCTAAACAGGTTACTTATTCTTCTTTTTAACTTCCCTACAGTTAAAGCGCTTCCAGCCTGTATAACCAAAAACTAAAAGGAACCAAAATTTGTCGTTATTTCCACTACGTAGTTACTTTTTAAACAACAATTAGATAATTTGGTTGCCTTTTTATTTATTATTTTATTTTTTTTGTGTTGGGGAAAAGGATACTTAAGTAAAATTAATTAATTTTTTTATTATATTTTTTATCATCATGTTTTTCACACCATTTTGACACACTGTATAAGAAAAACACATTATGGGACCGTAGTTTAAAAATACTACATTAGTCAAAATACGCACACAATGTTAAATAGGGCGACCAAAATAGACTTGGCAGCCATTTGAGAAGTGTCTCTTTGATAGATATCTGGGGTTTTTAAATTTAGGTTCTGCTAGTAAATGATTTTTCTTCTTCAAAATTTCACTTGCCACTGGGTATATTTTTGGGCTATAACATTAGATTACATGCACTTAACTTTAAACTTAATTAAAACCCCAACATTTGTTAAAAAAAAATCAGTCATGAAGTGTAGTCACTACCGCCTAATCAGCCTAATAAGTCTTATGCTGATATTATTTCTAAAGATTATTCATTAAAATAATTTAGGAAAAACAGGAATTTTTTATTGGCGACACACACGTTGGATTTTGGCCCGGGATTGGACAAGAGAAGCTTTACTTAGTATTCAAGTCTTGGTACAACCCGGATATTACAAACCAACTTATGGTGCTCGGGTCCATCGGTCTAGCAATTTGTCGGTGCCAGTATGTGCCTGTTTCGTAGATTATTAGAAGGCTCTTTTAATCGAGTCCAACACGAAACACTTACACATTCTTTTAAAAAAATTGGTCTGAGCCGCGTTCGAGCTTAGATGCAACTAGCCCCAAAAGGGTAAACTCGTTCTAAAATTTTAATACCGCTTTAGTGGATTGCCATGCAAAAAAACATATAGCAACATGAGCGGTACGACATTGACTATGACGGGAGTCTGAGCTTAATAGAAAAATCCACACGGGAACCTCACACTATGGTTTAATAACACGTCGGTTAACCTGAGGGGACCATCATAAGGCGCCCCAATATTTTAATGCTACATTTTCTAGCCTTTTTGTAGCTATTTCGTTACGGTTATATTAATTTTGTAGCTGTAGTCGTTTTCGAGAAAACGCGACTCCTCTAGCTTAATTGTTAAGTTGAGGGGCCACCCCATAACTTTAATTCTGCTAAAGCTGGGAAGTTCTAATAAACACCACATTTTGTTGCTCCGCTTAATCGATTGAATCACATATTAAAAGTTTTTGAAATATTCCTAGAGTTTTTTTTTAATAAAAAAACGGAATTTTTTATTTTTAAATTGTGTTTAACTTGTTGTGGGGCTTCATTTTGAATGGTATTGGTTTCAGCTTTTTTGTAGCTATTTTGTTACGTTTCCAAGAAAACCAGACGTCCAGACACCTCCTAGCTTAACAAGGGGCCATCCTATAACTTTAGACAGTTCAATTAAACACTAAATTTTGTAGCTCGCCTTAATCGAGAAAATCACATATTAAAAGTTTTTAGAAATTTTCCTATACTTTTATTTAATTAAACAAAAAACCAATTTTTTTTATTTAAATAGATAGGACAAACATATTACGTAATATATTTTTCTTATTTACTAAGGGGCCCCAATACTTCGATAGTTGGTGCATGGAGCACGGTTCTAGCTAACATCTGACGTATTAAAACATTTTGTAGCTGTTGCCGTTTATGAAATATTTTATTTCATTTTAATGGGTAAAATATGATGACGTAGGCCAAAAGTACTATCTGATATCACCGAACATTAACAATAATAACAAAATGAATCTCATGTCCGCAAATAAAAATGAAAGTAACACTCGTGGCATATCGGACAAAGCATTTTTGTTTCTCACTTTATTACGACCAGGCCTCCAATGTCTAATGAAGAATCCAGACACCTACAGACCTGTTTCATTTTTATTAGGAATCATCAGGGAGTCATAGAATGGTACCTGGCAGTTGAAGCTATACAGTGACCATGCACACCTCTCGAATTTAAAACAAAAAGTTTGTAATCCGTGGGGACGTAGTAACTGTGTCGAATAAACCGAGAAACAAAACCATCGAAATTGAAAAGTGCAGAACACCGTAAATACAGAATCCTGTACCTTTCAGCAGGTTATAAAGTAGAAACCTGTAAAAGTTTAAGGTCACTGTAACATGACTCTTAAAAAGAGGTAACGTTCGCAGCAGCACCGCCCCCAATTGGAGCTTCATACTACGTGGCCCTAATTTTAAGGCATCAGCAAGCAATCGCTCCGGAGGAGGCTTGTTGCGCAGAATTAAAAAGCCAAAATATTTTAAAAACAACACAATGAATCTCGTGTCCGCAAATAAAAAAAATAATAAAAAAAAAATTATTTGCGGACACGAGATTCATTTTGTTGTTTTTTAAATATTTTGGCTTCTTAGTTCTGCGCAACAAGCCTCCTCCGGAGCGATTGCTTGCTGATGCCTTAAAATTAGGGCCACGTGGTATGAAGCTCCAATTGGGGGCGGTGCTGCTGCGAACGTTACCTCTTTTTAAGAGTCATGTTACAGTGACCTTAAACTTTTACAGGTTTCTACTTTATAACCTGCTGAAAGGTACAGGATTCTGTATTTACGGTGTTCTGCACTTCTCAATTTTGATGTTTTTGTTTCTTGGTTTATTCGACAGGTGGCGAACACAGTTACCACGTCCCCACGGATTACAAACTTTTTGTTTTAAATTCGAGAGGTGTGCATGGTCACTGTGTAGCTTCAACTGCCAGGTACCATTCTATGACTCCCTGATGATTCCTAATAAGGATGAAACAGGTCTGTAGGTGTCTGGATTCTCCATTAGACATTGGAGGCCTGGTCGTAATGAAGTGAGAAACAAAAACGCTTTGTCCGATATGCCACGAGTGTCACTTTCATTAACAATAATGTTCGGTGGTGATATATTTTTCTTATTTACCAGGAAGCCCACACACTTTAATAGTTGCTTTATAGAGCACAGTTTTAGCCACCACGTGACGTATTTAAAAAATTTTTAGCTATTGACGTTGACAAGATATTTTTATTTTATTTTAATTGCAATGTATCTAGGTCAAAAGTAATATGTGATATATTTTTCTTCTTTACCAAGAAGCCCACTTTAATAGTTGGTGCATAGAGCACAGTTTTAGCCATCACCTGCCGTATTTAAACATTCTGTAGCTGATGCCATTGACAAGATATTTTTATTTTATCTTATTGTGCATAATACTATGTGATATATTTTTCTTATTTACCAAGTAGCTCACACACTTTAATAGTTGGTGCATAGAGCACAATTTTAGCTATCACCTGTCGTATTTAAACATTTTGTAGCTATTGCCGTTGACGAGATATTTTTATTTTATTTTAATGTGCAAAATATAGAGGACAAATGCACTATGTAATATATTATTTACTAAAGGACCCAAACGCTTTAATAGTTGACACCGCTGCAAAGCCTCTGCAGCATTCACAGAATTCATGTATTGTGCCAAGACTGGCAGTCTTTGTCCCCAATTAGCTTATCAACTTATTAACAAATCGTCGTTTTATTGTATAAAGTATATGTAAATATACTATACTATCAAAGTGTGTGGGCGCCTAGGTAAATAAGAAAAATATATTACATAGCATATTTGACGTATATTTTTTGCCCATTAAAATTAAATAAAAAAAGCTCGTAAACGGCAACAGGTACAAAATTTTTGAATACGTCAGATGAGAGCTAAAACTGGACCCTCTATGTACCAACCATTAAAGTGTGTGGGCCCCCTGATAAATAATAAAAATATTTCACATAGTAAAAAATAAAATAAAAATATCTTGTCAACCGCAAAAGCTACAAAAAGTTTAAATACGTCAGATGATAGATAAAGCTGTGCTCTATACACCAACCACTAAAGGGCGGGGGCCCCCTTTTAAATAAGAAAGTTATATCACATAGTACATTTTGCCTATAAATTTTGCACATAAAAATAAAATAAAAATATATTGTCAACGGCAACAGCTACAAAATGTTTAAATACGTCAGATGAGAGCTAAAACTATGCCCTATGCACCAACCATTAAAGTCTGGGAGCCCCCTGGTAAATAGAAAAAATATATCACATAGTACATTTGGCCTATATATTTTGCACATTACAATAAAATAAGAATATCTTGTTAACGGAAACAGATAGAAAATATTTAAATACGTCAGATGATAGCTAAAGCTATGCTCTATACACGAACCATTAAAGTGCGGGGGCTCCCTCGTAAATAAGAAAAATATATCACATAGAACATTATAAATAAAAACTATACATTTTGCACATTAAAATAAAATAAAAATACCTTGTCAACGTCAACAGCTACAAAATGTTTAAGTCAGTCAGATAATAGCTTAAACTGTGCTCTATGTACCAACTATTAAAGTGTGTGTACTTTTGGCCTATATATTTTGCCTCGTCAATGGCAACAGCCACAAAATGTTTAAATACGTCAGATGATAGGAAAAACATATCACATAGTATATCACATAGTATATTTAGCATATATATTTTGCACCTTAAAACAAAATAAAAATATCGTGTTAACGGCAACAGTTACAAAATGTTTAAATACGTCTGTGCTCTATGCACCATATATCAAAGTGTTTGGGCCCCTTAGTAAGTAAAAAAAAATACATAATATGTTTGTCCTATATATTTACAGAAAAAAACAGGTTTTTTTTTAATTAAGAAAAAATTTAGGAATATTTTGAAAACTTTTAATACATGATTTTCAGGATTAAGGCGAGCTACAAAATTTAGTGTTTAATTGAGCTGTCTAGCTTTAACAGAACTAAAGTTAAAGGGCGGTCCCTCAGCTTAACCGTCAAGCTAGGGGGAGTCTGGTTTTCTTGGAAACCGCTGCAGCTGCAAAAATAATTTAACTATAGGTTAGGTTAGGTTTGTTATGAGTGGTGCAATTTACAGCTCCCTCCACTGCGACCTGAGAGATCTAATGTGGCTCATTCCCCTCCTACCCCACTCACCAAACCGGTCTAATGAGCACCACCTAGAAAGGCAGTTTTCTTTTCCTAGAGGGATTTAGACCTAAACCCCTTTGTCGCGGATAGGGATCTTTAACGTGCTCCACTATTAATATATGGATCACACGGGACCGTCCTCTTAACGTCTTTTCCGAGGGACCGTATGGAATCGAATTAGCCTGGCTTCTAGCTAACTCGGCCTACTCCGCTTCATACTGCGTTTTACCTTAATCTTACAAAATTCTTTAATTTTATAAGAAAAAGTCCAAGTAGACTACCTGCAAGATCCGGGGCTGGAACCCGGCATCGGCGTTAAGCCCGACACCAAGCAGGCGGATAATAAATTTAACTATAACAAAATGGCTAAAAAAAAATATGAAACAAATACCATTCAAAATAGAGCTCCACAATAAGTTAAAACACTATGTAAAACCAAAAAAATCGTTTATTTTTAAATAAAAAAAAATCTAGGATCATTTTTAAAACTCTTAATATGTGATCTCCCTGAGCAAGCCGAGCTACAAAATGCGGTGTATATTTAAACTTCCTAGCTTTAACAGAATTAAAGTTATGAGGTGGCCCGTCAGCTTAACGGTTAAGCTAGGGGGCCGCGTTTTCTCGAAAACGGCTACAGCTACAAAATTATTTTAACTGTAACAAAATAGCTACAAAAAGGCTACAAAATGTAGCATTGAAAATATTTGGGACATTTATGATGGTCGCCCTAGGTTAACCGAGGTTTTAAGTCGCGTATTCACCACTTCCCTCGTTAGGAGGAGGCGGGTACCTGCTAATACCATTTTATTGTATTGTCACCGGAACTATAAACGCATACCAAATTTGAAGACAATCGGATGTGTATCAGTCAGTTAAAGTTGGTTAGCAAAACATGACCAAAAATCGTTTATCTTGAATCCGCCATATTGAATTTTCAAAATCTGATCAAAAATTCGTATTCCTTATCCCCAAAAAACCCAGTATACCAATTTTGGTTAAAATCAGACAAACTTAGGTGTTTTCCCCCCTTCACTCCTCTCGTAGGGAGGGGGGTGCCTAAAATACCAAGTTATTGTATTGTTACCGGAGTTTTAAACGCATACCAAATTTGAAGAGATTCAGATGTGTATAATTCAGTTAAAATTGGTTAGCACAACTTGACTAAAAATCGTCCATCTTGAATTCGCCATTTGTGAATTTTCAAAATCTGATCAAAAAGTTCGTATTCTTTATCCCCAAAAATCTTCGTATACCAAGTTTGGTTGACATCGGACAAACTTAGGTGTTTTCCCCCCTCCACTCCCCTCGCAGGGTGAGAAGGGATGCCTAATAACAACACCAAGTTATTGTATTGTTAACCGCATACCAAATTTGAAGACAGGCGAATGTGTATAATTCAGTTAAAATTGGTTAGCTAAACACGTCCAAAAATTGTTCCTCTTGAATCCGCCATATTGAATTTTCTGATCAAAAATTCGTATTCCTTATCCCCAAAAACCTCCGTATACCAATTTTGGTTGAAATCGGACAAACTTCGCGGTTTTCCCCCCTTCAGGGGGTGCCTAATAATACCATTTGTATTGTCACCAGAACTATAATCGCATACCAAATTTGAATTCAATCGGACATTTAGAAGTTAGTCAAAATTAAGTTGCAAGAATTGACCCGAACATATAAACATACATTACATATATAGAGGTGAAGTGAAATAAAAGCTTGTAATAAAAAATACGCAAAATTTAAAGCCGGTCCTGCATTTTTAAACGTCTAAATTGAATTTAAATTTTCGGTGTACAAATGAAAACGAGTATCCCTGGCATTTTACTGTTTCACTCTGGGGCATTTGATTGATATGAAAGCGTAATATAAGGGGTTATTCGGAGTGATTTAAAGTTAGCAGTGTAATTATAATGCCGATTAGCAAAACCTAGAGCGTTTGATTTTGGCAACTTAAAAATCTGGTTTTGGTTCTATGGAAAGTAAGGTTAAGTTTTGTCTAAATAAAAATGGAATGGACTTTAGATTCGACGCTGTTCCCCGGCTTCGGACCATGCGATGAGGAACGTATGATTTTCATTAGATCCATAACATCGGGGGTGCGTTCACAGTTAACGCCGGGCGTGCGTCGGATATTCGTTCATGATTTAGGACGAAAAACGCACAGCAAAATTTTTCCCGTTCATAATCAGGTTGTTGCGAGGGACACGACACACGGCGAAACTGTCAATCGTTGGCGACTGCGCAAATTTTACACCGCGCAAAAACTTTTTAACCAACTCTCAAGTGGGTAAAACTTTAAACAGTCACGTGACCCGTTACAGTGGTTTGAAGTGAATATAACCAAAAATTATTGTTTTGTTGTGGTCGAATTTAAAGTTGGTTTTATTGTTTTTCCACCGAGAAAAAACTTCGTTTTTTTTTAGTGACTGGGTGACGTTATTTTTGTGGTTTTCTCGATGTTCAGTAGCGAAACGGATCATATTTGAGAGTTAATAGACCACTAATTTATCGTCACCTTATTTGCTTACCATATTACCGTAATTAAGATGCTAAGAAGAGTTTTTAAACCACAAACACAAATTACCATAACCGTATGCATTTGCCCATATGCAAACTGCCAATTTAAATAGAATAGAAAACAATAATTCCGGTTTTTGCAAATTTACTTTCACAACAAAATTAAAAACCTACTTAATTAAACAAAAAAACGAATTGTCACCTACTGCTGCAGCTTTTGCACAGAAATAATCTGGTTGGTTGCAAAAAATAACCAAGCGGGTCCCGTTAAGCAGTGGCGGTCCCAGGGGGGCGGGGGCAATCACCCCCCCTCCTTTTCTCCGGAAAAAAGTAGACAACAAAGATGCTGGTGGTAATCCTGAAATCTTTGGAGAAAAAACAAGAATTTGCAGAACGTTCTTTTAAAGACATTCTAGAATGGAATTGGGACAGTTTAAAACAGACGAAAACCACGTTATTAGAAATACAGAATAGTATTATAGAGTTTCAATTTATATACAAGTTTTAGACAAAATCCTTTCGGACATAAAATCAAGGTTCTAAAACGAGACTGTAAGTATTTTAGGGCAAAATTAACTAATGTCGTTTCCAAATATTATAAACTGTTTGATTAATACATAACACAAATTCTTAAACTTTTATTGGGAGAAGTCCGTGTTTGGAAACAATATTGATCAGAAGTAGGCAAAAGCTTAAATCAAAACATATATGATAACGTTTTCGAGGCAATGAACAAGTATGGCGATATTTTTCCATTGATAAAACCATTCTTGGATGTTTGTCAGTAAGTAATGCTTTGTTTGAAAGTTTGAGACAATGATGTGTTTGAAATTAACTCTGTGTTTCGGACTTCCATTGTCTATATTTTATTTATACACGACGTTTCGATCAGTACAATCTCTGATCGTCTTCAGGTGCAACCTGAAGACGATCAGAGATTGTACTGATCGAAACGTCGTGTATAAATAAAATATAGACAATGGAAGTCCGAAACACAGAGTTAATTTCAAAGTAATGCTTTGTCAGAAAGAAGCGTCTCCTGCCTCAGAAGATTGAAAATATAAGTACTTAAAAACACTATGACGGAAATTCGTCTGACGGGCTTAGGGTTGATGCATATCAACAGACATATTGAAATTGACATTGAGCGAGTGGTTTGCCCAAAAAACTGGAAACGAACTTTTTTTTTTGAAATGGGCATCTTATATTTGAGATATGCAATATAGAGGGTTTCAACTTAAAAAAGCCTTTTAGATCTCAATAAAAAAAGTTTTTAGCTATTAGGTTTTGTTTGTGGTTTGTTTTGTTTTTTATAACTGAAAAAATTATACCTATATATTATTATTATATATGTATAGGGGAATAATTAACCCCCTCCCCCATCCTGGATTTAAATTTTTTACCAAAATATTTAGAAAATCAAAAGTTGGGCATAAATTGCTATAACACCTTTGATATTTACGGTATTAGTTTAATTTTGTATTAACAATGGCATTTGTAGTGTCACTGTCTTAAAAATTTTCGCCTGCTGCGCTTTAAAACCATTGATATATTTACAATTTTAGTTTAATTTTAAATAAAAAAATGAATTTTTCAGTGCAATTTTCTTATTGTATTGTATTGTCACTGGAACTATAAATGGATGCCAAATTTGAAGGCAATCGGATGTGTGTAAGTTAGTTAAAATTAGTTAGCAAAAGATGACTATATTGAATTTTTAAAATCTGATTAAAAATTCGTTATTTCCATCCCCAAGTGCCCCAACACACCAAATTTCAACGAAATCGGGCGTACTTCAACTGTACTCTCCTCCACCCCCTTCGAGTAGGGGGAGCTGTTAATTTCAACACGCTATATTCTCGTGTTGTCACCGCAACTATATAAGCATGCCAAATTTGAAGCCGATCGGATGTCGGGAAGTTGGTCAAAATTAAGTTGCAAGATTCCACCCGAACAAACATACATTGCAAGTTAAATAAAATTTTGTAAAACTGGCGAATAGTTGTGAAAAACCTCAAATACGGCCAGAAACAGCCAAATTACGACCCAGTATATTTCCTCCACACGTAATGGCAAGCCCTAACCTTATTAGTGTCGGCACTAAATGTGTCCGAGCACTAACTGCGGTTCAATTATTCCCTATTAAGTGCTTCGCCTACTATTGTGCTTCCACGGCCAGCTAAATTCCGGACCGGGTTTGTGTTTCCGGCCGGTCGCAGTTCGGATGCTCCTAGATTCCGTACATGTCCGGAAAAATCCAGTCGAATGGTAAGACTAGGTAAATAGAAGTCCAAATACATAAACAAAACAAAGATGTTTTCAGTGGAGGTTTTTAATAACAGTTTGTCGAAAGGTGCCTGTTACTGGATCGGCTTAGAATTTGAGTCCAGTCTTGGTATTAGGACCCATGTTGACCTTAGCCTGAAGAATTTACTAATAAAACTAAAAGCAATAACTTGTGAAAGAAGGAACCAAATCCAAAAAAAAAATGGTGCTCTGTATATTTAATTTACAAAAGTGAAGTCAAAGTTTAATTAATTAACCAAATCGAAAGTGACATAGGTAGTGCATTCAAATACAAGAATATTTGTAGATTATGAACTTAAAGAGTGCTCAAATTTAAGGAAATGTGTAATACAATTTTACACCTTTTTAATAAAAACAAGAAAAATATAATAAATTTGATGAATGGATTTGTAGTAAGCATCAGGAATGTCAGGATAAATTAAATATTAATTATTGAAGGGAAACTTGGGTTGATTTAGGAATTAAAACCACAGTCATTAACAAAGGGATATGATTTAAAAGTAGTACGTTCCCAGATGTTGGTAGTTTATTTAAAATAACAAACAATGAGTAACGTTTATCGTAAAGTCAAAAATGTAACGTTACAGGGTGGACGTAACTACTTGAGATTTTCCAAAATCAATTCATTATAATTTTTTATACAAAAATTGGGTGATATTCATATCTCAATACGACACACATTGGCTATTTGTAATTTAAAAAATAAGTGTATCCATACTACCGTGGACAACACAATAATCCAATAAATTTCAGAAATGTTGACAACTATGAGCTTCTAGCCCATATTATTTTCGATTTTTGATCAGTAGCGTCTTGTCAAAATATTCTAAAATTAATTGCATCAAGCTGGTGTGATCAGTTTACTGTCGAAAAAAAAGGTAAGAAACCGAAAAGTTTAATTTTTTTTGTTTCTATGAAGTTATAATGCAAAAATGTTCCTTTTTTTTTAAATCATGAAACCTAATCTATTACTTTCCATTCTGTAACTAAATATTGGTGGTAAAAAATCACTTCTGGGGGCAGTAGATGTAAATAGTCGACAGCAGTATATTTTTAAATCTGAAAAATTGTGTAAAATTAAAAATCTTTTCTAGTTGGATACTAGATTTTCTTACTATAACTTATGTTTTAGTTTTTGACCATTCCGTGGACACATAAAGGAACATAAATGGTTGTTCTTCATTTCAACTTTTTTGGCACAAATATGCTTGATTCGTTACATTCGTTCGTTTAGAAATCTGAATATACATATTCTCCACTTTATTTTAACTATTTAGCCGAAGTCACTTCCGTAATTAAAAATGCCTTTTCCGTGGACTCCTTAATTCTTCTTTCTGGTAAAAAACCTATAAAACATTTTTTACGATCATACATATATTACATTCTACTTATGTGAGTAGGTACTTGGTGCGCCTATTATAGCATTGTCTAATCTATAGAAAACAACCTTATGGATAAAACAGTTGATACTTTTTTTGGTCCAAATCTTTAAACATCTTAGACTAAATTAGACGCATACTTTCCATTTCATATAGTTTGTATTTTTGATGTGTTTTAAAATAAAGTCTGTATGAAATGAAAAGTCTTCGACTCGTTTTGTCCAAGATATTTAATGATTTAGACCACGGTTTGGCCCAAAAATCCAATATGTAGGGAACAAGGAAATAAAAATCTTAGACCGACATTAAACATTATAGATCTATGATTTAAATCGGTAGAAAGTCACATCGAGTTCAAAATTATTTCAGATATGCACAACGTTTTTTTCCTCACTTACTCTATTAACACGGGCTAAAGACTACCGTAGATCGAGATTTATTTTCCTCATGAGACTACCTTTAAAATATTTATTTTTAACGGTAGGTAAATGGAAAACAGCTGCTTTGAAAAATTTAGTAAGTATGGTGTCATTTAACTTGTTATTTACTGGGGAATACACAAGATCTTTATAGCCCTCTCGATACGCGACAAAAAAGGATAGCATAAAGAAGGGGGCACAAATAACATGGCTGTTGGGTTTCGTTGAAATGTTTTGGAACCCACGTATGATATATAGATGAGATCCTCATGTGCAAGGTTTATATTGAAAAATTCTTTCGATGGGCTGTAAGAACTCCCTAAATAAAATAAACTTTTAGTGAAACCATTGTCCATCAAACTCAGACTTGAAATTTATAAAATCCTTTTTTTTTAAACCATTGTTTGTCAAATCTATTCAAAATCAAACTCATTTGTTTGATAAACCCATTTTTAATTAAACCGAGATAGTAAGACTTCGCTTTATATTTGACTTGGAATGTATTTGATTAAGAACGGGTTTTACAAATTATGAGTTTGAAATTAAATGAGTTTGGACAATTAAGGTTTGCATGAAAAACTGGTTTAACGAATTTTAGTCTTTATATATCTCTCAGGTCGCAGTGAAGGGAGCTGTAAATTGCACAACTAATAACAAACCTAACCTAACCTAACCTAACCATAGGTGTTTGTCCAAAATAATAATTTTCTGATGTTACTTCCCACTTTTAGTAATCCAAATATTTATATTATTTTAATTGTCAAAGTCCCAAACGCAACGGGGTCCGAAAAAATTTGGGAAAAGGGAACCTTCCAGATGATTAAAAACGTTACCTACTAAAAAAATAAAATATTTTTGGATTAAATCGAAAGGGATGAGTCGCAACAAAAATGTTAATAAAAGCACCGAGCTTACAAAATATATTATCAAAAACAAACTCAAACAAAAACAAAAATATACCTACTCCCCATCTTTTTAAAACGCCAAATCAATAAGTCATTACCAAATGGACTACTGTGTGTAGGAACTGATATACAATTTTATTTTTCATTTCTTTGCTATAAGGATAGAGGTGAACCCGTGAGTGACAAAACGTGCTTGCCTTAATGATCTCTATTATTATTAATTATGTATAAACATCAAAACTCCATTTTCTTTCCCATATACTTACTTGTTTTAATTTAAGATCATCTATAGGTTTATTAAAGTCCATTTTCAAATGCATTTAGTTGTTGATTAATTTCACGTATTTCATTTTGTATTTAATGCAGGGTAAAGGCTAATTCAAGCAAATCTAGAAAACTGGGTATACTAACCTACTACAGCATTTGGAAGATAAACTGATTAAAGATTTGTTATATTGCCCAAAGTAGTGGTATAAACCGATAAAATTTCAACTAACATTAAGGTATACCTTAATGTTAAAATCTCAACATTATGATATTTGTATATTTTTTGTCAATAGGAAGTTTGTTTAGTTTAACTTTTTTATTATTTTAGAGCATTAACAATAGTTTATATAAATCAAAATATAGTAAATATTTATTTAGAAAATTCGCCATTTGTGCCTAAGCTTAGCAAATTTTGCTTGTTAAAAAATAAGGTATTTGTTTATTCCCTTATTAAGTCCCTAAAATATCTCAAAAACTTAAAGAAATTAGTGCTACATTTTTTATTCCTGCGAGTTTAACAATTAAAAGAGTTTTATTATTATGATCTATAAACCTTCCTGAATAAAATAGGTAGCAACGTATTCATGAAATAAAAAGTTTATTAGAATTTTTAGAAGGTAGTTCACTTTATAATGGTACTGTTTATATATTATGACCGTTTTTAGTTATCTAACCTAATTTGGCACGACAGTATGTGGTCTGTAAGTATATTGGATTTCGATTGGATCAAAAAACGCAGCGATGCGAGATCAATCCAAAAAAGATCGCGCTTCCGAAGAGATCTGTGTATTCGATTTGTGCCCCAAATCTCTAGTGGACCGCTTTTTCTTGCCACGTCAATCTTGACGGATCCAGGAGTTGGATCAAAACAATAGAAATAACCTTACTGTTATTTTTTGCTCATTTTATTTTTAAAAATTTATGGCATCTTTAAAAAAAAAATGAACAGAAAGACGAGTTTATGAACCCCACCACCTCATTAATGTGCCTCAAAAAAGGGCAAAAATTATGAACTTTGTGCAAAAAGTGGTACCCGAATATACAGACAAAGTGGGAAAGTAAAGCTTTGTGTTGAAGTACAGTACTTACCGGCAAGAAAAAGCGCTCCGCCAGAGATTTGGGACAAAAATCTAACACGTAGATCACGGTGAGAGCGTGATCCATTCTTAAATCGAACAGGCAAATTTTTTTTGGATTCATCTTGGATCACTCGGGAGCGGCTTTTGAGCGTATATCGAAAACGCTATTAATAAAAGTCCAACTGGTTTTCCTTTGCGCGCTGTTAAAAATGGTTTCGTAATCTGGCAGGCACATTATTTCCTGTTTTAAGAAACATAATAAATTAAATGCACCGAATGATTTCAGACTATTTTGACGTTCCCAGAAGTCGGTAGTAACTCACACAATTATTTTATTTCTGGATATCTTTTATTAGGTTACTCAGGCATATTGGACGTATTTAAAAGCCACTACGTTATGAGCTAAACCCCTATATTATTAATTCTCACAGTGTGCATAAGAAAATACCATATAACATAAAAAAACCGTATCAATAAACCACTGGATTTTGAAAAGGTAACTAACTTTGTTATTAAGACAAAAGCGTCTACAATAAGCTACTTTTTCGATATACTTCACATTTAAATCAAGTAAATTTTTATTATACTCTGTATGCAATAATGGTAACACTATCAACAGCAAAGCAAATAGCAGTTATTTAGTTTTCGCTGCATCCGGGACATCCCAATTAGTTTGAACTCCCCTCTTGTCTTGAGCCAGTTTTTTTAGAATATCAAAGCTCTTTCACCAGGCTGCAGACAGCTTGGCTGTCGAAGCATACATAACGTCCTCTGCCAAAATGATGACGTATTCCTTTTATTAAAAGACTTGATTGTGGTCTTTTAGTGGATTGCATTATTGAACTTTCAGACCTGCATTGGTTGTCTCCTTACTTGACAGTTTAGAAGTATCAGGGTAGCAGACTTGCTATTCTACTCAATTTATTTTTTAAGTTTTCACTTTCATCGTTAAAAGAGGTAACTCTGCGGTTGGCAACTTCTTGATCTCATACTTTTTCACTATTGCCTCCACGTCGGAAGCAAGTGAAGCTCTGAAATGGTTTCCAAGGCTTAGTTGATGCACATCGGGAATTTTAGCCCTATTGGGCGTTTTATGAAAGAAGCAACGCACTTTCTATGATTATATATTGGGACCCCCCGATTATTTTAGGCAGGAAATCCTCCCCGCCACCCCTTGCAATAGAGGTAAAATCACCCCGTAAAGGTGCAATTTTTCAGTTTTTTGCCAATATCTCAAAAACTAACAGTTATAAAAAAAATTGTGGTGAGGTTTTCTGTAGGCTATGTAATTATCTTTAATTTGAGTTGAAACAAGTATAGGTAGGTTTTTTCTTGAACCTCAAATCAACCCTCAACACAACTCAATATTTTTGTGTACAGTTGTGTGGCAACTTTAAAGCAGTTTATTATTATATATCATAAAACATATTGACCTCTTTTTCAAAAAAAAATTAGTTTTGGATATATCGGCAAAAAACTAAAAAAATGGACTTTTAAACGGTAATAAATCAAGCTATAGAATTGGTGTGGAGAGGAATTTTTTAGAAATATTTTTGGAGTATTACTTTACCCTTAACTTTGATTGGTTTTTAAATTCCTTACACATTACTTACCCAGTTATTCGTGCTTTATTTGGTAGGTGTCTAATTCGGCGGTAGGACACTGAGAAAAATCCACTAATCCTAAGTAAGAATTCATTAGCCCTAACTAGAAACTTCATTTAAATATGAAACAAGTGAACTATCTACTTATCGTAGTTTTCGCACCTACTTAAGGTTATAAAATAACATATTAACCATAAGTAAAAACTTCACTTACCGTAATTGAAGTATCTACTAACCGTTAGTAAATCTATAGTAGCTCAAAACCAGTATCTCTAAAATATGGCCTTAAATAAAATAAAAATTATATTAAGAAATATGTTGAAAACGCGGAATATAAGGGTTTTGGTGGATTCTTATTGTCGACTGAAACTGGCATTTTCGCATTTGGTGGATATATATGGACGGTTTGCGGACAACTGGTCGTAAATTTAAAGCCGCAAACAGTTGCGACGTCCCCACTACCGCCGCAGACATTTCGTCGTAGAGCCAAAACGTCGCAAACATTTGCGCCGCGGGTTCATTTCGCCGCAGAGGACATTGCGACGTGGCCACTAGCGTCACAAACCATTTCGTCGCAGATCCACATCGTCGCAAACAATTGGGTCGCGGATCTTCTCCATCGCATAGGACATTGCGACGTGCCCACTAGCGTCGCAAATCCACAACGTCGCATTGAACATTGCGACGTGCTCATTAGCATTGTGTATGTACATTGAAAACGTGGTAATAAGATAAATTTTTCATGGTTTATGACAAAGCGTCGCATTTTTTTATAATCTTTAGAGATACCTACTGCTTCATTGTTTTCTTATTATTTGTTTTTTCATTGTTAATTTTGGAGAGAATTGTCGTTTGATTTTAGTTGTTCTTTTGTGGTAGTAGTGGTTTGAATTAAACATTTTTAAAATGAATGCAAAAATAACTTTACTTCAAATGAAAAAGGGGACAGTGGGCCCCCACCCAGCACCCCAAATCCTCCATTGGTCCTGTAAGCTTCTGATAATTTAATACGCTATTTTGTTGCATGCGACGGAATATATTTGCGACGTTGTGGATTTGCGACGAAATTTTCTGCGACGCTAGTGTGTACGTCGTAATGTCCTACGCGACGGAGAGGATCAGCGACCTAATTGTTTGCGACGAAGTGGATCTGCGACGAAATGGTTTGCGATGATAGTGGGGACGTCGCGACTTTAAATTTACGATTTTTTTTTCGAGTTTTTTAAACTTATTTCCATCATGATCTTCCTATAAATAGAATAATGATCGTTGCAAATGGGATTGTCAAATTCTTATGATGGCAATACGTTGACAAATCATTATAGACATGCATTATTATTAAGATGAATATATTTTTCCGCATGATTTTTCAATATTTGATGCCGAACGTTAAGTGACTTGTCGCATATTAGTAAGTAGATAAATCACTAAGGGTTAACAAACTAGTAGAAAAATTCACTCACCCTAAGGGCCCGTTTCTCAATAGCGAGTTAGCGTTAACTCGACCAACATAACCTTCTAAAAATCTTTAAAAAGGCTGTTAAAATTAACTCCAGAGTAACTAGGGCTTCAGGGTGAGGGTAAGTTACCTTACCTCAAGGTTAACCTAAAAAAATATTGGCTTGAACAGGAAAAAACTGGGATTTATAGCCAGAGTTAATTTAACTCTCTGGTAACCCATATTGGTAAGGGTTAATAAACTCGGGTCTAAGTAGGTCGTTTTATTGCAGTTATTGAATCATCACTTGGGGCTAATAGAAACATTACTTACCACTAACAAAAGAAGCTAAGTAGACACTTCACTTGGGATGGTTTTCTGATTGTTTAAGGCCACAAGGGTTGCTTAAAAATTCCAAAAGATACATGAAATTGGTGAAAATAAAATAAAGAGATATTTTTTTTAAACATAAATTTTTTTCATATATGAAAACAGCTTTAAAGTTTGAAAATCACTATATCCAAAAATATTGGATTTTTACCTGCCTATACTTGTTACACCTCAAATTAAAGATAATTTTATTGCTTACAAAAAATGTAGCCACAATTTTTTTATAAATAGTTTTAGAGATTTTGGCAAAAAACTAGAAAATTGTACCTTTGGGGGTGATTTTTTCCCCACCGCAAGGTGGGGGGGGGGATGGGTCCGTTTCCTAAAATAATCGGTGAGTGCCAATATATAATCATACAAAGCTTCTTTCATAAAACGCCCAAAAAAAGCTGTAACCCTTCGACTATCTTTCTCTGAGCCACTTAGTAGTAAGCAGTATAATATCAAGTTCTCCAGAAAATTAGTAGATTATGGCGAGGAGGCCAAATTGGGTGTTTTTCCACCAAAAGCCTAGATAAGTTCTACTGTATTTTCTACCGTTGGTTTAAAGAATAGGTACCTGGTGTATGTTTTATCACTGATCCGAATTGTATTTTTAAATATAAAAAGTTGTTTATTCATTTTAAGAATGAAATATTACGACATATTACTTTAAAAAAGATAAAAAGTAACAGATAAGGTAATTGTTATCTTCAAATTCGTTAAAAATTCACATTATATTTCTGAAGTTAAATGCACAAAATCAAATGAACATTTATACTCAAATCTAAGCTCTAATTTCATATTTACTTACTGCTATTTCTTTTTCATTAGCATTAATATTTGTTTAAAATAACAAGACGTTTTTATATTTTAATAATCATTTGAGGATCAGATGCTTATTAAATAAGAAAAATGCTACCAAATAAAGTTATTAATGTATTCACCAGTTAACATTCCAAATCATAACGCACCTTGTTAGGTAAGCTATGCCCAAATGTTTTAGATAACTTGAATCAATATAAATTAACGGCATTAAAATATTTAATAATCCACAATAATAAAAAGTCAAGTGCAATTTTAAAAGAACAAAACACTATTGTCACCAAGCAGGAAAAAAAGGTAATTTTTTTATTCAAATAGTTTTGACAAAAGATCAGTAGGTACCTAAGCGTACCCAGAAAATAACTTCAAAATACAAATATTGCAAAAATAAAGAAGTTTTTACCACCACTTTATAAGAATATTTGTTTTATTTGCCTCTATCAACCGCTAAAAGGTTTTCAGATCAAAACAAGCTTATAAAAAATGACAGTGTAATATTTTTATAAAAAAGCGTCAAAAATGTTTGTTATAAAATCTATAAATCCACAGTATCAAAATCATCCAGATTTATAAGTATGTATATAAAGTAAAAACTTTTGAATTTAAATATTTTAGTATATACCGAAATATATTATAAATATATATGGGAAAGTTACCTAATTAAAAGATAGTTACCTGATTAAAAGATATCAGTAACTGTTTAAAAATTTACAGAACAATGTACACAACTTTAAAACACATATTAAACGTTTAAAAAATAATGTACACAGCTTTAAAATACATATAAATTGATTTTTACAGTTGACACGTTAAAAACCGAAGTCATATAGGCATCTTTCCTGCAGACACAGATATACTTCCCCTCTAAAACATTTAAGATTATCTTCCTCAGACTGCGTAAGCCTTAATTGCCCTATACTCTGGACCTCCTTCAAAAAAAGTTAACTACGTCCCTTGTTGACATGTGCATTTGTCCCACATAAAGGTCTTTATTTTGACGGAATATATTTTTATTCTTCTTTGCAAACAGGACCAAGTTTAAAAAATAAAGAGTTAACACTGTCAGCATTCCCATTTACTTAATAAAGTAAGGTTTACAAGATGTTCTTGGGTGTAGACTTAGAAAAACTCATATAATGTGTTTTTGTAGTTTAAATACTTTTGGTGCGCTGCTGGATGAAACCCCAAAAAATGATATCATAAAACAGAACTATCTTGGGTAATTACTTCACGTAGTCTGCGACCTACTACTGTTGCACTAGAAAGCCTGGAAGTAAGTTTTCATATGATTTCATATGATTTGACTTTGAGTGTGTTTTGTATAGTGTTGTGGTTTTGCTTGACAAGTAATAATTTCTTAATTTGGCCAGCTTTCTGATATTTTTATTTTGCTCACACCAGACCGCCACTCATTCTTCACGCCACCGCAACTCCATGAGAAATCTTCCACCACCAGCACTGTTTCACCACAAATGGTATCATCGGAAACCGTATACACTTCCTATCCACCAACAGTCTCAGGGGATCCCCGACATAAAGCAGAAAAAGCAGTGGTACCATGATTGAGCCCTGAGGAACCCCTTGATGTATCTCCTTCCACTCTGAATACATTTTTTTTAACAACAATTTTAAATCAACTGTGTTGAAAGCCTTCGACAGGTCAAAGTACAATGCGGCAACTTGCTTTCCTTGATCCATATTTTCAAAAAGAAATTTAAAAAAATTGTAAATGGCTAGTTGTGTTGATCTTTTTTTCCTGTATCCATAATGAATATCCTTTAGCAGGTTCTCTATTTCAATAAAGTCACTAGGTCGATTGTACAGAGCCCTCTCGAAGACCTTCGACGCCGATGTGAGAAGAGATACATATAGTTTTCAGGATTTGTTTTTTCTCCCGTTTTAAATTCAGAGGTTGATTTAATTTCAATACCTTTTCAGAAAATTTGAATGTTTTCCCTAAATAAAATGTAAATTAAAAAATAAATATAGACAAAAAAAGTAAATATAAAGGTTTACGTGTTGTTTAAGTCCTGCTAAATAAAAAACGTTATCTATCTAACAACAAAATCGCCTTAAATTTTACCACTAATGCTTTAACCAGTGGCGTAGTAAAAAATCGGCTTTGAGGAGGGGGGGGGTTCCCTTTAATAAAAATCAACTACCTATACCTAACTCAATTTTTATTAATGGGGTTAGCGGCATCACATGGTACCTAAAAATGAGGGGTGCTGAGCTTTTGAACTCCAGGGAGGGCAGGGGCGCGTTGTTGAGTAAAGGTGTGCTTATTTTGAAAAGTAAGAGCGAATTCTCTGACGGACCTAATGTCAATTGCAGTTTTTTTTAAAATTATGCCTCAAAACACTATTTTTTGCGCGTTTGACACGTTGTTGGCAAAACAGTTGCTTAAAGCTAAAAAAAATGTAACAATTAATAATGTTATAGCGTCACAGGCAGAGCTGTTCCTAGAGTATAAGCCGCCTGCGTCAGGTGACAATTTGGCCGCCCTATACCTCCAAATATATTTGTAAGTTATATACAGAGAAACAAGCAAATTACAAGTATTTGGTATAATAATAAAGAAAACAAAAATTTTACCAACATTTTTTTTTTTGGAGGCAAATTCGTTTATCATTTGTGACATATCTAATTGAAATGGCATTTTCAATAGAGCCCACATGAATGCCCCAATAGAAATGTCACATTTTACCATTGGGAATATTACTAACACATGCCGGCAATAAGTTACGTTCTGGCTCATACAGGTGATATAAATGTGCTAGAAACCTGACGTGAAATATGACTATAACACGACCAGAACGTTTTTTTTTTAAAGAATGACTCTGACTATAATATCCCACATAGCAAATATATATCCCTATTAAATATTGCATGGATATGATTTTATGATTCAAAACATGTCCAGATGGCCACGAGATGGATATCCTAAGATATGCAGTGGTTACATATATATAATATCCACATTAATATCCAACAAATATCCATTAGTCTCCACTAAAATGCAGCCTATCGATATAGGTATATCAATGTATCACCATTATGTTGATGTACTATTTGAGATTAGTTATCAAAAGATTACCTAAATAACTTTTTGCTGTCTTATGTGTATAATAATATTACCTGCTACATAGAGAACATATTGATTCCAGTGCCATCTTCCTACAATATAAACTAAATTATAATTATATACAATGTAAATTGCGTTCTTTTCACAAGATAGTAATATTTTCAGCAAACATGCCAGAATCCTGACAAAAAATTTTTGGGAATATTCATAAAAATAACTTGATTATTATCACGATATCATGGGAATATTATTATCTTATTACCAAAGAAATCTAACTACCACAAACTCTTAAAGAATATTCAACAAAAAATAGGTCTGGAACATTCCTGTCACATTCGCAATAGAATATTCCAAAAATCACTTTGAGGGAATATTCCTACAACATGAATATTCCTCCAATGTCATGTGGGAAATAATAGCCAAATTCGTTAGGCGCTCTTGACCCATTGTCGACCTAAGATAATTCTTTATAAAACCTACTTTGGAAAAGCTCCTCTCACCCGGCGCTACAGAAATTGGAAATGTAAAAAAAAATCCCTTCAGTAGTTTTTGTAACTGGAAAGAAACCCAGAAAAAATTCACATACGTCAATTTTATTCAGTAAATATTCACACATCTTATGACAAAACTTATTTGTTCAACATCGCTAACGTCCGGAGTGGAGTGATTATTGAGTAATACTTAGCTTATTTTACAATTTGTTTCAGATTCTTTAGATTTTCTGATGTTACTGAGGTGCTCCGACATAATAGAATCAAATTTGGCTACCATCTCTACGGTTAGAAATAACACAAACACCCGCCGCGTAATTCACCGAAATTGGCAGCAGTGACCTCTTAACATAGGCATTGGCAAATGTACGACATACAAGACGACATGTCGTACTTATATGATTTTTAATGCAATATACAGGATATTGTAATATGAAACTGATGCATGATATCTATTTTATAGGAATAAGAGTCTACTATTAATTTTTTTACATTCTGTGTAAATGGATGTGGTCGTCCAAAGGCGAGCGGCCGCCCTTGCTGACGGCGGCACGCGTGCGGGGCACACGCTGCACCCCCGCTAGGAACGACCTGGTCGCAGGCGAAAATGTTGGCAAAACATAAAAATTTCTTTAAAAATTTTGATCTCTTACTTTTTTTAAATATTTTTGAAAAAATAGATTAGGTTAGATGCCAAGAAGGGGTAAATTGCAATGGTATTTATGGATTTGTTGCCAAAATCATGCCATAAATGCACCGCAGATGAAAATTTAAAAAAAATTATGCTTAAAATGTCATTTCTTAAACGTTTGGCATGCTGTTGATAAAAATTGCTTAAAATTAAATTAAAATTGTAACAATTAATGACGTCAAAACGCCACAGGCAAAATTTCTGAAATTTACGACATACAAAGGGTCAAACAAGTGGGGGGCTCCCCCTGGCGTCCCCGACGTGACGCCCTTGCATGATTAATATATTGTAGATTGGGTTGGACCCTCGCCCGTGGCTACGCCATTGATTTAACTGTTATGTTAAAGCCTCGCGCTAAAATATATCGATTTCAGGTTTTAAAATAACGCATTCCCTTCTCTAGGCTTCATCTTAATGAACTTCACTAAGTTCCTATTAGGTCTCTTTTGTTATTATAACAAAGAGTTGATTTTTGGTACCTATATAGTGGTATAAACCAACAGCGAAGAGATCAAAAATATATATTTTTTATACGTTCATCAAAAACCCGATTTAAGTAGCTGTTCTCAAAAAACCGATGCAAAAAAAACTTTTTTCTTAATTTTTTTTTTGGGTTCCCATGGGGCAAAATTTTAAAATAAGTGCGCAAAATTGGACCTTCCGAATAATACCAAAATTTTCAAAAAATATCTGGGGGGCCAGCCTCGTTACTCGAGAACTCTATTGCGGGTTCCCATGGGATGTACAAAATTTTAAAATGGGTGTGCAAAATTAGACCTTTCGAATGGTACCCAAATTTTCAAAAAATATCATCTTGTGAGGCCAGCCTCGTTACTCATGAACCCTATTGCGGGTTCCCATAGGGTGTGCAAAATTTCAAAATAGGTGTGCAAAATTGGACCTTTCGAATGATAGCAAAATTTTCGGAAAACCTTATATTTTATGATTGGTTTTCACTAATTCACTTTAAGATCACGCAGATATAAACATAATATTTTTAAATAAAAATTTATGAAAATAAAAAATTATGAACGCCTCTGATGTGCTTGTTATAAAAAAAAATATTAACATAATAATTAAAAAAAAATATAAACTGAACCTGCCTTCCCTAATTTATGTAACCATTTTTTATCAATAAAAGTGTATTCTGAAAAAAAATCTAGCTCCGCCCCTGGTTAACATTTAAAAAAATAAAAAAACCGCTTTGGTAAAAATGGTCACTAGTTATTAATAACTGAAAAAAATAATATTTTTTTTATTAATAGCGAGAAAATTGATGTGAAACGTATAAAGTATTTTTTGTAAACATCTGTTACAATTCACACCTTGGACGCCACTGGTAATCAAGATTAATTTTCAAAATAACTTTGGGTACGTTTTATTTTTAATATTCCTTCCAGAGATTGGGAAAATGCTTATTTAAAATTATTTTCGAAATCCGGTTAAATCCACGAGGCAAAAGAATGTAAAATAAGCATAAATTTTGGAAAAAAATCGTATCTCCAAAACAAAAGAAAAAAATTAAAAATCTGTGAATTAATTTTGTTGTATCGATAACCAATTTGATAATTTTAAATTTTTCCCAATTTTTTTTTAAATTTTCGCTAACTTTAAACTTTGACAAAAGAAACAGTACTTTTTGTCACACCTTGTATACCTAATAAAAGACAAAATGGCAAACTTTGGTTTTAATTTTTTGGAGAAAAAAATACCAGCTATACGATACCAGAAACCCCATTTCAAAATAATAAAACCTAAAAAAGTTAGAGAGGTTTAAAATACTCTCCTAAATATAAAATATGCGTTTCATAGTGTGCGCAGTTAAATGCACACAAAATATCAGTTTAGATAATTTTCTACAAACAAAATATAATCATCGCAATGAAGCCTTTACAACGTTGAATGCAAACGAATGGCATAATTTATTTGTTGAACAAAACGCTAAAAAAGAAAATGTATAAAAGCTCTCGGCCTTGTAAAGAGGCGGTCTTATGTCGGATAACGGATCCCGATTGGATAATCTCGGCGCAAATCCGGAATAAGTCGCTAAATAGCGATGTGCAGCGCCTCTCTCGCCGGGCAAACTCCGGAATCCGGACGATTATGAAACTCCGTGGGGTCTCATTGACCGTCTCGCGCCAAGGCTCGGCCCATATAAGACAATTTCTTCCAATGTAAACCGGCTAAAGATTATCACTAGCTCGTCGCGCACCTATTATCCACTCTCTTGGGATTTGCTTCGTACAGATTTTCGCCAATAATACGACGTAAATCGCAATTCGTTCTTAGGTTGAATATCAATTAATTCGCGATCCTCCTTCTACTGAAGAATTTATTTTGTTTTGGTTTCTTTTACACATGCATGGATTTGCTGGCGGCAGAAAGGCATACCAAACTTGTGTGCCCTGTTTCGAATTACTTTTCTGGAATTGGGATTAACTTTTATATCGTCATCAATTCTTACTCTATAATGATCATTTAGTTAAACGTCGCTAAGGGTCCGAGGGTCTTCAATAACTCGCAGTGTGTAACTAATCTTACGGGGTTTTGGGCCCCATGTATATTCATTTCTTTACTTTCCGGAAGATTCTGTGCCGACCACTTTTTGAAAGATTCACAAGGAAGTTTCTTTTTATCTTTCCCGAATTGTTTGATATGTTGTTGCTTCTGATTTTTTTGCCTTACTGTTGAATTTTTTTTTGCCCAACCACTTTTCAAATACATTTGCGAATATCGCTCTTGTATGCCATTGCTAAACGAGCTGTCAACAAAATGACAATATTTAACAAAAAAACCCCTAGGAACATTAAATTGCAAGGATGACTTGATCTACTGAATCTACTCTCTATTTGTAAGGCCCTCGTATTTTTTCTCAAAACTTATGAACTTATGGGGTTAGTTTACACACTTCTTGCAATTTGGCATGTTAATATCAGTTAAGTTGATGAATTTTTCATGACGTGATTGTATCGTCATAATCATAATTTGCGCAACGTTAATATTGCAAAACAATTTTTTGTTCTGCTTCCAGATCTTTTACTTTTATTATTTTTTTTGCACAGCATATCCCTAACTTTTACCTTTAAAATCAAGTTTCGCACAAGAGCATGTGTATTGGGTTCTCGTTTACTAAATCACATAACTACACCTGCTCATCGTACATCGCTTCTTGAAAGATCTTTGTCCTACAACATGTCAAAATCATATAATAGTATTCCTCGAAGTCTTAAACATTTAAAAATACTTTCATTTAAGTCAGCTATAAAAAAACACTTATCAAGCGACTAACTTTAACTTTTTTTTTCTTTTTTTAAAATTATTTCATCCAATAAATAATTAGTGCTAGCTTTCCTCTGTATATATATTATTTAGCTTAAACATAATTATAATTAGAACTGCGTCTGCCGCCTTTTAATTAGTTGTACTATTGTAATTATAGTAATTGTAGTAGTATTACTCTCAGGGCCCAAACTTAGATCAATTTTAATTGTTTTTTGGGTCCTTTTTGCAAATCATTAAAAAAAATGTATCACATGTAGTTTACCACCAATTTATAATTGCAAATAAAACCATTATTTATTTATTTACCGCAAAAGATTTGAATATCTCTCTCTATTGATATGTAGCTTTCGAAATGTTTTCATAAGCAGTTTCTACGGAATCTTTACTTTTATAATCACTTGAGATAGCGAATTTACTTTATACTTTCATAGAAATCGACTAGCAGAAGTTTTTCCCTTAATTATCTGGGGAGAAACTATGGCCTTAATAATTTCTTAAATAAATTTTCATATTAAATTATTCTTTATGTTAATTTTATTTTTTTTTTGGTATTTTATTTCGGGGCTTATAAATAGTTCTGAATATATCTAATATTAAAAAATTACTTTCCTTTTGGTTTTTCTTACTTCTGATTACGTATTTGTATTATGTGATAAAAAAAAAACTAAATGTGTATCTAAAAAGTCCTAAGCTAAAAGTTCAGATATATTTTGGATTCTCCTCTCTTTCTAATTCTGAACTGTTGGGTGCCGAATTACCTACCCCCAGGATAGTATTTAAGGGATTATATTTTACGCGCTTGGTAGGCAACTGAACAGCAAAAACTGTTCAAAAACCGTCAGAAAATCTCGCCTTTACAAAAAATCTGACGATTTTTAAATACACTATAACTGCTTTTTTTACACCAACTGCTTTTTTGTCAGGACTTATTGGCTAATATTCCTTAAAATTTATTATCTTAATACTGTTCCAATGAATGAAAAATATGTGAATTTTAATTTTTGTAAGGAGTTTTTGTGAAAAACTTTTTTTTATTTAAAAATGTATTTTATTCAGCTTATTTTGTGTAAACAACCTTTAAAATTTTTAACATACAAAACCATAGAGAGCTTTGCAATATGTCGCTGTCAGTGTTCAGAAAAATCACACAAATACTGTCTTTCCTTTTACATGGTCAGAATTTCCGACACTTTAGTCGCGATTATTCAAAAACCGTCAAAATAACTCGCCCTTACAAAAAAATCTGACGATTTTGAAACACAAGTTTACACTAACTGCTTTTTTGTCAGAACTTATTTGCCAATATTAAGAAACTAAATTCTTAATACTGTTCCAGTTTTTGTGAAAAACAGTTTTTTGTATTTAAAAATGTATGTTATTAAGCTTATTTTTGTGTGCAAAAAACCTTTAAAACTTTCAACATACAAAACCATATCGCTGTCACTGTTTAGAAGTCACACACATTCTGTCTTTTCTTTTACATGGTGAGAATTTTCGACACTTTTTGACGTTTATTAGTACGCGTAGTAGCAATTTAGCTCCGCCGTAAAACCAGTCCTGCAGAATATTTTTAAAATATTAAATTTACAAAATGTTACTAAAAAAATGACGCAGTCTCTCTTACAAAGTTAGGATAGGACGCTGTGCTTTTATTTTAAATAAGGCAATCGCAAAAATCGCGACCTTTTTGACGTTTATTGGTACTTGTAATAGCAATTTAGCTCCGCCGTAAAACTAGTCCTGCGGAATATCTTTAACATATTACATTTACAAAATTTTATTAAAAAGTGACGTAGTTTTTTTTACAGCTTTAGGATAAATATTTATTTTAAATAGGTAAGAACATAAGTAAAAATCTCCACCTTCCAGCATTGTGATGGGAGAGATATTTTGTCGTTTCTGAAACAACATTTTTGATAATGACAATATAGAAAAAACAAAATTCAAAGTATTTATAACGTATTGAATATTTTTCCTTGTTAGTCGACCACGCACAAAACACACATTCCCAAGGGTTGCCAAATTTCATTTTGGTTCATTGCCAAAGATATGGGACTACTGTGACTTTTGTTTAGAATCTGTTCGACATATTTTTGTGTCCACAATAATGATACTGGCTATTTTAATGTGAACTGCAAATTAAGCGGTTGATTGTTTAAAAGATATTTTATTATTTGTTTTTCATTTTGTCATCTTTAATTTCAATATCTAAGCGCTTAGGATATCTGTAAAGATAGTTGTTATATCTGTCTTCGTAGAGACGCCTAATTTTACATCTGCCCATACTGCAATCCGATAGCTGGTTGTTAATTTCGTAGGTCTATCAGCATTTAGTGATTCCTTTTTCAGATTTCTTTATCTCATACCTCGGTTTTGAATATGTAGATATTTTGGTTCCGTGCGAAATTTTGTGATGATTTAACCAGATATACACCAAAGTTTTAGAAAACTCTGTAGATTACGACTTAGGATTGTTACTATCTCCTTGGTGCGTGAGAGTGTCGCCAAAATATAAAAAGGGGGGAGGGAAAGGGAAAATTACAAACAAATATTAGGTGTGACATTTTTAAGAAAAAAACACAATTTTGTTTTTGCTTTAGTATATGTCAATGGGCAAATTTAAAAAATTCATACATTTTCCCCATAGTAGGTGTGCCAGCCCCTATAAACATGAAAAAACATGTTTTTTGAACTATTACTTCGTTCGTGGTACGGGTTAATTCACAAAACCATATCTTCAATCCAAGGTACTATTTGGAGCCCTCTCCTCTTTCGTTACGTCCTCTTAATCTCGGTTGCAATCTAGGCGGTTCTCATGCGTGGCACCCATCACTTAAAACGCATCACGTGGTCTAAGCGAGATTTGCATATATAAGTTCATTTCGCGCCACGTGATGAGTTTTTTGTGTCAGGGTGGCCGCAATGTGTAGCTGTCTATTAAGTTTCAAAATTCAGGATTTTCCACAATTTGTTTTTTTTTTTCAACTAAAAACGTTCATTAAACAGTTTTAGTAGTAGTCACACGTCATATAGAAATATGATTTTTGGAAAATGTCGAAATGTTACTGGCTTGAAAAATATCCTTAAACTGAACATTTTCTCATAACATTTTCTACATATCATATTTTTAGGTGTTATACAAAAATAAGTATATGACGCTTGTAGCTGATTTACGGCTTGTTTTTTTGCCAAATTTTATAGACGATTAAAAGTATTTCATGAATTTTTTTGTAGCACTAGTAGTTTCTTGGAAAATCTCTCGATTAGTTGGAAAAAAAGCAATTTTAGGAAAATCATGAATTTTGGGACTTAATAGACCGATGTAGCTGAGTAGTTGATTTATCGAAAGCGCGTTATTATGCCTTTAAGAAATGTAACGGTTATTGTAACTTGGGTACAACTTTGACCAGGAATCACAAAAATCTTAAATTTTCAATAAAAATTAAGGGTAGTTATGTGTTTCGTGTCTGTCAGGGGCTGTAACGAAAGAGGGGAGGACCCCAATTAGTATACCTTGTATTAAAGATATGGTCTTTCTCTAATAAAAACTAACTTCTTTCAGAACCAAGACGTACCTGACGGAATATGAAAATAGTTCAAAAAACATGTTTTATTATGTTTCTAGGTGCTGGCATTTCTACAATGGGGAAAATGTACGGTTTTTTAAAATTTTTCTACTGACAGATCTTCAAGCAAATTAAAAATTTAAAACTTAATTTTTGTTTGTAAGTTCTTCTTGCCCTTCCTACTTTTTGGGGTGTAGCGACCATCTCACGCCCTAGGAGATAGTAACCATCTCAAATCATAATCTACAGAATTTTCTGAAAATTTTAGTGTACGTCTTGTTAAATTACCTAAAAATTTTTCACGAAAAACTGATTCATCCCTGACTACTATTACCGTTTTTGTGGTCATGTTCGCTATCCTTTGCTTTTATTTACCCTTATTACGTTAATGAAAATGCATGCTAATTTATTTATAAGGTTTGAAAAAACGAAAAATGTCAAAGGACAAAGCGAAGAATAAAGAATCTGAAGCAGCTGCTAATCCGCGTGATAAAAATATCTAATCTATATTTAAAATCTGGCATGTCAAAGAGACCTAAAACCGCGCGTGGAAGAGCAAGATGTGGGTAATTAATTTTCGGGCTATTTTCGTATTTTCGTTTTTGATACGCATAATTCACAAATACGGCTAACTCTTGCTGACGCACTTAAAGATTTTTAGGCGTCGCGTCGCGTCGCGACGCTTCCAGGCGACAACATTTTCTTTAATCACGGACACGTACCCTGCCAGTCATTCAGATTAATTTTCATCTCCGGCAAACATATGGCTTAGTTAAAACCTATAGCAACGCCTCACACCCAAAGAAATTTAAAACCGGGCTTCGATTGTAAAAGATTTTGATGGTCAATATTTTTAACAGCTGTTCCACAGGTTTATCAAATGTTTCTGTATTTTTTCGTGGAATTTAATCATAACTGCAAATGCAAAATGTCTATTTTTTACGTCGCGAAATATGCCTGATATTCCCTAAAAATACTTGTTAGTCCTAGAGCCTCTGTTAAAAATTACAGTATTGTGACACATATTTTATAAGGAAATGCTTTCACAATGAAAAATTTCTATGGTAAAGTAACGACATGTTTTGCAGAGGCAGAGGGTGGTCGTTTTAAGAACAAAATAAATTCTTAAAATGGTTTTTTTTTGCAATAACTCCTTTCTGACATAACCCAGAGCCACCAAATTTGGCCTAGTTTTATACATCTCTAATTTTTTTATAACCATTCCTCAAGTTTTGTTAAGCATTAATCGTTTTTTATTGTTTGTTTTTTCGGCAGTGTTTTTATATTTTTTTAAGTTAGTAAAGTACAAATCGTTTTTAAAACTTCAGTGCAAGGTTATATCGTAAAACTGCGAGACGAAGAAAAGGTGTATTAAAAGAAAACAAAAAAATGCCTACGAACTTTCTTAACCGTTTCCTCTCTCTCTCATTCACCCTAATAATGTCTGGCTATTTTGTAAAACTCAATTTTAACTCCTATTACATATATAAAATAGGAGGAAATATATAATACAAAAACAGCTGGACTAATTCAATCATTTATACTCTACTGCCACCCCCTAGCTACCTCGGCTGCACTGTAACACACCCCCAGGTTAATTTTCAGTGGCGTATCGAAAATTTTATCAACAAAAAAAAACAAAAAATATTTTTGATACGTCCCTGAATTAAAATGAAACTCAAGCACATCGACATCTTGTTAGTGTCGCCATAATTAATGTTACATTGCAGTCGTGTTACAAAAAAAAAGACAAAAAAAAAGAAACGAACAAAAGTAGTCAGCCTAAAAAACATAATGAAAACCCCACAGCAAACAAGTAATTTAGGGTCCTTCAACCGATTTTTAAATTATTCTCACACAAAAAAGCACTACTTATTGGGCAAATCAATTTCCAGACTGTTTTACCCGAAAAGTAGTTTTTTTTTAATAAATGGGCACTCGGTTTTGATTGAAGGACTTCGTGCAAAAAGAATGATACTTGACAAGCATTAGGAATAAACTCATAAAAATGTTTCTGAAAATTTAAAAGGTTAACAAAAGTTTGGCCCTTTCGGGCAAACGCGATTTAGATTGACGCCCACGGTTTATAAGAATGTGCAAATATAAACGCGCTAAATAAAAGGATGTTCCATCAAAGAATAATTAACCATAAAAACTGCAATTCGACGAACCGTTCGTTTATCCGAACCTTTGTTTCACTATAAAACGCGGAATTGGTAAGACCAGTTTTAATTAAACCATTATTTTATTCAAAAACATTCAAAACCGTACTAAGGATTTTTAATTTTTCTTTTTTTAAAACCGGTTTTTGTCAAACTGGTAATTTGGAAAACCCATTCTGGATCAAAGTGGAATAATAAGGATCTAATCTTGTTAAGTGGGTAAGGTTTACTTAAATCAATTTCATGAAAAATAGTTAGTGAATACTGGTTTCATTAAAAACGGGCCTTACAAATTCTGAGTCTGATTTTGAATGGATTTGATAAACAATGACTGTGAAACAAAATGGGTTTTACAAATTCCAAGTTTGATATTGAATTTATTGATTTTAAATGGATGTGACAAACAATGGCTTTGAAATAAAACGGGTTTTATGAATTCTGATTCCGAATTTGATTTTAAATGGGTTTTAGAAATTCCAATTTTGATATTGAATTCGATTATTTTGAATGGAATTGGGAAACAATGGCTTTGAAACAAAATTAGTTTTATGAATTCCGATTCCGAGTTTGATTTTAAAAGGGTTTAAAAAATTCCAAGTGGCTTTGAAACAAAACGAGTTTTATGATATTCGATTCCGAGACTCATTTAAATGGGTTTTAAAAATTCCAAGCTTAAAATTGAATGGATCTAAAGAATTAAAGCTCGAATAAGGAATTGGTTTAGACAATGAGCATTCAAGAAGGACTTTTGTAAATTCTGTTTTTTATTTGTTTTTGTTGCTATCGTTTCCTAAACCCAGTGGTGTGGCCAGAAATCGACTCTGGGGGGGTTCTTCATTTAATAAAAATCACTACCTACCTATGGGAAATTTTTTAAAATTAGGTAGATGCCTATTGCTTGAGCTCTTGAACTGAAGGGAGGGGAGAGGGGCGGCTTAATAGGTGTTGAGTTAGTGTATATGAAACAAAAATACTTATTTTTAAAAGCAAGTCTTTTAAAGTCTCATTTGCAATTTTATTTTAAAATTAACTCTTAAACGCGCCGCAGCGAGAAATTTTGTTGACAATAAAGTTGCTTAAAAGTAAACAAAATTGTAACAATATTTAATATAGGTATAGCGCCGCAGGTGAAAATTTTGTCAAAAAAACAAAAAATTCTTTACAAATTTTGATCTCTTATTTTTTCTGTAAAATATTATTGAAAAAGTAGATTGGGTTAAATGCCAAGAAGTGGTGGGTTTCAGTGGTGTATATAGATTTGTTGCCATATCATAAATGCGCTGAAGATGAAAATTTTAAGAAAAAATATACTAAGAATGCCCTTTATTACACGTTTTAAAAAATTGTAACAATTAATGACGTCATAGCCCACAGGCAAAATTTTTTAAAATTTTAGACATCACATCAAACACACGTCACAAACCGGAGTAAAGGGTCAAAAAAGTGGGGGAGCTATAGCTCTCCTTGGGGCCCCTGATCATGAATAATTTATTGTAGATTGGGTTGAACCTCCTGGGGTGGGGGTTTAACCCCCAACCCCCCCCCCTCCCTGGCCACGCCTCTGCTAAACCATTTAGTGTCCCAAATGGATGGAAAAATGAAACAAAATAATTTTGATTCCGATTTACGTTATTTTTTTAAACTTTACCGTCCTGGACACAACTGTCTGAGATATATATTAGTATATTTTATAGCTTAATAAATATTTGATTCAGAATATTAAAATATGGTCAACTTTATGGTAGACGATGTAGTTCGTCAGCGGATTTTTATTTTTTTTAATCTTTCATCATTTTTCAAGGACAAAAAATAGTTATAAATATATAAAAAGATATTCTGAATAACTATAAAATGTTTACTGTGCAAAATTTTGTTTACTTTTAATAAAATTACTAAAGTTTTTTCCTAGGCGGTGTATCTAACAAAGTGGTAAGTAAATTGGACTTCAGATCAGGCCTTAAGGCTTTCACATACAAAATCGCATAGTGCATAGCAGAAAATTCCCCGCATAATGCATAACAAAATAATTACATTTAAGGGGTTTATTTACCAATTTTCTTATTTTCAAACGAATTTCGAGACTCCATTTCACGAAAAACTAGTAGATACCAGGTGTCTCATGATATTTTGAACACCCTGGAAACTTGTTTAATACGAGATGGAATTAAAAAGTTTTAGATTTTTTTGAGTGCTTTTAGACTTATACCTGCCAAAAAAAGGCTATTTGTCATTGCCAATATCAAGTTCGTATTTTGAATCAGCCTTTCCTTCCTGATTTTAAAAATACAAACCACGCTATTTTTATCAATAGTCACTTAAAAAATTATGAAACTTTTGCATTTAAAGTTTTCTTCGATCTCTCATGTTAAACGAGTTAACAGGGTTGTTCAAAAGATAATGAGACACCCGGTACCTATAACAGATGTTTTTAACAATACCTAGTGTTATTTTAACCTGACGAGTAATAAAAATTATGGAATTGTATTATATTTGTATGGGCTTCAAATATTTCGAATCTACTATATGCTTAATCTTTTTACGTCATCGTAGTCTAGTCATCTACTTAAACACATTATTTGCTAATTGCACTGCACTGTTAACCCTTCTTTAAATTTAATCGGTGTTTAGAATGTGAAGCACATTGAATTAGAATCATAAAGTGTCACATTCTAAACGTCAGTTAAATCTGACATTACGATGCAATTCGTTCCAAGTTTTTTACATTTATATTGACAAGTAATTAGAGCAAAAAATATAAATAAGTACAATTTTATGAGTTCACCTGGGGGTTCCTACTGTCTGATCAAGTATCCCAAGATTTTGATAAGTGAAACTAAGAAAATAAAAAAAAATAAAAAAAATCAAACACGCACACAAACACTCATCGAAAGGAACTAACTGTTTACATTTATGTTTGAGTCGGTTCTGGAGTCTGCCAAATTCATATTTTAGAATTTTCAATGGATTTCCGGGTAGCTAGAAAATACGAAACAATTGTGTTATGATTACAGAATTTTTGATCCGAGATTAAGTATAATTATGTTTAAAAATAAAAATCTCTAAAAAAAGACTTACCCATATTGACTAGGGAGAAGAGTGGGGTAGGCTCCGGCTCTCACAGGAAATGGGAATCCTAAAAAAAAATTGCTCTTCTTTGAAAAGTTTCCTTCCCGTCTTGAAGAGTACGCAAGAGTTATGTCAGTAATGTTCTAAATTGTTAACTAATAAGGCTTAGTCAAAATACCCACATATTTTCATAAGAGTTGATGTTTTTTAAATTGTTTTACAGGATTCCACTAATCAGACTGTCTTTCTCGTAAACACTGATAGAAAACATTTTTATTTTATAAAATTCGTCTTGTCATATAAAACCTGGTAAAACATTAGAAAATCTATTAAAACTTTTCTGTCAGGTTACTTGCGGATTTTTCTTGGGCATTGGAAAACAAATCTATTAAAAAAATCCAAACTGTCATTGCATAATTTTTCACATATTTTGTTTAACAAGAAAAAATTGAGGTTTAACAGTTAGCACCATAAGCTAAATAGAGACATAAAGCTATTTGTAATTCATCGCGGTATACGTATCCGCATTTAGCGAGAACCAAGCACACTGATTGGTCAGAAACTTGTAGCACGTTCGAAAAGAGCAGATATATGCTAATTTAAGGTGTTTCTGAACGCAATAGGTGCTGAGATACGATACGTGTGCCGTAACGATACGTGATACCTAACGCATCTCAACACCTATCGCGTTCAAGAACACCTTAGATTAGCATATATCTGCTCTTTTCGAACGTGGTACAAGTTTCTGACCAATTAGTGTACTTGGTTCTCGCTAGATGCGGATACGTATACGGCGATTTGTTAAAAATAGCTTTATGTCGCTACTACCTAGTTAAACGTATTCATGCGTATACCCATACCATGTCGGACGCTTTGCAGTAGTTAACAGTTTTTGAAAGACTGTATAAAATGTCCATGATATTTATTTATAAAAGTTTAAACAACCTAAAACCAGAATATTTTGAAAAATTTATAACTTTTAGATCCGAAATACATAATGATACAACTAGAGCTAGTACAAACAATGAGTTTCATGTCCCTCGAGCTCGAATGTCCAACACACAAAATCTCTCTCTTTCACAGAATACAACAAGTTACCGCTTGCCGTCAAAGAATGTACCTCTTTGAATAACTTTAAAAAACGTTAAATTCTTATATTGTACAAAAAAAATGATTTTTCAGATTTTTCCTTTACTTTTGTACTATAATTATACCTATATATACAAAATAAGGGTGTTTGATTGTTGCTAGATTATATTTTAACATAAATTACCTGCTACATACTTTTTTTGTTACCAATTTTAATTTAGTTTTAATTGATTGATCAATTGATACTTCACCAGTTCAAAACAAAGTCTATACACACCAAATTTTTTGGCATTTTTATGTCATGTTCTGCACGAGGACCTCTTTTATGGTAAATGCGCTGACAGAAGAGCTGACACTTATATAAGGGTTAACATTATTAGCTTATAGTCCCCAATAAAATATTTTCCCCACTGTGGACGGTTAATTAATTTTAACTTTGGGTTAAATTAACCCTTAGTTAAGAATGGCAAAAAGGTCCATTTTCATATTTAATAAAGTTTTAAAACATCAAATTAATTAGCCACTTGATTACATTAATTTGTTCTAATCACAAAACAAACTTCACACCTAAACACATTTTTACTGAAATGTAAGGGTAACAATAATTGTATTACTCAATTTTATTGGTTTAGTTTACTTTTTTATTAATTCAATGTATTTTTATTTATCATAAATTAAAAACTTATTATTAAGTAATAAAAAAAATTATATAACAATAATAATATGTCAAAATATATTAAACCAATAAAAATGCACATTAAACCAATGAAATTGAGTGCCCTTACATTGAAGCACAAACATTTTTGTGTAAAAAGATCAAATAAAACATAATGTTTTCTTTTTCAGGTAACCCAAACATGTAGAATTTTTTAGGTCATCACGTTTTAGGTTCTCACCCATAGAGTATTCCCCAAATTTTGATTGAAACTAAGAGTGCGCATGCGTTCTCACCCATTTTAGAGATCTCGGTTGGTCCGGAGCAGGTGAGATGTGAGTATTCTCTTCTCACACTTTCAAGAATACCCGCACAGTCTAAAGCTTGGGTCAGATAATGCTTTGGTAAATCTAAAAAAATTAAACATATGGGTTAACCTGAAAACACTATTCTTTTTATTTCATTTTTATTTTTTTTTAAATTTATCTAGGAAATCTAATAAATATTGCAATTAAATGCTTAATGTATTCGATGTTTTTTAAACCGCATATGATGAAAAAATAAGCTTCGTTTTCGTTTTTAAACCAGGGTTTACTTGACCCAGGGCTAAAATTAATAAAACGGACTTAAGTAAAAAAAAGGTAATTCCAACTGCGGCTACTTCGACATTCCGAGCAACTTCTACAATACTTTGTTATATACTTGTTTTGTTTTTAGTTTTTTATGGAATTACAATTTTTTGACTACAAAAAGGGCTGGATTCGATGCATTTGCTCCCAGAATGGATCTGCAGCCTGTGCCTGGGGAATTGTACGAACCTACGGTATGCCGATGGTTAAGCATTGTTGGCAAGAATCTTTTTTTCCTTACAATATCCCACAAGGACCCGACAAGACCTCACAATGCCCCTTTTCAAGACCCTACAACGCCCCGAGATTACCCCTACCATGTACACTACCCTGTACACTACATGACACAAACACTGCTTAAAATTGAAGGATTTTTTTAACGAATGATTTTTAATAAGACACAATGGGTATAACGCCCCAACCGGGAACTGAAAGATATATCAAAACTATGTAAAAGGAAACCCAGGTCACGGTACGTGCGTAAAAAGTTTTGGCAAGTCTGTAAAACAACCAATAGTTAATACATATAGTATGTTTTCACATCGTACTTAATAAGTATTGAGAAAAGAGTCTATTCTTTTTCTTTCATAAGCCGGGTCCAGATCAAGCAGACAAAACAGAAACTCTCATGTTTCAAAACAAAGTTGCGACAAATCCAAAACATTTTTGCAACATTTTTGTCTTGTTTCTGTTTTGTTCCAAAACTCCGAGACTGGCGTGTTCCGTCTCTTGTCGGTTAAGATCAAAGAGTCTCTGTTTTGTCTGTATTTTTGGCGCAGTGTTGCCAATAGCATGCCTAATTACCAAAATCTACGGTAATTTCGGAAGACTATTTTGAAGTCAGCAGTTTGGATATATTTTTTAAAAGCTATGTTTCTTCACCTAAAAAAAATCACATGATCATTTTTTAAATTGTGGTTGTGTCACGAGGAATTTTTTTTACAGTAAAATGCGTTAATTTTTTTTGCAGTAAAAATTAGTCATTTGAAAAAAATACTAGATGCTGGTCATAAATTCCCGAGTTCCTGGCAACACTGTTTCGGCGACAACTTGTTAGCATAGTGTGAACAGCGATACGCGAAGTGCATTGTTTATGTTGGCTTGCACCCCGTTTTTTGTGAGTTCGAAAAATGTCGGGCGAAAAAAAGCATGGGCCACAGAAAAAATTAGTCATTTGAAAAAATACTAGATGCTGGTCATAAATTCCCGAGTTCCTGGCAACACTGTTTCGGCGACAACTTGTTAGCATAGTGTGAACAGCGATACGCGAAGTGCATTGTTTATGTTGGCTTGCACCCCGTTTTTTGTGAGTTCGAAAAATGTCGGGCGAAAAAAAGCATGGGCCACAGAAAAAATTAGTCATGTGAAAAAAATACTAGATGCTGGTCATAAATTCCCGAGTTCCTGGCAACACTGTTTCGGCGACAACTTTTTAGCATAGTGTGGACAGCGATACGCGAAGTGCATTGTTTATGTTGGCTTGCACCCCGTTTTTTGTGAGTTCGAAAAATGTCGGGCGAAAAAAAGCATGGGCCACAGAAAAAATTAGTCATTTGAAAAAAATACTAGATGCTGGTCATAAATTCCCGAGTTCCTGGCAACACTGTTTCGGCGACAACTTGTTAGCATAGTGTGGACAGCGATACGCGAAGTGCATTGTTTATGTTGGCTTGCACCCCGTTTTTTGTGAGTTCGAAAAATGTCGGGCGAAAAAAAGCATGGGCCACAGAAAAAATTAGTCATTTGAAAAAAATACTAGATGCTGGTCATAAATTCCCGAGTTCCTGGCAACACTGTTTCGGCGACAACTTGTTAGCATAGTGTGGACAGCGATACGCGAAGTGCATTGTTTATGTTGGCTTGCACCCCGTTTTTTGTGAGTTCGAAAAATGTCGGGCGAAAAAAAGCATGGGCCACAGAAAATACATGTAAACTGATAGAGCTGAAGGAGATTTCCTCTGCATTAAAGATCTCTGTTGATGACATTAAGAGAAAAATAAGAAACATCAATAAACAGTATAGTAGGGAAAGTCGAAACTTTAAAAAAATGAAGAAATCTGGAGCTTGTAAACATTTTCATTTCAAATGGTTTGGATATGAACTGCTCAGCTTCTTGCAGGACAAAAAATAAGCCTCGAAGGAGTCGCATCAACTTCACGGGCTACTACTGCTACACAAATTTTTGTTTTTTAATTGCCTTTGCAGTGTGGACAGGTTGTCTAAGTTTTGTTGCTGATTTGTATTTGTTTTTTTGTCTCAGTCTTGTCGTAGCTTTGTTTCATAATCGTGTTTCTGTTTTGTCTACTTGGCTGGACCCGGCTATAGAGCATGTTCTCTGTTCCGACAAAGAGCGTGATATATAAAGGAACAAGATGCTTGGTTTTCGATACGTATTGAATACGATGTGGAAACATACTAAGTAATAAATTGTCAAAAAACAAATCCTACTTATTACTTACTAGGTTTTCACGTGGAACTGAATGCGTTCTACGATTCATTTTCAAAACTTTCATGAAAACGCGCCGAATCGTTTTTTTTTCGTTGGCCTTGCATAAGTGCAATACCGCTTTTTTTGGGATCGTATCGGGATCTAACTGCATGAAAACGGCTATCGAATCAAACTGACTGATGACACCAATAATAAGCTGCTAGAGTTAATAATATTTCCGCAAAAAGTAGGGTGTATAGGGTATACAGGGTGTTTCAAATTCGATGCTCACCATGGGGATTTCCTAAACGGTAGGGGATACGAGAAGGTTTAAATTAGGGCAAAGTTGTGCAATTTGACGCTTTGCTCAAACCCAAAAAAAAAGTTTACAAATTCTTAAAGCTGTCAAAAAACGCTTAAAACTTTCTACAGGCTTTTTTTTGAAATCTACCTAATGAGAGGTCCCTTTTCGAGATTTTTTTCATTTCATTTCATTTTTTCTTATGGACACATGCTTTTTTCTCCTGTCGTTTGGTTCATAAAGGATGACAGACATTTTACAAACTCATTTTGAAGAGTAATTCAAGATTAAAATTAAAATACAAAGAAAAAAATGTATTTTTAAAATATTAGGTAAACTTATTTGTTATTTCCCAAATATCTGGAGTAAGTTAAAAGCAAAAATTAAATTTGGGCTGATGATGGTCAATAAACCCAAAACGTGAGGTGACTTATCAAAATGAGCTTGCAAAATATTATCTGTCATCCTCTATGAACCAAACGGCAGGAGAAAAAAAAAGGATGTGTCCATAAGAAAAAATGAACTTGACAGTGCTCCTGTCATACTGAAATGTCAAGTCTCAAAAACGGACTTCTCACTAGGTAGATCCTAAAAAAGTGCCTGTAGAAAGTTTTAAGGCGCAGAAAAATAAAAACTAAAAATGAAGATTTCGGATTTTCTCTCCCGAACTATCCGGAATTTGTAAACTTTTTTTTTAGTTTTGAGCAAAGCATCAAATTGCGCAACTTTCCCTAATTTAAACCTTTTCGTATCTCCTACCGTTTAGGAGATCCCCATGGTGAGCATCGAATTTGAAACACCGTGTTTACCTTTATGTTAATTATATTATTGTGCTGTGCTATTGGCTTTAAAAAAGCAAACGTAAAATTGGCAAAAACTAACCTCAAAATATATAAGGCAAATGTCCAAATCTCAAATCGTCTTCAAAAAGCGTTCAAATTGCTTCATTAAAACCGAAAAGCGAATCGCATTGAAAACGTTTTCAATTCCCCGTAAAAAAATACTAACTGTACCTACAATAATAAGACTAGCTGATTTAGTTTTAAAAACTGAATAGTATAAGTTTGATGTAACCATTTCGACAAAATTCTGCAGTGCCTTAATTAATTAGATTGATGATTATACACACAGACTAAATGACATTTGAAGGGAAGTAATTTCGTGGGGGATGCGTGAAAGAAACGAAAAAACCTAAGGATCAATAGTTTATGATACATAAATAATTTTTTTAAAGAAAAAATCCCAATTATTACTACACCTACAATAATAAAACTGCTGATTAAGTCTTAAACTATAAAAGGTGAAATTGCGTTTAAAAATTCAGCAAAATTCTGGACAACACTCTCATAGTTTGATGACGATACATACACGGACGGAAGTAATTTAGTGAGGGATGTCTAAAAGTAACTAAAACCAAACTATCCAAGAACCAATAGTTTATGATACATTAATAAATTGTTACAGAAAAAAATTACAATTATTACTGTACCCACAATAATAAGACTAGCTAATTTATTTTGATTGTTTGTTTGATAGTATAATTTTCCTTTGACCAATTCGATAAAATTTTAGGTAATGCCCTCATTAATTAGTTTGATGACGATACTTATGCAGACTGAATGACATTCGGATGACGGAAGTAATGTCGCGAGGGATGCGTGAAAGAAACTAAAACGCAACAAATTTTTTTTTGGGTGGGCGCTCGCGTGTAAGTGCCCGTATCCGGAATGAGGCCGGAAAAAGATCAGGCCGGAAAATGCAGTCGGCACACCGTGCCGCAAGCCCGGACGCATTAAGAATGGGGGGAATCCGTACTTAAGCTCGTGCCATTAATTCGATACACCTAAGAGAATACAATACCAAACCTCCTGTTCAATTTGTTGTTAGTACAAAGCCTTATTGTATGAATAAAACAAGTGAATTGATATATATCTATATATGTACACCCACATTAGTTTTCCACTTATTTATTTTGTGACCGTTATAATCTGTCAAACATATGTGTTAGTGTTTTATTTTTATTAACATTTTTTATTGTTTTTTTTTTCACTTCCACTGATACAAAGATTCCTTTGTCACAAGTGCTCTTTCGGATATGGCTAAACAAATATTTCTTTGTCTCAAAAAAATATTTTTTCCCTTAAATTGCATCAATTTGGTTTAAATTTTGATTTATTTGTCCTAAAAAAGGCACATTTGTGCTAAATTATTATCCATATCCAAAAGAGCATTTGTTTGTGACAAATAAATCTTTTCATCAATTTAGGTACCTTATTTTTAGTTAAAAATATGGCCATTAAATTAAGAGATGTAGAGGAAACACGAAAAACACTGAAATATTAGTATATTTACAGGTAGTTGTAAATTTAAGTCACTTACGTAATCTAAAAAATAACTTAAAAACATGGACATTAAACTAAGGGGAATATTAGTCCAAAAGAGGGGAGGGGTGCCAAAAATTATCACAATTATACCACAGCAAAAAATTAAAAATATTTTGACTTTTACGTCAAATTGCGCCAAAAGCGATAATTTGCAAATAAGAAAATTTTTGGAAAAGTAACGAGATTTTAAATTGTTTTTATTAAATATATTTTTTTAAAAAGTCGTCGCAAAAAGGGAAGGGAAAACAATAAGCAAGTTAATTTTTAAATATGAGACCCGGTATGTATACAGAAAATAATGTAAACGCGCTGCGTGATCAAAATAAAAAGGTTAGTTTTGAACACGGATATAACAGAATAAATAAAAACTAAACATGTATATATTTGACAGTCTGCCGCCACCACATAATGAAAAATTATTGAAATACAAAATGCAGCAAAGGGCTCTTTGATCATATAATCCAATACTGCATTTAATTTAGCAACAAAATACGGATTAATCGCAAAAGGGAATAATTTGACTATACCTAATCACTGTTATTATTTGCAGTCCTTACAATATGGCACTCAAAATATTGTTAAAACGGAAGTAATGCCTAATTGTCCTCGGGCCCAGGAATTAAAAAATGTATGACAAGCTCACCGTTGAGACTTTATATGTGGTCTTTATGCTCAGTCGGACAACTACTTAAGGCCAAAAAAACGGCATAGATTTGACAACACTGCTTTGCTGTTTTTTGGCCAGTCTTTACCGGGCAGAATATCGGAAACGAGAAAACGGAATCTGTTGAAATTTGGCAGGAATGTTAATTTTGCATTCCTCACAACCGTATCCAGACAGTTTTTTTCTGGACTCTCTCATTTTCGAAATAAAATAAACATGGCTAACAATAGTAAAAAATCTTACCTGGCTTTTTCTTTAGCCTTGTCGATAATACAGAAATCTGTCACATCAATTTTTTTATTTTTTCGAACAAAATACACCAAATTTTGAAAAATCCTTTAAATACAGTTGTAGATTTTTATAAATCCTGTTATCTGATAACAAAAAAGTTATGGTTTTTTTCTTTTAAGCAATATTCTGCCGGAATTCTGAAACGGCAAGGTCATGTAATTTAGTAGTCCCAAGGAAACTGAAGTAATTTCGATTGGAGTAAATTGATACATGTCAAGTGATAAAAATACTACGGAAATTTGTTATTTTTTTGATGTTGAATAATGATTTTTCTTTTGATACTTTTAAATTTCGAGACATTGCAATCCATGAAGCATGAAGCCGAGCACCAAAACCTTTAAAGAAAAGTTAATAAATGGTAACGTTTCTAATAAGTTGTACTTTTCTCACATACGGTGTTCGTACCGTGTTCTGCACACTGCACGATCTCACTCGAAATGGTATTAGTGATGCCACCTATTGTTGATCTTTCAAAAAAATCGCAAATCAGTGTTGTCAAATCTATGCCGTTTTTGTGGTCTTAAACATGAAAGTTCTCCGTAACAGGGACTCCTTTATTTGAATGAAAAAAATATAAACGGCCGAAATATATTCATTTTTTTAATCGCAAGCTTTTTCTATGAAAAAAATTAAAAACATTTTGGGAAAATATAATCAACCATTTGACGTCTCTGACACCCCTATAATTTATAAAAAATATGAATTAGACGCAAGACCTTGTGAATATAACCCAAATGAGAAAAATAAAACTTAATATATATCGCAAAAAAATTGTTACTTTACCAGTTGGAACATTTCCTCTTGGTTTGGCTCCGAGAATTGCTAGATTTACGTTTGCCTTTCTACCATCTATAATTGGGTTTGGCTCTTTACATGCTCTTTCTGCTGACGCTCGGTCTCCCATTATGACCTGTAACAATTCAGAAGGGTTAGTAAAAAAGATTGAGTTAGATTAGATTTTTGTTTGGGGTCATACATAAATAATCGTCGACTATTGCAGCACTAGTGTGTTTCCTCTTTTATGCCTTCTTTTTTTTTTGTCAGTGACCTATGGGTGTAGCTTCCTGGCATAGGGCATTTTAGGTCTTGCAGTAAAATCCTTGCTCTTGCTGCAAAACGCACTAACAAGGACGTGTGTCGACATTTCCTTCTCTTTCCGCGAGAAGCGATATAAGGCTTCTTCCGCCGGACCCACTATTTACAAGTGCTTATTGGGTCTTGAGTGACTCGTTACACTGAAAATAATGTATTCTGTATTTAAGAATAATCCTATACTTAGAAAAGTATATTTGATCCAAGAATATTATTCTTCTATGTACATTAACTAATTAATACTTCAAATTACTATTTGTCTATTTTAACATTATAAGAATAAGTCTTTTTAAATTAGTAATTTATAAAATTTAATCAACAATAACACAAAATTATATTTAAGAATACTTGGGCTATTAACATAAATATAACCAAATCCTAAGTTAAGAAATACTTGTCCTTCAATTATATATAAATTCTGGGTTTTGCAATAACGAATATATGCTCTTAAATTTAGCTTAATTATATTATCCAAATAAAAGCTCATTAAATACCACAGAGTAACATCCTCCTCACAGACTCTGAAGAAAAATAGGTATTTATACAAAAACAATGTTCTATTATATATGTATAGTTTGTGCGAGTCCAAGGTTTCATTATATTAGGGGTCAGGTCGTTGTAGTTTAATTAATTGCGTGTTGGGTTAAGTATAACAATTATTGTTTCAAGCCGACAATCTGGTTGAAAAAAGTTTACTATTTCTTTAATCCAAGTAATTATTTTTCATTATTAGAATATAAATCGCGCGTTGTATAACAATTCTTAATTTAAGTAGTCTCTTACTTTCCCTTACTTGGATTTGCTTTATCCAAATAGTTGTGTATACTTGTTCCAAATACTCAGTAATATTAAGGACTAGCAAAACGCAGCTATGCTTAAATTAACATGTATCTTCTTGGTACTTTTTTTCCGTGTAGGAGTTCAACCATTTGTCTGACGGACTTTGTGTCTTTCCTCAGAAGTTTTGCAGTTAACTAAAGCGAGTTTACCTTACTGAACGCTCTGGACGTGTATTCTTGAAAGTCATACGATCCGGTTTTTCGCTCGTGCGATGGGATCTATCGCATGGGATCTATGATTTCCCACGATCGAAAAGCAGTTTAGGAAGAATACATTCCAAAAAAGGCTCTTTATTGCGCAAGAGTCCTGCTCCCTGTTCAAGAATACAAGTCCTGGCGTACCTTTGACCGGGTGATTCCACCCAGGTTCTTTTAGTGTTCTCGGTGACCCACTGCTTAGCTCTTGGTTTAGCAATTCCACAAAAGGGTTTCGGTCCTGTAAGCGCTAATGCCGAGCCTTGCCTGGCTAGTTCGTCAATTGCTTCGTTTTCTACGTGTCCTTGATGGCTTGGAGCCCGGACTAGTGTCCCTATTTTGGTGTTTTTTAGCCTACTTAGCCATATCAGTCTGGATACCACTTACTGCCCTCTCTAGGGATTTGAGTGCTACTTTACTGTCTAAGAAGACTAGTGGAAAATATTTCTCCAGCTAAATCTCTAAAGATGTATTGTAGCGAATAATAAAAGGTACACGGTTTTCTAAATGCATTCTGGAGATCTTAGTTGAAGGTCGAAAAGCATACAAGGAATACGATTTACTTTAAGCTTTGATCTTTCAATCAATTTTCCTCCCAGCAAACAACGGTTTCCATGTCTACTTTGTATGAGTATTACTAAATTGTCCTTTTACTGTTATCTATATAAAGCCTAAAGCCACCCCTTAACAATTTTCGCCTGCTACGCAATTAAATGAAAATTTACTTTTTGCTTGCCTGATTATTTTTAGTTAATGTATTGAAATTACACATTAAAAATTAAAAGATCAATTTTATGTGGATTTCGCGTATTAATACTTTTTTAAATTTATTTAAAAAAAAGTAAATGGATTGGTAATAAATTATGAGCTGAAAAATAAGCTGTAGTGGTCGCAGGGACTAGCAACTCTTTCCTCGATATATCCTAATTATGATTATTGGTCATCCAAATGAACATATTTAATGAACATATTTAAATAAGTAAACTGCTTTTCTCCCGGCCCAAAATTTTGCACTAAATAAAATAGGCGAGATTAAAAATTCAAAAGCCAGTAATATTTTGCGAACATGGCAAATTAAGAATTGTGTATTTTTTTTATATAACGGTTTTGTTTCCCCTGATACCCTTTATTTAATGGTTTATTAAGACGACTTCTTTATTACGCAAATTTCATGGATTTTTTGGTGATTTCTGTCAATATTTTTTCAAATGTCACAAGTTCAGTTCTTGTATACTAAAAAGTGATCCGTTATTGGTGTGCATTTAATCTTAATCCATTATGATAAATGTTTTACTGTTGTACGAAAGCGTAGAAGGGCCACTTCAAACTCTTTTTTTGGTTTTCCGTAAAAATACTCGGAATTTCGTAAAAAGATAAGGAATTCTGTTTTTACGGAATTCCGTATCTTTTTACGGAATTCCGTGTTTTGTTACGGAAGTTCCCAACTTTTCCTTCATTTATGCTTAAGACTGTAAAAAAAATAAACCAAAAACTAAGCAATACTTTCAAATTCTTTAATTTACCCCCGTGTTATTCGTTAAAAATAACAAAACGCAAAGTTCAATTCCACATCATAAACAAGCATAATCGTTTTATTTAATATCCCTAAAATTCATCATGCAAAATATGCAGTTAAAATGCTAGGGACCTTTTTATTTATTTGTGTGCAGCAGATGTTCAGTCTCATTCACCCTAGTTTTTATGGTCGTACCGTACTGTTGAAGAGACATTTGTTGTTTGGGTTCACCGAACAAACGGTTTTGCAATATGGCACAACCCGGGGTAAGGCTTCAAAAAAACCATTATATATAAAAATGGAGCGTGAGGCCAACTTTAAAATGTTAAACAGGGTAAACAGGAAAACATTTCCAAAAAAAACCACGGAAAGAAAGCTCGAAAAAAAAACTCCCAAGAAAAATTGATTGCTACTTGTTAAAAAAGAAGTGAAAATCAAAAAATATTATCTTGAGTTGGATCGAGTCTGGCTTGAGCTGGGTTAGGTTTGGTTTAGTTATAATAATAATAGTCATTTCTAGGGAGTTGGGTTGTTTTTTTTTCCGTGGTTTTTTCCTAGATTCGAATTAAGCTTTAAGGATACAAAAGTTATGGTATTATAGTAAAACTATGGTTTGTACTTTTGCAAAATTAGCAAAAAGAAGTTTATTTCAAGGTTGGAAATATGGGAATTTCTTTATCAGTATATTCAAGGAAATACGTTTAGATAGATAGATATAAATAAAACCCTACGTCATTTTTATTTTATAAGAAAATGCCGCGTATGAACTAAAATATTATGGGATATTTAAGAAAATAAAACAACACTAAGACTTTAAAAGCAAATATAAAAACTGCATAATATTGCCAAAATTAATGTCCCTTGAAAAATGCTGGCGAAAATATATGTATTCTGTTTATTGAAAGTGACTTCACATGCTCTTTTTAAACTTGAATTTGTCTCAATTTTTAATGTCTTTTTTATTTTGACGGTTAAGGGAGTTATTTAAAAGAAGATACCTAGCTAAATCAAATTTAATTTACAACAGCTATTGCTTTATGCTTTTTCTCGTATTAAAATTGGACGACTGTGTGCAATCACTTTTTTTGGATAGGTGGAACGCAAATTACAACGTAATAATTTTAACGAAATGAATTCACAAGGTTCAATGTTTTTGGACGCTTTATTAAATCTTATTTGAGTGTTTGTATTTTCAATATCTGTATAATAACTAAGAAGTAGGTACCTACTTAATTAAACTTTTGTTGGTCGGACTACGATTGAATTAGGAGAATTTATTACCGTTTAGGATAGAGTGGAAATTAAATAATTATTGATATTCACGCGAAGCAAAAATTGTAATTAATTGTAATTAAACGTATTCGCAAGATTTTGGACCATCTAAAATTACACCAAAAATAACTGCTTTTGTGGTTATAGTAATTGACGATAAGAATGACAACTCTCAATTTTAAAAGAGTTTTTCGAATGTAAAAGAAGATAACCTAAAATTTCGTTAAAAGAAAGATAGCCTAAATTTTGCGCGGTCAGAGAGTGGTGTGAATTTCAGTGATTTTTTCTTTTTTATTTAGTACATTTAAAGAGAAAATGTTGAGATTAAAATTAGTAATAAGACAATGTGGAAAGGAACATACGAATTATCCAACCATTTTTTAAACTGTGGTAAAGATAACCACAAAAGTGCTTGTTCTTATTTGCCGTAAATAAAGTCCGTCGTTATCCTTATTTGATTAGCCTCCCCTCTTTTCCCTTCTATTGCTTTGAATAGAATGCTTATATTTTTAGGGTTTTCTTGTTTAGGTTCGAACAAATTTTATTTATATAATTGGATTTTTTTTTCAAACTGCCTCAAGCAGTTAAATGGCACAATCTCTTGTTTTACTTAGAAAATCTTGTTTGCAAATTTTCACGATCTTTTAATGTTTTAGTCGTTGTTTAATTTATTGCTTCTTACCCTGAATTTTTATAGTTTTTTCCTCGTTCAACATGCTTGATTATACAAGTATGTATTTTAATGTGCTGTTTAAGTTGTTATAAAGTAGCAGGTGCCAAAAAATTAAATGCACCATATAAAAACTTTGATTTTAATGTTGTTAAAAATAATTATAAGTGAAAATCTGTATTTAAACATATCACCCATTGTAGGTAAATTTTATAGGTTATAATAATACCTATTATTTTAAATAACAAGGCCGTGATACTAAATTTATTTTAGACTCGGTTTTAGAGGAGACTTTGATGTGTATTATTTTTAATCACCTGAATGAAAAAATAGATGACCTTTTAAAAGATTGAATTCGATTTTTAAAGCGTTAAAATAAATGTTCCATCTGTATTTTGATAAAAAATTGCCGTTAAAAAGAAAAGTACTAACAGGTCAGCTGCAATATTTTATGCTTTAACACCAAAATATAATTCCCAAAATTGTGTGGATTGAAGCTTTTTGCAGGATAAATAAATAAAATATCTTGAATCATTTTTAAACAGATTTGTAACACATAAAATCGTGTTGTTTTCTTTAGATCGGATCGGTGCGATCTCAATCACTATAACTATTGTTTTACCCGAATAATTTTAAATATTAGAGACTTATTGTACCGTGCCCTAATAAATTAATCATCAGTAAAATTTGCTTGGTTGTTAAGCTTAGCCATAGGTGGTGATTGTTTTAAATAAATATTTAGTTCACTCGAATGATACAAACTATTTTTTATGCTCAAAAATAATAAAAGTGGAACTAACAAAAAGCATAATTTTAAATCTGGTTAGTTGACATTTTGTCGAGAACAGTCCAAAGAAATAATTTAAAAAAGTAAAATTTTAAATATACTACTTTTTTAAAACGGACTGAAAAGTATAAAATAATTTTTTCTAGCTCCATACAGATTAACGATAATCAAAAAACGTGACGCCCATGAATATTCCATCTAAAAGTCACGTTTTTATTGCATTGAAAATGATATTTACTATTATGTGAATTTTCTTAACGAATTATACTAGTACTCATTACTATTGTATTTGATTATCACATGCACCCCACGTTTTTCTATTATCGGTTATCTGTATGGAGCTAGGAAAAATTATTTTACACTTTTTAGTCAGCTTTTAAAATCTGGTATATTAAAAAATGTTATTATTTTTTTAGATAACTTTTTGTTTTTTTTACCTACCAACATAGATTTTTCCTCTAAAATTAGGAAACATTGAGTGGAAATCTGAAAACTGCGTTTTCCTAGCAGCTTTGGTTCACAAGATACGAATTTTTAAATATATTAACCTTTTCTTATCCCCACCACCATACTTTTTTGCTTTTAAATTTTGAAATTTTCTCATGAAATTCAAATAAAAAAACTGCATATTCTTAGCAGCATTGGTTCAAATCATAATGTTATACATTTTTAAATATATCAATCAACTCCCTTTCACCCTGTCAATCACCCTCCCTCCAGCGTTGTTTTTACCTTTAAGGTTAGAGAGTATTTAGTAAAAGTCAAACCCGAAAACTTCATATTCGTAGCAGTTTTGGTTCAAAAGTAATAAATTTTTGAAGGTTTACCACCCAAATTAAAATTGCCGCGTTTTTCATAAAAATAGGCACATTACTTTTAAAACAAACAGGGTGCCTTTTGAGTCTAGTACAAGCGTTCGCAGTAAAAATAATGATGGATTAATGTTATACATTTTTAAATATATCAATCAGCTCCCTTTCACCCTCTCAATCACCCTCCCTCCACCGTTGTTTTTACCTCTAAGGTTAGAGAGTATTTGGTAACTGGTGCCGTAAGGGCTCGGCACACCAATCCAAAGGTACGCAATTTTAGAGGGGGTAGGGTAATCCAAAACATTTTCACATATATTATGTAGTAGTACCACCAAGCCAAAAATCACCTGGTGTGCCGGACGTCATTCATGGATTGGTGTGCCGAGCCCTTATCCACCATTTTGAGGCACAGGTTAGTCCATTTCGTATTCAGGACGAGAAAATGCACATTATCAAAAAATGGCGAGGGTTACCTATCCATCATAATTTATACCTTAAACTCTTGCCACGGATCACCTACCGAACTCTTGCTCTATTCAGCGTCCGAGAGCAAGAACGTTCCAGTCTTCTGCATATTGGTATGTATTTGTAATACGAGCCCACAAATTGACCTTTTTAGCAGTCTTATGGGCAAAAAACTTTAAAATAAACACTATTTATTGCAAAATGCGTTTCAGAGAGCCATTTAATTCATTTATTATTATTGAGTGGGGGGGGGGGGATATGGCGTAACAGTTACTGTCAAAGTTGTCAACCTAAAGAATAACCGCGGTATATACTGGAAGATAAATCATTCCAGGCTAAAAATCGCATTTTACCTTCCACTCGGTATTTAATATCCTTTTCTTGGACACGCTCTCTTTTCTTACCTTACCTTAAAATCCAAATATATAAAGCTCCTCTCACCCCCTTAACGACCGCCACCGGGGTAGTTTTTTATAATATTATATTGTCATCGGACCTACATAAGTATACCAAATTTCATTATAATCGGTTAGCGAAAAGTTAGTTTTAAAATCGATTGCAAGATTTGTACCTAACAGACAGACAGACAAACGACAGTGTGGTTAAATAGTAACCTAGGAAAAAATGTATTATGGTTAATCCAGTACTACCAGTATGGTGCCGTAATAGCGTAAAGAGTTCCCCTCAATAAATTTAAAATGATGATATTTGTAAGGTATGTCTTCTTAATGTAAAGTTGTTTAGGTGCACTCTATATTATTAGGAAATTATTGAAACGCACTTAGAGCCTGGCACTAATAAGGCCAGGCACTACTTTGACGCTTTTGACAGATACGCATGTGCCAGAACGACTACATTTAGTGCCGACACTACTAAGGTTAGGCTCTGCCCTTATTTGCGGAGGAATTATACTAGACCGTATCTTGGCTATGTCTGGCCGTATTTAACGTTTACATTTGGGAATTTTTTGTGCTGTGACGGCCAAAAAAACAAAAATTGGGCACAAAATAGGAATTTTTTATATTTATCGGGTGACATGACGGAAGATAATGAAAAAAGAAAGGCTTCGTTTTACCGATGAAGACAATATTTGTTTGCTACGAGAAGTATTTCAGTCCAATCCAGCAAATTATGCAGATTCTAACCAGGTCTCTTCAGATCCTCATTTCCAACACCCTCCACCAAGACCACTTCTTCTAACACATCTTCCATGCTTTTAAATATGAAAATGTGAAAAAAACAACAAAAGGTATCGAAAAGAGTCAGCATATATTTGTAGGTTAGAAATAAAGTCGTTTCGTCGTCGTTTCGCTAGAGGCGTGTTCAATAATTCTATAATTTGCACCTTTTATGGCCAGGCACAGCCTGTGTCAACGTCCGCGCTAACTAGGCACTATCCAGTGCGGCTGTATTTCAATAATTCCCTATTATTAGCATCAACAAATGCGCCATCTATGCATAAACTTTTTCATGCTTCTCAAAAAGTTGCATGCATCTTGGGTGTTCTCACTATGAAATCCATCGAAAAATGAAGCGTGATGCAAGATGCGCGAAAATAAAACAATTTTTTAATTACCTTTTGAATGCCAACTGTTTTTTACTTGCCGATCAGCTGTGAATGTTGACAGTGATTTTCAAATTTTCCGACAAATTCTCCAGTTCTTTTTCATTTTGCGAATTCAACAAAATAACGCAAAATACAATATCCAAAATTAAGGTTAGTATAGGAAAAAAGTAAAAAAAATCTGGTGTTATTTCGATTTTTTTGATTAGTGATCTTGCAGTGGCGTAGCCAGAAATCGACTCTGGGGGGGTTTCATCATTTAATAAAAATCAACTATGGCAGTTTAATAGGTGTTGAGTTAGTGTATACGAAACAAAAATACTTATTTTTAAAAGCCAGTGTCAACTAGTCCCATTTGCAGATTTGTTTTAAAATTAACCCTTACATTCGCCGCAGGCAAAAAATTACACTTAACTGTTATTTTTTACGCGTTTAAAATGTTGTTGACAAAAGAATTGCTTAAAATTAAACAAAATTGTAACAATATTTAATATTGACAACATTAAAATTAACTTTGACAAAAACAAAACAAAAAATTCTTTAAAAATTTTGATCTCTTAGATTTTTTGTAAAATATTTTTGGAAAAGTAGATTGGGTTAGATGCCATGAAGGAGTGAGTTGCGGTGGTATATATAGATTTGTTGCCAAATCATAAATGTGCCGCAGATGAAAATTTTAAGAAAAATTATACTAAGAATGCCATTTATCACACCAAACACACGTCCCAAACCAGAGTAAAGGGTCTAAAAAGTGGGGAGTTAGTACCTGGGGGGGGGGTTAAACCCCCTAAAACCTCCTTCTGGCTATGCCACTGGATCTTGTTATGTTGGTTAAAAATGACATGCATAGTGTGAACACCCCCCACAGTTTCATGCTTCAAAAAAAAGCTGCATGTTAAAAGTTGCATCAGTCTGATGCATATAACAGGGCTTTACTGATTAAATAAGACATTTCTTTATTCCTTTATTAAAGCACAACTGTATTAGCAAATTAAAAGTTAGAATAGTATTTTTTTATACAGTACCTCCGAACCCTTTATACATCCTAGGCGATTGGTTTTTAACTAGGTTTCATTCGTAATTATATGTGGCAGAATTGGGGTGAGCGTGAGCTTTACCCCTGTAAATGACGTGATATTTGTGAAGGGTCCGTAAGTTTTTCATTATTATTTTTACAGACTACACGACCAGATGTCGGCTGGCCCACATTGTATGAAAGCTGACAAAGGGTAAGGAACTTATAAATTCAGATAAAAGTAGTAATACAGTTTAAGAATGATTGCGCCAAACCTAATCAGACTGTTCTAATTAGATATCTAATAATGTGGTTTTCGTTTACAAGATTTAGTAGATACCAGCACACACTTTATTTTAAATTATATAAGTATTATAAAACTCATACCCAACATAAATCAAGTCACAAAAAGAAATCTCTTAATACGTTTTTGACATGTTTTTTTCATGGCAGCTGAAATTTTGACAAAAATTTAACATTTTTTTTTCAACCGGTTTTATTTTAATTTTATAGAAGTATGATTTTGGCTTTAAACATGTGTTTTTTCTTTTTTTTTGACGCCTCCACCCCTACCTCTTTTACTTGAAAAACATTTTAACTTTTAAGCAAAGGTCCACTGAGTAAAGTGGTATATAAGCATAGAGTAATATACCTACGGAACAGAGGCACAAAGCCGGCCGAAATGGATCGCAGCCTTATGCGCAGAAACGCTTTTCGCGAGGATTCGCTCAGGAGCCTGCGATCCACTTCGGTCCGTTTTGCGCCTCTGTTCCGTAGGTATATTATTCTATGATATAAGTATTAACTTTGGTCTTTCAATTCCATTTTGTCAATAAAGTTTTTGTTTGTATGCTTGGTTCATATTTTTACATTTAACGAGTACAGTTACTGTACCCATTGTATCTTACAAATGTGAAAATCGAGAAGAAAAGTAAAATTTGGCGATAAGCCAACAAGTCAGTGTCTTAATAAAAACTGAAATACGTTTTAAACGCCAAGTTTATTGGTATCAAATGGTGTTTTTAGAATTTTTATTTCGAAAATATTCATTTCAATGCCCTGCTGAAACGACGAATTTAAAAATAATTCAGTGGAAGCCTTAATGTGTTTCTTTTTTAGTTTGAAACATGCCAGTATTGAGATCAGCTGACATTTGTAAATGAAAAAAAAAACTTCTACACATCCCTTCCCTACCTCATATCTAGTACTTTCGTGTGTAAACCAACAGGCAACTTTCACGTCTTTCTCATTTTATACCATGTAGAATATACCTCCGCCTAAAAGACCGTAGCGTGCTCGCCAAGCGGGAAGATTTCTTGAACCTCTAGGTCACCGCATACACTCCTGTTGTCTGCCTGGCTGACAGTTTTGATCCGTCAGTGTAGCAGACCGTCGCATCTCTACTTAATTCATTTCGGAATTCTTTTCTCTGCCACCAATCTCGTTCAGGTATTGTTTGTATTTTTTGTCAAATCTTCATGGTTTCGAAGGAGTCCCTACTGGCATCTTTAGAAGAGGCAACTTTTTTGTTACCAGTTCCTCGATTGCCAGAAGACTCACTTTTTCCCCTCTGCCCTTCCATAAGCCCTTGTCTCTCAGTCGTAGGTGCATCGCCATCGCTTCCTTCTTGATCCAAGTTGAAAGCGAGGGGAGACCTAAGATGGTTTCTAGGGCTCTAATGGGGGTAGTCCTCATTGCGCCTGTTATTCCCCTGCAGGCTCATGAGCTTTCTAGAAGTAGTCAGTTTTTCTACTACAGGCCACCAGACCACCGATTCATATTGGATTCTCGGTCTTATGATGACCTTGTATAACCAGTTTAGGTTCTTGGGGGTGATCCTCCATGTTCGACCGACCGCTCGGCGCAACTGCCACGACGTTTTCAGTCATTTTCGCAGTCCAGTATGACTCCCAGATACTTAAGCTCTGATACTAAAGTTATGGGTCTGCCGTACATTATGGGAGCTCTGAAATCCTCTAGTTTCCTTTTTCTGGTGAAGAGGTTCAGAGAAGAAGTAATAATAAATGCTTTATAAATGAAGAACTACTCGTTGAGGATGATTCACCTTCAATACTTTTTCACTCACTGCACCACTCTTGATTGTTCCATCTAGAACAAAATTGCCTTCTTCGTTCAAAACCAAATTATGGGAATGTGTACTGAATCTTTCTATTGCGAAAAACTAGACTTCAAATTTAAAAAACACATACAAAAAAAAAAGGTCGAAATAAGGTTAGAAATGCTTGTGCATTTGATCTGCGCATGCGGGACAAATTTTATCAATCTATTTCGTGGGGTGCGAAAGTGCGCGTTTGGGTAGCGTCCGGTAAAAATTTACCAACGATCTGAACAGCCGGGTAAATTTTAACCAGAGCAATCTGAACGGTCAGGGCGCGCCCGGGCGTCACCCGACGTTCAATCTGAACGCACCCCTGGTGATTTTTGTTCGCCATTTAAAAAGTTGTATGAAGGTTTGACAAATTAATTAACTTTTTGAATTTTTTCGTGTTTTTTTGTTTAAGTGATTGATGCAAGACCTATTTTATGCTTGTATCTTTTATTATATTATTAAGTTTTTGTGTAAAAGTAAATATAATTTATTTTTAGCCTGCATGCGTTGATCTTTCACCAAATAGAAATTAAAATCATTAGTTGGTAATCGATTCCGTCAAGAAATTCATCGGATGAGTTGGAGTTAGTTCGTCCTCGTAGTTCACAAGATCGGAAGTTAGGTTTGAAAGCTATTTTATTTTGTACTTGATTTTTGCCAGGCATTTTTGGGATAGTAATTATTTTGTTATTTAAAAGGAAAGATTTGTTGTGCATACTATATTCAATAAATCTGATTGCAAATTTAAAACTATAAGTTGCCCTGTTTTTTGTTTTTTGTTTCCTAAATGCAAGTAATATCACAGGGTATTTAATTAGGGCAAGAAGAAAAGAAATGATGAACAAATACAATTTTTATTACAAAAATGTATGCAAAAATAATATAACCCCAAATGTTAACCATCAAAAAAATCAATAAAGAAAGCAGATTCATATCTTTGTGTCGTCATCAGGTGGGCGGAGCAAAAAAATTACTAGACCGTGTTTATTCTAGAGACCGTGATCGTGATGGGTCATGAAAGGCCTAACCGTACTTGAGACGGATTTACACCTATTCGATGCATCTTGATTAGAACCACACATATTCAAACGCGATTTACAACACATCGGCATGTCTTTTGCCTCTTACAGGGTACAGAAAGAGATAGACGTGAAATGAACGTGCTGGTTTGCGAAAATTTTTGTCTGGTTTTGAAAATACGGCTTTAGTTATTTATCACACGGGAATACTCGGTGAATAATTTTCTTACGAAATTCCGACCTCCGAGCCGCGTTCGAGCTAGGGCAGTCACACTGTTTTTGGGCAAGAACACAACCTCCTCAAATGAGGTAGGCCTTTTACATATAAAATAACGTAATTTAAGTAAAAAATAAATATTTTCTTACATTTTAGTAACCAATCCTTTTTTAACTATTTTATAAACAAGATTTACGACAAATAATAAGAAAAAATATTATTTTGATCGCGGTCACGCCGTATGTCTGAGACCTGCAGTAGACGTCCGTCTTTGATCAATCTTTAATTGCGCGCGCGAAAACATATGGCACAGTTACTTCCGCCTGTGCCTACCTAATTTTTGGAGCTTTATAACACCGATTTCCAACCAGTTATTGAAATATGGAATAAAGGTCGCGAATATTCGGTCCCGTTCATGCGGCCGTTTCTATAAAGCTCAGATCCCCGTCACACTCATGTCGTGCCGCTCATGATGCTATCTCTTTTTTATATACCACTCATTTTTGAGGCTAGTTGAATGAATCTAAGCTCGAACGCGGTTCTGGTCATTACAAATTCAGATGAAAGTATCCTGACTTAGGTAAAAGATAGACCAGTAGTTCAAAATTTTATACATCATGGAGGTCGAAACGTTTTTGAGATAAAGACTTAAATTTAAAAAACTTGGCAACACTGGTTAATTATGAGCGCCAAATAAAGCACATGCATGGTCTGACGTACGAGATGGGTATAGTGTGACCAGTGCGAATTATCAGCCCAGTGCAGCGAAACTTTGAATTTGCGCGGTATTGCCAATTATTGCAAGTATTCGTAGCCACAAAGGTTTTTCTTTTTCCTCCACGGGCCGTTCAGAAAAAAAATGTTTATTTTCGATCCCTGGCATGTTATATAAAAAAAATCTTATTTTAGCTTTCCTTTTTACCAATAGAAATAGTTGCTAATTGACCTTTCAAGATAACGCGTCGCGTCGTTGCGATAAAAAAATATTTAGTAACCGATTACCTACAAAATTTCGATTTCAAGTAGCTATAATTATTTGTTTTTTCGATTTCAAGTAGCTATAATTATTTGTTTTACAAAAGAGCGCTTTGTGCCTAATCATGTAATCATTACAATCAGTAATTTTTTTTTTAATTTAAGACAGAACACCATAATGGGGTCCACACATAGGCTGCACAGTGGCCCAAATTCCATTCGTGAATTGGGTTTTGTTTTGAAACGTCGTCTGCTGGTCAGTTGTCAAGATCCGAAAAATAATCTCCTAAACAACCTAAAATACGCCGTGAAAACAGCAACACCGCTGAAAAATATGCGAATAGGTTAACTAAGAAATCTCTGCGTTATATAGAGATGGAACAATTATATGTGTTAAGCAAGCAAATAACTATATCATAAATGATAATCACCATTGACGCACCTAGGAATTTATTTCGGAGGGCGGGGGATGATTTTTGAAGAAGAAATTACAATAAAATTTCTAAAGACCGTTTTTTAATGAAAGATTGTTTAGCACTTCGTCTAAGAAACTGGAATCTCTAAATGAATAAACATTAAAGCCAATCCGTTTAGACTATCTTCTGACGTTGAGTGAAAAAGAGCTTTCGCAAGTACAAGTGGTAACCGGCAATGTGGCCATAATTGATAAAATATCATTGATACAAGGAACAGGTGCTTGTCTCAAATCCAATAGGGAGGGGGAAACCAAATTTCAAATTTCTTATTTCCCATAATTTGTTGTCAAAATTATGCTCAAATGCGCCACAGGCGTAAATTTTAAAAATATGATTCTTGGCACAAAAACGGTCAGGTCGTTTTTATTAGTCTTTTTTAAATAAGGTACCTTTGCTGGGTTAAGATTTAAAGAGACTTTTATAAGAAGTATAAAGTACCAGTTGCAGCTGCATACAAAATTAAAAATATATTTAAATATTAGTGGAGAAGTAGGATTTTTAGCTTTTGATATATATAGATAAGCTTGGAGTCGTACTAAAGTGTACTAGATAAGAAACCAATGAACTAACTAAACAGTACCCTTTACTTTTAATGATGTTTGTTAAGCAAATACTATCTAGATAACATTTTTTTTTAATAATGTTGTATGAAACCTGGAGGACCATCAGTAGTTGGAGCTTAGATGTATAGTATAATATATATGATATGTAGGTACCTTATTTATCGTCTAAACTGGCAGTGATATTAAAGAAAAACGAAACATTTAGGTTTGTACAGAGTGTACAGAATATGGTTATTATAGTTTTTGAAAAATTCGATTGAAGCAATCTTTGAACTTTTTTTAATGTCAATAATTTATCAAGAATGGGGTACGGTACATAGTGCCTGACACTATTTTTGACAGTTCCTTACCAAGGTTAAACAACTACTATACATATTTTTAGGCAGCTTACCCTCCTGCTATGAAATTACTGAAAAAAATCCTCGATTTTTTTGTGTGAATTCCCCGTACTTCTTTCCTACCACTTTATGACACTTCCAGCTACCCCTCTCTCCCCACCTTGCTTACGTAAGTTGGTTTCCTAACGTTCTTGCTAATATTTCTGACATTGTTGTCATCTAAACATGCTCAGATCATGCCACCTATAAAGTTGACATGTAATGCCATTCTTTATTACACACAAACATTGGCGCAAACATTATAAAAGTGGACATTATTTTGACAGCACCGCCCCAAAAAAGCTCTGGCCGGATAGCCCGAACGTAGGTTTCGGATAGCCCCGGCAACCAAGAGCGCGGTTTAACTTTAATTTTGTCATAATAATCAGTCCTGATAAAATAACTGTATTCTTCCCTATAGTTGGATAAGAGCACATAAACGTGAAAATTTAAGTGACACTTTCATAACAGAAAGGTAAAGTGCTTAAAAATATGTAGTGGTTGTTTAACCTTCGTGCGTAACTGTAAAAAAAAGTGACGACTTTATTAAAGTCAGACTATGCCAACTTTATATACTGATAAGTTTCTAATGTCTTAATCCTAATCCGGCAAAGTCTACAAGAAATTAAGATAGCATCATATTATAGTTACTTTGTTCAAAAAACAAAAATTTGACTTTTGAAACAAGAAGGAGGCTTGTTTTTTTTTGCTGCTGTATAAAGATCGTAATAAAACGGCATGAACTTTGCAAAAATATATATATGCGGTTTTTTTCTGTTTGGAGCCTATCCCTTAGAAGTATTCTTAGTTCTGTTCGATAAAATTAGGGCAAGTCATTCCAGAGATAATACGCTTTCAACACACACGCGGAATAAAAAAATCGGATTTTTTTTTACACATTTCTCACTGGATGTGAAGTGTAACAAAATTGCATTTTATTGTATATTTTATTATTATTTTATAATAATAATAATCGGGTGGAACTTTTAAACCGTTGATCCGATTACGATGAAATTTGGTGCGTAGATGAAGATTAACCACTAGTTTATTTCAGTTCCATCGAGTAAAAAAAAATAATTTAGGGGCTGAGTAAATGGTTGGTGTTTATTTCGCCACTATTTATACATTCAAGGTTTATGTTGAAGGTTGTTTTTAATTTTATTTGTGCAGGAAGAATCTGTTTGTTACAAAAAAAAAAATCAAAAGTAGGTACTTACGAATCCATATCCTCTACTTTTGCCTGTCGACCTATCTGTTATGACTACTGCCTCCTCGATATCTCCATAAATTGCAAAATGGTCCCTCAGGGATTTGTCTGTCGTGTGATATGGTAAACCTCCAACAAATAGTTTTGTCCATGTGGTATCTTTCTGTGAGGTACCGTTTAAAGTCCCGGCAGTACTTAGTACTCCAAGGCCCGTAAGACTGAGTGCATCTGCCTCTGGCGAAGTTAGGCCTGCGCCTGGCATTAACATTGTCTGCAAAAAGAAATAAAAACAGTAATATAATTTTAGAGTTTATTTTCAGACAAGAGAAGGCACCATTTTATGCCCCTTTAGTTTTATTTTAAAGATAATGTTTACCGTCAAATATCTTTAAAAGCTTTGTACTAACTTAGACTACTGGCAATAAATCTTTTTGAAATATTTCACTGAGTTATAGTAGATTATCTATAAATGTTTTCTTAACCAATTTATTAATATATTTCATTAAGTTGCAGGTATGTTTTTTATAGGGTAAGCATTTTTTATGTTCTTACAACCTCATCAAACTCTGGGACCATTTTGACCTAAATAAATGGTCCCTGATCCTTTTATTGAATTTAAACTAAGGGTTCATTTATTTTAGTTATTTTGTAGGATCAGGTTCTTCAACATGCGAGAAGAAAGTACTCGCCAGGGAAATATTCTTCTAGGTAGTATGTACTTTTTTTCCAGACCCTAAAGGATAACTTCACTGCTATATGCAAGTAGTTTTTAAGTTTAACTTTTTAGCGATTTAAACGTTTACCTATTTGGGTCCACGGGCTACGTCACAAAAAGGTGGGGTTTGATGATAAAAGCAACAAGCTTTGCACAGTTCACAGTCTTTAGGTCAAAATAGTCGATTTGATCGGGCAGCAAGCTTTCCAAGACCTGTCCAGCGGCCTGGAGGGGGGAAGCGTGGTAATGTTTATATTTTTTGTTTCAAAACATTGCGTGAATTTGATAATTTTATCCCTAGATAAATGCGAATCTAATTACTATTTTTTAAGAATAGGTTTTAAAATTTTAGAAGTGGGGTGAAAGTAGAGCGATGTTATTATGTAAAAAAAACGTCTCGGTTTAATCAAGTTTTATATTAATTTATAGATTTTTGGGTACAAGGATGTATGTTGGTTATTTTTGTGTTCGTCTATTAGTAGTAGTAATAGTAGTAGAGCCCAAGGCCTGGCAAGTAGGTTTTATAGCGGTTCCTTTTTGCCTTACCCCAAACTCGTTCCCCTAATCCACTACCTGCCCTGTTCTTTTTACAAATTCTAAGAGACCATTTAGGGATTAACAGGTTTTCTGCATCCAGATTCAGATATCCGAGTATCTGGTGTCTCATCCTCGTATCTCCGCCCTCCCACATGCCGATCAGTCATTTCTGATTGCCGGTAGTTAAATGCTTTCAGTTTCAGTGTCCCTATCAGCAATCCAATATCTTTCCGTGTCCTTCGAATCGTAGAAGACTCGTTCCAACAAAATCACCTCTTTATGAATTCAGGTAAAACGGAGATGATCTTGTTTACCAGAAAAATTAAATAAAATCTGGATTCAGAGCAAACATAATATACGGCAAACCTCTTACTTTGGCTCAGCTGGACAGCACACGTTGCCAATATGACTATTAGGGTTCAGTCAAGGGCTGATTTGCAGATAAATCACCGGCGCCATGAAGACGACACCAATACAAGTTCTCGAGATCATTTTGAGACTGCCGTCGCTACCAACTTGAATCAAGAAGAAGGTGATGACGACTGACTTGTATATCCGGTTGCCCAGAAGATCATCAGAGAGAGGCAACTTGTGTCGTTTAAGATCAGAGCAGCACGCAATCCCTCGATATTCAACAAGAGGTATCCGGTCGAAGTTCCGACAGGTCATTTTGGCAGAGTGAAAACCCTCACCAACAGTTCAAAAGGAACGCTGTAATATCCTACACTGATGGCTCCAAGCAATCAGAGAAGCAGCCAACAGAGGCGGGGGTATATGTGCTCGGCCGAGAAGTTTAAAAGTGCTATCCGCTCCGAGAGCCAGCTATGGTCTTTCAGGCAGAAGTCTAAGCCTGGGTGGAAGAGCGCGCTTCCTACTAAGCAACCAGTAGGCAGAGCAAATCCTGATCTTTGGAGTCTTTATTATTTTGTACCTTGTATGTGGCAATAAAAGCGTTTATTAAAATAAGTGTTATTAATATAACGGCGGCGACATTGGAAGAGTCAAGGACGGAAGAGCGCGCTTACATATGTTTCGATAGCCAGGCGGAATTGAAGGCAGCGCCAAAAATTGCTCACACTCTGATTTAAGAGTGCTTCGAAGCACTGGAAGCTTTAAGTCACGGAAAGGAGGTAAGTAATGTGGTCACACGAAGGATGCAGAGCAACGAAAAGGCGAATGAACTTGCTCCGATTGGGCCCAGTATCCAGTACGATGACCTGGTCGACTCAAAAAATGGGCTAATGATGCCCTTACAGCCTCCTGTAAGGGAGAAACAGGATTAGGCAGTTCAGACTGGAATGGTTCTTCGGAAGAACACAAAAAGATATTGGACTTTTGATAGGGAGACTGACCGGTCATAAAGCATTTAGCTACTATAGTGATCGGAAATGACTCTATTTGACAGGCGTGTGGGATCGAGGAGGAGACATCCCGGCACTTTATCGCAGAGTGTGATGCATATACGAGGATGAAGCATCAGATACTCGGATATTCAAGTTCGAAATGGGGCCATCTCTTGCACTTAGGAAAAAGAACCGGGAGGCCCGTAGAGCCAGCCGCCGTACAGGCGGAGCAGATAGTGCATTAACGGAACGAGTTTGGGGTGAGGCAAGAAGGGACTGCTATAGGACCACCTTAACCGGCCTTGGGCCGCCCTCCGTGTGCTACTACTTGGTTACAGAAAAAAACTAATAAAGTTATAACTTGTTAATATGCAAATTTTGAAAATCCCCGTACCCGAAAACCTATAAACTGATGCCAAAGCGAGATATTTCTTACAAAAAAAACGTCCTTTTCCTTGTTTTAAAAATGATCCTTAAACATTTTTTAATTAGGTACGTATTAATTAATAGGGATTTTTTTGGTTTATTTAGTTTCATTTATGAATTAATGAATACTTTATCCCATACTGAAGTATTGCTTCAAAGATTGCATAATATATCGTTTTAAGGTTTGAGATATTTAGGATGTTACGAAGTTTTTTAAACATAAAATTTATTTTTCTAAGCTTTAATAATTTATGATTTATCTACTTCTTTGTTCTTATTTTCTTTTGTATAGTCTGTTATGATTTTTTTCCTTTTGATAATTTATGATTTGTTTTGTTTGTCCGTTTCTTGTTTCTTTGTAGACTGTATTTTTTTAAATTATTATTATTTTTAACTAATTTTATTTGTTGTTTATGACTATTGTTTAGGTTAAGATTTAGATGTATGATGCTTTGTCTATAAATGTGTTTGCTCTTGACAATAAAGTATTTTTCAATTCAAGAAGCTAGCGTGTTTTTGGCCCAAATACTTTTTAATTTAGTCAACTGCCTCAATATTTTCAGAGCAATGACAATCTTGTTCTTTCGTTAATAGAAAAAGGTAGACATTTAGTTTTATTATAATTTAAGCTAAGCACATTTAGGTTTGCTTGATACAATGGTGAATTTGGAATTAACTCTGTGTTTCGGACTTCCATTGTCTATATTTTATTTATACAGGACGTTTCGATCAGTACAATCTCTGATCGTCTTCAGGTGCAAACTACAATCTATTCCTAAGGCTACGTACTTATATAATATGAAAAATCACTCAACCGTGAAGTTTAAGAAGTTGGCTCCGCCCAAGGAGCTCCTTGGGCGGAGTCAACTTCTTAAACTTAGTAGACACTTAAAGTTAATTTTCAGTTTTATCCGTATTCGTATCCTTATCTCTATCGAGTCGACCAATCAAGCAGGTGCACTTTTAAAATCATGGCGAATGCGTGACAGCTCCAGCTGATTAAATGCACGAAAACCTCGTTAGTTACGATAAGGGAGTCGTAAAATTACGACCGTCCCTGCATACGAAATGATGTTTTGACGCATTTGATCAGCAGGAGCTGTGCCGCATTCGCCATTAGTTTAAAAGTACACCTGCTCGATAGGTAGACTCGATAGAGATAAGGATACAAATGGCCAATAGACCCGAAATTTAACTTTAAGTAAGTGTCTATTGTTTTTACTAAGAAGGGGGGTGTTGTTATCCAGTCCGGGGGCTTTATTTGTTTGTAATACTTTAATTGCGTTTATTAATTCATTTCCCGTGACTAGATGTAGTAGAAAAGACTTTTGAGCTCTGTATTTTTTTCATATTGTGTTAAGTATGCTTCTTGATTTGTTGTGCCAGGTTTGTTCCGACGTTGGAAAAGAAATTATTAAAATATTCTGCTTTTTCGCTATCGCTTACCAGTATGTTTCCCGATTCTTCTCGAGTACTGTAAATTTTCTGATTTTTTAAGGTTAGGTGTCTCTTTAATTGTATTCCAGAATTTTTTTGAATTGTGTTTGTTTTTCTCAAATAGCATTTTGTAATATTAGTTTTTACTTTGTTGAAGTACTAGAAAATGACTTTTATTCTGTAGGTTTTGTATTCTCTTTGTAGTTCTTCGTTTCCAGGGTTTAATTTTACTCGTCCAAAGAGATCATCTCTTATACAAATTAACTTTGTAATACCTTTAGTGATCCAATACGCTTTTGGTTTTTCTTTTGTTTTTGACTTTGTTTGGCTCCTTGGATATGTTGAATTAAAATTGAAAGAAATTCGTTCATACTCTCATTAGAATCAGAAATTTGATACACTTTATTCCAGGACTCTTCATCGAGTCAGCCCTTTAGGCGTTCAAAACTAATATTTAAAGGGTATATGCAATAGTTTTTTGTTTTTGTACAAAATTTAAATAAGAACAAAGGCCTACGGCTTAAGGGTCTGTTATTTGTGTTTTTAATATGTTTGTTTTAAAATTGTGTAGCTGCATGCTGAATGTTATTTGTAAGAATATGATCAAAACAGCTTTCTTGGGTATTTCTCTCACAAGTATACTGGTTGACAAGTGAGATAAAATCTTGCTCGTTAAGTACATTAAGATATTTATCAATTTGATTTCGTCTATTTTTTTTAATATATCTATGTTTATATCTCCTAGTTGAGATGGCTGAATTAATTGTAAGTAGGCAAGGCAATTCTTGTAATAAACTATCCAGATTTTGTTCTGGAGGCCTATAAATGGCATTAAAAGAATATTTAAAGGTGAGGTTGATTTTTATTAAAAACTTTAAACCTATGTTTACCAAAAAAATATATATTTTTTTATTTTCCCCTTCATAATATTAAGATTTTTGCTATATCTCTGTGTCTAGCTGAACCCTACTAATGAACAAAATCTACAGGAAAATAATCTGCCAGGTCATAAGATATTCACCTAATATAGGCGCAGGGATAAAATCTGATAAGCACCTATCGTTTCTTTACGTTATAGTTCCTCTTAACATATAAATAAATATTAATTAATTTTACGGTGAATTCACTAGGTACAAGACTATAGACAAGTTTGGATTCAAGAGGTTAGGATTCTGAAATAGTCATTATCATTATAATCTTATTTTTTTTACAACTAAATTTAAAATAAGTGTTCCCATTACATCATAGCCTGTTTCTACAAATTTTGGAGATAAAAAATCATGAAATTAATTCGTGCGAAATATCCCTTCTTATTCTATTTATTGGTCTTTTTCTGTGGTGTAATTTTAGTAATAATAAACTAAATAAGGTTTGTTTCTGTTGTAAATTTCAGGTATAAAGGCACAGTTGTACACTGTGATAAAGGGCTTTTTGACGAGTATTTATGTATTGCCAGGAAAGTAGGAAAAATTTGAAGATATTTACTTTTCCCAGGTAAACAAAATTTGATAGGATAAACTTGGGCTCTAGCACAGTCTAGTATTAGTAGTAGAGTAGTAGTAGAGAAGGGGCGACGCGAAGCCTGGCAAGTAGGCCTTCCTGCGCCCTTTCTGCCTTACCCCAGTCTAGTATTAGGTTATATATTATTATTAGATATTCTATTATATAGGGTGGGCCATAAAATTCCGCAATTTTTGGATTGGCTATAACTTTTGACTTGATTACTCGATTTTGAGATACATTGACTTTTTGGAAAGATAAAACGTGAGAGTTTTTCGATTCGGTTAAAAATTTAAAACTTATAAAAAATTCAAGATGGCGGACAGCTTTAAAAAATGTGTAATTTTTACCCCTCCTGAAAAAAATTTATGTGCGACATTGAACAAACACTGAAGCTTTCACTACAAACGCTTATTGTTTCTGTGTATATTGAAGTATCTTTTAATTAAATCAGTTGGGAAATAAAAAAGTTATAAGTTTTTTGACTATGTGTGTTTTGGCTTCGCAAACGGACGTAACTCTCATCTTTTGTCTTCTTAAACAATATTTTTTTTAATTAGGTAATTAGGACAAAAGTTATAGCAAATTGACAAAATAAATATTTTGTGATTTTTTCCAATGTTAAGCCCAAACACTCATAATCTAAAAGCTTAAAACTTTTTCATTTCTCAACCGATTTGATTAAATGATACGTCAATATACACATAAAGAATGAACGTTTGTAGTGAAAGCTTTAGAGTAAGTTTATTGTCGCACATAATTTTTTTTCAGGGGGTGTGAAAATTACACATTTTTTAAAACTGTCCGCCATCAATATCTTTAAAAATCGAGAACTTATATCAAAAGTTATAGTCAATTGAAAAAGTGCGGAATTTTGTGGCCCACCCTATAGAAACAAGAAAAAATGTTAAAAGAAAAATTGTTGACAAAAGGGATAATAATATAAAATAAAATAATAGATGTTTTACAAAAACAGACGGTTGGTATAGTAAAAATAAATTTGGAAAATACAATAATTTTTGTTTTAGACTAAGCCTTGAGCGGTCTGATGAACAGCAAATAAGATTTGTTTTTTGTTATCTTGAACGATATATTTACTACTTTATGGCGTATGTTTAAACCGGGATAATTATTCTTAAAATAAATGCTTGGTACGCGCGCATTGTGGTGATAAAAACATTTCTTAGACGGCATACTGACTGTTTCATTTCTGTCAATATTTTTTGAATGAAAGTTGGGTTATAATGGATGTAATTAAAGAAGTGGTACTGGTACTTACTTTTGGTTGTTCTTCAGCGGGCTCAACAACAGTAGCCGCGCGCTCTTCGTTAGCACGCGCGATATCAGTAGGTCTTGCTGGTCTGTTACCTAACGGGTTGACAATGTTGTTTATGTATTCTTTGGTAAAGTTACTCCTTCTATCTCGCATAGGGGAGCAGGTCTTTCCAATTTGCACATAAATTTCTTAAACGGAATTTTTATTGAAGACGCCGTGCGACCACGTGCAACTAAAGTTTATCAGTCAAATCCGACCGCGGGACAAGAACCAAATGTAACCACCGTCGACTAAATTTAGACTTCGACACAGCTGTTTTGACCTGAAACTAAGGGGACGGACTAACAGACAAACTACTGTCAACTTAGGCGCGCAATATTCGAGCGTGTTGTGCTTTAATACTTAAGCCTAACGCTCCAGCCAACGATTCAAACGCGAATAGTAAACCGCGAGTTAGACTGTATTATACCGGTAGGCTATGCGCCCCCTGCTTTGTACTTTTAAGCTGCACGGGACACACAGTAATATCGTACGTAACCCTCTTGGCGTTGCTCACAGTGGCGTCACATTACCTTCTTTTCAACTTCACCACATCCCAGCGATAAACGTCACTGTTCACTCTGGCCCGATATTATTTTCCAACGCGTGGTTCTATCAATGGTTACTATGTGAATCAGAATCTTTGTAGAAAAGCGGTCTTATCACAACTTCTGATTTTTATCTTTAGGGGGCAATTTTAAAATGCAATTAGCAACTTATCTTTTTTGAAGTATTTCCCATTGGTTCCGCGAGTCTTTATAATTAAGTAGAAAGCTTAAAATGTTAGTAACGTGTAATATTAATCAAAAATTAACAAGCCAAAATCGACCCCCCCATCCAAACACTTCTCAAATAACCAGACAACTATACAAGTCAATAGGTTATTTGAAATTAAACAAAACTTTCGTTTATTATCTTATTTTGGTTTATCGCTGTGTTTTTAACGCATGGCTGTTGCCATTGTGTAATATACAGGGTATCGAGATGTCAGGTTTTCGAGTATTTAGAGCACGATGTTCAAAAAAAAAGTGAGATGGTGGGGTGAGTTTTACCAGCAGAATTTAAATAAAAAAGTGAAATGAAACCTTGTTTTGAAGATCTAGAGATTCGTTTCCGAGATATTCCCTTTCAAAGTAAGTTAAAATTGTACGGGTAAAACTTTTGATTTGGTAAAAGAAAACGATTTTTGCGTTGATCCCAGCAAATTTAAAATCTGAATCTCTAAAACACTAAACGTTAGATTTTTTAAATTTTTGCACTTCTTAAAGGCATCAAACTTTAAAATAAGGTATCATTATGCCTATTTAAATTCTGAGAGTGAAACTTAACCCTCGCAAGGGGGGGGGTGTCCTACGAAAATTTCAATATAGCCAAAAAGTGTCCCCCTTGCAGAACAAATCGAGTATTTTAAAATAGTACTCTAAATACTAGAAAACGCCTCTGTTTCGTTTTCGTGTATAGGAAAGTGGGCCAACCTTATGAACAAAAAAGTTGACACTTTTTTGGTCCAAATCATTAAATATCTTGGACAAAATGAGTCGCACAGTTTTCATTTCATACATATTTTATTTTGGATAGGTTTAAAAAAAACGTATATGAAACAAAACGTCTTTGATTCATTTTGTCCAAAAAACTTTCCTATATATTAGACAATGCTGTTACATACAATGATAGTATCAGGCTGTAAATATTTGTATTGAATATTATTGCAATCCATTTAAAAATCACATTTTGGATCGCTTAAATTTTGACAACTTTGACAACCGTCATTTTAATTAACAATAACACATAATCATTAAATTGTCACAGAATTCAGACGGCTACTACTGGTCGGTAGAATTCATAAATCGAGCTTTAAATTTTATTCCTACCTCGCCGTTTTTGTATTAAATAATAAATCAAACAGCATTGACAAAAATAAAAAAATATAACCTCCAAAGGAGACCAGCCCCAAGTTAAAAATTTGCTGGTGTCAATTTTTTATTATTCGGATTGGGTTTACTACAAGTTAAAAAAAAGGAATTTATTTCAAACATGTAGGTACATATTTGATTTTATTGTCCTATAATTAACAATAACTTTTAACACGAATTTCAGCGAAAATTTATAAAAAACAGTAAAAACATAACCACTGCTACAACGAACGCAAATCCTTTAATTAAGGAGTTAATAACCACAACCGCATGCCATTGCTGCTATTTTAATAAAACAGTTTGGGGGGTATTAAAATCATTTTCTGCGTAAACATGTATTAATTTATGTTGTACAGTTTATCTATTTAACTGTTTTTGACATCAAATTCCTTCTACGTATAATAATAAAACAATATTGAGTACCTACGGCACTGGAATCTGTTAAATACGATTCTCTCTGTATCGCACAGGCGTTCGTTCAGGGTACGATGGATGCTAACAGGGGGTAGGTTGGCCTAAAATTTTATCATCTTTTGTTAAAGGTTCTTTCTCATCTGTGCTGCAAGGGTTCATTGATCCTTTTTATTTTTATTATTATGGATGCATTGTTTGGCCCTAATTATTGATTAAATTGGCAGTTTTAACATTATTTCAAATCTTGTCTTAAATATTATCATTTAAGAAGTTGGCTTGTATACTATCCGATCTAGTGTTGTCAAAATTGGTCAAAGATCTATGAAATCATCTTGAAATACGTGTGAATTTGAAGCTATGTCCATTTTTACTAGAGCACTTATTGACACTTTAACGCAATTATTTACTTTATTTGCAATAAAATAGAGGCAGCTGTCGCGCTTGGTCACTTTGAACCCGAGCCAAAACGTATATGTTTCGCCTTTAATTAATTTTCTTTTCAGAAAATGCTTTTCTCATTTAGAGGAAACTTGTTCTAATTTATAAATTTTACGACGCAACAGTTTAGTATTTCCGCTGTACTTCTTTAATATTAATAAATTTTTAACAAAACTCTATAGCTGGGTTAAAAAAAAAGCTCTGTAAAATGTAATAATTCAATATCTTTAGATTTGATAGTAAACATATTTACGTATTATTAGATTTATCCAATCCAATGCAAATTAGCTAATAATCTTTGTTTTGATTTTTGTTACAGTCTTGATCAAAAAAAAAGTAAAAACCACTGTTTCTTTCTTAGTGTTTATGAAAAGCTTTTGATTATACTTTGTAATAAGTTTAGTTACTGTCCTAAAGAACAGCCGGGAACTTTTAGCTTTTAAAACTAACATTACAACTATTACTATAACAGATACAACTGCACATGCATGAGCTTAAAATTTTAAATTTGGCGCTCCATTATGTTAACAGGAATGAAATCAACAGGAGCCTAAATTTTCGAAATTTTTATACTATCGAAGTAGAAAGTTAAATAAGCAAGAGAGTTTTACCAACAGAAAACTATTGGATTTTTGGCCTCCTCCACCAGTTCTACCAGTGACTGGTTTCAGACACAGTCCATCCACCAGTCGGGCTTTTTACTATGACGAATCGATAGCAAAAAACTAACTACAAAATACACAGAAGTACCACAAGAATACATACCGGGTGCGACTGGGAGACTAGACGCAGACACGTGTTTCACCCTTGCTAGGGATCATCAGTGTGACATAAGTTTTTATAGTCGAATAATATGAATGATCAAATCAACAAATCATGGACCAATGCTCAGCAAAACATTAGATAACAGAATGAGAAATAAATTTCCGATGTCCATAGTTGAGTCAAATATAAATAAAAAAGAAAGCTTTACCAACACAAAACTATTGGATTTTTGACCTCCTCCATCAGTCCTACCACTGACTGGTTTCAGACACAGTCCATCCACCAGTCGGGCTTTTTACTATGACGAATCGATAGCAAAAAAACGAACTTTACGAAACTCACCGGAGTACCACAGGAATACATACCGGGTACGACGTGGAGACTAGACGCAGACACGTGTTTCACCCTTGTTAGGGATCATCAATACGACATAAGTTTTTATAGGGGAGTTAAATATAAATAAACAAAAGAGTTTTATCAACAGAAAATTATTGGATTTTTGGCCTCCTTTGCCAGTTCTACCACTGACTGGTTTCAGACACAGTCCATCCACCAGTAGGCCTTTTTACTATGACGACTTGATCGCAAAAAAACGAACTTTACAAAATACACCAGAGTAACACAAGAATACATACCAGGCGCGACTTGGAGACTAGACGCAGACACCTGTTTCACCCTTGTTAGGGATCATCAGTGCGACATAAGTTAAGGAGGAGGAGTTTTCTTTTGATAAAACTATCTTTTTTGTTTATACTTAACTTCACTACGGACATTGGGAGTTTATTTCTCATTCTATTTTCTAATGTTTTGCCGATCTTTTGTCCATGACTTGTTGATTTGATTGTACATATTATTCGACGATAATAACTTATGTCGTGCTGATGATCCCTAACAAGGGTGAAACATGAGTCTGCGTCTAGTCTCCAAGTCGCACTCGGTATGAATTCTTGTGGTACTCCGGTGTATTTTGTAAAGTTCGGTTTTTTGCTATCGATTCGTCATAGTAAAAAGCCCGACTGGTTTTCTGTTGGTAAAACTCTCTTGTTCATTTATATTTAACTCTACTATGGACATTTGGAATGTATTTCTCATTCTGTTAAAAAAAAGTCATTCTTAAATGTTTTTGGTTTCCAAAAAACAGAAACGTTTTTCTATTTTGTAAATAAACCACAAAAAATAAAATAAATCTATTCCCGGGCTTTGGGTTTGCTTCAGAATAAAGGTCATTCTGCCGATTCTGCAGACTGACAATTGGTTGTCTCCAGGATATCTTTATGATCCTTTCAGATCTTTTCATATAATTTCTACCCCTATTATTGATGTTCCCGTTTGTTTAAAAAAATTGTATCACCCGCATTTTTTTTGCCCTGCCCTTACTTCTTCCTTAAAAATACTTTAAAAGGATACTTAAAAACCACAGCTTTAAAATTCTTTAATAACATTTACTACAGCGTAGTTTTTGGGTATGTTGTAAGTGACAAAGGTCACATACTCCTTTGCATTGCGTTAAGTAAAAAAGATAATGTCGTTTGATTTACTTATCAAAGGAAGAACACAGAGAGTGGCAACCTTCATGGTTCTACTATACCGGGTGTTTCACGGGGATGGCTCACCCGCTTTTCTTCCTATATTTTTAAAGATAGAAAAATTAAACTTGGGGATATCATATAATGTCAAATTTGACGTTTTCTGATTAGTCACGTGACTTTCAGTTGCTTCCGGTTTCACCGGAAATGGCAGCAATTTCCGATTTTCAAAATGAAACACCCTGTATATTTTTACATTTTTAAAATAATATTTTAATTTCAATTAATTTAATAAATTTAATCACCCTGTAAATGATTACGGTTAGTGTAATCGAGTTTTAAAATTTCAACATAATAGTATTCCATTTTTTTTTAAATAGGGTGATACTTGTTTACACCATTATTAAAAAAATTAAGGATATAAAAATTAATTTTTCGTGAAAAAATAGTAAATCAAACAAACATATAGCTTTTTATAAACTAAATTATTTGTAACAGAATGACAAATAAATTTCCAATATCCATATGGAGGTAAATATAAATAAAAAAGAGAATTTTACCAACAGAAAAACTATTGGATTTTTAGCCTCCTCCACTAGTTCTACCACTGACTGATTTCAGACACAGTCCATCCACCAGTCGTGCATTTTACTATTACGAATCGACAGCAAAAAACAAACTATACGAATTACACCGGAGTACCACAAGAATACATACCGGGTGCGACTTGGAGACAAGACGCAAATATGTGTTTCAGCCTTGTTAGGGACCATCAGTGCGACATAAGTTTTTATAGACGAATAATACGAACGATCAAATCAACAAGGCATGGACCAATACTAGGCAAACACTAGAATAACAGAATGAGAAATAAATTCCCAATGTCCATATGGAGGTAAATATGAATAAAAAAAATTTACCGACAGAATCCAATAGTTTTTCTGATGGTAAAATTATTTTTTTATTTTATAAATTAACTATTTGTTTCTAACTCATAGGCTTGTTGAGATCTGAGAAGTTAATGCAGCAGTTTAAAAACAAATCACTCATTTCCAAGCCTACTTTATACGTTTTTATAGCGAATGACAAGCAAGACACTGCCTTCTCGACTGTTAACAAGCCTACGAGTAAAAAAAAATTATTTAATTTATAAACCGCCAAATACTTCTTTAATTTCCTATTTATTACCTTAACTTTTTTAATAATAGTGTGAACAAATATCATCCTATTTAAAAAAATGAAATCTTTTTATTTGGCTATTTTAAAGCGCGATCAAATTAAGTGAAAAGCATAACTTTTGTTGAATTAATTGAGAACGAAATATTAATTTTTGGTTCATCATCGCCACCTATATTGAAAAAAAAATAAATTTTATTTTTTAAAAAGGGATACTATTGAATGCAGAGTGTCCCCAGAAATCTAAAAATGTCAAAATATACAGGGTGTCTTAATTAAAAGTGAAAAGTTAAGGCCATCTCCGGTGAAACCGGAACTCACCCGAACTCATGCGACTCGTCAAAAAGCATCAAATTTGATATTATACGACATCACCAAGTTTCAATTCTCTATCTTGAAACATTCAGGGTTGGGTTGGGTTGGGTTGGGTGGTTACCCCCGTGAAGTGAAACAACCGATATAGCATCCTACTACTGAAGGTATTTTTCAAAAAAAAATTTCTCTAATAAATAAAGTCGTCTTCTTTTGTTTTTTCAAGAATAAAGTATATACCATCAGAAATCATTTACAAAAGTTTATATTTTAAATAAATGAGGCTTTTTTATTACCCTAGTCTCACTGTATATCTTATTTTTAATAGTTTACGTTATGCTTATTTTTTGTAGTAGGCACCTATTGATGTCGAAACTACTTTTTTTGGGTTTTTCGGCACTAAGTAAAGGAAATTTTTTCAAAAATATGTTAAAACCCACTGCGTAAATTTCTAAAGAAAAAAATTTGCTCGTTTGTCAGTGCTTTTTATATAAGATAAAACATTTGCCTATACAAATGCAAATCCTAACTAGAATCTAATATATAAGCCTATCTGACGTGTTGGCAGAAATTCTACTGCCGTTATCAAAGGAGTTTATTCTTTAAAAAAAATTTTTTCGATTCTTTTTTTAAAATAATGACTTTGACTAATGTATATTGCAAATATTAACTTGACAGTTTGGTGCGTCGATAGTAGCCAACAAGGTATTGGGTGAATTTAGTAAAAATTGCAAATCAAAATTTTATTTGTTTGAATATTTTCGATTTTAGAATACATTATAGAAATACAAAATTTAAAGTGAAATCAAAAATAAAGTTTAATATTTTGTTTTTTATTTTAAAATATCAAGTATAAAGATTATCTTTTGACTGACTTTAAGAAAAAATACATAAGAAACCCAAAGAACATCAATTCTATTTTTTAATTTATTTTAAAAAGACCTTTTTGAAAATCTTGTTTAAAATTGGAAGCCAAACTGTATTTATATCAACTATGCTAGCTATGCATTCATCTTCATTAAGATAGATGCAAGCTGTTTCTTTGATTTTTCGTTTAATTTTGTCTGGTTCTTTTTGTAATATACTGGTTTCTCCCCACATTACTCTATGATCATTTTCAAAAGAATGTTAAAGACATTATGAATCCGTCAAAAACATATAGATTTTATTTGAACCTACTGATGTTTCTTATCCCAAAACTGACTGTCTTTTAGGTATACGATGTTATATGATAATAACATGAAAAATTACAATAATTGAGAAAAAGGCAACACGCAAACTTTTTTGATGAAGCTGATGACCTACCACTTTGGCGTAGCATTATAATGGAAACGATGATAAACATTATTGATATAATAATTATTTTTAGTGCTAGAGGAAATATGGTTGAAACACTCGAGTAATTTGGGCATAAAGCCTAATTCTCTTCTGTATAATTCAGAGGGTAACTGTGTGTGTGCGTGTATGCTATTGACCCTTATACACCACATGCGTCTTAAGAGTTCTTTACTCGTGCCATGCCGTTGACAAAAACTAACACCTTTTTCCTCTGGCTGTGTTCGCTAGCTTAGAACCGAACAGCTGACTTTCTTCAGGCTGGGGGTATTTCACTTCGTATTTTTTTAGGCTCAGAATAATAAGAAATAGAACAGGAAACTAAACGGGGGATTCAAACTCGTGATGGTTTGTTAATCAGCAAGAACTTACATATTTCCAGTATTTTGTTGTAAGTGACATGCCACCCCGGTTTATCCACGAAAGTAATATTTTAAGCACTTTGGGTTAGATCTTGCATAGAAATATAGAAAAAGGAGCGTATGCATATCACAGATTTAATTGGTGATGTTTTTCTTTGGTTTATTAAAAATATTTGATTTTGGAAGAGGCCTCTGCATGGCTATTCTTTCAGATAGTGGTACTAACTTTGTAGTTACAAATAACGATTAAACCAGCTTACCTGTCTGTCTAAATAGTCATGGATAGTTTTCAAGGCATCAAAAATGATCAAAAGGACGACCTGGATAGTTTTTAAGGCATGGAAGACGATCTAAAAGACGACCTGAATAGTTTTTAAGGTATGGAAAACGATCAAAAAGACGACCTGTATAGTTTTTTTTGGCATGGAAAATTATCCAAAAAGACAATCTGAATAGTTTTTACGAAAAACGATTAAAAAGATGACTTGGATAGTTTTCAAGGCATGAGAAACGATCAAAAGGACGACCTGGATAGTTTTCAAGGCATGGAAAATGATCAAATAGACGACCTGGATAGTTTTCAAGACATGGAAAACGATAAAAAGAAGAACTGGATAGTTTTCAAAGTATGAAAGATGATTAAAAAGACGACCTGAAGAGTTTTCTATGCACGGAACACGATCAAGTTAAGAGTTTTAGAATTGCTAAGTTTGGACAAAGGACAATAAAAACGATTAAATGTAATTATAGAAGGCTGAAAATTTGTCACTTTAAATGCGAGAAAAAGACTTTGCAACTCAGATAACAACTGCGGTTGTTTGCTACAATAAAATATCGAATATACAATAAAAAAATAGTACTACGGAGCGGAAGAGACAATTAGGTATACATTAAAATTATATTTTTCCGTTTGCCTAGCCATAGCGTACGTATATACTAGTATTATGTAGTATCGCATTGCAGAAGAGGCAAAATTCTGTCATTTTGACTAGATGAAAATGGTACATACATACATAAGGATGCTTGGCGTTGAAATTGCTTGTAGCAATGTATCTGGCACATGTCTTCCCATTGGAATCGTCGAAAAATATTTGTCATGTTTTACACATTTTAAAGTAAACAATTTTTGATGTTATATAAATATAATACAGAGTTTTCCAAATTCAATGCTTACCATTGGGGATCTTTCAAACGGTAGGAGATACGAAAAGGTTTAAATTTTAAGGCAAAGTTGCGCTATTTGATGCTTTGCTCAAAACTAAAAAAAAAGTTCACAAAGTCCGGGAGTTGCGGAGATTTGTAATTATCTGCACTTATTCTTAAAGCTGTCAAAAAACGCTTAAAACTTTTTAAGGATGTACCTAATTAAAGGACCGTTTTGAAATTTAACATGTTAGTCAAGTTCATTTTGTTTCTTATGGACACATGCTTTTTTCTCCTGTCGTTTGGTTCATAAAGAATGACAGATAATATTTTGCAGTCTTATTTTGACAAGTGACCTGAGTTTTTGGGTTAATTGACCATCATCAGCCCAAATTCAATTTTTGCCTTTAACATACCGAAGAAATTTTGGAAACCCGATTGCAGTACCATTTTTGACATTTTAAAAATTAGAGTTTTTTTGATGTTTTGTTATAACAAAATAATTTTTTCTAATATTTTTAAAATGCGGTTTTTATTTGTTTCTAATTCTTAATTTTTATAATTTATATTATTAAAATTATAAATTATTATTAATTCAGATAACATTTTTAGATTTTCACTGTCATATGATTATGTGAGTAGTATTTATAGCAAGAAGTTTACTGCAAGCGGCTTTCAAAAATATCTTGAGTAAGTTAAAAGCAAAAATTGAATTTGGGCTGATGATTGCCAATTAACCTAAAACGTCAAAAATATTGTTGCAAAATATTATCTGTCATCCCTTATGAACCAAACGACAGGAGAAGAAAAACATGTGTTCATAAGAAAAAAATGCACTTGACAGTACTCCTGTCACACCTAGTGTCACACTAACATGTCAAATCTCAGAGACGGACCTGCCATTAGGTATATTTTACAAGCTTTTATTTAAGTTGCAATGTACCTATCTATGTATCTATGTAAATATGTATGTTTGTTCGGGTGGAATCTTGCAACTTAATTTTGACCAACTTTCGAACATCCGATCGGCTTCAAATTTGGCATGCTTATATAGTTGCGGTGACAACGTGTGATGAAATTGACAGCTCCCACCTACTCGAAGGGGGTGGAGGGGAGTACAGTTGAAGTACACCTGATTTCGTTGAAATTTGGTGTGTTGAGGCACTTGGGGATGGAAATAACAAATTTCTAATCAGATTTTGAAAATTCAATATGGCGGATTCAAGATGGACGATTTTTTTGTAATCTTTTGCTAACCAATTTTAATTAACTTATACACATCCGATTGCCTTTAAATTTGGCATGCATTTATAGTTCCGGTGACAATACAATAATATTTAATTATTAGGCACCCCCTCCCCCCTCCGAGGGGAGTGAAGGGGGGAAACCACCTAAGTTTATCCGATTTTAACCAAAATTGATATACGGGTCTTTTGGGGATAAGGAATACAAATTTGAAGATGGATGATTTTCGGTCATGTTTTGCTAACCAATTTTAACTGACTTATCCACATCCGATTGTGTTCAAATTTGCTACGCGTTTATAGTTCCGGTGAAAATACAATAATATGGTATTCTCAGGTACCCACCTCCCTCTAACGAGGGAAGTGGAGGCGAATTTCCATCAAAATTGATATATAGGGGTTTTTAAGGAGGGGGATTATTATTATATTAAGGGTACAAATCTAAAATGTGTGTGTTCAAATTTGGTATGCGTTTATAGTTCCGGCGACAATACAATAAAATGTTATTATTAGGTACACACTTCCCTCTAACGAGGTAAGTGGAAGGGGGAAAAGATTTAGTTTGTTCGATTTAAATTAAAATTGGCATACAGGGGTTTTTCGGGAAGGCAAATCTTTGGTCAGATTTGAAAATTTTAATATGGCGGATTCAAAATGAACGATTTAGGGTACAAATCTAAAAATTAAAAAATAAATGATTATTATTTTTTTTTAAGAATAAGGCTTTTATTAAATGGGCTCAAAAGTAGAAAATAATTTAACTTTACGGTGACAAAGGTTGAACTACAAAAGAAGAAGTAAATTCTTCTTCTCTTCGAATGATAAACATAATGCTTTTATCTAAAGAGCTGAGAACGGGTGAGATTGCCGTGCTTGCCAAGCCTTTGAAAATGTCCTCAGGTTATAGAATAATACAACTGTTTCTTAGGTGAATCCTCGATGTGACCGATATACGATACCTAAAGTTAAAATTTTTAATTTGCGCCCATCGCTTTTATGGTATAAGAAAAATAAAAAATTATTTTTTACTTTTGAGTGCATTTAATAAAAGCTTGTTTTTTCAAAGCTTTTTCTAAGAAATTTTTTTAATATACATTAGGGACTCTTTAGGCTACCTAAAACAACATTTTTTGTGCGGGGGGAGGTAATAGGCATAAAGAAAAACTTTATGACACATGGGCTTTGTGCTTATTTCAAACCCTAAATTTTTATGTGTTATTTTGATTTTGACAATGTTTTTGAAAGTATGCGAAAAAATTTTAAAATTTGTGTTACCATCAGTGTTCAGAAGAAGAAATTAAGTACGCTATCATCAGTTAAATGAATTTTATTAGACAGGTGACAGCGCGTTATTTTTAACTGCCCAAAAACTCCCTATTGTATAAGATTTAACCCTTTAATACAGTAAACGGTTAAAAATCCAAATGACTTTCTACAAAATTTCCTTTCTCTATATTTTTCACATTTTATACCATTTCGAATAATTCGAGTTTTGTTTTGTATTATTTGTTCTTTTTGTAGAGCTTACTTCGAGCCCTCCTGCGCGACACGAGATATAGTGAACATATCAAATATCGGATGCCGTAAAATTCTGTAGGCTCGTCTTAGAGTTTGTTTAAATTTTAATGTTTTAATTCTTAAGTTAAAAAGAAAAATACTTTGGGGTATGAATGTTTTAGTCAGTGGTAGAGTACTTTTGAAAAAGCGAATCCTGCAAGTAGGACGCCTATCTCGGCCCGCTGCTTACTTAATTCAGATAATAGACAGTTTATGTTGGTCATGACATATACGAGGTGTCTAGCAGTAGACGTGGAATTTTCCGGATCGAACTTTTCTGTCTTTGAAATTTTATTACCATGTATTTCTATCTTGCTCGGTACGTTTTTCCCCATATCTCTGCGTTAGCAACATAGAGCAGACGTTATAGAACGTAAGCTAGTGTCTCATCTGAACGTTATACATGTGATGCTAAAGACCCTTGATGAAAAAGCTCAACGCTAGAACACAGAGGTTGGACTCTGATATTTGTATTAGAGCGGAAGTTTTTGTTTCTTTACAGATAAAAGGAAGACAAAATATTTCCTTATATTCCACGTATACGCGTAGGTCCTATGACCAACTTCAAATGTCTAATAGGCGCTTTTAGCTATTTCGGATTCGTATCCCAGCAAACACAAATCGTCGGCATTGAATTGTGTCGGCATCGGCCACTACACTCTGCCGACACCACTTTAGGACCGACGATGGTCCGATTGGAACTTTGTTTAATCAGTCGAAAATCGGCAGCTGACGATGGCCCGATTTACTATAGTCGACTTTATGCCGAAGCCCACTTTATTTGCTTTAGGGCCGACGACGGTCCAATTGGAATTTTGTTTAGTTGGACGAAAATCGGCAACTGACGATGGCCCGATTTACTATAGTCGACATTATGCCAACGCAAACCTTATCTGCTTTAGGGTCGATGATGGTCCGATAGGAACTTGCTTTAGTCGGTCGAGAATCGGCAACTGACGATGGCCCGATTTACTATAGTCGACTTTATGCCGACGCCTACTTTATCTGCTTTAGGGCCGACGATGGTCCGATTGGAACTTTGTTTAATCGGACGAGAATCTTCAACTGACGATGGCCCGATTGACTATAGTCGACTTTATTCCGACGACCACTTTATCTGCTTTAGGACCGACGATGGTCCGATTGGAACTTTGTTTGATTGGTCGAGAATCGGCAACCGACGATGGTCTCCGATCACGTCACCTTAAAATTTTTAAACTGCTTAATAGTTTGTTCCTAGTATGTAGAGATGGCACTAATGTCATTATGTTCCCTGTACAGTGGAAGATAATATATATAATGAGCAAAGATATTTCAAAACTAGAATGCGGACTTGACAAGATGGTGGTACTTCTCTACAAGACTCATCTCTTCTCCACCTGTTCACCACTCTGCCACTTAAACCAGCCCGACTGGTTAAGCATCCGCATTATCGAAACTTTGTAGTTTGCCAATGTCGGGCCGCTTTAAGCTACCACCGACGGACCTCCGTAAATCGCCGACGTTGGACCGCTTTAGGAAACCAATGTCGGACTTGAATAGTTTACCGATGTCAGGCCGAGACCGGCTTGCCTACGTTAGACCGACCAAATTAAGCAGTTATGGGCGGATGGTCGATACCATGTGGTTAAACCATATCGGACCCTAAACTTACGGCGACGGTATGCCGATGTCAGCCGAAATAAAAATTTACCATTGGTCCGACGTCGGGCTACAGTCTAACGCTGCGTCGGCAAACATACATTGGGCCTACATCGCAAAGCGGACAAAAAATCGACGTCGTGCCGATGACGACAAATTCGGAAATCGACATCGGACCGACGAAGGCCCGAGGGAACCGTGTTTGCTGGGATACTTACACCTAATGCGTTTAAAACAAAGCCAAAAGGCACTACATCTTTGACTTATTTACGGTATTTTTTGAACGACGCTCAATTTTATGTTGGAGGCGATCACGGAACAGTTGACTGGAATCGATGCATGCGCGGCTGTAGTTGCAATGAACGCCTATGGTTTGTCAAACCAGGAGTTTATCTGATCGTATTTAATAAAAATTTTCATCGTCAAACGATTCGCCATAAAAACTGCAATTTGTTACACCAATTTTTTATCCGAACCTTATTTCTTCTAACCTACTCAATAACAAATACGAAATTTATAAGAGCCGTTTTTAATCGAAACATTGTTCATAAAACTCATTCAATATTAAACTCGTAATTTGTAAAACCGATTTTTAATCAAAACCGGAATTTGTCAAATCATTATTTTTCAAAACCAGAATTCGTAAGACCCGTTGTTTATTAGATATTTGTTCTTAAGTGGAATGCAAGTGACATCTATACACAAACCATCGATGTACAATCCTTAGATAGGAAACGTCCGAAATACGTTGACGCCAACCTAAACAAAGCTATTATCTCACAAAACATATGTCTTGGGAAATAAATCGGCCCTTGTCAAGCATTGGGCTTGGTCTAATTTGAAATTATAAAGACGCGTTTGTCACGTTTTGCAAAAAATATTTTTTATATTTTTTTAAATTTCAATATCGCTCAATTAAAAAATATATCTCATTTTGAAATTCATAGGGAACAGGTAGGACAATTCATTTAAAAACTCTTACAACTTATATGTATTTAATCTATAGAAAATATATAAAAGATATATAGTGTTTTAAATTTTCATGGTTATATTATGGAATACTATGGATATTGTCGTGAACTAAAAGGTTTCAATTATTAGGCATTATGGTTTAACACTGTTGGTATGGTTCTTTCTCAATAAATTATATTACTGATTTTTCTTTAGTTAACATTTGTTTACAAGTGTAAAAAAGTTAACATCGGCAACATCGGCATTCGGCAACTCCCCTCAACGAGTTGGTTTCCCGCACGTCCATTCATATATTTGCTCTAGTAGTGGTGTGGAACTTTTATCTACAGTGTTGCTGACAATTGAAATGAATATTTTACAGCGTTTTGATAAACAGTGCCGTAGATTGATATAATTTAATTGTAATTGTTTTGTAAAGTGGTTGTTAAGCATTAAGCAATAAAGCTTAATTAATACTTTTGCCGTTACATTCTAATTTCGTCATTTGAGTTGATTTTTTTTATGTTTTTTGTCCACACAAACAAATCATTTACTTATAACTAAAATAGGTATTTCCGCTAATGACGAATAGAAGACAAAAAAAAACTCAATTCTTGATGAACGCAATCGTCAGCGTCAGGGATAAATAAGGTAATTCGGGTTGTGTTAGTTTCAATGCGGAATATATTAGGAGCGGTTAAATTAATTTAAAAAAATAAAACAAAAGTAGTTATATTTTCCTTTTTTTATTTAATCGTTGTTGCAATTCTGAATAAAAATAAGTAATTATACGAAAAGTAATAGGGAAATATTGGCAATTTTTAACATCCCGCTAGTATTATGGGCGGGCACTATTTTGACACTGTTCTGTGCGCAGAAATAGTCAAATTTACGCCGGACGCAATAGTGTTACATATCCGCCTTTAGTTAAAATCGGATAAAGCCCGTCCTTACTTTTAAATTTAGAAAATTTTAACTTAAAAACCCAACAGTAATCAGGGCAATTTATACTCAATAAAGTCAAAAAACTCAAGTGATTACCAAAATATTAACAAAAAAAAATTATGTTTTTGTTGGACATTTTGTTTGACAGTAAATAAGCAAAATGTAATAAAAAAGTAAATAACTAAAAAAAATAGTGCTTCGGCCAAAATTTAAAAAAGTCTATACGTTTATTAAATCTTCTCTAAACTAAAATGAACGGATTTGATGCGATATTTACTGCTGGATTCATTGGTTTCTGGGCAGGACATAGGCTTTATTTTATTAAAATTGGTTTGCCGGAACAAGTTATAACCATTTAAAAAACGTGGAAAAAACGGGTAAAACCGCAGGCAAAGCTGGGGGTCTTTAGATAGTATATAAATAATTATGTAAAATTGAACAAGAAATAATGTGTAATATTGTGATAAAAAATCTTACCGATCAACATTTTAAAAATATAAGAGAAAGTGATAGATTTGAAATTTTATTTGAATATTTTTTATAAAAATATACACATTTTTATAAAAATATACACATGGTAGGAATGGGGTACATTTTGCAAAACACTTTTGTCGTGAGACTAAAATCTTCAAACGTAATGTGAAACAAATAATAAAAGTACTGCTTTTTACCAAGTTAAAAGGGCGACATTCTTAACTATGGATGTATATCTACATATTATGTATGTAATGCAGATTTTGTAATAATTTTTTAAAAATTCAAAATAAATCAATTTTATATCATTCGCCGTCACTGCTTTGAACTGCACTAAAACTACACCTACGTTTTCGGGCGTGGCCGCTGTATTTTGCGGTGTTGCCACAGATACCCTAAAACTTGCTCTTTCTTTTTCTGGCTATGTGGGTGCTGTTGGGGTCACAAAAAATAGTGATTTATGAATGGACTGCCGGGTCTTTAATTAGTACGTCGATGACACAAAATATTAAAAGCTATCTGTACAAGTATGCGCGCGTAGCAGCGACAAATGCATCGAAACGCCTCGCCGCCGAGCCACCTGCGCGTACGCCTCCCGTTCATATGTTATTGGGGAATGCGCAATCAATTTAGCAGAAATTTCTGGTTAAAAACGGGTCTTACGAATTCCGGTTTTGAAAAATAATGGTTTGACAAATTCCGGGTTTTATTAAAAATAAGCTTTACAAATTACGAATTTGATATTGAATGAGTTTGATGAGCAATGATTCGATTAAAAACGTTATAAATTTCGAATTTGTTAATGAAAGGGTTTGAAGAAATATCTAATGTTTGGATAAAAAATTGATTTAACGAATTGCAGTTTCTATAGTTAATGATTTTATGACTGAACTTTCTTTTATTTAACGGGTTTGATTTTGCATATTCTGATAAACCGTGGGCGTCCGTCGCAACGTTATGTTCATCCCAACGTGCCCAATGAGTACAGTCAGCTGTTCTACTAACGCATCCATCATAAAATCGAGCCTTGTTCGAAACATGGCATAAACGAGTCAAAAATGTAGTGGCTTTTGGCTTTGTTTTGAACGCGTTAGGTATAGGTATACGGATACGTTTAAACAATAACTAAATATCCCTAATAATTAGGACATTTGACTAGTAAGCTACGAATCAATCAGATTTTACATAATGGTCCGGAGAAAATTCCAGAGAAAATCCACCCCCTTTACCAGTGTAAAGTTATTATTTTACAAGAACTAACGTCGTCGCCGCTCATCCTTTGCCAAATTTATTCCTTTAGTTAACTTCTACAGCAGGCCCAGGGATGACCCTGGTGGCACTCGTATTTCATTATACCAAAGGACATTTTATATTTATAAAAAATCACAATTTACAACAAGTTTTTCAGCAAGGATTTTGTGATATCTTTACTATACTATATCCTCTAATGTTTACAATCCAACACCTTTCTGGACGATTATATGAGCAGAAAAGAGATAGAGTACGAAAACGGCACCTCTGTCGAAAATCGGTTTTCCCATTACCAGTGGCGTCGTGAATTTTGATTTAAATACATAAATCTGAAAAACTAGAGATAATATAAGGTTGGGCTGGTAGGGTACCACATACTTCAGATTTTCTTACGTTCGAAAGAATTAAATAAAATGTAAAATGACTGCCAGAACTTGGAAAAATTGGTTTATTATAGGATACAGTTTAGTTTGAGGAATGTAGGTACTTAGGAACAGATCAAAAATTTACCAAGTCGGACCAATGGCAATGTTAAGTAGTACAGTGTAAACTTTAGTTATCAAAATAAAAGAACATTTGCTGAAATAAAAAATCTAGGTATATTTCACGCAAATATAATATGCCCTTTTATTGCATACCACTAGTAAACCATTTTCTTGGTCCTCAAAATCGCTTTGTGTATTTCTTTTTTCACAAATAGTCAATAATAAAATTCCAAAATCGCGATACACGACCAATTCCCGTTAACAACATGTAAAAAATGTCTCTATTTTATTAAATTACAAAAATTTTAAAGCCAAAAAATTTTATTGTTTAAATATTAGCCGCATGTTCATGTCTATAAAACTTGAGTAAATACCCCTATTAATTAAGCATTTACGTATTAAGCATTAAAAGTTGACTAAACAGGCTTTTATATAAGTATATTCATTCCAGTATTGCAGATTACTTATATACTACCTCTTTTAATTTCTCTTGGTACTTAAAATTTATCCATCAAAATACAAAATATACCTGCCACAGTACATACCTAACGAATGTCTAATTGTGTAACATACCGGGTTTTAACTTTCTATCTCCCTCGTATCTTGCATTTGAGTATCTTTTCTCTTGAGTTACTTATTGGAAAATTGGCATGTTAAAGAGGGAAGTACATAATTTTCCAGCCCACTACAAACATAGGAAGATTTTTAGTATTTTCTTTAAAGCTACAGCACTAAATGCTGTTAATACTTTTCTTCTATACATTTTAATATAATAGCAAAGAGAAAATTATTTTTTGTTTTTTTTTTGTAGGGGGTAATCTTTAAACCTACTAAGCCGATTCTAAAAAGCGCGCATTTCCACACTCTCGCCGAGGCCAAGACGGAGAGTGTAGATGGGACCTCTCGCTTCGCCTCACCCTGCCTTGCCACACCTCGCTGGGTCTCCATCTGAAGTCGGTTTTCTATGAACGAGTCAAAGGGTCTCGCGAGATTGAGCGAGCAGGACAGTATACACTCTCGCATATACCCGCGAGCAGCAACTTCTGCGTCGGCCATCTTCTCGGGTTCTCGCACAGATGATGGAGTTCTCGGGAATTCACAACTGCAACTGACACTCTCGCTAAATTAGCGGGAGTGTGTATGGTTGTACTCCGGTACGACCCGACCCTCTCGGCCGAGATACTCGGGGAGACAAAGCGAGAGCACTTGGTCGAGAGTGTGGAACCGGCATTAAATAATGGGATGGGAGTTACGCAGTAGTGGTGCTGATCAGTAAGGTGTTACCTAATAGCCAATTCTGCAAACTGTCAGTTTGCAGAATTGGCAGACGCACCTTCGTTTTGATAAAACCAAAACCACTATAGTGCGAAACTCAATACATAAAGTTGTAGCATGCAATGTAGCCTTTCACATATCGATACATGCATATTAGTAACTGACACTTTGGCGATTTTGACTCTTTTTGTTTTTTGGAACCACTTTGACCTAATTTTTAATATAGTCTATAGCCATATAAACGGGGTTTTGTGTGCAAGTCGTGCCAACTTTATACCGACGCGCTAAATTTGTTAAAGGCCACCCATATATCACGTTTTGACTTGTTGTCATTCTGGTAAATGCGTTTTTTAAAAAATATGGCGGATTCAATATTTTTATATTTTTTTCGATTTACCATATATCACGTTTTGACTTGTTGTCATTCTGGTAAATGCGTTTTTTAAGAAATATGGCGGATTCAATATTTTTATATTTTTTTCGATTTTGATGAAACAAAGTGAAAAAATACGTAAAAAATTAGGTGATTTTTTCCTAAAAACTATTCATTTAATAAAAAAAAATACCTAGTAGATGAGAATTTAGAATTTAACGTATTGTTCTTCTGGCATATGTTTCAATATGACGGAATGGCAAATTTCTCAAACATTCTATCTTTTTTATTTTTATCCGATTTAAATAAAACAAAGTTTTAAACATTATATTTTAAAACAATAATTTTAAAAAATATTTTTTTTTAATTTGTTAAAAAAACAGAAAATGAAAAAATCTATCAAACATTTTATATAAGTTGGTTTTTTTTAAATTGTTACTACATTGTTTATACAGGAAAAGATAGCGATTTCGATCCTTTGCTTAAATTGGGTTCAAGCTTTAAAATCGGTTAGGTAGTTTTCAACTTATTTTCAAATAACTGGTAACAATAAGCCTTGTTAAAACTATAAAAACCTTTCACAATAAGCCAAATTTGTTAAACGTGCCGAGTAGATCCGGTTTCAGGTTTGATCATCCTAAAATACTAATTTTTAAGCAAATATGGCAGTTTCAATATAGCAAGAAGGAACTTTTTTGTTTTTTTTTATTCAATCAATGGTAATAGAACAAAAGTATAAAGACTAAGATACAGATTGATATATTCTCAGTGTTACAGCATGCGAAATCTGAGCAGCCACGTAAATTTTTTCTACAAATACAATTTCCTCCTGGCATCCAGATTTACATAAATATTTTTCTAGTTACTACCATTTCTGCCCTGCTAATAAAGAGTAGCATAAGCGAAATTTTCTAACTATTGAGAAAAAGAGCTTCAAAGTTTTTATATTGGTTTTTAGCCTATAACTTTTTTTCTAAAGGTGGTACAATTTTTTTTAATTTTTAGTTACAATCACTGCAAAGAACTCTGCAATTTTTTAACATATTATTTAAAAATTTCCTTAAGATTTTGTAAAGCGACACGAAAACAAAAGCGTATATGTATTTAGCTTAGTCTTTTTGCCAACGTCCTTAAGAAAAAGAGCATATATCGCTAAATTATCAAGTATGCTATTTCTTTTAAGTACTACAGGATATCAAAAAACTCCAACACACTAGGAAAAAATAGCATATACTTGCACCTACAACACAAAATAACTAAAGCAAATGGTAAATAAAACACGTGCGTGACCTCTGACCTGCGCTTAAAAAGACGCGCGGTATCTCACATTACTAGAGAAGAAGAGCTTATATCCAGGGTGCCGATTCTTGAATTTCGAGAGAACGGTCGCATGGGAACGCTCACACTCTTGGTTTCGACCAATAAGAAGTCTCAGAAGCTGCCAAGCTTGTACGGCGCACGCACAAAGCTGACTTGATTATCGTTGTTCAAGAGCGCCCGTTCTCCTATTCAGAGGTAAGTGTATGAAAGTGTAGGAAGGTTCCTTCGATACACGGCAATTGGGAGAAGTTCGGTCGTGGTCGGATAGGTTTCGGATAACTCGTGGTAGCTTTAAAGCGTGTTATTGGTCAATATCAGGGTACCGATTCTGGAAGTCATAGGAAGTGATCGTTCACCTGAGAGAAGAAAAGTAAATTCAACCAATAAACGCGCTTAAAAGCAGTGACGAGACGATCCAATAATCACCAAACTATTATGGGCACGCGCAGAGCTGCCTCAAACAACAATTTTTGAGCGAAGCCGTTCTAGACTAGACCCAGTAGTTGGGAGTTGTAGAAAAGTTCGTGTGAAAAACGTCACTTGTATTATTTCAGAGCTTGCTATTGGACGAACGACCGATCGATATTTTACTCGCTATTGCGCATGCTACGGCAAACTTGACCGTCTCTTGGAGTAGGACTCGCACAGTGGTCGATTTTTGTAAAAACGCGGACATTAAAAAAAACTTTCCACATTGTAATTTAATCGTACAAAATATTTAGTTTTAATAAACAGACTGGATGATCGTGTGAATTTTCACATTTATCTTAAGACATTTTTAAGAGGAAAAAGATATATATTTATTAATTAGCTAAATTAAAGTAAAAATGTTAGTTTAGAAACGAAAAAGAAAAAGAAAAAGGCAAAGAAAAAGAAAATATATGTCAACCGAAACTTTCAAATGAAACAATCAGTCTATTATGGTATTTTTGCATTTTATTTTTAAATTCTAAGCATTTTTATACAACGTAGTGACCTGAATACTCCTTAAGGCATTTTGCAACTAGTTAAATGTTCCTGTAAATTGGTTGATACTTCTAATAAATAATATTTTTTGTTAGATTTTTAGATTAAGAAGAAAGATAAGAAGCGTGGCGTTTATAGAGTTTTAATTAAATATTAAATAAGGAACAAGCAAAGCACTCTAAATTTTGTTCTATTATAATTGAATAAAGGAATTTTTGCTATATTAAAACTGCAACATTTGTGTAAAAACTAATACTTCAGGAAGAATTAAAACCGGATCTAACGTTTAACAAATTTGGCTTATTATCAAGGGTCTTTATAGTTTTAATACGACTAATTTTTAACAATTATTTGAAAATAACTTAAAAACAACTTGCCGATGTTAATGCCTAAACCCAATTTGAACAAAGGATGAAAGGCGCTATCTTTTGTTTTGAATTTTTTTTTCCATCATTAACAGTTTAAAAAAAAACTTTTATGTAATTTTTTATTTAATTTGCCTTTTAAAAATCAAATACTTTAAACTTTGTTCTATCAAAATCGGATAAAAAAAAAATAGAATATTTGAAAAATGTACTATTTAGCGCATATTACACAATAACAATAAGTTAAATCCTTATCTACTAGGTATGTTTAACAAATTTGGTTTACTTCTCAAGAGTTCTCATAATTTTCATAAAGAGCGTGAATCATAGCTATAGATCAAAAACCACTATATTTTACCCGTCATTCGCAAATTACTCGAAAACTACTTAACAGGATGCTTGAACCCAATTTAAGGTAAGTATCAAAATTCTCATCTTTTTTATCTATTTTTTTTTCTTATATCAATAGTTTTCAAAAAAACCACCTAAAAATTTGTTTTTATGTGCCAAGTGTTTCACACTGTGTGTCATCAAAATCGAATAAGAAATAAAAAAGTTTTATTTTTTATTTCTTAAAAAATGAATTTGCCAGAGTCGCGTTCGAGCTTAGATGCAACCAGCCCCAAAAGGGAAAACTGCATCCTTCTAAAATTTTCACAAGACTTTAGTAACTTGCCATATAAAAAAAGAGATAGCACCAAAAGCGGCACGACATTGACAGCGCTTTCGGTTTACTTACTCTCAGATCGATCAGGAGTAGAGTAGTGACGTCACGAATCTACCGGCGCACAGTGGGGTATTCGACCGGAAAAGTTGGCTATTAATCTAAAAATGAAATTCAACGTACATACCAACTGATATTACAAAATATTTGTGTATACCTACGCGTATTCATACCAAGAATAGATCGACGCTGCGTTCACCCTGGTACACGCAACGTGTGTCGAAACTTGTTCTTGTTTTATTAAGTGCTTAATATTGAGTTTTATTGAGTGCCTGAGTGACGTTGCGCTAGCGGAAATTATTGCCGATTTAAAATATTTTTCTTGAAAATATAAAACTTTATTTAAACATATGTTGCCATGGAACGGATACCTACAGGTAAGGACGACTTATTTTAATAATTGTCAATAATATAAAAATTACGTTTTAGTTATAACCATGTTAAGTTTGCAGTCCATTATTAAACATATTTATATATTTGTTATAGAATGTTTGTAAACTTTGAGTTATATATCGGGCATAATCGAGAACTGAAACTTTGTTCTCATTTTAGCTGAAACAATGCTCTAAAAGTCCCAAACATAAAATTTTTCGATATTTTTCGATCTTAGCTGTTACAATTTTTTTTAGCTTACACAGTTAGACTATAACTATCTAATATACTGTGATGTTTGGTGATTTTGCCCAAAACAGGAAAAATTTGCTTCAATTTTACTTTTTTATATATATCTTGATATTTGGGACAATAATGAACATTTTTAAGTTGCGTCGTCTGTCTGTCCGTCTCTCAGTCGGTTGGTTTGTCTCAGTCTCTATCTCTGTAGCAGAAACGCTTTTTTTAATTTTTTTTTAAATATGGCTTGTGCGGTATCAAATGAAAGGTAATTGAGGCTAAAATAAAAAAAAACACATTTTAGTGATTATAGTCAATACAAGTAAAATAAGGGGTGGGGAGAATTGTCAAAATCAATTTTACAAACAAACTATAACTTATGCGGTATCAAATGAATAAATAAACATATGCAAGTACGTTAGGACATAAAAAAGTTACTTTTCTTTTATTGTACGCGAAATTATTAACAAATTCAAATTCCTCGTCCAAAAATCCTTATATATAAACTTTTATGCAAAAATATTGTTTTACAAATATGTTTTAATAAGGAAAATTGGAAATATTTTTTTGAACACCCTATATTAAATAAATGCTCCTAATCCACACAACAACGTATATAATAAAAATTATAAAATATTTCAGGTATTTATTCACCTTGCAAAATGCAGAAAAACCTTTAAAATATTATTGACCAGGTTTTCAGTCCCAATCGAAGACGCCATTTGCTCGAAAAATTACATTTCAACGTCACTTTTTTATTTATTTATTTGAGTTTCAATATTTTTGAAATTGGAAAGCCGATTGCAAAAAAAGCCAGTCCACAAAGAGAAGATACAACAGAATATTAACTAAAAAAGTAAAAGTAGTCTAGTTGTTTGTACCTACCCTTCAAAATTGTTTCACTTATTTGCTTCTGAGTATTATTAAGGGCCACCTCGGACACATAAGTGTATATTTTTTGGCACGCTTTTGGGGGCAGGCTACCCCTATCGAGTACAAGTTTAACAAACATTTTTTCCTCCTCGAATTTAGTACAAGAATTGAGGAACAATTCTTCAATTTTAATAAACTTGACCCACAAAAAGTTTATAAACAGCAAAAAAAATGTCCAAAAATAGGGTTATGATATTGTTTTGCTCTAAATCCTCTACACTGAGAAATCGAGGTTTGTAAAGTACTTTGCTGAGTTTTTTTAGGCAGAGATAGCAAATATTTTAGCTGACATCTCAAAGCAATTTTCCTGTAGTTGAAAAGTTCACTTTTCAGTACATTATTTTAACTGCCTATAACAGTATTGGTAGTTTCAGCTGCATTGCTTTTTTACCCCAGAAAATTTTTTTAAAGTTGTACAAAATTAGTTCCAAATCACTTCAAAATTATTAGCATATCAAAGTTCGAAATTTTTTGAGGGAGCTGTGGCTTGACGTCAAGCTGCACTCCCCACCATATTTAAAAAAAACAGAGCAACTAGTGGTTTTTTTTTCTTTTTTCTCTATGCTTTAAATGACGAGGGTGTAGCTTGACGTCCGGCTGCACCCCCCATTTTGAATATAAAAAACCAGGAGGAGGAGTGTGGTTCAAAATTTTTAAAAGTGGTTCAAAATTATAAGCATATCCAAATTCGAATATCTTTGGGGGGGGGGGTGTGGCTTGACTGACCTCATTTATATCCATATCCACTAACGTGAAAATTCTCCGATTAAGCCTTAATCATGGTTAACTGTAATCGGAGTTTGAAATGAGTCTTGACAAAGTTTCAATATAAAACACCACATTCTAAGCTCCGATTAGTATCTAATCATGATTAAAGCCCAATCGGAGAATTTTTGCGTTGGCGGATATGAACCTTATTGTTCCTTACTTTATTTACTTTTACTAAATCTGTTTGACTTTTAACTCCGGAGCTTAGGATATTTGTCTTCATAGAAACGCTTAATTTTCCTTCAAAATAAAGATACATCTGCCGATTTTCCAAACTGACAGTTGGTTGTCTTTGACCTACACCCTTGTTTTATGATTTCTTTTTCAGATATTTGTATTCTTATTTCATCTCCTATTTTCATTAGGTAGTACCGTCCGATGAGCACTATCAATGCGGAACTGGAGTTTACGGTTACAATTACCTTTTTTGAGAGAATGCTCGCTATTTATTATTTTTATTTTAATTTGCACTCACTAAATCCTTTTTTATTGAAAACATTTTCTTTAATCAGAAGGAAAGTTGGTAAATTCACAAAACTCAACTTAAACAATGAAAAAACGGAAATCAATAAAATTACAATTTGTCCAATGACGTTTTTTTTGTTGAATCCCAAAACCTTTGGTATAATATATTATTCGAGGGCCATAGGTAGAATATTTTCACTGGATATACAGAAAAATGAAGGGCATAGAAGTTTAATCGTGACTATTTTAATAGGGGTAGTATTTGGTTTGACTAAGCAAAGTCAATGATACAATTTGCAAATTGGTCAGTATTTTTGTATTGAAAGTGCGTTCATTTTAAGAACACAAACTTGGAATTGAAAAATAAGGTAATTCTAATCTCGACTCTCTAATCGTCGCGTCGTAGCCAAGCCGTAACTTGTTTGTAATTGACAGAACATGTAAAGCTATAGTTAAGTTTAATCCACTCACAACACTCAGTCAGACTAAATAACAGAGAAACTGATTTTATACGACGGGAAAAAAAGTTTTTGTTACGTTTTTATATTTTATTTCTGCCTACTGTCACCTCTCCTAGGGTGGAAGTTATTTAAACAGGGTTGTGTACAAAAAGTAAGGGTGCAAAGGCAATAGCTGCGGCCAGGTGTGCATAGTAGGCACTCGCCAAAGTTGAAAATATTGTACTCGTTCTCCGTTCGACAGACCGTGTCTAAGGGTCTTAACTAACCTTGCAGTGGCGGGGAATTAGTTATTAATTTTATCGTTCTAAAAGTAGGGCAGGCTGAGCCACCCATTTTTTTTAAAATGTAAAAAACACAAATAAAACAAACCCAAATAAGCACAAGAATATTAACAAAAAAATAAAATAGCGAGTATTTCCTCAAAAAAGGTCATAATAACCGCCTCAAGATTCGCGCTAGTGATGCTCATCATTACTATGCTACCTAAACATGAAACTTGGATATATGCAAAAGAAAACCATCAGTTTTCAGAATCCGCATATTCCCGCATTCCAGAGGAAACCCCAAGCGTCTCTACGGAGACAGATATAATTAGTTATCTTCAAATCCCAACCTCGGGAGTAGATAAATTAAAAAAAAGATTTTGCGAGGTTAAATAAAACAAAAAACAATAGAACAGAGACCATGCAGTTCTTAACCCTCAGCCGGTGACGTGAATAAATAATACGAGTCTGGTAACGTCGGTGCCTCAGACCGATATAAATATTTACACAAAAACTTTATTTTTAAGAGGAGTATTTGTAAAAAAACTCACACAGCGTTATTACAAAACTTGTTTATGAAAATAAAACATCAACAAATTTAAAAATTCATAGATAAAATATTTAAAACAAAAACTAATTTTTTATAAAAAAAAATACATAACATACTAATTCTAAAAACAAAGAATAATAAGATGAATGTTTACTGCCTGTCTATCAAACAATCCTTGCATATAATTTCTGAATGTTGCACACATAAAAACTTGTGACATTTTCTACAGAAATATTTCGGTTTTCTGTTCTGCTTTGAGGAGCAAATAGAACACCGTCCTGTTTGTGGTAGCTGGTCAGGATCATTTGTTGGTTGTACATTTTCAAGGTTCCACTCTCCTAATCTTGCGCATATAGACCTTGGAATATGCTGATCAGCATGTCTTCTGATCTGCTGACTTTTGGTAAGTCCAATAGCTAGTTTCATTAGAAAATGCCTTCTAAAAATATTTGTTTGATTGCTTTTATAAATAATTAAGAATTAATTCCACTTAACAAAGCGTAGAAGACAACCATTGGGTATCTTCTTGTGTCACTTTAACTTTGGAGATGTGGTTTACGGACCATGTTTGGATCATAATGATACAATCCGAATCCAAAAAGTATAAAAGTCAAGTCTAAGACTCATCTACGGCATTAGAAAATTTTTGCCAATAACACACAAATTAAAAGACGCTAGATGGCTAAACAAACGACGACAACTACACTGTCTAGTTTTTTACCATAAGATCATATCAACGAAAACTCCACCTTATCTTTTAAATAAAATAAAACATCGGACAGACGTGCACAACCTTAATCTAAGGTTTAGGGGCCTAATTAATCCACCACATCATTCCACAGCAGTATTTGAACGGAGCTTCTCATTTAATGTATATCGCATGTATAATGGCTTACCCGCACACTTTAAGGATTTAAAACTAATAAATTTCAAAAGAAAAGTAAAACAACTTCTGCTTAAAAATTAAAATTAAATTGTAAAATTCTCACTCTACTCAAGGAAAATACTTTCTCTCTTAATTTCAATTTATTACGTGGCTAAATTTGTTATTTTTAATTGTTAAAAAATTATAATTATAGATTTGTTATTGTGTCATAAGACATTTTTGTCTTTTTCTGAATTATGTACTCATCACGTACTTTAAAAAAGGAACTTATCCATCTTTTTCTTCTGTGATAGGTAATATTTTTAGAGAACATTATTGTTTATAGATTTAAGGCTCAGGGGCTGGACCCGAACAATTTTATTGAATTCCAGATGTATTGCCCAATTTATATTCAAAATAAATGTATTATTATTATTATTATTGTGTTTTGGGCAACATTGTAGTTTGAATGTAGTTGATCTACCATGTCTACCCCTATTTTGGTTTTATTATAATCTAAAATCATAGCAGGTTTTTGAGTAGCTGCATCAACTTCCTCCGCATCATGCATGGAAGAAATTGACAACACATTTTTTTTTGGTTTGAGAACATGGAAAACAAGAGTACAATTCTCACCATATTCAAAAATACTAGATAGAATAGGACGATCTCTTATAGCTACGAATTCTGGAGGCAATTGTCTCTTGTTTTTCCTTATTGTTCCAAGAAGTGTCAGATTTTGTTGATGTAAAAGTCTTTGGCAGAGTTCAATACTGGTTAACCAGTTGTCCTGTGGTCCCGTTCCTGCCTGTTCCACCTATAGGATCAATCAATCTTGTAACGACATCTATGGCTGAATTACTCACTTGCATAGGAGAATCTTTTGGTTGTTTACCAACATACACTTCCATTTTTATGGTATAAAACATCTTCGCGTCTGCAAAAATCTTTACGCCATATTTGGCAGCTTTTGATGGTATATATATTGTCGAAAGGAACATTTTCCTCTCAAACCCACCAACATTTCATCGTCCGTTAAAAACTGGGAAGGCCTAAATAGAAGTTGGTAATTTCTTACAACTTTTTGAAAAACTTCCCGTACTGCTGCAAGTTTATCAACTGCTTGCCTAGCAGGACTTGTTGTTTGATCATCAATTTTTTTTTACAGCGCATAAGTACAACAAACCAAATAAACTTTCGACTTCTATGGAATCAGTTGGTTTTGTGTAGATTTCTCTTTTATATTTTCCACGGGCAAATTGTTCTATATGCTGATTGGTAAATCTTACAATAATATCAATGACAGGGTCGTCAAACATTTTCTTCCAAATTTCTACTGGATCAGTTATATTCCTAGCTACTCCCTTTACTCCTAGTAATTGGGTAACAATATTCTTTTTTTTTAGTTTTAGACCTCAAAGCAGTTGGTGGGCAGTACTTTTGCCATCTTGAATTATCTTTCCCACATAAAATAGGGCTTGCCCTTGGTCTGTATCACCACTTTCATTACCTATATCTTCATCTGGTTCACCATCTGTCCGCATTTCATCTAGCTGCTGTAGCCATTTTTGGTTTGTTCCATAATCCATTTCCTAAAAATATATTAACAATTATTAGCGTACATCAAGATATTGTAAGAATGAAAGAGAGTATCAGTATCATATTAATTTTAGAAAAATACTGACTTTGCAGGTTTTTTTTGTTTTTTAATTGTTTGTTAACAAGTATTGTATAACTTCGTATAAATGCAGCAAAATTCTAAAAAAGGTAGTGTATGTCCCAAAAAAATTAACTTTACTTACGTTTTTTTAAAAAATATTTAAATGCACTTCGGTGATCTCGGTCTGAAATTCCGTGTACGACTTCGGTGACGCACGGTCTGTTGCACCGAACTAAACACTACGCTTGATGGGTAGCTGCTACACGACTGCGAGCACAGGGATAAGTAAACACGCGCCAAAGACGAGAATACACGAGAGCAAGGTACACAGCGCCACCGTTGTAAAAAAATATATAGGTATATATATTTCGTCGGTCTAAGAGACCTTACGTCACCGGTCGAGGGTTAATAAACGGTTTTCAGATTTATATTTATCATATATAGTAACAAATCGCACCTAGTCAATGTCATCGGGTACATAAATTTTGATACCTAGGATAGATGTGCGGTATTGTGAGTAAACAAAAACGACAAGTCTGCTAAGCCGGACCGGTGACATAAAGTGGGGGTAGGCCATTAAAGATGGCCGAAAAGGGTCTTATTCAAAAAATCATAACTTTTTTATTTATTAACCGATTTTTCTAAAACAATTTTTGTTGTGATTCTCAGTAAAAGTGTCTTTTTAAATCATTGCAAGGTGTAAAAATAATAAATCACCAGGATCCGATACTATTACCTATGAATGTTTAAAACATCTCCCCCAGAATTGACTGCTGTACTTGTGCTCTTTATACAACACAATTCTAACCTCACATTGCATACCCTCTTCTTAGGGATCAGTGCTATTTTCCATGCTTCACAAGAAAGGTAGTAAAGAGGACCCGATAACTATAGATCTATAGCACTCCTTAACTGCAGCCTTAATAAACTTTTTACAAAAATATTGCTAAATAGGCTTTCACTCTGGTGCGATCAAAATTGATTCCCGAAGCTCAGTCTGGTTTCAGAGAAAACAGGGGTTGTGTTGACAATGTATATACCCTCTCATCAGCCATTTACCGTCATCTGAGGCTTAAAAAACGCAAAATGTTTGCAGCCTTTATAGGTTTTAAGAAGGCATTCGATAAAAAACATATATTTTTATTCCAAAGTACAAATCAAAGCTACGAATGGTTTAACTTCATTCTTCGATGTTACCCTCGGGGTTCTTTAGGGCGAATCCTTATCTCCGCTCTGTTTTTTAAATATTTATTGCTGACGTTAAAACTTTTTTTAAGAGCAGTGGTGTAAAAGGAATACACCTGGATGGATTCACTGACCTGTTGCTTCTTCTTTTCGCGGATGATTTGGTTATTTTGGCTGATTCAGAAATTGATGTTCAACGTAAACTAGCCATTATTGGACAATACATTCCTCAAAATAAACTTACAGTAAATGTGAGTAAGAGTAAAATAGTTCAGTTCTCAAAGGGCAATTACTTCAGATCGACGTTTCTGTTTAAACTTAATAATCTACCAATCGAAGTTGTCCTAAAATATACTTACCTAGGAGTGATATTTACATCCTCTTCTCTATTTAGGGAAATGGCGGAGAGCTCTGTGATAAGAGCAAATCAGACCACTGGGGGCCTGCTCTCTACTTTTGCCAAATCCAAGATTGTTGTCTCATGGGGTGGAAGAAAAAAACTATTCGAATCTACTGTTATAAATGCCCTAACGGGGAGTCTTGCTGTCTGGGGCCGATACATTGGAAAAAACCCAAACTAATTTTTACAAGAAATTACTCTCCCTACCACGATCTACTTCATCATCTTTAATAAGGCTAAAGTCCTTTCCCTCATCATTTTCAAACCTGTTGTTAACTTTCTTATCAAACTTCTAAATATGAGCGAATCGCGCCTTCCAAAAATTTGTTTTAGGAAACAGCTGCACCTTATTGACTCAATAGGCTCTAAATACAATTGCCCAGCAAACACAAATCGTAGGCGACCATGGCCCGATTAACTATAGTCGACATTATGCCAACGCAAACCTTATCTGCTTTAGGGCCGATGATGTTCCGATTGGAACTTTGTTTAATCGGTCGAGAATCGGCAACCGACGATGGTCCGATTACGTCACCTTAAAATTTTTAAACTGCTTAATAGTTTCTTCCTAGTATGAAGCGGTGGCACTAATGTCACTATGTTCCCTGTACAGTGGAAGATAATATTATATATATAATGAGCAAAAATATTGCAAAACTAGAATGCGGACTTGACCAGATGGTGATACTTCTCTACAAGAATCACCTCTTCTGCCACATAAACTAGCCCGACTGGTTAAGTACCCGCATTATGGAAACTTTGTAGTTTGCCAATGTCGGATCGTGTCAAGCAATCACCGACGGACCTTGGTCAATTCACCGACGTCGGGCGGCTTTGAGAGGCTGATGTGGGGCCTTATTATTATTATCCACCCATTATCGGACCTTTGTGGTTTGCCATTGATTGACATTTTTTTGTAGGGCATAAAATTGTCTTTAAATCGCTGTACCTCTGAAAGTCACAGGGGTTGTTTTTATATGACAAATGCCCCCCAAAATTAATTTAATTTTTGTGTCCAGGGCCAATTTTGCGGTTTTTCAAGTATTACTCAAGAACCACTAAACGTATAGCCAAACTGGTAACCTTTATGAAAATGTCTTAGAAATGCGCATTTTTTTTATTTAAACATTTTTTTTAATAAAGTACACTGTTTTGTAAAAAAAAACTAAAAAACATGTAAACAAACCAAAGGTTTCACAAAAAAAAATTTGTTTTGATACAAATACGTAAAAATACAAGGCTTATTACACTTATTGAGAGTTGAAACAAAGTTTGTTTTAGAAAAATCGGTTTATAAATAAGAAAGCTATGATTTTGAAGTTACCTTTGTCGGCGATCTATATGCGCCTGCGCCCACTCTAGTTCTCCAGTCCGGCTTGGAAGATTTGTCGTTTTGTTTTTTTCATAACCTGTTACATCGATGGTAGGTGACAAAAGTCTTGTACCCAATGGCATTCAATTTTTGTCACTAGCTTTACATAAAAAATACACACTAATACATATTTCGTATAGCATGCAGCCATCTTTGCACCACCATATTTACTGGACCATCGATTTTTAGTAGAAACCATTGATCTTATTTTATTTAAAATTACATTGTTTCTGATTTTCATAGTTTAATGCGGAATTTTGCGACTTTCGTCAAAAAGTTAAATTTTTGTTCCTGGGGTTAGTTTTGCGGTTTTTCAAACAAATTTCTCAAGAACCAGTGAATCTAGCGTCAAACTGGTACCCTTTGTGAAAATGTCTTAAATATGCTCATTTTTTTTATTTGAATATTTTTTTTTATAAAGTACACCGTTTCGTAACAAAAACTAAAAAAAGATATAAACAAACTAATGGTATTTTTTTTTATACAAAAACGTAAAAATACAAGGTATTGATAAAAATTTTAAAAGAGCCTTTTACTGAGAATTACAACACAGATTTTCCTAGAAAAATCGGTTCATAAATAAAAAATTTATGATTATTTGAATAAGACCCTTGTCGGCCATATTTATGTCCTTGGTCCGGCTTGGCAGACTTGTCGGTTTTGTTTCCTCACAACACCGCACATCTATCATATGTATCAAAATTTATGTACCCTAAGACATTGAATTTTCGTCAGTAGGTCTATTAACTTAGGGCGAACATATGATTCATAACTTAATTTCATTAATTCAGGGTTCCAACAAGAGTATTCGTAAAAGATTAAAAATTGGCACAAACGGCAATCGACTATGTTGTATCAAACAATAAGTTTCTAGGTTGTATTGTTTTTGATCGAGGATACTCTGATCATTTTGGGCAATTGATTGGTTTTTAGAAATCTCCTGTTTCTTTTAGATTTGGTTCTGTTACGCTAAAAGATTACCGCCAAACTAATATTATCTTTTTTCTGATTTCTTTGATTATTTCATCTCATGCTTTGAGATGTCCTTTCCATTAAAACATAAAAAAACTCAATCACATAACAAAAAAATTAAATTTTATGATCAACTGCCATGACAAAGGATGAATTAGAAAAGCTCAACTGGCCGACAAAACAAACAATAAACTAAATAAACAATGCAAAGATATATTATATATAATGTATGTTTAAATAAAAAAAATGCGCATTTCTAAGACATTTTCATAAAGGTTACCAGTTTGGCTATACGTTTAGTGGTTCTTGAGTAATACTTGAAAAACCGCAAAATTGGCCCTGGACACAAAAATTAAATTAATTTTGGGGGGCATTTGTCATATAAAAACAACTCCTGTGACGTTCAGAGATACAGCGATTTAAAGGTAATTTTATGCCCTACAAAAAAATGTCAATCAATTTTTTGATAGATTTGATAGATTTTTCTTTAAAAAAAAAACAAAAAATAATTAAATTTAGAAGGTAAGCGAATAGTTACCTCCAAAAAAATGCGAAGTTTTTTGGAAAGATCTAAGTTTACGTAAGATGTTAGTTTGGCATCGTGGTGAATTGGAAAAAAAGTTTTCCTACGAGCGTGCGGAAAAGTAAAAAGATTTTTCGTTTTGTAAGTTGTACTTTTCCGCACTATTTTACTTTTGCGCACGGTTTCTTTACTTTTCCGCACAAGTTTTAATGTCGCGCATCGGCCCGACATCGGTAAACTATTCAAGTCCGATATTGGTTTCCTAAAGCGTTCCAACGTCGTCGATTGACGAAGGTCCGTCGGTGGTAGCTTAAAGCGGCCCGACAATGGCAAACCACAAAGGTCCGATAATGGTTGGATAATAATAATAATAAGGCCCCACATCAGCCTCTCAAAGCGGCCCGACGTCGGTGAATTGACCAAGGTCCGTCGGTGATTGCTTGACACGATCCGACATTGGCAAACTACAAAGTTTCCATAATGCGGGTACTTAACCAGTCGGGCTAGTTTATGTGGCAGAAGAGGTGATTCTTGTAGAGAAGTATCACCATCTGGTCAAGTCCGCATTCTAGTTTTGAAATATTTTTGCTCATTATATATATATTATTATCTTCCACTGTACAGGGAATATAGTGACATTAGTGCCACCGCTTCATACTAGGAAGAAACTATTAAGCAGTTTAAAAATTTTAAGGTGACATAATCGGACCATCGTCGGTTGCCGATTCCCGACCGATTAAACAAAGTTCCAATCGGACCATCATCGGCCCTAAAGCAGAGAAGGTTTGCGTTGGCATAATGTCGACTATAGTTAATCGGGCCATCTTCGCCTACGATTTGTGTTTGCTGGGCAATTGTATTTAGAGCCTATTGAGTCAATAAGGTGCAGCTGTTTCCTAAAACAAATTTTTGGAAGGCGCGATTCGCTCATATTTAGAAGTTTGATAAGAAAGTTAACAACAGTTTTGAAAATGATGAGGTAAAGGACTTGAGCCTTATTAGAGCTGATGAAGTAGATCGTGGTAGGGAGAGTAATTTCTTGTAAAAATTAGTTTGGGTTTTTTCCAATGTATCGGCCCCAGACAGCAAGACTCCCCGATAGGGCATTTATAACAGTAGATTCGAATAGTTTTTTTCTTGCACCCCATGAGACAACAATCTTGGATTTGGCAAAAGTAGAAAGCAGGCCCCCAGTGGTCTGATTTGCTCTTATCACAGAGCTCTCCGCCATTTCCCTAAATAGAGAAGAGGATGTAAATATCACTCCTAGGTAAGTATATTTTAGGACAACTTCGATTGGTAGATTATTAAGTTTAAACAGAAACGTCGATCTGAAGTAATTGCCCTTTGAGAACTGAACTATTTTACTCTTACTCACATTTACTGTAAGTTTATTTTGAGGAATGTATTGTCCAATAATGGCTAGTTTACGTTGAACATCAATTTCTGAATCAGCCAAAATAACCAAATCATCCGCGAAAAGGAGAAGCAACAGGTCAGTGAATCCATCCAGGTGAATTCCTTTTACACCACTGCTCTTAAAAAAAGTTTTAACGTCAGCAATAAATATTTAAAAAACAAAGCGGAGATAAGGATTCGCCCTAAAGAACCCCGAGGGTAACATCGAAGAATGAAGTTAAACCATTCGTAGCTTTGATTTGTACTTTGGAATAAAAATATATGTTTTTTATCGAATACCTTCTTAAATCCTATAAAGGCTGCAAACATTTTGCGCTTTTTTAGCCTCAGATGACGGTAAATGGCTGATGAGAGGGTAAATACATTGTCAACACAACCCCTGTTTTCTCTGAAACCAGACTGAGCTTCGGGAATCAAATTATTTTGATCGCACCAGAGTGAAAGCCTATTTAGCAATATTTTTGTAAAAAGTTTATTAAGGCTGCAGGAGTGCTATAGATCTATAGTTATCGGGTCCTCTTTACTACCTTTCTTGTGAAGACTGGAAAATAGCACTAATCCCCAAGAAGAGAATATGCAATGTGAGGTTAGAATTATGTTGTATAAAGAGCACAAGTACAGCAGTCAATTCTGGGGGAGATTTTTTAAACATTCATAGGTAATAGTATCGGATCCTGGTGATTTATTATTTTTACACCTTGCAATGATTTAAAAAGACACTTTTACTGAGAATCACAACAAAAATTGTTTTAGAAAAATCGGTTAATAAATAAAAAAGTTTAAATTTTTTGAATAAGACCCTTTTCGGCCATCTTTAATGGCCTACCCCCACTTTATGTCACCGGTCCGGCTTAGCAGACTTGTCGTTTTTGTTTACTCACAATACCGCACATCTATCGTAGGTATCAAAATTTATGTACCCGATGACATTGACTAGGTGCGATTTGTTACTATATATGATAAATATAAATCTGAAAACCGTTTATTAACCCTCGACCGGTGACGTAAGGTCTCTTAGACCGACGAAATATATATACCTATATATTTTTTTACAACGGTGGCGCTGTGTACCTTGCTCTCGTGTATTCTCGTCTTTGGCGCGTGTTTACTTATCCCTGTGCTCGCAGTCGTGTAGCAGCTACCGATCAAGCGTAGTGTTTAGTTCGGTGCAACAGACCGTGCGTCACCGAAGTCGTATACGGAATTTCAGACCGAGGTCACCGAAGTGCATTTAAATATTTTTTAAAAAAACGTAAGTAAAGTTAATTTTTTTGGGATATACACTACCTTTTTGAGAATTTTGCTGCATTTATACGAAGTTATACAATACTAGGTAACAAACAATTAAAAAACAAAAAAAACCTGCAAAGTCAGTATTTTTCCAAAATTAAGATGATACTGATACTCTCTTTCATTCTTACAATATCTTGATGTACGCTAATAATTGTTAATATATTTTTAGGAAATGGATTATGGAACAAACCAAAAATGGCTACAGCAGCTAGATGAAATGCGGACAGATGGTGAATCAGATGAAGATATAGGTAATGAAAGTGGTGATACAGACCAAGGGCAAGCCCTATTTTATGTGGGAAAGGATAATTCAAGATGGCAAAAGTATTGCCCACCAACTGCTTTGAGGTCTAAAACTAAAAAAAAAAAGAATATTGCTACCCAATTACTAGGAGTAAAGGGAGTAGCTAGGAATATAACTGATCCAGTAGAAATTTGGAAGAAAATGTTTGACGACCCTGTCATTGATATTATTGTAAGATTTACCAATCAGCATATAGAACAATTTGACCGTGGAAAATATAAAAGAGAAATCTACACAAAACCAACTGATTCCATAGAAGTCGAAAGTTTATTTGGTTTGTTGTACTTATGCGCTGTAAAAAAATGGAACAGGCTTTGTTGTAAAGACATATTCAGTACAGATGGCACTTCGGCTGAAATTTTTCGAATGACAATGTCTATGCAGCGTTTTTTATTTCTTCTTATGCATTTTGTCCTTTCCATTAAAATATAAAAAAACTTAATCACATAACAAAAAAATTAAATTTTCTGATCAACTGCCATGACAAAGGATGAATTAGAAAAGCTCAACTGGCCGACAAAACAAACAATAAACTAAATAAACAATGCAAAGATATATTATATATAATATAAAAATGGAAAAAGTTGCTTTTAACACTAAAGTCTGTTCATAAAGAAGAGAGAGTAATAAAAATTCAAATTTGGATAAATTTTGTACTGATATGCTTTTCTTCTCTTTTAAAAATTTTCTAATTTACCTCAGAAAAAAATCCTTTATTTTTATATACCCATAGATAGAACCCAAAACCGAGAACAATAGAAGGCAAGCGATAAACTAATTCTCATAGGCGCCGCAATTTGGGGAATCTTACATTTTAAGTACCGTGGTATATATGTATTAGTGAAGAAAATAGTAAATATGTAAAAAGTTCTATGAAATTTAATAAAACAAATTACTTTATTAGAAAAAATGTATAAATTAAATCATACAAATATATTTTCGGAATAAAAATAATATTATAATGTATATACAAAAACGGATTGGCGTTTTAACTATAATTAATAAGCACACCTAAAAATGAAATTAGGGCTAAATAAATGGTTTGTACATAAAAAAAATGTTACGGTTGTCAATTATTATAACTACAAAAATAATTAAAATGAAATGAGGTAGATACGTTTCTTTAAAAATAGGCAAAAATAAAATAGGAATAAATTACTCAGATTCATAAGAACAGTAAATGCTCTCATAATCACTCTCATTTTCTTCCAAAGAATTAATAAAGGTTCCACAGTTTCTTCGATTAAACAATCAAGTTTCCACATTTTTTCTTCTACTTTTTAAACATGTTGTACACATTTATGCCAATTATCTGAAGTTATATTTTTAACTGATTCTTGAAAAAGTACCTTCACATCCTTTAATTTATAGGTAGTATTATTCCTTGCTACATACCCTTTCATTTGAGCCCATACTAATTCTATTGGATTAAGTTCACACTGGTAAGGCGGAAGTCTTAATACTGTTATGTTTTAATAAATTTTTCGTTGTGGCTATTTACCAATAATAGTAGTTCTTTTTTTACCATATCTGCCTAAAAATTTATGTTTTTTTTTTCTGTAATCTACTTACAAATATCAGCTTTTCTCCATGCTGTAGTTGGTACTTTTTCAAGGTTTTTGGAATGGTAACTGGCGTTGTCCATTACTATTACTGAACCAGGAGGTATTAGGTCTAACATTTGCTGAAATTATTCTTCAAATGTATCGCCATTCATGTCTTCGTGGTTTGACGGAAAGACCAAAAGACCTTCTTTTACAAACCCTTTTTCATTGCCAATATGGACAATTATCAAACGTTTTCCCTTTCCTAACGGCGGCTTTATCCCTGTCGACCAACCTTCCATGATTGCCTGTCGGGCAATTTTCACATTTTTGTCATGCCAGTGTTTGCCAACAGTGTGACCTTCATTTACCCAAGTTTCATCAAGAAAATATATATTTTTGCCCTCCCTTCGAAATTGCCGAATTTGCCTTAAATATTTTCTTCTCCAGCAAACTATCTCGTCACTTTCTATTAAAACCGCCTTTCTGTTATGTTTTTCCCCAGAAAAATTAATTTCTTTTAAAGTTTTCCACATTTTCTTTCTTCCAATATTTAGAAACCAACCATCTTGTTTTATTGAAGCATAAACTTTATCAACAGTGGGAATTTCCTTTCTAAAATAAAAGGAACGAACTAACCGCCTTAATGCATTTTTTTCATCCTCATCAAATTCTAGTTTTCTCCCTAGCGCCGATTTTAATGATCCTAATTTTCTTTCATGTAGTATTCTATAAATAGTTGATTTTCCAAATTAGGTAAAATTACAACACTTCGTTACCAACTTATCCACTGTCAATGTATTTTTTTTGTTTTTTTTTCAGTGACGAGAAATCTTCATACCAGTCTCTGTTGGTCTACCAAATGTGCCCGATCCATCCTCTCTTGAGGACGCTTACGGACTGAAACCTTCCGCTGTAGATTTGGTCGAAATATTTAGAAACCAACCATCTTGTTTTATTGAAGCATAAACTTTATCAACAGTGGGAATTTCCTTTCTAAAATAAAAGGAACGAACTAACCGCCTTAATGCATTTTTTTCATCCTCATCAAATTCTAGTTTTCTCCCTAGCGCCGATTTTAATGATCCTAATTTTCTTTCATGTAGTATTCTATAAATAGTTGATTTTCCAAATTAGGTAAAATTACAACACTTCGTTACCAACTTATCCACTGTCAATGTATTTTTTTTGTTTTTTTTTCAGTGACGAGAAATCTTCATACCAGTCTCTGTTGGTCTACCAAATGTGCCCGATCCATCCTCTCTTGAGGACGCTTACGGACTGAAACCTTCCGCTGTAGATTTGGTCGAAATAGCGAAATCATTCTCAGGAATATAACGTCACTATTTCGTTGTTTACTGTTTTGATCTCTCAGGTACGTTCGTCTTCGTGTTTAATTTTTAGAATCGTTCTTATCATATCATATCCCTGGTTCCATTTGTCTACGTGTTTTATCATTTCTTTAAAGAGGTTCCCTATGGTCATATTCTCTATCTGTAGATTCTGTCTTGTTGTTTGGTGGTATTTCTCAAACTTTGGACAGTAAATTAATGTATGTTCTGCGTCATCTATTCTTTGATAGTACCGACATATGTCGTCCGTTTTCCCTATTCGCTTTGTGTATGTCCTAAAAGATCCATGTCCCGTTAGAGCTTGTATCATATAGTAATCCATTTTTTTGTGTTTGCAGTCTATCCATGTTTTAATGTCTGGGATAATTCTTTTCGTCCATTGTTCTTTTTCGGTATTTCGGTCTCATCTTGCTTGCCAGGATTCCACTGTTTTCTCTTTTGCAGCTTCTTTGTTTTCTTCACTGTGTCCATTTTTATCTTCATATACAATTTCTTCGACAATTAGGTCTATGGGCGGGATTCCTGTTATAACCTGAATAGCTTCCGTTGATATCGTTCGGTAGCCGCAGGCTACTCTTAGTAAGGCTTTCCATTGCATTCTTATCAGCATATTTTTGTACTTCTTTTTGCGCAGTACTGGACTCCATATCACTGTATAGTAACTTCCTTTTGCTAGTACTGGCCCCGTTTATGTTGGGCATAAGTCTTTGTAGTTCACCGAGTCTTTTAGTTGCCTTTTTAGTGGCTTCTTCTATATGCTTTCCAAATTCCTGGTTTTCACCGATGTGGATTCCAAGATATCGTACGCCCTTTTGCGGTTTTATGAGGACTCCATTTAGTCGAAACTCGAACGAAAATGTTTTGCCGGTCTCTTTTTCCGCTTAGTATAACGGCTTCGGTTTTTTCTGGTGCTAATTCTAGGTGGTTGTTTGTCATCCATTGGTTAATAAGTCTTGTTGCCTCGTTTACTCTTTGAATAAGATGTATCGCTGTGTCAGCCCTGACTATTACCATTAGATCATCCGCGTATCCTACTATGCCCACGCCCCTAGGAAGTTTTAATCTAAGTATGGGGTCATAGTATATATTCCAGAGTAGAAGCCCTAATACCGATCCTTGTGGGATGCCTGCTGATGTTTTAACTTTATTTTGTTCAAAATTAACTCTGTGTTTCGGACTTCCATTGTCCATATTTTATTTATACACGACGTTTCGATCAGTACAATCTCTGATCGTCTTCAGGTGGTTTGCACTCTGAAGACGATCAGATTTTACTGATCGAAACGTCGTGTATAAATAAAATATAGGCAATGGAAGTCCGAAACACAGAGTTAATTTATTTTGTTCGTTAAGTATGTATCGTTCTTTGAAGTAGCTAATTACGGTATTTATAAGATATTGGGGTATACGAGTGTCTGTTAGCCTTTCTACTATTTTTAGCCACGAGGCAGAGTTAACAGCATTTCCAACATCCAGCGCTATTAGCACTACCCCCTCACTTCTATTTTTGTTATTATTTGTGCCGTTTGCTATTTCTAACACCTTTTACTGCGTTCATATTCATTCATCATTACCTAATAAAAATAATATTTAGAACCAACTCATAAGTACCTATAATACCGGGAAGAAACAAAAATTGCTATTAATCCAAAATTTTTAAAATCATAAAATTATATTATTACATTGCTATTTAACCGTCACTTAAACTTAATCCTCTAATTATGCACCTGAAACAAATATATGTTAAACTGCTGTCTTTTTTCTATATTTTTTTTAATTTAAATGTTGGCAAAATACCTACGCCAATGGTACGCTCGAGATAATGGATTTTAAATCGTTTTGTTACTCTCTCTTCTTTATGAATGAACTTTAAGACCGTAAAATCCACCAAACATAAAATAAATGCTGCTTAGCACTTAATAAACAAACTTCAAAATAAACCAAAAAAGCAAATAAGATAACAGAAATAAAAAGATATGAAAGAAAAGTAGAGTATCAAAAAGAAATACCTAATAAATTTGGGATTTATTTGACTAGTGTCATCAATGCTAGGCGCAAAAGCTATTTTGGTGATCATATCTCAAAAACCTGCACCTATGGAATGCATGTGGCTAAATAATTTTTTTTTGTCCCACTACCCCAAAAGGAATTTCTGGAATAATTACTTCTTTAGCAGATAAGAAATCCACTGGACCAGATAATATACCAATTAAGTTAGTCAAGTAATGTAAAAAGCTTCTGTCTTCATTTCTGTCTATCCTGATCAATAAACCTGTGGAACAGGGCAAGTTTCCAAGTCAACTGAAAACATCAAAAATTGTGTTTAATTGTTTAGTGACCTTAAGAATTAGTTTCTATTCAGGTTTGTCGGTTTAAGGTCAGGAGAATGTAAAACAAATTCAAATTTACCGACGTTCCGATGTATTTTACATCGTCTTCAGGGTTTATTTGGGTTGTTTTTTAGTGGTCTCTTACAGATTTTAACAAAAATTTAAAAAAATGACCAGTATGTTTTTTTTGGACTTCACAGTTAAAAGACATTTAAACAAGAACAAAACAAGTTAAAAACCAAAAATGTTTAAAATAAATTATTTTATACCGTTAACCATTTAAAAATTGTTCCTATTTTCAAAAAAGGAGATCGTTCCAATATTGAAAACTACAGACCAATAAAAATTTTAAGCATCTTCTCAAAAATTAAAAAAAAAAACTATCTATGAAAGAACATCTAACTTTTTTAACACACATAATTTCTCCTTTAGAAAAGGGTTTTCTGCTGAGTCAGCAAGTGTAGATCTAACGTAGCACATATTTTAGTGTATGGGTTTGATAGTGTGGATGTTGAATTTGTCTCGGCAAAAATGGACAGATTGGGTATACGAGGTAATGTTAACAATGTATATAGATCATTTTAGTCAAATCGACCGTTTCATGTAAAAATTGATGAAGCAAAATCACAAAAAATTTTAATGAACTTAGGAACTCCTCAAGGGAGTTTCTTAGGGCAAACTATTTGTGTATTGCGACGATACAACCGCAGTGATTTTAGACCCCAACATTCACAATTTAAACAGTAAAGTACAATCATGTCTTGATGAACGATCAAAACGGTACAGGGCCAATAAATTGATGATAAATCATGCCAAAAGTCAGATTCTAGAAGTGTTTATAGTCATAGAATGCCCAGTGATCTTGCATTCAACTTTGAAGGTCATCAAATATCATCATCGGACACTGTTGGGAAAATATGGGGTGGACCGGAGAGGTATATAATGTTTGTAAAAAGTTGAGCAAAAGTTACTTTCTACTGGGCTAACTAAATAATTCAATGAGATTAAATGAGCTACTTAGCGTGTATTACAGCTCAGTACATAGCTTAATTAGCTATAATATTGTTCTTTGGGGAAAATCAAGCGAAATCGAAAGGGTATTTGTGGCACAGAAACGTATTATTAGGAAAATATTTAATATTCCCCATAGGGAATCTTGCAGGGAAAAGTTTCAAATGAAAAAAATCTTGTCAGGAATTTATATTAAAAGTGTGATCGTCATTTTCAAAAATAAAAATAAGCAGCTGGTAGGTGTTCGTCATTGACATAATACTCGTGGCCGAAGCAATATTTTAATTATTAGACACAAACACGAATTTTGTAAAATTCTCCATTTTATGTCGGGATCTGCCTTTTCAACTTATTGCTTAATAAAATAAAACAGTCGCCGACTCTTTCAAGGTTTAAAAATGAAATTAAAAAATTACTGTTTACCAGTACTTTTTATTCAATTTTAGAATTTGAAGCCTTTTTGAAGAACCTGAGGAATTTTTGAATTGTTTTTTAATTGTGTGGAATCCTTCTTAATATTTATTATTTGTGTTATTTTTTACCTATTTTAATAAAGGCGTACCAACAGCACTTGCGTGAATATTTTAGTTATGCAATTGATAAATGCAATACCCCGAAAATTGGCCGGGTCATTGTTTGGGCCTTTTTTATGAAGAGTAATGGGTGAAATATTGCTCCAGTTATTGGAAAGAAATTGAGTGTGAAGGATTTTATTGAACAAGGAGGTGATGTACATAATCCAATTGTTTGGCATATTTTTATAAAACTCATATGGGATGTTATCTATACCAGGGCTCTTATTATTTTTACATTTGGATAAAATGCTGCAAGCTTCGTCGGGCGATATAGATCTATCCAAGTATGGGTGTTTGACACTAAAAAAGGTGGTAATATCATTATTTCTAGGATGGTAAGTGCTTTTGTAAAATGTCTCTCAGGTAGATGCCGAGAGTAGCAAGCGAGCATTATGTTTCCTAAACCTACGCGCAGTGGTCCAGAATGTCTTGGAGTCCCTGGAATTTGACAGTTTTGCAACCAGATCTAGGTGATACATTTTCTTTTTGTACTTTGTTAATCTTTTATATTGACTTTTAGCTTCAAAATAATCACGTTTGGATCTAGGACAAAAGTTCGTTAATTTGCAGCTTTTTAGTGCTTGCCGAGTTGCTTTTTTTTGTACAATACAGTCATGATCAAACCACGGCGCATTTATTTTTTGATATTGAGAGGGCCTTGACTCTTTTATCAGTCCTAATTGGCTAGCAGTTTCGGAGATAACTTCGTAAAGATTTTGACAAGCTTTATTAATGTCATTGAGAAAAACAACTTTTGGGGTAAAACGCAAAATTTCTTTGTAAGCCACTGTTTATCAGGTTGCCAACAAACTCTGGAAACCTTGTCTAATCGAGAAAATTGGGATTTTTCAGACTAATAGTACTGAAAAGCAAAGAGATTTTTGAACTCTACAAGTATAGGAAAATGATCAGATAAAATTGTTAGTTCGTTTAAAATTTAACAGTGGGATTTACTAAAAAGGTTTAGTCTATTTTAGAACGGTCCTAAGTTTAAGTTAAATTTTTGGTTTTAAGCATTTTACACCAACTCTCCTTGAGTTTTAGACATAGTTTGATTTATAAGAACAATTTTAATAAATTTTTTTATTGAATAATCATCTTAACTCAATCTGTTGTTGGATTTAAGAGGAAATTTTCAATTTAGAAGAAAAGAAAATTAAAAAATCCACGCGATAATGGTAAACACTTTGTAGAATAAATTAAAATTGGAGCTATATGTCACTCTAATTAAAACTTACCCTTGTTATTTAATTTTTCCAATTAATACTTGATGTCACACAACGATTTAGATGAGTAATAATGAAATAAGAAGTAGATTGATTTTGTATTTATTTATGAGGTATTTTTATTTATGAAATGTATTAAAAAACTTAAATGCAAGTTTTTTTAGATTTCTGTCACTGTCAAAATGTCAGTTTAAAAATATTAGTGCTGCATTCAATCGCAAACAGCGAGTTCGGATCTTTTACCTCTGCTAGCACCAACCTCTACTGATGAAAGCTACAGCTTTAAAATTGATAAAGGAAAGTTTTTTTGACTGAGAACCTCATTGAGGTCTCTTTTAGTTTATAATAAATTAATATAGTTTTTTGTGTTTTTTTGTTTGGTATATTTTTCGTGCATAATCAGTGACCTTCACTTATGTTTGTTTTGCCTCGTAGTGCCCTCATAAATATATTTTTTGTGCTGAAAACGGGTTCAAAATATGGCGCTTTTCTGGACAAAGTAGGAGGTATTTTATTGAGTAATGAACAACTTGGGATATTAGATAAGGTAAATTGATCCTTGTAAAAACGGTTACTTAGGGAAATTATAAACAAACATATTACCAAATGCCACAAAACAATCCTTTCTGGGGGCTATAAATTTAAACTACGCTCCTGAGGTGGTCTAAAAAATCACCAACTTTATAACCTCAAACGCAGATAATGAAGCTATTATGTGCCAAATTTTTGGCGTATTCACTATTTGCCATTTTGAAACCTGTCAAAAAAAGTAGTTTAAAACATTTTCTTCTAAAATATTGTGTATTTTGAGAAAAAAAGCAGTTTTTCAGTAGTATTTTGCAATAAAAATACAAAATAATCAATAACTTTGTGTATTTTTTGTATAGGTAAGTGTTTTTTGAAAATTGGTTTTAAAATTTAATACCCCCACAGATGTAAATATTTAGATTAAAGTAACACTCGTGGCATATCGGACAAAGCGTTTTTGTTTCTCACTTCCCTCTAATTAATGCTTTGTCCGATATGCCACAAGTGTTACTTTAATTTTTTATTTGCAGACACGAGATTCATTTTGTTGTTTTTTTGTAAATATTTAGACCTGTGGGGCGTACTATTTTAGATCTTAGTAAATCTCACTGTCAAAGTCTAAAAAGTCGTATAAAGCGGAGTGAGAAAGTCAAGCAAAATCTATAACAGAACTTCTCTTATTTGGGTCTTTGGGCAGGTGTGTATATTGAGCAGTTCTATCAGACGGAGATCTACCATTTAAAACGTAAAAAGATTTATTACACATAAACTCGTTAAGCAACCGACCCCTAGTATTAACTAAATTATCAAGAGAATATCGTTTTACAAAGACGTTTATACCCTCAAGAATCTCTGCTGGAATATGGTTTAAATTCTCGATTCTACAGTTAAAATCACCGCCAATTATGTAAGGTAGATCTCTATATTTTTCAGACAATTCCAACAGACAATCCTGAAACATATCAAGCAAGTCATGGAGGTTATAATCAGGTTTAAAGTAAACCAACCAGATAACTGAACTATAATTTGTGTGTGTAGTCGCGGTTTCAGGAACCATTTTGGGCGACTATATTTATTTAATTATAATCATTTTTCTTGGTTAATTTGAAGTTTTTTTTTTCTAGCTAACATTTTGTGTACTTTTTTAAAATATTATTTGTGTTCTTCCTTTATTAATTAGTTTTTTTCAGTAACTTTGTAGTATTATATTATTATGTAATATATTAAGGCGAAACTTATTGTTATTGAACGTAGAGTTCACAGAAACAATAAACGTGAATCTGAATCTGAATATTTTTATTTATCTGTTTGATTGATTGATTGATTTATTTGTGAGTATGCCAGTATGGCACTGTCCACTGCGAACACTATTGGGTCTGTTGTGGATTATTTTTAAAAAAAATTTTTGTTGCTACAGCATATTCAGTCCCTTAAAGAGGCTCGCAACTTGCTTTGGTGAAGGATCATTCAGATCCAGTCCGTCGATCTGTGGTTTACCGAAGATACGTTGACGCTGACGTGCAATGGCCGGACATTCACACAGCACATGTCTGGCCGTCTCATCATACTCCATACAAAGCCTACATTCGGTGTCCTCATTTAGACCTATTCTCTGTAATGGTACTTTCAGCCTGCAGTCTCTGGTTTATAGATCAACCATTGTCCGGATGTCCTGCCTGGTGAACTCAATGAGTTTTCCACCCCTCTTCCTGCAAGGTTCTGTAATGAACTCTTTGGAATGTGCCAGTCCCGGCACTTCTCTCTAGTATCATGCTATTTTATCTATTTATCTATTAATCTTTTGTCTATATTTTTTTTGTTTTTTTTATTTGTGCAGCCTTTATTTTATTGTGTTTTTAAAATTTAATTTTGATATGATTTGATTTGTTTCACAAATCCCGGATATTTCCTTTGAGACCAATATACTGAAAAACAAGAACATAATAACAACAAATAAGAAAATCTTGAAGCGCCTTAATGACTATATACACAACTATCTGCATGAGAGACCTTTGCCATCAGGGAAGCAACCAAAACTCCTTAAGTGCTTTGCAAAGTATTTACAAGAAAAGGTGTAAGTCATATACCTATTAGCTTAAATATACGCCTTACCCAGGCCAAACTTGTAAGCAACATTTATGATCTAGCCATTCGTGAAAATTTCAAAACAAAAGACACTGGTTTAGCTTCGACCTTTTGCACAGGCGCGAAAATGTATCGATTTTCTGCCGGCTTCCCGACCACGTCATACGTCTTCAATCGAGACGACGCCATTTTTGTTGGTTAATTGTTTTGATTCCTAGTGTTCATTTGTACCGCGCGTTTTTTTCTCTGTTAAAAATTAGAAAAAAGTAAGTTAAAAGACCCCGCTACGTAAAAAAGACATGATGTGTTTATTAAGAACATCAGACAACGAAAGAGGAGCGATAACGTCTGTGTATCCAATGGAGAAAGTCCAGAGGTTAGTGGAGCTCTTTTTGTTTTGGAAATTTGCAGTTAAACATCAACGAGATCATGTTTCTTCCTCAGTGGGACACATTTATTTTTTTTTGAAAAAAATATAAAAGTCCAGGATTTTTGAGAAAAGTAAACACATAAATGACAAGTGCCGAATTCTTTCTGTCAAACAAAAATTAGCGGCTGCCTTCGTGGATTTGGGTCTTAACCGATGACGCTGGCGCGGCGCATGTGCAGAACAGCGTTGCTAAGATAACAGAGAGAGAAAGGGAGATAAATAAGAGAGAAAGTAGTAGCTAATAGATATATGATGTAAGTAGATACAGCGTCTATATGACTCAAAGCATCAAAGATAATATGCCTGAGAAACAGATTTGAAATAAAATTAGAAAAAGCAGACAGCAAAGTCCGCTACAAGAGATTTACAAAACCAGCAGAAAAGTACCTACATCTGAAAATAACAAGTGAACATAATAAATACACCAGGGGCTAATTTTTGAGCTGGGAGCGTGTGGTTTTTCATGCGAACGATCACCAGTCGTCGGTAGCGATCTTTCCCGTGCTGTATTTTTGAAGGATGAAACTGTTTCCGTTCTCCTAAAAAGTAAGATAACTTAGTCCCCGACTTCCGGGTCAGGGAGTACGCCTCAATTCAATAGACGCAAGCGCAGTAGTTTCACAAGACATAACATCTTTTAAGTTTTTGACGTCTTGTTTTTTGTTTTGTGAGTCATTCCATCTAAAAGTGGAAATAATTCTGTTTTATACGTGAAATCCGGCGAGAAAGTCTCTGCCCGTGGCTTCGGATGTTTTTCCATGTATTCTAGTAATTGCCAGTTGCAATAAATTTAAGTCTAACTCTGTCTCTTCTTGCGTGCAGCTTCATTTAAATATGAGACAAGTGAACTGTCTATTTACCATAAGTTTTCTCCCTACTTAAGGTTATAAAATAACATATTAACCATAAGTAAAAGCTTCACTTACCGTAAGTGAAGTATCTACTAACCGTTAGTAAATCTATAGTAGCGCAAAACCAGTATAACTCCTAAAATATGGCTTTAAAAAAAAAATATAAAAAAAAATAATAAAAAAAAGTGCGACGCGCCGACGCGGTTCGAAGCGACAACCTACATGTTGATAGACCAATGCGTTATCCACTGTACCATACGCTTATAAAGAAATAGGTTGAAACCGCGGAATATAAGCGTCTTGGCGGATTCTTATTGGTCGACTGAAACGTGTTAATCATGATTAAGGCTTAATCAGAGAATTTTCACGTTTGGTGGATATACATGGACAAGCATCTCATAACCAAGGGTTACCGAGTTTGTTTGCCGTCATAGAGTTTTTTTGAGTTTTTTTTTAACTTTTTTCCATCATGATCTCCCTATAAATAGAACAATGATCGATGAAAATGGAATGATGATGGCAATAGGTTGACAAATCATTATAGGCATGCATTATTATTAGAATGAATAATTTTTCCGCATTATTTTTCAATATTCGATGCCTTCACTTGTCCTTAGTAGAAAAATTCACTAACCGGTCAAAGAAAAGTTAAGTCAGTTGTCACATATTGGTAATACATAAATCACTAAGGGTCAACAAACTCGGGTCTAAGTAGGTCGTTTTACTTGCAGCTGTTGAATTTATCACTTGGGGCTAATAGAAACTTCACTTATCACTAACAAAAAAATATGGTTTTCTGAGTGCAGACTTAAAACACAGACCTAACGTTGGTGCAATGGGCAATCAAACTTTCTTTTCAATATTATTTAGAGGTGGGTTTTTTTATTATCCATTCCGCACATAGATTTCATTTAAATATGAAAAAATAATCGCGTTTTTTTCGAAAAAAAAACACCAGACACGGAGTACATCACCACAGAAGCTGAGCTTGGTTCGTTCAAAATAGTTCAAATTCAACACTACCAAAAATAAGGTGGTCATTTGCTATAAAATAAATGTGCCAACTTTGGATGTGATCCAATCCCGTTCAAAAATTCAGGGAACGTTCACCGGAGAGTGATCGGGTTAATAGGGTGGAATAGTTCCCAAGGAATGATCACATCTCTTAGGAGAGCGATCACTATCTCCAAATTAATTAAAACACTGCAGTAGCAACAATCTAATTTCACATTGATGGTAGTGCAGTGTTTTAAATAATCAGTTTTTATTAATTTTTTATTGGATGAATTGATTTTATTGATTTAAAGGAATCTAGTCTACTGAAATTAGCGAAAAAACAGGCCTTACCTTGAACAAATTGCAACACGAGCGGTTTTTATGGTTTTTATTGTAAAAAAGCATACCTTTTAACATATCCAAAATGGGATAAAATCGAATTTGCGGAACATCGTTTTTTCAGGATGGCCGCCAAAAAATTCAAAAAATCTTGCATTTATATATTAACATATAAACCCATAGCCATTAGGCCAATGGCACTTGTGGCACATGTTTTTGAACCAATTTTTATCGCTGATTTCAAATATTTTATAATTTTTTAGAAAAATACAGAACTATAGCCGTGAATCTTGTTTTCTCTCTCTATTCTAAAAAAAAGACTTCCAAAACACGTAACACGTTTTAACGGTTTTTAACTTTAAAATCTTTACTTTTTAACATATCCAAAAGCAGACCAACTCAGATTTGCAGAACATCGTTTTTTGACGTCTTTTCAAGATGCAGAAAAACTTGTATTTATATATTAACATATAAAACCATAACCACTTTACAAATATGACTTGTGATTTTGGACTAATTTTTACCGCTGATGTCAAATATTTTATCATTTTTCAGAAAAAGACAGAATTATAGCCCTGAACCATGTTTTCTCTCTCTACCCTATAAAGAAAGGTTTCCAAGCACATAACAAATCATATGATTATGCACACATCACACTTTTGGTAAAAATAACTTTTAACCTTAGATTAAAAAGAGACAAGATAACTGACACTTACAGAGACTTTGGTTATCGAAATCAAAAAATCAAATCAAAATCTTTATTGATGTTAATATGCATAAATCACTTACACAAGCCAGATTACCATAAAATTTGTGTTAAGATACCAAAGTGAATTTAAGTTTCATTCTAATAAATGATATATTATTATATGGAACAATTTTTACTTTTCTGTTGTTTATAGTAAACACACCAGTGGCGTACATACCTACTTAAATATAAATTTACACATGAATTATAATATTAAAATTTTACTATAATATGAAATTTGCAAAATAATTTAAATAACATGCGAAAAATAATTCTGCCAATTTAAGCTTTGGAAGCTTCCTAATAATAAATGTTTGTAGTGGTTTTATACAAAATAAATTTATTACAAAGTTTGCATATGATTTATTGCAATTTCAATTTTCATTACAATAAAATTATGCCAAACATTAAAAGAAACGCAGTTCACCACACCTGGAACATCAAGAAAAAAAATTATGTAATATATTACCTACCTCGTTCCTCATTTAAGCAAATGTTTTTTTTAAATCTCCTGTATAGCACAGTAACCTCTGGTTATAGGGGCCTTTTTTACATGGGAAATTTGAACTAAAAAATTTAAGTAGGTACCCTGAAATAAGATAGAACATTGTAATTTTTGCTCTCGTGATCCATCCAAAAATTTGTAACCTGAGCAAATCGAGGAACCAACTGTGATTTTAATTCAAAATTTTTACCATCACTAAAATTATTTCAAAAAGTCTTAGAATTACTGAAAATAGAGAAAAATAAAAAAAAATATTGAATGCATTATTTTTTTATAGTATAATAAATAATATACTGTATTATCAACGGCTATAAAAATGTGTGCTAAATTTCAGTTGAATCAGATTCTTATTATGCCAGCCATAGTGCAATTTCCCCAACAATTTCATAGTAAAAGTTATTTTATTTTTTCTGGTCATTAGCAGAAACTTACTTAAAATGACTTCTTCAGTACACAATAAAGTCAATAATGCTTGGGATATATAGAGACATCTAGCACAGATCACCTACCAACTACTCTGTTCATCTAGTATGGAAAAAAAGATTCAAATATCAATTCAAAGGGCGAGCGCAGATGGCAACGGTGGCAGTATAAATCAACCTTAATATAACAGGTAGGAATTCAATATTCTTACAAACTTGAACACATGTGAATTAATTTTTATTGTTGTTTGCAAGTTTGTTTAAGGACTTCCCCTACCTTTATTTTATAGTCTTCATAAAAAAATCTTCAATAATATCTCACTTGCGCATTAACTACTTCATCAAAAGTATGCTTTATTTTATCGTCTTTATAAAAAAAAAACCTTACAAAAACTTTCGAAAATATCTCATTTGACGCACTACTTCATCAAAAGTATTTTAAAATTTTAAATATTAAAAAAAAAACGTGTTGGTTGATATTTTAATCTAAGGATCTACTAATTTAAGTATATTAAAAACAAATATTTTCTATGTACCTACCGGCATGTACCGCCACTGACTGATTTAACTTGCTCCCTCTTTGTTTTCAAAACATTGGACGATTTGTTCCAAAATATCACTTTAAATGCACTGAAATGTTCTCCTACTGGTAAAAAACACACTAAAAACGCTTTTTGACAAAATGAGGTTTCAAAAAGAATTCCAAACTGCTTAAAACATCCTGAAATTTTAAAATAAATAACACGAAAAAGCTTATGTCAATAAAAATATCATCCGACCGTCTGCGCTCTGCCGACTTTCCCCGCCCACAAGCCAATCACGACCTAAAGTAGTTTACACAGAATTATCTGTCCCTATCGTTCTAACGTCGTTTAAAAGGATAGAAAGTAATAGTAGTAGAGAGATACACAGAATTATCTGTCCCTATCGTTCTAACGTCGTTTAAAAGGATAGAAAAGTAATCGATATATCTCACCTTTGTTTTGTTTTGTGCTTATTATTTGCCAGTTTTGGTTGGACCAGATATCTTGTCTCTTTTTAATCTAAGCTTTTAACGTTGATCTTGAAACTCATAAAAAAGGTTGAAAAGAGACAGCTAATATCGTCATCTTTCTCACTCTAATATTGAAATTGGACACAATTCATAAAAAAAATATTTATGAAAAAAATTGCCTCCTGTTGGTTACTTAAAAAAAAATTTATAAAATAGCAATGCTTATTGGACTATTATCCGGAAATCAATTGGTTTATTAAAAAAATTACACACCTATACCATGCACCTTCACATGTGTTAAAATAAAGTGATGTTTTTTTTTTAATAATATCTAAAGGTGCAGTTAGACTGTGATAGTGTAGTCGTCGTTGCATTACAGCGGTAGCGAATTTTTTTTCCATAGATAATGAGGAAGAGGATATTTTACAGATAAATATTTAACAATATTTTTTGGTACACACTTTTTAATATAATTTACCTTGTTTAATATTTTAAACAAATATTGGTGATAATATACCCTCTTGCAAAATTTTTGAACATGTTAAAAGATCCAGCTTACATAGGTATTTCTTTTGTATTAAACTAAAGCATTTTTGAAGTTATATTAAGAAAAACGGAACTTTCTTGGTGGATCTTTTTACATGTTCAAAAATTTTGCAAGAGGGTCTATTATCACCAATATTTGTTTAAAACATTAAACAAGGTAAATTATATTAAAAAGCGTGTACCAAAAAATACTGTTAACTATTTATCTGTAAAATATCCTGTTCTGCATTATCTATGGAAAAAAATTCAATACAGCTGCAATGCAACGACGACTACACTACCACAGTCTAACTGCACCTTAAGAACTGCCACGTTCTTCCTACAGACATCTTCTATAAAATCAATTGACACCGGATACACGAAGTTCAGAAGTTAGAGTGAGTCTAGATAAAAGTAGAGTATTCTGCGCACCTTCCACAACTGTGTATCTACTCTAACTCTGTATTTAGTGAAACATCTTTTGTAAACGCTGTAATCCGGTCTTCTATCAATCCCAAATAACAGACAGTATTAGTATTAAATGAATATCATTCCAAAGTGTACCACCAAGCGTATATAATTTTATAGGACTGAAAGAGACAGCATATGTAAACTACTACATGTAAAAATCAACATTACTTTGATCCTGAAAGTTATTGTCATGAACATGTGCCACATCCCCCTATAAATTATCTGCGAATTTTTGGTCCGATAGAAAAAGAAACCGTGGTAACACCTATTATTTTGATTTCTATTCTATCATGTGTCTAAGACTAGTTTTTTTTGTGCAAATTTCATGTAGGATAAATAAGTAGGTACCTATTTATCTATGTCCACATAGATCATTTGTCTAGAAAGGATAGAAAGAAAAAACACGATTAACTATTTTATTTCTGTTTTTTTTTAGAAAATACTACTATTTTTGAAATGACCAATAAAATTTAGCCCCCCTAAATGAGCTGCAATGTGTGTAGTTTTTCCTATGTGATAGAAAGAGAAAGCATTAATAATGACCGTATCTCTATCTTTTTTTGATTTTTTTTTCAGGTTCAAGATCAGCATTAAAATTAAACCCAAAAACAAGTGCTACATCTCCGGCGTTATACTTGCCATGTTCATAATATATTTCTTCAGGATAATGAGAGAAAGCGTGACTAGAAAGCTTATTTCCCAGCAAACACGGTTCCTTCAGGCCTTCGTCGATGTCGATTGCCGAATTTGTCGTCATTGGCACGACGTCGATTTACCACATCGGACCAGCAGTATTTTTTGTCCGCTTTGTGATGTAGGCCCAATGTATGTTTGCCGAGCGTTAGACTGTAGCCCACCGTCGAACCAATGATAAATTTTATTTTTTGCTGATATCGGCATACCGTCGCCGTACGATTAAGGTCCGATTTGGTTTAACCACATGGTACCGACCATCTGCCCATAACTGCTTAATTTGGTCGGTCTAACGTAGCCAAGCTGTTCTCGGCCCGACACCGGTAAACTAATCAAGTCCGAAGTTGGTCTTCTAAAGCGGTCCAACGTCGGCGATTTACGGAGGTCCGTCGGTGATAGCTTAAAACGGTTTCGATAATGCGGGTGCTTAACCAGTCGGGCTGGTTTAAGTGGCAGAAGAGGTGATTCTTGTAGAGAAGTACCACCATCTTGTCAAGTCCGCATTCTAGTTAAGTGGAAGAGCGCCGCCTCTTTATGGGCACCAAAAATCCCCATAAGGTGCGAAATCTGCCTTTTGTCGTTTATAGGCATAGAAACTAAGACATGTATTATATATTGAAAAAATAAAGACAATAAAAACAATTAATAATAATAATAATAATAACGCAACGAGCAACGGACAAGGACAACGAGCACACAACGCGCAAGAAACGCTCAATGACGAGCAAGAAGAAACTCACAATGCAGCTGCTGCTGAGGTTGCGCCTCAGCCCACTACATTACAGGGGAGACCAAGGCAGCGAACAAAATGGACAAACGCGATGAATGAATTCCTATACGGACGCTACCTTGTTCTAAGCAAATTGGAAACCAAAAAGACCGGTTACAGCAGAGAACTGCATGCACAAATGACACAGCAGTTTCCTGAACTTGCGCATAAAACAGTACAAAACATCTTAGATCCAAGGCGAGTACTACTAACCTCTAAAGCAATAACAACCGAAACTACCCAACGCATAAGAAGAGAAGCGGAAATTGAACTAAGAGTACGAGACCAGAACGAAAACCAACCCCCAGTAGCAGACGCGGATATGAATATGATAGATGAAGACCAGGCACAAGTGAGAGAAAACTTTGAAGAAATATACATCAAATACAATGGCACTACACCAGAAATGAGGCCCAGAATAAAGAAACTAAAGACAAACAAAAACACAAACCGAACATTAACCCTCATAAATAGCATAATAGCAGAAAAAATCAACGATGCACACAATCTTCTCGACATTCACACGATAATCTACGTTGGCGCAATGACCGCGATTGAAATAAACCAAGAAACGAGCCGGAAACCGAACAAAGTCACCCCAACCTCAGGAGAGTCTCAACCACCATGGGAAAGACGACTCATTAAATGAATCGAGGAACTCAGAAAGCATATAGGACAACTAGAACAATCTATGAGAAATACAGCAAATGAAAAACTCAAACGAAAAGCAAAGAATCTAACAAACAAATACAAAAATGAAAATAATAACACCAGCCAAGAAATACTCGATCTACTTAAGCAGCAACTAGCGCCTAAAGCAAAAAGACTTCGAAGATTCAAGGAAAGTCACCAGCGAAGACAGGACAACAATCAATTTGAGGATAACGAGGGAAGATTTTACAGGCAACTGAATTCAACAAAAAATAATACCGAAGATGAAAAACCAGAAAAAGAAGACACAAAAAGCTATTGGAAAAATATATGGGCCGTTCCAAAACAACACAGGAAGAAAGCCAAGTGGATAACAAAAGAAAAAGAAAGGATGACAAGTAAAAGGAGAGTGATTAACCATATGGTAACACTGGAAGAAGTCGAGAAGGTGAGCAAAAGAAGCAAAAACTGGAAAGCCTGGAATTGATAACATACAAAACTTCTGGATTAAAAAATTTAAAAGCACACACAAGAAAATCGGCGACATCTTCACAGACATACTGGAAAATAGAACTGAACTACCAGCGTTTATGACAAAAGGAATCACCTATCTTCTCCCAAAAACTTCACTACGAGCAAAAATCCTAGTAAATACCGTCCCATCACATGTCTCCCAACATTTACAAGCTACTGACAGGAGTAATAGCTGAAAAAATATATAAACACCTTACCGAAAACGAAATCCTAGCAACAGAACAAAAGGGATGCACAAAATCAGCAAAAGGATGCAAAGATCAACTAATAATCGATGCCATAATAACAGGTAACGCAAAGAAAGATAACAAAGACCTTTTCACTGCATACATAGATTACCCGAAAGCCTTTGACAGCGTACCACACACCTGGCTCCTGGAAGTACTTGAACTTTATAAAATTGACCCGCACATAATAAAACTCCTAGAAAAAACAATGAGAACATGGAAAACAACATTAACAATCCCAATCAAAAACAAGCAACAAGTAATCGGAGACATACCTATACAATGCGGAATTTTCCAGGGCGACGCACTGAGTCCTCTGGGGTTCTGTCTGTCTCTTAACCCGCTCTCCTCCACCCTAAGAACAAAATAAAGGTGTAAAGTTAGAAAATAACAGAACACTCACCCATCTCCTGCACATGGACGACCTCAAAACATGTGCATCATCCGACCAAGACCTGGAAAAAAACATTCAGTTAATAAAAAGGTTCAGTGAAGACATTGGTATGACATTTGGCCTAGACAAATGTCGCATCAATATCATGGAGAAAGGGAAAAGGAGTGGAAATGGGAGAGGAAGCTGGAGTTATAGAAGGAATGGAAAAGGACGAGTTGTATAAATATCTGGGATATCAGCAAGCACGTGGGATAGATCAGAAGCAAGCCAAAGAACACCTTAGAGGCAATCTCAGACAAAGGCTCAAAATGATTATGAGGACGAAGCTGCGTGGAGGGAATATGGTGAAGGCGATTAACACATATGCAATTCCAATCCTAACCTATAGCTTCGGCATCATATCATGGACGCAAACAGAGCTAACCGAACTCAATCGCACAATACGAACAGTAGCCACCAAGCACAGGTTTCACCATCCAAGAAGCTCTATGGAGAGATTTCACCTTCCCAGGGAGCAAGGAGGATGGGGAGTGTTAAACATTGAAGAACTACATCAGAAACAGATAAAAAACTTAAGAAGCTACTTCCATAGAAAGGCGGGAGGGTCCGGACTATACAAAGTAGTAGTAAACAAAGATATCAAAATCACGCCCCTGCATCTACAAAGCAGACAGCTATCGGCAGAAGAACCCATAAATCATGTTGAAAAATGGCTTAGCAAAGAATTACATGGACGATACCCTGCATTAATCAAACAACAACACTTTAATGAGAAAGCGTCATTGGATTGGCTTAAGAAGGGACAACTTTTTCCAGAAACAGAAGGATTTGTCATGGCTATTCAGGATCAAGTAATCCCCACACGTAACTACCAAAAATACATAATGAAACAACGCATAGAAACAGACAAATGCCGAATGTGTGGAGTTGATAGATCACATAGTGAGTGGTTGCACAATACTAGCTCCTAATGAATACACAAAAAGACACGACAACGTAGGAAAAATCATATACCAAGAATTTCTCAAAAAAATGAAACCTGATTTGCCTCACACTCCATATTATAAACTAAAACCTGACCCTGTGAATGAAAATGAGAACTACAAGCTTAATTGGAACAGACAAATAATTACAGATGTACACATACCACATAACAAACCAGATATGGTGTTTGTTAACAAACAAACAAAACAAACGTATATCATAGACATAGCAATCCCGCTCCTAACAAATGCCCAACGAAAGCATCAAGAAAAAATAAACGAATACTTACCATTAGCACATGAGATCAAGGACATGTGGAACCGAGATCGCGTCATCATTGTGTCAATAATCTTCGGAGCTACTGGGGAAGTACCGTCAGCAACAATTGAGGGCCTCAAAACCCTGGAACTAAAAGAAAATCTTTTTAGTCTAATGCAAAAAATCACTGTGATAGAAACTACTGGAATCGTACGTAAAGTTCTGAACTTACCTTGGAATACTTACCTAAACCGTAGACCAAACTTCGAAGTACCGGAGAGAAGTTGTAACCAGGAAACCCTGTGGAACCTGAAAACAATAATATATATATAATATATATTATAAACGTTAATAAGCCGGATATAGTACTTCTTGACAAGGATGATAAAATTATGTATGTCATTGAGTTCTCGGCACCCGCCGACACAAACATCATTGTAAAGGAGGAAGAAAAACGGACGAAATATCAGGATCTTCTCTTTGACCTTCGCCGAGTGTACCGGGGGTATACAGTCAAGCTAGTGGTTTTGGTAATTGAAGCTCTCGGAGGTGCACGGCAAACACTGCTCTTAGCTCTCAAAACCTTGCCAGCCTGCCGTGACAAGGCAGAACACCTTGCTGGCGCAATGCAGAAAGCGGTCATCCTCGGATCATTGCGTCTGCTCTGAGCACACGATGCGGAACACCGTTTCTACTAACCTCGCGGTTGGTGGGGAGTAGAACGGTGAATGGAACACCTGGCCTATCTGCACCCGTGTAAGAAAAAAAAAACATCATATATATAATATTATCTTCCACTATACAGGGAACATAGTGACATTAGCGGCATCTCTACATACTAGGAAGAAACTATTAAGCAGTTCAAAAATTTTAAGGTGACGTAATCGGACCATCGTCGGTTGCCGATTCTCGACCAATCAAACAAAGTTCCAATCGGAGCATCGTCGGCCCTAAAGCAGATAAAGTGGTCGTCGGCAGAAAGTCGACTATAGTAAATCGGGCCATCGTCAGTTGCCGATTCTCGACCGATTAAAGAAAGTTTCCTATCGGACCATCATCGGCCCTAAAGCAGATAAGGTTTGCATTGGCATAATGTCGACTATAGTAAATTGTAACGGTTCAATATTTCCCTAACAATATCCCTTAGAAAAAAATAATTCTTCAAAACACCCTTCTAATACCCTGGCAAAATCTTTAAGTCAATCATCTTTACTATATGTCTGAGCACTTTGTTTATTCTATATCCTACTATTTTATGGCGAATGCGCTGGAAGAACAATATTTACTGTTGGACTGAGGTTGAATTATACTAGAATTATGATTATTTTATGTGGAGGCATTTTACTCTGTTTAACTTTTTTTTTAAAACAAAGCAAACCTCAATATTTCAAATAAAACACCATTGAACCCTTTCTAATAAACCAATAAATTTAATTACAGTGGCAAATCATGTGTTTTCCAAAAATAACATTACAACATCCATCTTTCTTTTATATTAACTAATGATATACAGTCTACAGTTCAATGAAACTTCGTATTTTTCTTGTATGATTTAACCAGTCCAAGAAAGGTTGCTCTGGCTCTGCAGTAACCTGAAACAAGAAAAAAATAACATAATTTTACATAACTTAACACCAAAACGGTCTTTCTAGCGCATAGTTTAAACCGCCAACTTACTAGATTAGTAAGCCTTTGTTTTTTTTATTGATTATATCAAATTCTCCTTCCGTCAACTACTTAACACCCGAAAATAAAGTAGATAATAAAGGTTAGTTTTATAAACCGTGTCAAACAAAGAGAGACTTAGCGGTCTTATACTTACTAGAAACTAGTGTCGGTTCATTTGTTGAGTGGTAGATTCTTGTCACTAGTGATGTGTCAGTGGTTGGCAGTTTCTGTTACTGATCGGTCCCCAATTTGCACATGTCAGGCTTTAGGGGGTCCAATAAGTCCTAAAAATAACAGGACCAAGGTTGTCACCAATCATATGGTATTGATATTACAAAATTACTCTACCTTTGTCGTCAGTTGACACAACACTCACCTGTTGGTTTTATTTTGGTTTCAAGTATGCGTGAATTCCTTAAAGGGCATTGCCCAACCTCGTACAGCCTAGCCATGTCAAGTGTGGACCGTCTTGCTTGTCTCTGTGTGCATTGTTGGTCTGTAGGGTCCATATTTCCTGTGGTTTATACGATAGGCTGTGCAGACTTTAATAGGTTAAATTTTGATAGATATTCAGTTTATTTATTCAAACGAGGCGATCATCTGTCCTCATACGACTCGAGACTGGCCTAAAAGTATAAGAAATTCGAAATAAAGGAGGTTTATAGTCGTTCTAAAGAGGTAAACAAACAGTAAAGGGGAGAGAGATATTTGTCAAGGATCCGTATGTTACCTACACGGAAGGAAACTGTGACTAACCTGGATTATTTGGGAAGGCTTGGAGTGCCGGAAAGTGGTCTTTTTCTTGGCGAAAATCCGTGTTTTTCTTTAGGCATTTTATGGTTTTTCAAAATTAAATTCGACCGCCAGCTGACCGTGACGTTTGGGACGACGTTGCCAGATTGTCATAGGCGAAATCCTGGGAGTATACAGTGACTAACTTCACGTCACATAACTGTGATTTAAAGTTGCACATTACGTTACTGCTGAGTCGTTTTCGAGAAAACCAAGTGTCTACACTTATTGTTTATTGGTTCTCCCAAAAAGATAAAGTCCATTTCTTGCTCACTACTGCAACCAATGCCTTGTTGTTAACTTCTGTTCGTCACGTGATCTCTCCCTATCCCGCTGATACAGAAGGAAATCTGACAACACCGCTTCGTTGTCTTTTTCTGTCTTAGGTTGATGAATAGAGGCTTCCGATTTGAACCTGTCGCATTCGAAAAGTAGAATTTGGACCCCAGCCCCTGTCGATTTTTGCCCATATCAGAAAGATCGCCCAATTGTAATGCGTTTTCAGCAGCATCACCTAATATGGTAATCAGGATAAGCGATTTTCGACTGTGGTTTTCGCGCCTCTGAGGTTTGTGACCAATCGTTTGCCCGCAGGAAGCTTCTTTTTAGTGTCTGAGATTTTCTGGAGGGAAGGAAACACTTCTTTTCCGGCACCGTTTTGAGTGCCACGTTTAAATTTTTTTTTTTTTCTTTTCCAAGAATACCGAAAAGAAGTCGTGCCCATGGCGGCCTTTGCAACCTGAAATCGTCGTAGACGGAATCCGCAGAGGTCCCATAAAAAGAAGAAAGTCTTCGTGGAAGTGCCCGTTGCCTGTGTTTGGCGTTTGAGGTGGTGATTTTCGAGGATTTCTTTTTGACCGTATAGGATACGGATAATGGCCGGCTAGACCGTGGCTTATCAGCCGATCGATGGTAATTATATTCGATTTTTTTTAAGCGTTTTCCCTCCAGTTTATTTCAATATTGACTATTTTTTATTCTGTATTTTTCTTTGTGCTACAGATTAAGGAGGCCTCACGTCAACTCCCTGGGAGGTATTAGGTTACCTGCCATGCGGAATGTCGCCCTTAGGATGATTTGAGGTAAATATTTGCTGCGTGTGTACCTTGATTATTTTTGCCCTTGTAAGAAATTAGACTGTTTTCTGTCGTTTTAAGTAATTTTTAGTTTTATCGTCCGTGGTACCCACTATACAATAGAGTGGACTTATATGTTTTTTTTTTTATGCTTTTTTGGCGTATGTACTTCGAGTGTTGCCCCTCAGGCATGCCCCGTACAATAAGTAAACAGTAGTTTTTTTGTGTTACTGTTTTACTTCTTTTTTTTTCCTGTGTAAAATACATGTCCGTTATTAGAAATTAGTTATAAATGATACGTTAGGGTGTTCTCCCTTGTTCTAGAAGGTTGTTTTTATATCTGTCTAGGGTGCTTGGTTCCGGTGCACAGCCATGGGTGGTCCTAGTGCCGACTCTCAACACCATACATTCGACTTTCCATCCTCAGTGCTGCTTTGCCCTGGCCTGAGATGCCTAGTCCAGTCATGAGTCCTGTGTACCTGTTCCAGGGATGTTTAGCCCTGTCATCGGCTAGCTATGTGGAAACAGATAAGAAATATTTCCCTGTCCAAACATTTTCTCTTTAAAAACCTTCAAAAAAAAACTCATAAAATTTTATCAAAACTTATCAAAACAAGCTTCAACTTCATTTTTTTTATAAGAGAACCATTTCAACTTTTTCATCTTTGATAAAAGAACTTTCCATCATTGAAATTAAACATAAAAACAAGAGGAAAGACCCCTAAAATGTTAGTTTTAAAAAAATTAAAAAAAACTATTTTATTGGTTAAAATTTACATTTATTGTTTTACACTGTTTTTCCAAAAATATATTTTGAGACTGTATAACCTGGTGTTTCATTGCTAAGTGCCCCACAACCGTGTGCTTACTCAAGTTGGCAAGAATGCCAGGCTCGATAGGACCCAAAGTATAGGAAGGTGTCATCGCTTCTATTTTGTATGGTTATTTTTTAATGTAACACTGGCTGCCCACGTGGTTCTCTGTTCTTTGGAGTAAGTGTACTTTTCTTTTTTGGTTTTTTTTAAAAAAAAAAGTTTTTGGTTGTTGGGTTGCCTTGGCAATGAAATACCATGGTACTTTGGCTTCAAGAAAGAAGATAGGTTGCAGTAGAGTACTACAAGGCTGTATAGAGGTAGGTTCTTTCCTGTTGTACTCCTAAGCGAGTGGTTTTATAGCGTTCTCTTTTTTCTTTTGCTTTGAGAAAGCGAAGGGGGGGTTTACATTTGCAATTTTTTTTAATGGTATTTTTCTTTAAGAGCAAGCCAGTAATTTTAAAAATTAATGGAAATTTTTTTTTGGGGTGAATTTCAATTTTTTTTCCTTTGCCGAGTGGGGTAGTTTAAAAAAAAAAAAAAAAAATTTTCTTACCGAACAACGTAATATATAAATTCAAAGTTTGTTTTTTCCTCACCGAGTGAAGTATATTAAAGACATTTTTTTTTCTCTGACCGATTAAAGTAAATTCAAGAATTATTTTTTTCTTACCGAGTGAAGTAAATTAATTTTTTTTTCCTTACCGAGCAAAATAAATCCCAAAAATAATTTTTTACCGAGTAAAGCAAATTCAAAAATGTTTTCTCACTGAACAAAATAAATTCAAAAATAATTTTTTTCAAATCATAGCCCAACCAATTTTTTTTCTTCTCGCAAAGCATAGTAAATTGATTTTTTTTTCAGGAAAAGAATGTTTTTTAAAAACAAAATTTTTTTTTGTTCACAAACCATAGTAAATCAAATCAGAATTTTTCTAAAAAGTATTTTTTTCAAAGCAAAGTAAATAAATGTTTTTCTTTCTCAAAGCATAATGAAACGAAATATTTTTTTTTAGCAAAGAAAATCCCAAACTTTTGTTTTTTTTCAATGTTTATTAAATTGAAATATTTTTTAAAGTATCATCTATCAGATATATTTTGTTGTTAAATCAGTAATATATATTTTTTTTCAAAGCATGGTAAATCCAAAGAAAGTCTTAATAGTAAATCAAAAATATATTTTTAAAAATTTTTATTCCTTGCTTGTTTCCACAATAATTTCTCTCTTATATAAGGGTGTTGATGTGTCAAAGTCTTCGAAGTCTAGGTCGGCTAGATATATATCCGGAAAAGAATTCGTAAACGAATTAGTGTTTAAGTGTATTGTTAGTTTAAGTTAGTTGTTTGTCATTTTTTTTACAAGCGGCAATTATTTTTTAAGCAGCGTTTACCCCGAGACTAGTTTCTGGTAGTTTTTTGCTGTCACAGTAAACAGTGACTAAATTGAGTCCCCTTTTCTCTGTGTTTTTCTTATTTAAATTATTTTTGCGCCTCTTACAAAAACAAGTGTTTTTGGCAAGTTTTTTTTGTCACTTTTTCCCTGAACCGAAACCGTTACACTTCATAGCCTGACCTTTTTGAGGTTGAAAGACAGGATATTTGTTTGATTTGGTGCTAGTGCGTTGGTGCTTCAGGAAAATATGGAGGTGAATCGTTTACTTAGTGATGAGATCACATACGAGCTGGAAAGCCGAGGAGTGGAAATCAAAAACTTTGCAGCTCGGGACAAAAGGGCACAGCTGAGGGCTGTTTTTGCTGAAGAAAGGTCTGGAAACACCAGAGCTCGTGTTTGTTTTGATCCTATTCGAGAGTTAGCTATTTGTCGAGCAAAGTTGGATGAGCTTGGTGAGAGTATACAGGAATTTGACAAGAACAACAGAGATAATGAATTTAAGAGAATTCACACAAGATTATTTCATGTTCGGGGAAGGATAAATTTAATTCACCCAGATACCGAAGAGGAAGCGAGACGAAAAGATAGTTTGAGGGACTTGTGTTGTGGATTGTTGAGAGCATTGGAAGGCGTTTACAACATAGCAACCTTGGGCCTAGCTGGTAGTGCACAGGACTTTTTGGGTGATCTGCTTGAAAATCTTTCCGAGGAATCTTCCGGGATACCAACAGAAGAGCATAGTTCACATTCTGAAGTTGTCAGTCATCCAGCTACCACAGCTTCTGATGAACCAATGATAGACCTTGGAGTCGGTTTACAGACTGAAGCACAGCTACAGTTAACTAACAGCAACTCAGCTTCACATCCATACCACCAAAATACCGATTTTTCACACTCAGCTACTGATGGTAACTCAGCTATACCACCAAGCAACCCAAATAGTGGTTCTTTTCACTCAGCTACAGCTACCAACAACTCAGCTACACAACAAAATCAGCTAATTAATGGTTCTTTACACCCAAATACTCAATCCAGCTACTCAGCTACAGCTACAAACAACTCAGCTACACAAGAAAATGTACCAAGAACTGATTTTTTAAGCTTAGCTATCCATAATAACGCAGCTACTCAGCACAGCTACTCAGCTACAGCTACCAACAACTCAGCTACACAACAAAATCAACCAATTAATGGTTTTTCACATTCATATAGTCAACATAGCTACTCAGCTACAGCTACAACAAACGCAGCTACAGCTACCAACAACTCAGCTGCACGACAAAACCATCAAATTATTGTTTCTTCACGCCCAGCTATTAGAAACAACTCAGCTACACAGTCAGCTACTCACCCACAAGCTTTGCAGGGATCAGCTTCACCCGCTGAAAGTGAGCGATCTCATAACAACACCAACCCTTTTCTTTGTGATTCTCCTGAGCCCCAGAATGTTGATGAAGTCTTACCTCCAGCACAGAACAGGAATATTGAGTTTGGTAATTTTAATGAGCAACCAAGGAATATTCCGGAAATCTCACAGCCTCTACCCAGTGCTGGTTATTCTCAAAGGTTTCAATTTCAAGATCCTTTTCGAGCAGTTGAAATTCCTCGTGACCCCTATAGGCCCCTTCAACCAAATCCATCTGTGGAGCGTAGACGAGTTAGTTTTCAGTACCCTCCTGATTATAGTGCTGCCCCTGCATCCGATTATAGATTTTATCCTGGTGGTCCTGCTGTTTCTTCGATGAGACCTGAGTGTTTTTCTCAACCCCATGTTTCAGACTTTTCACCGATCAGTCGTCCTTCAGTTTTGGAGTCTCGTGGTCCATTGATCGAAACCCTATCCACTGAAAGAGCTAGGTTCAGTACGGAACCTCATCATTATTCCCACTCTTTACCACAGAGGCATACCGAAGAAATACCTCACCGAAGAGAATACCAGCCAGTCCCTGATTTTTTGCAACACCGAAGGACAGAGCCACCTCAAGTTCCTTTGGCTAACTCTAACTTGTCCCATGTTTTGATGAACCCAACGGTATCTCAACTTAACAGCTTTGAGAAGTGGAACCTTTGCTATGATGGACATTCAAGCCTAAACTCATTTTTGGATAGTCTGGAAGATAAATGTCTTTCCAGAAATATTTCCAAGGAGCAACTGATAGCTTCAAGAGCTATGGGAGAATTTCTGAAAGGAGATGCAATGGATTGGTATAGGGTCCGAAGAGACACTTTTCGTGACTGGAACGATTTTGAAGCTCAGTTGAGGAGAACATTTCTTCCTCATGATCATGAGGCAGCCTTGCGAAGGGAAATCCCTAAACGTACTCAAGGTTCAGATGAACGCTTTGGTCTGTATGTAACCCGCATGCAAAGTTTGTTTCGTCAACTTAGACCACCGTTACCTATGAGTGAGCAAGTGGCCCTGATCAGAAGGAACATGTTACCTCCTTTACAACGAGCCCTTGTATTGCAAAATATTGAGAGCATTGACCACCTCATCGAATTAGGAAGTGAAGTAGAAGAGACCATGTACCGAACAGAAAAATTTGCTCCACCACCTACCTCCACGAATTTTCCCGAACCTAACTTAGCTTATAAGCGCACCTCCCAACGAAGCACTGTGCACACTGTTGACACGCCGTCACGTAACCAATCCAGGGAAATAGTCTGTTGGCATTGCAGAGCTAAAGGTCATACTAGAGTGAACTGTCCTGAGAAAGAACTGAAATGTTACCGATGTTCCAAGGAGGGTTTTACTACCAGGAACTGTCCAAACTGTTCGAATTCGGGAAACGCCGAACAGGGTCATTAGACCATCGTCTAGTGACCCAATATCAAACTCCCACGGCGGAACAGACTTTTCTCTCTTATGCGTTGTCGCATGCTGCTGGAGACAGGCGGCCGTCCTTGAATGTTGACGTTTTAGGTCATTCTATTTTGGCTCTTTTGGATTCCGGTGCGAGTTCCACGATTGCTGGGGAGTCTGGATGGAGAACTTTCCAGGAACTAGGATTAAAGTTGGATAGGAGTCGTCGGTCCAAATGTGTTGTAGCCAATGGACAGACAGCGAATATTGAGGGAACTGTTGACGTTCCATTTTTACTTATAGGTCGTATCCGTGTTTTACCTGTGATGGTAGTCCCTGATTTCCCCCACCCCTTGATCCTGGGTGTCGATTTTATTATTTCTATGGATATTCTTCCTGATTTGAGACGCGACCAGTGGAGTTTCGGTAATAGTGCAGTTGATTGCGAGGCTAGTAGTAAACAACAGTTTTTCGAAGATTTTTTAGATCAGGTCAAGTGTTCTTCAGCTACTGTAGTGAAGACGGAAGAGGTTGGTTCCCTATCAGTTCTTACACCTGAACAACAAGTTCAGTTAGATACCCTGTTAAAAGAAAAGTTTGCAGGAATGAAAGATGGCTTGGGGTTTACCTCAGTGTATGAGCATGAGATACTCCTGGAACCAGGTACCAAACCCATCAAACAGAGGTATTATCCTGTATCACCTTTGAAGCAGAAGCTAATTGATGAGGAACTCGACAAAATGCTGGAGTTGGATGTCATCGAAAAGTCCAAAAGTGCTTGGTCATCACCGGTCTTACTGGTTCCCAAGTCGGACGGCAAGTTTAGGTTTTGCGTAGACTATAGAGCTTTAAATAAAGCCACAACAAAGGACGCTTACCCGATCCCGTACATCTCCGCCATCTTGGATCGACTGCGCGAGGCAAAATATATAAGTTCCATGGACATACGCTCCGCATATTGGCAGGTAAGTGTCAAAGAATCGTGTAGAGAACTTACAGCTTTCACAGTGCCAGGCAGAGGCCTGTTTCAATTTAAAAGGATGCCATTTGGTCTGACAAATGCGCCTGCTTGTTGGCAGAGACTGATTGACACCGTTATTGGCATAGATCTCCAACCCTACGTGTTCCAATATTTGGATGACGTCATAATCATTGCTCCATCGTTTTCGACACATCTTCGTATTGTGGGACTTGTCTTGGATCGGTTGCTGGCTGCAGGACTTACTGTGAGTCCCGAAAAGTGCAAATTTTGCCGCCCCAGTCTGAAATTTCTTGGTTTTACGGTTACTGCTAAGGGCCTTCAATGCGATGTTGACAAGGTCGAAGCGATCATTAATGTTCCTGCCCCAACAACAGTGAAAGGTGTCCGAAGTTTTCTCGGCATGGCAAGCTGGTATCGGCGATTCGTTCCCGAGTTTTCCTCAGTAGTCGCTCCCTTGACTCGTCTTACGATGAAAAACGTGGCTTTTCGTTGGACTCCAGAGTGTGAAACCGCTTTTTGCAAGCTTAAGACTGCTTTAGTCTCAGCCCCCATTCTTACATGTCCTGATTTCACAAAGCCATTTACTTTACAAACGGATGCATCCGCATTTGGCATAGGAGCTGTATTAACGCAACAGTTCGACGAAGGCGAAAAGGTGATTTGTTACATATCTAGGTCATTGACAAAACAGGAAAAACAATTTTCGACTACAGAACGTGAGTGTCTAGCTGTTGTATGGGCTACGGAGAAACTCAAACCCTATTTGGAACTTACCAACTTTACGGTCATAACCGACCATAGCTCTTTGGTGTGGCTACACAATCTGAAAGACCCTTCAGGCAGATTGGCGCGTTGGGCATTAAGGCTACAATCATTTAATTACCAGATTATTCATCGAAAAGGTCGTGACCATGTCGTGCCAGATTTTCTTTCTAGGTCAGTCCCTAATGTAGACAGCGTTACCATAGAAAACCAAAAATATGACTTTTCTGATACTAAAGATGCGTGGTATTTAAGGATGAAAAACCTAGTAAACACCTCTCCATTAAAGTATTCTCAGTGGCGTATAGAAAACAAGATATTATACAAATATGTTAAATGTGCCATTCCTGAATTAGCCCAAGGATCTGATTACTGGAAAATTGTCATTCCGAAAGACTATAGATCGAAGATTTTAACAGAGAGTCATGACGATGTCCGCTCTGGTCATTTCGGCATTTTTAAAACGTACAATAGACTGAAAACTAGGTATTACTGGCCCAAGATGCGTTGCGATGTAACCCGCTATGTTAACCGCTGTCAGACTTGTGCGAAGTTTAAAGTTGAGCAGAAAGCGCCAGCAGGTCACATGGGACGCGCTCCAGAACCTACTCAACCATGGCAAGTAATAAGTCTTGATTTTGTCGGTCCACTTCCTCGAAGTTCGAAACAGGGGAATACCCACTTGTTGGTTATAAGCGATTATTTCAGCAAGTACGTAGCAGTTTTTCCTGGTCGTGCTGCTACTGCGAATTTTATTTGTAAGCACTTAGAGAATGATATTATTCTAACCTTCGGAGTTCCGCAATATGTAATATGCGATAACGGCAGCCAGATGAAAAGTAAAGAACTCCAGAGTCTCGCAGAAAAGTATAACTTCAAGCTCTCCTACACAGCTGTTTATCATCCACAGGCTGACCCGTGCGAACGAGCAAACCGAGTGGTCAAAACTATGATTTCGACTTATGTAGGAGATAACCATCGTCGTTGGGACGCTAATTTGCCAGCGCTCGCGTGTGCGATTCGAACTTCAAAAAGTGAAGCTACTGGGTTTTCGCCATATTATATTAACTTTGGTCGAGAGTATGTGTCCGACGGTCGAGAGTATTCTTATGCCATAAATAAGGATCCTAAACCTGTCATAGAGAAGAGGCTGGATGGCTTCAAAAAGCTTTACCAAGCTGTCATGGTAAATATGAAAAAGTCTTCAGATCGTAATCGGGGTCGTTACAATTTGAGACGTCGAGAAGTGTCATTTATACCGGGAGATCTCGTATGGAGGAAAAATAAAGTTCAATCGGACGCCCTGAATTTCGTTAACGCCAAGTTGTGCCCTAAGTATGTTGGACCGTTTCGTGTCCGGAAGAAGCTAGGTACTGTGACGTATCGGCTTGAGGATTTGGATGGGAAGTTGTGCGTTGGAAATTGGCACGTCCAGGACTTAAAACCGGTGGTCGTTGCAGAAGACGACGACGATAGTCTTAATTTGTAGCGACAGATACGTATATACAAAAAAGTTCATTTCTTTTCTTTTTCTATACTTCATAATTTTTTTTTCTGGTGGTAACTGTCCTGGATTTTACATCTTTTTCAGGCAGTTGCTGAATCGGGTTAGTGGTGGGTTTCTCTGTATTTGGAGCTAGAACTTGGCAGATTTCCGATTCCAAGGCTCTAGTTAGCTCCATTAAGACTGAACATCAAATGTCTTCTTAAGCTTCTTCCTTCTTGTCTTTTTTGACTTGCGCGTTTGACAGGATCTGTAGAGACTCTATGGGGGACAACAAATACGCATATGTTGTTCAAAGTCCTGTCGAAGAAGTTTGAGTTTTTTTTTCTTCGGTGGATAGTATCCCCGACCTTTTTTTCCCTTTTTGTGTGTATTTTGGTATGCCAGGTTGACTTCCGGGCGGTGGCCGAGGGCTGGTCTTCCTTGGGTGCGGGGACGTGGTCCTTTAGACTGTGGTGAGGGCTATTGAACGAGACAGGTGCTGCCCTAGCACCTTGTGCAATTTTAGCCTGCTGGGTCGAACTACCATCGCAGCGTGCCTAATGATGTAGGTTCCGTTAGGTATACTGACGTCTCGGCAGCACCATCACAGTCTGGAGGATTGCTTTCCGGCGTTCTGGGTTGATCGGTGCTTTGTCACTCTGGGGAGTCTTCAAGGTATATTGGGGGGGTTCATTTTCTTATTATTTCTTTTTTGGCCTTTCGGTACGGGTCCCTGTCTATTGGGTGCTGCTCGGTTTCACCGTCACCGCTTTTGCTTGCCTCCTGATGGTGTGTCAGGATGGATGGGCATCTGACGTGGCCTTATGCGGCGGAGATTCGCATTTGGGGGGTTCGGGCTCTTCGATTGGTAGCTAAGGCGGGCCAATCAACTATGGGGAGTCCGGGCTACTGGTGTTGGGTTCAGCCTGGCGGTGGGAGATGAGCAGCAGTAATGGATTTGGGATAACCTGTCAAAATTATATTATTTTGGTTTTATTAGTGGTAGCTATTCATTATAGCTCCACTAGGTAGTGTCGCCTGTAACAAGGGGTTGCACGCGATACTGCTGCGTTACTTAGCATGTAAGTTTCAGTAGTGGTTAAAATTTTAGCTACTTTTTCTTTTCCTCTTCAAGGTTTCAAAGGTTTTACTACGTTTTTTCCTCTTCAAGGTTTCACAGTTTTGAAGGTATTGGTTAAAATACTTTCCTTGCGGGCAGTAAGGTACAGGTGTTGTCGAGGCCGCACAGTTGTCGATTCGCTTCTTGTTTTTTGGTGGGATGCACATGGTATTGGGATCAATCCAGCGGTGAGGGATGGGCCACAGTAATGGATTTGGAATAACTTGTCAAAACGATACCCAAAGTTAAATTCAAAGTTAATCGGTGTTCACCTCTGACGGAGGAAAGGGGGAGTGTAACGGTTCAATATTTCCCTAACAATATCCCTTAGAAAAAAATAATTCTTCAAAACACCCTTCTAATACCCTGGCAAAATCTTTAAGTCAATCATCTTTACTATATGTCTGAGCACTTTGTTTATTCTATATCCTACTATTTTATGGCGAATGCGCTGGAAGAACAATATTTACTGTTGGACTGAGGTTGAATTATACTAGAATTATGATTATTTTATGTGGAGGCATTTTACTCTGTTTAACTTTTTTTTTAAAACAAAGCAAACCTCAATATTTCAAATAAAACACCATTGAACCCTTTCTAATAAACCAATAAATTTAATTACAGTGGCAAATCATGTGTTTTCCAAAAATAACATTACAACATCCATCTTTCTTTTATATTAACTAATGATATACAGTCTACAGTTCAATGAAACTTCGTATTTTTCTTGTATGATTTAACCAGTCCAAGAAAGGTTGCTCTGGCTCTGCAGTAACCTGAAACAAGAAAAAAATAACATAATTTTACATAACTTAACACCAAAACGGTCTTTCTAGCGCATAGTTTAAACCGCCAACTTACTAGATTAGTAAGCCTTTGTTTTTTTTATTGATTATATCAAATTCTCCTTCCGTCAACTACTTAACACCCGAAAATAAAGTAGATAATAAAGGTTAGTTTTATAAACCGTGTCAAACAAAGAGAGACTTAGCGGTCTTATACTTACTAGAAACTAGTGTCGGTTCATTTGTTGAGTGGTAGATTCTTGTCACTAGTGATGTGTCAGTGGTTGGCAGTTTCTGTTACTGATCGGTCCCCAATTTGCACATGTCAGGCTTTAGGGGGTCCAATAAGTCCTAAAAATAACAGGACCAAGGTTGTCACCAATCATATGGTATTGATATTACAAAATTACTCTACCTTTGTCGTCAGTTGACACAACACTCACCTGTTGGTTTTATTTTGGTTTCAAGTATGCGTGAATTCCTTAAAGGGCATTGCCCAACCTCGTACAGCCTAGCCATGTCAAGTGTGGACCGTCTTGCTTGTCTCTGTGTGCATTGTTGGTCTGTAGGGTCCATATTTCCTGTGGTTTATACGATAGGCTGTGCAGACTTTAACAGGTTAAATTTTGATAGATATTCAGTTTATTTATTCAAACGAGGCGATCATCTGTCCTCATACGACTCGAGACTGGCCTAAAAGTATAAGAAATTCGAAATAAAGGAGGTTTATAGTCGTTCTAAAGAGGTAAACAAACAGTAAAGGGGAGAGAGATATTTGTCAAGGATCCGTATGTTACCTACACGGAAGGAAACTGTGACTAACCTGGATTATTTGGGAAGGCTTGGAGTGCCGGAAAGTGGTCTTTTTCTTGGCGAAAATCCGTGTTTTTCTTTAGGCATTTTATGGTTTTTCAAAATTAAATTCGACCGCCAGCTGACCGTGACGTTTGGGACGACGTTGCCAGATTGTCATAGGCGAAATCCTGGGAGTATACAGTGACTAACTTCACGTCACATAACTGTGATTTAAAGTTGCACATTACGTTACTGCTGAGTCGTTTTCGAGAAAACCAAGTGTCTACACTTATTGTTTATTGGTTCTCCCAAAAAGATAAAGTCCATTTCTTGCTCACTACTGCAACCAATGCCTTGTTGTTAACTTCTGTTCGTCACGTGATCTCTCCCTATCCCGCTGATACAGAAGGAAATCTGACAACACCGCTTCGTTGTCTTTTTCTGTCTTAGGTTGATGAATAGAGGCTTCCGATTTGAACCTGTCGCATTCGAAAAGTAGAATTTGGACCCCAGCCCCTGTCGATTTTTGCCCATATCAGAAAGATCGCCCAATTGTAATGCGTTTTCAGCAGCATCACCTAATATGGTAATCAGGATAAGCGATTTTCGACTGTGGTTTTCGCGCCTCTGAGGTTTGTGACCAATCGTTTGCCCGCAGGAAGCTTCTTTTTAGTGTCTGAGATTTTCTGGAGGGAAGGAAACACTTCTTTTCCGGCACCGTTTTGAGTGCCACGTTTAAATTTTTTTTTTTTTCTTTTCCAAGAATACCGAAAAGAAGTCGTGCCCATGGCGGCCTTTGCAACCTGAAATCGTCGTAGACGGAATCCGCAGAGGTCCCATAAAAAGAAGAAAGTCTTCGTGGAAGTGCCCGTTGCCTGTGTTTGGCGTTTGAGGTGGTGATTTTCGAGCATTTCTTTTTGACCGTATAGGATACGGATAATGGCCGGCTAGACCGTGGCTTATCAGCCGATCGATGGTAATTATATTCGATTTTTTTTAAGCGTTTTCCCTCCAGTTTATTTCAATATTGACTATTTTTTATTCTGTATTTTTCTTTGTGCTACAGACTAAGGAGGCCTCACGTCAACTCCCTGGGAGGTATTAGGTTACCTGCCATGCGGAATGTCGCCCTTAGGATGATTTGAGGTAAATATTTGCTGCGTGTGTACCTTGATTATTTTTGCCCTTGTAAGAAATTAGACTGTTTTCTGTCGTTTTAAGTAATTTTTAGTTTTATCGTCCGTGGTACCCACTATACAATAGAGTGGACTTATATGTTTTTTTTTATGCTTTTTTGGCGTATGTACTTCGAGTGTTGCCCCTCAGGCATGCCCCGTACAATAAGTAAACAGTAGTTTTTTTGTGTTACTGTTTTACTTCTTTTTTTTTCCTGTGTAAAATACATGTCCGTTATTAGAAATTAGTTATAAATGATACGTTAGGGTGTTCTCCCTTGTTCTAGAAGGTTGTTTTTATATCTGTCTAGGGTGCTTGGTTCCGGTGCACAGCCATGGGTGGTCCTAGTGCCGACTCTCAACACCATACATTCGACTTTCCATCCTCAGTGCTGCTTTGCCCTGGCCTGAGATGCCTAGTCCAGTCATGAGTCCTGTGTACCTGTTCCAGGGATGTTTAGCCCTGTCATCGGCTAGCTATGTGGAAACAGATAAGAAATATTTCCCTGTCCAAACATTTTCTCTTTAAAAACCTTCAAAAAAAAACTCATAAAATTTTATCAAAACTTATCAAAACAAGCTTCAACTTCATTTTTTTTATAAGAGAACCATTTCAACTTTTTCATCTTTGATAAAAGAACTTTCCATCATTGAAATTGAACATAAAAACAAGAGGAAAGACCCCTAAAATGTTAGTTTTAAAAAAATTAAAAAAAACTATTTTATTGGTTAAAATTTACATTTATTGTTTTACACTGTTTTTCCAAAAATATATTTTGAGACTGTATAACCTGGTGTTTCATTGCTAAGTGCCCCACAACCGTGTGCTTACTCAAGTTGGCAAGAATGCCAGGCTCGATAGGACCCAAAGTATAGGAAGGTGTCATCGCTTCTATTTTGTATGGTTATTTTTTAATGTAACAAAATCGGGCCATCGTTAGTTGCCGATTCTCATCCCATTAAACAAAGTTCCATTTGGAGCGTCGTCGGACCTAAGGCAGATAAAGTTGGCGTCGGCATAAAGTCGGCTATAGTAAATCCGGCCATCGTCAGTTGCCGATTCTCGACCGATTAAACAAAGTTCCAATCGGACCATCATCGGCCCTAAGGCAGATAAGGTTTGCATTGGCATAATGTCGACTATAGTAAATCGGGCCATCGTCAGTTGCCGATTCTCGACCGATTAAAGAAAGTTCCAATTGGACCGTCATCGGCCCTAAAGCAGATAAGGTTTGCGTTGGCATAATGTCGACTACAGTAAATCGGGCCATCGTCAATTGCCGATTCTCGACAGATTAAAGAAAGTTTCCAATCGGACCATCATCGGCCCTAAAGCAGATAAGGTTTGCGTCGGCATAATGTCGACTATAGTAAATCGGGCCATCGTCAGTTGCCGATTTTTGACCGATTAAACAAAGTTCCAATCGGACCATCGTCGGTTCTAAAGTGGTATCGGCATAAATTCGACTGTAGTAATGTGGACCTCCGTCAGTTGCTGATTATTGACCGAAAACTGAAAATCGCAATCTGACCAACATCGGGCCAGAGTGTAGTCGCCCATGCCGACACACTGCCGATGTTCTCGACATTGACCCGATTTAATGCCGACGATTTGTGTTTGCTGGGTTTTATCTTTTTCCAATTTTCTCTTCAGATTCAAAATCAGCATTGAAAACTAGCGTAAAAACATCATGTATCTCAGTAGTTAATGAAGATTTTTTTTTAATGATTTTCTTGACCTCCATTTTGAAAAAAAATTAAAAAATGTTGAAAAGTAGGCAAATCTAAGCTAAATAACGTTAAAACCGCTCGAGTTGCAAGTTGTTCAAGGTAAGGTGGACTAATTATAATTTCAATAAATTCCAGTGTTTTTAAGACAATCCCATTTGTCATTCAGGAATATGAATGGGAACTTCTACTGATGCTACTGCAGTGTTTTTTCTGTAAACTAATGAGAATCTAACATTGCTTTACGCCAAAACATTCACACCGTATAAAAGTAAAGGAGAACCCCAACTGCACCTGCGGATTTGAGGAGGACCTTAACCACGTGATTTTTGCATTCCCAAGAACTGAACAAATATGTGAAAAGAATATATTTTCGTCAGTTTAGAGCTTTGTTCATAAGCAGCAAAATATTATACTGGGTCCCTTTTGAATTAAAGAGGGTGCTTCAAAAGTAACGGTACCCCTTAATATCTAATAAGAGATAGACAAGACAATGCAGTAAGGGCGCACCCAAGTAACAATTTTTAGTTGCCTTAGTGCAACGGCCGCTATGATGGACGAGAAAACGACTCCACACCGTTGCACAGTTGGCCCCCGGAGCGAATTTTTGGCCAAAAATGGCTTAGTGTGAAGTGATCCTAAAGCAAACAAATTTAGCATTATTTTAAAGAAAACAATCCAATACCTGGAAATACAAGAAACAACTAGCAAAATATTATTTTTTTTTCAAACGACCGGAAAATAGCCAATTTCCGTACGATTTTTCATACGGAAAGTTCTACATTACAAGGCATGTTCTTTCGAAATATTTCCAGTCTCCAGAAAGGACCTTTTTGTTAAATTTTCCGGTCCCTTGATCCTTTCCCGGTCCCATTTTTGGCCAAGTTGGCTATGACTTGTTGTTGACAGCTTCTAGCTTGTTTTTGGGCAGTTTTGACACTTCTAAAATGCTGTTTTAAATTTGTTTCAAAAGTTTTGTTTACAAAAATGGACTCAGATCTAGAAAATTAGTTGAATCTGGAGGAAATAATAAATGCTGCTTCAAGAGTCACATACACCGAAAAATCGACCACACATTTTTAATTCTCAAAGTAAGAGTATACTATAAATATAGGTAAATAAAGAACAAACCTAGAAATCTGCCTTTTATGAGCTCTTTTATCATTATTTTGCTTGATAAGTGGGCCATGGTTGGCCATAACTGGTCGTCAGTCATCATCACTGATTTAGCTGTGTGAAGCTAATAGGCACTACACTATAATTTTTCTAATGTTTTATACAATTTTGCACAAGTTAAAAATACAAAAAGCATTTCTAACCACAAAACTTTACTTGTTTTTCTTAGTTTTCATCTTAAAAACTACCGGCCTTAGCGGCAATGGCTATCTAGCCAAAAAGAAGCAGAAAATATCAGGGGACTGTTCATAAATTACGCAACACAGTTAGGCGTCGACGAAAGTGATAGATTCTAAAACTTTTTTGATGATCGTTTGAAAAAAAAAGTACGTACGATATACTACCGGAAAGTGTCTTTACAGGTCTAGTGACGTAAATACCTATTACGCGCTTCAGCGACTATTTGTTTTAATGTCGAGTTTTCTGATTCCCAGACGTTTTATTTTTCTTCATATTTTAAGAAAGTTTAACAGAGATTTTTACAGAACTGGTTCCTATAGTGACGTAAGACCAAAATGAATTTAGTAGAGGAAAAAATGGTCAAGGACCTACGGACAGTAGGGAATTTAATATTTAAATGCGGAGAGGTAAATAAAAAAACATTAATTTTGATAATGTTGGAGTAAAACTTTATCTTCTCCATAAACCTCCACTTTAAGGTTTATATTTTGTAAAACTACATACTTTAAGGATTTTAAATTAAACAAAAATTTTTGCGTTCATTTGCGTTTGAACAATATGTGCCCATTTATTCGTAAGCATCCCAATCTGGAATTGGAGACATTTTACGATACAGCAGTGATATGAATGTTTTTAGCTATTTGTAGAAATCTAAGTAAGCACAAAATTGAATTTCACGGCATGTTCCTAATTAAAAACCATATCATACCCATTTTGGACCAATTTCAACCAACTGACATAGTACCCCCACCACTACCTTTGGCAGAGTGGGAGGTGAAAACTTTTTAGTGTATTGTATTGTCACGGGAACTTTCAATGGGTGCCAAATTTCAAGTCAATTCGACAAGTAGAAGTCGGTCAAAACCATATAAAAATTCGTAATCCTTATTCTCAAAACCCTCTCATACCAATTTTAAACGAAATCGTACAAGCTTGAGTAGTACCCCCCAACACTACCCTTGGCGGAGGGGGAGGTGAAAACTTTTTAATAACATAGTATTTTATTGTCACCGGAACTATAAATGAGTGCCAAATTTCAAGTCAATCCGACAAGTGGAAGTCGATCGAAATCGAATTTCTAGATTTGTTACATACATACATACATATATACAAATTTACAACTAAAAGCGTGTTAAGAAAATGTCGCAAAACATAGTTTTTGTCGTTAAAATCGAAAAACGAATGTAAACGATTTCCTCGTTTTGATTTTTGCTGCAATTTTGCATTTTATAATGTCTTTCCTTTTTCCTAGAGTAATATCTAAAGCAAGGTACATTTATAAATAATAATTTTAATGCTTTTTGACATTATAAAGCAACTTGATGCTTAACTAATTGTTTAACCATTTCTATGAAAACTGAATATTTACATATGTCTCAATTAGTTTTGGCCAAAAATTCGACCCGGGAGCCCACTGTGCGTTGTTATTAACTAGGGTAAATTTGGCAATCCTCTAACAACGTTTATTTTTACCGGAATATTGTGCAGTTTTTAACTACCGCAACGAACGTCGGATCAACGACGCCATAACATTGATAATTAACCAGAGTTAATTAATTTACGTTCTTTCAATGTTTCTCTTTACGTCACAATTGTGGCCAAATAATCAATGCAGTTGCGATCAATTTCAATATTTAACCTCTTCAGTCGCAAAACGGTTAGGTTTTCAGTGAACCAAGAGATGATTATTGCCGCCATACTGTTTTCTTTTGCTGATTTGCGCCGCTACGCTACGTGTGTAAATAGTTAAAAAAATCTTGTTTTTTTTTGCTGGATTTGGATGATTTTTTAGTTAGTTTTTGTATTTTTAAGTATTCTTTTAGACTGGCTACAGTTTAAAATAGATTTAAAGCATTTTTAAAATTTTCAGTATTTAAATAAAAAAATAATTTAGCAAAAAGTAAGGATTGAATGTCCGTTTATTTTTAGAGCTAAAATATCCTCTTTTGTCGTCTAAGGTGCGAGGGTAAATTTAGTGGATGGGAACCTTTAAAAGCCGCTCTAATATTATAAAACTATAAGTTACGTAGCGACGTTTTTTAGAATTATTAATAAATGGTGTTTGGAAATTAGTCGATTTGTGTACTGCATATTTTGGCAAAGAACCCCGCCCAGCGTGGGCACCCGTTAAATGTTTTCAAATTTTAATATATTATAGGAGGGGTCAGGCAAATATTTTTTATCGTTGCCAGCCCTCCCAATGGATACAGGGTGAGCCAGAAAATAAGCTTAAAGTTCAAAAATTGACTATTTATTTGTTTTTTTAGGGAAACTGTGAAATGGAGAAAAGTGAATTTTAAGTATGTTCCCCAGTAACACAGCGTGCTGTAAATAAGATGGGATATCGTTTCCGCAGCAAAAAAAGATAACAATAATGCTTTTGCTGTATTCTGCCACAACGTTTTGAAAACGTCATGAAAATGTTGGCACAACTATTTTGAGGAATATTTTATATATAAGCAATTTTGTTTAAAATTTAACTTCCCTAACAAAAAATATATTTAAAATAAATTAAATCAAAATTGTCTGCCAACATAAAAGACTGAAAATGGAAGACAACTAAAATAAATATTACTGATGTTTAACAAACTCTCATTCAAAAATACGCATTTTGTGGACTTTCCAAGAGTCAAATCTTTCTGCGAAGGCCCGTTTGATGACGACACCTGTCATGATACCTCGTTAAACTGCACGCCCTTTAAAAATTTAAGATAACAAGGGTTTTTTTAATCATAAAATTTTAATTTTTTTAAATTTTAATCCAGAATTAAAGGAAAAATATCATGTCTTGTATATTTAGTTAATTTTGAAAGGTTTCAGAATTGAGCATATTTATGTAAAAAAGATTATTTTTTCACAAATTTTTGAGAGGTTATGTTTCGCCATAATATAAAACATGGCCGCTCGCCTGCCCGTGCAACCAAGCAACTTTGCATTTTTTTAAACAATAAATCTAAAACAAAAGCAAATCTTGGCGTTATTGCTGTGGGATCACGGTCCCAGCCTAGCGGTAGACGGCGTTTATTTTAATAAAAAATGCACTAGGCTACAACAAATAACTGCCATTGCCATCTTGACATATTTTTCAGTTGTATTTTAACAGAAAAAGTTAATATTGCAACTATTTTGTTGGTTAAGTTTTAGAACAGTTTTAGGTATAAGTTTCACCTTTAAAAGTTGATTAGTTAGATCATATAACTATAGAAGTTATTTTGAATGTAAATTTAGTAGGAAAACAATTTTAATAGACAAAATTACAGATTAAATGAAGCTAGCTATTTTAAAGCAAAAAGAGAGCTGTACTAACGTTTTTGCAGCATTGACTTGGCTTGAAGTCTATATTTTCGAAGGTGTACTTGGGTTGTTTAGTAAAGCACAACTAACAGTTTTTAAATCTACCCTTTAGCCCGTATTTATACAGGGAGACTAAAAGATTTTTCATAAATAGTCAAAAATCGTTATTTTTGCAAAATATTTTGATGGTCTTTAAAGCAATAAAACAATAAATGGTTTTCAATTTCATGTGTATCAGTGGCGTATGAAAAATATTTTTCTTGGATGGGGGGACGGTTCTACCGAGGACCAAAATATGAACTTTTCTTTTACCTACTGGGATTATAAGTAGGTAATTATAGATACAAACTTTACGTTTATTGCATAGTCATCTTTAAAACAAAGATTAGTAATGAGGTGGAGGGAGGGGAGGACTCAAATATGATATGGTGAGCTAGTATTAACGCAATTAATTCTAAGCCATAGTACTTAAGGGTTAAGACGTACGTGATGTATCATCATTGCGTCATAATTAAATATTAGGATACGACTAAAATATAGTTGAGACCCCCTCCCTTACTAACGTTTTTTGAAAAGTAGATAACTTAAAGTTGGTATTTATAACTGCCTACTTAAAAGAAAAGATAACATTTTTGTATGAGCCGGTAGAACCACCCCTTTCAAGAAAAGTCTTTTTGGTATGCCACTGCTTACATAAAGGATTTTCGTTTTACAATTGGTCCTGGTTCTGGTTGAACCAGAACTGCAACCGGTCCTTTCGTTTTAAAACAATGACGTCACGGTTGCAACACGGTTATGAAATTTTAGAACCAGCCTGGGAGGTTGGTTCGGCCCTTTGGTTGTAAACATAACCCCTAAAATTTTGCAAAAGTATAGATAGTCTTTTTTTGAGTAAAATCAAAGATATCTTCATAATATTTTAAATGACGTCATTATTTTAGAACCGCTGTCAAAATTTATGTCAAAATAATGTCAACCAGAACCAGAACCAATTCTTAAATCGAAAATCCTTATAGACATGAAATTGACAACCATTTATTGTTTTATTGCCTTAAAAACCATCAAAAATATTTCGCAAACATAACAATATTCGACCAATTTTTTTGCCTTCCTGTATAAATACGGGCTCAAGTGCAAATAAAAAAATGTTAGTCCTGCTTTACTAATAGTCTATGGACAAATCCGGAACAAAGGGGGGTTCGTGTGCAAATCGTGCTAACTTTATGCCGATAAGCCAACTTTGTTAAGGGTAGCTCATAGATTACGCTTTGACTTGTTGTCATTCTGATAAATGCGTTTTTTTCAAGTAATTGCCCTCACCACCTTTTTTGCATGGTACTTTTAAAAACGCTGTAACTTTCTTAAAAAATAATATAGAGAGTCGGAAATGACAGCAAACGATTCACTGAAGGCATACGATAAAATTATTTTCTATAGAAAAGTTTAAAATTTTGCTTTGTTTTGTCACAAAAAACTTAATTTTTAATTTTTTTAAAGCAGTTATTAATTTTCAGAAGCCATTTGCAACAATATTAAGGCAAAATTTAAAAAAAAGTTTTAAATAAAACTTGTAGAGTAAATCTTCCAATTAAATTCAAATTTGGTATGCGATTATAGTTCCGGTGACAATACGATAATATGGTATTATTAGGCACACTTCTCCCCCCCCCCCTACGAGGGGCGTGGAGGGGGGAAACCGACTAAGTTTGTTTATTATGTATTATTTATGTATTAACCAAAATTGATATCCGGGGGTTTTTGGGGATAAGGAATATGAATTTTATATATCCGTAAAAACAAGGATTTATTGAGATACAAAATACAATTTTTGAACTTTAATCTTATTTTCTGGCTCACCCTGTACCCATTGGGAGAGGTGGTCATGATAAAAAATATTTGTCAGACTCTCCCTATTATCGGGGCCTACGCTACATAAGAAATTGGCGGGGTCCTTTGAATAGGACATATACTTCTGCGACAGTTAAAACGGACAGTGTTTTAGATCCATCGGTGTACCATATTAACTTTCCATTCTTTTCTGGTAGGTTTTCTCTTTTGATTTCCCAATTCAAGAAAAAGTTTATCAAGCTAAATACATGTGTTTATCCAACCAAATTTTTTTGGGATTTTTTAGAACCACACCGTGGAGAAAAATATGTCATTTGGCAAATGAACAAGATTTTTATAATTAGACGACAGATCGCTATTGTTATAAGTGTACAACTTTAAACTCAATTGGCACAGGATTCGGTTATTTTGAGTATGTAAAGAAATAAAACAAACGGTTTTTTGTGACCAAAATAGATAAATGCATGTACCAGTGACTGGGGACTATAAATAATATAAGCTTGTAGGCAAATGCGTTTCGATAGAACATGTTAGGTATACGTATAACGATACTTTTGATTATTAGGAAATAGCCTCTAATCAAAGAAATTAAAATAAACTAAAAGGCGCACTCCATATATATTGGCAAATATTTCAAATCAGTAATCAAATCTAAGGAAATTGCTGAGGAATAGTTATGGCAATATTGTAGAGTCGCATTCTAATTGGTTCTAAAGCAATATTTAAAATGTGGCAGTTTCATACAGATATGTTGTTTACTCGTGAATAGATAGTTTCGGCGACTTTTCGGCACTTTTTTCACCTAATATACTTTTCTTATGCATTTCTATAAGTATCAAAAGAAAAATATATCAATAAAAATTGCAAAAACCACAAAAAAACTAACAAAATCCAACGAATCGGTCGGACCTAAAGCTTCGTACAGACCTGAAAATTTACGAGAACAACGAACAGAACACCAAACAGAACGGCAAACGGTCATTTTAATTTTGACGATCCGAACAACGAACGGAACGTTTTGTGTTGTTCCCATAAATGTTCTCAGTAGTTGAAATTTGTCAGTTCAAGATAAAACATTATATTGCTGTTTTGAATTTACTTTTGAGACACATTTTAGTTTTAAAAGTACGTAAATCACTTAAAGACTTACCTGACCCAGTTCCTTAATATTTTTTAATTTTTGAGATTTTCCGCCGAAAAGAGGCTAATAAGAACCCCATTTTTTTCTTACATTCTTCTACGTCAATGTTTAAAATTTGGGATATTTCAACCCAAGCGTCTTGCTTTTTAATTTTGTTGTAGTGGTGTAGATGTTTATCTTTCCACAACAATTTTTTTTGTTCATACACGTTAATCAGCTCTATGCATTTTTCTTCCGTCCACTCCATTGTTAGCTCAGTCAGTCATACATAAGAAAAACTAAAAAAATTACGCTGCAGTGTTCCCTACCAAAGTTCTGTTTGCCGTTTTGTTTTAACCCGTCTAAACCTGCGAGTATATTCGTGAGCATTTCCTTTGATGTCGGGGAAAAAACCGACAACTGATGATAACACCGCGAACCATTCGCCGAATGGTCAGGATTTCCGAGCATGTTTGCAAACGCGTTTGTAACCCCGTCCAAATTAGTGTTCCGATCGCGGTTTGGTTCGTTGCTCTGCTTGTTGTTCGCCGTAATGTTCAGGTCTGTACGAAGCTTAAGATGGCAAAACGTTCCTCGACAAGTCAATAACCTTTTTGCCCTGCGAAAATAAAACAAAACATTATCTTAAAAACTTCCTTATGCATTTTAAAATGAACTTTTTCGGCACTTCCTATATCTACTTTATTAGTATTGAATATCCCTGCCAAAAAAATCTCATAAAAGATCATAGTAAATAACAGATAAAACATCATAAGTTTTTATAATCTAAGCTCATAAAAACTTATGATTTTTTATAATTTTTGACTAGTGAAAGTGAAACAAAAATCCCGCATAGGAGTTCATCATATTTTATCAGCCAGTTGGCTTATTAAAGTTTACAATATTTTATGATTTTTAATATGATAATTCCTCGTTATGGTTTATAAGATTTTATAAGATCTACATTTAACATTCGAACATGAAAAATTTCAGCTCAACTTTAGCAGTTCTAGTAGTAGTAATAGTAGTAGAAGTAATGTAAGAGATTAATATACAGTCAAACTAAACTATAATCCAACATAAACTATAAACTACGACAACCTTACCCACTATAATACAATAACACTCCTTGTGCTTGCACAATATCTACATATCTAATAAAAAAAAATTCTCGCATAAGTACTTATTTATCGCCAGGACCTGTGGGAGAGATGTTACTTTAATAAATTTCTATAAGATTTCATAAGCCAAAAACTATTTTTTTACAAGCTTTTATTTAACTGGCAATGTATATGTCTATGTAACGAACAAGATATATTTGTTCGGGTGGAATCTTGCAACTTAATTTTGACCAACTTCTCGACATCCGATCGGCTTCAAATTTGGCATGCTTATATAGTTGCTGTGACAACACCAGAATATAGTGTGATGAAATTGACAGCTCCCCCACTCGAAGGGGGTAAAGGGAGGTACAGTTGAAATACGTCCGATTTCATTGAAATCAGGTGTGTCGGAGTACTTGGGATGGAGATAACGGATTTCTAATCGGATTTTGAAAATTCAATATGGAGGATTCAAGATGAAAGATTTTTAGTCATCTTCTGCTAACCAATTTTGCCAATTTGGCATGTATTTATAGTTTCGGTAAAAATACAATAATATATCATTATTAGGCACCCCCTTCCCCCTACGAGGGGAGTGGAGGGGAGAAAATACCTAAGTTTGGCCGATTTGAACCAAAATTTGTATACGGGAGCTTTTGAGGTTAAGGAATACGAATTTTTGATCAGATTTTAAAAATTCAATTTGGCGGATTCAAGATGGACGATTTTCGGTCATGTTTTGCTAACCAATTTTAACTGACTTATCCACATCCGATTGTGTTCAAATTTGGTATGCGTCTATAGTTCCGGTGAAAATACAATAATATGGTATTCTCAGGTACTCACCTCCCTCTAACGAGGAAAGTGGAGGGAGAAAAAGATTTAGTTTGTTCTATTTCAATTAAAATTGGCATACAAGGATTTTTAAGGAGGGGGATTATGAATTTTTGATCAGATGGGATCATGAATCAAAAAATATTTTTTTGTAGAAGTAAGTAAGCATACTAAGTGTAGCTTTTTTTAATTAGTTTTTAGGTGGTCGAAAAAACTACTGATAAATATCAGGTGTGTTTTTATGAGATTTAATGAGTTTTTTTGGCAGAGTGGACACAAAAAAATCTACAAAATGTTGTAAGTTTGTCTGACTATAAAATCTATTTAAAGACTTTTGTTTTTACCAACTTCTAGAAAATTATAAATTTTCATAGAAATCTGTCAAATTCTATGAGTTGCTCCGATCATAAAATATCCCAAAATCTCATGAAAAAACGGTTTTTTTTAAACTCTTAAAACATTATAAAAAAGCAAGGGTGTAATCATAGAAACCCATAAAATGTCATGAGTTAGTTTGACTATGCAATCTGTCAGAAAACTATAAAAATATCGGTTTATATAATCCCATAATACATCATAAAAGAAAAAGAATGTAATTATAGAAACGCATAAAAGTTGTATTTTTAATGACAGTTACACACTATAAATGACAAAAGAACACTCACCGGTGGTTGAATATATGAAGAATTAATTGGGGGCTTCATGAGATCGCTGTCTTTTGACTTTCTTCTTGTAAGTAGTTTCTGGAGCATCCCTATACATAAACCAGCAGTAATCCGCGAGCATTGCTTCATTCCAGCGGCCCTGATATCTCCGTTCCATGAGAGAAATATCCTGGTGGAATCTTTCCCCATGCTCGTCACTGGGTGGGAAAAAATCAAGATGGGAGTGGAGAAAATGTATTTTTAGTGACATATTACATACGAGTTTATGGTACTTTTCTAGAAGTACTTTTACCAATTGAGTGTAATTTTCCTCCCTTCTGTTCCCTAAAAATCCATGCATAACTCCCTTAAGAGCTTCCCAAGCTTCCTTTTCTTTTCCTTTCAGAACTAGGTCGAAGGCAGGATCCTTTACGAGTTTACGTATTTGTGGCCCAACGAAGATGCCTTCATTGACTTTTGCATCACTTAGTTTGGGAAATTTTTCTGTCAAATATTTATAAACCATCTTGGTTTAAGCCTTTGACAAAATTCTTCATTAAACTGAGCTTCATATGTAGGGGTGAAAGAAGAACATATTTTGGATTCACGAGAGGCTCGGCAACGACATTTTTCTCACTAGGTTTAAGATTCTTTGCAGGCCAATCTACTGGGATATAGTGTGATTTCCTATCTCTACTATCCCACATACATAAAAAGCAAAAGTATTTGGTGTACTCTAATTACATTCCTAATAGTATAGCAATGACTTTTAGGTCGCCACAGATTTTCCACTTATGTTCAGCATATTTAATTGAGTTGAGGAGGGTTGCCATATTTGCATAAGTCTCCTTCATATGAACTGCGTGACCAACAGGAACAGAAGGAAGACGATTGCCATTATGAAGCAATACAGCTTTTAAACTAAACTTGAAAAAGTCTATGAATAGCCTCCATTCAGTTGGATTATGCTCCATTTTGAAACTTTTCAGACCATTAATATCACAGCAAAAAACAAGATTATTCTCCTTCTTAAGAAAAGGTAACAGATTCCGCTGACGCTGTCTGTACTTAGAGACCCTAACATCTGGTTGAAGAAGATTCCATTACTGTAACCTTGATCCTAGAAGTTCTGACTTCTCCTGTGACAAGTCAAGATCTCGAATGAGATCATTTAACTCAGACTGGCACAATCTGTGTGGCTGATCATCTTTTTCTTCAAAATCAGGGTCGTGTGATATTGAAGACATGTTTAATTCCTCATCTGCCACATTGTCTTCACACTCTACTTCTAATTCATAGTTTTGAGGTGGAGTAGGAATTGGTAAACTGTCTGAATGTGGTATAGGTCGAATAGTAGATGGGAGATTCGGATATTGAACTGTTTCTCTTTTTTTCATTGACAATCCTGCATTGATAGGCGGAGTCAAGCAAAAATAGCAGTCATCTATACGGTTTGTAGGCTCACGCCAAATCATGGGCACCCCAAAAGCCATCGTTTTTTATTTTTAAGCCATTCTCGTAATAGAACTGAACACGAGTTACAACATATATGTGGAGCCCATGACTTATCCTGGTCTCCTACCTTAACTCCAAAATAATGTTGGTAAGCAGTCTTCACAAGAGGCGTCAAATTGCGTTTCTGTGAAGGAAACGTTATTTCTCCACAAATATAACAAAAATTGTTAACTGAATTTACACATTTACGAGGCATGTTTATACAATAAGTTTTACTTTAAAAACATTCCAAAACAACAAATTTTGCACTAAACAAAACAGAAATATTGTATGTAAAATGTAAACCTTAGATTTACAGCATAAACACTATAGTTAGTTTGCGATGATATATTGTCTCCGTGTATCTAGTTTTATAACAATACTATACACACTACATTAACTGTGAGTTCGATTAGAAATATGAAACTGAACTGTAAGGTATCGGTCGCCCTGAATAAAAAGACGCGCAAATACGCAATTATTTCGGAAAGGAGGGAGTCCCTGCTTATATATATCGATAGTTCTGTAGTTTTATCTTTATCGATAGTATCGATAGTCAATTTCGATGGTGGCGTACTACTATTTCTAACTCCATACCCTATCCAGTTCTCTGCCTTTTCCATTATTTTCTCTTTCGATGGTTTTAGAGGATATAAAATGTAAAATATCACCTTATCTCCAAAACTAGAGCTAATCTCTAATTTTTATGGTGATTTTTGAATTCAGTAGATGAAAATACTTAAGAATTAGCTATTTTTGAGCCCAAAACATTTTCATTGTTGGACAGTGTTATAGGATCAGATAAAAACACACATATGAAACCACATAAATTGTTACCAAAATGAAAGACATACCTCATAAATTCTTACAAACCTTTATAATCCTAAAATTTTGCCTCACAAAAGATCATAGACCTTATAAAAAACTGATAAATTTCAGGTCTGTTTTTTATGAGGTTTTATGAGGTTTTTTTGGCAGGGATACGCTACGTATTGCAATATTACGTAATTATAGGAAATAAAATAAGAGATAATCATGAAAACTCGGGAACTGCGGTCTAAATTTCTGGAATTTCGGCCTAGATGTGTGATTTGTCTAATGTTTTTTATGCAGTTTCTAGTTTATTTAATTTCTTTGTCCCTAATATCTCAAATAACACAAGCAAAGTCTTGGGGAATTTTAAAAAAAACCCACAAATTTCCTTTACATTTTAAAAAATAGCTTCTAAATGCGAAGCAGTCGGGGGGAGTGAAGCTTATGGTATAAAAATCATAGTACATTTCTTAGCGTCCTATGAAAGCTGTGAGTCTACAGATTATAAATCCGTCGGATGACATATCATAAGGGTTGAGCGTTTTGTGATATTGGACAAAAATCTTATTGTTGCCAATGTACCATTTCATCTTTTTTTCTTAAATCAAAATTAATGTTGTTTGGTATTAATATTTTTTGAGATAATTTTATTTTTTTTTTATTTAAAAGAAAATTCAAATATTTAGCTTGTACAAAAACTATTCTTATCAGGCACTGTTTAGTAGGTTTTAGTGAAGGGGATAAGTGGTGATTTTTAATCGAACTCGGATTTTTTTACCATAGTAGATTTTATGGTGTCATATGAAAGCTGAGACTCCCCAGATTAGGAATCTGCCAGATGACATCTCGTAAATGTTGTGCATTTTCACATATTTAGCAAAATATCCAAGATGGCGGGATGGAGTAAATTCGATTTTTCTATTTTTTGTCTACAGTCAAATTGATGGTGTTTGATTTTGATTTATAGGTTTTCAAATACGAGTAATTCGAACCGTCTATAAAAAAACTACTTAAAATGAAATTTGACATATTTTTGACAGCCAATTGGTACATAAAAATGGATATTTTTGAAAAATTATCTATTTTTTATTTCTTTTACGAGAATTAGTGGCTTTTAATAATTTTTATAGGTTCTTTTGATATAAGGAACTTGTATCTGCCATTAAAAATGGCATTAAATGACATTTGACAGCATTTAAAATACAAAATTTGTTCATTTTGAATCAATATTATATATAAATATAAAAATAGAGTTTTCTAAGGCATAATTGCTGGTGAATTTAATCACTTCCGTATGTGGTCGTAGAAAAACATCTTCGCATGGTCATGGTCATGAAATGGCTTCTTAACATGTTATAATATACAAAGGGACTTACCTATAGATCCTGGATGCATGAAGGTTTCTCGTAGCAATTAAAAGAAATAAAACAGCACCATTTATTGTTTCCGAAAAGATACAAACCGCGACAATCTCAAAAACTGAAATTTGCATCTGTCAGTGTGACGCTTAGTTGACATAGACGTTTTGTTTTTGAAGAACGTCATGGCCACCTAGATAGAAATAAAAAACCAAACCAGCCACCAAACAAAAAAGATAGATAGCATGATCAAATTTCTTTAGTTATGTATTGACCCATAATTTTTTATCAAGAATAACAATTTACTATTTATATTTCTATTAAAACCACCTATCTCAAACGTTAATTTGCACCTCATTTAAAAAGCCTTAAATTAATATACAAGATACTGGTTAATTTAACCTAAATTTTAGATTTTTCTCAAGACTTTTAGTGGATAGCTACTATTATCATACCCGTTATGTTCTTGAAAACTGTCAAAAATCCTGTAAATGTCACTTTACGTGACAGTTGATGAAAAATTTTTATTACTTGTATCCAAAAACCTCTAAATCGATATCCAATAGGATTATTTTATGTTAGATGGTTTTACAGTGGTGAGTTTTTTGCTTCACGTGCTGTCAGATGCAGCATTTAATGCAGTTGATGGCGGATATAAGTGTCTTGCTTTAAAGAACCTATAAAACTTTATTAAAAGCCACTAATTCTCGCAAAAGAAATAGAAAATAAATCATTTTCCAAAAATATCCATTTTTCTATACCAAATGGCTGTCAAAAATGTATCAAATATAATTTTAGATGGTTTTCGGTGAAAGATTCGAATTCATTGTATTCGAAAACCTATATATCAATATCAAACACCATCATTTGACTCTATACAAAAAATAGAAAAATAGAATTTACTCATTGGTCGCCATCTTGAATATTTTGCTGAATATCCCAAAACGCTCAACATTTACGAGATGTCATCCTGCTAATTCGTCATCTGGGGAGTCTCAGTTTTCATATGACTTCATAAAATACTATGGTAAGATTTTCATACCCAAGTCTCACTTCCCCTAGACTATTTTGTGGTGTCAGAAACTTCAATCTTTTTTCATAAATCAAAAAAGTGACATTTCTCGCTTTTTTGGCAATATTTAAAAAGAAGAGATTAATTTTAAATTTTATATTTGTCCAAAACTTATAATATTTGGTGTTGATTTATTGGGATTCTTTTGACCCTCAGCTTTCATTTGACGCCAAAACATCTTCTAAGGTATAAAAAAAGGATGCCCCTAAAAATTCTTACTTATCAATAGACTACTACTTCCAGCGCAGCTCACATAGATTAGTATATTAAAAAGATTTATAAAGAAAGGCAAAGGACAGCGGAAAAAAACTTCCTGACTTTGGATGGAATCGAAGTTCCAGAAAAAGGATTTTTTTGTACCGAACCAAACTTTGAATGAAAGTATTCGCCAAAGCATTGGTTTTGTGATGGATCCCTAAAGGTTCTATTGGTAATTTTTCTAACAAATTTATTATAGTATTCATTCGCAGGATTTACTTTTAATAGTTCAAAGCACTTTTTTTATTTTGGGTGTCCGCTGCTCTTTTCGAAAAATTTGATCAGTTCATGCACTAAAGGTACTTTTTACCCATGATCTAAACTTTTCTACCCAGAGAAGACCGTATATAAAATAATCTTTAAAACAATTAACATATTTTATTCAGATTGCACCCAAAAAAGCTCTTCTTAAAGTGCTGGTATAATTTTTCAAAAAAAAAATGTTGTTGGCATAAGGAAGTGCCCTGAATTTTGAAGTAAGAGTTGTTTGATAATCTTATTGTGTTATTGGACATATATTTTGTAGATGGATGAAAAAAGTATTATTTTGAAAAACTTCTGTAAAACCATGAAAAATGGTTCTTTTGTTGCGCAAAAAGTTCTTGCATTTTATTTGTTTTGTACCTTCAGTAAACTTAAAAGATTTATTTCCTAAAACCAGGCCAAAAAATTAAGTTTTTTATCAGAAACTTCGGTATCCCATACACTTTTAGCCCAGGTTTTGTGTAATTGGAGTTTCGAAGTCAGTATTGCATTTTTATTTTATTGATACTCCATTTCAAACCTACTGATAAAGTAGTATTCAGTTAAAAGACCACTTTACAATATTTGGTAACCGTGAAAAATATACTCCGATAGTCTAAAAGTTTTACGAAAAGAATCCTGAAAAAACTGGCAGTTATGGGGCAACTACACTTGCAGATAGCAATAACGAGATCTAGTTTTAAGAGAATTAATGACAAAAGGAGAAAACTGTGTCAAGATTTTAGTCTGTTCTTAATTTATTCTTATTTTACTTTAAAAGAAAAGCGCAGATTTAACTTTCACTATTTTTATTATTTACTTTTAATCGTGAACTCACAATCTATTCGCTATTCTTGTTCTTACTCTCTTTCTATCCTATTAAAAACTTCCTGAAGCTCTGCTATCCGGCGTATTTATATGCCCCGACATCACTCTCGACTCACCCGGAACATTCTGGTCTTTGTCTTACCAGTACCCTCTCCAGATAGGCCGATCAACTCATACCGATTTAGTGTCCTTTTATCCACCTTCGCCGCCATTTTCACTCAAAAGTGACAGATAATCCATTAGTTTTCTGTCAAAATGGCGGCGAAGGTGGATAAAAGGACACTAAAACGATAAGAGCTGATCGGCCTATGTGGAGAGGGTAATGGTCTTACTCATCTAGACCTATATACATCTTTCTTGAATGGGAATGGTCGCGTCAATTCTTTTATTTTATTTAGCGCCGCTTCGCTGCTATAGTTTAATATAATTACGCTAGATGGCAGAGTATTTGACAAAATGTCAATAAATATTGTTTTAATTTTCTTAACGTCTTCTCCAAATTTTGTCACATTAAAAAAAACTTATAAAAGCTTATAAAACTCAAAACTTATAAAACTTAATCTAAAACACTTCTTAAACTAATAAACAATTTTTAAACTAAGTAAACATAACACTATCAAGAAGTTTTGTTAAAATGTCTGCTACTTTATTTTTTGTGGGACAGTAATATCATTTTAACAATCCCTCTTTTACTTTTTCACTTACAAAATGATACCTTACATCTATATCTTTACTCCTCCTATTCATTTGTCCATTTTTCACCACCATGATTGCACTCTGGTTGTCTAGCTTCAGCTCTATATTCAAATTGCTATCAATCATTTCTTCTATCAATGACTTTAGATATATCAGCTCCTTGGTACATCCTGCAGCAGCAATGTACTTGACAGAGCCACTATTAGTTGTCTTCTTGATGTCCACAGTATTGGTGCTCCGCAGTAGAATACTACATATCCACTTGTACTTTTTCTTGATACAAGGTCTCCAGCAAAATCGCAATAGGCTGTCAGGTGGTTAACGTCTCCGGTACGTGTTCAGATTCTTCATGATTCTTTTTACATTTGTCACGTCCCTCTTTGTTGTTTCTTCCATTTTCCTGCTACACATGTTTACTGCAAATGTCACATCTGGTCTGGTTTTATTTGTTAGATATAACAAACTTGCTATGGCTTCTCGGTATGGGTAATCTTTATTTCTTTATATCAAATCTTCGGTATTATTGTAAACCATTGTTGTTTTTGTTAGTTTCGCATTATTCATTTTGTCATTTCAAACTCTCTTTTTAGTGATCCTAGTAGCTTCTGTAAATCTGTCAAATTCCTTTTGTCGCATATCAAAATTCCATCATCTACGTATATTGCGAAAAACATCCTTCTTTGTTTCTAAAGATATATTGTTAATTTTTACACTTTTTAGTCGATTTGCAGCCAGGAAGTTGATAAATTTCTTATTCCATTGTAGTGGTGCTTGATTTAATCCATATAATGATTTTCTTAAAAGGCAACCTCCCAGTAAACTTTTTCTTCCAAATCTCCATATAAAAAGGCTGTTTGGATATCAAACTTTCTTATCTCATAGTTTCTCACTGTAGCTATAGCAAACAGAACACGTAAAGCATTCATATTCACCACGGGAGTAAAGACTTCTTGGTAGTCTATTCCTTTTTTCTATTGACAGCCTCGTACCACCAATCTTGCTTTGTATATTTCATCATCTTTAATTCTGAATACCCATTTATTCGTCAGAATTTTCTTGCCGTCTGCTTTTGTTCAGTCTACATAGCCAGGTTTGGTTTTTCATCAGTGAATATTTTTCGTCCTTTATTGCCTTTTGTCATTTGATTTAATTATTACCATTTAAGTCATCTTCATAATTTAACATAGCTATGACTATATAGTCCATCTCATAGTCTTGTTGTCACACAGGTCTTCTAGTTTGTCTTCTCGCAAAGTTTTGTTCCTGTTGATCTACACCTTCTCTTAAGTTTTAATCATTGTCTGACTGGTCTATGGTGTCTTCAAATTCATCATCAGATTCCACTGTTTCTTGTTGCTGTGGCTGTGGATCTTCTTTTTCCTCTTTAACTGATACTTTGCTTGGATTTTGGTCTTTTTTGTTTTTATTTGTTTCTCCAAATACAACATCTCTGTGTATTGTTACTTTATTCTCTTTTTCATTCCATAATCTGTAACCATGTCTTCTTTCATTTAGTTTTTTCAAATAACCCAGTACTTTTGTATGCGCTTCACTGCCAAATACTTGCAAATTTGACAGGTTTGGTCTTCGTCCGGTCCATTTTTCTACTGGTGTCACTGGTAGGGTCTCCGTTGGGCTTCTGTTTATAAGATATGTAGCAAAACGTACAGCTTCATCCCAGAATTGTTTATCTAAGCATGAGTCAAAGATCAAAGCTCTTGCTTTTTCCAACAATGTTCGGTTCAATCACTCTGCTTTTGCATTCAGCTGCGGGGTGTATACTATTGTGTATTCTTGGACTATTCCTTTGGTTCTACAACAAGCTTTTAGTCTCTTATTGACATATTCTGTCCCATTGTCACATCTTAGCTTGGAGATTTTTAGGTTTGTGAAAGATTCTACTTCTTCCACATATTCCTTGACACAGTTACACTTCTTCTTTGCTTTCTAGTAGGTAGATCATTGCAAAATGGGTGTAGTCATTCAGAAATGTCAGTATGTATCGTTTTCCATTCCACGTGACAGGATTAATCGGACCACACAAGTCAGTGTGTACTATCTGTAGTGATGTTTTAGCTCTGTGTCTTTCTTTCTTAAATGGCAATCGTGTTTCCCTGGCTTTTAGGCATATTTCGCAGATTTTATCTATGTGGTCACAGTCGGTCAGCTTTTTCATATTTTGTAGTCCCAAATGTCCTAGTTTTCGATGCCATAAATTTGCATTTTCTTTGCTCTTCTCTGCAAAAAAAACTGTGCTCCTCATTTTCGTTGCATAGATTCACCATGTACAAGCCATTATGTTTTTATTTCTTCTAGGACGGTCTTATTTTCCTTTTGCAATATCACTTTGTTTTTGGTGAAAGTCACCACACTATTTTTCTCTGTTATTGCATTTACTGATAGTAAATTTTGCCCCAAATCTGGCACATAAAAAACTTCTTGCAAAATGCACTTGTCTGTGTAATTTTCCGATTTCTGAGCTGATTATCGAGCCATTGTTGGCCACTTTTAGGTTGGTTTGTTTTCTCTTTATTTCTGTCAAAGGTTCTTTGACCTTTATCATCTGTGTCGTAGCCCCAGAGTCAACGACAAAATTCATGCTTTTGTTTTTCACACGATGTTGTTTTGCTGTGGTCATGAACACTAATCCTCCTTGTTGATTGTAATGTAATTGTGCTTTGTAAGTTTTTCAGGGTTTTATCTTCCTTTCGATATGAGTCCCAAGCTGTGACAAAATGTCGCTATTGATCAGGTAGTGTGGATAATAATTTGGAAATAGCTATACTTTCGTTTATATCTTCCTTCAGGGTCTTCAATCGATGCACCAGGTTTTCTAACCTAGAAATGTATTTTGACATATCGGTCCCTTTTTCATAATTGTAATTGAAAAACTGCTGGAGAAGATTGCATTTTTCTTCTTCGGTATCCTTTTCGTAAATTTTCTGTAGCTTGTCATATATTTCTTTACTGTTGGAACAGTTTATTATGTGCATTATGTTCTGCTTATCTATGGATGTGATTATCACCTTCTGGGCTTTGGCATCCTGTTTTATCCACTCTCATTTTTCTTCGGTCAGATTTTCCAATTTTCTTTTACCACTGACAATATCCCATAGTGCATTGGCTTTGAAGAATATCTGGACTTCAAACTTCCAGATTTCGTAGCTCCTTGAATCCACTAATTTTTCAATCTGGCTGATTTCTTCACTGGACATTTTTCTTTTATTTTATTTTCTTCCAGAATCAATCTTAATCTGTGTATCACTTCTTTCTTTTTATTGTCCTACTGGGCAGTAGCGTCTTCTTTTGTTTTTCTTTTCTTACAGAGTCCAATCCTGGTCTGGGTGGCACTAATTCCTTCTTCTCTGTTATTAGAGTACTTCTGGGCCAATAACCTGGCAAGATTTTAGTCTGGTCTTAATTTATTCTTATTTTGTTTTAAAAGAAAAACGCAGATTTAACTTTCACAATTTTTATTATTTACTTTTAATCGTGAACTCATAGTCTATTCGCTGTTCTTGTTCTTACTCTCTTTCTATCCTATTGAAAACTTCCTGAAGCTCTGCTATCCGGCGTATTTACATGAGCTGACATCACTCTCAACTCACCCGGAACATTCTTTGTCTTACTCATCTAGACCTATCTACATCTTTCTTGAATATTCGGGAATGGTCACGTCAATTCTTTTATTTTTTTTAGCGCTGCTTCACTACTATAGTTTAATATTACGCTTATAATTACGCTAGATGGCAGAGTATGTGACAAAATTTCAATAAATATTATTTTTAATTTTCTTAACAAACTGATTTCTATATCAGATCCAGTATTTTAAAAAATAAAAGCTAATTTTGATCATTCGACACAGAGAATGAACAGCCTTGCAGTCAAACCAAAAGTACGTTGATTCCTTCTACCAAAATAGCGATAATACTACCGAAGACATTGAAGAAGGGAATACAAAATTTGATGATCTATTCTCTAGTTTTAATGAATTCAAATACAAGATACTACACCCAGAAATGACTCTACAACGGCATATTTCGACAACAAATGTGTCAGTCATGAAGTAGACTGCAACGTACTGCAAGTATGTTTCAAGTGGAAGCCAAACAAAAAATCATGCTCTCTTCAAGCAGTTTTTCCATGTCTAGACCACAGGGTTGCCATGTAGGTACAATTGTACTGAATTCAGTACGTTTCTGACCAATTCAGTACGTCAGTACGTTTCTCAGTACAAGTTCAGTACGAAATCACAAAATCAAAAATTTCGGTCAAAATAGTAATATTCCTCCCATAATATACCTAATTGTACATAAGAAAAAAACGAAATATAATCGGAATATACCGACGGCGACGCGACGATAATTTAAATGCGATGTTAATATTTTGGTGAATGCGCTAGTTAACAATTATTTTACAGTTTACGTCAAACTTGATCACACTGAAAGAAGAGGTGAAGTATTCTCTATTAATATCCCATGAGTATGTGAGGGGGGGGACTAAATAAGCTTATATTTAACACAAAAATAACACTACGATTTTTTCGAATTCAGTACGTATTGGGCAAGAAATTCAGTACGTTTCATTTGACAGGAGCTGCAACGCCGCTAGACAACAGAAACAAACCGAAGAGGACAGACCACTACAAAGACCACGACGCGACGCGACGCACACTCTCCGGATTTATAAATCAAACCCGATCTCCAACTTGTAATTTTTATCCAGAAAAACATACAACCCCAGAGTGCGAAGAAGCAGTAAACATCTGTAAAAAAATATGGTCATATCAGCAGATTTTGCAAAACATCGACCTATCTACGCTGTAGTAACTGTTTCAGAAAACACGAAACTGTCATTTATTTTAAGCCTGATTAAATTGAATAACAAAAACAAATCCATTACTGGTTCCGGATTCTCAAAAACTCAGATTTTCAAGGGACTTGCAAATTATCATAACTATAACCAAGTCTATCTACAAACTTTAAGAGTTAATATATCGATTCTGATTCTGAATTTAGTGATGACAAATAATTATTTTTTAATGACAAAAATCTCCAGAATACAACTTATGACAATAAATTTTAAAAAATGCCTTGTCAAACAAATTCAGCATCTCTCAATGTGTTAAACCAATACAACTCAAATGTACAATTCCATCATTATAGTAATCAACTAGCAGCATTGGCATTTTGGCCAGAAAAAAGATATGGTTGATAGTTGCGACGAGTTAATATCATGGAAGGGTGCTAGGCCAGTCATGAAGTAGACTGCAACGTACTGCAAGTATGTTTCAAGTGGGAAAAGTACACAATGTCATCAATTAAATAGGAATGCAAGATAGACGACTACCTTTCCTGCCTATTACGTAAGACATTAGTGCGTTAGTGGGGAAATAAGATATCGAAGTGCCGCTTTTAGATTTTGGCAGAGTTTCATGAAATTTTCTAATGCCAAAAAGTATCGCCAGAGCATTGCTTTTTGAGATATATAACGGGAAGGAACTAGATCCGTGCGGGATGTATTTATTTAGTTCTAAATTAGGCGCTTGTTCTAAGATTAATTAATTACTGTTTTTTTTTTATTTTTTAAGTAGATTGCATAAAATAAAGTAAAAACTTTTGATCTTGGTCAAAAAACAATAATGTGAATGCGGTGAGAATCATGAAAGCAATCAAACATGATTTTATGATCTCCGCGTTTCTGTTGCCTTTAAGTTTTATTTTGGTGGTCTTAGATAAAGTAATAGAGATCATTTGCGATGACGAATATGACATGTCCATTTCTATTTTTGTACGAAGATGCACATTCGTTGCCAGATTTTTTGTGTGGAGTTAGTTGCACTGCTATTTACACCGCTGGAAAAAAAACTAAGCAAAATAGAATAAAATATTCACAAATTGTTTTCTGTCCAAAGTAAATGAAGGAAATAAGTGACTTGTCTTACACAGGCTAAAGAAAAAGTGTACCATGGAAGGCCCATGCACTTTTTTTGTGCAACTGGCTCTCGGTGGGATTGCGCTCATAATTTTATGTCTTGTAGATCAGCAATTCCATTAGTGATTTTTGAGACACTGGGGTTTAGATTTTAACATTTTAGTATTTGGCAGGTTTTCCATAAAATATTGTTTGGTACCTTTTGAATAAAAAATGTCTATATACTAAATTGTAGGCAAGGAGTAAGTCTAAGAATACGTAGTACCAAAATATAGGCAGCCTTATTTTTTTTTTAACCATTGGCGTCACAAACACAAAAAATTATGAATTGTTATCTTTTTTTTTCAAAAAATTAGGAAAAATTCCCTAGAAATTAAATATACAAATAAACCGGAAGATCGCGAAAAAGTTTAAATGAATTAGATTTTGAAAGGTAATAACACAAATGTGGAAGCTATGTGCAGTAAACGTTTCAATTGCATTGGCGCATGATCAGACCAGTGCAAATGGAATATAGCATGCACAGTTTGAAACCAAATTTGTTTAGGTTATTTTATGAGAAAAATTATTTTCCGGGCTTTAGAGATTGTCTTTCATGGAAAAATTCCCAAATGATACTTTAAATTAAACGATAAGGAAATAATATAAAAAAAACCCGTCGATGGGAGTGATCCGCTTTCTTATTGGCTGGTTTTATTTTTTATCTTATGTTATTTCTTATATAAAACCAGCGTAAAAGTAGGTTGTTGTCTGTGCTTACTCGTAGCTCTAGTAGGGGACCCTTCTTAATAGAAATAACTTTTCATCTTCGCTCGTGTGTGATACACATTCAAAATCTTTTTTTTTTAAATTATATTGGACAGTTTAAACAAAAATATAATCAAACTCTCAAAAAAATAATTAGGATTAAAATATTTTTTTTGTGCTTAAAACTCACACAATATTTTTGAACTGACGACGCAAGGCAAAGAAGTGGTATTATATTTAGTGAACTACCTAATTCTCTCAAACGAAGTGGAACCTTGTACCACAAAGGAAATACTGTAGGTGATTTAACGTAAAATACTAAACTTAATCCAGTGCAGTTTAGTTAAAAGTTTCTGTCATACAATGAGCTTCAGGCTACTGCGAACATAGGGCGAATCAAGTCCAATTTACTCTCCGTGCCATACGACCGAGATGGATTCGAAGCACGCTGCAGTGTTATCTTTTGGAAATTTATTTTGTTTTTATTATTTTGTTTTATTTCTGCCTTGCTCGAGAAACAGATTGGTAAGTTCTTAAGTGAAATAATACTTTTTTTAAACTAAAAATGGATGTCTACGATTTTGCCGAAAAAGCGCAGATTGTCAAATGGTACAAGGCAGACCATTGAGACTTATTCAAGAACTTTCTTTGGAGAATTTTGTAAATTGCTCATAACATAGTTTATCAAAGATTTATAGGTTTGTGCAGAATTTTGAAAAGTTTGGTTGTGTAGCGCCAAGAAACCATAAAAAACCCACTGTTTTGAATTACGAGCAGTACGAGATGTGATGATTTGCGCTGCAGTGGAGGAAAATCGAAAGTTTAGTAGCCACCAAATTGCCGAAGCAGTTGATACGTCAGCCACTGTCTCAAAAAGAATCAGTCTTACAAAGCGTCAAAAACGCATCCAATTTTTGCGGAGGACAACTATTGTCGTATGGAATTTTGCGAAACAATGATGGACAGGGCTAATCTTGATGAAAACTTTCTGACATCTATTCTTTTTGCAGATGAAAGCACTTTTCCATTATTGAATCGTCATAACACAACACACGTTCGATATTGGTCGAGGGAAAATTTGCATTTTGACGTAAGAACACAGTATCCCTAAAATCCCTAAATGTTTGAGGGGGTATTGTAGGGGAACACATAATTGGGCCATTTTTTATTGACAGCAATTTGAATAATCCTAGATACTTGGATCTACTGCAGCAGCATATTATTCCAACTGCTAGGCAGTTGTTAGGTGTGAGATTTGGTGAAACATGTTCAACAAGATGGTTGTCCCGCTCACAATGTTGGCATTGTTAGAGAATATCTTGATAATGTATTTCCTAATCGGATTATAAGTACACGGGGAACTATTTTATGGCCAGCTCGATCACCCGATCTTGCTCCTAATGACTTCTATCTGTGGAGTTATATCAAAAATAAAGTTTACGGGCATGAAGGCCTAATAATTTGGAAGAACTTCGGACTAAAATTAAAGAAGCTTTTTAAACTATCACCCCTAACATGCTTGGAAACTTTAGAAGGGGTTTTTATAATAGGCTTGGATATTATCTAGCTGAGCAAGGAGGACTTTTCGAACATTTGCTCTAAATTTTTTTTTCACTGGGAGCATCTTTTTGGTTTTTAGAATTTATTATTTTATTCCGGTTTCATTGACTATGCTCCACAATGCACCGGTTAGAGGAGTACTAAACGCAATCCGCGAACGGTGATTGCAAGCCTGAGTGTTGGTTGCTCCACTGATAGGTGTGCGGTGTCCCTGAATGTACGTACACTGGCAAATTGGACTTCTTCCGGCCTATGTTCGCAGTAGCCTGAAGCGCTCTGTATAGTTTAAGCTAAAAAAATCCTTAGTAAAGGATTTAGACAGTTTTTTATTAAGTTCTTACTTTTGCTCGATTTTTTGAATTGTTAAATAAAGATAAATGAATCCTAAACACAAAATCCATCCTTCATGGTAAATAGAGTGTTCTTTTAAGAAAGTTCCCTATCAAACTGTGTCATCAGGATATAACTTTGTTCAGGGCCAAATTTATAGTCGTCTTTTAAGGCACCCTGGTTCCTTTAAGGAGGTCTTCGAGCCAATTTGGTATTTATAGTGGTGAAAGGCACCCTTGAAGGAATCCTTACATCAACAGAGATAAAAAGCTACCTTCGGCCTTCCTTGGCAAAAAATGTGAGGTTAAAAAAACAAAAATATTATTAGATTTGTTTTGATAATTGTTTTTTTGTCATTTTGTGGGTTGCTTCTTAAGATATCCTGAAAATAATGGATGATTTTTTGTGAATATATTGATCGGATGGAAGAAGAAGTCTTTGATCATCATGATCGTCCTCCAAAAAGATACATATGGGACATAAAATCCCCTTTGAGTGCTTTAGTGTTAAAACTTTGTTCTTGTATTGATGTTAATTATACTTTAAATAAAACACTTATTTAAAATCAGCAAGGGTTTTCATATTTCCTTATTATTGTAATATCTACTTATTTCTACCAAGGCCCGACACAGAGAGACCATCCTGGCCACCAAAAGCTACCTACTGGCATGTGTGTGCAAAAATATACGTCTTTATATAATTTACTATAATGAACGTCCTCAAATTTAGAGAAAAAGAGTTTTTGGCCAGATATAGATTTAAAAAAAAAAACACCACACTGCACATTATACTATCCATGATCGAAGATCAATTTAATAACCCAAACAACCAGGGTCTCCCAGTATCTCCCATGTTGGCCTTGAGGCCCGACACAGAGAGACCGTAAAAATCTTCCTGGCCACCAAAAGCTACCTACTGGCATGTGTGTGCAAAAATATACGTCTTTATATAATTTACTATAATGAACGTCCTCAAATTTAGAGAAAAAGAGTTTTTGGCCAGATATAGATTAAAAAAAAAAAACACCACACTGCACATTATACTAACCATGATCGAAGATCAATTTAATCACCCAAACAACCAAGGTCTCCCAGTGTCTCCAATGTTGGCCTTGATATGTACCTACCCTACGGTATATGGGACTGGAAGTATTCAAGTGGGTAGCTAGGTAATGTAAGTACCTTTTATAAAGTTGAATTCACAATTCTGAAAATTATGAAGTAGGAAGTAAGACGCAAATAAAATAAACTCTCTTACATAAATTTTTTGTTCATAAGGAAATGTAACGTATTCTTATATCTTTGAATGAGTTCAGCGAGTAAAACTTTTTGCTGGCTAGTGTACGGTCTGAAGGCGGATTCAGAGTTCCATAAGGTAAGCATTATGAAGAATCCGGTAAGATGCAAGAAAAATAAACAATAGCAAACGCATGCTACTCTTACCGCTTGTGGCCTGCGGAATACTATGAACAGAAGCATGCATTTGCTATAGCTTTATTTTCCTTGCGTCTTACCGCATATCTCTTACCGCTTACCTTACGGAACTCTGAATACGTCTTTATAGTGCCCTCCTTTTGAAATTTATTTTCATTATTTTTTTTTTGCTAAAAGAGTGCGGGTCGTGCTTCTAAAGGCAGATTAATAACATAACCAGGCGAGCTTTAATTTCATTTTTTTAACACCCAGCTGTTTCAGAGCCGCTGGTAATAGCAGGAGCGATGAAAAACGAGTAGATGGGATGTTCTAACACCGTGGAAAGTGGGCAAAGGGCTGCTTTGAGACGCTACGTGCAGTCACACTCTCACATCTTCATATATAAATAAGACAGCACAAGAATGCTGGGGCAGCAGGTATTGCGGAAGAGTGAAAGTAAAAAAAAGTCAAAGCTCTTAGACCGCTTTATCTTTATCCCTTTCACTGTGGAGACATCGGGTTCTCTGGGTGATGAAACAGCTTACTCTATTGCCCTTATAATCTCACCGTAATAAGCAAGATTATTTCCTGCAAAATATAACCTAATAGCTTAAACCTTCGTACATGGTGTCCCAACGAAAAGGAAACAGAGGCGTTCTCAAGCATTTAGAGTATGATTTTTAAAAAATCCTCAGACACGTCGATTTGTCATTCAAAGGGGATCCTTTTTGGCTATATTGGAATTTTCGTAGGACACACCTCTTTGGTCGGATGAGTTTCACCACCAGAATTTAAATAGGGAAAGTTTTGAAGGTCTTTCAAATGCCTTTACAAAAATATTAAAATTTTGAAAAGCTAGCGATTCTTTCCTGAGATATTCACTTTCAAAATAAGCGAAAATTCTATAGGTAAATTTTCCTAGAAGAAACAATGAAATGATAAAATGTACCATTACCAAAAATAAAATCGGCGCTTAATTTGCAAGTAACATGTCAATTGTTTTCTAATTCTTGGAATCGCTATGTCCAACTTAACGAAACCTAATATTTTTCCAAGTACTTTTTGTTTAACTTTCGAAAAAAAACACTTATTTTACTTAAGCGTCCGCCATTATAACTAAACTATAAAAAATATTTTTTTTACAGAAAAATTTAAACTGCTTTTTATGTTTTGACAAAAATTTACCGCGCCGAAAAATAATGTTGTTTTGCGAGGGAAAAGTGACAATATCAAATCGCTATGTCTTACTTAACGAAACCCTTACTTTTTACTTAAATTACGAAAAAAAAACAAAAAAATCACTTTTTTATTACTTAAGCCTCCGCCATTATAACTGAGCTATTAAAATGTAATTTTTTTGATACAAAAATTTATAAATAATATTGCTCATCCTAAAACTGCTTTTCTTCGTGAAAATATGCTAACGTGTAGAAAAATAATGTTCTTTTTTATTTTAATCGTCGCCATCTTGGTTTGATAATAATAAAACCTATGTATTGCATTAGTGTAAATATCACACCAGAACGGAAAAATAGCTTTTTATCAAGAGTTTGGCCGCCATTTTGAATATAAAATATTAAGTCAAAATTTTTTGTAAATTGTACTAGGGACGAATTCAATGCTAATCGTATCTAAAATTTTTTTTTTAATTTTGAATTTTTACATATTAAGCGCCATCTTTGTAACCTCTTTTGAACCTTACTTGTTTTTATTGTCAGAACAAAGAGGTGGTCCGTAGCTTTAATATGACATATTATAAAGGATCATTACTTAAAGTAAAAGAAATCAAAGAACTAAATTTTTGAAATCTGGCCGCCATTTTATGTTCAAGTGACATATGTCAACTTTTTTATATTTTCTCTTTAATCCATTAAGTAGGACCTCCCTACTATAATTCATCTAATTTTCACTTTCTAACTAACAAATTAATTCAAAGGTAAGTGCTTTTTACTCTAAATTAGGAGTATGCGTATGGTTAGTGTTGGTTCATGTAAATCTATATATATATATATATATATATATACATTTATCCCTTGTAGAACAATCTTTTTAGCTAAAATTATTAAGACACGAAAATATTGTTAAAATTATTATTATTATTATTATGGAATTTGCCAAGATCAAAGAATATTATTAAAAAATTACACGAATAATTGCACAGAAATTTTTTTTATAAACTGTTAAAGGGCGGCAAATATAAGAAAAATAAAAGTAAACAGCTTTTTTAGGCACGGGTGTGACAGGCGGTCTTACACATTTTGAAACACACAACGTCGTATTACTAAATGTTCATCAATATATTAATATATAACTTTATTTTAGATATAGTAGCGCATCCAGGAATTGAATTCGGAGGGGGGTTACCCTCAATCCCCCCCTCTCGGTGACCCATAGTTAGATAATATTCTCTTCTACGGATGCCAAGTTTTAAAAGAAAACCTACCAAAGAAAAAGCTCTTTAAGAAACCTAAAAAAATTTGAATCCGGCAAGAAGTCACAATGTAGCTGTTTTTACTGTTACTGTCCTTACCATCCAAATACAGATATGGGGCAATCCATATCAACCCGATCATTTTTTGCCTTTAAAATTTTGATTCTTAAAAAACTTCGTTTAGAATTTTTTTACACAAAGCGTTTGCTGTAAAAGAGAAAATTTTATTAGATATTTTGTTTCTTCATTAGATAATATTTAATTTTTTTGAAATTAAATCGGACAAAAACAAAACACATCAAAAACTCCACTCTCTAAACAGTTTGGAAACTGTTGTTTGAAGGTCGTAGACGATGTTGAACTTGAGAGCAAATTAAAGTTTCGATCTTCCGCCGTCTTTATTTTTACTTTTTCACGCTGCTTACGTATCTGCAATCGTCATCAGATGAATACTAACAAAAAACTAAGACTCCCTAATCTTATATACTAGCATGTGTTCAGTGAACCATAAAACTACTGGTTGGCTTCGCCCTTTCACAGTTGAAATCTATTACCTCCGAAAGGTGTGGGTTTCCAAATATCCTTGAAAGTGACGCTTGTTTGAGAAAATACATTCTGGTTCGTCAGGATGAATGCTGTTTCTTTGAATTTTCACTTGAATAGGTTTTCTTCCTTGGCGACGACCTTTGATTCTTTCCATTCCATATGATGTTGATTTTCCCAGCAATGTTGAGCTATTTTCGTTCTTTCGTCGAGCTATTTTGAATTGTTTCCCCTTGTCGAGTTTTGCGTTTGTGTTAGGTAAGTCGAACTTCCATAGGTCGACTGGTTTCTCCGATATAGATATCCCTACACTCTCATGGTACCTGGTAGATGCAGTTTTTGATCTCGTGGCGTTGCGGTTTAGTTTTTGTGAATTGACTTCTTATTGTTGTGGTCATTTTGAAGACAGTCCGAAGAGGGTATTGGTTGCGTATATGGAATTATAAGTGTCCCCTTTCTTTCAGTATTTACGTCTGTAGGCTGTTGGTGTGGTCAGAAGAGTTTTATTGATCGTGTAGTTTTGGAGAAACCATTCCTTCGCAGATCGGATCGAATTTTTGACTTTTCTTTATTTAACGCTTCTTCTGTATTGCAGATGTAGGTTGCTCGAACTATGAGAGATTTTGCAATTCCCAGTTTGGTTGATATGGAGTAGTTTGATTTAGAACTAGGGTATGGTCCAGTATCAGTTGGTTTGCGATATACGCAAGTGATTATGGTTGAATTATTTTTGGTGACTAGATCATCGAGAAAACGGAGCTGACTATTTTCTTCTTTTTCCAGAAAGAATTTGATTCAGGTTCTTATGCTGTTGACATGATTGAGGAATTGTTCTAGTGTGTTGTGGTCCTTTTTCTAGATAACGAATATGTCGTCCATGTAACTTAGTCATAGTTTGGGTTTCTGACATGATGTTCGCAGAGCTTTTTTTTAAAAGTATTTCATAAAGATATTGGCCACTAACGGCGAAAGTGCGAAAATATATATTTTTCTCCTGGAAATGAAAATTCTGCATACAGCACTTCAACAAATCCATAATGGCATTAATTGATAGATTGGTTTTGTCGGAGAGGTGGCTGTCATTGAGTAGCTTCTGTTCAATGATTTGGAGTCATTCTTTCAGTGATAAGTTAGTGTATAAACGTTCAACGCAAAGGACTTAACTACGCCATTGCACCCAAAACCATACTAGCAATCGACGTCATCACTGTCATTGAATCTACAAAGATCGATAAAAGAGATAGAGTATAAGCAGAGGAATTTAGATGAAAAGTCAGAACAATTTTGGACAACAAATCGAATTTGGAGAACAACCTAACACCGCAAGAAGCATCAACCCTCAAAGATCTTAAATCAGACCAATCGATCAAAATTCTTCCTGCAGACAAAGGAAATGCAACTGTAGTAATGGACAACATCACCTACCACCAGAAAATTAAGGAGGCTCTACAAAAAGAAAATTAGAGAGAAATAAGTCAAGATCCAACCACCACTATAGAAAGAAAAAATCTACCAAACTCTCTGATAACACAGAAGTTACTTCAACGATATTAAAAGGAAAAAACTCACACCGTACTACAGCAAAGCACCGCATATGTATGGACTGCCGAAAATTCATAAGGAAAACGTGCCTCTCCAACCGATAACCAGTTCTCGTAATTCTCCGACTTATAATCATCCAGCCTCTTCAAGTCACCATCATTCGTCAAAAATTCACCTGGATCTCCTTAAAGACATCAACCTATATCCTGACGACGAGTTAGTTTTGACATCGAAAGTTTTTACACTAACGTACCACTGGAAGAATCACTCCAAAACATCTTAATGACAGGCACCTCTCTGACAAAACTAATCTATCAATCAATGCTATTATGGATTTGTTCAAGTGCTGTCTGCATAATTCCTATTTCCAGGAGAAGGATAGATATTTTCGACAGGAAGATGGTCTACCCATCCACTTTCGCCGGTAGTGATCAATATCTTTATGGAATCCTTTGAATAAGAAGCTCTGCGAACATCATATCAGAAACCCAAACTATGGCTAAGATACATGGACGAAATATTCATCATCTTAAAAAAGGACCAGTACACAGTAGAATAATTCTTTAATCATGTCAACAGCACATTATAAGAAACTGCATCAAAGTCTCTGTGGAAAAAAAAGAAAATAGTAAGCTCTCTTTTTTCGTTTTAGTCAACAAAAATAATTCAACCATAATCACATCCGTATATTGCAAAACAACTGATAATGAACAATATTTTAATTTTAAATCAAACCACTCCACATCAGACAAACTGGAAATTGCAAAATTTCTCATAGATCAAGTCAACGACATCTGCAATACAGAAGAAGCATTAAACAAAGAAAAGTCAAAAACTCTATCCGATCTGCGAAGGGATGGTTTCTTCAACTACACGATCAATAAAACTCTTCAGACGACACCAACACCAAAGCCTACAGACGTAAATACTGAAAGAGAGGCGACACTTATAATTCCATACATCAAGAGAATCTCAGAAAAGCTAAGAAGAATATACAACCAATATCATCTTCGGACTGTCTTCAAAATGACCACAACAATAAGAAGTCAATTGACAAAAACTAAACCGCAACGCCAATACACCAAAAACTGCATCTACCAGGTACCATGCGAGTGTGGAGATATCTACATCGGAGAAACCATGGAAGTATGACTTATCGAACTTAAACGCAAAACTCGACAAGGGGACACAACTGGATCGAAAATTGCTAAAAATTTCTGTGAAAATCAACATCATATGGAATGGAAAGAGGCAAAGATCATCGCCAAGGAGGAAAACCTATTTAAGCGAAAATTCAAAGAAACAGCATCCATCCTGAGGAACCGGAATGTTTTTTCTCGAACAAGCCTCACCATCAAGGATATTTGGAAACCCACAATTTTCGGGGAGGTAACAGATTTCAACTGTGGAAGGGCGGAGCCAACCAGTAGTTTTATGGATCACTGAACACATGCTAGTATATAAGATTAGGTAGTCTTAGTTTTTTGTTAGTATTCACCTGATGACCGTTGCAGATATATAAGCATTCAAAACGTTGTGAAAAAGTAAAAATAAAGACAATGGGAGTTCTAATTATTTACTGTTTAGAAAATTTGCAAATCCGGCAAAAAGTAAAAACCGCATAGACTTATTAAATAATAATAGCCCCACCTCATATGTCAAGAAAGGCGACAAAACCACTAAAATTATTAAGAAAAATAAATCATCCTAAGCAAAATAAAAACAATACTCCTCCCAAAAAATAAAATAATCTCCTATTTAAAAATATGTCCCTATCAATCTATTACACGTTTGAAGCAAATTTCCTGTTCAGATTTTTTTACATAAACTTTTACTATAAAACAGAAAATTTTATTTATTACTTTCTATCTTGATTAGGTATTCTTTTTCAAATTAAGGCACGGTTTGGAAACTTGAAACTTTAGCAAAAAGTTAAAACCGGAATTCTATAGACAAAAATAGACTCATTAAATAATAACCCAGTCAAGAAATACAACAAAAACACTAAAAATATCAAGAATAATAACTCACCCTTTAAAACACTATTCTTTCCGAAAAATCAAACCATCTCGTTTTCTAAAAACGTACAGAAAAATCTTTCCACAAATAATAAAAATATCTGAGTCCTTAATAATATTTATCGTTAATATTTTACCTACCCCTGAACCAAAAAAATATCTACACACTATTAAATGCATAACGCAACTACATCAGAGACTTACACAGCTTTTTTCAAGGACCAAATAGTTATGGCTGTATTTTTAGACAATTCTTGGCTAGACTTCTACTTAATACTAAATCCTAAAAATGACTAAGAGAAGAACTTAAGAAAAATATAATAAACTATTTAACAAATACTTTATTTCTTGATTAGATATTCTTTTATTACACTTTAAATTAAGCCGCACACTAGGTATCAAAAAACTCTCTACCGTTTGAAAACTACATACATTAGAGATTTAGACAACGACCAAATTCTTATGACTGTATTTTTGGACAATTCTGCAGTTTATAATCATGTATACTCAACAGTCATTAGTGAATGCTTAAAAGAAACTTCCATTACTTGCACGGGTACTGGAATAGCAATGTTTTGATTCATCCTGCCAAGACGATTTTGTTGAAGTTTCGTGCGAAAATACCCATGTTTCGTCAAGAAAAACAACTTGCCTGGGCAATTCCGATTTTTTGTTTTTTATCTAATCTCTCAAAAATTGCCATCTTCTTGACACAATATTGCTCGCAAAGCACTTTTCTGTTCCCCATCTCTTTTAAAATTTTGGACAAACTGGTAATTCAAATATCGCAAAGTTGTTTTTCCTTCATCTTTTCTGGAATAGCTTTGAGGGTAACATATTCCTTTGACTTATACATATCATAAACAATATTTCTAATCGATAGTTTATTCCCTTGGGATGGATCAAAGGTTTTTGAATGCTGTCAAACGCTTTTATATGGTCTGTCCAATTTCTCTTCACTCTGTTTTCGAAGTCTTCTTAATGTCTTATCTGAAATGCCGCAAGCATCAGACGTTCGTTTTTGCACTGCCAAAACAGACACTAACGGGCCCGAGTTATTTTTTTCTAACATAAAATAACGTTCCACTTGTCATACCAAACGGCGTTCACCTGGAGATAAACACCTTCTAGGCGTTCTGTCACCTTGCTTAACATTTTCCATAACTTTGCTGTATAACCGCTTTAAATTCCGTAATTCATACACAATAACAAACAAACTAAAAGCAAATAAAAGCATACCTACTTATTTAAAATAGAACATACCATCCCCAATTGGAGCAAATTTTAATTATTTCTTGGAAGCAATAAAACCTATTTGCAGTAATTATGAGCATTGATGATGGCTCCAGATTTACCTATATATATAATGACCTCAAAATAATTAAATTCTCGGAAAATATACCTGTCAAAATCTTCAACTTATTGACGCAAAAAGTTCTTCAAAAGTATAAGTGAAAAATAAAATAAAATAGAAATATTTATCGTGGTGTAAGTGTAACGCGTTATTCTTAAATAATTTTGTTTTAAGACCGCTGATACATACAGTGAACCAGTGGGATGTCTGACACGATCAAGTACAGCGAGGGTATTCTAACTTAACTGACTTACTATTCAAAAAGCGATAACATCTTTTGGAGATTTAATCCGATATCGGACTTCATACAGCGAATCGACTTCCTTGATTTCTACTTAATACAGATCACAATACATAATCGCTAACACTAAGCCCCAAAATGGCCAAGGTAAGGAGACCCTAAAAAAAAAAATACATGCACTCATAAAACAATAATTTCACAAAAAGTGAAAATTAGAGAATTAACACATACTTAAGCTGCATTATGGGTTTATTACTATCTATAGATTATTTGAGGTTTTACGTTCGATTATAATTTCTAGTTATTAGTTATATATAGGTACTTAGAAAAAAGGGTAAAGGGTCACCAAATCGGAAATCCGAAGAGGTACATTGACGAGGGAGAAAAATGCATAGATAAGATTCAATTGGCAATTAAATATTCTATGAGACATATGTAATTGTTCATTCATTAATTCTTATAAAAGTGGATATTTAGTCAGTATATTTAATCAACTATATATTGATTTATCTTGGTACTGGCAAAGTAACAATCCACCTACCAATCTGAAAGGTTTTTATTTAGTTCTAGTATACATACAAAATATGCAAACACAAATAAACCTGCAATGCCATCAAGAGCAGTATGTTATTAATATGACATACAGGATGTAACAACAAAACAGAGGCGATTTCGAGTGTCACCACCAGAATTTAAATAGGGACAGTGGATCAAGTAATATCTAGTTTTAAAGGCCTTTCAAATTCGTTTACCAGTGTGTCCAAATCTTTAAAATCTAGCAATTCGTTTTCGAGATATTTTTTGAAACAAAATCAGAAAAACTCTGAGACCCTTCAATTTCAACATAACTAGAACCAATTTCCCTATTTAAATTTTACTGGTAAAACTCAGCCCTTGATAGGGGTGTAGTCTACGAAAATTCCAACACTATCAAAAAGTGTTCCTTTTGAATAACAAATCGACGTGTTCGAGATTTCCTGCGAAATCATTCACACCCTGTATATGGATTTTTTAGGAAGGAACGGGAAAATAAAGGTACAGCTAATTAATAGATTTTTGTAGTTTAGGATTACCCAAATATTAAAACATGTGTGTATTTGGCATATATAACCAATAATTGAATATAAACATTAGCAGAATATTTCATAAATTTACAAATATTTGCTCAGGAGAAATACTTGATATTCATTTTGGCCTTTATTACCAGAAATTTGTTATATTTTCGAATTCCAAAAGTGCATTAAAAATAATAAATAAATCCAGGATAGAACCAAAAACTGATCATATAATATAGCTAGGTACGTAATTAACATAAAATAATGTCGATGTGATACTAATATGGATCCAAGTCATGTTGGAATTCAAGATAATGACAGGGGTCATAAATTGGCAAAGTCGTCAAACTTATTAAAGAAATAAATATGAAGAAATACGCAAAATCAAGGGCTGAAACATGAAACTTGGAGATCTAAATCACATTTTGATTTGACGAAGAAACAAACGATTTATAGAATCTTTATAAAATAATTATCAAGCACAGAACAAGGTCCTTTTTTCACTGAAGAAATCTCAACTACAATGAAAAATATAATTAAAAATTATTAAAGAAAATAACATTCAGATTTAGCATATTTTGTAGAACTTTCATTACGTGTACATCGCCATTACACCATCAAAAAATTCACCCTCTCTACAGTTTGGAAATTGTTTAGAAAATTATTAAATCCAGCAAAAAATGAAAATCGGAAATCTATAGACGAAAATAGACTTAAATAATGAAGGGAAAGCGCCCTATTAAATGTACAGAAAAGATTTGTGGCGTAGAGGGCAAAGGGTCCTCGGTAGCTCAGTAGGTAAAGCATTAGACTGTTATTCTAGAGATCCTGGGTTCGAATCCTGGTCGAGGAAAAACTTTTTTCCGATTTATTCCCTCACCCTTTGCCCTCTACGCCGCAAATCTTTTCTGTTGTTAAATATTATTGCAGTACCTCATATATAACACTCATACAAGAAAGATGACAAAACCACTAAAAATATTAAGAATAATAAATCTTCCTTAGCAGAAATTAAACAATACTTTTGTTATTGAAAACGTCCTTAGTCATCCCTCCTCAACTACAATAAAAAATTTAATTTTAAGATCATTAAGTAAAATTATATTCAGCTTTAGCATGTTATATAACAGATAGAACTTTCATTATGCGACTTTTCGGTATCGCTGTTTGGGCGGCGGGAATTTTTTCACCGACCATTTGGGCGCCAGACAAGAAAAAAAAATTGAAAAAAAATAAAAAACAAAAAGTCCAAAAATAACAAATTAAATTTAAAAAAACTTACAAAGGCATAATTACAGGAAGGACTATGTTTAACTTTCCTGAATTATTTTCTAATTGATAATCTACATAGTTTATGAAAATTCAAATTCTGAACCAGAAGTGTGTTAGATTTTTCTGAGGCCACCCCGCAAAAATTTTTAGGGTGCCCCTCCTGTTCTACTTTATATTTTTTTTTCGACAACAAGAAAGTTAATGCATTAATGCGGAGGCCATTTTTAATGTGAAACCCCGATATTTTAGCATATATTTTAATATTAAAAATATTTATAATATATAAGGTGGACAAAAAAAAACCGTCCTTTTTTTTCGGCTATAGTTTTGCTACCGTAAGTGTGATTTTTGTGATTTTAGCTTCTGCGAAAAGGTAGAGCTTCAAATAAATATGTGAAACTTTTTTCAAAATTGACATTTCGTTAAAATCCAAGATGGCACATTTTTATGTGCGATACTGTACTCGATTTTAGACATTTGCCATAAAGACACGTCTCTGTCGTGCACAGAGATTGTATCACTTCTAAACATCGGACAAGAAGTAATAAAGCTCAACGCCAACGAAGTACGTGGTGTTTTCACCCTTTATAAAACATAGGTCTAAAAACCTATAGTTTTTGTTCTAATAGGGATTTGATAAATCTCGTCCGATTCTTTAAATTTTGAGCTCTGCGGAAAGCTAAGGCTCTGGCCTATATACGCTATCTGTCAAATTTGATATTTTATAAAATTCCGTAATGGCGCATGCTTTTGAAACTTAATTTTTCTTGCCAAACTTTTTTGTACGCCAATATACCTGATTTTAATTATCCGGAAAGCCCCGCTTTTTCCATGTACTAAGAGGTATTACCCGTAAAAATCGGACAAGAACTAAAAAAGCTTTGCCTAGCGAAACAGGTGTTGTTTTTATACCTGTGTAAAATAGATAAAAAAATAAAGTTTTTTCTATAAAATAACAAAATCTGATAAGTTAAAAAAAAATCGGCAAAATAAAAATTTTCTGCATTTTATCTATTTTACAAAGGTTCAAAAAAAGCACTTTTTTATTGAGTAAAACTTTTTTAGTTCTTTTCCGATTTTTACGAATGATACCTCTTTGTACGCTGAAAAGACGTGGCTTTCTAGATAAATGAAATCAGGTACATTTACAAAAAAGTTTGGCAGGAAGAAGTGAAAAAATTTTCAGTTTCAAAAGTATGCACTATTACGGATTTTTATAAAATGTCAAATTTTACAGATATCGTATATAGGCAAGTGCTTTAGCTTCGTTAAAGAATCTGACGAGACTTAACAAATCTTTAGTAGAGCAAAAACTAGAGGTTTTCAGACCTATGTATTACAAAGGCTTAAAACACCACTTACTTCGTTGGCGTTGAGCTTTATTACTTTTTGTCCGATTTTTAGAAGCTTTGTGCACGACAAAGACGTGCCTTTATGACAAATGTCTAAAATCGAGTACAGTGGCGCAATGGGACAGTGGGAAATTAAAAAATTATGCGCTATCTTGGACTTTAACGAAATGTCAATTTTGACAAAAGTTTCATATAGTCTGAAGCTTTAGCTTTTCGCGGAAGCTAAAATCACAAAAAATCTACTTACGGTAGAAAAACTACAGCCGAAAAAAAAAATGTAGGTTTTTTTGGCCCACCTTATATAATAAAACTAACTATAAAGAAAACCAACAAACTAATGGGTTTCATGCACCCTCTGTATATTAGTATTCAAAATGTATCCAATGTTAAAGGAGCCGAAAGGTATTTGTCTGCGTATTTGTTTTTATATATTATATTCTTTTTTTCTTGCTTTTTTTAAGGCAAGGCGGCTAAGAGACCCCAATATGCCGTGGGCCCCACCGCTTTGCGAGGGCGGCGGGGGCGTTTGACACGCTCCTGCCTAAACTTTTACATACATGAACATTCCTCAAAACATTTTGTACAAGCAAACAAGTCTCAAAGAACCCCTTACTAAAAATGATTAACGAAGTAAAAAACACAATTAAAAAATGTAACAATATTATTACTGACAATATTAAATATAAGCTACAAGTAAGCAATCCCACTATGCCGAAACTGTATTATCTTCCGAAGATCCACCAGCCTGTAAAATCGGTTAGACCTACAGTTTCTGCTGTAGGATCACCTACTTACAACATTTCGAAATGGCTAGCAAACGAGTTTGAAAATTTACCTATAAAGGAAAAAGGTTTTTCTGTTCAAAATTCCCTTGAATTTATCAATAAAGTTAAAGATATTTCACTCCAAGAAGGTGAAATTTTAGTCTCGTTTGATGTTATTTCGTTGTTCCTTAGTGTGCCGATATCCAATACCTTACAATACCTGGAGGAACTACTAAGAAAAAACAATCTAGAAGACAAACAGACTTTAGAATACCTATCTTTAACAAAACTCTGCATGAATCAAAATTACTTTTAATATAAAAATAACTACTACCAGCAATTAGAAGGAACCACAATGGGTAATAGTTTATCACCTTTTATCGCAAACCTATTTATGAGCAAATTTGAATCAGATATAAGTAAAGAATTTGAGTATTTCCCTAGAGTATGGTTCAGGTATGTAGACGATGTGTTTGCAGTATTCAACACTAAAGTAACTAGTGTTGAAAATTTTATGGAAAAAATAAATAACAAATTTCCCACAATTAAATTTACTTACGAAACAGAGAACAACGGTACACTGCCATTTCTAGACACTTTAGTTATAAGAAATAAAAATAAATTGGACTTTGACCTATACAGAAAAGGAACGGCCACCAACAGGTATATTCCAAATGACTCTTCTCATTGCTTACAACATAAGATTGCAAGTTTGCACTTTTTAACATATAGATTAGTAAATTTCCCCTTAAACAGAGACAGATTTGAAGCAGAAAAGAATAGGATTAGGAATATAGCTGGCGAAAACGGTTACGACGAAGGCTTAATAAATAAGCTGATAAATGTATAATTCTTTCCAAAAGACCTTTCGGAATTCCACTTTTTTCAGACGAAAAGATACCTGCGACTCAAAATTTGTCTCAATTCCTTATAATCCTAATTATACGAAAGGATTACAAAAAGTATTTAATAACATTGGTCTTAAATTAGTATATCAATCCGGTAACACAATAAGAAGCTTACTAGGAAATCCCAAGGATAAAACTACAGTTCTAGAAAAAAGTGGAATTTACGAAATTAGTTGCATGGATTGTGACAAAAAATATGTTGGCCAAACGAGACGCTCTATTCAAACACGTTTTAAAGAACACTTAGCACACTTAAAATACGGAAGAACAGAAAAGTCAAGTGTGGCCGAGCATGCTTTTGAAAACAATCATAGATTCACATTAGATAACCTAAAACTTCTAAAAAGTGTACCAAACAAAAGAATTTTGAATGCATATGAAAGTATGGAAATTATTAAATCCAGAAATAGTTTAAATAAAGATAGAGGACCCATCCCGTTTAGTACACTTTATTCTTTGATTGAGGGGAGATAGGATCAAAAATCGTGATCAATCACAAATTATTGGTGTTATCTCCGCCTACTAAAGGATTGTATATAAGATAGAGCGTAGATTAATTTAGTTCATTGTTTATCGTCTCCTAATGATGCTAACGTTGTTAGCGAAATGCACGTCGAGTGCAAAAAAGTGTAGTTTTGGTTTGTGGAAAACAATCATAACTTTGTTTTTTTTTTAGTTGGGGTCGCCACATCCCTACGCCGACTTCCTTATATCTACCATTTGACAAAGTATAGGTGCTAGGTCTGTTTTAGTTAAGAATGATTTATCACACAAAAAATCTAGGCGTTACCTATAATAAAAATAAAAATAATTGACTTTTTTGTTCAATTTACGAATAAAAAATACTTTATTGTCAAAAAACTAATACAGGTATCAGCTCTCAAATAACCACGAAAGAAGCCAATTAGAAATAGTTTATTGTCTAAAAACTACTACATGTATCAGCTCTCAAATGACCACGAAAGGAGTAAACAAAATTAGTTATGGCGCTTATTTTCTTCCATTAGGAGGGGTGGGAATGGGGGTAGGTAAGTGAAACGGAATTACATAATTTATCAATAGAGTAATTCATTAAGCTATTTTTAAAAAGTCCTTTAAGTCGATATATCACTCGACCCCATTTACAGGTATACATATTTTTCCATCCAAACCGCTCTACGACAGGAATGGGAAAATATTATAGTAAAGGTCTAGTCAAAACACAATTTTATTCAATGTACCTTTAGATATGAAAATTTTAAAAAGGGCCAGTTTACACTTTAAGAAAGTGGTGGGACCCACAGATGAAATAAAAATATGCATTAGCCTTAGACAATTTGAAGACGTATTTATTTTGAATTTTTACAATTATACATGGACCAGCTAACACAAATACTCTGTGATTATACGTTGATTACTTGGCTGGATCAAATTTTACAAACCATCCCCATCTAAAATATTCTAGATCCTTTTTTATTTTACGTCTCAATCTTTTTTTTTTTGCTTTTGATGGATACTGTATAAGTAATTTTCAAATGCCCATGTACGTCAATATATTCAAATTCAAAGGCGATACTTATTTTTTTTTATTTTTTAGAAAAACTACATGGAACATTGAAGTAAGCGTTTAAAATTTTCCATTCAGTTTTCTTTTTTTTCACATTTTATTGCTAAATCGTCTAACATATTTGACAATAATTGGGAGTTTCCTATTTTTATAAATGTAATTAAAAAAACACCTTTATTTACGAAGAACAAGATTGCAGTTTAATATGTCTTGCTGGTTTGATCCTTAAGTACTTTTGAAAATGATAAAGTAGCACAAGATATATCCCGCAAAGATATTAAGTCTGCCCCCCTCCTTATTATCCGAACCAATTAAAGAAACTTTGAAGTTTGGGTACTATCATTAGGGGTGCCGTTGTCGATTTTGCGTTCTATGATGGCTTTGCAAACCAATTCTGGCGCCGCTGTCTCTTTTCTGTCTCTTGTCTGCGTCACTACTCTTGAAAAAATTTGTGGTCCTTCATAAACTACGCGACATTATGCCCTTAAAAACATTCTTGTAGTGTTTTTGTTGAACTCTTTGGTTTTCTTTGCTTTAAATTCATTAATTAAAAAACAGAGAAAAAGTTGAATAACCTCCAAATCGAGTGATGTACCGAGAAGAATCCAAAAACAAAAGATAGGTTGAGAGTATCCAACTTGGAGATTTTTACTTATTTTTCTTAGGTGCACAAGGTAATATTAAGAAGCCAGGAAGAAACCGTATGTGACTTTGGTACAAATCGGGAACGATGCCTATTTTTGAGTAATTAAAGTGAACGATGGAGTTCAATGTTGTGTTCTTGCTGGTTAACCAAGGCGAAACACCGTTAAATTGTTCCTTTTTTGCTTTGGTTCTTCAAGTGTTCCTTGTGGGATACCATTGCATTGATAATTACCTGTCGATCTTTCTTTATATTAGCCATCACGACGTTATTATCCTTATACTTTTTTCCTAGCGTGTCCCACGACAAGGTAAGGTATGGCAGCCTTAGATACAGAAAGTAAAGTGTGCACAGTAAGAGGGCCCTATTTAACTCCTATTGTAAACTAAAAAGAATCTTTTTGTCCATCGTTGCTTAGGACGGTTGCATTCGTATTCATGCATCACCTTCTCTGTTGATATCAAATAATATTTTTATTTTCATGCAGTAGAAGAATTGTATGTACTTCTAAGGAAATTCAACCTTTGCTAATATCTTCCAAATACCTTCTCTGTTGATATCGGATGCTTTTTTTGGGTCGATGAAGATTATGCATGCTCTCTCGATTTCCCTTTCATTTGTCTTGCAATAAAAGTTATTATATCAGCTGTACCCCTGTTGATTGTTGAGCCGCCCCATAACGCTGTTAGGTTCTGTTCGGCAGTTGGGATTGGACGACTTGATGAGAACGGGATAAGTATTATGCAATTAGAATATAAGCAATTTATTTTTAGAAGAATGGGTTATGTTATTGTTTTTAAATGGATATAGATTTAAGGTCTGGTGGCCCTTTAATTATTTTTACTTGGAAATCTGTTAGTCAAATACGTCATGCTTTGAGCTTTGTTGGAAAATTTGTTTTTTTTTTAAATATTTTATGTTTTTACTGTTAAAATATTGGGGTTTGTTTGTAATGAAACGCACAGGTGTCCTATTATAACTAACTGACTGTTTTTATTTATTATTCAGACAAAGGAAAAGTTCTCATCTTATATCAATCGATACTCTATATAGTATCACATGTTTTATATACATGCTGTGATGATTATAAGTTCGTAAGTACATTTTTATTTTTGTTACTTTTTGCTATGTATATAAATATAAATTAAATTAATATTCCAACACTCCCACTCAAAAAGTGGACCAAAATATTACAACTATTATATATATATGTTTTAAGAAAAGATTTCTCTTAAAAACAAATTTTAGATTTATTAAAAAAAAATTTTTAATAACTATACCCATATGTTTTAACTATTATTTCGAAATGTATAAAATATTATATTTAATTGATATCGGTAAATACTTAAAAAAACTAAAGTCTTTCCTGTTTTTATGTAGTTTATGTAATTCCCAATTGAAATCTGATTTGTATAAATTTTTGTGCTGGCAATGGTTTTGTAAATATGTCTGTTTGTTGTTCTCCTGTAGAAATGTATTTCAACATTTTTTTTTTGTGATTTGCAGGATTGTTTGCTATAGATATAGAGCTTGTATTATCTTCATATAAAACTATTGGCTTTGTTTGTTCAATATGCATGCTTTTTAAAAGAGACTTTAATCATTTTGCTTCACACACGCTTTAAAAACAGCAATATATTCAGCCTTAGTCGAAGATGCTGCGACTGTATTTTGACGTTTAGAATTCCACGAAATTGTACATAAATCAGATGCTCTTTTTTCCTATTATAACTAACTGACTGTTTTTATTATTATTATTATATTTAGACAAAGGAAAAGTTCTTATCTTATGTCAATCGATACTCGATATAGTATCACATGTTGTGATCATTATAAGTTCGTAAGTACATTTTTATTTTTTTGTTACTTTTTGCTATGTATAGGAATATAAATTAAATTAATATTCCAACATTTACATTTTGGCTCAAACGAACCAACCCAATAACGCTAATGATTTTTCGACTCATAAGTAACCGATAATAAAAGAAACTAAATACCTCTAGATCATTAGAATAAAAGTAAAACCTTCGTGTCATGTTTGAGTTTACCCACTAGTAATAATGCTCGGCCATTTCTCGTGGAAATTGGTTTAACGATTTAGGAAATACACAGTTAGATTTTTCACACGCGCAGTTCATAAAAGATTTACAAAAACTAGGGGAAACTCGACAAACTTTTCCGCCTTCTCTTTCACCTAAAGTGTCGATTAAAACCCTTTCCCATTTTTTGGAAGGATTTGACACAGGTAATCGGAATATTTTGGCTTTAATATACCGGGTGGGCATAGGAGCGACTTAAATAAAACAAACTGCGTTTTATTTGCAATACAGAATTCTCTCAAATAAACCAACGGTTCCATTATACTTCTTCAAAAGCGTTTGACTTTTTAAATTTTCGCTATTTTCATAAACATTCTTCACGTTATTTTTGCTAGGGCTTTGTCAGGGACAATTCAAATCATTTAGATAACATTCTAGTGCCTTGGCCTTTGGATGGCATTATCTTCTAAAGAATGTCCACGATATGGATCTAGACTAGCACAAATCTCTTCGTCTTTCTTGGCGGTTCAATCATGTACTTTGAAATGTCCACGAAATTTTAACATAACATAATTCTTAGAATAAATATTTGGCACCAAACTTAGTAACTGTACCTTATTCGATATCAAAAGAGTTTGTTTTAGAGCTATTTGCAAATATTTAATCCATTGTTTGGACGGATTATATTCTACAGTTGCCTTTGTTTTCTACATGTAAGTTATTCATGTCCAGTGGTGATGATAAGATAATTTTGGACAAATTGGCGTTATATAGTGTTGATATTATTAGTAAATCCGCATAGGGCGAAAACAAGGGGTTCGCAGGCCAAACGATGAAGAAAGCAAACAAGGTATATTTTATGGAAACCTATCGCATTTTTGTGACAAAAAGTGGTCTTCCCACCGCCTTAAAAGTGTCGAAATTTAATTCTTTTATATCTCAAGAATGTTTATAGATAGAAAGTCACTTGTTGCACTGTTGTATTTATCAAGATATCTAGTTTAAAAAAGGTCATAAAGTCCAAGTCCGTATCCGAACTAAGAGAGATATATGGGGAAATGTATTTTTTTCTCTTAAGGCATTTTTTCTGTTGTTAATATTTTTAAAACAAGACATTTTATAAAAAAAAGTTCAAATAAATGTTCTTGAAAACTTCGTAGGCTTTTCAAACAGGTATACATCTTTATAGTTGCTGCCACCCATCCCTCCCAGAGAGCAAGAAAACTTGACCCCTGTGTTGAATAAAACGTCACGGTGTAGGATATTTTATTGTAATTCATTATATTAGTAATGCTTTTATATCTCAATAATGAATAGAGATAAAAAGTAAATCACCTGCGCACGCAGGGGGGCACTTAAGGGCTTAAGCCTTCCTCCTTCCCCCCCCCCCTTGCCCGAACCACTAAAAGTCGACTCTTAAAGGTTGAATTTTCCCAAAAAAACACCAATAAAGTGATCATCTAACAGTATTTTGTTATTTAGGCCCCCAGAAATCTTAACCCCCCCCCACAAAAAATATATTTGAAAATATCTTTTAAAATGTCAATTTTTCTGTGGTTTCTCTGGTACTTTTATTAAAGTACAGCGAAATGTTAAATTGCTATTTATATTTCCAAACTGGAACTGGCTTACAAAGTAGGATCATAGATATAAGAGAAGTGGGAAAACTGCTAACAGAGTTGCAAAAAGAGGCTTTACCAGCATTTTATGCATTATCTGGATGTGATGTTAACGGAGGATTTGCTAAAAAAGGTAAGATGGCTAGGTACCAGTTTATAAGATAAACAAGCATTTTAGTAATAAGTAACTTTTATTATCTTAAATGTGAAAGTAAAAGTGTAATAATTTTGAGGAAAACTGACATTTTTTAAAGCTGCTGATGGACAAATTTTAAATGGACTAATTGCTCTCGGTGATATTGATGTAAGACTGGAAAGTATATCAAGCCAGCTGGAAAAGTTTATATGCTTGGTTTACAACCAGAAAACAAATATAAAAACCTTGGCTGAACTACGTTGGTGGTGTTTCTTAAAAATGCATGCAAAAATGGAAAGTGACCAGCTGCCACCAACGTCAACTGGATTGGAACCAGCCCTATTAAGAGCACGCTTTCAAACATTTATTTGGATAAATGCCTACCGAAACATACAGGCTGCATTAAAGCCAACAAGTTGTAGTTGGCGAAAAGAAAGTAGTTTTTTTTCCAGTTGTGTCATTCCATGCCTGTGTCGCTCCAAACTAAATTTTAAACCTGATTTCATGTTCATATAAAACATAAATGCTTTACATAACAGTGCAAATGCAATTTCGATAAATTGCCTGTTTGTGCCTCAACGAACTCTGTGAAAACCATATGGAAAGGTTTAGATGGGAATTTGTAAAAATGTTTTTTGTTTGTTTTTGTATTATAAACATTTGTAAATATTTAACAGCGTAGCATTGGACCAAGTATTTATTAGCTTTTTAATGTAAATTTTGTTATTCTTTCGTGTAATAAAACTTGTCTGGAAAAAATATTCTACAAGTTCTTAGACACACCTACAGTTCATTTTCAGTTGCATCGCACCGTGATTAAATGTCAAGCTGCCATCCATCTTGAACGTTGTCCGTAAAACTTAAAATTAAGCACTTATAAGTTATTATTGTATTATAATTAAAAAATGCGTCATATTTGGCAGCAGCAGTCCGTCAGAAGGATGACCCATGTAGTTTAGTATCGAGCAGTGCCAGATAATTGAAACAGAGTAATTTATAAAATTAATTAGGTTTATGTCTTTAGTTTTTAAGATATATCGAAAAAATACATTTTATGAGTAAGTTCGTTGATATAAGTAGTCAATATGTTCTATTGAAATGTAATTTTAAAAGCATTTTCGGAAAGTCGGCCCTTATATACAAAAGAGCTGACACTTTTTTGGTCCGAATCATTTAATTAATGGACAAAATTCGCACATTTTTCATTTGATACAGATTTTATTTTGAATTGGTTTTAAAATAAAATCTGTGTGAAATGAAAGAGGTTCGACTCATTTTGTCCAAGATATTTAATGATTTGAGCCACCATTTGGCAGACTTTCTTTTATATTAGACTATGGTAGTAGTTTTTTTTATAATTTTTATCATGTCTCAATTTCTGATGAAAGCGCTTATCATTGATTTATGGTTTTTCCTGGAAGCCGCCCTGAAGAATTCGTTTTCAAAGTAGGCACAAAACATCGATGACCTGTTGGTAGAAAGAGATTGAAAATATGAAACAAATTATGACATATTTTAGGAGGATACAACGAAGCATGGGGCTAGTTATATGCTGCACCTGTGCTATTATTGATGGGAGGACTTTATACAATTGCCCTGGTTGTTTCATTAAAGACATAGTTTATCGAGTAAAACAGCAGCAGAGTTGTGTTCCGATAAAAGAAACGTTTAAGAATTGACTAAAATCATAAAAATTGCGGCTTATTTAGTAGCAGCAGTCCTTCAAGAGGTTGCGAACCATGCAGCGTAGTATCGAACAGTATCAGGACACTAAAACACACTAGTTTATCACTCAACAATGGCCCAATTAAAGGCACAATATTGTTTAAAAATGTATCAGTTTAATTAGAAAATAATTTCCTTGCAAATTTGGCACAAAACATCGTGAAATGTAGGCAGACAGACAAAATTTTTGACTAAGCTGTTTTTCTTGGTGGCTACATTGCATGTCACCCGTAATCTTGATGTAAGGACCTTATACAATTGCCCTGGTTGTTTTATTAAAGACATTGTCCGTCGAGTAAATCAGCAGCAGAATTGGGTTCGGATCAAAGAATCGTGTAAGAATTAACCAACACAGCAAAAACTGCTCCACATTTAGCAGAAGCAATCCGTCAAGAGGACTAGATTCCTGCAGTTTAGTATCGAGCAGTTTTAGAAAGCGGAAATACAGTAATTAGCCCTGTAATTTCATTACTTAACATTGACAAAATTAAATATTTACATTTTGCTACAATTTTCCTTAAACTATTTTATAATCAAAATTATCTCCAAAAATCCTGGAAACACAAAAACTAGGACCTATATAAATTAACAGCGAAAGTTAAAAATTCAGATTATTTTTGATACTACCACGGACTGCTCCAAGAAGATGCATAAATTATTTATGAATATTTTCAAAAGGATTAGTGTTTAAGGAGAAGGAAATTGTTTATAGGTACTTTTTATATCAAAATGAAAATTCGCATGGGAAACTAAAACAAGAATCTATTGAGTGTATTTTTGAAAAGAGGAACAGCCTTCAAAGTTATCTACTAGGTGGTTCGTATTCTAAAGACAAATATGGCTAACAATGGTTCCTACGGCAGCTCCTTTTAGCTAGCCCTTTCTGAAATTTATAATACTTATAACTTTTAAAATATAGTTTCTCCAAACAAAACAGACAACATGAATAGTGTGTAGAAAACAACATTAAAAACCATTCATCTGCAATTCACTGGAAAGCTTTATTATGAACATTTTGATTGGTTTATACCAGAACTTTACTGAAAATTTTTTCTGCAGAACATGTAGGAAACATTTAAAAGTATAAAAGTTGTGTTAATAGTCATTGTAAGAAGTTACGCAAAGATACGACTTTGTGTATTAAATGATATTAAGGGTTAAAATAATTGGAAGCCACTTTGTTGAATTCCTTCCTAAAGTTGTCAAAAAGCTATGACATTTGGCAGAACGGGATTGGGAATGTAACGCAATTTCTGACATAATAAAAGTGATACAACGAAGAATAAGGCTGGTTATATGCTAAGCGGTTTTTTCTTGGTGGTTACATTGCATGCTACCCGGGCTATTGATTTGAGGTCATTGGATAATGGCCGTACTTGTTTCATTAAAGACATACTCCATGAAGTAAAAATTAACAAACGACACATTTTACTTGGGTTGGCACCGAAGAAACGTGTAAAAATAAACGAAAAATATCTAGCAGCAGCAGTCTGCAGCAGTTTGGTATTGAGCTGTGCCAGATGCAATAAAACGGGAAACGTAGTAATTCGCCTTGTAATAATAATTTAATCACTGAAAAAATTAAATATAAACATTTTTCTTCAATGTTCTAGAAATACGAATCACCAGCCAAAGTTAAAAATTATTTAGATCTCAAAATTATTTATAATGATTTTTACTTTTTATTTAGATCTGTAAGTTACTTTTTAAACCAAAATGAAAATCGCAAGAAAAACTAGGGCGAGCATCTATTAAATATATTTCTAAAAACTGGGAGAGCTTTCACAGCTTTTTATAAAAGGATTCGTATTCTAATTACAAATATGGCTAAAAATGTTGGCACAAAATATTGAAAACATCTTGGCGCAAGGGGATCGAATTGTGATGATACAAAGTCAAAGTATGGCCCGGCTAAATAAGGAAATTTATCAAAAACCATTTATCTGCGATTTACGGGAAACCTCGACTCTGAAGATGTTGAGTGGTTTATACCAAAGGAGTGTAATTTTAATAATAAAAAAGCGGTCCTGCCAGTCATTGTATGTACGAGGATACATATTACTTATGTAAATGTTATTTGCGTGGAAACTTTTAAAAAGTCCAAAAAGGGTTAAAACGACATCTTACCCTGATTCAATAATTGAAGGATCCACGGGAGAAAGGCGAAATGTCCATCCGACATTGTTTTAAAAAAATTCCACATTTTGCATGGACCCTATGCCTTTTTTCACTGTACAGTATATTTTTAGATCACGTTTACGCTGTGATGCTTCGCGTTTCTTCCCTTTTTCAATTCGGCCTATAATTCTACTACCACTAGCAGACTTGTTGCCGTGTTTAACTGAAAACTGAAAAAAAATGTGACATTTCGCCTTTCTCCCGTGGACTCTTCAATTGTTAATTAGGCTTCCATGCCCAGTTAGGTTCGTCGAAGAATTGGCGTTGACATAAGTATATATGTTCTATTCAAATTTCATTAGTACTAGCTTTTTTCTTATTTTCATCACGTTCCAATTTCTAATGGAAGCGCTTATCATCGATTTTTGGTTTCCTCTGGAAGTCGCTTTGATAAATTATTTCCCAAAATTGCCACAAAATATTGATACAATTTTGAGAAAAGGTGTTTTGAAACGAAATATGCGGCTAGCTTTATGCTAAGCTGCTGATTTGAGAACTTTGTTTGTGTCATTAAAACATAGTCAATCGAGTAAAGAGTTTCCTGATTTTATTGTTTTAAGTTACCCTCGCTAAATCTCTTTGTAGTAACAATTGCGCCGTAGCAGATTTTTTCTAATTTTCATTTTGTCCCAGTTTCTAATGGAAGCACTTATCATCAATTTTTGGTGTCCCCTGGAAGCCGTCCTAATGAATTCCTTCCCTAAGTTGTTACAATACACCGATGACATAACAAAAAGAAGTTAAAAAACCTTCGAATCAGTTATTTCAACCGAAAAGAATCTAAAAACAAAAATCAAAAGATCTTGGGTGGAAAAAACGAAAATTCAAACTTGGATGAGTATACTACAAGGAACACACAAAGGACCAAAGCGAAAAGAGAAATAATCAAATGATGTTTTGCCCTGGGCAATCGGCGTGGGCTTATCAGTGGTTCCACTGGTCACCCTCTCCAAACATCATTCAACACCATCATACACTTTGATTTCCAACTTTGAATCACTCACCAATAGGCATCGTTCCGTACTGGCACTTATCTAGGTCACCTAATACGGGTTCATCCTGGCGTGTTAATCTTTCCAATAGGGTTACGCTCCTAAGGCGATTAAAACAAAAAGAAGTTAAAAAACCTACGAATGAGTTACTTCAACCGAAAAGAATCTAAAAACAAAAGATCAAAATATCTTGGGTGGAAAAAACGAAAATTCAAACTTGGATGAATATCCCACAAGGAACACACAAAGGACCAAAGCGAAAAGATAAATAATAAAATGATTTTTCGCCCTGGGCAACCAGCGTGGGGTCATCAGTGGTTCCACTGAGCACCCTCCCCAAACATCATTCAACACCATCATACAATTTGATTTCCAACTTTGAATCGCTCACAAATAGGCATCGTTCCGCACTGGCACTTATCTAGGTCACCCAATACGGGTTCATCCTGGCGTGTTAATCTTTCTAATAGGGTTGCGCTTCTAAGGCGATTAAAACAAAAAGGAGTTAAAAAACCTCCGAAACAGTTACTTCAACCGAAAAGAATCTAAAAACAAAAGATGAAAAGATCTTGGGTGGAAAAAACGAAAATTCAAACTTGGATGAGTATCCCACAAGGAACACACAAAGGACCAAAGCGAAAAGAGAAATGATCAAATGATGTTTCGCCCCGGGCAACCAGCGTGGGCTCATCAGTGGTTCCACTGGTCACCCTCCCCAAACATCATTCAACACCATCATATACTTTGATTTCCAACTTTGAATCACTCACAAATAGGCATCGTTCCGCACTGGTACTTATCTAGGTCACCTAATCCAGGTTCATCCTGTCGTATAATCTTTCCAATAGTGTTACGCTCCTAAGGCGATTAAAACAAAAAGAAGTTAAAAAACCTCCGAATCAGTTACTTCAACCGAAAAGAATCTTAAAAACAAAAGATCAAAATATCTTGGGTGGAAAAAACGAAAATTTAAACTTGGATGAGTATCGTACAAGGAACACACAAAGGACCAAAGCGAAAAGAGAAATGATCAAATGATGTTTCGCTCTGGGCAACCAGCGTGGGCTCATCAATGGTTCCACTGGTCACCCTCCCCAAACATCATTCAACACCATCATATACTTTGATTTCCAACTTTGAATCACCAACAAATAGGCATCGTTCCGCACTGGCACTTATCTAGGTCAACTAATACTGGCTCATCCTGGCGTGTTAATCTTTCCAATAGGGTTATTCTCCTAAGGCGATTAAAACAAAAAGAATTTAAAAAACCTCCGAATCAGTTACTTCAACCGAAAATAATCTAAAAACAAAAGATTAAAAGATCCCCCTGGGCAACCAGCGTGGGCTCATCAGTGGTTCCTTTCCTAAGTTGTTACAACACACCGATGACATAACAAAAAGAAGTTAAAAAACCTTCGAATCAGTTATTTCAACCGAAAAGAATCTAAAAACAAAAATCAAAAGATCTTGGGTGGAAAAAACGAAAATTCAAACTTGGATGAGTATACTACAAGGAACACACAAAGGACCAAAACGAAAAGAGAAATAATCAAATGATGTTTTGCCCTGGGCAATCGGCGTGGGCTTATCAGTGGTTCCACTGGTCACCCTCCCCACACATCATTCAACACCATCATACACTTTGATTTCCAACTTTGAATCACTCACAAATAGGCATCGTTCCGCACTAACATTGTTAGTTTTGGGTAAACAACAGACAGAAATCTTTTTTTGCACCCGTGATCAAAGAAAAAGTTTTTTTGCCTCGATAACCAAAAAAACTTAGCTTTAGTTATCTGCAGACAGTTACTAAAATCATGTTTTTGAGGTATAAAAAAAATATATTTTTTTTTACAATCTACAGGTTATTTCCAATATGTTTCGATTAACAGCAGTAAAAACATCTACCAATACCTACGGATTAAAAAAATCTTTAAAATACAGGAGGTATTACTAGCTAAAGCTTTAATTTACATTTTTCTACTTTAAGACGAATGAAATCCCTTTGTATACATACTTTTTGTGAAACGACATTTTCATACACATCAGATTAAGTTTTCAATTTAAGTTACAATAAAAATTGCTTAAATTATAAAACCTAAAATATGTAAACCTATTTAATTTTTAATAAGTAGACAACACGGCACTGTCAGCAAGAATGAAAGACAGTGACAATTTTAAGTTCGTCAGCCTAAAGTCATGTCATGTCGAATTCTGTCAAGAGAGAGTGTCTTTTTTTTGGGTGACAGTGGCGCTCTGTCTACTTATTAAAAATTGAATTAGTATAAATATTTTATCTTTCATTACTCAAGTAATTCTTATCATAAGATAAATCGGAAAACTCTAGCTGATGTGTAACAAAATTTCATTTCAGAAAAAGTTAGTGTACCAGAAGTTTTTCATTCGTGAAGTAGAAAAATGCAAATGAAAGTTTTAGCTATTAATTTTTCCCGTATTTTAAAGATTCCTTTAAAGCCGAAGTTTTGGTAGGCGCTGGCACTGCCGCCAATCGAAAAATATTAGAAAAAATTATAAAAAGTAAAAAAAAAAATATTTTTGCAAACTTGTTAAAATGACATATGGATGACAAATACGTATTTAGAATGCCTTCACGTCTTCAGGTATAATGACATAAACAGAGTGTTTCATTTATAAATCAAAAATTAACCTCGTTTTTATGGAAACTGTCAGAGTTTGACATATGTCAACCAGACATAATTTTGTACTTTTTGAGAGTTTTGACTTGGGTCAGGTGCCAAGAGAAAAACTCCTGGTTTGCATTTCAGAAGTCTTAAAACTCAAAATCAAAATTAGTTATATTATTCTTGTTTAAATTCTAAGTATTTTTGAAAGGTATAAAAGCTTTAAGATGTTTTTTATTCTTGAAAAGGAGTTCTTTGTGTTCACAGCGTAAGTGTTTTTATCTCATTTTTTATTAACTCTAATTTTGAGGATTAAAGGAATACATTTTTTAAGTTTAATTCATTTTAATTTTGTCTATTCTACATCCTGCTAATAGGAATACTTTTGTTATTGAGAAATCCAATATTTAAACTTTGTATTTTCTATTTAGGTTTAAGATTGTAGTCATTAGAGACATAAAGCTATTTGTAACTCATCGCGTTATACGTATCCGCATCTAGCGAGAACCAAGCACATTAATTGGTCAGAAACTTGTACCACGTTCGAAAAGAGCAGATATATGCTAATCTAAGGTGTTCCTGAACGCGATAGGTGTTGAGATGCGTTAGGTATCACGTATCGTTACGACACACGTATCGTATATCAGCACCTATTGCGTTCAGAAACACCTTAAATTAGCATATATCTGCTCTTTTCGAACGTGCTACAAGTTTCTGACCAATCAATGTGCTTGGTTCCCGCTAGATGTGGATACCGCGATGAGTTACAAATAGCTTTATGTCTCTATTGTTTCTGCTTTGCCTTATTAGTTAAATATAAATGATTTGAAAATATTTGGTTTGCGTTTTTATTTTATTTTGATCTAATATTTTATGAAAAGTCATGGAAAGATAAAAATTAATTTTATAGTCGGACTAGTCCCCACATATGGTGGTAAAAGAAGATTTTGAGTACAGAAATAAGCTCAAATATATATTTTTTTTATTTAAGTTGTTCATTTTACCTTCTTTTGAACAAAAGAATATAAGAAAAAATCAAAAGCAAGGACCTTTATCTCGGAATCCAGCAGCATAAAGCCAATTACCAACATTAACTTTTTAAAATCTTGCAAATTTGGGAACTAAGAGTTATATTCCATTACAGAAGCCAATTAGCGGTGATAGTAGTGGTAGTGAGCGTGAGAAAAACTCAGTTAAAAATTTATTTCGTCGAGTTGGTCAAAGTACAGTTGTTAAATCTGAAAAATTTGAGTCTCTTTCAGCACAATTATCCCAACTTAATGTTAATGTCAAAACTTATCGAGATTCAGTTTCTTAAACATGAAAGAACATTTCCCCTGATAAATTGGAAAATTCATTTAACTCAGATTTGGATAGTTCTAATTCGTTCACTCAAACGGTAATAGATATTAGCGGTTTTTCGGAGCAGACAAGTGCAAGTTTATCTTTTGTCAAAAATATTGATATGGCGAATACTACTTACCATATCTGATGTTAAGAATGACACTTGCAAACCAGCGACCCCAAAGTTTATATCGCCAAATCTGTTCGACCCTACTGAAAATAATGCTAAGAATTTTATGAAAAATTTTGAACATTGTGCTATTTATTATTAATAATAGGACAAATAAGCACAAACTTTTTTGAGAGTTTTCTATTAAATACAGCCCACGTATGGTACGAAAAATATAAAACTAGTACGGCAAACCAAGGAAAAAAATGGGAAGAGGTAAAAAATTACTTTCTTTTGGAATTTGGGCAGCTTCGGCAGAAAGGAAGCTAAAAATTCATCTTCTTTCTGATAAACAGCGTCAAAATAAAGATCATACAACTTATTATTATAGGATTTTAAATTTATGCTATGACTACGATTCTAACATGTCATTTGGGAATATTTTGGACAATTTTGAAGATGGGTTACATTATAACTTTTTAACGAACTTTTATTTATCACAAAAAGAGCCACGTAAAGATCAAGTAGCTCTATTAAAACTAATAAATCGCTTAAACGAAGCATTTAATTAGTTCTTTAGCTAAATCTATGTTAGAGGTTCTCACATTTACTAAAAAATCTTTACCTTCTAAAGGGGTTCAACCTACAACGTCCAATATTAATAAAAAAATTTAAGATAACAAATTTAAACAAGGTCAAAATAATAGACACCAAAATAATAATCAGAATAGGCAACGATATGAAAACGGAAATAATTTTAACAGGAGGAACTATTCTTAAAGAAATTTTCAAAAATTTAATACGCGCTCTCATGATGGTAGAATACGGTGTTTTAATTGTAAAAGACCGGGGCTCATGGAAAAATGTTGTCGTTTTCCTAGGACTAATAATCAACATTTTAGAAATCAAAATTTAAGAAAACAAATTGCTACTACTCCTTTATTAGCTTTATCGGACTCAGCATCGACGCCGACAAATTAGCAGCGTCATGAGCAAATTTGTTTTTGCAAACATGCTGATAAGAAAGTGTTAGTAAAAAACGAATAAGCGAAGTGTCGTTAGAGGCAGAAAATTGTAATGAAACTTTTGGGCTATATAGTGCATGGGCTACGATGAGTAAAAAGGGAAAAAGCGGCGTTTTGTGATAAAAGCAACAAACTTTGCTTAGTTGTTCTTTAGACCAAAACAGTCAATTTGACCCGCAGCTCTTCTCCCAAAACCTGTGCAGGCGCGGTGGGGAAGGGAAATTTTTGTTTGTTGTATATAATCATCAATGATATCAAATTATAGATTTTGGTGATGGCCAAACCGAAAATTACCACCTGTACTCGTTTTAAGATGCCCCTAAGGGGTTAAGGAGGTGTTAAAGCTCCTATTTGGGCATTTTAATAATAAAAATGTAGGATTAAAAAAAAAATTAAAAACTTGCGTAGAATTGTTAATAATTTTAATATTTTAACTTATATCATTTAATTTTTGATAAAAGATCTTCATCCTGTTGGGTAGGTATTTAAAAAAAATAGTGTGCTGGATATTATCGACATGGGTATTGATTTACAGGTTTTACAGAATGACCAAACCGAAAATAACCACCTTCATTAATTTTAAAGTTTCCTTAAGGGATGGTGAGGGGATAAAAGATCCAATTTGGGCATTTTAATAAATAAAGTGTAAGATTTTAGTAAAAATTTGCATAGTATTGTTAATAATTTTAATATTTTAACTTAAATCACTCAATTTTTTACCAAAGATTTCCATCCTCTTCGGCAGGTGGGAAGGGAGGGGCGTAAAAATTAAAGAGGCATTTATTTAACAAAAAAATATTTTGCTGGATATTATCGACATGGGTATTGATTTACAGGTTTTCGAAGATGCCCAAACCGAAAATAACAACCTTTATTCATTTAAGGTATCCCTAAAGAGTTATGGGAGAAGATAAAAGCTGCAATTTGGACTTTTTAATAATCAACTAGTAAGATTTTATTAAAATAGTAAAAATTGGCATAGGGTTATTTATAATTTTAATATTTTAACCCATATCCCCTCAGTGTTTTACTTAAAATCCTCATCTTGGTTAATAGTGATACGAGAAGAGAACATATTTAAATAATGCATTACTTAAATTTTAGGATATGTTTTATCCTGTTATAAGTAAAATTACTTTTTTTACAATAAAAAAAAATTTATAAAAATACTTGCAGACAAATTGTCGATTTTACTATCGTCGTTACTGTCATTTTGCAAATGTGGTTCTTGTTAATATAAGCTAAAAAAGAAATTATAGGTTGCTGGATTGCTACGAGGCTAAGAAAATTTACTTTATTTTATATTAGTTTTATTTAATTTATAATCAAATAGTTACTTATCTTATGTTGCTACAAACCCCTCTACATTTTTTGCATACAGGCGTGCAAGGTAGTTTGTTCTTTTTGCAAGGACATCCTAGAGTGTGTAGTGCACCCAATGATCGACAAGTCCCCCATATATTTGGTTGAGCAGACTGCATTCTACTTTTCTTTATACCACCTCCAAGTTGAGGTGAGGTTAATTGAAACGGCAGTTTGAAACTTATCAGCTGATCTACCCCAAACCTGTCCTGGCTGATATGCTGCCCTTAATGCATGCTGTTAGATGGCAGCTTCAGCTGATGGCAAGAAATTCAATGGCTTGCTTTGCTTTTTGGCCATTTTTCCATCAAATTTTTACACAAACATGGTGCTTTTGATTGACTATTTGACCTTACTTGGGAGTTCATTGAATAATTTTTATAAAGTTTGTGTGACTACTTTTTTTCTCTGCACAAAATTAGTTTCTATTCCACCAAACGTATTTTAGGTGGTCGTACAAATGATATAAGAAAGTTACAAGAGTGAAATATTTTTTTTAATCAATTTTATTATTTCAATTAAAGGGTTCATTTTGACCGCACGTCTGTTATATTGTTACTGTTTCCATATGCCTGTGGTTAAGGGTTAAAACGATAAAAAATAAAACATTAGATTAGAAAAATAGGAAATAAAATTAAGTGATTATAATTTTACTATGAATCATAAGAGTGACAGATTGCACATTGACGCAGACATAGTGAAAAGAAAAACGGTAATTTTGCTTTTCACTTTGTTGCGACAGACGGCGCCGACGCGCTGCATATAGCCATGCCAGATCCCGCGTTATTTGACGACGAAACTTGTTTAAATTTGCTGGGTTGTAATGTTTTTTTAGTCAAAACATTACAAGTCAAATTAATAAAAGCAAACCTACCAATTTTCTCAATACCCCAACCTGACTTCCTACACTAATCTTGCGATTAACTCCAGCATGCTACAAAATCGTCGCAAAGCCAGTTTTTACTAGCCTAAAAAACGTCTGCGAAAGCCATCCATCTAATATCGATCCATTCTAGTTGTCTTTGTCGAACATACGTAAAAAGGTACAGGAATCACATACGTCGAAGCAGATAATGCGAGAGAATATCTATCCTTTTTCATCTTTCTCCATGTAATAAGGACAGCCTACGTAGAACAGTAATCTTTACTATTTAAAATTTTAATATTATAAATGCATTTAAAGTGTTAAATTCGACGAAGCAGTCGTCTTGGTTAGTGTAAAAAATTTAATAAAAAACAGTCAAGTCGGAGTGTAGTTGGGGAACCAGTGAATTTTAAGGGGTCCCGGGGTAAAGGGAGTGACTACTATAAAATAGAAAGACACCAAAAGATGAGCTCTTTTCAACACTAGAAATGCAGCACTAAGTGGTGTCCAAAAATTTTCAACAAAGTGAAAAATGTAATCTGACAGATTCATAAGCCAGAACAACCGGTATGTTCCTCTATTTTCTATAAGCCTAAATTATTTTTTTGATTTCCTACTATTACTTACAAAATTGAGGATTACTAATTTTTGAATTATATTATTTTTTAAATATCTCAAAACCATTTTTTTTTAAATTTTTTTTGAAATTTTTGTAAAGTTTTTATTAGGTACCTTTAAAACTGGTCAGTGTGCAGTTTACTTAATTTTTTATAATATAACAAGCATATTTTTATAGTTCATTAAATTTTATTGTTTATTTCTGTTAGAAATTGGTAGTTAGAGCAGTTTCATAATTATTCAAATCCACTGCACAGTTTGTAAGACCTAAAAATATTTAAAAGAAAACAAGATTCAAGGAATAACCTTAAAAATCAGTAAGAAAAATTTGTAAAAATTAATTTTTTTGTAAACCTTGATTTTTATTAACTCATAGAATAGTGGGGGCTGATGTAAGTTTTTTATTAATAGACTTTAAGGGCTAACCTTCTACCAGCTTCAAGGGCTACCCTTCTACCAACTTCTAAGATTACCTTTCTACTGACCACACTTCTCATAATGACCACCTAGGCTTAAACTTCCACATCATGGTTTAAAGCCTACGACCAACTCTGTAACCAGCGTTTCCGTCAAGCTATTTTCCATCTTTTTACTTCTACGATGAATTAAGACCAAGTTTAGAGATTTCCAATCCAATCATTCAACTTCCTGTGTCCACCCGGAGTTCTTGAGTTTCCATGTGGCATGGATTGCGTCAGCAGTTTTATCGAGAGTCCAGGGAGGGGTACTGATGTCTGGTGCGATTAGGATCTACGGGTAAAAGCTAAGTACACCTGCTTTTATTCTTACTAACTTTCCTTCCGTCTTAATTTCTTCAACTCAAGCGGTCAACATGGTCAAATTTGCCTTTTTCACAATTTTTTGGATTTTTTTATAAATTTTTTTGGCACTTATAATTGGAAGTAGTGAAGCCAAATATATTTAAGTTTCGTTATTTACGGAGTGTAACTAACTATTGTATAGTTTAGTGTGTTTCCGTACACCCATAAATGTAGGTTTATAATTCCTTCAGAATTATAAACCGTGTGACCTTTTTGGTTTTATTTAACCTTTGTTTTGGTAATATAGTTTTACAGTTTATTACCTTTTTTTTTGATAAATGGATACTGGTGGAGCTATATACTTTTAAATTTAAGTAATTAACCTAGAGTATGACTATTTATAGTGTGTCCATTCATACTCCTAGGGTTGGTTATGCCAACTTGGTATAGTGCGTTAATGTGTTCTTAAGAAGGCATATGCATGATCTAGTATCACAATAGCGTTTCATAATTCTGATTTTTGGAAGGCCAATGATGTGTTTAGCACGTTACAGATTATGTAGAGGTTGTTGATCTACTAGATTATTTCTTTGGGCAAATCTGCCTACCTAAATTTGCTGTTTTAAAATCTGGCAACACAATGTTTTCTATAGTCAAGTTTTTTCTGTACTACAGAAACTAGGTGTTTAGCACGTTATTTGACTATAAGAACTTATTGATGTGTCAAGATTGCCCAGGCAACTTATGTTTGTCCTTAAGTTGTTTTCCTTGGCCTTTATTGGTTTTAAACCATGTTATGTTTTTTTTGTGGAAAGACCACACTTTATTATCTTGTGTAACATATAAGTTTCACTTTACATTTATTTGGTGGAAAGACCACACTTCTTACCTTGTGTAATATATTTATGCATTCTTTTTGTGGAAAGACCATACTTTTGTACCTTGTGTAATATATTGATGCATTTCTTTTCGCGGAAAGACCACAAAGTTGTCTGCGTGTAATATATATTGTCATATACCGTTATATACACTATGCTAAGTTAACTATATTAATTAATATGAGATTTTAGTCATTGTAAATTATTTATTGATTTTTTTTCAAATCTTGTTAATTTTTATAAAATTATTTTGTTAATACATTTACTAGTTGAGATATTTTTGTTTAATTTCATAATATGAATTTTTGAAAATAGATTTTAAGAGGCTCAACTTAAAATCATACTCTGAAATAAATATTTGAATAAATTGAGCAGTTCAATTTTCTGTCTTTGCAACTAATAGACAGGGCGCCCACAAAATAGTTTGGTAAAAGATAAAATTAAAGAAGATACAACCTGTTACTTAAGTAAATTTTTTCAAAATTGATATTAAAAATTCTTATTTCAAAATTCCTTTTTTTATATTTGCAACTTAGGTTTGCACCCACGCCCTGTGCTCTCAGTACAAAACATTGAGTCATAACTAGGCATTTAATTTAAAAAAAAAAGAAGGAATAAATTCATTTTTATTATTATAAAATACATCAAAAAAAGAGTCAAATTTTAACAACAATTTTTCCTTTTTCTAAATAAGTTCCCTCGAGTAAATAATTACAAATGGCGCTGTAAACGTGGGGCGTTGTTTTTTTCCTAAAGTTTTTTGTAATCTTACAGGTATTTTTCTGAGTTTTTATTTCCCTTGAAAGGGGGTGTTTGTAATGCCTTTGTAAATTTAAAGACATTCCAAGTTTAAAGTTTACGTAGAACAATTTACTTAAGTACTTATAGTGGCTGGGTATCTTATACCAAACTCAACAAAATATCTCAACGTTTTAATTTAAATTTTTTTGATCATTATTGTTCAACTTTCATTAAATTGATAAAATTTTCCCTGATTTTCTATTACTGAGTTGTCTTTTATTCACATTTTTGTAACGATTTTAGATAAAATGGAACCCTCATACCTTTTGATTGACGAATTGGATTGGGAGCTGATGATCAGATCCAGAGACACTCAAGCTGAGCGGAAAGAAAAGAACAAGTTGCTGAGAGAACTTCGGAAAACGGAAAAAGCAGGACCTATCAACTACCCAGAAGTGAGCCTCGACTTTGACAATGAGAATGGCCTATGCAGGGATAAGCTGGAAACATTGGAGAGTATGGTAGTTAAGTTTAATCTCACCAAGCGCCATACTAAATATCGGGTTATAACAAATCGCCTAGCGCATATTCTAAACCGAATTTCAAGGTTCCCTGAAGCAAAATCAGAAACCAAACAGGAACTTTCTTCAAAAGTCTCCTTCCTCTTGACAGTTTTAAATCAAAAGGCCAAAGCCAACAAATCTTTATTATTATTAAAATCCCCAAGCTTAAGAGAATCTATAATTGAAGAAGATAACTATGAATCTGAAGTATATAAAGATAGTGAGACTGAAAGTGTGCATGACTCGTCAAATGACGAAAATCTCGAATTGGTTTTAATGTCAAGCACCCAACATGTTTCTCCTTTAGACGACGGTACGGAAAATCAAGTTGAGTCAACCCCCCAGAATATCTCTCAATTAGACCTCTCCCAAATATTAGATAGAATTGCTAGTTATACCAAAAAAGACCCGAAACCTAACATTCAAATTTCAACCCAAAGTATACCAGGAACAAGTTTAACTCCAACAAATCAGCCCACATCGCAAACAGCTGGTACATCGGCACCAAACTCGATGTCAAGTCCATGTCAAAATATGTCAAACCCAAGTCAAACGAGTCAAAGTTTAAATTTTAATCAACCCTTGCAAACATTGCCTTTAAATAACCCCATTAATCCCATGGCGAATGTAAACCCAAACAATATAGGTCAAAATTCCATGTCAAACCCGTGTCAAAATATGTCAAACCAAAGTCAAACTGGCCAAAGCTTAAATTTTAACCAACATTTGCAATCCCCGTCTATAAACAACCCGATCAACACCAATGCTAATTTAAATCAAAATAATTTAGGTCAAAATTCAATGTCAAACCCATGTCAAAATATGGCAAACCAAAATCAAACTAGTCAAAGTTTAAATTTCCATCAACCCTTGCAAACGCTGCCTATAAATAACACCATTAACCCCAACTTTAACTTAAATCAAAGCAATGTAGGTCAAAACCCGTGTCAAAATATGTCAAACCAAAGTCAAACTGGCCAAAGCTTAAATTTTAACCAACCTTTGCAATCCCCGTCTATAAACAACCCGATCAACACCAATGCTAATTTAATTCAAAATAATTTAGGTCAAAATTCAATGTCAAACCCATGTCAAAATATGGCAAACCAAAATCAAACTAGTCAAAGTTTAAATTTCCATCAACCCTTGCAAACGCTGCCTATAAATAACACCATTAACCCCAACTTTAACTTAAATCAAAGCAATGTAGGTCAAAACCCGATGTCAAATCAATGTCAAAATATGTCAAACCAAGTTCAAACTATTTAAAGTTCAAATTTTAGTCAACCTTTACAAATTATGCCTATGAATAACCCCAATACGAATTTAAATCAAAGCAATGTAGGTCAAATTTCAATGTCAAATCCAGGCCAAAATATGTCAAACCAAAATCAGACTAGTCAAAGCTTAAATATCAACCAACCCTTACAAATACAGGCTATAAATAATCCAAACAACCCCAACGCCAACTTGAATCACAGCAATGCTGGTCAAATTCCAAACTATCAATCCATGATGGGCTCAAATTTTGATCAACCATGTCAAAATCAAAACCTTGGTAATCAAAATATCAACTACCAACCTACTTTAAGTAGCGGTATAAATCCAGCCTCTAATTTTTTACCCAATTTAAATTTAAATTCAAACCAAAACCAGTTATATAATCAGACGTCAGGTTGTCCACTTAACCCTCAGGTCAATTTTAACCAACAATTATCAAACCCAATAGGTAATTATCAGACCAACCCAACCTTGAACAACTCACAACATTTTTCTCACCAAAATTTAAACTTTCAGCCTGCTACCAACCAAATACCTAGTCAACAGTTTACCCATCAAACATTTGGTCAAACTCAAATAAACTCTCAGCCTCAGATTTTATCTAATCAAAATTTTAATTCTCAAAATTTAAATACTAATACTTTTTCACAATTTCCTTTAACCAGTAACCACCCAAATTTTGTTCCACCTCAATACTTTCAAAACAACAATAATAATTTAAATTTTGCCAATCCCTTGCCTCAAATTCCTACTCAACCACCCCAGTATGGGATCCAACAATTTTCTCATTCTAAAAATTATTCTGGTCAACATAGCCATGATGCGAATTTATTCAGAAAAATAGGTTATATTCATCAAAACAATATTAAATTTACTGGTAGTGGGAGTGTACTGACATTTTTAGATAAAGTCGAAGAGTTTGTGTTGTCATACAACATTGATAAAAATCAACTTCTAACATTTGCACATGAATTTTTTGAGGGTCAAATTAGAACTTGGTATCGACAAATAAAGCAAAGAATAAATTCTTGGAACGATTTGGTAAGGGAATTAAAAATAAACTTTTTACCGACTAATTTTGAAAATCAACTTTGGTAAGAAATACATTCTAGGACTCAGGGACCTAACGAAAGGCCAATCATTTTCATTAGTATTATGCAAACTTTATTTACTCGCTTAACGAGACAAGTTAGTGAATGGGAACAGGTCCAAATTGTAATAAAAAATTTACAACCTTACTACCAGAATCATTTGGCATTGAAACAAGTTATGAACCTTGATGAATTGACTTATTTGTGTAGAATGATAGAAGAAACAAAAATTAGATCACAAAACTTTCAGACTCCTTCTACAAATAATAATATAAACTTAATGGCACCAGAATTAGCCTATCAACGACCAAAGAACAATTTTAAGATTAATGAAATTTCCTGTGATGATCCTTTTTACCAAAATCCAAGTCTTACAAATGAAAATTCTCAAGGTACAAGCGTTTCAACTTCTAATATTCAACTTCAATCAAATTCCCCAAGTCAAACTGAAAACCTTGAACCAAACATTAGTGCCCTAAACAGTTTAATTTGTTGGAATTGTGGAGAAAAAGATACCCATACTTTCCAAAAATGCACCAAACCCAGAACGAAATTTTGTTATAAATGTGGTTACAAAAATAAAACAGTGCGTGAATGCCCGGTTTGTTCAAAAAAACTTGCCCAGCGCAGCTCCAAGGTCGGGTGGGACTGCGAATGCATAAAAAATACCGACCAAACTGGTCAAAAAATCATTACTTCCACTGTTTCCACTCAAACTATTTCCTTTACATCAGCGCAGACCCAAACAGAAAATATATCCCCTCACATAAGTTCTTTACAACCCCTTGACCGTACACAGCATAAAAACTTTACTCACAATAAAAAAACTCAATGTGACAAAAGTAAAACTTATTCTGACCAAAATAAAACTCAATATGATAGCCGAAATTTCTTTAAGCAAAATAAATGGTCAGAATGGCTTCAATTTGTTAAAAACTTTTCTTTAACCAAGAACCTACCAAATAACGACTTAAAATCCTCCCAAAAAGACCATTTTCTCAATAAAAATAAACCTTCAAAATTTCAAACTAAAGCTCAAAAACCCAATCATAAAGAATACTCCAAGCAAAACAACTGGTCGGAATGGCTTAATATTGTCAAAAATTTTTTTCTTAACAATTAAATTTCACCGCTTTTCTTTCAACATGGTAACGACTTGAGGCCATATATATCCATTCAATTCAAAAATTTAGATATTTCAGCTTTATTAGACACCGGAGCTATGAAATCTGTCTTGGGCAAATCGGGATATGAGTTAATGCTAAAAAATAAAATACAAATCTTGCCACATAATTACAGTTCTGTTAGCACAGCTGATGGGAATTCTCAAGAAGTAAAGGGTCGGGTTATTATTCCTATTTCTGTTGAAAATCACACAAAAAAACTTGAGTTTTTAATAGTGCCCAGTATAAAACACAAAATGATTTTAGGGATAGATTTTTGTAGAAAATTTAATTTATATCTTAATTTTGCGGATAATTCTTTTTGTTTCAATGAAACATCACAAGATAATCAATTATCATCCCTAAACAGTAATAATAAAATTAAAATAAATCAAAATTTGTCACCAGTCCCTCAACTTAGAAATACCCCTGGCCATTCTCAAATTTCTTCCATTTCTCAACATAAAAACCCTAGCTTTAAATATGATTGTCAATTCTTATTAATTAAAGATATAGTCAACAATTTTTTTAAAAATAATCCTATCAGTAATGAAAAGATACACACAACAAACTTAATATTTCCTGAAATAAAATTTGAACAGTCGATCAATAAACCACCCTCTACTAATGACCCTATATTGAATTTACGAGACCTTTTACAAAGTGAAAATTTTTTTGATGACATTGATGAAATGTTATCTCAGATCTCCATTGACGAAATTGTTGTTCAAGAACAGAAATTTAAAGCTTGTATTCAGTCTGAAAGTGATTTAAACCCTGAACAAAAAACGAAATTGGAGTTGGTTATAAAGAAATTTGAAACCTTAGTGTCAGAAAAATTGGGTTGCACTAACCTAATAACTCATAAAATTGAAGTTACCACCCCAGAGCCATTTCGCAAAAGACCATTTCTCTTAAGTCCTTATATGCATAAACATGTTAACGATGAAATTGACCGGATGTTAAAGTTAGATGTTATTACCCCCTCTCGTAGCCCTTACAGCTCAAACGTTCTTCTTGTGCCTAAGGCCAACGGGGAAAAGAGGTTATGTTTTGATGGTCGGGATCTTAACAAAATTACTAAGAAAGACCGATATCCATTACCAAATCTAACCAGAATCCTGGATAAAGTTAAAAACGCGAAATATCTCTCTTCTATTGACCTTAAACATGCGTTTTGGCAAATTCCGTTACATGACCAGGATTCAATGGAGAAAACAGCTTTTAGCGTGGTTGGTAAAGGTCATTTTATGTTTACAAAAATGCCCTTTGGTCTTTGTAATTCAGCGCAAACTTTACAGAGGCTAATGGATACCCTTTTTGACCCATCAATTGAGAATGATATTTTTGTCTACCTTGATGATCTAGTGTGTTGTACGGATACATTTGAGAAACATGTTGAAACCTTGACAAAAATTTTTGAAACATTAAAATCCGCGAGTTTTGCTATTAACTTAAAGAAATGTAAATTTTGTCTTCCATCATTGGAATTTTTGGGATATGTAATTGATAGAAATGGTCTACATGCTAACCCGGAAAAGGTATCTGCTATTGTTAAATATCCAAGGCCTCAAAATGTCACTGAAGTTAAAAGATGGGTAGGAGTCACTGGGTGGTACAGACGGTTTATAAGGGGTTACTCTGATTTAATTTGTCCTTTAACCAAACTAATGCAAGGAAAGAATAAAAAGCAAAAAATTGACTGGACGGATGAAGCTGAAAAGTCCTTTCAAGAACTTAAAACCCGCCTTATAACCACGCCGGTATTTAATAATCCCGATTTTTCAAAACAATTTATTATTCAGATTGATGCCAGCAATTTTGCGGTTGGCGCTGTGCTTGTGCAGGGTGAGGGTGATGATGAGAAAGTGATTTGTTATGCCTCTAAAACTTTAACGCGTACTGAGCAAAATTGGACGGTAACTGAGCGAGAGGCTTATGCAATAATCTTTGCCGTAACTAAATTCCGGCCTTACATTGAGGGAAGCTTTTTAAAATTTATACTGATCACCATGCATTACTTTGGCTGTCAAGAATTTAACAACCAGTGGGACGGTTAGCTAGATGGTCTATCTTTCTTTCTCAATTCACATATGAGATCATTTTTCGAAAAGGTAAAAATAACATTGTACCGGATGCTTTAAGTAGAATTGAAATATCCTCCTTTGAATGTTACACAGACAGGTGGTATGACAGAATGTTAAAACAAGTATCTGATGACCCTTTAAAATTTCTAAATTACTCAGTACAAGAAAATCGGTTGTATAGGTATATAGAGTCTTCTCATGGGATTAATACCAACTTAAAAAATTGGAAATTAGTGATACCGAAGTCAGAGAGAATTGATATTATTAAAAATCATCATGATTCTCCTTTATCAGGCCACTTTGGCGTAAATAAAACTTATAATCGTATCTTAGAAGAATACTTCTGGCCAGACTTGAAAAAGGATGTAAAAAGATACGTTTCAAAGTGTGATATATGTAACCAACAGAAAGCTTCACAATTAGGCCGCATTGGTGTAATGGGGGTTGGAAAACAAGTTGATATGCCGTTTCAATTAATATCTATGGATATCATGGGTCCGTACCCTAGGTCCAAGTCAGGTTTTTCGTATCTGTTTGTCGTTGTCGATTGGTTCACTAAATTTACAATTTTACATCCCTTGAGACGTGCTACCGCTCAAGAAATTTGCAAGTTTGTCCAGAATCATATGTTTTTGACATTTGGTACTCCTATGACTATTGTCTGTGATAACGGGGCCCAATTCATTAGTAACGAGTTCAGGGACCTTATTTCACGGTATAAGATTAAGCATATTTGGTACAATGCAAAATACCATCCTCAGATAAATTTTTGCGAACGTTATAACCGCACTATTAAAACTTGTATTCGATGTTTTTTAAATCAAAACAAACATAAAGAATGGGATAAATATCTTTACCAAATCATGAGTGCTTTGAATAATTCAGTAAATTCAGTTACCAAATATAGTCCATCTTTTCTGGTGTTTGGGCGGATTGTACCGATTTACGGTGATTATTATGGAAAACTAGAAAATATGTATCAATGTCCCTATAAATTCGCTAACGCTGAAACATTGGTTGGTGAATTGGCTAAACTACCAGAGATATACCAAAAGGTTTCTGTTTTGCTTCAAAAATCTCACCAAACGGATGAAAAATATTACAATCTCCGAAAGAGAAACATTGAATTTCAGGTGGGTGATATGGTTTACAAGAAAAATTATGTTCTCTCCAGTGCGTCTAAAGCTTTTGCTGCTGGACTTGCTCAGCGTTTTATTAAATGTCAAGTTACCAAGAAAATCAGTCCTTTAATATATGATCTTCTGGACGGTAAAGGTCAGGTTTTCACCCGGATCCATGTTAAAGACTTAAAACCAACCTTGAGTGAATCGGACTCTGAAAGTGAGCATCCCTAGCCTTTAAGTCAGTTAGTTTGTACTAGTAACTAAGTAATTATAAGAAAACTTAAATGATGTACCTTTTAACTATTATTTTGTAAGTGTCAAAGGCAAATCTTATTTTTTTCGTAGAAGGGGGGTATTTGTAATGTTTTTTTAGTCAAAACATTACAAGTCAAATTAATAAAAGCAAACCTACCAATTTTCTCAATACCCCAACCTGACTTCCTACACTAATCTTGCGATTAACTCCAGCATGCTGCAAAATCGTCGCAAAGCCGGTTTTTACTAGCCTAAGAAACGTCTGCGAAAGCCATCCATCTAATATCGATCCATTCTAGTTGTCTTTGTCGAACTTACGTAAAAAGGTACAGGAATCACATACGTCGAAGCAGATAATGCGAGAGAATATCTATCCTTTTTCATCTTTCTCCATGTAATAAGGACAGCCTACGTAGAACAGTAATCTTTACTATTTAAAATTTTAATATTATAAATGCATTTAAAGTGTTAAATTCGACGAAGCAGTCGTCTTGGTTAGTGTAAAAAATTTAATAAAAAACAGTCAAGTCGGAGTGTAGTTGGGGAACCAGTGAATTTTAAGGGGTCCCGGGGTAAAGGGAGTGACTACTATAAAATAGAAAGACACCAAAAGATGAGCTCTTTTCAACACTAGAAATGCAGCACTAAGTGGTGTCCAAAAATTTTCAACAAAGTGAAAAATGTAATCTGACAGATTCATAAGCCAGAACAACCGGTATGTTTTTCTATTTTCTATAAGCCTAAATTATTTTTTTGATTTCCTACTATTACTTACAAAATTGAGGATTACTGATTTTTGAATTATATTATTTTTTAAATATCTCAAAACCATTTTTTTTTGAAATTTTTGTAAAGTTTTTATTAGGTACCTTTAAAACTGGTCAGTGTGCAGTTTACTTAATTTTTTATAATATAACAAGCATATTTTTATAGTTCATTAAATTTTATTGTTTATTTCTGTTAGAAATTGGTAGTTAGAGCAGTTTCATAATTATTCAAATCCACTGCACAGTTTGTAAGACCTAAAAATATTTAAAAGAAAACAAGATTCAAAAAATAACCTTAAAAATCAGTAAGAAAAATTTGTAAAAATTAATTTTTTTGTAAACCTTGATTTTTATTAACTCATAGAATAGTGGGGGCTGATGTAAGTTTTTTATTAATAGGCTTTAAGGGCTAACCTTCTACCAACTTCAAGGGCTACCCTTCTACCAACTTCTAAGATTACCTTTCTACTGACCACACTTCTCATAATGACCACCTAGGCTTAAACTTCCACATCATGGTTTAAAGCCTACGACCAACTCTGTAACCAGCGTTTCCGTCAAGCTACTTTCCATCTTTTTACTTCTACGATGAATTAAGACCAAGTTTAGAGATTTCCAATCCAATCATTCAACTTCCTGTGTCCACCCGGAGTTCTTGAGTTTCCATGTGGCATGGATTGCGTCAGCAGTTTTATCGAGAGTCCAGGGAGGGGTACTGATGTCTGGTGCGATTAGGATCTACGGGTAAAAGCTAAGTACACCTGCTTTTATTCTTACTAACTTTCCTTCCGTCTTAATTTCTTCAACTCAAGCGGTCAACATGGTCAAATTTGCCTTTTTCACAATTTTTTGGATTTTTTTATAAATTTTTTTGGCACTTATAATTGGAAGTAGTGAAGCCAAATATATTTAAGTTTCGTTATTTACGGAGTGTAACTAACTATTGTATAGTTTAGTGTGTTTCCGTACACCCATAAATGTAGGTTTATAATTCCTTCAGAATTATAAACCGTGTGACCTTTTTGGTTTTATTTAACCTTTGTTTTGGTAATATAGTTTTACAGTTTATTACCTTTTTTTTTGATAAATGGATACTGGTGGAGCTATATACTTTTAAATTTAAGTAATTAACCTAGAGTATGACTATTTATAGTGTGTCCATTCATACTCCTAGGGTTGGTTATGCCAACTTGGTATAGTGCGTTAATGTGTTCTTAAGAAGGCATATGCATGATCTAGTATCACAATAGCGTTTCATAATTCTGATTTTTGGAAGGCCAATGATGTGTTTAGCACGTTACAGATTATGTAGAGGTTGTTGATCTACTAGATTATTTCTTTGGGCAAATCTGCCTACCTAAATTTGCTGTTTTAAAATCTGGCAACACAATGTTTTCTATAGTCAAGTTTTTTCTGTACTACAGAAACTAGGTGTTTAGCACGTTATTTGACTATAAGAACTTATTGATGTGTCAAGATTGCCCAGGCAACTTATGTTTGTCCTTAAGTTGTTTTCCTTGGCCTTTATTGGTTTTAAACCATGTTATGTTTTTTTGTGGAAAGACCACACTTTATTATCTTGTGTAACATATAAGTTTCACATTACATTTATTTGGTGGAAAGACCACACTTCTTACCTTGTGTAATATATTTATGCATTTCTTTTTGTGGAAAGACCACACTTTTGTACCTTGTGTAATATATTGATGCATTTCTTTTCGCGGAAAGACCACAAAGTTGTCTGCGTGTAATATATATTGTCATATACCGTTATATACACTATGCTAAGTTAACTATATTAATTAATATGAGATTTTAGTCATTGTAAATTATTTATTGATTTTTTTTCAAATCTTGTTAATTTTTATAAAATTATTTTGTTAATACATTTACTAGTTGAGATATTTTTGTTTAATTTCATAATATGAATTTTTGAAAATAGATTTTAAGAGGCTCAACTTAAAATCATACTCTGAAATAAATATTTGAATAAATTGAGCAGTTCAATTTTCTGTCTTTGCAACTAATAGACAGGGCGCCCACAAAATAGTTTGGTAAAAGATAAAATTAAAGAAGATACAACCTGTTACTTAAGTAAATTTTTTCAAAATTGATATTAAAAATTCTTATTTCAAAATTCCTTTTTTTATATTTGCAACTTAGGTTTGCACCCACGCCCTGTGCTCTCAGTACAAAACATTGAGTCATAACTAGGCATTTAATTAAAAAAAAAAAAAGAAGGAATAAATTCATTTTTATTATTATAAAATACATCAAAAAAAGAGTCAAATTTTAACAACAATTTTTCCTTTTTCTAAATAAGTTCCCTCGAGTAAATAATTACAGGGTATGGTTGCTTATGTTATGCCTCATATGCCAGGTACAGTCCTATGTTACCCTGATGATTCCTAACAAGCATGAAATAGGCCTGTAGGTTTCTGGACTATCCATTAGATCTTGAAGGCCTGGTCGTAATGAATTTGAAAGCAAAATGTGTGTCCGATAGCCATGAAGTCATCTGATAAAATTAGGTTATTGATATAAGCCACAACATATTGACATGGGTAACCTGTTCAGCAATAACTAGAGTATTTATTTTACAAAAAATATTTTTAATATTGTGACATTTTGCAGAAGTAACGCTATAAAAATATATTTTTAAACGTAATAAATTTACACTTATAATATATATTACCACTTTAATAAATACACGGAGAAGTTTTAGGTGGGTAAACAATTTTTAATAAAATTAGTAAGAAGCTAAATATTTTAACACCAAAAAATTTTAATAAATACTACACCTGTAGGTACTACGCCAAAAAAAAAATCTTTTAAAACTCCTTTTGTTGGATTTTTTCTTAAACATGATGGTGTGCGTTTTACCTAAATACTGTTTCTAATATTTTTACTAGTAGTAGCTTTTTTTTTACTAAATAATTTAGTCATATAAATGTGATTTTAGCTATTTTTTTTTAGTAATATGCTGACCCAGAACACTGCGCTTTTTCAATTTTTTATATTTTTACTTCGAGCTGTTTTTTAGACTTTTAGTTTTTTCCTTATTGAGAATTGTGTAAAGTTGAAACTCACATTGCCTTACTATAGCAAGCTGACAACATAAAATTTGATTTACTTGAAAAAATATATACTTATCTTATAGGTAAATTATATAAATATTTATCTTTTTATATTAACCTACTCAACTATTTTTTAAAACTTTCTTTGTATAAGCCATCATAACTCAAAATATCTTGCGCCCTTCGTGCCAGCTCAATTCTTGAAGAACCTTTTTTGTACCAGCTACTGTAAGGCAACTGGTAACTTTGGTAACCTCCAGCCGTTTCGTAAGTACCTCCAGGACTAGCATATGAATTACTAGGTGGTGCTCCATAAGAACTACTTGGAGCACCGTAAGAACTACTTGGCGTACTGTATGAATTACTCGGAACACCGTACGTATTGGTTGGAATACCGTAAGAAGACTTTGGTGGACCATAACTGGGTTTACCATATGTCGTTCCAGGAGCTCCATATGAAGAGATAGGCGTTCCGTAGGATGTACTGGGTACTACATGTGATCCTCCTAGTGTATTATACGCTGAACCTGACTCTATTGGAGTAAAAGAACCATATGTTATACCCTGAGATCCGGAAGACAAGCCCGGATACCCCAAAGTTCCAAATGTTGGACTCGAAAATCCGTAAACTGAGCTAGGATTGTACTCTGGGGCTCCATAACCAGAGCTAGGAGGTCCATACACTGGTTTTTGAGCTAAAGGAGGTGCATAGGTAATACTTATATTTTCGTTGCCATTTGAAGGACCATATCCTACAAAAACAAAAACATGTATAATTTTTTTTTTAAAATGGTCGCGATTCTTCAAAAACCGTCAGAAAATCTCGCCCTTTCAAAAAATCTGACAATTTTTAAACACATGTTTTCACTAACTGCTTTTTTGTCAGGACTTATTTTCTAATATTCCTTAAAATTTAGTTTCTTAATACTGTTCCAGTAAATACAAAATATGTCAATTTTTATTTGTGTAAGCAGTTTTTGTAGAAAGTCCTTTTTTATTTAAAAATGTATGTTACGAAGCTTATTTTTGTGTGTAAACAAACCTTTAAAACTTTTAACATACAAAACCATAGGTAGCCAGGAATATGTCGCTGTCACTGTTCAGAAAAGTCACACAAGTTCTGTCTTTTCTTTTACATGGTGAGAATTTTCGACACTTTTTGACGTTTATTGGTACGCATAGTAGCAATTTAGCTCCGCCGTAAAACTAGTCCTGCAGATTATCTTTAAAATATTAAATTTACAAAATGTTATTAACAAAATTACGCAGTTTCTCTTACACTGTTAGGATAAGTATTAAGGATGCTGTGTTTTTAAAAATCGCCAATTTCTATAATTGTGAAGGGTGAGGTTTTCTGTCGTTTCTGTAAAAGTTTTCTGTAAAAACTACACAGTCAAAAACAGTTAGGAAATATTAAGATAAAATAGTAAAAACTTCGTTCATGTCGAAAAATATTTAAATGGATGCCATACCGATACCATATCATTTCGTAGGTTGACATAATACCACGTTTTTATGATACAATTAAATTCCGGCCTAATCTGTATTGAAATAATTTCGTTTTCTTTTTAATAAAGCAATAGAAAAATGGAATGGAATAAGCAAAAAAGAATATTTTGCTTAGTGATTCCAGCAAAGGAGTACGCACGAACCACTAAGGGATTTCATTTTTCTATGGATTTCCCTAACTTTTTTTTATATGTTTTAGGTGCTATAATTCTAAACCTTTTGCTTAATTATTATTATCACATGGCGCACAGTTTACAAGATATAAGTGCTTGATACTGCTATTTTTTTTGCCTGGAATATACCATACACAAACTGGTGGCTAGCATAATTTTATTAAGGGTCCCAAATATAATTTTGGATAAATAAAACTTTAAAATAGATATTTTTTGAGATCCCTATTAATTAATATAATTAAGAATATCGTTAAGTATTAACTACATAGGTACGCCCAATTAAGATATTGAGGGCTGTTACAAAAAAGCAGTATGCGCTCTAAGGTACATTAAACCTGTAAACAGAGATTCTTCGGCGCGTAAGTTATCTGCCACTGGAGTAACCCAGGAAATACTTAGGGGCTCAAGTACCCCTTCTCCAGAGCTATTGAAAATCCAATCATAAAGAATGAATTTTCCCGAAAAATCATCAACAAAATGGTTATTTTTAACTCAAGCCTCCCCACAGGAATAATTTCTGCGTACGCCTCTGTGCAATCTGCAATCAAGATTTGGTACAGCACTGTGTCCTCGAGTTGATTCCCAAGTGCTTCAGTTGAATTTTAAATCTACCATTATTAAATGACTCCAAGTTTTCTCCGCTCAGTGCAGTTTTTTTTCTGTTTTTTATTCTCTTCAAAATTTTCCACAAAAGTATAGGCAAATTAGATATACCTTACATGACCTCGAAGATATTGTCCCAAATTTTTTTACGGATAAGTTACAAATGTTATTCGATACATTTCCTAAAGTTTTCAAAAATCCATACTCGAAAACTATTCGGCGAACAAAAAAATTATTAAAAACAAACTAAAAGCATACAAATTATCTCGTGAAAAGTATGACGACTTTTAGGTTAAAGTTACCAATGGCGAAGACTGAATTTATTAAAAATCCAAGTTTTTAAAAGAAAGTGTATTCTTTTTTCGCACAATTAAAATAAAAAACTGACATATTCTTCATTAATTTTTATTATTTAGTGCCCCTGTGTGTATTTGTTATTTTTTTTAAATAATGGTATTTCTAAACAACATTCTTATGTCTCTTAAGAAGCAGTGAATTAAAAAAAGTACTAAGGATGTTAAATTTTCTATTAAATAACGTGTTATTATGGTTTTATTTTCATTTAGGTAGGTACCTATAAATATATTTAGTAAAACGGCTGTTTCGTTAAGAATCTATCAAACGAAAAACACTACGTCAATGTTTGAACTTAAAAAGAATTGAGAAAGTGCCTTCATTATTTTTTGTAATTTTTATACTTTTTGCCATATTTGTCTATTTGAAATCGTTTTAAAAATAATTTACAAAAACACACTACACATACTGAGACTATTTTTGTGTTCTTAACTGATTAATTTTCCTTAAAAGTGAATCCAGATTCAGCCAACGTTTTAATGACACACTAACCCAAGATGCGCCAAACTGCCCTCCCTACAACAGAATCTGCGACCGCCACTGGTTAGGTGGACCTTAAACCAATTTCTACATTCAACTTTATAACTTTGACTTAGGTCCTTCTTTTCTCAGGCGTGCAATACCGATAAGTTACATATAAAAAGAGTGCTTATTCCTTGTCGTATCGCAGTGCGCATGTTCAAAACGTCATAGGGTGGTACGTCTCGCTCATAAATATTTAAAGTTGCAAATAGAAGGGGTGCTTAGTCGTTGTCGTATCTGAGTGCGCATGTTCAGAACGGGTACGCTGTACAACAGCGACTAGGCCTAACCTATGTCTACGACCACTCATGCAGTATTCGCAAGCAGTTAGCGCATTGAGAGATACGACAACGTTAAGCAACCTTTTTATGTGCAACTTTAAATGTTTATCGGCGAGACGTAACGCCGTATGGCGTTTTGAGCATACGCACTGAGATACGACAAGGAATAAGCACTCTTTTTATATGTAACTGTGTCCAATGTTTGTGTTTAATAAACTGTTGAATTTGTTTAACCACTTGCTTCATTATTGTAATTTATAGTAGGTTCAGCATCTAAAAAGTAAAACAAAAAATGCATGGGTTTAACTAATCTGAGAATTTACTCAATGCTTTTATGAAAACCTGATCGGGATCCTCATGATTAAAAAACGAAAAGCAGCGAGAAATTGGACGGAAAATGATACCAAAGAGTTTTAATTTTCCATGCAAAAACGCTTTATTATGCAATAGAAAGATATGCATTCCAACTCGATGAGTGATCGCCTTTTTTTCTCATACAAGTGTAGCCTTTGAATAAAAATAATTTACAAAAACACACTACACATACTGAGAATATTTTTGTGTTCTTAACTGATTAATTTTCCTTAAAAGTGAATCCAGAATCAGCCAACGTTTTAATGACACACTAACCCAAGATGCGCCAAACTGCCCTCCCTACAACAGAATCTGCGACCGCCACTTTGACTTAGGTCCTTCTTTTCTCAGGCGTGCAATACCGATATATAGGCCACTATATTTTAAAACTGACCATAGATTGTAGCTGGAACCCATACTACTATTTTTTGACACCTACATAACCCCATTTTTTAAAAACTTTTATATCGCTGTAATCAAAAACTCAACAAAAAAGTACCAGTATTTTTTTTAAACTGCATGGTTTCTCAATAATGTACGGTATATTCCAAAGCCATAAATAACGTTAAAAAAAGCGATTTCAAATATAGGTCACTTTCGGCCATATTTTAAACATTTAAAAATTCTAACCATTCCAGCAGTCTACAGACAGTAAGCACTTCAGTATGCTTAAGAAAATACATCTCCAGAAACATCAATTAGTCCAATCTTATAATACCAGAAAAAACAATCTAATTATAATTCCTCAGCATAGGCTAACCTGCAAACAAGTTTTTTTTAATACTGGCGATAAGACTTTTCAATTATCTCCCAGCAAAAATTGAAAATGTTTCAATAAACAAATATAAAATAAAAAATAAAAAACGTACTTCATCACATAAGCCCATATGAAATCCAAGAGTATCTGGACTTCTGGGGCACAATGCCACTAATAATAGCAGCACTTTTATTATTATAATATAAATTTATAGGTGCGAAGTAAGCAAATCTACTTGAGTATGTTTTTCTTGGATATGTAATGTTACAATTCTTTGGCAAAATATACATTTGTTTTATACGATTATACTTGCCATAAGGTCCGCTAGTATTGTTATTACTAGATGGGGTAACACCCGTGGTGATATTTGTCATTTCAGTGGCTTCTGGTGCAGTAGTGGTGGTTGTTGTTTGTCTTTGTCTAGGTTTTGCAGATAAAGTCACAGATTCAACATCATCATCAAATTCCGGATCTTCATCATCTTCAGAATCTTGCTTATTTCTAGTTTTAAATTTGTTTCGATTTTTTCTTTGAGGTTTGCGTGTTGGCTTAGCATCGTAATCAAAATCGTTAAAGTAATCATCATAGTCATCTTCAAAATTTATTGGTCTTCGTCCTAAAATTTAAAGTTTTCTTTTTAGATATTGTATTCGGTTTGTAAAAAAATTACTTAAATTACAAATGTGTTTAAATCTTCAACAAATTATGTCAATCCAAATGTTTTTGTATTAGTCAAGTTTGGACTACACCTAATTTCTCGGATGGGTGACCGCAATCCCCGCTTAATTCTCCTACATATACCTTTCTGGTAAAAAATAGGTTTTTGGGATTTTCCTGTCATCTTGGCAGTTCTAACAATTGCCAACCCTTTCTCGGACAAGCTACACTTTTGAGGGCACTCAGTAGAGTGCTTAAAAGGGGGGAGAATTATTTTTTATCATTATACCGAGTTATGCGTTTGCCAGCGGAACATAGAACCTTCATGTAAATGTGGATCACACCGTATTTTATAAAATATAATAAGTACCAGCTTAAATGAGCCCATAGAAGTGACGAAGTTTTGTTATAATGTCAATATTTTTTATTGTTGGAAGTTTTGACTAAAACTGAACTTAACCAACGCAAGATCAGAATAACAAATAATGTATTAGCTACGAAACAAGCACAGGCAACAAATCTAAAATAATTGTTCAAATAAACCATTTTTGGCAAGCAATATCCCAAACTAGATGTGATTTCACCGCATTTTTCAGCTAAGGCCTCTGTTAAGTATTATATTGTTTCGTACCCATTTCATACGTAAATTTGTTCCTCCAGATATCCCCATGGATAGAAATAATTGGGAGTAAGATCGAGACCTTGCTGACCAAAGAATCTTTTCAAAAGTGTCTATTAATGTATTGCCAAACACGTTTCTCAAATATTCCCTCACAATTCGGGATTGGAACTATGTCTGGTCGTGATCTCCTGCAACGACATAGTAGTTGCAGGAAATTTTGACTAGTAATTTAATAGTAGATTACATAACAAGCATGTTATGAGGGCATTATAAGTATCAACAATGATGAAAAATACCACATCTAAACACTCCTAAGTACATACTTTGTATTATATGCAACATTACTGTTTCTAAGAGAATTAGGACAAAATTGTGACATTCAAGTTCAATTCAAGCAAGAAAATTTCGTAAAATTTTGAAATTTGAAAATATTTGAATTTTTGAAAATTTTATATTTATTGAATATTTATTTTGTTAAAAATATAGAAAAATAATTTACATTTTTGTGTCTTTAAGAAAGAAAGTTTCATCGCTTGGTGCTTACGATATACGTCTAAGCGCATTATTATTCCAGGAGCGTAAATGGTCTATTACATTCGTGTTAGGATGCTCGTTAAACTAGTATTGGTTGTAAGTAAGTAAGGTTGGTGTTAAGTAAAATTGTTTTTAATTCAAACGGTCCAATTATGTGTTTCTCTATTATTCCTACCGAAATATTAACGCTTTCAGAATAGGGGGGGGGGAGGTTTTCTTGTTTGGAAAACATACTTTCGTCTGTGAAACAAATGTTATCTAAGAACTAATTTGGGTGTGCGTTGGCAAGTTCCATCACGTCAAAACAGAAATTATTGATGTTTTTGGTACTTATACGATTTGTAAGTAATTTTTTTTAAAGTGCGTACTACCGTGAGTTATATCCCTTAATATAATAACCTATATTGTTAATTAATTATGCATAGATTTAGTTTTGCTAAGTTTGCATTTATATGTTATAAATAAGAGTACCTTAGATTTTAAGTTTCAGTTTATAGGCAGTACTTGTATTAGCCATAGCTCTCCAATATTTTTTAAAACAATCACGTCGCCTACGCTTATTTAACTGGCGCAGTCGGTAGGATGTTTTGAGGCAGTTCCTAAAGTACGACAAAAATCGTGTCGGGGCTGTTGAGTATTACCTCTTTACTCAAAAATCGAACAAACAATAACGTGGGTGCGTGAATTATTGGATAAATCTCCAGGGAGTTGGCAGATCTTGGATCCCTAGTTTAAGCTAGAGTTAAGAAACCAAAAAGAAGAGAGCAAACGAAGAACGAAAATTGTAGTGCTGTAAATAGCTTATTTTCCTTTTGACCATTTATCCAAATTTTGTCTGTTTGCTTTTTCTAGTTCTAGGAATTTCTGTTTATGTCAAACTTTGACATAGAACAAGTTATTAACGAATTTAGGGGAATAAATATAACTGACAACATGCCTAGAAGTACTGACATGAGCCTTTTGAGGTATCAATCGGATAATATTGCGCCTTATGATGGTAACCCAAAATTTTTGAATCGTTTTTTGAATAGTTGTCAAAATCTTTATGATAACTTTAGAAATCCTGAGAGTGAGACTGATCCCTTGAATGTAGTTTTGATTGATACAATTCTAAGCAAACTTCGCGATAGAGCAGCTGATTTAATCAGTTTACGATCAGATTTAAATACTTGGGTCAAAATGAAAAGTGCTCTAAAACTGTGTTTCGCTGATCAAAGAGATATTGATTGCTTGACACAAGATTTAACAGCGATGAAACCACTCAAAAACGAAAGTCCTGTTCAATTTGGTATGAGAGTTCAGGATATTCGATCTTTGCTCTTGACTAAATTATCAGCTACACCAGAACCTCTGAAGTCCCTCAAAACTACTCATTTTGAGGATCTATCCTTAAAAACGTACATAAATGGGTTACCATATAATTTGCAGTTAATAATTCGATTGAAAACACCTAAGATTAAATCTGTGGAAAAAGGTATACAGACTGTCCTTGAAGAGGAAAGCTTTATTTATTATAGCACAGGGAAAAATCAAAATTTGAATCAAAACAAGTTTTATCGAACAACAAACAAATTTAATTCTGTCTTTCCTCAATTTAACTCAAAACCAATATTTCAAATGCCCAATTTTGCACTAACATCTCATCTAAATCAGTTTAAACCACAACAACCAATGGCGTTTTCACCTGTACCTGTACCTCAAAGACCTCCTCAATACTTTGGTCCACCAAGAAATTTTAATTCTTTTGGTCAACAAAGACCCCCTTTTCAAAATTTCCAGCAAAGATTACTTTTTGGACAATTTCAGAGACCACAATTTAATCTTTTTTATAGCTTTTCAAATAATCAGGTTCCATGAAATTATCCACAATTTCGAAATTTTCAAAATAATCAACCGTTTCGGGGTAATAACAGCCAAATAAGTAAAAATCAAAGGAGAAACGTTGAGCCAATGGATACTAGCTCCAGTAACTCTCCTATAGTCGCAAAACCTTACTCTGGACCAATTATTGAAGAGGTTTTCCACCAAAATATTGACAACCCTACTTCGAGTACGACCGTTTCCAATGAGCCGTCTACATCCTCTTCCCCTCAAAATCAAAATAATGATAGTTCTGAGGACAATCAGTATAATAATGAATTTTTTTACAATCATCCGTACTACGCTTCATACGATGATTCACAATTACAATCTGAATTACAATATTATCAACAATGTCAAGAAAATTCCGATTATTACGCCGAGTGTCAAGATCCGTATTATTCCAATTACACACAGTATAACTACTATTCGCCGGAGTATGAGACGAATGTAAATTTTTCCCCGGATGTGACAACCGATTAAGTAACATAATATTTTTAAATATAATGCGAAATGATCTTCTGTTTTTAAAAATACCTAATATTGGCAATTTTTTGATAGATACCGGAAGTAGTAAAAGTTTACTTTCTCCTGAAATTGCAAAACAAAATTATTCAGATTATATTCATAACGCAGGGTTTAATATTCAAACTCCTCATGCAAAAAATTTCCATAATGAAGTAGCTGACATTCCAGTTTTTCCAGTTTTTAAAACTCCAAATTTTAATCACACTTTTTATCTTTTTGACTTTTCACCAAGGTATCGGGGCCTTATAGGTGCTGATTTGTGATCAACTTTAAGTGCAAATGTAAATTTTGCCTCAAATACTTTAAACACACTCAAAACTAAAATACCAATTTATTTTGAAATGGTTGAAAATCATATTGATATTCAAAATAGTTTTCAAGAGTTTTCTTTTGAAATACCTGGAAGGACTAAACAAGTAGTTAAAATTCCAGTTACTGAACAAGAAGGTTTAGGAATTTTGGAATATGTTAATTTTGGCAAAAATATTGAGATGCCTATGGCACTTGTGAATATTGAAAATTATTTTGCTTATACAACTTTAATTAATCCTAATGAAACTGATTTAAAACTAACTTTTCATGAACCTATAAATATTGAACTTGTTAATACTTTAGAAGTTAATTTCCTAGAGAAAATGGATGTGGATCAGTGTCAATCTGATAAAAAAAATCAATATGACAATTTATTAAAATCTAATTTAAAAAATTTAAGGTTAGTTGTAATAGTGAGGAAAAAGAACAAATAAAATCTTTGTGCCTTGAATTTAGGGACATCTTTTATTGTGAAAAAATACCGTTGACCTTTGCATATAAAATTCGACATAAAATTAATTTAACAAATGAGTCTCCTTTTTTTACTAAAAGCAATAGATATCCAGAAGTGCATAGACGAGAGGCTAATAGTCAAATTTCTAAAATGTTAAATCAAGGCATTAGTCAGGATTCTATAAGTCCTTGGTCAAGCCCTATCTGGATAGTTCCTAAAAAATTAGATGCAAGTGGAAAAAGAAAGTGGAGAATCGTGATGGATTATGAAACTCAATGAAAGAACTATAGACGACAAATACCCCTTACCTAACACTACTGACATTCTGGATAAATTAGGACGCAGTCAATATTTCAGTACTCTAGATTTAGCAAATGGATTTCATTAAATTGAAATGGATCCAGATGACATTAGTAAGACTGCATTTTCCTGTGAAAATGGACATTATGAGTTTTTACGAATGCCATTTGGTCTAAAAAATTCTCCATCTACTTTTCAACGAGTAATGGACAATATTTTGCGAGGTTTACAAGGAGATGTTTGTTTAGTATACCTTGATGATATTGTCATATTCTCTACTTCATTACAGGAACATTTAGAAAGACTTAAACAGGTTTTTAATCGACTTAGAGATGCTAACTTTAAGGTACAGCTTGACAAGTCAGAATTTTTAAGGAAAGAAGTTCAGTATTTAGGTCATGTTATCACTCCAGATGGTGTGAAACCAAATCCTGAAAAAATATCTGTTGTTAAAAATTTACCTCTACCAAAAACACAAAAAGGTATAAAATCAGTTTTAGGACTAATCGGTTATTATCGAAGATTTATCCCTGAATTTGCCAAAGTTACCAAACCTCTTACAAAATGCTTGAAGAAAAATTTTAAAATTGAGCATACCGCAGAATTTATTACTGCTTTTGATCACATTAAAATTTATTAACAAATGCCCCCATTTTACAATATCCAGATTTTACCAAACCATTTATTTTGACAACCGATGCGAGTAATTATGCAATTGGTGCTGTTTTATCCCAAGGTGAAGTTTCTAATGATCGTTCAATAGCATATGCTTCACGAGCTTTAAATCATAGTGAATGTAAATTAAGAACAATAAAAAAGGAGTTATTAGCAATTGTTTATTTTACAAAATATTTCAGACCCTACTTATTTGGACGTAAATTTACAGTGTATACAGATCACAAACCACTCTCTTGGCTAATGCATATAAAAGAACCTAATAGCAAACTTTTAAGATGGCGTCTTAAATTAGAAGAATATAATTTTACTACAGTTTATAAAAAAGGGAAACAAAATACTAACGCTGATGCTTTGTCTGGAATTGATTTGAATGCTCTTGAAACTGAGAGTATTATAAATAATCTAGGAGATTCGGACGATATTATAAGACAATTTCTATCAGGTGATCAAGTTGAAGAGTTTTTGCGAGATTTAAATGATCCTCAATCATCAATTCAAGTTCCACCTCAAACTTTACCACCACAAACTTTATGTCAACCTTTAAATTCTTAACCATTACCCAAAGAATGTAAAATTAAAATATTAACAGTAGATACTGTTGTTCCTCCACGAATTCCTCCACAAATTCTTACTCTAGTGCTAATCAAAGTACTGTACATACTGGTAATGATGCAGATATGGTGATGATATAATTAACAATAAAACCTATCAAATAATAATATACCCAAATCCAATGGATAAGTTGCAGGTAACTCTGGAAAATTTCGAAAAACTTCATATTTGGCATGTTAGATTTCCCAAAAATAATCAAAATCTAATATTAGATTTCCTTAAGAATTACACAACAGATAATAAAACTTTTTTCCTGTTTGTCTCCTGTTTTTCTATGATAAATCTATGTATAATGATTTTAATAATGTTTTCCGAGCAAATTTTTATGATTCCGGATTAAAATTAGTTCACTGTACCAAAATGGTTAATACCACGAAAAATAATGAGGAAAGACTTTTGTTAATTAAATATCAACGTGAAACAAAAACTAATCACCGCGGAATTAATGAAACTCTCGAAAAATTAAAAAGAAATTATTACTGGCCATCAATGAAAAACAATGTTTTAAGTTATATTAATGATTGTGAGTTGTGTCAAAGAGCAAAATATGCCAGACATACCCCATATGTTCCTTTAGTTTTGACAGAAGCTTTGAGTAAACCGTTTCAATTTTTACGTGTTGACGTTTTTAAGTGTGATAACCAAGAATTTTTTACACTAATAGATTCATTTTTTAAATTAGGTCAAGCTTTTGCGATTGAAGCTAGAACAGCAATTAAAGTTGTAGAATGTCTTATTACTTATTTTTCAAATTATGGTGTTCCAGAGACTATTACAATGGATAGTGGAACTGAATTCAAAAATGAAACAGTAAAAGAACTTTTTAGAGGACTTAAAATTCCTGTACATTTTACAACTCCAACTCATCATGAGTCGAACTCTGATATTAAAAGATTACATTCTAGTTTACTTGAACATTTAAGGCTTTTACGGGAAAAACATAAAAATGATAATGTCGTAACTCTTATGAAGTATGCTTTAATTGCTTATAACAGCTCAATTCATTCATCAACAAATTTAACCCCATTTGAAGTTGTTTTTGGACATACTAATTTAAGAAATCCAACTGAATTAATTCAAACGTATTTTTATTCAGAGTACGTTCAAAACCATAAAGACATTACTAAACATCTATATGAAAATATAACTCAAAAGTTACACCAAAAGAAAGAAAAGGTTTTAGATAAAGTAAATAAGAAAGATCAAAAACGGAATAAAAAAGAAAATAAATTTTTAGGCCCCTTTGAAATAATAGAAATGTTGGAACATAATAAAGTAAAAATCAAAAATAAATGCAATAATAAAATTCAAATAATACATATAAAAGAGTTAAAAAGACCACCCCTTGTTGCAGGTACATCCTCTGCCTCATTGGAAGTGGAATCAGACTCTCAACCCAAATCATAACAGACTTACATGACAATCCAGGACTTCTCCCAATTCGCCTTGGAAACACTCAGAATGTAATAGACTATTGGTCTTTTATTCAGATTTTTGATATTTCCATAATTATTGATGAATTTTCAAAATTACAAAACAGTTATGTAACTTTAAAAAATTAAATTCAAAATTCAAGTTCTTTCCATCATGAATTCTATAATTCATATAACTTAATTCAAAATTATGAAAGTAAAATTAGAAATCAAATTTTGCAAATTAACCCAAGCTTCAGAGTGACAAGAGATTTAGTTGATGGTTTAGGTTCAATAATTAAATCAATAACTGGAAATTTAGATATCAATGATGCTAAAAAGTATAACAAAGCAATCAATAATATCATAAAAAATCAAAATAAAATGAAATCAGTAGTACAAGAGCAGATTTCAATTTTGCAAAATTCCATTACGAAGTTTAAAGAAGTTTCAAAAAATATAACTCATAATCAAGAAAAGTTAAAATCACAAATTTTATATGTTCAAGGAATGGTTAAAACTTTGCAGGTTAAAGATCTTGATAACTTTCAATATTTTTTTATCACTACTACAACGTCACAGTTATTGACTAGTTTCCAAGTTATATATGACATTTTTGAAAAACTACAAACAGCTATTACATTTTCAAAATAAAATACTTTTCAGACTTCTATTGTAGAACCAAAAGAACTTCTAGATATGATTCAGACTATTTCTGTTCAAATTCAAAATGGGAAATTACCTTTTGAAGGTAATATTGAGAGTATACTAAATTTTGAAAAGATTTTGGAAATTAAAAGTTATGTAAAGAGGAATCAACTTATTTTTATAATAGAAGTTCCTATTGTAGAAAAGGAAAACTATGCCTATTACCGACTTTATGCCCTTCCAACTCCTTTTGATTCCAACTCCTCTAAAATGATTATTCCGCAAAGTAAATACCTTATCCCAAATGAGCTAAAGTATGCAAAGAATTTATCTGTCATGAAGAAAACACAATATTGCTTAACCAGGAACTTCCTTGTGAGATTCAACTCCTGAAGTTCTCCAAGAATGTAACCAGCTGCACGGAAATGCCACTACGAATAACTCACACAAAAATCCAGAAGTTAGAAAAGTATGGATGGATATTAATTGCCCCTGACCAAACTATAGGAGTTCAAAAATGTGGCAACTCCAAAGAAAATCTGCCATTTCAAGGTACTTTCCTAGTAGAACTTCAATCCGACTGTGAGCTCTCCATTGAAAATTTCCAACTGAAGATAACCAACTTACCAAGAATGTTTTATAAGAAGATTGAATTACCAAAACTTCAACTTCAACTTCCGTCATCAGTTAAGCAAGACGATATAAAACCTCTCAAGCTATATACCATCAATTTAGAAAACTTCAATCAGTTGCAGAGTAATTTAAATTTACAAAGACAAAAACTGAATGAAATTGTTTTTAAAAATCCAATTAAGAATCGTAATATTTGGACAATAATTCTTTATATAGTTTTCTTTTTTGGATTAAGTGTTATTGAAAAAGAAAACCAGAAGAAAGAAGATCAGAAAAAAGAATACCAGAAGAAATGACCCTTCAATCAATATTTCGAAATCAAGAAGAAGATCTATAACTCGAACTTAGGGTGGAGGAGTTATTTCCCTTAATATAATAACATATATTGTTAATTAATTACGCATAGATTTATTTTTGCTAAGTTTGCGTTTATATGTTATAAATAAGAGTACCTTAGATTTTAAGTTTCAGTTTATAGGCGGTACTTGTATTAGTCATAACTCTCCAATAAAAAGTATTTTTAAAACAATCACGTCGCCTACGCTTATTTAACTCGTGCTTTGACTGTCGTCATAAATTATTGCTAGTTTCGTGCTGATGAATCTTGTAGAATACATTCCTTAAACTATTTCCGGAAAAATACTATTTTACCATAGTTATTTTTTCTAGCGTCGTTTACTAGTTCATTTTTAGATAAAAGTTTTTTGACAATTTCTTAACAGTAAATAAATTGACAATTTGGGTTCGATTTTTAGGCAAACGACATAATGTCTGACGCGACAGAATTTCTGACGTGTCAAAAGATATTGAGGTATTTCATAGTAGTAATAAATAATCTGAGATATATGTAACTTAATTTTCGTTCCTTGTACTTAATTACGCATTTCTTCATCAAGCACAAATGATTTTAGTGCAACTTTAAGGGGTTTAATCAAGATTTTCAAATGAAAACATTTCCACTCGCCATTTTCTACTCAGTTTGTGATAACAAATAGAATCGTAGATTTCTCCAGGGTGAAGCAGTTGAATCATAGTAGGTAGAAGGAAAGAAAGTCCTGTATGCTTCACAAATATTTTTTGAAGAAAAAATCGAAACGCGTCGTGTTTATTGAATTAAAATATTTGTGAAGCATACAGGACTTTCTTTCCTTCTACCTACTGTGATAGCAAATGTCATCTATTTTGGGTATGTTCCTGCAGTCCCCAAATTGTCGATTGCTTTTTAATTAAGATAAGGTGTTAAAAATAGTTTAGTGCCCATACAAAAATGAGAAAAAAGGTAAATGATGCTACAGATGATTAAATACTTAAATTTATGATTTACTAGAATTTTTGTAAATGAAATTTGCGTAATATTTTGAGTCCACGAGAAGCCGGTCGGATTTTTGAACGGTATCTTGACGATTTTCGGCCGTTTCCGATATTGCCATATTTTGTTCGTAGAGGTTCAAACTGGCAGAATTTTGGAATCGAGTAGACTGTTTTCGTCAAATATTTTGTCGTTTATTTTTGGCGGCAAATTTTCCGACGCGACATTTCGTTCAGTATTGGGGATTCTTGCAAGTTTATAACGAGTAAAGAACTATGACCTAATAGCTTCTCAAATTTTTCTCCTAAACGCATGGAAAAGGGAATAGCTTAATTTCAAGCTACACCCTCACCTGATATTTTTCAAGGACAAAACTAGTAGCTATTCTAAGTATCTGTTGCAAGCAAAGTTAGGTTTTTATTTCAATTTTAGGTAGATCTCAAAATTGTTTTTTTTTTTCTATTTTAATTTGGTTTTTACCACTTGAACTTCAAACAAAATTATTTTGTTTTAGAATTAGAATAAAAAAATTAGGAAGTAAGTTTGCCAAATGCAGGACTTTTGGACTGTGGACATTTAAGCGCCGACCGTTTGTAGATTCGCTTTATTTTTGTTTATTTTGGTGAGTAAGGTTCCAAAAAATAATAAGGTTGGGTTGGTTGCTTGCTAAATTTTTCTGTTGCCGGTGCCCAAATGTCCGGTGTCAAAAGTATACAAAATTTCGCACGGTAAATGATATTCATAAGTACTTTTTTACCCCTTTCCTTATCATTATTTTTCTTGTTTTATTTTAGTTTTTTAAAATTTTATCACCAAAAATGTACAAAAAAAAGATATAATAAAACTTTGATTTTTACCTATTTTTGCTTGAATGTTTTAAAAATTCAAGTTAATGATTTTTATGTTACTTTATTAATAAATGATTTGGGTGGAAATAATAATTTAGTGAAACTATTAGTTACTGACCAAAATTAATAACAATCTCAAAAACACAATATTGATTTAGTTTATTTTATTTATTGCCAACTATTTACATATATTTTTATTGAAATTTAAAAGTAAATTTACTTTAAGTTACATTTTGATGGTCATCAATTGCTTGCATATTTTCTGATCAGTATGGGCACCGCTAATCTAAAACAAAAAAAAGAAATGGTGTTAGCTTTTAGGGTTTAAACATTACAGAAATTTAACTTTATTAATTTATAATACATTTAAGTTTTATGAAAGAATTAACCATTTCACCAATTTTTTTGACTAACTGAAATATTAAATTTTTTTAATGGTGCAGGGACCAATTTATTATAACCTTCTACGTTATAGCATGTTTTTTTTAACATATTAAAAGTGCTACTAAAAATGTGTACCTTGATTTCAAAATAAAACTTTCGCCATGCTGGTTTAAAGAAATTATGTAACCGGTAGTCAAATAAATGGTCAATATGGAATATGGATATGTCAGTCTTTCCACGTGTTTTTTATTACAATTTAATACAAATTTTATCTTGTGTGGTGTAGTTAAACACGGGTCAAACTTAAGTTACTGTGGTTATTAGTGATCACTTGGTCACTAAGTAATTAACTTAAAAATTGGACTACTGAATAACAGTTTTGATTTGTATCTTCTACACTACGATACTACGCAAATAGGTAGGTAGGCTTGGTTGACAGTGGGTCAAACTCAGGTCAGTGAAGCTGGACCCCCACTTAAAATTTTCCAAAAAAAAACTAGTGAACTTATTTGCGCACCTTTTGCGCAGTATTGCGCAACCACACACCTCGCAAAAGATAAGCGCAGCAACCGTCTGGAAACTGTGGGCATTTCTTTGTGGGTTGGGCCAAGTTTTTTCATTCAATTAGATTGAACATGTTTTGCGCAGCAATGCGCAGTCATTATAACATTTTGCGCAGAAACCCGTCTAAAGATATAGACATTGCAAGGGAGTGAAGTTGCCCCTCCCACTTATTATTTTTTTAAACCAAATATTGTATTCACTATTATTCCTTTTGCGCAGCACTGCGCAGCCAATTTAGGTTTTCGCGCAGCATCTCCAAAAGAGTTACAGCTATTTTAGTGGTTGCGCAGTAAGTATGTTAATTTGACCTTGCTAAATAATATTCACACCTGACATTTAGCTTAGTGAGACGACCCGTGTTCTCCTGCTAAGCTGAATCGAGGTTTGAGTGTTTAACATAAAAGGGGCGAGGGGGGGGGGGTGAGAGAAAGGTGAAAAATTATTCTGCATAACTTGCGGCCAAGAAATTCAAAAAACTGTAATTTTTTACAAAATCTGTAATAATAAAGCCCTCGTAACTTAATTAGAGTAATATATGTAATCTATGTAAATATATATGTTTGCTAGAGTGGAATCTTGCACCTAAATTTGTCCAACTTCCCGACATCTGATCGGCTTCAAATTTGGCATGCTTATATAGTTACGGTGACAACACAAGAATGAAGAAGGGGATGTAGGGGGATACAGTTAAAGTACGCCCGATTTCGTTGAAATTTGGTGTACTGAGGCACTTGAGGATTTTTAATCAGATTTAGAAAATTCAATATGGCGGATTCAAGATGGACGATATTTGGTCATCTTTTGCTAACCAATTTTAACAAACTTATACACATCCGATTGCATTCAAATTTGGTATGCATTTATAGTTCCGGTGATCATACAATAATATGTCATTATTAGGCACCCCTCCCCCCGACAAGGGTAGTGGAGGGAGAAAACACCTAGTAGTAGTAGTAGTAGAGAAGGCGCTGCGCGAAGCCTGGCAAGTCCTTACCCCGAACCTGCCCCTAATCTGCCGCCTGCACCACTGGTCTGGCAGTCTGCTCTTCTGGTTTTACTGTTCTTTTTGCAAAGTCCAGTATTTTATCCCATTTGAGCGTGTGCAGATCCTCCTCATCCAGGGTCGGGGAACCGAATATCTGGTATCTCGTCTTCTGGTATGTTCGCTTAAACACCCAAGTTTGTCCTATTTTAACCAAAATTGGTATACGGGGGCTTTTAGGGATAAGGAATAGGAATTTTTGATCAGATTTTGAAAATTCATTATGGCGGATTGAAGATGGACGATTTTCTGTCATGTTTTGCTAACCAATTTTAACTGACTTATCCACATCTGATTGTGTTTAAATTTGGTATGCGTTTACAGTTCCGGTGAAAAAACAATAATGTGATATACTCAGGAACCCACCTCCCTCTAACGAGGGAAGTGGAAGGGGAGAAAGAAAGATTTAGTTTGTTCGATTTCAATCAAAATTTTATTACAGAAAACTTTTAAAGAACAAGCTTTTATTAAATGCACTCAAAAGTAGAAAATAATTTTTTATCTTTATAATAAAAGCGATGGGCGCAAATTAAAAATTTTAACTTTACGGTGACAAAGAGAGAACTACAAAAGAAGAACTAAATTTTTCTTCTATTCGAATGATAAACATAATGCTTTCTAAAGCTGTGTAATTTTTGTTCCTTGTACTTGATTACGCATTTCTTCTTTCTTCTACAGATGCAAAATAATTGGGGTGGGGCTATGCTAGGGAGGTTCTTCTATATCCATGCTAGTCAAAAGTTCGCACGAAAATCGCATATTAGTCTAGAAGATGAGAAATTTAATTAAGAAAAAATAATAATTAAGCGGTGAAACTTGGCATGTATAATAAGTAGAACCTTAGATAATTTTTGATAAATGTTGTTAGCATAAAGTTTCATGAAAAGGGCTCCTAATTCCGAAAATAACATAAAATTTTTAGAAATTATGGTAGCTCGGCACAATACTTAATTTTTTTTTTCGTGTGTTACCCTTTCGAGGTCTCTTGCCTAGGACCCCAATTCTCGACGTTAAACAAAAAATAGGAAAATGTTAATCCAAAAAGTGACAGAACTATCCTCAGAACTATCAGATTAAGAACAATTTTTGAAGTTAAAAAAAAACAATATTAAATATCACCTAAAGAACCTTTACTCCCGAAGTTAGTTTTAGAAAATTTACTTTTAGTAGAAAAGTAAACATTATTATTTCTTGTATACTGTCATTTTACAGTCCTCTACAAAGTCCTCAAAAATCCTGCTTTTTGTTTGCCAATCTTGTTTTGTACATTTGCAAATCTAGACGAATCTAATTTAATTAATAAAAATACCAGTGCCCCCATAGTTGTTTGCATTTCCCAAAAAAAATGCGTACCGATAATAAGTCAGTCAAGTTAGTCTGGAAATAAACCAGAGACGAGGAGTCTACCGGGCAAGCGCGTCGATTGAGTCAGTAGTGAAAGCAGCTGACAACAATTTGACAGCGAAAATTTAGGTTTATGTTTAATATTTTTGTTTAATTTTGGAAGAGTTTGCTAGTGTTTCCCGTAATTTTGTATCCATAGAAAATTAGAGAATAGGCGCAACTATTCAAATGCACTTTTATTATAAAGATAAAAAATTATTTTCTACTGTTGAGTGCATTTAATAAAAGCTTGTTTTTAAAAGTCTTTTGTAATAAAATTTTTTATTGAAATCGAACAAAATAAATCTTTTCCCCGCTCCACTTCCCTCGTTAGAGGGAGGTGGGTTCTTGAGAATATCATATTATTGTATTTTCACCGGAACTGTAAACGCATACCAAATTTGAACACAATCGGATGTGGATAAGTCAGTTAAAATTGATTAGCAAAACATGACCGGAAATCGTCTATCTTGAATCCGCCATATTGGATTTTCAAAATCTGCCCCCGTACACCAATTTTGGTTGAAATAGGACAAACTTAGGTGTTTCTCCCCTCCACACCCCTCGTAGGGGGGAGGGGTGCCTAATAATGACATATTATTATATGGTCACCAGAACTATAAATGCATACCAAATTTGAAGGCAATCGGATGTGCATAAGTTTGTTAAAATTGGTTAGCAAAAGATGACCAAATATCGTCCATCTTGAACTCGCCATATTGAATTTTCTAAATCTGATTAAAAATTCCTTATCTCCATCTTCAAGTGCCCCAACACACCAAATTTCAACGAAATCGAGCGTACTTCAACTGTACCCCCTTCCACCCCCTTCGAGTAGGGAAGAGCTGTCAATTTCAGTACACTAAGTTCTTGTGTTGTCACCGCAACTATACAAGCATGCCAAATTTGAAGCCGATCAGATATCGGGAAGTTGATCAAAATTAAGTTGCAAGATTCCACTCTAACAAACATACATATTTACATAGATTACATATAATACTCTAATTAACTTACTAGGGCTTTATTATTACAGATTTTGTAAAAAAATACTACAGTTTTTTTGAATTGCTTGGTCACAAGTTATGCAGAATCGCCAGCCATATTTCCTGTATCCAACTTTTGATATTTTTCACCTTTCTATCACCCCCCCCCCCCCCGGCCCCTTTTACGTTAAATACTCAAACCTCAGATCAGCAGGAGAACACGAGTCGTCTCACTAAGCTAAATGTCAGGTGTGACTATTATTTAGCAAGGTCAAATTAACATACTTACTGCGCAACCCCTAAAACCGCTGTAACTTTTTGGAGTTGCTGCTATAGTGAATACAATATTTGGTTTTAAAAAATGATAAATGGGGGGGCCAAATTCACTCCCTTGCAATGCCTATATCTTTAGAGGGGTTTCTGCGCAAAATGTTTCAAAGACTGCGCATTGCTGCACAAAACGTGTTCAATCTAATTGGGTGATAAAAACTTAAATTAAGTGGGGGGGCTAGCGTGAAGTTGGCCCCACCCACAAAGAAATGCCCACAGTTTCGAGACGGTTGCTGCGCAAAAGATAAAAGTGGTTACGCAATACTGCGCAAAATGTGCGCAAATAAGTTCACTAGTTTTTTTTTGAAAATTTTAAGTGGGGGGGCCAGCTTCACTGACCTGTCAAACTCACTTTTATTAAAAACCTCAAAAAATGACGGCTTGCAAAAATTTAAGATGATGCTTTAAACTTTAACTAAACGTTAAAAATGCGTTGGCAATTTTTTGTTGCACCCTGTATATTTTTTTTGCAAAATTAAATGTTCCGTTATGTATATGGTTGGCTCCGAGATATATGGACGTCTCGAAACAATCTTTATTATCACTATCGGTTGGCTTCTATAATACCTATTATGAAGAAAATAATCCCGGCAGCAAAAAAGGGTCTGCAGTAAAGTAGTGACTAAATATCTATTATTTTTCTATTAATAAATACAACTTGCATGTTAAGCAGATTGCTTAACGAAAAGTCCGAACCTGGGCATGATATTTTGTTTGCACCGGCGATCCCTTGGGGGGGGGCTCCCCTCAGTGTTGCTTTCCGGTTGCTTGATGTTGGGAAATATGAACATTTTGTATTTCTATATTCTTCAAACAACAATAAAAAAAATCTCAAAGTTTCAGGTAACTTGGGAATCGCTTTTAATATTAGGTGGGAAAATTACTTTTATCCCTTCCCCCTCCCATTCAAATGACTTCGGATCGCCGGTGTTTATTTTTGCGCCCCAACTACTAAGGATTAAGTAATTTGTGATTTTCAAAAATCTCCAACTATAATTATTTCTGTCGATAATTTTTTACTCACCCTGTATATTTTGTAAAAAAGGTAAAGCCTCATTCTTCTTTAAATTATATGATTTTCTCAAGATTTTTTTTAACGAATTACCGATATAAGTATTATCTAGTGCCAATTTTTTTAAAAAGCGAGTTTTATTTTTTTTTGCGATACAAAATTAGCACCAAATTGCTCCAATTAGCTATACTTACGGATTGGAATAAAAAAAATAAGAGATGGGCTGCTAGCTTCATGGCCGCTATTATTTTACGAATTTAGTTTTTAAAATGATTTTAAAAAATAAATTATTTAATTCGTATAGAAAATACTGCAAAAAACAGTAGTTGAATAATATTATACTTCATTAACAGAAAATGAGACTTTGTCTTTTTGGTTAAAAAAAAAATACAAACACTGTCATTGGAACAAAAATGCAATCTTGGGTTTGTGCAAAAAGTCATGGAGTCTGAGAGGGATGTCTTTGCCAGGGAAGTATCATTTTCCTCTTAACACTTCATACATACATAATAAATTTCAAACGAGCTTTCAAACGTCTTGGGTACAGATGTAAAAAAATCAAAACAAAAAATTTCAGAAAAATATGGAAGCAGAAAAAAAATATGGTGATCCAGTTTTTCAACTGAAAAAATTAGTTTGGGAGCTTCGGATACATGTTAAAAAATTCGTAACAACGTGTTTATGCACTTTAGATATTAAAAGTAGCTTTTTATTCCTATTCTTATTAGATTTTTACTTTGCTTCTTGGGGATTAAATTTTTGTTTTATTTCCCAGGGATTAAGTTTTTACTTTATTTCTCCGGGATTATATTATACTACTAGAAATCTTTTTCTAAAGCACAAAATAGTGTGTACCCCTCAGAGTTCAGGAAGTCACATCTTCTTCGAGTCATATTTTAAGAAAAGTGGGTCGGGTTAGCTGGAAAAGTTTTTTTTTAAGTCATGGTCAAGCCATTATGGTAAATTAAGGCTTAAAATATTTTAGCATAATTTAAGGGGTAACGTTTATGATTAAGCAATTATTACTATATTTTTCACATTTTTATTGCATGATATTGCTCACATTTTAAAGCTTTCTTTCCAAACTTTCGATTTCTATGATGAAACACTCAAATTTTTCAAGTTTCAACTGTTTTTCAGGCGTTCAAAAAAAGTACTGCCATAACTCTGGTTTTCTCTTTAGAGAGAGAGGGCAGAATTTTAGAGGTAGATGGAGAGATAATTTAGTGACGTGCAAAAAAATTTAAGGTTGTTGAGGAGAGACAGCAGGCTATAAAAAATTATTTTAGGGAAAGATCAACATAATTTAAGGCAATTGTTTACTAAAAATTTCTGTTATGTCATCTGTCTGTCATCTTGAGTGGTGTCGTGCATATGATTTTTATTTTGCATTGTTATCCAAAAAATAGTAAAAATTGTAATTTTTCAAAGCATAAAGTCTGTAAAACATAAGGTGGTATTAATTTATGTCAATTAAAGTTTTTTACGGTCTTTAAATTTACCAAAAACTTGTCCTACTAAAGTGTAATTAAGCGCATCTAAAAATCATTTGACAGGTATTTAACTAAATTATTTTAAGGGTCATCATGGCTTTATCAGTGTCGGATCCATATATAATAAAATTAAGTTTTCTTTTTTGCTTTGCAAACCTATCTAAGATAGATTCTAAATCCAGGTTTATTGAACGATATATATAAAAAAGCGCAAAGCCATCAAGTCTCTCTTCTCCTACCATGGACCGAAGATAAGCTTTTACAAGTCTTAAAGTGGAGAAACTTTTTTCGGCGGTAGCAACCAAAACAGGAAGAGAAGAACCAATTTTTAAAGTTTCGTTTTTAAACAATGCTAACTCTCCCATTAACACTGTGTGAGAAGGGTTGTTTAAAAAGGCGCCAAAAGTTTCTATAATTTTTGTTACCATATCTGATATTTTTCTGCGTCGCATCTTTGACGAGTCGTTGGAATGCCTAAATTTAATAGAGCCCCTGTATGCAAATCAAATATGACATTTGGCAGACAGTTGCATGAAGGCTGCAAATTACGATATTTAAGTGATTTTTCTCGACTCTGCTGCTCACAAGATATTCTGAACTGTAGCTTAAGCTACCTACGGTAATTTTTTAGGCAAGAAGAATACTCTAATCTTAAAACATATTTTTTTATGAACTCCCAAGCCAAACCTGTTTTTATGGCTCAAATAAACCTTCAGATTGTCAAAATAGCTTGAAACATGCCTTATTTTTGACTCCCCCTCTCCCGTATAAAAACTAGGCATCCACCAACAATAACAATAGACTCTTGCGTACAGCTTGTGTTCTGTTTAGCAACTTTAGCCACTTTTTTTCATTTATTCTAGAGAGACCCGTATTTTCCTAATTGAAACATAACAGTGACTATTTTTCTCACTTTGAGAGCGGATATCTTAGAAACTGGTCGTAGAAACGAAATAAAAACTATCCATTTTCGTAACTAGGACTAGTTATACAACTTATTCAAAATTAGTTGAAATCGACCGAGATAATATATGTTTTATAGGAGTGTCCAGTGCGTGGTTCTTTAATGTTTTTAAAACTTTGATAATGTTCAGGGAGGGGGCGCGCGCCCCCCGCGCCCTCCCACTGAATCCGCCACTGGCTTTACCATAAGAAAATTATTTTAAGGGTCATCATGGCTTTACCATAAAAAAAAAACTATGACTGTGATCAGCTAAATAAAATCTGTGCTTCTGCTAGAAGATGCATTTTTTAATATTACTTGGGTTTCTCGAGAGAACGATAAAAAATCAGAAAAATATATGTACTTTAATTTTAAAAATTGGGTAATAAAAAACACGTCACTTGACTTAATAAATAGTTACCAAACCCAGGACGCTCCGCTTTTATTTTTACTCACGCAACAATTCTACATAAAAAGTAATAAAATAGTAATGCTGATTATGTACCTAGGTCCCTCTAAAATTTTAATACAAATACACAAATTAAATAAATGGCTTATTTTCGTAATGAAAAATGCTAAGCGCTTTCTAAAACAAATCGCAGAACACCCTGCAATAGCTTGCGGTTATCCATTCGCTTTGAGAAGCCCTTACCTTTTTCAGAAAACCTCTAAAACCACTTTCTGGTTTGCCTATAGTTCTTGAAACGCTTAGCGTTTTTATAACTACGAGAATACGGACCCAGGTACAACTGTAATGGTCAAGCCATGATGGTGATTTAAGGCTTAAAATATTTTAGCATAATTTAAGGGATAACGTTTTTGATTAAGTAATTTTTACTATGTTTTTCACATTTTTATGGCATGATTTTGCTCACATTTTAAAGCTTTCTTTCCAAACTTTTGATTTCTAGAATAAAACGCTCAAATTTTTCAAGTCCTGCCAAAAAATATTTTTTCTCTATTAAAATAAAAAATATTTAGAGAGAGAAGGCAGAATTTTAGACATAGATGGAGAGATATTTTAGTAAAATGCAAAAATATTTAAGGTTGTTGAAGAGACAGCAGGCTATAAAAAAGTATTTTAGAGAAAGATGAAAATAATTTAATTCTCTCCATCCCCCAAAAAATACCGCTGTTGCGTCATCTGTCTGTCGTCTTGAGTGGTGTCGTGTATATTATTTTTATTTTGCCATTTTTATACAAAAAACAGCAAAAATTGTAATTTTTCATAGCAAAAAATGTGTGAGACATAAGGTGGTATTAATTTCTTTCAATGAAAGTTCTTTAGTCTTTAAATTTACCAAAAAACGTGTCCTATCATAAGTGTATTTAAGCACATATAAAAATCATTTAACGGGCATTTAACTAAATTATTTTAAGGGTCATCATGGCTTAACCATTAAAGGCTTTTATTTAAGACTAATTTAACTTGCGACTTACTGTAAATATGGATGGTATTCCCAAAATATTTGTTTGTGATTTTTGTTGTTCCATCTGTGTCTTCTTCAAATCTATACCTAGTCTGGTTTTTCTTAACACATTTTCTTTAAAAATGGACAAAATATATTCCGGTGATATCAAAACAAAAATTTTTATAAAAATATAACCTAACAGTGACTTTAACATTTAGGAGTCAGAGGTTTCGGTCATGGCCAACTTAATGGTTTCACCTTTCGTATGATACAGGCGCATTTGGCAGATCCGGCGTTGCCACATAATTTATATTTTTTTATGAATGTACAGTACGAATACGTTTTCAATGGGTAAATTCCCTATATCGTGGAGGGAAACGCATAACTTGGTATCTTGAAATGTGGTAAATTACCTCCAAACGCTCATAAACAAGAGCAGTAGTGCTTTTTAGGCAATGATAAAGAAACCTGTCGCATTTGGAGATTTTTTTAAAAGTTATGGTGGCAAATGTTAGATACTGAGATGAGAACTATGGTAAACAACCTCCATATTGTTTTTTTATCATTTTTTTTTCTCATTTCTCACATAATGGAATGGTAAGTAATATTTTAAAATGGAAAGTTTAATTTCAACTAATGATTGCCCCCCCCCCCCACTCCGTCAAAACAGAAGGTTTTTTTTAGCAAATAATTTTTTTTTTCCAAATCATATTTTTTTTTGCAAATAATATATTTTTTTTGCAAATAATAAAGGACTCTGCGTGGCATCTATTGGAACTACTTAGTTGTGGCAGTTGCGCCGAGTGGTCGGTAGAACCTGGGGGATCAGAAACCTATACTGGTTATACATGGCCATCATAAGACCGAGAATCCAATATGGGTCAGTGATCTGGTGGCCTGTAGTAGAAAAACTGACCACTTCCAGAAAGCTCATGTGTCTGCAGGGGCCCTTCTGCAGGGGAGTAACAGGCGCAATGAGGACTACGCCGATTAGAGCCCTAGAAACCATCTTAGGTCTCCCCTCGCTTCCAACTTGGATCGAGAAGGATGCGATGGCGACGCACCTACGACTGAAGGACAAGGGCCTATGGAAGGGAAGCATGGAAAAGTGTGTCATCTGGCAATCGAGGAACTGGTAACGTAAGAGTTGCCTCTTCTAAAGATGCCAGTAGGGACTCCTTCGAAACCATGGGGGTTTGACAAAAAGTACAAAGTCACAATACCTGAACGAGATTGGTGGCAGAGAGAAGAATTCCGTAACGAATTAAGCAGAGATGCGACGGTCTGCCACAATGACGGATCAAAACTGTCATCCAGGCAGACAACAGGCGCACGAGTGGCGAGCACGCTACGGTCTTTCAGGCGGAGGTATACATTATCATGGAGGCAACCCTACCAGAGGTCAGAAATGGCAGGAGGGATATTTGCATATGTTCCGACAGCCAGGATGCCCTCAAGGCTCTTAGTTCGCCAAAAATTGTCAGTAGTCTAGTGGAGCAGTGCGTTAATGCGCTACAGACATTGGCCGAAGACAAGAGGGTGACACTGATGTGGGTCCCAGGCCGCGAGGGAATACCAGGGAGCGAGAAGGCGGATGAACTTGCCAGAGCTGGTGCCGAAACCCAATATGTTGGACTGGAACCGCTCTTGGAAATCACAAGAAAAAAGGTGCAGAGCGAACTCAATAAATGGGCCAGCGATCAACTGAAATCGTCCTGGAGGGAAGAGCGAGAGTGCAGACAGTCCAAACTGTTCGTGAGTGGACCAGACGCAGCCAAAACTAAATGGGCATCATTGGGTGCGTAAGCACTTGACATACATCAGCGGTGCATTGATGCAGCAGACGTGGGGTGCTCCCACAATAGAAGAGGAGGAGGTACACTCTCTAAGGTAGGAATGTCCGGAGAGAGAGAGGCAGGATATGTAGAGGAAGTGGAAGGATAAGAATGCGAGACGGGGTACGGCAGAGAGAGCCCATGAAAAGGCCTAATTGCCAGGCCTGCGAGCCGCCCCTTCTACTACTAGTATTTTTTGCTTTTCAATTCATTACGACCAGGCCTCCAAGATCTAATGGATAGTCCAGAAACCTACAGACCTGTTTCATCCTTGTTAGGAATCATCAGGGTAACATAGGACTGTACCTGGTTGTATGAAGCATAACATAAGTAACCACACCCAGCGAATTTAAACAACTTTTGTCGTCAAACAACGCGGGATATTGGACGGCTATATGCAGCGCATCGCCTGTCGGAATAAAGCGAAAAGCAAAACGTTAAAGGATGCAAATATTAATAAGAATGATATTTGTGAGCAGCACAAAAAAAAATAAACCTGCGAAACTGTACCGATTACTGAAAGAAGACCGTTTTGCGCAATAAGCCTCCTCCGGGGTGATTGTTGCTGAGCCTTAATATAAGGCGACGTAGTATAAACTCCAATTGGGGGTAGAGTTGCTGCGAACGTTGTATTTTGAACGGTCATATTTCGGTAGGAAACCGGTACAGTTTCGCAGGTTTTTTTTTTCCTGCTCGCAAATTTCATTCTTATTGATATTTGCATTCCTTAACGTTTTGCGTTTCGCTTTATTCCGACATATAGCCGTCCAACATCCCTCGTTGTTTGGCGACAAAAGTTGTTTAAATTCGCTGGGTGTGGTTGCTTATGTTATGCTTCATACGCCAGGTACAGTCCTATATTACCCTGATGATTCCTCACAAGGATGAAACAGGCCTGTAGGTTTCTGGACTATCTATTAGATCTTGGAGACCTGGTCGTAATGAATTGAAAAGCAAAATGTGTCCGGTATGCCACGAACCTCCCTTTTTATTTTTATTTATTTTTTTGTAAAAAACAAATTGAGTGCATTTACTCCAAAATGTCCCTCACTCAAGAAAATACATAAAAAACCCTACTCGTATGCATATGAATTGGGTTGGGTCGGTCTGACTTTTCTACGGTGTATCCAGACTTTTCCTGGATATATCCAAACTTTTTTGGGGTTTTTCCAAGCCTTTTTAGAGTAGGTATATCCAGACTTTTTCGGGGTGTATCCAGACTTTTACACGGTATATCCAGACTTTTCTATGGTGTATTCAGAATTTTTCAGAGTGTATCCAGACTTTTTCAGGAGGTTTTTTTGATGTTTCGTGGGTGTATTCAGACTTCCAGGATGTATCTGGATATATCACATGTAGAACAAAATGTTTTTAAAAACAATAAAGTCTAAATCTATATATACAGGGTGTAATACAATACCATCGTCATCCTTTTAACTGATCAAAAGGGTAAAACAAGTCAAAAAGTTCATATGACTTATGGGGCAAAACTCAACAGATTTTTGTCTAAATGACTTTGAAGCTGAAAAATTTAGGTAGGGAAATTTGGAAATATTCATGTCTCACTTTAACCATTTTATAATAGGGCCATTTCAAAATAAATAAAAATAAAAGTTTCCTCTAAATCCTCTAAATTTAAAAAAAAACAAAATAATAATGATTTCCTTTAAGTTAACAATTCAAAAAACACTTGGCAATAACGCAATTCGCTGCATACGTGAGTCTCTGACCTCCGACACTCTCTCCTCTCTACAGCACAGTGCATAGTGCATTTTCCGTTGTTCGTTGTGAAAGTCGCACGAGTCTACTTAACGACATTATTTTCGCGAGTTTGGTGTGAAATTAAACTGAATTAAAAATGTTCTACAATCAGGAATACGCTGACATGGTATTAGTATACGGTGACAGGTGTTTCCATATAAACCGACCGAAGACAAAAAAGGTATATTTGACGGTATATATAAAATTTAAAAGAAAAATAAGAAAAATTCCAGCCTGCATATGGTGTCTCACATTCAAATTAGGTTAGAACAATAAAAACTAAGCGATGTATTACCCCATTAGACGACGTTAACTTGTCAAAACTTTTAAAACATTAAAACTTCCCTCGTATACATGCAATCCGATCTTACGAAGCCAAAAACGGTACATTTGACGGTTAATATAGACTTCCTAAAACACTATATATAAAAAGAAAAACTTGTAATTCCATCACAACTTCGCAAGCGGAAATATGTAATAAATAAATAAATAAACTATAACACTAAACTTCAAGGGTGCACCTGGCCTCAAAATCTTGGGAGGAAGGGGGTTAATCAGACTTCGAGTTGTCGGTTTACCTAAAATTTGTTAACAAACACATGTTTTGAAATCGCAGGCAAAAATTTCGAGAAAATAGAATCGACAATTTCATTTTTGACATGCTTTGTAAGATGCTGATTTTAAAAAAAACATCTCAATTAAAAATATATAATTTTTTTTTTTATTCAAGAGACTTATCACAGTAAGAAGTTACTCAAAATCTTTGAGTTTTTGGGATATTTGTAAAAAATTGGACAAAAACGGGACCTCAAAAAAATGGGACATTTGACCATCCCGACAAATTTTCTTGAGACAAGTCGTTGCTTGTAATAACAGAAATTAATGTAGTGAAAAAGAAAGATAATAATTACGTAGTTATTATCATTTTTTTGAGTGTTTTTCAAAATCAAAAAGAGTTTTTACAAATTAAAAGAGTTTAAAAACTGTGTGACAGGTGTAAAAATTAAAAACAAAAAAAGGGATTGAACCCTACAAGTGTACAAACAAATGCTTAAAGGAAGTGGTTTTTTGAGTGTTTGCTAAAAAAAAATTATTTTTTACAAGTTAAAAAGTGCTTTTGTGTGATATTGTGTGACAGGTTTCGTAAGTACTTTTTTATAATAAAAGTGAACCAAGGAAAACTTTTTCGGTACCGAAAAGGACTTTTACAACCAGACGAGACGCTAAAAGCAATTTTCGGTAAGTACACATTTAATGTTTTGCTTTTTCCGATTTTTAAATAATTATTAATTTGTAAGATGTGAAAAAAAAACATCTTAAGTGTATCGTGGTGATATGTTGATATTTACCCTGCAGCCCACCGCGCCGCGCCAATATCATAAGATCTCCTTTAATTTTCTCGCACCTAAAAGCGGATTGTTGCCAAACTGTGTTTAACTTAAAAGTCGTATATCTCCGAAACCACTAAGTTTTGACGCCCATATTATATGAACTTTTTTGTTTGTTTGGGCCCCCCTATCACCCATTTAAATAATGACTATCATATCGTTTACACCCTGTATATATATAGCACATTTAAAATGTATTGGAACAGTCCGTCTAGTAGAAAGAAATTCTGGATACACCTTGGAAAAGTCTGGATAAACCCCGCAAAGGTTTGGATACACCCAGGAAAAGTCCGGATACGCCCTAACAAAGTCTGGAAACATCCAGGAAAAGTCAGGATACACTCTGAAAAAGTCTGGATACACCCTGGAAAGTCTGGATACATCCAGAAAAAGTCTGGATATACCCTAGAAAAGTCTGGATACACCCTGGAAAAGTCTGGAGAGACCCTGGAAAAGCCTGCATATACTCTGAAAAAGTCTGGAAAGTCCCTGATAAAGTCTGGATAGACTCTAGAGAAGTCTGGATACACTCTGAAAAAGTCTGGAAAGACCCTGGAAAAGTCTGGATACACTCTGGAAAAGTTTGGAAGGACTCTAGAAAAGTCTGGATACACTCTGGAAAAGTCTGGAAAGACCTTGGAAAAGTCTCAAAATATGCTGGAAAAGTCTGGAAAGACTCTGGAAAAGTCTGGATACACTCTGGAAAAGTCTGGAAAGACCCGGAAAAGTCTGGATACATTCTGGAACAGTCTGGAAATGCCCTGGAAAAGTCTGGATACACTCTGAAAAACTCTGAATACACTCTGGAAAAGTCTGAAAAGACCCTGAAAAAGTCAGGAAATACGCTGGAAAAGTCTGGACTCTGTAAAAGTCTAGAAAGATCATGGAAAAGTCTGTAAACATGCAGGAAAAGTCTGGAAAAACCCTAGAAAAGTCTGGATACACTCTGGAAAAGTCTGGAAAGACCCTGGAAAAGTCTGGACTCTGTATAAGTCTAGAAAGACCATGGAAAAGTCTGTAAACGTGCTGGAAAAGTCTGGAAAGACCCTGGAAACATCTGGATACACTCTGGAAAAGTCTGAAAAAAAACCTGGAAAAGTCTGAAAAAACCTGAATCCACTGTGAAAATGTCCGAATACACCATGGAAAAGTCTTCTGAGCGAGGGAAGTTTTAGAGTAAACCTTTACCCGATTTTTTTAAAGCATAATCTATATACTTTTGAATCAGTATTTTTTATAGTCTACTGAAACGATATAAAATCCGTTTTTTGGAGTCTCTTTGGATGCCTCCAATGCGTAAAACTAATTTCTTAGTGGTGTCCGCTGTTTGTCTGCTAATAATGGTGTGACAGTTCTCCTTAGATATCTACCGGAAAAAAGAAATACTATTTTTATTCATCTTTCATGGTTTTTTTTCAGAACCAGTCACGAAAATATTGTTTTTAAGAGTTTTTAAGGTACACTAGAAACATATGTGTGCCATGAACATTTCAACTATGTGTTGCTGGAACAACTGAAAGTCATTTGACCGTCAATTTTTAACTAGCAAAATATAAGAGCAAAAATTGACCAAAAACAAAGACGCCCTGCAATATTAATTCTTTACCTATTTTAAGTGAAACATTTTTATATTTGGAAAAAAAAAATTATTTTGGTGCCAGTGACGCACAGAAGAAACTTTTTTGAAATTTTAAGGAATATCATTTTTCACACTTGTTCTAATAAACATAAGGTATAGGTTTTCCAGCAATGTAACTGTCTTAAAAATCGGACCATTGGTTTTAAATTTATTAACTATATAAAAAGTCTATTTTTTTTGGCCCACCTTATATTTTAGATAGATATTAATACTCTTCTAAAGCTTAGCAAAATGTAATCCAACTTCATGAGCCGGCCTTTTTATTCGTAATTCTTCTTCTTCAACAATTAATATCTTAGATATCAGGTGAGTTGAAAATATTTTCTTTTTAAATTCAGATCGATGTTAGTATACCTGCTTCTGATCATTTTTTTTTTTGAGTTGTTGGCCATTTTTTAAAATAATATCTTAGAACGAACCATTTTACCACAAAATGATTAAAAATCATAAACTTTTTTCCTCAACTCTGAAAATAATAGGACAAAAAATAATTAATATTATTTTTTACGTTTATGATAGTATTTGAACAGCCCACGAAGCAATGAATGTATAGTTATGTAACTGTTAATGCTTTTTCCTAAAAGCACATGAAATCTGCTTTCAAGCAAGACATAATACAAGCTGAGAAATATAAAAATTTCCGAAGACCCCTATCCCTCGATCCCCTGTGCGGCACAGCGTCTGGAAACGTGATTATCTGGATTCGGGACCACCAAATCGAAGTTCGATTTTTAGATGATTACATTACTTCTACTTTGATCGAGTTTGAAAATTGGAATATGGACCTAGGTTTTCGTGAAAAAAGAATGAAACAGTCCTTTGAAACAGCTAGACAATGTTTTATAATAATTTTATGATTTGGCTTTAACGTTGATATTCTAGTTACTACTAGGCCTTTTCAGATGTAAATTAGTTTCATCCCATTTTGTTTTATCAATGTGACGGTACTTTAGGGTATTCCCAATCTTATTGCCACTTGGTGCTAGATGAAAAAAAAATAATCCATAATTTTTACCGCTTGCTGTTCAAGTGTGTTGGTGGTGGTCGGAGAAAGAAATGTAATACTACTTCAAAAAGAAAGCATAATAACTTTCTAGATCTATCGACGCTTAAAAATAAAATAAACTACAAAATTTATATTTGTCATAAAACGACTTAGATTTACCACTAGCCTTTTTAATGACTTTTTCCATTTCTTAGCGCTCTCTGTTAAATTTTAATAGAGTTTGAAAAAAAAATTCATCAAAATAATTTTTATTTAACATCTATTAGAAAAATTAATAAAATTTTTGTGTGCATATTCTACCCTAAAAAATTATCCGAAAGAAAAATGCTGGCTGACCTCTTTAAGCTACCACAGCTAATATGTTTGCCGTCAACGAAAAATAACCTTTCCATTGCAGTAGAATTATTTTTACTAAAAGTATTTTGCTAAAACAACATAACACTCTGCTAACCTTAATTTATTTTTTCCTGCACCAATCAACTTAAATCTTAATACTTAGTTATAATTAATGTCCACGCATGCAACCTTATTTTGGCAACGCAGCGTATATAATATAATAAATCAAAGGCCTTAGTTAAATTTTCATTGAAAGCAAAAACAAAATCTATCTCTTTTTAAAAATTATTGGTGTTACAAACTGCTCTAAATAAATATTCTTATATATATATATCTTTACTTACCTCGCTAACGGAAGCAATGTAATCATCTAAAAATTGCATTTCGAGATTTCGAGGCTTGTTTTTAAACGCCGAACACTGGTCTGTTCTATCTGTTACTACCATAAGAGTTACCTCAACATTTTTACTCATACACTTGCCACAGCTTGTCAAAGTTGGCTGTTTTTTGTAGTTTTACGTGTATTTTTTTTGTTTCTTTATTTCAATGGACATATTTTTGGTCTTGCAATGGATTGTAAGTACAAAGATTACTCTTTACATTACAAAATAGTTTTAAAATTTCATTGGCTAATCCCAGTACAACGTGCTTGTAAATTTGATAGAAATTTAATTTCTGTCTCAATTATTTTACAGAAGGTAATTTAAACCATTGTCTTTACAGGGCCACTTTTGCCCTTTTGCTCTAGGTTGCGCTCGCTTGTCAAAACAGCTTTAAAAGTGCCAGAAAAAATTAAAAACACAGGTTTCGAATAAAATCAGAAATGTATTATTTGCTTGACTATTAAAAAAAATAAATGGGCTACTTTCATATTTTCCATTCTTTCCTACATGGATGTATATCTATGTACAGGGGGTCCCAAATTCGATGATGTTGAAAGGCTTAGTCTATTTCTCGGGTAGATAGAAAAAACCGAACCCCACTTGTGCTTGTGAGGCTCAAATTTCATGCATTTTGACAGGAGGTCTTTACCTCCTTTATTTTTAAAAATTTCGACATTTTTGTAGAAACATTTTTGATGGTCATTGTTTTAAGGATTCTAAACTTTTATTTATTCTTCTCATATCTCGTTTAGTTTTTGAGTTACAACACTAAGTTACCATTTTTTTAAATAGAATGTCTAATATATATATTTTTAAATTATTTTGACCGCTTTTAAATTTTCTTTAAAACTTTGTTTTTCTTTTAAAAATTAGATCAGTAGATAAAAATCACATTTTAAGCCATGCGTACCCGTTAAAATTTTTGGTAAAAAAAAATAAGTGTGCTGTGACTGTCAACTGGGAATTTATTAATAAGGGTAAACATTTTTAAACATAGTTTTGAATTTACTCCGTTTACACCACTCACCCACCACTCCATTTTCATAAAATTGTATTGTCACCAGATCAAATCATAAATCTGAAAACCGCATGTTTGTATCTGTTTTCATTACAAAGTTCTGAATTTACCCCTTTTACACTCCTGAACCACCCCCTACCCCCAAATTTTTTGGTAATGTTGTATTGTCATCGGACCTGCATTACTGTGCCAAATTAAAATCGATTCACGGGAAGTGTGTCAAAAATGAATCGCAATATTTGATAGACAGACAGTTGGTAGACAGGCAGTTGATAATCAGGCTCTTTGAAGGCAAATAGAATCGTTTAAAAATAGAATATATCATAATTCTGTACTCTTTAGGCAACCATTTGGTTGAAGTCGAGTCAATTACTTATGAAATTATATGCAAAAACATGGGTGTCCTCCCAGATGTCGAATCCGGACCAGTGTGCACCGTCGCTGCGTCTGTCGGTCTGTCCGTCGTTCACTTTGTAGCTACTGTAACTCAAAAACCCCTACACCAATCAACGAATTTTACATAAAGATTACTTCTGTTTAAAGTTACCGCAAAAGACTTCATCCCTAAAAAAAAGATTTGTTTTCTTATCTGTGGGCCAGAAATATTAGATTTTCTGTGCGAAATAATTCGCAGATGGCAAATAGTATATAATTGTTAAAGAGTATACCCAAGCAATTTTTAAACCAAACAGATCACTCTCGCCCCCCTGCAAGAACGACGCCATCTTGATTTTAGATTTACAAAAAAAAACTAACACGCCGTTTTGCAGGGAAATGATGACAACAACCAAATAAAATAAAGATTTACAACATTGATTTTATAGGGTCTTCTGATATCTGCCTGGTTATTGAGTTGAATTTGTTTAAAAAAATTACAATTGGTCCTTTTTTTTGTTTCGTTGGCGGTTTCGGTCTTTTTTTTATGTCCAATAAAAAAGTGGTTTTACAAAAATGGTAAAGAATTAAATTCTGTAAATTTAAGTGCAAGTAGTTTTTTTCGGCAACAAACAATTTTTGCCACAAATCAGCTGGAATATAACAATGTTTACAAATTATGACTGAAATAGGCAGTTGGGGAAAATTTTAGAAAGTGCAAATGCATACCAGACTTGAAGTGATTTAAATAACTGTGAACATTACCCTCTCCACATAGGCCGATCAGCTCTTATCGTTTTAGTGTCCTTTTATCCACCTTCGCCGCCATTTTGACAGAAAACTAATGGATTATCTGTCACTTTTGAGTGAAAATGGCGGCGAAGGTGGATAAAAGGACACTAAATCGGTATGAGTTGATCGGCCTATCTGGAGAGGGTACTGACTGTGAATTTGGAATCGGATTAAAAACTGCTTAAGCAAAATATCAAAACACTTTAAGGCGACGCGTCGCGACGCTCCATGCCGACATCGACATCCGCCGCGGCAGCTGCAGTGCAGCCCCTTCTTTTAATTTGAGTTTCCGTTTTTATTTATTTTTATTAATTGATTTCATATGAGAGAATAATTTTAGGTAGTTAATAAATACGTATTAGTTTTAGATACCATTCCTTATCATACGAGACAATGTCCATTAAATCTACAATAAATTGTTTGTTTTTAATTTTATAATATACAGGGTGGAGACTTTAAATAGAATGTTGACCGTAGCGGGTTAAAAAGTTGTTTTTAACTTCGGCAAGAATCCCTCAGAAAGAGGTGTAATTTTTTTTGACATTTGTCAATCCATGTATCAAAATCCTCAAAAAATTATTGTGTCGGACTCTCGGTCCGACTTCAAACGGAACATTGCCCCTAGCGGGTTGGAAATTTGTTTTTCAGAGAAATCCACGTACACTAATATTTTTAGCAATCAAAATTTTCGGCATAAAATTTTTGTGAACGGACCTTCAGAAAGAAGTCTATTCACATACAAGTTCTTTTTTTCAAATGACAACAACCCGCTTGTACATATGTCAAAATTCCTTAAAAAATAATTATGTAAGACTTTAAATGGAACACTGCATCTAGCGGATTAGAAATTTGTTTTTAGAAAAATGCAAAAACATTTAAAAATATTAAAAAATACCCCAAAATTAAGATGGCGTCGTTCCTGCAGGGGGAACGAATTTGATCTCTTCGGTTTAGAGATAACAATTCGGCACTATTTGCCATCTGGTAATTATTTCGCAGAGCTCTATCGAAAATATAGATTTATTGGACTATTGTGATACCTCGTTGGAAAGCTTATAAAAATCTTAGTTTAATACAAATACATACATTTTACGTTTAAACTCTAATAAAGAACTTAAAAAAAAACACTTTTATTTTAGGAACCATTTACAGTGGTACTTAACACTACGAAGACTAATTATTAAATGCCTCTAAATATCTTACTGTTGTTTACAACAAATAGTATTTATATTAAAATAGTGCTGATGCTTAATTCTAGAACAAAGTCATATGAAAGTCGAACGTAACCAAAACAGCTTACGCATATCCTTCTAGAAGATCTTACTTAAAAACAAACATATCAAATTACATTAGAGACAATGCTGAAAAACAAGAGTATAAAATTACATTAAGATAAAAACCCTAGAATAATGATACCTACACCTACGTATTGCTTAATCATATAACAGCTCCCCTCTTATTAGACGATTAAAATAAATATTTCAACGCATCGGTATCGGTATACGTAACGCGTTCGAAACAAAGTCAAAATACACTACATTTTGACTTGTTCATGCCATGTTTCGAACGATGCCTGCTTTTTTACGGAAGGATGTACGTATCGTTACGGACCCACGAACATACGTAACGATTTCAATCAGCAGTTCTGTCATCGCAATTTTCAAGAAAGCGAGCATCGTTCGAAACATAGCATAAAAAAGTAAAAAAATGTAGTGTATTTTTACTTTGTTTCGAACGCGTTACGTATACCGATACCGATGCGTTAAAATATTTACTTTAAGTGTCTATTAAAAAAGTTAGTGCTACATATTGCAGTAACTTGTAAAAGTAAATTTTTGTTTTCCTTTTAAAACAAAATTTTGAAAAAGAAAACCTTATATTTATACTATATTTTCGGGTGCAGAGCTGTTGATATTTAGTTCAAATTCTTCTTCTAATTGAAGGTCTTTGCCTTGGTAAAATTTTCGAAAACATTTGTCCAAAAACTGAAGCATTTGGTTTATAAGGTCTATCATTATTACTATCTTTTATGCCTATTTGTAACAAATATGCACTAATTATGATTATTATTAAAAACAATTAAAAATAAGTAAACCAAGAATAATATTTCTGAATTATTGAATCTTCTTTTAAATCGTCTAATTCTACGGAATATTGGTTCAATTTATGTTTAGCAATTTCTAAGTCTTCCAAATTTACTTTAATTTCGGAAAATTATTAACAGTATTCGGATATTTATTACAACAATTAAAATAAATTTGAATAGTATTGGAATAGTTATAATTGAAAAAAGAGTTTTTAAACTAGTTGCTTAAATTTTCAACAAAACCTGAATATCCCGAAGTTAAGGTTAAAATAGTATCTTTATTAATAATCTTGGATTTTGGGTTCATACCTTTACATTTGATTGTTATTGGTAATTGATTTGTTACACTTGGTAAGCAAACATTATTTTCTAATAGTTGAATACTATAATATTTATATTTATATTTACAAATATTGATCAAATAGAATTTAAAATCAACAAGTTCGATTTCATCACGAATCATGTATATCGATTTTGCAATTTCCTTAATATTTGAATTGACAGTTTCCTCATCGATTAGAAGATTTCTTAAAGTGGAATTAAATTGTCTAATAACAGATGTAGTCACGCTTATTTGTTTTTTCATTAATGTTTCCAATTCCTTATCATCTTTTTCAATTTTATTAATACATTCATTAAAATAGTGACATCAGCAACGTCTCAATTTCCCGTTATATATTTCCAGACTGTACCTACGGCAACAAATAATCCTCCTTTAGGTCTATTTACTGGTTTAGTTGTTGTATTAGAATTTAATCGATTTTATTACCCATATCTTTTGAAATTTGTTTTAGCAACGTTATACGAGGTTTAATATTAGAGTGGACTTATTTCATGATTCCCGTTCCCCTAAGATATGATTATTATTAATAAAAACATTCTGCAAAAATTCTATATTTTTATAAACTAATATGGTCCACTTATCATTAGGTACCTTGATACTGGATTCTCTATAGAAGTGGACACCTACTGTATTATTGATTTCAGTAAAACTATACTGTTGACCATATCGTTTCAGTTCGAATCCGAGTGGCAAAGACATAAATAATCTAGAGTGGATAAATTATTTTCTTATTTTTGTCATCATCGTGTTCAACATAGCATGCTTTTAGTAAATCAAAATTAAATTTAGATGTTTGTTTATTTATCGGATTATAAACAGAAGCTGCATCTACGAAAATTTCTTTAATTTCAAATGGTCCGTTAAATTTTAGTGAAAGTTTTCCTTTTATTTGGATTTCTTTAACATATACCGTATATCCAACTTTAAATTCATAATTTGGAGTTACGTTTTTATCAATACTCGCTTTTGCTTTTTGTTTGGAAAGAATTGTCCTATTTCGTGCTATTTCATAAAAATATTTGATTTTTGCATTTAGATCACGAATATATTTTGAGATTAAGTCTTGCTGATTTTAAAGACCTTTAGCAGGTCGCGAAGACATATGTTATAACATATAACCGTATATAGAAGAAGTTGATGGGGATGTTCGTTAGAGTTTTCTGTTGTACACACTCTTATCATTTCCAAAAGGGTTATGTGGAATCGTTCTAAACTTCCATTAGATTGAGGGTGACCAGTACTTGAAAAATTAAACTTTATGTTATACATCTTACAAAAATCTTTTAATAATTGGTTATTAAATTCTTTACCTAAATCAGTAGGAATCCTTAATAGTGTACCATATTGCTTAAAAAAACAGTATTAGAGTATTAACTATACTTTTTGAGGTTTTGTCACTGAGAGGATAAGCTTGTATGAATTTTGTTATTACATCCCTTATTGTTAAAGCCAAATTCTTTTGCGGAATTTCCAAAATGTCTAAATTAATCCTTTCAAAAGGAATTTTTGGGGTTTCATTAATTACAAAATTTTTTTTTTTACAATTTTTTTGAATTACAAAAATTTCCGTAATTTGACATATTTCACATTTCTTTATAAATTTTTCAAGCTTTTTGTTTAAGTGTTCCCAATTATATTTTTCTTTAATTCGTTTTTGATCTTCACTAGGTTCTGTCAAAATATTTTGACATACTACCAAATTTAAGTCCTTATCTGGAAAAACAAAGCATATGATATCTAATATTGGTAAATCAACTTTTGTCTCAGCATAGTATGTTTTTGAAGGATCAATATCATTTTGACATCTACAAAGAATTTAAAAAAGTACTGAAACTGCAACTTCTTGAAAATTTGGAAACGGAATAATATTGTAATTTATTTTTCTAATAAATTTTTAAGATAAAATATTGAATCTTTTAATGCCAAATTTTGGACTCTCATCGAAAAACTCTTTTACAATTTTGATCTTCTAGAGATGAGTTTTGCTGTTGCGCATTAATAATTGCCGTTCGTTTATCAATCAAGATGTAGATATTGATTGAATATCTGTTGATTTGAAAATTAATTTAATCATTGATAAAATTATGCTATTTTTAAAATTGCTAAGTATTTAATTTGTTTTTCTAAACAATCTCGTTTTAAGTTTTTCAAACATTTGTAAACATCGTTATAAGTAGGTTTTAAATTATGTTTTTTAAATTATGTTTTTCTTTAGTAATTAAATAGTAGATATTTCTACCTTTGATTTTATTAAATTTATTAAATTTATAATTTTACCAATTTGTTCTGATTTTAAAGATATTTAACTTGTTTAAACTGTAAAGCTATGCCTTTACCCATTTTTCTTTGGTACAAATAATCCAAAGCAAAGTGCGAAGGAACATCAAATAAATTTTCTTTTAAAATTTTAACATTTTCTTGGTTAACTTGTTTTTGAAAATTTACCGAATAATATACTGCATTAGTTTTTTCATCGAGTTTAATTCTGGATAGGACATCAGCATTTTGATTAATTTTTTCTGATTTATAAATGAATTCAAATTCATACTCCTCTAATTTAAGTCTCTACCCAGCTGAACGACTACCACGATCTTTGATAGAATTTAATCCATTACCAAATAAAATTTCCGCCCATACAATTATGGTCTAAAATGTTTAACTGGCCAAATTATAGCTCAAAGCTCACGCTCTATAGCTGATTATTTTGGTTCTGCAAAACTTAATATCTTGGATGCAAAAGCCTTTGCCAATAGCTCCTTATGACAAAACTGAGCATAACCGCTTGCATCGGTTGTTAAAATGATGGGGTCTTCAAAATTTGGATAAATTAAAATTGGGCTTGATGTTAAAGCATTTTTTAATAATTCGAATGCATTTTTACAAATTTGATCAAAAATAAAAGGTGTATTTTGTAATAATTTATTTGGATAATTTTTTTGAAGCAGATAACTTATCTGGGTTTAGTTTTACACCCTTATCAGTGAGAAAATGACCCAAAAAACACATTTATTTCCTAATAAATTCACATTTATCAGTCTGTATCTTTAAATTTGCATTTCTCATTCTCAGAAATATTTATAATAGTCTTTTTAAATGTTCGTGCATTGTAGCTGCATAAACTATTATATCGGTTATATAAACAAGACACCTTTCATTTTGAATTCCCACTAAGATATTATCCATTACTCTTTGAAACGTTAAAGGAGCATTTTAAACTAAAAAGACAGCTTTTTGTTTATCTTTTGGATCGACTTCTAGATACAGTTTTTTGGGGATAACTTCAAAGTAAGGGGGGAAAATTTAAAAACAATAGGGGCCTGCGCGTCAACACAAGTAACCGTTATGTAATGTTTCGTTATGATTGGTGGTGCAGAGATTTTTGAGTAACAGTGGCTACAAAGTGAGCGACGGACAGCGCGTCTGGAAACGTGCTTATCTAGATTTGGAACCACCAAATTTGTAGAGATTTATCAATATCTTAAAAAGCAATTTTTAGATGATTATCTAACTTCCCCTGCTTTTAGCGAAGGAAGTGAAGAGAAGAGAAGTAATTATAATAACATGAAAATGTTTCCATAAAAAAAAAAATATTAGCGCTGTATTTTGAATGTAGGTTCTTCCACAAAGTAAATACCTACGTCACACATGTGCAATACTGAACGAAACGAAATGGATCGCTGGCTTTATGATGTACGTGCTCGCAGGCTTTTGTCTTGGCGTGAAAATCTGCGACTCACTGCGAGCCTTAGACTTAGCTTGTGCCGTTAGTTTCATAAGCATTGCACCTATGAGCATTTAATTTGTGGTTCTACCAAATAAATTACTCACCGTTTTGGTACCTTCTTTTATTGCTATTCGGTCTGTAGTACCTTCTGGTACTAATATCTTCATAACTATCGTCTTCAAAGTAATCTACAGGGGTGCTATACCTTCTCTTTGGTGAATACTGGGAGTATTTATTCCCTCGGTTGAAATATTTGTTATAAGGATATCTGTAAGTTTGCCGCTTAACATGATTTTTTAAGTTTGCTCCAAGATATTTTGAATTATTATTATCTTGACTGGCTTCTTTTGTATTATTTATTTCAATTAAATCAATATTTGTTGCTTCGCCTACAATATCCCGAATACCTTCTTTTGTAATTTCAGGCTTTTTATATAACAACGGCTTATCAGGGGGGGATTCCAAATAATAATGGTTTCCGACACTATCATGAATCAAATATTCGTTGGTTGAGTCAGGTTGAGGTGGGTGATCCAAAATCTCAACCAGTTCAGGCTTTTCCGTGACATGCTGCGAGTGATTTATAACTTGAACTACCTCGGGTTTTTGAGTTGTTGGTTGGTGTGGAGGTATAGGATACGGTCTCGCAAAATTCAAAAATGGAAGAGGGTCGTATTCTAAGCGAATTGAACCCAAAGGAGCAAACTTCGCAAAGGCTGAGTTTGATAGGAGATTTGCCAAAAATATTCCAAGTAAGGGCCCGAAGAATAGTTTTGGTTGTCGATGACTTACATTCAAATTTGTTATATCTATAAAAGAAAAATATTTTATATTTTTAAAATTAAAAACTGTTAATAGTAGTTTTCACAGTGGCTAAATTAGTGTTTTTTTTTACAAGCGTTGGTTTAAATGACGAGCGCAGCGAGGTATTTAAAAATGCGAGTAAAAAAAAGCACAGTTTAGCCGCGAGTTGTTAACACTATTTTTTTAAATACCTTTATCAAATCTCGAACGAAGGGCACTTCTCGCAAGACACCATCTTTACACTATAAATCAAGGCGGCTGGTAAATGAAATAACACTGGTTTCCATGACGTCGGTGACGTTCATTGTTGCAACATTTTAATTTTTGCCAGTTTGATATTTTGACGATGTTTTCAAATGATTTTTTCGTAAACACTTGGTGAAAACTGGCGGAAATGGCTTAATTTTTAGGCAAGAATAATTAGATTTTTTCAATATTACTATTTTCCGCTATTTTTCTTTAATTTTGGGTAAAAAACGGACAGAAATCTTTTTTTGCACCCGTGATAAAAAAAAGTTTTTTTGCATCGGTAACCAAAAAAGCCATGCTTTGGTTATTTGCAGACAGTTTGCAGACTAAAATCATGTTTTTGATGAAGGTATAAAAAAAATATTTTCGTTGTCTTTAGACCATATAAATCAAATTTCTAAAGACAAATATGCTACCGTGTGAACTAACAGGCGTATCTACAGATTTCATTCAAAATGTTGGTTTTGGTATTAGTAGGTACCAGACGACTTATGATCATGCCTTACCTTTCTATATACACACTTTTATACAAACTAAGGATTAGCTTATCGCACCAATAGTAGAGCATTAATTAACTCTGGGATGTAGTATGGTTTCGAGTTTTAAGAAATTACTTAATTTGACATTTCGTGTAGTTTCAAAGAGATTGGTTTCCTAAAAAAAATACTAGGAATTTAAACTAGTAAAACAAAAACGAAACAGAGGCGTTTTTTTGTATTTAGAGTACGTTTTTTCAAAAAACCCTCGAACTCGCCGATTTCATATTCAAGGGGAACACTTTTGATCTATATTGGTATTTTCGTAGGAAACACCCCTTTTGAGGGGTGAGTTTCACCACCAGAATTTAAATAAGGACAGTGGGTCAAGCGGAAGGTATTTTAAACGCCTTTAGAAAACTGTAAAAAAAAATAGCGATTCGTTTCCGAGATATCCCAGTAAACACAAGCCCTACGGCAAGAAAGCGGTTTCTAGGCGGCACTGGTGGCATCAGTCGGTAAACCACTTGCTTACCGATACCTTGCAGCAAGCGGCGCAGGGGTGGCTAACTCATTTTGGCAATTTGCGTTTCTAGCCTGACATGGCCATCAAGCGTGATGCCACTCGTAAATATAAGGTGGCTGCACAAAAGAAATCCACAAGGTGGAAAACGTGTGGCTAATCGCTTCGGTATATTATCTTTCTTGCCAGACGAGGCAATCAAGCGAGCTGCTATTGATCGGTTAACGCGGCTTTACGAAACATCTGTGGTGGCATATTGGTGGCAAGCCCCTTCGATATATTATCTTTCTAGTCAGACGAGGCAATCAAGCGTGCTGCCATTGATTGGTTAAGCTGGCTTTACGAAACTATCCCAGTAGGTGGCATATAGGGGGCTAGCCACTTCGGCATATTATCTGTCTAGCCAGACGAGGGAACCTAGTGTGCTGACATTGATTGATTAAAATGGCTTTACGAAACAATCCCGAAAGGTGGCATATAGGTGGCTAGCCGCTTTAGCAAATAATCTCTTTAGCCAGACGAGGCAATCAATTGTGCTGCCATGGAATGGTTAAGATGGATTTACGAGATAATCTCAGAAGGTGGCATATAGAGGGCTAGCCACAGGCGCAGGCGCAAGCATACTATCTGTCTAGCCAGACGAGGCAATCAAGCGTGCTGCCATTGATTGATTAAGATGGCTTTACAAAACAATCCCGAATGGTGGCGTATAGGTTGCTAGCCACTTCGGCATATTATCTGTCTAGCCAGGTGAGGCAATCAAGCGTGCTGCCATTGATTGGTTAAGATGGCTCTACGAAACAATCCCGAAGGGTTGCGTATAGGTTGCTAGCCGCTTCGGCATATTATCTGTCTAGCCAGACGAGGGAATCTAGTGTGCTGCCATTGATTAAGTAAAATGGCTCCACGAAAGAATCCCGAAAGGTGTCATATTGGTGGCTAGCCCGTCGGTATATTATCTTTCTAGCCAGACGAGGCAATCAAGCGTCCCAGTAAACACAAGCCTTACGGCAAGAAAGCAGTTTCTTGGCGGCACTGGCGGGCAGCCACTAGTTGGTAAACCACTTTGCTCACCGATAGTTTGCAGCAAGCGGCGAAGGGGTGACTAACTCTTTTTGGCATATTGTGTTTCTAGCCGGACATGGCCATCAAGCGTGACGTCTCTCGTAAATATTATGTAGCTGCATGAAGGAAATCCACAAGGTGAAAAAAGTGTGGCTAGTCGCTTCAATATTTTATCTTTCTAGCCAGACGTGGCAACCAAGGGTAGCGCTTTTGATCGATTTGGGTGTCTTTACGAAAAAATCTTGAAAGGTGGCTAGCCGCTTCGGCATATTATCTCTCTTGCCAGACGAGGCAACCAAGCGCGCTGCCATTTTTATTGGTTAGGATGGCTTTACGAAACAATCCCGAAAAGTTGCATTTAGGTGGCTAGCCGCTTCGGCATATTATCTTTCTAGCCAAATGTGGCAATCAAGTTTCTTTACGAAAAAAATCCTTAAAGGTGGCATGTATGTGCCAGACGCAGCAATCAAGCGTGCTGTTCCTTAAAATATAATCGTTGCGTGGTCGGCATTTCCAGAGCCGTCTAGACGAACAATTAATCACTACACAGTTATAAAATTTGTCGGTCTAGAAGGAGATGGCCCTCGTTTCAATATTATATTTCTTCAGTACATAATATTTTTATACATATAGATGGCCAAGATTTTTAAAATGCAAACTTTATCAATGTTTATAAAGTCTAACAATTAATAGGTACTATACAAATATAATGGTGATGCTTCGCTCCAAGAACTTGCAAAGCGTTCAGCTGTCATGAGGCTGAGTAGCCAATGCGGCCATTTTATAGCCACTAGCGGTTTGCCGATAAATCTGTTGGCAACTTTCTGGTGGCCAGTAAATGTGCGAATGCGGCCATCTACCATCTGACGGCAGGCCGTCACCTATCCGCAGGTTATCCTCCAATGATTTGTAGTATTCTAGCCCCACGCGAACGCCGCGGCGTCGTGCAAGCGGCGATGTCCGGGCGGCCGTCTTAGTTAAAACACTGGCGGTTCACCAACCGGTTTTGTGCGGCTATCCGTGTAGGTGTTGGCGGTAATCTGCATACATTACAGCCACTAGCGGATTTCCGATAGATCTATCAGCAAGTGTCTGGCGGCCGGTAAAGGTACGAATGCGGCAATTCATCATCTGACGGCAGGCCGTCACTTATCCGCAGGTTATTCTCCAGTGGTTTGTAGCGTTCTAGCCACAGGTGCAATGAACGCCGCGGCGGCGTGCAAGCGGCGATGTCTGTGCGGCCGTCTTAGTTAAAACACTGGCGGTTCACCAACCGGTTTTGTGCGGCTATCCGTGTAGGTGTTGGCGGTAATCCGCATGTGGCGATCCAAGGGCCGAGCGGACATTACCGCTTGCACTCCGCCGCGGCTGCCGTATTCGGCAAGCAAGCGGCATTTCGGTAAACCGCGGCCGGGCCACCTATGGCTCGCAGGGTTTGTGTATACTGGGATTCACTTTCAAAGTAGCTCAAATTATACAGGTAAATTTTCCTTCTCGTAGGAATGTAGTCTAGAAGAAAAAATGAATTGATTGATAAATTGAATCTTTAAAGGTTCTAATCGCAGGGTTTTTAAAATTGTAGTACTTTTGTAAAGGCATTTGAAAGAAGTTTAAAATAAGCTATCACTTCATTAACTTTCTCTATTTAAATTCACCCCTTAAAAAGGGTGTGTCCTACAAAAATTGCATTATAGCTAAAGAGTGTCCCCCTTAAATAAAAAATCGACATGTTTTGTGAAAATCGTACTCTAAATACTAAAAAACTACTCTGTTTCGTTTTCGTTGTGACACCCTGTATTTATACCTATCTGAAAAAAGTAAAAGAATACACATGTCAACAAAAAGTTTTTTTTTCAGTTCCATTGCCTAAAGTAGATGAACTGGTAGTACAGGATGATCCATTATATTTTGACCATGTTTGGAAGCCTATATCTCAAAAACTAGTTGGAACAGAATTGTAATTTTTATGTCAAAAGATAGATACCGCTAATACATTTTAATCTATGATATCCGAGCGTAAAGTAAATGTCATTTATTGACTCAACCTGTCTTTTTTTTAATGGAACTTTATGCATCCAATACAATTTTTAATGGCGTACGAAATCCTTTTCTCAAAAAAATATTGCGTGCCTCGATTTTTATTATTAGTTTGAAAGATATTTGCAAAAAACTCACGAGCTAAAAAAAATAACAATAGCAGTAAGCAACTGTGACAAAAGCTTGATACTTCGGTATTTTGTCACTTTTATTTTATCAACTGTGATGTAAGCAACTACAAACTAATGGGTGCCCAACTGTTTTCATAGTCGTGGGTACTTAAAAAAATAAATATTCAATATACTTTAATTGCAAATATCTCGCAAACGGTTAAACGAACCCTAGGCGTGCAAAATTTTTGGCAAAGGAAATTTCGGATTCATTAAAATTCATCTGTTAAGATATGAGATATAAAAAAAATAAGATACAGCTGATTCCAAAAAGAAGTAGGACGACAGATAAAAAAAGATGTGTGAATTTAGTCTTAAATTAGATCCTTTTTATCATCTTACAACAGATGCACCTATTTTTCTTAACATTTCGGGTCAAAGTTCGGTTTCTACAAGTTAGGAACCGAGCTTTACTAAAAGATCCGAAATGTTGAAAAAATAGGTGTATCTGTTGTCAACACTAACAATTAACTTAATACATATCAAAGGTACCAATTAAAGACTTTGTGGTAATGTCATTGATGCCAACTGATACACCTATTTTTCTTAACGAAAAATAGGTATATCTTTTGTGAACCAAACTGCCCCTGGACTACATAAATATTTCTCCAAAATCTGAGCCTGGGGATTTGTTAAGGGCGGCTTTTTGAACCCAAAATGGTAAAAGACTTAATGGTATCTAAGCAAAATGATTTTTATTTTTTTAGCCTAAAAACAGCATTTTTATTAGACTTATAATAGGTTCAGTTGCACCTTTTCCCGTACACGTTAGTTTTCTTGGTAATATATTGCAACAATATCATGTTTATTTTCTTGACTAATTGGTTTTGTTTTTTTTCTACGCAAACCTTTTAGTTTGGTCGGGGAAAGGTCGGTAAAAATAATAAAAGAAAGGCAAAATTTAGTTTATGGTAAATTTATATCGAAAAATTCTAGAATTCCACATTTAACATCTTAACACGTTGACTGTGGCGCAAAATCATTCCTTTGTTGCAAAAAACGCACTAGCGATATTTTTTGTCCCATTTTAGTGACACAAATAGTCATGAAAAGGATTTTTTATGTGCAACTACGGCATGGGTCGCATATGAGTAATCTTTGAATTTCTGCTATGCGGCACTTGCCCCTTGAGGAATGGGTCAGGCACAAACAATCCACCTTTTTTTTTAATGGATTGGTTCCCTTACTAGGAAAGGAACTTGCACATCTTTGACCAAGAAAATTAAACATCGCCTTCAAGAATTATTGAGGTGAACTTTTCGTAAGAAATGAGTGTCAGTGACCTTAGCTCAGAAAATTTCGAAGTGTATGTCGTTCAAAACGGGTCATGGGATATCCATACTTTTTGGATTCAAAAAAACATCAGAATTTAGTGAACTTTGAATGGGAGGCTCGGAGCACTTTTTTGATATATTGCCGAATAAGCTAGAATTTATTTCTTAGCTCTCCCAAAAATTCAGTATAAAATCTGGTAAAATATATACAAATTGTACAAGCTTTATAGGCTTTTAAGATTCCATGAGGGTTACTTTTTGTCTTTTAAAAATCCAATAATATAATCGATATCAAAATGCTAAAAAATAGGTATTGTTTTAGAGCAATGACTCCAGTAAATAAGCCATTTGGTACCTCAACTACAGTCCGCATATGATAGAAAATATAACATTTCCAAGTACCAGTATTCTGAATCCCGTGGAAGATGCTGCTGTTCGTGGGGGAGTCGAAGAAAAGAATGATCTTCCTGAGATAATTTAGTTAGAAATATTTATTTACTTGTTTATTTTTTCTATTTAGAATAATTCAATTCTTATAGTAAAGTGCCTAAACTTAAACACTATCTTAGTTACTTTTCTATGTATAGGGATCATCCGTTCTTTACCTAGGTGATTCAGAATCATTATAGGTAGGTACCTATGCTGCTTATATTCTGTTAACTAGATGAGTGATGTCGAATCATCAATAATTATTATCATCGTGTTTCAATACGTGATCAGAATCAGCAAATTAAAATCCACAACATATCTAGGTACCAAAATTTTATTGATATCTATTTCTATAGATGTACTTACAAAAGTGGTTATTAGACACTTTTGGTTGTTCCGCAGTAACTAAAAGTACGAAGATAATGTTCTGATCTAATACTTAGGATAACTGTAAGTATATGGGATAAACACATAACAAATAAACATAAATTCTTTAAAGTGAATACTTTTGTGATGACCTCTGTACACTAAAATATCACCTCTGATTAAAAATGGTTGTGCGCATACATACTGATGCCAACTTTCAACTGAATCTTATTAGTGAAACATGACGGTTTTTTTACTTGTTAGTAGCTAATTTCGAAATCCCCCTGTATCTTTGAAACTAATCATACGATTTGATTATGGTCTAGTTAAAGTGTGATCAGTAGGTCGAGATCTACCACATACCAAAATTTCATTAAATTCTGGAATCAACCAAAATGCCATGTATTCCGTGCGAGGTTCTTTTATGGAAAACATGATTTTTAAAAAATTTTAAAAGGAAACGGCAATAAATACCCCATAAATTTTTATCGTTTCAAATTTTTATGGGATTTTGTGCTAAATTTATGTGCATAATTTTGATGATGTTTTGTCAGGATTTGCCATACAAATATTCACAGTATTTTAATATGATTTAATAGAATTTTAGAAACTTAAAGACAGCTTAGCTTAATAGAAATTGTAAGAGTTCTCTTTCTTATTGTGAGATTTTTAGCGTAGATTTTTTTGTGAAAAACTTTTCAGTTACTATAGTCACCAGTAACTTGTCATTTCTCCCTAAAGACAAAAAGTGAGCTTATTAGGAATATTGACTTCTCTTTTGTAGTTATAAAATTTTCTTATTTAGTTTTTTAATGACAAACGTGATCTTATTAAAATAATATAATTACCAGTACTTGTTGTTCCTACCTATAAAATTAAAGAAATTTTGTCCTGTTTTTTCGTGGACAAAAGGTGATAATATTTTTAGTAATATATAGTTAAAAGATTTTCTGAATGTAGTTTTTTTAAAGGCAAAAGTGACCTTATTAAAATAATATAAAAATAGCTTAGTTTTATATATATATATATATATATATATATATATATTTATATATATATTCACTGTAAAGTTTAAGTAATTCAACGAGTTATTTAGAACATTGGAGTACCATGGGGATATTCAATCAAAAGTAAGTACTAAAAGCCCTTACAAACAGGTAAATTTAATATTAATTGAAAAGGGAAATTTTTATTATAAAAAATAGTGGTCGTATTTATAAATAATTTTGTGCTTGACTACATACTTTTTAGAAATTTACATAATATATCATTCTGAGGATTGAGGAGGATGAGGATTCAAATGTTATAAAAGTCTATATAAATCTATCAAGTTTACCATACATGATCATAAAATTTGAGAATTTTCCATGTATATGAGCATAAAATACTACAAAAAAAAGTACCATAATTCCTATAAGCCACGAAATTTTTCATTGAAGATCATAATTAATAGAAAAAATTATAAAAACTAACGAAATTATACTTTAAAATATTACAAAAATTATCATCTTATTATGAGCGTTCAATGAAATTATTACCATAAAAAATACCATAAATTTCCATAAAAATTTGTATAAACATATTAATTCATAATTAAAATCCTGGTTTATTCCCATGAGAAACTATAAAACTCGTAAACTTAACATACAAATTTTAGACGACTCCTATAAATTGTTGTCAGTCAGTCAGTTGTTGTCAGTCCATCGTATAAGGTATCCTAAAAAAAACTATAACCTACTGTACGATTCTATAAAAATAATTTCCTCAAACAATCATAAACTTTTGAGAAAAATTACAGCAACAAATCTTTTAGAAAACTATAAAAGTTTATCAGAGGCACTGTAAAACTTATAAAGTTTTACAAGCCTAGACTAGTAATTTGCCTTTAAACCAGCATCGTAAAGATTTTATTATATTTTACGATGGTTTTTGTTTCATTTTCCGTATCTGACAACTTTAAAAAACTATTAATATTTATAAAGTTTTTTTAAATTTTTTTATAGTTTTTTTATGATGGATTTTTGCTAGGAAGGCCACCGGGTCAAATTGAATAGAGTCGTGTCTTATTTCTTACAAAATATGCCTTCTATCCAAATTTCAGTCAATTCTGATGTTTATTTGACTCCAAGAAGTTGGATATCACACGACCCGTTTTAAACATCACTTCGAGATTTCTTGAGCTAAGGTCACTAAGAGAAAAAAAGATCTATACTCTTAAAGCTATGTATAAAATAGTGCCCATCATCATCAAAAACGAAAATTGATAAGTGAGAATTAAAAAACATTTAGACCGCTTGGTAATAGTTTTTGGTGCAACAGAACTTTCTCAGACTCTTAAGATTCACAATTATGATACCAGATTTTATTTGGCAAAAAAAAAATTATCCCAAATTTTAAAAACCTATTCTTAGTTAAAATATGATGCTGAAGGCAAAAAGTTACAGAAACGTAATGTTAGATACCTGAAATAAATTTAAAAGCTAAATAGGTATTGAGTGTAATTCTTATTCCAATGCAATATAACCCTCATAACACACATTGGAGAACATAAATAAGTAATTACATATCAATATATCAAGAGTAATATTTTAATTAAAAAAGATACAAAAGCGGGACCTCAACAAAAAACACGGGTCATATTTCGTAAAAAAAAGGACTGTCCGGTTAAAAACGGGACGTCTGGTAGGCCTAATAATGATGGATTGCATCTATGGACCGAACAATCCATATATATAGTCAGTCCACCGTATATATAAGCGGTTTAAGAAGCTCGTATAAACATAGTTAGTTTTAATGTTATCAGAGTGTCCATGAACATCCAAAGTGGTATGAAAATATCTCTAAAATCTGAACATGATCAGTGGCTTTAGAAAAATATATAATTTTTTTTGACTAAAACCAGCATTTTTTTTTGTAAAACTGCTAATATGGTCACTTGAACTTTTTTCCGTTCAAGTCAGTTGTGTCGATAATACAAGGCAATAATATCTTTCATTTTTATTTTAGTTTATTTCCTTCACTATTAAAACCTTCCAGTTTGTCCAGGGAAGGGTGGGAAAACATAATAACAACCAGCAACATTTTGTTTATGATTATCATGCTTATGGTGACCGATATAGGCAAAAAAAGTATTAATTCCCTCCAAAATGACAACGCTCAATTTAAAAATGAAATTTGTTTTGAGACCTGTGAAGCACTGTCAAAATGACGGAATAATAATTAATGAACTTTTGGAAAGGCGAATACCTTCTTTTTACTATATTGAAGATAATAATTAAATCTGAAACCGTAAAAAAAAGTAACAGTTTGCTAAACTGTCATTTACTGTCATGGAGAAAACCACTGACATATATTTACGAGTGGGTACTCGAAATACCCTAAATTGAGGTCGATGAACTCAAAAATGTCATTGGTTTTGACACATGCCAAACCTTGTCAAAATGGCAAGTAAATAATTTGTGATTTTGAGCTTTTAAAGAGAGCATCCACTCTAAAATATAACAAAATGGAAACTGTAAAAGAAGTGCTAATTGTCTTAACTGTCATAGACAAAAATACCGGTGAAGTAAATATGTTTCTACTAATGTTGATAAAAACTTTAGTTTTTCACCTTATATATCTTTTAAAAAATTAATTACTAGACCACTAAAGGAACATTAAAACTTTGTTTCACTTGAAGTAGACATTCAGAAGATCTTGTTACTTTTTACTTATGGCGATGGGCTGCATCAAGGAGCGCTGCTTTATTTTCAGGATGTTTGCCAAAACACTCATAAATTCATGTGTCGTCGCACCAATTGTATTCCCTATGACAGTTGGGAGAATTCTTACTTTTTTTTCGGTTTTCTTTTCGATATCGTCAACAGAGTAAAATAAAGGTATGAGCTTTTTCCAAACCTCCATCTTTATAAATTATTTATTCTTCCTTTTGACAGAGTTCATCGACCTCAATTTAGTGTCGTTCGAGTCCTAACTCGTAAATATTTTTCATTGCACCAGTTGTTTCTCCCATGAGAGTAAATGACAGTTCGGACAACTGTCACTTTTTTACGGTGTCCCATTCAATATCTTCAACAGAGTAAAAAGAAAGTATTTACTTTTCCTAAAATATTAAACTTATAAATTATTTATTCGGTATTTTGGCAGGGTCTGTACGTAAACATTTTTGAGTTCATTGACCTCAATTTAGTGCAGTTTGAGTTCCCACTCGTAAATATATGTCAGCTCACCAGTGGTTTATCCTACGACAGCCCAGCAAACACAGTGGGCGTGGGCTGATATGGGACGTCTCCGCCGCCCTCGACATGTCAGTAACCGACTTCGGACCATCAGCATTTTTGGGCGCCAGTCGACGTGCGGCCCCAGATGAACTGCCGACGTGGCAAAGTCCATTTCCGGGAAGTACGAAAAATAACAAATGTGTGCATACAATTATAATAGCGGCAGTAGATATATGTATTTTTATTCACAAACTAAATTTACACCACACTAGAGATGTGTGATTCGTGAACGATTCATTCACTATGATCGAATCACTTGCGAGTATTGAGTGATCGAATCATGTTTGCTCAATATGATTCAATCAGTCAAATGACCGACGAAGACAGAATGAATCAAACGAGTGAATCAAATCGGAACGGATCAACGACTGACTGACCCACTGTGGCGATACACTGAATCTGTTGGAAATAGCTCGATCGTTTCGTTTTTGTATGAAATATAGATTTTTTGATCAGTAGAGTATGTAGTATTTAATTTCAAAAAATTGATTCAATGATCGATTCAAAAGATTCGTTCACTTTAGAAACGAATCACTGATCGATTCGTTCAGTACAAAATGATCGATTTACCCATATCAACACCACACTTAAGTATCGTACATTTAACCTAAATTAAACTATGACCTAGTTACGAATATATATATATATATATATATATATATATATATATATATACCATAGCACACTTTAGACACGCATGAGACATACACATTAGCGAAACACATATCTAACAGAAAATTATACTGGTATAAGTAGATATTTTGCAGGGGACAGGGTGAGAGAAATGTTACTCACTTATTTAATTTGATAGCTGTGTCGCACATAGAGCGCGCGGCGCGTTCGCTTTGAATCGTCGGTATTATTCCTGTATGAGAGGGTATGGCTGAAACCGTATAATTGCAATTTACCGACGTGAGGACACTACATCGGACTTTCATCGGGCCAAGCAAATTATTTTTCATGTACGTGGCGAATGATCGATGATGTAAGTCAGTAGTTAATCTGATATCGGCCCACGTTTAATTTCCGATGCTGATATTGACGACGTCGCGTATGTAACAGGAGTAGTTGAGGGTCACCTGCATGACCCTCCCCCCTCGTCACAAATTCTTACGTTTTTTGACGACGACTACCACCTTCTAGTTCTGTCACAAATAAAAGCAACCCCCTTTGTGTGATGGCGAATGATCGAGAATTATAATCGAAGTGGGCCACACGAGAAGTATCCATTTTTGTCTATTAGGTTAAACTTTTATAGGGCCGACGTCAGGCTGATATATAATTACCGCTGATGACGTACCGCCGACGATGGCGACATCGGTTGGGAGTAAATAACAGTTGAGACAACTGGTACTGGTACTTTTCTTTACGTTTTCTGATTCAATATCTTCAACAGAGTAAAAAGAATGTATTCGGTTTTCCAAAAACTTTAAGTTCATCAATTATTTTGCCGCTATTTTGACTAGTGTCAAAATAAATGTCATTTTTAAATTCAGCATTGTCATTTTAGTGTGAAATGATACTCTTTTTGTGCATATCGGCCATCAAGCATAATAATAATCAGCTCATCCCCCAAACTTTGGTAGCTATTATTGTCTCACCCTGTAGATATCGCCACCTGTGTTTATGAGACAAAATGCCCTCAGAGACTGTCTCAATAAAATACTTAAACGGCATTGAAATCCTACTGAGATCCAGTTTCCATTTACATTGTGCATGGTTCTTTATATCAAAATATTCTAAACTTACAAATTTAACATCTTAAGATTAGAGAGAAATAAAGGTGCAGTTAGACTGTGGTAGTGTAGTCGTCGTTGCATGGCAGCTGTAATGGATTTTTTTCCATAGATAATGCAGAACAGGATATTCTACAGATAAATAGTTAAAAATATTTTTTGGTCCACACTTTTTAATATAATGTACCTTGTTTAATGTTTTAAACAAATATTGGTGATAATAGACGCTCTTGCAAAATTTTTGAACATGTTAAAAGATCCACCTTACATATTTCCTTTGTATTAACCGAGAACGTTCCATTTTTTCTTAATATGAGTTAAAAAATGCTTTAGTTTTAAAATTAGGGTTGATTGGGTACCAAAGATGGACAAAATAAAACTTGGGGAAGAAAAAAATGTGGTAATTTTGCATTTGCATACATACATACAGTCAATAGTGTGTTCAGTGGTATTAGCGATAAATTAACAAGGTACTATACTAGTTATATCTGATCCGCTGATTAATCATTCTGGATTATTATAATTGCGAAGAAATGAGAGCCTTTTTTCTAAGTGACAAAAAGCGCCTACTTTTAGCATTACTTCGCTTGCATGGAGAAATTATATCAAATAATTTACCTTCTTAATCTTATATATTGCTATAGTAATAACTTTTAGAAAAGTTATAGTACCGTATTATCAGCCGTGCACTTTGGTTGTAGTAAAAAAAACTCACACAGAGATAGGTAGATATTTTCGGGCGCGTATGAAAGAGATGGCATGAATACACCAATGTTAAGCATGGGAGTGATTTCGTGGAAAAGCATATAGTCGATCTTTGCAATAAAATAAAATGAAGAAGGTATTATATTTACCTATGTCCCCATCCCCTGACCAACAGATGTTTAATAATATTAATGTTACCTACCGACAATACGCAGTGGCGATGCAGTAACCCCCCCCCATCTTTTTACGTTAAACTATTAATTTTCCAAAATTTATTGGTACATTTATTGGTAAATCTGTAATTTCTGTACATTGAATACTTTTTAAACCAAAGAATATAAATACCTATAGCCTTATATAGTCAATAGATATACAGCTATCAAGTAGAGGTGACCAAACTTTTTATCTCTAAATTATAAATAAGGCGGTAAATTAGAAATAAGGCGGTCGTGTTATTTTCATTAGCCATAAACAAAAACTTAGTAGGTACCGGCTATGTAGTAACCTAGAACACTAATTTTAGCCATCCACTATAGTATAGGCTAATAAGATCGGCAAAAAGAAAGACCTAAATATAAAATTTTTTGATGTTGTCTGTCTGTCTGTTTGGGAGACAATTAGGCAAAATCCACTTAATCGAAATTTTATGAAATTTGGAAAAATCGCCACTTATCCTCCTGACTATAATTAGTAGTTTATCTATACATGTATTAAATCACTAAAAGGACCATTTCTGTACATTGAATTGTACATTGACATTTTTTTATATTCTATTGTTTTACTTACAATTACTAGTTTGACGTAGAAAAGGGGAGAGGTGTAATATAGCGCCGCTTTTTATTGTAGGTAGTTACCTTAGTTATTATTAATTATTTACTTCAGCTGGTCAGGGGATAGGGAAATAAGTAAATGTAATACTTTGTTAATTTATTGAAAATATCGACTGTCTGCATTTCCTCGAAATCACTACGATGCTTACCATTTCTGTACATTGAATTGTACATTGACATTTTTTATATTCTATTGTTTTACCTAACGAGATACCAAAAATGCAATTTTTACAATTTTTGTCTGTATGTATGTCTGTTTGTTCCAGAATCACGCAGAGACGGCCCAGCCGATTTTAATGGGACTTTAACTATTGCATTCCTTGTGTTCCTAGGCAACACATACACGGAAAAAAAGAAATACTCAATATAAAGCAATAAAACTAGATCTAAGCCTATGTTAGCATCATATACAGGGTTCCTAAGATTTTCCTTAGGGATAGGATTTCAATAAATCAAACAGAAATGGCATAGAAAGTTATGCGCGCACAAAAGAAACAGGTATATTGAGCAATGGTGTCAACTTGTTATTATCTCCGGACTGCTTTCATGAGAAAAAATTGTCGCCACTCTTTCATTGTGAGCATAAATCATAGTTGCAATAATAACCGTTGACAAGATGTCTGCAAATTCCGCTAGATGGCGGCCACACCATGAGATGATCGAGGAAAAACTGGGATTCACAGGTATGGCATTTTTATTTCCTTTCGAGTCGCTTCAGTTTCGTAAATTTTGTGTTTTTAAAATGCCGTATACTCGAGAAGAAAAGATTTTTATTATTAAAAACTACATAAAAAGTGACAGTGCGGACGAGGTCATTGGGCTTTTTGTTTTTGCGTTTCCAGATCGACCGGTTCCTGTGGCTCAAACTGTCTACAACATTTATCATCGTTTTGAAAGGTACGGGTGCATAAATGGTTGTAGAAAGTGTTACCACGACGGCGAAATACCAGAGCATCCCGTTCTTCCACACAGGGTGGAACAAGACGAAATGGTATGCGCTTACGTTGAGGCACATGAACCATGTTCGACGAAAACGATTGCGGAGGCACTGGATATTCCCAACAGTACTTGCCAATGGATCCTAAAAAAATACGGCTACAAGTCGTTTAAGATTGGGAAGTCGCAGGAATTGCAACCAGGTGATTATTTGCGCCGGTTAGAATATTGTGAGGTTATGAGGGATAAATGTGACAGAAACGAAAATATCCTATCAAAAGTTTTGTTTAGTGACGAGAAGACATTTGAACTTCATAGCTCTCACAATCCACAAAATAGCCGCTATTGGTCCCGCGAAAATAAATATCTGCACGCAAGTGTTAGAACGCAAAATTCTCAAAAATTAAATGTTTGGAGCGGTATTGTCGGGGATCACATTATTGGACCCTTTTTGAATAGCGAAAAATATTTTGATCTTCTCCAACACCAGGTTTTACTACGGTTGAGGGAACTCAACATAAATTTGAACGAATTGTGGAATTGTGGTTTCAGCAAGATGGCTGTTCATCCCACAATTCACACCAGGCTACAAGTTACCTTCGTCAGGTATTTGGTGATTATTTCCACATATGGAAATATCCGATGGCCTCCTCGATCACCAGATATTGCGCCAAATGACTTTTTCCTATGGGGTTGTTGGCACGACAAAATTTTCCAACACCCTCACTTACGGCCTACGACTATACAGGAGTTGAGGGCGAAAATTTTGGAGGCGGGCAACTCTATCACCCCTGAAATGTTGGCTGCTACGCGCCAAGAGTTTTACAATAGATTGTGAGGCTCAAGAAGGGGACATATTTGAACATCTAATCTAATCAAAAATTAGATGTTTTCAGGTCCAAACCACAGCTTTTTCTTGCTTAAAGGAGGCAGCAGGGTCCATTATTTACAATACTGAGCAATAAACTCGTGAGGATGTTGACATTAGAAAGAAATCTCTTCGCTTTTAATTAAATTTCTTTCCATTCTGTTCTACTAGTGACATCTATCCGGAAACGGCCAAACCATGCAGCTAGCACTAGCAGCCAAAGAAATCAATAAACGGCGCTGTTTTTCCTGCAGAGCTTTTTGCTTGCGATATTATTGATTTTAAATAAAGCTGGCCCTACACTACATTTGATATTTTCGAGGTGTTTTATGACATGCTCTCGAAACATGTAGCGAACCAATTCTTCAAAACTAGCGGGAGGGTAAAAGCGAAAAATAAGGGGCTGCCAATAAGGGGTGAAAAGATTTATTTTGCTCTGTTTCTTTACAAAAAACGTTTTGTTTACGAAAAACTTGAGCACTGCCACTTTTTTTATTTTTTTCTTCAACTTTCTCAAAATTTTCGTCATACCGTAGAAAAAAATAATTTCCCCCATGGTTATACTCTACTTTTATTCGAAAAAATGTAGAAACAGAGACGGGATCAGTTTTCCTAAAACGGGGGATCTTAATAAGTTTCGAGTGAGAAGATAAAGGGCGCCGCAGGCAAAAATTTTTCAATTAAATTAGCCGAACGCAAAAATGTTAGAAAAACAAAGCACGAAATAAAAATGGAGCCGCTTACAATTTTTTTTCAAAAATTACGTATTTTCGGGAACGCAAAGAAATAGGTTTAAAGAGTATAATTTTTAAGAAAAAAATATCAATTTTCTCGCTATCCTCCACTGGGACTACAGGGGACGTGCACAAATTACGTACTGGTCATGGGGGGAGGGGGGTTACAAAACTTTACGTAGGGGGGAGGGGGGTTTTCGACAGCGTTTGCATTTGTGTGAAACTAAGAAAATTTGGAATGAAAATAAGTGAAAAGTTTTTTTTTTGGGGGGTGGGGTAGTGGTCTTGAAATCGTTACGTAATATTAGGGGAGTGGCGTGCCAAACCGTTACAAAACATTACATAGGGAGGGGGTCAAAAATTGGTAAAATCACCGTTACGTAATTTGTGCACGGCCCCACATCTGACTGTTCCTCCTTTTTGATTTCGAATCAAGGTGCAAAACCCGGGTTTGACGTTCGAAGGCGTCAACCCGTCCTATTTGCTTGATAAAGTTTCTACGGAAATATCTCAGTCGATTTCTCCGGCCGTGTATGGACGCTTTAGGTTGGGCATTTGCATGTATCTCAGTCCCCAGCCTGTAAACAGTGCGTAAGGACAATGGTTACAAAATGAAAAGCCGAAAAATATTTTTTTTACGATATCTTTCATCATTTTGGTATTAAAGTCGAGCAAAAACAATTTTTATTCCAGTTCTAAAGGTATGAAAATGGAAAACATTAGAAAACAACAACCTGGAATGGATTTACTACGTGTAAGATGTAGTGACAACATCGCCCCATGCCCATCCTTTTCTGCCTAATGTGCTTTTCCGTTTTTCTGCGTCTTATACACGTCTGCTTGGCCCCTTACGGATTTGCTTAGGAACCCTGTATACGCGAGACGATATTTTTTTGAACTAAGAATATGAAATTCTCAAATTACCTTCTTCGGTTTAAAAATACGTAATTTTATTTTAGGTATACATTTTCACCTTATTCCTAAAATAATATTTTTAATGTGAAATATTAAAAATCTCAATTTTTTATCTTTTTTAATTTTGTTTTGCAAATACCAATCTTTAATACATGTGTTATAAATGTTTAAAGCGAAACCTAGTTATTTTTCTATTTGAGAATATGCCTTTCTCTAACTGAACATTGTTATTCGCATTTTCATCTTAAATCAATTATATTTTATTTCATATTTAAGATATAGACCTGTCTTTATATACTTATTTTGAAAATATTATTTATATTATATTTTAAAATTAATTAAGTGTGTAACCTAACAGCAAAAATATAATTCTTAAAACAAAAATGAATATTTTTCAATTTAAGTACCTGGGTTATTTAAACAAAGAATTCATATTCTTATTTTAAAATATAGAAAAAGCACTGTATCCTTAAAGGGAGTTAACATCAAGTCAGTTAAGCTGCCTTCCCACTTTAAAAAAATGGACTTTTTTGCGCACCTTTTGCGCAAACACTTTTATCTTTTGCGCAGCAACCGTAAGGAAAATGTGGGTATTTTTTTGTGGGTGGGGTGTTTTCCGCAGTTATTAAAACATTTTGCGCAGCAACTCCTCGAATCTAGTGACACTTGTAATAAAGAGGTTTTTTTTTAATTTATTGCTTCCTAAAGTGCTTTTCGATCGGCGGAGGTGATAGATCCCATCGCACGAGAGAAAGACCGGATCGTATGAGTTTAAAGAATATACGTCCAGATGGTTGCAAAAGGTAAAAGTGGTTGCGCGATACTGCGCAAAAGATGCGCAAATAAGTCCAATATTTTTTTTTTATTTTGAGTGGGGGGCAGCTTCACTAACCTGTTATCATCCATATTCCTGAATAGTAACTCCCATTAAGGATACCGAAGGGTTTTATCTGTGGGATTTAATAATAATTACTGAAGTCAAAAAAAATATACAGGTATATAAAAAGTACCAAATATATTGTCTACTTCCATTTTCTACAATAACTTCTTACGTTTTAGAAAAGAAACAAATATAGTAAAGGATACGAAATCTTATTTAAAAAGAAACTGCGGTAAAACTCAAGGACACGTCAATAGTGTTTGGGAGCGGGATATTTTTGAAAATTGTTTTAGGGCAAGACCCAAGGCTTATTAAAATTATTTTAATTTCAAACATGAAACTTTCAACAAGGTGATATCTATCCAAAAATATCGAATCTTGCGTTTGACCCTTTAAGCGACCGTTTAAAAAAGGTTTTTTCCATTTTTACAAATAGTTTTTGGTGTTTTTTAGTTAGCTAATCCAAAGCAGAATCAACGTGTGCAAGGTTTTTTTTTAATATAACACCCTATATATATATATATATATATATATATATTTTATAAGGCAATTAAGGTATTCCAAAAAAAGTCCTATCTTTATATATTAGTTAAGTATCGGAAATTTGAAATTTAAATTATTTTTAAAAAGAGAAACTTTAAACTATATACTCTCGATGTCAAAACTGAAATTTATTTAAAATTTAAAAGTGCGAACAGATTTAAAATGTGGATCATTTTAACCCTTCCTGAAAAAAAATGTTTGAGTCATTGTAAAAAAAAGGAGTGTTAGCTAAACACCCTTATTCTTTTAACGTATAAACACGTTTCCTTTATTTAAATCGGTTAAGAAATAAGCAAGTTCTGTAGTGTTACGATGCTCCTTGTATGTTAAGACTGTCCCATTATAAGTCATCTTCTATTCGACGTCTTGAATTTTACGTGTCATTTTGGACATTGGGCGCATAATATTTTTAGCTTGCCAAAAGGCTTAAAATCTTTATATCCTGATCATTCTTGACAAAACTGCATCCCGTCAAAAAGAAAATGACTTATAGCGAGACAGTCTTGACCACACAAAAAGCATCAAACGTAACATTCTAGAACTTTCTTACTTCTTAACCGATTTTAATAACGGATACGTTAAGAGAATAAGGCTATTTAGCAAACTTCTCAATTTTTCAAAACTATCCTCCTCCTTAATTTCAAAGAAATATCAGTTTTGACATAAAGCGAATCTTTCGCTTTCAAAAAACTTTAATTTTAAATTTCGGATGATCAATACGAAAGTTTTACTTTAACTTATAAACTAAGAATCAACTAAAAAAACACAGATTAAAACATAGTATATCTAACTAACTACACTAACCGCCGCGCCGCACACAGGCCAATTTCGAAGATAAGCTGGTCAAAAATCAGAAATTCCGAATTCAAAATTATTGGAAAAACCAATTTTATAATTTTATTACCTAGTTAAAACCACCACCCTTTTTTTAATATTCTCGTCCCTCTTAAAAATATTTTACTTTAAAGTTGACCTTTGATGAGACTTTTATAAGTGTTAATAAAACGTGTTAAATATTTCCTAAATTGAGTGTTCCGTTATCCGCAAGTTACTGAGAAAATTTAAGGATATCGTCATGGAGCCTATTGCTGGTGGCAATAAAAATCTTAAAAATTTTTTTTATACCTTCATCAAAATGATGATTTTAGTAACTGTCTGCAGATAACTAAAGCATGGCTTTTTGGTTACCGATCCAAAAAGACTTTTTTTTATTACGGGTGCAAAAAAAGATTTCTGTCCATTTTTTACCCAAAATTAGAGAGAAATACCGGAAAGACCGCAAATTACCGCAGGAACTAAAGGTTGGATTATTTCAAGGAGAGTTTATTTAAAAACCTTGCTGCGCTCGTTATTTAAACCAACGCTTGTAAAAAAAAGCACTATTTTAGCCACTAGTTGTTAAAACTACTATTTTTGATCACGGGTGAAAAAAAATATTTCTGTCGGTTTTTTACCCAAAATTAAAGAGAAATAGCTAAAAATGGTAATATTGAAATAATCTGATTATTCTTTCGCCACGTCTTTACGAAAAAATCATTTAAAAACATCGTCAAAATATTAAACTGTCAAAGATTAAAATGTCGCAACAATGAACGTCAATCATTTTTATTTCATTTACCAGCTGCATTGATTTATAGTGTAAAGATGCTGTGTTGCGAGAAGTGCTCTTCGTTCGAGATTTATAAAAGTATTTTCCTGTTTTTTTTTTTGGATTTTGTGACAAAGGAATTAAAAAAATAGTATTAGCAACTCGCGACTAAACTGTGCTTTTTTTTACTCGCGTTTCTAAATATTTCGCTGCTTATTTAAACTAAAAAAGCACAGTTTAGCGGCGAGTTGTTAAGACTATTTTTTTAGTACCTTTTGAGAGAAGAGCACTTCTCGCAACACACCATCTTTAAACTATAAATCAAGGCGGCTGGTATTTTAATCTTTGAAAGTTTGATATTTTGACGATATTCTTAAATAATTTTTTCGTAAAGACTTAATAAAAACTCGTGGAGATGGCTTAATTTTTAGGCAAGAATAATTGGATTTTTTCCATATAACTAGTTTCCTCCATTTCTCGTTAATTTTGGGTAAAAAACGGACAGAAATATTTTTTGCACCCGTGCCCAAAAGTTTCTTTTTGCATCGGTAACCAAAAAGGCCATGTTTTAGTTATTTGCAGACAGTTATTAAAATCAGGTTTTTGATGAAGGTATAAAAAAAGTACTATATTGAATTGAAATATCCACAGAACTTTTTTAATTTTAATTTTTTGAAACTATAGAGTCTCATAAAAAATAAAAATGGGAATTTTTTTCCTTTTCTAGCCATAAAGTACATTTCCCCGTAATTTGCGGTCTTGCCAAAAATACATATTACTTTATGTCTAGAAAAGGACCAAAAATTCTTATTTTTATTTTTTACGACATTGTAAAGTTTTAAAAAATCAAAACTAAAAAAGTTCTGTGGGTATTTCAATTCAAAAAAATTTTTGAGATTCTACTTACCACCAGCAGCAATAGACTCCATGACGATATCTTGAAATTTTCTCAATAAGTTGCGGAAAACGAAACGTTCAATTCACGAAATATTTAACACACAAAATTCTCATCAAAGGTCAAATTTAAACTAAAATATTTTTAAGAGGGACGAGAATATTAATAAAAGGGTGGTAATTTATTATACCTAGGTAACTATATAATAAAATTATTATTGTTGTTTTCAATTCCAAATTTCTGATTTTTGACGAGCTTTTAAGAATAAAACGACAAGAATTTTCTTAATCTGTTTAAAATAAAATTCTAGATTTTCATTTCAATGATGCAGTTTTGAGCATACGGAAATACTCATTTGTAGAAATTTTTTTTTCCGTGTAGGCATTTATTTCGTCAAAATCGGTTTACGGAAATAAAAGTTATGGCATTTAAAGGAATAAAAGCGGGAAAAATGGGTAAAACCGCAGGCAAAGCGGCGCGGCGGTGTCTAGTGTGTAATAAAAGTAATATGTCTGGTGGGTAATATAAGTAATATATGAGGGAAAATGTTCTTTAAAAAAGTTACTTTTAAACAGTTTTATAAACAATTTTAGAAAATTACTAGTTTGACGTAGAAAAGGGGAGAGGTGGCATTTACACAGACAAACTTTCCTTTGATGTTGAAATGCCGACAAACATTTACACGAGCTTCTTGAGCAAAATGTTCAAAGAAAAGTTCTAGAAAAATCTCGTACAAAAAAACTTGGAGAGAATGTTAAGCAAAATTTGTTTGAAGAAATGTTGGTAATAAAAATTTCCTACAAATTCAAAATTTACATTTTTATGGGAATTCATTGAACTTAACTGAAAATAGAAAGACTACGTTTTAAAGCAAGGTATTTTTAATACAGTGCTTTCCGACGGAAAAACGATTTGATGTCGAAATTCAGATTTTACCTCATAAGCAACTTCGATTTACCTGATTTTTATAGGGGATATTCCAGTATACTTATAACTTTTTTGGGGTTTTAAAAAAAAACGAGAATAAAAAAATAATAATTGGCACTTATTTATTGCTGTTGCCTGTAAAATGTAATGATAAAAATTTATGTTTGAAAGAATATCTTTTTTTATTTTACTTCTTAGTTTAAAACACAATACAATAATAATTAAGTCAAATTAAAAAAACCTATATACATTTTATTAAATCTCAAATATATGAACAAAAGCACGTTCGGTCTAAATAATACCAGTTTATTACCTACTTTTACAACACCCTTGTCTAAAAAAATATAATTTAGCAGTAATAGACTAGACTTTTTAATCGGAATGTTGCCCCTTTGCATATTGTTTGGTCAGTGTCAGTAATCGACCTTGATTATTACATTAAATTAACAGTAAATATCTATCTTCAGCATTTTCATGAACCTTTTGCTTTTTTAAGCAACCCGTGGGGCCTTAGACTAACTAGGTAAATCTGGTGTGAGGAATTAAAAAAAAAACAATCAAAGCTAAGGGTAAAGTAAAGTTACAAAAATATGTTTAAAAAAAATCGCCCCCCCCACCACTCCTCATAGTCGTGAAAAACTCAAAAGTTTTTTGGAAAAGAAAAATTTTCCTGGGTTTTTTTTTGAATTTAGGAAAAACACCCTTGGAAATAAAAAAAACTCGCAAGAAAATCCCAAAAAATCCCCCGGGCAAAAAAATCCGGGAAAAACCCTAAGAAAAAAATATTATAAGTAACCCTAATCCATGTGACAAAACTGATAGCCAAGAATAATGTTTCGCTTACCGTCGGCTTTTTTTCACAAAAATTTAAAATAAAAGTTGGTGTTCCATTTTTTTTAAAAATTGAGATCACTGATCACTGATGTGAAATTTTATTTATTCTCATCTTTAAGAATATGTTTCCAAAACAGATAGCAATAATTTGCTCAAAAATTTACCCGAACAAAATGTTCAAAGAAAAGCTCACAAAAATGTTCACGCAAAAAATTTTAGATCTTTTGCACGAGCTTTTGTTTGAGCATGTTCGTCTGTGTAATTGCGCCTAATATAGCGCCGCTGTTTATTGTAGGTAGGTACCATTATTAATTATTAACTTCGGCTGGTCAGGGGATAGGGAAATAAGTAAATATAATACTTTGTTAATTTATTGAAAATATCGACTGGCACCACGAAATCACTACGATGCTTAAAGTTGGTGTATTCATGCCATCTCTTTCATACGTGCCCGAAAATATCTACCTATCTCTGTGTGAGTTTTTTTCACTACAATCACCGTGCACCCCTGATAATACGGTACTATAACTTTTCTAAAGGTTATTACTAAAAAGGAAAATTATTTGATATAATTTGTCCATGCAAGCGAAGTAATGCTAAAAGTAAGCGCCTTTTGTCACTTAGAAAAAAGGCTCTAATTTCTTCGCAACTATAATAAACCAGAATGATTAATCAGCGGATCAGATATAAGTATTATAGTACCTTGTTAATTTATCGCTAATACCACTGAACACACTATTGACTGTATGTATGTATACAAAATACAAAAGTACCACATTCTTTTCTTCCCCAAGTTTTATTTTGTCCATCTTTGGTACCCAATCAACCGTAATTTTAAAACTAAAACATTTTTGAACTTATATTAAGAAAAAACGGAACTTTCTTGGTTAATACAAAAGAAATATGTAAGGTGGATCTTTTAACATGTTCAAACATTTTGCAAGAGTAAAAAAGGTAAATTATAATAAAAAGCGTGTACCAAAAAAACACATTTAAGAAGACGTCTGGCGTAACGTAGTGGGATTTATTTTATATTTCCATCGAAGGAGTTTTTAAAGTCTTATTTCCTTTTAATTTAACTGCCAGCCTCTTAAAGCGCGTTTTTGAAAATGTTGTCGTAACACCACTAAAACCGTCAAAATCGATTTGATTTTAAAGTAATTTAAGCGGCTCATCGCTTTAAAACCGATTTTAGGGTAATCACTTTAAAAACGCTTTAGTGCAATGCTTCCACCCTACGGAAAAACTCAACCTTGGTTTTACCCAAAAATCTGTTGTTAATTTACCTGTTTTATTTGTTTCTGTTTTAAAAATGACATTTAATGAAGGACGTATAAACCCTTGGAGAAAGAGACTTTATTTAAAACCCCCCTTACATAAAACCAGTTTGTGTGCGTAAGACTTAATACATATAAACATGCACATATTAAATACATTTCCACATAGCAATTTGTCGTCCTTAGCTCGTGCATAGAATATCCTGAAGAAGAAATAGGATATGCTAAGAATGTTCTAAATTAACATTGGAACATCTTTAGCATGCTCATGTTATGCAGGTTCTTAGGATGTGCTAATAAATATTCTTATCAGATGATTGCCATGTGCTTAGCACATATAGCAACGGGTCATCCTTAGCACCGTTAACTTATAAAATATGGCTTTAAATAACATAAAAAAATAGAGTTTTGAACCCTAAAAATCATGTCCTATCACGATACAACCTAGGAAAAAAAAATTAAAAAAAGTACGACACGCTGACGCGGGGTTCGGACACACAACCTACAGATTGAGAGACCAAAGCTATATCCACTGTACCAAGCGCTTATAATGAAATAGATTGAAACCGCGGAATATAAGCGTTTTGGTCTTATTGGACAATCAGAGAATTTTCGCGTTTGGTGGAAGTAGACACTTCACTTAGGATGGTTTGTTGGTTGAGTGCACTGAATTAAACCCTCATGATTTTATTGTATCATGCATATAGATGTACCTAATATTGTACCATTATTGGTATATACTTTGCATATACTAAAGATGACCTAAAAGTAACCTTCTTTAATGATATTTCATTACATAGTACCTATATGCTAAGGAAATACTAGAATAACATTTTTTTGATGTTCTGCTTTTACGGTACCAGAATAGCTTGTGCACTAAAAGGACCAAATAATATTTCAATAAGTGATATATACTTTTCATATGCTAAAGATGTTCTAAAAGTTAACTTCTTTAATGGTATTTCCTTAGTATATGCTAAGGAAATACTAGATGCGCATTCTTTTGAAGTTCTTTTGCAGTACCAGAATATCATGTGCGCTAAAAGGACCAAATAATAATGTTTTAATAGTAGTGGTATATCCTTAGCATATGCCAAGAAAATACTTAGAAGCTCATTGTTTTGATGTTCTCTTATGGTAACAGGATAGCATGTGCGCTAAACTGACCAAAAAATGTTTGAAAATTGATATATTCTTTGCATGTGTTAAAAATGTACTCAAAAGGACATGTTCAAATGGTACATTTATAGCATTTGCCATGGATATCCTTAATAGCATATACTTGAATAGTATGTACCAAGCATATGCTAAAGATGTACTCAAAACACATCCGCAAAAGGAGGTTTAATGCATATGCTATGCATGTAAATGGTCTTTTGCTATGTCGGTTGGCTTATTATCATTAAGGTAAAGATAGTTTACATATTAAAAACTGTATGGCATGCAATCAAATATATTTTTATAATAAACAAAATAAGTAGTCAAAACTTTTTTTTAGCAAATAGGCCCATATGAGTTCACACAGTAGTATAGCAAATAAAGTCCATTATAATATGATAAGACTTACGCGTTTCAGATATATTAGGCAACATTTTTTCACAAATAACTAAACTAACATTTTCATGAAACTGCAAAATTCAAACTGAAGCAAAATAGGGAAAATCTGTGAAAGTAAATTTGCATAAATGCGGGCGGATAGCAAATACCCTTATACAAAATTCGATAAACATTTTATGAGTAACTTTCATTTGTATTAAAAGTGGAAAAAAATTCATTTGTTTTGAAACCAGAGAGCGTAAACCTATTTTAAGACACTTTTAGAGATGATATTTTATAATGGACACACCGAAATATACTTTCGAAACAGTGTCGTCATCTTGCGTTAAAACCAGGAACTACAAATAGTCTGTGTTAAACGCAGTGTTCACTAGGGCATAAATATTGATTAAATATGTGAGGCTCTGTTATGACTCGTCATCTGGGCAATAGAGATGGCAATAGGAATTGAGATATTATGATATAAAATATCTATTTCAAAATTTTTACAAAGGGAGTGGTATGAGTTTTGTAAGTCAAATGAGAATAGGATTTGCGAGGTTAACTTGAAGTTAAGCGCATATCAAAAGGTTAATTTTTTAGCTTTAAACGGTCTTTGTTCCAGTATCTATAAAAAGTCAAAGCGTTCTTTTTTTTGTTTCAGGAAAACAATTTTATTTTTTATTGTTTTTATTTCACGATTTTACATGGGGTGACCAGCCATTTCTCAACCAAAAGGCAGGCATTTAAATTTAATGAAGTGGAGTGCTGCGTGCACTTTCCTCAAATTAATAAGGTTTTGTGTAGGCTTTTTTAGGGCCTGGGGTATACTAAATGCAATTTTTTACATTTTAAAAAACTTTTTTATTTTCATAGCTAGATTTCGGCTATAAAGCCATCATCAGTGCTTTGTAAATTTGGGCAACCACGCCAGTTTTTGAACTTCTTAATTCTAACAGGTACATAGTACATTCACAAATCAGTCTTGTATATTTTTATCCCTTTGTTCTTTGGTCTAAGGCAATTTAAAATTTACGTTTTCCTAAGTCTATATGGGAATCACCTGAGGGGTGTGTCTTGTGTTCTACGGAAAATGAAAATGACTAGGACATAAAATTAAAAATTTTAAAACTTCATGTACTATTCCAGGTCTCTATTATGTTTCTTTTTCATTTGTTACTGGTTGTACCCACATAATATTAGAGAAATATTCATGTTATAAGAATATTCCCTCACAGTGATTTTTGAAATATTCTTTTGCCAATATGATAGGAATATTCAGGTCTATTTTTGTTAAATATTCTTTAAGAGTTTGTGACAGTTATATTTCTTTGGTAATAAGATAATAATATTCCCATGATAACGTGATAATCAAATTATTTCTATGAATATTCCCAAGAAAAAATATTTTTGTTAGGATTTTGGCATGATTGCTGAAAATATTACTATCTTGTGAAAAAAAAGCGATTTACATGATTTATAATTATAATTTAGTTTGATGTCATATATCGTAGGTAGATGGCACTGGAATCAATATGTTCTCTATGTAGCAGGTAACATTATTATAAATGTAATACAGCAAAAAGTTATTTAGGTAATCTTTTGATAACTAATCTAAAGTAGTACACCAACATAATGGTGATTTACCTATAGGCTACTCCGTAATTGCACTAGTGATGGGCACATCGAAAGAAAACATCGATGTTGAACATCGATGTCAATATCGAAACTCATCATCGATGGTGAAAAAACATCGGAATAAAAACATCGATGTTTCTAAACATCGATGTTTTTTTTTGCTTTTTTTTTAGAGAGTAGTCCTTTATTTAAAAAATCGCAGAAAGAGTTTTTTGGTCAGATACACTCTTTTAGTTGACGTTAAATATAACCTAACTATTTCTGTTAAATACAACACTATTTTTTTACAGATTTTATTCGAATTAAAGAAGATAAAGGCAATTATAAGCACCTTTTCAATAAATTTAGCAATTTTGTAAATAGGTTTTTCAAAAATATTGCGAAAATAAGTAAATAAGAATAACGATAACTGTAAAGTTATTCTTCCTTAAATACCGCACTCCATTATGCTTAATAACCACTACGGAATGACATTTAGCAAGTACGCAGTCGCAGAAATAACGATAGCTATGACGAAAAGTCAAAAACACTGACCAAAAATACCCTATTGTTAATGTTAATACTTATAATAAGCATGCAAATAAGAGATTCATCATAATAATCGATACATGATATACAAAGGCTATTAAATATCTTAGGTAAAAAACAACCAAGAAAATATGAGTAGTACATTCAAAGAAACTATATATTTTATAAAATGTCGTTCTCATTGAAGCACACCCCTAGAGGTCCCAAAAGCTTTTTCGTACTCTTTGTAGAAACAATGATTTATTGAGAGTTGGTCCATTCCATCGATTCCTTCTTTCGGTGAGGGTTTGGTCAGTATTTGAAAACAAGCACTCTAATGCGGTGAAGTACAAGTTTAAACTTCTAGACACACGATTTCCTATAATCTTTTTTGTATCTATGTTCGATGTTCCGATGTTTAAAAAAGTATGGATGTTTTAGCATCGATGATTTTTTATAAACATCGATGTTAAAAACATCGATATTGAACAAAAAACATCGATGTTTTTGAAACATCGATGTTTTGTGTCGATCACTAAATTGCACTTTAGTGGAAGACTAATGCATGCATTAGAGATTGGTAAATCGATCATTTTGTACTGGACGCTTATTATTGACCGACCGTGAGGTGATATGAGCTTTTTTCACCACCTCACGGGCGGTAAAGAATAAGCATCCTGAACGATTCGTTTCTAGAATGATCGAATCTTTTGAATCGATCATTGAATCAATCATTTGAAATTAAAGAATGGTGACCAAAAAAAAAGGTTTATGCAGGATGCAGCTAAATACGAAATACTCTGGCTGACCAAAAAAATCTATATTTTCATACAGTTTACCCCAGGCACAGGAATTCGAATCAAAGGAACGAATGAACGAAACGATCGACCTATTTCCAACTGATTCAGTGTATCGCCACAGTGGGTCAGTCAGTCGTTGATCCATTCCATTCCGATTTGATTCACTCGTTTGATTCATTCTGTCTTCGTCGGTCATTTGACTCATTTGACTGATTGAATCATATCGAGCAAACATGATTCGAGCATTCAATACTCGCAAGTGATTCGATCATAGTGAACGAATCGTTCACGAATCACACATCTCTATAATGTATATTTTGTGGATATTCACGTGGATATATATTCACTGCATATCTTAGGATATCCATTTCGTGTCCATCTGGACACGTTTTGCAATATTCAATATAGGGATATATATTTACTATGTGGGATATTATATTCAGTACCTAGGTATATTACTATAGTTCTTTAAAAAAAAACGTTCTGGTCGTATTATAGTCATGTTTCATGTCACGTTTCTATCACATTTATATCACCTGTATGAGCTAGAACGTAACTTATTGCCGGCATATGTTAGTAATATTCCCAATGGTAAAATGTAACATTTCTATCACATTCTTTGTTGCCGAAGTATATGACTTTTACATTACAGGAATGTTTAATTGTGGTAATGTATATTTTTGCGTATTTTGAGTTTGACTAACAGTCATGTTGGTTTTTTTATTAAAAAATTTCGGTTTTCGGAAAACCGAAATCTTTTAATAAATCAGTCAGTGCATTATAAATTTGGGCAATCAAGCCAGTTTTTGAACTTCTTAATTCTAACAGGTACATAGGACATTCGCAAATCAATCTTGTATGTTTTTATCCCTATGCTCTTTGGTCTAAGGCAATTTAAAATTTACGTTTTCCTAAGGCTATATGCCAATCATCCAAGGTGTGTGTCTTATGTTCTACGGAAAAAAATTGACTAGGATATAAAATTAAAACGTTTAAAACTTCATGTACTATTCCAGGTCTCTATTATGTTTCTTTTTCATTTGTTACTGGTTGTAATGTATATTTTTGCGTATTTTGAGTTTGACTAACAGTAATGTTCGTTTTTTTATTAAAAAATTTCGGTTTTCCGAAATGAAAAAAGTTTTAAGTTTTATGTCCTAGTCATTTTTATTTTCCGTTGAACATAAGACAAGCCCCTCAGGTGATTCGCATATAGCCTTAGGAAAACGTAAATTTTAAATATCCTTAGCCAAAGAACAAAGGGATAAAAACATACAAGACTGATTTGTGAATGTCCTATGTATGTACCTGTTAGAATTAAGAAGTTCAAAAACTGGCGTGGTTGCCAGCACTGACGATGACTTTATAGCCGAAAGCTGAAAACAAAAAAGTTTTTTAAAATATAAAAAATTGCAATTGGTATACCCCAGGCCCTAAAAGAGCCTACCCAAAACCTTATTTAAATTTAAAATGTTTGAATTTCGAGCATTTCCTTAAAAGTCCTAAAAAGTCAGACCAAAAGCGACAAAACGCCCGCTTGCAAAATCGAGTGGTGGGGATGGTATACTTAACACACTGAGAGAAAATGCCTTTCATTATCCGTCGCGATAATATTGCACTCAGAAATAGCATGAATCTATTGAAGTAGTACCCTTTTTTTATTGTTATTTATTTAATTTAATTAAATGATATACAGACGTGCAAAAGATGTGTAGGATGGACTGGAGAAATAATATTAATAAATTAAATTAACTTTTGCTTATGAAGAAAATAAATCATTATAGTTAATGATTTTCTTTCATTTTAGCGTTTTATGCGTATATATAACTAGGGTCCGAGCTAGGGTCCATAAGGGTACAAATTTAACTAACCTAAAACCGTATACTACACTGTTACCAATTGATTCTTTTTTACGGAGCGGAAAGGTCGTGCATAAGACTAAGTAGTTTTTTAAATGTTTTTACCGATTACTATTAAATGTTTTAAGAAGGGTATAAAACGTAACACAATCTGATTTTACTTTACTATTGCTAAAAAAAACATATTTTTTATTCATATATATGTGAGCGAGCAAGAATTTCTGCACGCCCAGTACATATTTAAAATTAAATTAATGAATAATAGATACTAATAATAATAAGTACCTGAAGCTCCTACTATTTTTAAATATAATTTTAGCGTTTCTAAACTTTTTCCATTTTAACATTACGCAAGGTAAAAATGTATTTTTTTCTGTGTAGCGTTTCGAGTTCTCTCAGTGTGTTAAATATACTTTGTGTTAAATGACGTCACGAATTTAGAACTTACAAGACCAATGCCTTTTCGGCCGCTTTTTCGCTCCTGTATTATTTATTCTATGGTAAAAACCAAAATATATGGGTGATTCCACGTCAGATTTACAACCCAATTTTTAATTTCTTCGAAAATTTTTTTCTCGTGCTCTTTAGCGAAAAGTAATAGATACGTATTTTTTTTTTAATTAATGTTTTTTTTTCAAGTTATGATTTTTTGAACTTTTGAAGTTTATGAAATTCAACATATTTCAATCACTGATAACTCGTAAACTATTCGATGTATAAAAAAAATTGTAGAATAATAAAAGTTGCATTTTTTTATGGGCTCACCGAAAAAAATTTTGAAATATTTTTTTTTTCATATTTAACTATTGTATTCTGCAATTGTTATACACAAATTGAATGTTTTTTAATTTGGACCATTTTTTTTGTTTTTTTTCTTTGTTAATATTTAGAATCATGTTGGGAAGATTCTGTAAAAATTTGAGAGTGGATCTCGAAATACTTTACTAGATATTTCAGTATTCGCGCCTGTACTCAAGTGTTCAGAGATACGTAATGACTGGATTATTCCATATTATCTTTGCAGTCTGAGTTTCACACTGGTTTTTTAAAAATAATTATGCATTATCATTAAATTTAGACTTTTCGTTAAAAAATAATTATTATTATACAGTTATTTTTGCAAATCGAGTGCATTTATTTTGATGAACATGTTTTTCTTTTGAGTGCGCGTTTTGGCTCTGATTTAAATCAAAATCACTATCCTCAAATCCGGGCAGAAACAATAAGTTTTCACTTTGAGTTTATAATTTTCGTCTGGCAAAACACCATGTAATTTTTAAGTTCCCATTCTAATCTAAAAAAGTATAAACAGTCTTTAGAAAAAAAACAAAATTAAACGTGTCGGTTTTGAAACGGGAATAGATTCCATTTCGAAATATTTTTAACCAGTTTAAATATGACGTCACCGCTGCAACGCGAGAAAATTAATGTGTAAAACTCTAAAAATTTTTTAAACAATTTAAAAGTGAGAAAACGCCTCTAGACGCAAGATAACGAACGTGTGAATGAAAAATAATGAACAAAAATTAATAGCGACGGACACTCACGAATATCACTGGCACTCATTTTACAAGGATGGCACAACTTATCCTCTGGTTCCAAAAAATCATGGGTGGCCCAGGGCAAGGGTGAAAAAATCTTCTGCGCATACCTACCACAGCCTGCTCGAGCCCAGAGTAGTTTTTGGCTCTGCGTTTTTTCCAGGCTAACTGGATCAGGAGAGTTATTATCGCTACGGCTTTTTTTTCAAAAAATGCAAGGGCGGGGTAAATAGTTATGTCAGGTTTGTCTTTAAGTTTTTAGACCAGAGTTATAGCAGTCAACCAAAGAGTTTAAAAGGGGGATATAACCTACCACCTTAAAAAGCCAAAATAAGACTGTAGGGGATGCAGGCGAGGTTATAACCTTTTTAGTAGGTAACTCATTAAGAATGTGAATCTTTATTAATAGAAATGTTGCTTGCATATTGGTTATGACACATAGACTAGATACTTTTTCTGGGATTGTGCTATCTAAAAGTTTGAAAATTAAAGATGGGCAATATTAAGCTTTCATCAAGAATAAAGATCTTCCGTAAAAATGTAATACATTTTATAAAGAAAAGGTTACCATCTGTCCATCAGTTACTACTTTACTCTCTTATATTCAAAAAGTAAGACATCAGGTCTCAAGATGCTGATAAAAATTATTGTTCGGCGCATAAAGCTCGACACTCAGACTCTACTATTGTAAGAGACAAGGAGCAGCTAATCTAGATTCCATCCAAAAAGCAGCAACTTGGTCCAAAGAATCTATCACTTTTGCTAGTTTCTATAATAGACCAATTCTTGATGGAATTTTAGTTGCTAGGGATGTTTTATCATTTTTGGGATTTACATGTTTTAATTTTGAGTTTTATGAGTAGATTAGAATAAAATTCTTTGTCTTTATGATTTTGCTTTTTCCAATTTTATTTGGTGTTTCTTGAATAAAGTTTTGCCTGGACTTGATAACTTTATTTTGGAGTGTCGCAAAAGGCTTTAAACGGCTACAGTTTACCAAATAATTGATCACACTGTCAAGGGAGACCAGTTTAATTGAAAGATCAAACGAACTTCTTAAAGTGAAGTTCGATCTTAATTATACTGGTCTCCCTCGATAGTGAGGCCCTACCCTTTTAAAAAGTAAATAATTGAAGAATTAATTTTCCCGCCCTTTTCGCAATGCTTTTGCGACACGGCTTTAAAATAAGTGAGGTTATAACCACATCCTCTTGTACGTGAGGGCAAACAGGCCAGATTTTTTTGGGGGGCTTTGAACTACTCGTGATAACGTGAAGTTAAAAGTACTACAGTTTACCAAATAATTAATCACTATCGAGGGAGACCAGCATAATTAAGACTGAACTATACTTTAAGAAGTTCGTTTGATCTTTCAATTAATTACAGCAAATATGGTAACTTTTTGGTGGATTTTGCAACTGTCTGAAATGAGGTTTACTGATTACTGTACCAGTCCTCGTTTTGGCACAAATGTCCTCCTTCTTTAGTTCTTTATACAAATAATTATGATTTAATAAGAAACCGTCTAAAAAAAACAGAAATAACAAATAATTATTTTATAATTGCGTATTACAGATGTAATGGCATATACAGGGTGTCCCAAAAGTCCGAGTCCACCCAAATATCTACTATAGAGGTAACTAAACTATATTTGGCATTGATATATAACATCAAAAGATCTATTTTTTTAAGTGGCGGTTGTGCCGCCTCTGTCTTGGGGGACGGCATACAGGCGGCCATCATGAAAATTTTAAATGGAAACCCCTATCGAGTGATAGCTTTGTTGTGAAAGACTTTGAAAAATCAACATGTTGATGTAACTGTCACTTGTCTATGTCAAACGTGTCAAAAGTTATGGACTGTCAAATTTATTTTTCACAATTTTTGACAAATTTTGAAAATTTTTGTTAGCCAATGAAAACCCATTCGAGTGATACCTTATTCAAAAGGTTTTTTTCAAACTATCATTTTGCCGTAACTGTCACTTGTCTATGTCAAGGGCGTCAAAACCTATCGTCTATGAAACTCATTGGTTTTGACAAACTTGTTAATTTTCTGGTTTTTCAAAGTTTACCATTTTTGATATAGGGTAATAAAGGAGCTGCATATTTTCGATATTTGGTTATTTTATTACATAAAATTTATCGATTATGATACCTGACTCACATTAATTGTTAAATAATAAGAGAATCAAGAATGCTTTGAAAATCTGACTTAAAAAAAAAACAAATAAAATTCAGCAAAATGTCAAGTGAAAACTGCTTTCGGTATAAGTTTTTACGATGCCACGATCAAATGAAGATAAAGTTGAAATTATCTTTTTCTACGGACAAACAAGATGTTATAAACAAGCTACACGCCTTTTCAACAATGCGTTTCCCGACAGACCTGTGTCCCACAGCTACGTAAGAAAAACTGTTCTAAAGTCTAGACGATTTTTCACTGTAAAAGATGCCCCACGTCAAGGGCGACCAAGAAAAGAAAACGAGGAGATCCAGGAGCAGGTGCTGGGGTCCGTTATTGAACAGCCCAAGCAATCTATGAGAACTATAGCAGGTAATCTTGGAATCAGTAAGAGCATGGTCCATAGGGTTCTCAATTTTCCGAAGTAATGACTGAACTAATTAGAACTGAATCGTATGTGTTGAATCAAATTTTCTTTAGTGATGAAGCTAATTTTTTCTTGGATGGGATAGTCAATAGACATAACTGCTGATATTGGTCGGACCAGAATCCTCATTGGTATGAAGAAGCTCATACCCAAAATCCCTTAAAATTAAGCGTATGGGCGGAATTTTGGGAAATCGAATAATAGGACCATTTTTTATTGATGGCAACCTTACAGGCGAAAGACTTTTGGAACTGCTACAAAATCAGATCATTCCTGCGATAAGAGAAGCAGCTAGGAATTTATTTGAACCCATCTTTCAGCAGGATGGGGCGCCGCACCATTACTATCTTCCTATGAGGCAACCTCTCAATAATGCTCGTTCGCCCGATATGACGCCTTTGGATTTTTTTCTTTGGGGTTCATCAAGGAACGAATCTATTATACTAAGCCCAGATACTTACAGGAAATAAGAGAAAGAATTGTTGGGGTCTGTCGATCAATAACGCCAGAAATTATAAGAAACATTCGTAGTGAGTTTGAAAACAGACTTTTTTACTGTCATGAGGTTCTTGGTGGCCATTTTCAACAGTTTTTGAATTAAATTTTCTCCATTTTCTCAAAACCCTGTTTAATAAGGTTCAATGTTTTTGCGATAGCTTTCAAGAATAAATAGTTGAGGAGTTTTAATTTAATTGTTTCTTTTTTAATTATAAAATTGATAGCTGATTATTACAAAAAAAAGTTTTGGGTGACATAGTGAAACACTACTGTTATACCTATCAAAACGTAAGTCTTGAAAAGACCTTTCAAACAAGGTATCACTTAATAATATCTAGGGTTCCAAAAACTTGAGAAAAAATTGTTTGACAGTGCAAAGCTTTTGACAGATTTGTCTAAGACAGCTGCCGGTGGCGTTCAAATGTTACTCTTCAAAAGACCTCTCGAACAAGGTATCACTCGATAGGATTTGAAAAACTTGTGAAATTTGTCAAAACCAATGAGTTTCATAGTCGATAGATTTTGACGCCTTTGACATAGACAAGTGACAGTTACGGCAAAATGTTAGTTTGCAAAAAACCTTTTGAGTAAGGTATCACTCGAATGGGTTTTCATTGGCTAACACAAATTTTCGAAATTTGACACGTTTGACATAGACAAGTGACAGTTACATTATCATGTTGATTTTTCAAAGTCCTTCAAAACAAGCTATCACTCGATAGGGGTTTCCATTTAAAATTTTCATGATGGCCGCCCGTATGCCACCCCCCAAGACAGAGGCGGCACAACCGCCCCTAAAAAAATAGATCTTTTGATGTTATAGATCAATGCCAAATATAGTTTAGTTACCTCTAATAGTTCAGAAGATATTTGGGTGAACTCGGACTTTTGGGACACCCTGTATTATTAGTATAGAAGGCATTCTTATCGAAAGAAATCTATTTATATGTTTATAAATACGGACTTTATGTGAAAGAAATCACCCCTTACAATTAAATATTTCCTAAACGACGTAAAAGAAAAGTTGCGGCGCCGCTGTAACTTCATTCATTTGTTCGACTTGTAATGTTTCTTTTCAGTCATTCCATAAATATATCAACCGCAGGTTAAATCGGCTTATTTAATTTATTTTAAATAAAAACTTACTATGAGAGTGTCAAGTTTATATACTACACAACCAACCTCAGTTCTTAATTATTTAACTCAGAACAGACCCTTTAGTTTCAATCTTTGACCAACGTAAGCAAAAAATGAAGATTAGCAGTGAAAAATACATAAAAAAATCAAATAAAATAAAAAGTTTTTAAGTTAAACGATTTTTTTTAAAAATTACATTAAAAAGTAAAAATAATTTGGCAGATCTCTGTTCACTACAGTCTAGATTCAACAATAGCGTTAATCGCACATTATATATTTTTAAGTTTAACATAAAATATATAGTGTAAAAATATTGTTCATTTTTGACCGAAAAGTGCTAGAAAATAAACAATGTAAAAATTAAAAAAACTTCGGCAACCGCAGGAAATGTGGAACTTACGGACTAAAAATGCACACTTGATATGGCCCAGCTGTAAGAGATCGGGCAAGGTTCTTTGAGGAAGTCAAGCATAATCAACATCAAAATTAAACCAACAGGTGAGTGTTTTGTCAACTGACGACGAAGGTAACGTGATTTTGTAATATCTATATCATATGGTTGGTGACAAACTTGGTTCTGTTATTTTTAGTTTAAGCCTAAATGTGCAAATCTGAGACCGATCATTCATAAAAACTGCAAAACTTCAACACATTGCTGATGATAAGAATCTACAACTCAACAAATGGACTGAAACTAGTAAGTAAGTACTAGTAAGTGCAAGACGGCTAAAACTGTTTTTTTGGGATGGTTTATAAAACTAACTCATTATCTACTTTATTTTTTGGGTGTTGAGTATTTGACGGGGTGAGAATTTGATATAATCAGTCTAAAAAAAACAAAAGCTTTACTATACTAACCTAGTAAGTTCGGGGTTAAAACTATGTGCTAGAAAGAGGGTTTGGATGTAAGGTTATGTGGTTTTTCCTTGTTTCAGGTCACTGCGGAGCCCAGGGCAACCTTTTTGGAGAAGTTACATTATACAAGAAAAATACCACGTTTCACTGAACTGTAGACTGTATATAATTAATTAATATAAGAAAAAGTTTGACTCAGATTTGTTATTTTTGGAATACACACGATTTGATATAGTAATTCAGTTCAGTTGTTTATTAGTTGTTTCAGTTTTATTTAACATATTGAAGTTTGTTTAAAAAAAAAATATTAACCAGGATAAAATGCCTCCATTTTAAATAATCATAGTTTCAACCCCAATCCATCAGTAGTTTCTATATAGAATAAACACCGGACTATTCAAGAAAATAATACAAATTATTGAGTTATAAAAGGATTTTACCCCAAGGTATTACAAGGGTGTTTTTAAGACTTATTTTTAAATTCTAAGGGATATTGTTAGGAAAATGTTGAACCGTTACACCAGATACAATATTATCATACTTATATTATTAAATGTTATAAAACTATATTATAGTCCAATTTTTTGATAAGCGGACTGACGTCATTTTTTTGGATCTCTATTTGATCCATTGTTTTAGACAGCGACAATAAATATGTAAAAAAGTCATGTCGTTGATTGTTTTAACTGTTACTTCAAATCGTCAAGAAAAATTATCTGACATGCGAACTGTTGACAACAAAGGAATACGTTTTCAGAGGCAAAAATGACGGCAGTCCGCTCATCAAAAAATTGGACTATATTATTAAACGTATATTTTAATTCCAAAAGTAAAATAAAACTTTTCCTAACCTAAACCTTAAAATTGTCAATCCAACATTGACTCCCATAAGCAAGAACTGGAAAGCTTCGTTTCCATATGCCATTTGTCCTTTCAATTACATTCTTACTTCTGGTATGACATACCTTGGAAATTACTTTAAAGTGCGCAAATGCACGAACCACGCAGGCGCGCGATGAAGCCCTTCTAAAATTGACCTTTTAGCACACTTATAGTTCAACTTATCGAGAGGCATTTGAGTGATACATATAAGTGACGTATTAAAGTTTTATTGACTATTAGAGCCAAAATTCGTAGCAAAAATTACTAAAAGTGTATTTGCTCAAATATAAGGAAAGCGATTTAGGTATAAACAAGAATTTGATATTTTCTTTGTACCAAAAATTAACCAACTCGAACTTGCAAGGTTGAGGTAAAAAACAAGTAATTTGTGACCATCGAGAATATCCAAAAAAACGACTACCTATTAAGTCAAACTACTTGGGAAAATAAGAAAACTTTATCCTTTAAATTATTCCTCGATTCTTAGTACAAAATCGATAGAAATTTGGTTACCAAATTAGGTAATATTTGACCTTATTTTAGTAAAACATGGTAACGCTCCTTATGAAGGATTCTAAAAAGGTGAAAGAGAGCTACTTTGTCCCGTAAGACTCTGCCTAAACCAACAAGGCCAGAAAATTAAAGAAAAACCGGTAATACCTTACCTAATTAGGTTAGGATTCCCTTAGCACTGGTACACTAAACCTAAAATGCTGCTTGGGCGAGCTACAGTCTAACGTTGCGTCGGCAAACATACATTGGGCCTACGTCGCAAAGTGGACAAAAAATACTGCTGGTCCGTAAATCGACGTCATACCGATGACGGCAAATTTGGCAATCGAAATCGGTCCGACGAAGGCCCGAGGGAACCGTGTTTGCTGGGAAACGTTATTTTAATAACATATTATTTACGTAAAAAGTAGGGAACTTTGTGCATGGCATTATGCAGAACATGGAAGTTACATTTTACCTTGTTGTGACTTCCTGTTTACCTAGAATTTATGTGACAAAGTGTGTGACATGTGTTGTAACTTTTACGTAATATTTGCGTAACGGTGTTGGCCGGGGTTAAAAGAATTTCATAGCACACCACAAGCTTCGACGATAGAAATAAAAATCAATGGCGCCTGTAAAACAAACGCAACTGTCAAATTGAGGCCTCTTAAAATTAATTGTTGTTTTAAACGATTTAATTTAACTTCACAGAGCCTGGCTCTGTCTATCAAATCTTGCGATTCATTTTTGACACTTCATGAACCGATTTTAATGAAATTTGGCCCAGTAATGTAGATCCGATAACAATACAACAATATAAAACATTTGGAGGTTAGGGGGTGGTTGAGGGATGTAAAGGGGTAAAATTCAGAATTGTAATAAAAAAAGATACAAAAACATGTGGTTTTCAGATTTATGAATTGTTCTGGTGATCTGATCCAGTACTAATACACTATTCAAAAAATTAAATGTCGTGAACATTATCCATATCCACCCAAGCCAAAGTCTGTAACGCGCCGATGGCTGTGTGGCACTGGGGTGGCTAAAAATGAAGTGTCGCGAGCATTACACCCTCGGGACGCAGGCCCCGTTGTATAAGACCCTTTCCTTTCTACACGGACCTCTGGAAGAGATGACCGAATATTTGCTCGCTAAACTGCAGTCGTATATCTGGGATCAAAATTATTTGAGGAAAGGCAAGCTTAGGTTGCATTGTGTCGTGTGAGATCGCTTGATGGACTTAGGATTGAGGAATTGGATTCTACAAAATTAACATGAAAGAAATCTTGTAATAATGAGTCATTGCTAGAAATGGAAAGATTGCGAAAGCAATGATTATACTTTCTGCATTTGTTTTTTTTTATTAAGGCCAAAAGGTTAAAAATAAAGTAAATTAATTTTCTTTTGAAGTTGCACTAAAAAGCAAAAAATAATTTGGCAGATCTTCGTCTGCTACAGTCTAGAGTTAACAATAAAGTTAATCGCACACTATATATTTTACTTCGAACTTAAAAATATATAATGTGCCATTAACGCTATTGTTAAATCTAGACTGTAGTGAACAGAGATCTGCCAAACTATTTTTACTTTTTAATGTAATTTTTTAATAAAATCGTTTAACTTAAAAACATTTTTTTATTTATTTGATTTTCTTATGTATTTTTCACTGCTACTCTTAATTTTTTGCTTACGTTGGTCAAAGACTGAAACTAAAGGCTCTGTTCTGAGTTAAATAATTAAGAAGTGAGGTTGGTTGTGGGTAATATACAGACCGCTTCAAGCTACTACGAACATAGGGGGAATCAAGTCCAATTTACTCTCCGTGCCGTACGACCGAGGTGGATTCGAAGCACGCTGCAGTGTTATCTTTTGGAAATTCATTTTGTTTTTATTATTTTGTTTTATTTCTGCCTTGCTCGAGAAACAGATAGGTAAGTTCTTAATTGAAATAATACATTTTTAAAACTAAAAATGGATGTCTACGAAGTTGCCGAAAAAGTGCAGATGGTCAAATGGTCAAATCGTCATAACGCAACACACGTTCGATATTGGTCGAGGGAGAATTTGCATTTGTATTTTGACGTAAGAACACAGTATCCCCAAAAACTAAATGTTGGGGGGGGGGTATTGTAGGGGAACACGTAATTGGGCCATTTTTTATTAACGGCAATTGCAATTTGAATGGTCCTAGATACTTGGATCTACTGCAGCAGCACATTATTCCAACTGCTAGGCAGTTGTTAGGTGTAAGATTTGGTGAAACATGGTTTCAACAAGATGGTTGTTCCGCTCACAATGTTGGCCTTGTTAGGGAATATCTTGATAATGTATTTCCTAATCGGGTTATAAGTACACGGGGAACTATTTTATGGCCAGCTCGATCTCCCGATCTTGCTCCTAATGACTTCTATCTGTTTTTGAAGAAGCTTTTCAAATTATCACCCCTAACATGCTTGGAAACGTTGGAAGGGGTTTTTATAGTAGGCTCGGATATTGTCTAGCCGAGCAAGGAGGACTTTTCGAACATTTGCTTTAATTTTTTTAATAAATAGAGGTCTTTTGATAAGAATGCCTTCTATACTAATAATATATGCCATTACATCTGTAATACGCAATTAATAAAATAACTATTTGTTATTTCCATTTTTTTTTAGACGGTTTCTTATTAAATCATAATTATTTGTATAAAGAACTAAAGAAGGAGGACATTTGTGCCAAAACGAGGATTGGTATAGTAATCAGCAAACCTAATTTCAGACAGTTGCAAAATCCACCAAAAAGTTACCATATTTGCTGTAATTAATTGAAAGATCAAACGACCTTCTTAAAGTGAAGTTCGATCTTAATTATACTACTGGTCTCCCTCGATAGTGATTAATTATTTGGTAAACTGTAGTACTTCTAACTTTTCCTTATCTCAAGTAGTTTAAAGCCCCCCCAAAAAATCTGGCTTGTCTGCCCTCACGTACAAGAGGATGTGGTTATAACCTTACTTATTTTAAAGCCGTGTCGCAAAAGCAATGCGAAAAGGGCGGGAAAATTAATTCTTCAATTATTTACTTTTTAAAAGGTTAGGGCCTCACTATCCAGGGAGACCAGTATAATTAAGATCAAACTTCAATTTAAGAAGTTCGTTTGATCTTTCAATTATACTGGTCTCCCTTGATAGTGTGATCAATTATTTGGTAAACTGTAGCCGTTTAAAGCCTTTTGCGACACCCAAAATAAAGTTATCAAATCCAGGCAAAACTTTATTCAAGAAACACCAAATAAAATTGTAAAAGGCAAAATCATAAAGACAAATAGTTTTATTCTAATCTACTCATAAAACTCAAAATTAAACCATGTAAACTCTAAAAATGATAAAACATCCCTAGCAACTAAAATTCCATCAAAAATTGGTCTATTATAGATTCTAGCAAAAGTGATAGATTCTTTGGACCAAGTTACTGCTTTTTGGATGGAATCCAGATTAGCTGCTCACTGTCTCTTTGAATAGTAGAGTCTGAGTGTCGAGTGTTATGCGCCGAACAATAATTTTATCAGCATCTTGAGATCTGAGATGGTAACCTTTTCTTTATAAAATGGATTATATTTTTACGGAAGATTTTTATTCTTGATAAAAGCTTAATATTGCCCATCTTTAATTTTCAAACTTTTAGATAGCACAATCTTAGAAAAAGTATCTAGTCTATGTGCCATAGAGATAGTTTCATTTTTGCTTTTTAAGGTGTTATTTTATATGCCCCTTTTAAACTCTTTGGTTGACTACTATAACTCTGGTCTAAGAACTTAAAGACAAACTTGACATAACTATTTATGGAGCCATAAGATGCCCCTTAAATATCTAAAATCGATAATCCAATCATCTGCTTTAAAAACATTTTTGTTATGCTTCAAACAAAAATTCCACTACTGTTTTATGCAACTTCATATTGTTTTGAGTGTGAACTGAGATATTTAGACTACCATCATGTTTGCAGTCTAATCCTGTACACCTTTCAATCTGAAAGCTTATTTGTTAAGATATCTACCACCAGTGTAAGCCATTGTTGCAGGAGGTGAGAGATCGATCTGCATCTGAATCCCTTTTCCAAACATAAATACACTTTTGTACTAAGCACTAAGTCTCTGGCAAATAGATCAATTACTGAATTTTTAAGTTTTTTTAGTTATCTTTAAAAACACTTCTTGACTCAATTATCCTTTAGTTTCCATTTGTAAATTATAAGATGCCTTATGGAAATATTTAAACTGGATTTATTTTTCCACAAACTATTGCCCAGCCTGATTTGCTAGCATCAGAGAAGATTTCTAGAAAAAAATTACTTTTCAATAATATCTTTCTTATTTCTTTGATTCGACAACAACCACTAACTAAAATCTTACGGATCTCATTGCATTCCAACTTTCTGATTTAATAAAGATAATGCAATTGGCTCTTTATTTCCAGACTCCTAGTATGTCTCTAACCATACTTACTTGCAAAACTCTATACTAATTTGACAAACAATTTAAATTGTATATATTTTGTATAAAAACTTTGGAATCATAGTCCGAGTAATATTGCACCTTTTTTCCCGGGACAAGGAAATAGATATTTGGCAGAGTTGAAGACAAAACCAAGATAAACACATTCCAGGCTTCTAAATTTTGTAGTATATTTGGAGTGAATAAATAAATAAGTCAAATATCAAACAAAAACCAGTTATCTAAATACACCTTTTGCATCTTAAAAGGCACGGGATGGATTTTATTAATTTGGTGAGAATTCAAGTAGGTGAACTAAGGTTATTAGGCAAAGCAGCATATTTGTAAAATTAGGCACAAATAACATACTTGTAAACTTAGACACAAAAACCACATTTGTAAAACTTAGGCACAAAGACCTATTATCAAATGTAGGCACAAAGACCACAGTTGATTTAATTTCTCTAATGTTTTATTTACCTAAGCCTTAATTATTTTCTTTGGTCTTTCATAAGAAACTATATTAGGAGCCATATTTAATTCATCCTAGGTCCTTCATTTTCCAATGGGTTATAGTTTTCTTTGCTTAACTCTTTTTTTTAACTGATTCAATCTTTTCCATAAACTTCGGCACAAATACCAGCACATTTGTAAAACTAGGCACAAAGATCATAATTGTAAAACTAGGCACACGACCATATTTTTAATCCTATTATCAAATGTGGGCACAAATACCAGATTTGTAATATATATAATTATAATTCAATTAAAGATCTATTGTATTTAGATAATTGGACGGTAAATGAAAACTTTAAGAATTTTGCAGAAACTGCATTCTATATCTACTAATTTAGACCTCTTTAAGATCAATGGAGGCCATAAAGCAATCTCTTGACCTTAGCCTGCAAACTTTATTTCTCAGTTTTATAAAAACATTGTTTTTCCAATTTTAAAATTTGGATGTAGCTCCAAAGTCCAATAGTCTAGAAACAACTACATCAATTAATGCCTTGTGGGAAATTGAGCCTAAAAAACTCGTTGAGAATAATAGACTAACCCTGAACAATATCTAAAATATTAGGATTTCTAGGTACTTGTTTCAATTCCCTGATCTTTAGAACTAAATCTATAGTAGATATAGAAAAAATATTTTCCAAATTTTTAACATTTGAATGTAGATCCCATGGCCAGTAGTCTAGAAATAACTACATCAACTAATGCCTTGTGAGAAATTGAGTGTAAGAAGCTCGGTGACAATAATAGAGTAAATCCTACTGATATCTACAATATCAGGATGCCTAGCTACTTGTCTCCATTCAGAGGCCTTTAGAACTAAATAAGTAGTAGATATAAAAAATTGTTTTTTAAATTTTTAACATTTGGATGTAGATCCCATGTCCAGTAGTCTAGAAACAACTACATCGATTAATGCCTTGTAAGAAATTCAGCGTATAAAGCTCGGTAAGAATAATAGAGTAACCCCTATTGATATCTAAAATATCAGGATCTCTAGCTACTTGTCTCCATTCAGTAGCCTTTAGAACTAAATAAATAGTAGACATAAAAAAAATTGTTATTCAAATTTTTAATATTTGGATGTAGATCCAATGTCCGGTAGTCTAGAAACCACTACATCAGTTAATGCCTTGTGAGAAATTGAGCCCAGAACGCCCGGTGAGAATAATAGAGTAACCCCTATTGATATCTAAAATATCAGGAACTCTAGCTACTTGTCTCCATTCAGTAGCCTTTAGAACTAAATAAATAGTAGATATAAGAAAAATGTTTTTCAAATTTTTAATATTTGGATGTAGACCACTACATCAATTAATGCCTTGTGAGAAATTGAGCCCAAAAAGCTCAGTGAGAATAATAGAGTAAACCCTATTGATATCTAAAATATCAGCATCTCTAGCTACTTGTCTCCATTCAGTAGCCTTTATAACTAAATAAATAGTAGATATAAAGAAATTGTTTTTCAAATTTTTAACATTTGGATGTAGCTTTAATGTCCAACATCCCTAGCTAATTTTCTCCATTCAACCAAACAATTGGATAAATGTACAGCCTTAACCAATGTCTTAACTTTCTCTCCCAAATTGAGACCGAACAAAAGCTCACCCGCTAGCAAAACTAATAGAGGTTTTCTTAGATCCATATAGTCCAAACCCTTAAACAGCAAATCAGTACCTACACTTACATTTTTCAACTTTTCAATCGAAAATATTACAAACAAACATATTGAAGCTTTATTGATGTGTCCGTGTCATAATCAGCTGTTTAAATTTTTTCTGTTTTATTTCTCAAAATCACTTGCACTTTCCCTTAGCTTTCCTCCCCAAAATTTGCAAAATAAAGAAAAAGTGTGTACAAAAGACACAAAATCTTTTTACTTTTATTTGCAAGAAGGTTATTATTAATTTTCATAGAGATCTTATCAAATCTAGGCAGAAAGACCATTTTTTAGAGTCAACCCTTCTTCTAATCTGCAGGACCGCCGAACCTTGAAAGATTTTAATACTTCAATGCCGCTGAACCATACAAGCTACATATACATACATTTTCTTTTTCAATTTTTTAAATTTTCTTCTACAGAAGTCTGCCTCGTCTTCTTTAGACGATGGTGCAATTTTACCATGTATGATACGTTTTCTGTAGAACATTTTCAGTATTTTTTACCCTTTTTAAAATTTTCACGAACTACTCCGTAAACACGAGTTAGAAGAAGTGAGGTTATAACCACATCCTCTTGTACGTGAGGGCAGACCAGCCAGATTTTCCTGGGGGGCTTTGAACTACTCGTGATAACGTGAAGTTAGAAGTACTACAGTTTACCAAATAATTAATCACTATCGAAGGAGACCAGTATATCTGCATTTTTCTATGCAGTAAATCATGCACTGGGGAATTATGGGGACGCTTAAATGATGCTTTTAAAAAAAAACTGGTAGTATACATATGGCATAAGTGCACATGCGCGGTTTCCGTACCAAATTAACAAAAATAATTTCTATCTCCGTTTAACAAAGATTATTTTAAAGTTAATTTTTGTCCACTTTGTTTTTAATTCGTCTTCTTGATAGTTTTTGTCTATATTTTATTTGAATGGCTTTTTAGTTAGTTACTTATTTTATTTCGTCCTTCATTTTATATATTAGTAGTAATGTAGTATAAATTAAAATTTAGGTTTTTTTGGTTACTTATATTTATTGATCTGTACGTACTCATCTAATTTCTAAAGCCTAATGTTTTGCTATATCGTAGATAGAGAATATTCAAGGCAACCAGTGAGTGGAAAGGTGAATAGTCTGTTGCACTTTCACTCGTTGTGAAACCCTCAGTGATGTGGCGCCCCCTAATTAACTTGCGGAAACGATGGCAACTAAAAAAGTTTTCGCCGAGTAATTGGCTCAGAAAAGAGCACAAAAACTAATAGAACTCAGCAAATTGGAAAGACAAGAAATAAAAATCGTTTTTACGGGATGCTGGAATGACAATTATTCTTTTTTTAATAACATTTTGTAAAATGATTGAGATTTTGGGGCTTAAAACTTAGCACAGAAAAGATCACTAGGATCACTAGTGTGTAAAATTACAAAACTGCTATTTTATATATTTTGGGGTTTCTAAAAGTGAACCATTACATATTCCACAACAAGGTTGAAAAACGACTCTTTTAACACGAGCAGTACAAGTAGTCAATCTCCATAAGTCGAGTGAACGTGCAAAAAGCTTCTCCAGGTTGCCAGCGATACTGTTTCCCCGACAGCAAATAGGAAACACAAAAATAAATATCTTTGATGGCAAATAGTGCCTAATTATTAAAGAATATACCCAAGCTATTTCTAAACTGAAGAGATCACACTCGCACCCCCCCATTGTAGAGACGACGCCATCTTGATTTTATGGTATTTTTCAATATTTTCAAATTTCTCGCTTATTATCTAACCTACAAAAAAAATTAATACGCCGTTTTGCAGAGAATTGATTTCTTTACAACTTTGATTTTATAGGGTGTTCTGATATCTGCCTTGGTTATTGAGTTAATTAGGAAACCATTTATTTAATAAAGCCCATTTACTTAATTAATATGAAATCTCTTCTACACATATAATAAATCTCTAGATAGGCGAGTTCTGCACATTACATTTTTTTTTGTTGGCCTTGGTTTCTACCTATAAACGATATAAATACCAAAAATACATTTTTTTTACGACTCGCAACCAAAGTCTCTATATAGACCATTTCTGTATACATTGTTTTTGTTTAATTGGTCTCTGTTACTAACCAAATAATAGAGATAACAAAAACACATATTTTAGTAAAAAACTACTAAACCGATTTTGCTGGGAGTTTTATTAGCTGAAGCGCGTCTTCAGCTAGTATATAATATTTATATTTTTTAATTTGCTCCAAACACAGAGAGATATTTTAATTTATTAGATATTAGATATCCAAAAAGAAAAGTACCTTTTCTATTCTTATTATATAGGTACCATAACTATTTTACCTATAGAGCAAATGCCAGCCTAGAGGCTAACTCCTTCTACCCCTGTGGGATTTTCTGACACATTTTGGTTGCCATTGGATCTACTTTCAGATTTTACTTGTTTGTCAACTGCGGCGATTACACTGGGACGATTCCCATACATAAAGTTATAGGAGACTACTTTTTCTTCAAAAACATGTCACTTATAAATATCGGTTCATTAGTTCTTGACATCGAAGCGTTTTTTCAACAACAACAAATTTTCGCCTGCCGTGCTATAAACCCATTAATACCTACTTACGATTTTAGTTTAATTCTAAGCAATTTTTTGTAGTCTTGTTTGGTTTTCCTATCCCTCAATCATTTTACTCAAATTTTTTCGTAGGTTATCGGATATAGGCTTGTTTACAGGATGGAAAAAAGAGACCACTTTTTTCCTCGGGACGGGACGTTTCGTTCTTTATTAAAACTTTTTCAACCTTCGGAAGTCGCTGTCAGTAATACCTAAATGAAGAATGTATGGGGCCGGAACGATCACCCTCAATTGGACACGACATGTTATGTATATTTGCAAATACTTATTGTTAATTTAAAAAAAAAAATCTTTAGGTGTGAATATGCATTCTTCATTTAGGCATTAGTGACAGCCACTTCCGAAGATTAAAAAGATCTATTAAAGAACGAAACGTCCCGAGGAAAAAAGTTGTCCCTTTTTTCATCCCATAAACAAGCCTACATCCTACAGCCTACAATTTTTTCAAAATTTTGGAGTGTCGCGCATTTAAAATAAGTTTCTGCCAACTAAAAGGTAAACCAACAACTCGATTTGACTAAAAAAAAATAAATGACCGAGAAAAACTTAAAACGACTGGAAACCTGAGAAAAAATGGTAATCTATACATAGGTATATGGCTTTAGAAAGACGATTTCCGTACATTGAATATTTTTTTAAAAACTGTTTGTGTTTGATTACAACCAAACGATTTAGATATCAAAATTACAATTTTTAACATTTTTGTTTTTCTGTTTGTTCCAGCATCACGCAAGAACTACTAAACCGAGGAAAAATTTATTAAAAAAATATGTTAAAATCAAAAAATATTATTTTGGGTCGGGTGGGTCTAGCTTTGGTTGGGTGGGTCTAGCTTGAGCTGGGTTAGGTTTGGGTTGGTTAAAATAATTTTATCTTGGGATTTTTTTTCATGGATTTTTTTTCCGGGTTTTTTTTATGTTTTTTTCCGGGATTTTCTTTCCAAGATTCAGAATATTTCATCCCAAAAGTAACTCGTGTTATTTTCATATGCTTAGTAAAATTATTAAAATAAAATAATAATAATAATAATAATAATACCAGGATTTAAATCAAACCTTGATTGAAACCATATACTTACGCCTGGCGGACCTGTCCCAAAATCCAGAAGAGGGTAATCAGATTTTATTTGTTTGTGTACCTTAAATTTATTAATAATACTAGTTTTGTAAAATTTTTATTAAAATTACGGTTAAAATAACATTTTTTATATAAAATTTAACTAAAATCGTAAATATCAATCGTTTGATCGCGCCGCTGGCGATAATTTTTAGGCAAATTACACTTAAAATGGCATTTTTGACACAAAATTCAACTAACTATCAGCGGTGTGATAGTGCCGCAACCGAAAATTTTTAATTTTTAGCGATCCATAAATAGCATGGAGGCTATTGGGATCGCAAAAAAAAAATGAGTTACATGGGACAAAACAGTACTAAAGGCAAAATCTTAGGATGGTATCTGTCTGTCTGTGTGTCACACGATAATTCAAAAACCGCTAAATCGATTCTTATCCAATTTGGCTCAAAAATTATTTGTCACCAGACGCACTAATTTACACTAGCTTAATATTTCCTATTTAAAGAACAGTGGCGGCTCCTCAATAAGTGCACATGTGCATATGCACTCCCAAATTTAATGTGTCTCTTCTCAAAAACACATTGAAATTTTATAATTCATTAAAGAACTTTATCACAAAATAATAGTTCCAAAAAAAATTGCTTAAACCTATCCTATCAATAAATTACTAACTAACTAGTTAACAAAATCTAATCGCCAGACGTTAAATATGTGTGCAAACGTCTCTAATCTATTACCAATATACAAACGAGCTCCAGCCAGAGAAATGGGAAAAATATAGAATAAACGTCAACCTGCGCGAACGGGCGAATTTGAACGGCAACCATTTTTATCACTTATCAACATCAGCTGCTTGAAAGCTAGGTTATGTTACGTTATTTACATTTTGTTTCTTTTGTCTTTATTTAAATTTTTTCTAAATATTATCTAAACGTCGCGTGTTTGGCTGTTCACTGGTCATGTGTTTGCCTGTTCACTGGTTATGTGGAACACATGCCTGCCGGCCCTGACTGGTCATGTCGTGACATATAAGGACGGCGTACATACTTCTGTCAACGACTTGCTACTGGAACAACTTTAAATTAATAAGGATACAAGCCCCGTTTTTCAGCAAAGAGAATATTTATTGGACCAGTCTATAGGGTAAGGATAAAGTCCCATAAGTTATTTTTATTACTAGTACGGTATGAGCTTCATTACGGAAATCAGTAGGGAATATTGCCACTAGATCAGAGACCCAGCAGAGAAATGGAAAACTACTTGTTTCTCTGGAACTGAGTTGTGGTAACCACACTAGTGCTGTAATGAGCCTTACTGTACATCAAAACAAAATTATGATTGTTTTCCACAAACCAAAACTACACTTTTTTGCACTCGACGCGCGTTTCGCTAACAACGTTAGCATCATGAGGAGACGATAAACAACAGATTGTTTATCGTCTCCTCTGCTAACATGTTGTATGGGGGGTTTAAAAAATTAAATTTTTATGAAGATGTTTATGTTCACTAAACACCTAAGCATTAGTACGAATATGTCTTCTATGTGCAACATCTTTTCAATTAAAAATTTATTTTTATTAACCCCCGCCCCCTTCCTTTAAAACAAGATTTTGCAAAGCTCTTCTCCTCCCATTTGAAGTTCATATATTATTGGTTGCCATATAATTACTTTTTTGCTAGATAGGGCCCAATAGGTTTTCAAGACGTAAACCGAGGGGGTAAACACCGCGTGAAATCTGGTGTACCACCTCTGTGAAGTCCGTGAAATCTGTGAAATCCATGAAATCTTGTGTGAAATCCGTGAAATCTTGTGTGAAATCCGTGAAATCTTTGTGAAATCCGTGAAATCTGTAAAATCATTAAATTGTTTGGGACTCTATTACTTTCTAAATCTTGTTTATTATTATTAAAATACCTAATAAAGAAGATTTTAATCTACTAAGACCATCCATACCAATTTACCTGGGACGCTTCCCGACTTTTAAAAGCGTCCTGAATTGTCCATAGGTAACGGTATATTATCATCATCATCATAGGCAATCACTCGATACCGAGTATGATTTTCCTCTATTCTGTATCGTCGCTATCTGTTGTGCGTTTTTTGATGGCTATATAAGCCAATTCTCAAGCAGCACACCTTTCCACAGTCCTGGCACATCCAGTCTCCGGCAGCAGCCGGGTGTTGTTGGCCATCCATTCTTCCATTTTGTCGCTCCTTTCTATGTTCTCTCTTTTCCGTCTCTAGTCTACGTCGCTGCCCTTCAAAAGTTTGTGCTCCCTCATGAACTGTTCGGCGCCATGAAGCCCTATCGTTTGCCGTGGTCTCGAATTTGTTTATATCGAAGAGATCCTTCATCATATTGCCTTTGAGAATGTCCTTGTACCTTTTTTGTTGACCTCCTTGATTTCTCTTTCCCTTCTTCAGTTGTCCATAAAATATCTATTTTAGGAGACGTGTTTCAGGCATGCGGATAATATGACCAGTCCAACGAAGCTGGTGCTTGAAGGTAAGTGTTTCTATACTAGTTGTTCTGTCATCTTCTAAAACACTTATGTTTGTTCGTCAGAATTTCCATTTGATTCTCAGTATTCGTCTTAAACAACTTTGGTTTTATTTTTCTAGTCGTTTGATATGCCTTCTGTAGGTGCTCCTCGTTTCGCATCCGTATGTTAGAGTTGGTATTATAACTGTGTTGTAAACACGAAGCTTGGTTTCCGCATTGATGTCGTGATTGTTGAAGAATCTCTCCGAAAGCCGTCCAAACGCTGCGCTAGCACATTTTAGGCGATGCTGTGTTTCTGCGTGAATAGTTGCATTTGATGATACGTGGCTCCCAAGGTATGGGTAATGTTCCACGTTCTGCAGAGAGGCATCTCTGAGTTCGGCAGGAATGGTCTCAGTGATCCATATTTTACTTATTAGAATGTGCATTTGGGAATTAAGTGCGGGACCCCCTTGTTTGTAGACTTCAGCAGCGATACCATCTATGCCTGACTTGTTATTCTTTAGCTGTGTGATTGCCTTTTTGACCTCCTCTAATCTCGGAATCTCACTTAGGTGTTGTTGTGTAGTTTTCTCCGGAATTTTGTCTAAGGTGTCATTATCGACCTGAGACTCTCTGTTGAGTAGTTCTTGGAAGTGTTCTTTCCATCGTGAATTGATAGAGGATCTGTCTTTAAGCAGCCTTGTTCCATGTTTGGATCGTAGGGGATTGAAACCTTGTGTAGTGGGACCATATATCATCTTAGTAGCTTGAAAGAGGGCTCTGGTGTTGTTGGACTCAGCTAGATGTTTCATGTGATTTTGTTGTCCACCATTGGTTTTTTAATCTACATGTTTGCCTTTGTACTTCTGCTTTGGCTTCTTGATATTGCCTTTTCTTTTCGTTAGAGTGAGGGTGGCTTTTCTAAGCATTATGGGCTTTTCTCTTCCTCTCAATAAGGTCTTGTCGTGCTCATCAAACCAGTCTTGATGTTTTCTTTGTGTGTAGCCGACCATTTCTTCGGAGGCAGATGTTATTGCTGTCTTCAACATTCTCCAGTAGTCGTCAATATTCTCCGGGTATTCTAAAGTACCCAACTTTTTATTCAGAGAAACTTTTTGTTTTGTTTTTTGGAATTTTGTTCTGGTTTGATCATCTTTAAGGCGTTCTACATTGAATTTTCTTGTGATTTGCTTTTTTTGACGGCTACTTCTTCTTTGGCTCGTATCTGGCGATGGTCTGTCCAGCAGTCGTCTGCACTCGTTATTGCTCTTGTAATGTTTACGTCTTTTTGATCTCTGGAACGTACAATAATGTAATCAATCAGATGCCAGTGTTTTGACCTCGGGTGTTGCCAGGAGGTCTTGAATTTATCTTTTTGTGGGAAAATTGTATTTGAGATTATGAGGTCATATTCAGAACATAAGGTTAATAGGCGCAGTCCGTTTGAGTTCATGTTTCCAACACCTTCCTTGCCAATGACGCCCTTGCATAGGTTTCGATTCGTACTAACTCGAGCATTGAAATCACCTAGGATGATAAGTTTATCAGATTTAGGTATAGATGTTACGGCTTCACTAAGTTGAGAATAAAATTCATCTTTTTGGTTTTCATCAGCTGCAAGAGTTGGAGCGTAGGCGCTGATTATAGTAGCGTGTTAGTGGTTGCTAAGGTTTAGGCGCAATGTCATCAATTTTTCGCTTATTCCGGATGGAAATTCGGTTAGGTGGTCCACAATCTCATTTTTTATAGCCAAACCCACTCCGTGAATATGTGGTCCATCTTCTTCTGTTCCTTTCCAGAACAATGTGTAGCCTCCTCCGTGTTCTTTAAGTTGGCCTTCGCCTACTCTTCTAGTTTCACTGAGTGCAGCGATATCGATGTTATATTTACATAGTTCACGTGCCACTATTGCCGTTCTTTTTTGTGGTCTTGTGATTGTGTCTGTATCCATAAGTGTACGGATATTCCATGTGGCAAAGTTCATTGCATTTCTTTTTCTTTTGTTTTGACCGCATGTGGTGTACCCTCTAGATGCGGTTGTCCAGTCGGGCAGTTGTTGGCTGGCTATGTTTAGGGCACCTTTTATAGCCCCTTCCCTTTCAGGGTGAGTAGAGTGGGTCCTAAATAGGGCTGCTCAGTCACGGATGCAGCACACGAGTTGCTCTACAGTCAATCCTTGAGCAAAACGGCGATCACACTTCCGCCGCTTTCGTGCCGGTTTGTCACTAAGAGCTTCCAGACTACACTGTCCTGCTCCCGTCGCAACTTGCCGATCGCCGAAAGACTTTGGTGTGCTTGGACTTCATGGTCTTATGTGTCCTAGAAAGTATAGGATCTCAGAGTAGAGAATGCCTGTAGGAGACTTTTATTAACGTGGACATGCTGATGCACAGTCACCAAGCCCACGGTCCCTAATAACGAGTGACGACCCAATGGCGTAACGGTATATACACGGTCTCAAAGAATTTACTGTTTGGTATAATATTGCATCGTCTTTTTTTATTTATTAATTTTGCTATTCGCACCTTGCTGCATTAATTAATTTAAATTGGTTTCTTAAATTTAGCTCTAAAAAATTAATTAATCCATATTACTCTTGAGGTTTTTTCAAATAGAATTTAGTGATTTATCTAACAATTGGCAGAAAGGGTCAAACATCAAATCAATCGGGTAATTGTTATGTGCATGTTCGATATTGACAATTTTTGGCACACATAATACACCTACAAAAAAACTTGAAAATAAAAATTTTTAGAATTTTGGGACCAGTAGTGTTTTTTTATAGATTTTTGAAAATCCCAAAATTGTTAATTCTGATCCTTACAAGCCCCAACAAAAAGGTCAACATTTTGAAAACTATGACAGATACAAGATTGAGTCATACCCTTTAAAGGTATTTAAAAGACCAATTGAATGATGTACCACATGATATACTTTTGTGAAATTTTTTCAAAAAACTAAATTTTGAAAAAATCTCAAAATAGCCTATTTTTGATTTTTTCAAAAAAATATATATTTTTCCTTAATGTTTCCTCAACATACAAAATTTTAGGATGGGTTAACGATGGCTTCCATCTCGAAAAAAATAACCAAAAATGCCTTTATCAATTTTGGTTCATATTGGTATTTACAAAAAGGGTGATATCTGAAAAACTATTATAGCTATTATATAGAGCGTTAGCTTGTTTTAAAGGTCTTCTGGCCCTTATTCTTCAATTTCGGGGAAAGGTATGCTCCCGCGAATCAGAAACGCACCTGATTGGTCGAAATCTGTCACTATTCTGTCTATTTTCATTAGTGCCAAAATAGCGTGAGCGATTTGCCGCCAGTTCGTTCTCCTCGTATAAGACAGGAGAGCAAAATCGCTCACAACTAATGCCATTAGTGCCAAAACTGACAGAAATATCACAAGAAAATTATAATTCGGCCAATCAGGTGTGCTTCTATAGAAGCATGATTCCCGGGAGCACTCCCTTCCCCGAAATTAAAGAATACGGGCCCTGAAGACCTATTAAATGATATTTTTTTTTAGAATGTAAAAATATTATTTTTATAATTTTTTTGAATATACGTTTTCCTTCAGTTACTTTTTATGATATATTATGTGAAAAAATTCACGTTGATTCTTATTGGAGTTCTCGAGCCATCCCTCCACATATTTCTTCAAATAAACTTGTTAATTCCTGAAATTTTTAGAGGATAAATTTGAGGAGGAGCTAGTAGATACTGTAACCTAAAAAAGTGGGTTACAGTAGATAGATGCATCATGGAAATCCTCATCAAATCAGCAGACGATTTTATTGAAGAATTCAGTGAAGACTTAGTTAAATTTAAATCCTACTCCTTTTTTGCAAATATGCAAAAAGAATACTGCAATAAACTTCAAATTAATCTAGCCATGGGAGAATCTTTGATAATGTGAGACTTTGCTGAAAATTTTTCATTCGTACTGCAGGATGAAGTTTAGTCCTACTATTGCACCCTTTTGTGATATTTGTGAAAACGAAGAAAACGTTAACTGACTGTTTAATCCACAATACGGTTGCGTTCCATTTATTTTTGTCTCAACTGAAATGACTATATATAGCTATTAGATGAAATGACTTCATACAGCTATTATTTTTTACAAGTTTTGAGGCCCCCCTGTAAGAAAAGCCCCCACCTATTGGTACATTGGTGTGGCCCTTAACACAATAGCACTAATCAGAAAAGAGATGAAATTACTTCATAGAGCTAAAAAAAAAGCCACACCACCTGAGCATCATAATATTTTTACTTAATTCGTATTACACAGTACAGTACAGTTTTATACTAGTTATAATGTGGATGAAATCATACACCTCAATTGCCACCACCTCTCTATCTATAGTTTTAGCAGAAAATTTAAAAACGTTAGGATCAATAGGTTAACGTTAAGCTATTGGTCTCATCCATAATTCTTGGAGAAAAATCTAATGCTACCATTTCCAAATTTGTCCTCCCCGAATATTAAATCAAAACTTAAAAAAAAAATTCAAAGTTGCAATGTAATGTTCTCGCATGTTGAGGGTCCCACGATACTGTAAAAACTCTTTCCTCAGGCAATCCGTTGAAAAAATATGAATTTTCAAAGTTTGGCGAAATGGGTCTATGGAGATCCCTATGGGTAATTCTACGCCATACAGGACGTAACGACCGTTACACTATTTTACAGTGAATTTGTGTAGGCATAATGTTACATACAACTTTAAGTTCACCCATGTTAAACTAAAGAAATATTCAACTTTCATTATTAGTTACTACTACTTCGTTGACAATATTTTTAGCCTGCGAGTAGCTGGCATTGAAAGTTATAAAACAATAGTTTTAGTGTAATGACCATTACCGTAGAAATACCCCTATACGAATTTTAAATTGCAATGTAATATTTTAGCATCCAGGCAATCGGTTGTCAAAATATAAACTTTAACGGTGGGATTTACCAAAAGGGTTTAGTCTATTTTAGAACGGTACTAAGTTTAAGTGAAATTTTTGGTTTTAAGCAGTTTAAACCAACCTTCCTTGAGTTTTGGACACAGTTTGAATTATAAGAAGAATTTTAATAAATTTAATCTTAACACAATCTTTTGTTGGATTTAAGGAGAAAGTTTCAATTTTTCAATTTACTCCGTAGAACAGACTAAAATTGAGGTTATATGTCACTCTAATTAAAACTTACCCTTGATAATTGATTTTTCCAATTAATACTTGATGTCACACAACGATTGGGATGGGTGATAATAAAATAAGAAGTAGATTAATTTTGTATTTATTTAAAAGGTGTGTTTATTTACGAAATGTACTAAAAAACTTAAATGCAAGTTTTTTTTACATTTCTGTCACTGTCGAAATGTCACAAACAGCGAGTTTGGATCTTTTACCTCTCCTTGCACCTTGGCTTGCACCAACCTCTACTGATGAAAGCTACAGCTTTAAAATGAGTGGGCTTTGAGTAAGAAAAGTTATTTTGACTGAGCTTTTAGATAACCTCAATGTTTTACTTTCAGTTTGTAAATAAATTAATATAGTCGTTTTGGGTTTTTTTGTTTGGTATATTTTTCGTGCATAATCAGTGACCTTCACTTATGTTTGTTTTACCTCGTAGTAGTAGTATATTTTTTGTGCTGAAAACGGGTTGAAAATATGGCGTTTTTCTGGACAAAATTGGAGGTGTTTTATTGATTAATAAACAACTTGGGATATTAAATAAGGTAAATTACTTCTTGTAAATCGTTTACTTAGGGAAATTTTAAACGAACTTATTACCAATTGCCACAAAACAATCCTTTCTGGGGGCTATAAATTTAAACCACCCCCCAGAGGTGGTCTAAAAAATCACCAACTTTATAACCTCAAACACAGATTATGAAGCTATTATGTGCCAAATTTTTGGCGTATTCACAATATGCCATTTTGAAGCCTGTCAAAAAAAATTAGTTTTAGGGCATTTTCTCCTAAAATATGGTATATTTTTAGAAAAAAAGCTGTTTTTCAATGGTATTTTGCAATAATAATACAAAATAATTAATAACTTTTTGACTTTTCTGTATAGGTAAGTGTTTTTTAAATTTGGTTTTAAAATTTAGTACCCCCCACAGGTGTAAATATTTAGATCTGTGGGGGGGTGCACGATACTATAAAAACATGCCCATGTTCCTCAGGCAATCGATTGTAAAAATATGAATTTTCAAAATTTGGCGAAATGGGTCTAGGAAGGCCTATACAAATATGACGAAAATGCCCACGATACTGTGAAAACATGCATGCTCACTTTCCTCATGAATTCGGTTGTAAAAATATGCAAAGTTTGGCGAAATAGATCTATGGAGAGCCCTATTCAAAATGTCGAAAATACGCATCATTTAGGTGCTCAACAAAAATGAGAAAACCGTTGTTTTCGTGCGTATTTTTTATAAAACTGAGGGGGTGGACCACTAAGTTTATATAAAGCCAGCGGTTCACTTTGGTATCTTTGATCAAAAATTAATGTGGCATACGCGAAAATTAAGTGCTATATTCGTTTTGGCACAGTTGGTCTAGAGAGGGGTTTTAAGAAAAAAAATAATCTTTAAAACATAGATATTTGTTTTCGATACATCGCCAACTACTATTTACCGTAAAAAGTAAAATCCCCTATGTAGCCCTTTTCTGAGGGGCTATTTTTGGAAAATATTCTAAAAACCTTAAATAGTAACTCCCTATTTTGACTTCATATTTGAATTCTCGCTGAAATTCTCTTTCCAATGGTACCCCATATTATAAGGTTTGCTTTACTAATTTTCGAGATATTGGCTTTCAAAATGTCAGAATTTCAATTTTCAAAGGCCCATATCTTAGAAACTAAACAAAATATCTCTATTGTGTTTATTATCGATTTTGAGGGTTTTATAAGAGCAAATAAAAATGGCAATAGTTTGACGTTTGCACATTTCTATTTACAGTTTATTGATTTTCAGTAATTTTGACGATATTATTCCAAAAATATGAAGTAGAAGGTCAAATTGTCAAACTGTTGCCATTTTTCATTTCATCGTAAAAAACCCCTAAAATCGATAATAAACACAATAGAGATATTTCATTTAGTTTCTAAGATATGGGCCTTTGTAAACCTTATGATATGGGGTAGCATTGGAAAGAGAATTCAAATATGAAGTCAAAATAGGGGGTTGCTATTTAAGGTTCCCAGAATATTTTCCAAAAATAGCCCCCCAGAAAAAGGCTACATAGGGGATTTTACTTCTTACGGTGAATAGTAGTTGGCGATGGATCAAAAACAAAAGTGTATGTTTTAAAGATTATATATATTTTTTTCTTAAAACCCCTCTCTAGACCAACTGTGTTGGAGTAAAATGAAAAAATTGAATTTCTGTGGTATCTCACACCAAGTCAAGATCATACGCATAAAATAATTAAAATTTTTAAATACGAGAAGTATCATTTAGGTTCTCAATAAAAATGCTAAAACCGTGGTTTTCGGGCGTTTTTTTTAAACTAAGGGGGTGGACCGCTAAGTTTATATAAAGACATTTAAGCCAAAAATTAATTTAGGTGCTATTTAGGTGCTAATTTGGTCCATCTTTCGGTTTTGGAGAAAAATGGAAAAAATTAAATTTCCGTGGTATTTGAATTGCCGTGCTATTTCAGACCACTTTAAGATCATACGCATAAAATGATTAAAAAAGAGGTGGGATTGGCAAGAAAACACGACGTACTTTTCGGGAAGGGGGAGTGTTCCCAAACGTTAAAAGAGGTTGCACAAGGAAAGGGGATGGGTGTCAAAATCGGGCAAAAAAGCGTTAAGTAATATGTACCCCTTAGCATTATTTTATTAGGTATGGGTAATATTTTTCCATGTTTCTACAAAACGAAAAGAGCTCTTAATTTTCTAAAGATATACCAAATTAGCAGCAAATTCTCCCGTATGCCAAATTAATTTTTGATCAAAAGGACCAAAGTGAACCGCTGGCTTTATATAAACTTAGTGGTCCACCCCCTTAGTTTTAGAAAAAATACGCGCGAAAAGCATGGTTTTCGCATTTTTGTTGAGCACCTAAGTGGTGCGTATATTCGACATTTTGTACAGGAATCTCCATGGACCTCTTTCGCCAAACACTGCATATTTTTACAACCGATTGCACGAGGAAAGTGGGCATGCATGTTTTCACAGTATCGTGGGCAATTTCGATATTTTTGTATAGGGATCTTCCTAGAGCCAATACCAAGGAAATTTAAGTTTCTCCATTTTTCGCCACAACGAAAAGAGCACTTAATTTTCGAAAGATGGACCAAACCTCACTTAATTTGAATATAGTAACTTTAAATTTTTTTCCAAGAATTATGTATGGGACTGCTAGCTTAACATTAACCTAGCGGTCCTACCGTTTCTTTAATTTTCTGCTAAAAAATAAAGGAGCACTTAATTTTTAGTTTGGGGACCAAATTAGCACCTAAAGAGCACCTAATTCTGGCTAAATTTATCCCGAAATTTATTAAATATTATTTATCCAAAAATATTTGAGAAATCTGTGAAATCCGTGAAATGTTTTAAGAAATCTGTGAAATCTGTGAAATCATATGTGAAATCTGAGAAATCTTATGCTTTTGTAAAATCTGGTGTACCAATTTCGGCTGGTGATTACCCCATCGACGTAAACCAAATTCACAAAACAGGGCCGCTTAATTCTATCTGATTAGTATCTGGTAATAAAATGACATATTTATTAGTAGCACATTTGAAATATTATACTTTGATTGAATTCTGACCAATGAAATGAATGAATGAAAAGTTTCATTATGGTAGCTGACATTTTTTACACAGGACCTAGATGTGACTGTCATTGTCAATGTCAGAAAAATGCTAAGATTGAATTTGAAATGAAGTGTACACTTTATTCCAAATTTAATCAAAGCAATTTTTTGACTTTTCTGTGTATAAATATCAGCCTGCCATATTGAAATTGGACTGAACAATAACTTTGCATAACCTGATTCTATAATAGTAGCATTTTTTATTTCAGAGAGAGAGAGAGAGAGAGAGATTTAGAATATAAAGCAGTAAATTTTGGAAAAAAAATAATAATATAATAATAAATCGTCTTTATTAGGCAAAAATAAATACATAGGAGAGGTTTAGCAAATTGCTACTCACACCTAACCTTCCATTAAGAAAAACTAGAATAAGTTCTTACACTATTAATTGGGTTTCTGAAGTCTATAAAACCCTATATTAAAACCTATTTGGTAAATTAAATCCAAATTGCACACTTACACTATAAAAATTAGTTTGAAAACACTCTGAATATTAATTAAAAATTAAATTTAAGTTTAAATAATATAATGCTAAGACTTTTTTATTTGTTCGAAATATTATAAGTAATATATTTTTTGAAAAAAAACATATTTGTATGAACACCAATTTTTGGATATGTTAACATTAATTTTCATGTGACACTGACCCTGAATTGTACCTTTTAAAACTCACGCAGAAAACTCGAAAACAAAGAAATAAAAAATGTTTAAGTCTGAATAAATTTCTGCATATACATGTCTTTAATTTTTTTTCTAAAAGAAATTTTGCTCAAAGTTTTAAATTCACTGGGAATACTATTATATATTTTTACTGAAACATACGAAAACGATTTCTGGTATAGTGCTGTCTTATGTTTTGGAACGGTTTCCTGTATTTTACACCTTAAATTGCTTGGTATGCCTCTAGAGAGCAAATTATGTAAAAAACATGCTAGGTTAGTTTCCCACATTGATGCCATGGGCATCCATTTTAATTCCTTAGGCTTTTTGGTGACTCTATCACATTTACGCAACCCACAGACAAACCTACAACAGTAATTTTGAATTTTCTGTACTCTATTTTTAGTAGCATAGTCAAGGCATGGTCCATAGACAATACTGGCGTATTGAAAGATGGAAAAAACAGTAGATACGCTTAACTTTTTTCTAATATTAAAACTTAAAGAGTGACGGTTTGAATACAATAGTTTCAGCCTCGCATAGGCCTTTTGGATCAAAGAACTAACATGATTAGTAAATTTTAGGTTTTTATCAACGATAAGAACCAAATTTTTTGCTTTATCTGTTTGTGGGATTTCATCATATCCTACAAAAAGTCTAAATTGATTGGAAATTAAATCAACCTGCTTTTTATTTCCAAATAACAGACAGGTACATTTTTAAGCATTTAATTTAAGACTATGCGAGGCAGAAAACTGTGCTATTTTATCTAAATCGTTATTTATACCATCTGCAGCCTCTTGGATTTCATTTTTACTAAAACTGTAATAGCACTGGGTATCATCAGCGAATCCATGCAATGAGCAGTTTTCTACAACTTTTAAAAGGTCAGCAATGTATGTTAAAAAGAGGAGCGGCCCCAGGATTGACCCCTGAGCTACACCGGCATGCACGTTCTTAGTTGAAGAAATATTGTTGTTTTTAAAAACACACTGCGCCTTCCCACTGAGATAAGATGATATAAGTGAATGAGCATCGCCCGAAAAACCCAAATATTTAAATTTGGCAAGCAACAACCGATGACACACCATGTCAAAAGCCTTGGAAAAATCGAGCAAAATAAGTGCAGTATTTTTGTATTATCCATAGCTTCTATAATGTCATCAACCACCGCCAGAAGAGTGGAGACAGTGCTATCGCTTTTTCTAAAACCGGACTGTTTGACAGGTATTATGTTGTTTTCCTCAACAAACCCCAACATTTGCCAATACATGATTTTTTTCTAAGATTTTTGAAAATACAGGAAGGATACTGATAGGTCTCAGGTCTTTTAAAGTAGAAGGACAATTATTTTTGGGAATAGGCTGAATCATAGCTAATATCCACAAACCAGGAAAGTACTGACATTCAATGCAAAAGTTAATCAAATGCGTAATAACGGTAAAATATTGGGCAAGCAATAATTAATCATTTGAATATTAATTCGATCATTACCAGTGGCGTTAGTTTTTATAGTTTTAATTGCATTTTCAACCTCTTGCATTGTTACCATGGTAAAATTAAAAACACCCTTTACGGAGTGTCAGTTTCACAATGTTGAAAGGAATTTTGAATATTAATATTTGGGTTAGCTGATAGAGCACTGTTTAAAGTTTATAAAAAATAGTTATTATTGTCTTCAACGCTTCCTAAAGTTTCCGGTATAAAATCCTGATTGCTACTTTTAATTCCCAGTTCCTTCAAACTTTGATATCCTTTTTTTTCACCTTTTATAAACATGGAGTTAATGTACGTTTTTTTTTATATTTCTGATTGCATTTAATGTAAAATTACGTAATTCATTTTATCGCGACCAGTCAGCATCATCTCTCGAAATTTTAAATTTTGTCAAAGCTTTAGTACGTTCTTTTTTCATGGACTTTATTGCTGGAGTAAACCAAGGCGCTTTAGATTTTGTTACCCGTATAGTTTTTAAAGGCGCGTGTTTGTCGAATAGTGATTACAAGATTATTTAGATAATTCACTTTTTCTTCAATTTGTGGAGTATAAAAAATTTCTCGCCAATTAACTATTGAAAATTATAATGACTAAATGACGAGTAGTCCCTAAGTTGTAGAATTTTTGGATGTTTTTTAATTGTAAATCCTCCCAGTTCTAAAAAAACTACTTTGTGGTCAGAAATTTCCTCAGCACTGACTCTTCAGACAAACAGACTGATTATTAATAAAAATAGGGTCGATTAATGTAGAGCTGGTCCTTTTAATACGTGTAGGTTCATCTATGAGTTGTACAAAGCCATACGAATCAAAGCATTGATTTAAGGGGTTACTAATATTAAACATATTAATATTTACATCTCCCACCATCAAAATATAATCTACTTCAGCAATATATTCAGACACAATGTTCTCCATTTGCTCAATAAAACTATTAACATTCTTCTTTGGAGGTCTATAAAAAACACCTCTCAGAAACTTGGACGTTTTACAATAAACTCTGATATTTGATGATTTTGGTAGGGTGAGTTGATCTGTTCAATTTTAAAATTCAATTGACTATTGATATACACTGCAACTCCCCCACCTCTTTCACCACTATTCGGTTTTAAGTAATGATTATAATCCTCATTGGATAAAGCATATGAAGAACTTCTATCTACTCTGTACATTTTATAGCCATCCAGCTGGACGAATCTCGAGTCAACACTCGATTTAAGCCAGGTCTCAGTGATGCACATTATGTCAATGTCACAATTAGAAACAATATCTTTAAATTCAGAAAAATGTGGAACAAGTGAGCGAACATTGAGTTGTGCAATTTTCATTTTTTATAAGTAGCTCCAACAAAATATGCGAGAAAATATGTCTTAGCAAAATACAAATAATAATGAGTATATTAATAGCCACAATATTTTGAATAGGCTTTTAACAGGTAAGTTTGTATATTTTTAAATTTTTAGGCAGAAAGAAAATAGTGTAAAATACTATAAAAAAACAGATGTGTTGATCAAAATCAAGTAAGCAATCAGTAACCCTTCCCAAAAATATTTTGAATATGTAAACATGATTTTTAAGTAAAAAAGTTACACCCAACTTGCTATGCACACAATATTTTAAATAAACTACAGTTTAAAACGCTTTTGAAAAGATTTATCCAAATTTTGATAAAATATGTAAGTACAAAATAGAAAACTGCATCAGTTAAAACAAATAAAAAAAGGTAATTAAACACCAAGATAGTAAAAACAAAAATGTTTGTTCTGACCCAAATAAATATGGAAAAAGAAAAAGTACTTACTTATAAATAATTTATAATCATTTAGTACCATTTTCGGTGATATCCACTAAACTAGGATCATTTAGATCCTCTAAACCTTGGATTTTTTTAATTATATCAAGGCACTTGACAAAAACATTGCCTTGCGAGCACCACACATTATTTTTTTGAAACATTTCTGCAGCCAATTTAAACACACGTAACCTTAAATGTCCTTTTATTTCTCTAAACTTAGGTATATTGTTTACAACCTTATAATATATGTAAATATGTAGTAAAATAATACAAAGCAGATCAAATTTATTTAGTTTTGTCTTTGAATTAAAAAAAACATTAATAGGAAATTAAGGATATAAAAAAATTATTCATACCTATGCTACTATTTTAAGGCTTGAGAGTTGGTGAAGCACCTATGCATTCCAAGATATAAAAACTTACAAATAAACAAATCTTAAAAAGAAAGAAGTAAAAATGTACCTACTTTATCTAAACAATATAAGTATTTATCTTTTCTTAATTACTTTAAATATTAATGTTAGGATTTAAAAAGGGGATAACTACTTTTACTGATGATTAAATAAAATAATTTTGTTTAAGTGCCTTCTTACTGAGGGTCCCTGAATTTTTAAAGTGTAATTTTTTGCTAAATTAAAAAATGTGATTCTTGCATAAGAAGAGACAATATTTTTGATTAAAATAAATCCATGGTTTTTTACAAATGGAGCTGCTTCCAAAAAATGATTTTTTAATTCAGCGAATAAACTATAAATTCTGGGATAAAACTTTTGACTCACAGCAATAGCGAATGCCTATTGAAAACCTTTTTCGTTTGGGATTTTATTTTCGTTTGATTCCATCAGTTTTCTTATTGTTATCTTAGTATTCTCACAAATTTCTACTACACTTTCTGATGGTACACTCAGGCTTCCTAAAGACATTAAACTGTTCAATGCAAATCTTCACAGAGTAAAGAAAATATTGTTTTATGTTTTTTTTACAATGTAGAAAATTCAAATATGACCTCAAAGTGGATTAAATATTTGCTGTTTTTGGCTAATATCAATGAAAAATACTTCTAGGATATATGTTTAAATGAAATTTGAGTCGAAAAGTATTAAATAAAGTCAAATTAAAAGATTATTATGATAAAGTGATTAAAAACCTAAATGAAATATATTTGAATAAAAAAATTAACTCTTAATAAAATATTGAACGTTAAACTAACCTCTATTTTTTCTTTCTATTAATTTATATGCAGTACTTTCAGTTTGATTATTATTTCCAACCAAACTTGAGTAACATTCATCACAAATTCTTTTCCTCAGTAGCATTCTCATAACGAAACCTGAAATGTATGCTACAACATTTGATGATATTTGTGTTAATCCTCATCCTGTATAATTGTATTTTCTGGTAGTATGTTGTATTTTCTTAGTAATGATAAATCCACTGTATCCTCCTCCGCTTTAGTTGTGCTAGGGACAGATAAAACAACAGTGGAATCAAGCAGCCTACAATTTCCACCCTCTCCTCCAACCCTAGTATATAGCAATAATCTCCTTAATGCATACATTACTTGAAGACAAGTGGGATTATTGTTCCAACCATTTCTGCACCTAAAATAATACACAAAAAATATTTTAAACAACAGGAAGACAGATAAACCAACAGAAAAATAATGATTGCATTTTGCTTTACCTAATTGTACAAAATAGTGTTTCTTGGTGGTTAGCAAATAACTCATTTTTCCTCATTTTACATACATATCAAAAATTCCACCTACTGAGAGGATTGTTATACAAAATCCTTTAAATGCAATTTTTTCGGTGTGGCCCAAATTGGTCTTCCACCAACGTCTGTACAATCTGTCAAGAATTCAATTGTCTCCATCAAAAAGGCCCTCCAATCCTTTTCGTTAAATAAATTTAAACATGCCTTAGTTCCTTTACCATATGGACTTTTGGAGTCTCAAATATCAAATAATCTATTTATTCTGATAATAAATTCTTCAGTTGCTTGACTATCTTTAAAATCAGGGTGTTTCATATCAAGCCTTAAAAATCTAATAGCATCTGCTACACTTCGGCTTAGAGTTTGAGCAGCTAAATTAACCTAAAATAAAATAAACATTAATTACAGAATATTCAAATGTTTCTAAAGCTATTAAACATTTACAAAGAATGAATTTAAATAAAAATATTTATATGTTTGAAAACTTTTAAAAAATATATTTTTAATTAAACACATATGAATACCTAACTTCATTTTTCCTTTTCTAAATCGGTTGTTTTTAGTTTATTGCCAATAATCAGTGTTTCTTCTTGTTGAATTTTTGTAGAGTCTTTTAATGTAATACCACCTAATGTTTCTGCCCAAATCTGCCATCATATCTACATAGTTTTAGCATATGACATGGATCAAATATGCAAAAAACTTTTTCTTGTGTTTCTGGGTGAGAAAAATCTGTTTTAAAATTTTTAATATCCTTTACATTTGCACCCAATTCCTCCATCATTGTAAAATTGGCAAAGGGACCATTGCAAGTTACTGAAATAACTTTTACTCCAATCTGATCGAGTCCTATTAAACATTCATTGATTATATTGGCCTCTTCTTTTTCTGATAGTGATTTAATAAAAAAATAAGCAATTGAAATTTTCCATGATGACAAATGGGATACAACAGTAACCATTAGAACTTCTGAAGCTGGTTCCAATTAATAATTTTGTATAGTATACTCCAGTATCAATATACCCCCACATTCTCTTACCATCATGCTCAATCTACTTTTTGATGGACATCTCATCACAGAAAGGCGCAAATTATTTTTCTGCCTAAATGGGAAGCTTCCAAAGCTTTTTCTTTTAATATGTCAAAGGCCGATGAAATAAATCCAGGACTACAATGAATGTGAATAAACCACCTTCGAATTGTATTTTGATGTGGCAAGGCAAGGTCAAATTTTTTACGAACCACCTCATAAGCTCTTGAAGAGTAGAATTTTGGGGTTAAAACCCCCCCCGAGATGCCTGGTTATGGTCACAGTTTTACTTCAAATTACATTTTTTTTATTATTTATCCCTAAAACGCCCCCTTCCCCCCGAAGTCAATTCCTGGGTGCGCTAGTAATGTAACTATAATGAAATACCCTTGAATGTACCCGTACCCAACATATTGGTTTCCTTATAGCATACACACATGCACGGAATAATAATATATGGATGATTCTAGGAAAACCGTCCTTTTTGACTAAACCAAATTGGAAGTCTAGAAGTTAGAAGAACTATGAAAAATAAAATATTTTGTGGGAAAACTTTCGTAGTTTCCGTTGTTTTTACAATAAAAGTAATATAGGAGAAAAGAAATTTTAAATACCTTAAATTTTCATTTCCCTGTCAGTAACTGATATGGTTTTCTTGTGACAAAATGTCTCTAAAAATTTAAATTTTCTCCAATACCTAAAGTATACAAATAAATCTTAACATTTTTTAAAAAAATCAAATTTTATTTTTTAATATTCTAGGAGAAAATAACAGTTATATTTAAAAACTTAAAGTAAGCTTCATTCCCGTGTGTTCTTCAATATTGCGATGTAAACAGGGTAAGACACGAGCAGACGCAAACTTTAAGTTTTTTTGACACATCTGGATAGGCTGTAACACCTTAAATTTTCATTTCAATGGTAACCATTTTTTTTAATGAATTCTTTTTTAAAAGCTATTTTATTTTTTTTTATTTCTGAAATGCTGCTTCTTTCGCATGGTAAATTTTTTCCAATATTCTTTTACAATGAAGACCTGGAACTTAAAAAAAAGGAAAACTTCTCATTCCTGTGTCTTTCATTCCCATGTCACTAATGAATAAAATGAATGAAAACAATCATGGGAATGATATTTTCTTAAATTTTGTTCATTTTGTTGACCATAGGCACCGATGAAAAAGATATATTAGAGCAATCAATTTTACATTTTGTTTTTCACCAAGAAAAATATGTTCCTAGAGAAGGTATATCAAAAATGTCCTAGGATTAAAAGTTTTGTTTTTTTCTTGTTCTTAGAATTATTCTGCTTTGCTTTTATTTCTTGTTTTTCACTTTTAAATATATATCTTTTGTATAATACAGAGTTATCTTTCATTCCCGTGTCCAGCCTATTTGCAAAAATTGTATTATTTCCAAAAATAAATAAGAACGAAGGTGTTCACTGACCAAGTATGACTAAGAATAACCTTACCAATAAAATAAACATGTTTTTATTTTAATTTGACAGAATTTTTCCCAAAAAAAAATTGAACTGAAGAATGGACGGTTTTCATGGAAACACCCATATAAATGTTTTCCAGGTAGTTAGCATTAAACAAAAAAAAAACCAGTTCAGGTGTTTCTTTGTTTTAACACATTACTGTTAGGGCGCTGCTTTTGTGAATTTGTTCAATGACCATTCAAAACAAAGATAAAACATGGTATATTTTTGGAATCAGGAAGATCTAAATTTTAAAAAATATATAGGGTGCGTCTCATCCTATGTGTAGGGTGTGGTTGTTAGTGTGACAGCCCAAAAAGTCTGAGTTTCCGAGAGTTTGACTTATGGAATATTTTTAAAATACAAAAATAAATCCCCAAAAATTTTGACTTAAAGATAGTTTGACTTATGGAATATTTTTAAAATACAAAAATAAATCCCCAAAATTTTTGAGTTAAAGATAGATTGGACTTACAGCGGTTCAATTGTTTATGCCAATTGTTATAAAGTGGACGAAAAATATAAAAAATGTAATCATGTGACATGCTTTTTAGAATCAGGGTGGGAATCTTGGGTAATTATACAGTATACGATTTTCTGCCATTTTTCATTTTTTGATGAAACTCATAGCTATAAAAGTCTATGCCGCGAGCACTTAACAAAACGTTTTCAAAATCCAGAACAAGTAATTCCAAAAACACGAGGCTAACAAAAAAGCATCAGCAGATCACAGACATAAATATTGGTTGGTTACAGATTTGTCAAAAAAAAGAAGAGAAAGAAGCCAACTTCAGGGTAATAAAAATGGCGGCACCCTGTGCGTTACCAAGAATTTGAGTGCGCAGTGGTTTATGTACATTCTATATTTTTCCCATTTCTCTGACTCCAGCGCGTCGCCTAACAGCTTCCTTCACTGTTCATGCGAATTTTCAATCTTATTGGTCGAACCTTTGTCTCCCTCACTCTTTTTTCCCCGCGGCAGTCCTGCGACGTAAAGTCGCCTATGTGCACATAAAATATGTGCACTCGGAGCTCGCAGACGATTTCGGGAAATTTAATTTGGGAATAATGGCTAAATTTTCGATGTCTAACGTTAGCCTTCAATATTTAAAGAAAATTAAATATTCTTCCCTACCTTTGGAAGAAAAAAATAAAGTATCGGTCGTCCTAAACCAAATTTGACAATTACAAATGTGATTAAATGCAAAAGTCGCAATTATAAGCTGACTGGTTTTGCAGATTAGTAATAGTCTTTACTGTTTTCCGTGCTTATTATTTGGAAGTAAGGAGTCTTCAGAGTGGACAAAATCTGGCGTTAAGGATTTAGTACATTTATCCAAAAAAAAATTAAAAAGCACCAACATTCAAAGTCACATCTAACTGCTAAATTAGGATTTAATCTATTACGTGGGCAATTACCGAGGTAATTAAAGTTTTTTTTGAAATATGGCAGAATTCACCCTATTTTTTTTTTGTCTATTTTCAACTTAAAACATGCACACATTTAAATCTGGATATTCTATTTTCTAAAAAAAAACTCAAATTTCAATTAGTATTTTGGCATTTTGCCAACGTCACTCGCCCCTTATTCGAAAGTTGTGCACCTCCAAAAATTTAGACCACGTGCCGCCGCTGTATAAGAAACAACTAGAAACAGCTAGAATAATTGACTACATAACAGAAATATTTATTTTCGATTAAAAATGGCAACCCCAATAAATCCGAATTTTTTGAAAAACTGCGCCGGTATTAAATGATTTATAGAGGAAAACTAAGATCTTTGTGGGGGAAGCTATAGATCCAAATTCCTTGTGAAAATTTAGTGTCCAGGAAGCGAGGTAAAAATAAATGGTTTTGCAATCGCGTTAATTCCTTGATATTTTGTTATTTTTTCTCGTTTTTTCAATCCAGTGCATTTTTGAGTTTAAAATAAACTACCTTATATTCAATTGATAACACAAAAATTAAGAACCTCCAAAAACATTTAAAACCTAAAAATGTATAAAAATGATTTCCAGCAAGCTCAATGACTTTCCACTGCGCTATTTTTTTAATATTAAGATTTTTTTAAATACTTTTTTGCAAATTCATATTTTAAAAAAATGTATTTTACCCTACCACAAACTCTAAAAACGACTTTAATAAAATGAAACTGTTTTAGGTGTCTTAGAACTTAATTCTTGTCGAGTGCTTTTTTTTGTTAAGATGACTGAACAAAAAATATCACAAAAAGAATTAAAAAAGGTGGGGTGTGATGGGGTAAAACTTTTAGTTATTTAAAACACTAACATATTTACTTAAAACCGATTCAAAAATACGTAATTTTATTTTGGGTCATTATAAGAAAATAGTTTAAAAAACACTGTACCCCAATGAATGGATTTAGTGTTTCACTCATAACTTAGTGTAAAAAAATCATAATCAAAAAAACAATTTTATATTTAATAATCTTTTTGTGGGACAAACATTTTTCATTTGTATGTTTTTCTAAAAATATTTTTTTTACTTATTTTCAAAGTTAACGTCACCCTCGGCGGGGTGGGGGCTTTTTCCATAAAGGTCAAAACGTCATTGCGGGTACTAGATATTAAAAAAAATGTATAGCTTGTTCCACCTAGGTTGCTTAGTACACACAACATGCATTCTTGTGTAAAAACTTTTAGTTAAAAATAATAATTTATTTTTTTAATACTATTATATTTCTTAAGAATTGAGTCAAGAACTTGGAATTGGTACTTAAAAAAAAACATGGTTTTTTTATATGTGGACAGAGACTAAAACCGTGTTTTTGATGCAGGTATAAAAAACTTATTTTTCCAAGCTCATTACCTGCACTTTTAGGAGGGTAAAACATGGTGGACTGTATAAGAAACTTTACTTTTATTTAATATTTAGCTCTTTGCGCATCAGATTTCGGGTTTGAAGACGCCGATTGATTATGGTAATTAGAGCGTCAATTTTGGTCTGTTTAAGCGGTGAAGTATAGCGATTTGAGTCTTTATGGGCGGTCTCTATACAGGGTGGATTCTTTAAATGGAACGGTGCTTCTAGAGGCTTTACGGAAGAGGTTTTAAAAAAAGCTAACAGCGAATCTTTAATGATTTTCTACAGACTTTCTGCACATAATAAAAACAATTTGGGGCCCTCAACTGGAGGCCCAGGGCCCACCAACTATTTTTTTTAAATAAAAAGGTTTCACTTGTGGCACCTTTTTGGAAAGCTTGTTAAAAAAGAAATTTAACGCATTGGCTTTTTTCGAGACCTATCCATAAATGTGTCAAAAATATGAAAAAACTAATTTTTTTTTTGTCAATTAATTGTTTTAGGTTCAAAATAAACTCCTACATATTTCTCTATTTACTAAGCAGAATAAAGAAAATACCACACAAGGATATTATTGGCGGGCCATTTGGGGGCCGTCACTGAAGGCCCAGGGCCTACCAGCTACTTGTGGCACCTTTTCGGAAAGCTTGTTAAAAAAGAAATTCGATGAAATATATTTTTATGACATCTGTCAATCCATGTGTTAAAATCTTTAAAAAACTATTTTTTGTCAATTGATTTAGCCCCAAAATACACTAACTATTTGTTTATTTACCAAGTGGAATAAAGAAACTACGACACAAGGATATTATTGGCGCCCCACTTGGGGGGCGCAGTCTAGTTGCCTTTTTTTTAATTTACTAGATAATTAATAAATTAAATTAGATTTAAAGCACCTATATGTTCTTTATCACTCAACCGTCCTTAACGACAAAAAACAGGTTTTTTTTTAAATTTTTAACACATGGGTTGGGTTGGTTTAGACAGATGTCAAAAAAATTTATTTCGTCGAATTTCTTTTTTAAGAAGCTTTCCAAAAAGTGCCACATGCCTCCTCATAAAAAAAATGTTGGTGGGCCATTGGCCTTCAAATGAGCCGCCAATAATGTCCTGTGGTAATTTCTTTATTCCGCTTAGTAAATATGTAGATTATTTTGAAGCTAAAACAATTGACAAAAAAATATCTTTTTTTAAATTTTGGACACATTTGTTTACAGATGTCAAAAAACTACACGTGGTACCTTCTAATTGAAAAAAATAGTTGATAGACCCTGGGTCTCCAGTTGGGCGGCCTCAAAATTATTTTTTTTTATCATAAGCAGAAAGTGCGTAAAAAAAACCTTACAGATTTGCTTTTAGCTTTTTTTAAAACCTCTCCTATGCCTTAAGCCGCTAGAAGCACCGTTCCATTTAAAGAATCCACACTGTATACATAACTTTAAAAGACGACTTTAAATATTTTTTTTCTAAAAAATAGGTAACAAATGTCAAATAAATTAGGGAATCTTATTTATTTCTTCACTTATTTATATTTAAATAGTGTCTTTTTAGCATTCTTGATATTCAATAACTTGGAACATAAACGCCTAACGTGTGGTATTGGTGGAAAAGTGTTTTGAAAAATATGTCAAAAACGATACAATATACTGCGTGCGTTATTAAAAATAAAGAACTTGTCAATACCATTTACCTTGGGACATCCGGTATATGAGTTTTCTATAGAGAAAAATCGTGCGTGTAGGGTATTTTTAATTTAAATAACATTTCTGCCGAAGGAATTTTTAATTTTTTTCAACTCGTCGTATGCTAAAAATCTTTCACGCGGTTAAACAAAACTAAGATAACGTATGTCATTTTATCAGTGTTGCTTTAAGATAAGATGCTTAGAATCTAGCCCAAAACGCGTATGTATGTTAAAAATACGTTTAGTGATGGATATGTTAATGAGTGACTGAGGTTTAGCCAAATCTCTATTACTTAAATTATCCTAAAATGCCACTGTACCCCAAATTGAAAAAAAATATTTTCTTACAAATTGCAATTTTTGTCAAAAAGGCTAAATTTATTAGCTCCTTTATCGCGAGGGGAGTTTAGCTAAATATTTGCTTTTTTCGTAATACTTAAGTGGAAATGAAATCAAGCCAAATCCTTTTATCTCATAATTCTGTCTCATCTCAAAAAGAGCTTTGACTCCCCTCATATCCAAGGTTTATTTGATGGGGTGCTCATTTTATTTTACCCCAATGTCATTTATTATTTTATAGTACATAACCACTTCGTTATATAGAGATAAAACTCAATTAGGATTTTTTTTTTTATTTTCTACGAGAAGTATGTATTCTGGAAATTTAGAAGATCGTGAAATTTAGAAAGCACAAAAAGACTCAGTTTTAATCGTGACTTTAGTTTTATATAAGATGTCTATAAAAAGTTGAATTCAAGCATGAAACGATGAGACTTTCTATAACAGTTTTGGTGTATAATAAAAGAATACGACAAGGACTGATTTTTCGCCAGATTTAAAGAACATTGCAACCAAATTTGCGGCTAAAGCATCAAATCAATTGAGCCTAGTTTCAAAATTATTCTTTAGTTTTATATTTGTAAATAAGTTTTTTTTTTCAGAGGTCAAACTTTTTTTCCATTAATCATCCAAAAACTAGATGACAGTGACAGCTTTGACTTTGTAAGAGAGTAAGGGTATGCTTCGGTGGTATACCATGCCAAACAGTTTCTGTACTTTTAAACTAAAGATAGGTAAATAAATTAAACTGAAATACTATAATAACATGTTACTTATTACGTATTAGAGACATAAAGCTATTTGTAATTCTTCACGGTATACGTATCCGCATCTAGCGAGAACCAAGCACATTAATTGGTCAGAAACTTGTACCACGTTCGAAAAGAGCAGATAGCGCGGTAGGTGTTGAGATGCGTTAGGTAGCACGTATCGTTACGGCACACGTATCGTATCTCAGCACCTATTGCGTTTAGACAAACCTTCAATTAGCATATATCTGCTCTTTTCGAACGTGTTACAAGTTTCTGACCCATCAATGTGCTTGGTTCTCGCTAGATGCGGATACGTATACCGCGATGAGTTACAAATAGCTTTATGTCTCTATTCTTTTCATTTGAAGGCCTTGACAAGATATCCATTCACTTTGAAAGAACTTTTGGTCACAAGACACAACTGTCCAAAAATTTAACAACACTTTTTCTTTATTTTGATTAAATAGAGCAGAACCGTATGTGGAAGTTGCTTTTTTTGGACTCCTATGTGGCTGTGCATCTAGAACTCGTAACGTCAACGTAACGGCACTGACAGTTTTACAAAAGCTTTCTGAAGATTTCTGGCAAGACTTTCAATGATTTATTTATTGGTCTAGAACGAAACTTTAACAGGATGAGGACCAGACTGAAAATTCTCGACAGACGCCTAATGAACTAGGGCAGGAAACTATATGTGCGGATACCTCCAGAAACATATTTGGAGGATGCAGAAAATTTCACTGGAAAAGAGTGAATACTCCACCTATATTTTTACCAAGAAATCGTGTTAAAGATGCCATCGTTTTTAAGGTAATAGGAGTTGATCTTTTTGGGCCAATATTCCTAAGCTGTGCATCTAGAACTCGTTACATTACTAGGCACTGACAGTTTTACAAGAGCCTTTCGAAGAGTTATAGCAAGAAGTGAAAGATCAAACCAACTTTACTGGTTGCCTAAATGAATTAAAATCATTTAATTGGGACGAACGGCCATTTTACAATATGGAAATTCAACCCTCCTACTGCCGCATGGTTGGGTGGTTGGTGAGAAATATTGATATGCAACGAATGTTTTATAAAGTCTTGGGAAGAGTGTTCAAGTGTTGTGACATAAGTTTCCGAAGATGTATTAGGTATGTCTCCGCTAATGCCAAATATGTTTTTGCAAGACCTCAAAATGATCGGTGTAATAGATTTTGACAACATTACAGTTATGCAAAAGAGGCATCAGTAAAGAAATCAGTGAAAAATGGATTTACAAAAATTTTTTCGAAATGAATACATGATTTATGATGAGACAATGTAAGCAAAAATGCATCAGACCAATTAAAGTCGGAGGACTTGTTTTCATAGAAAACGATAACCCAAAACGACTAAATGGAACACTAGCACGAGTAGCAGAAACAATTTTTGGTAAAGATGGAAAAGCCAGAGTCGTAAATCTAAAGACAATTTCAGGTCATTTATTACGTCCTATTCAAAATTGTATCCACTGGAAATTGAGAATGAAAACGAGACTGTTACAAGGTAGTTTTCGTCATCAGTTGGATACAACATCCGTAATGAAAGATGATATAAAAATACAATAAACAAGATTAGGAAGAGTTGTGAATTTTACCAGATTCATTATTTCGTCAGCGAAAGACTGAAAGAAATGCTCAGGTCGTTGTTACTGTATTCTTTTCAGATAGGTATTAAAAATGACGAATTTAGTTCTTAAAAATCAACATAATATAAACAAAATTATTGAGAGCGAATTTAATTGGTGGATTTGTTAGATGACATTTGTGAAATTATCAACAGAACTATAAGATATTTTTATGTACGCTTTCATTGTATGAATATGGATTTTAGATAAGTATTCTAGAATAGTAAATAATTACTGTGTGAATGTATCTGATTTAACTATAAGTCAGTTTAGAACCAAAATTTCATTTACTTTTTTACCATTTTTAGCCGTTATTGAAGTTTGGCAATTTTTATTTTCAGATTCTCGAATGTTTCGGATTGCGATGTATCACTATTATTCTTACTTTAAAACTTTTATGCCATTTATTTTTTACACACCAAACAATCACGTATTCCTTTTGCGAAAAACAAGAATGAATCATCCGACCATAGAAGCAGGCACGTGACCCTGAACAGAACCCGTAAGTTTCTAAGAGTTTTAAATGTTATGTTCATCCTATCTGACAATATTTGTAGTAGGCACTCGTGATATACTTATCATAACAGCGAACCTTATACAGAGTGGGCGATTTAAAAGGGTTCACCCTGATTTTTTTAAGGAATTAGAAAAAACTCTAAAACACGTCGCGTCGGTTTGGTTTGCAAGGGAGACAGTTTTTTCCTCCCTCAGAATAACTACCTTTTCAACCCCTGAGGCGTGGTAGCTCCAACCCCTTAATTTTAAATAGGGAAGATAGGTCTTGTGGCACACCATTGGAAAGGTAATTTTTGTGTCTATACAATGATATTTTTTTAAAAATTTGGGTCTTTTGTTCTTGAGATAAGTAAAAATATGTATTTTTTTAGTAAAACCCTATTCTTAAACGTTTGTTTGAAAGTTTGAGACAATGACGTATTTGAAATTAACTCTGTGTTTCGGACTTCCATTTTCTATATTTTATTTATACAAAACGTTTCGATCAGTACAATCTCTGATCGTCTTCAGGTGCAAACTACTATACTATACTAAATATAGACAATGAAAGTCCGAAACAGAGTTAATTCCTATTTTTAAAGGTATGACAAAAGCTTTACATTTGTTTTTTAGAATTTATCAAGGAGTACTCTGCATATTATTTAACTCTACATGTTCGAGAACAGCTTTGTCCACATCGTGAGACATAAGGTTGAAGAAGACGTCTGTCCGGACGGTTTTCTTTAAATATTATGGCTGTTGCTTGAGTATGGCAACATTTGAATTTCGTTAAAAGAAATGATGGTACTAATGTGGAACGTAGCTGTTCTTGCAAATATCTGAGACAACTAGAATAAGTCGTACTTCGGATCGTAGAATTTTAAAAGAGTTTAAATATTATCCTTACAAAATAAAATAACTGAGTGAGTGGAACGAGGATGATGAAGACAGAAGGCAACAATTTTGGGAAGAAATGAGTAGCATGCTACTCGATAATCCAAATTATTGTTCAATATTTGCTTTTCGAAAGCACTTTTTCTCACATCCATTATCCCCAGAGAATTAATGTTTGCGCAGGTATACTTGGAGATTCAATTGTTGGGCTATTTTCCATTGATGGAAATTTAACTGGCGGGAGATATTTAGATCTACTGAAAAAGTCAATTGAACCTGCCATTACTGATATTATTGCAAACAATAACCAACAAGATGAAGAAACTCTCCATTTCTAAACTACCTTAATCAAAGATATCGAGGCCCTTGGATTGGTAGAAGGGGTCCAGTTCAGTGGCCTGCTAGGTCGTCGGATTTGAATCCTTTAAATTGCTTTTTATGGTGTTACGTAAAAAGTTTAGTTTATACCACCGGCCTCATTGGAAGAACTTCGTCAAAGAACTATGGATGCGTGTAGAAAGATTATACCGGAAATTTTACGAGTTGTTAGAAATCCATTTGAGAAAAGGGTTTATTATTGTATGGAAGTAAACGGAGAGCATTTTGAACAATTAGTATAATTTAGTTTTCTTTTGAATTTTTGCTTGGGTTTAAATAAATAATTTTAATAGACAGCTATTTATGAATTATCTTATTTAAAATAAAACGTCACCCAATTAGCCTAAATACGTTATTTTTTTATTTGTGGCCATAAGCTTTACTAATAAAAATTATAAAAAAATTACACCCAGCTCATTGTCTTAAGTAACTTTAGAAAAAGTTTTATTACTCTCAGAAATGATTAAAAGTTATTTATATCGCATCAATTACAAATAATTTAGTGGTTGATGGAAGTGATTGTTTTCTAGAAGAAAATGTAAAGCTTTTGTCATACCTTTAAGCATAAGGTTTTATTTAAAAAAATACAGATTTTTATTTATCTCAAAAACTAAAGGTCCAAATTTGAAAAAAGGTACATCAGTGTATAGAGAAAAAAATTATCTTACCTTTCCAATGGTGTGCCACAAGTCCTTTCTTCCCTATTTAAAATTATGGGGTTGGAGCTACCACGCTTCAGGAGTTGATAGGGTAGCAAAAATCGAGTAATTCCTTACAGTTTAAAAAAAAATCAAGGTAAACCCTTTTAAGTGGCCCACCCTGTATTTATAGATGCCTAGATACCAACCAAGAGAAAAGCGTACCTACAAAATGCGAATAACATCTTACAAAACTGCTGTAACTGTAAATCTCTTTTGTACTCGTTTAAAAATAAGAATTATTAAAAGTAAAACTTTTTATGTCAAACTTATAAATTGGCAAAAGCCTGCTCTGTCACAATAAAAATTATTTTATGGAAAAAATGTATTGTTGTAGCTACTTTTACGCCTACCCAAATGCTGTCAAAATACAGTTTTTGCACTGGCAATGCTAGCAATTGCTGGCGGCTCACTTGCCAGTGCAAAATAAATATTTGGTTCTGGCCGGCAAAACACTATATAACCTGCCAGCAATTTTTTTTAATTTTATTTGCGATGGCACCTACTGGACATTCTGGTACATACAAAAGTTCATTTTCAGCATACATTTAAAGCAGTGCTTCAACAGTAGCAGCAAAAAAATACCAAAACTGTGGTCTTATTCTCGATACAATTTTGGCGATCGCAAATCAGTGCTGGCAGCACACAGTTCAACCAATAAATTATAAGCAAAATAAAAAAACACCCAAATCTTGATAGAATTGCAACACTTCTTTTTCAAGTGTAAATTAGTGCTAACAGCACAGAGTTGAATTAGTGAATTACAAGTAAAAGTAAAAAAATAACAAAATCGCGATGGCAGTCACAGTACAGTTTCTGCGCACGGTTATACCAGTCAATTACAAGTCAAAGTAAAAAAACAACAAAATCGCGATGGAAGCTACAATACGCTTTTTTACAAATTAGAGCCAGTAGCGCGCACAGTTTAAGCAGTGAATTTACAAGTAAAACAAATCGTATTGTCCACAAAACATGTAAAGTATACACGTAAATCGAATTTTTTTGCATTGTCTGTATATTTGTTTGATTTTTTTTGAATTACTTATCTAGTTCATGGTCAAACCCGGTTCCCTATTCTACCCAATTCTACCCTGGTAGTGCCGCTCAGATTCGACTCCTTATTACCGGATGCAGTGGCGTACTGACGGGGGGGGGGGGGCTACTCTAAATTATCCCAGGTAAAAAAATCGCATGGGTTCTTATGAAAGTTGGTGAGATTTAATGCTGTTTTTGTAGGGTTTTATGAGATATATTCTATAAGGAACCAAGCTGTCTTTCTCGTCAAAACTGATAGAATAAGATTTTTAAGTTTGTTTCACATACCGCATAGAAAACATATAAAACTCGGTAAAACATTATAAACAATCTCGTAAAGCTTTTTTAAGAGATTGAATGCAAAAACTTCTAAATTAATGAAATTTTTAACCCAAATAGGGAGAAAAATTTTGAAAAAGTAAGGAATTATATCAAAAAGTTTACTGTTTTTATGAACATTTATATGTATTCGCAGTAACGTAAGATCATTTTATGACTTGATTTTTGGGCCGACGAAATTATATATGTATTTTTTCAGTTTTTTTTTAATTTCGCCAAATTATGATTCGATCAAATTATTGTGATTCAATATATATTTGTATATTTTTTTTTATTGCAACTGAAACCTTTTTATATGTATTTTATTTATTAGAAACAATTAATTAAATTAATAATAAAAAACCAATCTCCTATTTTCTGTAAAAATCATACCAATGACACACCACTGCATTAATATACCGTGAATTAGTGACTATTTTTAACAAAATCGAGATGGACTAGATTTCGAGTCCCATCAGCGCATATTTTTTTATTTTTATTTTTTTTTATTTGTTTAAAATGTAACCACGAGATTTTAAAGCATAAAAATATATTTTTTATGTTGTTTGAACCAATATTTAACAAGTTAGAGGTAAATTAAAAAAAAAAGTATTTTACCTAGCCTAGCTAGAAAAGTATTTTTTTGTTAATACAAAAAAAAATGCTTCATGCCAGCGCCTAATAGACGCTGTGAATAAAATGCAAAAAAATACACAGTTGGCAAAACGTCGGCCGGTGAACCAAAACTGCGTTTTTTTTTACTGGGTACTAAGCGTTTTTTAAGCACTCAATGCATAAAAAATTTTTGCCGTTAAATCATGTTAGCTGGGATGCTTCTTCCTTAATTAAAAGGTAACAATTTTACTCGTTCTTTTTGTAAAATTCTTCAAAAACGCAAACACTTTGACGTGGATTGACAGAAGTAAATATTAGACATTTAAAGTTAATTTTCGGTTTTATCTGCATTCGTATCCTTATCTCTATCGAGTCGACCTATCGAGCAGCTGTACTGTTAAACTAATGGCGAATGCGTGACAGCTCCAGCTGATCAAATGCGTGAAAATATCGTTTCGTACCCAGGGATGGTCATAACATTACGACTCCCTTATCGTACCTAACGAGGTTTTCGTGCATTTGATCAGCTGGAGCTGTCACGAATTCGCCATGATTTTAAAAATGCACCTGCTGGATTGATCGACTCAATAGAGATAAGGATACGAATACTGATAAAACTAGAAATTAACTTTGAGTGTCTATTAACAAAATAAAGATAACTACGAAAATCTTTGTTTTTAACTACAAGGTGTGCTTTTAACCGCCAAAATTACGTTTTTTTGGGGAAAAAACTTTATTCTTGACGGCTCGACTTATCAAATAACGATAACTACAAAGGATGTTATTTTGTTACGATAAATCTAACGTTTTACGTTACTCTGTGTTTAAAATCTTATTCAAATAAGACCTATGCAGCCATCTAAGTGTAAAATCAATCCACTTAAGAAGATATCACAAAAGATTACTTCCATTTATAAATCCATAACCTATTTTATTTTCCACCCAAACGCGAAGTTAGTGTCACCAATCGCTACACGAAGACTGTTCAGAACTTATCTAATATGTAATATTCTTGTTCACTTATACTTTTTCACTTTAATTTAATAAAGGGTAGCATACATTAAAATTTGTCTAATCTAAAAGATAATCTGGAATGCACTCTTCTTTGCCCGGTATTAGCGTTTTTGGTTAAACCACACTCACCAGATAAGATATTTTGACCCCCGCAACACCTCGCTCCGCTTGCCTGGTGAGGTCTGGTCGGGAAATTCTTCACAGTGCGCGGAGCTAAAGTCGGTTCGCTGTATAAAGTCCGATATCCGAAAGATGTTATCGCTTTTGGAACAGTAAGTCAGTTAAGTTAGAATGCCCTCGCTGTACTTGATCGTACCAGACATCCCACTGGTTCACTTTATTCGACTGTGCTAAATCAACGGTCTTAAAACAAAATTATTTAAGAATTACGCGTTATACTTATACCAAGATAAATTTTTCTACTTTATTTTATTTTGAAAAACTATACTTTTGAAAAACTTTTTGCATCAATAAGTTAAATATTTTGAGGTATTTTTTCCCAGAATTTAATTATTTTGCGGTCATTATAGATAAATCTGGAGCTGTCGTCAATGCTAATAATCACTATTTTCCAAGAAATAATTAAAATCTGCTCCAGTTGGGGATAGTATTTTCTATTTTAAATAAGAAGGTATGCTTTTATTTGCTTTTAGTTTTTTTCTTATTGTGTGTGAATTATGGAAGTTAAAGCAGTTATAAAGCAAAGTTATGCAAGGTGACACAACACCTAGAAGGTGTTACTCTCTAGATGAACGCCGTTTGGTATTACAAGTGGAATGCTATTTTACGTTAGAAAAAAATAACTCGAGCCCGTTAGTGTCTGTCTTGGCAGTGCAAAAACGAACGTCTGATGCTTGCGGCATTTCAGATAAGACCTTAAGAAGACTTCGAAAAAAGAGTGAAGAGGAATTGGACAGACCATATAAAAGGGTTCGACAGCATTCAAAAACCTTTGATCTATAGCGTTATAAAGTTGTGGGGGGAGGCATTTAGCAAAGTCGGCAAAGAGAAATGGCGGAAATGCACGTAGTTTTTATATCACGAGCTTCTTTATATTTTCCAAAAAATTTAGCCCCTTCCCCCTCTTTTCTATTGGTTTTGTTTGATAAGTTTTTATCACTACGAACGAAGTCAATAAAAGATGGACAAAAAATTTTATTTCAGAAGTACAACAATTTCTTTAAAAATTTCGTTCTAGTAAAAATTTTTTATTAAAATGTACCAAAAGTAGCAAAAAATAACACCGAAAGCAATTTTTTTTATAAAATGGACACACATTAGTAAATAAAAGCGCCGCATAAACCAAAAGAAAATTAGGGACACTTGCACATGAAATCGTTTAAATATCGTGCAGTTTTTGTAAAATTAAAATACTTTTACGATTTTGTTTATTCCCTCGTAAATTTTTTTTATTTTTGGAAGTAAAAGAGTTGCCAAAGATAAATAAATTATTAAGACCTACCTACCTTTAAATTTAAAATTGCGGGGGGAAGTCGCTCCCTTTTTTTACATGTATAAAAATATTGCTTATTTAGTTAGTTTAGTTTATTGAAAATTTATTTTTATGCATTAGGGTTTATGTCTGTACTTAAAAATATTTATTCTTTTTAAGGTATATACCAATATCCCTCCACAAGAGTGCTACAAAAAAGTTAGGATTTGCAGTGTCCATTTTACAAATACCTTTCGTCACAAAATTGCCTAAATCCTAATACCTTCGCTGGTATTGCCTCCTAATTCGAAATGTAAGTGTTAGTTTAAGATTAACTAGGAACCTTGATTATTATGCTAAATGATAAAGCATCAGATTACGTAACTTGCATTAATAAACTCTTAGTTTTTTGTATCTCGCAAAATCCTACAGCCGTTTAAAAAAATACTTGACGTATGTAATCCTAGCATTTAACCAATTACGCGGATACTTAGATGATGCATTTTCATTTTGATAAATGTTTCTAACTTTAACTGTTTCATTGATTTAAAATATTTATTAAGTATAATTTGTTATCATAAATGTTGACATCGTTCAAGATATCCAGATATCTGGACCGGGCTTTAGCTCGCATTCTAAGATTAATTCTTTTGCCCAGACGGATTTTGTCATTCAAAAAGGTAAATAATTTATTTTGAATCCTGATTTTGTAATAAATCCAATTAAGTGTAATCCCAACAAAATTATACTAAGTAGGGACAACATTATAGGTATTAGATTAGTCAAGTAGCAGTATTTCCTATAACAAAACAGTTTAATGAAAATTATACAAATTCTTTACCTTTATTAGGGCTTCTTGCACAATTAATGATTTTCCGAATTTCACAGGCTAGGTAACAAAAAGGGTTGCCACCGAGCTAAAACAAAATCTATAAAAAAAATTGTATTTTGACCTTAAAGTGGTACTTTTGTCTTCGCATGAAGAAGTATATATGTCTGTGTATTTTTTTCAACAATTGTGTGTGAATTTGGACTAGTTATAAAGACAAAAATTTAATGCAGTTGTTAAAAAAAAAAATTTTGATTTTTTTATTATAATTGCACAATTTTGGCAAATTGGTAACGGTTCAACTGTCTAACGAAATTATTTTTCCTGTGCTCGGTTGAATTTTAAATAGGCTAAGGGAGCACTTTGTGCCATTAAACACAAAAAACCTAAACCCACAAAGTTGTCTTTAGTATCTGGACATTTATGATACCTATATGTATATTTTTTTAAATCAAGATGTTCAAACAACGGTACAGCTCTTAGAAGATATTATCCTCAAACTTTCTGAATTAAAAGAAGAAATGAAAAAGCTAAACGCTACTATCGAGGCCGTCGAAAAAAAAAACAAGAAGCTGAACCAATTAATCTAGAAACAATTATTAGTTATCTCCATGACATTTATCCCAAGGAGCAGCGGCGTCAATTGAGGGTGGCAGGGGTGAGTATGCACACACAAAAATCAAAATTTGGCTTCTATAAAATAAAAATACATTTTAAACACACCTAAGGTTACCGCATCGCCGTTAGCCACTAAACCATTAATTTATTTAAAAAGGGATTTAGTGAGGGTGAATAAATAACAAAATCAATGAATAGCGAGCTTTCCCTCAAAAAAGGTAATGGTAACCGTAGATCCGGATTTCGCACTTGTGGTGCTCATCCGTACGGTGCTAGGAATTAGGAGATGAAATGATGATGGAAATCCGGATCTACGGTTACCATTACCTTTTTTGAGGGAAAGCTCGCTATTCATTGATTTTGTCATTAATTTATTGTGTAGTCTTGTAATGTATGTTTTACCAAAAAAATTGTTTTGTTTTTTACTTCCCTCGCTAAGGGAAGTAATGTAATCATCTAAAAATCGCACTTCGAGATTTCTATGATCCGCCATGAATTTTGGGGTTCCGAATAGTGATAAGCACGAAAGCAGCAGGGAAGTAATGTAATCATCTAAAAATTTCACTTCGAGATTTCCATGATCCTCCATGAATTTTGGGGTTCTGAATAGTGATAACCACGAATCCAGACGACGTCGCTCTGTCTGTCGTCTACATTGTAGCCACTCTAACTCAAAAACCTCTGCACTAATCATAACAAAATTTTACATAGTGATTATCTGTGTTGACGGGGGTCTACTATTGTTTTTGAGCATTCTTCTAATACACCCTTCGGAGCAACCCCCAAAAAAATTCATCGCTAAAAAAAAAAATTCTTACAGTGTGATACCTCTTTGGATAGCGTATAAAAATCGTAGTTGAGTGGCGCCAAATTTTTTGACTATATATATATATATCATCATCATAGGCAATCACTCGATACAGAGTATGATTTTCCTCTATTCTATATCGTCGCTATCTGTGTGCGTTTTTTGATGGCTATGTAAGCCAATTCTCAAGCCGCACACCCTTCCACAGTCCTGACACATCCAGTCTCCGTCAGCAGCTGGGTGTTGTTGGTCATCCATTCTTCCATTTTGTCGCTCCTTTCTACGTTCTCTCTTTTCCGTCTCTAGTCTACGTTGTTGCTTTTTAAAAGTTTGTGCTCCCTCATGGACTGTTCGGCGCCATGAAGCCCTATCATTTGCCGTGGTCTCGAAGTTGTTTATATCGATGTGACTCTTCATCATATTGCCTTTGAGAACGTCCTTGTACCTTTTTTGTCGACCTCCTTGATTTCTCTTTCCCTCCTACAGTTGTCCATAAAATATCTGCTTTGGGAGACGTGTTTCGGGCATGCGGATAACGTGACCAGTCCAACGAAGCTGGTGCTTGAAGATAAGGGCTTCTGTACTAGTTGTTCTGGATTCTTCTAAAACACTTATGTTTGTTCGTCGGTCTTGCCATTTGATTCTCAGGATTCGTCTTAAACAACTTTGGTGAACTTTTTGTAGTCGTTTGATATGCCTTCTGTAGGTGGTCCACGTTTCGCATCCGTATGTTAGAGTTGGTATTATAACTGTGTAGACACAAAGTTGGTCTCCGCATTGACGTCGTGATTGTTGAAGACTCTCTCCGAAAGCCGTCCGAACGCTGCGCTAGCACATTTTAGGCGATGCTGTATTTTTGCGTCAATAGTTGCGTTGATGATAGGTGGCTCCCAAGGTATGGTAATGTTTATGGTAATGTTTGGAGCTTGGGGATTCGTACCTGGTTCTGGTTGGTGAAGAATTTGCGTTTTGGCAAGATTGACCTCTAGGCCAATGCTTTTGTAGGCTTGGTTAAATGCGTTGATTACCAGCAGTAGACCTTCCTCTGTGTCGGCCATAACGACGTTGTCATCGGCGTACTGCAGTTCGATTAGCGAGGTCGTCGAGACGTTAGTTTTTGCTTGCAATCTGCCTAGGTTATATAGGCCACCGTCGAATCTATATAGAATTTCCACTCCCGGCGGTAAATGTTCCTCAACAAGGAAGGAAGCATATCACCTAAAAATATAGAGAAAAATATAGAAAATCCACTCAATTTTTTAAATAGGACACCCTGTATAGTTTGACATTTTTGAATTATAAAAAAATTATCTTTTTGGCGATACCATACACTAATACTCTATCTCTTATGGTTTCCAAGATAGAGGCATTTAAACTTGCATGGAATTGTTGTCTATACCCTGTTTTACGGGGGATATTTGAATGAATATCGAAGTTGTCCATTCAGATTTAGAGAAAAATATCTTGATTATCGTAAAAGATAGATCCTACTGTGTGGTACTGCTGAAGAGAGAATTGTTTGCAGATTTCAAAAATTACAAAATAAACAGGGTGTCCTATTAAAAAAAAATTAAAAATTGCCATACCTCGTAAACTATATGACATAGAGAAAATCCAAGATTGAAGGATATTAAAAATCTCAGTTGACGTGTTTTTGGATTTTCTACTTCAACCAAATTCTAACCCGCTAGAAGCACCGTTCCGTTGAAAGAATTCAACCTGTATTTATAGAACATGTAAAACGAAATGTTTTTAGAAACAATAAAGTCTAAATCTATATATATATATATATATAGCAATTATAAAATGTATTGAAAGAGTCCATCTACTCGAAAGAAATTCTGGATACACCCTGGAAAAGTCTGGATAAACTCCGTAAAAGTCTGGATACACCCTGGAATGTCTGGATACACCCAGGAAAAGTACGGATACGCCCTGGAAAAGTCTGGAAACACCCAGGAAAAGTCAGGACACACCCTGAAAAAGTCTGGAAAGATCCTGGAAAACTCTGGATACACCCTGGAAAGTCTGGATACATCCAGGAAAAGTCTGTATACATCCAGGAAAAGTCTGGCTAAACCCTAAAAAAGTCTGGATATACCCTGTAAAAGTCTGGAAAGACCCTTGAAAAGTCTGGAAATACCCCGGAAAAGTCTGGATACCCTCTGGGAGAGTCTGGAAAGATCCTAAAACAGTCTGGATACACTCTGGAAAAGTCTGGAAATACCCTCGAAAAGTCTGTAAAGATCCTGGAAAAGTCTGGAAATACCCTGAAAATGTCTGGATATACTCTGGAAGAGTCTGGAAAGACTCTGGAAAAGTCTGGATACACCTTGGAAAAGTCTGGAAAGACCCCGGAAAAGTCCGGATACACTCTGAAAAAGTCTAGAAAGACCCTGGAAAAGTCTGGAAACACGCTGGAAAAGCCTGGAAAGACCCTGGATAAGTCTGGATACACTCTAGAAAAGTCGGGAAAGACCCTGGAAAAGTCTAGAAACACTCCGAAAAAGTCTTGAAAGACTATGTAAAAGTCTGGATAAACTCTGCAAAAGTCTAAATACACTCTGGAAAACACTGGAAAGATCCTGTAAAAGTCTGTAAACACACTGGAAAAGTCGGGAAAGACCCTGTAAATTCCCCCCTTATGCCCCCCCCCAAGATAATGGAATCAATTTCGTTTTCGAAATCTCAATTTACACTTCTAGAATATTCGCCTAAAGCAGTGGTTCCCAAACTTTTTCAGTTTGCGGCGCACTTACAAGTTTAGTATTTTGTCAGGGCGCCCATACTCGCAATATGCATATATAGTTGTGTCCAACAAAGTGTTAAATATGTATAATGTATTAAATATTTGTTTTGCAACGTGCCTACTGTATAGTAGCAAAGCTCAAGCGTTGTAAAACACTTTATTTTTCACCATTGTAAATATATTGGCACTAGTTACAAAACACATGAATAAAAACCATTCAATCTAGCGCTCATATAGGTTTATTATTAAACTAACACACAAGAATACATTATTATTGTATTCTTCAGTGTGAGCTTGCCACTCTCATTTCTTGATTCTCCACGTTGATCCTTGAACGATGTTTGCTCTTTATCACAGCTACAGCTGAAAATCCAGCTTCGCATAAATAAGATGTTGCAAAGGGGATTAGAATCCTCAAAGCTTTTGAACTTAGAGCCGGATATTCATTTTTGACGTATACCCAAAACTCCAACAAATCAGAAGGCTGTTGTTGCAAGAGAGTTCCATAAGACTCTCTTCTTCTAGTGAAGTGAATTCTGGTGGAGATTGTGCATGAAAAGGATCTTGAATCCATGCAAATTTTTTGACATTTTCTTCGGTAAAGAATTTTGCAAACCATTCCGAGAGTTTCGAAAGGTGTTCGGTGAAAACAGACAGCAAGTCTTGAGAGATAATGAGCTCATTAGAGGCTGAGAATTTATGCAATTCTGGAAAACAATCTTTACCGCCATCTTTATTAATTTTTCTTATCCACAACTGCAGTTTTTTCCTAAATGCTGCAATTTTCTCTGATAGTTTCAAGATATGCATGTTATTGCCTTGGAGAGACAGATTTAAGGCATTCAGTTTGTCAAATATATCGCACAAGTATGCCAGTTTTAGGAAAAAGTCGGGATCCTTAAAGTATCTTGAGCTTGCATGCTTCCTCTTCCAGGAAAATGTGGATTTCTTGATGTAGCTCGAATGTACGGGATAAGAGAGTAATATAGCAGCGCAGTGTGTTCAGCTCCCATGTCCATATAAAGAATTTTGAATAGTCTGGTTTTTAGCGGCCTAGTTTTTATGTAGTTAACTACGTCTATGATACGTTCCATAACCAAATTCAATTCACAGCCTTCGATGAATGATGCAATGGTTCCACATGGCATACGGTACTTTACTGCGAATAAGTGCTTGCAATCCACCATAACGGCCAGACATTGATCGAGCGCCATCAGTACAAACTCCAATACACTTATCCCAATCTAAATTATTCTCTGTTATAAACTTGCCAAAATTTGAAACAAGTCTTGAGACTTTCCACTTTCATAGATACTTTTGTGGAAAAGAAGGTCTTCAACAATAATATTATCATCCAGTAACAAATAAGGTGTGCATCTTTATTACTGTCAGTAGCCTCATCAAGTTGCAGACCAAATTCCTTGCCTTTCTCTATCAATTGATCATTAAGATCTTCAGCTATATGATGGATCCTTCGACTAATAGTGTTGTTAGATAAAGGTACCTTTGAAATTAGTTTTAGCGCCGATTCTCCTATCATAATGTTAACCACGTCGACAACAGCCGGTAAAATAAGTTCTTCTGCGATGGTGTGAGGTTTCTTGCACTTAGCCACCTTGTATGCCACTTTGAAAGAGGACAGCAGTGCGTTGCTAGGTACTGAAGTTTGTTTCTTTCCAACCATCGTGGGATGTATGGTTTCGAGATGTCGTTTCAGCTTACTTGGAAGCATATTTTCGACCGCTAGAATTTTCAAACAGAGCACACACTGCGGTCTTTCCTCCTTGCTTCTACTGAAGGAAAACCAAAGTTTAAATAGCTCTCATCATATTTGCGATATTTCCTTCTTTTTACTCCTCCGTCACTTGTTGATGCTTGATCACTCTGTCTAGATCTATCAATTTCTTTATTTAATAAAAATCTTTCCATCTTGTGACTAACTTTTTACGAAAAAACGAACGTTTATGTGTCCTGATTTCGTAAATCACAAAACTTTGTATCACTACTAAAACTCTCTATTACTACTTCTATTTATCATAACAGTTCAACCGCTTACAATTCCTCTTACGGTAAACTAACCTAGTAAAGCGGACTACGGCGACTTAAATATTGGCAAAGAACGCTCGCAAAAATTCTTGTCGAGCGACGCGCAGGTCGAATACGGGCTTCTGGAAATTCTAGAAACTTGCTCTGCTCTCTCGGGCTCGAGGCTCGATTAATAGCGGATGCGGTGCCGGCGTTGCCAAACGTAACTCAAATTCTACCTTATCAGGAGCGCCTGGCGGCGCCCTGGGGGATGTAGATACTTTTACGACGCATTTAACCAATTTGCCCTGAGTGTTTACTTTCTAGGACCTAAATCTTACGAAAAAAACTATCAACTGTGCAGATTTTTTTTTACAAAACCAGTGCACCCTCAGAAGAACTCAAAAACCGTAAAAAAATTAAGTACTGCGGGTTTAAATATTCTTGGCGTTGTTTCGGACCAAGGTTCCAATTTTCTAAAGCTGGTCAAAAGACCTTAAATTAACAGCAGACAATCCATGCTTTTTAGTTGATGATAAAAACTTATATATATTTATATGATGTTTTCCATTTATTGATATTCACCAGAAATATTTTTTTTGTCAATAAATTTGTTTTAAAAAGTGGAACAACAAACAAAATATGTTTGAAAGCTATATATTAATATGACAAACAGAAACAATATAGACCTGCACCAAGACTTTCATCTGACCATCTCTTCCCAAATAATTTTCAACAAATGAATGATTACATACATTGATTTTGGAATTTTGCCTAATGAGGCAGCCAGTACTGCCGACTTTATTGAGAAAAAGAATAATTTTTTCGACATTCTTAATTCGAGTACTTTAAGAAATGTTCAATCTTTTATGGGTAAAGAAAAACAAACCAAATTTTTAAATAAAATCTATGAATTATTTACTTTTTTAAAACACAGAAATACTAATGGGAAATATGTCACCAAACAAAATAAGTTAATTTTTCGTTGGACAATGACTATAAGTGGAATATTAAAAAATTTTAACATTTGGCAAGCTAAGAAATACAGGTATTCATTTACAAGAAACTTCAATAAGGACTGCCTGAAAAACTTTTTTGCTTAGGCAATTCAAAAAACCCAACACCAATTCAATTTTGCAGGGATTTAAAAAGATATTCATAAAGTTCTTATTAGTTTGACTCCTGAGATTATCAAATCATATGAAGTATCATTACCAGTGCAACATTTTAGCCCACTTAAAATTAATACTGCTGACTATACAAATTTAAACTCCCCAGAATGAAACGGGCTTGTTTATGTAGTCGAATATTTTTTAAGAAAATTGGTATTAAAGCATTCTTGCGAAATTTGTGTAGATTTTAAAAACAGGAATGCACTAAATGAAAAAAAAAACAATTTTTTGTTCAAAAAAGCATTTTCATGTTCTAAAGAATATGGTGATCTGGTTGTACCATTTTATAATTTGGTGGCTTATGTTGCTTGTTTGGAGGAAATATTTGTTTCAAAATTTGTTGAACATCCATCTCGAAATGATGTAGGAAAAAATTTAAAACATTACTTTGAAGATATTTTATCTATTCATCCTTGTAAAGATTTCCTTTTAGATTATTTTTTGCCTCTTTACACAAGAGTTCGTCTCGAGATATAGGTGTTGAAAGTTGGAGGTTTTAGATTTTAGAGATTTTTCACTAAAATCAGTTTTTTGCCTATTTTGTTGTATTGTATGCCATGCTAAATACCAGAAGGCTCAGCCGATTTTGACAAAAGTGATACCGCTGGAGTGCTCTGAGTCTCGAGGTACTATATGCCATATCGCATCCGCCATTTTGTAATTTTTTATACTTTTGAGATATAACTTACTGCTTGCTTGCTTGTTTGCTTCCTTGCTTGCTTGCTTACTTACTTTTTTAGTCTTTGCAATTTTTTGAGAGATTCTTTATGCGTAAGTAACTGTGGTCACAAAACAACTGAAGCATACTCTGACTTGGATTGAATAAAAGAGAAATACAATGGTTTTATGGTGTTGATGTTCTCAAAGTCTCTGCTCTCCCTAATCAGAAATCCATATGTTATATATAATGACAGTCAACTTGAATTCAAAAACTATCCCGGCAGTTACTAATATTAAGGGACAGTTTATTCTTCTGGCACCAGTCACTAAGAAGAAAGAGATCATCCTAGAGTTTATAAAAGTCTTCAATTGAATTTATTTGAATGAAAAGTTTTACATCATATGCATATTTTTTGATTTCCGAGTTTTTAAGGCAGTGACTAATTCTATTAATAAATAAGTTGAAGAGAAGTGGTCCCAGCACGGAGTCTTGGGGCACACCTGACATAGCTTTAATTGCTTTAGATTTGACACCTCTAACCTCGACGTGTTGTTTACGCTCTAAGGCTAGTGAAGTAAAGAGAGAAAGAAGATAATCCGAAAACCCAAAATATGCTAATGCGTCTAATAACAGTTTGTGAGCCAGCTTGTCGAACGCTTTTGAGAGATCTGTGTAGATGATGTCCACCTGTGATGATTCATTTAAAGTTTCAGTAATTTCCTGAGAGGTTTCTGCCATGTTTGTGGTGGTAGATCGTCCCTTCATAAAACCGTGTCGATCTGAAGAAATGCGGGTTTTAAGGTTTGGATATATTCTATTATGAATAAGTATTTCAAAACTTTTTAGGAAATTATCTATTAGAGTGATTGGGCGATGGTTGGATATATCTTTTTTACTCCCCTTTTTATGGATGGAGGTTAGTTTAAGTGCTTCTGGAAAAATACTTTCATTAAATGAGGCATTGAAAATGTTTGTCAAGAGAGGTTCGATTGATTGAATGCAATTTAGGAGACATGCCGTCAAAACCGCACGACGTTTTTGACCCAAAGTTCTCAACAATCTTACAAACCTTTGGCTCAGTCACAGGCGGGAGAAATATGGTATCAGGGTTTTTCCTTATCAAAGAATTGAATTATGTTTTGACTTGCTTAGACTGTCTGTCAGTAATAGTTTCTTGAATGCTTTGTACAAAAAAAGGAGTTAAAGTCGTTAGCAAGAGCTGGCAAGTTTTTATTTTGTGGCAAAGTTCTGTTTTTTATTTTTGACTACAAAACTACTAACTGACTAAAGAACAAAGCAGTGTTAAATCAAACTCAATATTAATTAGCCCAAAAATTAAAAACGCATGAAGTCCTAAAGAACCTGAAACAAAAAATTGACTACTAATAGAATCAATTACGAACCAAAACTGCACACTCGCATATTATTATTAAAATTCATTAACAGGAGAAGCCTAAGCAAAATTACACAATTAAATCACTAAACAAAAGTTCTAATTACTAGCCTCTTCAACGCTATTCTAAAGACTAAAAACTACGCATTAAACTAAAAGCGTTGAAGAGTTATACTTTTTTAAATTTAATGATGAGATTCCTGTCACATACGCAGTAGAAAACCTAAGTCCATAGCAAAGAAAAGTTAACCGAAAACTCAAAATTAGCTCGAAAGATGTAGCTTTATAACTAAAGACAACCCAATTAGATGCTACCTTTGTTGTTTTTGTGAACATGTTGCCAACAAAAGTAAAACCAAAAATGTAATTTATGGGGCGATCACAGACAGAAACACTGTAGCAACACCGAGAACTTAAAGTGTGTAAACTGCAAATACGTTATGAAACAAAATAGAACCAGAAAGAAAATGCGAACATGACAGCCTTCGAATAAATAAATAAAATAAAATAAAAAAAAATAAAATAAATATCCAATAAAAAAAAGAAGATTTTATCATATAATATCTAAAGAAATGATTTCTATTACACCGACTTGTCCAAATTTTCTTCTTGTGGTTACTCTGCAAAACTTTTATTGCTAGTTGTCTAATCCACTTGTGGGTCAGCGTTCCATCAAAAGGGCACAAAGTTTCCCGACAAGATCCAGAATGTGTATATAGCAACGTGTCGGTCAAAGTGGTGGAGGTCAAATATTTTTATCATAAGGTCCCATCAGCTACGCCACTGCCTCCGTTTTCGATTTTTTAACCCATGCGAAATTCTAAAAGAAAACTAAAACATGTTTTCAGTTTGGGTGGGTATGCTTTGTTTTGAAAACGAACAACAAAAGATTATTTTATCTTTGCGTAACAAATTTACTATGAAACTAGGTTACACATAACTTTACGAATTGCTTTACAGATAAAGGTGATTCCTCTCAAAATTACGTTTTTGACAATAACGTTCTTAAACTACATTTTTTTGGAGAAGAAATAGGAAGACATTATTGTCAATTGACAAAGGGTGCAAACTTACACATTGGTTATAATATCTAAGCTTTTAAAAACAAAAGATCAAAATATATATCTAATTCGCTTTTTATTCATTTGACTTGAACAACAAAGTTGGATAATATAAACGCCCGTTAGAGGAAACATTATATATTTTTATTATCTGTCTTTACCAAAACATAACAGTTAAGCCTTATTTTTGTCTCGTTTTATAAATCGTCTCTTTTCCTCTTTTAAAAATACTCACCAATATGGTTATATGGTTGGCGGTTAATTACATTTTAACTGTAAACTTTTTTACTTGGTTTTCATAAACTTTTTTATTTAAGTTCAAAAATAAATTATGGTGAACCAATTCAACTTACTAATAACCAAATGCTTAATTCTATATCACACACCAACACAACACAAGATTTGCTAAAGAAAAAAAAAATCATCTTATCAAGAACGCAAAAAACCATTGGGCAAAATTTATTTACTTATGTCGGTCAAGAAGTATTTAATATGCTACCAAGTAGACTAAAACAGGACATCAAAAAAAGATCCTTTAAGAAAAAAATAAGCCATTGGTTACTTCAAAATATTTCTTGATAGAACTTTCTAAATAACCAACAATAATGATATATAATCTCTCCGTCTTCCTTCTATCATTTTAATTTAATTTATATAATTTATATTTTCTATATCGGGTTGATATTACTTAATTTTCACGACTTATTGCGTAAGCATTTTGTGTCAAAGAGTGTCTTTTTCGTTAGTTTTTTATTTTCATTAATTTAACTTCAGATGCTTAAAAACTACAGTCAAGTTATTTTTTTTATTTTTGTTGTTTCTTTGCATGTATATTTTTTTAAGTTTCTTACAAAAAAAAAATCACTTAGCTCAGTGACTCAGTGAAAGAACGAAGTTTTACCAGCCTTCTGGAAAAGATTCTAGTTCAAGTATTATATTTAAGAAGTAATTAATGTAGAGGAGCCAGTTTTGAAAAAGATTTCCATAAAATTCGCAGCACAGACCATTTGTTCCCGGAAACTTCATCACTTTGCCAAAACTAATCGCAATTTTTAACTCGTTAAATGATTTTTTGAGATCTAGCGGCACCTATTTATTTTGTTATAAAATTATTCCCAATGATCAACCGGAAGATAATTTTGGTGTTTTTTTGTTGATATTGATACTTTATTTGTTATATCTTTTTTATAACAAAATAAAGTTCAGACATAATCTTAGCACTAGATAAAAAACATAATCAGTATCCCAGCTCAACATTTCCAAACTATACAACAAAATTCCTGTTTAAAAAAAAATACTAAGGCATTCTGGATTAAGTTTATAATACCCAATGTCATACTTTCCTCACCAAAACAGAGCTTATGAAATTTGTACCCTATGTCTTTCCGCTTTCTTGTCATAAAAGTTGATGTTGGCTTTTATATCAAATATTCCTTATAACTTAAAAGGCTTATTCAATTAGAGACAACTTATTAAAAAATAACTACCTAAGTTTAAATAAATTATAAAAAATGTGTTTTAGAATTTCATTGTTTTTCCTGTTTTCTCTCGCAAGAGAGTTTTTATATGACAAGTTTTTTGTACAATCCCTTTCTATTATAATTTAATATTTTCTTGATGTCGACACAGTAGAAACTTTTTAAACTTTAAACTTAGGTAGTTATTTTTTAATAAGTTGTCTCTAATTGAATAAGCCTTTTAAGTTATAAGGAATATTTGATATAAAAGCCAACATCAACTTTTATGACAAGAAAGCGGAAAGACATAGGGTACAAATTTCATAAGCTCTGTTTTGGTGAGGAAAGTATGACATTGGGTATTATAAACTTAATCCAGAATGCCTTAGTATTTTTTTTTAAACAGGAATTTTGTTGTATAGTTTGGAAATGTTGAGCTGGGATACTGATTATGTATTTTATCTAGTGCTAAGATTATGTCTGAACTTTATTATGTTATAAAAAAGATATAACAAATAAAGTATCAATATCAACAAAAAAACACCAAAATTATCTTCCGGTTGATCATTGGGAATAATTTTATAACAAAATAAATAGGTGCCGCTAGATCTCAAAAAATCATTTAACGAGTTAAAAATTGCGATTAGTTTTGGCAAAGTGATGAAGTTTCCGGGAACAAATGGTCTGTGCTGCGAATTTTATGGAAATCTTCTTCAAAACTGGCTCCTCTACATTAATTACTTCTTAAATATAATACTTGAACTAGAATCTTTTCCAGAAGGCTGGTAAAACTTCGTTCTTTTTATGTTACATAAGGGGGATCCTCCCCGAACTTCCAGAAAACTATAGGGAAATTGCTTTAAATAATGCAATGCAAGATATTCACTTATCTGAGGCCTGGCAGGTTACTGGAAAAAAGAGTTTCGGCAGTCAATGCTGTTGTGCTTACTTATTTCTTATTGTGGCGTAGATTATACTCTTTGGGGATCAGTTCAAAATTTGAATCTTGATCTAAGGACGTCCTTTAAGGCCAGGTCCGACTTCAAGTTTACTAGAGAATATTCTATAAATGAATAGTTAAGTAGATAGATAGATAATATTTATTTACTAATATTAACTTAGTGGTAAATAAAAAAAAAGTCACTGAGCTAAGTGATTTTTTTTTGTAAGAAACTTAAAAAAAATATACATGCAAAGAAACAACAAAAATAAAAAAAATAACTTGACTGTAGTTTTTAAGCATCTGAAGTTAAATTAATGAAAATAAAAAACTAACGAAAAAGACACTCTTTGACACAAAATGCTTACGCAATAAGTCGTGAAAATTAAGTAATATCAACCCGATATAGAAAATATAAATTATATAAATTAAATTAAAATGATAGAAGGAAGACGGAGAGATTATATATCATTATTGTTGGTTATTTAGAAAGTTCTATCAAGAAATATTTTGAAGTAACCAATGGCTTATTTTTTTCTTAAAGGATCTTTTTTTGATGTCCTGTTTTAGTCTACTTGGTAGCATATTAAATACTTCTTGACCGACATAAGTAAATAAATTTTGCCCAATGGTTTTTTGCGTTCTTGATAAGATGATTTTTTTTTTCTTTAGCAAATCTTGTGTTGTGTTGGTGTGTGATATAGAATTAAGCATTTGGTTATTAGCAAAACAGATAATTGAATTTTTATAATAAAGCTGCTTAATAGTTAAAATATTAACCTGTTTATACAGATCTTCAGTCCTATATGTAATTGGGAGTTTACACATGATTTTAATAACACGTTTTTCAGCAATTTCAAGCGGATTTAAAACATTTTCATAAGCTCCACCGCATGCAGAAATTCCATAAGAAAGCAAAGATTGTACTGGTCCAAAGTAGATAGTTCTGGCTATGTTAAGGTTGAGTGTTTATTACAACTTGATATCTTAAGCTATATCCTCTTTGCTTAGTTTTTTTCAGATATAGAAGGCTTTTTAAGACAAAAAGGAGCCACAAAAATCTCTACTAACCATCCCTTAAATCTCTATAGTGTTGTTTTACATTGATGGTCCATAAACATAAATTTATAGAATATGTTGTAGAAGACCCTTTAACTATAAACTTATAAAAAACCAAAATAGTACGTTTTGCTAAAATATCTATTCAGTCGAGTAGTCAATTTAGCCTTTTCAATAAACCCATTGAAACGGTTAATAAATTCTAAGTATTTGGGCGTACAATTTTTCCATTCAGTTCTTTTCCGCAATATGGCAAACGCAGCAGCACAAAAAAAATAAATTCAAACTGATACCTTTAAAAGGTGTTGACAGAAATGAACACGGCAACTCAGAAGACGGAAAGTTATCAGCTTTCTCGTTTTCTCGGTCTTAGCTAAGATAGGGAAATTCTCAAGTACCGTGGAACATTTAAAATGTCAAATATGAATTCGGGAACTGAAAATACGAAAATATAAAAGCTTTCTTCCGTAAAAATAGAACCTTCCAGAAATCGCAAGTTTTGCTCAGCTTAACACTTTTTCTTCAAGGCTAGTAGAATTCTGAGTAACTCTAGAGAAAGATTTGAACTAAGCGAATCGAGATACGTGGAAACATTATCGTTTTATTTAATATTGCATAGATCAAAGTTCCTTTTACAGACACTGAAATTCTAGGATTTCACGCATTTTCCCTAAGCTAGGGAAAACTCGGGGGTCCAGGGGAATCTTTAAGACCAGATTCGGATTCTGCGGCTCAAAATCTATAGGGGTGGTTTACTCACATGTTAGGTTCATTCCACTTTTTTGTTTTGGGTCCGTGTTATTATATGCATAATTATTTAAATAAGTTTTAATTCTAGTGCTAAAAAGTTTTAGGGGAAACGGGGTCGAAGGGCCCCAAAATAATTACAATTTTCTATACCTGTACCGCAGATTTTGATTATTATTAATCTGACTTTGTCTTGTATGTATGTATATTTTCTTTTACATATAGAATTTTGTAAATTACGTTATTTTTTATGTAAACCCCAGTTAAAATTGTAAGTCTTTGTTTTAATATGGACTATTTCCATTAATATTTTGAACATGATGCTAGTCCTCACAAAAAAATGGTCGGCAATAAAAATAGCTCGCTTTTATAGGTTTTTACCTGCTCGATACATCTATCGAACATAAATCTTTTACGCAAGAAATGGCGCTGCCCACAGAGCACTAAAATCACATCAAATTAAAATTAACGTTAACTAACACAATCAAGTTTTTTTTTTTCACTAGAAAAGAACCTCATGCCATGTTGTATTTATTTGTTTATAACTACACCTTTAAAAGTAACTTAAAATCGAGGAGAAATTAGGCTATAAAAATACCGAACGATATCAACGGAAGTTATTCAGGTTATAACAAGAATCCCGCCCACAGACCTAATTGTCGAAGCAATTCTATATGAATATAAAAATGGACACAGTGAAGAAAACAGAGAAGCTGCAAAAGAGGAAACACTGAAATCGTGGCAAGCAAGATGGGACCGAAATACCGAAATAGGACAATGGACGAAAATAATTATTCCCGACATCAAAACATGAATAGATTGCAAACACAAAAAAGTGGATTACTATATGACACAAGCTCTAACGGGAAACTAGGAAATACATAAAGCGAATAGGGAAAACGGACGATATATGTCGGTATAGTCAAAGGATAGATGACGCAGAACATACGTTTAATGTCCAAGATTTGAGAACTACCGCCAAGCAACAAGACACGATCTACAGATTGAGAATATGACCATAGGGAGGAACCTCTTTAAAGAAATGATACAACACGTAGACAAATGGAACCAGGGATATGATATGATAAGAACGATTCTAAAAATTAAACACGAAGACGAAGGCACCTAAGAGATCAAAACAAAACTACAGCGGAGGGTTATAGTACGTAAGCGTCCTCAAGAGTTTTCTTCACTGTGTCAAGGTGTAGTTATAAACAAATAAATACAACATGGCATGAGGATCTTTTCTAGTGAAAAAAAACTTTATTGTTTTAGTTCACGTTAATTTTACTTTTATGTGATTTTCGTGCTCTGTGGGCAGCGCCATTTCTTGCGTAAAGATTTATGTTTCATAGAGAGAGAGGTATACTGCCCGTATCATGTAAGTCAGATCTCGGAAAATATTTTAAGCGATGGTTTTGCGTCGAGAAGGTCAAACTCTATAAGAACGAGCTATTTTTATTGCCGACCATTTTTTTGTGGGGACTAGCGTCATGGTTAAAATATTAATGAAAATAGTCCATATTAAAATAAAGTCAGATTAATAATAATCAAAATCTGCGTTACGAGTGTAAAAAATTATTTTGGGGCCCTTCGACCCCATTTCCCCTAAAACATTTTGGCACTAGAATTAAAACATATTTAAATAATTATGCATATAATAACACGGGCCCACATCAAAAAAGTGGAATGAACTCAACAAGTGAGTATACTAACCCTATGGATTTTGAGCCGCTGAATCCACATCCGGTCTTAGAATTTCCCCTGGATCCCCTAGTTTTCCCTAGCCTAGGGAAAATGCGTGAAATCCTAGAATTTCAGTGTCTGTGAGAGGAACTTTGATCTACGCAATATTAAATAAAACGATAATGTTTCCACGTATCTCGATTCGCTTAGTTCAATTCTTTGTCTAGAGTTACTCAGGGGAAAAAGTGTTGAGCTGAGCAAAATTTGTGATTTCTGAAAGGTTCTATTTTTACGGAAGAAAGATTATATATTTTCCTATTTTCAGTTCCTGAATTCATATTTGACGTTTTAAATGTTCTACACTACTTGAGGATTTCCCTAGCCTAGCTAAAACGAAGAAAATTTTGCAAAAATCGAAGTTTCATGCATGCCTTTTTCATACGACGAAAAAATTGTACGCCCAAATACTCAAAATATATTAACCGTTTTAATGGGTTTCTTGAAAAGCCTAAATTGACTACTTGACTGACTAGATATTTTAGCAAAACGTACTACTTTAGTTTTTTATGAGTTTATAGTTAAAGAGTTTTCTACAACATATTCTATAAATTTAAGTTTATGTACCACCAACGTAAAACAACACTATAGACATTCAAGAGATGGTTAATAGAGATTTGTGTGGCTTTTGTTCGTCTTAAAAAGTCTTCTATATCCGAAACAAACTAAGCAAAGAGGATAGAGCTTAAGATATCAAGTTGTAATAAACATTCATTTATAGAATATTCTCTAGTAAACTTAAAGTCGGACCTGGCCTTTAGATCAAGATTAAAATTTTGAACTGATCCCCAAAGAGTATAATCTGCGCACAATAAGAAATAAGTAAGCACAACAACATATGCTAAACCTCTTTTTTCCCCCAACCCGCCAGGCCTCAGATAAGTGAATATCTTGCATTGCATTATTCAAAGCAATTTCTCTATAGTTTTCCGGAAGTTCGGGGGAGGATCCCCCTTATGTCACATAAAAAGAACGAAGTTTTACCAGTCTCCTGGCAAAGATTCCAGTTCCAGTATTATATTTAATAAGTTTTTAATGTAGAGGAGCCAGTTTTGAAAAAGATTTAACTTTGCCAAAATTAAGCGCAATTTTTCTCTAGAGTTACTCAGGGGAAAAAGTGTTGAGCTGAGCAAAATTTGCGATTTCTGAAAGGTTCTATTTTTACGGAAGAAAGATTATATATTTTCCTATTTTCAGTTCCTGAATTCATATTTGACGTTTTAAAAGTTCTACACTACTTGAGGATTTCCCTAGCCACGCTAAAAACGAAGAAAATTGTGCAAAAATCGAAGTTTCATGCATGCCTTTTTCATACGACGAAAAAATTGTACGCCCAAATACTCAAAATATATTAACCGTTTCAATGGGTTTCTTGAAAAGCCTAAATTGACTATTTGACTGACTAGATATTTTAGCAAAACGTACTACTTTAGTTTTTTATGAGTTTATAGTTAAAGAGTTTTCTACATCATATTCTATAAATTTAAGTTTATGTACCACCAACGTAAAACAACACTATAGACATTCAAGAGATGGTTAATAGAGATTTGTGTGGCTTCTGTTCGTCTTAAAAAGTCTTCTATATCCGAAACAAACTAAGCAAAGAGAATAGAGCTTAAGATATCAAGTTGTAATAAACATTCATTTATAGAATATTCTCTAGTAAACTTAAAGTCGGACCTGGCCTTTAGATCAAGATTAAAATTTTGAACTGATCCCCAAAGAGTATAATCTGTGCACAATAAGAAATAAGTAAGCACAACAACATATGCTAAAGCTCTTTTTTCCCCCAACCCGCCAGGCCTCAGATAAGTGAATATCTTGCATTGCATTATTTAAAGCAATTTCCCTATAGTTTTCCGGAAGTTCGGGGGAGGATCCCCCTTATGTCACATAATAAGAACGAAGTTTTACCAGTCTCCTGGCAAAGATTCCAGTTCCAGTATTATATTTAATAAGTTTTTAATGTAGAGGAGCCAGTTTTGAAAAAGATTTCACTTTGCCAAAATTAAGCGCAATTTTTAACTCGTTAAATGATTTTTTGAGATCTAGCGGCACCTATTTATTTTGTTATAAAATTATTCCCAATGATCAGCCGAAAGACAATTTTGGTGTTTTTATGGTGATTTATTGTAAACAAAAATTCTTTATGATTTTGGATTTTGAACTTATAACTTTAGTTGTTATAACTTTTTTATAACAAAATAAAGTTCAGACATAATATACGTAATCTTAGTACTAGATAAAAAACATAATCAGTATCCCAGCTCAACATTTCCAAACCGTACAACAAAATTCTTGAATTAAAAAGAACAGGCTATTAAAATATCATATTTGTGGAAGCTTTTAGGTGCTGTGTACTTAACATGTTTTTTTTAGTCTCATTAATTTGATGTGCCTAATTGTCACTTAAAAAGCCGTCGAAAACACGTTCCAAAACCCCACTAGATTAAGACTTCGCAGCCTACTAACTTTTTGCGTTTCTTTTGTCGCGTTTTTTCACTTCTTTTTTTTTATTAAAAAAAGATGCTAAAGCCAATTATAAAAACTCTAAATTTTTTGACCAATTTGACATGCGCGATATGTGGGGGCGCTGTATTCTGCCACGTTGCTTATTGGTGGCATCTCTCGTGTCGAGGGACTAGCCATTTTTTATGTTTTGTGAATCGCACAAATAACCGTGCACATAGAGTTGAAATTTTTGTCATAGTATGCTAGAACTTAGAATATCATAAAAATTTTTGTTGTGTTTGTTTTTTTTTTTTGGTAAACAGTTTAAAATTACATGTCTACTTAGGGATTAACTAGAAAAACGTTTTTTTATATAACGTTAAAAAACGACCTATTAAGCTTTTTAAAGTATACGAAATAAACGCTTTTTTTTCAGAATGCGTAAGAGACATTCACATTTAAGTTAGTTAGAGTTTGACAAGGCTTCGTAGAATTTTTCCTGCTATGCTTCTTCCAGGGTACAAACAACCCAAATATGCAACTAAGTAAAAAAAATATTAACAGATATATTAAACCAAATGTGATCTGCTGTCAAAAGTTATCTCTTAATATTTCCCAGGTAGGTGTTCTACATTATTGTATAAGTTTGTGTGGAGTGATCAAGCAAACCGGTTGATCCAATTTTGTCAATCACATGATATGCATAGATATGTTTAAAATATAATTAAAAATAAAATTTTGTAAAAAGTTAAAAAACCGATTTTTTTTGTAGTTTTTACAAATTAAGGTAATTATATTTTAAATATAGAATATTCGTATCTCAACATTTTATAAAATTGGATCAATAGGATTTCATGCGTGTTCCTTGATAATTTCATCGAAAATTTCACATATATTCAATGGAGAAATTAAGTAGAAAAACGGTGAAATACAAGTTATAAATACGCCACATTCATGTAGGAAAGGCGCAAAACTAATGCGATTTTAATGTTGATAAAATCTGCTTAGAATTCACTGCTAGAAATAACGTAAGAATGTTGTTGTTTTGATATGATAATTGCTTTATTGAAACGCCTTTTTCCAAAACTTTTTTTTATAATGCTAAAAAACGACCTATTAAGCTTGTTTTTGTATATGAAATAAACGTTTTTTTCTAGCAACTTTCAAAATCAACGTTTTTTTTTCTCACGCAGTTTTCATGCAAAATTTGCTATGATGGTGGTGCGAAGCGTAAAAACGGTAATCTGTGAATTTTTGTAAAATGGATATTTAAATTGAAAAAATTTGCAAATTAAAGATATATATAAAAATTTTAAAGTTAAACGCCTCTTTAGTCATGGTGTAAAGAGTATTTAAATTAAAAAATTGATGGCTCAGCAGTTAATTTTTAAAAGTTGGTCATGTGAAAATTAAAAATTATAGTCGAATTTTGGAAAATTGCAAAGAAAAATTTGATATTTAAAGAAATTCGTGACGCTATAGTGCCTGCTGGTACGGACCAGAGATGGCACTGGTTGGAAGAGTAATAACGGTAATCCTTTAGTTTTTGAAAATTGGAAAAACTGTGGAGATATGAGTGACGAACATAGAGGACGATTCCATCAAGAAATTTCAAATATGGAAAAAATATATCAAGGGAAGTGGAATGTTTCAATGGTAGCGTATTACTGTTAGACGCTTTGTTGAGAGGTACTAGAGGCTGTGTATAAGAGAAACTTAAAAAGACATAAGAAAGTGATTAGTTTAAATTGTTTTTATTTTACTTGGTATAACTCTCGTTATTTGGTTTTATTTTGTGTTATTTTGTTTTGTTTTATTTTGTTTTCTTTTCTTATTGTTTGTTGTAGATTGGGTATTTAGTTTAGGTAATTAGCCATAACCTTATTTACAATTCCCATTTAAATCTTTGTAATGTAACTGTAAACTTCTGCCACATACAAGTTTTTCAAAAACTTAGGTGGCAACTTTGTTAAATCATATATGATGTAATTTACTTTTCTCTTATAAAAAGCTTTTGTATTTGTATTTGTAATTAGCTATAAGCTAATTAGATTAAATTTCATACTAATCGTTAAGTATAGTAGTTCTTATAATATATAGAGATATGGTAGCTTTAAAAACCCGAATTATTAGTAAAAAAAATGTGATACTAACATTCTTAAATGGCGTGTCTAAGCAATAAATGGCACTAAAATTTTGTGGTCGTATTTTTTATTTACGACTAAAGAAAAATTTTCAAAAAATATTTTGGCTCTATTTCTGTCATAAACAATCGAAAAACTCTATTTTTCACACGACCTTTAAAAACATTTTTTGCCTAGTGTAATTGTATATTTCCGTCGTGAAGTTAGATATTTGCTGTTAAATACGGTAGATTTTGATCATATTAAATTAACATATTATCATTATCATTTTTATACGTTATTTAATTTTCGAGCTGTCTCAAATAACAAGAAAAAAGAACTAACTTGCAAACCACAGTTTTAACTTGAGTAATATATAACTATTTCAAATAGAACACTAAACTAAAATGTCAAGCAGTTAAAGTGCAAACTAAATTTAGCTCCCAGGTAACAAAATATAAAGTACAAATCCCCGTATTTTTTTTATTTTGGTTTTAAAAGTTGTCGTACATTTTTCTGTGAAATATAGCCGACACACACGGAATCCCCCTATACTTACGTAGAATGACTAGCGGTATAATCTTATCGATGAACGCGTTATCTCAAAGATTACCTGCAATTGTATTTTGTGGGTAGTGACAACTATGTTATTAAATATTGTTAAAGTCTTACAAAATTATGGTTCATCACAGGGACCTTTTAAGAACTGAATCTACCAACGAGGGTGATTTCGTTGCTCCTGTTGGTGATTACAGAAATGATGTGGATTGTGGGTGTAGTGCCTTGCAATGTTTTGCTCAAAAACTAAAATTGGAAAAATTCGCTAAACCTGGTGTTTTTGTTGGTGTATTGTCCATAGTGGGTTTTTTACATGGATGTATTGTCAAATATTTTAGAGGAACTTCCCAACTCTGGACTAAACATTTTGGTATATCACCGGACACAGTAGGTAAATATTATAATATTACTTTTGTAAAACAGAAACGCCTTCAGTTATCTAATTTATATGGTTTAAACTACTTCGAGACCACGGCAAACGATAGGGCTTCATGGCGCCGAACAGTCCATGAGGAAGCACAAACTTTTGAAGAGCAACGACGTAGACTAGAGACGGAAAAGAGAGAACGTAGAAAAGAGCGACAAAATAGATACATTATAGAGGAAAATCATACTCGGTATCGAGTTATTGCCTATGATGAAGGTTTAAATTATAAACGGTTTTTTATAAACGCATTTTTAAACACTACACAAACCGCATTAAGAGGTCCAATACGCTTTATCTGAAAACGTATTAGAAAAAGCGAATTAGCGTTACGGAAAACCGGTTTAAGGATGCGTATAAAGGCTTAAACTATTTTGGAGCCAATGCTGCCAACACTGTAACGCCAAAAAATATATGAAAAAGTTCATAAAAATAGAGGTAAGGCTTTTTTTTTGGATAAACAAGGTTGGTAGGACAGGGACTCACAGTAAACAGCTGATCCAAAAGTGTTTCTGTAATGGCTGTGAAGTTCACATTGGCTGTAATTCGCATTAAAATAAAAATAGTTACGGGTCGTATAAACGTACCAATTATTTTATTTTAATTTTTAGGTTGGCTAGAGTATACAAACGAGATTTTTGCGGGAATTTTTTCTTTGGTTATAGCGTATTGGGGCAACAAAATACATAGAGCAACCTGGTTAGGAACTTTGGTCATATATTTATCAGTTTCCTGCCTAACTTTGGCAATCCCTGAGATAATTTGGCCCTTTAGCCAACAAGAAACTGACATTAGCTCGATAACGGGTAAGTAACAGTATATTAGGTACCGATGTGAAAAATAGTTTATTATATTAGGTAGTTAAGTTAACCGAGAACGATGTGCCGAAGTTAACTTTATCTTCTCACTTTTTTTTGGGTCTAATCTTACAATATTGAACTGCTAAAAAAGTGGAATAATAGGGACTTGCGAAAATGTCCAAAATAATATTTTTTCTCGCTTTGGTCCTGTGTTCCTTGTGGGATGATCATCCATGTTTGAATTTTCGTTTTTTTTTTCCATCCAAGATCTTTTGCTCTTTTGGTTTTTAGATTCTTTTCGGTTGAAGTAACTGATTTGGAGGTTTTTTAACTTCTTTTTTGTAATGCCGACTTTATTAAAGTCAGACTATTTACCGATAAGTAAATCACTAAGGGTTAACAAACTAGTAGAAAAAATCACCAACCCTAAGTGAATGGAAATTTAAGTGACTTGTCGCATATTGTTAAGTAGATTACTACACTTAACTTTTCCTTCACTTACGGTTACTAAATTTTTCTACTAAGGACAAGTGAAGGCATTAAATATTAAAAAAGCATAAGGCATGCCTATAATAATTGGTCAACGTATTGCCATCTTAAGAATTCAACTCACTTGCAACAGCCTATTTATAGGGAAAACATATGATGGAAATAAGTTAAAAAAACTCGAAAAAAAATCGATGACCGGAAACGAACCCGGTAACCCTTGGGTTAGAGATGCTTGTCCATATATATCCACCAAACGCGAAAATTCTCTGATTTTTTTAGTCGACTAAAAAGAATCCGCCAAAACGTTTATATTCCGCGGTTTCAGCCTATATCTTTATAAGCGCATGGTATAGTGGATACATTGGTCGGCGCGTCGCACTTTTTTTTTCTTACGGTGTATTGTGATTTGTCATGGTTTTTAGAGATCAACAATATATTTTTTATTTTATTTAAAGCCATATTTTAGAAGTTATACTGGTTCTTCACTACTATAGATTTACTAACGGTTAGTAGATACTTCACTTACGGTAAGTGAAGTATCTTAAGTAGGTGAGAAAACTTATGATAAGGTGACAGTTTACTAATCTCATATTTAAATGAAGTTTTTACTTGGGGCTAATGAGTTCAGAATTCTTACTTAGATTAGATTTTTCTCAGTGCACTGGGAAACGATATGAATTATTGTTTTAGGTTCATGCAAATTGCAAAAAAAACGATTTTCATTGCAATAAAAACGATAATTTAGACCTTTAAAAGAAAACTTGCAGAAATGCTTGTTAGTTAGTCGTAGCTGACTATGACTAATGACGTGATATGTAAATGGGAATACCAGCATTATTGAGATATTCTGCTGGATTCAGTGCGTTAGTGCGACAGGCAAGAATAGAATACAGTGTAATGCGCTGCATTTGCAATGGCCAAGTATTTTTGGTAGCGGTTTCCCTGAAATGGGTCTATAAGCAATTTTTAATGCTTTTTAAGCAATAACACTGTCAGATCATCCCAGAGAAGCCCAAATCAAGTGATCTCGAACCACTCTTTGATTTGTGACAATTTGCAAGTCTGTTTTGTTGCATATTAAGTATTTTTTATCATAAAGTTAAGACAATCTTTAAAGATTAGGTAAGAGATATGTGTAACAGAAGAAGTTGTATCTGAGGGCAGCAGAAGGACTCGTTTTAAGAAGGACTTCGGTATTTTTTAAGGATGTCAACATAGCGCGCTGCTCACAGAGATAGATAGGCTGTAAGGGAGTGGGTAATAATTAAATTGAATAATTTCATTCGACTTTTTGATCGAGATATTGTGGACATCACAGCACCTATTGCTTGATTAGCTTTATCTATAGTTGTCTTACTCATTTCAGTAGACAGATTGGTGTGAGAACCACTCCAAGCTAATATTTTTTAACTAGTTAGAGAGTTGATATTTGCATAGATTTCCAAAACGTTTGATTTTTATTGTAGTTCATTTAATGTTGGGGCCATGGCAATAATATTATCAGCGTACGCTAGAAGGGTTAAATCATGAAGCCCATCTATGTTGACAGTAAGATTGTTAGGTATAAGTATACGGATACGTTTAAATATTAGCTAAATTTCCCTAATGTTTGTAATAATAAATAAAAAAAATCGAGTAAAGATACAATCTAAAACTTCCCTCAATCAGAAGAACATATATAAAAAAAACCACTACTCGTATACATATGGGTTAGATTGAGTCGGTCAGACTTTTCCAGGGTATATCCAGAGTTTTCTTGGGTGTATCCACACTGTTCAGGGGTGTATTCAGACTTCCAGGGTCTTTCTAGACTTTTCCAGAGTGTACCCAGACTTTTCCAGAGTCTTTCGAGACTTTTCCAGGGTCTTTCCAAACTTTTCCAGAGTGTAGCCAGACTTTTCCAGTGTCTTTCCAGACTTTTCCAGAGTATGTCCAGACTTTTTCAGGGTCTTTCCAGATTCTTACAGAGTGTATCCAGACTTTTCCAGGGTCTTTCCAGACTTTTTCAGCCTGTATCCAGACTTTTTCAGGGTCTTTCCACATATTTCCAGAGTGTATCCAGACTTTCCAGGGTCTTTCCAGACTTTTCTAGAGTTTTTCCAGATTTTTCCAGAGTGTATCCAGACTTTTCCAGTGTCTCTCCAGACTTTTCCAGGGTTTTCCAGACTTTTCCAGAGTACGCTCAGACTTTTCTGCGGTCTTTCTAGACTTTTCCAGAGTGTATTCACACTTTTCCAGGGTATTTCCAGACTTTTCCAGAGAATATCCGGACTTCTCCAAGGTCTTTCCAGACTTCTCCAAAGTGTATCCAGACTTTACAGGGTCTTTCCAGACTTTTCCAGAGTGTATCCAGACTTTTCCACGGTATTTCCATGCTTTTTCAGATTGTATCCAGGCTTTTCTAGGATCTTTTCAGACTTTTCCAGAGTGTACCCACCTTTTCCAGGTTTTTTCGAGATTTTACAAACTTTTACACTTTTCCAGGGTATTTCCAGACTTTTCCAGATAATATCCGGACTTCTCCAAGGTCCTTTCAGACTTCTCCAAAGTGTATCCAGACTTTACAGGGTCTTTCCAGCGTTTTTCAGAGTGTATCCAGACTTTTTCAGGGTCTTTCCAGACTTTTCCAGAGTGTATCAAGAATTCCAGGGTCTTTCCAGACTTTTCCAAAGTATATCCAGACTTTTTCAGGGTATTTCCAGATTTTTTCAGAGTATATCCAGACTTTCCCAGTGTCTTTCCAGACTTTTCCAGGGCCTTTTCAGACTTTTCCAGGGTATTTCCAGACTTTTCCACGGTCTTTCCAGACTTTTTCCGAGTGCCTCCAGACTTTTCGGGGTCTTTCCAGACTTTTCCAGAGTATATCCAGACTTTTACAGAGTGTATCAAGTCTTTTCCAGGGTCTTCTCAGACTTTTCCAGGGTCTTTCCAGACTTTTCCAGAGTGTATCCAGACTTTTTCAGAGTGTATTCAGACTTTTCCAGAGTCTATCCTGACTTTTCCAGGGTATTTCAAGTTTTTTCCTGGATGTATCCAGACTTTCCAGGGTATATCCAAACTTTCCCAGAGTCTTTTCAGACTTTTTCAGAGTGTATCCTGACTTTTCCTGGGTGTTTCCAGACTTTTCCAGGGCGTATCCGGACTTTTCCTGCGTCTATCCGGACATTCCGGGATATATCCACACCTTTACGGGGTTTATCCAGATTTTTCGAGGGTGTATCCAGAATTTCTTTCGAGTAGACGACCTTTTCCAATACATTTTATATATGCTACATATATATAGATTTAGACTTTATTGTTTATAAAAACATTTCGTTTTACATGTGCTATATATATACAGGGTGGAGACTTTATATGAAATATTGGCCGTAGCGGATTAAAAAGTTGTTTTTTTTAAAAATTTCAAAAACGCGTCACTAATATTTTTAGCAGCTAAAATTTTCGGCAAAAAGTTTTGGTGAACGGACCGTCAGAAAGGGGTCTATTCACATACAACTTATTTTTTCAATTGAGAAGACCCCGCGTGTAGCACTTTGTTGGCAAGCTTTTCGAAAAAGAAAAACGCGCGTGTAATTTGTTTTTGACACTGCTGAATACTGAATAATAATGTCAAAATCAGTTAGAAATCGTTGTGTTGGGCTTAAAATGGAACATTGCCCCTAGCGAGCTGGAAATTCGTTTTTTAGGAAAATTCAAAAACACGCCAACTAACCGCCAAAAAACATTTGTGAACGGACCCTCAAAAAGGGGTCTATTCAAATAGAATTTTTTTTTCAAATGAGAAGACCCCGCTTGTAGCACCTTGTTGGAAAGCTTATCAAAAAAAAAAAAGACATTTGTCAATCCTGTGTCAAAAATTCTGAAAAAATTAATGTGTCGGACTTCAAATGGAACTGTCCCAGGCGGGTTGGAAATTTGTTTTTTCCTTTGAAAAGAAAAGTTGTATGTGAATAGACTCCTTTCTGAGGGTAGGTTCAAAAAAATTTTAAGCCGAAAATTTTTATTGCTAAAAATATTAGTTAACGGGCTTTTAGATTTTTCTATAAACAAACTTCTAATCCGCTAGGGGCAATGTTCCATTTAAAGCCTCACAGAATTATTTTTTGAGGATTTTTCACACATGTATTGACAAATGTTAAAAAAAGGGTACACGAGCGTTTTTCTTTTTCATAAGCTCTCCAACGAGGTGCCACAAGCGGGTCCTTCTCATTTGAAAAAATAAATTGTATATCCCTTTCTGAGGGTTCGTTCACAAAAATTTTATGCCGAATATTCTGATTGCTAAAAATATTAATTGACGTATTTTTGGATTTTTGTAAAAAACAAATTTCTCGCTAGGGGCAATGTTACATTTGAAGTCCGAAACAATCATTTTGTGAGTATTTTGACACATGGAATGACAAATGTCAAAATAATTTACACGAGCGTTTTTCTTTTTCCATAGTCTTTCCAACAAGGTGCCACAAGGTGGTTCCTGTCATTTGAAAAAAAAACTCGTATGTGACTGTGACTTTTTTAACCCACTACGGCCAATATTCCATTTAAATTCTCCACCCTGTATACACTCGTATATATATATATATATATATATATGTTGTAAAAAATTTTAGTGCCGATAATAATAATATTTTTGTCCATTAATCACGCAAAAACTGCTACACCGATTTGTATGAAATTTGATAAGACAATAGGGTGTGACCTAAGTCATAACTTAAGCTACCCCACAGAAAATTAAATTTTTAAAGAGTTTTTTTTGCATTTTTTATGTGTTATGATTGGTGCAGGGGTGTTTGAGTTAGAGTGGCTACAAAGTAGGCGACAGACAGACAGACCAACAGTCAGAGCGACGGCGTCTGGATTCGTGCTTATCACTATTCAGAACCTCAGAATTCGTGGAGGATCATGAAAATCTCGAAGTGCGATTTTTAGATGCTTACATTACTTTCCTTAGCGAGGGAAGTAAAAACCACCAAACCTAATGTAAAAATTATGTTGTAGATTTTGATCTCCCGATCAAATACTATAATGCGCCCAATATGGTCTAGTTTTCGTAACTGAGTAAACACGTACAACATCTCTAGGTAGCTAATTTCGTTAGACTCTTGATTTTTAATTTTTTTTTTTTACATCAACAGCATCTTGTGACCCTTTGTCTGCAATATGCAGCTCATGAAACTACCCAGAGGATTGCTCGAGGGTTTGTCCATGTCCATGTGATATCTGTTCCTTTATAATATTTTTATGGTAGATTTTTTTATTATACTTATATATTAGATTGCAATTTTAAATTTTTTCTTTTAATTTTCTAATCTTTACCTTTTTGTCTGTCTATAACTTTATTTTTTGTTTGATTTTTTCTATTTTTGATTATTTTTAATATTTTTGTGTCCCGTTTTTTCTCCCTATTTTTGTTTTTACATATTTATATTCTGTTGCCAGTTTTGCATTTTTAAATATGATTAGGCATGTGATTAAACCATTTTTACAGTTGACTAGTAATAGGTTATTTATTTTTTTAATTTTATTTATTTTTTTTTATTTTAATTATTATTATATGTCTAATTTTAACTTACATATCGTGATTTACCAATAAGTTATAATTAAGTTTAGCTTTGTCAATAAGATTATAATATCTTGGACAATAAAGCATGTTGTACTACTACTACTACTACTACATCCTTGAAAATGTAGTTTTTAAGGACCATGTATCAAAAAATAGTGGAAACGGGCAAACTTTTTTGCAATGACTAAAAATCTAAAAAAAAACTTTTTGAACTTTTTTTTGATCCAAATTTTTATAACATTATTGAAAAAGACAAAAATCAACTAGGTTGTATAAACAACAATGCTTAAGTCCAGTGGAGCTCGTAAAATTTGCAAGAAAAACTCAACGGCCTTTCTCCACTTGGTATTACCCACGGATATGCATCGGAGTTATAAAACTCCATCAACATATTAGGCTTCGCAAATTTTCTCGAAAACTTACCTTAATACCTACAAAACCATACAATTTCTCTAAGTTAAAATAAATAATATTTGCTTATAACTACTAATAAAATTTAAAGCTAAAAACACTTTGAAACATTTGTTACAAATAAATGAAACAAAAGACTTGTGTGAACTAACTAACTGTATGGTAAATGACAAACACACCATTGTTGGTAGAAAAGTTCTTACAGAGTCTAATAATTCATGCTGGTATGCATCATTGTACAATTTCTCTGATTAAGACTTTAGCCATGATTACATAATATTGTTCTTATGCACCAAGCGTTTTTTTCTCCTAATCCACAATTAACTTTAATCGCCCGGTAGCCTAGGATTAAGGACCAGACAACCGCGGCTAGTTAATTAGTGAGGTGATGTTTGGTACTATGTTTACAAATATTTGTCAAAAAACTGAAAAAAATAGTATGTGAGAAAAAAATTTAATAACATGGTGGTGGTGATTTATACTTTTTCTGCTACTATAAAATGCTTACATGCCCTGAATGACCTTGACTGATTTTAGCTAATGCTGGGCATACAGTAAATAAAATAAAGTAAGAAATAAGAATCTGTGATTGGTCAAATGTGATCATGTCATTACAAATACGGTTTTTTACAACACTTAATTGTATTTTAAGTCCTGACATTTTTTTGTCGTTTTTCAAGAACAATCCAGTAAACCTTCTAAATCAGTTATTGGCGTTAAGGTTTTATGGCTCTAATGGACACCAAATAATTTAACGTCGTTGAAGTTAGATTGGGATTGGGATTGAGATTGACAAATATTATAGCGGACCAAACAAATACTGATTATAGAATACCGATTCCGTTTAAAGTCGGTATAAAGGAGTTTTTTAGGGTGAGGATTTCAAATTTTCGATCATATTTCAAAAATTATGAAGTTGAGAGCTCCCAAGGGGGGGGATACCATCTAGTATCTCCGATTTAATTGAAAATTTGTATGTAGCGGTTTTTGTGGTCGAGGATTACGGATTTTAAAAAACTATAAAGTTGTCAGCTTCCCGCTGAGTTGGGGGGGGGCTACCATCTAGTATTTCCGATTTCGTTCAAACTTGGTATATAGGGGATTTTGGAGCCGAAAATTAAGAAGTTTTGACCAGATTTCAAAAATTAGGTTGACAGCTTCTGGAGGGGGGGGGGTATCATCCAAGTATCTTAGATTTAGTTCAAAATTGGTAGAAAGGGGTTTTGGGGGTCAAGAATTACGAATGTTGGTTCAGATTTCACCAATTATGAAGTTAACAGTTCCCCGCGGGGGAAGGGGTCGATCTAAGTACACCAGATTTAGTTGAAAATTGTTATATAGAGGTCGTGGGAGGCGAAAGTTATGAATGTTCTCAAATTTCACAAATTATAAAGTGAACAGCTGCCCGAGGGGTGGGCGGTTCCATTTGAGCATCTCAGATTTGTTTAAAAATTGATATATCGGGGTTTTGGGGGCCGAGAATTAAAAATTTTAGAGCAGATTTCCAAAACTACGAAGTTGACAGCTCTTCGAACACAGGGGGGTACCATCTAGTAGTATTTCCGATTTTATTCAAAATTGATATTAGGTGACATTGTCACGCCATATGTTATGCACAAATCGATAGCTGTCAAAATGAGCTAAATTCAGAAAATAGTTGTGTTTTTTGTGTTATTTTTTAATATTTTAAAGTCAGTCTTGACGTTGTCACGCCATATGGAATACGTAAATCGATAACTGTCAAAATGGCCTTTTAATATGGATAATTTATGTTTTCTACGCGATACCCTAAAGTACGGAAAAACACCCCTAAATTAATGTTTTAAAATTTATAAATAACAATCGTGACGTTATCACCCCATACGATATACATAAGTCGGTAGCTGCCAAAATGCCCTTTAAATACAAATAATTTTTATTTTCTGCGCAAGACCCTAAAGTACGGAAAAACACCCCTAAATTCAGAAAATGGTTAAATTTTGCAAGTTTTTTAAAATCTTAAAAATTATACATACCAATCGTGACGTTGTCACCCCATACGGTATACATTAATCGGTAGCTGCTAAAATGTCCTTTTAAAGCAAATAATTTTTCTTTTCTGCGCGAGACCTTAAAGTACGGAAAAACACTCTTAAATTCAGAAAATGGTTAAATTTTGCAAGTTTCTTCAAATTTTAAAATTTATAAATACCAATCGTGACGTTGTCACTCCATACGGTATACACGAATCGGTAGCCGCCAAAATGCCCTTTTAACTCAAGTAATTTTTCTTTTCTGCGCTAGACCCTAAAGAACGGAAAAACACCCTTAAATTCAGAAAATGGTTAAATTTTGCAAGTTTCTTAAAATTTTAAAATTTATATATACCAATCGTGACGTTGTAACCCCATACGATGTACATGAGTCGGTAGCTGCTAAAATGCCCTTTGAACTCAAATAATTTTTATTTTCTGCGCAAGACCCTAAAGTACGGAAAAACACCCCTAAATTCAGAAAATGGTTAAATTTTGCAAGTTTTTTAAAATCTTAAAATTTATACATACCAATCGTGACGCTGTCACCCCATACGGTATACATGAGTCGGTAGCAGCCCAAGTGCCCTTTTAACTCAAGTAATTTTTCTTCTCTGCGCGAGACCCTAAAGTGCGAAAAAACACCCTTAAATTCGGAAAATGGTTAAATTTTGCAAGTTTCTTAAAGTTTTAAAAATTTTAAATACCAATCGTGACGTTGTCACCCCATACGGTATATATAAATATATAGCTACCAAAATGCCCTTTGAACTCAAATAATTTTTCTTTTCTGCGCGAGACCCTAAAGTGCGAAAAAACACCCTTAAATTCAGAAAATGGTTAAATTTTGCAAGTTTCTTAAAGTTTTAAAAATTTTAAATACCAATCGTGACGTTGTCACCCCATACGATATACATGAATCGGTAGCTGTCAAAATGCGTTTTTAAAAAAAATAATTTTTATTTTCTGCACGAGACCCTAAAGTGCGAAAAAACAACCCTAAATTTAGAAAATGGTTAAATTTTTCAAGTTTCTTAAAGTTTTAAAATTTATAAATACCAATCGTGATGTTGTCACCCCATACGGTATACAAAAATCGGTAGCTGTCGAAACGCCCTTTAAATACAAATAATTTTTATTTTCAGCGCGAGACCCTAAAGTACGGAAAAACACCCTTAAATTTAGAAAATGGTTAAATTTTGCAAGTTTCTTAAAGTTTTAAAATTTTTAAATACCAATCGTGACGTTGTCACTCCATACGGTATACATGAATCGGTAGCTGCCAAAATGCCCTTTTAACTCAAATAATTTTTCTTTTTTGCGCGAGACCGTAAAGTACGGAAAAACACCCTTAAATTCAGAAAATGGTTAAATTTTGCAAGTTTCTTAAAGTTTTAAAATTTTTAAATACCAATCGTGACGTTGTCACTCCATACGGTATACATGAATCGGTAGCTGCCAAAATGCCCTTTTAACTCAAATAATTTTTCTTTTCTGCGCGAGACCCTAAAGTGCGAAAAAACACCCTTAAATTCGGAAAATGGTTAAATTTTGCAAGTTTCTTAAAGTTTTAAAAATTTTAAATACCAATCGTGACGTTGTCACCCCATACGATATACATGAATCGGTAGCTGTCAAAATGCGTTTTTAAAAAAAATAATTTTTATTTTCTGCACGAGACCCTAAAGTGCGAAAAAACACCCCTAAAAGTAGAAAATGGTTAAATTTTTCAAGTTTCTTAAAGTTTTAAAAATTTTAAATACCAATCGTGACGTTGTCACCCCATACGATATACATGAATCGGTAGCTGTCAAAATGCGTTTTAAAAAAAAAAAATTATTTTCTGCACGAGATTTTAAAGTGCGAAAAAACACCCCTAAATTTAGAAAATGGTTAAATTTTTCAAGTTTCTTAAAGTTTTAAAATTTATAAATACCAATCGTGACGTTGTCACCCCATACGGTATACAAAAATCGGTAGCTGTCGAAACGCACTTTAAATACAAATAATTTTTATTTTCTGCGCGAGACCCTAAAGTACGGAAAAACACCCTTAAATTTAGAAAATGGTTAAATTTTGCAAGTTTCTTAAAATTTTAAAATTTTTAAATACCAATCGTGACGTTGTCACCCCATACGGTATATATAAATCTGTAGCTGCCAAAATGCCCTTTGAACTCAAATAATTTTTCTTCTCTGCGCGAGATCCTAAAGTGCGAAAAAACACCCTTAAATTCGGAAAATGGTTAAATTTTGCAAGTTTCTTAAAGTCTTAAAATTTATAAATACCAATCGTAACGTTGTCACTCCATACGGTATACAAGAATCGGTAGCTGTCGAAACGCCCTTTAAATACAAATAATTTTTATTTTCTGCGCGAGACCCTAAAGTACGGAAAAACACCCTTAAATTTAGAAAATGGTTAAATTTTACAAGTTTCTTAAAGTTTTAAAAATTCTAAATAACAATCGTGACCTTGTCACCCCATACGGTATACATAAATCGGTAGCTGCCAAAATGCCCTTTTAACTCAAATAATTTTTCTTTTCTGCGCGAGACCCTAAAGTACAGAAAAAAACCCTTAAATTCAGAAAATGGTTAAATTTTGCAAGTTTCTTAAAGTTTTAAAATTTATAAATACCAATCGTGACGTTGTCACTCCATACGGTATACATGAGTCGGTAGATGCCAAAATGCTCTTTTAACTCAAGTAATTTTTCTTCTCTGCGCGAGACCCTAAAGTACGGAAAATCACCCTTAAATTCAGAAAATGGTTAAATTTTCCAAGTTTCTTAAAGTTTTAAAATTTTTAAATACCAATCGTGACGTTGTCACTCCATACGGTATACATGAATCGGTAGCTGCCAAAATGCCCTTTTAACTCAAATAATTTTTCTTTTTTGCGCGAGACCGTAAAGTACGGAAAAACACCCTTAAATTCAGAAAATGGTTAAATTTTGCAAGTTTCTTAAAGTTTTAAAATTTTTAAATACCAATCGTGACGTTGTCACCCCATACGGTATACATGAGTCGGTAGCTGACAAAATGCCCTTTGAACTCAAATTATTTTTCTTTTCTGCACGAGACCCTAAAGTACGGAAAAACACCTTTAAATTTAGAAAATGGTTAAATTTTGCAAGTTTCTTAAAGTTTTAAAATTTTTAAATACCAATCGTGACGGTGTCACTCCATATGGTATACATGAATCGGTAGCTGCCAAAATGCCCTTTGAACTCAAATAATTTTTCTTTTCTGCACGAGACCCTAAAGTACGGAAAAACACCCTTACATTTAGAAAATGGTCAAATTATGCAAGTTTCTTAAAGTTTTAAAATTTTTAAATACCAATCGTGACGTTGTCACCCCATACGATATACATGAATCGGTAGCTGTCAAAATTCATTTTTTAAAAAAATAATTTTTATTTTCAGCGCGAGACCCTAAAGTGCGAAAAAATACCCTTAAATTCGGAAAATGGTTAAATTTTGCAAGTTTCTTAAAGTTTAAAAATTTTTAAATACCAATCGTGACGTTGTCACTCCATACGGTATACATGAATCGGTAGCTGCCAAAATGCCCTTTGAAATCAAATAATTTTCCTTTTCTGCGCGAGACCCTAAAGTACAGAAAAACACCCCTACATTTAGAAAATGGTCAAATTATGCAAGTTTCTTAAAGTTTTAAAATTTTTAAATACCAATCGTGACGTTGTCACCCCATACGATATACATATATCGGTAGCTGTCAAAATACATTTTTAAAAAAAATAATTTTTCTTTTCTGCGCGAGACCCTAAAGTACGGAAAAACACCCTTAAATTTAGAAGATGGTTAAATTTTTCAAGTTTCTAAAAGTTTTAAAATTTATAAATACCAATCGTGACGTTGTCACCCCATACGGTATACATGTGTCGGTAGATGACAAAATGCCCTTTGAACTCAAATAATTTTTCTTTTCTGCGCGAGACCCTAAAGTACGGAAAAACACCCTTACATTTAGAAAATGGTCAAATTATGCAAGTTTCTTAAAGTTTTAAAATTTTTAAATACCAATCGTGACGTTGTCACTCCATACGCTATACATGAATCGGTAGCTGCCAAAATGCCCTTTTAACTCAAATAATTTTGCTTTTTTGCGCGAGACCGTAAAGTACGGAAAAACACCCTTAAATTCAGAAAATGGTTAAATTTTGCAAGTTTCTTAAAGTTTTAAAAATTTTAAATACCAATCGTGACGTTGTCACCCCATACGATATACATGAATCGGTAGCTGCTAAAATGCCCTTTGAACTAAAATAATTTTTCTTTTCTGCGCGAGACCCTAAAGTACGGAAAAACACCCATAAATTCAGAAAAAGGTTAAATTTTGCAAGTTTCTTAAAGTTTTAAAAATTTTAAATACCAATCGTGACGTTGTCACCCCATACGGTAAACATGAATCTGTAGCTGCTAAAATGCCCTTTGAACTAAAATAATTTTTCTTTTCTGCGCGAGACCCTAAAGTACGGAAAAACACCCATAAATTCAGAAAAAGGTTAAATTTTGCAAGTTTCTTAAAGTTTTAAAAATTTTAAATACCAATCGTGACGTTGTCACCCCATACGGTAAACATGAATCTGTAGCTGCTAAAATGCCCTTTGAACTAAAATAATTTTTCTTTTCTGCGCGAGACCCTAAAGTACGGAAAAACACCCATAAATTCAGAAAAAGGTTAAATTTTGCAAGTTTCTTAAAGTTTTAAAAATTTTAAATACCAATCGTGACGTTGTCACCCCATACGATATACATGAATCGGTAGCTGTCAAAAGTCGTTTTTAAAAAAAATAATTTTTATTTTCTGCACGAGATAATTTGACCATTTTCTAAATGTAGGGGTGTTTTTCTGTACTTTAGGGTCTCGCGCAGAAAAGGAAAATTATTTGATTTCAAAGGGCATTTTGGCAGCTACCGATTCATGTATACCGTATGGAGTGACAACGTCACGATTGGTATTTAAAAATTTTAAAACTTTAAGAAACTTGCAAAATTTAACCATTTTCCGAATTTAAGGGTATTTTTTCGCACTTTAGGGTCTCGCGCTGAAAAGAAAAATTATTTGAGTTCAAAGGGCACTTTGGCAGCTACCGATTCATGTATACCGTATGGAGTGACAACGTCACGATTGGTATTTAAAAATTTTAAAACTTTAAGAAACTTGCAAAATTTAACCATTTTCTAAATTTAAAGGTGTTTTTCCGTACTTTAGGGTCTCGCGCAGAAAAGAAAAATTATTTTTTTTAAAAATGCATTTTGACACCTACCGATTCATGTATATCGTATGGGGTGACAACGCCACGATTGGTATTTAAAAATTTTAAAACTTTAAGAAACTTGCATAATTTGACCATTTTCTAAATGTAAGGGTGTTTTTCCGTACTTTAGGGTCTCGCGCAGAAAAGAAAAATAATTTGAGTTCAAAGTGCATTTTGTCATCTACCGACACATGTATACCGTATGGGGTGACAACGTCACGATTGGTATTTATAAATTTTAAAACTTTTAGAAACTTGAAAAATTTAACCATCTTCTAAATTTAAGGGTGTTTTTCCGTACTTTAGGGTCTCGCGCAGAAAAGAAAAATTATTTTTTTTAAAAATGTATTTTGACAGCTACCGATATATGTATATCGTATGGGGTGACAACGTCACGATTGGTATTTAAAAATTTTAAAACTTTAAGAAACTTGCATAATTTGACCATTTTCTAAATGTAGGGGTGTTTTTCTGTACTTTAGGGTCTCGCGCAGAAAAGGAAAATTATTTGATTTCAAAGGGCATTTTAGCAGCTACCGATTCATGTATACCGTATGGAGTGACAACGTCACGATTGGTATTTAAAAATTTTTAAACTTTAAGAAACTTGCAAAATTTAACCATTTTCCGAATTTAAGGGTATTTTTTCGCACTTTAGGGTCTCGCGCTGAAAATAAAAATTATTTTTTTAAAAAATGAATTTTGACAGCTACCGATTCATGTATATCGTATGGGGTGACAACGTCACGATTGGTATTTAAAAATTTTAAAACTTTAAGAAACTTGCAAAATTTAACCATTTTCTAAATTTAAAGGTGTTTTTCCGTACTTTAGGGTCTCGCGCAGAAAAGAAAAATTATTTTTTTTAAAAATGCATTTTGACACCTACCGATTCATGTATATCGTATGGGGTGACAACGCCACGATTGGTATTTAAAAATTTTAAAACTTTAAGAAACTTGCATAATTTGACCATTTTCTAAATGTAAGGGTGTTTTTCCGCACTTTAGGGTCTCGCGCTGAAAAGAAAAATTATTTTTGTTCAAAGGACACTTTGGCAGCTACCGACTCATGTATGCCGTATGGGGTGACAACGTCACGATTGGTATTTATAAATTTTAAAACTTTAAGAAACTTGAAAAATTTAAACATTTTCTAAATTTAAGGGTGTTTTTCCGTACTTAGGGTCTCGCGCAGAAAAGAAAAATTATTTTTTTTAAAAATAAATTTTGACACCTACCGATTCATGTATTTTGTATGGGGTGACAGCGTCACGATTGGTATTTAAAAATTTTAAAACTTTAAGAAACTTGCATAATTTGACCATTTTCTAAATGTAAGGGTGTTTTTCCGTACTTTAGGGTCTCGCGCAGAAAAGAAAAATAGTTTTTTCTAAAAATGCATTTTAACAGCTACCGATTCATGTTTATCGTATGGGGTGACAACGTCACGATTGGTATTTATAAATTTTAAAACATTAAAAAACATGCAAAATTCATCAATTTTTTGAATTTAGGGGTGTTTTTCCGTACTTTAGGGTCTCGCGCAGAAAAGAAAAATTATTTTTTTTAAAAATGTATTTTGACAGCTACCGATTCATGTATATGGTATGAGGTGACAACGTCACGATTGGTATTTATCAATTTTAAAACTTTAAGAAACTTGCAAAATTTAACCATTTTCCGAATTTAAGGTTGTTTTTTCGCACTTTAGGGTCTCGCGCTGAAAATTAAAATTTTTTTTTTTTTAAATGCATCTTGACAGCTACCGATTCATGTATATCGTATGGGGTGACAACGTCACGATTGGTATTTAAAAATTTTAAAACTTTAAGAAACTTGCAAAATTTAACCATTTTCCGAATTTAAGGGTGTTTTTTTCGCACGTTAGGGTTTCGCGCTGAAAATAAAAATTATTTTTTTTTAAATTGCATTTTGACAGCTACCGATTCATGTTTATCGTATGGGGTGACAACATCACGATTGGTATTTATAAATTTTAAAACATTAAAAAACATGCAAAATTCATCAATTTTTTGAATTTAGGGGTGTTTTTCCGTACTTTAGGGTCTCGCGCAGAAAACATAAATTATCCATATTAAAAGGCCATTTTGACAGTTATCGATTCACGTATTCCATATGGCGTGAAAACGTCAAGACTGACTTTAATATATTAAAAAACAACACAAAAAACACAACCATTTTCTGAATTTGACAGCTATCGATTTGTGCATAACATATGGCGTGACAATGTCACCTAAATATCAATTTTGAACAAAATCGGAAATACTACTAGATGGTGCCCCCCTGTGTTCGAAGAGCTGTCAACTTCATAGTTTTGGAAATCTGCTCTAAAATTTTTAATTCTCGGCCCCCAAAACCCCGATATATCAATTTTTAAACAAATCTGAGATGCTCAAATGGAACCGCCCACCCCTCGGGCAGCTGTTCACTTTATAATTTGTGAAATTTGAGAACATTCATAACTTTCGCCTCCCACGACCTCTATATAACAATTTTCAACTAAATCTGGTGTACTTAGATCGCCCCCTTCCCCCGCGGGGAACTGTTAACTTCATAATTGGTGAAATCTGAACCAACATTCGTAATTCTTGACCCCCAAAACCCCTTTCTACCAATTTTGAACTAAATCTAAGATACTTGGATGATACCCCCCACCTCCAGAAGCTGTCAACCTAATTTTTGAAATCTGGTCAAAATTTCTTAATTTTCGGCTCCAAAAACCCCTAGATACCAAGTTTGAACGAAATCAGAAATACTAGATGGTAGCCCCCCCCCCAACTCAGTGGGAAGCTGACAACTTTATAGTTTTTTAAAATCCGTAACCCTCGACCACAAAAACCGCTACATACCAATTTTCAATTAAATCGGAGATACCAGATGGTATCCCCCCCCCCTGGGAGCTTTCAACTTCATAATTTTTGAAATATGATCGAAAATTTGAAATCCTCACCCTAAAAAACTCCTTTATACCGACTTTAAACGGAATCGGTAGTCTATAATCAGTATTTGTTTGGTCCGCTATAATATTTGTCAATCTCAATCTCAATCCCAATCTAACTTCAACGACGTAATAATTTATTTACTATAAATGCCTAGGAAATTTGCGACGTTGCCAGCTCGTTTCTGCTGGCCTTGATTACCAAATCACAATTAGCTAATTTGAGTGCAAAATCCTTTGTTGTATAGACCTGAATATTTAGCCATAATTACATAATTAGCCATGATTCGCTAATTACAAAAAGTCTATATCGGCAAATAAAAATATCACATTTTATATTTTTACACATCATCGTTGTCGGAAACCGGACAAATCTTAGCAATTGTGCGCTTAAATATTCCGTTCTGGGTACTTATGGATACAGGACGTATAAAGTTAACAAAGAAGAAGTTAAAAATCCTCCAAATCAGTTACTTCAACAGAAAAGAATCTAAAAAACAAAAGATCAAAAGATCTTGAGTGGAAAAAACTAAAATTCAAACTTGGATTAGTATTCTACAAGGAATACACAAAAAATCAAAGCGAAAAGAGAAATCATTAAACGATGTTTCACCCTGGACAACCAGCGTGGCCTCATCGGTGGTTTCACTGGTCACCCTCCCCAAACATCATTAAACACCATCATACACTTTGATGTCAAACATTGAATCACTCACAATTAGGCATTGTTATCTAAGTGACCTGATACGGGTTCGTCCTGGCGTGTTAATGTCTCCAATAGGGTTATGCTCCTAAGGCAATTAAAACAAAAAAGAAGTTAAAAAACCTCCAAATCAGTTACTTTAACCGAAAAGAATCTAAAAAACAAAAGATCAAAAGATCTTGGGTGAAAAAACGAAAATTCAAACTTGGGTGATTATCCCACAAGGACACAAAAAACTAAAACGAAAAAAGAAATGATTAAACGATGTTTCTAACTTTGAATCACTAACAATTAGGCACCGTTCCACACTGGTACTTATCTAAGTCACCTGATAAGGGTTCGTCCTGGCGTCTTAATATTCCAATAGAGTTATGCTCTTAAGACAATTAAAAAAAAAAGTTAAAAAGCCTCCAAATCAGTTACTTTAACCGAAAAGAATCTAAAAAACAAAAGATGAAAAGATCTTGGGTGGAAAAAAACGAAAATTTAAACTTGGATGAGTTTTTGCCACACAAGATCTTTTGAACTTTTGTTTTTTACGTACAAGGTTGTCAGCGCCTGGGTGCAGTGTTACAACCCTACCTAAGGGAAAACGCATCGGTGGTTCGTTATCAGTTTTCAGAAAAAACATTTGATTGACTTTGATATTTTGCTGCTTGGTTGACCATTTAGATCGTTGCTGGAGGATGTGCAAGTAATCAGCGCTCCCGGCCAGCCAGAATCGCTGAAAAATTTGTTGCAGATGTTTAAAATGTTTTAGACGGTTGGTGCTAACGTCAGTGGCATTTTTTTTGGACAAGTAACCAATTCAACATGTACTACACTATGACTAAAGCAGATGAAAATACTCGAACTCCGATAAGCTTTTAATGTAACGCGGCTCCGAGTCTTATCATCGCGTATCCACTAGGGGAAATTCTAATTTAATGACCAAGAATTTTAAAGACCATTGATTTTCAAATAAAAAAAATAAAATCTACCATCTACCATAGAAAAATCAACTGCTACCGTCCCCATATAACTACTACCATTAAAAAATCAACTACTACCATCCCCATATGGCTAACTACCATTAAAAAATCAACTACTATCTTCTGCATATAGCTACTACCATCGAAAAACCAACTACTACCATCCCCATATAGCTACTACCATTGAAAAATCAACTACTACCATATCTATACAGCTACTACCATTGAAAAACCAACTACTACCATCGTCATATAGCTACTATCATCCCCATATAGCCAATACCATTGAAAAATCAACTACTACCATCTCCATACAGCTACTATCATCAAAAAAACAACTACTACCATCGTCATATAGCTACTACCATCGAAATACCAACTACTACCACCTCCATGTAGCTGCTACCATAAAAAAATCAACTACTACCATATTCATACAGCTACTATCATCAAAAAACCAACTACTACCATTTCCATGTAGCTACTACCATAAAAAAATCGACTAATACCATTCCCATATGTCTACTATCTTTGAAAAATCAAATACTATCATCTCCATGTAGCCACTATCATTGAAAAATCAACCACTACCGTCTCGATATAGCTACTACCCTTGAAAAACCATTGGTAATATAATAGTTGTTACTTTCTATGATAGAAGAAGTGTTTAAAAAAAAAGCCAAAGATGCATAAAATTGTAATTGCTTCAAAATGTAATTTTTGACATTTAGGAGAAGAAGCCTTATTGTTAGCATCTGTAGAGTGTCCTTGTAAACAAAATTGGCGAAAAGATAAATCAAATAATACATTGGTTTACAGGCAATAAATAGAAGTTTTTGCTAGTTGCAAAAAAAAAAATAAAAAGTGTCTCAAAAAAAAACAACGGTTTTTTAAGATGCATAAAATTTTTAGACCTCCGCCATTTTGAGTTTTTGATAGATGTTATTTTTTGACATACTTGCAAAAAGTCTACTTCCTTACCTTTGTAAAACTTTTTTTGGGGTTAACATCCGACAATAAATATAAAATTGGCAGTTAAAAGAAAACAGTCCGGTTTTTGTGGTCCACCCTATATATTATGTTGGTTTCCGTGTTTAATAAGTGCTTTTTTAGAGAAAATTTGTAGCTGCAAATTTTATCTTGATTTCAATGACCTCCTCCTGTCATATATGGAGTACTTGGCATTCGTAATACTGCCACTTTATGTTTGGGATGTTTTCAAAATTCAAGCATTTTCGTTAATATTATCCTTCCAGAAAAAATAAATTCTTGTCCAGATCTAGATCATGATGCGGTTCCAGATAATTCGTTAAAAATCTCAAATCTTTAAACTGTTTAAGATAATCTTCCTAGTTCTTAAAAGAGTTTGACAAGGTCACATCCAGGGAACTGGTGCGTCGTGTTCTTTTGAAATTCAAAGATTTAGAACCAAAAGTCAGATATCCCGCTAGCCAGAATGTCATGCGTGGCTCTCCCTTCTTCTTCTTTGGGTACTCTTTTAGATAATAATCGGACCTTTAGTATTTCCGTTGCTTTGAGATTAGGTGTCCCTACAGAAGATATTTAATGCTATCACGGCCTGAGCTGTCACAAGATTGCAAAATGGATAGCTTGCCGCAGTCCAGCTTCTTCGAGATTTCCATCGGTTCTGGAACCAGTTATGGGGTGTTGAAGCGACCGATAACGGACAAACGCAATGATTAGATTTTCATATAAATCTGGCAAGCGCCTCCTCTGGGATCTAATACACAACGATACTTTGCGTCAATCTTGCATTCATTTTTTACCCAAAAAAGTAGGAAAGGTTTGTAAACTGAGAGAGTCCTTAAAGAAGAGGAAGTATGAGAAGGTTTTGGATCCCTTTGTTTTATGCCCCTTTCCGCTAAAAGCTTAGTACCTTTGAGAGCTGAGGTTGAAAATTTTATCTACAAAATCCATCTTCAAGAGTTAAGTCAGTCATTACCCAAAATATAAGTTTATTAGTTCAGAGGGACAACGCGGCGTTAGTCCTCGGGGCTTTACCTTGCCAAAGAGTACGAAGGAAATGTATTGTGTAACCCCAGTGGACTTTTAGCACACTTATATACTGTTAAAACTAAGAATTTTTTCACCTTAGCTTTATTTTGTATACTCAGAACGTGTTATTATCTTGACATAAAAATATTTGTTAAAATAAGAAAAATATTATTTAAAAAATTTCTGTTTTTTTATTTTTTTAAATTGAATATATTGAAATCTGTCCGTTTTATTCGGAAAAAAAATCACAAAGTTTAAGTATTTAATTTTAGAAGGGACGTTATGCACAACTCACAGATTATTAAGGCCCGCCTCATTCAGAATAAAGGATTTCGATAAACCAGTAGCCTTTGGAATTGTACTTGTATATCAAGTTCTTTATGCTCTCTGTAGTGTTTCCTTCATATGTCATGGCTTTACGTATGTAGATGACAATATATCACCGAAACATAGTCCAGGATTTTTAGGTAGGAATCTAGCAGAATAATATTGAATGCTTTTTACTTTTTCTTTGCCTTATGTCAATTTTTGCGCAATTTTTATTTAATAACAGATATTAGAAAACAAGAGTAGACTAAGAAAAAAATATAAAAAATTGGATGTATATACATTTAATGAAACTTGCAAGGTGTTTAACCATTTTTTAGATAATAATTAAGGTAGGGATGCACAAATGGAGTGCAAAAAAAATCAGTGTATTTTACACCATATAATTAAAATACAAAAACTATTTTATTTGACAAAACTTTATTGCAGTGAGAGTCAATTAATTAAATTAAGGAAAACATGAAGCAACCGAGAGAAATAAAGTAGTTTAAAATAACGTTTCTGATTGAGAAAAATGTGTAAACTTTTGGCTAATAACTTTTGTTTTCACCTTCTAAACACTTCAAAGTGGAGACAGTTTATTTTCATTTGCTATTTTTTGTTTCATTGCAATTTCTTGTAATTACTTATTTGAAGTAGAAATAAAAAAAAATATTATATTGTTATTATATTTTAGGTTTACTTCTTGCTGTTCAAAGGATAGGAAAACAAGTAGGAATTTATAGCTCATGGGCACCATTTACTTTAATATCACGACAAGTTTTTGTTTCACCAATATGGTTAGTAATAGCTTTACTGACGTTTCTAATTGGTTGCACAATAGCTATGTTCCCTCGTGTTTTACCCAACACTTTGTTAAGAAAATCTGTAGTTTCATTATTAAGCATTGCCGCTGGAAATAAAGTAAAACCGGACGAGAAAAAATTTGATGGTGAGTAAAAATTTTATTTTCATAATTTCTTAGTTTTACTTCCTTGTGGGTAATATTGTAGTCGACGCTTAGTCGCATATTTAAAAGGGTTATATTATTTTAAAAAGAGCTAATGAAACAACATAACCACTCATCCATATTTGTCAGAGCATTAAGACAGTAAGGTACATTTTCCTCATATCTACCAGTAGTCAGTAAGTAATCATATCAACACGCTCGATCCGTTTCGGTTCGGTATTTTTGTTTCACTATAATTAATGGAAATATTTTAGGACCCTTGAACTCAATTTGTCTGATCAGTAAATGTTTAATAAAGAAAAAAGTCTATAATGGTAAAGATCAATTTAAAACTAAAACAAATTTGGTATTTTTGTTAATGCTTTATTGTTGTTAAATTGGCGTTGATTACTTAGCTTTGTCTTGAAATACAAAACAAATTTTTTAATTTTTTTTGTTTTAATGCAGATTTTGACAGTTTCTCTTTATAATAAGTTGTGTGGGTAAAAATTAGTGGACGAATAGGAAAAAAAACAAAAACATGTGAAACTTGGAATCTGTGAGTCAAACGTTTGTTACATTCGATTTTTGCACTTTAAAAGGTATTTGATTTAAAATAGCGGCTTTAAGAAAAAAACCGCGGAAAAATAAAGAAAAAGCTAAAACTTTGTATTATTTGCTGTAGATCAGAATTTTTTAAATTGATTGTACCACCGACGGAATTTCAGTTAAAACTTACCACCACATTTAATAAAGGTATTGTATTTTTATATTTTTTAAAAATAAAATTAATTGGCATACAAAGGGTAAAAGATTTGATTTGATTTAATTTAATTGATTTTATTTGATCCATAACCAAGTCACCATTTACCTTTACTTTATCACTCTTGTAAACTTTTAGGATTTTTCAAATGCATTTGGCGAGTAGGCAGGAACAAGATTCTCTTTTTTAACGTTCAATCCATAGTCTTCATGCAATCAGCAATTATAACGTTTACCATTTTTGAAAAAAACTTTAATCAGTCAAAATATCACGTATCTAAATACAACGATGCATCAGGCTATAGTGATCCTGCCTTAATACAATTCACAACAAATTTACTGAAACAACCGATGATTGCCATATCCTTTTTGACAACGGGAGTTGTCATAGCAAAAGTGAGACCACAAGCTAAATTTTTGGTTTATTGGAATATTGGAGTATATTTGTTAATAGGCATATTTTTTGCAAGTACAAGATTTTTAAAATGTACTAATCCTTTAAAAAATGAATCAGATGGAAGACTAAGTGTTCCATATTGTAGTTGGGATTGTGGATGTCTGTTAGATGGACCCTTTAAGCCAATTTGTTTAAATGGAGAGACTTACTTTTCGCCTTGTTTAGCAGGGTGTTCTAATTTTGACACAACATTAAAAGTAGGTAACTTTTTTTCAAATTTTATTTACGTTACGTTAACTAGTTTATGTTGTCGCATACAAAGACGATTAAAAGAATTTGTCAAGACTTTATATATCTGAAATGTTTTTGTTTAAAAAGATAATTTTATTATAACACTTATACACAGGGTGTATTTTTAATGATGCATCAAACTTCAAGAGGTTCTAGTTCAGATCAAAATAAACAAAACACTTCCTATAAATGTGTGTGTCATTTGCCACCGTCAATGAGTAGGTAATTGATTGATTAATAAATTAATTTAAGAAATTAAGATCTTATTTTCTTACTTTTTTGAAAAGAAAAGTAAAAATTTCATGACAATATTAGAGACAAAGAGATTACATAGAATATTATTTAGATTTTTTTACAAACAAAGCAGATATTCAAAAAAAAGTAACCGCCCTTTTTATCAAACGTGATAACGTCGCGTAATATAAACGCTCGTAGTTTCTGATAGAAATACAGTAGCAAACTTCTAAACATCAAAATACCAAAAGACTGTTTGACATGCATGGTTTAAATAAACCAACAACAAAATTAAAAAAAAAATTATTATGTAGAAGGAATTTACTTAAGCACTTTTTGTTTTAAATACTCACCTACTTATAATTATTACCAAAAGTACAACCTGTCAACTACAATAGTAGTTAATTTCCCCCCTCCCTCACATAAATCTTAAAATCTGTTTAAGTTCGGTGGCATCGACTGATGGACAGATGAATAGTGACGTCATCATCGATGAATGTCCGATTGGCCATCAACCGCCGAATAAAAAAACGCTTCGGTGTACATGACTTTTGACATCACCTTGATTATTTTCGGCTTTCGCAGCTTTCTCGTAATTGACTTACATGGGCTCCCAAAGATTTCTAGTGCTCCTAAAGCAAGATGGCATATCACTTCATGTTGATCTAACGGCTGAAGCAATTAGGAAAATCTCCAACACTATATAGATGCTCATTTTACCCGTTAAAATTACTTCAAGCTCATCTTCGAAGAACTTTCGAATTATAAGAACTAGAGACTATTATTATTAGTTTTGTGGTTAACATTTTCTTTTAATAATACTTTTTTTAAAGGTTAGGTTAATCCATCACAACCAGTTTACCGACTCTAAAGTCGATGGTACCTAATTGTAATCGGATAGTGGATTGATGAATCCATCGGTAATTTTAGAAAACGGGGCCGATGAACACCAAATATTTTAGAAACAGGTTTGATGCCATCGGTGAATCCACATCGTATTTTGAAAAAAAAGTTCGATGTAATTTTTTTCAAAACTGTTTTGACCCCTACTTTACTGGCATTTTTGGTTCAGTATATTTTATATTATCACCCCGTTAAGTTTGGTGCATTATTTATATTACACCTTTTATTTATTATATTCGTAAGAGTTTTTGTTAGAGCAAATTGCAACCTATCAAATTTATTAATACTACTAGGATAAACTGGAACATTTGATGTGAACAACTATTTCAAACACGTTCGACCACTTCACCAAAACCTTATATTTTTCTCTCTTTATATGTGTTTCACTAATTAGCAAAACATTAAAACTAGACATGCTGACTTAGTTACCGAAATACATGTAGAAAGGAAAAAATATAGTTTTGAAGAAGAGTACAAATTTTAATATTTACTGATTTTTAGATCTATCAAAATTGCACATGTGGAGCTATTGGTATACAGATGGCAGTTGACGGATCTTGTGATGCTGATAATTGTGCGGCTTTGTGGTCTATAGCTCAAGTTAACACTATATTTTCTAACGCATTAGTTGCTTCCACAATTTTAACAAGCATGGTTATATCCTTAAGATGTGTTGCAAGTAAAGACAAGGCATTAGCCTTGGGAATCTACTTGGGACACTTGGGTGCTTTTCCTCACCTTGCCGTTAGACCATTATACAAATGGGTGTCAGGTTCGTAAGCACATTATTAACAATTAGTTCAGATAGTTATAAAGTAACACTATTTTCTTTGAAGTTCAAATATAATTTATGAGTTTAATTTATCATCTAGTGAGGTCAAAACGTACCTGCGGCTGCGTCTAGTACTATGTGTTTACCTGCGTCTGGTATTCAAGTCTCATCTAAATGTGTCCTTGTGATATTCCAGGAAGTTTTTATTTTAATTTTTAATTTCATTTCTGTTTTCATAGTTGTATTTGTTAAGACCAATCACGAAATCCGACTGATTAATCGACTTAGTTTAGAAACCATGTTTTGGCACTTTAGTGGTGTAGGCAAAAAAATTTTCCTTCTAGTGTATTGTTCATAATTCGAACATGAACATTGAGAATTTATTCCTTGTTTTATAATTTAATATCAGACTTATAACTTTATTACAAAATTGTTAGCGAAAGTATGCAGCAAAACTTTATTTTTGCAAGCTTTTATTTACCATAACCTCTATTTATATATGCTTGTATGTTCGGGTCAAATCTTGCAACTCTATTCTGACTAAGTTCTAGATGTCCGATCGAATTGAAAATACAATGACATTATATTATTAGGGACCCCCCTCCGCCCCTACGAGGGTAGTGGAGGGGGGAAATTGCCCAGGTTTTTGGGGATGAGGAATACGAATTCTTGATAAGATTTTATAAATTCAATGTGGCGGATTCAAGATAGACGATTTTTGGTCATGTTTTGCTAACCAATTTTAACTGACTTATACACATCCGATTGTCTTCAAACTTGCTTTGTGTTTATAGTTTCGGTGACAATACAATAATATGGTATCATCGGGTACCTACCTCCCCCTAACTAGGGAAGTGGAGGGGTAAAAATATTTAGTTTGTTCGATTTCAATTAAAATTGACATGTAAGGGTTTTTAGGGAAGTAAATATGAATTTTTGATCAGATTTGAAAATTTCAATGTGGCGGATTCAAAATGGACGACTTAGGGCACAAATCTAAAAATTAAGGGTATGTGTTTAAATTTGGTATGCGTTTATAGCTCCGGTGACAATACAATAATAATCCGAGGGAAGAGGAAGAGAAAAAAAGATTTACTTTTTTAGATTCCAATCAAAATTGGCATAAAGGGGTTTGTCGGGAAGGGGATATGAATTTTTGATCAGATTTGAAAATTTCAATATGGCGGATTCAAAATGGACAATTTAGGGTACAAATATTAAATTTCAAATAGAAGCTTTTATAAAATATAAAATGCACTATAAATTAGAAAATAATTTTGAGCATTCTCATATCATAATAAGAAAAGTGGTGGGCGAAAATTAAAACTAACAATGTCCATCCATATTTTAGAAAAATGATAGGGTAGCTTGGGTTGAGTTGGGTTGAATTTACTTTCCCTTATATTTCTCTACTTTATAGTGAATTCGGATTCTTGCGAACAATTATAATATAATCAATAAAAAAAATAGCTCGAGTCAAGATGGCCAAACTTCCTATAATGCGCTTTTATTATTATGATATTAGAATACTAAAAATTATTTTCTATTTTTAGTGCACTTTATATTTTATAAATGTTTTTATTTCAAAAGCCCTTTTTTGATATAAAATTATTTATTTTTAGAGAGTTTCTGTAGAATTTATGGAAAAGCCTACTGCCAGTTTTATTCAGAATCATTCTCAATATTCTTAGCCTCAGCAACTTTAGCTTTGATAATTCTAGCAATAATATTTTCTGCAATTTTATTATTTTGTACTGCCAAAATTGAGTTATATCAAAACCATAATTCTAAATCAGGATCTGAAATAGACTTAAGCCTGCTTAGACGAAACGCCACTTTAAGGATTAATAACAACAATCACGCATCTAGTTCAAATGAAGAAACTTCTGTTTTGCTAGAAAAATCAGGCGACATCTTAATAAAGAAGCAAAAAAGTGAAAGTAAAATCGATACACTAACTAATAGATCAAGTAAAGAAGATAGAGTAAATGCCTACTTGAGCGAAGGTAATTTAGTGCCAGTTCTTAAAAGTAATCTTAAAAATGGAAGGTCAGCATCCAATCGTACCTCTTGTTCTAATCAGTCTGCTTTAACCAATTCTTCTTTATCCGCTATTGCAAATAATGTGGGTGATGACCACGATTCAGATTTCTCGACTTTACAAAGTCAAAGAATGCAAATTCTTAAAACACAATCAGAAGGAAAAACTGATTCAAATGGTTCACCAACAAAATCTGCAAGATTACAAAACCATACAATTCATGCTGATATTGAACGTATTAGCCATACTAGTGAAACTGACAATGAAGCTAAGAACAAAAAAAATAAGATGATAGAAACTTCATTTTAAAATCGAATATATTTAAATCTATTATATACACGATTTATTTAATAAAATCCTAATTTATTGTTTTACCTCTCTTTTATTAACCTTTCAAATGCAGAATATCCTACTCTTGGTTTATTAGTGTATAGTAAGTAAAGGTAGTTATTTTTTTTAGAAAAATGAAACAAAATATGGATTTCTTGAAGAAAACTTTAGTGAATTAGACTTTTGTTTAGGTTATCATGTTTACGCGGTTCAAGTAAAAGGATTTTAAATCAAATCTAAACAAAGTATGCTATAAAAAATTAAAAATAATTATTAGGTTAAAAAATCTTACAGATAATATCTCTATATTGTAAATATTAATTTATTCCTGATTTAGATATTCTCGACAACATCTTAGATTTCCTTTTAGATGAAGAACATACGAAAGAGCCAATAAAAATTGGCTCTGTTTTTAATCGATTTTTGCTTTGACCAGGGGTCTGATTTTCGAATCCATACGAAAATATCCGCATACGTATACTGAATAATCAACAATTTTTATGTCAGTCTCTTTCTATACCGTGTGAAATGAGAGGCGAAAGATAAGCCGGTATGTGTGGACCGCGTTCGAATTCGACTGGTTTAACGCAATATTGCACGAGTGGGTGGAGGCATTCGTGTTGTTTCGCATGAAAAACCGGTTATTCTTGCACGTACTACCCATGAATCAGCATATCGACATATCTTTTGCCTCCTTTTCTATACGGTATAGGAAGAGACGGAAGTAGTCGCATGCGAATAATTTCGTATGGTTTCGAAAATACGACCCCAGGATTTAAATCCAGAACTTCTAGGTACGCCCGGCTCAAATCTCAGTCCAAAACTGGTTTTCTATTTATTAAACGTACTTTTTATTATTAAGTAAAATATTTATTTTATAAGAAATATCAATTTTTTTAAAGGGCTGCTGATGAACTCAAGACAAAGTTATGTTTTGATATTTTTGAATAAAACGTAAAGTGACGTTCAAAACGGGTCATGTAATATCCATACAATTTGGAGTCAATAAAAATCAGAAAAGAATTGAACTTTAAACGGAAGGCACATTTTGTAAAAACTAAGACACAGCTCGCAGCACTTTTGAATTTTTGCCGAATAGCTAAAATTTCTTTTTAATTCCATCGATTCAAATGTTTGAATATTTCGAATTATTTAAACCCGCTATTTTACCCCCAAAGTGTATGGGAAAATCCCATATTAGATAGTTTTTGGTCGTGCCAAAAACGCTCGACGACTAACGCGATTTGACACTGTTGACATTTGAACATCATATATGTTTAAGGTCTGCCGTGAAAAGCCGAAACGGACGGACTGTTCACATAAGAAACGGACGGACTGTTCACATAAGAATCTTGATGTACGTAGGACATGCGGATTTTTGTTTTGGCGAGCTTCCACTAAATTTCGCGCCCATTTCCGACCATTTAGCTCAGTATACCCAAGACATACCCAAGCGTGTTTTTCTGTTAGAGCTTTCTTTCGTGAATAACTGAATAGGTCTCGAGTAGATTTTATTCTCTTTTCGAAATTTTTGGCTTGGAATTGAAATCTACAGTAAACTATGTTTTTTTTGAAAATTAAAACCGAAAAATAATAAAATATCCAAAACTGTCATATAGGTCGCGATTCTTCAAAAACCGTCAGAAAATCTCGCAAATAATCTGACGATTTTTAAATACAAGTTAACACTAACTGCTTTGTTGTCAAGACTTATTTTATTCTTTAAAATTTAGTTTCTTAATACTGCTCCAGTATATAAAAAATAAGTCAATTTTAATTTTTGGAGGCAGTTTGTGAAAGAAAAACATTTTTTTGTTTAAAAATGTAAGTTATTAACCTTATTTTAGCCATGGAATATGTCAAGGTGACCAACCTCAAGAGAGAGAAATCCAGTATACTGCCCGTCTCTTCTCTCCCCCCCCTCCCCGGTTGACCTAAATAAAAAAAAGTTTTTCATATTTTTGTTTACAATTACGTAACTACTAATAAATTAAATAAATAATTCTTCTATACACACACTATTGTTTAAAAGAATATCTTATCTTATCTTATTCCAAGGTAATAACGTGTAGCTGAGATTTTTCACTACTACAAAAGTTGTTTATAATTAAAAACACTCCTTCTTCCTCTGCATTGGTACCCGGAAGGCAAAGCGCAAATTAAACTAGCAAAGATATGTTTTTAAAAGGCAGTTGGGTTTTTGTTAAATTATTTAAACACTTCAAGCCATCGAGCACCAACCTTAGTACTATTAGCTTGCCAATATTTGAGCTTTTCGTTACTTACATATCATTTTATTAAAGTCATTTCTGCGAAGAGTTCATCTTCAGTAATTTCTGTTCCAAATAATAATAGAATTTCTATCGAGAGCTAAATTTCGGAGAATTGTGGTATACCTTGAAGTAATACCCATTTAAATGTACACGGTATTCCTCGACTGTTTGATAAAACTCAGTTATCGCTCTTTTAATAGAATTTTTTTGTAATTAAGCCATCTGTTTGAAGCATATTTCTTAAAATGAGAGGAATAAAGTTCTCCTCCTTTTGACCTTTAATTTTGCTTTTGAGTTCTGTATAAATTTAAAAAAGTATAGTTTTGGTTTGTGGAAAACAATCATAACTTTGTTATAGCGCAACCAAAGGTTCCAAATTCCCAACATAACTTGTATAATGTATAAGTCGACTTGTTTTATGAAATAATGCAGCAGCAATATGCACAAATAAAAGCCAAAATTCTGTCTGCGGATTGTTAAAATAATTTTGTATTAATAAAGGGCATTTTGGTATTGACAAAAAGGACGACTTAAGAGCGGGAAACAGTGGAAGAAGAACGAGCAAACGTGTATTACTGCAGCCTAAAGATTTTTGAATTCAATTTCTACAAATAGTCAGAATTGTTTTAATTTTTCAATTCTAACAGGGTAGATATTAAAAAACTAAAAGACCTATAATAAAAAAGTTTTTACATGTATGGATAAAATGTCACAGGCTGATTTTATACAATTGTTTAATATGTGGGCCATGCAACAAACCTCAACAATATTTTTATCATTAAGCCCCTATTTTCTTTGGTGTACACATGACTCTGCTCTAACCGACTAACACCACCAAAAGTTGAATTAGTATTATCAGCGCATAGTGCAACTATTTTTACTAATATCGCGTTAAGACGAAACGTTAATCAAATATTTACTGACTTGGTCTGAGGCGTCGCCAGGAAAATCTTTCAGCTCTAAAATTTTTGGTTGGATGCCAATTAAAATTGGTAAAAGTTTTGTATTTTTATGGTTTGACGCATCAACGCAAACGGTAGCAAAAGAGATATTTCTAAATACTCCTCGAGTTGCTTCATAAAAATAGGTTCAAAAACGCCTTTAATTATCGCTTGCGATTTTGTCCGTGCGCGTGTGTATCTAAGTTCGAACATCGATTGAATTAATTTTGACTCACAATCCGCCGATCTAAAGCTATGATTATGCTGTATAGGGTGATAAGCACAGGTGCCCTCCGCAGCTAATATTTTTCTTGTTTTGTTATCCAACGTACTAGATTTGAAGTAGTTTTCCATACTACTCGAAAAATTAGACTCGCATAAATTGCAGACAATCCTCGAATTATCTTGTTAATTTTTTTTTTTAAATGGCTAAATTTTTGGAGATTTTTATTGCACACACTTTCACGGAGATAAATGACAAAGTATTTTCTTATTCGGAGTGGTTTTGAGGAATAAAAACCAAATTTTACTTGAATATTTACGTGCTCTACCTATTTTTCTATTAGCATTAACTCAACTGATTCAAATATAGGCTGACTTCTTTACGCTTAGTCCTTCTTTTATATACCCGTAAGATAGAACAAAACCTACCGAGAATATTCAAGCATCGCCTGCTCGCGTGAGTTCTCAAATTTTCCTGTTCGGACTCAGGAGTTCGTGCGCTCTCTTTCCCACTTAAAGCGAAGTGCAGCCATAGTCCTCTTGCGAGTCTACCTGTTGCCAGAAATGAACCAACAGTTTCCAGTGAGAGCGGAGCGCGTTGTTAAGGTAACACAGAATTAATAAAAAGATCAGAAATGTATCTTAATCTGTCAGGACTTGTTAAGGTGGCACAGAATAAAAAAAGATCAGAAATGTAACCTAATCTTTCAGGACTTGATCAACGGTAGAAGTAGACTAAATTAAAAAATCCAGTACAATCCAATACCTGTACGGGCCAATCCCGTACGGTTGGTCATCTTGGCTAATAGTACCTTAGGCAACCTAAGTGCCTATACATAAAGCAAAAAATACTTGCATTTATTTCCTTACTAAAAACGTTTAGCAGGTGTTCGTAATTCTTCGTTTATATACCAAAGCCGCTCAAAAACTATAGGTATGATTTAGGTAGATAAGTTACTGGCCAAAATCCTAATTCGTTTCGTTAATTCTATGAACTTCGGCATCTTCCCGAAATAAAGCACACAACACATATACTTTGCGGAAATGCCATTTTGTCAAGAAAGGTGACAAAAAAAAACAAGTTGCTTTATTAACAGGGCCGCCGTTTTTGTTTTCATAGTTACCAAGTAAAATATGACATATGAAAAACAATTTTTCATTGGTTTTGTTTTCATGGATTTCACCAAGTCACTTACCTCCTCCACTGTAATTTGTATACCTAACACCTATCTCAACTAATATTTATAGTAACAGCCACATGGGCAAAGGCCTCGTCAGAAAAAAAATGTTGGACTTATAAGTTTGAAATAAATTCTAGTATCACGTAAAAGTGGACCTTACCTATTAATTACTTCCAGATACGGCTTCTTAGTCGTTTTTTTTTAAAGTGCCATGTGAAAGTATTCCTTACCACCATAGGACAATGGCAAGTTCTCGTCCGTCCAAGGTCCTTTCATTGAAGTAACCGACGTTGTACCCCACAACTACGAAATTGCTTTAACTTTTATTACAAAAGTTTGCGACGTCATAGTTGCAAAATGATATGGCAGTGTGTAGGAAATAACTTTTTATAACCACTTTTAAGTCGCAAATATTTTAACATTTTCTACTATCAGGAAATCACGCTTGGTCGGGCATGTTTTTTCGAGAGACAGAAAATTCGCCTCCTTTTATTTTTGCTTTTGATTGAAGAAATGAATTATTTTATACCCAAATTATATGCAACAAATGTCTATATCTAACACACTTTAAAAGGCTGGTTGTACAAACATAACCTCAAAAACCACAACGAATAAATTGCATCAGCTTGCAATAAACATATCTTTAATTTCACGTAAACATTTCCGTCGCGTTTTAATTTTGATTCTCTACTCGTAAAACCTCGCACTTTTTGATCATATATAATACATACTAGCCATAACCAAACCTACAAATTTGGCGGTATTCTTTATCTTGGATGGATGGATTAATTTATGCCACCACCAAAATTTTGGAACTATTCCACTCCTTTTTCGACTTCGTCGCATAAAAAAAGCGCCTCCTCGACGTATCAGGAAAGTGGTTGAGACATAGCAGTGTGGTATTGGTATTGGTGGAAAAGTGTTTTCTACTTAGGGAATCACCATACGTCGCGGTATCGTATTGCGACTCCTTTCAAGAAATTCTGTTTTGTGCCGGTTACGTCGTGACAACCTTAAATGTTATTTGGGATACACCTAGGCTCTAGGCTATATGAGCACGAGAGATGCAATTCATCGAGGGATAGAAAGTCACTTTTATTACAAATCCTAGGTACCCTATTTTTCACAGCTTTGAACATTCTTGGCCATTAACTCATTTACCATAGCTATAGTTTTCGAGCTTTCCTGGTATAACAACGAAGAATTAATTAACACCTACTAAACATTGTTAGTTAAGGAAAGGTAAAAAACAACAAGTTTTCAAGAAATAAATGCAAGTCTTTTTGCTTTTTGTGCATCTTATATAGGAACTTAGGTTGCCTCAGGAACTATTAGAAAAACCCTCGTATATCCAAAGCTGTAAGAATTTGAAAAAATTATTGGATAAAAAGTCGCTTTTTGTGGTTTCACAATCGATGCCGAGTTTCAGCCCTTAGCAGCCATGCTTGACGGCCTGATTGGGGATGAATGTTTGGTTGAGATAAAAGTCCTTTCAGTGCAAAGGATATGGCTTCCGAAGAGGCAATAGAAAAAATAAATGTTACTTTCTAGAAGTTAGAGATATAGCTGGTACTACCAAATGCAGCGGCAACTTAGAATAATTCAAAGAAATAGGTGTAACTTTGTAATCTGCATTCCCGAGGGATTGAAGTTTACCAGCATTTGAAGGAATGAAAAATTTTGAAAAAAAAACCTAGGTTAGATTTTAACTGTTCCTCCAAAACTTGAAAAGAAGAAATGTAAAACAAGAAAAAAGCAAAACGAAGAACGTACTTTTTAAATGGAAATTAGCCCTTTTCTTTTGGACATCACCACCGATATTTGACAGGTGATCAGATAATCGCTGTCCAATATTGGAGTGCATTCCACTCCAATATTGGAGTGGAATAGGCATATTATGCCCGATTTCAATGAACAAGCATCAATACAAACTAACTTGACAACACAGAATTTAAATTGTCAACCATTTTGACAGAAGTCAGACACCGTTATAATGGTGGACACTTATATCTTTAATTTACAGTATTTTCACCGGTGAGTACCCACTTTGTACTCCTCAAATGTTTCCCTGTTTGAAAGTGTCAAAACAATTGACAGTTTTCAGGCTATGTCCCCCCATTTTTTGGCAACAAAATAAAAAGTTTACATTAGATTCCATTGAACACGCTCTACCTTTACTTAAAAGACGTCAATAGAGATTAAAATGTCAAAAGTTTTGATATTAGTCAAAAATTGTACAAACCGCATTTTGGTCTTTTTTATTTTTTTTTGTTTTAAGGCGAAATAAGCTTGATGTATGCGTACTTAAAAATTAAGCTACACCGAAAATGTTATGAAATGTCAACTGGTGGTTGAGAGGAAGCACCTGGTATTTTAAACTATTAGACCGTGTGGAGTATCGAATACCAAATCGGGGACGCTCATTACAAAGGCGACAATATTTTTGACGTCTGTCAAATGCTATCCAAATGACGCTTAACAATTTATTTATTTTTCAATTTTTGGCTTAGGTATAAAGTCGTTTGTATGTAAGACAACGAAGATTAAATATATTTTTGAGCAAAACTCCTTGTTTCTATTTTTTAATTAAAAAATCCTGTGTAATAATTTGACAGATGTCAACAATATTTCCGTTTTTGTGATCAGCCTTCCTGATTTGATATAATTCGATACGCCACACGGTCTTATAGATTAAAATATCAGGTATATCCTCTCAACCACCAGTTGACAGATGCGGTTTGGACAATTTTTGACATATGTCAAGACTTTTGACATTTTAATCTTTATTGTCGTCTATCAAGTGAAGATAAAAAATGGGGGGACATGCCGTCACAACTGTCAATTGTTTTGATACTTTCAAACAGGTAATCATTTGAGTACATAGTAGTTACTCTTCTGTGAAAATACTTTAAATTGAAGATCTTAATGTCCGCCGTTTGACGGTGTTTGACGGTTGTCAAAACTGTTGACAATTTTAAATTCAGCGTTGTCAAATTAGTTGGTATTGATGCTTTGTTTATTGAAATCGGTCATAATACGCATGTTCTTGGGCATTCCACTCCAATCTTTGACAGCGATTATCTAGTCACCTGTTAAATATCGGTGGTGGTGCCCATGAGAAAAAAATGTTCCCTGGGTCCACCCCTACAACTTTACCCCACAAATTCCGAAAAAGCACCGAGGGCCAATTTCCATTTAAAAACTACGTTCTTCTTTAGCAAAGTGTAATTTCTAGAAAGTCAATCTGAATCTAAAAACTGCATAATCGTTGGTTCAGAACTTATGAATTTTTAAATATCTATATCAACCTGCGATGTCTTAAAATAATCTTTTTTTTCGTGATTAAAGAACAAAAACATACCAACTTTCGCATTTATTATACTAATATAGGATATATTAATATACCTATATATATATATACAAAAAAATTATTGATTTTCAAAAAAAAAACAGTTTTTCAGATTTCATACTCTATTTTATTTGATTTGGTTTGGGTCGGTTTTCGAAAGTTAATGGGGAATGGAGTTAGAGGTATATCCGGAAAAATATTGGCTGTAGATACCTCACAAATTCACAACCCATATTTTGACGTACGTCCAAACCCCTTTCCTTAGCCTAAATTATTAATTTTTAAAAAACTTAAAAAAAAACACTGACTTTATTTGTCTTTGTTTCATACGCGACAACCCATATTTTGCCGGACATACCTTTATTATTATTTATTAATTAAAAAAAACAGTGTTTCAGATTTCAGACTCTATTTCCTTTAATATGGTAATGCACAACCCATAGTTTGACTGACATCCATGCCAGTCCAACTTCCGTCCCCCAATCTAAATTATTACTTTACTGTTTTAGATTTCACACTCTAGTTCCTTTGAATTAATACGCCACAATCCATATTTTGATGGACTTACCTATATAACTCCTTTCCTCCACTACTCTTGAAAAAGTTTAAAAAAGGTGTTTTATATTTTAGACTATATTTTCTTTGATTTCACCACAACCACAACCCATTTTTTTTTTTGACAGGCATACCTCCTTGTCAAAAAATTTAAAAGAAAACACTGTTTTAGATTTTAGACTTTATTTCCTTTGATTTGATACCCCACCAGCCATTAGTCTATGGACAAGTCGAGCAAAAAGAGGGGTTCGTGTGCAAATCGTGCTAACTTTATGCCGATAAGCTAACTTTGTTAAGGGTAGCTCATAGATCACGCTTTGGCTTGTAGAGCGGCTTAGGGCATTTCGACTGCTCTTAAATGATGATGATTGCCAAGGTATCTTTTTTGATACTGAGTTGACTCCTGACTACGAAAATACATCTTCGCCATCCTCCCTCTCGGTCGTGCCCCCTCCACCCTCCTTTAAACCCCTTAAAATGAATTCCTCAATATCTCAGCAACCAGGAGAGATAGAACAAAATTTTTTTTTACTGTTGTTTGTGCATTAATCTCTAGATTATATGATGTGTTTACACTATATTGCATATCTCCAAAGCTAAGCAAGATATTTTAAAAAAAGTATATTTTCAAAAAACAAATTTTAAATATTTGTCCGTATTTTCTAACCCAGACCAGATACGAAAAAAATGTCTTAATAAATATTTTTCCACAATTTTCGCTCTTTTTGAAATTGCATATATCTATGGGATTTTTCTAACCCCACCCGCAATGTCATCGTTTGATTTGAGCGATTACGCCAAAACTGGGCACGTTTCTGATATGAGCAGATGAGTTATATGTTCATAATCGGCGACGTGACGTTTATTATATTTATAGATTTTTCACTGTTGTTTGTGCATTGACCTCTAGATTATATTGCGTGCTGACACTCTATTGCATATCTCAAAAACTAAACAAGATATTTTAAAAAAAGTGTATTTTCAATGTATCTAACCCAGACCAGATGCGAAAAAAAATTCCTAATAAATATTTTTTCACCATTTTCGCTCTTTTTAAAAAGGTTATCTATCTATGTATATTTTCTAACCCCACCCGCTATAGCACCGTTTGATTTAAGCCATTACTCTAAAACTGAGCACGTTTCTGATGTGAGCAGGTGAGTTATGATCATAATCGGCGACGTGACGTTCATTATATTTATAGATTTTTCGCATCTAAGATACTTCTTAAAACGAAGATACAATAATGCACTTTTTAAAAGCCTCTTTAGCACTTCCCTTTTCCACAACCTTCCCATACTATTAATAAAAAGTCAATTTGCAGTAAGTCGTCAAGCAATTAGTACTTGATTTTACCAAACCTTCAAATTTAAAAAGGGTAAAAATAATGCGCTAATATCTCTCTATCATTTTAACAAAGAAGCGAGTACAATTTGAGCAAAACTAAGGAATTTTCTATTTTCAATAGGAACCTAATAAGTATTACAAAAAAACAAATTTTTTAACCCAGACCAGATGCGAAAAAAAATTCCTAATAAATATTTTTCCACCATTTTCGCTCTTTTTAAAAAGGTTATCTATCTATAGGGTTTTTCTAACCCCACCCGCAATAGCACCGTTTGAATTAAGCCATTACTCTAAAACTGAGCTCGTTTCTGATGTGAGCAGATGAGTTATGTTCATAATCGGCGACGTGTCGTTCATTATATTTAAAGATTTTTCGCATCTAAAATACTTCTTAAAACGAAGATAAAATAATGCACTTTTTTAAAAGCCTCTTTAGCACTTCCCTTTTCCACAATCTTCCCATACTATGAATAAAAAGTCAATTTGCAGTAAGTCGTCAAGCAATTAGCACTTGATTTTACCAAACCTTCAAATTTAAAAAAGGATAAAAATAATGCGCTTATATCTCTAGAAATAAACATCAATTTTATCATTTTAACAAAGAAGCAGGTACAATTTGAGCAAAACTAAGGAATTTTCTATTTCCAATAGGAACCTAATAAGTATTTCTTTTAAAAAAGCACATTATAATATCAATTATCTTCTTGATTAATAATTTCATAACATTGGTTTTCACACATGTGATCAACACAACTGCAAGTGCATGGTAAGTTGTTTACTTTATATTTACAAACCCTTGTACTGCACATTGATTTTTTACAGCTGCAACCACCGGCGATCCGAAGACATTGTGTTGGGGCCATTTTCCCCACTAATATTAAAAGTGATTCCCAAGTTACCGGAATCTTTGAGATTTTATTGTTGTTTGAGGAAATTAAAAATACAAAATGTTTTGTAAAATGTACATAAATTCCCCAACTGAACCTTCATATTTCTCAACTTCAAGCAACATTGGGGGGGAGGCTCCTTCCCTTCCCCACCAAGGGATCCCGGGGGCTGCCACTAATTAATTTTAAAATTTTTTGGGAGCGACATTTTCCCAAGCTGATAATATCGGTGTAAATCGTCACAATTTTTTTCCCAATCAAAGTCTTCTGGATTTGGCTGCATTGTGGATGGGGAATACCCATTAACTTATCTAAAAGTTTGCAGACGTGACCGAAGGAATGTCGGAACTAGTGAGCCTTTACTGAATGGCAATTGGTTGCTTTCCATTTGTAACTTGGAAAAGCAATACCAACGCAATTCGACAAAACGATGAGCCTAATTTGTAGTAGATCACCAAGAAAACAATAATTTTATTGGCTGTTTTTATAACTTCATATATAAGAATTTTAAAGTTGGTCGGCACCTATCAAAATAAGAAAATTAGACTGAAGCAATATTTGGATATTTTTTTTTGTTTTCACTTTTTTAGTTTATGGAATATTAGCATTGCACTTATCCTGTCTACTAACTATGTTGGGAATTTGGAACCTTTGGTTGCACTAAAACAAAATTATGATTGTGGAAAACAATCATAATTTTGTTTTTCTGTCTACTAAGTTAAAATATTCAGCAAAAACTTTTTGTTATTGATCACCTTCATTGGTTCCTATGAGGTACCTACTACTTATTTTTTTTACCATAGGTAATGGTGGGGTGGACCTGGAGGAGAGGGGGTGAAGCGGAGAACGTGAGATGGAGGTAGTGAAAATTTTGTTATGTTTATTATATATTTATGTCTTAAAAATACATTATAATCACGAAATCACCCTGTTGAAGGTGAATACTACTTCTCTGCTCATACACATACGAATTGGCACCAATCAAATGGCGGTGTTGGGAGTTGGGTGGGCAAAAACCCATACCTATATATCTTTTTGGAAAGAAAGGAAACGGCGGAAAAACATTTATTTGAAGTTTTTTTTTTCATATCTACTTTAGTTTACAAAGTATGAGCAAAAATAAAAACGTTGTTTTTTTTAAATGCAGTTTACCTTGAATATCTTCTTTTGTTTTTGAGATATACAAATAATGTGAATATATCGAACAATTAACTTGTCAATATACATACAACAGTAAAAAAACTTTTGTTCTATCTTTTTTCGTTGCCAAGATATGATAGATTCAAAATTAAATATTTAAGTGGTGGTGAGGGGGGAATAACCAGAGGGGTGGGCAGCCAAGATAGATTTTGGCGGTCAGGGGGCACCCCAGATTCCGAAAATATACATTGGCAACCATCATCACCTTAGAGCAGCCGAACCCCTTTTTGATGCCCTAAGCCGCTGTACTATTGTCATCATTCTGGTAAATGCGTTTTTTTCAAGTTATTGCCCCTACCACTTTTTTTGCATGATATTTTTTTAAAGCTGTTCTTTTCTTTTCTTAAAAATTAACATAGAGAATCGAGAGTGACAGCAAACGATTCAGTGAAAACTTTGAAAAAAAGTGTTTTTTTATAAAAAAAATAAAATTTTGCTGTTTTGTCACTAAAATTAAAAAACCTAATTTTAATTTTTTTGAAATTAGTTATTTATTTTCTGAAGCCATTTGCAACTATGAACTCAAAATTTTAAAAAAAAGTTTAAAATAAGACTTGTAGAGCAACAATTTTTCTTTAATATGATGTATAGAAGTTATATGTGCACTTGTATATTAGATTTATTTCAATGTAAAAACAAATTGGTTGTCACTAGAAAAACCACGCGCGAAGTTGTTTTTTAGTGCTTTATAGTTAATCCAGATTCTTGCGAACAATCGTAATACGATCAATAGCATAAATTTATCGAGTCAACATGGCCAAACTGATATCAGAATGCTAAAAATTATTTTCTACTTTTTAGTGCACTTTATATTTTTTATAAAAGCTTGTATTTAAAAAGCGTTTTTTATATAAAATTATTACCACATGGGCTACAATTTTAATTGGCGGCCTGCGCGGCGAATTAGAGGCATGCGTAAAGTTACGCAATAATCAAGGTGATTTTAATTTATGTTTCTGCGTAATATGTCAAAAGAAAGATAAAGATAAAACAAGCGCTGCTTCAGAAAATTCTTTAAGAAATATACAAAGGTAAGTAAAGTTAAAAAATTAGATTAAATGTTTTTAGAATTGGAGACGCCGCTATGAATAATGGAGTGTAGTACCTGAACACAGAGCCTGTTTGTATTTTGAAAGTTTAAATGTGTTTTAATATTTCTACTTTTAATTTTCGTTTTTTGCTAATTTCGTATAAACAAATATTGTTGAGAAAACTGTATTTTAAAATACTTAAATATTTTTAAAAAAATGCCGCTTCACCATATTGAAAAATATTATCATAAATCAGCCCATAAACCCCCACTTTTTACTCGTTATTTTCACATAACTCAAAAACTACTTAACCGATCGGAATGTTTATACCTAATTTGAACTAAGCATCAAAATAGCTACTTTTTTTATATGAATTTTTTTTTCGTAGACCAATACTAGACCAGAAAAATTAAAAACTTTTTTTTGTTTTTTTTTATATTTTTGTACAAGAATTATAACTTTTATTTTTTTATCATAAAAATATTACAAACCAAGTATCTCAATTTTTGTTTTATCAAAATCGAATAAAAAATAAAAAAGTTATAAATAATTAAAAAATACACCTTTCCGCCATTTTGAAATCGGCATATTTGTTTAAAAACGCATGTTCTAGAATAACAAGGAGTTTAAACATAATATACTAAGCCTATTCAACAAGTTTAGGTTATCTGCAAAAAGTTCTTGTAGTTTCTAGTTTTGGATAATATCATGAATCCCAAATATAGCCCAAAAATCTCTATTTTTATTTTAACATACCTCAAAAACTACTTAACCGAATGGAATCTTTGAACCCAATTTGAACTCAGAATCAAAAAGGCTATATTTTTTATAAAAACTCTTTTTTTGTTAAATCAATATTTTTCAAAAAAAAAGTTTTTTATTTTTTCAGATTTTTAAAATTTTTTTAATGAAAATTATTTTTTTCATTTTGTTTATTTTTTTTTTCATAAAACATATTACAAACGAAGTATCCATGAAAATCGGATAAAATGTAAAAAAGTTACAATTTTTTAAAATATACGAGTTTTCGCCATTTTGATTCCGCCATAATTTTTTAAAAACGAATTGACCAGAATGACAATAGGTCAAAACGTGGTCTATGGGCTACCCTTAACAAAATTAGCTTATCGGCACAAAGTTAGCACGACTTGCACAGGAAAGTCGATTTTTCCATAGACTACATATTTTGACGGACACCTAAAACTTATTATTATTAAAATTATTACTTTTCAATAAATTAAAAAAAAAACACTGTTTCGAATTCCTCCTTCACTCACTCTAAATTATTGCATAAAAAAAAATAAAAATTACCAATGGACTAAAGTGGCACTTTTTATCCCGAGGCAGAAAGTTAAAAGATAAATAAAAAGAATAAATTCCACCTTCTTACAATTTTATCTACTTAACATAATACAGCCTTAGTGTCCTCCAGCTGTTCCATTTTATCCATTTTCTTCATTTTTTGCAACCGCTTCATTTTTCCTAAGTGGTTTTCTTTAAACTGTAAAATGTACGCCTTCTAAATTCTGCAAAACATTAAACATTGGATATAATAAATTAATAAACAAAGGTCCATTGAAATCAATCTGGCAGTTTCTGAGTTTACCCAAAATTGGTCATTATACAAGTTTTCTTTTTTACAAGCTTTCTTCCCGACATCCGATCGGCTTCAAATTTGGCACGCTTATATAGTTGGGGTGACAACACAAGAATATATGTGATGAAATTTACAGCTCTACCCTACCCCGAAGAGGTGGAGGGGGGTACAGTATACCCGATTTCGTTGAAATTTGGTGTGTTGGGGATGGAGATAACGAATTTCTAATCAGATTTTGAAAATTCAATATGGCGGATTTAAGATGGACGATTTTTGTTGGTCTTTTGCTAACCAATTTTGATTAATTTATACACATCCGGTTGCCTTCAAATTTGACACACATTTATAGTTCCGGTGGTAATACAATAATATGTCATTATTAGGCACCCCTCCCCCTCTACAAGTGTAGTGGAGGGGGCAAAAAAAACTATATTTGTAAGATTTCAACCAAAATGGGTATACGGGGGCTTTTGGGGATAAGGAATACGAATTTTCGATCAGATTTTGAAAATTCAATATTGCGAATTCAAAATGTTAACCAATTTTAACTGACTTATCATCATCCGATTGCATTCAAATTTGGTATGCGTTTATAGCTCAGGTCCCCACCTCCTAACTCTAACGAGGGAAGTAGAGGGGTAAAAATATTTAGTTCGTTCGATTTCAATCAAAATTGGCATAGAGGGGTTTTCAAGGAGGAAGATTATGAATTTTTGTTTAAATTTGAAAATTTCAATATGGCGGATTCAAAATGGCCGTTAAGGGTACAAATCTAAAAATTAATGGTGTGTGTTCAAATTTGGCATGCGTTTATAGTTCCGGCGAGAATACAATAATATGGTATTATTAGGTACAAACTTCTCTCTAACGAGGGAAGTGGAGGCGGAAAAAGATTTAATTTGTTCGATTTAAATCAAAATTTGCATACAGGGGTTTTTCGGGAAGGAGATATGGATTTTTGATCGGATTTGAAAATTTTAATATGGCGGATTCAAAATCGACGGTTTAGGGTACAATTCTAAAAATTAAAAAATCAATTTTTCTTATAGGATAGTAAAAGCGATGGGCGCCAATTAAAAATTTTAACTTTACGGTGACAAAGAGAGAACTACAAAAGAAGAACTAAATTCTTCTTCTATTCGAATGATAAACATAATGCTTTCATCTAAAGCACCTGAGAACGGGTGAAATTGCCGTGCTTGCCAAGCCTTTGAAAATGTCCTTAGATTATAGAGTAATATAACTGTTTCTTAGGTGAATCGTCAATGTGACAGATACACGATACTTAAAGTTAAAATTTTTAATATGCGCGCATCGCTTTTATTAAGGTATAAGAAAGATAAAAAATTATTTTCTACTTTTGAGTGCATTTAATAAAAGCTTGTTCTTTAAAAGTGTTTTTAATAAAAATGTATTTATACTAACTTTACTTTTCTATAAAATTGCAAACATTTATACATATTCAAAATATCATTTAATAGGTAGGTATTTAAAATAAATCTTTTATATAATCAAAACTTATTTCTACAGAAGAATAAAATTTCCTGAAGCCGTCTTTGTATATGGTGACGGCGCCAGGTTTAATAGGAGATATAAAACTTGTTTGCGGAAATCTGTTTGCAGAGGTTTTGAAATAACACTTTTTTTTTATCTCGTTAAAGATGACACTCAAATGCAGAGCGCATTTAAAATCTTATGTCGATACGCTAAATGGTTCTAGGCTAAATATGGTTTTAAATAGTCTAAAAATGGGGTATTCTGAGGGACCTTTTTGAGGGCAAAAACACGAAATTTTAAAATAGGGTTTTAAGTGCGCTCTAGAGATTTTATTTCTTTACTAATTGCAAAAAGTTTTATCCCGAAGAAGAAATACTTCACAATAACTGAACCGATCAACGGAGATTTCCTACCATTTAAAAGAAGGTTGAGTTTACTAATTGCAATGGTTTAGCTCTTAACTGTTTAGTAGGAGGAGAGGAAATTCCTGTGGCCCCTTGACGTCTTCTGCATCGAAAAAAGAAGGTGCAGTGTACCACCACCATATGCTGCGCGAAACTCGTAAAATTATGTAACTTCAAACGCAACAAAGAGTGACTAAGTAGTTCAGTGTGACGCCAATTTTTATCTATCTATTAACGATAGACAATAGTACTGCTTTCGCAAACATGGATCAACTGGTAATATACCTACCAACATATGCATAAAGCAATTGAGTTACGAGGAAAAACTATTCTATTCTTAAATATCGTAGGAAAGGTTGCACGGGAACGTTAACATTCTCTATTTCGACCAACAAGAGGTCTCAAAGGCTGCCAAGCTTATTCGGTTATCGTTTTTAAGAGCGTCCGTTCATCTGCTTCAAGGCAGGTGTATGAAAGTGAAGGAAGCTTTTTTCTATACTCGGGAACCGGTAGCTTTAAAGCATGTTATTGGTCGATATCAGGGAGATAAATATTCCAGTGTAAACTTTTCTACGATATTCAAGAAAAAAACCCTCTGGTCTTCGCTGAAACTAAAAAAAAAGTAAAAACTTCTGTTGTCTTATATTTGAATGAAGTTTCTCCTTTTTTATTTTCAATGACTGGCATCTCGTGTTTATCTTATCTTAACTTATCGTTGGTAATTTTATGACCAACGATAAGTATCGGAAAATCACAAAAAATATGTAAACTGTGCTTTACATAATATATAGTGTATTTTTTTTACAGAGTATGTACAGGGTGTCCAAAATTTTGGGGGGTTTCGGGTACTTCTAGAGGAGAGAATTCGACTCCCCTTTGCGAGGCTCAAATTTTAAGACAATATTTCTGATAAAATTGCATTTTAATATGTCACCCCGTATTCGAGCTACGGGGGCTTTTCAAAAATCTGCATTTTGGAATAGGCTCTATAACTTTTTTATTTATGAAAGTCTTTAACCTAGAATTTAATTGCCAAATCAGATTTTATTAGTCACTTTTTGTTTCTGAGATATATGGAAAAGAAGCAGAATAGTTTTTTATTTCTTCGCAACAAATTATTTTTTTGTTGATAATGTGGCGTGCTGCTTTTATCACAGCCAACATTTGATTTATGGGAAATATTTAATAACTCGACAACTATTTATCCGATTTTTGTAGGAGGCACATAGTTTTGAAGGAAATTAAAACAGCATTCAAAATATATAAAAAAAATTGGGGTGTTCTATAAGAAAAATACCAACTTTGTGTTATCTTAAAAACGAAAAGTGACTCATAAAATCTGATTTGAAAATTAAATTCTAGTTTAGAACCTCTACAAAAAGCAATTAACACCACAAAGATATGAAAAAGTAATAGGACCTATCCCAAAATGCAGACTTTTCAAAAAGCCCCAGTAGCTCGAACCAAAAATCTTGTCTTGAAATTTGAGTCTCCCAAAGGGGGGGTCGAATTTTATCTTTCTTCTCTAGAAGTACCCAAAACCTTTTAAAATCATCGAATTTTGGACACCCTGTACTGTAATTATAGGAATCGAAACCCCGACTTGTAAGATATAATTTGGTAATTTAAGCACTTTTATATTCTACAAATAAAGTTTTGCATTGTTAAGTTACAACCGTTTGGTAAAACTACAATAATTTTTTTTTTTAATTACATCGTAATTTTACAAACTGTTTATGTAAAATTACAAACAAATTTGTAAGTACATGGTAATTTTTTACAAACTTTTTGTAATTTTATTTGTAAAATTACAAATTTTGTTATAAAATTACAAAAAATAATAAAAACACATATTTTTATTTAATTACTTTTATTAAGAAAATATTACCGAACAAATTAATAATAAAAAAGAGTATAATATAGCCCGCGGGATCCCGTAACATATTTCATCCTCGATATTTAGAAAAACAGACAAAGGAATTATGTCAAGATTCAAAGACACTACTGGAATCCGGTGCTTCCTCGCCTCTATACCGTTCGGTGGCGGTGTTAAATGGAAAGTTTCTTACCCTTATAGCGCCCTTATGCACAGGTTTTGTCGAATAAAACTTTTTGGGTAGTAAAATATCGTCAACCTCTTTCAAAAGAAAAAATAATTTTGCCCCACATGTCGAGGATAAAATATGTTATGGATAAAATATGTTATACAGACCGCTTCAAGCTACTGCAAACATAGGGGGAATCAAGTCCAATTTACTCCCCGTGCCGTACGACCGAGGTGGATTCGAAGCACGCTGCAGTGTTATCTTTTGGAAATTCATTTTGTTTTTATTATTTTGTTTTATTTCTGCCTTGCTCGAGAAACAGATGGGTAAGTTCTTAATTGAAATAATACATTTTTAAAACCAAAAATGGATGTCTACGAAGTTGCCGAAAAAGTGCAGATGGTCAAATGGTCAAATCGTCATAACCCAACACACGTTCGATATTGGTCGAGGGAAAATTTGCATTTGTATTTTGACGTAAGAACACAGTATCCCCAAAAACTAAATGTTTGGGGGGTGGTATTATAGGGGAACACGTAATTGGGCCATTTTTTATTAACGGCAATTGCAATTTCAATGGTCCTAGATACTTGGATCTACTGCAGCAGCACATTATTCCAACTGCTAGGCAGTTGTTAGGTGTAAGATTTGGTGTAAGCTCCTAATGACTTCTATCTGTTTTTGAAGAAGCTTTTCAAATTATCACCCCTAACATGCTTGGAAACGTTAGAAGGGGTTTTTATAGTAGGCTCGGATATTGTCTAGCCGAGCAAGGAGGACTTTTCGAACATTTGCTTTAATTTTTTTTTGACTGGGAGAATCTTTTTGGTTTTTAGAATGTATTATTTTATTTTGAGAACTTGCTTTTATTTTGTTTCTCCTTATTATTTTCATTGTAACACGTCGTCACTGATAAATCTGAGCAGTTGACAATAAAACGCTCTTATTTATCAGTGACAAAAAATAAGAAAATTACGTTATAAAAATTTGCGTATTTATTGACCAAATTCCGGTTTCATTGACTACGCTCCACACAGCACCGTGGTTAGAGGCGTACTAAATACCAAAGGAAAGTCATGCAAGTGGTGATCGCAAGCCTGAGTATTGGTTGCTTCACTGATAGGCGTGCGGTGTCTCTGCATGTACGTACACTGGCAAATTAGACTTCTTCCGCCCTATGTTCGCAGTAGCTTGAAGCGGTCTGTATATGTTATGTAACAACTAAAAATACAAGCTACTAAATGCAGACTACTGTGATTTCTAACCTCACGTTTTTGTGCGATTTTCGTTAACGAGATAAAAATTAGAAGATACAAAATACCAAAATGTTGGTATTTTCTACCTCTTACTGTATTTAGCATTTTTATTTTGACTCACGGCTTTAAAATTTTGTCACTATAGTAGAATATTTTTTTTAATTGTGTCTTCAGCTTCAACAAAGTAAAAACTGTTTAAAAATGTACATTTCTTTAAAAACTAAAAATGTCTCGACGTACGACTTAACAAATACTTTTCACAACACATAAATGTCACACATTTACTATTTTTTACTTACAAAGTGCTCTTCAAATGAATCACGGCCACTGTGAAACAAACGACTGCAAAATGGCCGCCTCGGGCCTGTTTCCCCGTGTTAGAGCCATTTTACCCAATAAACACTGGACTTTTACCATATTACAAAGGATTATTACATTTTACAGTTTTACAATGCAAAATTGTAAAATTGTAAAGTTAATATGTAAAATGAAATTCCTTGTAGCAAAACCTAACTAGATCTGTAAATATACAAGTTTACTTTGTAAGAATAAGAAACAAAGGATTTTTACAAGAAAAGAGTAAACTTACGAAAAAAGTTAGGTCATTTTTACAAAATTTATTTTGTACGTTTCATAAATTTTTTTCAGTGTAAACTGGAATAACTGTGTTTTTCTTTACAGTTGGATAAGAGTACTTTAACATATAAAATTAAGTGAACCTTATCTAAAAATATGTATTATTTGCTTAGCCTTTGTGCGGAACTGTCAAAAAATGGTGCCGACTTTATTAAGTCAGGCTATATATATGTCAACTTTATGTACCTATTATCTTATAATTTTTCACTTTATTCTTCTGAAGACCACATTATACTGCTCTTCTTACACTAGGAATTTAAGCACGTCTTTTTTACCACTAAATCAAAACCCTGTCATCTAGTTCTGCGATACTGCTAATATCGTATGCAGAAGGTTATACGAATCCTTTATCGAAGTACAATAAATTGCTAGTTTATTTACTTTAAAACTCCGAAAACGACAGATTATGTTAAGAGCGCGCTTTTTGGGTTTGAGTTATTAGATTTCCTTGTATGACTTTAAATGGAAAAATGTATTAAAATTTACATTGAATCGTATTATATCATATTTATATGGGCCTATGGCATTAGGTAATTTTTTTCTAAAAGAATCATGCTTTTGGGCTTTATACTGTACGTTTATCTTGATAACTACTTAGGATAAAATAATGTCTATATAACCGATTTACTACACGTACACTAATAGTAATTTTTTGACATAACTTACCGTTTTTAAATACAACCATATGCTTCTAGCAGAATATTTTTAAACCAGAAATTCCTCTTTACAAAAATATATTTGCTGGGAGCATGGGATTCTGTTTTAAAAAAAAGTAAGTTATGTAAAAAAATGATATTTAGTGATGGTGAATTGAAGAATGGATTACATAGGCTTATTAACTAATTTTACTTTTAAAATTTAAACAAATACAGTTTCTAGTTGCAAAACATTTTTGGAGACTACCTGCACAATAAACAATTGGGTTGATTTAAAGAGGTTTAGACTGCTTTAAAAATAGTCATAGCAGTCTAATATCAATATAAAGTTTTATGATTTTTAAGCATATTTTTTTCAATTCTAAACACATTTGGATCCTAAAAAAGATTTATTCATTATTTAGTTAAGTATTTATAATATATAATAGGGCAAAAGGCTTTATATTAACAGACCCTTAAAAAAAATTAAAGATAAACATTACAACAGATATCACGAAAACACATGAAAATAGTAAACATATTGAAAATGCAGGAAGTTTTTGAAAGCTGTCACATTTGATTAAATTACAATACAAGGACACAAAGACCAGATAATATAAAATAACAAAAATAATTTTACAACGCTCAACCAACTCAACCATCCGAATTTTAAGAAAGATAGAGGTCAACGATTTTAGCTTCTTGAAATTGATAAATACGACCATTACAACATTGTAGGATTTAATCCTTAATGTAGTAACGTCACGATTTTCGGAATAATATCTTAACTGTGACGCAGTCAATTTAGTAAGTACCATTATTAATTAGGCTAAATACAATATGAGACTAGTAAATTTTCTTTGACGAGAGTGATGAAGTAATATTAAGCAAAAACATAAAATTTCGCACTAGTCTGCGGCTACTTTTACCGTTTACAAAAGGTCAAAAGATCTTGGGTGCAAATAACGAAAATTCACACTTGGATGAGCATCCCACAAGGAACACACAAAGGACCAAAGCGAAAAGAAATGATCAAACGATGTTTCGCTCTGGGTAACCAGCATGAGCTCATCAGTGGTTTCACTGGTCACACTCCCCATACATCATTAAACACTATCATACACTGTGATTTCCAACCTTGAACCACTCACAAATAGGCATCGTTCCGCACTGTTACTTATCCAAGTTACCTGATACGGATTCGTCCTAATAATAATCGTGTTAATATTTCCAATAGGATTATGCTCATAAGGCAATTAATTGCCTCATTTCTTTTCGCTTTGGTCCTTTGTGTGTTCCTTATGGGATGCTCATCCAAGTGTGAATTTTCGTTATTTTTACCCAAGATCTTTAGTCTTTTCTTTTTTGTTTTATTTTCGATTGAAGTAACTGATTTGGAGGTTTTTTAACTTTTTTCTTTTGTTTTAATTGCCTTAGGAACTTAATCCTCTTGGAAAAAATACCAGTGCGGAACGATGCTTATTTTTGAGTAATTCAAGGTTGGCAATCAAAGTGTATGATGGTGTTTAATGATGTATGAGGAGGGTGATCAGTGAAACCACTGATGGGCTCACGCTGGTGACCCAGAGCGAAACATAGTTTAATCATTTTTTTTTCGCTTTGGTCCTTTGTGTGTTCCTTGTGGGATGCTCATCCAAGTGTGAACTTTCTTTATTTCTACCCAAGATCTTTTGACCTTTTGGTTTTTGGTTTCTTTTCGGTTGAAGTAACTGATTTGGAGGTTTTTTAACTTCTTTCTTTTGAGAATGCTCGCTGTTGCATTGTTCTATGACAAAAAGCTTTTGGCAAACTCCGTGTTTAATAAAAAAATATATAATACAGCTGTTTTATGTATAAAGTAGATCAAACATCTCGAGCGATGCAATCAGACCAGTAAAACCAAATGTAAGTTTATCTGATACTGTTAATTTACAAAAATCTTTGTTACTAACTATTCTGTGTGTTAATAAAGAACGGGGAATGTTACAAATTCGCGATTTTCACTTTTTTGTATTTTTATAATTTATATCATTATAGCTTTATTTGAAACCATTTTTTATTTTTTTTTATTTTAAATAATAAAAAAATTAATTAAATTCAGCGAATGTGCCATGAAATCAACTTTCAGGTGATATTGTTGGATAAGAAGAGCGAAAGCAACAATCTGCAGCGAATTGGCACTTTTTTCAGTCAAAATATTAAGTAAGAAGAGCGAAGGACACACGTTTCCTGCAAATTCGCTGCTAATATTTCTAATACAATCGCGCGCCGGCCCTTAGACATTCGCTGTTATTTCTTAACAATGTATTTTTCGCGCCTGTTTTTAGGTGCGCAAACAAATGTAATGTATTATTCTTATTCCCTTTTTAGTTTCAATTCGTTCTTCAAAGGATAAACATTGTTTGTTTTTAAATGTGATGTGAAAGTGTCAAATAATGGGAGAACAGGTTTACGCGCTGGGGTACAATTTCATTTTTATGTAAAAACTGAAAAGTAAATAAAAAGTTAACCCAATTCAATACAAAGATTTTTTTACGGAAAAATTAAACAAAAAAAAATTAAAAAAAATATGAAGTTAGACCTACTTTTAAGAAGTCAAAAACTTTAAATAAGTTTTTCTCAAAACTAAATATTTGCACATTCCCTCTTCTTTATTATCACGGCAGTATTGTCCAGAGCTTTTGGAGTAATTATTTAACATTTTTAAAAATTAATTTTGTTAATTAATTTTGTTAATTTTTAAAAATGTTAAATAATTTATTTGTTCCAATATAAATAAGCGAAAGAATATAAGATGACTAGTAATCCAAAAACAAATTTGATACACGGGGCTTATTGACACTTTATGAAAAATTGGAATAGGGCCATGGTTTAAAAAATAAAATCCTCTGCTCAAACTGTTCCAATGTTAATAAAAATTTGTATTTCCTTATGTATATCCAATGTCACGTTTCTTTCCGGCTAAATTTTAGCAAAAATTATATTATTTGTTTGATTTGGAATTTAATTTGGATTACGCTAAGGAATGAAGCTTCCTATTTTTTTATTTTTGTCAACCTCTTCTGGAATAATTATTTTAATTTTTTAGAAAATGATGCAGTTAATTTAATTACATCGAATAGTAATATAGGTGAAATACAAGATAAGACTAGTAGACCAAAAATATTTTTTTTTCTTTGACGTGTAGTGATATTATTAAGAGGCAGAAACGTGAAATTTATTATTGAATATTTTAATTTAATTTGTGATCCTATTTTAAAAGATTTAGGTCGGATACTCGAATCATACCAATTAATTCAAAATCTATAACAAAATTAATAAAAACAAATATAATTTAGACAGTTTTCTGAAAAAAGATATTAACCGCAGACACAAATTTCGTACCATTGATGCTCATCAATATAGTGCTATCCAATAAAAATAGGATGAGAAATTATGAAATATCCGAAAAAGCACACCAACTGACAATCTGCAGTATCGGTAGAAGGGCCTTCCACCGAACTTAATTTGTGTAAGTTTTTATCAGTCAATTAGATTAAACACGTTTTGCGCAGCAATGCGCAGTCATTAAAACATTTTGCGCAGCAACCCCTCAAAAGATATAGGCATTGCAAGAGAGTGAAGTTGCCCCCCCCCCACTTATCATTTTTTTAAATCAAATATTATATTCACAATTTAAGTTTTTGCGCAGCAACTCCAAAAAAGTTACAGCTGTTTTAGTGGTTACGCAGTGAGTATGTTAATTTGACCTTGCTAAATAATATTCACACCTGACATTTACCTTAGTGAGACGACTCGTGTTCTCCTGCTGAGCTGAGTCGAGATTTGAGTATTTAACGTAAAAGGGGCGAGGGGGGAAGGGGTGATAGAAAGGTGAAAAATATCAAAAGTTGGATACAGGAAATATGGGTGACGATTCTGCATAAATTGCGGCCAAGGAATTCAAAAAACTGTAATTTTTTACAAAATCTGTAATAATAAAGCCCTAGTAAGTTAATTAGAGTAATATATGTAATCTATGTATGCTTGTTAGAGTGGAATCTTGCAACTTAATTTTGTCCAACTTCCTTACATCTGATCGGCTTCAAATTTGGCATGCTTATATAGTTGCGGTGATAACACAAGAATGTAGTGTGATGAAATTGACAGCTCCCCCCTACTCGAAGGGGGTGGAGGGGGTACAGTTGAAGTACGCCCGATTTTGTTGATTTTTGGTGTGTTGGGGCACTTAGGCATGGAGAAAGGGATTTTTTATCAGACTTAGAAAATTCAATATGGCGGATTCCAGATGGACCAATGCTAACAAATTTTAACAAACTTATACACATCCGATTGCCTTTAAATTTGGTACGCATTTATGGTTCCGGTGACCATACAATAATGTGGAGTGGAGGGGTAAAACACGTAAATTTGTCCTATTTCAAACAAAATTGTTATACGAGGGTTTTTAGGGATAAGAAATACGAATTTTTGATCAGATTTTGAAAATTCATTATGGCGGATTCAAGATGGACGATTTTCGGTCATGTTTTGCTAACTAATTTTAAGTGACTTATCCACATCCGATTGTGTTCAAATTTAATATTCGTTTACAGTTCCGGTGAAAATACAATAATATGGTATTCTCAGGAACCCACCTCCCTCTAACGAGTTAAGTAGAGGGGGAAAAAGGTTTAGTTTGTTCGATTTCAGTCAAAATTTTTATAAAAAAAAACTTTTAAAGGAGAAGCTTTTATTAAATGCACTCAAAAGTAGAAAATAATTTTTTATCTTTATAATAAAAGCGATGGGCGCCTCAGACTAATAACTAAAGAGAGACCAAACATTCCCTATTGAAATCCTCTAATGTTTACAATCCAACACCCTTCTGGACGATTATATGAACAGAAAAGAGATAGAGCAATAAACGGCAACACTGTCAAAAATTGCTTTTCCCATTACCAGTGGCGGCGTTAATTTTAATTTAAATATATAAATGTGAAAACGAGATATAAGGTAGGGATGGTCGGATTTTCTTATTCAAAAGAATTAACTGCCAGAACTTGCAAAACCACAAAAAATAGATTTATTCAAGGATAAAGTTTAGTTTGAGGAATGTAGGTATTTACGAACAGATCAAAAGTTTACCAAAGAGCACTTGAAATGATTTTTAGGTCAATTATTCAAGATGGCTGTTATATATTTTTTTTAATTGTGCAGTATCCCACAAAACAAAAGTAAAAAAAAAAATTTTCATAGCAAAAAAAAACGGTTAATAACGTTTTTGCCCAAAAAAAAATTATTTAGATATTATTATAACGTTTTTTCAAAAAAAAAACACGCTATTAAACGGCGTATTAAGCGTTTTTTTCACTATGATAATAATGTCTCTTTTAGTTTTCTTTAGTGGAATATAAACTTTATTTACCAAATTAAGAGGACTTTTTGTGATGTTAATTATGAAAATTTAAGGGCCAACAAATTTTATTCTTTACACATTGGCTGCATGTTCATTTCTGAATATAGAACACAAGGAAAATTTAAGGAAGAGGTAAAAAATTAATTACTAGTAGTTTTTCAGGAAACAGGAGTCAAAAGGCAAAAAAATAAATATTAATAAAAATAAAAATAAGATTGGATCAGAGTAAATATCTCCAAAACGGTTTTATCCACATTATAGAAAATTAGTGCATTATATTGGCTATGTGATTCTGTAAAATATTTTGATCTAACAAATGTTTGTTTTTTAAGATGGCGAATAGATATTCACTCACTTTCGCATTATGTGTTACAAAAAATAAAAACTACTAAATGCTTATATAGATATATTAATTTTTATTAAAAGTAAAAAATAAACTACCTTATAAAATAAAAACTTTATTAACTTACATACTATTTACTCATTTCCAAACAATATTATTTTTTCAAGAAGAAAGAATTAATGCACACAAGCATAAAGACCAATGCCTCTCTGACTTCAAGTAAGGTGTCACTATTATGCTAGTTCCCAGATCCACATACCCAGTAAATTTTGATCAAGTCCATTCGACTTCTTTTCTTATCGACATTTCGTCCATTACAACATTACAAAGAAGTGGACGAGATGCACCTGTGCTACCGTCTACAGAGCGCTTCCACCTAGAAATAGTCCCTAAATCTGGCAAACTTCGGTTAAATGTTTTTCTTACAAAGTTGTAGGCCTTGGGAGAGTAAAAGGATAATGTCAAAGGAAATGACCTCAAAGTCGTGTTGTATTTTTGACGAACTGGTCCTTTCAGCATTCGCTCGAAAATGTCTTGAGCTGGTCCATCAAGTGAATCCTATTAAAAAAAAAAAATAAAATAACTAAACAAAAATACTCTGAATTTTTCACTTATTGATAATTTTTTAAGCTTTTTATAAAATAGAAATCACATTTTTGCGTGATATTGACAATAATGAAAATATTATCATTTTTGCATGCATCGAGGTAAGTAACCGTTAGATGTTAAGACATTATCTTTGAAAAGCAAGACAAGTGAAAAAATACATCTTTTATAGAACCTTACTCACCCAAAAAAAATTAATCGAGTCCTTACATCTAAATAATTGTGTGAGTGTTTTTTTTTAATTCAGGCCTTCCCCCTCCCCTTTTGTGAACTGCGGTGGGACCCCTTCCCTCTAATAATAATGCATTATTTTTGAATAAAAAAGGCAAGATTTTCATCGACCTCCCCCTTCATTTACATGACGTGATGTAAGCTCATGTTATTAATGGACCAACCCAACAAAACATTTTTAAGTTAAGTGTTAATGTTGATTAAACTATAAATTAAAATAAAGCCATACCTTTATGGTTGCTTCCAACGACACACTAATGAGGGATTTTCCCTTCAAATAATTAATCAATTGCTTTAGGGAAGTTATTCTCAATTGAAGTCTTCTGACACTCATTTGCTAGTTATGAATTTTTCGCCTTCTTCTTTCATGAAAACTTTTTACAAATGCCATTTTTTTTTCAGGGGTGGATTGCCAGATCTCCAATATATTTTTTTCTAAAAATAAAAACAATTATATGATTAGAAGTAAATATTAAAGGAAAAAAAAACAAAAAAATTGAGAACTTAAAACTTGCTCAACATATGAGTGTATTAGAAGTAAATATTAAAGGAAAAAAAAAACAAAAAAAATGAGAACTTAAAACTTGCTCAAAATATGAGTGTCACATGATATTAAGAATAAGAGAAGTTATCTCAGAGCAATAACATAAGAATGTACCTTTTCCGTGTTTTTCGACTTATTTGGTTTCTCAAATTAGCCTGAACTTCTGGCAGAGTAGATGTCGATGCATATTCATTGGCTAAACTGCAAACAAAAAAAAATCTATTACAATTTTAAATGCACATTTTTTTTTACTTTTGCCTTATAGAATGATGTCAGTATATTTTGATTATTAAAAAAAAATATATACAGGGTGTGAAAATTAACGACACCCATAAGTATCTTAAAAATAAAAAAGGGGCAGGAGTAAAACTTCACAAACTTGAATAGGCCCCTTTTTTCTGATTGAAAAAATTACCTTTGTCTCTAGCGAGATAAATGAAAATGTCTTCTTCAAAAGAATAATGAGTTTAAAAAGAAAAATAATCATATTCGATGATTCTTGCTCTTATTAAAAAGTTTTTGTCATTTTATTTAAAAACCGTTAGAGAAAAGGTAACATATTAGGTATTTTTGAAAATATAAGTTTCGATTTAAAAAAAGTAACATCCATAAAAAATTTCTTCCATTTCCTAAGCAGTTTTTGTAATAGCAGTATCTGTGGTTAACTCATCAGGTTCCTCAACGATTGCCTCTTGATTTGTTGAGAGATACACAATATCCCGCTCACCTTCAACGCTGTTAAAAAAATATTTTCTAAAATATTTTGTTATAAAATGATATATTTAAAAACACGTTCAAAATTACCTTTTTTTAACCTTTTTGCACCCTGAAACTTTAAAGAAACTAAAGTTTTAAAAAAAAAACCTTTTCAGCGGTTAATCCACTTGCCTGGTTGAAGGACCTGCAATATTTTGGTCAGAATGTAACAAATTGATCTTAGGTATATTGGGCTCTTCCAATAGTGTTTCAAAAGCAAAATCTAGGGATTGAATAATCGAATTAGCAAGAGTTTATTAGACGCATGTGTCAATGGAAAGGGTTGCCTGGGTTATGATCAATATGGCTTAATTTTAGAAAAAATAAAAAGACTGTACTTCACAGGAGAAGCGACACAAGTAGGACATTCCCGGTATATTTTTTAAGTTATGCATTTACTCTACTAAATAAAAAATATATATTTTTTTTTATTTTGGTTGAATTTGGAGAATTTTTTGAAAAAAATCAATTGAAGGTAGTAAAACGGACTCTATAAGATGACTATTTTAGTTAATTATTTTGATATTGGGGTCATTTCATATTAAATCAACCAAAAAACTCGAAAATCCAAAATTTCAGATTTTCTTGACAACTACTTTTTTTTAATTAATTTTAAAAAATGGCTCATTTTATAGACCTTTCCAATGATATATCACATATAATAGTTTTTTTTTAACTTTTTTTGTATTTAAAAAAATATATTTTTCGAAAAATTTCAAAACAGGCCATTTTTAATTTTAAAAAAATATATAATTTTTTTTAAAGTGTTGTTTACTTACTCCCAAAATTTTGTGAAAAACAAATGATGGATTCAATGCCAAATAAAAAATTATAAAAATTTCATTACATAATAATCACCTAGATACCGGGTGTTCCATATACCTTTTCTCTATAAATATTAGAATAGAATCTTGTTTAGACTAATACTAACTTCCATTTAACCTAATATTTCTAAAAAAACAAAAGGAAGATAGTTGTGTGCACTGCAAACCTAACGAAAAAAACTAAATCTAAATCTATTACACCGATTTCAGTGATTAATAATATTATATACTAACAAAATCAAGTCTTTCTGCCAGTATTTATTTGATTTCATAATCTTAGCAAGCAACAAGTATTTTGCATTTTAAGATGGCGAACAAGAAAATATATGCAAGTAAAAGCCCCATCGATTACTTAAAATACGAAGTTTGTTTCTGTAAAATGTACCTTGAACTTCAAAAATTTGAAAAAAATTATTTTTAGTATAATTTTTCATATATGACATATTTTTTTTTTTTTTGACACTGAACTCATAAATTTGTACATCTTAAAATTTGGCACAGAGTTTATTAATACTTTAGGCAAAAATGTTTTTTTTTATATATTAAAAATAGCCTTTTTGAGATTTTTCAAAATTTTATTCAAAAAAAAATGTATTACACCTCATATGAAAGGTCCCTAAAAAAGCTTCATAAAGACCCTTTACTCTAGTACAAGTGGTTCTTAAGATATTGCTAATTTTGTGCCTCTATGTTAAGGACAAACTGGTGAATTTTTTGATTTTAAAAATTAATTTAAAAAAAAACTACCAATAAAAAAATCTGAAATTTTGAATTTTTGCGTTTTTTGTGGTATTATTATTAATTAAATTATCAAAATCAGAGATGGTGTGGTAAAATACCCTAGTTGATTTGACGTCGGCCATTGGAGGCACAGCTACCTTTTTTACTAGTAGTAAATATTTTCAGACTTACCTTAAGGATTTTCTGGCAGGTGATTCAAAAATACTTGAGTCCGAACTAAAAAAAAATATGCATTTTTAATCATGTACCTTAAAATTATCTTTTAACAATACAACAGAGCTCAATGCGAGGAATAAAATGGTTGATGTGACCCTATTGAGAGTAGAGCATTATTTTGGAAAAAAGCAACTTTAAAGTAAAATATTAATAGTACACTATTTATTTTAGTTAGATTAGGTCCAGCCAAAGGTGTTTGCTTTTGTTTTTCAACAAATTTTAATAGTATACTATTTATTTTAGTTAGATTAGGTCCAGCCAAAGGTGTTTGCTTTTGTTCTTCAACTAATTTAGATCTCGAGCATCAACCCCATAAAGGTCCCTATTTTTTTTAACTAACGACTATTTAAAAGGTACCTCCAAAAGTACAAAAATCTAAAAAAGATAAGATATATAAGAAAAACCCATATTTTCTTTAAATCCTTAAATTTTAAGCCTTGAGAAAAGCCTTAAACTGGAGATTTATATAATGTTAATCATTTGTGGTTGATTTAGTTTTAAAAAAATTTAAAAAAAATGTTTTGTAGGCTATTTGGCTCTTATAAATCGAAATATCAAAATAAATATTAAAATGTTAAAAAATGGTGACTAATATCTCAAATTAAATATAAGAGGTAAAAGAATATGCTTTTATGTTTTCTTTTTAGAAATTATTTGAGAAAAAAAATATTTTCTGCCACAAAAGTGTTTTTTCAATAGTTCCACTAAAATACCTTCCAGCTCAGACTAATATTAATATTTTTAATCTAGTCACTTACCTATAAGATAAAGGATCTACAAATAAAGAAGTACCAAATCTAGGATTTGCATCTGGCCTTATTTGTTGTTTGCCAGTTGTACTTATTGTCATTATATCACTTGGATCAAAAGGTTCAGAGCAAATATGGGCATACTTAATAATATGGTTATTTTCCACATCTAAGATAGATATCCACCTCTGTCCTCTTTCAGGGTTTACAGGAAACCTACAATAAAAAAAAAAACAAGTACCTGAAGAATTAGTAAATAAACACCAAATAACCATTTTTAACTAGCTAACCCTCGTAAATTAGTATAATATTTTTGTAAGTTAGGTTTAAAAAAAAGCTTTCTCTAGAAATTTAAATAGATATTATCTTTATTTTAATATAGATCTGATCAATTTTTTTGTACTTTTTAAAAACAAATACGCTCTAAATGACAGTGAAATTCTCAACACATCACAAGAAAACACAATAAGTAGTAAAAAAGCAAAATTAAGGAACCGTCTTAAGTCGTTTTTTCATCATTGTTTCTTCATTTTTCATTTCTTCAAAAAAGCCATTTAAAATTATAGATAGTATTTTTATCTAAATGGGCAATTTTGCTTTTGATAAAGGAATGTAAAGTAAATTCAATGTGTCAGTTAGTTTTAAAAAAGTACAAAAAAATGAACACTGAGTCCAGACCTGAAAACTTCTAACTTTTTCTAAAAATTTATAATTAGAGCCATTATTTTTATCGAATTTCAAATTTTCGGTTCAGTAGTCCTTAAGATACATGGTTTTGAAATTTTATTAGGTTTTAATAAATCACTGCCAAGACATAAACATAGATTTAAAGAGCCAAGAAGTGCTAAAGGTAGGGCAAGACAACAATAAAAATTTGTCACAACTTTATTTTTAACTTTTAAATTCTTTAAAAACAAAACATTTTCTTTTGGCTATTTTTTACTATTTCTACATCCACATAAAATGAGATTAGAGCTTGACAGAATGTGGTACCCAGCCTTTTATTGTTTGGTAACACAGTGAGGTAAAGGAAGTTTTATGACTTTGCCCATTTGATCCCACTGTTTCTTTCTTTAATAAAATGCCTTTAATTCATTATATATCAATATGTGTTTTGGTTAAATTTGGATATTTCTGTGAAAGGGAGCTTTTTATTGTAAAAAGGCTGGAGGAGACATGAATTTTTCTATATCTTTTCTATATAGTGGGTTGGTGGTCTAGTTGAAAAGAAAGACGCCTATAAAAACACATATGGTCAAGCCATGATGGTAATTTAAGGGGTAACATTTCTGTTTAAGCAATTTTGACTATCTTTTTCACATTTTTAGATCATGATTTTTCTCACATTTTCAAGTTTTCACTGTTTTTTAGGCGTTCAAAAAAGTACTGCCAAAAATTATTTTTTGTGTGTTAAAATGAAAAATATTTGGAGGGCACAATGGTAGACGTAGATGCAGAGTAAATTATCTGATAATATACAGAAGTGCAAAAATTTTTAAGGTTGTTGAAGAGAGATAGCAGGCTATATAAATATTACTTTAGAGAAAGATGAAAATAATTTAAGGCAATCGTTAAATAAAAATTTCTGTTGTCATCTGTCGGTCATCTTTAGTGGAGTCGTGCATATTGGTAGAGCCGTGCATATTGGTAGAGCCATGATGAACCTTAAAATAATTTAGTTTAATACCTGTTAAATTAGGTATTTTTAGGTGTGCTAAGGTACACTTATAGCAGGACACGTTTTTTGGTAAATTTAAAGACTATAAAGAACGTTGATTGAAAGAAATTAATACTACCTTATGTCTTACGACCTTTACACTTTGATCAATTACAATTTTTGCTGTTTTTTGGATAAAAATGGAAAAATAGAAATCATATGCACGACACCATTAAAGATGACAAATTAAATTATTTCCATCTTTCTCTAAAATACTTTTTCATAGCCTACTGTTTCTCTTCAATAAGCTTAAATATTTTTCAGAGAGAAAAATGTTTGAACGCTTAAAAAATAGTAAAAACTTGAAAAATCTGAGTGCTTTATTCTAGAAATAGAAAGTGTATTTAAGCACATCAAAAAATTATTTCACAGGTATTTAATTAAACTATTTTAAGGGTCATCATGGCTTTACCAATACAGACAGTAATTTTATTTTAAGCAGGTATCGGTTACCTAGAGGTTATGTACTTACAGGAGGCAAAAAGGCACAATATTAACACTACTTGAGAAAACTATTCATGTAATTTTTGGAGTGGTTTTTATAATAAGCACTTAACTTTTTTAAAAGGCTAGGCAGTTAAAACACTTGTCTTTAAAGTTCTGAACTAGAGTTTTTTAAATTACACTTATTATATATGACCATTATCTGGATATCAGCAGCTAGTTGCAAAAGATCAGCCGATAAGCAATTACATTAAAATGTTTTTGTAATTAAAAAGTAAAAAAAAATTAAAAGAAATTGTTAAAACTGCCTATTTTCCACAAGAAGTACCTAGTGTGATACCTATAAATAGCCTGTTGCTAAACTTACAACAATCACTACACTACCTCTTTTCATTTCTCTTGGTAGTTAAAAGGTACCCAGGTACCCATTGAAATACAAAAAATACCTGCCCCAGTACCTGACTAACAGCACTTGGGCTTATTGTCTTCTCTTGTTATGTATAAATTATAATAAATAAATATTTTACATGCTGCAAAAGGAGCAAAATTATCTGGTACTTTTGTTTCTTAAAAAAGATTAGTATTAGTCTTAGATTTTTGATGTATTAATAGTATAATTATAAGCTTTTTACGCAGTTTTTTACCTCATACTACGCCCATGACTAACGTAAAATGACAGGATCTTTCTTACCTCCGAAATATTAGTTCTGGGCTGGAATATCCGCTTTTATTGCATACCAGGCAATGGTAAACCATTTTGTTGGTCCTCAAAATAGCTTGATACAATTCTTTTTTCACAAATAGTCACAATAAAATTCAAAAATCACCGAACAACACCAACCCCCGTTAACAACAACGCCATCAGCTGCAACCAAACATGTCGGCATTTATTCGCGGCTCGTCGAAAAAACGTTGCCGGCTTGTGTTCTTTTTTATAAATCTCGAAATTCTACTTATTAAAAATTAAAAAAAGTTAGTTATTGAGACAAAAAATTAGGACTAAGAATTAAGTTATTAGCATAAGAAAAATTATCCTATATAAAAATATGTCAAATAATCAATAATATTATCAAAAGAGCTTCAAGAAGTTTATGAATTGTTTTGTTTCTAGGGAAACCCCGCGGTAAATTGGCAACCATGTATTTTTTGGGAAATAAACATATGCTATGTTTTCATGAGTTTTGAAAACGAACTCAATACCCATGAAAACATAGCAATTGTGGCTGGTTGATCGGAGTAATATTGTTTACTGTTATATCTCATTTTTTTATTAATCTGAGGATGGGCGCAAACTAAAAATTTTAACTTTACGGTGACAAAGAGAGAACTACAAAAGAAGAACTAACTTTTCCTTCTATTCGAATGGTAAACATAATGCTTTGATCTATAGCTCTGAACGGGTGAGATTGCCGTGCTTGCCAACCCAGCAAACACGGTTCCCTCAGGCCTTCGTTGGCCCCATGTCGATTGCCGAGTTTGCCGTCATCGGCACGACGTCGATTTACGACATCGGACCAGCAGTATTTTTTGTCTGCTTTGCGATGTAGGCCCAATGTATGTTTTCCGACGCAACGTTAGACTGTAGCCCGCCGTCGGACCAATGGTAAATTTTACTTTTTGCTGACTTTGGCATACCGTCGCCGTTCGATTAAGGTCCGATATGGTTTAACCACATGGTACCGACCATCCGCCCATAAAGCTGCTTAATTTGGTCGGTCTAATGTAGGCAAGCTGGTCTCGGCCTGACATCGGTAAACTATTCAAGTCCGACATTGGTTTCCTAAAGCGGCCCGACGTCGGTGATTGACGAAGGTCCGTCGGTGGTTGCTTGACAGTTTCGATAATGCGGGTGCTTAATAACCAGTTGGGATGGTTTAAGTGGCGGAAAAGGTGATTCTTGTCAAGTCCGCATTCTAGTTTTGAAATATCTTTGCTCATTATATATATAATATTATGTTCCACAGAATAGGGAACATAGTGGAACATACTAGGAAAAAACTAAAGCAGATAAAGTGGTCGTCGGCATAAAGTCGACTATAGTAAATCTGGCCATCGTCAGTTTCCGATTCTGACCGATTAAACAAAGTTCCAATCGGACCATCATCGGCTCTAAAGCAGATAAGTATTGCGTTAGCATAATGTCGACTATAGTAAATCGGGTCATTGTCAGTTGCCGATTCTCGTCCGATTAAACAAAGTTTTAATCGGACCGTCGTCGGCCCTAAAGCAAATAAAGTGGGCGTCGGCATAAAGTCGACTATAGTAAATCGGGCCATCGTCAGTTACCGATTCTCGACCGATTAAAGAAAGTTCAAATCGGACCATCATCGGCACTAAAGCAGATAAGGTTTGCGTTGGCATAATGTCGACTATAGTAAATCGGGCCATCGTCAGTTGCCGATTCTCGTCCGATTAAAGAAAGTTCCAATCGGACCGTCGTCGGCCCTAAAGCAGATAAAGCGGGCGTCGAAATAAAGTCGACCATCGTCGGTCCTAAAGTGGTGTCGGCATAAAGTCGACTGTAGTAATATGGACCTCCGTCAGTTACCGATTATTGACCGAAAACTGAAAATCGCAATCTGTCCAACATCGGGCCAGCGTGTAGTCGCCGATGTCGACACACTGCCGACGTTGTCGACGTCGGCCCGATTTAATGCCGACGATTTGTGTTTGCTGGGAAGCCTTTGAAAATGTCCTTTAGTCCGTTTGTTTCTTTCAGATTTTCAAAAAATGTGTAAGATTGTTTAACCTAAAAGTAAGTGGTACGAAAACAGTAGCGTCTCGTTTTGGAAAAATGTTAAAATTTCAGCTTTTTCAACTTCTTTGCAAGTTACTCTCCTTTGTTCTGGTTTTTAGGTTTGAATTCCCAAATTATATTTATTGAAATTAACCCATTATCTTACCTTTCTTTTGGTGCTTTTTAAAATATTTTCTGGTACAGATTACGCTAACCGTGGCGTTTATAGCAAAAAGGGTACCGAAATATTTTTTTCTTTTTTAAAGCTGCAGCATCAGAGCATTTTTTTTGCCTAGAGATATGTTGCCATTTTTGTTGTTATGTATATTTTTTGAATAACGTTTAAATATGCCTTTTAATCTTGTTACAGTTTGTTCAATTGTTTTTTAGTAGCGTCCTCACCAAGGGTTAAATTTGAAAATCCACTAATTCAAAATTGTGAAAATTTTCCTCAAAAAATACAAACGCAACATCTCTCGTTGGCATTTCTACAAACTTTGTGAGATTTTTATAAGGCTATATTTTTTTGTAGCTCTATTCATTCCGTTTCAGGGCTGCTATTACAGATGCAATAAAATTGGGGTGGGGCTATACTAGAGAGGTTCTTCTGTACCCATGCTAGTCAAATGTTCGTACGAAAATCGCATATTAGTCTGGAAGATGAGAAGTTTAGTTAAGAAAAAATAATAATTAAGCAGTGCAACCTGGCATGCATAATAAGTAGAACCTTAGATAATTTTAGATAAATGTTGCTAGCATAAATTTTCCTGAAATATCGGTACGCATTTTTCTCGGGAAATGCAAGGGCAGGGCCGTTAAATCATCTCATAGTTATATGGGTTATACAAACAACTATGGGGGCACTGATATTTTTATTAATTAAATTATATTCGTCTAGATTTGAAAATGGATAAAACAAGATTGGAAATCAAAAAGCAGAACTTTTGAGGTTTAATTCAAACTTCTTTCAAAAATAAGGAGCCTTTGTAGAGGACTTTAAAATGACAGTATACAACAAATAATGTTTACTTTTCTACTAAAACACGACCTGTGTGCTGTTTTTTGACGTTAAACGTACATTTTCTAAAACTAACTTCGGGAGTAAGAGTCCTTTGCAAATGGTCTTAGAACATTTGGTACTAAGGGACCCACCCAGTGATCATTTGTCCCAAATTCCATGATTCTATCGTTATGCTTTAGGTGATATTTAATGTTGTTTTTTTTTAAACTTCACAAATTTTCTTAATCTAATAGGTCTGAGGATAGTTCTGTCACGTTTTGGATTAATATTTTCCTATTTTTTGTTTAACGTCGAGAATTCGGATCCTAGGCAAGAGACCTCGAATAAGTAACACACGAAAAAAAAAATTGAGTATTGTGCGAAGTTTCATCGATTCACCATAATTTCTAAACCTTCAACAATTTTTATGTTATTTTCAGAAATAGGGACCCTTTTCAGGAAATTTTAAGGTTCTACTTATTATGCATGCCAAGTTTCACTGCTTAATTATTATTTCTTCTTAATTAAACTTCGCATCATCCAGACGAATATGCGATTTTCGTACGAACTTTTGACTAGCATGGGTATAGAAGAACCTCTCTAGCATAGCCCCACCGCAATTTTTTTGCATCTGTAATAGCAGCCCTAAAAAGAAATGAACTACAAAAAAAAGAGCCTTATGAAAATCTCACAAAGTTTGTAGAAATGCCAACGAGAGATATTGCGTTGATATTTTTTAAATGAAAATTTTCACAAGTTTGAATTAGTGGTTTTTTCAAATTTAACCCTTGCTGAGGACGCTACTGAAAAAAAAAATTGAACAAACTGTGACAAGATTAAAAGGCAACATATCTCTAGGAAAACAAAAGTCCCTGATGCTGCAGATTAAAAAAAAAACAATTGTGCTAAAAAGGCTACGGGTAGCGTAATCTGTACCAAAAAATATTTTAAAAAGTAGAAAAAGAAAGGTAAGATAATGGGTCAATTTTTAAAGTCAATAAATATAATTTCGGAATTCAAACCTAAAAACCAGGACAAAGGAGAGTAACTTGCAAAGAAGTTGAAAAAGCTGAAATTTTAACATTTTTCCAAAACGAGCCGCTACTGTTTTCGTACCACTTACTTTTAAACAAAAAAGTTTAAATAATCTTAGACATTTTTTGAAAATGTTAAAAAAATAAACGGACTAAAGGACATTTTCAAAGGCTTTGCAAGTACGGCAATCTAACACGTTCACAGCTTTAGATGAAAGCATTATGTTTATTATTCGAATAGAAGAAAAAATTATTTCTTCTTTTGTAACACCGTAAAGTTAAAATATTTTATTTGTGCCCATCGCTTTTATTATAAAGATAAAAAATTATTTTCTACTTTTGAGGCATTTAAGCAGCTTGTTCTTTAAAAGTTTTTCTAAATCTTTTCCCCCCTCCACTTCCCTCGTTAGAGGGAGGTGGGTTCCTGAGAATACCATATCCTTGGATTTTCACCGGAACTGTAAACGCATACCAAATTTGAACACAAAGGGATGTGGATAAAACAGTTAAAATTGGTTAGCAAAACATGACCGAAAATCGTCCATCTTGAATCCGCCATAGTGAATTTTTAAAATCTGATCAAAAATTCGTATTCCTTATCCCTAGAAGCCCCCGTATATCAATTTTGGTTAAAATAGGACAAACTTAGGTGTTTTCCCCCTTCCACTCTCCTTGTAGGGGGGAGGGGTGCCTAATAATGACAGTATTGTATGGTCATCGAAGGTAATCGGATGCGTACAAGTTTGTTAAAATTGGTTAGCAAAAGATGACCAAATATCATCCATCTTGAATCCGCCATATTGAATTTTCTAAATCTGATTAAAAATTCGTTATCTCCATCCCCAAGTGCCCCAAAACACCAAATTTCAACGAAATCGGGCGTACTTCAACTGTACCCCCTCCACCCCCTTCGAGTAGAGGGGAGCTGTCAATTTCATCACACTACATTCTTGTGTTGTCACCGCCACTAAATAAGCATGCCAAATTTAAAGCCGATCGGATGTCGGGAAGTTGATAAAAATTAAGTTGCAAGATTCCACTCTAACCAATATTATTTTCAGCCATCCACAAAGAACGTAGATTACATATAATACTGTAATTAACTTACTAGGGCTTTACTATATTACAGATTTTGTAAAAAATTACAGTTTTTTGAATTCCTTGGCCGCAAGTTATGCAAAATCGCCACCCATATTTCCTGTATCCAACTTTTGATATTTTTTACCTTTCTCTCACCCCCCCTCTCCCTCGCCCCGTTTACGTTAAACACTCAAACCGACTCAGATCAGCAGGAGAACACGAGTCGTCTCACTAAGTTAAATGTTAGGTATGAATATTATTTAGCAAGGTCAAATTATCATACTTACTGCGCTTACTAAAACAGCTGTAACTTTTTTCAAGTTGCTGCGCAAAAACTTAAATTGGCTGCGCAATGCTGCGCAAAAGGAATACTAGTGAATACAATATTTGGTTTTATCCAAAATGTTAAGTTGGGGGGGGCACCTCCACTCTCTTGCAATGCCTATATCTTTTGAGGGGTTGCTGTGCAAAATGTTTTAATTACTGCGCATTGCTGCGCAAAACGTGTTCAATCAAATTAAGTGGGGGGGGGGCTAGCGTAAAGTTGCCCCCATCCACAAAGAAATGCCCACAGTTTCCAGACGGTTGCTGCGCAAAAGATAAAATTGGTTGCACAATACTGCGCAAAAGGTGCGCAAATAGGTTCACTAGTTTTTTTAAGTTTTAAGTGGGGGGGCAGCTTCACTGACCTTCGAAAATGATGCAGTCAATTTAATTAGATCCAATAGTAACTCAGGTGCAATACTAGCTAGTAGACCAAAAAAAAATGTTTTCTTATTTGACGCGAGTACAAGTGATGCAATTAATTTCAAGTTAAAACTTAACATTTGGGAATGAAAATTTTCATATAACCTGTGATTCTGTTATAAGAGATTTAAGTCGTATATTCAAGTTAACTAAACATGAGGAAGACTTTTTATTTGCAAAGAAGCGAGTAAAAAAACATTATAGACAAAATACACCAAATGCCCTAAGATTATTACAAATTTTTATGTTTTTATTTTTACCAGTTTAATTTTAGCCAAAAATATATTACCCAGTTATTTGTTGAATTTGAAATTTAATTTGACCAATTTAAATTATGCTGCAGAATAAAGCTTTTCATTTTTTAGTTATTTCCAACGAATTTTGGAATAATTATTTTACTGTTATAATAAATAATGCATTGACTTTAATGAGATCCAATAGTAACGCCGATGTAATCCAAGACGAGGCTAATAGACAAAAAATATTTTTCTTTGCCGATAGTATACAAATGATGAAGTAATACTAAGCAAAATTAAATGTTATTTAAATTTATTGTCATTTTTGTAAGAAGTGCCTATTCAAAATTTTATGTAGAAAATGGCATTCTTAGCATAACTTTGGAGCAATGCACTGACTTCCAAATGAAAAACCATTCTATCACCTGACAAACGATGATTGCTCACCATTATAATCGGACATTTCTATTCTTATAAAAATGTCTAAAAATAATATCCGCCGCTGCTTTTATCGACAGCAACTAATCGTCGGTTTAAAGTCAAAAAAGTTAAATTTTATGAAAGGCGATTTTAAATTCTTACTTATTTAAAGTACTACATTTAATTGGTTATTTTATTTTGAGGATTTTCAATTTTGTATGGATAAAATTGGATAAAATGGATAAAAAATAAAATAAAAAGAAAAAAAAAGTGACTTAGTCGATTTTGCCTTTAAACCGACGTAATAATTTCAGCAAAAAACTTAACAAACATTTTTGAGGATTTTAAAAGCTTTAGAAAACACTTTACTTCCACTGCACTGGTTGATCCTTCGATGGATTTACGAATTCCTCAAATAAGACGTTTCTATAATGGATATAATAATAAGAAGTACAGTTTATTTAAAATACTTGCCTATTGTTTTCAAAAGACATATTGTTCTTACATATACCAATACATTACATATACAACATGCACACCTAAGTGCTTCCAGATCCTTTTTAGATAAGAAAACTAAATTTTCAAACAAAACCTTCGTTTAAAACAACCCTAAACTTTTAAGTCTTCTAGTTTTAAGCTATTTCGAAGAATGGCATTTACTAGGCTTCATCTAGGTTAGACCAGTTACTAACATGTTTTAAAAGAAAGGTTTACCTACTGCAACTATCTATTTGGACAAATGTCTATTTTTTTTTAAACTGAAGAACGTTTTGAAAGCGTAAGACAATAATAACATGTATTTGCGGAGGATAAAAATTGTGCTTTTCTTTATTTTTTTAGTATATTTTACTACAGATTGGTTACATATGATAAATTTGAGCATAGTATTGAAGGTTAAGTAATCGAGAGATTTTTTCTAACAAGTTTGATAATTGATTTTTACAGATATATTAAAGCACTTCGCTAGTACTAGTAATGACTTTAGTCAAATAAGGATTCACAAAATGTTTTTTTATTATTATTGTTTATTTTTGTCCTTTTTAATATTTTTACCTAACGTTTAATGTTATTGTTATTTACGAAAAAGTTAACCACAACAACTGCTGGGCTGGTTTCAGGAGATGTTTTTTTTTGTGATCTTATCTAATATGAAACGAAAAATAAAGAACAAAAAATCCATTTTTTTAGGCTAAACGGAAGAAAAATTTTAGATAGTTTTTACAAACTGTACCTGTACCTAAAAAGTGTTTTTGTTTCCTAACGGATTATATGTGTGGGTAATTGAAAAGCTAAATAAAGAGTCCAAAATTTTTAAAATTTTCAAATATAAGCTGAAATTTCTTTGAGATTAACTTTACATAAACTGTATAAAGGACTACTTAGGCATTACCTGTAAAAACCGAAATAAGGTCACATTTTTTTAATTTCTATTTAAATTTGGTTTAAAAAAGACTCCAGAAGAAAAATCTTATTGTACATAGTTTTTTTCTCAGAAAAATTAACAAAAATTAAATTTTTGAACAATCCTGTTTTAAACATAAAGGTATAACTTAAATAGAGACATCATGTTTACCACAGTTGCGATCCGACATAAGGTAAACAATTTGGCGACGATGCCAGATTGCGCTGAAAGTTGTATTTCTACACGTAATGTTTTTACAAACATCGTAGTTTTATAACTTTTTTATCATTTACCTGCTATTATGCAAATTCTCTGGTTTATTTTTTAAAACATGGAGAAACATCTTATTTTTATTCACATATATAAAGAAATTTAGGTATATTATATAATTGCATTTAAATTTCCTTTAATCTTTACAATTTTAAATCAATAAAGAATTTGTAATATGTATGTACATGTTATGGTATTTGAAATATACCCAAGAATATTTTTTCGGTCGAAATATCAGATAAAATACCTGATATTTTGGCCGAAAGAATAATTCTTTTTATTTCCGAATATATATCGGGAATAAAACCTACAACAATATGACAACCTTGCATTTGTGGCGGGTCAGCCATATAACTGTTTGTACGCTGTTCCATTCCATATTTCTAGTCGGCGTTGTAGCTTTAGTATAATCGAGGTTTTGGTATATTTTACAGACTAATGGGCAGTTTTTAATATTTTTTCAATAGATTTTTAAATGTTTGTGGCAAAAGTGATATGACAAAGTGCGTGGTGTGACGAAAACTGGAGATTCAGGTGAAAAACAAATATTTCATAGGTTAGTTATCATATGTTTTTCCGACGCCATCTTATCATAGGCCGCCATGGGCGTGCAACTAGTGTTGCAATAAATACAAAATATAATTAATAAATATAGAAAAGAAATAAGTTTTCTTGGGATATTTTTGCGAATTTCTCATAAGAACAATATGGTATAAGCAAACAACCCCAGCTGCGATATTTTTAAATATTCTACATGAGTAGCAAAAAAATGTTATAGGTGCGTATGATAGTTATTTATAACTACATTCACAGTTTAATACTATCTGTAGTTAGCTCATTTTTTTGCCGATATTAAAAATATAAATTTTTAAACCATTATATCAGACACAGGATAAAGGATGTGTGTTTGTTACAAGTTTTTATTTTAATTAATTTACATAGGTAGATACTTCACATAAGATTTTTTTTTGTGTTTCTAAAAAATGTTAAGATACTTTTTTACGTATTAAATAAAAATTATAGTAGAGTGTATAAATTCCATTTATTTTTAGACAGTGAAAAACCATCATGTAATAGCTATAAAATACCACTATTTTTGTTTTTTACATTTTTTCACAATAGCAATTTGCCTAAACAGTGCGGAAAGCAATACTTTTCTGCACGCGATGGCCGTTAAGGGCGAAAAAGTCACTTTTGTCACGTTTCTAGTACAACAATACCCTACTTCCGTGAAAAGCTTCTTCCTAAGGTTATATATATTTGGTATTTTTGAAATTAAAACCAAAATAGAATTTTGTTTCCATTTTTAATTTAATCTACTTTATAAATGCATCCGAAAAGTCCAATTATATTTCAAATTTACCCCGTGCTAAAATAATACTTTTTACTATGCTAATTTTTTAATAAAGTTTTGCAGGTACTCTATAAATTACAGGCACACAATTTTGTGTCACTTGATATTAAATAGGTATAAAAACTATTTTTTTCTTTTTTTTTACATGGCGTGCGGGAAATGCAACTTCCCGCGTGCAAATACGTGTCTCTCACGCCGTACGTAAAAAAATAAGCGCGGCGTGCATAAAAAACGGTCCCAGCGAGCGTGAAGAAACTTTTAAAGTACGCAATTTTTTTTAAATAGTACTTTATGAACCAAGTTTTTAAATTTTGAGTTTGAAATATGTGTTCACTAAAATCTAATTTTTGATCAAGAAAGTCATCATAAACACTCGAAGAAAAAAAAATTGTACCTTACTCTTGCGGAAGTGCCTTTCCCGCCCGAACTCCTCCCGTGCGTAAAAGTATCATTTTCCGCACTAGTCAGGCAACTTACTATCTGGAAAACATAAATATTTTCACAATGACAAATGTAATACCTACATAAATATTTTCACAATAACAAATATAATACCTCTAATTATTAAGTATAACAAAACTAAAAATTGTACATCCAAAAATATTTGACAAGTCTGAAAATAAAGACCAAATAACGAGCCGCTTCTGGCCGCTGGTAAACGTAACGCGGTATTGCCTGGGCCAGCGTTATCAGTGGAAGATAAAATAATTTTTCCTAAGTCTGATCGCGTTTTAAAGCGATTTATGAATGAGTTGATGGGTCTATTTTAGTTAAATGTCTTTGGTTCTAAGAAATTATCCAAATTTCATCATATCATAACCTCATCCAGCACACTTCATCGCCCAAATCTAGACTGAAGTGATGGTGTGGTGTGATAAGCTTACTAAACAGAAATAATTATGTACAATTTTGACCCCTAGGTATTGCCGCGTTTTAGTGACGCTATAAGCGCACCGGTAGACACACCACCTTTTCTAAACGACGAAAATGAGACGCACCGGTCAGTTTTAATATTCCTAAACGGCGACGCACCACGCACCGGTATCTTTTTTACACTAGTATGGGCTTTCTGAACTAGCGAAGCCTTACTACATATTTTCAGGCACTTTACCCATCTGTCATGAAATGACTGGAACAAATCCTCGCAATTCTCAGGAAAGTTTTATTGAAATTTTCACGTTTAAATGCTTTTATCCAACAGAAAACACAGTTACTTCTATCAGGATTAATTTTTATGACAAAATGAGGTTAGACAGTGCTTTTCTCGGTTGCCGGGGCTATTTGAAACTCAGGTTCGGGCTATCCGGTTAGAGTTTTTTATAATGTTTGTGGTAAGGTTTGCCCGACCTTTAAAAAAGGACGGGATTAACTTTAATTATGTCAACTTTATGATATGAGCATGTTTAGATGACAAAAATTTTAAAAATAGTAGCAAAAACTTTAGGTAATCAACTTAGGGCCATCCGTAAATTACGTAACGCAGTAAAGTGGGGGGAGAGGGGCAGCTGGAAAAAACCTAGATATTTTAGCCCGGGTCAATATTTTTATCGAATGTATAGGGGGTGGGGTGATACGAAAAGTAATAGAAAAAAACACTTTTTTCGATTCCGGGCTTCATTTCCTTCAGTTTGATACTCCACAACCCATATTTTAACAGATCAAAATATTTATCACAAATGGGGGATTTAGTAGAGTCTATAGTACCAATTTCTAAACCTCTGTGACTTTTTTCTTCTGAGATACAGAAGATCCCTTTACCCCTTTAAAATCGAATTACCCCTATTTCTCCACCCCCAGTTGAAATTTCGAAAATCGCCAAAACACGTGTTTAATTATTTTATTATTACATTCTTCACACCAATTTTCAGACCTCTGCGGCTTTTCGTTTCCGACATATATAAAACTTCTTTAAAATTTCAACCTCTAATCCCCAGTACGTCCTTAAATTTTTATAACTGTAGGTCAAGTGGTTTGACCTGCGATTATGTTGACTACCGTTCTTTTATTACTATAGATAGATACGTGTAATAGGTGAAAAACCAATTGTTTTAACCGTTTGAAGATCTATAAATTTTTAGGTAGTCACCGATTGGTCTAGTTTCTATTTTACTTTGCCATCGATCTTACATTACTTGTGTTAAGGAAAATTAGACGATAAAGTAGAGGTATAAGAGACTTTGCTTTACATACAGCGCCAGCGCCCGCTCAACTAGCGTATTAGGGAAATTTGCTTTGGGGGCAATTAAATAATCCCTTTCTCAAAGCCTTAACTTAGACGGATACCTTAGGGAATATGTTTAAAATTCATACCGGAATAATTCCTATCTAATAAAAATTTACCTATGCTCGCAGCTAAGGGAACAAAATTATTCTTGATTATGGTATATTTTCGTTCTTCTATAAATCGACATTCATATTTTTTAGAAATTAGGTTTTTTGTTGCCATTATCAAGCTGTGTAAGTTCTGATAATGACTATAATGACTGAACGCTAAGCTATCCACAAATAATTAGAAAAATTGTACTTTATACAAAAACGGCTTTAATAAAGCTTAATCACAATAAAACAAGTATTTTGTTCTGATTTTCACTATAAATTTGTCAACAAGACACGTGTTTCCCCACACAGTGGCTTTTTTTATTTTTTAAAACCTTTATTGTACTTATTTTTCCGTCCGACAATTTTTAAACTGTTATATTTTTCTAAAATGCCGTGCAATGTTCTTATTTAGAGCGATAGAGAAATTTGATAATATTCATTGATAACGACTGTGTCAAGCGAATACCTTTAATATAATATACTTAGCCTAGATTGATAGTAATAATATAAAATATATTTTGTTTTGTATAGGAATGTGTGCTAGATTCGACAAGGTTTGTTATATCTTTAAAGATCTTGTTTAACCATTACACATCCCTCGGCAAAGCAAAAAAAATACACTAAGTAGCATTTTTTATTCTAATGTTATTAAATTATATTGACTTAACTAGCTAAACATAAAATAATTTAACACTATTTTTATGAACTACTTTATTACTAAATTTGGGTTCCTATCCTCTAATACGTCGTAAGGACCTACATATAAAGGGTCCAACTTACTGCTTATAGTTTCGTTTAAAAGACGAATATTATCTCCTATTTTGAAAAATAATTCTTTGGAGTTTCTATCAAAAAATTCTTTGCGATTTTGTTTTGCTAAAATTAAATTATTTTTTGCGTCACTGTAGTCTTTTTGTAGCCTGTACTTTAATTCCTTGGGATAATCGTCAAAATTGTATACAGGATCTGGATATTCAACAACTTGTGTTCTTAAATAAGCCATTAAATGTTTGTGTGAGTTTTCTAAACTCCCAATAGTTTCGCGATGATAAGCCGTAGAACTTAAAGTTTTTATCCGTAGTAACTTGCAAGAATCTTGGAATATCTGAGCCATAAATTCTCTGCCTTAGTTTGTCAAAACTTTTTCAACGAAACCAAAACGTAACATAAAGTTATCAACGAAAGCCTTGGCAACAGTGTGTGCCTCTTTATTCGGTAAAGGATAACACTCCACAAATTTACTTAAATCACACTAAATCATCAAAATATATTAATTGTTTTGAATATCGGTTTTTATAGGTCCTACAAAGTCCAAAAATATGTTTTGGGAACTGGAACTAGCTGTTGTTGTTATTAAAAAAGGTTGTTTAATTCTTCTACTGTGTTTATGTTTTTGACAACTACCACATCTTTCCACGAATTTTTCAATGTCGTTTATTAATCCTACCCAAAAATATATTTTTTGATAGTATTGTATATGCGGTTTCTCCCTGCATGATCTCCCGTGGGTAAATTATGAGTAATTTAATATAAGCTGTTTAACCTCTTTATTTTCTACACGTTGCAAATTTCTCACTATGTATATTTTTATATTTTCGCTAAACAATAACTGTTGATATCGCGATATATCTTTAATAAAATTTTTAGTGTTTTCTTATGTATACCTCAGTAATTTTAAAATATGTGCACATATTCTCAAAATCCCTCAGCAATATACCTAAGTCGTACGCTGATCGGTGATCCTGGATAAAATAAATAATTTGAGATATTTCTTCAAAGTAAATAAAATCTTTGTAAAATTTCATTGTAATACCATGGATTTAATAATTGTTTAGAATACTCTTTTCAAAAAAATTTTGGTAAACCGATCGTAACTCTACTGTGTTTGAAGGACGCTTTAAAACCTCTACTGTCCCAAGGTGATCAAGCCTGTTTTCTGTAGTAGTCTAAGTTTTTTGCCTGTGCCCTTGTAACTACAAGCACGTTCTTACTCAATTCTGAACTCATCTGTTTTAATTCGTCTGCCTCAATGTTTAGACGAGATAAAGCGTCGGTTGTCACATTTTGTGAACCTCTTATGTAATGAATAGTAAAGTCGTATTATTGTAAAATTAACCTATACGTAATTAATCTACTAGACGGATTTGTTATACTAAACAAATACACTAACGGGCGGTGGTCACTATATATATGTCAAATTTCCTACCAAAAAAAAGGGTCTAAAGTGCATAACAGCCCACAGAATGGCCAAAAGTTCTTTTTCTACCGTAGCATAATTTTTTTCAGCGCTATTCAGCATACGTGAGGCATACGCTATAGGGAAATCATTATTGTTGCATAACACAGCGCCTAAGCCATAGCCACACGCGTCTGTTTTAAGTATAAATTTATTATTTTCCGAAAAATCTGGATATTGTAAAATAGGTGGTGCCATAAAGGCATTTTTTAAAGCTTCAAAAGAATTCTGGCATTCTTTAGTCCAGTTAAATGTAACTCCTTTCCTTGAAAGTTTTTTTAAAGGAGCAGCAATTTGTGCAAAATTTTTTATAAATTTTCTGAAATAATTTGCTGTTGCTACGAATCTTTTAGCTTCATCCGAATCTTTTGGAACATTCCGCAGGGATATACTTATAATTTTTTCTGAATCTGGGAGTATTCCCTCAGAAGAAATTTGGTGTCCTAAATATAAAAGTTCTTTTTTCAAAAAATCGAACTTTTTTGGATTTAATTTTAAGCTAACTTCTCTAACACCCATTTGCACCGACTTTTTTTAATGGTCTCTTAACTAGGAGATCAATAAGTTTTATTGTTCTCATAACTTAGGAATTATTTGCACCAACTCTTTTCCTTCTTTACATAGCTGTTGGCACCTATATTGTATATTCGACACGGCAACGCTGTTAACCTAGCCGATTTCGAATGGGATTCTATGCGAACAGTCTTATTGAAACGCTCTTTCGACTAACTAAACATTAAGGAATCTGTGATATCTTGTATTTAACCAGAAAAAAGGGATTTTTTTGTTTTTGTTTTTAATTTTTAAATTTTTAAAAATCTTAAGAAATGAATGTGAAAGACACAAACAAAAGGAAGAGAGCGGTTAATTTTACTCTACGTGAGCAAAATTTGTTGTTTTCAATTATTGCTTTAAAACATAAAACAAGTCGTCCATTTCTTCGTAATAATTTGGCCTTTCATTGAATCTCCTAGGAAACCCAAAGTCTACGAAGTCCCAACCTGCATAAACGAAGAACTGTTGCATATCCTGCAACAGTTCTTCGTCCAAAATGTTCACATATTCCATGGTAGAGGCAAAAAATACTAAAAGATAAAGACGTACCTATACCTAGGTCAAATTGGGGACAGGTACTATAAAGGCGGATTCAGAGTTCCGTATATAAAGTAAGCAGTATGAGGTATGCTGTAAGACACAAGGAAAATAAACTATAGCAATCGCATACTGCTCCTATCGCTTGCGGCTTATGGAATACTATGAACAGCAGCATGCGTTTGCTATAGTTTATTTTCCTTACCGCTACTTCATATCACTTACCTTACAGAAGTCTGAATCTGCCTTTAAGATATAGCATGCAGAATAAAACCTTCAAAATTTACAAATTTTTGTTGTGTATATAAGTATGACAAATCTAAAATACGATTACGTACATAATAGCTAAAAATTACAAAGCAGATGTTTTAAAATGTTTACCTTTTTTACCATTAACTAATCTCCTCTCCCTCAATAACACTTTTCTAACCTCAAAAACACCTTAATGGAGTTTTAAGTGGCCAACGCTAACCACTTACTTAATAAGGTTTTAATGGATACATAAAATTCCCCTAAAAATCGGTGCAAGGCAAGAAAATTATGAAAGGTACTTTAAAGCATCAATAGCCTATTGGTCTTATAAAAAAGTCGGTGCAAACGGGTGTAAGCCTTTGTAAAATTTTTATCAGGTTGCAATTATGCTGACTCCTAAATAAAATAAAATATCAGCCTCTGCTATATAAGTGGTTGAGCCACTAATTCCCGTTACTTTAATAGTTCCTGAAGTATCTACGAACATCCTATTTACGTTTTCAGAGCGAAATAGAGAAATCGAAGCTCCTATGTCCACCAAGAAGAGCATCTCAGTTCCTTCATACATCACACTCACAAAACTCATACTATTTAAACTAAAATTAAAAATTTTATCTTGCAAATTTTTGTCAATATGCCTGTTGGGAATCTAAATTTGGTGAACCGCCGTTGTTTATAACATACACTGAACCCCGGTTCGCATTGCGCGACTTTGCTCGGTGAAAACTTCGACCGCGTTGTGTCCGATCTTGACTCCTATATTGGCTAGTATTACCGTTTCGCCGGCCTTTAAAATTATTATTATTGTTTACATATCTCGAGTTACTGTTGTTATTAAAGTACGCCCTATTTGATATAAAACGCCGATTGTTTTGCCTAAACGAACGATTATTGTCCCTAAAAGTGGGTCTAGACCATAGAAATAGAAGAAGTTGAGAATGGGCAAAGACGACTGCGCATCCAATTTTCGAGGAACGCAAAGGAGTCAGCCATTTTCAACTACACCATAGAACAAAATTGGTCGAATCGCCTATTTTTGCAGTTAGCCACACCGAGTATAACAAACCAATTTTTATACTCTAGTTGAAGTTTGTCATATTATTTTGACAAACAATCAAATGCTAAAATTATTTACTTATTTTCGCCAAAAAAAGACCACCTTCCGGCTCTAAAAGCCTTCAAAAATAATCTAGGTAAGTCACAGATTACACCGGTGTAGCTACCGTACAGATTTTTGATAAATACCTATCTCAAAACTGATGTTTGTTTACCTCTTTAAAATTAATTTAAACCTTCTTTATTTCGTATTTCTTGTGCTTTTAGGTCAGTACCGAGTGGTAAAAAGGCAGGTAATTATGCAGTATACGATTTTCTGCCATTTTTCATTTTTTTTGAAAAATTCTTTATGGGGGCACCTTCTAGGGTCCCTAAAACCCCAAATCCGCCTGCGCCCGATTTTTTTTTTAAGAGAAAAAAGGGTGCTCAGGGGGGGTTGTAAAGTGTTTTTTTTTAATTGTTTTGGGTTGGTTTGGATTAGGTTGGGTTGGACTGTGTTGGTTTGGTTTGTTTTAGTGAAAAAAAAAAAAAAAAAAAAAAAAAAAAAAACAACCGGCGCAGACGGATTTGGGGTCCTAGGGACCCTAGAAGGTGCCCCCATAAAGAATTTTTCAAAAAAAATCAAAAATGGCAGAAAACCGTATACTGCATAATTACCAAAAGGCAGATGCATAGAAATAGAAGAAGTTCCCCCTTTTATTTCTATGGGTAGATGGTTGCCTCACCCAGATAAATAAAGCAAAGAACATTCAAAATGTTACCCAATGATGTGGGCAAAACCCAAGTATATAGAGCAGGAAATATTATAAAATTAAAGTGGAAAACAAGCACAAAGACGCAAGACACTCCAAACTTGATCTGGCCGAGCTCTAAGTGAGTGGACAATGCTCCATAGGGAAGTCAAAGACTGTTGACATCCAAACTGATCTAACAGGTAGGTGTTTTGTCAATTGACGACAAAAAGAAAGCCATTTTGTATAATCAATACCATATTAGGAACTTTTTGAAAGGATACAAAAACAACAACTTTTTTGGCTATCATTATTTGACAAACAGTCAACAATAAAGTTATCACGGTTTATTTTCCCAACTGTTTTTATGCTTACCTATAAAGCAAAATAGCAAAAGACTTTGACATGGATTGACAGAAGTGAATATAAACAAAATAAAATTAACAACAAAAACTACATGATTTTGCAGCTAATAAGCACCTTGTTTATCTTTATCTAAAATTTTTATGCATATTTCCATATTATTCTGTCAATCAGTTTCAAAGTCTTTGTGTTTTTGGCAATTTTTTTCAAAATGTTGTTTAGAATCGTTAGTTTTTGATTGAGGGAGACACTGAATATATTGTTTTATAGGTAAGCGTAGAAATAGCTAGGAAAATAACTGAAATAATTTTATTCCTGATGGCTTGTCAAAAGTTGTTATTTTCGAAAACTGCCCAAATGTTTGTAATAAACTTGCTTCTGTTATTTTTAGAAAATATAAGGAGTCCTTGACTATATACAAGTTCAAGGATGAACAATAGCTAAACTCTTCTATTTCTATGACAACAAAGAACTGGACGGACACCAGTTTCTGTAAGTACCTACACAAGAAAACTAAGTCATTAGGAACTTATTGCTACATAAAGTCGGCATAGCCTGTTTTTAATAAAGATGGCACTATTTTTGACAATTCCGCACAAAGTTTAAAGGGATTCTGACATTGTTGTTGTCTAAATATGTCATCTTTGCTATCAAAATAATGTCGATTTTCATAGTGTTTGTGCCTGCCTTTAATAAAGGATGGCATTCACTTTAATTTGTCAACTTTAAGAATGGCACTATATGAGCATGTTTAGATGACAAGTTTACATGACGAAAATGTCAGGAACCTTTCAACCTTCGTGCACAACTGTCAGAAATAGTGCCAAGTCAGGCTATGCCGACTTTATGTACCGATAAGTCCCTATAATGTATTATTATCTTCTTTATTTTTGGGTTTTAAGAATTGACATGGTTCTTCTAATGAGTTTGAACTTTGAGCTAGGATGACCGACAGGGTCTTAAGTTATATTGTTTTTCTTTGTTTCAGGATACTGCGGAGGCCAGAGCAACCTTTTTGAGATGTGAACAACTTGACTATTGGATAAATTTCCATTTGACTTTGACTGAATAATTAGTTAATAAATATTAGAAAAAGTTTGACTTTGTATAGTCATTTTCCTAATACATTTTATTTATTATACTTGGTAATTAAATTCACATGTTTACTAGGAAGATTTCAATGTTGTATTTGAAATTAACTCTGTGTTTCGGACTTCCATTGTCTATATTTTATTTATACATGACGTTTCGATCAGTATCTCTGATCGTTGCACCTGAAGACGATCAGAGATTTTACTGATCGAAACGTCGTGTATAAATAAAATATAGAAAATGGTCCGAGATTTCAATGTTGTTTTATTCGAAATATTTCAGTTTATTTTAAAAGTTTACTAGAATAAAATGCATCCATTTAAAATAATCATGATTTTAGTATAATTTAGCAGCAATAAAAGGTAAATATTTTGAACAGGGCAATCCCATTCACAAAATGCTAGTCAAATATAGAACAAAATATTTAAATATAGGAATCTTTTACCTGGGACACTGCATGGCTTTTGAAAGACTTAAGGCGCGTTTCTGCGAGCTTAACATTTTCAAATTTTTAGTTTCATTCAGTTTATTGAAACATCAACAAACTTCTTTTCATTAACGCACTCCAAAATAATACACTTTGTTTAATTTGGAAAAGAAAATAGAAATATAATTTGATGAATACATCTGTTGCAAATTTAAATTTCCCGCCTGTCAAGAAGGCCTACTCTTGTTTACAAACAAAGTTCAAATAGACTTCAACTTTTAAATTAACTACATAAATTAAAGTAAAATTGTCAAATCTAACTTTTAATTAATGATTTAATGATCAAATTACAAAATTTTACCATTTTTATAATAAGCACTGTAAAAATTTTAGTTAAAATGGATCATTTGTTTATTCTTAATTTTATTTAAGTTTCGATGTAAACAGTGTAATGCTGAAACAACACATCCAACCAACTGTTTTTCTCTGGTGTAGTTGAAAATGGCTGCCCTCTTTGTTGATTCTTTTGCGCAGGTTAAAGCCCATTCTTTAATCCCTTCTATTTCTATGGTTTAGTTTTTGTAATGTAACGATTTTTGGATTCGGATATTGCGGATAGTCGTCAGTATCGGTATTATTGGTTGTGACAATACCATTTTTTGTTGTACTGTATCTTCGGCGGCATTTGCAAGTTATGTAAAGGATTATCAGCATGATAACCAATACAGTTATAAGTATCGTAAACCAATCAATATGTTTTTTTTTTTTAATGAATGGTTGATTAATCAATTTATCAAGTTGGTCAGAATATTGATTAAGGCTGTGTTGAGCAATATTCAAATCTTCGACATTTAGTTCGTTAATGCGTAGCGGTTTCACTTTTGGAATATCGGATTTTTATGGTAGATGTTTGCAACATGAGTATGGAATCAGAATTGGTGACGGATAAAAGAACTCTCCTTCATAGAACCATCTAACGTTGTATCCGAGTGCTACCTACGAAGGCGTTGCAGGTAAGCAATAGATTATTAATACTATTGGTTTCGATAATTTTCGTAACGATATCTTGATTTCCACATTTGATTGTGATTTGAACTGGACTGGAGGTTGTAAGTAGCCAGGAATTGCGTTGGATTGGTTGAACATGGTAGCCATCAGCTTCAAAGATTGAAGTTCTGCAGGTCTTAGGCAGTTTTGACTGTCGCCTAAGTAATTGGGCTTCACATATTGATTCGCTATCAATTTGGTACGTAGTATATCGGAACATATCTTCATTTTGTTATAGCTCTTCTTGCAGCCGTCCAAGTCTTTAAATGTGGCGAAAAACAATGAATCATTGTCACTTGCTCTGTATTTATTTGAAGTTAAAATTGTATGGAAAAGACCTGTTCGAATATCCAGTATTGGTATTGGGTATAGTCTATACACAGTATAAATCGAGGGATCGATAAGTGGGATTCTTAAAACAAATACTATTGTTGTGTCTGTTTTTGATAAGCTTCCAATTAGATTAAATCGGTATGTTGAGCGAATGTTTAGGTTGATATAGGTAAAGGTAAATTATTCTTTTAAAATGATTGAGAGATTTTTTAAAAAGAATCTACCAAATTTGATGGTTTAATTATTGACCCGTGTAAGATTTATAGACGTGCAAAAGTAATTTCATTTAAAGCATCGTTTAACGTATCTTTGATAAAAGTATAGCTCTCCATTAGTGACTCACATAAATCAAGTGCGCGCGATAGTAACTTAAATAATTAGAAAGCGTACCTATTAATTTCTGTATTTCAATGATATCTTTGTTAAATATTTCCATCGATTCGGGGTTTTTGTATTGTTGAATTAAAACTTTTTATTACTGAAGTGGTTACCGAAATTTGTTTTTGCTTTAATTGTTCAATATTTCGTTCATCGTGACGGATTTTATCGATACAGTCATTAAAAATTCTATTATTTAAATCGCGTACATGTTTATAAATTAGTTGTTCCTGGTTATAAAGTTTTTCGGGAGGTCTGCTAGACGTGTGTCTAAAAACAAGCTCATATGGTGTAAAACCATGTGTTTTATTTTTCGTGTTATTGTAGCAAATAACGCTATAAGGTAAGACAGTAAATGGGTTTTCTTTGCAATTTTCGGCTTTATTGATCCTTATCATTTCACCTAAGGTAGCATGAAATCTTTCTAAGGACCCGTTTGATTGAGGATGACCGACACTTGAAAAAGCTACGTTGATATCGAAAAGTAAACAAAAATCTATGTGCAAAGTGCAAAGTATTTACCAGAATCGCAATGAGTTCTTAGGAGTGTACCGTAGTGTTGGAAGAATAGTTAAAGGTTAGTAACAACCGTGCTTGCTTTTTTATCAGGTACAGGGTAGGCCTGAATAAATTTGGTTAATCCGTCACGAATTGTTAAAGCATAATTTCTGGTGGGATATTCAAAAATATCGATGTTTATTCGTTCAAATGGTGTTCGCGTTGTTTCCGTGACGGTCTACTCAAACTTTTTCTAAGAATTTTGACTTTGATATTTTGGTCTTATGCCCCTATAGGTTTCATTTATACCGCGATGTACATTGCTTTTACCGAGGTGGTATTATTCTAAAATTAAGGGTATTTGGTCTTCATCAGGGTTAGTTACATTATTTTAACAAAACAAAACAAAAGACGAAACATAACATTTCAATACAGTAAATTTCATTTTGTTCAAAAAACTTCTTGATATATGTACAACGGAAAAAATAAATGAGGCAAGCATTCCTCATTGTCAAAAGGTAGTGGAATGATTAAGTATTTTCGATTTTTGATAGATTTCGTATTAACAATATTAATTTTTACTTCTGAAAAACTTATTTCTTTTTGTAGAATGTTGTCAATTATTTTGTAATGTAAATCTTCCATTTTATTTTGTCGAAAGAATGTAACTATGTTTTTTTTTGGATTTGTCAAGTAACTGGTCGTTTAAAACTTCGATTTTTGAATAAACAATTATTGTTCTATCAAAATTTTCAACAAATTGATTAAATTCTTCTGTTAATTTTTTATCACCTTCTTCCGTAAGAAGATCATCGTTAGGGATTGCATTTAGATTGTCCTCTTCTTCTGAAGCAAGTATTTTTGTTTTATTTTTAAAACCTATGGCTTGTTTAAAATGATTTATTCTTATTCGAGAGAGCGCGTCTGTGTTTTTGTTGTATTTGCCGGGTTTATATTTAATTTTATAATTATATTCTTCGAGCTTAAGACGCTATCGCGCTAATCTACTTTCGGGATTTTGTATAGAACACAGCCATGCTATTGGACGATGGTCAGTACCAAGGGTAAATTTTCTACCGAATAGATAAAGGCGAAAATTTTTAACTGCCCAAACAATGACCAATAATTCCCGTTCAATAGTTGATTATTTGGTTTCCTCGCTACAGAGTGTTCTCGATGCGTAAGCAATCGGTAGGTCTAGACCTTGTGATAAAACCGCTCCTATCGGATCGGAAAGGCACTTTCGTCTGTAATAAGAACGAATTCTTCTTCAAAATTAGGGTACTGTAAAATAGGATCCGAAACTAATGCAATTTTTAATTAGTTAAAAGCATCTTGGCAGTCCTTGCCAGAAATAAAAGGAATATCTTCTTGTAAAAGTTTTCTTAGTGGTTTGGAGATTTTAGCAAAATTAAAAATGAAACAGCGGTAGTAGCCAGCTAAACCAAGAAAAAATTTGATGTCTTTTTGATTTTTTGGTTCAGGAATATTTTGAATGCATTCGATTTTCGCGGGGTTTGGTTTAACCAAGATAAGCTACTTCTTTGCGTAGGAATTCGCATTTATCGGGCTGTATTTTAAGATTTTATTTTCTTAATCGATTGAATATTTCTTTTAGTCGAATTATATGATCGTAGATTTTAACACTATAGCATAAAATATCGTTAACGTGAACTAAGCATCTTTTGTTTAAAAGACCCATAAGGACATTGTCTATCACACGTTGCGAAGGGCATTCTAACAAATTCGTAATGTCCGTTTTTAACTGAAAATGCGTTTTTTAAAATGTCTTTTGGATCGATTTCGATTCGATGATATCCCGATGCTAGGTCGAGGGTGATAAAATATTGACATTTGCCTAACTGATCTAATAAGTCTGAGATGTTTGGTAATGGATATTTGTCGTCTACTGTTACGTCGTTCAATTTTTGATAATCAATCACGACTCGCCATTTTTGTTTTCCCGAGACATCCATTTTTTTGGGAACTACCCACATAAGGGCGGACCAAGGTGAGACTGAAGGTCTTATAATTTTTTAGTCTAGCATTTTAGAAATTTGCGTTTTAACTTCCTCTTTATGAATTTGGGGATATCGATAAGATTTAGCATAGATTGGTCTTACGTTGCTTGTTTCGACTGAGTGTTTGATTTCGTTTGTAAAAGTTAATCGAATTGTCAATTGATTAAAAATTTTCGGAAGAATTAAAATTATTAATTGATTCAAAATCGGGTAAGAGTTCAAAACAAAATTCAGAAAAATCGATTGTTTTTTCGATTGCGGTTGAGTTAAGTATTGTTGTCAAAAATTCACCGTATTCGTTAATGTGAGCTAGAGAGAGCTTAATAAAATCACGTCTATGTTTTTTAAATCACATTTTAATTTGTAGACTTTTTCTACTCATCGTTCTATTGTAATCTGATTTTTAATTTTTTGTTTACTTGTGGGTTTGGGTGTAATGGTGGTGTTAGAATATTGATTTAAATTTTGTTTTGTTGTTTCATATTTACACATAGGGATATCTTTAAAATTGGTTTTAAGCACTTTGGATTCTAAACCAATAATACAATTATAATGCTCTAGAAAGTCTAGTCCCAATAATCCGTCAAATTCAATATCTAAATTGCAGATATGAACTTTACATGGATTGTTGGTACAAAAAGAAACAAGGGTTGATTCTTGGATTCAAATTTTTTGGTCAGTTATGCCTTATACAATTATGTTTTCAGCGAAACGTGTTTTAAAATTTTGAGCAACGTAATCTTTAAAAACAGATATTCCTGCACCGGTATCTATAAGTAATTTGTAGTTTTTTGTTGCGTCGTAAATATAATAAAGGTTTTTAGAGCTTACTGTATGTAAGTCGCTCAGATTTAAAGAAACTGCTGTTCGGGATTCGTCAAACATGGGAGTTTGTTGATCCGTATTGTACCAATTGTGGTTTTTGTTTGAGCTAAAGATTGTTGCATTTTGTTTGGTGGGTGATTCTGATTCGAGACCAGTGGAAAATTTAATGGTCGTGGCAATGCATTATTTGATTGGCAAAAGATTGAAAGATTATCAAATTGATTTTGAAATTGATAATCAATTGGTGGGTCAAGCTGATATTCGATATGATTGCCAGCGTAGTTATTATCAAAATTTTGAAAATGATCATAGTTGTTTTCATGATAGTAGTTCTAATTTTCAAAACTGTTATCAGTTATCAGTATAACATGTTTCTTCACTACTTGTGTCATAAAATTGTAAAAAGTCATCAAAATAATTCATGTAATGTGCTCTTTGTGGTTGGAAATTAGGGTTTCTTTAAATTACTTAGGGGCGATATTGACTTTGATTATTTTGAGCAAAGTTAGGTCTGTATTGCGAATTAGATGGACCTGGTTTTAATAAAAAGTTCTTTGAAACTTTTGCTTTGCATTTTGATTCGTGTCTTGTTTTTGATTTTGGGAATTAATAGATGGTCTTTGAGCTTGGGATATGTTAGATGTATGGCCAATTCGACTGCCTTTGAAACATAAACATTTTGGTTGTTGATTTGGTGGTCTAGGACACATGGGTTGGTTTTATCTTATTTGCGGAATGGGTGGTCGATAGTTCTTTTTTTTTATTTTCAAAATACGGTAACTGTAATTCGCGTCTAATTTTAACTTGCGCTTCCAATAAACTCATAAGATTAACAGTACGTACTGTTTTAGCAAGTTCTGTTTCTAAGCCTGTTAAAAGAGTGTTTAAAGCCATGATATCAATTAATGTAGTTTGAGCCGTTTTTTGGTCGGGCGTTAAATTTTGTTTGCGACTGAATAACGGTAAGTGTCATTTTTCGGAAAATTGTTTTAACCTTTGCAAATCTTGAATCAATGAAGAAAGATCCGTGCTATCTCCGAAATGCAAATTTAATAGTTGTTTAATTTCTATCCACGAAAACATATTTCTAGAACTAATCAAATGTGCGGCGTTCGGTCGTAATTTATTTTTTATGTGAATTACTAACAAATCGCGTTGTTCACCTACTGCCATGTCGTAAGCACAATCACATGCGTGAATAAATCTACTTAAAAATAAAGAATTACCATCAAATTCGAGGATTATTGAAAATATTTCGGATAATCGATATGGTTGTAAAACCGGATTTGGCGTATTTACGAGCATTTGTTGATGTTGTGTGTTTGCACTGGTGTTTGCCTTTGTAATTGTAGTTGCGGTTTGAGTAATAGTTGTTGCTGGTGTGGTTTTAATTTTTATTTACTCTGTTTAGATTTTTCAGGGTAAATACTAGATAAATCGAAAAAATCTTATTTTTTATAAAAACAAAAAGTTTTTGGAAAAATAATAAAAATTGGTAAAACGTATAATTCACACTTTAAACACTTACATGTAGACTTTTGGTGCCATTTGTCCTGTTAGTCGTTTGTTAAGTACCAGGGGCTTCACCAGGTGTTCCTTCCGTACCCTTGTTGCAAAGTAAAGACGCTTGGCGGCTTAGGAGCTATCTTCTTTAGCAATGCAATCGCGAATTAGGCTGTCCTTGTTTCCGCGGCGTAGTGCTAAATCCTACCGACTGCGCCAATGCTATTCTTTAGAGTATGAGTTTAACTTTTTAAAAACTATTGTATTTCGTAAAATACAAAAAAGAGAAGTTAAGCTTTCAAAAATACTTGGATAAAATAATAAGGTTTTAATACAACGAATAATGGCTTAAGACTAACTTATTTCTAACAAAGCATGTTTACATATAGGCTAAAAAGGTGCTGAATTGGGTTTCTCGTGGGTTCTTATCTTCTTTCTGGAATTGAGTAAAGCAAGTCAGCGGACATGCACGTGTGCTTCTTGAGTCTGTTCAAAGTATGAGAAGGAATTTTCATATAACATATATATTTATATATATATATATATATATATATATAGCACATGTAAAACGAAAAGTGTTTAGAAACAATAAAGTCTGCTTCTATATATATATATATAGCACATATAGAATGTAATGGAAAAGTCTGTATAAACCCCTTAAAGGTCTGAATACACCCTGGAATGTCTGGATACACCCAGGAAAAATACGGATACGTCTTAGAAAAATCTGGAAAAGTCTGAAAAGACTCTGGAAAAGTATGGATACCCTCTGAAAAAGTCTGGCAAGACCCTGGAAAAGTCTGGATACACTCTAGAAAAGTCTGGAAAGTCCATGGAAAAGTCTGAAAAGGCCCTGGAAAAGTCTGGAAAGAGCCTGGAAAAGTCTGGATACACTCTTGAAAATACTGGAAACTCTAGAAAAGTCTGGATGCACTCTGGAAATGTTTGGAAAGGCCCTGTAAAAGTCTGGATACACTCTGGAAAAATCTGGATACATTTTAAAAATGTCTGAGTCCACCATGGAAAAGTCTGAATACAACCCTGAACAGTGTGGATACACCCAAGAAAAGTCTGGATATACCCTGGAAAAGTCTGACCGACTCAATCTAACCCATGTGTATACCAGTAGTGGTTTTTTTATATGATCGAGGGAACTTTTACAGTAAACCTTTACTCGATTTATTTTTGTTTATGGATATATCTGCTTCAAACAGTAAATAATGTGATTAACACACTAATTAGGCTTTCGATATTTTTAGGAACATCATATAAGACCCCTACGTAGTAATTTTTATTTTTCCGCTAGATTTTGTGTTTCTTAGTTATTTAGTTATTTGCGATACTCACAAAGCTTTCTAATAAAAGGTGAAAAAATATACTTAGTTTACCCAAAGATTTATTCAGAAAAAAAAATATTATTTTTACACTCAAAAATGTACACCCTTGGAGGTAAATTTACACTAATATAAAGTATTTTTACACTAATTAGACTTATTTGTGTCTACCAAGAGGTAAAGCCAAAAATAACAATAAATACATTTCCTCGTTTCGGTGTAAATCTACACCAATAAAGGGTATTTTTCCACCTATTCAAGTCATTTGTGCCTACCTAGAAAGTAAACCAAAATATAGAAAAAATAAAAATTCAGGAGTAAATTTACACCAATATAAGGAACTTCTACACTAATTGGGCCCTTTTGGGTCTACCTAGGAGTAAATCACAAAAAAAAGAAATTTTCTGTCTTGGATGCAAATTTACACCAATAAAAACATTTATCCACCAATTGAAGTCATTTGTACCTGCCTAAAGGTAAATCATAAAATTGAAAAAATACAAAAGAAACACCCATTGTTTTATATTAACATTGCAAAAGGGTGATTTTACATCATATATTGAATTTTAGTACAATAATAAAACAATTTTTACACTCGAAAGTGTATTTAAATAATTAATTTGTGTGTATGTTTACACCTATGATATATTATATACCATTATTTTTAACACACTCGAGGTAAGTTTTATTTACACTCGAATCTGAAAGTTTACGCCAAAAAGGCTGGACCTGTATAGACCACGTATGAGTGTGAACTGGGTGTAAAAATAGACACCCTATTTCTTACTGTGTACAGTTAAAACGCGATCTTTCCATCAAATCGTTGTTTTATTGGAAAAAAACTTGTGAAGACTAAAATTAACCCGCCATGGGTCGCGTTCTGGTACCACCCTATCTGGGTCTCCACGGTCTTCAGGATCGGGTTTACTTTTTTGTAATAAATTATGTTTTTTTTTATTTTCATTTTTAAAGTTATTTTTCGTTCCATGTCACAGAGATATAAAATACCAAAAATAATATAATTATTATAGATTTAACACAGTTGAAAAAATAAAAAACATAACCACCATAAAAAACTTTATTATTATTTTTGACGAAAAATTCAAAAATCATATTCTTTTAAAAAACTTCTACACAGTTTGTAAACTTGAACATTTTTTCTTTAAATCTGCTATAACAAAATTCTTATAAAATAAAAAAAGACACTTTTTAGGAAACTAATGTATAAGAACCATATAAAACATAAAAAAATACTTAAACATTTGTCTGATAGTATTGTCGTGAATGTCCTTTAGTCATTCTATGTTGCCCTTGCTTGGTTTTTAAATGTTAACGACTCAGGTTATGAACCTAACAGTTAGCATTAGGAAGTATGTGATGTTTTAAGTTCAATGAATAGATGTTTTTGTAAACTCACGTTTTGTTATCACATACATCCTATAAAACCAATCGAGACCAGCAAGAAGGGGTGAGTAAGTTTAGTAAGTTCATTAAGTCAGAAAGTTGTGATGTATTGCTCAAGAATAAGATAAACTGCTGAACCACGACCTACCCCTAAGATAGAACTGTGACGCTGCTGTATTAAGACTGTTGGATGTTAATTAATTACAAGTAAGTAACGTTTCTATACTTTGTTATAATAAATTCATTAAAACCCGGTACGGTTGGTTTATTAAGTCAATTAATAAGAACAACCCCGTCACGAAAACCCCTACGTGACAGTATGTTGAGCTGTTGAGCCGTCGTTCTGAAGAAGTTTGTCTTCTCGAGGTTTCGCCAATTCGAGTGCGCGGCATTTTCAAGAGATGCGTTCTGACAATTGGCTAAACGTGCTGGACTGATCAGTCCACGTTGGTACTATCTTTCACCGACGTACGACGTACGTTAATGTCAAAAATATGTAATGTTTTAGTACCATTTAAAAGTTAAATTTTTGTCTAATCCTATTCACTCTGATATGAATTTCTATAAAACATCCCATGAAAAAACCCGACTTACCCAAAACTTTTCAAATTTTAACAATGCGTCTAGTCGCCCTGGTCTGTGAGACCGTGCCTTAGTTGGGTCACCACGGTGCCTAAGACCGTGTTCGCCGCTCACTTACTACGTGTTGCACCTACCGCTGACGCGCATCATAGACAAACTACTTGTAGTTTGTAGACCTTTTTCTCTTATGGAAAAGCCTAGGTATAATTATTTCGGGGTCTGGTAATTTTTTTTTTAATAGATGGCGATAGTAGTACAAAAATCCTAAATTTGTCATATCTCCCCTTAGCTGACGCCAGCGCGTAGAGGCGGATTTATTGATTTTTAGCCAACAACGACAATGGCGTTTGTTGGGGTTATTTTTGGTTTTTTGAAAAGAAAGGAATTATTACAAGCTACAGGCTTTTATAGTGTACGATGAGTAAAATAAAGTGTAGTATGAGGTGTAGTACAATCGTATATCAAATTTAAGCTATGTTTTATAAAATATTAGAGACGACACCATGATGGGGCAACCCAGAAAGAAAGGCAGGTAAGTTTTTTTTTTAAATTTTAGTAGATACCAAAACTGTTCACAAAAACATTATAGCCCTGGTCAAAAAGTAGTGAGAAGTTTTGTTTTACTCTGTAAAGAGGGAATAATCTTCTGTGTCTTTAGTGCTCCTGCCTATACATTAAAGCGTTGTATGTATGACAAGCTGATCATAAAGTGAGCATATTTTATCTTATAAAATTAAAAAAAAGGAAGTGTCTAAAGTACCGGCAATTCGGCTGAATAGACGTGAGGCTAAAGAGCCGGCAATAATTATTTATTATGTGTTTTTCATTTTCGTTTTTATTTTTAATTTTTTAAACTAAATTAACCCAACCTAACCTAAACAGACTCAAACCAACTTATTAAAAGCCAAAACAACCCAGAAAAACACACTTTAAAGTAAATTAACCCAACCTAACGTAAACAGACTCAAACCAACTTATTCAAAGCCAAAACAACCCAAAAAAAAACACACTACAACCCCTACATCTTTTTTTGGCTTGTTTAATTAGGTTAAGCTTGGGTTAATTTAGTTTAAAGTGTGTTTTTTTGTGTTGTTTTGTTTTTTAATAAGTTGGTTTAAGTCTGTTTAGGTTAGGTCGGGTAAATTTAATTAAAAAATATAAAAAAAAAGAAAATATGAAAAACACATAATAAATAATTATTGCTGGCTCTTTAGCCTCACGGCTATTCAGCTGAATTGCAGGCTCTTTAGACACTCCCTAAAAAAAACGTGACTATGCCAGTACTTAGAAGTGTTTACAGTACCTACCTTAAATTGAGGCTTAAACAGAAGTCAGGCTTAGTTTTCTTAGTACCCCACAAAGTCTATCCATGGCATAATTAAATAACTATAATGTATTGCATATTTATATGTTTATTTTCTTTTTTAAATTTTAAAGTTTTTCTCACAATGGGTTTTAGCCTCTCTTTCTTTTTCCAATATGGAAGACTGGTCCATTAATTTGGCCCAGTCTTCCTTAATAAAACTTTAGTAGGGACTCCTGATGATGGCAGCCTGAGCTTCCAAAACATGTCAGGTTTAAAATAAATTCAGTGGAGAAAGCACGGTGACCACCAGTCATAAAATCATAAAATTTTAAAAATTTGGTCACAAATTTATAAAAAAAAATTAACTGTTGGTTACTGTTGGTTACCTGGTGGTTACCCTGAGAACGATCAATTTGTTTGATTTAGTTACATTTTTACAAATTTAATGTATTTATAAATGTTATAATTTTAACTAATTAGCTAATGTTTGTTTTATTTCTTTTTACAGTTAAAAGAAGGCGCTCTTTAATTCCTAATGAAGTCAATGTGCCCAGGCAAGCTAATCTCACACCAAAAGCATGACATTTCTATAGGAAAGTTATTGATAGTAGTAAGCGATTGCATAAAATGACCAGTTATGTGCAATCATTCTAGAGAAAATTAGCACTCGCAGAAAATGCTTATTATATGCCAGATTAGAGTACAGCAGCAGAAACCTAAAGCCAGAAGACTTACTTTAGAAGAAAAGATTCTCTCCCTCAGTATTTTTAAACCAATTGGTAAGACGTACAGGCTATTGTCTAAGATTTTCGCTTTGCCAAGTAGAAAAGTAAAAAACTGTTTGTGAAGTTTGCAGGAGTAAACTTAATTATAAGTCATGATAATGATGTTGCCAATGAACTTATTGATGCCTTGCAGTATAAAAACAGTAAGTTGACAAAACCAGGAACATACTTTAATTTTTTATTTGGCAAGACACAAACTTTATTATATTTCTTAATCCCTAAACTAACCACAATAATAAAGTTAATTATTAGGGGTTTGTTCTGGTGGTGTAAGCAAGTTAATAAGATTTGTAAGATTTTCTAATAGTCTAAAAAGAGGAGATTATTGCGATAAATAAAAAAAATCAGCATTTCATGAAACCAAACAAAAATGATTTGGAAAAAATTATTTTTTCTTCCTTGAGGCTTTATATTGAATTTTGTGTACTAAATTATGACTAAAGGCAATTATCCTCACAATTATCTGTGGAATAATTTTAACAATAACTATTTCTAGGTCATTTATCTTCTTTTTAAATAATTTTTACCTGGATTTTTACTATAAGGTAATATTTTATGTTTTTACTTATTTTACCAGATGACTCATTATATTTTTCACCTCCTTTTTACTCCCTTGGCATTGGAGGGATAACAAATGTTAAACTTTGTAAAAAAATAAAGGAATTCTTGTATTAAATACTCCAATAATGAGTTAAGGCAGTGAAAAATATAATGAACCCTTGTTTTGTTTTTAAACCTGTATTTGGGAAATGTACTTCAATTTTTTTAAATTACACATACTTATTTATCATCTGTCTTTATCTTTTTACCCAACCTTTTATAAGTTAAATTCTCAATGAAACTATACAATAAAGGGTTTTGTAAAAGGACTTCACCTTTGAAATTAAAAGGCAAAATGTTTTTTCATAACATTTCATTTGGGTCAAAAGTACACATTTGTCTTTTAAGTTCAGTGCACCCAAAGACAAAAACAGTTAAAAAAATTCACAAAGCATCAACTTTTGATTTATCTTTTAAACTTTTTTTGTTTTTTGGGCATATTTGCTATGTTTTCATGGGTATTGAGTTCGTTTTCAAAACTCATTCTATCTTTTTCTTTTATATAGCGTGTTCTTGGTCTTGATAAAGAACACGCTATATAAAAGAAAAAGATACAATGAGTTTTGAAAGCTAACTCAATACCCATGAAAACATAGCAATTGTGGTCCTTTTTGCTATGCCAAGAAAAATCAATATTCTTTTGTAGTATTAAGTTTTGTGGTTATGATGTGTGGTGCTCCATCTATTTGTGTTTCACTGAACTATTTCTATGTCGGGCGCCAAGGTCATAATTAGTTCCGTAGCACAGTACAGCAGATAACATTCTGGTCTGCCAGACAGACCGAACCCAATTTTTTTTCTATGACGCGCATCGTCTGAATCTTTAGAGTCGCCCAACAGGCAAATTGAAAGAGGGGCATGCGTCTATAATCGCCCGGTCTCACAGATATATAAGCGACCCATGGCGAGTTAAGAACTCGTATAACAGTCGATAAGTTATGAAGTAACCCCACTTCACAGAATACTCGTCAAATGAAATAATCAAACACACCGATAAGATGAAGCGCAAACGGAAGCGATGATTTTTGACAACCTATACAGTTGAAACGCGATCCTCTCCTCAAATCGTAACTTTCCCCGAGCATAATTGTAGATCAACAATAAAACCATGGAAATCTCGTTAGAATACTGTCGTAAACGATTTAATGATTTTGCCATCCTACTTACCTTAAGGATACGTACTGGCTACAAAAATCAGCTGTACAGGACTATCAAAGAATTAGAGACTTAAAACATTTCGCCTAGTAGGATATAAGATATTAGCATTGATTCAATAGAAAATACTGGCAATTGAGCAGTCGTCTAAACACCCCATTAGATCTTGGGGCCCTGGTCCATTTGGCGCAAAATGTATGTAGTTTTCTTCAGAAGGAGGCCGCAGAACCATGTAAAAAATCGCTCAGCGAACAATCCTGTTGACTCGACTGTTCCGGTCCGCGGTAGCATAGAATTTCTGAGACGTTGTATGCGGACTCTAACTTATATATAATTTTTAAAATTTCCGTTTTGCTCCATTCCATTCTGATCCATTCGGGTCCGCGATAATGTGCGGCCTGCTTAATCAACAAAATTTTTCCTTGTCAACTGACTTACAGTCTACTAAAAAACCACCACCTGCTTACAAAAGGATACACAGTATGTTTCAAAGAAAATAAAACAGAGGCGTTTTCATGTGTTTAGAGTCTGATTTTGGAAAAATCCTCGATTTTTTATTCGAGGGGGGCACTTTTTTGGCTATCTTTAAATTTTTCGAGGGGAAAAATTTACACCTAAGTTTTGAACCGGGAAAATGGGTCGGGTGAACGCCACTGTTTTGTCTTCGTTGGAATAGACTATATATATTAGGCTCTGGGCTACGATAGGTAAAGAGGGGAAAAGCGACGTTTTGTGATAAAAGCAAAAAATTTGCACGGTTGTTCTTTGGACCAAAATAATCGATTTGACCAGCAGCTCTTTTCGCGAAACCTTCTTAGGCGGGATGGGGAGGGGTGTAAAAATTGGAGGGATTTACAATTTGTTAAATTTTAGTTTAATCGTCATTGAATTCAATTTAGAGACTTTCGAAGATGGCCTAACCGAAAATAACCATTTTTACTCATTTCACGGTATCGTTAAGGTGGGAGGGGGGGAAGTAAAGTTTTATTTAGGGATTTTTATAATTAAATTGTAAGAATTTAGTAAAAACGTAAAAATGCTGGTAATTTTAATATTTTAACTTATATCACTTTATTTTATACTTCAAATCTGTATCTTGTTGAGCGGGTCGGAAACGAAAGGATAAACATTAAAGGGGTTTATATTTATGGAACATAGTTTGCTGGATATTATCGACAGGGGTATTGATCAACGGATTTTCGAGGATGACCAAACCAACTATAACTATCTCCAGTCATTTTAAGACAGCCTCAGCGCATTAAGCACGTGGGTAAAAGCTCCAATTAAGAATTTTTTTAAATTATAGTTTAAGATTTTAGTAAAAAATTAAAATTTGCATAGCATTGTTATAATTTAAATATTTCAACTTATCTCTAATAAAGGGAAGGGAGAAGTAGAGATATTTAAATAATGCGTTTATTGTAGATAGATTTATTTCGTTTCGAGCACTTACAAAATAACAGTAAAAAGAAACAAGTCAAAAAGACAAATAACCTATGACATGCAATTATTTTAAAGTAAAATAATTAAGATAAGTTTTAAATTACATTCTAGCCTTACATTTAAAAAAACACATGAGATACACAGTTTACTAAAAAAATTATAAAAGAACACCACAAAAGGCACACTTGCGACCCAAATTCTTAAAAGAAACATTTTTTTAAACTTTTAATTTAGGAAATAGTGTCTCAGAAATGGAGTAAAAAGCGTTTCGGCACCAAAAGTTATTTAATTGCTTTTTGAATATTTTCTCCGATAAGCCTTTAAGTTCATCAGGAAGAGAGTTTTATAAGCGTATTGCCGCAAAAATTGGATAATTAAAAAAATATTCATGATTATGCCCCTGAACAGAAAATTTGTGGAAATGGAAACCACAGTAAGAATCTTAAACTTTTTGATCGTATCCCTACAGTTAGCATTAGATGGTAGGTGAAACATCAGTCGGAGGATTCTCTTTTATTTGTGCAATGAGGACCCTCTCGACGTCGCTCGCCTGTCGCCAAACGACAATGTTGTAGGACATAGTTGAGTAAGCTAAAGAATAATAAACATTGGTTAGTGATTTTTTATTTAGTGAGTTTTTTAAGGAACTTAACATAAAAAGTTTTTGTTTAGTTTTCAGCAACCTGATTCAATATGCTGACAGCAGAACAATTGACTATCGATCGTAATACCTAAAAATTTTGCGGTTTTCTCAGTTTTTAAAATGTGACCGTTAAAATCAAATGACCAGTTCTAGGCAAACTGTTTTGCTATAGTTGACTATAATATTGTTTTTATTGCACCATTCAGTTAATTCAAAGAGCATGAGGTTAATATCATTAAGCAATAATTGGGAACACTTACCAAATATTACTACGGTAGTATTATCACAATATTGATAAACTGGCCCAATGCTAAAGGGTTCCGGAAGGTCATGTATATATAACAAAAAGATTAAGGCCGCCAAAATGCTCCCTTGTGGCGTACCTAAACCTAGATCTTGTAAGTAAGAAATTTTCGATTTTAACGGCCATTTTTCAATCAGTCAAAAAGGATTTTATAAGGTTATTGAAAAAGTTATTGTACTTTTTCTGCAACATATTCTCTATTCACTACATCAAAAGCCTTATAAAAAACACAATTTCGTTGTTATCTTGTTTATTGTAAATATGCTGCAAAAGATCGGTACTCCTCAAAGCAGTTAACAATCCTGGCGGAAGCCGTACTGCTGTTCAGAAAGTACCTACATTGTTTTTATTGAAAAATGATAACAGTTCTGTTGATCATAAGGAATTTTTTTAAAAAAATTTGAAAATATGCTGAAAACGGAATAGGGTATTAGTTTTTCTGGAAATTTTTCCGTAAAAAGCGACAAATTATGTAATTCCACTAAAATGTATGAAATTTCATATTAATTTTATGGGAACGCCGCGCCGAGTGGACCACAGGAATTTTTGTTTGGTAAAGATTTTATTACAGATATGATTTCCTCGTTCGAAATGGATTAAGAAAAATACTATTTGAGATTGTGTTTTGGTGGTAGAGCATTGTAAAGAGAGGTTACCTTGAAAGTGACTTTGAAGTTTGTCCTGTATGCCAGTAGATAGATATGTGCAAAAAACGTCAGCAATTTGCGAGTTTCTTGGTAAACCTGACTATTATGTAATACTTTAGTGACAGTGGTTTCTTTTTTTGCCTTTCCGTTTAAATAGTTTATGATAGTCCACGTTTCGTCTGTTTTATTTTCAGCATTACTTATTTTTGTACTATAAAAACAGCTTTTTTCATTTTTAATGTGTTGTTTAACTTGATTTTTTAAAATTTTGTATTGATTAATTAATTTATTTTCACCACTTCTATTTTTTAACCAACAGATTGACTCTAAACTTTTTAGTTCATTTTTCATTAAAATGGAATAAGGGTTTTTTAAAATTACTTTTTTTTAGTGGAAAACTGGTTTCATGGCACCATAAAAATAGCTATTATATATTAGTTATGATTTAAATAGCTATTTTTATAAGACCCTTTCTTCCTACCCGCCCAACAAGATAGAGATTTTAAGTAAAAAATTGAGTGATATAAGTTAAAATATTGACATTATCAGCGATACAATGCAAATTTTTACTTTATTACATACAAAATCTTACACTAATTATTAAAATTTCTAAATTAAAGCTTTAACCCCCCCCCCCCCTTAATGCCTTCAGGAAACCTTAAAATAAATAAAGGTAAATATTTTCGGTTTGGCCATCAACTAAAATTTAAGAAAATATAAACCCCTTCAATTTTTAACCAGTCCCCACCCCTGCCTGAGCAGGTTTTGGGAGAAGAGCTGCAGGTCATATCGATTATTGTGGTCCAAACAGCAACTGTGCAAAGTTTGCCTCACATGATAAATGTCTTCCTTATCCTTGGAAGCTGGGAGTCTTACACTCCATACCTGTGTATTTATGAAAATAGGCAGCACCGGCTTCAGGACGGGGCAACCAAGGCAACTGCCCAAGGATCAACGATCCAGGGACATCAAAATCACTAAAAACAACCCATTAAAGGCGAAAAAATTGATTTTGTAGGCAATTTAATCTAATTATTTTAAAATGACAGTCCACCAGACAAACAAGTACATATATTTGGAGAAGATGTTCTTTTCACAGTAAGCAGGTTAGTTTAATTGAAAATGCCCCTTACCACCGATATTTTCAGAATTTAAGAAGAATTCAGTTTTAATTATCTTTTTTGTAAATGCAATCAGTAAAAATAAAAAACTTTAAAGAACTTCCTACCTAAATTTCAAAAATTTTCGCTTGCGCTACGGCACTATAACACCGTTAAAATTTACGATAGAAGTTTAATTTTAAACAACTTTTACCGGCGGCAAAAATAACATTTTCAGTATAATTGTAAAAAGTTACGCCTGCGGCACCATTATGCCATTAATATTTACAATTCTAGTTTAATTTTAAACAATCGTCGTCAGCTAGCAATTAAAACGTCTTAAAAATAGCGAAAATTTAACTAAAGTGTTCAAAAATTCTAAAAAACTTCCCGCCTAAATTGCAAAAATTTTCGCCGGCTTTTTTATCGTTATCGTTAATATGTTACAATTGTAGTTTAATTTTAATTAATAATTTTAATTTTCTTTGGCAGCACACCTAAAGTATAGAAAAATTTAAAAAAAAATCCGCTTGAATTGAAAAAAATATCGTTCATATTTACGATTGTAAGGGCATTTTTAATAAGTATAATTTTGCGAGGATTGTTATTTAGATTTGATTTAGAATTGACTTTCCTGGAGAAAAATTTTGGTTACGAGCAATTTTTTTAATTATTAGAAAAAATCCAGATATTTATTGAACATTACATACCCGCTTTAAAAACGCTGCCATAAAAGAATCAGAAGTTTTCTGCAATTTTCGAACCACTCGATACAGGATCCAACAATAAAATCGTTTTTTTTTTCATTTTTTGTAATTTTTTTGAATTTCTGTTAAAAAAAATGGCGCCAGCAGGCACGTATAGCCATCCATAAAATCTTTAAAAAAAAAAATTTGGTTCAAAAATTTTCTTTCAATTTTTTTTGCTTAAAAATGCAATTTTCTATCTTATCGTGAAACCCGCGTGTCGCTAGCTGCTACGGTTCGTGAGTTACAATTTTTCTAAAAGTTTAATCCCCCCTCCTACCCTCTTGCCAGCAGCTAAAGACACACGGTTTTCACATTAACATAGATAATTGCATTTTCAACCAAAAACTAAAATTAAAAAAACATCAAATTTTTTTCTCAAAAATTTTTTCCAATTTTTTTTTTGTTTTTTTTTAAAGTTTAATGCCCCCTCCTACCCTCTTTCCAACCTCCCACCTCCATTAAAAACTAATTAGATCATCGACAGGTGCCACATAATTTTTGTGCCAAATTTGATGAGAATTGGTTTAGCGGCTTTTGAGTAACCGTGTTACAGACACACAGACAGACAAACACCCGGACATACACCATGACAAAATTTTGTAGTTAGGTCTTTTTTGACCGAAGTAACTTATTTTTGGTGGAAATAAAAAAACGTTTTTTTTTGCCGATCCCAATAGCCTCCATAATATATATGGATGGCTAAAAGTCGAAGGGGAAAGAGAGCCCAAACTTATGTTTTGTCTAGGGCAACGAAAGCTTTAGGACCAGCCCTGAAGGACACTACATGGCATTATTGCACACAAACTGAACCAGACCATAAATGGGTCAATAATTTTGCCACCCTGCTTAACTAACCAACAACAAAAACAAGCAGCACATGTGTGTCAAAGAATTATAGAGGGCCTCCTATTACTTTCTAAGATCTTAACATGGATCATCAAGAAGAATATTAAAGACGACCTAATTCAATATAACAGTAATGTACCGCGCGTCGTGAGACACCATTAAATTTTAAAGTCCTTTCGTAGTAAAATAAATAACAAAATAAGGATTCGATTTCACGTAAAGTCCACAATTAAAAATTTAATACGAAATTGAATGCCAAACTTGCTCCAAGAAACGGCTTTTTAGAGATCAGATAAGAAATAAATGTAGATTTGGGAGCCACAAAGCAAGCTAAGAGTAGATGAAGATGCATATCAATTGCTTGAGTTGATCGTTAAAAAATCTTCGACTCCATCCCCCATTATTAGCTTTCCTAAGCACTCTCTGACGTTAAAAAATATTCTAGCCCCAATTTGTAACTTTCACGGTGCTGTTACTGTTTGACAATGATGCAACCCTCTCCTTTTCCCTTTTTATGTTTTAACATCCAACAGTAAAGGAGTAGTTGTTGACGGCTTCCAAAAATATAAAGCCCTGCGCAACCACACAACTAAAAGGCTTGTAAAATTTTTATATGAGTGGTTCAAACGTTTTTAAGCTACAGACTCGACGCAAAGAGCAAGAGCTGACTGACTGAGCGATGGAATCAGAAAACCTGTTCTTTTTTTAAATTCTAGAATGTCAAATCCGTAAAGATTTATTAATATATCGATTGGCGATTTTATGACAACTTCATTACTCCTTTAAAGTAAAAACATTAATAAATTAACCTTTAGATTAACAAATCGGTTAAATTTATATGTTTACACAAACGGTTGACTCTCATCCGCATCCCCTCGAATTCAGTCAATTAGCTAAAGCGAGTTCTCAAGTCCATGTGGCTGTAGTAGGTAGATCTGCCTTAATTTGATAAAAGACAGCAAGTAACATTTTAGTAAAATCAGTATGAGATAAACAACTAAATGCAATAAACTATTATTAGGTAAGCTTATGTAACTCTCTTTCAGGGTGGTGTATTGCAATATTTTTGTGTGGGTATGTGTGTGTGTGTAAAAATGTATAGTCGAAACCGGGGAACATGGAAATCGAAAAATAACCATTATTATGAATGTTGATTATTTTCTGTCATCACCATTATAAAGAAAATAGTTCCGGCAGCAAAAAAGACTTTGCAATAAAATTTTACTCACAGCTAGGCAAAGGCGCATTTAAAATATCTAGCAAAGTACATAACGAAAAGTCCGGTCCTGGTTATGAATACTTTACTTGTGTTTTTAGTTGATTTTTATAACCCCGCCTAGGTTATACCTAACCAACAGTAATGGAGTACATGCCATCACCCAAGGTCGTTCCTTAACTAAGAGAGAGGACTGACCTCATCAACCGTTTTTATTCCCTTAGGTGAAAGTCCTCTGGTAAAGAGTGGGACATTTGGATGGTCATCCCTTAAGGTTGTCCCTGAGAGGAAGCACCAGTCCTATTAGACCAATTTCATTAGCCCTGACTGAACTGCGGCTCCTCATCAGGAACGTACCACAAATATTTTAAACATTAAATACGTCCCCTGGTCACCTACAACCTGGTTCAGGGTACAAGTTCCTTTAAATAGATACAATAAAGCGAGGAACGATGGCGTGTCCCTGGAGACATCGCAGACTCCTATAGAGGTTTAGCTTTAGTGAATAAGAGTCTCGCACTACCTGACTAAGTGTAGGCACGGATCAGGTGCCCATAAGAGGTTCCCTCTCCACACACAAAAATAAATTGCTATTTACGTTTTAGTTGATTCCGACTTATGATCTGCAGATAAGAAGCTTGATTAAGAAACTTTAATAGTAAATTTAATAATGTTTCTGGACAAACAATGGAAAAACGTCGTTTTCTTCTAAATTGCTTCTTCTATATTCTTGTTTTTTATGTCACCTACTGCCCTTTGCCAAATCACTGCAGAGATTCATCCATACGCTTGGCTTTGATGTTGAAGTTAACAAGGAATATTTTTATTAGTCCTTGTCGAAAATTTACCCCAAATGTTATTTATGTCAACTAACTCTTGTTAAGTAAATATTGAGGAGCGCAACAGGGGACATTATTAGCCAGATGAATCTAGCCCTCTAATATGCATGCAGGAGATAATTTAAATAACACACCCAATTTAGTAGTAGATACTCTATACTCTGTCAAATATATATTTTTGTACGTATAAACTTAGTATGATTTTTGACATCTCTGTAACTACTTAAATAAAAGTTTACGATTGCTGTATTTTATTCACCGGTGTACCCAAGGGGGGGGGGGGCTTAGAGCCCTCTCAAAATCACTAAAAATCAACTCATATAGATTACATTTTTTCCAAAAATGACCAACAAAATGGTAATTTAAAACTATTATGTTACTCAAATTTTTTTTTTGTTTGAACTACACAAAAAGAAGAATGTATCAATATTTGCGCACCGTCAGTTCCCTCAGTGCATAAATTATAAGTTTGTCCTAAAATTAAATTTACTTTCCAGTTTGTCGGCGGTTTTTCTAAAATGTCATAAAAATATCCTTAAGACTTTGGAGAATATACGAGGAGTAACCAAGCAAAACATATTAAATCCACTTTTCAAAATTTTCTAGTAATTCTCAGTTAAATTTATTATGGACTTGTATATTTTAATTTTGGGTGCTAACCATGTTTATACCCCGACAATTATTTATCTCTTTAAAACGATATAAATGGTTTTAATTAAACAGCATTATGCGGAATATTTGTAAAACACCATAAATCCAAAGGCAAGTGTGCAAAACTTAAAGCAGAATACAGTTTGACTAATTAGCTTGATTATACCCGGAAATAAAACTACTAGAAATCATTTCACTAATTGTGTGTGACCATTAAAAAACCTATTCAACGAACTACTCACAACAAATCGGAATCAATTGCAACAAACTGCTTACTGGACACTGGTCAAAAGGAAGCACCTAAAAAAATGAAGCTTTTTAACGTGGACTTAATTTCAGTTGGGCGTTGGAGCTAAAAAGCACGAAGCCCACTGTCTACAGGGAAAAAGAATAGAGAACTAAGTTTCAGACAATGTGAGAAGAATGCAGGAACAATTTAATACATCATATGGAGCTGTGAGGCTTGAACTAGAGCAGGACAACAATTATTTCCGCAGCATTCACCTGATGACGATTGCAGATACATAAGCATTCGAAGCGTTGTGAAAAAGTAAAAATAAAGACAATGAAAGTTCGAAACTCTAGTTTACTCTCAAGTTCAACATTGCCCACCACCTTCAAACAACAACAATGCATTCACAAGATCACTGGACCAAAGTTGAAAATGAAGTAAACAAGTAGGAAACACAAGAGATATTTTACAGTAAACCCAGCTTAGGTAAATGTGGATAAAAGAAAAACTCCCAGAGTGGAAAAAATTATACTAGGTGGATTCTTTAAATGAAACGGTTCTTCTAGCGGCTTTAGGGATAAGTTTAAGAAAAGGTGAAAGCGAATAAAAAGTCCGTAAAAAATCATTAGACTCGCTTTTTAAGCCAGTCAAAAATGGACAAGTTTTCCAAAAAAGTGAAAATTTATCCAAGGCATATTCCAAGGCATGTACCGGCAAAAATAATGATTCTGAAGAGAAGTCATAAGGAAAGGATTTGCAAAGAATTGAATCAGCTTCAATTTGAGTCTAAAGTGATGCTTCTGGACGCCATAGCTTCCTCAAAAATGAAAAAATAGTGAAACATCGGAGTTTTTGAACAGTCAAAACGACACAAAAAAAGCAAAAAATTCCAAACGCGCATGCATCCACGATTTTTTAATATGTTGTTAGAAACTCTGATAGTAGTTCATAAACAAGGTTGCAACCCAGAAAAACGTGTGCTACTCCCGTTGTGCCCAATGCGGGGCGTGCGGGCGGAGATGCTGCATCCCATCACTCGATGGTCGTCGCTTTGTACCTGTAGCACTGCAGTCGCTTTGTTGAAATCATCAAGTACGAACCTCAATAAAATTTATAATTTATGAGTGTGACCCACAAACCTTATAACCAAAAAAATAGACTGCTAATGCTTATGGGTTTTCTCCCAATAAATGACTGCCTCATGGAAGTGACAGTTTGGTGTTATTGGAACCAGAGTAAACCGACTTGAGTAAAATTTGTTGTGGTTGCAAACTCAATATTTTAGTATTTGATGAATATATAACAAGCACTGCTTGACGAAATTTAAGAAAAAATATAAAACCACGGTTTCTTGAGTATTTAAAAAAATTTATTTAGAAAACTGTTCAAATTAACTAGATTTCAAAGGGGCAGTGTAAACAGTGTCATGACGTGACAACTTATTTTCTCTTTATCCACGTTTTTGGTTGGTAGCACTGCGTTTGACGGTCTTGACGTTAGTAGATTCGCCATTTTCTTTATTTTCGTTTCTTGGTTTTCGAAGATTTTGCTTTGGATAGACGTCTGTAAAGACGCGAATCCATAGTAACCGAGAAGAAGATGTTTTTGCTTAACGTGTTGTGTTTTTAATATACTTTTTCTGTGCCCTTTTGCATCATGAAGTGCTTTGTTGTCGGCTGCAACAACAGTAATTCTGCGAGTGGAAATACGTTTTCCTATCACAGGTAAGGGTAAATAATTCCTATTTTTGCCAATTTTCTTTAATACTTCTGCGATCATTGCCTGTATTTTGAAAGGCCCATGAGGTGGTTACAGCTCACCAGTGTGGGGAATCAACATTGTTGACAGGAGAAAGAAAGAAACATAAATTCTTTAAAAGAGATTTGTCAAAAAATTGCAATACTTAAAACTATGAGCTTAAAAACTTATTTAATCTTAATAAATTTAACCTTATAGTTCTTATAATTACTGAGATAGCAATAGTGTCCCATGTTAATTAGGACACCCTGTATTAGCAGTATGCCTTATGAAAAAGGGTTTATTTTTCCTAAGGCAACCATGTTGAATCGCTCATCAGCTGATGACAGTATTATTAAGTATCGTAATAATGAAAAAGTCTAATTATTGTTTTTCTATTTCTTTCAATAGGTTTCCACCAGATGCTGCTATTAGTAGAAAGTGGTTACTGAGCATTTGAAGAGACTCTAAGACTGTTATTAAATACCAAAGACTCTGTTTTGACCAGCTTTTAGTTGAAGCAATCATTAAAACATACAGCACTTTGAGGAGTCATAGCTCTGCAAATAAAATTAGTGAAAGTATATCTGGAGAAAAGGTCCGAAAAGTTTTAACAAAACTTGTATTGTTTAAACAACAAGTTTTATATATTATCTTTAATTAAAAATAAGTAGTTTCTGTTTGTAAATAAGTTACTTTTAAGTATTTTTTGTATTGTAACTTTTTTGATGGTATTTTGTAAATAATTATTTTCTACAAATAAAATTTAAGGCTGGGTTTATACAAGCAAATAAAAATTAAAGTAACAAAAATTAAAATAAAAATAAATAATTTTGGTTTATACAGCTGAATAAAAATAACTTGGCAAAATTTTTTAACGATCCTATTTTTAATTTTCTTGTAGCTGTATGTTTATGGGTTGAGGGATCTTGTTAATGAAATGTCCTTTTTTTGAAGTGCCAATGTTTCACAAAATTTATATAAAAATAAATTTTGCAAAACGTCGGCATTTCAATATATAAAAATAAATTTTGCGAAACGTTGGCATTCCAAAAAAAGGACGTTTTATTAACCAAATCCCTTGACCCATACACATACACCTTCTAGAAAATAAAAATAACTGAACCAATCAGCACACAGCTTCAATAATTGAAATAATTAAACTAAACTCAATCATACTGTTTTCTTAAATAATAGGTATCTGCCTAAACCAAACCAAAAAATGAGTGAGGTTATGCGCAAATTTTTTTCAGATAATAAAAGTTGCCCATCTTCGCCTACACTATTTTCCATAAGCTCAACTTTTATTTGAATTATTATTTTTATTTGCCTGCATAAATAAAGAGTACCGAACAGACAGGGTGATTTTTTTTTTAAGGGGTCATTCATAAACTGGTGTAGATACTTAAAGAAGGGGAACTTTTTTTCTTAAAGATAAAATGTACTTTACCCATTTAAAAAATTCCTATTTTAAGGGAGGGGGGGGGCTATTATTTAAGATTATCGTTAAAAAAATTGCAAATTTATTATGCCAGAGCCTTTTTTACAATTAGCCGCGTCTAGTGTTATTTGTGCTTCTCAGTTGGTAGTTATAGGGATTTTGGTGCATTGCCAACTGCTTTTGGCACCAAACTGTCAAATACATGAAGCAGTCATTTCTTAAAGCAACATCATCAGTCTATTTTTTTGGTTATAAGGTTTGTGGTGTGACCGCAAATAAGCTTCGTGCAACACCCATCAAAGTGCCCCAGACAAAACTACTCTCAAATTAATCCAACAAACGCCGTCTGATCACCATAATTGGGCTCGTATTGTAGCTAGTTTCCCGTACAAAAAAATACTTTAGAACAAATATGACCGAAAAATGCTTCCTTAGGTCAGTTTTTTTGAAAAAAGTTTAAAAAATGCAAAAATTTTGACGTTTTTTGTGCACCACGGGAGTAGCACAGGGTTTTCAGGGTTGCAAACTTGGGTATAAATTACTCTCTAACAATATATAAAAAGAAATCGTAGATACATGCGCGTTTGCGACCTTCGATGTTTATATTGGCTGGCCTATTAAAGAATCCACCTTGTATAACTAAAGTAGAAAAAAGTTAGCATCAACAATATCTTTCTTTATCAAGAAAATTAAATTAAATTAAGTAACTTAGCAAAATGAAATACCTAAATTTGTCTAGAAACTGACACAACTTTACTATGTACTCTGCTCAACTTTACTATTTAAAATAAACCTTAATTTTTTCTCTAACTTGAGATATACTGGATTTATAGCGTTTTGCTTAGTTACTAATCATACAGTAAATGGGTTCTCCTTCGAGCTGCAATATCAAAAAGTTATACGGCCTGGATTAAATTTAATGAGAACGAAAAGCAACAGGAAGGAAGAATCGGGACAGAAATAAGAGGATAAAGGGCATGATAAATATTTATTATTTGTATAATTGTCCTGCGTTAATTCTGATGGATATCTTAGATTTTTGTTCTTTCGGGGATTACTTTGGTTTTATTGTCTAAGACCAAATAAAAGAGAGGCCACGCGCTCGCAAAGCACAATACAAGGATTTAGATCTCGACCCTTTTGCTTCCACCGCAAAAAATTCCTTTTAATCCCAGTTAATGATCTTGAATTTTAACTAGGTAATTTAAAATACGCTTTAGAAAAAGTACTTCATTTAAAAAGTATGGCTTCCTTAATTGGTCTTGATCTCTAAGCTTAGTCTGTTGGGTTTTATGCAAAGAAAAATTGCTAGTATTCCCGATATTGGGTTGTTTCACAAGGAATTGAATGCTATATTTTGTTATACTCACGCGGTATTAAACGGAAAAAACACAGGATATAAAAACCCCGGAAAAAAAATACCCAGACAAAAAGTCTCCGGAAAAGAAATTCCCGTAGGAAAGATCGCACGGAAACGGTCCTCTCCCTGATATCGACCAATAATAAGCTTTGAAGCGATCACGAGTTTTCCGACCACGACCGAAGCTCACCCGATTGCCGTGTATCGTTGGAACTTTCCTACACTTTCATACACCTGCCCCCGGACCAGGTGTATGAAAGTGTAGGAAAGTTCCTACGATACACAGCAATCGCGTGAGGTTCGGTCGTGGTCGGATAGGTTTCGGATAACTCGTGACGCTTCAAAGCTTATTACTTATTACGGTATAAGGCGCAAAATTTTTTCGCCTGTGGTCCACCTAGCTGATGATACCATAATAAGCACTAAACAATGTCGTACTAGGTTCCAACCCCTGTTTGAACAGTTGCAAATCAGAATGGTCACTTTGCATTTATAGTACACAAACACTTTTTTTTTTCTTTGAATAATATAATTATGTGTAAATATTTCTTACAAATTTTGATTTTGCCAATTATATTCGCGTGTTGACGAAACCTGCGAACAGATAGTATCAGTATCGATGGAACTTTTACACATCTTGTGTCAGCAGTGGGTAATATTTTTCTAAAATCTCGCCTGATTACTTAGAGGGCGCCTGACTCCTGGCAGACTAACATTTTGCTTACACTTGATTATTAATTGGTATAAGGCACAAAATTGTTTCGTCTGTAGTACACCTAACTAATGACTCATTAATAAGCAAGAAACAGCGTCGTACTAGGTTTCTCCCTCTTTCAGCAGTCGGAAATCGGGTTGGTCCCTTTGAACTTATGGTATCTGTATATGTATTTGAAACTGGTGGTTAGCACACACGAAAGGTGCGCACTGCATCCTCTAATGGGCCTACTGTTCCCAGACACTTACTGAGATTTTAAAGATTGAAATTAAAGCACATACAATTAATTCAGCATAATAAAACTTTTGCAGACTACAAAACGTGATTTAGGTTGATACTTTGTCTTCAACTTATTCCAGTTGAATCTTGAGTAGAAGCCAATGAACTAATAGTACACAAGTTCTCGGTTTTTTGTTGTTGTTAGTTCTTACATATTGTCTAAATAATACAATAATAACACCATAATTCTATAGATTTTGCCATTCGTTATTTTCTTTGGTTTTGAAGAAAAAATTATCCTTTTTATAATTTTCCGATAAAAATGACACTTTTGAAAAATCCATTTATAATAGCTGAACGGTGCCGCGCTTGCAGATTAAAGTATTGACTGGCATAATTAAGTCTTAGGGGTCGCGGCTGCGGTGTCTTTAGTGCTTTCTAATAAACCCCAGTAATATAAAGTAAAAAAGAAGAAGAGGTGACGATGATAGAGTCTACTTAACAGGCAATTGTTATGCAAAGCGGTTGGCGGGGCCAAATCGGCACCTGGTTCTGGCCTTTTATCGTTTATCCTCATCAGACTTGGCTCTAATTTTGTTTTAAAAAGTTTTTTATTTAACGCTAAAAAACTGAATATGGCTGATGCTATATGACTTGGACCAAGATTTACATATTATTTTTAATAGACACTTAAAGTAAACATTTCAACGCATCGGTATCGGTATACCCTTAGATTAAAAAGAGACAAGATACCAGACATTTACGGAGACTTTGGTTATATTATTATATGGAATAATGTTTATCTTTCTGTTGTTTACACTAAACAGACTAGTGGCGTACCTACTTAAATATAAATTTATACATGGATTCTATTATTAAAATTTTACTATAATATGAAGTCTGCAAAATAATTTAAAAAACATGCAAAAAAATGATTCCGCCAATTTGAGCTTTCGAAGCTTCCTAACAATAAATGTTTGTAGTATAATTTTATACAAAATAAATGTATTACAAAGTTTGTATGATTTATAGCAATTTTAATTTTCAACACAATAAAATTATGCCAAACATTAAAACAAAGCACCTGGAACATCAAGAAAAAAAATATTACCTACTACCTAAAAATGATGTTATTGTGTTTGATAGTTTCGGTATTTTTTCTGGTCATAGCAGAAACTTACTGATACTGACTTCTTCAGTACACAATAATCAATAATATTTAGGGTATATAGAGACATCTAGGACAGACAAAAAGATTTAAATATCAATTCGAAGGGCGAGCGCAGATGGCAACGGCGGCAGTATAAATCAACCTTAATATTCTGATAAGAGGTAGGAATTCAATATACTTACAAACCTGAACACATGTGAATTAACTTTTATTGTTGTTTGCAAGTTGGTTTAAGGACTTAACCTACCTTTATTTTATCGTCTTTATAAAAAAAGCCTTCGAAAATATCCCATTTGCGTATTAACTACTTCATCAAAAGTATGCTTTATTTTATCGACTTTATAAAAAAAAAACCTCGAAAAAAACCTTATAAAAACGTTCGAAAATATCTCATTGGACGCATTGGGAATTAACTACTACATCAAAAAAAAACACGTGTTTTTTTTATATTTTAATCTAAGGATGTTTTAGATAAGGAGCACCACGAGAAGGTGAGGTTGGCATTTGGATATGAGAGGCTAGATGCATTCGCATGATACCGATCGAAAACCTCTGGTCCCATGTCCAGTGGGGGTAAGCACGGTCTCCAAGTGTTCCGAGCAAATATGAAGGTTACATTATATTCGCATCACTACCCCTTACTCCCCGTTTAATCTCTATTACACCCGGCGTTAAATCTAATGACTACTATGCACCAATTTACACGTTTTTTATAATTAACTAATTGCTGATTAGTTAACTAGTCAAGAAATATCTTTAACAACAATTATTTAATTGAGCGAGGCTGAAGAAAGACACTTGTTTTACTCGAAAAGAGGAGCGGCAACGTTATAGATTTACATCTGCAGTCGGTGTCTTTCTTCAGCTTCGCTTAATTAAATAATTGTTGTTAAAATTATTTCATGTAAAAACGTGTAAATTGGTGGATAGTTGAGAAAAAACACTGTGGATTTTTTTTTTATTTTTGTTGTGAAAAAATACCAAAATTGGAGAAAAAATATTGATACAAATGTTTAAATATTTTTCTAAACATTGTTGTAGGTTAATTGTGTAGATTTTATACAATATTTTTGTAAAATTTATATTATTCAACAATTGAATTGACGTTGTAAAGATATGATTATTGTTCTCAACTCAACGTATTTAGGAAATTGCCAATATTTTATGGCAAAATTATTACTAAATTGTTCATTTTAAAAACTCTTATTAAAATAAATACACAGCTTATGTAACAATACTTAACAATTGTCTAACTGGCAGGTTTGCTCTAACAGCGCCTTCTATCTAAATGAAGCCAGTGACATCAGTGAAAGGGCGTACCGGGCTATAAATTCAGGTGAAACGAGAATATGGCTTTATTTTTGCCTCATTTTTAATTAGTGTGGTGGTGTTACGTAAAAGTAAATTATGGAATCCATCAAGAAAAGATTAACAGAATGAGGATTAGCAGCTCTTTTACAAAGAAAAATTTCCAGGTAAATTACTCAGTGCAAATAAGATATTTTTGTTGGAAAATATTGGCTGGACCAAAAGCAGCTTTTTTGGTTATAGTCCTTTTCCTACGGGGTTCGGTTTACTTCCATCTTAACTTTTAAACAGGGTTAAAAAAAGCTAGGTACGGGACGATAAGTTGTATTTAAAACAGAATAATTCCTTGTCTAGAAATTTTTATTTTAAAAATTTCGTATTAGTATAGATACAACAGCAATGTCTTTTTAAACTTTTTGGGAAGGTTATTGAATGACAATTGTAGGTATTTAATTGCATAAAAACAAAAAAAAATCCATGTCGTCCATCCATTTTTTTACTTGTTTTTGTGATTTTACTTTTCCCTCCAAATATTCTTGTTTTTATTAAAGCAAACTTGAACTAACTCGAGTTTGTTACCGTTGATTTCATATCACTTTTGTTAAATTTTAGATAATACTGGATAACACCTATGGACATGTTTACTTCAAAAATACCTGCCTCTGCCCCATAAGGTACTAAACAAAGTAACAAGAGGGATCAAATCAAAGCAGAATAAAGCAATGATAAATAAATGCATTTATTTATTATCTCAGAGTAATGTAAAGTTTTCTTTAACAATTAAAATATTTATTTATTAATTTTTTTAAGTAATTGTAAAATGAACTAATGTGTTTTTTTAATGATGATTAAATATTATTTTACTATTCATTTTGTTAAATTTTAGATGATACCCTCGGACATGTTCACTTTAAACTACGTACCTGCCTTTGCTCATTAGTCATTAAGTCTCCAAACATAAAGTAAGCAAAGGACATGATGGAACCCAAGCAACATAGAATGAGAATAGATTTATTTTGCGAGTTAAAGTAAACAATCTCAGAGTAATATAAAATTTGCGTTAAAAGTTAGTCTTTACTTAATATCATAATATTTATTTCGGTACCAAAGGATATTGAATAAGCTATAGAGCGACGAAAGAAAATTTATTCGCATGGATCAACTTCGCAACACTTCAACCGCTTTTTGGTCAGAGCAAAGAAGAGCAAGGCTACTGTAAATATGTTACACAACTGGAAGAAAACCTTAAGTTTATAGTATACAATATAAACAAAAATTGTGATAAATATGACAAAAACCTGTGCAAAATATTATCATACCCAGTGTGATATTAATATAGAAATTTTAAGATAAAATAAAAAAAAATGTTGAGAGTTACTCACAAAATGATGTAAAAATTACAACAAAAATTGCAAAACATTTTTACAACTTGTACATTAATATCAAACAATAGTTAGTAATTTTTTATAAACAAAAAAAATCTCGTATTTTAAATTGTATCGTAGTAAAATTATCCACAAACCAATTAAAAAAATCAATCTAAACATTTTGTCTGAAAATTAACAACAAATAATTTCAAAACGATGTGTAAAATTTTTACAAAAATTGTTCTTGGTGCAAATTTTAACAAACCCTGAGGTCGGTACTGACGTTTTGTATTTTTTGTGAGTAAAATATTTAATTGGAAAATTTGTGATAAAAAATACTTGATATAGATATGATACAGATACAAACGTTGAACAGCTGTTTGAAAAAGTCGCGATTCTAATCTGAAAACACCCTGAGGTCGTTACTGAAGTTTTATATTTTTTGGAAGTGAAAAAATAATAACAACGCCTTGAAAAGCGTTTAAGCACAATATCGTGAATGTCCGTTATCATCTAGCATTATTGGATGATAACGGACATTCACGATTGGATTGGATTGGATTTTTGGTCGGTTTTTCACTCTTTTTAAAAAACATTCATCGAGACAAAACCTCACATGTTATTTAATCATCAATTATTATTATCTTTATTTAACCAGCCAAATTCGGCGGGTTAGGTAAAACAGTCGATTAGTAAAAATTTTTGCTTTTGCATATGAAATAATTAAAAATTCTTTAGTAATCAAAATAAATGTCGAAATGCAGCTTTGGTGCATACAGGCATAAATGTCATTAATTAAGCGTTGACCCTGACTCAAATATCGCATCACGTCACGGATTATGAATTTGCAGTTTTATCAGAGATCCTTCCTTTGTGTAATTTCTGTATTTTTATTTGGAATTATCCACAATTTGGCATCGCTTTTGGCTTATTCTTAAACTCTTAACACTTTCTACATTAAAAAACAAAACTTTTTAGTTGCTCGTTTTAATATACATAACAAAAAATTGAAAAAATCTGCTTAATTGGGATGTAAATTCTTGCAAATATTTTGCCACAGCTAACAAAAAAAAATATGTTCTGTTTTGATAAAAGATTTAGGAGCCGCATTAGTGCTGGGCCTCCCTATCAATAAAATAAAATACATTACATACAATATGTCTTTATTGAATTAATAATGATGAAGTTTGACAAGGATGCCGAAAAAAATAATAATACAATTTTTTTTTTAAAGTATACCCATACTTACTTACAGAAACAGGCATTTATGCTTAGTTCAGCAAATCCACGTGGCGTTTTGCGATTGAACCACACGTTCAACTGTACTATTACTAAGTGGTTGTGGAAAATAGTATATATTAAACAACAAGCATGTACTGAAGGAAAGAATGTACGTAAGTATGAAGTTTGAGACGGAAGTTGTGTGCAGTATTGTGTCCACTAATTACTAATTTTTTATTTTATTTTAATTAAAATTAGTGATTATTTTAAGTAAAATTAGTGCAAAGTGTATGGTAACTGTCCTACATAAATTGAAAACAGACGCATAAAAAATATACAAAATAACTGCAGTGACCAGGCAAAGAAAGAAGCAAAACTCTTCCCTTTTGGGCGTTCTGCGCACGTAGGCTCTCGGTGACCTCGACCTCGGTGGCTTGGCAGAGAACGCGGGACCAGATTAGGTTCGAAAATTTTAAATAGCAAGCAGTGCTAGACAGAGCCGTATTAGTTTCTATAGTAGAGTAGGTATAGTTGGTTCGCTTGTTTGATTTTGTTTTATTAAAACAAATCTCAGTTTAACTACCTATTCTTGTAAATATTTAAGTAAATTGACATAGGTTTTTTTTATGTTTATCGCTTGTCATAAAAGAAGCAAAACGGTGTTATTAGGCAAATATGGGCAAATAATGCTTGACTTACCTAATAGGCACCAATTTAACATATTTATCTTCAGCAATTTCAGAGAAAAATAAGAAAAAACGTGCCAAAAGGTTAGCGCTGAATAGAGATATGAGAAAATGCAAAACAATTGTCTCCAGTTAACACTTGCAAAAGAAAACTTCTCTTTAAACGATTTAGTTTTGGAAATACTTAGAAGTATTTTAATTCACTTTTTTTATAAGTAATGTACTATTTTTCTTAAATACGATAACAAAGATTTTACGCTTATTTATTTGATTTAATTGCGCATATTTTACTTTACGATACCAAATAGTTTCTGTTATACTTGCAATTTTAAAAAAGTTAGTGTATGACGAACAGAAAAGTAGAAATATATTATCGTAACTAATGCAGAAAGCGATAGCCACACAAATAGTTAAGGACAGGAAAGGTACCACTCTACAGTGTAATAAACACAATGAACGGGATTCATGTCTGAAGGAGACATAGGTATTACTTTGCGCATAAATTCTGAATCTTAGTTCATATTTTTAACACCTACTAGTATTAATTATTAATGGGAACTTACTTGTTGATGTCCTTTGGAAAGCAAAAAAGGCTGCGGTTGCAGTTTTTCGCAGTATTCACACAACCATTAACTGCACAAATATTATTGTTTGGCATAAAATCATGTAAAAACAAAAACTCTAAAGCACGAAGGGTTCAAAAGACATGCTATTAATGAAAATAATTGAGGATTAAACGACTTACCTGTAAGGAAGTTCAATCCAAATTATACGAGATTGGTCACATCCTATTAGATATACCAGGTAGTGATACTTCGTAGAACGTCATACGCAAGTTTTAGAGATAAGAAAAACATACCGCCACTGCAGCCTGCCTAATCTCTGCTAGGTACTTCAGTATACTTCTAAAGCTTTCCTGAAATACTAAGATCGCCAAGGGCGGGTTGACTAGTACTTAAATAGATTGCATGAAAAATACATGAATATATAAATGGGAGAGTGTGTAATAGGATGTGACCAATCTCGTATAATTTGGATTGAACTTCCTTACAGGTAAGTCGTTCAATCCTTAATTATATTTCGATTGGGCACGTCCTATTAGATATACCAGGTAGTTGTTTAGAGAATATGGCGATATTAGTTAAAAAGTTAAATAATAATAAGGAAACCACAAGGTTTAAAATTTAAATGTGTTTAGGATATATTTCTTAATATAATTAGCTAAGAAATCTTTTGAAATTAAAGGTTTATTATAAAATCGATTGAACATTTTCCTTTTTTCGGGATATCCCGCAGCCTTTCTAATACTTTTGATTGATGCGCCAACCCTTAATGCTGCGGAAGACACCCTATGTCCTGTGCTATATCCTTTAAAATTTGATTCTATTCCTGCGTTTTTTAGACCTTTTAAAATCAACCTGCTAATGCTTTGAGATGTAACGGGCTTATGAGGCTTTTTAATTGTTGAAATAAGTATATTCTCTATTCCTCGAAATAGTTTTGTTTTCTGTATGCAATATATAATGATAAAACATAAATAGAACTGTAAATTTTCTTTGGAAAAGGGAACCTAAGCCAAAGCTGAATTCTTCTGGGTCCAGATATTTTTAAAATATCTTTAAGAATTATTTCTATGCCCACTTCGTAAGCTTTGATGTTCTTAACTTACAGAAAATGTCTGAACTCTTTGAGCAGAACAAAGAGTCAAAAGAAGTACCATTTTTATAGTTAATAACCCGAATGTTAAATTTACCAAAGGGTACAAGTTACCTATATAAGGTAACACTGGTTCCGGATACCAAGTTTATATTTCGGAAACTGAGGGCGCAGCTTACAAATGCCTCTTATCTATCCACCATTTCTGATTTTTCTGCTCGCAAATTAAATTTAAGGCAGATCTATGTGTGTTAAGAGTTGAATATTTCCCAGTATTTTGAGATTATGTTTCTAAAAAGGATACAACTTGATTTACCTTAGGCTGCAAGATGGTCTCAATATTATTGTCGCAAAACTTCCATCATTTGAAAAAATAAATTGCATCCTCCCAAACGCCCCTTTTACTATAGGCCAAAACGATAACTTTTAAGCGAATCATGGATTCTAATTTTAAATACCATGCTTGAGTTTTCCAGATAGAATAAACCATCAGACATATCGCATTATCGTTTTCGATTTTTTCTGTTTTACATTTTTGGAAACAGTGAGGAAGAAGGAAATATATAAGAATTAAGGTTTTTCTAATTCATTGTGAATGCATCCACTGGAAGCCACGACACAAACCGGTGGCATTTTTTGTTCAGATAGCTTGCAAATGAATATACAATTTTTATACCAGATTTTTTGTCCACTGTATGATTATCCAACTTATTTATGTACGTGGCAAATACAAAAAATATACTTAAGCTCACTGCCACATCATTCTCCCAATAGCAATCAATTCTTAGTAAAATATGACAATTTTTTAAAAAATTTTACAAAGCTTGTTGGGCCATAAAAACCTGCCTTCATTTCAAGAATGTTTATGTGTTTCTCCTGTTCACCTTGTTGCCAAAAAAAAACCCTTTTGGTTTCTGTCCATTGCAACACGCCCCCATCTTGTATGCATCGGAGAAAATTTTAATATTATAATTAGGCTGTAAAACAAAATGTGCTTTAACCACCACTCAAGTTCATTTTTAAGTAAGAATCTAACAAGCATCTTTTTGTTATAGTTGTTCCGGTTAGCCTTTAAAGCACGATATTGTTCTCGTTCAAGGGTTTTTACGTACAACAAGCCGTACTCTGTAGTATAACAAACCGAGACTAGCCTTCCTATAATTAGCGAAACCTCTTTAATTGTTATTTGATTTCCTTTTTTTTTTTCTTTAAGTAATCTTAATGACTGTTTTTATTTTTTTATTCTTTTTTGTGCGATATATATCCACATCTTATATCTTTTTTGCATTAAGGATAAATCCTAAAAATTGTATCTGTTGAGTCGGTTGTGTATGGTGTTTTAATTGTTGATAAAAAACCTAATCTTTTAGATAACAGAAACAGGCCTGAAACCTTAGAATAAAAAGGGTGGAACAAAAAAGTGCAGTGGCTAGACCGAATCGTAAACATTGGAATTCAACTTTCGTTTTGAAAAGAAAATCTTAAATATTTTTTATATTGATCAAACATTGGAACTAAAAAATATGCATCTTTAAGATCTAATGTCGCAAGGAAGCAGTTTTTAGTAATTAAGTTCTCTAATATCTTCCAGTTGAAAATGAGGTGGGCGAAAGAAATTTATTTAAGTTTCTAGGATTAAAGATAAACTTAAATCTCCTGCTATCGTTCTGTCTTAAAAAATAGCTTAACAAAAACTGATCTTGACAGTTATTAACAGTTTTAGCTGCTCCTACTTATGAATGTTGTATGCTTTTCGAATCAATTTTTAACTAATTTTTGGTAAATTTTGAAGTTTTGGGGTTGAAAACTTGGAAAGGTTTGTCCACAAAGGGAATTTTGTAATATTTTTTCCAACTCAAAGTTAATTTACTTTGAGTGATTTGATTCCACTCTCCTTAAAAAAATGTATTCGACAGGAATACGTTCTTTCACTGTTTAGCTCTAATATTTCCTCTCGGCGCCTTCTTTTATATTTTTGCAATTTTCGGCACAACCTTCGCTAAAAAAAAAAGATCTGAATGTTACGCAGTACCAATTTTTTATATTTTTGCATTATGCATTATGCAAATTAGGCTGTCAAACCTTTTCCCAAAATGGTTTACAATTTCAAGAGTTCGGTATCTCTTTTTTTGCTCTGTGGATGCTAGCATCCTGGATTTAATTTGGGTCCTGGAAGAATTTTGCAATTTTTCCCGGAAATTTTGTATTTTTCGAGGAGATTATTTTTAGTTTCCTTATCTATATATTCCCATAGAAAGATGCTTCTTCCATCTGCAAGCTAGCTCTGCTGATATATCTGGACTCAATGTACTATCATCTGTCTAAGGGGTACCTCTCTATGCTAGAGTTCGAGGAACTACTAGTGCCTGACGAGTTGAGGAACTGTCAGATTCGTCGTCACATATAATAATATGAAAAACGACGTGCTAATAATAATTTTTTTAAGTAAACATTATAATCTACTTAGAAAATTGGACACCCGGTAGAGTAAACCATGCATCAGGAGCATAGGTGAGATATGAGAGGCTCCGACTTTTCTTGTAATAAATATTCTGGAAATTAAAATATGATATTTTGGAAAGAGATTTTATTAGCATTATGGAGTTTTTTATTGAGACTAATATGGTAGGCATAAGTCAAAGACTATGCAGGGTTTAAGTTTTTATGAGTCATAAAAACAGATGTGTGTTTACAGGATAAATAATAATGCCAAAAAATATTAGCCAATAGCCTAATATTTGTCTTACTCCACTGTTTAAAACCGATAATGCGCCTTACTTACTTGAATCACGACGCTTCCTTTTCCTTTCCTTTCCCAGTTTCATCATTTTCTTTTTTAGGTAATCCATTTGCTTTTCACGTTTCGTTTTGTAAGATTTTTTCGGCATTTTATTCGTTAAACTGTCAGATTCGTCGTCACACATATGAAAAACAACGTGCTAATAGTAATTCTTTAAGTAAACATATGGATTGTTTTTTATTGAGACTAATTTAGCGGGCATAAGTCAGAAACTATGCAGGGTTTAATTTTTTATGACTAATAAAAACAAATGTGTGTTTACAGAATAAACAAACCCATGCCAACAAATATTAGTCAAAAGCATAATATTTGTCTCACTCCATTGTTTAAAAACTGACAGTTTGCCTATATCTTTCTTACACTGAGAAAAGAGTTGTTATAATTATTAAATCTTATTAGCTACAACAAAAGGATTTTGTGATTTACGGCTTAATAGATATTTGTTTTTGAGAAACCACCCAAAATTTTATAATTTAAAAACAAATATTTGGTAATAAAAATCAAGTCAGCGATTATTACTGACAGACCTATTTATTAATTATAAAGAACCGACTTTGTAATAATAAACAAAAATTGCATTTAGGAACTGTCCTATTTGATAATAGTAACCAAACATTATATTAACCAGTAACAAATCTTATTAATAGAAAACAAGGATAGTTGATTAACCAGACGAAATTTGTTTATAATAAATATTTATAATTTAGCTAATAATAATGATTTGTTTATGGTAAATAAATATCAATTACCTATAAACCCTGAGTTGTTTATAATAAATAAATATACTTGACGCATTCACTCTGATTTGGTTGGATAGTAAACAAATATATGTTAACTATTAACAGCGACTTAATAACAGTTAATAAATGCACGTTAACCCCAAACTCTTGATATGCTAACAGTTAATAAATGTAATTTAACCATTAACCTTGATTTATTTTGTGTTTCAGGTAATTCTACAGGAGCATATGAAAAAAACGACACTACAATATGATACTTACACCCGGCGGTTACGCATGAAGGTCTTACACCCAGTTCCCACCTAGAACTTTTTCGTGAGTGCCCTCTCACGCATCACATGATATCAATATGAAATGTTATGGCAGTCATGTGACGGGTGCTCGGGCATGCACAAAAAAGTCAAAGGCGGGAACCGGGTGTTATTGGTGGGAACCGGGTGCAAGCCTTGTAACGTCGGTTTTTCCATATCCTCCGCTAGAGCTACCTAAAACACAAAATAAATCAACAAAAATATTTGTGTAAAAATATTATTCTTGGATATTTTATTTATTTATATTTATTTTGTTTACTTTTTGTTTCAAATGACAAAAAAAATTATATTCTTATTTTACTATTATAAACGGCAATACCGATCGGTAGCTCATATTTTTCTGTTTTCGTTAGTTTCTTCCAAGTCGCTGCTTGACTAAAAATAAAAATTGATTTGATTAAAATGATTAAAAAAAATTTTTGTTTTTAGACAATGTAAAGACGTAAGAATAGGGGGATTCCACACCCAAATATAAAATAAAAAAAAAAATCCTATTTGTCATAGAAATTTAGTGTTTATAATGTAAACTATAGTGCCGTAGGCCGCACAGTCGCATATTATATACAGGGTTCCTAAGATTTTCCTTAGGGATAGGATTTCAATAAATCAAACACAAATGGCACAGAAAGTTCTGCGCGCACAAAAGAAACAGGTATATTGAGCAATGATGCCAGTTTGTTATTATCTCCGGCCTGCTTTCATGAGAAAAAATTGTCGCCACTCTTTCATTGTGAGCATAATTGATAGTTGCAATAATAACCGTTGACAAGATGTCTAATTAAAAATTAGATGTTTTCAGGTCCAAACCACAGCTTTTTCTTGCTTAAAGGAGGCGGCAGGGTCCATTATTTACGATACTGAGTGATAAACTCGTGAGGTTGTTAACATTAGAAAGAAATATCTTCGCTTTTAATTAAATTTCTTTCCACTCTGTTCTACTAGTGACATCTATCCGGAAACGGCCAAACCATGCAGCTAGCACTAGCAGCCAAAGAAATCAATAAACGGCGCTGTTTTTCCTGCAGAGCTTTTTGCTTGCGATATTATTGATTTTAAATAAAGCTAGCCCTACACTACATTTGATATTTTTGAGGTGTTTTATGACATGATCTCGAAACATGTCGCGAACCAATTCTTCAAAACTAGCGGGAGGGTAAAAGCGAAAAATAAGGGGCTGCCAATATTTGTTACACCCAAAAAGGGGTGAAAAGATTTATTTTGCTCTGTTTCTTTACAAAAAACGTTTTTTTACGAAAAACTTTCTTCAACTTTCTCGCAATTTTCGTCATACCGTAGAAAAAAATTATTTCCCCCATGGTCATACTCTACTTTTATTCGAAAAAATTTAGAAACAGAGACGATATCAGTTTTCCTAAAACGGGGGATCTTGGTTTCGAGTGAGAAGATAAAGAGCACCGCAGGCAAAAATTTTTCAATTAAATTAGCCGAACTCAAAAATTTAGAAAAACAAAGCACGAAATAAAAATGGCGCCGCTTACAATTTTTTTTCAAACCCAAAAAGGGGTGAAAAGATTTATTTTGCTCTGTTTCTTTACAAAAAACGTTTTTTTTACGAAAAACTTGATCTCTGCCAATTTTTTTATTTTTTTCTTCAACTTTCTCGCAATTTTCGTCATACCGTAGAAAAAAATTATTTCCCCCATGGTTATACTCTACTTTTATTCGACAAAATTTAGAAACAGAGACGGGATCAGTTTTCCTAAAACGGGGGATGTTGGTTTCGAGTGAGAAGATAAAGAGCGCCGCAGGCAAAATTTTTTCAATTAAATTAGCCGAACTAAAAAATTTAGAAAAACAAAGCACGAAATAAAAATGGCGCCGCTTACAATTTTTTTAAAAAAATTACGTAATTTCGGGAACGCAAAGAAATAGGTCTAAAGAGTATAATTTTTAAGAAAAAAATATCAATTTTCTCGCCCTCCTCCACTGGGACTACAGGGGCCTAAATTACGTAATGGTCATAGGGGGAGGGGGGTTACAAAACGTTACGTAGGGAGGAGGGGGGTTTTCGACAGCGTTTGCATTTGTGTGAAACTAAGAAAATTTGGAATGAAAATAAGTGAGAAGTTTTTTTTTTTGGGGGGGGGGTAGTGGTCTTGAAATCATTACGTAATAACGTAATATTAAGGGAGTGGCGTGCCAAACCGTTACAAAACATTACATAGGGAGGGGTCAAAAATTGGTAAAATCACCGTTGCGTAATTTGTGCACGGCCCCACATCTAACTGTTCCTCCTTTTTGATTTCGAATCAAAGTGCAAAACCCGGGTTGGACGTTCGAAGGCGTCAACTCGTCCTATGCTATGGAAATATCTCAGTCGATTTCTCCGGCCGTGTATGAACGCTTTAGGTTAGGCATTTGCATGTATCTCAGTCCCCAGCCTGTAAACAGTGCGTAAGGACAATGGTTACAAAATGAAAAGCCGAAAAACATTTTTTTTTACGATATCTTTCATCAGTTTGGTATTAAAGTCGAGCAAAAGCAATTTTTATTCCAGTCCTAAAGGTATGAAAATGGAAAACATTAGAAAACAACAACCTGGAATGGATTTACTACGTGTAAGATGTAGTGACAACGTCGCCCCATGCCCATCCTTTTCTGCCTAATGTGCTTTTCCGTTTGTCTGCGTCTTATACACGTCTGCTTGGCCCCCTAAGGATTTGCTCAGGAACCCTGTATAAGAAATGAAAATTGTGTCGAAGTGAAAAAGTGTGAAACCATGACCAATGGCAATATGACAGAAGCGCCGGGCGGCACGACGCAGGGATTCCACCCAAACTTGAAATTAAGAAATTGGTTTATTTTATTGAGGTTACCTTGGGTTGGGTTAGATACAAGTGGGATGTGCCCCCACCGTCCCCGCCTCCTTTCTGTATCTGCTACTTCTCTCGTAACCTGTGCACGACTCCGTGACTTTAGCCACTTCCTTCTATTTGTTAACATTATGTAGTATACATAACCCCCCCTTAAATCTAGGTACTGCAAATAGACCATATTTTTTTTTCATTCATGAAGTTGTCTTGGAAACGTGGATGAACATAGGTGGGTAGCTACATACATACATAGGAGAAACAAATGCTTGCACTTACCCAAAAACCTGTTGATGGTTTCTTGATCAACCGCCGCATTTCTCAACAAAACCGTAGCTTCTTTAGCTTCCGTTCCTTCCATTTAAATACGCCTTGCTGACAAATTTCCTATGTATGTCCAATATAAAATATAAAAATTACGCGACCTAGTGAACGTGATCGCATCTGCTGACAGTCTTTGGCGCGCTCCAAAAGAATCGATCGAACCTCCCACGCATGCTTAATGTCGTCTTTTTATCTCGTTTTTAACCTATACTCTTGTGCTATTAACTTCAACAAAAACAATCGACCTTTTTATCCTCAGACAAAATATTTGTTAATAAAAAACAAATGGTTTTGAACCTATACTCTTGTGCTATTAACTTCAACAAAAACAATCGATTAACATAAAAAAGAACCTGTGATTACAAGCTTGTTTATTATAAGGTTATTAGGTGTTATTTATAAACCTTCTTTTTTGAAGAAGTGATTAACCAGCAACAAGAATATCCACTTTTGTAATATGTCTTATTAATTATAACAAAAATACGGAATAACAAACATTTTTTAACTATAAAATTGAAGTTTTCTTTCAGTGTACTTGAAACACGATGCTCCCTTTTTATTTCCTTTTCCAGGCTCCTCATTTTCTTCTTTAGGTAATCCATTTACTTTTCACGTTTTCTTTTGTAAAATGTTTTCTTTAAAAGCGTAGTTTCACAATTCGCGCGCGTGATATACCGTCTTCACTTATCGCATGACAGCGCAAAAAGTATATTGATGTACCTAGCAGAGATTAGGCAGGCTGCAGTGGCGGTATGTTTTTCTTATCTCTAAAACTTGCGTATGACGTGCTACGAAATATCCCTACCTGGTATATCTAATAGGATGTGCCCAATCGAAGTATAATTAGGTACAGATATTACTTGACTTATTTTTTCGGGGAAACGATTTCCTGATGCGGATTATGGATTGGCTATTTTGTGAAATGGGTACATCATAACCGCAATTTATAAAAATTTACAGTAACTAAAAACTTAAATAAATAAAATTTGAATTCAATAATTCAAAGATATTCGTTGTACGCACACGAGTTCAACAGTCACGCTACAGAAAGTTAAATTAACACAACACTGTTTACAGCTAAGATAAATAGAAATGGCGCGAATTAAGTTATCTGTCAAAGATGGAAGATGCGCGGCTACTTGCGCCAACATTTCGCGCACGCCGGTGTTCTTTTTCTTGTTTGCTTGTTTAGTGATAACTGCTTACGCCTAATTTTAGGGCTACGAAAATATCACCATATATCTCATCCACATCAGAGCAGTTTCCTTTTTGTCGCGGTTACGGTTAACCTTGGTCCTAAAATGTCTCAGAAGTATAAGCAAAAGAAGGAGACCTCGATTGTGTAATATCTTTGAATATTGTTTAAATTTACAGATAATTGTTTATGTTTACATGTGTATGTAATCAAAAATTTTTAATTTTTATGAATATCCGGATTATATTTTCATATCAAAAATGCTATGACGTCATTTATTAGCTGACATGAACGGAACAAATGGCGTAGGTAGATAGCACATCCTGTGAAGATCCATACCTTGAGAACCGCAACCATTCTGAACCGGCAAAATAGGCTGGTTCCGATTCCGATCTACATCGATTTTTTCTGTTAATGTCAGCTGAAAGGTGATGTCATAGCAATATTCATCTGAAAATTAGTACAATCCCGAAATTCATAAAAATAAAACACTTTTGATTAGATATATATTTAAATATCAACAATTATCTGTAAATTTAAACAATATTCGAAGATATTACACAATAGAGGTCTCCTTTTGCTTATTATTCTGGGAAATTTTAGAACCAAGGTTAACCGTAACCGCGACAAAAAGAAAACGAGGCAGGAGCTAAACTGGCTGAGAGTGAATCAGACACGACCTAATAAGTTTTTAAAAAACTTACGATTTTTTACTATTTTATACCCGCTAAGGCGAAACCTAAAATTTATTCCGCAATCAACCTAAAAAATGAGAACGTCCCTAAAAATAAAAAAATCCCTACCTCCAGAAAATTTGTATTCATGGCTGTCAAAAATAAGAAAGATTTCTATAATAATATTAAGAGAAAAGTCCTTGAATTATGTTTTGCTACAGTGGGACGATTTAGTACTTTTTTGCATGAGGGAACCTTATATAAAGAAGAATATAACAGGGTAATACAAAAAACTGTATCATAATAATATATAATAATAATTAACATATATATGCATCAAGAAAGCAACTATGGAAAATCAATAAATTTTTTGTCATTCTTATTCCAGACCATAATATGTAGTTATATTCGTTTTTAAAATTTACAGTCTGAATTTTGTGAGAAAAGTTTTAAAAATAGAAATGGTCTTAATATCGTCAGAATATTGCATTTCAGTGGACAAGGTAGCTAAAGAAAAGTCTCTAAAGGCTTGGATACTTTCTTTAATATTTTCTTATGCCTATTTGTGTCTTCCAAGAAAACACAAAGAATTCCCAGCAGTCAAAGAAAATCTTTCGAAATGGAAAAACGAAATAGAAAAAGAACAAAAACAAATTCCAAAATCAGCCAGCGGTATGGATTCCCTTAATACTCAACAGTTCAAAGACATGACATCAGAGAAGCTGAGTTCTACATCTACTCTTTGTTCAGCACTGTCCAATCTTGCAACGAGACTTCCTTTCAACGCTTTACCTCCAGAAATCAAACCGTTTTCTTTTGGCCTCCCTCTACGCCTTGAATAAGAAGGATGAAGAAATCCGACCTATAGGATGCTGCTTAAGTCGGCTTGTTTCCAAATTTGTATGCTCTAGTATTTCCAAAAACGTAGGAAACGACCTTCGTCCGATACAGCTTGGATTTGATACGAAATGTGGCACTGAAACTACCCCTAATGCAACTTGTCGGTTAGATTCAAATTCTCATAGCTCACCAAATTTTTTTCTGTGTTTCTGTGTTCTTACTGAAGTACTCAAAAAGGCGTTCAGCAAGGAAATCCTCTTGATCCTGTTCTTTTTTACCTTGCTTTGCATTCCCTCATATCCTCACTCAAATTACAACCTAATCTTTTGTATCTTGGTTGTGCAAGATTTTTAGAACATAATTTCTTTTTCAGAAAAAATTGGCCTTTAGCAAAATGACATTTGTCTATTCTGTCGGAAACTAACGAGGATTTTTCAAATCAAATTAACTATTTTAAAAATATTTTCCCTGATATAAAAATTATTCAAACAGATTACCTATGTCTTTCATGATGTCTTTTTTATGATGGTTTACCCTAGTTCCAATCTAAAGCTTTTATGCCAAAACTTTAGAAAAGTCAGTCACATTTATTTTTATATTTAAAAAAAATTCTCTTTCGATTTCTAGAATGACTGATTTACTCCGCTGCTCTACATGTTGAAGACAGACCGATATTTTAAAAGAATATTGATTTAATTTTAAAAGAAGCGCCTGAAAACATAAAAAATTTTAAATTTTCTGAAGAATGTTGGCCAATCTGTAAATTCAGATATTTCCACGTTATACTTTTCAGCATTCATTTCTTTCAATTGCTTTCTTTTACGTTTTTCTTCAACAATTTTTTCTCATGGCATGCTAGACCAGCAAAATGTTTCCTTCAATGAAGCTCTACTCTCTTGGCCATCCTTATGTGACAGCAAAATTAACAACCAAAATTTATTAACGCAGAATCAATTAGACTTCAGTAAATGTTTTTATTAAGGAAAAAATTATTTTTCATAATTAAAATTATGGCACAGGAGAGTGGAGCTTCGTTGCATGCGTTGCTCTGACCTTCCTTGGCAACGCATTTGGACGATTCGTCATTTCGCATTTCCATAGCTCTGAGGACTAAGCAAGCTGTTTGCGAACCACATACCTGTACATGTGTTGAAACAGTTGATAATTTGTGTATTCCGGACTATATTGTCGCAAAAGTGCAGGAAGATGGTCTCCTCAGAGCATGTTCACTGACATTTAAAAAAAAAATACAACTTTACAAACTGTTGAAATTCACAGAGCTGATGGACGGCGGGTAGACAACGCGACGGCTTGAATTTGGTTCCCTGGAAGAGCTGAAAATCACTTGGCTGGGATGTTACTTCAAGCGATACTTTGACCTTTTCATATGTAACTTTTACCAGTATAATATCAACGAATGAAACTAAGATTTCAGTACAAATGAAAACCAATGAATTTAATTTTGTAGTTTTTGCGTGGAGAAGCATTGATCAAAAATTTAGGCAAACAAATTCAGACTGTAACGGGAGAGGTAGGATCGACAAGTTTTTTGAGACAGATAATCAGTATTGCAGTATAAAGCCAAAATGGACATCTCTAGATGAGATGGTTTTGCTTTAGTCTTAAGTTTTTTATGAAATTAATTTTTTCCTTTTATTTACTGATCTTTAATTTTCTTTTCGTTTTATTATATTCTATTATGCTATATATTTAAAAAAAAAACAACCTATCCAATAAATAAGTTAAAATTCAGAGTCACCAAAGAAATCTAAGGCATTTCTACATTTGGCGCCACATAAAGAAAGTATAGTAGAAGTTAGCTGCAGGTCTGATGTATTTAAATTTTGCTAATTGCGGTGCTTATTGTAACTGACTTTAACGTTTCCGAACTTGAAATTATATTTTTTGACATCATAACCATAATGTCATAAGGAAACTGATAGAATATTTTAACTATCCTAGTTTTCAGGTTACTATACTAATGAATAAAAAGAAAACATTTAAACCTGTTTAACAATTTTATTATGAAAAATATTCTTACAAAACTCATTTTATACGAAACATGTTTACCATTATGCTTTTCTTTACTTAGTTTGATCTTCTTAGCTGCAACGCCATATCTCAGCCTAGAACAACTCCACCTGCAAATAAGCGTCAGAAATCCAGGACATCTTACTTGTATTTTGGCTTTTGGGGCCTTACGCCATGGCAAATAGGTGCTCTTTTAGAAAATTGATCACTTCCTGATTGTGCTGACTTTGATCAAGCCAGTGCCTTCCTTTCGCCCAACAATTTCTTCTTGATAAGTTTTTTTATTCAAAAAATTGTGGCTTTGTTTCGTCCATAATATGGTCCTCTACTCGACGAACCGACCAACCACAATATAATTATAACAACAACAAAACATAACAGCGACATTTTTTTACAGTTTATAATGCCTACGGTTACTGAGTTCTGAGACCCATAATACACAATATAAAATCGGCATACGCATTTTATATGGTACCAAGTGTATCTATATCTGCGGATAAAAAATCCCGGACAAAAAACCTCCGGAAAAACCCCCAAGAAAAAATAATTGTAACCAACCCAAACCCAACCCAACTCAAGCTAGACCCAACCCAAAATAATATTTTTTAATTTTCCTCGGGTTTTTTTCCGGGACTTTTTTCCGGAATGGGGTTTTTCCCGGGTTTTTTTCCGGAAGTTTTTTTTCGGTTTTTTTTTCATTTACCCCCTGAACATCGAACTACGATGTTTAAATCTTGCTTCTCGTTTAATGCAGCAAACCTATATAACACCTACCTCCACATTTATTCCACATGTCCACAGAAACTTCTAAGAACAAAAATCAAAATAATGATAAATAACAAGGAAATTAAACTGTAATGTTATTTATTATCTAATCCATCAAAACAAATAAAAATATTTATTTATTGATTATAATTGTCTGCTTGCTTTATTCCTATTTTTCTTCGTTTTGTAATTTACTACATTTTTTTATACAAACCGCTTCAAGCTACTGCGAACATAGGGCGGAAGAAGTCTAATTTGCCAGTGTACGTGCATGCAGAGACACCGCACGCCTATCAGTGAAGCAACCAACACTCAGGCTTCCGATCGCCATTCGCTGCCGTTTGCCGCCTTTCGCACACACAGTGCTGTGTGGAGCGTAGTCATTGAAACCGGAATTTGGTCAATAAATACGCAAATTTTTATAACGTAATTTTCTTATTTTTTGTCACTGATAAATAAGAGCGTTTTATTGTCAACTGCCCAGATTTATCAGTGACGACGTGTTACAATGAAAATAATAAGGAGGAACAAAATAAAAGCAAGTTCTCAAAATAAAATAATACATTCTAAAAACCAAAAAGATTCTCCCGGTCAAAAAAAAATTAAAGCAAATGTTCGAAAAGTCCTCCTTGCTCGGCTAGACAATATCCGAGCCTACTATAAAAACCCCTTCTAACGTTTCCAAGCATGTTAGGGGTAATAATTTGAAAAGCTTCTTCAAAAACAGATAGAAGTCATTAGGAGCAAGATCGGGAGATCGAGCTGGCCATAACATAGTTCCTCGTGTACTTATAACTCGATTAGGAAATACATTATCAAGATATTCCCTAACAAGGCCAACATTGTGAGCGGAACAACCATCTTGTTGAAACCATGTTTCCCCAAATCTTACACCTAACAACTGCCTAGCAGTTGGAATAATGTGCTGCTGCAGTAGATCCAAGTATCTAGGACCATTCAAATTGCAATTGCCGTTAATAAAAAGTGGCCCAATTACGTGTTCCCCTACAATACCCCCCCCCCCAAACATTTAGTTTTTAGGGATACTGTGTTCTTACGTCAAAATACAAATGCAAATTTTCCCTCGACCAATATCGAACGTGTGTTGGGTTATGACGATTTGACCATTTGACCATCTGCACTTTTTCGGCAACTTCGTAGACATCCATTTTTAGTTTTAAAAATGTATTATTTCAATTAAGAACTTACCCATCTGTTTCTCGAGCAAGGCAGAAATAAAACAAAATAATAAAAACAAAATGAATTTCCAAAAGATAACACTGCAGCGTGCTTCGAATCCACCTCGGTCGTACGGCACGGAGAGTAAATTGGACTGGATTCCCCCTATGTTCGTAGTAGCTTGAAGCGGTCTGTATTTGCCTATAATGACTCTAATACTTAGTATTATTACTATAATCAAAATTTTTGTTAATTTTTAGGATATCAAAAGGTTGGACGTAAGATTAGCGATCATATACTTTGTATGATAGCTAAATCTCGCCTTATCGTTGTATTTTTCAATTGCATCAATAAAAGTCGTTCAGTTCAATTAAATATGAAACAAATAAAAAAATCCCGTTATCCTGTTAATCAGTACCCTAACCGCAAAAATCGATATATTTAATTACATTGTCACGGTGGTTACTTATAAAATTTTTGCAAACGCGTTCTTGTTCTCCTGAGTTTGCAGAAAAACAAGAGTTACCGTATTATTACTAAGTGGTCTTGGATAAATAATATTACCCACGTAAAAATCCATTTCATTATCTTCTAAAACGAGAAAAATATTTTATTTTTTAAGAAATAATTGCTACGATTTCACTTCATTGCACTTCTCTAATTTAAGGTCTTCGATTTAAATTGCTCGGAATCCGATTTGCTTCTTTGAAAAAATATTCCTGCTCGCAGCTATATCTTTGATACGGCTAATAACAGCGTATTTGATCTTGTTTTCAAGAGGTATTAAATAGCTGCCTAATTAGATCAAAGACATTTTTTAAGAAAAATATTAAATCTTTATAGGAAACGGTGTGGCTAAATACAGGAAGAAATAAGCCGCAGAATAAATAAGCCACTGTATAGAAGTTATAAAATAGCTCATTAAAATAGTCTAAAATCAAAACGTGCAATCATCGACCGATTAATCAAAATTTATACCGTGTATTATTTTTCTACATTTGTCTAAGCTGCCAAAAAAATAAATGTTTGCTTGAAATTTGAGATGTACCAGGAGAAGGGGGGCGGAACTGCTTGCCCTCTTCTTTATCCCCGAGACTTACAGACCCCCAACCCTTTCACAGTCGAACACTTCACTCCCTTTTATAAAGGTTAGGACGTCTGACTATTTGATCTTCAGGAGCTGCTTTAGCTCGTTCTTCCTTCTAGACGATTCGTCTAGAGACTCAACATCTTTCCAGGTAGTAGAATAAGGAATTATCTTTCTTCCAACATTCTTTGCTGGTTGAGTCCTGCCCCACTTTCATCCTTACCAGATGTTCTCAAAGAGCATAGTGTCCATTAAAAACGTTTTAAGGGTCTCACGACACAGCGTTTTATGGGCAGCAACCAGTTCCTTTCCGACTTTATAACGATTTTTTTTGGTAACCTTAAAATCAAGCATGTTTAACACCTTCACATTTTTATAGTTTTTTTTTAGTATTCCATTAAGATTTGAATTAGTCTTTAATTTTGAGAAAAGAAGTTATATTTAATAATTTTTGGACTTTTTCATAATAATAATATGTAAATATAATAATGAGACTTATAATCCATGTGATTTTCTCTGTCCGTTTATTCCACGTGAAGGCCAGTTACATACAGAAAAAATCACATCATCAGTATTCAATTGTATTAAAAAAATACCTGTTTGTCAGATAACTATCCCCGTATAATATGTGCCTCTCTTATTTGCAAAACTACCATATTTGTCGAATATAAAACAACTGGCCATATAAAGCCAAACAACACTGCTTGCCATATTTCTCCAAAAAAGTTAGGAGCACAAAAGCTTACGAAAATTATCGACAATAAAAAACAGAAACACTTGTAGTGTTTGTTATAATATAATGCATAGGTTGGAAAAAATTAACTCTGTTATCAAGTGCCACTTACCAAAATTTTAGTTCTTGCTTGGTTACAAGAGGTGCAGTTTACACCACTAAATTATATACAATCCCAAAATACCTTTTACACACGAAAAGTAAGATAATTTCAAGAAACATAATCCATGCAAGTAAGTGCAATGAATTACAAATTAGATCAGATGAACAAATTTTAATTCGTAAAATCTGCAGGCAACACGCCATTCAAAAATAAAATACTTTAATTCTATTACAACGATAAAAATAAATTTAAAACTTTTATTGGGAACGCACAGACTAGTAATACATACCAAAAAAGAAACAGAATATTTTTGAATTACTTAATAGTGCATGGCATAGACGTAAATAAAGAACTAACATACAGTCACACAGATCATAGAAACCCTCAGGAAAAATTCACATTTTTTACACTTTTAGGTAGGGAAATGTAAAGAAAGGTTATGTTTTCACTCTTCAAAAGAAGTGGTCCACACAAATATGTTGGCCAAATAGATAATCAGGTTTTAGATTTTATCCATGGCGAATTACACATCTGGAATGCATGAAAATGTGGTAACAGTAACTGCGTTTATAGATTTTCAGCGAGCCTTCGAAACTGTAGATAAAAAAATATTAGTTAAAAGGTTTAGGAAGTTGGGTTGCTAAATGCTAAACATTTGATGATGCAGACAATTGTGGTTTTAACAAGTTGGTTGTCGAGAGCCATCATTATTGGAGATATGGTATTTCTTTTCTTTTTTTCAGAACCTTCTAACTGCGAAATTTTTAAAATCCAAAAAATTCTCAACTTTGATACTTTTAATGAAAAGGTGAATCTGCCCAAGAATACTGGTAAAGCTGATTTAGCTGATCTATTGTCATTTTATACTATAGGAACTGATGACAATATAACTGAAAAATATTTAAAATTTGATAATAAATAGTGATTTATGTATGTATGTATGTATAAATGTATGTATGTATGTATGTATGTATGTATGTATGTAGGTAGGTATGTATGTATGTATGTATGTATGTATGTATGTATGTATGTATGTATGTATGTATGTATATATGTATGTATGTATGTATGTATGTATGTATGTATGTATGTATGTATGTATGTATGTATGTATGCATGTATGTATGTATGCATTCAACACTGGTGGTACAGCAACTTATGGAAGTTAAAAAGTGCACTGCGGTCACAAGTTAGACTATTGTGCCCAAGGATCTCCTGATAAGATCTAGAAAAATGAAACTTGATTTCGGCTTGATACTTTGTCTGTAAGTTAATTTAGTTAAAGCTTTAGTGAAAGTCACGTTTTTACTAAAGGTAGTATTTTGGACCCCCTTATGTTTAAATTACATAATCATGATATATTTCAAGTCAATGACGAACTTATTTTTTTTAAATTTGTTATTGATTATTTTTGAATAGTAATCAAGCACACGTCCTCGGTACTCTGCTTGTAGGAACTGACCTGGAGGAGCTTTTTTATTTATAATTATATTTATTATTTTAATTTAATTTAATTTATATGTCACGTTTTTAGCATTATTGGTAACACCAATATTTTTTTATATTTTAGAAACCTAATAAAGCATAGCACAATAATTGATATAGAGGAGTACAAGAGCGTTATAAATTATTATTCGAGAACATATTATCAAATAATATGATCCTTGTAAACAGTTTAAAGTAAAACAGAATTTTGATTTTATTGACCACACCAATTTCGTCATTTCCTATTATAATATTGTAGTATCCCTCTAGAAATCTAAAGTATCATTTGTGACATCCAATAATCATGGTTTAGAAAGGATCTTGAAGATCAAATTTTCCCTTGCTAGAGAGGTGCAAAATCTAAGTCCTTGGGCCCAGAGCTTTAGGTTAACCAAGGCAACGGTCAACAAAGAAATATTCGTGTAGCTGAAAAAACTGGAGTGCAGCACCAAAGCTTTACATCTAAACGGAACCACTACAAAGCTTTTTAAATAAGCCCGGGAAACGTAGAGCAAGACTCTTCGTGGAACTACCAAGAACCAGCCTGAGAATAATTATATTATACATATATGTTATTTTAATTATATATATTTGTACCTACACTGTGGAGAGGAGCAGGAATCGCCAAATCACATAAATAAATATTAGTTTTCTTTTAAAGTTTTTATTTAATTAAAATTAGGACATCGTTGGATGCAGCATAAAAAATAACAAAAAACAGATATCTAGGCGATGGTGATATATAGGTGTCCGCTTATAAACCTATTTAATACCACAGTCTATCTTAATGCTAACTTATATTACACTGTGTCAATGTCATTTAAAAATTGTTTCCATAACTTAAGGTATAGTCTCTCATATTCTTTATGGCTCACCCAAAATGGTAGGAATAATCGGAAATGTTCAAAAATTAAAATATGCTTTGCAAGCAGATAATAAAAAACTAAAATATTTGCAAAACGAGTATTGTGAAAATTTAAAAGTTAACTATAACAATAATGCATTAGCCGAAATTATAACACAATAATTACCTACGTTTTTATAACATTTTACATCTAATTATCAATATGTTTGTCTGGTGAAATTTAACTTAATAACTAGGGATAGGTTTGGATAGCGTTAACGTCTCATGAACTACGAGATAATCCTCTTTTGCAGGAGTGCTCCTAAAGAATGTGTCACATTGCGTCATCAGCGTAGCAAACGACGCGACGCGACGCTTGGGTTAAGTTAAGTCTAGAGATTTAGAAGATTGGGCTCAGGAAAGGTACGATCACGCTAATGCTTTTACTATGCTCTACACCGCAGGCTTAAGAAACAATTGGAACTCTATTCTTTAGCTTCTCTCTAATAATTATTATATTAATTGAAAAACAATGACTGATGTGGCGAGTAAGAGCTAAAGTTTGACGATTTAAGATTACTTCTTAAGAATATTCCGGTGCCTTACAAAAAGTGCAAGTTTAGCAAAATTAATATATTGAAATTTTAGAAAAAGAAATTTTTTTAAATAAACTGAAAAAAAAATTTCGACTTTACTCTTTTTTCGATATACTCTAGAAATAATATATATTGTAGTTTGCACCTGAAGACGATCAGAGATTGTACTGATCGAAACGATGTGTATAAATAAAATATAGACAATGGAAGTCCGAAACACAGAGTTAATTTCAAACACATCATTGTCTCAAACTTTCAAACATCTATTTATATGTCTTCTCATCTTCATGTTGACCCAACCCGTCTCAAAGCTTGAAAGATCGCACGGGCACGCTCATATTCTTTATTTTGACCCATAAGGAGCCTCAGAAGCTGCCAAGATTGTGTTCACGCGCAAAACTGACTAGATTTGATTATCGTTTTTCAAGACAGCGCCTTCCCGTGCTCGGAGGCAGGTCTATGAAAGTGTAGAAGATTCTTTCTATACACAAAAATCGGGTGTATAAATCTTAAACAATACTTTCTTATTTTTTCTATCCTAGAAGCGGTCTGCGCTAGGAGACACATTAACAAAATTACACTATCACACTGATAGATTAATAAATTTTGTAAAAAAATGACTCACTCTAGTTTTTAGATGCTGCTGTCTTTAAACTGAGGTAACAAGGCTGTAAAATCATAATCAGAATAAAACAAAACTCCTTGCCAGTTTTGGGAATTTTCACTGATCTCCCTGACCATAACCCAGGCCAAAGTTTAAAACCGTATGAACAAAATTTCAGTAAAATCCATTTAGACAACGAAGTGAAAGTGAATGATGGTGTTGAGTGGTATTTGGGTTGGGTTATCAGTGAAACTCATCGGTGGTGGCTCACGGTGGTTGCTCGGGACAAAACATCATTTAATTACTTCTCTTTTCGTTTTGGTCCTTGGAATGTTCCTTGTTGGATAACCATTTAATTTTGAATTTTCGTTATTCCATCCAATTTGTTTTGATTATTCCTTTTTAGATTCTTTTCGGTTGTAGAAACTGAGTTGGAGGTTTTTAACTGCTTTTTTTTCTCTTTATTAACTGTCTTGTTTTAGGTCCCCAATTAAATTAAAATCTGAAACACTTATTGTTTAAGCAATTTTTTAAAATTTTGGCCGAGGAAATCGATGGTCGGATGTATAGGAGCCAAGATGGAGGCAATTTTTTCAAAATGAACGACTATTTAAAAAAAAAATAGTAGGTTCGCCATGAAAAAAACGAGATCATACTCGAATCCATATAACTCGATAGAGGGGAATTGAAAAAAAATGGTTACTTTTTTCAATTCCCCTCTATCGAGTTATATGGATTCGAGTATGATCTTTATCGTCCTTGAAAAATGACATTTAATTTTTTTTAAATTGCATTTTTGACCATTTTTCGTAATTTAGTAAGCTGTGACAGGTCTTCTGTTGTAATTTTATAATTTAGAAAGAATATTAAAATAACAGGGTGATTGGTTTAGTTATACCAGGCCAGTCAAAGTAAGATTTTTTGAATGAATTGGGAGACCCCAACAAATCGACTCAGATATGAAATTTAAAATTCTATCGGGCCGTTTGTACACTATAGGCCAGTAAAGTTGACCTAACATGTGTTTAGTCGGCCCGAATAGTACTCTAATGTACATTATTGTTAATTTTTTGCGGAAAGTACCAATCTTGGTACGCTTACTTTTTTAATAATCTTTTATGATCGTGGTCAAGAAAATTTTTCCAGAGCCTTTTTTTTAAAATGTTTCATAATTCTGAAACGGCGACAGGTCTTGTTTTATAATTTTAACATAACATCAACACATCTCACCTAAATGACTTTTTGCTTACAGGGTGATTGGTTTAGTAAGATTTTTAAAAAAAGCTATATTATCATCTGTTTTTTTTTTCACTTTTTAAAGTAGAATTTTCAAGTTTGTTACGAATTGTTAATGCCACCTTATCAACTAATTTTTTTTTGGATGGGTGGCGCTGCGGAGGATGTGCCATAGAAACATCTGATATTAAAGACACAGCCACGCGTGCTTTTCTGTTTGAGCGTTCTTTTATGTATAACTAAATAGGTAACTGCTTCAAACACATTTAAATAAAAGCAATAAATTTAAAAACAACTGTTGTCGGCGAAGTTATCGGGATGTAAATTGGCACGACCAAAAACTATCTAGTAATCGTAACAAACTTAAAAATTCTACTTTAAAAAGTAAAAAAAGACAGATGATAATGTGGCTTTTTTTAAAAATCTTACTAAACCTGCAATCACCCTGTAAGCAAAAAGTCACTTAGAAGAGATGTGTTGATGTAATGTTAAAATTATAAAACAAGCCTAGACCTGTCGCCGTTTCCAGAATTAAAAAACATAAAAAATAGACTCTGGAAAAGTATTATTTTTATGTTATTATTTAACTAGTATTGTCAAATTTCTCTTCGTTAGGCTCTATAGATAAATTGTTTTGTTACTTAAGTAACTTTCGATCTACGACCGCCATGAATTCGACGCCAACTTAGTTTCTGTAGATCCGATCATAAATTTTCTTGACCACGATCCTAAAAAATTGTTAAAAAAGTAAGCGTATCAAATTTGGAGCTTTCCGCAAAAAATTAACAATAGGGTACATTAGAGAACTATTTGGGGCAACTAAGCACATGTTAGGTCAACTTTCCTGGCCTATAGCGTAAAAACGCCTCGATAGAATTTGCAATTTTATACCTGAATCGATTTGTTGGGGCATTTTAATTCATCAGGGGCTCTATTCTAGGCGTGATCGATCGCACAAAAGTCATTCGAACGACGCACGGTGGTCGATTTTCCGGAAAACGCGGACATAAATGGAAAAATTAAAAAAATCAAAATGTATCTAAATTTGCCCCTATATGGTTGTCAGGATACTAGGCGAATAGTTGGCCAAAGAATAAACTATGCTTTTTACGAGTTTGACATTACGTATCAGTATTCAACATCAAATTTCAAACAGAAGGCCCAGAGTGTGACAGTATTCAACTGTTAATATCTCGATAACAGTTGAAGATCGACATAGGGTACGTTATATCAAAATGCTTAGAATTTCAAAACAGAATGCAAAAATGCAATAATACACTGGGTGTTTCATTTGAAAGTTTCGGTTGGCATTCTTTTTAATATACCCTATATACATAAAAATATTCAATTATACTGTAACATTTATATATTGTGTCAATTACTTTAAAGTAAATTTGATTGTTCTAAACTAACATTTTTAGTTTAATTTTGTGAAGTGAGCTTAAAATTAAAATATCATGTAACTTTAACTGTAACCAAAATTATTACGTGACTGGACACTTTTAAATAGTCACGTGACCATCAATGCTATATTTAATCTGTATTTGACATCCCAACATTTTTGGCTAAATAAAACCCATTCAAGCTCCAATCGTCTTTCGATCTACATGTCCTTCGTAGATCCCCTCTCACACCACCATCACAAATTTTGCTAATTAATAAATATATATCTTCTGTGTCTTAAAGATAAATGTGAAAGTTCACATGATCATCCTGTGTATCAGCTAAATAAGAATAAATTTATCTTTTTATTAAAACTAAATATTTTTACGATTAAATTACAATGTGGAAGTTTTTTTTAATATTCGCGTTTTTACAAAAATCGACCACTGTCCGAGTCCTACTCTAAAAGACGGACAAGTTTGCCGTAGCATGCGCATTAGCGAGTTCGGTTACGTGATGGTTTCGTCCAATAGTGTGCTCTGAAATATTACGAGTGACGTTTTTCACACCAGCTTTCCTACAACTCCCAACTACTGGGTCTAGTCGAGAGAACAGCTTCGCTTAAAAATATTTTATTCGATATTTTGTTCGAGGCAGCTCTGCGCGTGCCCATAATAGTTTGGTGATTATTCGATCGTTTCGTCACTGCTTTTAAGCGCGTTTTTTGGTTGAAACTACTTTTCTTCTTTCAGGCGAACGAGCACTTCCTATGACTTCCAGAATCGGTAGCCAGAAGTCATCAGCATATACATCCAGCCAAATTTTTGGTCGGTAGGAAGAATGGAAGAAAACGTTGAAAAACCCGTTTTTTTACATATTCAAAAAAAATTTAGGCGACCAATGACCATATCAAACTAAAATTATTTTTATAAAAATCTAAATGCTTCAGCTATACATAATCGATTATTTTATTAAATATGCATGTCTTATCTAAGCTATTAAAAAATACGAACTTTTATCAAATTTAAAATCGGAAATTTGGGTGCCACGTCGTCCGCAGCACCACATATCCAAATTTTTTTTAGAATATCATTGACCTTGACAGTTGTAATAATCGTACCAAATTTGACATTTTTTCCTCAAAAACTAAAAAAGATACGTATGATAATGTAGCATTTTATTTTAAATCTTAGTTTGACTGGCCTGGTATAACTAAACCAATCACCCTGTAAGCAAAAGTCAATTAGAAAAGTTACTTTGATGTTCCTCCTAAATTATAAAATTACAATAAAGGACCTGTCGCGACTTACTAAATTATGAAAAATTATCAAAAAAAATTCTCAAAATGCATTTTTTTAAATAAAATGTCACTTTTCAAGGAGGATAACGGTAATACGTAATTATATGGATCCGAGTATAATCTTGTTTAAATAGTTTAAAAAATCGCCGCCATCTTGGTTCCTATACATCGATTTCCTTGACGAAAATTTTAAAGAATTGTTTAAAAAATATGTGTCCTAAATTTCGTGCCTTCTGCACAAAATGAAAAATTGATTATTTGGGACTTAAGCCGGACGTCTATTAGGAGCACAAGCCTATTAGAAATATCAGCACGCCGTGCCAGACCGAAGGTGACCGAAGGTGACTTGAATACAAGAACGGAACATCTATTTGTGAGCGATTAAAACTTGGAAATTAAAGTGTATCATTGTACTAAGTGGTATTTTGGAAGAGTGACCAGTTACACCACTGACAGATAAGCCCACGGTAAGTGCCCGGTGCTTTAAGTGTTCTTTGTGGGATACCCATCCAATCATGAATTTTTGTTATTTTACCCAAGACCTTTTGATCTTGCATTTGTAAACTCTTTTCGGTTGAACCAACTGATTGGGAGATTTTTAACTTCTCTTTTTTTTCTTTTTTTTTGTCTTTTTCAAAATGATATCATTTTAGAGCCAAGGCCGGCATAGGGAATACTCTCTCCATAGGAATTTCCACATACTTTTTTCGCTACTATTTTTATTTAGTTTCAGGTGTTTTCTTTTTTCCACCTGTCAATTGCATAGTTTACCCAGGGGCCGCAGGAACCCCCTAAGACAAAAGTTTCAACATAAACACTTATTACCGGTAAAACCAATATTTTACAGACTTTTTAGAAATTATACACCCACTTTTCTATTTGGTGGTTTTTACCACTATACTAATATGATCTACCGTACCGTAAAACGGGGTTACTTCGACAACGGGGGTAACTTCGACATGTATCATATGTTACACTGCATTTCTTTTTAGGATATTTGTTGTTTTTCAGGTTATCCAATGTTTTTAATTGGTTTCATAATTTTTTTTTGATTTTTTTAATTTTTTTTATTCTCTTAGTTCCCTTCAGTTTTTCTTTTTGTTTCAGGTTAGATAATGTTTACTGAAGATGCCGCGCACCTACGTCAAAAACTTGTTTCAAATATGTTGTATAATTTGTATAAATATTTATGGTTTTTTTTAGTTTGTCTATTTAGTTTTAGTGTAGTAAGAATATTATTTTTTAGTTCTTCATTTCTATGCCAAAATGTGCCATAAGTACTAAAGTTTTTAAAAATAAACGACTTTGTCAAATTATTTTTTAGGGTTTTATTTGCCTAAGTTAGACTGCTAAAGTCGTTGCCTAATGCTTCTGGTTAATAATTTGTAATGATTTTTTTTTTTTTGGTGTCGAAGCTGACTTGGAGAAGTGTAACTTCGACATCATGCAGAATTAAATACGGTGTCCAAATTCCCGGTACCCGGGGTAACTTCGACAGCAGAAAAAGAATTTAAAAAAAAGGTAAAAGAAGGGGGTGGGAAAAATTTAGCTTTCAGTTATGAAGAACCAAGGCTTCAATTGTTCCAATAACTCACAGAGCACGAAGTATTACTAAAACCTGTCACAGGAACCCTGTTTTATGGTAGGTACTTAAAACAGTACCTTTTTTGAAACGACATAGCTTGTGGTTTTTGGGAAATTCATATTTATGCTATTATTACCGCTAACAAAAAAACGCCTTGTTTGTATTTTTCATTAGAAAAGCTTTTATTAATATTGACTAATAGCTTATCAAAAAATAGCTTGGAAAGAGAAGTTGATTAAAGAATACAAAATATGTTTGAACTATTTTTAAGTTACCTTTTCTAAAAACATGAAATTTGATAATTGACTTTCTCAAAGTGTTTCATTTTATTCACCATAAATGTAATATGTAAACTAATGATAAATATAAATATATTTTCACTATTAGTCTTCTTTTTGCTAATAAAACCAAAAATCATTGTAGCTAGATAGAAATAACCCAGGAAGCAGCATTTTAACGTTGCGACGACGTATTATAAGAAGTGGGCGACTTGATTGTAGTTTGTTTCCCACAGCGGCGTCAATTGGGGAGGCCAGAGGGGGGAGGCCCCTAAATCCAACGTGTTTTTAAGAAATTAATGAATTTTGAAGAAATATAATATAATGTTAAATTATTACAAACCTATTTTAAATTTAATGTGGGTAGTGGCCTAGGTCCCCCGCATATTTTATATTTATTTATAATATGTATAATAAAGCGAATTTCAGCAATATTTTTTAAATTTTCTGTTGTTTACAACTAACAAGAATCATGGCGGGCCAAGCCGTAAATCACCAAAAATGTCATAGTCGTATTTAGTCGTATTTTACACGCCGAGTAAACGGAAAAGACTGACCGCGTGGGCATCGCGGTGCATTGACGCCAGTAATTTGTTTCTTGTTTTTACATAAAACCGCAAAGATCAGGTATATTTTGGTGCTGCACGACTTTCCCAATAAAACCGTTTCTGACAATATTGGCCAAGTTCACTTCATGCCGCTCACTTATATTTCGCTCTTTGTCATCTTTTTTGCTTCTCACTCTTATCAACAATGAGAGAAATAAAAAGGAGCGGCAAGAAGTGAAACTGTGGACCCAGCATTAGTGACAAACCAGCATATGTCAAAGTTGTTTTTTTTTTACTTTTTTTAACAAAAACTTAAACGTTTAAAAAGTTTTTGCCTAAACGTTGTTTAAATGATTTAGAAACGTTGTGTCTCTATACTCGTGTTAACTAGATGACGTTTCCTTAACGTCACCGACAATACCAATACACTACCAATTCTTAGTTCGTCGTGGAAACCTTTCAACAACGTCGGTATTTAACAGAGGTCGCACACGTAGTCAGCGCGCTGTTGTTATAAAACGTCTAAAACTCGTTGTTGTCAAAATGACTAGCACGAGCACCAAATGGAATGTCAATCTTGGTCAGAATATGGTAAGAGGCGGAAAAATGCTACTTGGAAAGTGAGACAAATTTAATAATATTTTTTTTTGCTCTTGCATTTTGAACAATATTAATATTTAAATCGTTTCACAAGAAATGAAGAGCATATTGCCACATACGGGTTAACCACAAAATGAAGTTAGGGTTTCAATTTTAAAAAATATGTAAAATATTGGTGTAACGTAAATATTGGTTTAACAGTAGAAAAACCATTATTTTACAGATTTTTTAGTGGCTTACCACTATGTTGCAATATGATCCAAACAATAGTAAAACCACTACAGAGCGTTCGTATTTTATTGGTTTATTTTTACAACGCGTTCTCTATACAACATATTGAACAAGTATCTGAACCGTGGGGAATTTTGTGAAAATCCTGTAATACTATCCAGAACTTACAATTCTGGTCTAAACAGACCGAACCGAGGTCACTCATAAGTAGGCATCGTTCCACACTTGTAACTTAGTCACCTGCTACGGTTTCGTCCTGTTGCATGGTGTTTTAAAATTTCCAATAGGGTTGTGCACCTAAGACAAAGTTATAAAAAAGATAAAAAAAGGAAAAGATGCTATAAAACCTTAAGATTCCTCAATCAAAAAATCTACATTTTCGTTATTTCCACTCGTGATCTTTTGCTCTGCGCTTCTTAAAAATTATTATATACCCAGTGAATTTAATGTAAAAATTTAAAAATAGTCTAAACAGAGGATGCTTAAAATATACTTTATTTTTATCCGACATATTGTGAAAAAAATTCTAATGCGATTTTACCGAACATCTGCAAATATACCTGTCAAAACAAAAGATTCAAATAACGAATCATGTTATTTTTACGTTAAATACCAACGACGGCAAAACCAGGTGTTGTTGTGAATAGCGTTCCAATTCGATTCGTATTAAGACGAGATCGAATTAATTCCGCATAACGTCTAATATGCGGAAATACATTTGGCTAATTCCAGAGAAAGGGCGCGCTTCCTACTCTTAATATGATCCCTGATATGACAAAAGATTTCGCTCTTCAGGTGAATAAAGGGTGTACAGTGTGATATGTTTTGTTTAAACTCTAACTTAAATTTCTTTATTTTCATAAGTAATATTTCGTCTAAGCTCGGGTTAATTCGGAAAAATTTTGGCTCCTCAATATATTTAGGTTCTTCTTCCGTCTTGATAAAAATAAGCAAATCATGCCAAGTTTGCAGCGACTTTTTATTTTTTGTCAAAAGTCGAGCAATAACATAACTTTCTCTGACAATTTTTCTTAAAATACTTACATTCCTAGATTTTGTAACTGCTCCGATTTTTGTAAAAAAAAATTGTAGCATCTAATCTAATTATAAAAGAGAATTACGTATGAATAAATATTCAAACTAAGTGGTTGTACTTTGTTAAATATTGTTTTTTTTTAACAATATTGTTGCCAGTATTTTCTCGTATTTTTGGTGCAGAATTATTATTACCACATATTATACGTCAGATCACGACCCAATTTTTTTTTAAACTGGTTCTCTTACATAAGTAATTCTAACAAAATGATTGCATTAAGCGCAATCACTATCATAATTTAAATTGTAATTTGAAGGCTAAACATTTTGGTAACTTGAATTTATGCGCATTTTGTAACTTTTTCTCAGGGAAATCTAACTGAGTGTCCAATAACAATAAAATTTGTTGAGGTCAACTGGCTTATTAGTGATAAACTCTGTGAACACACACTTTTTGCACGAATGGCTTGTAACAAACCACTCGAATGATTTAAAAGAAATAACTAAAAGATCTAAACACAATTATAATCATAAATTAGGTTTGCATAAATCAAGAGTATCAACACACGAAAGGTCGAAAGGTTTACTTCTGGTAATTCTCAAAATGTCATATGTCCTGATTGCGTGGAGACATTTTACTGATGCGCCAAAATGTTTTTTGGCGCATCAGTGACCTTACTATACATCCATTCACACAAATATTCATAATGTTGCTACTCGCAACACAAGAACAAAGAAAAGTAGAGAGTGAGAGTGATCCAACATACTACACCATAACATTAAAATGGCTTGTCTGATCTGCCTGTACTTCCTTTGATCCCGTACATCTGTCAGCGATAACTATTTCAAGAAGATGGTTATAAGTTCATTGGCAGAGGGGTGCTGGGGTAGCACTTTCTGGTAAGCTTCTCAAATTCTGTAAACTGACGGTTGTTGTTTGCATATATCTACGTTGTGTAATGCTTTAATAACCATATTATCTCCAATGTCCATCAAGTAACCCCATACTGATGAGCACCACCAGTCGGAAACTTTGTCTTTGCGTTTATTTAATCTCGTTAAATTCTTTTTAATTTTTTGTGATATTTTTAATTCTTGTAATGGTAAGATCGACTGGTTTAATCGATACAGCAAGAGTTGGTTTTGTTGCAAGTTAAGATGTATCGTTATCCTCCTTATTTTTACAATTTTCTAAACGAGTTTCTTAACAGAAAATAAATTAAAAAAAAAAGTTAACAAAAGTCGTTTCATTTGTATTAACCTTATAAGTTACGCAACTCTAGTGGTTTAAACACAAGCCAAACTCAAATTCTAAAAAGTAGGCGCGAAATTTTTTTGATTTTATAAATTATTGTGGCAGGAAAGCCTTAACGTCCGCGATAAAATCACACATCTACCGTGAAAATATGCGTTGTCAGTAAATTGAATAGGTAGGACAAGTTCCCGCAGACAAAAAGTATCATCTCGAGCATTCCGAATCTGCTAATGTTGATGAAAATCCAGCGTGTGCAGTCAAACGGCTGTGTTGTTATTAGTGAACTTTTGCTACTTGAGACGCATAATTCTAAAATTTTGAATTTATGTCGATCAGTAGCAGTAGTAGAGGAAGGGCTTCTTCTTAAGCCTGGTAAGTAGGCCTTTATAGAAAGTTTTTACCTTACCCCCGACTGATGCACGTGCCGATTAGGATGCAAGTTTTCTTTTTATTAGAGGATTTAATTTGGCTTGATACCTCGTTGTCAAAGGCAGAGGATGTTTAGACTGCGTTCGTAACAATATTAACAGCTTGATTGCCTTTGAAATCATTTTACAAATAAATATTAAGTAAAATTAACAATTGACATTTTCACATAGACGTTATCTTATGGGGTAGTCAGATTAACGTTTCTAAGCATGACTTAAATAAGCCTTATTTCGTTCAATTCGACCCCAAAGTTTTTAAAGATGGGGAGACATTATAGAGGCGAGGGAGCTTTCTCTCATCGCGAATCCGCGTCCTGTCGATGCGTACATAGGTGTCGACGTAAAATTAGTAAGTTGAGGAAATTGCAATAATTGATTAGTCGGGTAAATGCCTTCAATATGAACTAACATAAGCGTGTTACAGTAAATATAACCAAAGAATATATCGCTTAAGCTTTAAAAATGCTTTTATGCGACAAGCTATTATGTCTATGTGTCTTAAACTAAGTATTTGGTGAGCCTTGCATAAGAAAGTGGCATAATTTTCGTTGACAATTAAAAAATTTTATACGCAAGCGGTTAATATAAAACAATAATAGAGTTTGAAAAATTAAGCAAAAATAAAATAATAATGACACGTACAATGCTATTTTTTAGAAATTAGAATTTTTTTTAATGATTCACAAGCTGTTTAAAATGGTGTATATTTTCCCGAACATGTTTTTAGAAAGTTTTTTTAATATTTTTTTTCAATTTAATGATTGTAAAGCTTTAGACCTTCGTAATTAATAGATTTAGGGAATGTTGAGTTTCGTACTAAGGGAATACTAACGTTTTGGTTGACTAAACAGCGAATCCAATGCTCATGAGGAATTAAATATTTGAGACCACTTTTATTATGAATAAAATTGATAGGAGTAATTATATAGTGTGTTTTAATATCTTTAATACTGTAATACTGAACAAGATTTCTGTTGGGAAAGTTTTGAGTCTAAAATATATTATTTAAATTATCTGCTTCATTGCTTCTTCTAAATTATCCAAGCTAACTCCATAAGCCCCACCCCAAACTGGACGGCCGTATATTATTAAAAGCTCGACCATGGCTCTGTAAACATTTTCAACAGATTAAGCTGGAATGCATTGCCTTAATTAGTAAAACTTATATATAAGACATCTGATTTTTCAACCAGATAGTTTGTGCGCAAATTCCACTTTAAAAATTCATCCACCACAATTCTTAAATATATAAATAAAGTGTGGCTGACCGACCATTGTGAAACTAAAAGTCATAAAGTAAGTTTTTGTCATATTGAGGGTAAGGAAATTTTGACAAAGCCATATATGTGTTTTTTGAAGTAATCCTTCCGCTTCTTGTTTTGTTTCTTGCCACGTATTTTTTGCTACTAACAATACTGTGTCGTCGCAGTAAGATGCAATTTTTTCACTAAAATCTGAAACTGAAAAAATTTGAAAGAGAACTGGACCTAAAACGATCCCCTGAAATAATTAGTTATCAACATGAGTATCTTGCGGTCGGTCCGTCAGATAGTCTTTTAGTAAATCTTCAGATTTTACCCTTACGCCGTAACTATCCATCTTTTTTAATACCAGTCCATGAGAGACAGTGTCGAAAGCCTTTGACAGATCTAGAAAAATAGCTAAAGGCTTCCTATCACTGTTTCTAGCATTTTGTATTTTAAAGGCCAGATTGAAAAGTGCGTCTGTCGTGGATAAACCTTCACGGAAACCGAAACAACCTTGAATCACTCACAAATAGGCATCGCTCCGCACTGGTACTTATCTAAGTAAGTTACCTGATACGGATTCGTCCTGGCGTGTTAATGTTTCAAATAGGATTATGCTCCTAAGGCAATTAAAATAAAAAAAAGAAGTAATAAACCTCCAAATCAGTTACTTCAACCGAAAAAAAACCAAAAGACAAAAGATCAAATGATCTTGCGTGGAAATAACGAAAATTCAAACTTGGATGAGCATCTCACAAGGAACACACAAAAGACCAAAGCGAAAAGAGAAATGATTAAATGATGTTTCGCTCTGGGTAACCAGAGTGAGCTCATCAGTGGTTTCACTGGTCACCATCCCCATACATCATTAAACACCATCATACACTTTGATTGATAAAGCAATTAAGACAAAACAAGAAGTTAAAAAAAACCTCCAAATCAGTTACCTTAACCGAAAAGAAACCAAAAAATAAAAGATAAAAATATCTTGTGTGGAAATAACAAAAATTCAAACTTGAATGAGCATCCCACAAGGAACATACAAAGGACAAAAGCGAAAAGAGAAATGATTCAACGATGTTTCGCTCTGGGTAACCAGCGTGAGCTCATCAGTGGTTTCACTGCTCACTCTCTCCATACATCATTAAACACACTTTGATTTCCAACCTTAAATCACTCACAAATAGGTATCGTTCCGCGCTGGTACTTGATACAGATTCGTCTTGGCGTCTTAATATTTCCAATAGGATTATAAACATCGCTTAATCATTTCTCTTTTCGCTTTGGTTTTTTGTGTGTTCCTTGTGGGATGCTTATCCAAGTTTGAATTTTCGTTATTTCCACCCAAGATCTTTTTATTTTTTGTTTTTTGGTTTCTTTTCCACCCAAGCAAACATTATTTAGTTTATTTTCGTATTTAGCAGACTTTGATGAAATTTGACCCAATATTTCAACCCCCTTAAGAGGCCATTATAATTTTTAAGCTCCAATCTTCGCCATTATACATTTTGGCTTTAGTCGTGAATCGCAATTTTTATCGCTCGAGCACGTCTTAGCACAGCAAATTCTTATATCAACACAAAAAATAAGTTATTCAAATTAAAAATGTAATTTCTCCTGCAGCAAAGATATTACATTTTAATCCCCGGTCCTTTTGGGGCTTTGGGATGCGTCGCTGGAAGAAATATAAAATACATAACTACAACAAATCCACCCCAAGCCGCTACATATTTCTTTTTTTATAGGTTTATCATTATACAAAAACGGTTTTTGAGACGTCGATTGATTTAAAAGTATATCCATGAGACACAGTGATATAATAATAAACAAAAATATTTTTGTGCAAGCTGTGCTTCATAACTTTGATTTTTAATCAAGGGGCATTTAAATTGTTTTGCTGTTAGCAGGAGCAAATTTTAGTAATAATAAACCCTGTTAATCTGAATAAACTTTGGTCAAAACTTTTAACTTATTTAAATTCAAACTAACTTTAATTAGGAGTACTATTGTAATATAATGTTAAACACTGTCTTTGAGTTTGGTTAGATAAGTGAGACTTACAAACTAGAGTTCTTAGACAACTCGCAGAGAAACTCAATTTTTCAGTGACCTTTTATTTCTGATTGACAACTTCGTGTTAACCTGTCTTCTAAACTTCTAGACACTCTGTCTTTGACTAATGTCGCTCGTAATGACTTCCAAAAACCAATTGACTCTTGAAGTTCGCGCGTGTTTTTAACTTTATAAATTCCTAACTAAAGACATATAAATATTTGCTCAAAAGAACCTTTAACTGTAACCGTATGTACTCACTTTTATGGCCCTTTTAACTAGCTACCTAACCTTCGTTAATACTTCATTTTTCTACATACTCTTCAAAATTATTACATAATTCTTCAAACTTACAAGAGACATAAAGAAGTATTTAAAAGTCATCACTTATCCGTATCCATATCAAAATGCACATGTGCAAACACGTTACGTGGAACCGTAGATAGAGCAAATACCGAAGATAGGTAACCTTACGGGCTAAAATGTTAGCAAAAATTGGAAGTTCGTGGATAACTCCCCAGAGCGCGCATAGTCGCTTTTGGACAACTCGACTGTCATCAACACAGTGCATATCGCCGCAGCGAAATCTGTAAGCATAGAAGACATAATCAATTTTCCTTTGCAATCTGTAATGACGTTTCACTTTACTTCGTATAGGTGGCGCTATTAACTTAGCATTAACATTCCTCCTGCGCTAGATAGCGTAGAAAATAGAAAAATTACTGCCATTATTAAGATTTGGTGGGAACCGAACCCCAAACTATCGAAATTAACTTTTTATGACCACAGAGAGAACATTCTTCATGTTTTTGTCAGTACTTTTTTTTGTGTGATTTAGTGTTAGAAAAAAAAAGGAATATTATCGTGTTGATTGTGTGATTTTTTTAAACAGATACAGTTCTATTCTTGTGATTTATTAACGCTTACAGGTAAGTGTTCCTTATTTTGCATGTTTTTGTTTTATACTAACAAAAAGCTGTTGGTAAATGTTTTTTTCGGTAATTATGCAGTACACGGTTTTCTGTCATTTTTGATTTTTTATGAAAAATTCTTTATGGAGGCACCTACCAGTGTCCCTAGGACCCCAAATCCGCCTGCGCCCGATTTTTTTTTAAGAGAAAAAAGGGTGCCCGGGGGGGGGTTGTAATGTGTTTTTATGATTGTTTTGGGTTGGGTTGGATTAGGTTGGGTTGAACTGTGTGTGGAAAATTTCAGTTATAAACAAAATATTAAATATAAATAAATTTGGCTTAAAATATTTTAGCATAATTAAAGGGGTAACGTTTTTGTTTAAGCAATTTTTATGCCATGATTTTGCTCCCATTGTATAGCCTTCTTTCCAAACTTTCGATTTTTAGAATAAAACACTCAGTTTTCTCAAGTTTTCACTGTTTTTTTTTTAGCGTTCAAAAAAGTACTGCAATAAAACCATTTTTCTCTGTTAAAATGAAAAATATTTAAGGTTGTTGAAGAGAGACAGCAGGCTATTAAAAAGTATTTTAGAGAAAGATGAAAAAAATTGTAATTGTTTATTGTGTAAGTCATAAGGTGGTATTAATTTCTTTCAATTAAAGTTCTTTATAGTGTTTAAAATTACCAAAAAACGTGTCCTACTATAAGTGTATTTTAGCACTTCTAAAAATAATTGAACAGGTATTTAACTAAATTATTTTAAGGTCCATCATGGTAGACGTTTCTATTTTGTAATGTGGCCGCTAAATATTTAAACTTCAAAGCAAATTGTTGTTAAGTTAAAACAAAAAAGCATATTTAAAAAAAAATTAAATACAATAAATACCTATAATAGAAATAAATAGCTTTTATTATATTTATGATCATCAACTAATATAATATATAATAAAATAATTTTTTCCGAAATATTTTTGCAATGCTTAAATGTGACAATCTTGTATCCCAAAACTAAATTTTTGGAAAAAAAGGAACTTTCAATCCAAATAGCTACTGTCATGGGGAGGAGAATTTATGCTAAATGCATAATAAAGATATTAGACAAAGTTAAGAGTAAAAAAAGAAAGTTTCGCATTTTGCTAACTTATTGTAAATTATCAGTAACTTTTGATATTCACAAACACCAATCGAAATGTTTATCCCACACATAAAATCTAATATATATTTGACAAAAAATGCACCATTATAGTGCGCCACTGGGACCATTTTTGGCTCTACCATAATGTACCTTATAATTTTGTTAAATATCTGTTAAATTATATGTGCTAAAATACACTTTAGGAGGACAGGTTTTTTGCTAAATTGAAAGACTGCAAAGCATAAAGTTATAAGTTGAAGGTCTTTGCTGCAAAGAATTTTCATTGAAAGCAATGAATACAACCTTATGTTTTACACACTTTACGCTTTGAAAAATTAAAATTTTTGCTGTTTTTTGGATAAAAATGTCAAAATAAAAATCATATGCACAACACATCGATGGCACAACACTACTAAAGATGACAGACAGATGATATAACTAAAATTTTTAGTAAACAATTGCCTTAAAATATTTTCATCTTTCTTTGAAATACTTTTTTATAGCCTGCTTTCTCTCTTCAGCAACCTTAAATATTTTTGCACTTTACTCTCTAATTAAATATTTTTCATTTTAATAGAGGAAAGATATTTTTTGGCAGTACTTTTTTTGAACGCTCAAAAAACGGTGAAAGCTTGAAAAAATTGAGTGTTTTATTCTAGAAATAGAAAGTTTGGAAAGAAAGCTTTAAAATATGAGCAAAATCATAGCATAAAAATGTGAAAAACATAGTTAAATTGCTTAAATAAAAAAGTTACCACTTAAATTATGCTTAAGTATTTTAAGCCTTAAATTAATAATTAAAATTATGATAAAATATTTTAAGTCTTAAATTACCATGGCTCTACCAATAGAGCAGACCAAAACTCAAAACAAGAAAAAAAAGTCATAAGGATCGGTGGGAGGTGAGGGGGGGGGGGGGTAAAATTTGTGCGAAGGTGTTCTATTTGAGTTTGGGATTAACGTGTATATCGTAGTCAGCAAAATTTCGATCTAGAAATGCCTGGTCAGCAAGCTTTTATATAAGTTTTGTGGATACCTTAAAGGGGTGGGGTTGGGGAGGTAAAATTTGTGCGAGGGTGTTACTAAGCATTTACTGCTTTGAGTTAAGGATCAATTTATATATCGTGGTCAGCAGAATTTTTGGCCGAAAGTACCCGGTCAGCAGAATTCGATCGGGTCAGCAGAATTCGACCGGGTCAGCAAATTAGGAACACCCTTCTTTTGGACGTGTTTCGCGTGGGTTCATTGAACTTCATTTGATTACCTGCGTCGCGCTGCAGGGGACACACCGGACACAGCCTCGTGCCCCGCCGGGGTTTCACAGGTGCGTTAGTTTACGATACAGTGCTTTCGGGCTGCTTACTATTTTTATTGAATTGTCTCGTGAATTGTAATCGAAATAAATTACAAAATGTCAACAAGGTGTTGTTCGTATTGGAACTGCTCCAACCATAAAAATAAAAATGAAGATGTTGCTTTTTTTATTTTCCAATTAACGACATTGTAAGATTGAAAAAAATGAAAGAAACATTCGGGAAGCTTAAACATTCTTTGTAAAACCGAGGAAGAACTGAAAAATTTTGTCATTTGTGAAAAATATTTTTATTGATCAGCAATCCAAAAATGCAAAATCACGTCGATTGAAAATTACCTTTATTCAAAATTTGTTTTAACTTATTTTGCAAAGAAGACTCTCAATATATCTTTAGTTTTTTTTTTAATCTATGGAAAATTTCGGTTTATCTCTCCTGCTTGAGCTAAAAAAATTAACGAGTTTCTGCATTTTTATAAATTGTTTGCTTAATTTTATATAAAGACCCGCGGGTTCTTTAAGAAAGCCAAAAAGGTCATAAGGAAACCTTTCATTTGGGTGTTGTGATGTGAAAAGCCACAGAAGCTCATTCTCTCTAGTGAAAAAGAAGAAGAAAAGCCTTTGACCGCTAAAATTTAAATTATTTTATTTTTCGTACCTAAAAAAAAGTTTTATGCTTTATGTACTAATGTTTTTTAACAACTGCTAAAAACCGCTTTTTTATACCTTCATGAAAGACAGGATTTTAGTCAATGTTCGCATAAAACCAAAACATGGCTTTATTGGATACCGATGCAAAACATTTTTTTTTAGGGATTCAAATTAATTTTTTTATACCTTCATTAAAAACACGATTTTAGCCACTATCCGCAATGTACCCAACCATGGCTTTTTTGATTAATTTTTTTTTTTGATCACGGGTGCGAAAAAAAATTCACGTCTTTTTTTTTACCGATATTTCGAAAAACATAGCTTTAAATGTTAATACTAAGAAATTCTTATTATTCTTACCTAGAAATTAATTCAAAAGTATTAACAAGAAGAACATTCAGAAAATACGAGAAAACTACAAATTGTCAAAAATTAAAATGTAAGGTTAGCAAGGTTACCATAGAAACCATTGTTTTGTCATGTACGCAGCCACCATTGATATTGCTAATATAAAAGTTGCGTGCTTTTAGTGGATGTTGTGTTTGAATTTTATTTTGCAAGTTTTTTTCCTGTTTTTTTTAGGAGTTTTTGATAAACTCTGTTTTCTTTTACTCGGGTTTCTAAATAACAACGCACGTAAAAAAAACATTCTTTTAGCCACTTGTTGTAAAATAGTAGTTTTCATAACTAGTGGATAAAATAGTGCTTTTTTTACAAGCGTTGGTTTAAATAACGAGCGCAGCAAGCAGTTATTTAAAAACGCGGTTGCTAGCACTATTTATTTAATTCCTTTATCAGGAAATCCAAGAAAAACAGGAAAATACTTTTAAAAATCTCGAACAAAGAGCACTTCTCGCAACACACCATCTTCACACTATAAATCAAGGCGCTTCGCGCTTGTTATTTAAAACCAAGCTTCTAAAAAACACGATTTAAAAACTATATTATTTTTTAAATTTTATCCATTTTTAACACGCTGTGTTTCTATCCAGGCGACCCAACTCAAAATGCGAAATAACATAATTAGTTAAAAACTGATCAATCGACAGTATTCTAGGCAGCCATGCTCACATGCTGTTTATTTTTTGTTGCCCACTTTCAATAACAAAATAATGGTAATTTTTTGGGATTTTGAAGAAGGTTGAAAACATTACGCGAACCGGCATGGCTATTTTATGTGTGGAAATTATTCTGAATGGTAGCAGAGGATATCATTTTGAAGTTTAACAAAATATTATGTTAAACCATTGTATAAAGAAGTATTATACAATGGTTAAATATTATTAAAGATACCTATAAAATAGTGTATATGCACCATGATTTTATGTCGAACTTAAAAATATATAATGTGCCATTTACGGCTGTAGCAAACAGAGATTTGCCAAACTATTTTTTACTTTTTAATGCAATTTTTTAATAAAATCGTTCAAATTAAAAAAAATATTTGTTTTATTTTTAACACATTCCTAATCAAAAAGAAACAAAATGCAAAATGTATAGGGTGTGCCAAAAAAAACCGGTCCGATTTTAATAATATTAAGCTTTTTAGAAAGCCAAGCCAAGAAAGAGGGGTGAAATTTGGCTACTTTTTAAATAGGCCCGCCATCTTGGATTTTTACTAAATGTCAGTTTTAAAAGTTCGATAAATTTTAAAGCTTGTGCCTTTTAAAAAGTTTAAACTTATTAAAATCAATTTTTGAAAAAGTTATTGCTATTTAAACAAGTAGATTTTTTCTTAATAAGCATGATTTTGCATGTACTCTGGTCTATTTAAAAATTGCAAACTTCCTTATTTCTTGTCCGAATTTTTAAAATGATATATATATTCTTCTTCGCTATCGCTTTAAAAGAATGTGACTTCAGAACCGATGTTTTAGATTTATGACAGTGTCGCACACAAAAAAATATCTAGGGGGGTTAAAAATGCCTATTTTTTAAATAGGTCCGCCATCTTAGATTTTTAGGAAATGTCAAGTTTGACATTCGTCTTATAAATTTTGAAACCTTAGAATTCTAAAAAGTTTTAATTATATTTAGTATTTTACAATCGGACAGTTTCCTGCTAAGTTATAATCATTTTAAAAAGTGCAGTTTTTTTTTGGCACACCCTATATAATTTTTTCGCAACCTTTCCATTTCTAGCAATGCCTTATTATTACAAGGTTTCTTTCCTGTCAATTTTGTACAAGTTCTCTTCCAATTAACTCTGCATAAAAGTCCCAGTATAAAAGAAGTTCTGAATTTACCTTCTTTACACCCCTCACACTTCATAAAATTGTATTGTCACTAAATCAAATCGTAAATCTGAAAACCCTTTAGACCACTTTACCCCCTTTACACCCCCCAATCACCCACTACCCCCCCCCACAATTTTTTCATAATATTGTATTGTCATCGGATCTACTTTGCTGTGCCAAATTTCATTAAAATCGGTTAAGGGGAAGTGTGTCAATGAATTTAGCCCCTTATTTTTAAACCTTAACCACCCCCTACCCACCAATTTTTTTTTCATAATATTGTAGTATCATCCGAACTACAATACTGTGCCAAATTTTATTAAAATCGGTTTACGGGAAGTGTGTCAAAAACGAATCGCAAAATTTGATAGTCAGGCGGACTGTAAAGTTAAATATAATCGTTTAATAATAATAAAAACTGTCTTGCTTCATTCAGCATATGCATGAATTTATATTATGATCTCTATCAGCTCCCATTCCCTTAGCAACAAGTTCATTCATTTACGCCATTGATAAACCGGTATTCAGCAAAGAATCAAAAACTTGCGGTAATTCCCCTTTCATGGCTTGGCTTGCTGTTCGGATACCGTCGGCTTGCGTCAGATATTAGCACGTGTCCTCGCTATCCTCGTTGCCAGCACTACCTATTAATTGCGGTCTCCACTAGCGCCCTCTAACAGTTACTCGGCAAAACAAAATTTTTGGTTTCCATACTTTCCGCAAGGTAAATGGGTGGCACCAGTTGCCTGATCAGGGTTTATAACGAGTGGAAGTGCAACGGACTATTCTCACTTCAACTTATCAGTTACATATCTTGGGTATTTTCTATCTACGGTGGAACTTATTGATCCGTTACACGTATCGCATCGCGATCTGTGACGTACCCAAATCAATTTACCTACTCTTTGATCCTAATTTGTGATCTATAGTCTCATTCAAAATATTTGGTCGGTTGAATAAAGTAGATACGTTACGTATGCATTTAGGCTTTTTTGTTAGGTCATTTATCTTCTTCCGATACGTTTATGTCTCTAGTTATATTGTAACAATAAAATAGAAAATAAAAGTGATGTTTTGGTTTGCGTCAAAATTGTTGTTGACCTTGCATCTTTTCAACAAGTTAAGTTACCCTGGGCCTTAATTATTGTACACGCATACTATCAATTATTTACCTTCCATCAATTCTTAGACTTCTTTTTAATTACCAGCAAAGCCGAAAACCCTTGTCTGAATTTTAGTATTAGAAGTTGCTTTTTGCACCAAAATTCCCCAAGAAATTCAGATACAAATGCAAACTTGCAGTTTCTATCGTTTTGAGTTAAATCCAGTCCAAGTAAAGTACTTAGCTTTGTGTAGCTATTCTTGACATCAGAGAAAAGAAAATAATTTCCCATAAATGGTCTATTGGTCGATGTCGCTGATTTCTCCCACAAATAACATTAATGACAGTATTATAGGGTATGCCAAAAAACGGCACTTTTTTAATTGATTATAACTTAACGAGAAATTGTCCGATTTTAATATTATTTAGCTATTTAGAAAGCCAAAGCTTCAGAATTTATAGATCTAATGTAAAACTTGACATTTTCTATTTAAAAAATAGGCATTTTTAACCTCCTTAGACATTTTTGCGCGACAATGTAATAAATCTGAAACATTGGTTACGAATCCACATTCTTTTAAAGCACTCCAATATATCATTTTAAAAATTCGGACCAGAAATAAGAAAGTTTGCAAATTTTTAAATACACCAGAGTCTACCTGCAAAATCAAGCTTATTAAGAAAAAATTGATCGATTTTAATAAGTTTAAACTTTTTAAAAGGCACAAGGTTTAAAATTTAGAGAACTAATGATAAAACTGACATTTACTAAAAATGCAAAATGGCGGACCTATTTAAAAAAAAAAACATTTTTGACCCGCCTAGAAAAAACTCTCTCTGGGACACTGTAATTATTCTTAAATATCGGTTATAAATCCACATTGTTGCCAAGCACACCATTTTAAACATTCTGATAAGAATTAAAGATGTTTTAAATGTTTAAATAGACTAGAGTTTATCTCAAAAAATTTACATGTTTAAATGCCTATAACTTTCTTAAAAGCAAAAATGCACAGGCATCAAAATTTATAGAAGTTATCTCAAAAATGACATTTCATAAAAGATGGTGGATTTATTTAAAAACAGGCATTTTTGATCCCCCTAGGAAAAACTTTCTCTGCAACACTGTATTTAATCTCAAACATCGGTTACAAAGCCACATCCTTGCCAAGCACAACATTGAAATATTTTTAAAAATTCGGATAAGAAATAAGGAAGTTTTAAATCTTTCTAAACACCAGAGTTTGCCTGCAAAGTCAAGCTTATTAAGAAAATATCCACTTTTTTGAAACGGCAATAACTTTTTCAAAAATTGACCAATTTTAGTAAACTTAAAACTCCTAAAAAGCACAAACTTCAAAATTTAAACAACGCGTCTCAAAACCAACATTCACTAAGAACCCAAGATGGCAGATCTATTTCAAAAAAATAATTCTTGACCGCCTTAGAAAAAAACTCTCTCTGAAATACTGTATTCCATTTCAAAACTTGCGAAATATTACAGGGGACCAAACAAATACTGTGCAATTTTAAAAAAATGCAATTCTGGCCTTATTTTTGATCTAAAATGAACGAAATTTTGTGTCCATTGATGGCATATCACCAGCTGGGTACCGATTAGCTTCGAGATATTTAAATAAAAAAAATTCAATTTTGTTCTTCATTTTTTTAAAAAAATGCAATCTAGGACTAACTTGAGGTTGTGCCACCTGGGTACATTGTGATAACTATTATACTAGGAACCAACTATGATACCCACTAACAGGTTGGTACGGATTAGCTTTGTGAGATTTAAATAAAAAATCTTAAAATTTTTTCCTTATTTAAAAAAAGAAAATGCAATTTTGGATGAACCTGACATTGTGCCTTCTAGGTATATTAACATAATTGTTGAACTAGGAACCATCTATGTTACCCACTACCAGATTCGTACATATTAGCTTCGAGAGATTTAAATAAAAAAAAAATTTCCAAAGTTTTCAAAAAAGTTGCAATCTAAGACTAACCTGACGTTGTGTCACCTGGTTATATAGAGGCAAATATTGCACTATGAAACGTTACTCACCACCAGCTTGGTACCGATTTGCTTCAAATATTTAAATAAAAAATTTCTTAATTTTTCAAAAAAATTGCAATCTAGGACTAACTTGACGTTGTACCACCTGGTTACATAGCGATAAATATTGTAATAGGAACCACCTATAAGACCCACTATCAGCTTGGTACGGATTAGCTTCAAGAGATTTAGATAAAATATCTTCAAATTTTTTCTTAATTATTCAAAAATATTGCAATTTTGGACTAACTTGACGTTGTGCCACCTAGGTATACTAACATAATTGTTGAACTAGGAACCATCTATAGTACCCACTACCAGCTGGGTGCCGATTACCTTCTAAAGATTTGCATATAAATTCTTAAATTTTTTCCTAAATTTTTCAAAAAAATTGCTGTCTAGGACTAACCTGACGTCGTACCACCTGGTTACATAGTGATAACTATTGCACTAGGAAGCTCCTATTTTAATCTTAATCACTACCAGCTTGGTACCGATTTGCTTCAAAATATTTAAATAAAATATTTTTAATTTTAATTCTTCAAAAAATTTGCAATTCAGGACTAACTTGACGTTGTGCCACCGGGGTACATTGTGATAACTATTATACTAGGAACCACTTATGATATCCACTAACAGGTTGGTACGGATTAGCTTTGGGATATTTAAATAAAAATTCTTCAAATTTTTTCTTAAATTTAAAAAAAAAATCAATTATGGATGAACCTGACCATGTGCCATCTAGGTATATTAACATAATTGTTGAACTAGGAACCGTCTATAGTACCCACTACCAGATTTGTACAGATTAGCTTCGAGAGATTTAAATAAAAAATCTTCAAATTCTTTCTAAAGTTTTCAAAAAAATTGTAATCTAGGACTAAACTGACGTTGTGTCACCATGTTACATAGAGACAAATATTGCACTATGCAGCACCTATGCTACTTACTAACAGCTTGATATCAATTTGCTTAAAAATATTTAAATAAAATATTTTAAATTTTGTTTTTAATTTTTCAAAAATATTGCAATTTTGGACTAACTTGACGTTGTGCCAGCTAAATATACTAACATAATTGTTGAACTAGGAACCATCTATGGTACCCACTACCAGCTTGGTACCGATTAGCTTCGAAAGATTTGGATATATATTCTTAAATTTTTTCCTAAATTTTTCATAAAAATTGCTGTCTAGGACTAACCTGACGTCGTACCACCTGGTTACATAGTGATAACCATTGAACTAGGAAGCAACTATGTTAATCACTACCAGCTTGGTACCGATTAGCTTCAAAATATTTAAATAAAAAATTTTCAATTTTGTTCTTAATTTTTTTAAAAAATTGCAATCTAAGACTAACTTGACGTTGTGCCACCTGGGTACATTGTGATAACTATTATACTAGGAACCACCTATGATACCTACTACCAGTTTGGTACGGATTAACTTTGAAAGATTTAAATAAAGAATCTTCAAATTTTTTCTTAATTTTTCAAAAAATTTGCAATTTTGGACTAACTTGACGTTAACAAAGTTATGATTGTTTTCCACAAACCAAAACTACACTTTTTTGCACTCAACGCGCGTTTCGCTAACAACGTTAGCATCATCAGGAGACGATAAACAATAAACTAAATTAATCTACACTTTATCTTATATACTATCTATTAGTGGGCGGAGATAAGATAATAGAGAATAATTTGTGATTGGTCACGCTTTATAATCCTATCTCCCCTCAACTAAAGAATAAAGTTTACTAAATGGAATGGGGACTCTATCTTTATTTAAACTATTTCTGGATTTAATGATTTCCATACTTTCATATGCATTCAAAAGTCCTTTGTTTGGTACACTTTTTAGAAGTTTTAGGTTATCTAATGTGAATCTATAATTGTTTTCAACAGCATGCTCTGCCACACTTGACTTTTCTGTTCTTTCGTATTTTAAGTGTGCTAAGAGTCGTGTTTGAATAGAGCGTCTCGTTTGGCCAACATATTTTTTGTCACAATCCATGAAACTAATTTCGTAAATTCCACTTTTTTCTGGAACTGTAGTTTTACCCTTGGAATTTCCTAGTAGACTTCTTATTGTGTTTCCGGATTGATATACTAATTTAAGACCGGTGTTATTAAATGCTTTTTGTAATCCTATAGTATAATTAGGATTATAAGGAATTCATACAAATTTAGAGTCAAAGGTGTCTTTTTGTCTGAGAAAGGTGGAATTCCGAAAGGTTTTTTGAAAAGAATGGCTATTTATCTGCTTATATATTAAGCCTTCGTCGTAACCGTTTTCGCCAGCTATATTCCTAATCCTATTCTTTTCTGCTTCAAATCTTTCTTTGTTTAAGAGAAAATTTACTAATCTATCTGTTAAGAAGTGGAAACTTGCAAGCAAAAGAGTCATTTGGAATATACCTGTTAGTGGCCGTTCCGTTTCTGTATAGATCAAATTCTAATTTATTATTATTTCTTAATAACTGTTATATAGAAAAATAACCCAGTTATCAAGTCACACAGTACTCAGATGACACACGTGTTTCTTATCTCAAGACGATTTCCAGGAATATGCAAACCTTGCATTCCCATGGTTTATCATTTCAGAGAAGACTTTGAGAAGAAGATTATTATTTCTTTCCCAGCTTATTCAGCATATTATTTTATTATAAAAACGAATGTTCTTGTAATCTTAAGTTAGTATTAAGCTCAACTCGAACCATGTCGGTCTAATTTTGTATTTTGAAAATAAATTGTTTTTAAAAAGTTAAGCTACGTAGTCGCAATTTAACATTGGCGCAGTCGCAACGGATTAGTAATACGCCGCGAAAAAAGGACTATAGCCGAATTTGCGTGTGCTATCTACTAGTAATAAGAACCAAGTAGCACCCTAAGAAAACCGCCCCAAGGCAGCCCAGTGTCCTCACTCAGCAACAAGGGTACGGAAGGAATACCTAGCGAAGCCCCTGGTATCCAACAAGCAGAGAAAAAGACAATGGTCAAGCAGATTTTACTGTAAGTAAAGCATTGAATCATTCGTTTACTTTATTATTATTTTTTGTTTATTTTATTTAAAAGAAACTGTTCGATTTTCTAATTTCCTCAATAACCCAAAATCATGTCTTAAGACGGTCAAGACCCACAAGCGAACGTACAAACTAATATTCGCGTAAACACGCCAGAACCCGAAGCTCTAGGACCATACCGTTTATCGGAAATTTTCTCGATAATCCCCGAATATGATCGTGATGCAATATTTTTGGGCACATTTTTACAAGCTTGTGATTGTGCTTACCATATGGCAGTTAGCGAGCAGGGCGATTTATTAGTCATTCACATAAAAAATAAATTAAGAGGCAGAGCCGTACAGTTGGTCAGTTCAAGAAATTTGCTTTCTTATTTATAAATTAAACAGCTATTGAGTCTACATTTTGGCGATAGAGAGATCTCTCTTCTTTGATACAAGATCTACAAAGACTAAAACAACAAACAAATGAATCTCCTTTAGTATTCTTTAGCAGATTACAAACTTTAAATTCCAAAATGCACTCCGGAGTTCAAAAACAAAATTTAACCGCTCTCCAAAAAGTCGCCCAAACCAATTTAATTGATTCTATAGCCCTAAATACCATTTTGACAGGATTAGATCCTCGTATTGGCCACATTGTACGCGCTAGTAACCCCACCAGCTTGCTCGAAGCTCAAATACGCATTAGGCGCGAATTTTCATATTTTGAAAATCAAAAACAAAATAGGCCTGTAGAGCCACCCAGGCAAAATCAACTGTTAAAAAGACCCCAGTCGCAACAAATAAAATGCTTTAGATGTGGTCGAATGGGTCACACCCAACGGTCCTGTAAATGCTACACCAAATCAAAATTCAAACCAAACATTTTACCAAAATCAATCCGATCCTCCTAATTATCAACCAAACTCTTCTAATTCCCAACCGCGACCGAATTTTTCGCAAAATAACCAAAATCAGTACCGCCCATCGGTAATAAAAAGAAACCCAAGCTATCAATCACAAAGAGCTCATTTTATGAATTTTGATATATTCCCAATTTTACGAAAATAACTATTATGACGAAACAAGTTATACTGATAACAGTTTTGATCAATACAACTATTGCCCCGATAACACTTATAACTACTTCCCTGATCAAACTTTTGACGATCCCTAGTTCGGCACCTCAACTGTTGTACCTCAGATAAACCAAAATTTTCAAAATTCTAAACAAACAAGAAATGTAATAAAAATAGAACCCCGCACAGAAAAAGTCTATAAGTTGAAATGCGATTTGAATAGCAATGATGCAATTTTATTAGGGCAGAAAAAAGGAAAAGTAAGACTCCCGAACGTTGTTGTTTACGTAAACAAACAAGGTGAATTTTTAACAACAATAATTAATCCTAACGCTATTAATAAAATTATTGATTTTTCAAATTTGTCTTTTGAACCTTTACCTAACTTTTAATCAATAAATAATTTTAACTCGTACGATACATTTGAACCTATCGACAGACGTCACTTAATAAGAGAGCAATTAAGAATCGATCATCTAAACGAAGAAGGGCAAGATGAATTAATAAAACTTTGTTTAGAATATTGCGATATATTTCATATCGAAGGTGATCAATTGAAATTCACCAAGGAAATAAAACATTCAATTAAAACTAATAACGCAAGACCTATATACACAAAATATCATCGATATCCGCAGGTTCATAAGGAAGAAGTGAAAAGACAAATTTTTAAAATGCTTCACGAAAAGATCATAAAACCGTCAATATCTCCTTGGTCCGCACCTGTATGGGTAGTCCCGAAAAAACTCGATGCGTCCGGTAAACAAAAATGGCGCGTCGTTATTGACTATCGTAAATTAAACGAGATGACCGTGGATGATAAATACCCTCTCCCAAACATTTCAGATCTCCTTGATCAATTAGGCAAATGTCAATATTTTACAACCTTAGATTTGGCATCGGGTTTTCATCAAATTGAAAGAGATCCCAAAGACATTCCTAAAACCGCGTTTTCTGTAGAAAATGACTATTATCAATTCGTGCGCAAGCCCTTCGGTTTAAAGAACGCGCCATCTACATTCCAACGTGTGATGGATAATATTCTTATGGGCATTTTTAAACGGGAGATTTCTTGTATACATGGATGACATCATCGTATACTCACCCACTATTCACGAACATATTGACCGTCTAAAGGAAGTATTTAAACGTCTACCTTACTTTTTTTAATTGTGTTTTTTACCCTTGTCAGCTGGCAAGGGTAATAAAGTTGTTATATTAGAAAAAACAGATTATTTCGAAAGGGTAGATAACCTAATAAAAAATGGACCCTACAAACAAGTCCCAAAGAACCCCTTACCAAAAATGATGAACGAAGTAAAAAACACAATTAAAAAATGTAACAATATTATTACTGAAAATATTAAATATAAGCTACAAGTAGGCAATCCCACTATGCCGAAACTGTATTGTCTTCCGAAAATCCACAAGCCTGGAAAATCGGTTAGACCTATAGTTTCTGCTGTAGGATCACCTACTTACAACATTTCGAAATGGCTAGCAAACGAATGTGAAAATTTACCTATAAAGGAAAAAGGTTTTTCTGTTCAAAATTCCCTTGAATTTATCAACAAAGTTAAAGATATTTCACTCCAAGAAGGTGTAATTTTAATCTCGACGTTGAGGGGAGATAGGATTAAAAATCGTGATAAATCACAAATTATTAGTCTTATCTCCGCCCACTAAAGGATTGTATGTAAGGTAAAGCGTAGATTAATTTAGTTCATTGTTTACCATGTCCTGATGATGCTAACGTTGTTAGCGAAACGCGCGTCGAATGCAAAAAAATGTAGTTTTGGTTTGTGCGAAACAATCATAACTTTGTTTTAGTGCAACCAAAGGTTCCAAATTCCCAACATAGATAAATGCGAGTTCTTACCTTGGACATATAATCACTGAAAACGGAGTTAAACCTAACCCAGCAAAAGTAGAATGTATTCAAAATTTTCCGGAACCCAAAAATCAAAAAGACATTAAATCATTTCTCAGTTTAGCAGGCTACTATAGACGCTTTATTTCAAACTTCGCTAAGATTTCGAAACCTCTAACTAGACTCCTCCAAAAGGACTCCTCCAAAAAGACACCGCTTTTGTTTTTGGAAAAGAATGCCAAGATTACAAAACGCCTTGATTTCCGATCTTTTTAATTTACCCGAACTTTGAAGAATCTTTTATACTAACGACGGACTCAAGTGCGTTTGCTATCAGAGCAGTACTTTCACAAGGACCGATTGGTAAAGACCTACCAATTGCTAATGCGTCTAGAACCTTGTGTAACGCAGAAACAAAATATTCGACGAGTGCGAATTATTAGCCATCGTGTGGGCAGTCAAACATTTTCGTCCCTACTTATTTGGCAGACAATTTACACTCGTTACTGACCACCGTCCTATCACGTGGTTATGGTCAATTTAGGACCCCGGAAGCAGGTTAATGCGTTGGCGTCTTAAACTCGAGGAGTATACGTTTAAAATCGAATTCAAACCCGGCAAATACAATAAAAATGCAGATGCACTTTCCCGAATTAAAATCAATCATTTTACACAATGCGTAGATTTTCATAACAAAGTCAAAATTTTTGCATTAGAAGAAGATAATCCTACTCCTGAGTCTAACCTCCGCTTATCGAGGATGACGATCAAAAAATAACGGACGAATTTAATCGATTTGTTGAACTAATGAACAACTATTGGACAAATTAAACAAAAATATTTTCACCTTTTTCAGACAAAACAACACTTGTTCTACTGTTTGTTTAAATATCAACAGATATTTGAATTAAGCGAAACTTACAGCATCTAATATAATTTAGATCTACCTTCTTTAGAAATGATGTCCTTTGTTTTTGCTGATAAGGAAATCAAATTAAAAATCTGTCAGAATATTGTTACAACCCCTGATGAAGATCAAATACCGATTATTTTCGAACAATCCCATCTTGGTAAAACTAATTTACATCGCGGAATAAATGAAACCTGTCGGCGAATCAGACAAAAATACAATTGGCGAGGCATAAACAAAACCGTCAAAGATTACATAATAAAATGTGAAATTTGCCAAAAAGTAAAAATTGTTAGGAAAAATCTAAGTAGACCCTTCGTGATAACCGAAACATCCCGAACGCCATTCGAAAGAATTAACATCGATATTTTTGAATACCCTTCGCGAAATTACGCATTAACAATAAATGACGAACTAACTAAATTTATTCAAGCCTATCCGTTAAAAGATAAAAAAGCATCCTTCGTCGTGAACACTTTTATGGGGTATTTTTAACATTACGGTACGCCTTTAAGAATTTACTGCGATTGTGGTAAAGAATTCGATAACACTCTTTTAAAAAATCTTTGCCAACTTTTTGATATGAAACTAACATTTTCGAGTGTTGGTCACCCCGAATCGAATGGATCACTGGAACGATTTTACGCAACCTTAGATGAAATGATTAGAGTTAATCAAGCCGAACACCCCGAAGATCACCCCTTTTCTGTTTTACCATACACAGTTATTTGTTACAACAATACAAAAAATAAAACGCACGGTTTTACCCCGTATGAACTTGTCTTTGGACACACGTCAAACAGACCTCCTGAAAAGCTTTACATTCAAGAGGCACTTATTTCCAAATACATACGTGATTTAAAAAATAGGATGACCTATTTTTACAAAATTGCTCGTCAAAGAACCGAACAGACTAAACAAAAATCAAAAGATAGATTTGATCAACATGTATCGGAAAAACTTCCCGAATTTAATGTTGGCGACAAAGTCTATACACGAGAACCAAAAATAAAATCAAAATCAGAAAATAAATTTAATGGGTCCACGAAGAACTTAACGTTAAAATATCAAATAACAAATGGACACTATTAGTTTATCGAGATTTATTACCTTTCAAAAAAGCAATCGAACATAATGACAACAATTTAGACGGTTTATTGGACACTTTGCTAACGGAAAAACTTAATCGAAAAATGGCTTTCAAAACAGAAATTCAAACTCACGCGAGTCTTCTCAAACAAATTTCAAAATACGTAAATTCAAAATACCAAGAACTACTGCTAGATACTAAAGATATTAATTTAGGATACAAACGAGGAATATTTAACGCCATCGGAACTGTTTGGAAAACAATAACCGGAAATCTAGATGCATCAGACGGGCAATACATTGACGATTGTATCGATAAACTCAGCCGCAACGAAGGAGATATCGAAAGACACATGCAAAAAAAAATTTCGGTGTTGACCTCAGTTATTAAAAGTTTTAGATCGATTCAACACAAATATCGACGAAATCGAAAACTCAATCGCTACACCTTCAGATCAGTTAGGGTTTTATCGCGCACAAATCAAAGCTTTAGATTTATGTGAATCAATAATATTTATAAAAGACACACTTAATGATGCTTTAAACGCAGTTACCTTTGCACGCCTTAAAATATTGCATGGATCGATTATAAAACCATCAGATTTGGTTGATTCCTTGAAAAAAATTTCTCACTCTCTTCAAAAGAATAATTTGCCTTTGCCAATTTCAACTTCAACTATTGCTCAATACATTGATTTAATTGAATTAAAAGTTTATCAATCTGATACAAAAATAGTATTTATTTTAAAAATACCCCTTATTAACCCTTCGATTTATACCTTATACCACTTATACCCAATCCCAATTTTAGATAATCGAACAAGTTTATATCACACAATATCAACTTTAAATAAATACATTGCGCGTGATGATGATTCATTGTTTTATATTACGTTCCAAGACTTAGACCACTGTAAAGATATCGACAAGAAGACGAAGATTTGTTCCAATGTACTTCCGTACCCTATCGATAGCGACGCCATCTGTGAAGCTCAACTGCTAAGGCAACAATCAAAACTGTCTAAAACGTGTAGAACATCAATATTTTATGCCGAAGGTTACCAAGTCCAGTCAATTCATCCAAATGTATGGTTAGTTACGACATCTGACCCAATTCCTATCACGATCAAATGCGAAGACCAAGAAGTCAATACAAAAATTATTGAAGTCAATAGTATCGTCGCCCTAAGATCTACCTGCAATGCCTTTGTTGGCAGTACAAGAATCCAAGCCGACACATCACTAGACCGATTAGCAAAAGAAAGTTCTTTTAGATCAAATCCATCTCCAATATTGATCCCATACGCATTCTGCGATCAATTACCTGAAAAAACAAAAATGCCAAAACTCAAGCCTCTACGTATCAAAGAGCTTGACGTTGAAGATTTAAATATTGCACAACACAGTCTGAATCAATATTCAGAACAATTAGATAAACTGATCAATCAGCCATTTATTGAGAAGCACATCAATTGTTTTACCATCCTAACAATCATATTGATAATTATGCTAATAGTTCTTTACGTGACATGCAAATGCCGAAGATCCAGATCTCCAAAAATTGGTATTATTGCAAATACTACCGATAATAACGATTTTCCACCATTTCAACCGAAACCCAGAATGGAATCATTCCGCAATTCTCCAGTATCCTTCCAAGAAGACGACCTAGTATCCACTTTAGAGAAGACCTTGAAGAGGAACTTGAATTGAACGCTAACAAAAGTTCTGCTTAAAAGTTGCTGTTTAGCTATCACCAACTTTTCTCTTAAGAGGGGAGCTGTTATATGGAAAAATAATCCAGTTATCAAGTCAAACAGTACTCAGATGACACACGTGTTTCTTATCTCAAGACGATTTCCAGGAATATGCAAACCTTGCATTCCCATGGTTTATCATTTCAGAGAAGACTTGGAGAAGAAGATTATTATTTCTTTCCCAGCTTATTCAGCATATTATTTTATTACAAAAACGAATGTTCTTGTAATCTTAAGTTAGTATTAGGCTCAACTCGAACCTATGTCGGTCTAATTTTGTATTTTGAAAATAAATTGCTTTTAAAAAGTTAAACTGCGGAGTCGCAATCTAATGTAGTAGTTATTGTCCTGCATAGAATAAAGCGGAAGCTGTTGTGGCTTTCGGAGTCCAGAAAAATTTTGAAACCACTTTTTTCAGAAATCGAAAATTTGTTTTGAAAAATTTCATTAAAAAATTAATTACTCCGCTCTCGTAAGAGGAAATGGTATGCAGTAAACGGCCCCCTTTAGCCTTGGTCTTGCTTCAATTATTGACGTTAAAGTCAGTTGTAAGTAATAACAGGTGCAATTATTATTAAAAAAAACATTAGCGCAAAGCGACAAAAAATGATACGTTAAGAGGGTTATATGTAAATAACTTTTTAGTTTTAAGTTTTAGGGTTAAGATGTTTATACGTAAGGTATAAAGGTCACATAGCTACAAGTTAGCTACAAAATCAGTTAATGTAGCTAAGTTTGAAAAGAGATACGAATTAAAGTTCACGTATGATACTAGGTCGTTTTATGTGAAAGAAAAGGCCCTGTTTTGATTCTAGAGAACTGTGACGTCAGTTTTTTGAACAAAACCGGGACTTTTCGAAATTCTGCAGTCAGTCGGAAGATATAGCAAGAGTATTAGATGTATCGGGCGATCTTTTGAGAAATAGTAAAATTTATGCCAATTTACGGTCACTAAGCGCGAACATAAACACTTAGTATTATGTTGGATTCGGCCAATTTACTGTCGCGAAGCGCGAACATAAACACTTTGAATTACAGTAAAAAAGTACAACTTTCCTGCGGATACAAGGAAAAGTGATTTTTACGTAGGCATTCGCATCGGCAAATCGGCTAAGTGTGTTATAGTGTGAAAAAACCGGAACGAACGTCGCGTAAAGCTAATTTACAGATACAAGTGCTACCTGCAGAATTAAGGGTTATGTAGGAACTCGAAGAAATGTGTTGATATCTGGTTACTTCGGCGAAACATATTCTTGTTTGATTTCAAAATAATATTTTAACCTCGTTTTGAACTAGAAACTTAATTAGATTCTATAGTTTTGTACTCAGTTGCAATTGTTACTAATTGTTGTAAATATTTTGTTTTTTTTTTAAATATCAGAATCATTATTAGAAGAGATATGCCATACATTTTGACAGGTTATATGTAGGGTTAGAAAATATTTTGGATGAATTTTCCAAAATAAGGACTTTTTTCCCGGTGATGTAAATATTTTTTATAAACATTTTTTATCGAACTAAAACTATCAGAATGATCAGTAGAAGGGATATGCCATACATTTTGATAGGTTATAAGTAGTGGCGGATTTTTTTTTTTATTAATTTTCCAAAATAAAAATTCTTATTGTAAATATTTTTAGAACACTAAAAACATCAAAAACGGTCTTAAAACGACAAGGGGATAAATTTTAACAGGTTTAACGTAGGATCAGAAAAGTTTATTTTTCTTGATTTTTTGAAAATAGGCCGGTTTTCAATTTTGGCCCATTTTGTAAAATAAATTTTTTGATTTCATCCATCCTAGCATAAAAAGAACTATGTATATATGTAATTAAGCCAAAGGGTTAAATAATACCCCTGTATAGTTAAGTAGTTAATATATAAGTGTGAAAGAGTAATGAGCGCATGTATTAGAATGAAAGAGAAGCCAACCCCTTTCCCTTAGAAAAAATCCGCGAGTAAATTGATTGATAAAAAACTAAATTTTTTTTAAAGCAATTAATTATTCGTTGGGAACACCTATACGAATGATTATTTGTCGATTTCAATAGGCCCTTATTAAGAGGCATTGACCGCGTTAAAATTCTTAAGGTATCTATTTTAAATAAAATTCATTTTTTCCGTAAAGAGAGGACTTCTGTGTAGAAGGAGTCACAGAAGGGGTGGAAAGGTAGCGTTGCCAAAAGAGCCGCTTAGGGTCTCTCTTGAAAAAAGGGGTTGCTGACCTAAGTTAATCGGAAAAAATAAGAAAAAAACAATTATTTTTTCTCTCTAAACAAGCCATTTTTAACGTAGTACAGAACATGTCAGAAGTTTCATTTTAGACCGTTGAAGAAAATCGCAAACATTGGAGAAAACCTATCCTCTCAAACCTATAGTTTCTGCTGTAGGATTACCTACTTACAATATTTCGAAATGGCTAGTAAACGAGTTTAAAAATTTACCTATAAAGAAAAAAGGTTTTTCTGTTCAAAATTCCCTTGAATTTGTCAACAAAGTTAAAGATATTTCACTTCAAGAAGGTGAAATTTTAATATCGTTTGATGTTTGTTCGTTGTTCCCTAATGTGCCGATCGCCAATATCTTACAATACCTGGAGGAACTACTAAGAAACAAAATCTAGAAGACGAACAGACTTTAGAATACCTATCTTTAACAAAACTCTGCATGAATCAAAATTAATTTCAATATAAACATAAATACTATCAACAATTAGAAGGAACCACAATGGGTAATAGTTTATCACCTTTTATTGCAAACCTCTTTATGAGCAAATTTGAATCAGATATAAGTAAAGAATTTGTGTATTTTTCCAGAGTATAGTTCAGGTATGTGTTTGCAGTATTCAACACTAAAGTAACTAGTGTTGAAAATTTAAAGGAAAAAATAAATAACAAATATCCCACAATTAAATTTACATATGAAACAGAGAACAACGGTACACTGCCATTTCTAGACACTTTAGTTATAAGAAATAAAAATAAATTAGAATTTGTCCTATAGAGAAAAGGAGCGGTCACCACCAGGTATATTGCAAATGACTCTTTTCATTGCTTACAACATAAGCTTGCAAGTTTGCACTTTTTAACACATAGATTAGTAAATTTCCCCTTAAACAATGAAAGATTTAAAGCAGAAAAGAATAGGATTAGGAATATAGCTGGCGAAAACGGTTACGACGAAGGCTTAATAAATAAGCTGATAAATAGACATTCTTTTTAAAAAACCTTTCGGAATTCCACTTTTTTCAGACAAAATTCCTTATAATTCTAATTATACAAAAGAATTACAAAAACTATTTAATAACACCGGTCTTAAATTAGTATATCAATCCGGAAACACAATAAGAAGTTTACTAGGAAATCCCAAGGATAAAACTACAGTTCTAGAAAAAAGTGGAATTTATGAAATTAGTTGCATGGATTGTGACAAAAAATATGTTGGCCAAACGAGACGCTCTATTCAAACACGATTCAAAGAACACTTAGCACACTTAAAGAACAAAAAAGTCAAGTGTGGCCAAGCATGCTTTTGAAAACAATCATTCACATTAGATAACCTAAAACTTCTAAAAAGTGTACCAAACAAAAGACTTTGGAATGCATATGAAAGTATGGAAATCATTAAATCCAGAAATAGTTTAAATAAAGATAGAAGCCCCATTCCGTTTAGTACATTTTATTCTTTAGTTGAGGGGAGATAGGATTATAAAGCGTGACCAATCACAAATTATTAGTCTTCTCTCCGCCCACTAAAAGATAGTATAGCCTGACGTCGTACCACCTGGTTATATAGTGATGACTAGTGCACTAGGAAGCACCTATGTTACCCACTACCAGCTTGGTACCAATTAGCTTTAAAGTTTTTCAATTTTCAATTTTGTTCTTAATTTTTCAAACAATTGCAATCTAGGACTAACTTGATGCTGTGCCACCTACATACATTGTAATAACTATTATACTAGGAACCACCTATGATACCCACTAACAGGTCGGTAAGGGTTAGCTTTGGGAGATTTAAATAAAATATCTTCAAATTTTTTCTTAATTAAAAAAAATGCAATTATGGCTAAACCTGACGTTGTGCCACCTAGGTATATTAACATAATTGTTGAACTAGGAACCTATAGTACCTATAGAAAATCTATAGTACCCACTACCAGATTCGTCCAGATTAGCTTCAAAAGATTTAAATAAAAAAATCTTCAAATTTTTTGTAAAGTTTTCAGAAAAATTTCAGTCCAGGACTAACCTGACGTTGTGCCACCTGGTTACATGAAGGCAAATACTGCGCTATGAAGCACTTATCTTACTCATACTAACAGCTTGGTACCGATTTGCTTCAAAATATTTAAATAAAATATTTTAAATTTTTTTATTAATTTTTCAAAAAAATTGCAATCTAGGACTAACTTGATGTTGTACCACCTGGGTACATAGCGACAAATATTGTACTAGAAATTACTTATGAGAGCCACTACCCGCTTGGTACCTATTAGCTTCAAGAGATTTAGATAAAATATCTTCAAATTTTTTCTTATTTTTTCAAAAACTTTGCAATTTTGTACTAACTTGACGTTGTGCCACCTAGAAATACTAACATAATTTTTGAATTAGGAACCATCTATGTTACGTATTACGAGGTTGGTACCGATTAGCTTCGGAAGTTTTGGACATAAATTCTTAAATTTTTTCATAAATTTTACAAAAAAAATTGCTGTCTAGGACTAACCTGACGTCGTACCACCTGGTTACATAGTGATAACTATTGAACGAGGAAGCACCTATGTTAATTACTACCAGCTTGGTACCGATTAGCGTCAAAATATTTAAACAAAAAATTTTCAATTTTGTTCTTAATTTTTCAAAAAAATTGCAGTCTACGACTAACTTGACGTTGTGCCACCAGGGTACATTGTGATAACTATTATACTAGAAACCACCTATGATATCCACTACCAGCTTGGTACGGATTAGCTTTGGGAGATTCAAATAAAGAATCTTAAAATTTTTTTTAATTTTTCAAAAAAATTGCAATTTTGGACTAACTTGACGTTGTGCCACCTAGGTACATTATCATAATTATTAAACCAGGAACCGTCTATCGTATTCACTACCAGATTGGTATAAATTAGATTCGAGAGATTTAAATAAAAAATCTTCAAATTTTTTCTTAAGTTTTCAAAAAAAAATGAAATCTACGCTTAACCTGACGTCATACCACCACATAGTAATAACTATTGCACTGGGAAGCACGTATGTTACCCAGTCCAGGTTGGTACCGATTAGCTTCAAAATATTTAAATAAAAAATTTTCAATTTTGTTCTTAATTTTTCAAAAAAATTGCAATCTAGGACTAACTTGACGTTGTGCCACCTACATACATTGTGATAACTATTATACTAGGAACCACCTATGATACTCAATACCGGCTTGGTACGGATTAGCTTTGGGAAATTTAAATAAAAATCTTCAAATTTTTTCTTAATTTTTCAAAAATGCAATTTTGGCCTAACTTGACGTTGTGTCACCTAGGTACATTAACATAATTGTTGAACCGAACCATCTACCGTACCCACTACCAGCTTGGTATGAATTAGCTTCGAGAGATTTAAATAATGTTCAAATGTTTTGTTAACTTTTCAAAAAAATTGCATTCTAGAACTAACTTGACGTTGTGCCACCTATCCCATATACATTAACAGGAAACTTGCATATTCACAAATAATCTAAAATTGCACTAAAACATTTCTATCGGATTGTCAGCAATATTTTTATGTAATTTAATAAGCAATAATTTAATAAAAAATGATGTACATTGTCTCACATAAATCAGTATCGTACTCATCGTTATAATTGTATTGTTTATATTTTAGTTTTAGTAAAAAAGTAATAAAGGGTGTTTTTAAAAACAACCCCCTACGTCATCAACTCTTAATTGGCGCAGTCAGCAGGATTGTGGAAGGGCTCTACGCAGAAGAAACCAGTCACTATCAAGTGTTTGTCCGCAATCAGAACCACCCTCGGCAACCATTCATAGGTTCACTAATAGAAGATAAGGCCTAGAAGATACGCCCCGGTAACCACCAGCAGGTTCACCAATAGAAGATAGGAAGACTACAAGATAGGATTTTTATAGTGGAAGTCTATATTTTAATGTCAGACGACGAACTTTCAGATCAGCCTGACAACAGCCTAAGAATCTTCACCGCACCACGCCAGCCGATCATCAGACCACCCTTGCTACAGATCATTTTAGCCACACCGACTCGACCAGAAATTCTCAATCCACTCATCCAAGAAGAAACCGTCAACCTCAACGAAATCATACCATCATTCCTCGAAGAACAAGACACCAACATGGCACCCCCAGCATTCGACATCAAGAACCTCTGCATCATCCCAGAATACGAAGGAAACCCCACCGAACTTCACAACTTTATCAACGCAAGAACCCTCCTTCTAAACCATTACTGGGATATGGCCGACACAAACTGCTTTCACAACCACATGCTCACTCAAGGCATCCGTAATAAACTCAAAGGAAAGGCTAGAGACTTCATCTCCGTCTATGGTTGCACCGATTGGGTAGCAATCAAGAATACCCTCATCCAGAACTTCGCAGATCAAAGAAATGAAAACTCCCTTACCAGAGACCTCGTCAACCTACGCCAAACCCAAAGCGATACTCGACAGTAGTTGCATGAAAAAGTTATGGTCCTTCTGAACACAATCTCCAACTACATAGAACTTCATAATGACAACGCAGTCGTCAAGGCCAGCAAGAAAAAATTCTTTCAGAACCAAGCTTTTACCACCTTCCTAGCTGGACTCAAAAAACCACCGGGGTCAACCAAACGAGCCATGAAACCAAGGTCACTTGCTGAAGCCATCCAATATATCCAAGAAGAAAACAACATCAAATACCTGCAAAGAGGATTTGCTGTCACTCCACGAACACAGACACCATCCAGAACAACCGCCGTTCTTCCACTTTGACCTCCCCCAACTTTCCAACAACCATTTGGACTAAGGACGCAGTCAACTTGGCCAACAACCTTTAGACCATCAACCGCACCATTATTCAACGCCTCTAGACCATCGGCTCCACCTATGTTCAACGCCTTTAGACCGCAACAGAACCCCTTCCGACCACAACAGAATAACTTTCAAGGACTTTTTGCCACACCAAAACCTGTTATTCAACCACCAAGATTTCAACCCAACCACCCCAGACCATTCCAAACTAACTGGAGCAACCAACCAGGTCCATCACAACTTCCAAAACCAGAACCAATAATCATAGCATCCAGAGCAATATCGAAAATACCAAGCCAAAGAATGCCACAACAGCAAACCACGACACCAAGATAACATATAGAAGAAATCTACAACTTTGAACAACAATATCCCAAATATGATTACGACAATAGCTACACGGAAGTAGATATCTGAAGCTACTACAACCAGTGTGATGGCCAATACCAGGAAGAACAACAACCAAAGTACACCTATGAAGCCGAAGAACAAACTTTTCAAAAGGCTGAAAACCCAAACGCAGAAACATAGTAGAACTCCACAACTATACCGACAGGAAAGAACTCCTGTATATCACCATAGCCAACCCACCTATTAAATTGCTAATTGACACATGTGCTACGAAATCTTTCCTCAATCCAGAAAGAGCATTTAAACACTTCAGAAACAGAATCAAGCACGAACCCTTTGTCGTCACATCGATCTTTCAGAATCACTCTCAAGGTCACTCCGCCAAAATTCCAATTTTCTCTGAATTCAACTCCAACATCAACATTAAGTTCTACCTGTTCAAGTTCTACCAAACATTCGACGGACTTATCGGATTAGACAATCTCAAGCTGCTCAAATCCAAATTAGACCTTCCAGAATCAAAACTCATTATCGAGAGAGCCACTCTTCCTTTAGAATACTACGAAATCAACCAAACTCAGTTCTACTCCATCCAGTTAGAACAAAAACAAAACCAACCAAGACAAAACCTCCAACCTTACGAGAAACACTAACTACAGCCTGTGACCACATGGCATCGACCGAAATAATCAATGAAATCGATGAACCACTTCAAATTGCTTTGATAGGATCAGTCCACAGCTCCAAATTTAACCTGAACAACTTCAACCTCTACTCCGCAGATGTGGTGCCTAAACTATCAGAAAAACAAATCTGTAGTGAACCACAAATCAGAACAGATCATCTCAATTTAGAAGAAGAGCACAGCATAAGGAGACTCTGTAGAAAATTCGCCGATATCTTCCATTATCGAAACACGAAACTAACTTTCATCAATCAAATAAAGCACCACATCAAAACCCAGGATAAAATACCAGCCTATACCAAGTCATCATAAGACCAAGCCAATCACCATGGTCTTCACCAATCTGGATCGTTTTCAAGAAACCAGACGCTTCTGAAAAAATTAAATGGCGTATAGTTATTGATTACAAAAAAGTCAACGACAAGACTATAGATGACATCCTATTTCTAACATCAATGATATTCTGGATAAACTTGGAAGATGCCAGTACGTCACAACCCTGGACCTAGCCAGCGGATTCCACCAAATAGAGATGGCCAAAGAATATATTCAGAAGACAGCATTCAACGTAGAAAATGGACATTACGAATTGATCCGAATGCCTCTTGGACTCAAAAACGTACCAGCCACCTTCCAGAGAGTCATGGATAACATCTTGAAAGGCCTCCAAGGGGACATCTGACTCGTATATATGGAGGATATAATTTGCTACAGCACATCTCTACAAGAACATTTGGTTAACCTAGCCAAAATATTCCAACAACTCCGAGAAACTGGATTCAAAATTTAACTAGACAAGTGCGAATTCCTGAAAAAATAAGTCGCATTTCTAGGGCACATTATTATCCCAGAAGGAATCAAGCCAAATCCAAGCAAAATAAAAGCTATCATCGAATACCCAATTCAAAGAACTACAAAAGAAATCCGTGGATTTATAGGACTGCTTAGATATTACAGAAAATTTGTTAAAGATTTTACCAAAATAACAAAGCCGCTAACATCATGTCTAAAGAAAGACGCTAAGATCAAGCTTACTCCAGAATATCTCAATTGCGTCAAAATCTGCAAGAATCTACTAACCAATGAGCCTCTACTCCAATATCCAGACTTCTCTAAACCATTCAACTTGACTATCGATGCCAGCAACTTTGCACTTGGAGCATTATTACCACAAGGAGCCGTTGGAAACGATAAGCCCATAGCTTACGCCTCCAGAACTTTGAACGAAACAGAATTAAAATATTCTACAATAGAAAATGAAATGCTTGCAATCGTATGGGCAACCAAATACTTCAGACCCTACCTATTTGGAAGATAATTTAAAATTTTATTAGATCATAGACCACTATCCTATCTGTTCTCCCTGAAAGATCCCAACTCCAAACTCGTCAGATGGAGACTTAAGCTGGAAGAATTTGACTACAACGTTGAATATAAGGAAGGAAAATCCAACACAAATGCCGGTGCCTTATCCAGGATAGAAATCCACACCAAAGAAACCGAAGTACAAAAAAAATGAAGACCTTGACAACGCTTTATTAATCAATCATCCGTCTTCATCATTTGACCCAACTGAACCTATCCCCAACGAACCAGATAGTAACCAGCCATTAAAATCATATGACTTAGCAGAATTGGTGACCAGAGAACCAGTTAAAAGCATAACTCCAGCAGAAGTGGATATGATAAATGAGCCACTCCAAGATCAGCCTCAACACCCCGAGGAACAAGAAGCCGCCAGTGATATTACAATACACACGGCTCAAGAAGACTCCATAGCAGGAATACCAATATCTGAAAAACCACTTAATTACTTCAGGCACCAAATAGTGCTAAGAACAGTCAACTACAACCCAGCTAAGCCAGTAATGTCCAGAGCATTCCCCAACAAGAACATAATCTATGTACAACTTTGAAAAAATAATCTTGAAAACGACATAATTCATCTGTTCAAACAATTCATCGATCCCAAAAATAAATATGCATTACTATTCAAAGACGATGAACTGTACAGGACCACTAACAACATTTTAAAAGAAACCTTCAAACACTCTGGATTTGATATCGTAAAATGCAACATTGTCTTAGAATATATCAAGAACCAGAAACGGCAACTCTCGTGGTAGCTAGCACGAGAGTTCAATAAATCACAGAGGAATCAACGAAACCAAAGCGTAAGTCAGAAAAAAATATTACTGGTCAAATATGAAAAAAGACATTGAAAAAATTATTAATTTCTGTCACATCTGTCAAGTCAACAAGTACGATAGAAATCCAGCAAAACCACTCCTTATGTTAACGCCTACTCCAACAAAGCTTTTAGAAATCATTCACCTAGATACCTTCCAAGCTGGAGGACAAAAATTCTTAACAATCATATACGCCTTCTCTAAATATCGACAAGCCTATCCAATCGACGGCGCTAACGCCATTTCCATAGTAAACACCTCTCGGATCTTCATGACCCACCATGGAACTCCATACATGATAATAACAGATGCCGGAACAGAATTCAAAAATGGAGTTCTTCAAAAATTTTCCAGTAATCATAAGGTTACCATTCACTACAATCATCCAGACAACCCACAATCCAATGGAATGGTTGAACGTTTCCATTCAACAATTATAGAACACATAAGAATACTAAGAGAAACCAAGAAATCAATGACTATCAAACAACAAATGCCTTATGCGATCTTAAGCGACGTTCTCAATGGACATTTAGATGCCCGAGATTAGATTAGATTAGAAAGAAAACCTTAATCATCAACTACACTTAAGAACATAGAGAAAAAAAGAAAGTAATTTACAAGGAACTCAACGAGAAATTACAACAAAATAAAGAAAAGTACATCGAGAAAAGGAATGCTGGAAGAGAACCACCAATTAAATACAAACCATGTACTGAAGTTTATACCAGGAAAACTTTAAAACGCAATAAACTACTACCAAAGTTCACCTATAAAACAGTCAAAAAGGATAATGATATAACCATAGAAACACAGGACACTGCTGTACATAAGAAGAATATCAAAAGTCATCCCCACAGGAAAACTAACAAGAAAAATTCTTCCTTACAGATGTTCCTTAGTCAAGATGCAAGAGATCCTGATCCACAATCTCCAGAACACCCCAGGAATCCTCCACTCAAGATGGGACAAGCCCGAATTTAAATCAGCACTCACGACTTCATCCACTACTTCAATCTTACATCACTGGTCAACGAAAACAACTCCTTGAAACAACAATATCAAGACGTCACCAACGCAATCAATCAAGGACTAAGTCATCTTTAATTTCACAGCCTGCGGAACTTTGACAAAAGTCTCCAGTTTCTACTAAAAACATGTGAAGAAAAGCTTCGAACAATTCTACCCCACTATCGATCCAAAAGAGGTATCATTAACGGTGTGGGAAGCCTCATCAAAACTATATCTGGTAATCTAGGTCAAGAAGATGCAGAAAAATACGATCATGCTATCAACATCTTAGAACAAAACCAAGACAACTTTATCAGCTAAATCAACCACCATATGAGTTGAAAAAATAACAGAACTCATCAGCCACAATGAAGACACTTTGAAATCTGAAATCAAAACAATTAGATCAGAACTAAACAAGGTCGTTTTCGACTTCAACCACTACATGATATCTAGGAACGTTCTTGAATAACTAAACCTAGCCTATCACGGCATACTACAACTACTAACCGACCTTGAAACAGGGATAGCTCTTTCTAGAAGCAACATCCTCTATAATAGTGTCAGTAAAGTTGACTAAGGTGGATAGTCCAGAAAATGCTAGATCATCATCCAGAACAACAACTGCTCTACACCAACGATGAAGACTTGACCAAATACTATGCCAGTTTAAGCACAGATTGCTACTATTCCAACAACAAGATAGTGTTTATTCTATACTCTTCAATCTTACACCCAGAAAAATTTTCGTACTACCATCTCTTCTCCGTTACAATTAAAAAACATACAACAATTATTCGACCAGCTCCATATCTCGCCTCAAGTAATGATATCTATCAATATATGGACCAACTCTGCACAAAAATGGATTAAGGATACCTATGCATAGAAACAATTCTCCAAGATTCCAACTCCCAAGACTGCATTAACACCATCCTTCAAATCTCCAACAAGGAAGCCAGATGCAAGCAAACACAAATAATCATCAATTCTACGTTGATTCAACATATCTCAGAGGCCCACTACATTTCCATATTTCCCAGATCAACCAAAATATCAACGCACTGCAGTTCCACAAAAATAATAGCTTTAGAAGGTTCTTATTCAATAGAATACCACCTGGATGCGAATTCAAAACAAATAATGACTCATTCATCAACATGAAAGAAACTATTCAAAAAGAGCCATTAACACTACCAAAGATTAAAATTACTCCAGAAGAAAGCTCATTTAATATAAACCCAATTAAAATAGACAAACTTCCCCTAGACCGACTCCACAAACTCAGAGAAGAGGCAGAACATCTTCATTCGATCCAAGCCATAAAATACCAAGATCACTCACACTACTGCATGACACCCATCTACATTATTTTGACTCTCGCAGTTATAGTAGGCATACGAAAATGGATAACAAGAAAACCAAAGCAAACAAAGCTGCCTCAACATGATAACAACGGCAAAGATGAACCAACTACCAGCACCAAGACGCCAGTTTTGTTCGTCTCTTATAGAACTTCCCCAGAATATGGAGAAATTACATTTCATTCACCCCATATACACTAACAGGAAACTTGCATATTCACAAATAGTCTAGAATTGCATCAAAACATTTCTGTCGAATTTTTAGCAATATTTTTATTTAATTTAATAAGCAATAATTTAATATAAAAGGACGTACACAAACTACCCCCTACGTCATCAACCCTTAATTTACCCCTTACCAGTTTGGTACAGATTAGCTTCGGGAAATTTAATTAAAAAATCTTCAAATTTTTTCTTAATTTTTTAAAAAAATTGCAATTTTGAACTAAGTTGATGTTGTGCCACCTAAGTACATTGACATAATTGTTTAACTAGGCACCATATATGGTAATACCCACTACCAGCTTGGTATGGATTATAATCGAGAGCTTTAAATAAAAAATCTTCAATTTTTTTCCTCATTTTTCAAAAAAATTGAAATTTTTGACTAACTTGACATTGTGGCACCTAGGTACATTAACATAATTGTTGAACTAGGAACCATCTATGGTACTCTTTATCAGCTTATTACGGATTAGCTTTGAGAGGTTTAAATAAAATATCTTCAAATTTTTTACTAATTTTTCAAAAAAATTGCAATTTTGGAATAACTTGACGTTATGCCACCTAGATACATTAACATAATTGTTTAACTAGGCACTATAATAGTATATACCCACTACCAGCTTGTTACGGATTATAATCGAGAGATTGAAATCAAAAATCTTCAAATTTTTTCTTCATTTTTCAAAAAAAAAATAAAAATTTGACTAACTTGACATTGTGCCACCTAGGTACATTAACATAGTTGTTGAACTAGGAACCACCTATGGTACCCTTTACCAGCTTGTTACGGATTAGCTTCGATAGATTTAAATAAAAATTCTTTAAATTTTTTCTTAATATTTCATAAAAATTGCAATTTTGGACTAACTTGACGTTGTGCCACTTCGATATATTAACATAATTTTTTAACTAGGCACCATATATGGTACCCACTACCACTTGAAATTGTGCCATCTAGTACATTAACATAATTGTTGAACTAGGAACCATCTATGGTACCCTTTACCAGCTTGTTACGGATTAGCTTCGAGAGATTTAAATAAAAATTCTTTAAATTTTTTTCTTAATTTTTCATAAAAATTGCAAATTTTGACTAACTTGACGTTTTGCCGCCTAGGTACATTAACATAACTGTTGAACTAGGAATCATCTATGGTACCCTCTACCAGTTTGATGCGGATTATCTTCGAGAGAGTTAAATAAAAATTTTTAAAATTTTTTCTTAATTTTTCAAAAAAATTGCAATTTTGGACTAACTTGACATTGTGCCACCTAAGTACATTAACATAATTGTTGACCTAGGAACGATCTATGGTATCCACTAAAATCCACAAAAATTCTTCAAATTTTAACTTAATTTTTCAAAAAAATTGCAAAATAAATGCCTTTTTGAAATTCTGCGTTGTCATTTTAGTGGGAATTGATGGTTTTTTTTTCTGTAGATATCAGCACCTGCGCCCATCAGACAAAATGCCTTCAGGGACTGTCTCAACAACATACTTTAACGGCGTTGATATCCCACGGAGATCCAGTTTCCATTTAAATTGTGCGTGGTTCTTTGAAGACAATCGGATATATATAACTCAGTTAAAATTGGTTGGTTGGTTGGTGGGACAACGTCGGCAGTGTGTCGGCATCGGTGACTACACTCTGGCCCGATGTTGGACAGATTGCGATTTTCAGTTTTCGGTCAATAATCGGCAACTGACGAAGGTTCACATTACTACAGTCGAATTGATGCCGACACCACTTTAGGACCGACGATGGTCCTATTGGAACTTTGTTTAATCGGACGACAATCGGCAACTGGCGATGGCCCGATTTACTATAGTCGACATTATGCCAATGCAACCCTTATCTGCTTTAGGGCCGATGATGGTCCGATTGGAACTTTATTTAATCGTTCGAGAATCGGCAACTGACGATGGCACGATTTACTATAGTCGATTTTATGCCGACAACCACTTTATCTGCTTTAGAGCCGACGATGGTCCGATTGGAACTTTGTTTGATTGGTCGTGAATCGGCAACTGACGGTGGTCCGATTACGTCACCTTCAAATTTTTAAACTGCTTAATAGTTTCTTCCTAGTATGTAGAGATGGCGCTAATGTCACTATGTTCCCTGTACAGTGGAAGATAATATTATATATATACCCAGCAAACACAAATCATCGGCACTGAATCGGACCAATGTCGACAACGTCGGCAGTGTGTCGGCATCGGCGACAACACTCTGGCCCGATTTTGATCAGATTGCGATTTTCAGTTTTCGGTCAATAATCGGAACTGACAGATGTCCACATTACTACAGTCGACTTTATGCCGACACCACTTTAGGACCAACGATGGTCCGATTGGAACTTTGTTTAATCGGTCGAAAATCGGCAACTAACGATGGCCCGATTTACTATAGTCGACATTATGCCAACGCAAACCTTATCTGCGTTAGGGCCGATGATGGTCCGATAGGAACTTTCTTTAATCGTTCGAGAATCGGCAACTGACGATGGCCCGATTTACTATAGTCGACTTTATGCCGATGCCTAATTTATCTGCTTTAGGGCTGACGACGGTCTGGTTGGAACTTTGTTTAATCGGACGAGAATCGGCAACTGACGATGACCCGATTTACTATAGTCGACATTATGCCAACGCAAACCTTATTTGCTTTAGAGCCGATGATGGTCCGATTGGAACTTTCTTTAATCGGTCGAGAATCGGCAACTGACGATGGTCCGATTTACTATAGTCAACTTTATGCCGACGACCACTTTATCTGCTTTAGGGCCGACGATGGTCCGATTGGAACTTTGTTTGATTGATCGAGAATCGACAACCGACGATGGTCCGTTTACGTTACCTTAAAATTTTTAAACTACTTAATAGTTTCTTCCTAGTATGTAGAGATGGCGCTAATGTCACTATGTTCCCTGTACAGTGGAAAATAATATTATATATATAATGAGCAAAGATATTTCAAAAATAAAATGTGGACTTGACAAAATGGTGGTACTTCTCTACAAGAATCACCTCTTCTGCCACTTAAACCAGGCCGACTGGTTAAGCACCCGCATTATCGAAACTTTATAGTTTGCCAATGTCGGGCTGCTTTAAGCTACCAACGACGGACCTCCGTCAATCGCCGACGTTGGACCGCTTTAGGCAACTAATGTCGGACTTGAATAGTTTACCGATGTCGGGCCGAGACCAGCTTGCCTACGTTAGACCGACCAAATTAAGCAGTTATGGGCGGATGGTCGGTACCATGTGGTTAAACTATATCGGACCTTAATCGTACGGCGACGGTATGCCGATATCAGCAAAAAGTAAAATTTACCATTGGTCCGAAGACGGGCCACAGTCTAACGCCGCATCGTAAAGCGGCAAAAAATACTGCTGGTCCGATGTCGTAAATCGACGTCGTGCCGATGACGGCAAATTCGGCAATCGACATCGTACCGACAAAGGTCCGAGAGAACCGTGTTTGCTGGGCGTCCATCTTGAATTCGCCATATTGAATTTTCAAAATCTGATCAAAAATTCGTATTCCTTATCCCCTAGAACCCCTGTATGCGAATTTTGGTTGAAATCGGACAAACTTAGGTGTTCCCCTCCCCACTCCCCTTTTAGGGGGTGGGGCTGCCTAATAATACCATATTATTGTATGGTCATTGAAATTATATTGGCATATCAAATTTAAATTCAGTCGGACATCTAAAAGTTAGTCAAAATTGAGTTGCAAGATTTGACTTAAACATACAAACATACATACATAGAGGGGAAGTTAAATAAAATCTTGTAAAAATCAACTAAGTTGTATACCCAACAAGGCTAAAGTCTAGCGAAGCTTGTAAAAAAAGAAAAACTCTAGGGCCTTTCTTCACTTGATATTACCCTACAAACTCCATCAAATGGCGGGCTTCGAAGATTTTCTCGAAAACACACCTTAAAACTTAGAAAACCTTGAACCTAACGGTAAGTTGATGGAGTTTTATAGTCCCGATGCATATTCTTGGGTAACACCAAGTGGACAAAGGCCCTTGAGTTTTTCTTGTGGGTTATACAACTTAGTTGATTTTTTTCATATAGCTAGCCTAACTTATGTCCTTAAGTTTTTTATTATAAATTTTGCGAGGTCCACTGGACTTTTACTTTGTTATTTATATAACTTAACGGAAGTAATGTAATCATCTAAAAATCGCACTTCGAGATTTTCATGAGCCCCCAGGAACTTTGAGGTTCCGAATAGTGATAAGCACGAATCCAGACGCCGTCGCTATGTCTTCTGTCTGTCGGTCTGTCAGTCTGTCGGTCTGTCAGTCTATCAGTCTGTCGATCGGTCTATCTGTCGCCTACTTTGTAGCCACTCTAACTCAAAAACCCCTGCACCAATCATAACAAAATTTGACATTGCGATTACTTGTGTTGACGCGCAGACCCCTATTGTTTTTGAGCATTCCGCTATTACACCCTTTGGAGCAATCCGTAAAAAACTTCATCCTTAAACAAAATATTGTTTTTTCTTACCCTGTGATACCGCTTTAAAAAGCTTAGAAAAATCGCAGTTGAATGGCTCTAAAAATTTTGACTACAAATACATATATATCACATCGAAAATGCAAAAACAAAAACAATTTTCTGTGCCATATATCTCGAGTTATGGAACGAAATGTTAAATAAAAAGTAGCTTAAGCTAAGATCCAGGTCATACCCTATTGTCTTATCAAATTTCATACAAATCGGTGCAGCCGTTTTTGCGTGATTAATGAACAAAAGTCTTAGTTTATCGAAAGTAAAATTTTTGACAACAAATATATACGAGTATATATATGTATAAAAAAAATTCTCCAAATAAGTCAAACCAAGATTAAAGAGGGAATTTGTATGGGAGACCAAATAAGAAAGCTTCTCGTGGATTCGGAATTTGACGCTGTACCGTGCTTGAGGGAAACAAAAAGTGGCATTATCCAGAGATTATAAACGACCTTTTACAATCATATGCAAATATGTCCTTAAAAATACACTTTCTACACTCTTACTCAGACTAATTTCCCGAAAACTGTGGGGATATGAGTGACGAATATGAAGAACGATTCCATCAGGAAATTGCAAATATGGAAAAAAAATACCAAGGATCTATAAGAGAAACCTAAAAAGACAAAGGAAAAGTGATTAGTATAATTTGTCAATATTTTAATTATGTATACGTTAATTAGATTTAGTATTAGAGTAATCATTAAGTATAGTAGTTCTTATAATGTGCAGAGATATAGTAGTATAAGAAAACCCGAATTACTAGTTATGCAATAAATGGCACTACAATATAAGCTAAGAAAATTTTTCAAAAAACATTTTTTTCCCCACGACCTTTCAAAAAAATTAAAATTTGCTGCCTTTTGATCTTATACAAAAAAATGGGGTAAGGCATCCATTTAAGCTAACATTTTATTGATACATTAATTTTTTAGTCACATTCTACCCAGATCTATTTATTGACAACAAAACATACAAGGACGTCAATGTAATTTTTTTCCAATTTTTTTAAATGAAACAAAAAAAAATGGGAAAATGTTTTCGATAGGATTTGACATTTTTGAAATTTTTATAGTTTAGATAACAAAAATCTAGGTTTATTTGTTAAAAAGTTCAAGCCAATTTGCACATTTGCTCTTAGAGACTTTTTGCACCTTTAATTATTTGCCATTTTACGGACATGCGTATTTACTAAGTATTAACGGAATCCCTTACCAAGCAGCTTTTTTGAAGGGGAGTTGGTGGGTTAGAAGATGATGAGATATGATAATATTAATTTAAGTTGTTTGTTTATCTTAAATTTTGACAGGTTTGGAATTATGTTGGAGATGTTTAAAATTAAACTAAATTTGTTACAATTAGTAATATTGTGGCCCCGCATGCAAAATTATTTCCAATTTAGGCAGAAATTTCTTCTAAAATTTTGATCTTTTGCGAAATACCTAATACCCAATTGTGGGACCCGTTTAACTCGGAAGTCACCCGCTAATATTTAAGAACATATCATTATTTTCTGTTCAGATTAAGAATAAGCCGTTTTTCAAATTAGAGGTAATTATTATTATAATAATTTCTGAAAATGAGTGCAGAAATAGACAACACTTGAAAACAAAACCATTATAAAAGACATTAAAATTAAATATCGTACAATCAAAAAATTGCGTGCCGGCCGAAAGACGTGGCAAAATCAATCTCCGGGAAATACGAAAAAAAAAATAGTAGTCAGTGTTGCCAGGTCCATTTTTAGAATAATAGTAGATTAGAGACAAAAATAATAGTAGATTCTAGAATTTTTATTAAAAAAATAGTAGACTACAAAAAAACTTTTATTATTAAAAAACTGAAAAAAAATAAATATTTCAATCTTTCAACTCATCCTAAACTTTATAAATTGTTTCCTATCTCGCTTTAGTTCAAAATCATAAAAAGGATAGGAGTAATGCGACCCACGTTCCTTTTGAAACACCTTTTGCTGGTGAACAGTGGGTGCTTTTAATCCCATTAGAAATCTTCTGTGTGATGTAGTAGTAGTAGTAGTATAGGGGCGACCCGTGGGCCTGGCACTTAGGCCTCCTCATGGACCCTTTCTGCTTCCGCTGCACCTCTCTCCCGGGACTCTCTGTCTTCTTTACGAAGTTTAGTATGTCGGCCCATTTGAGCGAGTGCAGCTCTTCTTCCTCTATCATGGGAAATCCCCACTTCAGCTGCCTTGATCTGGCATATGCATCACACTCTACTATCAAGTGCTGCGCCGATTCCTCTTCGAGCCCGCAAGCGGGACACACGGGATCTCCTGCTACTCTTATTTGCGTCAGATGTTTGTTTAGCCGATTGTGCCCAGTCAGCATCCCTGTCAGCAATCCAATGTCCTTTCGGGTCTTTCCTAAGAGCTATTTAGGTTTGGCTACATTCGGACCATCCACGAATAGCTTGGACTGTCTGCACTTTGACTCTTGCCTCCAGGACGTCTTCAGTTCATTGTTCGCCCATTTGTTGAACTCACTCTGTACCTGTTTCCTTGTTATTTCCAGAAGAGGTTCCGGTTCAATGTATTGCGTTTCGGCCCCTAGTCTAGCAAGTTCGTCCGCTTTTTCGTTCCCTGGTATTCCCTCATGATTTGGGACCCACATCAGTGTCACCCTTTTGTCTCGAGTCAGTGTTTGCAGAGTTTCAGCGCACTCCTCCACCAAACTACTGACTATTTTGGGTGCACTTAGAGCCTTGAGGGCAGCCTGGCTGTCGGAGCATATGTGTAATGGAAAAAAAGTTTTCTGAACAAGCAACTGTGATTTTGGAACGAACTCCTCTCCTATACTTTCTGCTAGGTAACCCATGCGCTGACCGTGCATTCGGTGCAGACTAATGGTCTCCGGTGATTTAGACACAGAGTTTATAATCGAAAATCAGCAATTTTTGTCGCCATAACATTGACTGTTTATCGAGCTGTTGTTTTTGGTTTGGTTTGGAACCATTGCTGTGGTAGACTTTCACACAAGGAAAGGTATAATAGTAGATTTTCATTTAAGAATAGTAGAATAGTAGACGTGAGTAAAAAATAGTAGATCTACTATTAAAATAGTAGACCTGATAAAATTAGTAGTAGTATTAACATACAATTTACACACCTACTAAATTTAAACAATATCTAAGTATTCTAAACTTAACTCAAATTAAACTAATATACAATACTAAGATTCGCACAAGCTACACACGTTAGAGAAATACACTCGTATAAGTAGATATGTTGCATGGTACAGTGAGATAAATGGTACGCACGTATTTTATTTGATATATGATTAGCTTGCATGCGTCGCACATAGAGCGCGCGTTGCGTTCGCGGTGAATCTGTTATTATCATTTTTTTCCCAAGATAATAAAAGATGCTCTGTTGAACGAGTTCCAAAACGCTTCAGCACTGATTGCCCTTCACCGACATCCCTCTCTTTTTTACCTACTACCCAAAGGGACGAGCGAAAGGGGCCGGTAACTTGCCAGAGTCAGCGCTAAAATTTGGCTCATTCAAGCAGGCCGTCGTACGTCAAAAATCCAAAGCATGAATAAATGCAAGTTATTTTAATAAATAGTCACGTTTTATTCGACAAAAATCATAATTTCGGTGAGGTACATTTGTTGAAAATGATAACAAATTTTAGTTCCCTTTGAGCAACCCAAAAGTGCCCATGAAAAATACCTTGGTTAACCTCGGTTTACAGAGTGTTTTCCAAGTGAAGTTTATAACCTTTTGATCCCCGGTTTTATTATTCAAAGGAGCATATATATCGACCGAAAGCCGCTAGTTAAAGTACCGATACCGTAAGGTGCTTGATCTTAAAGTGATTTCACTCTTGGAAAGTTATACCACAACTGAACAAATTTGGGGGTTAAGTTATGCATATTTCAAACGCCACTAACAGTGTCTCTAGACTTTCCCAGCAATTCAACTTAACTTTAGGAGTTCATCTAATGACAGTCCGGGTGTTGGTTTGCATAGAAAAAACAGTATGCGAGTTACATCAAGTACAGCTACCTTATAGTTATGTCTGAATTTTCTTGGTTAGTTTATACTTATCGACTATCCAGTGCAAGGGTGTGAGAAGGCTAGTTACAAGGGTACCCGTAGATCTGGCAGTAAATTTAGGGCTGCTTGACTTCCTGAATTACAGCTTATGACGGGTGAAAGGCAATGAATAAAAGCAGTGAAAACAGGCCTCTAAATAAAGGAGAATCAGCGTTAAAATCAGGTATTTTTAGGCATTAATTTAGGCTTGATATCTCTTGTTAATTTATTTGTAAGAGTTTAGAAATAAAATAATAAGAAAAAACTTACTTGATGGTGTGAGGCCTTGTAGAAATTTGTTTGGCATTTAACCCAGTGACGGCACAAAATATTTATTAGCAAAGTTGTTCAAATCGACCTTTACAGTCAAAAGCTAGCTTATCAAGCATCTAACAAGCTCTAGCTCTGATTATTTTGCATAAATGTGCATCTAAAGATCAGCTATTTCACAGCTACAATTCTTCCTCTGTGACAGCCACAAAAAAGAAAGAAATTTTCACATGGTTTTATAACCAAAAATATTTCAAAAATCCCTAGATTTTAGTTACACTTATGACATTTGAGGTTATTTGTTTACAAATAAATAGGAAAAGTTAATGAAAAGGATAAGTGTTTCCTGAGTTTTTCCTTGACAAAAAAAGAGATTTTCTTAAGGCTAGAGGTTCTCTATTTATTTAGTTATTTTTCTAAACTCAAACGTTAAAGTTTTAAGAGGACAAATTTTCCTGACCTCGGGAACCTGTGATAAAGGTAGTTTTTGATGAATTACTTATAGTAGCAAAAATATTTTATAATCAATCATGACACAAATTAAGTAAGAGATGTTAAGAGTGCCTTCAGTAATGTCACAATACAGTTAGAACATCACACACCAGAAATTTATGCAAGGTAAATTCCAAAGGAAAGATGTTTCAGCAAATACACCCGTTACAAATCTTCGATTTTATTCTTGTCTGGGAGAGCAGGGCCGACACAATTTATTTGCAATTTATCGACGAGAGGGTACTACATCGGACTTTCGTCGGGCCATGCAACTTAGTTTTCATATGCATGGCGAATGTTCGTAATTGGAAGTCGGTAGTTGGTCCAACTTCGACATTGTCGACGTCGGTCCCATTATTTACCGACATTCTGTGTCTGCAGAGATACTTACGTACAGGGTTATAGGTAGATTAGAAAACGTCTAAAGCGTAAATAGAAAAATAATTATATAAAGACTTTAAGAAGAGCACGCTCCACTGCTATATTTAATTAAATTCAATTTTATTTCCAAAAAGTATGCATACAATAAACACAAAACATAAAAGCTGTATAAAAAACTTAAAAATAGTAATAAGTAGTAGCTTAAAGTTATGTAGACAATAATAAAAAAATAGAGCATCATTTTATTTTATTTTATTTTATTTTATTTTATTTTATTTTATTTTATTTTATTTTATTTTATTTTATTTTATTTTATTTTATTTTATTTTATTTTATTTTATTTTATTTTATTTACACCACCCAACAGGAATTAACCCAATTACAGAGTGGGGAAAAATACAGTAATTTAAGGTAACAGAGTCTTAATAAAAAAGAAATACAATATAAAAGATATTAACTACATCTAAGGTAAGAGCAGAAATAAAAATTATGAAAATCGGATCTTTTTTAAATTAGAGATACTGCAATTAAATATGTCACATTGGTCACAAGTTTGATTGCACGTGTTACAAGCCCGAATTAATGGAGAATTTGTGCAAATATTGGTAAGCTGGTATGGAAGATAAAATGGAACTGTAGAGCGTACTGAAGTTCTAGGTACCAAAAAATTAATCTTATGCAATAATACAGGGGCATCAATTTTGTGGATTAATTAAAAAATAAATTGCAACTCTGCCGACTTGCGCCGGTCCTCCAGTGAAGAGATAGTGAATCTGTCATAAAGGATCTGATTCGGGATTCCACACCATCAAGCTTAAAAACGGGGTATTTTAGAAATTTACGTTGAATATTTTCGATAGAGTGAATGTGAGTATAATAGTACGGAGAACATACTATGGACGAGTATTCCAATTTAGATCTGACACAAGAAAACTAGAAATATTTTCAAGGGTACTGAAAATTCCGTATGATAAATCCAAGCATTCGGTAGCTTTTCTTTACGATATCTTGAATATGAGGAACAAATGATAGAGCACTATCCAATGTCACTCCAAGATCTTTGAATTCAAGACTTTTGGGTAGTTCAGTCATGTCAATGGTGTATCCAAATTGAATTACCTGTTTTTTGAGAGTGAAAGACACTAGGTTGCACTTGGATGGATTGAGAGGGAGACAGTTATCAAGACACCAAGTATATACCTTATTATAGCAGCCTATAAAATTATACATTAATAAAATTATATATCTGTGCTAAAGAATTCATTTGTGTTGTAAAACACATATTTGTACAGTAGCTTTTTTAATTTTTTTCTTGATAATAGGGTAGGAGACCATCGGATTACTTTATAACTTAGGGTTTGTTTTAGAGATATTCTCAGCATAATGTCTTCTTTATCTGCCTATTTGAAATCAAAGGATATTATGCGCGGGCAAATTTCAGACTCTTCAGCAACTTCAACAACAATTAATCAGAAATCAAAGCTATTTGGCAAAGCGTAGACGAATTATGGACGGAAACTGGTAACAATTCGGAACCAGTTTTCAAAAGCAAAAAGCAAAATACCTGCTCGTTTCAATATGTTTCTTATAGAGGTTGAGGTCAAAAATGAGTTGGACACTAAAAAACCAGGTCTAAAGGTTGGCATTTTTCCCCCAATTTTAGATAAAATATCAGTTGAACTTTAGGCCTATTTTTCAAACAACAAAAATTATTTAATGGTAAGTTCACTGCATCCGGGACACAAAAATTTTTAAATTTACCAGACTTTTCATCAATTGCTGGTTCCTACAATAATTTTTGCTCCGATTGGGATGCACAAACACTATATGCAGAATCTATTCTTTTAAAGAGTCCAATTGCCAATAAATCTGAAATCAATTTTTAAAGCTGCTAGAAGAATCTTATCCAGTTTTTAAAAATAATTATTTATCAACAAAGATTGCTTTGACAATACCCGAGTCTCCAGAAAGATCATTTTATAGTTTAAGCAGTTTAAGGGAGTACACAAAGACCACAATGTTTAATGAGAAACTTTCTTCAGTATCAATTTTAAGACTTCAAAACGAACGAATTAAAAATATTGATCTTAAAAATGTTGTTAATACTTTCGCTAATGGAGACATAAAAAGTTATTGCTGTAGCTTGACATTTTTAACTAAAAATATTTAAAAAAATACCTACCAATTAGATTTTTGTCCGATAAAATTAAAGTTAATGTTTATTTTCTACTTTTCTGCTTTTTATTACCTCAATATTACCACATAATGCCTGCTATATATAAGTTAAATTAAATAGGGTACCAAAATAATATTGGCAAAACCAGTGCCCCCCCCCCTGGCGTCGACGCTGTCCGACTGAGATGTGAAAGCAGAGCGGGTTTATTTTGCCACGAGCCACAGAAAAGGTGCTCTGGACGGGATTGGGACAAAACACTTCCATGGGCTCCTATTATGGACCAAAAAGCCATGATTCAGGAAAATTACGTGGATGCAAGTACTTTATGTGGAAGCATTATAATAAAAGGTGAAAGTGTATCTAACCCATACCGAACACAGGCATAATTGCTTTTTACTAAGAAGCAACAAGACTTTTGCATATAGAATAACAAATGGTAATTCAAGTAACTTTCCACAAAATGTTGCTACATTTTCTACTCTCTCAATTTAACCAAAACAGACAAAGGAGCAAAAAGGGTGAATGAATTACATCTCAAAATATTTAAGATTTTGCCTCCGACCTAAAAGGAAATGGATTCTCCAAGTCAACCCTTTATAAAATCCATTAGCTGCCCTTAATGATGTCCGAAGTATCACAAAGAGCGATTTCATAGACTTGTAAGAGGCAAAGCCTATGCAACAATTAGCAAGGCCGAAGCTACTAAGTATATTACTTACACTTACCTACAGAAAGGCTTTAAGCTTCAAAACTCAATTTGCACGTATTAAATTCGTAGGCAATGAGACGAAGCTAATTCAGTTAACCTTCGGGCTCTTAGCTGTGCCTTACTTAAATTCAAAGAAAAGCCCAAAGAGATTTTTATCGGTAGATATTTAATTTAATCATATCTCGCCGCCGCAACCCTTTTAAACCGACTTGAACTAAAGAAGTAGGTAAGTATATAAGAATATTTGTTGTTGCTTTTTTTATATCTGTTTAGGCATATCTGTTTTAACTATACATAACGATTTTGTAAATTTAACACTTTTTTGACATCGGTGAAACATTACTCGGTTTTGAATATCATCAGGCGTAATAAAACCATTAGGTAAAAAAAGTGTCTAAATAAAACAATTTTATTTAATTCCGCACGAAAAAAAATAAAATAATAATTTTAACATATGTGTTATACTAATATGGTTTGCCTATCAGTATTGCGTAATAATAAGAAGTGTTGTTCAACTCTATTTTTCTAAATTTTCAGCAAAGACGAGACAAGTTCAAACTTTGGATTGCCTTTAATTGCCAATTCACAGAGCCCCACGATTTTATGTTATCTATTGAATAGATAGACTATATAGGATATAATACATATGATACAATTATTAGTTTTTACCATTTAGTGCGGAACGTTTTATTAAAAAAAATAATTATTTAATTGCTTAATTTTTAGTGTAAATAAAAAGGAAATAGATCAAAATTGGTAAACCTAAAGAGAGATGCAAAATTTACCTTCCCAATAAGGGAGAATTAAGGAGGTAGTTTTTTCATAATAGGGCATTGTTACCAGACCTAAATAAGATGATGAATTACACATATGGTTAGTGGAGTAGTTGATAAACAGAAAGCTGTATCGTCACACTTTTATTTAAAATTAGAAAAAATATAGTTAAATTCAAATCTCCAAATTGCATGTTCGTAGCAGCATTGGTTTAAAGGTATGAATTTTCAAATATATTAACTTCCTCTCACCTCGTCAACCAACCCCCACCAAAATATATGTTGACTCTAAAATTAGGAAATGTCATTAAGTCAAATAAAATCAAATTATTTACAGAAACGATTTGTGGCCTAGAGGGCAATGGGTGAGGGAATAAATCTGAAAAAAGTTTTTCCTCGACCAGGATTTGAACCCAAGACCTTTAGGATACCAGTCTAATGGTCTACCAACTGAGCTACCGAGGAACTGGTGTTTTAACTGGCTATTCGGAAATCCTTTCGTCCAATTCATTTGTTAGTAGTGGGGAGATCTTTAAAGCCTCCCAAATAGCATTTCTCCGTCTTCCGATTAGTTTTGTATGGCATCTAACGTCAAAAGGGAGTATAAAATATAGTCAGCTAAGGACCAAAATGGTTTAAGTCAAGAATTACACTTTACTTTCGTTGTTACGACATCTTAGCTTGTAAAGACGGATGTAAGATGTCGAGATAACGTTGTGTGTAGTCTAGTGCAGATTCCCGACAACGCTTTGACGTCGTTGAGGAGAACGTTGGTATTTAGTACAGAGTAAGACGTTAGCCCGACGTCTGAACTTGTACTACTTGTGTTAGTAAAGTTTTCTGGCGACGGTCCAACGTCTGTGCTGCCAACGTTGCAATAAAAACTACGACGTCCGTCCCACGTCCGGGATGCGACAAATGTACCCAATGTATGTAGTAATATTTGACCTACACCTGACGGTTTTCCAACGTAAGGGTTTCGAATGCAACCCAAAGTAGTGAAAATTAGACTTCCTTTTTGTATTTTCGTGCGTGCGGTACATTTTTATGTTATAAATAATAATGCCAAAGAAAAACCAATTCAAATATTCAATTCAAAAAATCATTATGAATAGCTAGCACAGGAGCTAACAAAAGGTATGGATCAAGCTTTATGATTAATTTGGATAGAAGCTTAACTTTAAACTTAAGTCAACTAGACCTTAAGGCAGTTTACCACAAACCGTTGTGTGTTGTATATCACTTATGTTGATCACCTAGCGTCTTATATAAACGTGGTTGCAAAACATAAAACGGAAGAACAAATGAAAGGCAGCTGGAACAGGCGCAAAAATTGTCACAAAATTTTGCAGGGTAGAATTTTTGGCTTTCCGTTAAAAGTCACTGCCGCCACCTTTCTGGGTCTTGTTCCGATGTCGTAGTGGAGGAATCTTTTTGGAAGCAAAGTTCCCTAAACAGATTAAGTTAACCAAACACCACCAGAGATCAGATCCACTGGATCGAGTCAAACCTACACGGCTGGCGACCTCTAGGATCTTGCAGTGACATCACTGTAGATGAAACCAACGTTTTGCCAGAACGGGCGACCGATTAAGCAAACAAAAAGTTCACTAGGGGTCTGAACTAGTCAGATTTAAAATATAAAACTGGAGTTTCAGTAGAAATCGGGCAAGTTTACTGAACTCCCGTAGCCATCTTTTCCTTGCGGTAGTTGTGGATAAATAATAAAGCCGATGGAAAATTTTGTAATGCTGGAGTTTTTTTTTAATAAAATCTTATTTATTGTTGAAAAAGTGAGAATATTCGTGGCGATTGTATATATTTCATGTGTGTCAGTAAAGTGAAATGCGTTGGTAATTTTTGGTATTCAGCCTGGTTTTCAAGCTCGCACAAGTCTCAATGTTCTCATGGGGTATGTAATAATTTTGACATAAAACACTGACGGCATCTTGCAAATATAAAAATCTAGGAATATTTTTCTGACTTTTGGTTGTTATTTCGAATCAAAGCGCAGTGGTTTCCTAAATTTGGACAAAACTATTAACAAAGTTTTTTGTCCAGGCGTTGAACTATTTGCACTAAGCACGACTTAGCTTGTAGTACAAATTTCTGTATTCCCTCTGTGGAACCCACGTATGGCGACATCGGTACAACCCGGATTTGTATTCCCCATTTTGGTATAAATTTGAGTCGGTGCGCGGTCAATCTGACGTAGCTTCCTGACGTCAGGTTGTCTACGCCAATGTCGAAATGCTAATTGGGCTACTGCGGCTTTAAAAACCTAGGGATGTTATAAAGGTACACATTCACGATTATTAGTTGCACGAAATTTTTATTTATCTACCAACCAACGATACACGACATATAGCGTTTTATTGGAGGTGTCAGATGGCGAATGTCCAACTAATAATTTTAGCCAAACATATTTACAAAAGTGAAGGAAAAATTTACAGTGGGATTTACTAAGATCTAAAATAGTACCCCCCACAGGTCTAAATATTTAAACCTGTGGGGGGCACTAAATTTTAAAACCAATTTTCAAGAAACACTTACCCATACTGAGAAGAAACAAAGTTATTGATTATTTTGTATTTTTATTGTTAAATACCACTGAAAAACTCCTTTTTTTGTCAAAATAAATACCATATTTTAGAAAAAAATGCCCTAAAACTAATTTCTTTTGACAGGTTTCAAAATGGCAAATGGTGAATACGCCAAAATTTTAGCACATAATAGCTTCATAATCTGTGTTTGAGGTTATAAAATTTGTGATATTTTAGACCACCTCTGGGGGGTGGTTTAAATTTATAACCCCCAGAAATGATGGTTTTGTGGCAGTTGGTAATAAGTGCGTTCATAATTTTAGTTTTTACAAGGATCAATTTACCTTATTTAATATCCCAAGTTGTTCATTAATCAATAAAACACCTCCAATTTTGTTCAGAAAAACGCGATATTTTGAAGCCGTTTTCAGCACAAAAAATATATTTATGAGAGCACTACGAGGCAAAACAAACATAAGTAAAGGTCACTAATTATGCACGAAAAATATAGCAAACAAAAAAACCCAAAACAACTATATTAATTTATTTACAAACTGAAATTAAAACATTGAAAAGCTCAGTCAAAAAAACTTTCTTTACTCAAAGCCCACTCATTTTAAAGCTGCAGCTTTCATCAGTAGAAGTTGGTGCAAGCCAAGGTGCAAACAGAGGTAAAAGATCCGAACTCGCTGTTTGTGATTGAACGCAGTGCTATTATTTTTAAACTGACATTTCGACAGTGACAGAAATGTGAACAAAATTTGCATTTAAGTTTTCTAATACATTTCATAAATAAAAACACCTTTTAAATAAATACAAAGTTAATCTACGCCTTATTTTATTATTACCCATATAAATCTTTGTGTGACATCAGGTATTAATTGGAAAAATTAATTAATAGGGGTAAGTTTTAATTAGAGTGACATGCAACCCCAATTTTAATTTGTTCTACAGAGTGTTTACCATTTAAACCCCGCGTGGGTTTAAATTTTTTAATTTTCTTTTTTTCTAAATTGAAACTTTCTTCTTAAATCCAACAAAAGATTGTGTTAAGATTATTATTTAATAAACAAATTTATTAAAATTCTTTTTATAAATCAAATTATGTTCAAAACTGAAGGATGGTTGGTTTAAAGTGCTTAAAACCAGAAATTTCACTTAAACTTAAGACCGTTCTAAAATAGACTAAACCCTTTTAGTAAATCCCACCGTTAGCACTCTGATAAATTTACAGGAAATATTTGTGGCGTAGAGGGCAAAGAGTGAGGAAATAAATCGGAAAAAAGTTTTTCGTCGACCAAGATTTGAACCCGGGAACTCTAGAATACCAGTCTAATACTCTACCAACTGAGCTACCGAGGAACTGGGTTTTAACTGGCTGTTCGGAAATCCTATGTTGTGTTTTTATTCAATTTAAGTATTTAATCTAAAAATTCATAAGACTCAATTTTTTTAAATATTTATTTTTGGCAAGACCGCAAATTACCGCACAAACTAAAGGTTGGATTATTTGAAGGAGATCTTAGAAAAAAGTTCTAACATAATTAGAGCGTGGGGTAATGCGAAGAAATGTACTTTATGACTAGCAAAGCATAAAACATTCTTATTTTTATTTTTTACGAGACTATATAGTTTAAAAAATCAAAATTAAAAAAGTTCTGTGGATATTTCAATTCAATAAATTTTTTAAGATTCTACTTACCACCAGCAATAGGCTCCATGATAGAAGTGTGAAATCTGCGCCCAAATTCTAGATACCATTTTCCACTTATTGCTTTTCAAAGCAAGCTAGGCGCTAAGTGAATGCGAGAATGACAAGGCGTAAATCCCCTTGAACTGATAATAACCCAGTAAAAATAAAAAATATGACAACAAATTTGTCCCTTGGGAAAAATACTCTCCACAAAAATACTCTCCACAAAAATACCAATGTAGGGAAATAAGATGTTTAAAAAGTCCTAAAAATTATTCAATTTAGTTCTTTGATATTGATCGGCCAAACCGATTTCAACCAAATTTTGTACATAGAAATACTCCTCCAAAATATACTTTGTGTTAAACGTGCATTACATAGTCAACTTACCAAAAGAATAGCTAAAAAATAAAAACAAAAAATTACACATTATTTAATTTTTTTGACCATGTTCCCATTAGAGGCCCTGTGTACGATTTTTGACAGTTATTGTTTTACCAGAGGTGAGAAACTGGATTTGACAGTTGTTAGGAAAATGTTTAAAAACAAATTGTGTGTTGGCAATGATAGTTGGTAACCCTTGACAATAAATAATTTTGTCACTGTCACATTTTTGATTGAAAAGGCAGGTTTACCCAACTTTTCATATTGATAATTTATAACCTAGGCTCAATTTTATTCATAGTTTTAATGTTAAATATATTATTGTTTACAGGAGTGTTTACCCAAGTTTTCATAGTTATAATTCACAATTCGTAAGCACAGTGCATAATTTAAAAGTTGGTTAATTTTTAAAAAATTAAGAAAACATTTTGGTTGGTTGATTTTAAAATAGGAGTGATTGATTTTAGCTGATAGAGGGCCGCTTTCTCACTTCGGCTTAAATTTAAAACTAAGCTAAGTTAAAACTTAAGTATAAGTTCAACTTATCCTTATTTCTCTTGCAGAGGTGCAACCTTGGCTAAGTGGGACCAGAGAATATAAAATTGGGTTGATGCTATAAATTACAATTGGCAGCGTCGATTTTTTTGTGTTTTTTCGTTGCAGTCTTGAATTTCAGTGTCAATTGTAAAATGTTTTGTTTATTTTTTGTGGTTTCCAAAACTTGATTGTTTGAAAAAATGGACGATTTGGAAAACAGCTACAGCCTAAATTTTTCCTTACTGTCAATTACTGTTGGAAGCAGAGGGGATTCACCAGGGATTCCCGATTCACCATCCCCAAGACCTGCAGAAGATAGGATATAGGTGATTTGGATTCTATCCCTTGGTAAGTTTCTATAAAGCCTGTAGTTACATAATAAATTTCTGATTTATTAATGGGGGTATGGCCCCAAGAGGTGAACCAATCTATCAGGAGGTATAGAAATATTTGGCAGGAGCTATATTTTAAACAAGTTGGTGGTGGAAAGTCAGATATTTTTGAGAAGTGCTGTGGACACCATGGTGTAGGTACCTAATTTCGTTATAATTAAAACTGGGTGTCCAAATAATTTTCAATTCTTTTTAAAACTGTTCTGCCATAATTCTTTGTAAAACTTGCTTATTTAAGATGGTTTACATGTTTGCCCCTCAGAGAAACATTTAAAAATATATTTTTCCTTTGTTTTAGATTGCGGATAAGGAAGCAAGATGATCATTTTCATAGAAAAAGACATACTAAATAAGAATAACTTATGGTGGAGCTGAATCATCTGGTACTACAAAAAAGGTACTAACACATCTTGATACACATATTTTCGCATTATGGATTCACGTTTTTTACATAAGATTTTTGATAGATCAATAAATCCTGATTCATCATTTAAAGAGCATGTCAATATTGCCTTTATTTTTAATTTAGCAAATATTTTTTTTTAATTCCAAGAACTCTTTGCATTATTTATTTGCCTTTTTATTTTTTAGAAATTTCTTCCAAACGACTTCCCTATCTATTGAAAAAAATGCAAAGACCTGGACTGGTAGGAGACATCCTGCAGAAGAAAAAAACATTTCCTTAAAAGTGATAGAAAATCCATTAATTTTATGTCAATATGGCAGATAAAGTCAGGAGAGTGACCCTATATCGTAGGAGTTTATCGGCCTATGTGGAGAGGGTATTACTTTGCTTTATCCCCAAGTTTGACATTTAATGATAAAATGAATTTTATTTTGGTTGATTATGGTAGTTCCTTTTATTATTTTTAAATATTTTATAATTTAAAAGAGAGAATTACTTACCTTATAAGTTTTTGTTTTTTTTCAGATTACCACTATAAATAGGTACAGTTGTCAGTAATAAATTCTGACCTCTTTGACAGACAGAAAATTCTTCGCCACACCAGAAATAGTGCAACTAAAAATCCTCCATACATCATTTATTGACTGGCTTATAGGTTGTTTCTACTACAGAGTCTGCCCTGCCATTTTCGGTTTAGAATTGAAATCCGTAGATTTCGCTTGCAAGGGTTACTTTGGCACTAAATTTAGTCGACAAACAATTTTTTTACTGTGTTTGATAGACGAAGCTTAAATCTAGGGTTCTCTAGTGCTAATTTTTTTATTTTTTGTTTCCAGTGCCGTATGCCGAGTACTGAAAATGGACAAAATATGTCATATTTATACCAATATTGCACAAAAATAACAAAAAAAAAAACTAAAAACTATCACTAGGGAACCCTAAATTTGTTCTTTATTTTTAAAATGAGACCTAAATTTTGACAAAATTCCTTCGTTAAAATAGAAGTATGTTTGGGCAAAATGTACCTCTGCATCAAACCATTTTTTTACCTATACTCATTTTATTTAGGATTGTGTATGTTTGAAAGTTATGTCTAAACCAAGGGGTACACCGCAGGGGAATTTTGGTATATAATCTCTGCGAATTAGTAAGGAATTAGAGGAATTAGTCGGGAATTAGAAGAATTTGTAGGGAGTTCGAGGAATTGGTGGGAAATTAGGGGAATCAGTATGGAATTACTGGGGAATTAGGGGAATTACTGGGGAAATAGTCGATATAATTAAAAATATTTAGAAAAAAATAGCCCACACAACGTCCCAACACACAAAACTAACTGTAAATAAGTGATTACAGAGGTGCTTTCGAGTTTAGGTGCAAATAACCAAAGCACCTTCCGTGAGGCACAATAGTATTTATACTCGCACAAGGTCAACTTGAGAGAGCATTAAGCCTCCTTCTGCCAAGGCATACGAAGGCCGCCTTCGTCAAGGCTCCCTTCAAAGAAAACATATGAATACGGATCTTAAAGGCTTTAGCGTGCGTAGAAAGAGAAACCAATATAAGCGCACGATCGTTTAGTGTACGTACGTGTCAGATGTCGCTTTATCCAGCTATAAAACACAGGTTTCGTCATTTCTTCAAATTTGATGGGATGTTAATAAATAGGGCTGGTTCTGTTTTGAAGGGGGTACAGATAATTCACAATTACTTGGAGTTCCAAATAAATATAGACCTGAAAATTCGCCATTAGCATTGTCTTAAAAGTTAGTCGATAGGTGTAATTGGATTTTTGAAAAAGTTGAACAGGAAGGGTAAAACCACCCCCCTATATTCCATTAAGTATTTTAATCTGTCATTGCAAGGTTTTAAATAGATGGCGGATAGGTAATTGTACGGATTTTTTTGCTATACTAACTATTTTTACATTATTTTATTTTTTATTATTAACGCCGCGCTGCTAGAAACGCCTGTTGTGAACTGTTAGGGAAAATACTGCACAATTAGAAGAAAGTAACAATATTTCCTTTTCCTACTAGCGGGCGGGAAGTTACATTTCCCGCACGCTGTGCGGGAATAGATTTCCCCAGTATCTTTCCCGAAAGTAAAAAAAGAGTGCGTAAAAAATACTTTAACGCACACTTTTTTTACCGAATTTTTAGGTCCAATTTGATTTTTTAGATATATTTTTCAACTTAATGTAAAGGAAATACAAAAAAAAATAGTTTTTTGCTTATTAATACCTAAAAATTAAAATATAGTGTTGTCTGGACGGTTTTTAAGCAATTAAGAAAATATTTGTATCTGACACGTGCGAAAAGTGTCTTTGCCGCCCTTGACGGCTTGGCCGAACTCCGCTCTGTATCGCTTTCCGCACCTTGTTAGGTAAATAACTATTTTGCACCGAATTAGGGGCGGATCTAGAAATTTCATTTGGGTTGAAGGGGAGTATTTAAACGCGGATCTGGCCTGAAATAACACCAAAAATGCCTTGTTTTACCAAAATTAAACTAAAGTCGTACTTATGTATATATCAATGGTTTTATAACGCTGCAGTGCAGGAAAATTTTTTGGGAAAATGAAGCTATAACTAGGGCTGTAACGAGCCCTGTTTTTTAACTTGACCAAAGTAGTGGTAGATGGCGGGTTCTGCGCCCTCCGTCCCCCGGGGGAGCTTATCATAAAAAAATCTCTGAAGTCATCGTGTTTGGATGAGTATGCCGAAGAGGATCAAACACTTTTAATGAGTGTGAGAGAGAAAGAAGTACTAGATACAGGGTGTTATAAAAATACAAGTAGTAAAAATAATATACGGGGTGTATTGACAAATTTGTATCTGTCAGATATACAGATGACAGACGACACATATGACAGCTGTCAGATTTACAGATGACAGGTGACAGATGACATATATGATCAGATTTAAAGTTGACAGACCCTGCGTGTGGAACGTCTGCGCACTACGGTATAGATGACAGACCCTGCGTGCGGGACGCCTGCGCACCATTATACCGATATCAAATATACTCTTATGTCGATGAAATATTTTTAACAACACCTGGTATAGTTAGTTATTTATTACTATTAAAAGTGTTTGCATTAAAATTAAAACAAAATCTATAATCAACACATTCCGGATGAATGCTTTTCGTTTATCAACAAAATCTGCGGTTATCCTGTTTTCGACTTTATACTGCTACAAAATCCCAGGAACAAGTTTTATTTATCTAACAACACTAGCGGTCAGAGCTCATTTGTCGTACAACCTTTAAAACAACAACTTAAAGTGAACCTATTTTTTTCTGTTAAACGTAAGTACAGTTTTTTTAAAAACAAGTGTTAGTGATTTTTAAAGTGGTTTCTCTCTGTCTGTCTTTCATGTTTTTATAAATATACAGTGCTAGAGAATTTTTGTTAAAGTTTTTCAAGTATTTCTTTCATTTTTAGAAAATGCCATTTACATGCGATTATTGTTCCCGCCCGTTCGGAAGAAAAGATCATCTGAAGAGGTATGGAGACTGTCGAATCTCTATTAAGATATGCGAAAGCTGCGGCTCAATTTTAAAATCGGAGGGGGCCCTCCAACGTCATAAAATGGACAAACATCCAGCCTCCTCAAGAAAAAGACAGACCGCAGCAGTAGTTTCCATGCCGGTGGCGAAGCGGGCGAGGCTTGATCAACAAGAAGGTAAGAAACTTTGCTTCTTTTACGTGATCGGTCATTGTTGTCATATTTAATACACAGTAAAATATGCTGACTTAAAATGACACTCGTGTCGTAAGGGTTGTTCTATCTTAAACGATTACCCAAAACGATAATTATTGGAAAGTTCAACTCTCGTTAAAAACTGCATAAGGTAACTCCCTCATTCGCGAAAAAACTTAAATCCGTCGTATATAACGTGAATAGATCTTCGGACTATCGAAATACCGCGAGAGGGCTATAATACTAACACCAAAAATTTTGAAAATAAGAACAGATTTACCCTAAATTTATTAATTATATTTTTTAACATATTTTGAACAATTACATTTTTCTGTTTAAAACGATATATCACATCCTATGTCAGGGGGATGAAGAGGGTTAACTACCCCAAATAAATAATTTATATCTGTCTGTTTACCTGTTTGTTCCAGGATCACTCAAAAACTACCGAGCCAATTTGAATAAAATTGATGATGACTTAACGCATGTAAAGATTTCTCAAAAAAACCGTCTAACCGATTTTAATAAATTTTTTCTGGTTAAAACGATATGATATAATAAAGAACTATAAAGGGCTAAGTATCCTAAAGGGAATATCATATAAATGAATAATAATTGACGTCTGTATAAATAATTTCTTATAAACGTCTTAAGCATCTAAATAATTCTAAAAACTGACTTAACGGTTTTTAATAAATTTTTCTGTATAATTTCTCCTAAACAACTGAATTTAAATTAAATTAAAAAGGCTTTTAAAAGTATCTAAAGATTTTTCAAAAAAAAACTTAACCGGTTCAAATAAAATTAATGCAGGCCCATATTACCCCTGTCACCTTAACAAGCATCCAAGGCGAAAAATAGGAATAAAATCGAAATGTTCCACGACTTCTCTGACTCATACCTCCTTTAAAAAAAAAAATTGAGGCAAAACCTAAAGCTCAGAAATAAAATATAAAATATTTTTTCAGCGCCCTACACTTCCAACATCAAACACTGTAGGAAGTGCAACGTAGATATTTCAGTTGCGAGGTTCCAGGGACATTTGCGCTCCCTTCAGCACCGCAACAAATGCTGCGTAGTGCAGGAGGAAGGCGTAGAGCTAGTCAAGACCTCCTTCAAAAACCGAATTGCTACCTACATACCGGCTTTCTTCCAACCAAGATCCTATTGACGTTAAGAAATACTTAGAGTACCTTAAAGAAAAAATCTTAATAGGATCCAAATCAGTCGATTTGGCAACATGAAAGTAGGGATGGAGCTATTCGGACGCTTCCTCCTGCAAACTAAAGAAGTGGAGGAGATCAAATCGTTCGCCACGAAGTTCCGACTGGTGGGGAAAGGCACGAGTCTGGAGGAGTTATATACCCAGGTGCAAGAGATCCTAGCAAAAAGAACGTTGGAGTTTGCTGAAAGATTTTTTTTTCTCTTTCTAACGTATTGAAATTTTATGACTTTCCCAAAATTATATAAGTTTAATTTTGTTACAGGCTGGGCATTGCAAAAGCTCCTTCACGTAGAATTAAGTATCAATAAGTATAACCCCTTAAAGGCGTCTTCATATATTGCTCTCCCTATGGAGATTGAGAAAAGAAGAGCGGTTCGAAACATCCAGAATCAAGATCAAAAATGTTTTATGTGGTCAGTTCTGGCAGCTTTACATCCTCTACCTCGAACGGAACATGCAAATAGGGTAAATAACTATACACAATATATTGGAGATTTAGATTTCTCTGGGTTAGAATTTCCCCTCCAACTCGGAGATATTTCAAAGTTTGAACAACTCAATGGTATTTCTATCAACGTTTATGGTCTCGATAGAGTCTTTAGCGAGGGTAAAAATACCATTGAAGTGGTTGGACCTCTCCACTTTTCCACATCTCGTAAAGATAGGCATGTCAATCTCTTATTAATCAGTGATGATTATGGAAATAACCATTACTGCCTAATAAGAAACATCTCTCGCCTGATCTCAAGTCAGTTATCGAAACATAAACAAGCGACATACTTGTGCGATGGATGTTTGGTATATTTTTGTAGCGAATATAAATTGAAAGCTCATCAAGAGCATGATTGTAAACATATTTTTGTTAAATTACCGGGAACTGGTTAATGCAAGAATAAATATGGTAAAGACGTGCCTGAGAATATTTTGAAATTTGAGAATATTGAGAAAAAACTAAAGGTACCTTTCGTGGTTTACGCGGACTTTGAAACTATTTTAGAACCGGTAGAGATAGATCAAAATGACTTGAATCTCGACTCATCCTACACCATTAGAACGCAAAAACATATCCCGTACGCTTTTGCCTACTTCATAAAATGCGAATTTGATGATTCTCACTCCATGCTTAGGAGCTATAGAGGTTGTGAAGCGGCGGAAAAGTTTATGGAAATGTTGGAAATGGATTGCAAATCTATTTACAACCAATTTATGAAATCTCCAATGCCAATGCTTCCTCTAACTCCTGAACAGGAACAGGAATTTCAAACAGCTTCTACGTGTCATATATGTGAGAAGCTATTTGAAGAACTAGATGAAAGGGTGCGGGATCATTGCCATATGCGTGGGTTGTTTAGGGGTGCAGCTCACTCTGTCTGTAATCTCAACTTCAAAGTTCCTAAACACATTCCCATTTTCTTTCATAATTTGAGCCGATTTGACAGCCAACTGTTTATTAAGCATCTGGCAGTTGAAAACGAAAAGGTTGATGTTATCGCCCAAAACAATATATTTCATTTACCAAGAACGTTTTGGTTGATACCATCCAAGATTATAAAACAGAGATGGGAAGACAGGTATTTTTAAAATTGCGGTTTTTAGATTCCGTTAGATTTATGACCAGCAGTTTGGATAAGCTAGCGCAAAATTTAAGCTCTCAGCAATGTCGCGAAAAAAAAAAGAAAATATTTTAGTGATGAAACCGAATTTTAACTTATTCGCCAGAAGGGTGTTTTTCCGTATTCGTACGTCGATTCATTTTCTAAATTAGACGAAACCAAGCTTCCAACACACAAGGATTTCTATAACAGTCTTAGAAACGAGAACATTTCTAAAGATGACTATAAGCGTGCTTGGTCTGTGTGGAAGTCTATGTCCGGTCAGATACGTTATTGCTGGCATCAGTGTTTGAGAACTTCCACGAAGTGTGCCTTAAGACTTATGGTTTAGACCCAGCTCAATATTACACCAGTAATATTGAGCTGGAGCTTTTAACCGATATCGATATGGTACATTTCCTGAAGCGCGGTATTCGCGGAGGTGTCAGTCAGTGTAGTGTTAGAAAACTTGTAGCCAATAACAAATTTTTACCTCATTATGACGCTTCCAAATCTACGTCAAGCATCCATTATTTAGATGCAACCAACTTGTATGGGGCGGCTATGTCCTCTAGTCTTCCAACGGGTAATTTCAAGTGGTTAGAACAGAGCGATATTAAAAATTTAGATATCGAAAAAATTTCGCAAGTGCCGGACACGGGTTTCATTTTTGAAGTTGATTTAGAATATCCAGAACATTTACACGATTTGCATAATGAACTGCCTTTTTGTCCAGAGTCCATTGTTTCACCACAAGCGAGCGTAAAAATCTCAAAGCTTATTCCAAATTTCAATAGAAAGGAACGCTATGTGATCCACTATAAAAATTTGCAACAGGCTTTGGAGAACGGGTTAAAATTAGTCAAAATTCACCGCGTCTTGTCCTTCAATCAGTCAACCTGGTTAAAGAGGTATATTGATTTAAACACACGTCATAGAAATTCTGCACAAAATAAATTCGAAAAAGACTTTTTCAAGTTGATGAACAATGCCGTTTTCGGAAAAACAATGGAGAACGTGGATAAAAGGGTAGATGTTAAACTGGTTACTCATTGGGAGAATGTTGGTAGGAGGTTGGGTGCAGAAGCGCTAATTAGTAAACCAAATTTTAAAAACGTTGCCATATTTGGTGAGAATTTGGTAGCTATTCAGATGGAGAAAATAAAAGTGGTATATAATAAGCCTATTTACGTAGGTTTTTGCATTTTGGAGATATCCAAAACGATTATGTACAACTTTTATTACGACTTCATTAAAGCTAAATATGGCAACAATGCTATTTTGGCCTACACTGACACCGATAGTTTAATATTATTCATTCAAAATTCGAATTTTATCAAGATATGAAGGAAAATTTAGACTGGTTTGACACATCCAACGTCTCACAGGACAACCAACACGGGATTCCTGTAAATCAATCTATATTGGGTAAAATGAAGGATGAATATGCAGGAAGACCGATTTGGGAGTTTTATGGAACTGGGGCGAAAGCATATTGTGTCAACGTAGAGGGAGAGTGGACTAAAAAAGCTAAAGGTGTTCCCAACTACGTTAGCCAAAAAGAGCTTAGTCTTGATGACTATCGTCTTACAGTTGACGTAGAAGGGATTCAAATTCACCGTAAAATATCAACTTTTCGCTCACATTTACACGATATGTATATCGAACTTAAAAATAAGGTAGCTTTATCTTATGCGGACGATAAACGCTATATTATTCCCGGTACTGAGTTCACTCTTGCTTGGGGTCATAAAGATGTTGAAAAGTACTTAGAATTCTAGAAAAATATTGTGTATAGTTATTTAGGAGCTGTTAAGACTGATCGCATAAAACAACCGCTCTTAATATGAAGACCTCTTTAGGGAGTTTAGGATAGGTTTAGTTATTTAGTAAATATCTTGTATTATTTTTTATATTTAGTTACTTGATATATATTTTTTTTAATTTATATATTGTATAAGTTTTTATATGGTAATAATTTTTTTTAGCAACATTATACAGCTATTTTTTTTGAAAGAATTTTTGGTGTTTTATTACATAATAATAATAAAGAAAAACAAAACTTTATTGGTTTTTTAAACAGTTTTAATTCAGTTAAAGGTTAACAAATTATTTTTATGGGCTAAAAGTAAATTATTCTCGTTCAAAAAAAAAAATAAAAAAAAAATAAAAAAAAAAAACCAAGTGCATAATTACAAGCCTAGGCAAGGTAGAATGTCCACCCCAAATGGTGTACGTCGTGATGAAGACTAGTTTTAAGTAAGTATTTTAATTTGTCAATTATTTAGCATGTAAAATTTTAGTTTCTTTATCTGACTGTGTATTTATGATGTTCTATAGGGAATAAAAATACACTTTTAACCCCTGCTTTTGGGAAGTAAAATGGATCTTTTAATCCGTAGGAAAAAAAGTAAAAATTTAATGTTAAGAGGGATTTATGTAGTTCACTATTATTTCCTTCAACTTAGTTTTCTCGTATCCTAACGTGCATAAAATAGTATATCAATCGTAGGACTAAAGTGTTTTTTAATCCTGCAACAAAATATCTCTTTTTGTAAATTTAATGGAAAAATACTGATACTATAGATAACTATCTAATTTTTAATTTTTGTTACAGATATAAGGTTCAAAATGTATCCCTTAAAGGGGATAAGGTGCATGTAGATTTGAACTTTTTCCCCACATCGGATTTATTTGCAAAGAAGCTGGGGAATCTGCCAGTAAGTTATCTACGTATTAATGTAGATAATGATGAGGAGCTTAAACTGTTGGAGAAGGCCTGTAAAAAATTTAGATTTAATGAACAGGAAAAAATTGCTGGAACATCATCCAGACAGGTTCTATTGCCTCCACCACCACCATCAGCCCCACCAGCCCCAAAAAGAAAGAGAAAGATCAACCTGTTGTCTGATGTGAAATTGAATGAAAATGATGATGATGAGGAGATAACTTTTATTGAATCTCAAAGAGATTACTTTGTAAACTAATATTTTGCCTCCAAATCAGTTACTTCAACCGAAAAGAAACTAAAAAACAAAAGATCAAAAGATCTTGGGTGGAAATAAAGAAAATTCAAACTTGGATGAGTATTCCACAAGGAACACACAAAAGATCAAAGCGAAAAGAGAAATGAATAAACGATGTTTCGCCCTGGGTAACCAGTGTGGGCTCATCAGTAGTTTCACTGGTCACCCTCCACTATACATCAAGTTATAGTTTTTTATTTTTAAACCAATTGTTTAACAACAATACATTTTCTTTTGCACAGCTTAAAAAATTATTGAAATGTGTAAAACAGTTAAAATTCATATTGAATCTTTTTAACTTTTTAAAATTGGGGCAACCCAATTCGAACATATCTACAACATTATTACTTATTAAATTAGATAACCAAATTTTTTTATCCACTCCTTTAACAAAAACTGTTTGATTTAGAATAATATTTTTTATAAAATGAGTAATTTTTTCTAATGGTAAATAACTAAAATCAAAAGTGTCCCATTTTAACCCATGTAGATTGTCTGTGTTCCATTGGGCTTGATGTCTAAAGTCCTCGTGGAGCCAGGTAGACTTCATGGGTAAATTAACCATATTTTGAGAAATTTCATTGGCCTCGCTGTTGAGTATAGCAATTTCTTTGCATATGAAGTCACTATCTTTATATTGAAAGCCTTGCACGTCCAGAATAAACATTTTGAAACAACTCTTACGGTGCTGGTTGAGGGGTTGTATTTAACCAATCGATCGTGCAGTATTAAGCAGTATGCTACAGTTTTGTCAGGCACAGCTTTTTTCGTTTCAAACTCAATTCTGATATCGACTGCGCCACCTTTAAGCACGTCTTCACTCTGTCGTGAACAATCGATAACTATCAGTGGAGCATTTTTCTTAAAGTTTATTGGGTAGAGACAGGGTTCGCTCTGCTCGCGATAGTAGTAGGATTTTTAAAACTGCGCATACATTTCATAGAGTATGGCATGTTGATTGCTATCAAAGTCCAGGTTTATATTATCATCGGGAAAAATCTCATGGTTTAGGTAAACTTTTAGATTTGTTAGATGCAAGTGATCGAAACGACTCATATTTTTATCTAGCATATTTTTTCTATTGGTCTGAAAACCGATGATAATAAACCGCGGTTTTTCTAGTTGATTCGATGATTTTACAGCCCAAGTGTGATTAGTAGTAATTTGAAGTTGAGGATATTCATGCAACTCCCAGCTTCTAAAGGCAAAATTAAGGTCCCTATCTCCTTGTAGATAATTGTAGAGTTTTACTTTTTGATTATCGGACACTCTGACATAGGGCACTTTTCATAAAACTTTATTCAAAACCACCTTGTAGGTTTCTTTTTTATCATCATTAACAATGAGAGTGTTCAAGTCGGAGTTGCTTCTTATTAGTACCAGTTCTTGGCGCACGTTTAAAATAATTTTGTTATGGTCTTCAAATACACCCATAATGGCTTTAAGTGGTAAACATGTGTTAAAATTACCAGAGCCATCTAAAAGTGCTGAATTGTCTTTAACTAATTAGCCGGAGCATTATTATCACTCTCCTTAAATGAGCAGTAACTCTTCATTGTCGATGTAATGCCAGGATTTCTCACACGGTCCACAATCACCCCTACCAACTCGTAACGAATCTCATCGAACAGGTGTGCCAAATCGTTGTTTACAAAGTGCACATTTGTGCTGGCAGTATTATCATCTTTTAGTACCTTACCCTCAAGGTAAAGAACACTTTGGCTAGGCAAAGTATAGAGGTCTTGAGTTTGTATTCTAATTTTTTTGATTTTTTCTAATTTCGTCGTTGTTGTTTAGCGTTGTGGAAGCGTAAAAGGCTGATGGGTATGTAGTTGATAGCTCACTATAGAATCATCCAAAATCACATTTTTAGTCACTTTTAGAATAACGACTCATTTTGTTGTTGTTGTTGTAGAAAAACAGCGTAAACTACACCTTAGTGATAAAAATAATCTTCTTACGTTACAGCTTACACGTAGTCTTAAATTATACCAAAATTTTCTTAGTTTTTTTCCTATGATGAATGCTGCTTTTTTAATTTAAATCCCAAATAGGTTAAAAGTGTTTTACTTTGCGGTGTTAGCTCTTTCAGTATCTCTCTGCGACTAAAAGGGGCACTAAACAAATCGTGACTATATAAAAATTACCATCTTAAAATTGTCTTAGATGCAGTCTAACCGTGATCAGCTCTCTACGAAAATTGATTGGTTTACTGTCCTGGTCTGTTATTTTAAGTAGAATTTCATCAATATAGTGCGTGTTGATTGGTAGATAAATGACATTTAACGGCTTCTCTACTATTTTAAACCCCGGTTCAACATTGGGGTAAAACATGTGTAGTATATGAACAGGATTTTCATTATTATAGGAATTTATAGTAAGATTACATTCTACACAGATGGCGTTCACTTTAAATATGTAGACGGGTATTTTAGATATATACTTCTTGTTCGGTTGAGGAGCCCGTTCACTAAATCCTAGTAATTGCCCGATGGAATTTTTCTTCTCAAAATTAATCTTTCTATTGCAGAAAATTTCGAACTGTAAGGTATTGCGGTTGACAGTTATGCTTATTTCAAATTGGTCTTCTTTCAAATTTTCCTTTGAGAATTTTTGTAAAAAATTGTTTATATCCTCTATCTCGTAGGACTCTTCTGGAATCTTCATATCATAACAGAAAATATTATTAGAGCTGTCTACGTTCGGTATAGAGTTGTAGCATTCGAAATTCAAAAGCCCCAAATCATGCTGCTTTTTATCATCCAAAACTATAGGGAGATAAATACTCGTTGGAAGGTATGGTGAAGAGGGTGACGTTTTACCTGACAGTATAAAGGTAAAAGACATGATCTTTACACTTTGAAGGTTCGCTTATAAATAAAACAATAGTCACTTTATTCTATACATTTATTTTATTTTAGAGTAAAACAGAAATTTTAAACATAAATGTCCACAGTTTACAGAATTATAGGTCTGATAGGGGTTATGGTTATAGTATATTTTAGCATCACCATTAGACCTGAAGTATTTTACAACCTCCACAGGTGGTTTCAGGTTACCAAAACTGTCAAAATAATGCACATTTTTTCCACTTTTCTTATACATAGTCCAGTGTGTTCCTGGGCCGGTGCTGTCATTCAAATTAATTATACCCGACTCGAACTTGTGTATTTTTAATGGTAATTCACTTTTCATATAAACACCTCTAAAATTTTTAATTTTAAGTAATTTTGCATATTTTTCCAAGTCCACGTTAGATAAGGCAATGTTTGGCAGTCTAATTCATAATTTTTTTTTGAATAAATCTAAGTCTTTTTAGTGGACACTTGCTTTTGCCTAAAAAAAGGCCCAATCCTGTTTTATAGGGTCTTAGAAACAGTCCTTTGCCTATGGCTATCGACTCCATTGTTTAATTGTGACGTCGTGCTTCATCAAGTTGTTGATTGGCAGCCTTGGCATCATTCACAGCTTTGGCCACACCTGCTGCTCCTCCGCTCAGGGCCCCTAAGGCGCCTAATGCAGCCATGATTGGTAAAATTGGTAACAGCCCCCATTCTTTGGGAGTTTTATGACTCTTACTGGTCGTATTTTACCTTTATTCTTTTGTGTTGTCTTTAGTGCAAGTTTTACTGCATTACCAAAATCCTGGGGCTTCTGTTGTTTTAGATTTTCCTTTATATTTCTTACCACCTCCCTGAAACCCACTGTTTTTCTAATGTTTCAGTTTTTTCTTAGTTTGTCTTCTCTTCTTATTTTTCTCTGAAATCAATTTTTTATATTTAGATAAACTGTTAGACATTTTTTTTCTTTAATTAATTTTACGGTGTGTCTTATACCACGGTTTAGGTGTGAATGAAAAGAAAATCATATCCACTAAAAATTATATATATAACAAATTTACTCACGTTTTGACCCCATGTCTAATTTATGTTTGGTGCTCATAGCTGCGGCTACACCCATGGAAGCTAACTTTTCCTTCCAGTTTGCATCGGATGCATGCGTTCTCTGTAAAGCCTTCCTTATTAATATCTTATCGGCTATGTGTCGATCGTTTAAGTCCTTGTAATTTGAATAGGAGATGTCATGTTCTTTACAGGCTTCATCCAACTGATTAATGCCCTTATCTCCCCTAGCTAAATGCTCTTGTAGCTTAGTTCCAGGGCCACAAAAGCTAAACCCTGGTAAATGTAGCTCAAAGGGCAGTTTATTTATCAAAGTATTTAACACCTCATTGCCTTCATACCGTGGAATATAAATATAAGCGGTTACATTTTTTATGCATTAGGTTTTTGATGGTTGAGTTGAAATGATATGTTTCTTTTGAAAAACGGAAAAAGTTGTAAGAAAAAAGTTCGTTTAAATGTGGACAATCATGATTTTAACGCAAAAATTCATGGTTTCTGGCTACCAACTTCTATTCGCTGTCTTATAGTAGGACCATCCAACTGCGGAAAAACCAACGTGATGCTTAGTCTTTTAGAACACTCAAATGGGCTGAGATTTGAAAATGTCTACCTGTATTCAAAAAGTCTTTATCAACCAAAATATTGATATCTCGAAGATCTACTGAAACCTCTTAAAGGGGTAGGATACTACGCTTTTAACAGTGGAGAAAGCATTATAGCCCCGTCTCAGGCAGGTGTTTATATTTGATGACGTGGCCTGTGATAAACAAAACGTGATACGTGAGTATTTTAGCATGGGTCGACATAATAACATTGATTGTTCCTATCTCTCTCAGACATATGTAAAGATTCCAAAACACTTGGTAAGGGATAACGTTAACGTTTTAATATTTTTTAAACAGGATGATTTGAATTTAAAACATATTTACACGGACCATATGGGTACTGATATGACATTTGACGAATTTAAAAACATATGTTCGTACTGTTGGAAAAATCCCCATGACTTTTTATCTCTTTTTCAAAGATAGCAAAATTGATGAAGGCTGATATCGTAACATATTCGATAATTTCATATATCTATAACAGTGGAAAGCTTTTTATTTTATTTGCTATTGTTTACTGGAACAGATAACATAAACATTAAAATATGTCGGAAAAAATAGCCATTTCCGGTGAAAAGAACTTGAAGAAAAAATTGATTTCAAAAAGAAAAATTATACGTGAAAAGCTAAATTTATTAAAACAAGGACAAATTTCACACGCTAACCTATTTCTACCGGTTACAAAACATTTAGAGAACATTGAGAGCAGTTTAAACAAAAATGAGGAAAAAAATAAAACTTTACAGAAAAAACTACAAACTCCTAAAGCTATAAAAAAAAGAGAAGGAGGAGGAAGAGGAAAAGGAAGAGGAGAAGGAGGAGGAGGAGGAGGAAGAAAAAATCCCTAAATACACATTTGGATTAGAGCTATTTAAATCAACTCCTCGCAGTTCAGAACAAATCACCCCCTCGAAACGCCCCAGAAAACAGCTTGATTTTTCTCAAAGTGCTGGAAAAATTCCAAAAAAACAGCCTGGGCACAGTTATAATTTGAGAAAAGCCCTACTAAAAGACATCACTCAGAGCCATATGATGGGAGAAGATGAAAAACAGCGTGAATATGAGGAGGAGCAAAGACAAAAATTCTTGAATAAATCCTTATCGGATTTCTATAATCAGTTTGATCATTTACCTGCTCGATATATTAGAGATTTTATGGAGGATCCCTTAACAAACCCATTAACCATGGACCCTAAAACCCTTTCAAAATTTCAAGTTAGACGAGATGAAATTGATAACTTCTATATTGGTGACTCAAAAATAAATATTGATGGACCTAATTTGGTGATTAAGGACCTAAGTTATAAAGGTACTCCTGGATTGTACAAGTTGTTATTTCAAAGACATATGCCCCAGACATACACAAACTATGATGCGAACGCTTTTAGAGATATCATTATCAGAACTAACGCGAATAGAAAAAATTTTAAACCTACAGGGGATATCATAACGGACAGTGATTCAGAGAAGTTTAAAAAACTATTTAAAAAACGAGGTGGTCAACAAGGGATGGAAATGGAGTTTTCAAACAACCCTATAGAACACATATACTGGGATGATCCAAATGAACTTGTCGAGCGCTTGCGTTTATTATTTGCATCTCAGACAGCAGGCCACACGGGTCACAGAAACGAAATTAATTCTATTATTGAAGAGCTAAGGGAAGCTGATATTATCGAGTAAAAAAGATGGTTAACTTTATTACAGATGTCAAACGTTAGGTTGTTAATGAGATACATAAACCGGCTAGGAAAAATTTCACCCGACGCAGAGTAATACTAAAATCATTTAATGATTTATTGCAAGCGGACCTCGTAGAAATGATACCATACGCTTCCGAAAATAAGGGATAAATAAGTATATTTGGGTCATAATTAACTGTTTTTCAAAGTACGTTTGGGCTTTCCCTTTAAAAACCAAAACGGGACATGATGTATCTCAGGCCATGGAAAAACTTTATAAGGTTCAAGCCCCCATACATCTTCAAACCGATTTGGGTAAAGAATTTTATAATTCTTCCATGGAAAAAGTGTTAAAAAAATTTAAACTAAAACACTACAGCTCTTATAGTGAAAAAAGGCACAAATAGAGGAAAGAGTAAACAGAATACTAAAAAATTTAATGTGGAAAAATTTAATTACCAAGGCTCCTACAAGTGGTTGGATTTACTATCTAAAATAGTAAATGCGTATAATAATCGAAAGCATCGCACAATCGGCATGAAACCTGTCGAGGTAAAGAAAAAACATGAACAAATGTTGTTAAATACCGCCTATAGTCATATAATAATGACTTTTAAACCTAAATATATGATTGGAGATCATGTGCGCATTTCAAAAATTCGTGGTGTGTTTGATAAAATGTACATGCCTAATTGGTCGACGGATATCTTTCCTATAAAGAAAATTCAGCTTACGAATCCCATCACATACATATTGAGAGATGACAAGAAAAATGAAATTAAGGGAGGATTTTATGAACTTCAGCTGCAAAAAGTAACATATCCTGATATCTACCTGGTGGAAAAAATCTTAAAACGCTCTAAAAATAAAGTGTTTGTTAAATGGTTAGGATCAGATAGTAAACATAATAGTTGGATAGATAAATCTAATGTTGTTTAAAATTAATTTAAGAAATATATTATAAAATAAAAATAAAAAAATGTCTTTTATTACCTATTATTATGCAAGATTACATAGCATTACTTATTTTTTAGTTTTTTCATCATTTTTTGGATTTATAAAGTATTTGGGGGGCGTGTGCTTCCATCCACCGGGTTTAGTAACATTTCGATCCCACGTGCATGGTATACAGTAATAGTTTTGTAGACCAGTTTTCCCTTTACATTTAGGGGAAAAATATTTTACGGGTATTGGCATTTTTTCTTACTTCTTTATGCTTTAGTGTTTAAAGTCTTACTGATGAACGTGTTTTAAACAGAGACTTTCATAATAATAATAATTCTACATTTGGCAGAACAAAACCAACCAATCAGTTTTCCTTGGTTGCATTATGGTAAAAAAGCTTCTTAATAATTCAAATCATTTCAGTTGTAGTTCTAAAGCGGTGTAGAACACACGTCTGCTGCTTTTCTTTAGAAATGAGAAGCAATGCCAATGTTCCACAAGTATATCATTCCCTTCGGTGTGAAAAGTGTCAGAGACTAGACTTGGTAAAAATTAGCCCAGGCAATAGCATAGCTTCGTACACGTGTGATATTTGTCGAAATTCAAGTTTAGGAAAAAATCCTAAAAAAATACATAAGAGAAAGACGACTGGAAAAGGACAATTTGAATTCAATAATAATAATCATTAAAACAACATTCTAATATTATGGAAAACTCTCAGCAGATAGAAAATTATTGGTTGAATAAAATTGATTGGGAACTCGATAACCTCTTGGAACAAGAAGATTATGGAAAAATTTTCACATGGCTCAGAGGCTGGATTTGTTTCAGTATTCAAACCTGTAAACATGTTATTGAGGAAAAATTTACACATTTATCCTATATTACCAAACGAATGGAAGCTTGACTTTGTAGATGCCGTGCTTTTGTACACAAAAATTTATCCCAACTATCAGGAATTTGCAAAGACATATATTCATAACACGGTTTGTAAATACGATGGTGTAGATGAAGTGGGTTAACATCAAAATATAATTTAAAAAAAGTATCTTGTTTTATTTAAATCACCCTCGTTGTACATATCTACACGTTCCACACGCAGGGTCTGTCACCTTCAAATTTGATCATATATGTCATCTGTCACCTGTCATCTGTAAATCTGACAGCTGTCATATGTGTCGTCTGCCATCTGTATATCTAACAGATACAAATTTGTGAATACACCCCGTATATTATTTTTACTACTTGTATTTTTATAACACCCTGTATCTAGTACTTCTTTCTCTCTCACACTCATTAAAAGTCCTTGATCCTCTTCGTCATACTCAGCCAAACACGATGACGTCAGAAATTTTTTGATGATAAGCTCCCCCGGGGGACGGAGGGCGCAGAACCCGCCATCTACCACTATTGACCAAGTACCGAATACTCGGCTGCCGAGTAGTAGAATTGTTGATTTTTTAATAGGTTGATTATTTTTAGAACCAGAAAACATCTTCGAGATAAAAAGAAATGCTTTGCAATAAATCATAGATTATAAGTTGTAAACTATTATTTTACTGTGTTTGTGTTAATTATTATAACTTAGTTTGTTTTATTATTTTTGGCAGTCTGCGACCCATTTATTTCTGTTTTTGACATGCACAAATGGATTGTTTCTGTTACTCTACTTTACGCGGCCTACTGGGCCGAGTAAGAGCTAGTACCGAGTACATATTACTTGGTTTAAATTCTGACCGAGCACCGAACTACTGGTTACTCGGTGCAGCCCTAGATAATACAAATATTGACACAAAAGTAAAGCGATTTCATTTCAAGTCGGTGCTATAATAAAATTATGGGGTAGGCAGCTTTAACCACGACTTTATTTTTTTAAAAAAAAACTTTATTCACAAAATGACAAGGTAATTTGCGGTCTAAACAGCAAAAATTTTACCGCGCATGCAAAAATCGCGCCGTACCCTGGTGCGCAAAAACTAACCGGAGCATAGCGCTTACCGCGCAAAACGTTTATTACGTTGGTAAGGTTTTGGTGGGTACCCAACTCACTAATCCCCAGTTAACGCTATGCGTTGTAAACATTATGCGCGGTTAGTTCTTGCGCACTTGGATCCGGCGCAGTTTTTGCGTGTGCTGTAAAATTTTCGCGGTTTAGGCCGCAAATCTGGCCAGATTAATAAGGAGTCGTTTAATATTTTTTTGTTTTTGTAAAAAAGGTTTGATCAAATAGATGAATGTTAAATTTGCGCGGTATTGGAATTGCGCGGTAAAAAGCTGCGCGGTTTTGGCTTGCATGGTTAAGAACACATATTATAAATAACCTGTATTTGACCGGCACTTTTACCTTATTTTATAAGTTTTTATTGTAAAAATAAATAGCTTTTTTTTCAGGTTATTTTTCGATATTTTTTTTTTGTGTCTATCTACTGGAACTAACGTAACAGATTTGGTACACAAGTGATAAATTAGCTTGGGAATTAAAAAAAAATTGGGGAATTAGGGGAATTGGGGAATTAGAGGAATAACAATCCTGGAAATTAGTGTACACATTTTTTTCTGCGGTTTACCCCTCGGCCTAAACTATTTTTTTTTTAGTGAGACTAGTCTATATTATTTTTGGACAGCCATTCATTTAGATTGTATCAAATTTTTTAAAACTGCTTATTTTTAAACTTTTCAGACAACATATAAAAAATTTTTTGTATTGGTATTAATGAACACTTATATTATATCGAGTATAACAAGTTACAATACCACACATTGATTTTCTGCTACCATTCGCCGTCCTTGTGCACGCAGAAATAATCAAAAACAGTACTTTAAAAAATATATTTCTTTAACTTCTTTTTCTTAAAAGTCAAAAATTGCGTCGAAGAAGATTACCACATCATCACTTTCCACATTTCCCTTGTAACCTGTTTTTATCAATTTTTGGGCGCTTTACTTTATCCACCCTGGCGCACTCGGGGATGAACCGTCACCAATAGCGTAAATTCATTTTCTGCTACGATTCGCTATACTCGCGCACGAAGCTATGATTAATACTTTACAGATTACTTTTCCATTGGAAAAATGGTAGTTTAATGTTATTTACCAAAATAATCAGAAACCACACAAAAGCTACTCGCAAAACGCCTAAAATGTTCGTAAAAAATATAATACAAGTGTTGTATAAAATATTTTCTGTAATTTATTAGGGCGCTAAATTTTCCTTTCATTTTATTTTACACCAACACTGTTCCCCGATAATTTATGTAAGAAGAAGTCAAATTTATAGTACGAGTTGCGGTGATTATTTCAATAAAAAATCATTATCGCAATAATAATAACCTCTCCACGTAGCATTCTATATTTTTTTAATTTTCTGATTAAAAAATCAAAGCTTGATTCATTTCCTTAAAAGATTTTAAAGAGAACCCCGCCAAGATACCGCTTAACAAAAAAATGTTTTGCTTAAAAATTTGTTCCTATGAATTTTAAATATTTATTTAATACAATTAATTTAGAATCCAACTCAATTTATTTGGAAAAAATTTTCCTCGAATCAGTATAAAGCAAAAACAAGGTAATAAAATAAAATAAACCCACATCTGGAGTAAAATGAAATTCTTCATTGGCATCCATATGTAGGGTTTGTTCACTTAGCAGTTATAGACTTAGTATCACATTTAAAAAGGAATATATTACCCTTAAGTACCCTCTTGGGGAGAAAAGTTTCATTCCCTCGCGTCCGTAAAGCATATTTTAGAGGCAATATTGTTAGAAAACTACAAATCAAATCAATCCCACAAAATCTGCGTGGCAAGGAACGCTTTCAAAGAGGTACACAATTTAAATGTTTAAAATATTACTTATGAATATACGCCTTTAAATGCAGTATCTGTTATTTCGGTCCTGATTTAAATGTCTTCGTTTCCTCAATTTTCCAACTCGAACCAGCTACTGCCATTTAGATATACATTTTATATTACAAATTGAACTTTTTTCAATATCGTCTTGGCACAGATATTTAAGGCATTAATGTGTACATCTGAACTTAGAAAGATGAAATAAATAATGGGGACTTAGTCAACATGGTCGTGATTGAATAAGGAAATAAGAGAATGCCTTATTTAATCAGAGAAATTTGCTATTTTTATAGGCTTAGCCATAGAGGGCGCATTTTCTTTTAAATTATTATTTACTTAATTGATATAAACTATTGTTGATGCTTAAAAATAATATAAAGGTAGAAATATACGACCTGATTAATATTTTACTGAGAGCAGTCAACAGGCAAAGGTAAAATTTATTAAGGTAAACTTAAATAAAGTTTATTGATTTTAATAATACACAATTAATAATGTACAGAATTAACGGTAATATTTTTTTTAAATTTGTTCTTTTGACGATTCTCGACCAAAAAAAACGACTATCAATATATCCTGTTGTCCCTCGCTGTTATTAAGAAAATTATTTAAGAAATTATATAAAGCACTTGTACTTATTGGTTGCTGTTTTTAATCCTTTGAATTGGAAATTGGACAATCACTTCAAAAATAACACTACACAAATACGCACATCCAAATAAAAAGTAGTGATTGGTTATCACAAAGCCTTGTAAAATGAGTAATTCAAAAAACTTCTTTATTTTGAAAAATGAGACAATATCCCACACCTTAAAATGTCTCACAGCTGTCAAAATATACAGAAATAACGATCTCATAAAAGAGGTGAAAAAATATTATACAAATAAAATAAAAAAACATAAAAATAAATCTTCGTCTCTATGGAAAGTGGTAAAAAATATGATAGGTACAAATAAAACTAAAGAAATGGAACAAATTAGAATAGACAATAAACGCCAAATAAACAAAATAAATATTTCTGACGCATTTTGTGATTTTTTTTCATCGATTGGGGAGAATGAAGTTCAAGTTTAAAATATTAAATACATACTTAGAATAAGTAAGAAGGGAGGTTATGAGTTTAAAAAAAAAAACAGTAAATCTACTGGAAATGAGAGAACATTTTCATGCATTTTTAAAGGGGCCGTAATTAAACCGCTTTTTAAAAATGTCAGGATATTAATAAATGTATATCAATCTCTTTAGTTTTCAATATTGCTATAATTTTAAAAAACTTAATAAGTAAAATGACTTAAATTTAAAATAAGTAAAAAAAGGAATAAATCAACAGAGCGAAAGAACGATTTGTCAAACCACTTCACAACAGCCACATTTTTGTCTTATCCACCATTTTCCAAATTAAAAAGTTGACCTAAAAAGCTATTATTGGGACCACTTACGAAGTCAGTTTAGAGTTACACACAAAAAGCGAAGAAAAATTAAAAAAGTAGATAGTGAGTAGGTTGTTGTTTACAGTGCCTCCGAAAAAAAAAAGTAATTAGCAGTATGCTATTGATCCAGATTTGAAAACACTCGACATTAACAAACGCGACATCAATTATATTATTATTGTCCACTGATAAAAATAAAATATTTTATAATTGTACGTTCTATAACCTTTTTAAAATTTTACAAACTAATTTTTTGAAAGAGAATAAGAAGTTCCGTTAGGAAAATAAGAAGTTCTGTTAGGAAAATAAGAAGTTCAGCCAATTCCTGCCAAGTTACAAAAGCTTTTTTTAATTTCCTAAAATGTTGCCAATTTTTTTGAGATAGGGCAATTTTGAAAAAAAAATGCATTTTCGGCTCTGATAGGTACTTTAAGGTCCTTTCAAATGCTGTATGACATGACCTTCCTGTAAGCGTCTTTAATTCAAAAAAATGACCTTATATTGGAAAATAGGATAATTAAAAAAAACAAAAATTCAAACTGGAGGTTGTTTATAGAATTTAATTTTTGGCTTTGATAGACGCTTTAAGGACCTTTCAAGTGACGTAAGATATGACCCCCCAGCAACCGTTCTTCACCCTAAAAAATTACCTTACATTGGAAAATATTTAAAAAAATGCATTTTTCAATCTCGACGTTGTCAATAGATTTTCGTTTTTGGCTATGATAGACACTTTAAGGCCCTTTCAAATGACGTATGGTATGACTCTTCGTCCTTCACTCCAAAAAATGACCTTATATTGGAAAATATTATTCGTTTTTGGCTTTGATAGACACTTAAATGACGTATGGTATGACCCTCCTATAAACGTCTTTCAACCCAAAAAATTACCTTATGTTGGAAAATAGGACAATTTTGAAAGAAAATGCATTTTTAAATGTCGACGTTGTCCAAAGAATTTAATTTTTGGCTTTGATAGACATTTTAGGGATCTCTTAAATGACATATGACATGAACCCTCAGCAACAGCCCTTCAGCCTAGAAATCGACCTTACATTGGAAATGGGAGAATTTTGAAAAAAAAAGGCATTTTTTAATATCGACGATGTCCATAGAATTTCATTTTTGGGTTTCATAGATGCTTTAAGGACCTTTAAAATTACGTATAATATGACTTCAATGCAACTGTGTTTCACCTCAAAAAATGACCTTATATTGGAAAATAGGGCAATTTTGAAAAAAAAAATGCATTTTTCAATCTCGACGTTTTCCATAGAATTTCGTTTTTGGCTTTTATAGACACTTTAAGGATCCGTAAGCGTCTTTCACCCCAAGAAATGACTTTATATTGGAAAATAGGACAATTTTGAAAAAAAATAAATTTTTCAAACTGGACGTTATTTAAAAAATTTCATTTTTGGCTTTGATAGACGCTTTAGGGACCTTTCACCCCCAGCAACCGTCCTTTACCCTAAAAAATGACTTTATATTGGCAAATATATTTTTTTTTCAATATCGACGTTGTTCATAAAATTTCGTTTTTGGCTTTGATAGACACTTTAAGGACCTTTCAAATGACGTATGATATGAACCCCCTGAAACCGTCCCAAAAAATGACCTTACATTGGACAGTAGGACAATTTCGAAAAAAAAATATGCATTTCTCAATCTCGAAGTTGCCGATAGAATTTGATTTTTGGGTTTAATAGATACTTTAAAAACCTTTCAAATGACACATGACATGACTCCTCAGCGACCGTTCTTCAGAAAAACTATCTTATATTGGAAAGTAGAAGAATTTGGAAAAAAAAATGCATTTTTAAATCTCGACGTTGTGACATGACCCCCCTGCAACCGTCCTTCATCCCAAAAAATTACCTTACATTGGAAAATAGGACAATTTTGAAAAAAAAATGCATTTTTCAATCTCGACGTTGTCCATAGAATTTCGTTTTTGGCTATGATAGACCCTTTAAGGCCCTTTCAAATGACGTATTATATGATCCCCTTGCAACCGTCCTCCACTCCAAAAAATGACCTTATATTATAAAATAGGACAATTTTTGAAGAAAAATTGCATTTCTCAATGTCGACGTTGTCCATAGAATTTATTTTTTGGTTTTGATAGGTACTTTAAGGATCTTTTAAATTACGGATGATCTAACCCCCCTGCTACCGTCCTTCACTTTAAAAAATGACCTTATATGGAAATATAAGACAACTTAAAAAAATGCATTTTTCGATCTCGACGTTGTCCATAGAATTTAGTTTTTGGCTTTTTTGATAGACATTTTAAGGACCTCTTAAATGACATATGACATGACCCTCCAGTGACCGTCCTTCACCCCAAAAGATGACCTTATATTGAATTAAATTTTGAATAAAAATGCATTTTTTAATTTCAACGTTGTCCATAGAAATTAATTTTTGGCTTTGATAGACACTTTAAGGACCTTTCAAAAAACGTATGATATGACCCCTATGCTACCGTCCTTCACGCCAAAAAAATGACCTTATAAAAAAATGCATTTTTCAATCTCGACGTTGTTCATAGAATTTCATTTTTGGCTTTGTTAGATACTTTAAGAACCTTTTAAATGACGGATGATATGACCTCCCGCTACCGTCCTTCACTCCAAAAAATTACTTTATACTGGAAAGTAAAACAATGTTGAAAAAAAATGCATTTTTCGATCTCGATGTTGTCCACAGAATTTAATTTTTGGCTTTGATAGACATTAGCAGTTTTCAAACGACGTACGACATGACCCCCTGCAATCGTCCTCCACCTTAAAAGACGGCCTTACATTGGAAAATACGAGAATTTTGAAAAAAAATGCATTTTTTTATCTCGCCGTTGTCCACAACTTTTGATTTCTGGGTTTGATAGACGTTTTTAGGACCTTCAATCCTATCAATATTGCAAATTTTATACAATTTGTTTTTTTTTACAAAAAAAAGGAGCGATTGTTAATATACCTTCTTACTCTTACGCGGTCCCAATTTGAGTTTTTTAACCAAAACAACAAGAGTTAATATAACTGCTTTCGAAGACGCAAATTGTTGCCCTCCGCGGTCCTACTACTGATCCTCCGGAAATCCATCAATTTTGCCTTATTTATTTAATTTGGGTCTTTTAGAGAAAAGGAGCGGGTGCTTGCTTACATACGAGGTCCTACTACTGATCCTTGCAGAACCTAAAAAACCCAAATTAACCTAATTAATGTTGCGATATTATTTCAATTTGGGTTTTTCAGAAAAAGCAGCAAGTGTTAATATAACTGCTTACCCAGACCTATAGTTGCCCTTACGCGGTCATACTACTAATCCGTGCGGAAAACCATAAATTTAAATAAATAAATAGTTTTTAGAAAAAACAGCCAGTGTTGATATACCTACCTAGTCGGACATCTTCTTATGTGGTTTTTGTAATGAAGCTTGTGGAGCCCCATCAATTTTGTGAATTTGGGTTTTTTAACCAAAACAGCGAGAGTTAATATACCTGCTTAGCCAGACGTACATTTTTTACCCTCCGCAGTCCTACTACTGATCCTTGCCAAACCTCAATAATGTTACGATATTTTTTCGATTTGGGTTTTCCAGAAAAAAGCAGCAAGTGTTAATATACCTGCTTAACCAGACGTCTAGTAGTTGCCCTTACGCAGTCCTACTACTGATCCATGCGGAACCCCAGCAATTTTGCTATTTTTATTTAATTTGGGTTTTTTAGAAAAAAAAACAGCAAGTGTAAATATACTTGCTTATTGAGACGTAAAGTTGTTGTCCTTACGCGGTCATACTACTGATTCTTGCGGAACCCCATAAATTTTGTTATTTTTATTTAATTTAGATTTTTTTTTGAAAAAAGCAGCATATCTTAATATACCTGCTTACATAGTAGTAAAGTTGTCGCCCTTACGCGGTCCTACTACTGATCCTTGCCGAACCCCATTAATTTTGCTATTTTTATTAAATTTGGGTTTTATACAAAAAAGCAGCAAGTGTTAATATACCTGCTTACCCAGACGTATCGTAGTTGCCCTTACGCGGTCCTACTACTAATTTTATTCAACTTGGGTTTTTAAGAAAAAAGCAGCAAGTGTTATTATACTTCGATTGGTCAGATCCTATTAGATATACCTGGTAGTAATACTTCGTAGCACGTCATACGCAAGTTTTAGAGATAATAAAAACATACCGGCCCTGCAGCCTGCGTGATCTCTGCTAGGTACTTCAGTATACTTCTTGCGCTGTCACTCGATAAGTGAAGACGCTATCGAAAGATTTACGTGCACGAATTGTGATAATACGCTTTTGAAGAAAAAATCTAACAAAAGAAAACGTGAAAAGCAAATGGATTCGCTAGAGAAGAAAATGAGTAAACTGAAAAAGGAAAGGAAAAGGAAGCGTGGTGATTCAAGTAAAAAAGATATAGGCAAACTGTGAGTTTTAAAAATGGAGTGAGACAGATATTATGCTTTGGGCTAATATTTTTTGGCATGGGTTTGTTTCTTCTGTAAACACACATTTGTTTTTATTACTCATAAAAACTTCAACCCTGCATAGTTTCTGACTTATGCCCGCCAAATTAGTCTCAATAAAAAAAAATATGTTTACTTATTATATGTAACAACGAATTTGACAGTTAAACGAATAAAATGCCGAAAAAATCTAACTACTAAAGAAGAAAACGAGGAAACTCGAAAAGGAAAGGAAAATGAAGCGTCGTCATTCAAGGAAGTAAGGCACATTGTCCGTTTTAAACAATGGAGTGAAACAAAATAGGTTTTTGGCTAATATTTTTTGGCATGGGTTTGTTTATTCTGTAAACACATTTCTAGTTTTTGACTTATCCCCGCCATATTAGTCTCAATAAAAAACTCCATATGTTTACTTAAATAATTATTATTAGCACGTAGTTTTTCACATTATTATACGTGACGACAAATCTGTCAGTTCCTCAAGTTCGTCACTCGTCAGTCTAGTGTGACTAGTTCCTCGAACTCTACCATAGAGAGGCACCTCTTAGAAAGTATATTAGGGGGGACAGATGATAGTACATCGGGTCCAGACATATTAGCAGAGCTAGCTTGCTGATGGAAGAAACACCTTTCTATGGGAACATATAAGGAAACCAAAAATATTCTCCTCGAAAAATAAAATTCCCGGAAACTTCCGGCCAAACTCTTCAAGGACCCAAATTAAATTCAGAGGTTCAAGTCATGCTAGCATGCACAGGGCAAAAAAGAGATAAGTAACTCTTGGAATTCTAAACCATTTTGGGAAAAGGTTTGACAGCCTAGAGCGGGTTTTCTCTAACTTGGCCTAAATTAAAAAGGGAGAGACGAAGCACTTGATGAAAATCTTTTGAGTCTTACCGAATCGGTGCAGTTGTTTGTGGTGCAAAAGTATAGAAAATTGCTACTTTTTTAGCGAAGATTTTGCCGAACATTGCCAAAATATAAAAAAGGCGCCGAGAGGAAATATTAGAGCTAAACAGTGAAATAACGTATTCCGGTTGAATAAAAAATTTTTTTAGAAGAGTGGAATCAAATAACTCAAAAAAAATTAACTTTGAGTTGGACAAAAGCTTACAAAATTCCGTTTGTGGACAAACCTTTTCAAGTTTTCACCCTCAAAACCACAAAATTTACCAAAAATGTGTTAAAAATTTATTCGAAAAGCATACAACATTTATAAGCAGGAGCAGTTAAAACTGTTAATAACTGTCAAGATCAGTTTTTGTTAACCTACTTTTTAAGACAGAACGATAACGGGGAATTTAGGTTTCTCCTGAATCCAAAAAGCCTATAAATTTATTTAGCTCAGCTCATTTTCAACTGGAAGATATTAGAGAACTTAATTACCAAAAATTGCTTCCTTGCGACATTAGATCTTAAAGATGCATATTTTTTATTCCCAATGTTTGATGAATATAAAAATTATTTAAGATTTTCTTTTCAAAACAAAAATTAAATTCCAATATTTACCATTCGGTCTAGCCACCTTTTTGTTCCACCCCTTTTAATCTAAGGTTTCAGCAAATAACTCAGGCCTCTTTCTCTTATCTAAGAGATAAGGCAGGGAAAAAAATGTCAGAAACATCAACATTATTTAAAAGATTAAGTTTTTTATTAAAAATTAAGGATTAAACGACTTACCTGTAAGGAAGTTCAATCCAAATTATACGAGATTGGTCACATCCTATTAGATACTCCAGGGTAGTGATACTTCGTAGCACGTCATACGCAAGTTTTAGAGATAAGAAAACCATACCGCCATGGCAGCCTGCCTGATTTCTACTAGGTACTTCAGTATACTTCTAAAGCTTTCCTGAATTACTAAGGTTGACTGGTATTTAAATAAATTGCATGAAAAATACATGAATATGTAGATAGGAGGGCGTCTAATAGGATGTGACCAATCTCGTATAATTTGGATTGAACTTCCTGACAGGTAATGTTAGAGAATATGGCGATATTAGTTAAAAAGTTAAATATTATTAAAGAAACCACAATGTTTAAAATTTGAATGTGTTTAGAATATATTATGTTAATATATCTAAGAAATCTTTTGAAATTAAAGGTTTATTATAAAATCGATTGAACGTTTTCCTTTTTTCGGAATATCCCGCAGCCTCTCTAATACTTTTGATTGATGCACCAACCCTTAATGCTGCAGAAAACACTGTTCTGTGCTATATTTGATTCTATTTCTGAGTTTTTTTAGACCTTTTTAAATCCACCTGCTAATGCTTTGGGAAGTAGCGGGCTTATGAGGCTTTTCAATTGTTAAGATAAGTGTATCCTCTGTTCCTCAAAATATTTTTGTTTTCTGTATGCAATATATAATGGTAAAACACAAATAGAACTGTAAATTTTTTTTGAAAAAGGAAACCTACGCCAAGGCTGAATTCTTCTGGATCCAGATATTTTTAAAATATCTTTAAGAATTATTTCTATGCCCTTTTCGTTAGCCTTGATGATACTTATAGAAATGTCTGAACTCTTTGAGCAAAACAAAGAGTCAAAAGAAGTACCATTTTTATAGTTAATAATCCGAATGTTAAATTTACCAAAGGGTACAATTTACCTATATAAGGTAACAATGGTTCCGGATACCAAGTTTATATTTCGGAAACTGAGGGCGCAGCTTACAAATGCGTCTTATAAACCTATCTACCATTTCTAATTTTTCTGCTCGCAAATTAAATTTAAGGCAGGCCTATGTATTCTGAAAGAAAAAAAAAATATTCCACAGGAATACGTTCTTTCAATGTTTCTAATATTTCCTCTCGGCGCCTTTTTTATATTTTTGCAATTTTCAGCAAAACGTTCGCTGAAAAGGAAAAGATCTGGATTTTTCGCAGTAGCAGTTTTTTATATTTTTGCATGAAACAATATTGTGGACAAGACCCAAAAGATCTTCATCAAGTGGTTCGTCTCTCCCTTTTTTGTTTAGACCAAATTAGAGAAAACCGCTCTAAGGCTGTCAAACCTTTTCCCAAAATGGTTTACAATTTCAAGAATTACGTAGGTATCTGTTTTTTGCTCTGTGGATGCTAGCATCCTGGATTTAATTTGGGTCCTGGAAGAATTTTGCAATTTTTCCCGGAAATTTTGTATTTTTCGAGGAGATTATTTTTAGTTTCCTTATCTATATATTCCCATAGAAAGATGCTTCTTCCATCTGCAAGCTAGCTCTGCTGATATATCTGGACTCAATGTACTATCATCTGTCTAAGGGGTACCTCTCTATGCTAGAGTTCGAGGAACTACTAGTGTCTGGCGAGTTGAGGAACTGTCAGATTCGTCGTCACATATAATAATATGAAAAACGATGTGCTAATAATATTTTTTTAAGTAAACATATTATAATCTACTTATAAAGTTGGACACCCGGTAGAGTAAACCATGCATCGGGAGCATGCGATAAAGCATGCGGATATAGTGCGCTAGGCTAGTCATGCTCCGGTTAGATAAAAAATTCGGTTAAGAATTTTTGTTAAATTACGACGGGTGAAAGGTTTTTGTTATAATAATTATTCGGGAAATTAAAATGTGATATTTTGGAAAGGGATTTTATTAAAATTATGGAGTTTTTTATTGACACTAATATGGCGCGCATAAGTCAAAAACTATGCAGGGTTTAAGTTTTTATGAGTCATAAAAACAAATGTGTGTTTACAGAATAAACACACCCATGCCAAAAAATATTAGCCAATAGCCTAATATTTGTCTCACTCCACTGTTTAAAACTGACAATGCGCCTTACTTACTTGAATCAGGGCGCTTTCGTTTCCTTTCTCAATTTCCTCATTTTCTTCTTTGGGTAATCCATTTGCTTTTCACGTTTTCTTTTGTTAGATTTTTTCGGCATTTTATTCGTTCTGCCAGATTCGTCGTCACATATAATATATGAAAAACGACGTGCTGGTAAATAAGCATATGGAGTTTTTTTATTGAGACTGATTTAGCGGGCATAAGTCAGAAACTATGCAGGGTTTAAGTTTTTATGCGTAACAAAAACAAATGTGTGTTTACAGAATAAACAAAACCGTGCCAAAAAATATTAGCCGAAAGCATAATATTTGTCTCACTCCATTGTTTAAAACCTGACAGTTTGCCTATATCTTGAACACTCCCTTTTCATTTCCTTTTTCAAGTTCCTCATTTTCTTCTTTAGGTAATCCATTTGCTTTTCACGTTTTCTCTTTGTTAGATTTTTTTCTCTTTAAAAGCGTATTTTCACAATTCGCGCGCGCGATACCGTCTTCACTAGTCGCATGAGAGCGCAAGAAGTATACTGAAGTACCTATCAGAGATCAGGCAGGCTGCCATGGCGGTATGGTTTTCTTATCTCTAAAACTTGCGTATGACGTGCTACGAAGTATCACTACCTGGTGTATCTAATAGGATGTGCCCAATCGAAGTATAATTAAAAAGCCATACACAACCGACTCAAGAGATACAATTTTAAGAATTTATCGTTAATGCAAAAAAGATGTGGATATCTATCGCACAAAAAAGGATTACAAAAATAAAAACAGCCATTAAGATTATTTATAGAAAAAAAAAGAATAAAATAACAATTAAAGAGGTTTCGCAAATTATAGGAAGTTTAGTCTCGGTTTGTTACGCTACAGAGTATGGCTTGTTGTACGTAAAAACCCTTGAGCGAGAAAAATATCGAGCCTTAAAGGCTAACAGGAACAAGTATAACAAAAAGATGCTTAAAATTAACTCTGTGTTTCGGACTTCCATTGTCTATATTTTATTTATACACGACGTTTCGATCAGAGATTTTACTGATCGAAACGTCGTGTATAAATAAAATATAGACAATGGAAGTCCGAAACACAGAGTTAATTTCAAACACATCATTGTCTCAAAAAGATGCTTGTTAGGTTCTTCGTTAAAAATGAACTTGAGTGGTGGTTAAAGCACATAGACCAAGCCAAATATACTATTTTACAGCCTAATTATAACACTAAAATTTTCTCCGATGCATATAAATCGGGATGAAGGGCGTGTTGCAATGGAAAAGAAGCAAAAGGATTTTTGGCAACAAGGTGAATAGGAGAAACACATAAACATTTTAACATTTTAACATAAAATGGCTTAACAATCTTTGAAAAAAATTTAAAAAATTGTCATATTTTACTAACAATTGACAGCAGAGCAGCTATATCCGTCATAAACAAAATGAACAGCATAATATATAAAAAAAACTGATTGCTATTGTGGCAGTGAGCTTAGGTATATTTTTGTATTTGCCACGTACATACATACGTTGGATAATATAATCATATAGCGGACAAAAAATCTCGTATAAAAATTGTATATTTATTTGCAAGCTATCTGAACAAAAATTGCCATCGGTTTGTGTCGTGGCTTCCAGTGGATGTATTGAATTAGAAAGACCTTAATCCTTAAATTATAATATAATATATTTCCTCTTTCTTTACTGTTTCCAAAAATTATAGAAAAATTGCAAACGATAATGCGATATGTCTGGTGGTTTATCCTATCTGGAAAACTCAAGCATGGTATCCAAAATTAGAATCCATTATTCGCTTAAAAGTTATTGTTTTAAATCCGAAATGTGATTTACTCTTATCCCCGTTTAGAGAACCCCACCCATCATGAAAGAATCTTTCCCTGGGGGTAGCAATCTTATCAAGTTGGCCTATAGTAAAAGGGGCGTTCGGGAGGACGCAATTTATTTTTTCCAAATGATGGAAGTTTTGCGACTATCTCGCAACTTAATGTAAATCAAGTTATAGCCTTTTTAGAAACATAATCTCAAAATACTAGAAAATATTCAACTTTTAACAAATTTAATTTGCGATGCACAAAAATCAGAAATAATAGATAGGTTTATGAAAGGCATTTTTAAACTGCGCCCTCAGTTTCCGAAATATAAACTTGGTATCCGGAACCAGTGTTATTTTGTATAGGTAACTTGTACCCTTTGGTAAACTTAACACTCGAGTTATTAACTATAAAAATGGTACTTCTTTTGACTCTTTGTTCTGCTCAAAAAGTTCAGACATTTTCTATAAGTTAAGGTACATCAAAGCTAACGAAGAGGATATCTTAAAAATATCTGGACATAGAAGAATTCAGCCTTTACTAAGGTTCCCTCTTACAAAGAAAATTTACAGTTCTATTTGTGTTTTACCATTATATATTACAACAGGGGATACACTTATTTTAACAATTAAAAAGCCTCATAAGCCCCCTACATCGCAAAGCATTAGCAGTTGGATTAAAAAAGGTCTAAAAAACGCAGGAATAGAATCAAATTTTAAAGGACATAGCACAGGACATGGGGCGTCTTCCGCAGCTGCGGGATGTCGGAAACGTTCAATAGATTTTATAATAAACCTTTCATTTCAAAAGATTTTTTAGCTAATTATATTAAGAAATATATTTTAAACACATTTAAATTTTAAACCTTGTGGTTTACTTATTATTATTTAACTTTTTAACTAATATCGCCATCTTCTCTAAACAACTACCAGGTATTTCTAATAGGATGTGACCAATCGAAGTATAATTAAGAATGAAACGACTTACCTGTAAGGAAGATCAATCCAAATTATACGAGATTGGTCACATCCTATTAGACACCCTCCCATTTTTTATATTCATGTATTTTTCATGCAATTTATTTAAGTATCACTAATCAACCCGCCCTTGGAGGTCTTAGTATTTCAGGAAAGCTTTAGAAGTATACTGAAGTACCTAGCAGAGATCACGCAGGCTGCAGGACCGATATATTTTTCTTATCTCTAAAACTTGCGTATGATGTGCCATGAAGTATCACTACCAGGTATATTTAATAGGATGTCACCAATCTCGTATAATTTGGATTGAATTTCCTTACAGGTAAGTCGTTTAATCCTTAAATATACCTGCTTACCCAGACTACCCAGACCACACTACTGATCCTTGCGAACCCCCATCAATTTTGCTATTTTTATTCAATTTGAAAAAAGCAGCGTATGTTAATATACCTGCTTACATAGACGTAATGTTACGCGTTCCTACTACTGATCCTTACGGAACTCCATCAATTTTGCTATTTTTATTCAATTTACGTTTTTTAGAAAAAAGCAGCAAGTGTTAATATACCTGCTTACCCAGACGTATAGTAGTTGCCCATGTGAAACCCCTGCATATTTGCGTGGCGATTTTCTAGTGAAAAATTTCTTAAGCAATCATGTTTCCTGTGGTCTAGATATAGGTACCTATTTACGTTCGCCTTTTAGCGGTCAATTGCATAATTGTTGCTGTAAAGCAAAAAGTTTGTGTGTTTATCAGTAATGGCAGAGAAATAAAGATTATGTATCACTTAAATCCATTGATAATAAAAATATTGATGATTCAGAAAATTCTGAATTCGGTAGCTCTCGGGATGTACTTGATATATTATTTGAACGTAATAATGTAACAGATAACGAATCCCACAATTATAGAGATGATTTAAAAACTTCTGCATTTGGAACCTCAGGACGTATAGGTAAAATATTATTAAAAGGTAATAATAATGTTACAACTGATAAAGAAAAGATTAATTATAAAGATGATCCAGAAAGATCCGAATTTGATAGCTGTCCGCATGTAGGTGAAATGTTGTTTGAAGATACTAATTATATTACGGATACTTCCGAAAATGATAGTAAGAAAAATGAAGTATCAATTGCTAAAATCAGAAAATTAAATCCTCTTAGTATTAATATAAGTTGTAACATTAACCTAGAGAAGCTAAACGAACGTCACAGAATATTGACTCAAGATATTTTAATTAATAACGGAATATATTGCGTCATTGCATTTAAGGGGTCCGATATACGTAAAAAACTAACATTCCAGTTTTAACTGAATATGCGAGTTGCAAACAGTATGGCTGCAAAAGGTTTAGGTTTGATTACTATGGCGACAAAACCTTTATAATCAAAATCACTATACACTTCAACCAAGAAAAACAAAATCATGATAATCAAAACCAATTGGCATAGCAGTTAAAGGGGGAAGAATGAAAAACAGATAACAGAAAAACTTCTTAAAACCCTCCCCAACCGAGTTAGCGCAGAAGATTTAGATAAATCTGATGTTAAGGCTCTACAAGACAGTAACTGGCATTTGGTTAGACCATTAGCAGTTTATCAAAAAGCACGTTCTGAGGCAAAGGGCGACTTTTAATCCGAATTGTTACTTAGATTTGGTTTTAAGAAACACAACAGATAACTCTCTGCCTGAAGCAGTACCTACAAAGTCCGTCTAATATAACGGAATGTTATATGTTCAGCAAACAACAGGCCGATATTTTGTCAACACAAAAAATATGTGTGGGATTTTTGGACGCACTTGGTTCTGTCGTAAGGCCAATAGTTCCATAGTCGGCTTGTGTTTAGGATACAACGAAATGACCATGTTCAAGTAGTTAAAAGTAGCGTACAGATATCTAACCAATCAGTTATTTATTTTATTTATTTATTTATTTATTTATTTATTTATCCACAGCCAATGGGCCAATTACAGACACTACTTAATTTTAAAATGTTACATAAATTCTTAGATATAGAAATACATAATACATACATTATTATTACTATAGATTAGATTAGATTAGACTATTTATTGATAAGTAAAATTAAGTTAATAATATTGAGCACTTACAAAAGTCAAAATTTGTTTAACAAAAAATAGAGTAAACGCAGTAAGTAAAAGGTAAGGTTTAAAATAAGTTACGTGTTAATAGTAAAAAATACTAGAAGTCAAATAAAAGAAAACATAAGTAAATAAAATGTTATAGAATAAGCAATACACCATAAAAAGTCCAACAAACAAATATAAAGATATGTAAATTAAAAATGAAATAAAATAAGGGTACATAGTGGTTTAAAATTTTTTCAACATAAAGTAAAATGGAAGGGTAAAATAAATTACATGTTCAAAATAAAAAACTAGAAATCAAATAAAAGAAAACCTAAGTATATAAAAGTTTATAAAATACTTAATACAGCATAACAAAAAGTCCAACAAACCAATATAGAGATATGTAAATTAAAAATTAAATAAAATATAGGGTACATAATGGTTAGCAATTTTTCTAACAACACAAAACAATTAAAAAAAAAGAGTACGAATATAAGCAAAAAAAACAAACGTTTTGATGTTATATATATGATGTCAAATAAACACTACATATACTACAAAAATACTAACCAAATACTACAATAAAATATAAAATATTATATGTGACACAATTTATTATTGATCATCTTTTTAAAAGTTTTTAAAGTGATACTGTCTATATCTATATCTGACGCATAAAGATTAAAAATGTTACATAAATAATATAATGGCGAACTCTTGTATAGGTTCGTCCTTGGAAATGCAAGGTAAAACACCTTTGGGCTTCTCGAGTTAATACGATTTAATGCAAAAGAAAGTTGTCCCAAAATCTCGGGGCAGTCAATTTCATTTCTAAGGATTTTAAACATAGTACAAAGAAATATTTTTGTTCTTCTTTTATTTAACGATAATCTGTTAAAGATACCCAACAAATAATCATTGCCACAACCTCTTTGTGGATAAACGCAGAATTTTAGGTAGTGCATGCATTTAAGAAACTTTCTTTGTACTTCCTCAATAATATTAATCCAATTGTTATAGTAAGGCGACCAAATGATGCTGCCATACTCTAAAACAGGCAAGACCAATGAATCAAACAAATGTGAACCAACTTCAACACTAAGGTTTTTTGTGTTTCTAGCCATAAACCCGGCAGTTTTTTGAGCGCTTTTAATTTTAGCAATAATATGTCCTGAAAATGATAGTGTTGAATCGAAAGTGACTCCCAAATCTTTTTGATTGCTTGTTCTCTCTTAATTTTCATTATTTATTTTGTGGTTATAAGTGATAGTATCTTGATTGAGAGAAAATGACATACATGAGCACTTTTTTAGATTTAACTTGTTATTTTCGCGACACCAACTAGAAACATTTTCAAAGTCTCTTTAAAGATCTTCACAATCAGAGCTAGATACAATTTCAAGAAACATTTTAAAATCATCTGCAAAAGCTGCAGACACAGAATATTTTACTTTTGAAAATACGTTATTGATTGCAGCTATAAAAAGCAATGGACCCAAATTTAAGCTCTGAGGAACTCCAGATAGGCTTTTATATATTATTGATTTACAGCCTTTGATTTCTACATACTGATATCTTTTATCGGAACCGGTGCAAAGGTAAGATTCTAAAAGTTTAGTTAAATAGTTAGGAACTTCCATTTCTGCTAAAGCATTTAAAATAACGGAATTACTTATTTTATCGAACGCTTTCTCCATATCAGTATATATGACATCAACTTGAGTTTTTCTATTTAAAGGTTCATGTATATATTGGGAAAATGTGACTAGGTTGGTAAAAGTAGATTTTTTGGATAAAAGGCCATGCTGACAAGAAGACAATTTGCCAGATATTTGATCATACAACATACTATAAAGCACAACCTCAAATATTTTGGAGACAGAGCAAACAATAGAGATGGGGCGATAATTTTTGATAACCTGCCTAGGGCTATTTTTATGAATAGGTATAACTTTGCTGAGCTTCCATTTTTTAGGATAAATCGAGATTTTGAATATTAAGTTAAACAGTACTTGCAATGGTATAATGAGTAAATTGCCGCAACCTTTAAATATAGTGTGGAATACCATCTGGACCCATAGCTTTGTTAGGTTTAAGTTTTTTAATTGCTCTTTCTATTTCAATTTGCGACATAACTCTTTCACAGAAATAAGACTCACTATTAGCAATATTGCCTCTGCTTTAAATGTTTTATAAAAGACCAAAAATACATAGGATTATTTTTAAGGCTATGTTCGACATTAATAAGATACTGATTATGGGCAGTTTTAATTTTATTTTTAACTAAAGCTCTTAAATTATTGTACTTTAATTTCCAATATAATGACTTAAATTTATTAGATTTATAGAAGCAATTTTGTTTTTGTTTTTGAAGATTAATTATTTCAGAAGAAAACCATACACGGTATTTTTTATTTTTCTGCGTTGTTTTGGGAGCACACTCCTCATGTCACATAAGTGAACTCATATTCATTAGAAACACACTTTTTTAAGAAGATATCTAATCGTCTGTCTAAAATAAAGCTCACAAAAGAAAGCCGTCGCGTTACAATTGAAATGATTACGACCTTAGTGCTATCAGAAAGTTTAAGCGATTTAAAATTGCTGTTTCAATATTTTGTTCAACTTCAAAAGCAACCGATAAAGTAAAAAATGCCTTAATGCTTATTAAAACAAATGCAACTAAAAATAATATTATATATAATACTATTGAACATTGTGACTTAGACTGAGATTTAAGAGCAGAAGATGAATTTCATTAGCGCGGAAAATATTCAGAGTCTCCTTTCTACTTAATGTTTTCCAAAATCCACAAAGATATTAATACAGAAACTAAAGCCATTAAAAGTGACTCTAGCCTAGGAGTTAACGATCTTTATTCTTCAGATTTTGAAATGTCCATTTTAAAATACTATATGCCGTACGCTCCTATATGGACAGGTGTTTTTAATAATGTAATCTGTGAATCAGCATACATAAATGTAAATAGATTTTCAAACTCACACGTCAAATGCTGGTTCAAAATAGATAAAAAGGAAGTACTTGAAGGACAAACCCAAGAAAAAATCGGGCGCTTTGTTAATAAAAATTTGACTACAATTAGCACCGAAATCGAAGCTATAAAAAATAATAAAGGATCTAAGCCAAAAAAAAAACGTCCAAGAAAAGAGTTAGAGAGAGAAATTAACCAACCCTTAGCGCAAGAAAAATGGCGGCCAAAGCGCACAAAAAAACATTCATTTTATGCTAAATAATCTAAATAAAAAGATAGAAAAGCAGCAGAATTTAAAACAAACATCCTCAGAAAATTTAAAGACAGATAAACGACTTGTTTCAAATCCAAATATTCCAAAAGAAGTGTATACAATACAAGCACCAATTATTACAGAGTTAACTGACAGTGAAAGAGACGAAAAACATTTTTTAAATCCCAAAACTTCAAAAGATGTTAATAAAATAGAAACATCAATTGTTTTAGATTCATCTGACAGTGAAACAGAACTACCTTTATTTCGTGTTCAACATAAAAATGACTTTATTATCTTCTTTTTAGTGCAGGCTATTATCTTAAAAATTCCAAGGAAAATAATTTTCTAGTTGGAATTTATAGAAATTGAAAAGAAAATCTGTTTAGCAGTTCCTACTTTAAACTGCAATCGATTTACGATGCGGTGGTGAAAGATCCAGAAAAATATAAGAAACGGTGGCTATGAGATGCATGCATTGATTTTATCACGGATTACTTGTTAATGCAAAAGTCAAATAATTTTGTGTATATAGACACACTGTGTTCACAGGTAATTGAAACTATATATTTCTGTTAATGTGAATAATACGCACTGGTATCTCTTAGATATAGATATAAATTCAAAAATAGCTTACGTTTTTGACTCAGCGAAGAATTCAAATATTTCACATATACACATCCAAGATATTATTTCCCATTTTTTTCAATATCGCAACAAACGGCTATTAGGCATTGGCCTAAATATTGATAAATAGTTGGAGTGTTAAAACGATTAATAACCTTCCTAAACAAAATGACAACTGTATTTGTGAAGTTTTTATCATATTTTACATTGAAACCATAATTAAATCAAAAACAAAGTTACCTTTAAAAAAGGAAAAGATCAAAAGATCTTGGGAGGAAAGAACGAAAAACATTAACCGAAAAGAATCTAAAAAAGAAAAGATCAAAAGATCTTGGGAGCAAAGAACGAAATTCCAAAATTGGACGAGTGTCCCACAAGGAACACACAAAAGTCCAAAGCGAAAAGGGAAACAATTAAATGATGTTTCGCCCGGGGTGACTAGCGTGGGCTCGTCAGTGGATTCACTAGTCATTCTCAATCCAGACATCATTTAACACCATCGCACACTCTGACTTCCAACTCTGAAACACTCACAAATATGCATCGTTCCGCATGGTACTTATTATAAGTCGCCTGATACGGTTTCGTCCTGGCGTGTTAATCTTTCCAATAAGAATATGCTTCTAAGACAATTAAAACAAGAAGTTAAAACTTCCAAATCAGTTACATCAACCGAAAAGAATCTAAAAAAGAAAAGATCAAAAGATCTTGGGAGGAAAGAACGAAATTTCAAAATTGGACGAGTGTCCCACAAGGAACACACAAAAGTCCAAAGCGAAAAGGGAAACAATTAAATGATGTTTCGCCCGGGATGACTAGCGTGGGCTCGTCAGTGGATTCACTAGTCACCCTCGCAACCCACCACCACCCACGCTAGTCACCCCGGGCGAAACATCATTTAATTGTTTCCATTTTCGCTTTGGACTTTTGTGTGTTCCTTGTGGGACACTCGTCCAATTTTGAAATTTCGTTCTTTCCTCCCAAGATCTTTTGATCTTTTCTTTTTTAGATTCTTTTCGGTTGATGTAACTGATTTCGAAGTTTTAACTTAAAGTTGCCTTTATTAGATTTTATCAAAATTTCGATCCAGAAATTTACAACACAAAACAGATATTATTGTTAACATCCGAAAACGTTAAAATGCATTGTTTAATGTGTGGAAATAAAACAGCTTTAAAAACCTCTGAGTAGTGTAATTCCTGCAATAGATTAATTCACAAAAAATGTCTTAAAGACATAAAAAGCAAAGATTATTTTCGTTGCATATTATATCAAACGGTATCAAATCCCTATAGTCTTCAACAACAAAAAACCGAAATAACCTTACACAACACAGGTATTTATAATATTGTGCAAAATTGTTTGGATGATATGTAGCATATGTATAACACAAAAAAGACAAATAATTGGTGCCAATAATATCGTGAAATAAAAGATAAGGTTTAGCATTTGAAGTGTGATAAATCAACCGCCTTTTTGAGGTATGAAGATTCTCTGTGCATTGCCAACTACATTAAAAACAGTTTAAGTTCTATAGATACTGAGTTTATAGCCTTCGTTTTGGTAAGGTTCCGACGAGGAGATTGATTTAACCCCTTTTTATCAAGAAGTATTTGGTATACAAGATCCTCTTTTTAATTACCCTTCACCCTATACTCTTGGTAACATTTTTCGTAGTTTAAAATAAAAAAGTTTTTATCTTATTTCTAGTTCTAAAAATTAGGATTAAAAATAAATCCAAAATAAATCCAGTAAAGGTTTACTCTAAAACTTCCCTCGCTCAAGAACATATATAAAAAAACCACTGCTCGTATCCACATGGGTTAGATTGGGTCGGTCAGATATTCCCAGGGTATATTTAAACTTGTACTCGGACATTTTCAGAGTATATTCAGTTTTTTCCAGACTTTTCCAGGGTCCTTCCAGACTTTTCCAGAGTGTATCCAGACTTTTCCAGGGTCTTTACATACTTTTCCAGGGTCTTTCCAGACTTTTATAGAGTGCATCCAGACTTTCCAAGGGTCTTTCCAGACTTTCCAAGGGTATTTCCAGACTTTTCCAGAGCGTACCTAGGGTCTTTCCAGACTTTTCCAGAGGGTATCCAGAATTTTCCAGGGTCTTTTCAGACTTTTCCAGCGTGTTTTCAGACTTTTACAGGATCTTTCCAGACTCTTCCAGAGTGTATCCATACTTTTTCAGAGTGTATCCAGACTTTTCCAGGGTCTTTCCACACTCTTCCAGGGTGTATCCAGGCTTTTCCAGGATCTTACCAGACTTTTCAAGAGTGTATCCAAATTTTTTCAGAGTGTATCCAGGCTTTTCTAGGGTCTTTCCAGACTTTTCCAGGGTCTATCCAAACTTACCAGGATCTTTACAGACTTTTCCTAGGGTCTTTCCAGATTTTTCCGGAGTGTATCCAGACTTTTCCAGGGTCTATTCAAACTTTTCTAGGGTCTTTCCAGACTTTTCCATTGTGTATCCAGACGTTTCCAGAGTGTATGCAGATTTTTCCGGAGTGTATACAGACTTTTCCAGAGGGTATCCAGACTTTTCCAGAGTGTATCCAGACTTTTACAGGGGTTTTCCAGACTTCTCCAGAGGGTATCCAGACTTTTCCAGAGTCTTTCCCGACTTTTCTAGCGTGTTTCCAGACTTTTCCAGGGTCTTTCCAGACTTTTCCAGAGTGTATCCAGACTTTTTCAGGGTCTTTCAGAGTATATCCAGACTTTTTCTGGATGTATCTAGAATCTCCAGGGTGTATCCAGACTGTTCCAGGATCTTTCCAGACTTTATCAGAGTGTATCCTGACTTTTTCTGGGTGTTTCCAGATCTTTCTAGGGCGTATCCAGACTTTTCCTGGGTGTATCCAGAGATTCTTTCGAGTAGACGGACTTTTCCAATACATTTTATATTTGCTATATGTATATAGATTCAGACTTTATTGTTTCTTAAAACATTTCGTTTTACATGTGCTCTATATATATAGTGCCGTTAAAATAAGATTGTTGTCCATTATTCACGCAAAAACGGCGAAACCGATATGTATGAAATTTGATAAGACGATAGGGTGTGACCTGGATCTTAACTTAAGCTACTTTTTAATTAACATTTCGTTCTATAACTCGAGATATATGGCACAGAAAATTGAATTTTTCAAGAGTTTTTTGCATTTTTTATGTCATATATATACAGGGTAATTCAATGTAAGTAGAATTTTTTTCCTGAACAAGAAATAGTAAAATTTAAAATGCTTGACATAAACCCTAAAATATGTCATTGTCAGCGCACGTAGACTTGCTTGGTAAATTATTTTAAAGGCGATTCCTAAAAAAATAGGAAAATTTTACTCCTAAATTCAGAGAAAAATATATGAAATATAAACAAAATAATCACGTCACTTTCCTTAAATTAATGATACCTAACCACTGTTCAAATCTTTCTGGAGAATTTTGAATCACCCTGTATATGTAGCCAAAAATTTTGGCACCATTCAACTACGATTTTTATAAGCTTTCCAAAGAGGTATCACACGGTAAGAAAACAAAAATATTTTTTTTTAAGGATGAAGTTTTTTGGGGGTAATAGGGGAATGCTCAAAAACAATAAGGGTCTGCGCGTCAATACAAGTAACGACTATGTAAAATTTTGTTACGATTGGTGCAGGAGTTTTTGAGTTAGAGTGGCTACAAAGTAGGCGACAGTCAGACCGACAGACCGACCGACAGACAGAGCGACGGCGTCTGGATTCGTGCTTATCACTATTCGGAACCTCAAAATTCGTGGAGGATCATGAAAATCTCAAAGTGCGATTCTTAGATTTACATTACTTCCCTTATGGAGGGAAGAAAAAACTTGTAAAAATGCTTATTTTGCTTTTATATTACTTAGAATAGATAGGTCTCTCATAAAAACAAACAAATCCAAAATCAAAAGCAAATAAAATGTTTAATTTGCTTTGGTGTTACTCATGCAATACCTAGTTAACAGTATTTAAGGCTAACTGTTAGTTTTGATTTAGTAGAATAGTTAGGTTAACATTTTTACATATATATAGATATACCCACCTACTTAAAAAAAAAGCAAAAAAAAACTTATACAAAATGTTGTTTTTATACCCTTATAAAAAACATGATTTTATTAGCTGTCTCCTGTCTTTTTGGTTACCGATGCAAAAAAACTATTTGTTTGATCACGGGTGCAAAAAAAGATTTCTGTCTGTTTTTTACCCAAAATTCAAGAGAAATAGCGGAAAATAGTAATATTGAAAAAATCTAATTAGTCTTGCCTAAAAATTAAGCTATTTCCGCCAGTTTTCACCAAGTATTTACGAAAAAATCATTAAAAAACTTCGTAAAAATATCAAACTGTCAAAAACTAAAATGACACAGCAATGAACGTCACCCATTAAAAAGGCACATCGCTATGGCAATCATTGTTATTTGATTTACCAGCCGCCTTAATTTATAGTGTAAAGATGGTGTGCATATATGTATGAGGTTAAATATAGGCCTTTCCCAGGCCAAACTTGTGAGCAAGATCTAAAATCTAGCAGGCCATGGAGCCGTCGTAGCTCCGCGCCTATGCACATGCCCGAAAATTTTACGAGGCGGCCGGTTTCGCGACTTTTGTCGTCGCCATTCAGTCGAGACGCCATTTTTGTTGATTTGTTTTGATCACACATAGTCGTTTTCCGCGTTTTCGTTTATGCAATTTTTTTTATTGTGATATTTTTAATCTTTGGTTACACGAAAGTTTTAGTAGTTATAATAAAAACTGTTTATATGTTGGAGTTTAAGATGTCGTTGCATAAAAAGACGTGCTGTATTTGTGGATGCCGCCAAGCAACAAAAGTGAAGTTCCACAGGTTGGTAGCTATTTTTGCTTAAAATTTGAAGGAAAAAAAGTGAAAATACCTAAAAATTATTTCTATTCATATATCTATTTATTTTAAAATAGAAAAGAATGATTTTCTAAAAACTTAAACAAATAGAAAAATTTTGACAACCGCACAGCTGCCTTTTTGGATTTTGGTTGGTTAACCGATGACGATGGCCGCACATGTGCAGAACGGCTAAGCTTTGACGCCAGAAAGAGACAATTAAGAGTCATAACAGAGTAAAAGAGAAAGGTATAGGCATATATATAGGACATCCTGTTTACAAAGTTGTGCACGCCGAAAGCATTGCAAAGGCGTATATTTAAGCTCATACATATATGGTGGTGTGTTTTGCGAGAAGTGCTCTTCGTACGAGATTTTTAAAAGTACTTTCCTGGTTTTCTTGTATTTTCTGATAAAGGTATTAAAAAAAAGAGTGTTTACAAGTCGCGGCTAAACTGTGCTTTTTTTACTCGCGTTTTTAAATACCTCGCTGCGCTCGTTATTTAAACCAACGCTTTGTAAAAAAGCACTATTTTAGTCACTAGGGGGCCGATTCTTAGGCAAACGACAGAAATTCTGGCGCGTCAGTTATGTGGCAACGCCGGCTCTGCCAAATGCGCATATATCATACCGAGGGTGAAACTATCAAGTTGGCCATGACCGAAACTTCTGACTCCTAAATGTCGAAGTCACTTTTAGGTTATTATTTTTATTAAAATTTCTGTTTTGCTATCATCCATACCAGACTAGTTGTAGATTTGAAGAAGACACAGATGGACCAACAAAAATCACAAAGAAATATTTTGGGAATGCCACGCATATTTACAGTAAGTCGCGGGTTAAATTAGTCTTAAATCAAAGCCTTTTACAGTTGTACCTGGACCCGTATTCTTGTAGTTATAAAAACGCTAAGCGTTTTCAAGAACTATAGGCAAAAGAGCAAGTGGTTGGTAAAGGTTTTGTGAAAAAAGTAATCAATTCTCAAAGAGAATGGAGAACCGCAAGCTATTATTTCAGGGTGTTCTGCGATTTGTTTTGGAAAGCGCTTAGCATTTGTCATTTCGGAAGTAAGCCATTTATTTTATTTTGTGTATTTTTATTAAAATTTTAGAGGGACCTAGGTACATAATAAGAATTACTATTGTATTACATTTTATGTAGAATATTTGCCATTTATTTTATTTTATGTATTTTTATTAAAATTTTAGAGGGACCTAGGTATATAATAAGAATTACTATTATATTACTTTTTATGTAGAATATTTGCAAGAGTAAAAATAAAAGCGGGTCGTCCTGGGTGTGGTAAGTACGTATTTATTAAGTCAAATGACCTGCTTTTTATTACCAAATTTTTAAAATTAAAGCAAGTTTATTTTTTTAATTTTTTATCATAGCAGGAGCGAAGTTTATATTTAGCTGATCACAGTCATAGTTCTTTTTTTATGGTAATGTCATAATGACTCTTAAAATAATTTAGTTATGATAAAGCCATGATGGTATTTTAAGGCTTAAAATATTTTAGTATAATTTAAGGGGTAACGTTTTTGATTAAGCAATTTTTTCACATTTTTATGCCATAATTTTGCTCACATTTTAAAGCCTTATTTTTAAACTTTCGATTTCTAGAATAAAACACTCACATTCTTCAAGTTTTCACTGTTTTTTAGCGTTCAAAAAGAGTACTGCCAAAAAACATCTTTTCTCTGTTAAAATGAAAAATATTTAGAGAGAGAGTGCAGAATTTTAGAGGTAGATGAAGAGGGATTTTAGTAAAGTGCAAAAATATTTAAAGTTGTTAAATAAATTATTTTAGAGAAAGGTGGACATAATTCAAGGCAATTGTATACTAAAAATTTCTGATTTGTCGTCTGTCTATCATCTTGAGTGGTGTCGTGCATATGATTTTTATTTTACCATGTTTATCCCAAAAAAAGCAAAATTTTTTAAAGTGTAAAGTGTGTAAAACATAATTTCTTTCAATCAAAGTTCTTTACGGTCTTTTACCACTTTACCAAAAAACGTGCCCTACTAAGGTGTATTTTAGCACATCTAAAAATAATTTAACAGGTAAAATTATTTTAAGGTTCATCATGGCTCTACCATTAAATACCTGTTAAATGATTTTTAGATGTGCTTAATAACACTTTGGTAGACAGGTTTTTTGGTAAATTTGAAGACGGTAAAGAACTTTGATTTACATAAATTAATACCACCTTATGTTTTACACACTTTACGCTTTGAAAAATTAAAATTTTTGCTATTTTTTGGATAAAATTGGCATAATAAAAATCATAGGTACGAGACTACTCAAGATGACAGGCAGATGATATAACAGAAATTTTTAGTAAACAATTGCCTTAAATTATGTCCATCTTTCTCTAAAATAATTTTTTATAGCCTCTTCAACAACCAAAAATTTTTTTGCACGTCACTCAATTATCTCTCCATCTACCTCTAAAATTCTGCCCTCTCTCTCTAAATATTTTTTATTTTAACAGAGAAAAAATGTTACGGCAGTACTTTTTTTAAACCCCTAAAAAACAGTCGAAAATTGAAAAATGTGAGTGTTTTATTCTAGAAATCGAAAGTTTGGAAAGAAAGCTTTAAAATGAGAGCAATATCATGACATAAAAATGTGAAAAACATAGTAAAAATTGCTTAATCAAAAACGTTACCCCTTAAGTTATGCTAAAATAGTTTAAGCCGTAAATTACCATCATGGCTTGACCATTACTTTAAAAAAAAACTTTTCCAACTAACCCGATCCACCTCTCTTAAAATATTTTAAAAAAATCTCGAAGATGATGTGACGCATATTTAGGCAAAAATCTAGAATTAAGATTTGTTTATAAAAACTTACTAATCCCAAAAACCTACTTAACAGCCCCTCTCACTTCCCGTCTGTAAACAAAATCTGCGACCGCACCTGTATGAAGTGGACTACTTCGACAACAATTACCTACTATATTAAAAGGCAATTATAAGGAGCAAAAATAGTAGGCATATGTTATTTCGGGTTACGGTTTAGTATCAATATTTTGTTTCAAATTTTAGTTTTTAGCCTGGCAAAACTGTGCCCCAATTAAAAAATGTGTAATTTCATTTATTGAAGGATTAGAAACCACTTCCTGAGTCCTGAGGTGTACACACTATTTTATGCTTTAGAAAAAGATTTCTAGCAGTACAATATAATCCCTGACAAGCAAAGTAAAAATTTAATATATAATAATTTAATGATTTCTAGTAGTAAAATTTAATGCTTGAGAAATAAAGTACAAATTTAATCTCTAGAAAATACAGTAAAAAATCTCGGGATTAAATACCCCGCTTTACCCCTTAAGAATTAAAAAGCTACTTTTAATCTCTAAAGTTCATAAACACATTGTTAGGGAATTTCAGGGAAAAGTCAATGAATTTTCTAAAAAATATCTGAAACTCCCAAACTAATTTTTTTAGTTAAAAAACTTGATCATCTTATTTTTCTGAAATTTTTAGTTTTTATTTTTTTACATGTGTACCCAAGACATTTGAAAGCTCGTTTGAAATTTATTAGACACTTAAAGTTAAATTTCGGTGCTATCGGTATTCGTATCCTTATCTCTATCGAGTTGACCTATCGAGCAATTGTACTTTTAAACTAATGGCGAATGCGTGACAGCTCCAGCTGATCAAATGCGTCAAAACATTATTTCGTATGCAGTAACGGTCATAATTTTACGACTCCCTTATCGGACCTAACGAGATTTTCGTGCATTTAATCAGCGGGAGCTGGCACGTATTCGCCGTGATTTTAAAAGTGCACCTGCTTGATTGGTCGACGCGATAGAGATAAAGAGACGACTGCTGATAAAACTGAAAATTAACTTTGTCTATTATCTACCGTTGATTTTATACCGATTTTTTTCTTGCAGATGCTGGATAAATTTGAAGAAGTGGAATAACTGGTGCAGTGTTAAGAGGAAAATGATACTTCACTGGCAAAGACATCCCTCTCAGACTTCATGACATTTTGCACAAACCCAAGATTGCATTTGTGTCGCAATGACAATGTTTGCATATTTTTTTACCAAAACGGAAAAGTCATTTGCCGTTTTGGTATTTTCTGTTAATAAAGTATAATATTATTCAACTACTGTTTTTTGCAATATTTTCGATACGAATTAAATCATTTATTTTTTTTTTAATCATTTTAAAAACTAAATTCGTAAAATAATAGCAACCATGAAGCTAGCAGCCCATCTCTTGATTTTTTTATTCCAACCTGTAAGTATAGCTAATTGGAACAATTTGGTGCTAATTTTGTATCGTAAAAAAAATAAAGCTCGCTTTTTAAAAAAATTGGCGCCTTGCGATACAATGTTTTGTAATAAAAAAAAATCGATTAAAGAAAAACAACTAGATAATAAAAGCTGATTTATTTCTTCACACTTATATCGGTAATTCGTTAAAAAAAAATCTTGAGAAAAATCATATAATTTAAAAAGAATGCGGCTTTGCCTTTTTTTATGAAATATATAGGGCGTGTAAAAAAAATATTGACAAAAAAATTACAGTTGGCAACGAGATATATGAAAATTAAAAATTACTTAATCCTCAGTAGTTGGGGCGGGCAAACAAACACCAGCGATTTGAAGGCATTCGATTGGGAGGGGGGGAGATATAAAAGCCATTTTCCCAACTAATATTAAAAGCGTTTCCCAAGTTACCTGAAACTTTGAGATTTTTTTAAATTGTTGTTTGAAGAAATTAGAAATACAAAATGTTTTGTAAAATGTACTTAAATTTCCAAACTGAACCTTCATATTTCCCAACAGCAAGCAACTGGAAAGCAACATTGGAGGAGCCCCCCCTTCCAAGGGATCGCCGGTGCAAACAATATATTCATGACCAGGATCGGACTTTTCGTTAAGCATTCTGGTTAACATGCAAGTTGCCTATCTGTAGTCACTATTTTGCTGCAGACCCTTTTTTGCTACCGGGATTATTTTTTTCATAATAGGTATTATAAAAACCAACCGATGGTGTTAATGAAGATTGTTTTGCGACATCCAGATATCTCGGAGCCAACCATATACATAACAGACCTTTAAATTTTTCAAAAAAAATATACAGGGCCCACATAGCAAAAAAATATTGCATGTATATCCAGCGTATATACGAAAATGGAGAAGGATATTGCCCTGACCTGACCTGCATAGGAGCTTCAAAAAAGATCCAATTTAGATCCAGAGGTACTCATTAAGCAACATCCACTAAATATACGATATAAGTATATTCTGAACATGTATTAATTACTCCACAAAACTATTCGAGTTATATTCTATTACACCAAATTTGATGTTCTATGGTATATCCATTATGGTATATATTTATATATTATATCCTGTCGATATCCGTTACGATATACAAAATGTATATTTGTCCAAATTTTAGTTTATATATAACAATGGTATATCTATAAAAGTATATTCTTTTCGTATCCATAATATTTTATTGAGGGTATATATAAGATTCATATTACTGCTATATACTAATCCTTATAACACTGATGTATTTAATGAAGAATATCCATTACAAATCTATGATCATATATATAAGGTATATACGTTTTGTATATACCCTGAATATATTGTCATTTATATTACAACAATATACCCACCTTAGCACAATAACAGGTCGTATCCTAAATTTAGAAAAATTAACGTGAGTAAAATTAACATCAGAAACACATGCTGTCACATAAATGAGCATTTTTTAGATGTACTTTAAAATGGTAGAAAATATCGTTTTTTATGTTATTTATATATCCAAAAAATATACGGTATTACGTAATAAAGTGATGTTTGTTAGTAAAAAAGCCTAAAATGCCTAAATTTAATTTTTTTAAAAATAAAAACGCCTTGGACAGCTAAAAATTTTTAACAACAATGGTTTCAAATTTATAAAGGTTTTTTTAATAATAAACAAACACTTCTTCCTCATTTTTTAATTTAAGCAGTTAATTGAATTACATTTTTTTAAATTTTATTTAGAAAATACAGAATTAAGCTTTCCATTAAAAAATTTAGTTTAAGTCAAAGAGAGCAAAGCAGTATATTAAGACTCACAGGCACCATATCGCATTATTACCAGTACATATCCTCATGTTTAGTTCTATTCTTTTTGGTGGTTGATATCTGTCTCTATCTGCAGCATCCTTAATCAGTTTTCTATGACAATATGAAGCTTTGTATTCGTGCTGATGTGTAAAAAAGGGAATTTCTTCTTGTTGCAGCTACATCTGGAAATAAAATATTTCTATAAACAGATAATACGTAGCATATTCATTTTTTAATCAGTTTTTATGAGTTCACTTATTTTTGAGTAATCTTAATTTCACAAAATCCTTAAATTGTTGCTAATATTAAAATAAAACTTTAATATTTTATACAGGGAATTTTCACAGATAATTCAAGAAAATGAATTATTTACTGCTAAAGTCACTTATTTATTTGGATAAAAAATAGAGCAAAAATAAAAATTACAACTCTGAAATAATAATCAATTAATAATAAATATTGTTGTATAAATGGCCTGATGTTTGGTATGAAAAAAATGGCCAAGGTGCATTTTTTTCTAATTCCACCATTTATGAATTAACAAAACTTTAATCGGCTTTATCTACTCACTCTGCAGTTCCCAAGAGATGTAAAGTTACCAAAGATGGTTGGAACAACCAACCAAATTTTCATCAAGTGTCTATCTGAAAAAAGAAATAAAACCATACAACTTATATATTTACTTTTAGAGGTCTAAAAGAAAAGCAGAAAAATAAAAGTTTCAAAAGGATTCTTCTTTTACAATACACATAAATAAATAAAATAAAAATATAGGTAAATATGTGGGTGTCAGTGATTTACGAGATGATTTATCAGCTTTATAATTTAATATTTGTTAAACACAAAAACCAGTTTCTTTACATTTTCAGAAGAAAACCAACCAATACAACCCCAGCAAACCCAACTCAACCTAAAAAAGGTTGTTTTCGCTCTAGATATGACCGTCGGAACTTTAGACACTGTGATACAAAAATGCAAAATACACTGCCTCCCATATAGGTCAATGTTTCTGTTAATTTTACAGTATAAACCTAGCTTTAGATAACACAACATCTGCTGATTCTCATTTGACATTGACCCTTCTCTGTCCCTTTTTTACGCAGCGCGTCAACGTCGAAAAGCAACATATATCGTCAAGTTGAAATTCAACCATATATATAGATGCATTTATTTCATCTGACGCCACCATTTTGAGCCGACACGAATAAAACAACTTCAATCTCGTTTGTATACTTACCGCAACAACTGGATGTATAGCAATTTTCAGGGGGATAGTCCATTGTAGTTTAATCCAAACGATAATAAAAAATATTGTTTTTTGCTACAAAACTTTAGAAAACGGCACAAATTCACTGCACACAAGTCGATAAACAAGCGATACAAGCTTAGTTCCGTATTTGCAAGAGGAAGGATTTATGTATCTCGTATCTGATTGGTTGAATTGAAACCACCATTATTTAACGCTCCCTCACTAAAGGAAGCCTTTAATACATTTCATCAATTTAGTGGTTTTTGATTCACTGAGATAGGAAAATATATATAAGACTAGGCACCATGTGCGCCGACAAGTTAAGTGGCCACTCGGAGAGAATGTGATGCCAAATTTTGGCAAGATGGTAAGTCACAATCTAACCCGGGTAAAAAATATGTTAACTATAGCAATATACCTACGATTTTTTAAAGATATATAAAACAAGAAGGATCTGGGATAAGGACATTTAAAAAAAAGCATTAAAAAAAAGCAGAAAACTGTTGTGATCTCTAATGCTAAAAAAATGTAATTATATAATTATATATTATAACAATAATATATTTAATAAAGTATTCCATTTCAAAAAACAAATACTTCGGCATATTTATTGTGCAAATATTCAAATGATATTGGGCTAGGATATGTCTGCCCTAAATTCAAAACAGATAAACAGAATATACTCAAACGGATACATACTGAATATTTTGAATATATTCATATCTTTTCATATAATTTCTTGTAATAAATTTTATGTAAAAAAATATGTAGCATTTTAAATGCAGAGGGGAATATTAAAAACCTTTTTTAGAGAATATTACGTGATAATTATGAAATTTATATATTTAGTTTATATTAAAAAACAAATATTTGGGTAATGCTTTATTTTAAAATATTAAGTGATATTTGGATAAAAAATATAAAGCTTATACACAAAAAACATATATCTAGGATGTACGATAGCGCATATACACTAAATATACAGTAAATATCCGTTCATGTTTCCTTTTTTTTACCAATCATGTTTGTTTTCTAATATATATAAAATATACATGTAACATACAAAACGTATATCCTAATTTTAAATATCTTTGTAATATACAATATCCAAGGCTTGCTATGTGGGGGTGCAAAAAAAAAAATTGCCAACGCATTTTTAATGTTTAGTTAAAGTTTAAAGCATCATCCAAAATTTTTGCAAGTCGTCATTTTTTTATGCTTTTAATAAAAGTGAGTTTTACCGACTTTCAACCAAGCCTATCTACCTATTTGCGTAGTAGTGTAGTGTAGAAGATACAAATCAAAAATGTTATTCAATAGTTTGATTTTTACGTTAATTACGTAGTGACCAAGTGATCACTTTTAACTAGACCACACAAGTAAAAATTTTAAAAAGCCATGGAAAGACTGGCATATCAATATTCCATATTGACAATTTATTTTACTACCGGTTACATCATTTCTTTAAACCAGCATGGCGAAAGCTTTATTTTTAAATCAAAGTACACCTTTTTACTTTTTTAAATTTCAATACTAGCACTCTTAATATGTTTAAAAAAAATGTTAAGAAGTAGAAAGTTATAATAAATTGGTCCCTGCACCATTAAAAAAAATTAATATATCAGGTAGTCAAAAAAATTGGTGAAATGCTTAATTCTTTTATAAAACTTAAATGTATTATAAATTAAGAAAAATAAATTTCTGTAAGGTTTAAACCCTAAAATTTAACACCATTTCTTTTTTTTTGTTTCAGATTAGCGGTGCCCAAGCTATTCAGCAAATATGCAAGCAATTTATGACCTTCAAAATGTAACTTAAAGTAAATTTACTTTTAAATTTCAATAAAAATATATGTAAATAGTTGGCAATAAATAAAACAAAATAAATCAATATTGTGTTTTTGAGATTGTTATAAATTTTGTTCGCTAACTAATAGTTTCACTAAATTATTATTTCCACCCAAATAATTTATTAATAAAGTAACATTTTTGCCAGTTAAAAATCATTAAAAGTAGGTAAAAATCAAACTTTTAACATATCTTTTTTTTATGGATTTTTGGTAAATTAAACAATAAAATAATGATAAGGACCGGACATTTGGGCACCGGCAAAAGAAAAATTTAGGAAGCAACCAACCCAACCTTATTATTTTTTTGAACCTTATGCACTAATAATAAAGAAAAATAAAACGAATCTACCAAAGAGGTGAAATATTAATAACATTCTAAATTTTTCCTTTGGTGGCGCCCAAACGGTCGGCGGTTAAATGTCCACGGTCCAAAAGTCCTAAATTGGCATTTGCTTAACTAATTTACCCAATTTATGTGCATGGTTCAAACTTCCTTCCTAATTTTTTTTTATAATTCCAAAAGAAAATAATTTGGTTTGATGTTCAAATGGTAAAAACCAAATTAAAATAAAAAAAAAACAATTTTGAGATTTACTTAAAATTTAAATAAAAACCTAACTTTGCTTACATCAGATACCTAGAATAGCTACTAGTTTTGTCCTTGAAAAATATCGGGTGAGGGTGTAGCTTGAAATTAAGCTATTCCCTTTTCCATGCGTTTAGGAGAAAAATTTGAGAAGCTTTTTAGGTCATAGTTCTTTACTCGTTATAAACTTGCAGGAATCCCCAATACTGAACGAAATATCGCATCAAAAAATTCGTCGCCAAAAATAAACGACAAAATATTGGACGAAAACGGCCTACTAGATTCCAAAATTCTGCCAGTTTGAACCTCTACGAACAAAATATGGCAACACCGGAAAGGGATAAAAATCGTCATGATACCGTTCAAAAATCCAACCGGCTTCTCGTGGGCTTAAAATATTACGCAAATTTTATTTATAAAATTCTAGTACACCATAAATTTAAGTGTTTAGTCATCTCTAGCATCATTTATCAATTTTTGTATGGGCAGTAAACTATTTTTAACCCCTATCTTAATTAAAAAGCAACCGACAATTTGAGTACTGCAGGAATATACCCCAAATAAATGACATTTGTTATCACAAACTGACTAGAAAAAGGCGAGTGGAAATTTTTTCATTAAAAAATCTTTACCAAACCCCTTAAAGTTGTACTAAAATCATTTGTGCTCGATGAAAAAATGTGTAATCAAGTACAAGAAATGAAAATTAAGCTACATATATCTCAGGTAATTTATTACTACTGTGAAATACCTCAATAACTTTTGACACGTCAGAAATTCTGGCGCGTCAGTAGTAGTAGTTATTTATGCAAAACCTGGTTAGTAGTATTTTTTAAGGATTACTGTTAGTTTAAAGGTTTACTAAAATAATTAGTTTTTGTGTTTGCTTGAGAAATACTTTTTAAGATTTTCTAAAAAGAATAAAAGAAATAAAACAAAAAAAATGTGTTCTAAAAATAAAGCAAAATAAAAAAAAATAAAAAAAAATATCAGCTAGAAGTTTTCTGTCCCCCATCGGACGCTTCCGCAGGTGGCAGATAGGGGTTTTTTAGAACGCGGAACAAAACAGTAACCAGTGTTTATTCAGTTATTATAAGCTACTACCACCAAAAAAATTAGCTACTACCTGGAGTTCAACTATTACCATAAAAAAAATTATCGCCAGCAGGCACGTATTTATAGCACTCCATACAAACTTTTATATACCGATTTTTCCTAAATATCTCAAAAACTACGAATCTGACAGATTTTAACATTAATATAATTATTGTTAAAAATTTAATTGTCCATCTTAATGTGAAAACCGTGCATCGATAGCTGGTTCGTGAGCTAAAGTATATATTTTTTTTTTTAATATCTCAAAAACTGCGGATCTGACAGACTTCAACGTTAATACAGTTTGTGTACAAAATGTAATTATTTATCTTAATGTCAAAATCGTGTGTTGCTATCTGTTAGGCTTTGGCAGTTACGATTTTTAGTAAGTATATTTTTGTTTTTCTTGAATATCTCAAAAATTGTCAAAGTGACAGACTTCAACATTAATATAATTTTTGTTACAAATGTAATTTTCTATTTTAATGTAAACCGTATATAGCTAGATGCTACGCTTCGTGCCTCAAATGGCCATATTATTACTAGTAAAATTAAATTTCAGTAATCTTTCAAACCTTCAAAATATAAAAAAATATTTTGAATTTCCATTTTTTTCATATCCCAACGCCTATCAAAAAAAAAATAAATTAAACTATTATGCTAACAAACCTGAGAAATATATTTTAAGCAGTTTAGGTAAATGGTTTTTAATTTAATATTAAAAACAAAGACAACTTAACCTCAAAATAGGTTTTTTAATCTTTATGCTTTAAAATATTGTTAAGATTGAATTATTTTATTTTTTCTTTAATTTAATTGAATTTTAAAATTAAATAAATTTCAAGAAAAGTGCTCAATGTAAGATTTTACTTTTTTTAAAGTGTTTTTAAAACATGGTATGAAAAAATATTGTAAAAAAATTTGAGGTGAAATAAATCGAGGACCGCCGTGTAATACAATCGAAAAATAAATTACCAATTACCTCCTTCATTCAGCTACTTCCCCTAAAATATCAAATTACCCACTTCATTCAGCTTTTAGAGTGAGCGTCGGTTGCTACACCTTATTATACAGACCGCTTCAAGCTACTGCGAACATAGGGGGAATCAAGTCCAATTTACTCTCCGTGCCGTACGACCGAGGTGGATTCGAAGCACGCTGCAGTGTTATCTTTTGGAAATTCATTTTGTTTTTATTATTTTGTTTTATTTCTGCCTTGCTCGAGAAACAGATGGGTAAGTTCTTAATTGAAATAATACATTTTTAAAACCAAAAATGGATGTCTACGAAGTTGCTGAAAAAGTGCAGATGGTCAAATGGTCAAATCGTCATAACCCAACACACGTTCGATATTGGTCGAGGGAAAATTTTCATTTGTATTTTGACGTAAGAACACAGTATCCCCAAAAACTAAATGTGAAACCAATTTGAATGGTCCTAGATACTTGGATCTACTGCAGCAGCACATTATTCCAACTGCTAGGCAGTTGTTAGGTGTAAGATTTGGTGAAACATGGTTTCAACAAGATGGTTGTTCCGCTCACAATGTTGGCCTTGTTAGGGAATATCTTGATAATGTATTTCCTAATCGGGTTATAAGTACACGGGGAACTATTTTATGGCCAGCTCGATCTCCCGATCTTGCTCCTAATGACTTCTATCTGTTTTTGAAGAAGCTTTTCAAATTATCACCCCTAACATGCTTGGAGACGTTAGAAGGGGTTTTTATAGTAGGCTCGGATATTGTCTAGCCGAGCAAGGAGGACTTTTCGAACATTTGCTTTAATTTTTTTTTGACTCTGTTTCTCCTTATTATTTTCATTGTAACACGTCGTCACTGATAAATCTGAGCAGTTGACAATAAAACGCTCTTATTTATCAGTGACAAAAAATAAGAAAATTACGTTATAAAAATTTGCGTATTTATTGACCAAATTCCGGTTTCATTGTCTACGCTCCTCACAGCACCGTGGTTAGAGGCGTACTAAATACCAAAGGAAAGTCATTCAAGTGGTGATCGCAAGCCTGAGTATTGGTTGCTTCACTGATAGGCGTGCGGTGTCTCTGCATGTACGTACACTGGCAAATTAGACTTCTTCCGCCCTATGTTCGCAGTAGCTTGAAGCGGTCTGTATATTATGAATGGTCCTTAAATGGTCTATCAAAGCCAAAAATCAAAATATATTGAGAGACTGAAAAATGCATTTTTATTCAAAATTCCCCTATTTCCCAATATAAAATCGCTTAAAAAACCTCCAAATCAGTTACTTCAACCGAAAAGAAACCAAAAAACAAAAGATCGAAAGATCTTGGGTAGAAATAACGAAAATTCAAACTTGGATGAGCATCCCACAAGGAACACACAAAGGATCAAAGCTAAAAAAGAAATGATTAAACGATGTTTCGCTTTGGGTAACCAGCGTGAGCTCATCAGTGGTTTCACTGGTCACTTTCCCCATACATCATTAAACACCATCATACACTTGGATTTTCAAACTTGAATCACGCACAAATAGGCATCGTTCCGCACTGGTACTTATCCAAGTTACCTGATACGGATTCGTCCTCGCGTGTTAATATTTCCAATAGTATTATGCTCCTAAGGCAAATAAAACAATTTGTTGTTGCATTTATTGTTTTTTATGTACTAAAAACAAGATAAACATTTTTAAAGAAAATTATTTAATGTTTAAAAAAGCACAGAAAAGATAATATTGTAATATTTTATTTATTATCAAAAATATCAACCTACTTGTTTTGAAATGTATGTCATAATCTTTCTTAATAAAACAACCACCACAAGTGTAATTGTGTAATTTGTATTTATTTTTTTTAAATATGCTTTTTTATTTTAACTTAACATAACTAACAATTTTGTTTTGTGTCTAGCAAAAAACAATATTTTAAAAAACTATACACAAATGGCTTGAAAATTAAAAAAAAAAAACGGAAATTTAAGCGAGTACCATCTAGTGGCCATATTAAAAACTAACAAAAAATCAATAGCACGGTTATCGTGAATTTAACCGTGAGTCATCTAGTGGTCATATTACAAATTAATGCTGCGCAGACTCGCCAAATTCCAAATAGTTCCGAACCATTTAACACGTAACTGTCGTATCTATTGAAGTTCCTGAGCCTATGATATTAACAGATAATCCGTGGTTTGACACCGACTGCAAAAACATGAAGCACAGATTAAGAAAGGCGGCTAAAAATCTTAAAATATTAAAATTTTTGGTAGAATCAAAAAGTCAGTATTTACAGACAAAAAAAAATATAAGTTTAAAATTACAAATTCGTTATCTAATGTTTAAAACCAGGTTGAATTTTGCGCCACAATAATAAAACTTAAGAGGGTTTCTGTCAAAGCTAATTTAGATAAAGGATCCTGGAAAAACTTTTTTACTGTTATTTACCACGGTAGAATACCTCACAACACTGTATTTTTTGGTGTTGCTGACCCGATCTTGGATGTTAGTATTGAACTGTTTAACCTTTAGTAGGCGAACTTAGGAAAATTACACATAGGTCGGACTGGGGTCGAAAAAGACCACAATTCGGTTTTGATTTATTAATTTGTGATACTGTTTTGTTACTAGTTTTTTCTTCAATAAATTAAGTAAGACTCAGTTTTGACTCATATATTTTTAAAAAACAACATACCTAAAAAGAATAATATAGTGTTAAACTAACATCTTCAAAATAAAATTTATCTTAAAATAAGAATTCAAAACATTTAAAATATTGGAACGATATTTTTATTGATTTTGGCAGCCAGTACATATTATTTGAATAAGAGAGTGGTCTGAACAGACGTATTTCTTGGATTTTGTACACACTTTTTTATATTTTCTATCTTTGGTTCTGTTGCAAAGATGGCATCGTGAAATTTGACGTGGGTTGATTTTCAGTACTTCAGCCTGATGAAAATCATCTTCTCGGGATAGATCGGGAAAAACGGCAGTCATATATATTTTCTTGGCTATTTGAATCTGTTGCTGTATCGCCGAGTAACGTTCTGTTTTATGAGCTCTTTTCCCAAGTCTAAAATAAATAATTTACATCTCTGCGGTTTCGCTTTATTCCAGTCTGGAAATTTCATCAGGCACAATTTCAACCCGTTAATACCAGAAACATTTAGAAGATGTGCAAATATTACCACAGGCCAGCGATTAGATCTTCTTTTCACAGAGTATTCGCTTATCAACTTGTCTGTGGTGTCAACAGCTCCTTTCGTTCTGTTATAATGAAGAATTCTTGACCAGATATTTCATTCTTCATATGCTCAGTCGACAGCAGAATAACGGCCGCATTTTTCTGCGGGACATATGACACCAAAAAGCAGTTTTTCTTAAAAGCAAACATACTTGAATTTACATTTTTATACGGAGCTGGTAAAAGTTCTGATGGTATGAAAGTCTTGTTTTTTCGAAGAGTTCCACAAAAAGTTAGCTTTCTCGCCCAGAACTTTTCGGCAAGTTCCAAACTGGTGAAAAAATTATCCGTCGTCGTATGCCGTAGCCGCTTTCCAAATGACTGACCAAATCTATTACTACTCTTTGGTCTTGACCCTTTTCTGGATTCTTTTGTTGTTTTCCTGAAACAAACAATCGCTTTTAGCAAAATAATTACACCACAGCAAGGACTATACTTTTCAAGATAAGTACAGACTTACCTAAATATACCTGCATGTTGCAAACGAACCAGGTGTCTCAGTCGACCAAAGCCCATACTTTTATCTCGTATTTGTCTGGTTTGCTTTTCATGTACACTCTAAAAAGCGCTCTGCCTCTAAAAGGAACTAGTTGCTTGTCAACGCAAGAATGACTGCTTGAAGAAAGGGATTTCTGACGAATATTTCGAATATGTCTCGTATAGGAGCTAATTTATTAAAAATTGTGAAACCTCAGAAAAGATGTTATTTCTTTGAAACGGTCCCTGGACATCGTAGCTAAGATTATAGGACGACAATAAGCTTCCTTCTCACACCAAAGGGAATCTACGAGCTCTTTAGAAGAGCGAAGAGCACCAAGAGTTATCAAAAGGCCGAGGTATGCCTCAATCTCTAAAGCATCAGCAGGTGTAAATTTTCTTCTTTTGTCTGTATGATCTTGATTCCATTTAACAAAAATGGCTTGTACTTTTCCGTTTGTCTCAACAACTATTTTTGAAACAATATCTGGAGACATAAAAAGTGAAAATACTTCTTTTATTGTTGAGAAATTGCTACTGTAAGGGGTAATTCCCAACTTTTTAGTCAAAATATTAGCCTTCTGGCGCTTGACTGGTCATGTTTCCACTGGATGCTTAGACCATTCTGTACCATTCTTCGCTACATAAATTGAGCCTTTACGATTATCATTTTTTAGTCACATGTGCTATGCACTCCAGGACAGATACAACTAAACTGAAACGTTTGGATAACACACTATTTATAACAATTGGATGGGATTCCCCGTACTAAAAATAAATGTGTGCAGTACCGAAAAGACATGGGATTCCCCGAACTAAAAATAATTGGGTAATATACCACAAAATGTTCAGATTTTTCTACGTCATGAAGTAAAATTTTTTTTTTTAATTTATAACATACAAGGCGTACTGGGGTCTTAAGGGACTCCAATAACAAAAAATGGACGATAATGTCAAAATTCAAAATATACAATCTATAGTAACATTTCTTGTTTCTTCAAATTTTATTATAATGTTTTTGCCGGTATATGTAAATAATTATCCGAGTAATTATATTTATTCAAGATATGTAAGGTGAAGTATGCAATTAATAAAAATACTATATTGACCGAAAAGCATTTTTATATAAAGTAAACAAATCCTAAAACCTAAATAGTTAAAAGTATGAACTTGTCCTGTTTCTTCAAATTTTATTATAATGTTTTTGCCCGCATATACAAATAATTATTCGAGTAATTGTCCAAGATATAAAAGCAGTTAAGGGATATGCCCTTGAAGATCGTTTTTATACTTCCCAATTTACTTAAGTAGTTAATAATAATATTCAATATATTTTAAAATTTAGTTTAAGCATATTCTTTGTATCTTTTTTCAAATTTTAATTATTTGATGTTGCTAGGTTTTACATATTATAAAGAATTATGAGCAATAAACTAAGTAAGTAAGTAAGTAAAGTTTGCAATTAATAAAAATAGTATATTTACAGACAAGTGTTTTTTAAAAAGCAAACATATCTTAAAACTTAAATTGTTAAAAGTTTGAACTTTTCTTGGTTTTAAAATAATGTCTATTATGTTGTCTTTGCCGGTATATACAAATAATCACCCGAGTAATTTTTTAAAATATTATGTAAGTTCAAGTATGCAATTAATAAAAACAGTATATTTACCGAAAAGTAATTTTTAAAAAGAAAACAAATTTTAAAACTTTGAAGTTTGAACTTTTCTTGTTCCTTTAAATTTTATTATGATGTCTTTTTCCGATATATGCAAATAATTATCCGAGTAATTACCCAAGCTATATAAGGTAAAGTATGCGAATAATAAAAATAGTATATATACAGAAAAATATTTTTTAAAAAATCAAATGTTGGTATAAAAATTTGAACTTTTTTGGTTTGAAAATAAATTTTATTATGATGTCTTTGCCGGTATATGCAAATAATTATCCTACTAATGACCCATGATTGATATTTAATACGTTTTAACATAATTTTGTAACTGGATGAACTCATGTGTTATCTGTGCACCTATTATTTCTACTGTCCTATTGTGTCGGTTTTATAATAACCTGCTTTTCAGTTTGATAATTTGTTTATTTTATTAATTTAGTTTTATTTATGGATGAGTACATAAGAGATGCAAATTTCACAAAATTTAATACACTTGAGCCCCAGAGTGTAATTAAGCACAATGTGTATTGTGAACGAAATGGTTAGGGGCAGTACTAAAGAATACTGTACCAAAATATACGCAGCTTAAATAAAAATCGGGACGAATTTAAAGTACTAATGGGTCAGTTTAAGTTTCAATACGATTGTATAAATTTTTACTGAACCTTTTTAAATATTGGATACAAGTTGTTTGTAATCGCCTAACTATAAAGGCGCATTTACACAGACAAACTTTTCTTTGATGTTGAAATGCCGACAAACATTTCCACGAGCCTCTTGAGCAAAATTTTCAAAAAAAAGTTCGACAAAATCTCGTACAAAAAGACTCACGGAAATTTTGGAGAGAATGTTAAGCAAAATTTGTTTGAAGAAATGTTGGTATAGAAATTTCTTACAAATTTAAATTTTATAGTTTTATGGGAATTCATTGAACTTAACTGAAAATAGAAAGACTAAGTTTTAAAACTAGGTATTTTTAATTAAGTGCTTTCCGACGGAAAAACGATTTGATGTCGAAATTCACATTTTACCTCATAAGCAACAAAAGGATTGGCCTGATTTTTATAGGGGATATGCCAGTATACTTGTAACTTTTTTGGGGTTGTAAAAAAACGAGAATAAAAAAATAATAATTGGCACTTATTTATTGTTGTTGCCTGTAAAATGTAATGAAAAAAATTTATGTTTAAAAGAATATCCCTTTATTTTACTTCCTAGTTTAAAACACAATACAATAATAATTAAGTCAAATTAAAAAACCTATATATATTTTATTAAATCTCAAATATATGAACAAAAGCACGTTCGGTCTAAATAATACCCGTTTCTTACCCACTTTTACAACCCTACGATCCCGACCTTTGTCTAAAAAAATATAATTTAGCAGTAATAGACTAGACTCCTGAATCTGAATGTTGCTCCTTTGCATATTGTTTGTTCAGTGCCAGTAATCGACCTTGATTATTACATTAAATTGACATGAACCTTTTGCTTTTTTAAGCAACCGTTGAGGCCTTAAACTAACTAGGTAAATCTGGTGTGAGGAATTAAAAAAAAAACAATCAAAGCTAATGGTAAAGAAAAGTTACAAAAATATGTTTAAAAAAAATTCCCCTCCCCACCACTCCTCATAGTCGTGAGGCGCGGATTACCGCTTAAAAGTGCCGATATTTGAAAAACTCAAAATTTTTTTGGAAAAGAAAAGTTTTCCTGGGTTGTTCTTTGAATTTAGGAAAAAACCCTTGGAAATACAAAAAACTCTCAAGAAAATCCCAAAAAAACCCCCGGGAAAAAAATCCGGGAAAAACCCTAAGAAAAAAATATTATAAGTAACCCTAATCCATGTGACAAAACTGATAGCCAAGAATAATGTTTCGCTTGCCGTCGACTTTCTTTCACAAAAATTTAAAATAAAAGTTGTGGTTCCATTTTTTTAAAGAATTGAGATCACTGATCACTGATGTGAAATTTTATTTATTCTCATCTTTAAAAATATGTTTCCAAAATAGATAGAAATAATTTGCTAAAAAATTTACCCGAACAAAATGTTTTTATTTAAAATTTTTGTGAAAAAAAGCCGACGGCAAGCGAAACATTATTATTGGCTCTACTATCAGTTTTGTCACATGGATTAGGGTTACTTATAATATTTTTTCCCGGATTTTTTTGCCCGGGGTTTTTTTGGGATTTTCTTGCGAGTTTTTTTTATTTCCAAGGGTTTTTTTCCTAAAGTCAAAAAAAAACCAGAAAAATTTTTCTTTTCCAAAAAAATTAAAAATTAAAAAATTTTGAGTGTTTCAAATATCGGCAAAAAACTAAAAAATTGCACTTTTAAGCGGTAATCCACGCCTCACGACTATGAGGAGTGGTGGGGAGGGGGATTTTTTTTAAACATATTTTTGTAACTTTACATTACCTTTAGCATTTATTGTTGTTTTTTAATTCCTCACACCAGATTTACCTAGTCAGTTTAAGGTCCCAAGGGTTGCTTAAAAAAGCAAAAGGTTCATGAAAATGCTGAAGATATAGATATTTATTGTCAATGTAATGTAATAATCAAGGTCGATTACTGACAACAATAACAATATGCAAAGGGCAACATTGGGATTCAAAAGGGTGGCCGGCCTACTACCTGCGAAATCCAAAACGCGGGATGATAGATCGGCGACACAGTCTACTAAATTACTGCTAATTTATATTTTTTAGACAAGGGTCGGGTTCGTAGGGTTGTAAAAGTGGTTAATAGACGGGTATTATTTAGACCGAACGTGCTTTTGTTCATATATTTGAGATTTAATAAAATGTATATAGTTTTTTAATTTGACTTAATTATTATTGTAAAAGAATAAACGAGGAAGTAAAATAAAGGGATATTCTTTTAAACGTAAATTTTTGTCATTATATTTTACAGGCAACAACAATAAATAAGTGCCAATTATAATTTTTTTTATTCTCGTTTTTTTTACAACCCCAAAAATCAAATCAATCGAAGTTGCTTATGAGGTAAAATGTGAATTTTGGCATCAAATCGTTTTTCCGTCGGAAAGCACTTGATTAAAAATACTTTATTTCAAAACTTTGTTTTTCTATTTTCAGTTAAGTTCAATGAATTCCGATAACAATATATATTTTGAATTTGTATAGAAATTTTTATACCCCCAATTCTTGCAACAAATTTTGCTCAACATTCTCTCCAAAATTTACGTGTGTTTTTTTGTACGAGATTTTGCTCGAACATTTCTTTGAACATTTGGCTCAAGAGGCTCGTGTAAATGTTTGTCGGCATTTCCACATCAAAGGAAAGTTTGTCTGTGTAAATGCACCTTTATATAGCGCAAAAGACCACAATAAAAACTACGATGTAGTTGTCTACTTTAAAAAAACAATTTTACTTTTAGTACTTGCTTTATTATAGGTTACTGCAAAGTTGTGGAAATAAATTTATCTTTGAAAAGTCATAAAACTATAACTGTAAGTGCTGCCAGTGAGGAATATTTTATTGAACAACTAGATCAGTTCTTAAAACAAAAAACGCTATCAATTCTTATACTGATCATAGTTGATATGAACATAAAAATTATCCTAACATATTAAGCGAAAAAGATTTTATAATTACTATGATTAACAAATATACTACGGTGCAGGGTAAGACCAAAAACTGCCTTAATTACATTTTTCTTAGATAAAACTCACAATATTTTAAATAAGTGCATTTCCGTGACATTTGAAAACAATATTACTGATCACAAAGCTATTATTCTTTGTCTAGCAACTAGTATATCAAAAAAATTTTAAAACACACCATATATATATATATATATATATAATAATATATAAGAAACCATTTGGCTTTAAAAAGGGCATGTCAACCGACAGCGCTATTGGGAAACTGGTGGATGAAGTAACAAAATTGGCTTTCGACCCTGTGAGCCACTCACAGGTGTTGGAAGTTTTGGATCAAAGTGGAATACAAAGAGTGTTCTAGGCATTATTTAAAAACTATTTTTCAGAAAGAGAGCAGATTGTCAAACTTGAAAACATCTATAGTGAACTGTCTTAGGCCCAGTCTTGATACATTAATAGTATACTTGCTTCTTCCTCAAAATTTAAAATATATAGTTTTGCGAATGACACTGTAATTTTATTTACATATTCAAACTGGAACACATTAAAAGAAAAGGCTGAAAAAGATATTGAACACATTTTTCATTGGTTTAGCCAAAACTTACAATTAACTACGAAAAAAACATTTTACATACCGCTGCCAGATTATAATTCCCTAAAAATAATAAAAAGTAACTTAAAATATAATTAAAAAAAAAATAAATTTAAATATCTAGGTGTCACAACAATGTAACCAAAACACTCAGAAAATTACTTTACAGATTTAAATATTTAAAAAATATTCTTGACATCCCTTGCCTTCAAAATTTTTATTTTGCCTTGGTTGAGTCAAGATTACGATATACAATTTTATCCTGGGTGGAAGCACCATACTGCCATTTAAAGCCACGTGACAAAAATTATATTTAGGGAAAATATTACATTCCTATCCAATCCTTAATATTTTCAGACTGGAATCCTCGATTTGAGACAACTTTTTAGGCACCAAATAATATCACACAAATACCAATGCCATAATTTGTAGCTAATTTGTTGCTAATTTGTTTCCAAAGAATAAAATTTGTAGCCTGCAGCCGTTACTAAGAAAATGGGACCCCTCTAACTTAACCATTAAGCTAGGGGGCCACCCCATAACAGTTTGGGTAACAGTAGGACAATAAGTCATACACCATAATTTGTAGCTCGAAGAGTACAGTCAAAAATAAAAATGGCAAAAAATAACATACATTTATTTTATTTTTAAAAGAGTTATTTACGAAACTAATTTCTGTTTTATGTGGGACCAAAACAAAGGGTCACAAAAACACCAATGCCATAATTTACAGCTAATTTGTTGCTAATTTCTTACTGAAGAACAAAATTTGTAGCGGCAGCCGTTACCGATAAAACTGAGACCCGTCTAACTTAATCATTAAGCTAGGGGGACCACCACATAACTGCCATTTGGGTAACAGTAGGACAATAAGTCATACACCATAATTTGTAGCTCGAATCGTATGTCTGCACTTATTTTGCAAAAAACTCATTTACATCAGCATGTTGCAAATACTTTACTTGAATTTGTTACCGCCAATTTAAAAGTAGAAAAATTGAGGACACCACCCTATAAATCAAGTCTGTTCAACAGAGACAGTTAAATGAAACTTTATAATTTGTGGGTGAGCAATAATCTGCCAAAACAAAAGAAATACTAACCTTTTTGAAATAAGCTTTGTTAGTGTTTACTTGTTGGGCAAGAAAACAATTTCTAGCAGCTCTCGTTACCAGGTTATGGCTGTTTAATAAAGTCACGTGACCTCAAAATCAAAATAGCTCATGAACTAACTAGAAAGTCACAACTCTTTTTACCCCTTTAGAAGAAGCTAATTTGTTACGTAAGAAAATAATTTGTAGCTGCTTCCATTACTCTCAAAATAAGTCACGTGACACAAAAATTGAAATATTTCCTGAACTACCTGGGGGGTCACAACTTTTTGTACCTCATTGGAATAAGCTCGGTTGGTGCTAATTTGTTGCGTAAGAAAATAATTTGTAGTCGCTGCCATTAGTGAAATATGTCTTTTTAAGTAAGTCACGTGACCTAAAAATTGAAATATTTCATGAACTAGGGGGTCACAACCTTTTATACCGCATCGGCATTAGCTTCGTTGTTACTAATTTGTTACGGAAGAAAATAATTTGTAGCTGCTGCCATTAGTGAAATATGTCTTTTTAACTAAGTCACGTGAACGAAAAATTTAAATGTTTCATAAACTAACCTTTTATACCTCATCGGAATAACCTCGGTTGTTACTAATTTGTTACGGAAGAAAATAATTCGTAGCTGCTGCTATTAGTGAAATATGTCCTTTTAAGTAAGTCACGTGACCTAAAAATTTAAATATTCCATGAACTAACTAGAGTATCACAACTTTTTATACCTCATTAGAATAAGCTCGGCTGGTGCTAATTTCTTACGTAAGAAAATGATTTGTAGCAGCTGCCATTAATGAAATATGTCTTTTTAATCAAGTCATGTGACCTAAAAATTGGAATATTCCATGAACTAACTAGAGAGCCACAACCTTTATTAACGAAGATAATAATTTGTAGCTACTACCGTTATCGAGATATGGCTATTTGGCCACTCGACACAAAAATTAACATATCTCAGAAACTAACTAGGGGGTCAAAACTTTTTATATCTTATTAAAATAAGCTCGAATGGTGCTAATTTACTACGTAAGAAAATAATTTAGCTGCTGATGTTACCGAGATATGACTATTTGGGCATACGATACAAAAATAACATATCTCAGAAACTGACTAGGGGCTCACAACCTTTTATATCTTATCGGAATATGCTTGGTTGTTACTAATTTGTTACGGAAGAAAATAATTAGTAGCTGCTACCATTAGTGAAATATGTCATTATAGGTATGTCACGTGACCTAAAAATTTAAATATTTCATGAACCTTTTATACCTCGTCGGAATAAGCCTGGTTGGTACTAATTTGTCTGGACACTCGACACAAAAAGGAACATATCTCAGAAACTAACTAGAAGGCACAACTTGTAATAACTCATTAGAATAAGCTCGGTTGGTGCTAATTTGTTACGTAAGATAATAATTTGTAGCTGATGTCATTACTAATATATGTCTCTTTAATTAAGTCACATGAAATAAAATTTGACAAATTAAGGGTATAGTGACAAAATAGTGGCAGGATTTAACTTTCAATATATTACATATATTAGTAATGACAGCAGCTAAAAATTATTTTCTTAAGTAACAAATTACCACCATTCGAGCTTATTCCAATGAGGTATTAAAAGTTGTGACCCTCGAGTTAGTTTCTGAGATATGTTCCTTTTTGTGTCGAGTGTCCAGACAAATTAGTACCAACCAGGCTTATTCCGACGAGGTATAAAAGGTTCATGAAATATTTAAATTTTTAGGTCACGTGACATACCTAAAATGACATATTTCACTAATGGTAGCAGCTACAAATTATTTTCTTCCGTAAAAAATTAGTAACAACCAAGCATATTCCGATAAGATATAAAAGGTTGTGACCCCCTAGTTAGTTTCTGAGATATGTTATTTTTGTATCGTATGCCCAAATAGTCATATCTCGGTAACATCAGCAGCTAAATTATTTTCTGAGATATGTTACTTTTTGTATCGAGTGCCCAGATAGCCATATATCGGTAACGGAAGCAGCTACAAATTATTTTCTTCCGTAACCAATTAGCACCAACCGACCTTATTCTAATCAAGAATAAAAAGTTGTGACTCTTCAGTTAATTCATGAAATATTTAAATTTTAACTCACGTGACTTACTTAGAGACATATATTAGTAATAGCAGCAGCTACAAATTATTTTATTACGTAACAAATTAGCACCATTCGAGCATATTCTAACGAGGTATAAAAAGTTGTGACCCCCTAGTTAGTTTATGAAATATTTCAATTCTTGTGTCACGTGACTTACCTATAATATATATATATATATATATATATCAGTAATGGCAGCAGCTACAAATTATTTTCTTACATTAGCACCAACAGAGCTTATGAGGTATAAAAAGTTGTGACTGCCTAGTTAGTTTCCGAGATATGTAACTTTTTGTGGCGAGTGCCCAGATAGCTATATCTCGGTAACTGCAGCAGCTACAAATTATTATCTTCCGTAAGAAATTAGTTCCACCCAAGCTTATTTCGATGAGGTTATAAAAGGTTGTGACCCTCTGGTTAGTTCATGAAATATTTCAATTTTTAGGTCACGTGACTTACTTAAAAAGACATATTTCACTAATGGCAGCGACTACAAATTATTTTCTTACGCAACAAATTAGCACCAACCGAGCTTATTCCAATGAGGTACAAAAAGTTGTGACCCCCCAGGTAGTTTATGAAATATTTCAATTTTTGTGTCACGTGACTTACTTAAAAAGAGATGTATATATATATATCAGTAATGGCAGCAGCTACAAATTACCTTCTTACTTAACAAATTAGCACCAACAAAGCTTATTCTAATGAGGTATAAAAAGTTGTGACTCCCTAGTTAGTTTCCGAGTTATGTTACTTTTTGTGGCGACTGCTCAGATAGCCATATCTCGGTAACTGCAGCAGCTTCAAATTATTATCTTCCTAATAAGGTACAAAAGGTTGTGACCCTCTAGTTAGTTCATGAAATATTTCAATTTTTAGGTCACGTGACTTACTTAAAAAGACATATTTCACTAATGGCAGCGGCTACAAATTGTTTTCTTACGTAACAAATTAGCACCAACCAAGCGTATTCCAATGTGGTTTAAAAGGTTGTGAGTCTCTGGTTAGTTCATAAAATATTTCAATTTTAGGTCACATGACTTACTTAAAAAGACATCTATCAGTAATGGCAGCAGCCACAAACAATTTTCTTACGTGGAAAATTAGCACTAAGCGTGCTTATTCTCATGAGGTATAAAGACGCTCTAGTTAGTTTCCGAGATATGTTACTGTTTGTGTCGAGTGCCCAGATAGTCAAATCTCGGTAACGTCAGCAGCTACAAATTATTTTCTTACGTATCAAATTAATACCAGCCATGCTTATTCCGATGAGGTAGAAAGGGTTGTGACCACCTAACTAGTTCATGATATATTTTAATTTTTGTGTCACGTTACTTACTTAAAAAGATATATATTAGTAATGGAAGCAGCTACAAATTATTTTCTTACGTAACAAATTAGCTTTTTCTAAAGGGGTATATAAGTAGTTGTGACTTTCTAGTTATTTCATGAGCTATTTTGATTTTAAGGTCACGTGACTTTATTAAACATCCATAACCTGGTAACGACAGCTGCTAGAAATTATTTTCTTGCCCAACAAGTAAACACTAACAAAGCCTATTACAAAATCGTTAGCAATATACATTTTTTTTTGGTTTTGGCAGGTTAGTGCTCACCCACAAATTATAGAGTTTCCTTTAACTGTCTCTGTTGAACAGACTTGATTTATAGGGTAGTGTACTCATTTTAATTTTCCGTAAAAAATATATTTTTTCTTCTTATAAAAATAATGATTTTTATACTTTTAAATGGGCGGTAACAAATTCAAATAAAGTATTTGCAACATGCTGATGTTTTAAAATAAAAAAAATCTATGTTATTTTTTGCAATTTTTATTATTATGGTGTATGACTTATTGTCCTACTGTTACCCAAACGGCAGTTATGGGGTGGTCCCCCTAGCTTAATGGTTAAGTTAGAGTGGGTCTCAATTTTCTCGGTAACGGCTGCCACTACAAATTTTGTTCTTTAGTAACAAATTAGCAACAAATTAGATACAAATTATGGCATAAGTAGTTTTGTGACCCTTTGTTTTGATCACTCATAAAACAGGAATTAGTTTCGTAAATAACTCTTTTGGAAATAAAAAAAATGTATGTTATTTTTTGCCATTTTTATTTTTCAGTACAGATATACCTTTCGAGCTACAAATTATGGTGTATGACTTATTGTCGTACTGTTACCCAAACGGCAGCTATGGGGTGGTCCCTCTAGCTTATTGGTTAAGTTAGAGGGGTCTCAGTTTTCTCGGTAACGGCTGCCACTACAAATTTTGTTCTTTGGTACCAAATTAGCAATATATTAACTACAAATTACTACAAAATAATTTATTTTTTGCCATTTTTATTTTTGACTGCAGATGTACTCTTTGAGCTACAAATTATGGTGTATGACTTATTGCCCTACTGTTACCCAAACGGCAGCTGTGGGGTGGTCCCCCTAGCTTAATGGTTAAGTTAGAGGGGTCCCATTTTCTTGTAACGGTTGTAGCTACAAATTTTATTCTTTGGTAACAAATTAGGAACAAGTTAGCTACAAATTATGGCATTTGTATTTTTGTGACCCTCTATGATGGTCCCCCCAACTTAATGCACGTCAAATAATATTATTTACATACAAATAATATTATTTTCATATAAAAATAAACACATCCTGGGCCAAATTAAACAGCCTTATCAAACTCGATCCAAAGAAAGTGCAAACGTCAAAATAAACTTTCTTAAAAAATATTTTAGCCTGCGCTGCTACACGCACCTTTGCCAAAAATATTTTTAATTTTTTTCAGAAATATACAAGGACTATTTATTACGAATACATTCGTATAATAAAATGCATCTTTAGAAAACACATTATTTTTTAGGTAGAGACGAAACAAAAGAAATATTGAAACATGTATTTTATCTATGACTCCGATTATAAAAAAAACTATGCCCCTATTTCATGCCCATGTGCTGGTACACTTGTGGCTTTCTGCGAATTTGTTATGCGTGTCAAGTGTGTAAGGGTGTATATGTAGGTGTAAGTTAATTCTATTCTAATCTTAGTTAAGTATTTTGTTGACATTATTTTTAACTTCTTTAATGGATAACGACCGTTAGTATTTAGTTTGTAGGAATAACAAGATTTTCGGCCCAAATTTAAAACTAATTTATGAAAACTCTTTTATAAAACCAAGCTTTCGGAACGTTTTGTTCCTCCTTCGGGGCTAAAATTAAATAGAACACAGAAATAACATTCAGAACAACATTAAGAGCATCCATAATTAATTTGTTTTAAATAGTCAAATGGTACATATAAGGAAGAAGGAACAAAACGTTCCGAAAGCTTGGTTTTATAAAAGAGTTTTAATAAATTAGTTTTAAATTTGTCCGAAAACCTGTTATTCCTACTAACTAATTATTTTTAACAAAGCGCAAAAACATGTGTCACTACAATATCAAAAATTATACCCAACCCAACCCAACCCAACCCAACCCCTTAGTGTTTCAATGGGTAAAAAATCCTTAACTTTGGTCTAACTATAAAACTGGACGGTAAAACTTGTATTCAACAATTAAGTCATTCATTAGCACCAGCGGCGTATCCAGCCCAGGCGTCTGGAGGGGCGTATTTTATTGTCATGGGTATAAGTTCAGATTTTCTTGGCCGGTCCAACTAAAAAATAACAAACACTTTTGCTGCGATTGTTGGCATATCGCTTTCTGTAAAAGTCAAATTGAAACTGGAATGCAATCGTCTTATAAAAAAGTAAATCGCAAAAAATATATCTTGTGTTTCCATTGTTAAATAAAAATCTTGAGCTTTTAGAGGCTCTTATCTAAAAGCTTTAGGTGTACATTCTTAATTTGCGTATTTTGGGGCGGGTAATTACCCCCATTACCTTCCTCCTTTTATACGGCGGTGATTAGTACCTCATAATAAAAATATTATATTTAAATAAAAGTAACTTTTTAAAAGCCAACAAAGCTTAAAACCTAAGTTTCAACTTTTCTTGTTTCTTTAAATTTTTACATGATGTTTTGGTCGTTATATGCAAATAATTATCCACGATATGTAAGGTAAATTATGCAATTAATAAAAATAGTATATTGAGAGACAAGTCATTGTTTAAAGCAAACAAATATTAAAACCTAAATATAGTTAAAAGTATGAACTTTTCTTGTTTTTTCAGATTTTATAGTGGTATCTTTGCCGGTATATGCAAATAATTACCCCAGTAATTATCCAACATATGTAAGGTAAGGTATTAATAAAAATAGTATATTTACAGATAAGTAATTTTTTAAAAAGCAAACATATCTTAAAACCTAAATAGTTACAAGTTTGAACTTTTCTTGGTTTTAAAATATTTTTTTTTTTAATGTTTATGCAAATAATTACCCGGGTAATTATCCAAGATATGACAAGTCATTTTACAACACGCAAACATCTTTAAACCTAAATAGTTAAAATTGTTTAACTTTTTTTGGTTTCCTATATACAGGGTGGATTCTTTAAACGGAACGGTGCTTCTAGCGGGTTAGAATTTCGTTTTATAAAAAAATCCAAAAACACTTCAACTGAGATTTTTAATTTTCTTTAATCGTGCTATCCTGGATTTTTTTTGTGCCATTTTGTTTACGAGGTATGGCAAAAAAATATATTTTTTAAATAGGACACCTTGTATAGTTTGACATTTTTGAATTCTAAAAAAAATTATATTTTTGATAATACCACACACTAATACTCTATCTTTTATGGTTTCCAGGATAGAGGCATTTAATTTTACGGGGGATATTTGAATGAACATCGAAGTTTTCCATACCGATTTAGATAAAACTTTCTTCATTATCGTAAACGATCTATCCTACTGTGTGGTATTGCTGAAAAGAGAATTGTTTACAGATTTAAAAAATTGCAAAATATACAGGGTGTCCTATTAAAAAAAAATTGCCATACCTCGTAAACTAAATGACAAAATCCAAGATAGCTCTAAAAATCTTAGTTGACGTGTTTTGGGATTTTTTTATTTAACCAAATTCTAACGCGCTAGGTATATATCTTTATAGTGTTACTTTAATATATCTTCATCTCTCATCTCATCCTTTAATGGTGCACTTGTTTTGTGTGTGTAAATTTCCTTATTTTAATCAAATCTAAGAGAGAGATACAGGGTTCCTAAGCAAATCCTTAGGGGGCCAAGCAGCCGTGTATAAGACGCAGACAAACGAAAAAGCACATTAGGCAGAAAAGGATGGGCATGGGGCGATGTTGTCACTACATCTTACACGTAGTAAATCCATTCCAGGTTGTTCTTTTCTAATGTTTTCCATTTTCATACCTTTAGGACTGGAATACAAATTGTTTTTGCTCGACTTTAATACCAAACTGATGAAAGATATCGTAAAAAAAAATATTTTTCGGCTTTTCATTTTGTAACCATTGTCCTTACGCACTGTTTACAGGCTGGGGACTTAGATACATGCAAATGCCTAACCTAAAGCGTTCATACACGGCCGGAGAAATCGACTCGAGATATTTCCGTAGAAACTTTATCAAGCAAATAGGACGGGTTGACGCCTTCGAACGTCCAACCCGGGTTTTGCACTTTGATTCGAAATCAACAAGGAGGAACAGTCAGATGTGGGGCCGTGCACAAATTACGTAACGGTGATTTTACCAATTTTTGACCCCCTCCCTATGTAATGTTTTGTAACGGTTTGGCACGCCACTCCCCTAATATTACGTAACGATTTCAAGACCACTACCCCCCCCCCCAAAAAAAAAACTTTACTTATTTTCATTCCAAATTTTCTTATTTTCACACAAATGCAAACGCTGTCGAAAACCCCCCTCCCACATACGTAACGTTTTGTAACCCCCCTTCCCCCTATGACAATTACGTAATTTGTGCACGGCCCCTGTAGTCCCAGTGGAGGAGGGCGAGAAAATTGATATTTTGTTCTTAAAAATTATACTCTTCAGACCTATTTCTTTGCGTTCCCGAAATTACGTAATTTTTTAAAAAAAATTGTAAGCGGCGCCATTTTTATTTTGTGCTTTGTTTTTCTAACATTTTTGCGTTCGGCTAATTTAATTGAAAAATTTTTGCCTGCGGCGCCCTTTATCTTCTCACTCGAAACCAAGATCCCCCGTTTTAGGAAAACTGATCCCGTCTCTGTTTCTAAATTTTTTCGAATAAAGGCAGGGTATGACCATGGGGGAAATAATTTTGTTCTACGGTATGACGAAAATTTCGAGAAAGTTGAAGAAAAAAATTAAAAAAGTGGCAGAGCTCAAGTTTTTCGTAAAAAAAAACGTTTTTTGTAAAGAAACAGAGCAAAATAAATCTTTTCACCCCTTTTTGGGTATTACAAATATTGGCAGCCCCTTATTTTTCGCTTTTACCCTCCCGCTAGTTTTGAAGAATTGGTTCGCTACATGTTTTGAGATCATGTCATAAAACACCTCGAAAATATCAAATGTAGTGTAGGGCCAGCTTTATTTAAAATCAATAATATCGCAAGCAAAAAGCTCTACAGGAAAAACAGCGCCGTGCCGTTTATTGATTTCTTTGGCTGCTAGTGCTAGCTGCATGGTTTGGCCGTTTCCGGATAGATGTCACTAGCAGAACAGAATGGAAAGGAATTTAATTAAAAACGAAGATATTTCTTTCTAATGTTAACAACCTCACGAGTTTATCGCTCAGTATCGTAAATAATGGACCCTTCCGCCTCCTTTAAGCAAGGAAAAGCTGTGGTTTGGACCTGAAAACATCTAATTTCTCTCATCATCATCTCATGGTGTGGCCACCATCTAGCAGAATTTGCAGACATCTTGTCAACGGTTATTATTGATACTATGATTTATGCTCACAATTAAAGAGTGGCGACAATTTTTTTCTCATGAAAGCAGTCCGGAGATAATAACAAACTGGCACCATTGCTCAATATACCTGTTTCTTTTGTGCGCGCAGAACTTTCTATGCAATTTCTGTTTGATTTATTGAAATCCTATCCCTAAGGAAAATCTTAGGAACCCTGTATAATATTCAATTTCAAAAAATTACATAATCGACAAAAAGGAAGAAGACCAAATATTATAGAAAACGTCGAAACCCCGTTAACAACTTTGACAACAATTGAATCAGCAAAGGTGATAAAACTTTACAATAATATTTTTATTATTTTATTATCCTCTTTTAATTAAATTCCAACTTAACCCAATCCATTTCCACATCAGAAATTCTCACTCTGTCCATAACATAGTTAATTTGTATATTAATTAAATGAGAATATTACTAGATTTTTTGACGATCAAAATGTTTTTTTTGTAACCAAAATTGTTACAGAATTTATCATAAACTAAAACAAATTTTGTGCCCCTTGCGTTCTATTACTTCTTTTTAAACTACCTGATTTTGAAAATTAGTTCATAAGACATGTGACTGTTATCGATCTTAAATCAAGGAAGTAACAGAACATATACTTAAAGTTCTACTGTTATTGAGGACATTTGGTGGTTGCTAGAAATATTTAATGAATATCGTGATATTTCTAAAATAAAACAGCTTAGACAATGGATTTTGCTCTGATATTTCTATCCGAGGAGGAGCAAGTTCCAGTCGTATTGATCTTTTTAGAAAAATTCAAAAAATAATCCAAATAGTTTTTAATAAAGATTTTCGCTAATCCACTGATCTAGTTTTTAAAGAAAACAAAGCATATGACTTAAAACAAACTTCTGTTTATAAGTCTTAAATACTAAACATTTTTACCACAAGCACATGAATGATATCAAATATTTTTTAAACTAAATAATTATATATAAAAAAGCTTTTATAAAATATAAAGTGCACTAAAAACCAGAGAATTATTTTTTGCATTCTGATAGCATAATAATAAAAGCGATGGGCACATTATAGGATTCGCTATAAAGCAGAGAAATGCAAGTGTAAGTAAAAATGACCCAACTCGACCCAAGCTACCGTAACATTTCTCTGATATATGAATTCACATTCTTAGTTTTAATTGGGACCCATCGCTTTTATTATTTATTATTATGATATCAGAAGAATGCTAAAAATTATTTTCAACTTTTTAGTGCACTTTTTATTTTTTAAAAGCTTATATTTAGAAAGCTTTGTTTTTTATAAAAATAATTTTTGATTTGTAGATTTGTACCCTAAATCTTCCATTTTGAATATGTCATATTAAAATTTTTAAATCGGTTAAAAAATTCATAGTCGCCTTCCTTAAAAAGTCCTGTAGCTGTATGCCAATGTTGATTAAAATCGAACAAACCAAATCTTTCTCCTCCTCCACTTCCCTCGTCAGGGGGAAGGATACCTGATAGTACATAAAGGTGAAGTTGAATAAAAGCTTTTAATAAAAACAACTCGGAGTCCTAGACTAGCAAAACAAACAATTTCTCTTTAGTACTAGAGTCAAAAATGTATAATTCTCTTCCAACATCAAACAAAGAAACCTATTAAAACCAAATTAAAATCATGGATGCATTGTAAGCCTAGATTATTTATTAATTCTTTTGTCACTATGAGAAACATTTAGATTCGGTTATTTTGTGGTTTAGGTAATTTTTTTGATGTAATTAAACAAAACATCTTTACAAATCGTGGACATTGCATTGATTATTTGCTACATATTTCTTCGTATGGTATTTAATTTACAATTTTGCGATTTTGTTACCGTGTGATCATACTAAACTTCTAAAACAACAAGCACGAATTATTTCAAGTGAGGATGAAGTTTTGGGACGCGAGCCGAAGATCACATGAATGCACTGTAACTTTTCCTGCAAATTGGGTCTGAACACTTTCGGTGTATGGTTATTCTTATAGTATATTGACTTTCCCATTAATGCGTATTAAATTACCTTAGCTCTGCTCTTGCTAGAAAATAAAATATGAATAAAATTTTTTGATAAAATAGGATTTTGGACAAGAAACGGAAGATCCGTTGTTATTATTTTGAAATAAAACGGGTGAATAATACTGGATTTTTATGGTTACCTGATAAAAAACAAGGTTGATGCCATACCAGCCCTATATAACCGGGGTCACTTTTTTACACCAGATGTTACGTGTTTTAAATACCATACTTATTTTTTTTTATTTTATAAAAAAAATGTTTACTGATACGGACAGTAATGGTCATTTTTAAATATTATGTATTTTCTCTATGTCTACTTGAAAAAAGCTGCTAATTTCTGGTTTAAATTGCTTTCCTAAATTGGGGCTCAAGGGGTTAAAGAGACGAAAATGCCATGCACATGCCGCGGTAGCAAACTCAGCGGATGGAAAAAGCTTAATCGTCTCAAAAAATGTTGGCCCTCTCGAAATAAAACGTTTCTGAATATATTAAGAACGGGGTAAATCGTCGAAGGAAAGAGTTGCCGTCTCCATCAGAAAAGCTTGGAAAGAATTACGCAACCATTATACGAGGATTAAGGCAAAATCACGAGCGATCCTCTTTCTCCGGCATTGTTTCTCGGACCGAGTCGTTTAGAAAAACGAATAAACATCTCCAGACTTACAGGGTGGTCTTATAAATTTAAAATAAAACAGAAACTGTATATAAAATCAACACAGTGAATTTTACTGCATTAAAATTAGATATTTTTGCCGGTTTTCAAGAATAGTCAAATAGGTTTGTTTGAAAGTTTGAGACAATAATGTGTTTGAAATTAACTCTGTGTTTCGGACTTCCACTGTCTATATTTTATTTATACACGACGTTTCGATCAGATATTGTACTGATCGAAACGTCGTGTATAAATAAAATATAGACAATGGAAGTCCGAAACATAGAGTTAATTTCAGTCAAATAGGTCACGCGCAAGTCGATTAAGTTGGTGCGTACTCAGAAACGTCTGTAGATTTTGCGATTGCTGGTATAATTGTAATAGCGGCAGCTTTCGACAAAGTAGAGAGACATACTAGCGCCACATACATTAGTGTTATACATGGCGAGTCAAATTCGTAACATTGCGAATTAATTTGATACAAATTAATTTGCTTTGACTTGCAGTCAAAAATAACTTCGTTAGTAGGCACGCGTAGATAAACTGTTTACAGCTACCGCCATGGACTGGACAATGAAAATTTTAACAGAAGTATTCAAATCTAAAATAAGATCTAATGGAAAGATCCGTTCGAACTTTACCTGATAATAGGGACTTATCGGTACATAAAGTCGGCATAGCTTGACTCGGCACTATTTTTGACAGTTCCGCACGAAGGTTGAAAGGTTTCTGACATTTTTGTCATATACACATGTCATTTAAAGATGCTCATATTGTGTCATTCTTAAAGTTGACAAATTAAAGTTAATGCCGTCCTTTATTAAAGGCAGGTACAAACATTATGAAAGTCGAGATTATTTTGATAGTAAAGATGACATATTTAGACAACAAAAATGTCAGAATCCTTTCAAACTTCGTGCGGAATTGTCAAAAATAGTGCCGTCTTTATTAAAGTCAGGCTATGCCGACTTTATGTACCGATAAGTTCCTATTCTGTTCTTATATGGGGCGCTTAGAACTACATAACTAGATAAAATCCGCTATTAAAATAGATTTTGCTAAATTACAGCACTAAGGACAAAAAAAACGTCCAACGCTTTCAATGAATTTAAAATTATAAAAGTAAAAGTCTGTAACCTTTTCCTGTTTAAAATAAACGAATTTGTTAGCGAAGTCTCATATAGATCCCAACTCAAATCACATTAAGTATTAGTAGTAGTAGTCCTCGACTTTTATAATGTAATGTTAGTGTAATCAATACTTTTTTCCTGTACAAAAATAACACTAAAGATGTCGCAATATGGACAACAAATCTTTGGTCTAGATTTTCCAATAAGATAATTTTTTAGTAGAATACTTCGCCATTTTTTTATTTAGTATAATTTTGCGTTTTCCATTTTCCCGCTAATTCTTATTACATTTTTGTTTAAAGTCCGACACATTCCCATACTATATTCCCCGCATATCTAATAAACTTACCCTTATCACCAGTATTATATTTTGCCTGCCAGATTTCAATCCACCGAGATTTTAAAACTTATGAATAATAGTAATAATAAAATTTTATCCCCTTATATACACCATTTCGGAAATTATTGCTAAGAGTCAACTGCATTTGGACCGAGGATGTACATTGTATCTAAGCTGGTAAAACGGTGATTGGTTTCAAATACGAAGATAATACCGGTCCTGGTAAATATTTTGCCAAGACTAAGAAAACTTCGAAAAACCTACTAGCTTTAGCTTGGTAGTGTATATTAAACAGATATCCCAAGGGGCACCCTGACAAGAAAATCGTTACTGGCGATGCTTGAATTTGATTATGTAAAAATTCAAAAAGGCTTGCAAAAAGAACACACACATATTTAGCAGAGCTAAAAATAAAACTTTCCCACAAAAAGATTAAGTTCGCCCTGTTAAAAGAAATCGACTAATTCCGCGTGATGTGGCGTAAGACTATTAAAACTCTAAACGCAAGGAGAGGTCGGGTTTTCATTGTTTGTAATCTAACGGGAAAAAGTTTCCATTTATTTTTAATTCCTTATATTCCACCCTTTTATTGAAAGCAAAGGAATACGTCTTACCTCTAAGGCCCTTCGTCTAAACCTCTGACACGAATAATTTAGGTACTTTTAAATTTAAAATTCTAACCAAATATACAAAATAAGAACTACCAAACAAGATCAATGAAATAAATCTAAACCCTACGAAAATGTACTGAGATGGGAGCATGATGGGGTGGATGTTGACAATCAGACAGATTGTTGCCTATATTCTATACACTGCCGAGCTAGATCTGGTAGTAGGTATTTACTATTATCTTCGTGTTTGAAGCGGTTATCGTTTTAAGAAAACGACTGCAATTCGCTGACTGTTTTTTTTTTCGTAGCACTAACAATGTACAGTCTCGGTCCAAATGAGTAGTGGTAGATGACGGGTTCTGCATCCGCCGTCCGCCGGCGGAATCTTATCGTCAAAAAATCTTTGGCGACATCGTGTTTAGATGAGTATGTCGAAGAGGATCAAGATTTTAATGGGTGCCAGAGAGAGGGTAAGATCTGCTATACAGGGTGCGTTGAAAATATGTAGGGTGTAGCATAAAATACGTTCAAAATTTACACCTAACCAAAATGTCAGCCGTCAGATTTACAGATGACAGATGACATATGACAGACGAACACCCTACATGCCAGACGCTTCCGCACCCTGAGGTTGGGTTACTCCTATACCAAATATCTTGACATGTATTGCACAAAATACTGTAATGAAAGTAAAGTTGTGGTTTATAAAACATTTATTTATTATTTACTAACAGTAGATAAAATTTCGTTACAAAGACGACATTGTTCCTGTGATGAAGGTGGTCGATCTACGTGAGTGCTTCATTCAGGTCTACTGTAGTGGCTACAACATGGTAACTGTGTTTCTAGAGAAGTGTTGAATTTGTAGATTTTCGATAGTCTTTTTCACACATCCATGAGATCATAAACCTTTGTGTTTTGTAGTAAACATTCTAGAGGTAGCAATTACAGTTCTTCATCAGTTAAATCTATCAACCTTTTTTTACCATTTAAATATGATAAAATGCATTTTTGCATCCATATTGGTTCAAAGTAGATAAGAAAGTAAAAGTATTTTAACATACATCTAATATAACACTGGGCATTGATTTCTATGCGACGTAATACAGTGATATAAAACGCAACTGATAATAATAAAAATACAAGCTCGTGTTTGTAATACTAGCTAAAATAAGGATTTGGTTCATCTTTATTATTTGAACGCCTGCTTATTACTAAACTTTTTGTAGAGAAATAATGTGTATTTCATTGCAAATTATAAAAGTATAAGTGGATGTAATAATAAAAAAAAACAAAAATATATATATTTAAAGAACATCGCACTGAATATATAGAATCCTGACGATCTACCGATTTCTTTTATTTTTAATATGTTATTTTTCTCCTGAAAGAAGCAGTTTTGATAATAAGAACTTTTGTGTGACCCTTCCGGGTAAGCCAGAAAATGTCTTTAAACTCTTAACATTTTTGATGTTTAGATCAGTGGTTTTTAGGTTAAGGTCATCTTTTCAGTTGAAATTTTAATATTTAGCGACCTTAAGCTGTTAGAATTTGCCTTTGGCAATTTAAGAAAAAAGGTTGACGGATTCATCAATCAAAATTTTATGAAAATCTTAACAATTCGTCAGGTTAAAAAAGTAAAGGGTGTTTGTTAAATATTGCAAAACCATTAGTCTAAATATAAAAAAATGTTAAGAGTTGAGTATGATTTTTGGCTTATCCGGAAGAGCCACACAAATGTTTCAATTACCAAAAATGCTTCTCTGCCCGTGGACAACAACATATTAAAAAATTAATAAAATCGGTAGATCGCCAGGATCCTATGTATCCAGTGCGATATCCTTTAGTTTATTTCTTTCTCAGAATTATCTATACATTTGTTTTATTAGATAAATTTTCTTTAGGACTAACATGAATTGACTGTGAGGTGAAATGATTGTGAACATATATTAATTTTACAGGTTTCTATTATCAAATCCAGAAAATTTTGATCAAAATCACAATAGGATCTACAATATTCAATAAACGTGTAATAATAAAACTTAAAATCGATTAAAGTCGAAACTCTTTTTACCAAAAATACATCAGGTTGTTTGGTTTTCTGCAATTCCTTCTCGTAGAAGCCTCCGCTTATATGGTGACCTTGTAAATCCTCCAGCAGATACGTGACGGGACATGTAATTTGATTTATTAAAATTTTAAAGAGTTCCGTGGTCTACTGTGTCGACTTGCTGACACGTACCACATCACCATTCTTAAACTTTCCTTTAGCAGCTACTTTAAGATGACTATTAACGGTTTTTAATAAAATATTTGCATTGTTTTGGGTAACATCTTTAGCTTTTATACCAATCGCATGATGTCTAGCATTATTATAACTGTTGGTAACTTCTACATACAGATCTATCCACTTATGATTGCCATTAAAGGAAAACAAATTAAAGAGTTTCTGCTTAATTCTTCGAATAATGGAAGCCTTACTCTAATGATTAATTCCCTGTTTTTTCATTAATCTTTAAAAATTTTTATTATAATATTACTTTCTGTTATCAGTTATCATATTTCTGGGGATTCTTTTTGATTTCTTAAAAATATCCTCCATAGCATTGGTAACAGCGGAAGCATTTTTTAATTTTAGAGGCCTCGTCCATAGATATTTGGAAAATATATCCATTACTCGGATGCAAATGTATCATCTGATCCTTGTTCAGAATACCATTTATTTAATTTTTCTTAGTAATAATTAAAATGGTTTACCTAGACCATTTTATTTGTATGTACAAAAATACGTTAGCTCTTTTAAATTCAAATAATTATTGCCGCGCAAATATGTTTGCCCTCCCAAAAAGAGGTGTTTTCAAGATGCGCGCGCATGCTTCGCGAAAAAGACAGAATGAAAAATTATTAGATAGAAGCGCCATATTCGCGATCACATAAAAGAAAAAATTAATCTAACCCGCAATTACCGCAATTTACTAAAAACTATTACCCTTAAACTAAATTAAGTGATATTGTGCATCAACTACATCATAAGAAATTATTGGATCCAGTGAAACTCGCCAGAAAATCACCCACCAATTTTGTAATACGCAGGAGCACGTGAACAAGGTAGGCGAACATTCGTTTTTCTTTAATTCAAATTAGGTTTCAAAATTAAGGTTCGTGGAACCAGCCTTTATCGAAAGGTATTTTTTGTTTATTTTTGTACATAAAAATAAAATGGTCCTTCGACCACGAATTCTTTTTTGAAGTCCTTCATTTAAAGTTAAAATCCTTTTTATCGCCATTTTTATCCAGGTCCCTCAAAATTTAATTTACAAAATTGACCGCTAGGTGTGCAAAGTCGCGTGACGTTGTTTCGAACCTCCTTCCTTGATCGGTGGTGGGAGCGCCTACACGTGGTATACTTACAAAAACAAAATAAATTTATTTTCCAAATTTAGTACGAAAATAGCCGCGGTCCAGTGAGCGAAAATTCTTATCTCCTTTTTATTTACATTTACTCGCGACGGAGTTTGAATTTTTTTATCAAATAAAATTATACTAGTGTATTATTTGGGAGTCAACAATCATTTTTCTTACTGTACACGCTAACTCCTGCTAATTCTTACAAAAATAATAAGACACAATGTCTGCTGAAAAGCTTAAAAAGTATCAAGCTCTTCGGAACATAGAAACAAACAGGATTGAAGAAATGTTAGATGTCGGAAAAAAGGCTATGGTAACTCAGTCTTTCCAGAATAACTTTTTTGGTAGATACGAACATATTAACACTATTTACGAGGAGTTTTATTAGTTACATAATAAAATTATGCAACTGATATCTGAAGATGCTGATTTTACCGCTCAAGATGTAGTCAGAAAATCTTTTGATAACAATTATTATGAAATTAAATCAATCTATTTACAGTTAACAGGTAATAAACACTCTGCCGCGAATTCCAATCAAAACACCTCTGATCACACGGTACCGCTAGAACCCTCGCTAAAATTGAGAATTTTTCGGGGTGATTTTAAAGAGTTTAATACATATATTGATGTTTTCGATGTTCTGGTACATAATAATTCCAAACTATCAAATATTTCAAAATTTTCCCATTTAATTAATTCACTGGAAGGTCCGCCAAGAAACTTGGTACAATGTCATCCCCTATCTGCTTCTAATTACATAATAGCATACACCGCGCTAAAACAAAGATATTGCAACAAAAGGGCAATTTCTTCCCAACACTGGAGAGAAATTATGAAAACCCCGCGATTAACACAGGATAACCCTCAAATGCTACGAAAATTAGTAGATACCTTTGTAGAAAATCTCGCCGCGCTACAAAATCTAGGTTTTCCCGTGGACCAATGGTCTTTTATATTGGCAGAAGAGCTACAAAAACGCTTAAATACTGATTTATTAACCCGCTTTGAAAATAGTTACGCATCAACAGAACCTCCTACTTACGAAGATATCATAGAGTTCCTCAAAAAACAATGCATTGCATTAGAAAACGTAAATTCCACTATGGAAACCCGCTCACACTCTTCCAAAAAACAGCAATCTAATTCACAGAGCCGCTATAATACATATTTTACCGCAAAAAATGAAAATAGTAATAATAATAGACGCCCTTGTCCCATATGCAAAAATATAGATAATTATAATATATACAAATACGCAGTTTTTCTCAGTAAAAATCCAAAAGAAAGATATAATTTAATAAAACAAAACCGTTTATGTACAAATTGTTTACAAAATCATAATGCGCAGTCGTGCAATTCTACATTTACGTGCCGCACATGCGCGAAAAAACACCATACCTTATTGCATGATAATAATTTTGTTTTTCAACCTATGAACAGCAATAATAATGAACAAAATTCTTACCTCACTCGCAATATGCCACAAAATAATCAAAATCGCACTCAAACGCACAATAGCCCGCCAATATGTTACCCAAACGCAACCACTTTACAAAATGAAAGCTCTCAATCTTCTACCAATAATTTATGTGCTTTACATATTCCATCAAATATTACTTCTACTGTTTGCAATGTAGCTTGTTCTTCAGGAGTTCTTTTATCTACATTAAAAGTTCATATCCAAGATAGTTTTGGAAATTTTCAAGTAGCCCGCGCCGTACTTGATTCTGGAAGTGAATCTTGCTACATTAGTAAAATATTAGCTAAAAAACTTTGCTTGAACAAAAACAAATTCTCCGTAAATATTCAAGACGTGGGGGGCATGCAAACTCTCTCGAGTAATGGCTTTGTATGCTGCACTATAAAACCAATAAATAAATCAAATCCAACTTATGAATTTGATGCCATAATCATGGAAAATCTGACCTCTAATTTACCAAGGTGCAATATTGACACAAGTGATTGGACTTTCTTGTCAAATTTGAGCTTAGCCGATAAGGATTTTAATATTTCAAGCCCAATTGATTTACTGTTAGGAGCCAACCTATTTCATAAAATTTTGTTGGATGGAAAAATCACTATAAATGAAAACCTACCTACCTTTATTAATTCTACGTTTGGCTACTTAGTTATGGGCAGTATAAATCAACAAAATAACAGGGAACCTTCTACAATAAATACTTATTTCACTACCAGTTTTTATGATACTTTAAACGAAACAATATCTAAATTTTGGACACTTGAAGAAGTGCCAATAAAAACACTATTATCTCCTGACGAAACAAAATGCAATGAAATATTCACAAGCACCACTTACCGCACCGATTCTGGCCGCTACGTGGTCTCGCTCCCGTTCAAAGATATCAATAATCCGCCAAAATTTGTAAATTCAAAATTACCCGCTTTAAAACGATTTTATTCACTTGAAAAAAGACTGATAAATAATCCCGATGTACAAAACCAATATTGCGATTTTATGCGCGACTATTATGACAATAATTACATGGAACTCGCATCTACAGAAGACGATTCTGCTTTTTTTCTCCCACATCATTGCATTTTGCGACCTAATGTCGTAACTACAAAAATACGCATTGTTTTTGACGCTGGATCAATGGACAGCAATTTTACCTCGCTTAATAGCAATCTGTTAGTAGGGCCTAAACTCCAAAAAGATCTTTCAAGCATATTACTTAATTTTCGAGTTAATCCTATAGCTATTACCGCAGATATCAAAAGCATGTATTTAAGAATTTTACTAAACCCCGCCCAAGCTCAAAAATACCAAAGAATCTTATGGAGATTTTCTCCAAGTGAACCATTGAGACAGTATATTTTAAAAACAGTAATTTTTGGCGTTAATTCTTCACCTTTCTTAGCATTGCGTACTTTGCAGCAATTAGCTATTGATGAACAACAAAATCACGAACTTGCTGCGCAAGTTTTATCCTCAGACGTGTATATAGATGACCTAGCCACTTCTTGTAAAGATATATCTACTGCTATAGCCCTTCAAAAACAATTAATCTCTTTATTAGGTAAAGGACAGTTTGAATTAAGAAAATGGGCTAGCAATAGCAAAGAATTTCTATCTCATTTACCCAAAGAACATTTACAAGATGAAGCCTACGTTTTTGATTTAGATTCCACCAGCACCATAAAAATTTTGGGTTTAAAGTGGAATCCTAATTCTGATACTTTCTTCTATTCGGTGACTCCTTTACATACGATTTGTACTAAAAGAAATATGTTAAGTGATCTTGCAAAAAATTTCGACCCGCTAGGCTATCTTACGCCTGTCACTGTTGTAGCTAAATTATTAATCCAGCATCTCTGGAAACTTAAAATTGACTGGAACGAACCAGTCCCGCATAATATAGCGTCTCAATGGGGAGATTTTAAAACACAATTACCACAAATTATCAACGTTCAGATCCCGAGATATTTAAACACAAAAAACGCAAAATATTTTGATTTATGTGGTTTCAGTGACGGAAGCTTGAAAGCTATGGCAGCTTGTGCTTATATCCGCATTATTTTTGAAGATAAAATCGAAACCTATTTACTTTCTGCTAAATCAAAACTTGTCCCTCTTAAAGGACTTACTGTCCCAAGAATTGAATTATGTTCCGCCTACCTACTTACCAAATTAATTGATTTTATTAAAAATACATACGCCAATCGAATTGAATTCAAAAATATTTTCTTGTTTTTTGATTCTACCACAGTCTTACATTGGTTAAATTCAACCCCTAATAAATGGAGGACATTTGTAGGTAACCGCATATCCTTAATTCAAGAAAAGGTACCCACCGCTATTTGGAATCATGTCCCTACTCATTTAAATGTAAGTGACTGCGCAAGCAGAGGTTTGTTTCCTGAAAAGTTTGTGCAAAATTTGGTGTGGTGGACTGGTCCAGAATTTCTTAAATTACCTGTTTCTCAGTGGCCTACAAATAAAACGCCAGAAGTTCCTATTGAATCAATAAAAAATGAAGAACGTAAAATTATTTTGGCTACATTTAGCACTTTAGATTCCATTGATTTAATTTTACAAAAATATTCTTCGTTAGATAAAATTACCAGTATAATTTGCTATGTTCAAAGATTTATATTGAACCTAAACAATCAAGAACCTATTAAAACCAAATCTTTTACGCAATCTCATTATCAAAACGGCTTATTCTTAATTATTAAACGCACGCAAAGTTTATTTTTTAATGCTGATATTCAAAAATTAATTGATAAAAAATTACCTTCAAAACCATTTCGAAAATTGGGTGCATTTTTAGATAAAAACGGCATCTTACGCGTAGGAGGTCGCCTACGGAACTCCTTATTAGAGTACGATAAAAAATTTCCCATAATTTTACCACGTTCATGCCGCTTAACAGACTTAATTATCGAAGATACGCATAAAAAACACTTTCACCCTGGTTTCCTTACTTTACAGTTTCTTCTAGCTCAGAACTATTGGATTTTATCATCACGTCGCGCTATAAAAAAGATCTTATCTAGTTGCATAAAATGCTGAAGACTAAAACCAACTTCTTTAACCCCACCCATGTCTAGTTTACCAACATTTCGCGTTACGCAAGCTAAAGCTTTCTCCGTAGTTTCAATAGATTTTGGAGGTCCCTTTTGGATCACCCTTGGAAAACATAGAGGCGTTAGAAAGGTTAAATGTTACATTTTAGTTTTGGTTTGCACTGCAACTAAAGCAATTCATATTGAATTGTGCACTGAGCTTTCTTCTCAAAATTTTTTGTGTGCGTTACGCCGTTTTATCGCCCGCCGTGGACGACTATCTAAAATAATATCTGATAAGGCGACGAATTTTATCGGCGCTAATAGATACCTATTAGACATTATGCAAGACGCCGCCGCTGAAGAAAAAATTGAATGGGTATTTTTACCACCAAATAGCCCCCATTGGGGCGGTTTACATGAAGCAGGAATAAAATCTGTAAAAACACATTTAGCTCGAGTTATCGGAACGCAAATACTAACCTACGAGGAATTAAACACCGTATTAATCCAAATAGAATCCCTTCTTAATTCCAGACCGCTTCAAGCAATGTATTCTGATGCAACTGATTATAATTATATTTCTCCAGGCCATTTTTTAAGCCTTGAACCGCTCACTTGTTTACCAGACCCGGATCTTTCGCATTTAAAATTAAATAGACTTGATCGGTATCAACTTTTACTTAAAATGCACAGAGATTTTTGGTCAAAATGGCACTCCGAATACCTACACACATTACAACAAAAGTCTAAATGGTTCAATCCTGAAAATTCTTTAAAAGAAAATTCCCTTGTGGTTATTAAACAAGATAACGCTCCACCAATGAAGTGGAAACTAGCAAGAGTTACACGAATTATCCCTGGGAAAGGTGGTGTAGTACGTGTAGCCGAGGTACGCACCGATCAAGGAACCTATTTACGCCCGCTGGTAAAATTATGTCCACTTCCGGACCCAAAAAACAACGTATAATATTTGTACTTTGCATACCTACGTTTTACATTTAAGTTTAAGTCAAGCATTCTTTTTTATTAAGAATTATTTTATCTTTATTTTTTTTTTGAATTTCGCAAAATTCTCCTTTGCAAAATTAAGGGGGGAGTATGTTCAGAATACCATTTATTTAATTTTTCTTAGTAATAATTAAAATGGTTTACCTAGACCATTTTATTTGTATGTACAAAAATACGTTAGCTCTTTTAAATTCAAATAATTATTGCCGCGCAAATATGTTCGCCCTCCCAAAAAGAGGTGTTTTCAAGATGCGCGCGCATGCTTCGCGAAAAAGACAGAATGAAAAATTATTAGATAGAAGCGCCATATTCGCGATCACATAAAAGAAAAAATTAATCTAACCCGCAATTACCGCAATTTACTAAAAACTATTACCCTTAAACTAAATTAAGTGATATTGTGCATCAACTACATCATAAGAAATTATTGGATCCAGTGAAACTCGCCAGAAAATCACCCACCAATTTTGGAATACGCAGGAGCACGTGAACAAGGTAGGCGAACATTCGTTTTTCTTTAATTCAAATTAGGTTTCAAAATTAAGGTTCGTGGAACCAGCCTTTATCGAAAGGTATTTTTTGTTTATTTTTGTACAATCCTTTTTGAATAAACCCAAGTCTGGATTTTTTTTTCAAGCCGCTCTGTATAGTTCTTTAACCACCCGCTGACGTGCTGCAGTTATTGGATGTTTAGTTTTTGCCATTCTATATCACACTGACTAGTGCCACTTAAACTGATCTCTAGCACCAATAGATTTTCGTTGAATTTTTGTTTCAGCTTCAAAAGGCTTTTTTCTGGTGTTTAAATCAATAAGTTCTTTTGAATTTTTGCCGCTGACTTTTCCAATTTTTTGATAGATGTCTCAATGTTTAGGTGAAGTGTGCAAAGATTATCATCATAATATTTTTATTAACAACATCATTATCCAATTCTGGGGGTTTTTCATTGGATAGTTTATGACCTTGAAAATCATAATTTCCATCTTTAGATTTATTTAAACGTTCTCTTTGTTCTAGTTTAAGCGTAGATCCAAACTTCGTCATGGCTAAAACACAGATGAATTAAATGTAAAGTAAATTTTTTATCAATAGAATACAATAACACCAAGAGATCGAAATTCTTCTTATATATTTAATATTTTATTCAATGTGTTTGTTTTCTTGCCTCCCCAGAAGTATCCTAGTTCTGCAATCGATCAACAAGCTGATTAATATTAGCATAAAGAATGATTTTTTTGGGTTTTTTGTTATACACCACCAAAGCACTACCTCTAACAGATGATTTACTACGACTTTTACTGGGAGGTTTTGGCTTTATAAAAGCCTTATATTTACCGCTTTTACTACTTTTTTTTCAAACGACCGAAAAAAAATCCACTTTCTGTACGATTTTTCGTACGGAAAGTTCTATATTACAAGGCATGTTCTTTCGAAAAATGTTCACTCTCAAGAAAGGACCTTTTTCTTCAATTTTCAAGTCTCTTGATCCTTTTCCGGTCCCATGTTTGGCAAATTTGGCTATGACTTCTTGTTGACAGCTTTTAGCTTTTGTTTTATGGGCAGTTTTGACACTTCTAAAAAAGCTCTTTTAAATTTGTTTCAAAAGTTTTGCTTACAATAATGGACTCAAATCTAGAAAATAAGTTTAATCTTTAAGAGGAAATAATGGAAGCTGCTTCAAGAGTCACACACAACGAAAAATGGACAACACATTGTTAATGCTCAAAGTAAGTATACTCTAAATAGAGGTAAATAAAGAACTAACCTAGAAATCTGTCTTTTATGAGTTGTTTTATCATTATTTTGCTTGATAAGTTGGCCATGGTTGGCCATAACTGGTCATCAATCATCACTGAATCAGCTTTGTGAAGCTAATAGGCACTACACTATAATTTTTCCAGAGTTTTTTACAATTTTGCACAAGTTAAAGGTACAAAAATCATTTCTAACCACAAAAGTTTACTTGTTTTTCTTTAGTTTTCATCTTAAAAACTCCCAGCCTTAGCGGCAATGGCTATCTAGCCAACAAGAAGCAGAAGGCTAATATTTTCTTATCAGGGGACTGTTCATAAATTATGCAACACTTAGGGGTTGACGAAAGTGATAGGTACTAAAATGTTTTTTCTGATCGTTTGAAAAAACAGTACGTACGATAGATGACCGGAAAGTGTCTTTACAGGTCTCCAAAGGTTTACAGGGCAAGCCGCATGCGTCGACCTGTAAAGACCAATTTACCGGTCTAGTGACGTAAATACCCATTAATTTGACCTGAAGGATGGAATTTTTTTTTTGTACATTCAATATTTTATTAAAATACTGTGGTTCTAATTGAAATCAAAAGACTTATTTCCAAGTCTAAACTTATTTGACTTTGGTAAATATTTTATCATAAAGTAGCCTATCTGGTGGATTTGAAAAATATTTTTTAAGAAAATAACTACTTACATAAGAAAACTCGCTGAAAAAGTCTTTATGAACCGCCGAACGGCTCTGGTTAAATTCATTTTGAAATTGCGTGATGGATTTATCCCACTTTTTTTCATTAAAATCTTCTTCCTTCTCAGCCGTCTCCTTAGCTGTCTGGAGTACATTATCTTCAACTTTTGAACTTTCTTCGATTTCCTGCTGTTGTTGGGTTCGCACAATATTTGATTCCAACATTTCCTCATCGCTTACATCTGAGTTATTTACTCGTGGATGTATGAAAGACTGATATGAAGAAACGGGTGCTGGAATTGAGGCTGATGTTTTTCTTCGAAAATACATGGGGAAGGCTGCTGCATTTGTTGTAGGAGTTAAAGGAGATGTGGTGGGGGAGACAATAGTAGGATTTGCATTGGTGGCAAGCAATTTTTCTAAAGGTTCCACATACTAGACTTGAAATACTTTTTAAAGCTAAATATTTCTTTCTATTAGCATTAGCACAGCAGTTTTTTAACAAATTTGTTTTTCTCTTCGCCTAACTTTCGATTGAACCCTTTTATTATACTTCGATTGTTCCCATCCTATTAGATATATCTGATAGTGATACTTCGTAGCACGTCATACGCAAGTTTTAGAGATAAGAAAACCATACCGCCCCTGCAGCCTCCCTGATCTCTGCTAGGTACTTCAGTATACTTCTTGCGCTGTCACACAACAAGTGAAGATGGTATCGTGAGCGCGATTTGTGAAAATACGCTTCTACAGAAAAAATCTAACAAAAGAAAACGTGAAAAGCAAATGAATTACCTAAAGAAGAAAATGAGGAACCTGAAAAAGGAAATGAAAAGGAAGCATCGTGATTCAAGTAAGGAATATATAGGCAAACTTTAAGTTTTAAGTGGTGAGACAAATATTATGCTTCTGGCTAATATTTCTTTGGCATGGGTTTGTTTATTTTGTAAACACACATTTGTTTTTATTACTCATAAAAAATTTAACCCTGCATAGTTTCTGACTTATGCCCGCTAAATTATTCTCAATAAAAAAACTCCATATGTTTACTTAAAGAATTACTATTAGGATGTCGTTTTTCATATTATTATATGTGATGAAGAATCTGACAGTTAAACGAATAAAATGCCGAAAAAATCTAACAAAAGAAAACGTGAAAAGCAAATGGATTACCTAAAGAAGAAAATGAGGAAACTGGAAAAGGAAAGGAAAAGAAAGCGTTTGATTCAAATAAGTAAGGCGCATTGTCAGTTTTAGAGACAAATATTAGGCTATTGGCTAATATTTTTTGGCTTGGGTTTGTTTATTCTGTACTGTACTCATAAAAACTTAAACCCTGCATAGTTTTTGACTTATGTCCGCCATATTAGTCTCAATAAAATAATGTTAATAAAATCCCTTTCCAAAATATCACATTTTAATTTCCAGAATAATTATTATAACAAAAACCCTTCACCCGTCGTAATTTAACAAAAACTCTCAACCGAAAATTCGGTTCATGTAGCCAGAGCCTGACTCAGAATTTTTTCCCAGCACGCTATATCCTATATGCTGCACGTAAAAACAAATACTAACATGTCTTACCTATGCTCCCGATGCATGGTTTACTCTACCGGGTGTCCAATTTTCTAAGTAGATTATAATATGTTTACTTAAAAAATTATTATCCTCACGTCGTTCTTAATATTATTATATGTGACGACGAATGTGACAGTTCCTCAAGTCACTCGTCAGACACGAGTAGTTCCTCGAACTCTAGCATAGAAGGGCACCCCTTAGAAAGTATAATAGCGGAGACAGATGATAAAACATTGGGTCCTTTCTATGGGAACAGATACGGAAACCAAAAATAATATCCTCGAAAAATACGAAATTCCCGGAAATTGACAAATTCTTTAAAGACCCAAATTAAATACATTATGCTAGCATCCACAGAGCAAAAAAGAGATACGCAACTGTTGGAATTGCAAACCATTATGGAAAAGGTTTGACAGCCTTAGAGCGGGTTTTCTCTAATTTGACCTAAACAAAAAAAGGGAGAGACGAAGCACTTGATGAAGATCTGTTGGGCCTTGCCGAATCGACGCTGTTGTTTTGCATTGGCCATAATAATGCTTCATGCAAAAGTATAAAAAATTGCTACTGCACAGATCTTTTCTTTCTGAGATTTTGCCGAAAATTGCAAAAATATAAAAAAGGCGCCGAGAGGAAATATTAGAGCTAAACAGTAAAAGAACGTATTCCGGTCGAATATTTTTTTTTCAGAAGAGTTCACGCTATATCTTATATGTTGCACGTAAAAACAAATACTATCACATCTCACCCATGCTTCCGATGCATGGTTTACTCTACCGGGTGTCCAATTTTCTAAGTAGATTATAATATGTTTACTTAAAAAATTATAATCCTCACGTCGTTTTTAATATTATTATATGTTACGACGAATCTGACAGTTCCTCAAGTCCCTCGTCAGACACCAGTAGTTCCTCAAACTCTAGCATAGAAGGGCACCCCTTAGAAAGTACATTAGCGAAGACAGATGATAGTACATTGGGTCCTTTCTATGGATACGCAACTATTGGAATTGTAAACCATTTTGGGAAAAGGTTTGACAGCCTTAGAGCGGGTTTTCTCTAATTTGACCTAAACAGAAAAGAGAGAGACGAAGCACTTGATGAAGATCTTTTGGGTTAAACGACCTACCTGTAAGGAAGTTTAATCTAATTTATACGAGATTAGTCAAATCCTACTAGACATCCTCCTATTTATATATTCATGTATTTTTCATGCAATCTATTTAAATATCACTAGTTAACCCGCCCTTGGCGATCTGGCAAACTGGGTATGGGTATTTCAGGAAAGCTTTAGAAGTATACTGAGGTACCTAGCAGAGATCAGGCAGGCTGCAGGGGCGGTATGGTTTTCTTATCTCTAGAACTTGCGTATGACGTGCTACGAAGTACCACTACCAGGTATATCTAATAGGATGTGACCAATCTCGTATAATTTGGATTAAACTTCCTTACAGGTAAGTCGTTTTATCCTTAATTATTGTTTGAATCTGCAAACGGGTTTGTTCCCAAACGAACTTTTTTAAACGGATCTGTTTTAAAATATACGGCTTTTTAACAGCTCTGTTTTCAAATAAATATTCTCGAATTAGTTGTTTTAGTATTTTGCTGTATGTATGTGAGAGATAGAATGAATTAATTACGTTAAGTCGTCCTCTGCTATAGTAAACTCAAATAATATCCTGGTTCTGACCTACTACATCGTGAAATATAAAGACAGAGTTGGGGGAAGCTTTAGAAAGATCTACAATCTCATCGTTATCAATATAGGGAAAGTAGTTAATTTTCGCCACCGATCGTAGGATTTTTTCCAAAAAGACTTTTGAGTATATGCAAACATTTTCAAATCTGGGTCCATTTGACTCAATTAGAAGACTGATCATGAAGTTAGTTTTACCGCAGTAAATAAATCCACAGATCAACCACAACAGTGTTTGCTAGCAGCACTCTATGCTTTCGAAATTTATTATCGTTAAAAGTGAGATTCATCCAAGTTGATTTATTTATACCAACCTTTTGCTTTTCAAAAATTTAGAAATAAATAACAGAAGTGTGATCTTGACCAGAGTTTAATTTAGAATGGCGGCTTTGAGAGCTAAAGATCTTCTAAATAGTCATGAATAAGCTACCGTTAGCGTTACATCTATCTTCTCATAGGTAATAATTAGTGGTAATCTCTTTTTCTATATTTTGCTTTTTATCTTTTTATGTATGTATTTTTGACTATATTTTGCGGGCCCGGTACTCGCAAAAAGCGTCAATTAGCTCGAGGAGACGACACATTGAAATACATCCCTTGGATGAGGCCTGCAAAGAAAATGATATGGCGTACTCGAAAAGTGATAGGTTGGAAGATAGACGTAAAGCAGATCAGATTTTAGAAAATAAAGCGTGGAAAAGGGTAAAGTAAAAAGATTCTAGTTTGGGAGAAAAAGCTGCTGCTTAAATAGTATGAAGCCAAAACACAAACTGGGTATGGGTGCTAAAAGAAGCTTGAATAACAAGAAAGCATTTCTCAGCTCTGTCTTAAAAACATTTATAGAGTAAAACTAAGCATTTAAAAAAAATCTAATAAAATAAATATTAGGGCGGCTCTTAGGATTCCCAAAACGTTAATAAAATAAGCTGAAGGTCGAAGTAAAATAAAACTACTTAGAGTTATTCCGGTACTCAAATGGTGGAATAATTCCAGCTCTGATCCCTATTTTCGCCAGAGTTACTGCATTGAGTAAAGGAGCAGTCAGTATTGCTAAAGCCGTAGAGATGCTCGTGAAAAAATTAAAAAAGTCAAAGACATAATAAAGCGGTGGCATCAATTGCAATAAAAAAAACAGGTAATGAACTTAAATCCCACAAGGGCACTTTCCGATAAAAAAATTTACTTCGGTATGTTAAAAAGCTTAAAATCCATTATTTTAACATTTTAACAAGGTGCAGCGTGTGCCTTTGGAGTTTAGGTTGAATAAAGGAACTTTTGTACTGAGCACATAAATTTAATTTTTCTATCAGCGGTGGCTAGAATCTTTCGTCATTATGACATCATCAGAGCCATTTTGTTAGAATGATCGTTCGAGGTCTCTGAGACTTCTTTGCATGTCAAGGTTAAAACGAAGGTAACAAGAACAGAATTAAAAAGTTTAAAATTAAACATTGGAACATTTGAGGAAAAAGAAATTATTACAAAAATTTGTTTACAATGCTAAAAAGACAATGATATCACATATTTTTTATTAAAAAAGATTTTATTACTAATTCAATTTTCTTTTTAATTTTTATGTTTATGGAACAAAGTATAAAAATTAAAAACAAAATTGAATTATCAATCAAATCTTTTTAAATTAAAAAATCTTTGCTATTATTGTGTTTTTAGGTTTGTAGAAAAATTGTTGTAATAAGCTCTTTTTCGCCAAATGTTCCAATGTTTTTTAATTTAATTTTAAGCTTTTTAATAAAACAGGTTTTATTAATAATTCAATTTTGTTTTTAATTTTTATGTTTATGTAACAAAAATTATTAATAAAACTTTTTAATAAAAAGATCTGTGATATTATTGTGTTTTTATTTCTCTTTTATATTCTCTGAGGATGTCATAATGACGAAAGGTCTTAGCCACCGCTGGTAGAAAAATTAAATGTATGTGCTCAGTATAAGACTTCTTCATTCAAGCATTATTTTAGCGGCGTTTTTATAAGAAATTCCCTTCTGAAAGGACTTGTATGGAAAAAAGGAACGGCTATTGTCAATCTGGATTTTATGGAATCAAATGGTAGTCACTGGGTACCTTATAAAATATACGATCTTCCCGTTTGCACTATACCTGTTTACAAGAAAAGGATAGATAATATTGCGCTAAACCTCCTCGATCAAGATTCTAGATCGGTTAATTTTCGAGGAGAAGAAATTGTAATAAGATTGGAGTTGAGAAAAAATCGAGTTAATTTTTAATGTCAACAGCACACTACTTAAAAGAGTGTGACACAATAAACTCCTCATTCACAAATGGGTAGGTAGAAAGCATGGCTTTCGCCTTCAAAAACTACAGATATTCAGCTCAATGCGATCTGATAAGAGTGTGGTACGAGAAGAATGGCATACCTACCACCCTTTTACAAATTCATTTAATCAGCAGGATACCTTTATAGATTATTTAGGGTGAATTATACATGTAAGGCAAATTGATGGAATCAACTACAGGAGATGCTGCTATAACTACTACAAATAATTTTAGAGCATTCTTGTTTGAATCCATCTAATATGAACTGAATGGTAAAGAGATAGATCAAGTGAGTGAACCTGGAATAGTAAACACAATTAGAGAGTCATACTAGTTGGAATTGGCCTGGTCGAAATTTGGAAACTTTGGGATTAATTTCCAGGCAGTTTAGTCTACGTATCCTTCTCAGTTTTCTCCTTGGAACATTTGTTGATTACAGACATATGATTGCCGACAGACAAATGATCCCTTTGGTTCGAACTCGTACCGATAAAAACTGCTGCAAAAGCACCGGTAGCAAAACTGCCAGCATGTCCCCTACTACTATAGAACTAAAAGTTAAACACGTTTACGCCAACGCAGCTGGTAAACTTGGACTTTTAGACGATTTTGCCAAGTATACATCGATAATGATTCCTTTTAAAAGATGGAAATTGTATGAATTGCCTGCATTAAAGCAAACAAAAAAATAATATCTCGATGGTTAAGACATTGAGTAGCTTAGAACGGCCACGATATCCAGGTCAGATTAATATTAAATAATAAACTCCTCACCCACAAATGGGTAGGTAGAAAGTATGGCTTTCGCCTTAAAAAACTACAAATATTTAGCCTAATGTGATCTGATGAGAGTGTGGTACGAGAAGAATGGCATAGCTACCACCCTTTTACAAAGTCATTTAATCAGCAGAATACCTTTATAGATATTACTTAAGGTGAATTATACATGTAAGGCCAATTGATGGAATCAACTACAGGAGATGGTGCTATAACTACTACAAATAATTTTAGAGCATTCTTGTTTGAATTCATCTAATATGAACTGAATGGGAAAGAGATAGATCGAGTGCATGAACCTGGAATAGTAAACACAATTAGAGCTCGTTTGAGTTTAAATGAGCAGGAGAGTAAATCATTAATTCAGACTGGCTGGAATTGGCCTGGTCGAAATTTGGAGACTTTGGGATTAGTTTCCAGGCAGTTTAGTCTACGCATCCTTCTCAGTTTTCTCCTTGGAACCTTTGTTGATTACAAACATATGATTGCCGGCAGACAAATGATCCATTTTGTTCGAGCTCGCACCGATAAAAACTGCTGCAAAGGCACCGGTAGCAAAACTGCTAGCATGTCCCTTGATACTATAGAACTGAAAGTCAAACACGTTTACGCCAACGAAGCTGGTAAACTTGGAATTTTAGACGATTTTCCCAAGGATACATCGATAATAATTCATTTTAGAAGATGGGAATTGTATGAATTGCCTGAAATAAAGCAAACAAAAAAATGATATCTGGATGGTTAAGACATCGAGTAGCTTAGAATGGCCACGATATCCAGGCTTTAGAATGAACTCCATAATAACTCAAAAACTGACTGTAGTCTATTTGACCACTTAAAAGTGACAGATTTAAAACTTTACCCAAACTTAGAATTATATCCTTACGAATCGTTATATTTATGGTGGTGTTTTTCCGGCTTATCTATAGGGACCACCACCCTGGGGGGCATCCATTCACCACCTCAATGAAGCTATCTGCAGAGAAACGATCATAAGTATGTTCAAACTGAGTGGGAAACAACATGGATGGACTCACCCCAAGGATAGATAAGCTGACTTTTCTTCTTTTCCTAACTTGTTTTCCTTTTTCTAACTTTTTTTACTTCAATCAAATTTAAGAAAAACAATATTAACAAATCAAATTTAATATCAAAATTACCCACATAAAAATAGTCCTACTTTTAGTTCGACCTAGGCAACCAGTTTTCTAAAACAACAATATTTTCAACTATCTTTTTATCCCTGCATTTTAACGAAATTTAAAAAATATTAACTTTCCATTTTTTTTTTCATCGCTTCGCATGTAACATAAACTCAACAAACCCGCATAGGTTCTTGTGAATCTTTTTTTACAGTGCTTTATAGGGTTTTATAGGATTCTACGAGCTAGGGTGTTAGTTCATATACCGCATGAACCACATATAAAACCTGGTAAAACATTGTAAAATCTCGTCAACCTGTTTTCTAAAAGATATGACGCGTTTTTTTTTTGGCAGGGTTAATAAATATTACAGTTTTTGGTTGGCCATTATAAGGCATTTAAAGATAAACATTCACTGTACAAATAGGAAGGTCGCCCCTCAATTTCTCTAGTTAAGAAAATAATGTGATACAATAGTGTTTATTTATATTTATTTTTTAGACTGTCGTGTAGCCTAAGTTACTAACCTTTTTTTTCCTTTTTCAAAGGTATGTTAAACTTTGGTGTTCCTCTGCACATTCCCACCTCCTTATGAGCCATAAAAAAAACAATTTGAACCCGAAACATAGTGCTAGGGCACTATGCTTGAAAATAAAAACGTACCTAGCTTTAAGGGAGCGGTAACGTTTCACTGGCACAACAACGTGGTTTTTTTTTATTATTTTTCTGTGGGGTTGTGGTGTCAACGATTCACTTGTGCCACCAACATGGGTAAAATGGCTTGTTTTTTAGAGAAAGCATTTTTGTTTTGGGCTCTTGGTCATAGGGAGGTTTTTGTGTGGTGGAATGATACTCTTGCATTTTTTCAGTCAAGATGGCAGCAGATTAGAAAATTGTAAAAGGCAGGTGCACTTTCCTATTATTGGTCCTTTTGATTTTAAGGTTTTTTTTTGCGGACTATATTTGTTTTTTTTCTTTTTTTTTATGGAACTAAGGGGGGGATTCCTGTCGAGAATGAGTGAGCCTGCACTAAGTATATAATTTTTTGAGTTGTTGAGAGGGTCATGCCAGACTCCTGGTCCCGCAGTATCATCTATGAAACCGGATCGCTTTTCTTCACCGCAGCTCTCGGACGTATCTCCTATTACTGAAGACTTTTTACATGTCTCTAGACCGAGTGGTCCAATTATTGAGACGCTGCCGTCGGACACCAGATCTCATCACGAACCCATCGCAGGTGAACGATTACGTCAAGAGGCTTGTGAAGAGTGACTATTGGGAATTAGAGCGAATATTCCTGGTGGACGAGATCCTTTCAACTATCCCTCCCGGACAGACCGAGCGAATCATCATAATTTTGCAGCTCGACCCGACCATCAGATGTATCGATCTTTCGACAAGCCTAATTTAGATGATCTTCAACCACTCCGGCGTTATTATGAACCGGCGGAAGCCCCAAGGAGGTCTAATGGACCAAAAGGTCCAATGACTTCTCAGAGATCAGCACATAAGAGTGTGGTACGAGAAGAATGGCATACCTACCACCCTTTTACAAATTAATTTAATCAGCAGGATACCTTTATAGATTATTTAGGGTGAATTATACATGTAAGGCAAATTGATGGAATCAACTACAGGAGATGGTGCTATAACTACTACAAATAATTTTAGAGCATTCTTGTTTGAATCCATCTAATATGAACTGAATGGTAAAGAGATAGATCAAGTGAGTGAACCTAGAATAGTAAACACAATTAGAGAGTCATACTAGTTGGAATTGGCCTGGTCGAAATTTGGAAACTTTGGGATTAATTTCCAGGCAGTTTAGTCTACGTATCCTTCTCAGTTTTCTCCTTGGAACATTTGTTGATTACAGACATATGATTGCCGGCAGACAAATGATCCCTTTGGTTCGAAATCGTACCGATAAAAACTGCTGCAAAAGCACCGGTAGCAAAACTGCCAGCATGTCCCCTACTACTATAGAACTGAAAGTTAAACACGTTTACGCCAACGCAGCTGGTAAACTTGGACTTTTAGACGATTTTGCCAAGTATACATCGATAATGATTCCTTTTAAAAGATGGAAACTGTATGAATTGCCTGCATTAAAGCAAACAAAAAAAGAATATCTCGATGGTTAAGACATTGAGTAGCTTAGAACGGCCACGATATCCAGGTCAGATTAATATTAAATAATAAACTCCTCACCCACAAATGAGTAGGTAGAAAGAATGGCTTTCGCCTTAAAAAACTACAAATATTTAGCCTAATGTGATCTGATGAGAGTGTGGTACGAGAAGAATGGCATAGCTACCACCCTTTTACAAAGTCATTTAATCAGCAGAATACCTTTATAGATATTACTTAAGGTGAATTATACATGTAAGGCAAATTGATGGAATCAACTACAGGAGATGGTGCTATAACTACTACAAATAATTTTAGAGCATTCTTGTTTGAATTCATCTAATATGAACTGAATGGGAAAGAGATAGATCGAGTGCATGAACCTGGAATAGTAAACACAATTAGAGCTCGTTTGAGTTTAAACGAGCAGGAGAGTAAATCATTAATTCAGACTGGCTGGAATTGGCCTGGTCGAAATTTGGAGACTTTGGGATTAGTTTCCAGGCAGTTTAGTCTACGCATCCTTCTGAGTTTTCTCCTTGGAACCTTTGTTGATTACAAACATATGATTGCCGGCAGACAAATGATCCCTTTTGTTCGAGCTCGCACCGATAAAAACTGCTGCAAAGGCACCGGTAGCAAAACTGCTAGCATGTCCCTTGATACTATAGAACTGAAAGTCAAACACGTTTACGCCAACGAAGCTGGTAAACTTGGAATTTTAGACGATTTTCCCAAGGATACATCGATAATAATTCCTTTTAGAAGATGGGAATTGTATGAATTGCCTGAAATAAAGCAAACAAAAAAAGGATATCTGGATGGTTAAGACATCGACTAGCTTAGAACGGCCACGATATCCAGGCTTTAGAATGAACTCCATAATAACTCAAAAACTGATTGTAGTCTATTTGACCACTTAAAAGTGACAGATTTAAAACTTTACCCAAACTTAGAATTATATCCTTACGAATCGTTATATTTATGGTGGTGTTTTTCCGGCTTATCTATAGGGACCAGCACCCTGGGGGGTATCCATTCACCACCTCAATGAAGCCATCTGCAGAGAAACGATCATAAGTATGTTCAAACTGAGTGGAAAACAACATGGATGGACTCACCCCAAGGATAGATAAGCTGACTTTTCTTCTTTTCCTAACTTATTTTCCTTTTTCTAACTTTTTTTACTTCAATCAAATTTAAGAAAAACAATATTTACAAATCAAATTTAATATCAAAATTACCCACATAAAAATAGTCCTACATTTAGTTCGACCTAGGTAACCAGTTTTCTAAAACAACAATATTTTCAACTATCTTTTTATCCCTGCATTTTAACGAAATTTGAAAAATATTAACTTTCCATTTTTTTTTTCATCGCCATATAAACCTGGTAAAACATTGTAAAATCTCGTCAACCTGTTTTCTAAAAGATTTGATGCGTTTTTTTTTTGGCAGGGTTAATAAATATTACAGTTTTTGGTTGGCCATTATAAGGCATTTAAAGATAAACATTCACTGTACAAATAGGAAGGTCGCCCCTCAATTTCTCTAGTTAAGAAAATAATGTGATACAATAGTGTTTATTTATATTTATTTTTTAGACTGTCGTGTAGCCTAAGTTACTAACCTTTTTTTTCCTTTTTCAAAGGTATGTTAAACTTTAGTGTTCCACTGCACATTCCCACCTCCTTATGAGCCATAAAAAAACAATTTGAACCCGAAACATAGTGTTAGAGCACTATGCTTGAAAATAAAAACGTACCTAGCTTTAAGGGAGCGGTAACGTTTCACTGGCACACCAACGTGGTTTTTTTTAATTATTTTTCTGTGGGGTTGTGGAGTCAACGATTCACTTGTGACACCAACATGGGTAGAATGGCTTGTTTTTTAGAGAAAGCATTTTTGTTTTGGGCTCTTGGTCATAGGGAGGTTTTTGTGTGGTGGAATGTTACTCTTGCATTTTTTCAGTCAAGATGGCAGCAGATTAGAAAATTGTAAAAGGCAGGTGCACTTTCCTATTATTGGTTCTTTTGATTTTAAGCTTTTTTTTGCGGACTATATTTGTTTTTTTTCTTTTTTTTTATGGAACTAAGGGGGGGATTCCTGTCGAGAGTGAGTGAGCTTGCACTAAGTATATAATTTTTTGAGTTGTTGAGAGGGTCATGCCAGGGAGATTATTTGGTCTCATGAGGTATTAAGTGATATATTTTGATAGTTTTTTGGAGTACCTTAGAGGAATAATATCCTTTTTTTTAATTATCTTTAAAATAAAAAAGTTCAAATCTATAAAAAATTTTCACAAAATTCTTCTGATAAATAAATTTTATGGTTGTGTTATTAACATTTTTTTACCAACCATATCTAAACCAAAACTGTTACAGTGATCGTACGCTATTGGAAAACCTTGAAAACCTTAAAAACGGCGAAAAACGTGGAAAACCCTGAAAACTATCATTATTTGACATTGTCACCTGAAAAAATTATTTGAATGAATATTTTATTTTAAAACATTTAATATATATTTTTCTTTCCTTCTTTCTTCAGTTTGGAAATATCAATCATATTTAAAAAATAAAAAAACATTATAAAGGTCAAAATTTTTACTTGCGGCGCTATAACGTCATTGATTGATTTTAAGCTTTTGTCAACCAGCATTGGGAACCTGTAAAATATAAAATTTTCATCATCATTTTCTCAAAGTTTTCGCCTGCGGCGTATCTATGACAACACAGCAAACCTAATCCATGTGTTTTTTTTAAATATTTTACAAAAGATATGAAAAATGCTACATAAAATGCAAGAAAATGGTATAAAATCGGTGATTTTCTGTTAACAACACTTAAAGCTCGTATAAAATGACATTTTTAATACACTTTTCTTAAAGTGTTCACTTGCGGCGCATTTAATTTCTGCATATGGCATCAAATCTAGAAAAAAGTTTAACAATCTAAAAAGATGGTGCTACGTTTGGACACTTTTTGGCACCTGCATGCCTAAACAAAAAAAAAGTTTTTTGCATCGGTAACAAAGTTGTGGTAAACAATCAGCTTTGTGTAGTATTTTTGTATTGCCTTTATTTCTTTTAAATTCCTTACTATTTTAGTTTCTGTCTGGTTTCGCCGTTCCACCCATTTTTTTTAAGTATAACAAATACTTTGTAGACCTGGAAAATTATTAAAGAATGATCTGGAAAACATCTGGAAATTGAAAATCGTTTTTGCGGATGAACCCTGCGGTTAATGCATTTTATTTGGGAGTAACCCTAAAATATCATTACTTTAAATTGTTTAAGAAATATAATTTTTTTTATTTTACAAAATTGTTTTGAGAGGAATAAATTTTATTGGGGTTTTGATACTAAATTTTTTTTACCAACCATATATACACCAAAACTGTTAATGCATTTTTGTTGCAAATTATCCTAAAATATCATTACTTTAAATTGTTTAAGAAATATAAGTTTTTTTCATTTTACAAAATTCTTTTGGAAGAAATAACTTTTGTTATGGTTTTGATACTAACTTTTTTTTACCAACCATATATACACCAAAAATGTAATGCATTTTGGTTGAAAATAATCCTAAAATATCATTACTTTAAATTGTTTAAGAAATATAATTTTTTTATTTTACAAAAGAAGAACAACTAAGACAGGTCAGCTTGGCCAAGCTATGCACTGGTTTGCTGAGAGCTTTGGATCGTGTATACAATATTGCTGCTTTAGGCCTTGCAGGTAATGCTCAGGACTTTTTGGGGAATCTGTTGGAAAACTTATCAGAGCCTAATATTGGGACAGCCTATGACGTGGAATCATCTTAGAGAATGAAGAAGCTAACCAATCGGTCGCATCAGCTAGGACCAGAAGTCAGCCTGCAGTGGAGATGGATCGTGGTTCTCAAGACCCAATTTAAAACTACCTTACCAACACTCGTCAAACTGCCGCAACCAATCAGTCAAGCTCTATCCGTACCAATTCCGCTGTAATCACTTAACGAGATTCCGCAAGCACCCCACTGGACAGGATTCCTACTACCCAGAATAACGTGAACCCTGTCGTCCCCGTTTATTCTGAGCCTCTTCCCCATCAAGAGCCAAATGTAGGCGAACTAATACCAGCGGAAATTGCTCGAGGAAGTGTCAACTCTAATGCAGACCTAATGCCTCTCCAACGCCATCGACTTTCTCTCGTAGGGCCTCAAGTCCTTCCTAACCAGTCAACAGACTCTAGAGGTAATAACCTTGGGTCGAGGCGCATCAGTTTCCAGACTCCTGGTCCCGCAGTATCATCTATGAAACCGGATCGCTTTTCTCGACCGCAGCTCTCGGACGTATCTCCTATTACTGAAGACTTTTTACATGTCTCTCGACCGAGTGGTCCAATTATTGAGACGCTGCCGTCAGACACCAGATCTTATCACGAACCCATCGCAGGTGAACGATTACGTCAAGAGGCTTGTGAAGAGTGACTATTGGGAATTAGAGCGAATATTCTTGGTGGACGAGATCCTTTCAACTATCCCTCCCGGACAGACCGAGCGAATCATCATAATTTTGCAGCTCGACCCGACCATCAGATGTATCGATCTTTCGACAAGCCTAATTTAGATGATCTTCAACCACCCCGGCGTTATTATGAACCGGCGGAAGCCCCAAGGAGGTCTAATGGACCAAAAGGTCCAATGACTTCTCAGAGATCAGCACACTTATGTAAATCCTGGGTTCTTCCAAAAAAATAATTTTGAGAAATGGCATGCCGATAATAACCTTGAAGACAAATGCCTGTCACGAAATATAACCAAAGATAATTTAATCGAAGCCAAAGCTATGGGAGAATTGCTGAAGGGGGACGCCAAGGATTGGTATAGCTTGAGGTGTGACACGTTTAAAAATTACGAAGACTTCGAAGATCGATTAAGAAAAACTTTCTTACCTCACGATCACGAGGCAAACTTACGCCGTGAGATTCCTAAGCGTACTCAAGGTGCTGATGAAAGATTTGGTATCTATGTGACCAGGATGCAAAGCCTGTTTCGCCAATTAAGACCACCACCTCCAGAAAGCGAACAAGTCGCACAGATAAGGAAGAATATGCTGCCTGCTCTTCAAAAAGCATTGGTGTTAAGACATATCGAAAGTTTGGACGAATTGATTGACCTGGGAAGCAAAGTCGAAGAGACCATCTAGCGAACTGAGAGATTTGCTCCTCCTCCCTCGTCTACTCACTTAGAGGAACCTAACATGATATCTAAGAAAAACTATGGACGAGCTAACCATGTTCACACGGTTTCCAAGCCTCCTCAATCAAGAGAACCTGTTTGTTGGGCGTGCAGGAAACCGAGGCATAAAAGAACTGCGTGCCCTGAGCGTGAAATCAAATGTTTCCGATGTGGAAGGGAAGGAAAAACTACACGGACTTGTACTTGTTCGAGAAACGCCGAACCGGGTCGCTAGGAGATAACCTAGTGACCCGAAAACCAACCTATTCCAACGAACAAACGTTCCTTTCCTATGCTTTGCTGCATGCTCCTGGTAATAGAAGAGCGATGTTAGAGGTCGAGATTCTGGGTCGTAAGATCTTGGCACTCCTGGATTCAGGTGCGAGCTCTACCATAGCTGGTGGAACTGGCTGGAAAATTTTGCGAGAGCTGGGGTTGAAGGTGGGCCGAGGTCGCCGATCCAAGTGCGTTGTGGCCAATGGGCAGGCAGGAGAAGTGGAAAGAATTGTTGTGTTTCCAGTTTGTCTAATGGGTCGTATTAGGGTTTTGCCAATTCAGGTTGTTCCCGACTTTCCCCATTATCTTATTCTCGGTGTTAACTTTATCATGACTATGAACATATTATCTGATTTGCAACGCGATCAGTGGGCGGGGTCAATTCTTTCAGGATTTTTTAGAACATGTTAAGTCCTGTTCTACTCTTGAGGTGAGGACGGATGAGGCAGATAACGTGCCAATCTTGACACCTAAAGAGCAGTCTGAATTAGATTGTGTTTTGAAACAAAAGTTTTATGTCATGAAAGATGGTCTAGGATCAGCGTGAAATCATTTTAGAACCAGGAATTAAGCCAACCAAGTATTACCCAGTCTCTCCGCTGAAACAAAAACTAATAGATGAGGAACTTGATAAAATGTTGGAGTTGGACATCGTAGAACCTTCGAAAAGTGCGTGGTCGTCTCCTGTTTTGTTGCTGCCCAAGTCCGATGTCAGGTTTAGATTCTGCGTGGATTATAGACAGGTGAATCGGGTTTCTAAGAAAGACGCATACCCAATCCCCTATATATCATCAATTTTAGATAGACTAAAAGAGGCCAAATACATCAGCTCCATGGACATTCGATCCGCCTATTGGCAAGTAAGCGTAAAGGAATCTTGTCCTGAACTGACAGCCTTTACCGTACCAGGACGTGGTCTGTTCCAGTTTAAGACAAACGATGACGTTATTATTATTTCAGAAGACTTCTCCAATCACATCCGTGTTTTGGGACTCGTCTTCGACAGAGTAACAGCCGCTGGACTGACTGTCAGTCCAGAAAAATGTCAGTTTTGTCGACCTTCATTAAAGTATCTCGGGTACGTGGTTGACCAACGAGGCCTGCGTTGTGACATTGACAAAGTCGAGGCAATCGTAAACGTCTCTGCTCCAAAAACGGTCAAAGAAGTCAGAAGTTTTCTCGGAATGGCCAGTTGGTACCGGCGTTTCGTTCCCGACTTTTTCACCATAGTTGCGCCCCTAACTCGTCTCTTGTTGTAGTTTGGTCGTAGAATTCTTCACACGCTTGTTCTTCTACGGTTAGTTGCTGTATTGAGTCTATCTCTTCTATTTCCCAGAATTTGGTTAGTTGTTTATCTTCTTCGTATTGGGCAATCATGCTGACGATTTGAATGCTTTGCGACTCGGCAACTATTGGTCCGGATACAATCCATCCCAATTCTGCATTATGTTTTAGTAGACCTTCGGGAGTTTTCTGCAAGCCATTTAACATGATGGTGACATATTCCTTTGCTCCATTTATGTACCCGGGGTTCATGAATGTTGGGTCTGCTAGGACTTCATTGCTCCAGTTTTCCATACTGTTAATATAGAGCTGTTGCTTTGGCATAGATTAAGTTAGCCTTGGAAGGACTATCATGTTGACTTCCATTAAAAATTCGCTGCAGAATCTTGGCTTGATTGTTGCCTGAATGGACCATTTGGAGATTTTAGGTTCTCCATCTGCGACTCCAGACATCTCTGCTCTAATATGTCGTCGAGGTAGACCTAGTCTTTGGGCAGCGTCCTCTGTTATAAAGGATGATTCCGAAACTTGATCAATCATCATCGTAGTGGTTGTGGTGCACTTGAAGTTTCAAGTTTAACGAGTGCTGTTGCAAGTAGGACATTTTCTTCTGTTTTGCTTGTATGATTGGTCGTCGTTTGTCTTGGATGGAATCGCTCGCCTGATCTTCTTTAACATATCAAAGAAGATTAGGAGTTATTGTTTTGAGAATCTCTGGACGTGGATTGTTGATTATAATGGTGTCCAGAAAAGTTTCTTCTTTGATTGTCACTAAACCGGCTATGATTTGAATTGGGCTTCTCCACGTTCAGAAGGGTATGGTACTGACGACTGCATATGTTGCATTTTGTTTGGCTATAACATTTTTTGTTGACGTCGTGATATAGGCAATTGTAGCATATATGTTTTTCATTAACGTACTTGTTTCTTTCTCGAGCTGGTGCTTCTTGAGCTGACTTAAAGAACATCAGACGAATACCCAAAGAGGTGAAAGTGGACAGAAGCAAAGATTTTGCACAAGGAGTCACACTAGAAGAAACGAAAATTCCTTGAAGCTGTCTTTATTGGGCAGAATCAGGGTGTTTTCAGTAAGCCAAGTGTTGAAAATCCAAATATTTGGAAGCCCCTCCTTGGGCGGAGCCAACTTCTTAAACTTTACGGTTGAGTGATTTTTCATAGTACATAAGTACGCAGCCTTAGGAATAGATTGTAGTTTGCACCTGAAGACGATCAGTGATTGTACGGATCGAAACATCGTGTGTAAATAAAATATAGACAATGGTAGTTCGAAACACAGAATTAGTTTCAAATTCATCATTGTCTCAAACTTTCAAACAGGTCGAAGAATGTTGGCCAGTTTTCGTATCCTTCGTGGAAAATTGGAATTGAAATTTTCGGCATTGAAAGATTCTGTGGCGGCTGGCCTACTACGGTTGATGTGACGGCAGCGGTGGCGTCTGGCTGTGTTTTGTTTACAATTTTCTCTACAACCTATTCACGTGGAACATGTCTTCGTTTAGCATCAACTCTTCATGCAGTGCCTCGATGATATCCCATTGTTTCTTAATTTTTTTCCATCTGTAATTGGTAGCGAGATTTGGATTTTTCTTTCAGGAGTTCCAGTGCAATCTGATTTATGTCAGATTCCAGTTGCAGAAGTTTAAATTTTTGCTTCTTAAGGCGTAGCTCTTGGTCGCTTTTGGTTGTAGGCTGGGACTGTGTTTGTTGTCCGGTTGGCTGCAGTGCCTTTGGGCAGTTTGCTAGATAGGTCTTGCATTCTTCATACTTGTTTTTTAGTTTGGAGTAGTAGTTTGTAGTGACATAGACGTGTTCATTATCTTCTAGTGTGTGGAATTTTTCATCATTTGCTTTGATTTGTTTCCAAATTTTTTCTAGTTTGCCACAGCTGTCTGTGACGCATTCCGATGTTTTTCTTGCAGAAGGGTCTTTTTTGGAATTGGATAGAAGTTGGACGATTTGTAAACCCAATTTTTCTTGTTCTCGGGCAAGATGGTGTTTGACGGACGGCAAATATTTTTGACTGGCTATATGGACGGCAATCTTTGTGGACTGGATGGGCGGGGAGTCTTCTTGACTAGATGAACGGTCGGACGGTATGGACGGACGGCGAGTCTTCTTGACTGGCTGTTTGGACGGCGAGTCTTCGTGGACGGTCGGACGGTATAAACGGGCGGCGAGTCTTCTAGACGAACGGACGGAATGGACGGATAACGAGTTTTCTCGACTGGCTGTTTTGACGGCAGTTTTTGTGGATGTTCGGACGGTATGGACGAATGGCGAGTCTTCTTGACTAGCTAGACGGACGGACGGAATGGACTGACAGCGAGTCTTCTCTCCTGGCTGTTTGGACGGCAGTCTTTGTGGTCTGAATGGACGGTATGGACGGACGGCGAGTCTTCTTGACTGACTGTTTGGACGGTAGACGACTTGCTGCTGATTCTTAAAATAGCTCGAAGGACCAATGTGCGAGTTCTCCTCGGCACTTACTTTGTCCAACTACGGCTTGAGTTGGACAGCGGGACTTTAAGGACTCTTTACTCTCAGAGAGCAGCTTCACTCCCTGTGATGGCTAAAGGCTTTTGTCACAGTAAAGTTGGGTGTATTGAGAACAACGTTCAATACTTGAATCTGTTTTTTGTGAGTATTACATCTGCTTTTTTATCTACTAGAACGTGATATTTACCTAAATATAATATAGTTTAAGGTTAGGTAAAGAAAATGTATAACATCGGCAAGCTTCCTAAAAGTAAATATAAAACACTCTGCAAGGTTTTTTAAATAAAATTATCCTACTTTTCCAATTATTAAATTTTACTTTAATGTTTGTATTTTATGTCTAATTTCTAGTTAGACACAACAAGACTACCAATTTTAAAATAAAATTTAATCTAAAATATACACTCTTATAATGACAATTAAAAAAATATATATATTAATTTTTATTTATTAAAGTATTTAATGCCTCAGACTTTGCGGACTCGAGGAGATTCCTTGGATCGATGGAGGGGTTGCGGAGTAGGTGTATATTGTTTATTTTTAATAGTTTTATTCTGTTTCCATAGTAGTTATTAAACCTATAAATAAAAATAAGAAAAAGAACTTTATAAATCGTTTTTAACTTTTTATGAACTGGCATACTTCATTGTAAATTGTACAATATATAAACTAGATTAATATCTTAAGTAAAACTAAATAAATAAGTGAAATGTGATATAATTAAGTTTAAGTAATGACATCTTAAATTAGGTATGTGATATGTTACTATAGGTATAAGTATATTACTTTTTCTACTGACCCGGACCACTCTCCTGACAAGCTAACTATGGGCTTCTGGAGACTGCTCCTGTAAATTACATGACATGTAAATTTTTTAAGAGATTGCAAATTAGTTAAAATTTAAATTTGCATTAAGTAGAGTATACCTACTTAGAGAATTTTGTTAAAATTGTATTAATTACATCTACCTGTTATTACATTTATTAGGTTTTGTGCAAGTTCTGACTAGTAAATAAATGGAAATCTAAATACATTGTATGTATAGTAAAACACAGAACAGGTTAGGTATCTAAGTAAGCTTTTCTTTAAAAAAATTGTGCAAAATAAATACAATAATCTGTTAAATAAATTCGTTTAGTACAATAAGCGTTTTTAGCTACTTTTATGACTGAAATATTTTTGTGTCAGGAGGTGCCAGGTGGGGCTTATCCATGGGCCAATTATAAGGTTTTTTGAAGATTATACTTAAGAACCACTGGACCTAGCCAAAACTAAAACATGTTCTGAAAAGGCCTTATCGCAAATGGAATTTTTTCCTACAAGAGGAGTTTTTTTTCAGAGTGCACGGTCTCATGGAAAAACTCAAAAAAGTCGTAAAAAATATTAGACTTTTTAATAAAAAAAAAATTTGATACACGAACGTTAAAAAGACCAAGTATTGATGATGGATTTTAAGACTATTATACTACTAGTGTATCAAAACTTGATTAAGAAAAATCGGTTTATAAATAACAAAGTTATAACAATAACTTTGTCGGCCATTTTTAATCCAATATGGCGGATGAATCAAGCGTCCATCAGAGGGTTACTCTTTCCTACACATATGGGGGGTAGACTAACGTCTGACAAAAATTCTGCTTTATCGGTGAAAGTTCCCATATAGCTCATTCTGAGAGGTAACATTTTTAGATTAAAAACATAACCCCTAAGTCGTGCGCAGTCGCAGTCGGGCAAAAAGTGAAAATGACGAAGGATTTTCTTTCGATTAAGCAAAACAATGCATTTTTTTTATTTAGGACCTTTTAAAACGATCTTAAATAAATTCAGGCATTAAAAGACCCGGTACATTTTCGCAGGTTCCGTTTTTTATGTCCTGCTCGCAAATTTCATTATTATTGATATTTGCATCCTTGCAGGTGGCGCGCTGATTATAGCCATGCTAGATCCCGCGTTATTTGACGACAAAGGTTGTTTAAATTTGCTGGGTGTGGTTGCTTATGTTATGCTTTATACGCCAGATACAGTCCTATGTTACCCTGGTGATTTCTAACAAGAATGAAACAGGTCTGTATGTTTCTGGACTATCCATTACATCTTGGAAACCTGGTCGTAATGAATTGAAAAGCAAAATGTTTGTCCGATAGCCACGAACCTTTCTTTTTATTTATTTTTCACGGACAAGAAATCTACTTTTTATTAAAGATGTCAAGTTTTTTAGTATAACCTGTAACAGGTACAAAAATCATCAATTTTGGAAGCTCGTAGAAAAAAATCCGATGACGTCTGAAACTCGAATTAGATGTTTTTAAAAGTACATTTTATTGCGCACAAATCCGTATAAAAATTGCAGGAATCCCCTGTAAAGGTTTGTAAATATACACTGAAATGTGAGGCGTGACATTTTTTTTCATATTTTTGACGTGTTCAGCACAAAGCATTTTTAACGCTTATCGTATATGTGTATTTAAACTTAAAGACCTGCAAAGTTTTTTCTACTGAATTTTAGCAGGTTAAGTGCCCTTTTAAAAAACATATTTGGTAAATTTTTGGCGTATATGGTTATTGAAATAATTCTCAGTTAATCTAGGGATGTCAGAAAGTAGGCATTTTTGAAAATTTGTGAACACGGCCCATTTTCCGATTTTTTTCTGAATATCACGTGGCGTTCATTTTTACTTTTTTATGGTTGTGACTGTGGATGAGCCTAATTAACTTAAAAAGAGCAAAAATATCAAAATCCCTTGAACAGCTAGGAGACAGGAATATTTTTTGTAAATTTTAGATTTTTTTTCTAACTTTAATATAAACACCTTTGTATACAAAAGTTTCTGAATGGTAAAAAATGTTGTACACGTCATTTTAAAGAGCTTCTTGTGTGATTTCCAGTGGTTCTAACAGAATTTTAAAATATTGAAATTTGACAGAGATATACCTGTCAAACTGAGGTATTGACAGAAAAAAGTTAAAGGCGTCGCGAGGCCTAACCGACGCCGAAGCCGAAAAAATCAATATCCATTTGGTGGTCCCCAGAGACATACCTAAGTGTGTACTGAGTTAAAACAAAATCAGCAAAAATCTTCCTATTGATTTGAAAAACGACCTGACTAATTGGAGTTTACAGCTATTCCCGAGAAACTTTTTTTAACGGCAGTTAAAGAGGTATAGAAGTCATATTGACCAATCAAATATTAGTAGTGGTATTGGTGGAAGCGACGAAGAAAAATTTTACGGAGCTTGATAGGTAGGTAATTTTAAGAAAAAGTAATGGACCGGTGGCCAAGAAGCAAACTACACCTTTTATGGGGTACAAAAATTTAACTGGTGGCATTTACAAAAAAGTATCTTTTTGGATGCTTATCATCCTGCCACTCATTAAGGGAAGGGATCTAGGGCGGCTACGATACTTTTTTTTAATGAAATATCCTGCATATTTTGGAAAATTTAAATAGAACATTTCCTTCTGTGTCCAAAAATACCTAATATGTTACTTTTTTCTCTAATAGTTTTTAAATGAAATGGGGAAATCTACTCCATAAGATTAATGAGTTAAACAAGAAAAAGGATATTCGGTGATCCTTTGTCTTACTGATTGCTCTTATTTAAAAGTTTCCGTCATTTTACTTAAAAATCGTTAGAGAAAAAAGTAACATATTAGGTATTTTATTTTGGAAACAGAACGAAAAGCTCTATTCAAATTTTCCAAAATATACTGGGTATCTTACTAAAGAACAAGTTATTGTCTCCACCTTAGCTCTGCCCCCTTAATGACTGGCAGCAGGATCCAAAAAGATACTGTTTTGAAAATCATCTAATTACGTGAAATTTTAATACTCTGCCTCTTTTGGTTCTGGAGATATTAGGGTGGCCTCAGACTTTTGAGAGACCTTGCATATATTATTTAATTATAGTGACGGTAGGCATTACCACTCATTGTAAGCTAAGAAATTACATTCACAAGATCGAAATACAGACCAAGAAGCACTTACTTACTGAAAAACTTTGTTTTTAATAGGAAATTAAACTATTCGGGAGAATAGTTCTCTAAAAACCGAACTAAATAGAAAGAATGTAGTAAGAGATACAATAAGGAACCCATCTGTAGTGTAAGAGAATTTCTAAACCTTACCTTACCTTACCGCAGACGTTAAATCAGTCATTGGTTCAAAATCTATTAAGTTCTATTAAATTTCTAAATATTTAATCAGGACAGAAACGCTCTCAGGTCGGTCTAGGAAGGATAGTTAACAAAATTATCGGAGTTTTCCCTGAACAGAATGCAAAGTGTGTCAATATTGGTCCCCTAATTTTAAATCAATTTTTTTCCTTGGCTAGAAGCTTATCTCAAAGGTGACTTTAATTTGATTTTTTAACAAATCATTTATAAGTATTTGTGCTTAATATTTATGAAAATTTGTAATATCATTTTTATTTTTTAGGCGTGTTAAAATATTAATTTAGTTGTAACTTTAAAAAAGGTGGCCTATGTTTAACTAAATCCGGTCTTCTTAATCTTTAATAATCATCATAAATCAAAAATTGTAATAAATAAGGAACGTCAAACGTATAATTAAGGCTAAATCCTAAGCTCGAAGACGTAAAAAAATATAATCCGGGACTCACGTTAAACTTTTGGATCCCAAACCACTTGCATGGATAAAAGTTGTGTAAGCTTTTTAGGCTTGAAACTTTTGCCAAGCGCTTAAGATTATTCTAATTAGGAAAAGCATGCATCTCCAAATGTTTTTAAATGCGATTTTCATTCTAAATACACTTTTAGGGCATTTATTTTCTAAAGAGAGTTTATTCTCACTCACATCGTTTTAAGTTAAACGGGCTATTTTGATTTTCAGGGTTACTTTGACATATTTTAAGTGTACTCTGACACCACCTTTTAAAACGAATCGAACTTAAAAATTTGTGGTGTTAGTATTTTTATTTTATTTTTTTGTTGAATAATGTAGTGTAGTAGTTACCGTGATGGGCGATCGCCTCCCCCCTACTTTTCAGGGGCTTCTTTGTAAACTATTCAAATTTTCTTAAAAGTTTGATAACCTTTATAAAATTACACAGTACATTTTCAAAAAAATTCCCCTGCGGCATAATTTTTGGTTAAAAAATTAAAATTACTCCCCCTTTCTTTTTGAGAACAGTGAACATACCGAAAAAGTTATTTCGTCACGAAGATAAAAATTATACTGGGGTGTTTCCTCAGGCGTTAGTTTAATTTGTAGTTTTGATTTTTTTTTACTTAGAAGTAAAATGTGTTTTTTATTAAATTATTTTATTTTTGAAATAATGTAAGGTCTCCGTGTTTTTTTAAATAGATGAATCGCTTTAAATAATGTATTTGTTAAAATATATTACAAGGGGGTGTCAAACTAACCCTTTACTGGATCTACTTTGATTTATAACAAAAACTAACGATATGTCAAAGTAACACGACACGATCTTTTTTAGGTGGAAGGAGAAGTCCTATCAATTTAGTATAGGATCAATTGTTTATATGAGTTAAAGAAAACGGCACTTTAGGAAATATTTAAAAGATGGCGCTAGGAAAATCTCCACGGTAATAAAATTTGTTGAATCAGAAAATAAAAATATTTGTCTACAAATTTGTTTGTGATTAAACAATCTCTAAAAATTCATATATTTGACCAGAGGTTAGGCTACGTATTCAATTTATTCTCCTGAAACTGGTTTCGGCGGGGTCCGCACCTCATCAGCTTCTTATTATTAGGGGTCGTCTTACGCCTTGATTTACCAGGGATTTTGTTTTCTATATTCAGTAAAAAGTATGGAATAAGATTTTAGAAAATAAATATATCCGAAAGAAAAGTATTAGCTTCCATCTATACTTGAAAACATATCATTCTAATTTTTGAAAAAAAAACACTGAAATGAGGTTGTTTGAACTTTTTAAATTATGAATAAATCATAATGTGTCATTTATTTTTTTTCCCAAAAACAAGGAGTATATAAACACCTCTTTTTCATGTTAGCCTCAGAGATGGCTTGAAGGAGCTGCTAAATGGGTTTGTAAAATATCTGATCATTTTTTTATTTGGAATGGGAATAGGAATTGTAATAAAAAGCATTTTATTACCTTTAACCCAGGATATAACAGTTTCGTCTTTTCAAATGAATACTCAGTAAAGTGGAACAATTATGTTGGCGTTGCGGCCTTCGCAAGGGTTTGTTTTTTTAACTTTGGCGACGAGCTTGATATTGGCGGAAATTTTTTGGTGTAGATGATTGTGGGTTGGGTTCGTGGACTAATTAGTATTTGATCCGAAAAACCGCATTTTTGGTTTAAACGTGGAAGCTTTGATTTTTCGTCCCGTTGCTTGAGCCGTTTACGTTTTTTATTTTTTTATCACATCACAACCCCAATTGTTTTTTACGTCTGCTTTAAAGAAAATATTACACTTTCGATGGACGAAAATTGAGTTGTGCAATCACAGAAAGTAATGCCACAATGATCACAAGTCTTGCAAAATCTAATTCTATCAGACTGTTGGGAATCTCTATAAATTTTGTAATAGTAATGGCTAGTGCTAATAAGCCTTTTCTTATACCATTTTATACGGCACAAAAGAAGTTTTCTTGCTTTTTCCATTTTTGTGGAGTCTCCTCGGGACTTCTATGTTTGCGGTTTTCTGGAAAATCGAACCTTTTCTAGAGGGTCTTTTCTAGTTTTTTTGTTAAGACCATTTCTTAGATAATTTCTAAACCGAAGCTTTATATGAGAGATGGCCCCATTTTTTTGGTTCTAGACAAAGTGACCAACTTCAAGAGAGAGAAATCCAGTACATCTCCCCCCCTCCCGGTTGACCTAAGTTAAAAAAAATCATAATTTTTTTAATTCAAAATCACGTAACTACTAATAAACTAAATAAATAATATTTTTCTATATTTACTCTACTGTTTAATGATTCGGAGTGATTCTTCCGATGTCAAAACTAACAAACTGGTCTTCAGTTTGTAGGTTTATGTCTCTAAGGAGGTCGACGAAGTGCTTTGAATGTTTAATGAATGATTAGTAGATAATCATGTCAACAGCATAAGAAATAACTCTCTAAAAGAAGAGAATTGTCAGCTCCCTTTTCTCGACCTTCTAGTCACCAAAAAGAATTCAACCATAACCACTTCCGTATATCGCGAACCAAATCATACTGAACAATATCTAAAGTTTAAATCAAACCACTCCACATTACCCAAACTGTGTTGTGTTAGTTTTTGTTAGTATTCACCTGATGACAATTGCAGATACAAAAGCATTCGAAACGTTGTGAAAAACTAAGAAATAAAGACGATAGAATTTCGAAACTCTAGTTTATTCTCAAGTTAAACATTGTCTACCTCCTTCAAAAAATAACCTAAAAGAATGCTTTAATTGTTGTTTTCTAGAGCTTTTGAAGAAGATAAAGAAAATCGAATGTTTTCTTCTTGAGTTGAAAAACTCCAGTAAGTAAAAAGATAGTTTTACCAACAGAAAACTATTGGATTTTTTGCCTTCTCCACCAGTTCTACCACTGACTTTCAGACAGTCCATCCACCAGTCGGGCTTTCTACTATGATGAATCGATAGCAAAAAACGAACTTTATAAAAAACACCGGAGTACAACAAGATTACATACCGAGTGCGCCTTCGATACTAGATTCAGATACGTGTTTCACTCTTGTTAGAGATTAATATTGCGACATAAGTTTTTATAGTCGAATAATATGAAGGATCTAATCAACAAGTCATGGACAAATGTTCGGCACAACATTAGTTAACCGAATGAGAAATAAATTCCTAATGTCCATAGTGGAGTTAAATATAAATAAAAAGAGAGTTTTGCCAACAGAAAACTATTGGATTTTTTGCCTTCTCCACGAGTTCTACCACCGACTGGTTTCAGACACAGTACATCCACCAGTCGGGCTTTCTACTATGATGAATCGATAGCAGAAAAACGAACTTTATAAAAAACACCGGAGTACCACAAGATTACATACCGAGTGCGACTTGGATACTAGACGCAGAAACGTGTTTCACTCTTGTTAGAGATCATTATTGCGACATAAGTTTTTATAAAACAACAAAGTGAATCTCGTGTCCGCGAATAAAAATTAAAGTAAGACTCGTGGCATATCGGACAAAGCGTTTTTGTTTCTCACTTCATTACGACCAGACCTGTTTCATCCTTATTAGGAATCATCAGGGAGTCATAGGATTGTACCTGGCAGTTGAAGCTACACAGGCAACCACGCACACCTCTCGAATTTAAAACAAAAAGTTTGTAATTCGCGGGGACGTGCAAGCTGTGTGCGCCACCTGTCGAATAAACCGAGAAACAAAATCATCAAAATTGAAAAGTAAAGTAGTCCAAAAAAATACAGAATCCTGTACCTTTCAGCAGGTTATAAAGAAGAAACCTGTAAAAGTATAAGGTCACTGTAACATGACTCTTAAAAAGAGGTAACGTTCGCAGCAGCACTACCCACAATTGGAGCTTCATACTACGTGGCCCTAATTTTAAGGCATCAGCAAGCAATCGCTCCTGAGGAGGCTCATTGCGCAGAACTAAAAATCCAAAATATTTCAAAAACAACAAAGTGAATTTCGTGTTCGCGAATAAAAATTAAAGTAAGACTCGTGGCATATCGGACAAAGCGTTTTTGTTTCTCACTTCATTACGACCAGGCCTCCAATATCTAATGGAGAATCCAGACACCTACAGACCTGTTTCATCCTTATTAGGAATCATCAGGGAGTCATAGGATTGTATCTGGCTGCTGCGAATGTTACCTCTTTTTAAGAGTCATGTTACAGTGACCTTATACTTTTACAGGTTTCTTCTTTATAACCTGCTGAAAGGTACAGGATTCTATATTTTTACGGACTACTTCACTTTTCAATTTTGATGTTTTTGTTTCTCGGTTTATTCGACAGGTGGCGCACACAGCTTCCACGTCCCCGCGAATTACAAACTTTTTGTTTTAAATTCGAGAGGTGTGCGTGGTTGCCTGTGTAGCTTCAACTGCCAGGTACAATCCTATGACTCCCTGATGATTCCTAATAAGGATGAAACAGGTCTGTAGGTGTCTGGATTCTCCATTAGATATTGGAGGCCTCGTCGTAATGAAGTGAGAAACAAAAACGCTTTGTCCGATATGACTCCAGTCTTACTTTAATAAGTTTTTATAGTCGAATAATATGAACGATCTAATCAACAAGTCATGGACAAATGTTCTGCACAACATTAGTTAACAGAATGAGAAATAAATTCCCAATGTCCATAGTGGAGTTAAATATAAATAAAAAGAGGGTTTTACCAACAGAAAACTGTTGGATTTTTCGGCTTCTCCACCAGTTCTACCACTGACTGGTTTCAGACACAGTCCATCCACCAGTCGGACTTTCTACTATGGGTCATTGGGTCGATGGTATGTATTTTTGTGATACTCCGGTATTTTTTTGCTATCGATTCGTCATAATAGAAAGCCCGACTGGTGGATGGACTGTGTCTGAAACCAGTCAGTGGTAGAACTGGTGGAGAAGGCGAAAAATCCAACATTTTTCTGTGGGTAAAACTCTCTTTTTATTTATATTTAACTCCACTATAGACATTGGGAATTTATTTCTCATTCTGTTAACTCCAGTAAGGTTTATATTATAATTTTTTTTCCTCAATTTTGCTTTTAGAGCAAAAATTTTTTTCTTTCTTGATGAAGGAAAGTCGAGAGACTACTTTTGGTTGAATGATCTGTTCTGGTGCTTAGAATGTAAAATTTAAAAAAAAATCCGCATTTAAACAAAAAAAAAATCAATTTTATGGTGATTTGACTGCCAGAGGCATGTACTCTTAACAACAATAAAAGGGAAGAAAAATGTACCGCTTGTAGTTTTTCATATATTTTTTAAAATTTTTGTACAATTAAAATTTCTGAAAACAGCGAGCGGTTAGCTCTATAGTGAAACTCCGGTAAATGCTAATACGAAAGCTCTCCCCAAAAATTATTACACACAGTTGCTTAGCTACATTCCAGGGTGCACTTTCACATATCATCCTTGAATTTTTCTTTGCGATAAGAGTGAGTCTTTTGTTAGGCCCTCTCCTGTCCGAATGCCACACAAAAAGGCTTTTCAAAAAACCATCGACCCAATGATCGAAGAAGGTGATGATAAAGAATCAGACCATCTTTGTTTAGATGCAAAGATAATTTGCATAATCATTCATAGTGTTATTTTAACAGGCGCTTCACTACCAGTTTAACTCATAGTCACTTATGCTGTTGATCAATTCTAATCGATTTCCTAAAACGGTATTGAAAAGTTTGAACAATTTAAGTATACCAAACGTCAAAAATTTTAAAATTTACTTATTTTTTTTTAGATAAAATTATTTTGAATAATTTAAAAGTATGTTCCTCCTAAGAATAATATAAAATAATGTATATTTAAAGATAACATTAAACCTAACTTAAACTTCCCCCCAAAGCTAGAAACATACTAATAATGCATTTTTCTTAATCACACGTAAAAAAGAGACTTAATCTGCTCAAAGTTGCAGTGTGTTCCCAGCATAACTTTTTAATTAGGTATTGTCTCAGAAACATACATATCTTAAAAGAAGTGATTAAATTGTAGTCAGTGGCAGGTTTTCTGAGGGGGATCATGCACTACATCACAATGGTCGATATCGATTTCGATCGACTAAAAAATGTTTTTAAAAAAATATTCATATTTAAAAAAGTTCAAAGTCTTGCCTTGCAATTTAGAAAATTTTCGTTAATCTGTTTCTGAGTTATTTATGGGATTAAAAACTCCACCTAACAAGAGGATATTATTACCTCACCTGTACGTATGCGAGGGTTGATCCAGACAAACAAAATGATGTTAAATATACATTTTTTGTATAGACATTTTTTGTATAGACTATAACTAACATTATAATTTTAAAAGATTTTGCATTTTCAGATGAAGGCGTTGCGTTTTCGAAAGAGCTTGACTGTAAGATAATTGCAGATTGGGCCTATAATTTTGAAGTTACAGCGACAAAAAACATAAAACAAATTTATTTTTAAACATAACATACAATAATCTTAGATAATAAAAACAGATTTTTGTATGTATTATAAAACATACTTTAGTGTTTAATAAATTAAAATTGGGATATTATGATAACTTTTTTGTTATTTTTATAGCTGTCAACAATTGAATTACATTTTTGGTTTTACGGCAAACTGCATAGTTTAATGCGGTTGTAGAATTCTTCAGGTGTGAAAGCAGCATATTTTTGGTCTCCAGTAAAATCCAAAATGTCCTTCCATCCACAATTTTAGTTTATTAAACACTAAATTATTTTTTATGATAAAAAATCTGTTTTTGTTATCTTAAATTATTGTATGTTTAGTTTAAAAATGAATTTATTTTATATTTTCGCAAATATTTAACTATTTTTTTTTGCTATAATCAGATAATAAGACAGACACAGCACCCTTAATTAAAATGATCCCAGATTTTTTTAAATTAACCTGAAGTCGTGCTCAGCCCAAATTAAAATTAAAACATCTCGAAAAAAACGCAAACAGTTTTACACTTATGACAGTTTATACTAACGTTCTGTAAAGAAATTTTTCGGAAAAAGGCAATATTAAAAAAATATTTAGAGATGCGCACTGCACAATTATCAAAAATAACTTCGAATTTAATACAGCTGCATACTGTATTACTAGTGTACATGAAACTTTTCTTAATCAGTTCACCGAACAGTAATAATAATTGGTCATTTTATTTTGCTTGCTCTATATACTCCGTTATTGTTCACACTGTGTATAAACCACCGGATGAAACAGTCTTGCCGAGCAAGAAAATATACAGGTGAGTGGGCTACGATGGCAGGTAAAGGACGTTTTATAACTTTGCCCATTTGAGCCCACTGTTTGCTATATACACTGTGTCCGGGTATACTATAAATACTGGTTAAAAAAGGATTATAGGCAAATAATATTAGTTGAATTTTATGCAATTTTAAGGCCAGACTCCAGTTATAATAAACTAATTAGATACAATAATAACCGGTAGTCAGATTTTAACAGAAAAGATTTGTGACGTAGAGCGCAAAGGATGAGGGAATAAATCGTACAAAAGTTTTTCTTCGACCAGGATTTGAACACGGGACTTCTAGAATACCAGGCTATTGCTCTACCAACTAAGCTATGGAGGTCATGGGGTTTTGACTGGCTATTCAGAAATCCTTTCGTTAAATTCATTTGTTAGTAGTGGGGCAAGAGGCAATACGGAACTTGGACCAACTCCGTAGATAATTCACTGAAACATCTCTTGGAAGTACATTTTCCGGCGAATAAAGATCCGCACTGTCATGTCCCTAAACTCAGGGTAAAAGTTTAGAAAAATGTACAGGGGATAACTCGTCTAGCTCAACACCAGACTCTTAAAGTTTGAAGTTAGCTAAACTTTTATGACCTTACGTTGAATAGGAAAAGTCTACATGTTACCCATTTGAGTTCTAAATTGGGTCTCTATTGAACAGTAAAATTATACATAAGCATTCAAAACTAGTTTAAAAAAATAGTTACTTAACATAAATAAAATATACCCTAATTATTCTAAGTACGTGCTACCAAATATAATACCTAGCTATACTTAATAACAATCCAATGTTATGCCTAAAAATACCACATTTACCCATTTTTAGATATTTCTAAAATTCCTGTAAAATATCCCTACACTACACCTCCTACAAAAACAAAAAAAAAAAAGAAAAAAAATAATTGGTCTACCTGTCATGATATAATTTACCTCTATTTTTGTGAACTTCAATATTTTTGTTTCCTATCTTTATAAGAATATTTGAAGATTTGTCCTCAATAACCTCATAGGGACCTTTATATATTTCTTCCATTTTATTTCCTAATTCATTTTTTAGCAAAATTTTTTGACCCTTTTCATATGACATAGAATTACTTTTAGAATCATATTTATTTTTCCTATTTAGTTTTGAAGTTATCAAATTATTTTTTGCATCACTCCATGCTTGTTGTAAACGAAATTTTAGTTCTAATGGGTAATTATTAAAAGAGTATAAAGGATCTATCTTATAAGTAATGTTTGAAGGTAAAATGCATCTCTTCCCAAAAACTAATTCAAAGGGAGTGTACTTGGTTTCTGTGTGTTCTGTGTTATTAAATGAAAAAGCCCAAAAAGGTACCCACTGGCTCCAAGAGTTTGGGTGCTCTGCAGTTTGAATTCTCAAATATGCACCTAGATGTTTGTGTGTGTTTTCTAAGGCTCCTATACTTTGATGATGGTATGAAGTTGAATTTAGTTGGTTTACCTGTAAAATTCTACATACATCTTTGAAAATAGATGACATAAACTCTGTCCCTTGATCTGATGCAACCGTCTCTGGTGTGCCAAATCGTAAAATGAAATTATCTACAAAACTTTTGCAATAGTATATGATTCTTTATTTTTTAAAGGATAGCATTCTACAAATTTCGTCAATTTACACTGAAGTGTTAAAATATATTTATTTTCATCTATATCGCATGGGAGTGGTTCAACAACATCCAAAAATATTTTTTGCATGACTGAAGATGCCTTAGTGGTGACTGTTATAGGTTCAGTATTAGGCCTGGAGTACTTTATCTCTGACGTTTTACAAAATTTTTAACATCTTTTCGCAAGCATGTCCGAAAATAATATTTTTTAACATTGTTATACACTCGGTTTATCCCAGCGTGTCCCCCTGTAGGAAAAATATGAAAATTATTCAGTATTATTTGTCTCATTTCTAAATTTTCAATTTTCTCGACGTCTTTTATAATTGTTATTTTAATATTTGCCTTTTTAATGGCTAATATATCACGTGATATTAACTTTATTTAATGCGCATAAATTCTTTTTTCATATATTTTTTTTTTAATTTCCTGAATATTAAATTTACTACAAATGTTTTTAGGGTCTCTCAACGATGCACTAAATGTCGACGCCGATCAAGGTTCCTTAATTTTTATACAATTTTCTATTTCGCAATATATAATATTTTCGGTGTAGTATTTATTATCATGACTAGTCATTAAACAATCCTGAAATTGCTTTTCCGATATACAGTGTGCTTTAAAATAATTTTTAGGTGGTTTTAACAGCTCGATGACTCCTCGGTGATCAATCCTTTCGTACATCTTACCGTGAATAACCCCTTTTTTAATGTCGCTTTTAGTTTGCTGTCTTGCAATAGCTAATAATGTACCCTCTACTTGTTTAGACGTATTTTTAAGCTCATCAGATGAAATTTAAATTCGGGATTGAGCGTGTGCTGTAACGTTACTCTTTCCTCTCAAATATTTCACTATGAAATCATCTTCTTCTAACAAAAATCTAAACTTTCTCAACCTACTTGGTGGCTCTTTCTTGGGGTCTGTGGTCAGTGAAAATTGTGAATTTTCTTTCATAAAGATACCTTCTAAAGGTTTTAATAGAGAAAACAATAGCTAAAAGTTCTTTTTGTATTATTGGATAGTTTTTTTCTCCGTTGTTTAAACTTCGACTCACGTATGCTAGCGGTCTATGATCCATATTGCAAAGAACTGCCCGTATAGCCATATTCGATGCATCACTATTTGCGATAAAATTATTTTCAGGTGAAAAATCGGGATATTGCAAAACAGGCGGATTCACAAGTGCTTTTTTAAGCGTTTCAAAAGCTGTTTGACACTTTCCCAAATGCAATAAATCTCTTTGTTTCATTGGCGTCTTTTGGTACTGGATAGTTCTGTACGAACTTTATTTTATCTGGATCTGGAAAAACTCCATCTAAATAAAGAATCTTACGTTTTAAAAAAGTACATTTTTGTGGATTTAATTTGAGGTTTACTTCTCGTAACCATTGAAAAACTTTAACCAAATTTTCCTTATGATTAATTAGATTTTTCCCAAAAACGATAAGGTCGTCGAATTATATGAAGCATGCGGAATAAGTTAGCCCTGACATAGCTATTGACATTGCTCTGGAAAAAGAACTAGGACTATTTTTAAACCCATAGGAAGTTTTGTCATCTGAAATTGTCCCGAATCTGTTACAAATGCTGTGCAAGATCTACTGTCTTTTTCTAACTCAATTTGATAGTAGCCTTGAGAGAGGTCTAAATGCGAAAAATACAATGAATCCAAAATTGTAGAAATACACGCTAAAGGAAATTTGTGATCCTAAATATTTGAGTTTAAAAGACGGTAGTCTAAAACTATTCTTCACTTTTTATTTCCATGTCCATCTGCTCTTTTAGGTACAATAAGTAAAGGTAATGACCAATGAGATCTGGCTTCCTCGATAATACCTTTTTCTAACATTTCATTAATTTGATTTTTAATTTCTTGTTTCTAAGAATGAGGCAACCTATAAGGTTTCACATAAACTGGACTTGCTGATGGCTGCAAATGAATTTGTCGTTTGTTAATTGTCGATAATGGCTCATTTTCTAAATGAAAGATATCAGAAAGAATATTTTGAGCACATTTTTTTAAAGAAAATTTTTCAGATTTATCTAAGTGATCGAATTTTTATATTTTTAGGCGATTATCGAGTCTTTGGACTGACTGTGCTTTTGAATCAAAATGACAAATTTTGTATTTTTCAATAGGTTCTATTTTTGGACAAAAGTTTTTAATTTTTATATCCTGTTCCCTGGTATTTAAAATTCGGACGGGTATATTATTTGAAATAGGTTTACCTAAACTTCCCGCAACAAATATACCCTGACAAATTTCATCGGGTAGAACAATGCAATCGCTGTCAGAATTAACCTGAAAATATCTAATTACTTCGCACCTAGCAGGAATAATTATGTATTTTTCTTGATTACACTACATAGGCACCAATATTTTTTTGTCATTAACCCTGCATGAGAAGGTGAAATTTTCAAAATCAATTATGGCTAAATATTTCTGAAAAAAATCAGCTCCTAATACACCCTGTATGTTATAGTTAAATTCATTTATTATTAAAAAGTTATGAGTAACGGCTACGTCGCTTAAGTAAAACTCAAAATTTGCTGATCCCTGCGATATCATTGACCCAGAGATTCATTTTATTGTAACCTTATTCGCAGTGTTTATGTTTTGCAACCCATTAACACTGTTTTGAAATAAATTAACACTGTTTTGAAATAAAACGCTTACCGATGCCCCTGTGTTTAATAATAATTTTAAAGTACTATTTTTATACCTAACATAAATAAAATTTAACCCATTAATATTAAAAAATTTGTTTAAAATTATTTAATTTATCATTTTTAGTGGAGTCGAAAAAATTTTTTCCGATTTTCGGATTCCTGTGCCTGCGGTTCGTTATGACTATCTGAACTAACCTGGCCTGTCATTTCTCTATTAAAATAATAACTTCTATGAGACCCCCATAATTGCCATTACTAGAGCCTCTAAAATTTCCGCTATTCTAGCCTCTACCTCCAACTGAATTAAAATTATTTAGTCTCTGGAAAAGCCTATTTTGGTGTTAAGGTCTTATGCCCCTATTATTGTCATGTGTGCCCCTATAAAAAGTCGTATTTTGCCTACATCTAAAATTTTGTCTATTTTGGTTAAATTCGTTTTGAAAATTTCTCCCCCCCTTCTGAAAGTGAAACGAGGTTTTAGGGGTATTTTGCGAATTTTCCTCGTCTTTTGCGCCACTCATGGCCTCACTTAGTAAGTATAACTTCTCGCTTTAATGACAGTGCGCAAGTCGTTGCTAGTAAATCATTGGCGAATGAGCTAATAGCAATTCTTTCGTTTACCGGCCTAAGTATTTCAAGAACGTTGGAGTTAGCTCCCGCCCGTGAAATAGTTAAGTCAACCATTAACTCCTCAATAAATTTTCCAAAATCCTCAATCGACCTATTACCCTGTCTACTGTTCTTTAATTTAAAAGATAATGAGCATGCCGATTTTTTGCTTATAAAATTAGTTTTTAGATCCTCGATAAGAGTGTCGCATGAATTATAAGAAGATTTTAATCTTATTTTTGCATTCTCAGTTAATTTAGTTTTCAAGATATACGTGATTAAAAGTTTTTTCACATCAGTATCTAAGAGAGATTCATTCCACGTAATTGCATCATTTAAATTTTTTTGTTGTTGTGTCTGATTCATCTATTAGCGAAATTAAAGTGGAAGCGGTTTTAAGGTCAAATTTTTCCCCTATTTTGATATTTTGAGTCTTATTTCCCCCAGAAAAATCCGAAAATTCTTGGTCTGAGTCTGAGGTACCTGATCCCTGTTCTAACATTTCTATCTGTATTCCTTACTTTTCTAACCTACTTTTTAAAATATCCTGGATTGCTCCTAAATATGCTGTTCTTTATAAAATTTATCCTTACTCGTACTTAGCTCTGATTTAGTCCTATTTAACTTATTTAATTTACAAGTATTACCTAAAGTCGAATTCCTACGCTTTCTAGGATCCTTATTTAAATGTCTATAAAATACCTCTTATTCTTCTAATACATATCCAACTTGTTTTTGGCTTGATATATCGTATATAGTGTATATCCCATATTTGACATTATTCAATCAGCCATATTATACTGTAAAATATTATATTTTTATCCATCAAGTTTCCATACAATATCCATAATTTTGACTAATATACCATTATTTCTTGTCTTGTCGGGGTCTTAGCATTATACTTCTTGTCAAATATTTCCTTAAATTTCTTCTGTATTGCTTTTTAATTTTAATGAATGCCAAAGTTAGTACAGCAACTGCAATAACGTACATTACTATTCGGACATCATGAGGCACTTGAATACCTTCTTTCTCTACTATAAAATTCGAGTTAACTGTGCCAGTATTCGTCGTCTCAGCGTGCTTATAGTTGATTTTACCCATATTTAATTAAAATAGCACTAGCAACTTCACTATAACTTTCTGAAACGAGTGGCAGGATCGCAATGAACTGTTATGATCTTACGTTGAATAAGAAAAGTCTACATGTTACTCATTTGAGCTCTAAATTGATTATCTATTGAAAAACAGTAAAATTATACATAAGCATTCAAAACTAGTTTAAAACAATAGTTACTTACCTACATATTTTTAGATATTTCTAAAATTCCTGTAAAATATCTTTACACTACAAGCGTTTGGGTGACTTCAAGGGGAGGTTAAATCATAGGCTGGGTTAGGTTTGTAATGATTGTTTATTCAATCCTACGAAGAAGGAAACACCCAGCACAACAAGAAGTACAATGCTTCTTTAAAAATACATAAAACTACTAAATATATGTAGACATAACTACCTCGCAAAGCGCTAACTTATAAGGAATGTATAGTAATAAATTACTTAAACCGTGCTTGACCCTTAGCTACACCTTAAGCCTCATGAGCAAAAGAATCGACTAGGTAAATTACTGATAGGAAAAAAAATTGTTTATGAAACTCTAGCTCTTTGGCTCATGACACCTAGCTATAACTCAGCCTCAAGAATACAAAAAAATTAAACTATGTAAAGTAAATTAACCTGCTATAAGGGTAATTTTACACAAGGACCGGTATGGGCGACCCGGTGTTTGCATTAAAGTTTAATGCTTAGAACCGCAAAGAACATTTAAAAAAAATAGTAAAAGAACAGCTGTTTATCACAATGTGCACGCTATAGTTACTTTAAACAAAACCTTTTGAAAAATACATTCATTTAGAAAATCACAGTTTTCCATATCACGGTTAAAACAAACTACTTTTCGTGATCACGCAAAGTTTACACTCAACGCCAGAGACATTGATATGGAAGTCCTACCTGACAGCGTTAAAAATTGACTAAGATTTACGTACTGAAAATCAAAATGTTGAAAGTATTCTCATTTTATGTTATATTAAATTATATCGGTCAAAATGTGCCTGGAAAAATTTAACCCAGATTGAAGGAAAAAAAAGGAAAGGTTGCACAGTTACGACATGTTCTACTCCAGTGCTGAAGGTTTGCAGAAGTGGTGGTTTACTGGCACTCAAAAAAAGGTGGTGATTAGCTTTAGCCAACTCGGTAAGGTAAAAATCTCTGGGACGTGCAGGAACACATCAGGTAGAGAGGACCCAATGAGACGCTTAAAGCGGTATTACGTACAAATAGGACTGGGGAAGTTTTCACCCGTACTTAGTGCCCTAAGAAAGAAAAGATCTAGTCTTAATCATAAAAAAGATAAAGCCTGGAAAAGTACTCTTTTATTTTAAGTAGGTCCGCCACGTTGGCCTTCCTTCAACAAAATGGCGGCCCTTTCTCGTAAAATTTTAGCCATAAAAACTTGGAAATATTACCTCAAAAATAACCAGAGTCCTTCCACCCAGGTAACTCATGTGTGGAGGGTGCATCGAGGGAAGCGTGCACAAGATATCACACTCAACAAACATTGTCAAAAGCAACCTGAAAATTCCAGTGCAAGGTAAGCCGGTAAACCAGCGGCAACGTAGTGACCTAACGAAAATAAAAACCTAATTAGAATTCGAAAGAGGAAAAGCGTTAAATAAAACTTACGTTTCTTCCCTAAAGATAATCCGCCGACCACATAAATGCATGGTCTAAGGCGCAAAAAAATTAACCAAAATCAACGTAGGAACAACTTCACAGCCAAGTCCAACGCTCAGGGCATCCAAGCTTAGATTTGGCACATATTGAGAGCCGTTTCGATAATCCCCCGAAGGGCAATCGCTCAGAATATGGGGCTCTCAAACTTAGAAAAGAAACGTTGAAGAGATGTTAAAAAGTCTCAGGAATCGACTGCGAAAAGGCACAGGATTTCTGCCACCTTCTCGAAATTTCCAATTGATTAAGTTTTGTCTACACTAGCAAGGTTCGAATTGCAACCACCAGAACAAAATTGGTTCGGACCCGTGAACTTTTTGACGAAGTCAGTGTCGGCATAACCTGTTATTTGTTAACCTACGGGCCAAAATCTGAGCAAAACCAAGATTTAAGACAGCTAAAATTGTCTTCTGAACTGCTCGTCGAGATGATAAGTTACTAGGTGGATGACGGGGCACATCCCATGCAAATAACTTAAACGCAATCGGTGTAAACCGCCCTTTAACTCAACCAAGTGTGTCGACGTGGAGTTCAAATCATTGCATCATAGGGTGCGTTAGGGAGTTTTCTGCTCGGAGCGTGCAGCGCCAAGTATGATGAAGTATAAATAATATCCTAATTAATCGCGAGGAACCGTGCCCTAAGTTATCCCCAGCAATTGCAAAAAACAAAATATCGAACCGTTTCTTACACCTCTGTTCAAGTCACTTCTAAACGCACCCCTTGATTAGCTGCCCACTGTCTAAATTTTGTAACGGACAGAAGATAACCAAAGTTTTCAAAAGTAACAAATAATTTTTGAAAGAAAACCATGGTCTGCTTTCCAACATTACGATTGCCAAGGGTTGCATTATTCGACCATTAGTAGAAACAAAGAAGGCCTCAAAATTCGAGAAATATTAAAAGTTACGAGAGGTTGTATAGGCAAAATTTCAAGTGAAAGACTGTACGAGTGTCACAAAAACTATCCTAAAAAAGAAAAGATCAACAGATCTTGGGAGGAAAGAAAGAAATTTCAAAATTGGACGAGTGTCCCACAACACACAAAAGTCCAAAACGAAAAGGGCAAGAACTCAATGATGTTTCGCCCGGGGTGACTAGCGTGGGCTCGTCAGTGGATTCACTAGTCACCCTCAATCCAGACATCATTTAACACCATCGCAAATTCTGACTTCCAACTCTGAAACACTCACAAATAGGCATCGTTCCGCATGGTACTTATTATAAGTCGCCTGATACGGGTTCGTCCTGGCGTGTTAATCTTTCCAATAGGAATATGCTCGTAAGACAATTAAAACAAGAAGTTAAAACTTCCAAATCAGTTACATCATCCGAAAAAAATCTAAAAAAGAAAAGATCAAAAGATCTTGGGAGGAAAGAACGAAATTTCAAAATTGGACGAGTGTCCCACAAGGAACACAAAAAAGTCCAAAGCGAAAAGGGCAACAATTCAATGATGTTTCGCCCGGGGTGACTAGCGTGGGCTCGTCAGTGGATTCACTAGTCACCCTTAATCCAGATATCATTTAATACCATCGCACACTCTGACTTCCAACTCTGAAACACTCACAAATAGGCATCGTTCCGCATTGTACTTATTATAAGTCGCCTGATACGGGTACGTCCTGGCGTGTTAATCTGTCCAATAGGAATAGGCTCCTAAGACAATTAAATCAAGAAGTTGAAACTTCCAAATCACTTACATCAACCGAAAAGAATCTAAAAAAGAAAAGATCAAAAGATCTTGGGAGAAAAGAACGAAATTTCAAAATTGGACGAGTGTCCCACAAGGAACACACCAAAGTCCAAAGCAAAAAGGGCAAAAATTCAATGATGTTTCGCCCGGGGTGACTAACGTGGGCTCGTCAGTGGATTCGCTAGTCACCCTCAATCCAGACATCATTTAACATTATCGCACACTCTGACTTCCAACTCTGAAACACTCAGAAATAGGCATCGTTCCGCATGGTACTTATTATAAGTCGCCTGATACGGGTTCGTCCTGGCGTATTAATCTTACCAATAGGAATATGCTCCTAAGACAATTAAAACAAGGAGTTAAAACTTCCAAATCAGTTACGTCAACCGAAAAGAATATAAAAAAGAAAAGATCAAAAGCTCTTGGGAGGAAAGAACGAAATTTCAAAATTGGACGAGTGTCCCACAAGGAACACACAAAAGTCCAAAGCGAAAAGGGCAACAATTCAATGATATTTCGCCCGGGGTGACAAGCGTGGGTTCGTCAGTGGATTCACTAGTCACCCTCAATCCAGACATCATTTAACACCATCGCACATTCTGACTTCCAACTCTGAAACACTCACAAATAGGCATCGTTCCTTATTATAAGTCGCCTGATACGGGTTCGTCCTGGCGTGTTAGTCTTTCCAATAGGAATATGATCCTAAGACAATTAAAACAAGAAGTTAAAACGGGCTAAGGGCACCAATATAGTGATGTATTGTATCTTTTGTTATATTTTTTTATAGTAAAACCAGTTGGTAAATAAAACCTAAGCGTAAGAATAAATTAAGTAACTAGTTAGTGCCTCCCTGTCACAAGAAAAATAACCACAGTTTAGTAACAAGACGGTTTCTGGACTGTTACATTCCCCCTCCCTTTCATAGAGGTGAACACCGATGAAAAAAAAAAAAGAAATGCCAGGAACGTTAGGTTATTAAGGACTACCTACCAGTGAGCCCGAGACCTTCGGACGCTTAGTAATCCCTGGAGAAAATCAATTCTCTTCTATCCTATCACACTTCATCTGGGGCACACCTTCGGATACTCAGTGATCCCTGGAGAAAACCCATTCTCTTCTATCCTATCACACTCCATCTGGGGCACGCCTTCGGATACTCAGCGATCCCGGAGAGACAACAGATGTGGGTCCATGAGGCGGACATCCGCGGCACTTAGAAGGACTTATTTTCCCTTCATCCTAGTAACCCGGAGTAGGGGTATTCTTTGTCTACCCAATGGTGTTTTGGTCTTTGGCCCGTCGGATCTTAATCCACACCGTCCTTATCGGTTAAAAACATGACTTTAAGTCTTCGACATGCCACACGCCTTTTGGCTTATCATCAAGATCCATCAACTCGTAAACGACTTATCCTTTCTTCTTCTTGATTTTAAATGAGCCACTGTATTTTAGTGTTAACTTTGCGTTTATTCCGTGTACGGCGTTCGATTGCACTTTGTTGCTCCTCCATCCAGATCTCCTGGTTCGTATGAGACTTGTATACGCCTCAGATCCTAATTTTACTGCTTGGAACAATTTCTGAAAGCCTTTAATTCTGTTGTTAATAGGTAGGGGGTCATCTTTCAGATCATAATCAAATTCTCTGCCATCACCAACATATTCTCGGCCATAACTAATAAAAAATGGCTGTCCGAAGGGCGCAGGCTAAGGCAGAGAGGTTAGCATCCAATTTGTAGACATCTCCCACGTAACAAGAAATCATCGTCTTTACATCCCTGTTAGATCTTTCACAAGGTTCGTCTTTCGGCGCCTTGTGTGGTAAGTATTACAAAGTGCTTTAAAGTCTTTCTTTGTAAACGTTGATCTATTATCGCAAATTACTGTGGTACTCCAAAAGTCAAAAATATATCGTTTTCTAAATGTTTACAAACAGCTTTGGTTGTTGCCGATCTTACAGACCTTAAATGTACATATTTGCTAAACAAAAATCACAAATGATCAACAGATACTTATTGCCGTGAGCGCTTGTAGGAAGTGGTCCTATAAAGTCCATGGAGATTATTTGCCAAGGTTGTTTAGCTTCTGGCATCTTCATACCCATGAGTCCAGCCGATGCTTTTTGATCCGCTTTGTATTGAGCGCATATCTTACAGTATTTTATGTACTTTGTAACGTCGGTACGCATCTTTGGCCATGTATAAAGCACTTGTAACTTTGAATAAACTTTAAAGATACCCACATGTCCTGATTTCACATCATCATGGTTTTCTCGGATTAGTTCCTTTCTTTTGTCTTTTGGCACGACAATTTTCCAGTAGTCAGCTGACCGCTCTGGAAATTTACACCTAACAAAATTATATAAAATATCGTTGTCTATACGCCATTGAGGATACTTGTGTGGTACCAGAGATCAGTAGTCTCCTTAAAATCGTACTTGGTGGTGTCAATGTCGACAACGTTAATTACAGGTACTGGCTCGACATTGTCACGACCCTTCCGATGTACGATGCAATAATTGAAAGCTTGTAGGCGTAACGCACATTAGGCTAGCCGCCCAGTCGGATCTTTTAAGTTATTACATATACACCAAACTAGCATAGTCAATAATGATTATAAAGAATGGACACCCGTCCAAATATTGTCTTAACTTCTCCGCAGCCCACACACATGCCAAGCATTCCTTCTCGGTTGTCGTGTACACCCTCTTTTGTCTGGAAAGAGATCTGGAGAGGTAACAAATTACCTTCTCCCCGTCTTCAAACTTTTGAGATAACACGGCGCCGATTCCATAGTCCGAGGCATCGCACTGAAGTTGGAATGGTCTAGAAAAATCTGGACAAGTAAGAATGGAGCTGTAACCAAACAATTCTTTAATTTGTTGAAAGCCTTGTCACACTTATCGGTACATTCAAACGGTCCTTTTTTGGTAAAGTCTGTCAATGGTGCTATGACAGTAGAGATGTTTTCTACAAATCTTCGGTATCATGAGGTCATGCCTAAAAATCTGCGAATTTCTTTGACATTTTTAGGCGGTTTAATACTCAAAATAGCTTCCACTTTATCTACATCTAATCTGAAACCCCGACTCTCCACTACATATCCAAGGTATTTCAGCTGAGGCAAGCAAAACTTACATTTTTCCGGGCTGCAATTTTATCAAATACCATTCCCAGGATACTAAGATGGGTATCTAAGTCGCGAGATTACAATAATATCCTCCAAATACACTAGCACAAGGGCTCCAAATAAACACCTAGAACTTTATCTATCAGCCTTTGCCAACACGCTGCTGGAGCGTTAGCAAGACCAAATGGCATCCTTTTAAACTAGTACAGACCTCTTCCGTGTACCGTAAATGCTGTGTATTCTCTACTAGATTCCTTTACACCAACTTGCCAATATATTTATGTCTACCGAATTGATAAATTTGGCATTTCTTAAATTATCCGAAATGGCGGCAATATAGGGTAATGGGTAAGCGTCTTTCTTACTCACCTGGTTAACTTTCCTATAATTTACACAAAAAGCCACCATCCGACTTAGGCACCAGGAGGAGAGGTGATGACCAAACACTTTTGGACTGCTAAATTACTTCCATCTCTAACATTTCCTTTAGTTCTTCGCGATCCACTAAAAAGGATCCAGAAACTTGGTTTCTTTTCATTGGTCTTCGAACCGGTTTTAAATTTTTGAACCAAATATTAAAATAATTATTTTTAAATTACCTTAAAGGTTTTTGAAAATTGGTAAAAATAGAATTTAGAATTTCATTTAATTAAATGCAGAATGCATGTAGGAATATCCTTGCATAAAATAAAACGAGATTTAAAAGAAAATAGATAAGGAATTTACGTGTTAAACTTTTTTTTGATACATTCCAAATTTATTTTTAAACTGTTTTTTGGTTCTATAGGTATTGATTGTGGTATTTGGTGGCTTATAGAGGACATATTTTATTAGATAATTTATTTTGCGGGTTAAAATTATTGTTTTTTTCCTCCTTTTTAATATTTTAATAAAAATACTTTGTGATAATGGCTGAAGGTACTATGGCAAGAACAAATAAACGAAGTGTTTTTATTAAAAGGATTAAGGAACTTTATGATGTGGCCTATAAAGCCACAGCTGACCCTGACAAAATAAAGGATTTCAAAATTCGATATACTTCTTTGGAATCGACTTATGCCGATTTTGATAAGATTCATTTAGAATTAGTTTCTGAAAAAGGTCACTGAGACCTAATTAGAAGAGCATGACAAAATTCAAACTGAGGTTGATGATCAGTATTTTTCAATTAAATGCATTTATAACGAATCATCACCAGTGGCTCACAATCAATTTAATCAACCCCCCAAATTAATTTTAATATTTCTAGATATGATATACCTGTTTTTTCGGGAAATTTAAAAGCGTGGCCAACATTCTTTGACTTATTTAAAAGTTCGATACATAATGTAAATCATTTTTCTTCTTCATAAAAATTCCAGCTGCTTCTTACTTTTGTAAGTGAGGAACCGCTTAGCTTATTAAAAAATATCCCCATCACGGACGATAACTACGCTATTGCTTATGACACGTTGATAAAGAGGTATGATAATAAGAGGATATTAGCCACTACTTATTTTAATGAGATTATGAATTTGCCTAAAATCTCTACCCTTTCAAATCGAGCATTGCGTGGTTTAGTGGACAAATTTAGTGAGAATGTCGAAGCGTTAAAATTATTGAATTTTCCTACCACAGAATGGGATTTTTTGCTTTTTAACCTACTTCTTTTAAAAATTGATTCTGATACCCTTCAGAGGTTTGAGATGGAACATGCAAAATTCGATATGCCCAATTATACTCAGTTAAAAGTGTTTTTAAATAATCGATGCAAAGTATTGGATACATTAAACTTTTCCCAAGAAGATAAGTCAAAAAATGTTGGATCGAGTTCTAGTAATAATAATAACAAGAATTTTACTAGTAACCGCCAAAATAAGGCAAATTCTCGTACAAATGGTAATTATACCTCTAATAATAATACTAATACAGGTAATACACAAAATTGTGGCGTATGTAAAACCGCACATTCCATTTATAATTGCTCTGTTTTTCTTAGTAAAACCCCCCATGAGCGCTATTTACTTGTTAAGCAAAACCGCCTCTGCGTGAACTGTTTAAGTAGTACACATAAATTCTCAAAATGCCATTCTAATAGGACCTGTACCTCTTGCACAAACCGCCATCATAGTTTATTACATTTTGAGGTACCACTTAATAATTCTAATCCTACAGCACCATGTAATAATACCAACCCCGCTTCTCAAAGCACACTATCTGAAAATAATCCCCAACTTTGTGCCACCGCTTCTGTTAATCTTACACTTACACTATTGTTTTATTTCACAGTATGTCAGTTTGGAATTCCCTACGTTTGGGGATGCCTCAGAACTAGGCTTTGGTAGTTTCGTTTAATCTCGCCTAGAATCCTCACACGGTAAAATTTATACCTACTTACTTTACGCTAAAAGTAAAGTATCACCTCTAAAGAAACTAAGTCTCCCTAAATTGGAACTTAGTGCGGCCCTAATGGCCTCAAAATTGCTTAAATTTGTCCTAAATACCTATCATATTCCTAATGTACACAAAATATATGCTTGGTCTGACTCAACTATTGCTCTAGGTTGGATTAAGTCAACGCCCCATCGATGGCGCACTTTTGTCGCAAACAGGGTGAGTCAGATCCAAGAAAATGTAGCCCCAGACTGCTGGTTATATATAAAATCAGAAGATAACCCGGCTGATTATGCTAGTCGTCCTATTCTTCCCTCACAATTTGTCAATTGTGATCTATGGTGGGCGGGACCCTCATGGTTGTCCCTTCCTACTGAGCGATGGCCTACAAATAAGCCCATTGATCTAGAAGAACCTTTACCGGAGGAAAGACCTGTAGCACTTATGGTCTCTAAGGGTTATGATCCCATCAGTTACATTTTAAATAGGTTTTCATGCTTGCAAAAAATTCTTAGGATATTGTCCTACTGTCTACGCTTCTTACACTTCCGTTTTAAGTTAATTCCTGAATTCAAAAAGGGGCCTTTCTCAGAATATGAATTATCTCAAACTCACCTGTGTATTGTAAAAACGGTTCAGGCTGAAGCGTTTCATGATGATATATCGAATATTTTAAATAAACACCCTTGCTCAAAACCTTTAAAAAAGCTAGACCCTTTTGTTGACACAGGAGTTGTTCTCAGGGTGGGCGGTAGATTAGTCCATTCTCAGCTACAGTTTCAAGCAATGCATCCTGCCTTGCTTCCCAGCCAACATAGACTCACTGATCTTATCATTGAATCTTTTCATAAGCGGTACCTTCATTGTGGACAACAAGCCCTTCATCACTTTATTGCTCAGCAATTTTGGATAATAAATCCCAAAATGGCTATTCGCCGCATTGTTCACAGTTGTATCCGCTGTTTTAGTATTACACAGTGCAAACCTTTTCAGTGTACCTCTTTAGATTTTGGTGGACCTTATCAGATTTTAATGTCTCGGTATAGATGATGTCGAACACAGAAGGCATATTTGTCACTATTTGTCTGTTGTAGTACAAAATGTTTGCACCTAGAGTTAGTCTCTGACTTAACAACACCAGCTTTTCTTGCTGCATTGCGCCGATTTATTAGCCGACACGGCCGATGCTCTATGCTTCATAGCGACAACGGGACAAACTATGTTGGCGCGGCTCGGTATTTGATGGATTGCATGGCTAACGCAGCCTCCGAGGAACTTATTGAGTGGCAGTTTTTGCCTCCCTCGGCCCCCCATTTTGGAGGGCTACATGAGGCGGGGATTAAAAGTGTCAAATCCCACCTCGTAAAAATTATAGGCGAGCAAGTCCTTACCTACGAGCCGTTGTACACGGTATTTACCCAAGTGGAAGGTGTTCTTAACTCACGGCCCTTGTGTGCAATGAGCAGTGATCCAAACGACCTCTATTGTCTAACTCCAGGACATTTCCTTTCACTGGCTCCCTTATCCGCGGTTCCAGGTCCTGACTTAACTGTTAAAATTAATAGGCTTGACAGGTGGCAGTTACTCACACAAATGCAACAAACCTTTTGGAAAAGGTGGCATCTTGAATATCTTCATTCTTTGCAACAGAGAGCTAAGTGGCATCAGAATTCCAATCTTATTACCACTGGTACTCTCGTTGTCCTGAAAGAAGATAACCTTCCCCCTCTCCAATGGAGACTTGGTAGAGTTGATTCTGTACATCCTGGTGCTGATGGTATTATCCGAGTGGTCACGGTAAAAACTAAAACTGGTCTACCCAAAAGGCCAGTGGTTAAGGTATGTCCTCTGCCACTAAATTAAGCAGAATCAATACTATTATATCAATGTTAGAATATTTTATTTTATTTTTATTTTCTTGTAAATACCGCTATATTTGGTGGGCGGTATGTTCACTTTTAAGTAAATTGTTGGAACCTTTCCATATAGAATTATTTATTTTTATTTATTTTTTTTTATTCCGACATAAATAATATTTTTTGTCATATTTTTACCAATAATCAACTGGATAATGTTAATTATTAATTTACGTGTTATTATTAAGTATGATACATTAAAGTTGAGCCCTTGGGTTTTAGTTTTTGGTCAATCCCGCGCGCGATCGCTATAAATCGTGCCATGATAAACCCCCACTCTCCATAAGCGACGGAGAGAGTAGGCAGCTGAGCGCTCGAGGTGCCGACTCCCTTACCATTTCTGACGCCAAATAAGGTAAGCCATTTTACTATTAATTTGGGGGCTCATCTCCGATTTTAGTGTTCTTTTTCTATTGCTTTTATTCTTATATTTTGTTATAAACATTAATTGTTTTACCCGCGATCCACTAAAAAGGATCCAGAAACTTGGTTTCTTTTCACAACTAGTTAAATAATGTTACTCGAGGGTCACTAGGTCGCCCTGGGGGTTATTACCTAGTCGCTATTGGGCATGCGCTCGGGCGTGCGTCAAATTTAAATCTCTAGAGCGCCGTAGGCCCTGGATTGCGGCGTTGACAAGTTTCTCAATTTGGAAGATGAAACGGGGATTTTTTTTGTTAAGCGATTTTATTTAACTCCACAGTTTCTGGCTGTCTGTGAAATCTTGTGATTCATTTTTGACACACTTCCCGCGAACCGTTTTTAATATTATGAAAAAATTTGGGGTAGTGTGTGGTTGAGGGATGTAAAGGGGGTAAATTAATCTTGAAATTAATACAATATCACAACTTACTTCGACTCTTCCCCGTCTTAAGCCTCGCAACGTAGCAACTGAAATCGTGGCTATCAGTTTAAATAATTTTCGGACAGATTGGGGTTTTTGAATTTTGTGGTTCGGCTTATAATGTTTCTTTTAAAATATTTTTGTGTTTCTATAAAAATATCTTTCGTTTAAATTTAATTCTATGAATATATTTTCTAGCGATTTGATTTTCCCGTTATTTCATTTTCGAGACAATTTTTTTCGGGCCAATTATTTTCTTTTCTTTTAAATTATGACAAATTATGTTTCTGCCAAATATGGTTTCGGGTTTTTTATAGGGACCCGTTTCCCTGGCGATAGTTACACCTATCTGCGGGCACTCCGTCTCTTTTTTCTGCACTGCTCATTATTTCTATCGGGGCACTGGTTCGTGCGATGGCCTGGTTTTCTACACCTCCAACAAACCACAGCTGAATTATTTGGACCTGCAATTCTTGTATCATTATTAGTCGGACGACTATATGCCAAACCTGGCTCTTGAATAAACCTCGAGTTTATTGGTGATGGTACAAATTGTTGAGCTCTCCAGTGAGCCTCTTCAACTGTACGGCCTAACCTTAACAGTAACTTTACTGTTTTTATCTCATATGGCGATAGAGCAGTATGAAGGTATAGATTTCGTTTAATTCTATCCACCTGTTCCCTTTTACTAGGCACACTCTGTAGTTTGTTAAACAAGGCTTGCATCCTTAAAACACACTTTTCTTCTGCGCCCCGAGTTCGATTTTTAATATCTTCCAACAAGGCTGACTCTCGAAGGTCTTCGAGATCTCCAGTTCCATCAAAATGAAATATCCATTGGTTCATATCCAGCGGTCTGCTCTGACAGGCCGTAGTGCCATAAACCCATGGTTCTGGACGAATAGTTGAAAACTGATGTGGCGAAGCAATCGTTTCAATATTCGGTCCCGATAAGATGTCAACTCCGCCCGGGTCCTCAAAAGATACCCTTCAACATCCGCCGGAACGTTCATTTTGAGGTTCTGTGGGGATTAATTGTTCCCCATAATATGCTGGTTCCCTTTCACCCTTCCTCCAAGGTTCAAAGTCCCCTGCTATGCGATTAGTGGTTGACGAAGCTGATGGTCTTGGCTCTCTATATCTCCGTTCGGGTTCGCTGCGAACTCTCCATTCAGTGGCAATCTCTGATTGAGAGTATCGTTCATCCAATGTTGTGGGCGGTAGCCCATAATCCATATAACTGGGAGGGTGTACTCCAGGAAGCTGCCTACGAGGTTCATCCAGTTGTTGCATCAAAGGGTCAAATGCAATGAGATCATCTCTACGGGTGGAAGAAGCAGCGGGTTGTGGCCGAGGCTGCACTGGGCAAAATGCCGATCCTCTTTGCTGTTCCCCCATATAAACTTTCATGTTACCATCTGGTCTAGGTGGTCTTACAGTATTTAAATCTCCCTCAACCTCAATTGTGTTTGCCACGGTAGGTTGCTTGATCTGTAACATGTTCTGTCTATGGGCAGCGCCAACTGCTTCTACATTCTCTTCTGGTTTACTAGTTGTCTCAACTGTTTCATGCGTCTGATCTTCAGTTTGACCACTCATAATTGGATCTACTGCCTCCACCCCGCTTGGGTTTGATCTTGACACCACTTGAGACTCCTGTCCTTCGGTGTTTTTCGCCAGCAGTGGATCCGAGTCTAGTGGTCCGCTCAAACGTGTCAAGTCGTATATTCCGTTGAGTACAGTTAACAGGTTTTTACAATGATCAGTCAGGTCTTGTTTCCTTTTAACTTGTTCCTCAGTTTCAGGTTCTACTCTGTTTAATCTTTCTCGTACATGTACTAGCCGAGACTTAATCCTCCTATACTCGTTCATGTAATTTTCTTTATCAAACTTCTCGAGGTGGCCAGTCAACATATCCAAATTTATTCTTTTTTATTTCGCATGTTATGGCTTTGTAACGACACACTATTATTACGAAACGCCCGTGGCCGGATTGTAAAATAAAAAAAAAAACAAAACTGACTGAGCGAAAAACTTTCTTCCCGCCTAGGGGTAATCTGCAACAACACCAAAAAAAACACTTTCCTGAAAAAAAACAGATGTGCCAAAGCAACAACTAAATTTACGGTGTGGAGAAAAAAATTCCAAGAATTTTCTCGAGCGCTGGCAACATCGCTTTGGGGACAGGGGTCAACTAATAGGCACACGAAAAAAAAATTGTGAAGAAGGACAATTCTCAAGATTTAGGATTTTTCTTTTTGTTTTTTTTTAACGTTGGTAACACTGCTCTGGGACTATTCTCTGCTATTATGTTTAAGGTTGCAAGAAAAAAATTTGTAACGTGACTAATAAAGCAAACTAACCGCGCAAAAGCGAGGACACAAATTCCATTTTTATCCAAAAAAAAAAGTCGGGGGCTTTTAAATGGGACGAGTGATGCAGGCTAAATGCGCGAAAGCAAGAAAAAAAATTTCGACTAGTATCAAAAAAAATTCTCTCGCAACTTGGCACCACTGTTGGGGTGCAGGGGTTTTAAATGGGGTTAGTTATGCAAGGTAAATGTGCAAAATCCAAGAAAAAAAAATTGATCGGTATCAAAAAAATTTCCCCCACACCTTGGCAACACTGTTGGAGTGGGGGGGGGGGGGTTTAAATAGGATTAGTGATGCAAGGTAAATGTGCAAAAGCCAAGAAAAAAAATTTTGACAGGTATAAAAAAAAAAATCCTCTCGCGCCTTGGCAACACTGTTGAGGTGGGGGGAGGTTGCTGCAAAGAAAACAAACCAGCTTGATACACATCCCAACAGATTTAAGTAACGAATAGGTTTTCTTTTTCTTTTAGGCAACTCTTGCCAATAACTCTTAGAAAAAAACTTATTTTTAAAACCTCCTCAGAAATGTTTTTCCTATATTATGAGAAGCCAGAGTGCCAAACTCTAAAATACCAAGTAGGGCTGTCTCTACGACCCTTCTGAACAACCAAAATCCTTCAATTTCACCTTCTAAAATTGAAATTAGAAAAAAAAAATGATATCGTTTTCTTTTTTAAAAAAGCAACTGCCCATGGGTTAAGCCTTTGTCTAAAAAACAAGCGAGTACAACTAGACCACGTTGTGCGCCAATGTCATGCCCCTAAACTCAGGGTAAAAGTTTAGAAAAATCTAGAGGGGATGACTCGTCTAGCTCAACACCAGACTCCCAAAGTTTGAAGTTAGCGTTTGGGTGACTTGAAGAGGAGGTTAAATCATAGGCCGGGGTAGGTTTGTAATGATTGTCTATTCGATTCTACGGAGAGGGTAAACACCCAGCACAACTACTTTGAAATTATATAAAGCTACTAAATATATGTAGACATATATAACTACCACGCAAGGCGCTAAATTATAAGGTAGTAATAAATTACTTAAACCGTGCTTGACATTACACTCAAGCCTCATGACTTCAAGAATAAAAAAAATAAACTATGTAAAATAAATTAACCTGCTATAGAGGTAATTTTACACAAGGACCGGTATACGCGACCTGGTGTTTGCATTAAAGTTTAATGCTTACTTAGAACCGCAAAGAACATTTAACCAAAAAAAATTGTAAAAGAACAGCTGTTTATCACAATAGTTACAGTTTTCTTTATCACAGTTAAAACAAACTACTGTTCGTGATCACGCAAAGTTTACACTCAACCCCAGCGACGTTGATTTGGAAGCCCTGCCTGGCAGCTTTAAAAATTGACTAAGTTTTTACGTACTGGAAATGACAATGTTTAAAGTATTCTCATTTTATGTTATATTAAATTATATGTGTAAAAATGTACCTGAAAAAATTTAACCCAGATCGAAGGAAAAAAAAGGAAAGGTTGCATAGTTACGACATGTTCTACTCCAGTGCTGAAGGTTTGCGAAGGTGGTGGTCTACTGGTACTCAAAAAAAGATGGTGATTAGGTTTGGCCAACTCGGTAACGTAAAAATCTCTGGGACAAGCAGGAACACATCAGGTAGAGAGGATCCAATGAGACGCTTAAAGTGGTGTCAAGTACAAGTAGGACTGGGGAAGCTTTCACCCGTACTTAGTGCCCTAGGAAACAAAAGACCTAGTCCTAATCACAAAAAAGGTAAAGCCTGGAAAGGTACTATTTTATTTTAAGCAGGTCCGCCATGTTGGCCTTCCTTTTTTTTAGCCATAAAAACGTGAAAGTCTTACCTCAAAAATAAGTAGAGGGCTAGGTCCTTCCAGCCAGATGGCTCGTCTGTTGAGAGTGCATCGCGGGAAGTCTGCACAAAACATCACACTCGACAAACAGAGTCAAAAGAAGCTTGAAAATTCCAGTGCAAGGTAAGTTGGTAAACCAGCGGCAACGTAGCGACCTAATGACAATGAAAACCTAATAAGTATTCGAAAGAGAAAAAGCGTTGAGTAGAACTTACGTGTCTTCGAAGGATAATCCGCCGACCACATTGGTGCATGGTATAAGGCGCAAAAAAATTAACCAAAATCCACGTAGGAACAACTTTACAGGCAAGCCCAACACTCAGGGCATTCAGGCTTAGATTTGGCACATATTGAGAGCCGTCTTGATAATCCCCCGAAGGGCAAACGCTCAGAACATGGGGCTCTCAAACTTCGAAAAAAAAAACGTTGAAGCGATGTTAAAAAGGCTCAGGAATCGACTGCGAAAAGGCGCAGGATCTCTGCCACCTCCTCGAAATTTCCAACTGGTTAAGTTTTGTCCACACTAGCAAGGTTCGAATTGCAACCACCAGAACAAAATTGGGTCGGACCCGTGAACTTTTTGACAAAGTCAGTGGTGGCGTAACGTGTTATTTGTTAACCTACCTAAGACAGCTAAAATTTTCTTCTAAACTGCCCAAGATAATAAGTTGCGAGCACATCCCGTGCAAATAACTTAAACGCAATCGGTGTAAACCGCCTTAAGCAGGTCCGCCATGTTGGCCTTCCTTTTTTTTAGCAATAAAAACGTGAAAGTCTTACCTCAAAAATAACCAGAGGGCTAGGTCCTTCCAGCCAGATGGCTCATCTGTTGAGAGTGCATCGCGGGAAGCCTGCACAAGACATCACACTCGACAAACAGATTCAAAAGAAGCTTGAAAATTTCAGTGCAAGGTAAGCCGGTAAACCAGCGGCAACGTAGCGACCTAAGGACAATGAAAACCTAATTAGAATTCGAAAGAGAAAAAGCGTTGAGTAAATCTTACGTGTCTTCGCTAAGGATAATCCGCCGACCACATTGGTGCATGGTATAAGGCGCAAAAAAATTAACCAAAATGCACGTAGGAACAACTTCACAGGCAAGCCCAACACTCAGGGCATCCAGGCTTAGATTTGGCACATATTGAGAGCCGTCTCGATAATCCCCCGAAGGGCAAACGCTCAGAACATGGGGCTCTCAAACTTCGAAAAAAAAAACGTTGAAGCGATGTTAAAAAGGCTCAGGAATCGACTGCGAAAAGGCGCAGGATTTTTGCCACCTCCTCGAAATTTCCAACTGATTAAGTTTTGTCCACACTAGCAAGGTTCGAATTGCAACCACCAGAACAGAATTGGGTCGTACCCGTGAACTTTTTGACGAAGTCAGTGTTGGCGTAACGTGTTATTTGTTAACCTACGGGCCAACATCTGAGCAAAACCAAGATTTAAGAGAGCTAAAATTGTCTTCTGAACTGCCCGTCAAGATAATAAGTTGCGAGCACATCCCGTGCAAATAACTTAAACGCAATCGGTGTAAACCGCATTTTAACTAAACCAAGCATGTCAACGTGGAGGTCAAATCATTGCACCATAGGGTGCGTTAGAGAGTTTTATTGCTCGGAGCGTGCAGCGCTAAGTATGCAATTGATGTGATGAAAGTGGCGCTAAATCGGAAAACTGAACATAATTTTTGATATTAAAGTACGACTCGTGACATATCGAACAAAGCGTTTTTGTTTCTCACTTGATTACGACCAGGCCTCCAATATCTAATGGAGAATCCAGACATCTAAAAACCTGTTTCATCCTTATTAGGAATCATCAGGGAGTCATAGGATTGTACCTGGCAGTTGAAGCTACACAAGCAACCACGCACTCATCTCGAATTTAAAACAAAAAGTTTGTAATCCGCGGGGACGTGGAAGCTGTGTGCGACACCTGTCGAATAAACCGAGAAACAAAAACACCAAAATTGAAAAGTGCAGTAGTCCGTAAATACAGAATCCTGTACCTTTCAGCAGATTATAAAGAAGAAACCTGTAAAAGTATAAGGTAATTCGAGAGGTGTGCGTGGTGGCCTGTGTAGCTTCAACTGCCAGGTACAATCCTATGACTCCCTGATGATTCCTAATAAGGATGAAACAGGTCTGTAGGTGTCTGGATTCTCCATTAGATATTGGAGGCCTGGTCGTAATGAAGTGAGAAACAAAAACGCTTTTTCCGATATGCCACGAGTCTTACTTTAATTTTCAGTCGCGGACACGAGATTCACTTTGTTTTTAAATATTTTGGCTTTTTAGTTCTGTGCAACAAGCCTCCTCCGGAGCGATTGCTTGCTGATGCCTTAAAATTAGGGCCACGTAGTATGAAGCTCCAATTGGGGGTGGTGCTGCTGCGAACGTTACCTCTTTTTAAGAGTCATGTTATAGTGACCTTATACTTTTACAGGTTTCTTCTTTATAACCTGCTGAAAGGTACAGGATTCTGTATTTAAGGACTACTGCACTTTTCTATTTTGATGTTTTTGTTTCTTGGTTTATTCGACAGGTGGCGCACACAGCTTCGACGTCCCCGCGGATTACAAACTTTTTGTTTTAAATTCGAGAGGTGTGCGTGGTGGCCTGTGTAGCTCCAACTGCCAGGTATAATCCTATGACTCCCTGATGATTCCTTATCCCTTAGTAAGTATAAAGTATTATTTGATTGAAGTGTTATTCTCGTTAGTCGTTAGTAGCATTTGATATCAATACAACCTAAAGCAGTGTTCGAAACAAGCAAAGAAAAAATTAGAATTAAGTATAGCGTCCGCTTAAAGTAAAAAACCACATTGTCTTAAAACAAGTATAGACCTATATTTGAATTATCATATAAATTACACTTGTCTCAACGCTAGTCATGCATTATATTTAAGAATGTCTTTTGCTTCCTATTTTACACGATATAGGAAAAGAATAGAAAAAAATACCCGAAGCATACAGAAAGATCGCGAAGAGCTGATGCGAGTATAGAAGCCAGAGGTTAACTGAGCTAGAGCTGGTTTGGTATGATTTCGAAAATCAGACCCCTTAAAGATGAGAAGTGCAATCTTTTCCAGCAGTAAATTTTAGGGGTAATCCTAAAATTGTTATCCACACTACCAGCTCAATATTGACATTTTCTCGCAGCCTGAGACTGTTGCCGGAAGGGCAATAAATAAATCATCATCACAGAGCGAAGAAGAGGTACCCTTCAAAGCCTCAGAGAAAATCTGCAAAATTTCTAAAAAAAAGAACTCACAAAGGAGATGTGTAAATAAGAAAAAGTAATACCAATGATTCCTAGACCAAGAAGAAATCACGAGTCAGATTCTTGATCTGTGAACGCATATGAATGCGCACACGGATTATAGTTGTAATATTTTTGAACCAGCATTCACCGATCACATTCACCCAAAAACCGTGCGAACTTGATCCCTTGGACCACGGCAAGCGAACAGCTTTATTTCGAGAGATGTATGCGTATAAATAAATATTTTATATTCATTTACTATATATTTTTCATAATTTTGTTTTCCTTTACCGGTGAGCGTTTATTTCACAGAAGTGAACGTTTGTGCGCTTGAGATTTAAGAATTCAGCCTCTGGAAAAAAATAAATAAAGAAATCCAAATTTATTTATAGAAAATTTTTTATCCTTAGCAATAAAATAATAATAAGATGGCTTGGGTTGGTTATTAGTTTAGTTTTGAGCACATTTTAGCGGTAGCTCTACAAATGTATAAAATTCACATGACTTTTTTAAAATTTTCAGATGATGCTCTTGCAGCATTTTGTCGCTAATCTGTCAACTTAAAATCTGATGAAATGAAAATTTTAGCGCCCTTCCAATCTTACAGAAAATATTTGTGGCATGTGGAAAGGGTGAGGGAATAAATCGGAAAAAAGTTTTTCCTCGACAAGGATTTCAACCCGGGACCTCTAGAATACCAGTCTAATGCTCTACCATCTGAGCTATCGAGGACATGAGGTTTTGACTGACTATTCGGAAATCCTTTCGTCCGATTCATTTGTTAGTAGTGGGGTGGTCTTTAAAGCCTACTGCGGCTTTAAAAATCTAGAGATGTGCAAGGGGGGGGGGGTACACATTCACGATTATTAGTTGTACGAAATTTCTACTTATCTATCAACCAACGATACACGACATATAGCGTTTCACTGGCGGTGTCAGATGGACAATTTTCCAACTAATAATTTCAGCCAAACACATTTACAAAATGAAGGGAGAATTTAAGCGCCCTTACAAATTTATAGAAAAGATTTGTGGCATAGAGTGCAAAGGGTGAAGGCACCTCCAATAAAACGCTATATAAAAAAAGAGAAAATCAAAAGATCTTGGGAGGAAAGAACGAAAATTCAAAATTGGATGAGTGTCCCACAAGGATCACACAAAAGTCCAAAGCGAAAGGAGAAACAATTAAACGATGTTTCGCCCGGGGTGACCAGCGTGGGCTCGTCAGTGGATTCACTAGTCACCCTAAATCCAGACATCATTTAACACCATCGCACACTCTGACTTCCAACTCTGAATCACTCAGAAATAGGCATCGTTCCGCATGGTACTTATCATAAGTCACCTGATACGGGTTCGTCTTGGCGTGTTAACCTTTTCAATAGCAATATGCTCCTAAGACAATTAAAACAAGAAGTTAAACTTCCCAATCAGTTACATAAACCGAAAAGAATCTAAAAAAGAGAAGATCAAAGGATCTTGGGAGAAAAGAACGAAAATTCAAAATTGCATGAGTGTCCCACAAGGAACACACAAAAGACCAAAGCGAAAGGAGAAACAATTAAACGATGTTTTGCCCGGGGTGACCAGCGTGGGCTCGTCAGTGGATTCACTAGTCACCCTCAATCCAGGCATCATTTAACACCATCGCACACTCTGACTTCCAACTCTGAATCACTCACAAATAGGCATCATTCCGCATGGTACTTATTATAAGTCACCTGATACGGGTTCATCCTTCCTTGACAATCTGCAGTCTATCCCATTTCCTGACTGTATGTTTTGGGAATAGCTCTTTTGCCACTTCCATCTGCTTCTCGTCACTCAGGTTCATTGTAATTGCTGATTTTCCTGTTCGACTTCTTCAACTATTTTCTTCCAGTTTTCTTTTTTGGCATTTTCGATGGCTTCTTTCAGGTCTGTACGCCTTTGACGATAGATATCTAAGGCTAGCAGTTTTTCCCTTTCATCGTTTGTTCTGTTTTTTCTGGTTAATATTTTTTTGGCTTTAATGCATAATAGCCGTTTTTCTGCAATATCTTCCGACCACCAGTGAACTGGCTGTTTATTTTTTCGGAGCTCCTTTCTTTTTCATAAAATTGTTGCATGATTCTGTGATAGTTTGTTCTAGGCCCTTAGCGTCTAGTTTCCTGGTGTTTTCGTTTTTTAGTCCAAGTTCTTGCACGACTTTGTGCATTTGTTCCTTGTTTATTATCCAGCCTCGGTTTTTCCTTGTGGGGCTTTAATGGCTTTCTTTATTTTTTCTCATCTCAAATGTGATGTATTGGTGGTAGCTCAGTGATTCTTCGTCTAGCACCTTCCAATCGGCCATTTTTTTACTAATATTTTTAGTGTGTATGGTAAGGTCTATATGGGATTTCCTTTCCCCCCTTATAAAAGTAGGTGCCTCTCCTTGGTTGAGGATTAGAAGCTCCATTTCTGCTATCCATTCGGATAGTATTTCCCCTCGATTGTCTTCTATCTGTGAGCCACATAGATATGATTTGGAGTTAAAATCCCCTCCTACAATTACCTCTTTGGTGTGTTTTTTATGTCTGTTCGTAGTGCAGCTAGCCATTCTGTAAATATTTGTATGTTTATATTTGGGGAGATGTAGCATCCAAAAATAACTAACTCTTCTAGTTCCACCCATGTATAACCGTCTCCTGATCCGGCTTCTCTTATCTTTAACTGCGAATTTTTTATTACCAGAGCCACGTCTAGCCTGTTGTCCGTTAATAGTTTCCCTTGTGTAGCTTTTATTCTATTTGGCTCCCCTATTATCATAATAACTGCTTTGATTTCTTCTGCCATTTTGTACATAAGGTCCATCGCCGCGCTGCTCCTGTCTATCTTACACTGGATAGCCTTCATTTCCGATTTTGTAACCCCTCCTTCTTCTCCTTCCTCTGTTCCTGCAACAGCCGTCTATATTCAGGGCATCTTGTTGTCTCAACATTGTGTCCATCCGAGTTACAGAGATAGCATTTTTGTAAATTTGTACAGTCTTTTTTGAGATGGTCTTGTTGCCCACATTTGTGACAGAAAATATCGGTGGCCTTTTTGTTACATCTATTTACTATGTGTCCCACTCTGTGACAGCGGTAGCATTTGGGAAGAGTCTCTATCTCCCTAACTCTCTATCTGTTCCAACGTACGCCTATTATCCTCTTTGAAATTAACAATTTGGCTGCAGTTTCTGTAATAGTTCCTGTCCTCCTGTGTTCAGCTCTTCTTGTATAGTATGTTTGATTTCCTCTGCTTGGGTGGTTTCATCCATATCCAGTATCATTATTGTTTGATTTCTTTGCCTTGTACCTACTTGCGCCTTCGTCATCATTTTTGTTTTCAGAAGTTCCGTAAATTGTTTTCTGGAGTTTTCCTCATTGCCTTTGATCTTGACTTGTACTTCACCACTGTTTGTTTTGTTTATCTTTTCTATGATTGCGCCTTTTGTGTCGACCTCCTTTTTCATGCTCCTGATGAGATCGGCATATGATATTCCCTCTGCAGGCTTGATAATTATCGTTTCTTCATTAGTATTTTTCCTTCTGTTACTCCGCATCATCTCGTTTGCCTTGAGTGTACCTTCTTTTCCAGTTCTGTTGGCCTATATTTTCTACATGTATACTCTAGAGTTTTTTTGATTATTGTCATGTTTATGTTTTTGTTTATCAGGCAAGCCGGCATGCTCCTTCCTTTTTTCTTCACGGTATCAACGGCTTTCATTACGTTGGTCTTCAAGTCGCTTATGATACTGCACGCCGTTTTACCGCAGATAATTTTTCCCTTTGCTAATTGCTTTTTGTCTATTTCCGTTGCTAGTTGGGGGTGTCTTTTCGCTAGATTCCTTTTAATTCGTTCGTCTATGTCATAATCTTTCTGCAAAATTATAATCTGGTCTCCTTCTGTTTCGTCTCCATATTCTATTTGACACATCTTAAAGACTTCTTCTGGCCATCTCTTTTCGATAAGATCAGTTAACGTTTGTTCATCGTGTTCTAGTGTTGGTTTGTGTTCTATTTCTTTGTTAAGTCTCTCCTTATCTTCTTGCTGTTTACTGACGGTTTCAGTACCTGTCTCTGTTATTGTTGCCTTCCTTTCATTTTCGTAGGGTGGCTATTTGCTTTGGTGAGAATATCATACATTTCTTGAACGAATTTCATTGACATTTCCATTTTTATATTAAGTTGCTCAAGTCTAAAGGCCGATCTGTTTACTTCCTTTTTGGTGTTGGGCACTTCTAAAAGCACTGAATTCGTTCGTCTATGTCATAATCTTTCTGCAAAATTATAATCTGGTCTTCTTCTGTTTCGTCTCCATATTCTATTTGACACATCTTAAAGACTTCGTCTGGCCATCTCTTTTCGATAAGATCAGTTAACGTTTGTTCATCGTGTTCTAGTGTTGGTTTGTGTTCTATTTCTTTGTTAAGTCTCTCCTTATCTTCTTGCTGTTTACTGACGGTTTGAGTACCTGTCTCTGTTATTGTTGCCTTCCTTTCATTTTCGTAGGGTAGGCTATTTGCTTTAGTGAGAATATCATACATTTCTTGAACGAATTTCATTGACCTTTCCATTTTTATGTTAAGTTGCTCAAGTCTAAAGGCCGAGCTTTTTACTTCCTTTTTGGTGTTGGGCACTTCTAAAAGCACTGATCTCAAGGCTTTTATTTCTTCATTACTTTTTTTGACTGTATCTTTAAGTGTCTTGTACTTTTTCTCCATTCTCTGGAGAAATTGGGTTTCTTTAGGTTCTTCTACCTTCTTCTACCCTTTTCCTTTTGGGTTCTCTGTTTCCGGTATCTGGGACATCATTCTCGAGGTAGTCCTTTCCCTTTTCTCTATCCCTGTTACTGAGGATGTTCTGTGTAGTAGTAGTAGTAGTTTTTTTTTTTTTTTTTTTTTCGATGGGGAATCTTCTAAAGATGCCGGCCGTATGGTCCTTTCCGAACATGCACGATTCTAACCTCTCTAGAGGTCAGCCTACGTACTAAACCCCACCGCGTCTCTACTACTACGAGTCTCATCCTCCTGGAACTGCTATGGGCATTACTTCAGGAGGAGGAAGGAATAGATGTTTTAATCATTTCTTCTTTCTGACCGTCTGACGTCTTTCTCTTTTGTGTCCACAATCGTCTTTGCATATGTACTTACAGCCTTCCAGTTTTCTTTTCTCTCTAGCATTTTTATCACTAGATTTTCTGGGTTTGTTCTGCCGATCCTTGTTTCCAAAATATTTCTTAGTGTTTCCCATCTCCCACACTCAAAGGACGTGTGCTTCACAGTGTCTCTTTGCGTACAATACATGCACTGGTCATATCTTGTTAGCACGAATCTTTGTCTGTATGCCTGGAAGCATCCATGTCCTGATAAGAGTTGCGTAAGGTGGTACGTCACTTCTCCATGCTTACGTTTAATCCATGGTTCTAACTGTGGTATGAGTCTTTGTGTCCAATGTCCTTTATTGTTGTCTTCCTGCCACTCTTGCTGCCATCTGCGCAGTGTCGCTGCCTTTGCCAATTCTTTTTCCACCCCGTCTTGTATTTCACACCTCTCTTCCACCAGCAGGTATATGGGAGGAGTTCCGGCAATGATCAGTAGTGCCTTGGTCGACGTTGTTCTATAGGCACAAGCGATCCGTATTGCTGCTTTTCTTTGAACACTCAGGAGCATATTCTTATAAATGTTCTTCTCTATGGCTCTTCTCCATATTCTTGCACCATAAAGTATGATAGATTGAATCACACTGAAGAGTATTTTTCTGTTTCTTTCTTTGGGGCCCCCGATGTTTGGTAGCAGTCGGCTGATGTTACCAATTGCTTTTCCCGCTTTTTCGACGACATGTCTGACGTTCTTTGCCATTTTCATGTTTCTATCGAAGTAAACCCCGAGGTACTTCAGATGCTCTCCACTTCTAACTGTCACCTGACCAACTATTACTTCAATATTTTTTACGGTGCGGCCTCCAGCCAGAATCACAACCTCAGTTTTCTGTGGTGCTATGCTCAACTTCTTATTTTCGAGCCATTGGGTAATATCTCCTAGAACTCTGTTCGCCGTATCTTCTAGTTTTGTCGCATCTTTTTCTATTACGACGACTCCCAGGTCATCGGCGTAACCCACCAGCTTAACTGACATTGGAACTGGAAGTCTGAGGATGCCGTCGTAGTATATGTTCCACAGTATTGGACCTAAAACCGACCCCTGCGGGACACCACACGACATGCTCATTCTTCCTTCTTCACCGACGTTTAGGTATCTGTCTTCCAGGTAACTAGCAACCATGTTGAACAGATAGGATGCAATCTGTCTCTCCCTCAATACCTCAAGAATGCCCTGCCAGGGAGCAGAGTTGAAAGCATTGCGGACGTCAACCGTTATCAGGATGCATCTTTTCCTGCCACCCCTTTCATTGGCTTCATCGGCTAGCTGTTGCACTCTCTGCATGGCATGTTCAGTTGTTCGTCCCTCTCGGAATCCATGCTGTTCGTCGGCGAAGCCTCCAGTCCTTTCAATTTCCCTCTTTAACCTTTCCGCCAAGAGCTGTTCCATCAGTTTACTCCATACATTTAGTAGACAGATAGGCCTATATGCTTTACTGCCCTGCCCCGGTTTGTTTTTCTGAATAAGAACAAGCTGCGCGACTTTCCATGTTTTGGGAAACATACCTCTTTTTAGCTCCCTGTTGAAGATCTCCAAAATTTTTTCCGGGTAACGATTCACAACTGCCTTAACTACTTCGGGTGGCAAGCCGTCTGGCCCTGGAGCTTTGCTATCCTTTAGCTTATGAGTCGCGGCGATTAAATTTGCTTTAGTAAAGGTGGGAATTTCTGCCTCTTCTACTGGTATTCTCTGCCATTTGTCCACCTTGTGTATAGGAAATAGTTCTTGCGCAACTTTAATCTGCTGCTCATCACTTAGGTAAGGGGAGGGAGCTCTCAGCTTGTCCATTACGATTTTATACCCTTTGCCCCATAAGTCATGTTCTACTTCTTCAATTACTTGCTTCCATGCCTTCTTCTTTTCTTCGGCAATAGCTTTTTTCAGTACTGCTCGACTTTCTCTATAGTTAGTAAGAGCCTCTCTTTTTCTTATAAACTCATTTCTCTTATTTTCTCTGGCCATAGTTCTCTTAGCTTTTAGACATTTGCTCCTCTTTTCCGCGATCTCATGCGTCCACCAGTAAACTGGTTTTTTGTTACTAGGGGTTCTTTTCTTCCTCATAATCTTGTTGCATGCACTTGTAACCACTTCCTCAAGCATCCCTGCATCTATTTCCTTCTGGCTTGCCTTCTCCAGTTGTTCCCCTACTTCCTGTACCACCTTGCTGATCTTATATTTTTCAATAAGCCAGCCTCTGTTACGTACTTTTCTAGTTTGCTCCACTGGGTATTCGTTACTTATCTCGTATGTAATATGCTGATGGTAGCTAAGCGTTTCTGCGTCTAGGACCTGCCAGTTTACTGTTCTTTTGCTCAGGTTCTTTGTACAAAAGGTTATGTCGATATGAGATTCGTTCTCTCCTCTTACGAATGTCGGTGATCCACCTTGATTTAGGACTACAAGGTCGTCTTCTGCTAGCCATTCGGACAGAATTTCTCCTCTACTATCTTCCTTATTTGAACCCCATAGGTATGATTTGGAGTTGAAATCCCCTCCGACTATTACTTCCTTGGTTTGCTTTCTAATATCTGCACGTAATGCTGTTAGGAAATCTACGTAAGCCTGCAAGTCTACATTGGGGGAAATGTAGCATCCAAAGATTATCACACTTTCCAGTTCCATCCATACGTACCCGTTACCAGTGCCCATTTCACCTACTTTAAGTCGGGTATTCTTTATTACCAGTGCCACGTCCAGTCTACTATCTTTTTTCCGATTAGGCTCTGCAATGATCATTACATCGGCCTTTTCTTCCTCTGCGGTTTTATACATGAGATCCATAGCTCCCCTTCCTCTGTCTATATTACCCTGAATGATCTTCATGCTGTGCTTTGGAGCCTCCCCCTTTTCTCCTTCCTCTGTTCTTGTAACAGCCTTCTATAGATAGGACATTTTGTCGTCTCAGTTTTATGTCCCTCGACATTACACAGATAACATTTCTGTTCCTTTCTGCAGTTGTTTCTATAATGGCCTTGTTCTCCGCATTTGTGGCAGTACTCGCTTGTTTCCTTCTTATCACATTTAGTAGGATCTCCATCTCCTTAACCTTCCATCTGTTCCATCCATCTCCTATCACTTTTTTGGAAACTAACTTGATCAGAAAAAAAAAAAAAAAAAAAAAAAAAAAAGTGAAAGATTACAAAATAAACCTATTGTCTTTACAACGAAAATCAGTACGATGAAATGTATAGTTATATTTTAAATCTGGAAACCTACTACAAAACTTCCAAATAGTTTTTCAGATATTAAAAATATGGACGATCGTTGTAAGTGGGAGCAAGCGGTAAAAGAAGAAATCGATTCACTTTTGTTAAATAGTACTTGGATTTGCAAATGGGTATTTAATATAAAAAAAAATGATAAGCTAGGCAACCCCAGTAGATGTAAAGCTCGTTTGGTAGCAAAAGGTTTTAGTCAAAAATACTTATGTGACTATAATGAAACTTTTGCGCCAGTAGCGAGAATGGCTACATTAAGGTTTATCCTAGCATTTTCAAATCAATATCAACTGCAAGATTTAAAATCAGTAAAGATCTTCTTAGGCATCAAAATTCAAAGAACTTGTGATATTTTAACTATAGACCAAAGCCACTATTTAAAGTTAATTTCAAATAAATTTAAAATGATAGATTGCCACCCGGTGGACACCCCATTACAACCAAAGCTAAATTTTCAAGCATTGAACCAGGAAAGTAATACCTTGTAGAAATTTCATTGCTGGCTTGATATATGTAATGGTGTGTACACGACCTGATCTCTGTGCGGCAATCAATATTTTAAGTAGATTTCAAAATAAAAGTGAAGAGTTGTGGAAAAATTTATAAAGAGTTTTAAGGTACATACAAGGGAATATAAATTTAAAATTAACAAACACAAGAGAAGAAATTTGTTTTTTGATTTACTAGTTGGCTACGCAGCTGATTGGGCAAATTGTGAGATTGACAAAAAGAGCACTACTGGTGATTTATTTAAAGCATTTGATTTATTTACAATTTCGTGGAATTCTAAACGTCAGCATACAGTCGCAGCATCTTCGACTGAGGCTGAATATATGGCTATTTTTGAAAGCGTGCGTGAGGCAAAATGGTTAAAGTCTCTTTTAAAAAGCATGCATTTTGAACTAACAAAGGCAATAGTTTTATATGAAGATAATACAATACAATCTATAGCAAACAATACTGAAAATCACAAAAAAAAAACAAAACATATAGCCATAAAGTATCATTATATAAGGCAACAAATACAGCAACAAAATGTTATGTTGAAATATATTTCTACAGGACAACAACAAGCAGACATATTGTCGTGAATGCCCTTTAGGCATTCTGTCTTGCCCTTGCTTGGTTTGTAAATGTTAACGCCTCAGGTTATGAACCTAACAGTTAGCATTAGGAAGTATGTGATGTTTTAAGTTCAATGAATAGATGTTTTTGTAAACTCACGTTTTGTTATCACATACATCCTATAAAACCAATCGAGAACAGCAAGAAGGGGTCAGTAAGTTTAGTAAGTTCACTAAGTCAGAAAGTTGTGATGTATTTCTCAAGAATAAGATAAACTGCTGAACCACGACCTACCCCTAAGATAGAACTGTGACGCTGCTGTATTAAGACTGTTCGATGTTAATTAATTACAAGTAAGTAACGTTTTTATATTTTGTTATAATAAATTCATTAAAACCCGGTACGGTTGGTTTATTAAGTCAATAAATAAGAACAACCCAGTCACGAAAACCCCAACGTGACATATGGTGGAGGTGCCGGTGTCTTTTTTGTAAGGCTATTTCTCAAATTAGAAAATCAATTTTTTTTTCAAAAACGATTTATTTAATAAAGTTTTTTTTCAGTAATTCCATTTTTTAACAATTGTTTATTTTATTTTTTTTTTCCAGTTTAATGTTGTTATAATTCTATTTTATATATACCATACAAGGTATAAATATAAATTGTTAAGGATTGGCATTGATAGGTTACCGTCTAAGGGTTAAAATTGGTAGGTCGTTATTGAAATCATCCACGGTAAATAATTTTTTTTAAGACAGTGCATATGTTTTTAAAAACATTTTTGTAGGTTCTTAATAGTTACAGTTTAATTTATATTTTTTATATACGTGGTGTAAATTACTTTTAATTTAAATTTGAATATGGATCAACTTAGCAACGCTTTTAAAATAACTCAAAACGCAATTACTCCTCAATTTACACAACCACCTACATTTGATCCAATTTGTGATTGTCCGGTTAAATTTATTCACAGTTATGAAAAAATATGCGACAAAAATTTTTGGTCAGATTGTCTGAAAATGCGGCACTTGAGCGTTTTTCTAAAAAGTCCAGCCAATTTTTGGTATTTAAGCTACGTGGAAAAGTCTGAAAATGTCAGTAAAACGTGGAAAGATATCAAAGAGGATTTTATTAAATATTTTGGAGGTGATTATGCTTACAAGAAATTGAAATCTAATTTTAAAAATAGAAAACAGCTGGTTCATGAAAGCATAAAAAGTTATTATTTCAATCACTTGGCATATGAACTAGAACCAAAAATCTCCTTTTCTGATTTTCTCGAAGTTTTTGAAGATGGGTTACTCTCTGAGTATTATGAAAATTTTAGAATTTTATCAGCTTCCAACATAACACAAGACAATTGAAAATATATTGTTTTAAGACTGAACCATATTTCCGAATGTAAAAAAAAGTCATCTGAAAAATTGGATCAAAATTTTTGGTTTAAAAAGAAGGATTTTCTTAATGGCGAATATGAGGACGATTTAAATTTGTCTTCTTTCACAACAGACTCCAATATCCTTCAAGTAATAGGGTCTATAAATGGGCATAATAATGTCAATATTCTGCTTGGCACAGAGTCAAGTCAAAATATAATACATAAAGCATTCGCGGAAAAAAAAAATAAAATTGAATACGACAAAAAATTGTCTACTGCTGGTGGTCATTTTGTTTCTCCTATTGGAACAACAAACATTGAAATAAAATGTGGTTTTTAAAAATATAGAATAGCTGCTCTTGTTGTTGATAAACTACCCGTGTCGTTAATCCTAGGCACATCATTTCTGAGTGAAAAGAAAGTGGTTATTGACTATAGTAAAAATAAAGTATCGTTTAAAGACGATTTTTCAACTTTTTTTAGTTGTCACGAAATTAATTCTCTAGAATCTTGTCTTTCTGTATTACAAAATGATCGCTGCAATAAAAACGTATTTTTAAAATCCCCAAAAATGTATTCTTTAGGGTCAAATCAAGTATTAACTATAAAATCAGTCATTTTAAACTCACTAAAGGCTTTAGAAGAAAAAATTTGGAGCTCGTCTCGGAGTATTTCTATGCAAATTCTAGCAAGAAATCATAAGCTTGTCAAAATTTATAAAGGTGCCAATTTAGGCTTTTTTGTAAAAGGTACTAATTTTAATTCTAATTTTCAAAACAAAATGTATTTTAAAGAATAAAAATAACAGAAAAAGTCAATCACATTCTACTAAAACTTTTAGTCATACGATACCATATGACATTGGCCTTAAAAATAATAAAAAAAAAACGAAAAGTAAACGTTCGACCTAGTAGTATTACGATTTCGCAGCGGAATCAAAATGTTTATCATCATAGTAAATTAAATTTCATAAATAAATACGGGAGCGAACAAAATTATTATTACCAACACTCTTCATTGCAATTTTTAAAGAATATAAAAGTAAAACATCATCAGGAACAACCACTGAAAGTAGATATCAATGAATATCCCCAATATTTAACTCCCCGCCTTTACCTTAACTAATGTTTTTATTGCCATTTTATTGGTTGGTGTAGTGTTTATATCATGCACTAAATATGTTTTATTATTTAAATAATGACATCTATTCTGAGTTTTAGGTAATTTTAGCACATGTCACAGAAAGAAAACTTGTATGATCAATTAAAAAGGCCTATCTATAAAAAATAGGACATGCCAAAAAGCATAATTTGGGTCTTATGATCAATCTAAGCAGTTGGTATATTTTCATTTTTAATTTAAATATGACTTGTTTTTAATTATTGTTATATTTTAACAAAACTTGTAACTCCATAGCGGAATAGTATAATTCCCACGTTAAAAAACCCAATTTAGGCAAAGAAATTTGGGCGTTAAATGCCTTTGCCATCGACCTCCTATAAAAACGATAAATACAGGACAATCTACAAAAGGGAGCAATGCATTGCGTCAAAAAAAAATACTTGGGTTGTCTGAATGTTCGTCATCCGCACGTGCTAACTACAGAAATTGTTTTTAAGAAGACTTGTGAAAACAAAAATATATGGTACTTTTGAGTACTTTAGATTTGAGGAAATACTCTCCCCGTAAGCACCCTATGGTTTTATCTTTTTATATACGCCAGTGTCTGGGCCCACTAAAAGACATTTGGATAAATATTAAGGTATATCCGTCTGCTATAAAGTGAATAGGGCATGATAATGCAAGGTGCTAGGTTCACCTAAGAAAAATAGTGTTAAATGTTGAGTAATTGTGAAGCCTGATAAATGTAAGGAACAATAAACAGTATATATATACCTATGGTTTTAGTTATAACTTTGAGCTAAGTATAGTAAAGAGGGTAAAAGTAAAGAAAAATAATAAGTATAGTTTTGATTATTGAGGTATAGTGAGAGAATGTAAGTGCAAATCAAATAAACAATAATAAGTATTTTGAGTATATGGTTACGATCTAATGGCATATAAGTAGTAGAAATTAGTATTATTATTATATTTTGCCAGTGTTAAAAAGAGGTGTTTTTTCAAATCTTTCCACTTTAGTATTATCATAGTTACCTTATTAGCTTATCTAGGTAGCGTAAAATTGCAATATGTAAAGAGATTTCAAAACATTGAGTATTTTTAACATTTTTTGGGTGTACAGACAAAAATAGTAAATAGTTATATAAGTATGCTCTACCTAAGCATATAAGTTTTAATAGCTACAGCATAATTTTAAAAAAAAAATGTATTTCACAAAATCACTATTTTCTTGCGAATTTAAGTCAAAAATTATTTAATAGTAATACAGTATTTTGGTATTTATGTTAAAATCTTCACATACCGTAAAACCTTATTAAATGAGGATTAATCATTTTAATAAAAATTAGAGCAACAAAATAAATATTCACTTATTTTTTTTCTCGGTTACCAGAAATTCAGATTTAAAATCCTTTTGGGGTTAAATATGCGCAATTCAATATTACTACAATTTTTTTTAAGGAGTATGTTATTTAATTTTTTTAGAGTCGCCGGCACCGCTTGCTTCCCAAGAAGATAATACAGGAAGAGACCAATGATGACCAACACTACCAAGGTCTTGCATAGTCAGAGGCATAGCGCAGGAAAGCTCACAACATGGAAATAAAAATTATAGTGGTAAAATCCAGTATCACGTATGGAGATCTAAAGGAAAGTCTTTAGAAAAACAAGGGTTACCATTCAAGCTGTATCAGCGAAAGATGCCTCATATAGATCCACACCTCTTTGGCAAAAGAGGAGAAGTATTAGGCATCACACTCTATTTGGAAAATATAAATTTAGTACTAGATGGTAACGAGAATGATGTATTCAAAATGACTCTATTGGAAATACCTGTTGAATGAAATTATGAGCAAGTACCGCAAATCCACTGACAAAGCTAGACCTAACTTAAAGGAAAAAATCGGCACAAATCACGTACTATGCTTTCCCGTGAAGAGAAAACACATTTTGATTTTGATTTTGATGTACATTTTGATATAATTAATTTGATATACCTAATTTTATATAATTAATTTAGTTTTTAAAACTTTGTCACCTCCTATTTTCTTATTTCTTCTTTTTTTTAATATTTATTTATTTATTTATCTTTCTTATTTAACATTTTGTATTATTTTCTTTTCTGTCTCCTGTTTAATTTTTTGTTTTCTTTTTTTACTCATTGTTAGGTTGCTTTCTTATTGTTATAGGTACATATATTTTTATTTTGATAATCATTTATTTTGGTTTTATTTTATTTTATTTCTATTCACTTTTGTTTTGTTTTGTTTCTGTTTAGTATTAAGTTTTATTTTATTCTTATTTCTATTCATTTATTTCATTTTATAGTTTTTATTTTAACAATTCAATTTGAGAAAGAGAAAAACTATTTGTCCTGAGTGGAAGAGCGCTGCTGAGTTTTACGAGAGCAAAACTCAGTGCAAATTTTTTTTGTGTATTTTGTACTACTTTCTATTTAACGACAATAAAATCATTAATTATTATTATTATGATTATTATTATTATTATTATTATTATTATTATTATTATTATTATTATTATTATTATTATTATTATTATTATCATTATTATTATTATTATTATTATTATTATTATTATTATTATTATTATTATTATTATTATTATTATTATTATTATTATTATTATTATTATTATTATTATTATTATTATTATTATTATTATTATTATTATTATTATTATTATTATTATTATTATTATTATTATTATTTTCAGGTTCCACCGGGTTTCCTGGTTACAACTTCTCTCCGTACTTGCGTACAAGGATTCAAAGTTTGGTCTACGGTTTAGGTAAGTATTCTAAGGTAAGTTTAGAACTTTACGTACGATTCCAGTAGTTTCTATCACAGTGATTTTTTGCATTAGACTAGAAAGATTTTTTTTTAGTTCCAGGGTTTTGAGGCCCTCAATTGTTGCTGACGGTACTTCCCCAGTAGCTCCGAAGATTATTGGCACAATGATGACGCGATCTTGGTTCCACATGTCCTTGATCTCATTTGCTAATGGTAAGTATTTGTTTATTTTTTCTTGATGTTTTCGTTGGGCATTTGTTTCGTTTTTGTTGGGCATGATATACGTTTGTTTTGTTTGTTTGTTAACAAGCACCATATCTGGTTTGTTATGTGGTATGTGTACATCTGTAATTTTCACAGGGTCAGGTTTTAGTTTATAATATGGAGTGTGAGGCAAATCAGGTTTCAGTTTTTTGAGAAATTCTTGGTATATGATTTTTCCTACGTTGTCGTGTCTTTTTGTGTATTCATTAGGAGCTAGTATTTTGCAACCACTCACTATGTGATCTATCGACTCTGTTTGTTCTCCACACATTCGGCATTTGTCTGTTTCTATGCGTTGTTTCATTATGTAGTTTTGGTAGTTACGTGTGGGGATTACCTGATCCTGAATAGCCATGACAAATCCTTCTGTTTCTGGAAAAAGTTGTCCCTTGTTTAACCAATCCAATGACGATTTCTCATTAAAGTGTTGTTGTTTGATTAATGCAGGGTATCGTCCATGTAATTCTTTGCTAAGCCATTTTTCAACATGATTTATGGGTTCTTCTGCCGGTAGCTGTCTGCTTTGTAGATTCAGGGGCGTGATTTTGATATCTTTGTTTACTACTACTTTGTATAGTCCGGACTCTTTTGCTTTTCTATGGAAGTAGCTTCTTAAGTTTTTTATCTGTTTCCGATGTAGTTCTTAAATGTTTAACACTCCCCATCCTCCTTGCTCCCTGGGAAGGTGAAATCTCTCCATAGAGCTTCTTGGATGGAAACCTGTGCTTGGTGGCTACTGTTCGTATTGTGCGATTGAGTTCGGTTAGCTCTGTTTGCGTCCATGATATGATGCCGAAGCTATAGGTTAGGATTGGAATTGCATATGTGTTAATTGCCTTCACCATATTCCCTCCACGCAGCTTCGTCCTCATAATCATTTTGAGACTTTGTCTGAGATTGCCTCTAAGGTGTTCTTTGGCTTGCTTCTGATCTATCCCACGTGCTTGCTGATATCCCAGATATTTATAAAACTCGTCCTTTTCCATTCCTTCTATAACTCCAGCTTCCTCTCCCATTTCCACTCCTTGATGCTTCCTCCATTTCCCTTTCTTCATGATATTGATGCGACATTTTTCGAGGCCAAATGTCATACCAATGTCTTCACTGAACCTTTTTATTAACTGAATGTTCTTTTCCAGGTCTTGATCGGATGATGCATATGTTTTGAGGTCGTCCATGTACAGGAGAGAGTGTTCTGTTATTTTCTAACTTTACATCTTTATTTTGTTTTTTAGGGTGGAGGAGAGGGGGTTAAGAGACAGATAGAACCACAGAGGACTCAGCGCGTCGCCCTGGAAAATTCCGCATTGTATAGGTATGTCTCCAATTACTTGTTGTTTGTTTTTGATTGGGATTGTTAATGTTGTTTTCCATGTTCTCATTGTTTTTTCTAGGAGTTTTACTATGTGTGGGTTAATTTTATAAAGTTCAAGTACTTCCAGGAGCCAGGTGTGTGGTACGCTGGCAAAGGCTTTCTGGTAATCTATGTATGCAGTGAAAAGGTCTTTCTTATCTTTCTTTGTTTTACCTGTTATTATGGCATCGATTATTAGTTGATCTTTGCATCCTTTTGCTGATTTTGTGCATCCCTGTTGTTCTGTTGTTAGGATTTTGTTTTCGGTAAGGTGTTTATATATTTTTTCAGCTATTACTCCTGTCAGTAGCTTGTACAATGTTGGGAGACATGTGATGGGACGGTATTTAATAGGATGTTTGCTCGTAGGTGAAGTTTTTGGGAGAAGATAGGTGATTCCTTTTGTCATAAACGCTGGAAGTTCAGTTCTATTTTCCAGTATGTCTGTGAAGATGTCACCAATTTTCTTGTGTGTGCTTTTAAATTTTTTAATCCAGAAGTTTTGTATGTTATCAATGCCTGGAGCTTTGCAGTTTTTGCTTCTTTTGATCACCTTATCGACTTCTTCCAGTGTTACCATATGGTTAATCATTCTCCTTTTATTTGTCAACCTTTCTTTTGTTATCCACTTGGCTTTCTTCCTGTGTTGTTTTGGAATGGCCCATATATTTTTCCAATAGCTTTTTGTGTCTTCTTTTTCTGGTTTTTCATCTTCGTTGTTATTTTTTGTTGAATTCAGTTGCCTGTAAAATCTTCCCTCGTTATCCTCAAATTGATTATTGTCCTGTCTTCGATGGCGACTTTCTTTGAATCTTCGAAGTCTTTTTGCTTTACCCGCTAGTTGCTGCTTAAGTAGATCGAGTATTTCTTGGCTGGTGTTATTATTTTCATTTTTGTATTTGTTTGTTAGATTCTTTGCTTTTCGTTTAAGTTTTTCATTTGCTGCATGTCTCATAGATTGTTCTAATTGTCCTATTATTATTATTTTTTTTTTTTTTTCCTTCACGCACTAGTGCGGGTTTTGATTTCAATGCCGGTGGTGTATTACCACAAGGCATAGAAGTTTTGGTTTTACTGTTATAATTATGAATTATTTAATTATTGAACACCTTTCGCATTATATTGCAAGTTGATAAAATTACTGCTTTCTGAAGCTGTATGGCGAGAGAGTTTTGCAGTCCTATGACTTCAAGATTCTTTTTGAGCTTCTTTGGAATTTCTCCTGTGGCCCCTACTATTATAGGAATGATCTTTACAGACTCAGCATTCCACGTGTTTTTCATGTCCTCGGCAAGCGGTAAGTATTTCTCGATCTTCTCTTTTTGTTTCTTTTCTATGTTAATGGGAGAGGGAACAGCAATGTCTATGGTTCGTTCTTGCTTGTTGTGTACAAGAATGTCAGGTTTATTGTGTTGTACTTGTCTATCTGTTTGTACTTGTCTGTCCCAATAGATTTTAACGTGTGCATTTTCTAGGATTGCCTGCGGTGTGTACTGATAGTACGGCAATTTATTCTCAATGAGACCTAGTTTGTGGCAGACCTCACCATGTATTATTTTGGCTACGTTGTTATGCCTGGTGGTGTATTCACGTGGTGCCATTGTTTTACATCCACTTAGGAGATGCTCGGTGTTTTCATTTCCTTCGCCGCACATACGACATCTTGTATTAGTTATTTTAGGATCTTTGACAATGTATTTCAGATAAGACTTAGTTGGGACGACTTGATCTTGTATTGCGCACAGTAATCCTTCAGTTTCTGGGAAAATGTTGCTCGATGTTAGCCATTTAAATGAAGCTGAGCTATCAATGTAATCATTGTTAAGGAGGTTGGGGTATCTGCCATGTAGCTCTTTCTGTTTCCATCTATTGTGGAGCGTTGTAATGGAGTATTCCTGATCACATCGGTATTCCCTTTCTCTGAGTTTAAGAGGCGATAAGTTTTCATCCAAGTTGATGACTGCTTTGTGTAGCCTTGAATTCGCTTCTTTGGTGAAAAAATATTCTCTAAGCAGTTCAACCTGGCTCTTGTGACGGAGGCGCATGTCTGTCACCCCTCTTCCCCCTATCGTCCTTGGTAAGTCCTCTTATCATGCGATTAAGCCCGTCTAGGTCAGTCTGAGTCCACGGAACAACACCAAAGCTGTAAGCTACAACTGGGACCGCATAGCTATTGATGGCTGATGTTATGTTTTGTGCCGATAGTTTCGTTTTTAAAATTGTCGTGGTTCTGTGCTTAAACTTTGTCATTATTATTATTATTATTATTATTATTATTATTATTATTATTATTATTATTATTATTATTATTATTATTATTATTATTATTATTATTATTATTATTATTATTATTATTATTATTATTATTATTATTATTATTATTATTATTATTATTATTATTATTATTATTATTATTATTATTATTATTATTATTATTATTATTATTATTATTATTATTATTATTATTATCTGATTTTGACCTCTCTTGGTCATTTCGCACTCCGTCTGAGGGGAACATTTACTCATCCCAGATATCTAGATATCAGAGAGATTGAGCTCGGTGGGCGCCCTTTCGGGTCCTATTTTTGGTTGTTCTCCCATAAATTTTCTAACAACCCTTGAAGTTCCAAGCAGCACCGACTTCTGTATGGGGATATAGAGGTTTTTATTTAGTTCAAGTGCCTTCAGGTTAGTAAGCAGTATTTTGGGTATGATTCCCGTGGTTGACAGAATAATTGGAATTGTTTCGGCATTCTGCATGTTCCATTGTCTTTTTATTTGAATTTCTAAGTCCCGGTATTTTGCAATTTTCTCAGCATGCTTCTCGCGTAAGTTGTGAGAGTTCGGGATGGCAATGTCAATAAGTGTAACTTTTCGTGCTATCTTATCTACCATAATAATATCCGGTCGATTATGAGGAGTAGTCTGATCCGTTAGCACACTGCGATCCCAGTATAACTTATGGCTGTCATTTTCTAAGATAGTTTCTGGCGTGTAGTTGTAATACGGCTGTTTTTCATTCGATATTAAGTTGTATTTAAGTGCTAGCTCTTGATGCAGAATTTTTGCAGCCGAATCATGGCGGTTTTTATATTCAGACGCTGCAAACACTTGACAACCACTCGTAATATGTTGTATCGTTTCTTGTGCTTGGCATCCATACCTGCATTTTCCATCAGTTATTGAAGAGTCTTTCACTATATATTTTAAATAGTTTCGAGTTGGAATAACTTGATCTTGTATTGCCATTAAAAATCCTTCTGTTTCTGGAAACATATGTCCTGAAGTTAGCCAGTAGTTCGACGCACTTTTGTCGACATTTTCTTGGGTAACCTCATTCAGGTGTCTTCCATGCAGCGGTTTTTCTCTCCAGTGTTGAATTTTTTCATCCTTTGTTTGGTGATGTGTTGGTATCTGGTGTTGTGATAGCTTTAGTGGGGTTGCATTATCTATTTGACAGACGACTCGATGAATTTCAGACTGGGTTGCTTTCGTTAAAAAGTACTTTCTAAGGTTTGCTATTTGCTGGTCTAATCTTTCTCCTATGTCTGCCAAAGCTCTTCCACCTTCCGATCTATGTAGAGTGGTTCTCTCCACGGCGCTTCTAGGGTGGTGCATACGTGATTTTGTCAGCATAGTTCTCATTTTACGTTGTAAAGCATCTAATTCTGTCCTTGTCCAGTTAATAATTCCAAACGAATAAGTAAGAACAGCGCATGCATACGTGTTTAATGCTTTAAAAAGATTTTTACTATTTAGTTTTGATTTAAGGACTGTACGTACTCTTTGAACAAAAGACTGTTCTAGTTCTTTTTTCATTAATCGCTGCTCTATTCGTTGGGACTGCTTCATTCCAAGATATTTGTAAGTGGTGCCGTCTTGTATGGCTGTAATAAGTTGTCCATCTCTTGTTTGAAAATCTCCTGGTTGTATTTTACCCCTGATTATGTTAAGGGTTTTACATTTATCAAGACCAAATTGCATTTTTATGTCATTTGAAAATCCCTCGACAATTCTGAGTAGTTCTTCTAGTTGTTTCTTTGTTGCAGTTGTTAATTTTAGATCATCCATGTATAATAGGTGGTTTATTTTTAAGAGCTCTCTATTATTTTCTTTTAAGCTAAACCCGTAGGATGTTGAGTTTAATCTGTTAGAGAGTGGGTTCAAGGCAAGACAGAACCATAGTGGAGTTAGTGAGTCCCCTTGAAAGATCCCTCTTTTTATGGAAATTGTATTGGTTTGAATATTTGCATCTTTAAGTATAATAGATGTACGCCATGATCTCATCGCGTGCTCCAAGAAGTCAACTATAAGCCTATCTACTTTGTATACTTTTAAAATGGCTAGCAGCCAGTCATGGGAGACAGAATCGAATGCTTTTTTGTAATCTATGTATGCCATGTAAAGATTTCTGTTCTTCGCAAACGCTTGGTTACATATTACAGAATCAATAGTTAGTTGTTCTTTGCAGCCCATTGCGTTTTTGGTGCAACCTTTTTGTTGTTCTGCTATAATGTTGTTCTGATTGCAGTGATCATAAATTCTATTCGTGATGCATGATGTAATCAGTTTATACATCGTTGGTAAACAGGTTATCGGGCGGTATTTCGCAGGATCGTAAGTGTTCTGCCGGTCTTTTGGTAGTAAATATGTTATGCCCTGCGTCAAGAATTGTGGCATTTTTTTAGGTTGATTTAGGATTTCGTTAATGAATTCTGCTAGTTTTTCGTGGGTACAGACAAGTTTCTTAAGCCAGTAGTTTTGAACGCCATCTGGTCCTGGTGCTTTCCAGTTGTGCATTTCTTTGAGTATCTTGCTAATCTCGGGTTTTGTAAATGGTCGAAAGACCATGTTGTCATAGGCTTGCGAACAGGTAGTTTCAGTAGTTATCCATGAAGCATTAAGATTGGCACTTGCTGGCGTGGCTAATTGCTCTCTCCAAAAATTGTCTATCGTCTCTTTGGTTGGATAATTGCATTCCATTTTTTCATTGGGTTCAGTAAGCTGCCTATAGAATTTCTTTTCAGCTTTTGTAAAGAGGATATTGTCTTGCTTCCTCTGGTTACTGCATTTGTACCTTTTTAGTCTGGAAGCATATTTGCCCAGTTTTTGTCGGAGTGTATCAAGGCATTGTGGCACAGTGCTATTGTCTGCATCTCTTCGTGAGTGTGTTCGGTTTTTCTCGACTATAGCTTTAACTTTATCTTGAAGTTTTTGCGTTTTGACTCCCTTTTGATATTCTGTAAGCCGGCCGATATCTCTGCGCAGCGAATCCACCTTTGTTTGCAGCCTTTTGGACCATGCAAGTTCATAAGTCTTTCTTACCAGATTAGTAGAGGTTTTTGTTTTAATGCCCAGTAATCTGCTAATAGCAGTACCCGCACAGTAAATTATTGTATGGAGGTTCTCTAGGCAGGTAGCTTCTTGAACATGCTGAGGAAGGATATTATTATTCATGTTTTCCAGTGCTGCTGTCAAGTTTTTTGATGTGTTTATTTTTGGCAATACTGGCCTAGTTGATGGATCAGTTCCTTCAAATTCAAGCACTGCTTTTTGCATTTCGGAAGTTAAAAGTTCAAGATTGCCTTCTGTTTGGTTGTTTATGATTGACCCTTGGTTTTGTTGGGCGGTTTCGTTTTGGTCCTCAAAGGCTAGGCTATGTCGATTTTTAATGGTACGTCGCATACTTCTTCTGGATTCGCGATCTATTTCTTGTTTTATTGTGTTAATAGTGTCTTCTGAGAGAAGTTTGTTTTTTAGTATGGTTCGGTACTGATCGACCACCCTTTGCTCGGTAACTTCAAGATGTAAATATTTTCTGGCAAATTCTGTATGCATCTTTTGCCTATAGCCTGTTTTATCTCTACCTAGGTTTGTGACTCTGTAAAATGTACGCATTATGTCTTGGTTCATTTCTAAAGTCCATCTCATGCGTCTCCTAGGCATTCCCGCTTGAGTGAGCGCTGGCTGAGTATCCTGCGCAGCACCCATAGCGGTTGGAGCTGTTTGAGGGACAGGCTGTCCATTTCTTCTTCGTGTAGCTGATTGGCTGCTATTTACTCCAGTTTCATGCGAGGTGGATTCCGTACTCGAGGGGGTGCCACCTGGTCCACCCTGACTCGAACCAGGCCGAGGGTCCTCCTGACGTGTCCGAGCAGATATGGCCTGGTTATCTGCCACGCCCGAATATCTTTTACTTCTTGTATTTATAGCAAGGAACTAGTTTGCTCGCTTTGTGAGTTGCTAACACACTAGGCGGTTTTCTCTTTTAGTCGCCTTTTACGACAGGCAGAGATTACCGTGGGGATATTCTTGATGTCAACCCGTACCCCACACGGGGATTAATATTATTATTATTATTATTATTATTATTATTATTATTATTATTATTATTATTATTATTATTATTATTATTATTATTATTATTATTATTATTATTATTATTATTATTATTATTATTATTATTATTATTATTATTATTATTATTATTATTATTATTATTATTATTATTATTATTATTATTATTATTGTTATTGTTATTGTTATTAGTATTATTATGTTTTGTCACCATCGATATTGAGTTTCGATGTTGATGTCAACATCGATGTTTTTTTTCGACGTGCCCTTCACTAATACAAATTGAAAAGACTTACATTTCCATAGGCAGATTATATGTGTCGTTCCAGTGCCGAGTTTCTGCGCTCACGCATATTTCAGAAAATCTTCCGCAAGCTGCCAGCAAGATGTTATGACCACAATTTCGAACCGACTCTCGCGACAACACACTCTGAAGCGCTTTTGCCAGGCGGTCAAGAACGTGCCAAACAATAGGTGCTTTCGCCACTTCATCCACACTTCTTAACAACCGTGGGTATACATAATGATACTCGGTTTCCCCTATTAATATAAGGGAAGTATTTAACTTTTTAGGCGTTTATAATAATCCGAACCTTTAAACTAAAGATATAGGAGTATAGATTTACCTATATTAAATGATAGATGTTCAGATAAAAACCTGAAACTGAAGGCGATTAAGTCTTTGTTGCCCCCATACCAAAAAACAAAGAGGGAGAATGGATTAGCCAAGCGGTCTTACGGTGCGATTCGATATTGGGATATTTCTTGTTTTTAGTACAGCTCTTCTTATTTTAAAAACAACTAAGGCTTTATAGCAATAATAAAAGGATTTGATCCAAATTACCCCTTTGTAGTTATACTAAGTTTAAAGTATGATTCAATCAATTCGTAACATATTTTAGGTCAAGATTTATCTTTTTCTTGTGACAAGTTTTTTTTCTACTTGGTTTTAATATGGTTTCGCTTTCAAAGAACAATTTCTGGTTTTAGTCCAAGTAAACTAGATGTTTTTTGAAAGAATAATAAACTCTTATCGGTTTACTTCTAGAAGTTATTTGATTTAATAATAGCTTTCGTTTTGATTTAAATTACCGTCTCTTCTTATTTAAAGTATATTTGGTTCCTATTTAAGTATAAGAGCCTTCGTAGATCAAGAATAGGTAATTTCTTAATTTTAATAATACCTATTCTTAATACTAAGAATAACATACTTGAAGCAAATGTAATTTTTCAAGAATAGAGCTATTCTTAAATAAAGAATAGATTTTTTTTCCGTGCATATCGGCTTATCTTTCGCCTTCCATTTCACACGGTATAGAAAGAGAGTGACTTAAAAATTGCCTACTATTTAGTATACGTATACGGATATTTTCATATGGATTCGAAAATCAGACCCAGCTCTTCGCGATCTTTCTGTCTGCTTCGAGTATTTTTTTAGTTCCGTACCTCTAATTGCTTTCGCTAGTATTCTTCAACTTTCCGGCTATTTTATAAGACATTTCTGTCGTATTACACCTAGTTTAGCCGTAGGTTACTTTATTTTATTTTGTAACAGCAATAGACCGCCACGCCGGCGCCGCGCCGCAGGCTTTAAATATCTCTAGGTTAGTCGCATTTCTGATTGAAATTTTTTTTTTACGAAACTAATTAGTTTACCGTAAAAATACTACACATGTCGAAAGTTTAAAAATCAAACAAGATTAAATTTCATGTAAATGTACTTAAATTGATTACAGAATGATAACAACGTTTTATTTAATAAAATTTGGTGATTATAACTTGAAACATATTAAGGAAAAGTGATTTTAGATAAGCAATCGATTAATACAATAACCTCTTGAAAAGCAGCCTTAATTGATAGTTAGGTAGCAATTGATGTTATGCGCTTATATTTTTCTTGGTATTTTTGTAATAAATAAAGAATTAAAATACAATACACGTTTTAAAGATTAATTCGATTATATCCCTTAAAAATCATTTCCAATGTTACAAACCGGCCGGGTGAGTGGGCACTTAAGTTAGAATATATTTCGGAAATTTATGAAAAAAACTAGGTATTACCCAACGTTATATATCTCGAAAACATAATCGTTTATAGAGCAGAGGGTAAAATGGTAAGCGAGAAAATGGTTTTAACGAAAAAAAAATAAAAGTAAGATTTTTTTACTCTTTTCCCAACTTCGCTAAAATAAAAAGTTAAATTTGTGTGTTTCGAGTAAAAGAAAAATAAAATAAACAAACAGTGTAACTTTAAAGAAAAATATTATCTATACAAAATTTTTTTTAAAGTAATAGTGAAGGGGCATGTGTAAGTCCGTGGGATTTTGAATGAAGGAGTTTTGTGACTATGTGGGATTGAAAACTCTTTAGTCGCACAATCAAGTGTTAATTTTAAAAAAAATTGGCTAAGATATGACGCGTTTCAATATGGCGAAGAATATATTAACATGGCGACCTATAACCACATTTCATTTTATCCAATTTCGTAAAAAAACAAAAATTACAAGATGGCCATTAATTCTTGTTGACTTATCGCCGCTTACTATACAAAAAAGTTTAGTTGATGCATGACCTTGATTGACCTGGAAAATCCTATGTACAAGTGAAAACCGAGCTTTTTGTAGTGGTTTTTTTTTCCAATTTACCACTACGCAAATACTTTAAACGCTGGAGATGAATCTAACATCTTAGCCATAAATAAATACTTTATTCTAAATCTCCCTATCATTTTTTTGAATCTGGCGTTCCAGATGTTTATACTATACCCCGATAAAAATGACCTATATGCCTGTCGTTCTTATTAAGTTTCAAAACTGTGAATTTTATGTTCCACTCACTTGTCTAGCCAACAAAGTCATTTAAATTGCCTATAAAAGAGTTAGCAGAAGTTAGATATACTTTATCATATTCTGGACTAGTTGTCTTAGATGCTATTTTTCAAAATGGCGGTCGAAAAATCATAAAAAATTCTGATTATGCCAATAGGGCATAACTATACTTGTTTATTAATATTCATAATAAAATTCAAAGATGAGGATTTAACAGCTATTTAGTCACACATTCGTATGCCACCGGGTGGGTTGTTCGCATCCGTGTATAAGGGCTCAATTCCATATTTGTGTGCACTTTTAATTTCTGATTTTAGAAATAAAAGAGGCACTTTTAATTCCTCAGGGATTAAAAATAATTTTAATCTCTGGGGGATTTAAAGTAAATTTTTTCAAATTAAACAATAATTTTATTGAAATTTTATTTATTTGTTAAAATGCATGAACGAAAAAAATAATTAGCACGTGCATTACTTAAATCTAGTTCGGTCATTCTGTCTCTTTAGAAATGCCGTGAATTTACTATATTTGCTGATGTCGACGTTTGCTTAAGATATTATCGTGGCTTTGATCATGGAATATTGGCTCCATACAGAAGATGCCTTGAGATTCTTAGACTTCTGTAGGAATATGTAAAATTATCTGCATGCTGTTCATCGCACCATTTTCGGTAATCACGAAACTGTTTCTTTTAAACCTCGCAAGATTTTTGTGGAAGAAGGCTAGCGATGGCCTCTTCCGCGGCCTCTTTAATGTTAATTTTCAAAAAAAAATGCTGTACGATTTTTCTGAACTCACCGTTTGGTGACGCCGTTTGATAACAACAACTGACTGACATTTGTTTTGTGCCATAGGAACACTTCCGTGGCACAATAGATTTTGAGTGAATCCACCATGCCAACCACAATCAATGACAACTATCAGTAATACGAGATGTCAATCTTGAAACTAGAGTACCGTTAAGTGGTCTACTGTTGGTTTTGTAATTTTTTGTTTTTAGTTTCTCGCATTCTAAAGTGCATAAAGTAGTATATAAACCTCGTGACTAAAGTATATTTTAATCCCTTGGCGAATTGTAGCCCTCCCTACGCCTACGGTGGGGCTACAAACCTTTCGCCTCGGGATTAAAAGACGCACTTTAGTCCCTAAGATTATAATGTACTATTAGGGTCATCGGACCTAAAATAACCTTGAACATCGCAAATAACCCGATTTTTGCCATTTTTTGTTTAAAAAAGTTTCCGTAATTTAACGTCTTGTTCCACCAACTTCAAATATATCTAAAAATATTAACCATGTATGTTTAAATCGACCTTTAGAAATTATTGTAGTTTAGAGCTTAATTGGCTATATCCACCATTAAACACTCTAATAAAAGCTAGCTAATTGGAATTAACTTGCTAAACTCGGCTAAATAAATTTACATATCCACCAACTTCTTTTATGAAAAAATTACCTAACCAGGGTTAAGTAACTTGATTTAAAAAAAAAGAGCTGGCAATGCAGCATATTTGGTATTTATCCATTGGTAACACCCCAAGCAACAATTTTGGTTAAATTGTGTACATTTTGAACATCACAGCTGACCATGACCTCCCTTGAGAAGGGCAAATTGTTGGGAAATTTCCGGACATTTTCCCATTTTGGAGAATAAAATGAAGGACATTTGGAAGTAAAAAATTAGTCATGAACGACTTTATTCCTTGGAGGTTTTTTCCAACAGATTGTCTTTAAAATGTCTTCATATCAACTAATTGATTTGAAGAAGGAAAAATTAAGAAAAAAAATGGTAAATTTTATTATACTTAGACACATATAGTCATTAAATTTCTAAAAGTTACATGTCCCCTTAAGAAATATAAAACATACAAAATTAATGATTATGACCATATTTGAAACAAAAATCACTTGCCATGGAAGTTTTTTCCAGCAAAATCTCATTACGCTCTTATAAATTGAAGGGGCCTCTTATATAACTTCTCATTTTTAAAGAAAATCAAGTATTATTTTTAAATGTTTTAGGTTAGGTGATATATCTCCAAAAGTGCTTGTTAAAACATATAAAGGCTTCGTTACGCATGTTAAAACTCTTTAAACCACTTAAATTGAAGATTAAATACTTTTATTTACAAACCTGTTCATGAAGCCGAAAATAAAATGGCTGCAACAATAGGAATGGAGGTTTGTAGCCCCCAAAGTTACAAATTTATCCCATAATGGACCTCGAAGGATTTGACAACTAGGGGCTAAGTCCAAGTTTCTATAATATGTGGAACTCCAAGGAAATATTTCCAAAAAATGTCTTTTAATAAAGACTTCCATTTCACATATTTTTCAAATTTTTACGAAAATTTCACTATTATCTCAAACGTAAAAACAAAAATTTGGTTAGCCATGGTTTAGGTCAATTGGCCAATAAGCGGTGGTTATGGCTCGACTTCCATAAGCTTTTTTTCCGCGCGGATTTCAAAATTTAACCTTGTCTGTCTGGGTAAAACAGTGAAAGAACTGACAGAACGATAGGCACCTTCACCATAACTTGAAATCTGCGCGGAATATCTGATTTCACTAATATTTTTGAAGATCTTTATCAAATAACTTTTGTATTTAAAATTTTTTGCTAGCTCACATATTAAAAAATATAATAAGGGGGGGGGGCATATATAATGAAACACCCTGTACAGCACCAAATTATATTTCTATTTTCTTTTCCAAACTAAACCAAAAGTTATTATTTTGTAGTTCATTAACGGAGTGAAGTTTGTGGAAGTTTAAATACACTGAATAAAACAAATTTTCCTAAAAATATAACTTAGAATTTAAAAATAATTAATTCTTTAAAAGCCGTTGCCAATTTAAAGCACATTTGACTAAAATATATTGTTCATTTTGTGTTTACCCTCTACAGATCATAGTCAATGCGCTTTATTTAGGTTGAATTATATATTATGATTATTTTAAATGGATGCATTTTATTATAGTCAACTCTTAAAATACACTTAAATATTTAGTATATCAAACAAAATGTATTACAACAATAAATATACAAAGTCATCCTTTTTCTTATACTTAATAACTAATTATAATTATTCATCCAATATTCCCCTCGGTCGCAGCTCAAAAAGGTTGCACTGGCCTCCGCAGTAGCCTAAAACAAAGTAAAACAATAAACTTAAGACCCAATCGGGTAAACTAGCTTAAAGTTCACTCAAAAACTTATTAAGTTAGAAAAGTATTTTTTTATTTACATTTATTATATCATATTCAAACCCCGTCACCTACTTAAAGCACAAAAATAAAGTACATATTAGGGAAATTTTGGAACACTTGTTTGACACTTTGTAGTGGTTATGGTAATTAACCACTACTACTGCTGTAAGCTACAAATCCATTTAATTGTGGTTATTTTTTTGGTTAATTTTCGAAAATTTTGGCAAATTTAATTTTAGAAATAATAAAATATAAAATATATATAAAATTATGCCCAACTTTGTGTTATTCCTCATCTCTAAATGTTTTACAAGTGAGAGTTTTTAATGTGTTCCAGAAACTCCAGTACAATATGAAAAGATACTCATTATCACAGCGGCTGTCAAAGTTGTCAAAATTTTAAGCATTCCAGAATTCCCCCAATAATACATAGTCACTTTTATAAACCGTGTAAAAAAAGAAAACTTAGTTTCCTTGTGTACATACTTACTAGAAACTATTGTCGGTCCAGTTGTTAAAATTTTTAAGTTCTTCTCATTGTCATAGAAATATAAGGGGTTAGTCATCGTTAATTTTTGAAGTTGTGTTGCGTAAGGGCTCCTTATATTTCCTAAAAATAACAGAAACATGTTAATCACAAATAATATGATATTGATTATACAAAATGTGGTAATTATGCAATACCTACTAGGGTCCCTAGGACCCCAAATCCGCCTGCGCCGGATTTTTTTTTTAAGAGTAAAAAGGGTGCTAGTGGTGGGTTGTAATGTGTTTTTTTGATTGTTTTGGGTTGGGTTGGAATAGGTTGTGTTGGGCTGTGTTTGATTGGGTTGTTTTAGTGAGAAAAAATAAAAAAATCACAGAAAAATAAAAAAAAAACCAACCAGCACAGGCGGATTTGGGGTCCTAGGGACCCTAGTAGGTGCCCCCATAAAGAATTTTTCATAAAAAATCAAAAATGGCAGAAAACCGTACACTGCATAATTACCCAAAATGCCTCTACCTTTGTCGTCAGTTTGGAGGTCAACAGTCCTCGACTTCCTCGAGGAGCCTTGTCCACTCACTTAGAGCTGGGCCCGATCAAGTTGGGAGCGTGTCGCCAGTCTATATATGCTTGTTTTTACTTTAAGTTTGACATTTCCTTTGCTTTATACACGGATTGTGCCTAAGTTATTCGGTAACATTTTGAATATTTTTTTTTTGCTTATCTGAGGCCTAGTGAGGTAATCATCTGCCTTCTTACCACTTGGAACTGACCTAAAAGCACAAGAAATAGGAAATGAAGGAGGTTTAAATTCATTTCAAAAAGGTAAACAAACATCAATGTTGAGATTTGAGGTATTTGTCAAGAATCCGTACGTTAGCTACACCAGTGTAATCTACGACTTACCTAGATTATTTTTGAAGGCTTTTAGGTCCCCTTTTCTTGACGAAAATGATGGATTTTCTTTTGGCATTTTATTGTTTTACAAAAAAAAACTTCAACTAGAGTATAAAAATTGGTTATATATACTCCCCCGCGTCAACCGTAGAAAACATGGCTAACTGCAAAAATAAGCAATTTGCCCATTCAGACGTCAGGGTGTTCAGGGGGTTATTCTTAAATCGAGAGAAAAGTTTATCGATACGACCGAATTTTGGTTATACTTTTGCTTTTAGGCAGTTTTGCCACTTTCTTCTAATAGCACGATAATATAAAACTAGATAAATAAATTTTAGGTTATGTAATTAGACCATTTCTAAACGTCCCATAAATACAAGTCCTACAAAAAGTTATCAAAGGATTTTTATACTTGGAGGGCAAAGGCACATGACACTTTACCCAACAATTTAAGATAACTTTCTTCCAGGTTTAAAAAACAAGGATTTTTGTCTTCGAGGGTCTATCTTAGGTCGTTAGTTGGGATTACTTGTTGCCTAAAAATATCCCATATCTTGTGTGTAATAAAGAGGTTAAATTTTCAAAAAAATGGCCGTGTGTTTACCCAAAATTTTTCTAAACCACGAATGACAAATTTAGGGTTAAAATTTCGAAATTTTAACTACAATTAAACATCAAAAATTGCCTTTGTCAGCAAAGGCATAATTAAAGTAGTATAGTGCAATTTATGTCCTGTGACGTAATGTCTTCAACTCGGAAGTCCCACAAAATGAACTAATTCTCTAGTTTTTGACCTGTTCTTTAACTTTTGAGAAATTTTTCTCAACAGATAAACTTACTAGGTCAGTATTTCTGTTTTCTGACACAAATATGTGTCTTTATTGTCACTTTGATATTTAATGACATTTAGTAGGTTTAAAAGAACAGGAAATGGCCAGACAAGGGCATTTTTAATAAATGCATGGTTTATGTGGCCAGAAATGTTGCTTGGGACTGAATATCTTAAATAATTTTTGACGTAAAAGTTTATCTTTTTTGTTTATTTTTTAATTTTCTCTCACAGTTTTTATTTGTTTATTGTTGGCATCTCTTTAACTTGATTTTAAACTGCAAAAGGATCTGAACAGTTGTCGCCAGTATTCCCAATAATTAACGGCTCCTTTTCAGTCGTGTAGTGTAAAAGAAGTGGATTTGCCGAAAGTTTGTTTTTTCACACAATGTAAACAAAATTAGGTATTGAACAGTATGCTGGGTGCATATAACTGTGAGATACTATAATGGCCCAAGAATTCCAAAATGTGTATATAAATGGCGTTTTCAAAAAGAAATCCTTTGCAACGAGGTCAACATAGTGACTTTATTTCACCTACATGCGTCCAGATAATAGTTTTAAGTTAATGTAAAAGTGCATTAAATCTTATCAGCCCAACAAGTTGATACACCTAATTAAAAATAAATAAAAATAATTTTTATGTGAAGTATAGGAGCCACTTTCAGTATTTGTATAGTTTTAGAATAGGTACCTATGGCCTAGATGCATAGCGATTAGCAAATATTTGTGTGCAACATATATTTTGCAATAATATGTGGTTTGACAAGTCTCCATTGCAAAATCAACTTAAAAAATATTTAACAAAGCAAGGCTGACAAAATTAAATCTATTGGAAGCACCAAAACACTGTTTACTTTAAAAACAACATTATATTAGGTGGCGGTCCCAGCCAAGGGGGGCGGTTTCGAAAGGAAAAAAAAAACTAGGATGAAAGCATAGCTTTTATGAGGAACAGATTAATATATGTAAACAAAACTTAGTAACTACAAGCGCGAATTTGGCCTTAAATCTAGGGGGGGGGGTTACTCAGATTTTAAGTTGTTTATTTTATACATTTTTTATTTTAAATGTTTCAAAAACTACTATGCAATATTTGAGGTAAATTAAATAAAATCGTGAACATCAATGGTACTAAAAATGCATTTTTTTATTTAAAATTAAACTAAAATTGTAAATATATCAATGATTTCAAAGCGCAGCAGCGGAATTTTTTTAAGAAAATTGTACTAAAAATGCATTTTTTTATTTAAAATTAAACTAAAATTGTAAATATATCAATGATTTCAAAGCGCAGCAGCAGAAATTTTTTTAAGAAAATGACACTACAAATGCCGCTTTTAACACAAAATTATACTAATAACGTAAATATCAAAGGTGTTATAGCAGCGCAATGTATGTCATACTTTTGAAAAATATCGCCACACTTCCATTGCCTCGAAAATATTATCAAGTGTGTTTTGATTTAAGCTTTTGCCTAATTCTGAACAATATTGTTTCCAAACACTGACTTCTCCCAATAAAAGTTCAAGAATTTGTGTTTTGGATTAATCAAACAGTTTATAGTATTTGCAATTTGGAAACGACTTTAGTTAATTTTGCCTTCACGTTGTATAAAACTTGGTATGAATATGTTCAGGTCAAAAATACTTTTTTATGTCCGAAATGACTTTGTCTAAAACTTGTTTATAAAAAATAAACTCTACAATACTGCTCTGTATTTCCAATCTCGTGTTTTTCGCGGTAAGTACTTCATGCGTTTGTTTATTCTTGGTGTAACGAATTGAAGGTCAAACTGTCCCAAAATACTGTGGAGGAATTCTGGAATGTCTTTAAGGGAGGGTTGGCTGCCCAGAGAGTAACCCACCCACATAAAAAAAAGCGTAGGGCTTTTTTAACAGTGGGTTTTTTGATCATTAATAAAATAAATAAACGTAAATAGTAGTTTTAACCACTAGTGGCTAAAACAGTGCTTTTTTTACAAGCGTTGGTTTAAATAACGAGAGCAGCGAACGAAGAGCACTTCTCGCAACACACCATTTTTACACTATAAATCAAGACGGTGGGTAAATTAAATAACAATGGTGGTTTCCATGGCGATGTGCCTTTTTAGTCGGTGACGTTCATTGTTGCGACCTTTTAATCGTTGACAGTTTCATATTTTGACGATGTTTTTAATTGATTTTTTCGTAAATACTTGGTGAAAACTGGCAGAAATGACTTAATTTTTAGGCAAGAATAATTAGACTTTTTGGGTAAAAAAAATCTTTTTTTGCACCCGTGATAAAAAAAAGCTTTTTTTGCATCGGTAACCAAAAAAGCCATGCTTTAGTTATCTGCAGACAGTTAGTTAAATCATGTTTTTGATGAAGGTATAAAAAAAGGTATATTACTATCAGTCCTTTGAATCTGATCGTAAGATTCGATAAGCTTGACCAGTTGCATAGCGTTTTCTAATCCCAAACTATTTCCTATTTTATTATTCCAAATAAGACCTTAAGTTGAAAAATGTCTTTCAGTGGATGCTTCACTACTTGAATTACAGTAGGAGCACAACCCACTTTTTTATTAAAATGTAAAAAAAAAATTTCCACTTGGATATTATTGGATTGGATATTAACACCGACCTAGAAGGTAATACGGTAATAATAAGCTACTGAGCTTAAAAGTGATTTGTCTAGGATGTTTGTTAACTTTTAGATATTGAGTACCGAATTGAGTACCTTATAATTAAGAATGTAGACGATAAGTTTGAGATATTTATTATATCAAGAAAAACATGTTGTTGCTCTTCCAAATTTTATTGAAATTATTTAAATTCTATATTTTGTTACAGTATTGTTTTAAAACTGTCATCATCAAAAATTCTGTCCTAGGTGAGACAGGACCACTCTAAGAAAAAAAAGAGGTTTTAAAGTTATAATAATTGAAGAAGAGAAATAGCATAGGTAATTCAAATGAATTTGTTGGTTAGACAAGTGAGTAGAACATAAAATTCACAGTTCCGAAACTTAAGAAAAAAGACAGGCATATAGGTCATTTTTACCAAGGTATAGCATAAACATCTAGGATGCCAGATCAAAAAAAATGTTTGGAAGTTTAAAAATAAAGTGTTTAGGCTAAAATGTTAATTTCATCTCCGGCACTTAAAGTTTTTGCGTAGTGGTAAATTGTAAAATCACTAAAAAAATCTGGTTTTTCACTTGTTCATGTTATCATGTGGTTATAGGTCGCCATTTTGATATATCAGCCGCCATATTAAAACACGTCATAGCTGAACCAATTTTTTATAACAGTTTTGTTGGAATTTACCTTCTTATCGGTTTTACTAAATTTGGCACACTTCGCTTTAATAGTTCATAAATAGCGCCCTTTAGTATGTCATTTTTGCAATATGTTCATTTTACTGGTGTATTTTTCAAGGTCGTGAATCTTCTAACTGTATCAAACTCTAAGGGTCGAATTTAACATATATGCCTAATAGTTTGAGGTACAGTTGAAGTTCGTCTGATAAAACGTCGAATTATTAAGATTTTTTCAAGAGAAAATGGAAAAATCTTGTTTTTCTGCGATTTTTAAGGTGAATTAACAACGAATGACTTTAAAAAATTGTTTTTTAGAATCCTCGTCCTTAAGTTATATGAAATCGAGTATAATCCTGCGCCGTTTGCGAAATTTGTATTTTTTATGATTTTTGTCCGCCATCTTGAAAGATGACGTCAAATCAACCCCTTCTACACGGATGCGAACAAAACACCCGGTAAAACTTGATTGCGTGACAGAGCTATCAATCCCACTTAGTCAAAAAATTTCTTCATTCAAAATCCCATTGGATAGAAATTATCGACATATGCACCTACACTATAAGTAGTAGTATTAGCAAATGTTGGAAGGAAATTCAGCGAAAATTAAAAACGTACACAAAAAATGTCCTGTCTTTTCAGAAGTATTTAAATTGAATTAAAACCAATTTAATTGATGAGAATATATTATGTCCTGTTTCATATTTAACTCCTATATCAATATTTATCGACACTCTTTATCTAAACGTTTAAAAACCCGCAAAATTATTTGCTAAAACAAGGCAACAAGTTTCACTTTAGTACATATTGCGTTTAAAACCTACGTTTATGTGGGGAGTTAAAGCAAGTACTTCGAAATTTATTATTCCTTTGGCTTCAAGATTATTATTTTTTGAAAGCTAAATAAAGTTAATGATACTATGCACGGCGTTTACCCCTATAAATAAAACCAAGTAGTTCAATTAATACTAGGTAAAATAGAATAAAAACTCTTGTTTTTCATTAAATAAAAGTTGAAACAAGCACGTCCATCTTCTTGATATTTTTGCAGTATGGCACATTTTGCTGGACTTGATTTATAATTATTATCGTTATAGTAGACCTAGTCTACAAAGAGATGGTATTGTATATCGATTGAAGGTGTACAGGGTGTCCCATTTTTGATGGGATTAAATGTGGAACTTGAGTAATGTACATACTTTGTGGTTTTGATCTTATCTTATTATTCGAGATCTGCAAATTGGTTTGAATGGTAGTTGTTAGCATTCGAAGCTTTATAGTGTTACTGGATTGAAACAATGAGTTCAATGCGTTGAAATATTTTTGTATCATGTTTTATTTGAAACCATAAAAAACTGAAATATTCTCGTTGCACTTACCTTTCTAAATAAAACAATTTGATTGAGAGACTACTGCTACCATCTCAACACACAACTTCGACTTCGACTTGCTGATTGGCAATGGGTATTTCAAAGTCAAAATTTATTTTTTGCTGTACAAATTATTTATTTACAACGCTACAGTGCGCTGTTTTTGGCTGTAAGAATTATGACAAAATTACATAATACATTAAATACTTTAGATTCAGGAAAAAGATTTATAAAAAATGGATCCTTGCCTGCCAAAAAACGACATGTTTTAAAAAACGCCATACAAATATTTTGGGTTATGATTTGTTTAAGTACAACCTGATTATTTTTTTTTAAACTAGTTTTATTTAATTTAAAACAAATTAAAGGTGCGGCCCAAAATAACATTGGGGAAAATTAATAACTTCTCCAATTGTACTGGTATCGAGTCGAACAGTGACGTCACGCCGACATGCGCTATGTCATACCGTGTTAAGTATATCGAGATATGTAGTGATTTTGAGTTAGCACATACTTAAATAATATTTTAATATATTGCATTATTATTAAAGAAAAACATTACAGAAAACCAAGGACTAATACCTATGCCTATATCTTTTTCATAAAAGTAAATAAAGACAAATGTTAAAAAACTAATAAATGTTATATGAATAATAGGGACTTGTCGGTGCATAATGTCGGAATAGGTTGACTTTAATCAAATCCAGCAGTATAAAATTACTGGAGCAAATCTCCGTATTTCCCCGTATAGACCACCTCTCCCTCCCTTGTAACACTTTATGACACTTATACCTACCTCTCTCCTCTCACCTTGCTGCGTTACGTAATTTATGGGTGGCCCCTAAGTTGATTACCTAACGTTCTTGCTACTACAATGTTGCCATCTATAAAGTTGAGATAGTTAAAGTTAATGCGGTCCTTTATTAAAGGTCGGCACAAACCTTGTCAAAAACACTAAAAAAGTCGACATTATTTTGAGAGCACCACGACCAAAAAAGGTCTGGCCAGATAGCTCGAACGTAGGTTTCGGATAGCCCCGGCCACTTCAATATATAAGCAGGGCGGTGAGTAAAGCCTAAACACAAGGAAAAATGCGCAAAATCTGAACGAATTATTTTAAAAGGATATTACGATGGTAAATATTTACAAAAACAATAGAATTTCGAGCATTCCACTAGTGGTGCTCATCAGGGTGCCGATTCTTGAGTCAATAGAAAGGTCACATCGTCTGACTTTCATGAGAAAGCTCTCTCAAGATTCAAAATGCCATGTTCCTGAGAGGATCACATCACGTGCACTTCTACTAGAACTTGAGAAAATCGCGTAGATGCAAGGGATTTCAATAGAACAGATGCGCGACGCATGCGCATAATGCGATATTTTGCAAGTAACCTCACTTTTTTGCATATTTGTTTTTGTTTTAAAAAATTGAAGAATTTGTTTATATTTTTTAAAATTTCGATAATGGAAGATGAACTTTATAATTGTTATGATTATACAAAAAAAAAATATTATGGAAATAAATTTAAATAAATAAAAAATAATGATGACCAGGATATTGTACAGGATAGATTTTCCAGAGCTCATGGAAAGGCCTGATTATTTTGCGGAAGGGTTATTAGAAGAAGTAGAAGAACATTTGGCATACAATAATAGACTCTTAGTAGGATACAAATGTGTGTGTAAAACATTAATTAATTTGGTGTGTTTGCCAACTTTATTGGTTACCAAGCAACACGCGTGCCTTTTTTGACATCTTTTGAAACAGTTAACAATATGATGTTACCTATTAACATGTAATAATTGTCCTTTGCAATAACCCAATTATTTATTTATTTATAGTCGAGCAATGTGCCAGGACAAAAAGTACTGGGAGTAAAAATGTACACATATTCTCAAATATGGTTATTCCCTTGAAGGTTTAATTAATGTTAACACACATAGAATTCCAGTACTAAGTATATAGATAAATTTAAAAAATTTTAAATGCATATATTTTTTTAGTAACAAGCCGCTATCAGCTGCTATTAACCTTAGAATTTTATGCGTCAAATGGACACCAAACTTCTATAGGCATAGTGTTGTGCTCAAAGCCCTGCTTCTCAAATATTTAATAAAGTTAGCAGAATTGTAGCTGGCTTATCTCTCCATGCATGTCTACATGCCACAAATATTAGAGGAAAAATTACATTGATTGATTGATTTTATTGATTAACTCAATTTCCAGTTTTCGTCAGTCAAAGGCAGCAGTTGATTAACCAATTTTTTAACTTGTTTGTTGCTTTTTAAGGGCAGATTTAATGAGACCATTTAAGAAAAGTGTCTCTTTGTTAGGAAAAGTTTTATTTTAGTTTTGGAATTAAAATATATGTGTAATAATAATATAGTTTTAAAACGTTTAATATTATAAGTCTGATAACTTTGTATCTAGTGTAAGGGTTTAACATTTCCCTAACAATATCCTTTAGAATTAAAAATAACACACTTTTGTAATAGCCCTTCTAAGAACCCGGTGTTGGGGTTGAATTACACTAAAATTATGATTATTTGAAATAAAAGCACTTTATCCTGGTTAACGTTTTTTTTTTTAACAAAAACAAACTTCAATATGTCAAATAAAACAAGATTGAACCCTTCATAATAAACAACTGAATTTAATTACTACATCAAATCATGTGTATTCCAAAAATAACAAAACGCCATCAAATTTTTTCTTATATTAATTAATTATATGTACACTCTACAGTTCAATGAAAAGTGGTATTTTTCTTGTATAATGTAACGCGTCCGCAATGACCTGAAAAAAGGAAAAACAATATAACTTTACAACCAAACAGTCTTTCTACAACATAGTTTAAACCCCCAACTTACTAGGTTAGTATAGTAAATCAGTAAATAAAAGTATTTTTAGACTGATTATATCAAATTCTCACCCCGTCAACTACTTAAAACCCAAAAAATAAAGTAAATAATAATAAAAAACAAGTATAATGGATAGTATAATATAATAGTTTTATAACCTGTGTCAAAAAAAGAGAGACTTAGCTGTCTTGTACTTACTAGAAACTGGTTTCGCTTCATTTGTTGAGTTGTAGAATCTTGTCATCAGTAATGTGTTCAAGTTTGGCAGTTTCTGTGAATGATCGGTCTCAGATTTGCACATTTTAGGCTTGATTGCCCCTACAAAGTCGCTCTAACTTTGTCATCATTTGACAAAACACACACCTATTGGTTTTCTTTTGATGTTGATTATGCTTGAATTCCTCAAAGAGCCTTGCCCAATCTCTTACAGCTGGGCCATATCAAGTGTGAATTGTCTTGCCTGCCTCTGTGTGCACTTTTGGTCTGTAAGTTCCACATTTCAGTGCAGTCTTCAGCAGGCTACATGTAAACGTTGGTGGTTAGGATGTTTATTGGTGGATATGAGTATTTTAAGTCCTTTTATTCGACAACCAGCAAAGAAAATTCTTTACCTCACTCATTAAAATTTGTCAACTGTCAAAAATCCATAGAAAAACAACTACAGAATCTTTCAATTTAGTTCTGATACACTGAAAACTTAATTATGTTGGGAATTTGGAACCTTTTGGTTGCACTATGACATAGTTATGATTGTTTTACTGAAAACTTAGTTCAAATGTACCACGAAAACTCGGCAACATTTCAAGATAAACGGGTGGGTTCAAGAATACGACCTTCTTTCACCGAGAAAAAAGTTTCTATCGGGAATGCTCTCACAAGAACAGTTTTCTCTCGATAGAAGGTTCACCTCCTATAACTTCAATAATCGGCTCCCAGTACGGTGCCAACTAATGAAAATAGGAGAATAAATTATGGTAAAAAATTTGAATCAGATTCATGAAACGAAACTCTTCTGAAAAACCCCCTACGCCAAACAAATACGTTATTTTGATAATTCATACCTGTTTAACATTTACACCGACCTTTAAATTGTCGTATCACGTGACAGAGTTCAGACAGTACCAACAGGTGTTAGAATGTACCTGTGCGATATTCATCTTTCTATATAATAATGGATTGAGACAATGCTAAGTCTACGTTTTTTCCTAGTCTAGTGAAATTGTGCACCATCTGGCAACAACGCATGGGGGGTGTCTGGTGATGTCCCCCAATCTACGAAGTATCAACACCCTACGGCTACAAATAACGGACATACTTATTGAACCCCATGTAGTTCCAGGGAGCCGATTTCATGCACAATTGCTTCTAGACATTCTCAGAGAATCTACAAAATCAAGTTGGCTTGCATTGAAAATAATGACTATCTACCATTTTATATTTATGTTTTCACCTACCTTTATTGCTAAGGTGTGTTTATTTGTTTTTTATTTGACGATTTTAGCCTTTTTCTCAACAAAAAATTCTATAAGTCATCACCATTGACAGAACACATACAATCTCTTCAATTGCCGAGGACACGGCCGGTGTCAGCTTATTTATTTTTTATCACTTATATATTTTTACCCTCTATTTAATTTTGTAGGCTTTTTTAAAAAGAACTAACCTGCAGGCCGGAGAGAAAGTAGCTTGCTGAGAGCCGCGTTCGAACCAGGCATAAGGGAACTCTATGTTCGTGCAAGTGTAGGTTCTTAAATGAAATAAGCCTTTTGACATATACTTTGAACATTTTGATAGCGGTGAAATACGCCGTCTGTCTGACCCCTAAGGGCCGGTTTCTCAGTAGCGAGTTAGCGTTAACAACATAACCTGTGTTTTGTGCCCGGTTGTTTAAAGTTTTTCTGTTTTGACTCAAATTATTATCCCAGCAAACACAGTAGACGCGGGCCGATGTCGAACGTACGTCAGTCGCGGCAGCACTCGACATCGGCACAATGTCAGTAACCGACATCGGACCATCAGCATTTTGGGCCGCCGCCGGTTGACGACGTGCCTCCGCAGATCCATTGCCGACGTGGCAAAGTCCATCTCCGGTAAGTACGAAACGTAATAAATTTGTGCACACAATTATAATAGCGGCAGTAGTAGTAGTATTAATATGCATTTGTTTAAGCTTAAACCTCAACGTAACGGCTTACGGAATCTTGCGTAAGTTTGAAGCGTGAAGCGTAAGTGTGAAGACCTTAAGTTGATAGGTAAGAGGTGCCTATAGACGTAGACGTGGAATTTGTCAGATCGGACGTTTCTGTTCCTAAAAATATGGCGCACCATGAGGGAAAGTGTATCAGATGTCTAAGTTTTATAGAAATAGCCGCCACGTATAAGAGACCTAAATGCCTTCTCTCAGAAAGTTACGCAAGACCCCTTAAGTCGTTACGTATATACGCCATATTGGATTGGCATAAGAAATATTCGTAAAGTTAAATTGTTTACGGAGGGTTTTAATGCTCTTTTTCAGTCATGTTAAAGATTTACGGCTTACGGGGTTTGCGTAGTTTCTGTGTGAATGCCTTAACATTTGCTTTAACTGGTTGAATACCTGTGTTATAGAACGACAATAGGGACATTGTCGACAACTTAAAATAACATTTTTTGTTGTTATCGTTATTTTTTGCGATTGCGCGGTAAGGGAAAAGAGGGGGGAGGCTAATCAAATAATTTTAACGACGGACTTTATTTACGCCACATAATTCGTATTTTTCCTTTCATCAGAATGAATATTTTTCATAATCTTCGTGTTTTTCCTTTCGTAAGAACAGATATTTTTCATGATCTTCTAATTACTACTTGTAATTTAACATTTTCTATCTATATATATTAAATAAAAACAAAAAATCAACAAAATTCACACCACGCATTGACTTCACAAAAATAAGGTTTTATATATAATACCTGGGGTCCGATTTATCCACATTTACAACTTTTTTTTATAACTTTTTAAATCTAGTAGGCTTTGCGTTTTAAAGCTTTTTTGACGTTTCGTACGCACCGGTTTTAAAGAACTTACAAAAAAAGTGGCAACACCGCATGAATCTGTTCTCGCCACGCTTGCCCTTGCTAGAGGTGGTTTTCAACGATTCAAATTTAACGCCGGGTTTAGTAAAGGCGAAATTAAGCAAGCAAGCAAATTTCATATGGAAATATGTCAAGCGAAGTGACATATGATATTTGCGAGCGTAAACGATTGTGTGCATTCCCATATTTATTTATTTATTTATTTATTTAATCGACTTTTACAAAATGATGAACTTTTCCGAATTGCTTGCTTGCTTATTAAGCTGCATATATCCGCCTTAAAGCTTGCGCGAAAAAAAGGCTTATGGAAGTCCGACGTTACAAAAGATACGTTTCTGCGAGCTGAACTTAGTTACTGTCTAACAAATTATCAAAGTCAGCCATTAATCACGTGATGGACCTTTAAAAATTGTGGCTGTAGGGTAAACAAAGCGATTTTCCATAAGACGTAATGCTAATAAAAATGAAAATTTTGGAAAAGTGGAAAAATATTCAGATTAAGCAAAGTGAATATTTTATAGAATAATCTTTTCTGAATCGGGGAGAAACAAGCATTTTGCCGAAATGTTATAAATAAATTCAAAATTCGCAGTTAGATGCAATGTCATGCACTATTTTCTCTCTTGCACTTGCACAGTGTGGATAGGCATTGTCTTTCTCAGTTCAGCCTGAAGAACGGGCCAGATCGGCTTGAAGAGAGACAGTTGCGCTGATTTGAGGGCGATGACGCTATCTGTAATTACAACAGAAATATGTAGAGGGACATTTCCACGTTTAATTGCGAATTTTAATTTTATTATTAAAATTTCGCCGAAATGCTCGTTTTTCCCCGATTCAGAAAGCATTACTCTGTAAACAAATAACTTTGTTTAATCTGTGTCTTTTTCCACTTTGCCAAAATTTTGACTTAAGTTAGCATTACGTCTTATGAAAAAACGGTTTGTTTACCCTACAGTGGCCATATTGGATCGCCCATATTATTTTTGTTTCGGTCACGTGGGTCTAGAAAGAACCATAGCTTAGACTTTTGGTTGGTTAGCTCGAGAAAAACTTTCGCTGTACCACTTGACTCTTTTGCGATAAGTAAGCCATGCACACATCGTTGAAGTTAGATTGGTTTATTGGGATTGAGACTGAGAAATATTAATATTAAACCAGACCGAACAAATACTGATAAAAAAAGTCAATTTGGTTCAAATTTGGTACATGAGGGTTTTTGGGGCCAAGTATTACGAATTTTCAATCAGATTTTCATAAATTTGACACTTTGCCGCCAGGGGGGGTACTATCTAAATGTATCCGAATTCGGTCAAAACTGATATACAGGGATTTTTGGGGTCGAGGATTACAAATTTTCGATCAGATTTTCATAAAGTTGAGAGCTCGCCGCAGGGGGGGGAGGTTCCATCTAAATCTATCCGATTTCGGTCAAAATTGGTATACAGGGGTTTCTGGGGTCGAGTATTAAGAATTTTTGATCAGATTATCACAAATTTGATGTCTCGACGCAGGGGGGGGGGGTACCATCTAAATGTATCCGATTTCGATCAAAATTGATATAAAGGTGTTTTTGGGATCGAGGATTATGAATTTTCTATCAGATAACCAAAGTTATGAAAGTAACGTCTCATTGTCTTCTATTTCTTTCAAAATTGGTACAAAGCGGTTTTTGGGGAAATAGTCTAGGAATATTATTAGATCTTCTGTGCGAAATAAATTGCACACAAGATGGCAAATAGTGTCTATATCTAATTCCTAGAGAGTGTAAGCTATTTTGAAACCGAAGAGATCACACGCCCAATTCATTTCTTTCTGCCTTTAGTGGTTATTGAGAGAAAATTTGTTTAAAAAAATTTCAATTAATTTATTTTTTTTTTGTTTCGTTGGCGGTTTGGGTATTTTTCTGATGTCTAATAAAAAAGTGGTTAAACAATTAAATTCTATACATTTTAGTGCAAGTAGGTTTTTTGTGCAACAAACCATTATGACTGAAATAAGCAGTTGCAGAAAAATTTAGAGAGTACAAATGCATACACCAGAATTTAAATGATTTAAAGAAGTGTTGGTTTTCAATAGGATTTATAACTACATTGAGCAAAATATTAAAACACTTGTCGCGACACTCCATGCCGCCACCGGCAGCTGCAGTGCAGCCCCTTCTCTTAATTTGCAGTTTCCGTTGTATTTATTTTATAGTGAGTCAATTAGATGGTATTCCCCCTCCAACCTTCCGGGAATTAAAAAAGAAAAGATCAAAAGATCTTGGCAGGAAAGAACGAAATTTTAAAATTGGACGAGTGTCCCACAAGGAACACACAAAAGTCCAAAGCGAAAAGAGAAACAATTAAACGATGTTTCGCCCGGGGTGACTAGCGTGGGCTCGTCAGTGGATTCACTAGTCACCCTCAATCCAGACATCATTTAACACCATCGCACACTCTGACTTCCAACTCTGAAACACTCACAAATAGGAATCGTTCCGCATGGTACTTATTATAAGTCGCCTGATACGGGTTCGTCCTGGCGTGTTAATCTTTCCAATAGGAATATGCTCCTAAGACAATTTTGAACGAAATAGCAGAAAATGCAATGTTCCTCCCCCACCTGCGGTGGGATGTCCACTTTATGGAAATCTGATCTAAAATTCTTAATCCTCGAACTCAAAAATTTCTGTATACCAATTTTGACCAAAATCATATACATTTAGATGGTGTCCTCCCCTCTCTATTCTGATCAAAAATTCGTAATCCTCGATACCAAAAACCACTGTATACCAATTTTGACATATATCGGATAAATTTAGATGGTCCCCCACCCCCTTCGACGAATTGTAAACTTAATGAAAATCTGATCGAAAATTCGTAATCCTCGACCCCAAAAACCCCTGTACACCAATTTTGACAGATATCGGATAAATTTAGATGGTACCTTCTTCCTGCAGGGAGTTGTCAACTTAATGAAAATCTGATCGAAAATTCGTAATCCTCGATACAAAAAAACCCCTATATGCCAATTTTGACAGATATCGGATAAATATAGATGGTACCCCCCCACTGCGGCGAGCTGTCAACTTATCGAAAATCTGATCGAAAATTCGTAATCCTCGATACCAAAAACCCCTGGATACCAATTTTGACAGATACCGGGTACATTTAGATGGTTCGCCCCCCCCTGCGGCGTCTATCAACTTTATGAAAATCTGATCGAAAATTCGTAATCCTTGGCCCCAAAAATTCCAGCGCCTGAATCAGTTTTAGGGTACAAATATAAAGGTATAACGTCTTTGGGTACAAATAACCTCTAGTATGGTTTAAATCTTCAAAATCTTTAAACTCCAAAAATCACTATTTGCCAATTGCACCACAATGTGAAACCTACTTTAAATTTAACCGGTGTTTAGAATGCGCTTCCACATAGAACATAAAATATCAAGGTCTTCCTTTCTAAACATGAGTAAAATTTAAACCAAGTTTAACATTACACAGGTGCGAACGGCGCGAAAACAAAACATACCTACTAGATTAAAATTTTTCCTCAGTATTTATATTTGTCTCGAAATGGTCTCAAAGAAAAACCGGCATCTCCGCTTTTTCATGCAAAGTGGAATGAGTTACCCCGAACATCACCGATTCGGCGGCTTCCGGCGGCCATCTTTATGTAGTATTTTGCAAAATTCGTTCTAGTGGCTTTTTATTCAAAATTGTAATTAAAACAAAATTAATTAAACCAAAAAAGAGTGTAATTGTAATTTAGTGATTTTTCCATGACAATGATGACTGTGGGGCAAGCCAAACATTCATTTTTAATGGGATAAAGACAGCGCTGTATGATCGTACGAGGTAACAGATTTTGTGAATTCATAGTTATTTATCATTCTTAAAATATTTAAAAAATCAAAGAAATCGCTTTACACTATTAGTTAAAGACTAATGCTTTTATTTCGCTTTGAATATGACCTAAATGTCACCTTAAAAAGATATATAAAACCAACAAAACAAACAGCTTTTCGAAGTGCCATCAAAGGGAATGTTTTTTTAGTTTATTGACGATTTTTTTGCTAAAGTTTAAGGTAAACTCGTCAACAAAAAGTTAGTTATTAAATATCTGATTTACATAAAGTAAAATAAAATGCATTTTTAAAGAAAAATTCTTTAAATCCTCATTATTATACGATTTTACCCGATTGATTTAAAGAAATTTCATTTGTGTCAAAAAAGTTAGAAAAAGAAGTTGTAACTGTGCATTAATCGGACTCCAGGCTGAAAAAATCTCAGGCTTCCTTGATTTAAAAAGCCAGTGCTCTTGGCCAATAAAAGCGGCAGGCCTCAGCCGCGTTTGAGTTTAGGTTCAACCAGCCCCAAAAGAGAAAAATACATCTTTCTAAAACAGGCTAAAATATTGATAGACTTAAGTTCCATGTAAAAAAGAGATAACAATATGAGCAGCTCGACAGTTGAGCGGGACGGAAATCTGAGCTTTATAGAAAAGACCCAAGGAAGGGACGGGATATTTGCATCTACAAACCGTATTTTAATAACTCGTTGGACACCGGTGTTCTAGGTGCTAAAAATTAGGTAGGGGTAGTTGCGGGGAACAGGGACAAGCAACTGTGGTTTCGAGCGCGCAATGAAAGATTGAACAAAGACAGACGTCTAAAGGTGAATTCATAGTTCCATAAGGTCAGCGCTATGAGATATACGGTAAGGCGCAAGGGAAATACATAATTGCAAATATATGCGCTTGAGGCTTACGAAACACTATAAACAGCAGCATAAGTTTACTATATAGATAATTTTCCTTGGGTCTTACCGCATACCTCATACCTCGCGCTTACCTTACGGAACTCTGAATCCACTTTAATGCATGTGTCACCCCATGTCCACCGTAAAAATATTCAGATTAGTTTAGCTCATTCATGCTCCTTCTTAATTTTTATGTATTCAACAGAAAAAAAATTATGTGATCACGATTAGTGGTTACGGTGCATTTAGGGCCGGTTTCTCAATAGCGGGTTACCAGAGAGTTAAATAAACTCGGGCTATAAATCCCAGGTTTTTGTTGTTTTAAGCGAATACTTTTTTAGGTTAACCCTGGGGTAAAGTAACTTACCCTCGCCTTGAAACCAGGGTTACCCTGGAGTTAACTTTAACCCACTCTTTCAGGATTTTAATACTTAAGGTTATGTTGCTCGAGTTAACGCTAACTCGCTACTGAGAAACCGGCCCTTAGGGGTCAGGTAGACGGCGCATTTCACCGCTATCAAAATGTTCAAAGTATATGTAAAAAGGCTTATTTCATTTAAGAAGTTAGTACCCTCGCCCATAAAAAGCGAGTACCTGCACTTGCACAAACATAGAGTTCCCTTATGCCTGGTTCGAACGCGGCTCTCAGCAAGCTACTTTCTTTCCCGCCTGCAGGTTAGTTTATGAAGACTGTTGGTTCGTTTTGTAACCTCAAAAAGCTTTAAATAATTAAACAAAAATTAAAGTTCTTTTAAAAAGCCTACAAAATTAAAGAGAGGGTAAAAATATATAATTGACAAAAAATAAAAAAGCTGAACCGGCCCTGCCCTCAGCAATTGAAGAGATTGTATGTGTTCTGTCAATGGTGATGACTTATAGAATTTTTTGACGAAAAAAAGGCTAAAATTTTCAAATGTTGTTGCAAAAAGGAGTTTTGAGGGCGTATTTGGATACCTAAGCAATAAAGGTAGGTGAAAACATAAACACAAAATGGTAAATAGTCATTATTTCAATGCAAGCCTACTTGACCTTGTAGATTGCATATCGACATTCTCTAAGAATGTCCAGAAGCAATTGTGCATGAAATCGGCTCCCAGGAATCGTTTTTCAAGTGCTTTCTGCTAAATTCTAATATTATTAATTTACAGCACAAAGTCAACTGTATTGTTATTAACCTTTTTACGATTCGCAAATCGTGGTTTATTACAGTGTGTTAATCCATTGATTTTTCACTGAGCATTTAATAATGTGCTGTTAAATATGTATTTATATTGTTTTAATTAAATGATTTTTGTTTTTGCATGCGTGAAAATCTCCTGGGATTTCCACTATCACGTTTGGTGTTCACGCGATTTTTGTCAAAAAGTGTTGCTAATCACTACCAAGATTTTAGTCACTAAAACTTTTTTTGCAACAAAAATGTCTAAAGAAATTGGTTTGAAATTTACCAACATCAGTTTTTTCTCAAATTAAAAAAAAATAGATCAAAATTTTAATAGTTAAATTTAAGAAGACCAATTTATTCCTCCACCACTTCATATAAAACTTGTACTTATGAAACAATTTCTTAAGGCATTTAACAAAGAAGAAAATTGTTTTAAATATTTGTGTCAAACACTTCCGACTCCCTCAGAGACAGAATTAAAAGAAGGAATCCTTGTAGGCCCGCAGATAGATAGATAAGATAAAAAAACAAGCATGTAATGCATTTAAAGAAGTTGTACATAAATTTCTAAGGAATTACAAAGACCCAAACTATGTTAAGATCGTTGAAAATATGCTGGAAAAATTAGGATTTCCTGGAAATCTTAAGTACGTTATTGAAGAACAAGGTGAAAGATTTCATCAGTATATTAAAGAGATGGAAAAAAAGATACAGGACACAAAAATGATAGCCCATTACTGTTGGACATTGAGAAGAGATCTTCCTTTAGCTAAATATGACAGAAAAACAACCAAAAGAAACTTTTCTAAAAAAAGAAAACGTTTTTTAAGAAGCGTAACGAATAAATGACTGTTCTAACAGTTTCTTTGTATACTTTTGTATTTTTTTCTTTAATATATTATAAAAGTTGCTTATAAATGAAATAAATCGTTTTTTTTCTATACTTTTGGATTTTACTGTTTTGAAATAGTAGTTTTCATATCTACTGGCTAAAATAGTACTTTGTTTTACAAGCGTTGGTTTAAATAACGAGCGCAGCGAGGTATTTAGAATCGCGAGTAAAAAAAGAATAGTTTAGCCGCGAGTTGTTAACACTATTTTTTTTTATACCTTTACCAAAAAATCCAACAAAAATAGGAAAATACTTTTAAAAATCTCGAACAAAGAGCATTTCTTGCAATTCACCATCTTTACACTTTAAATCAAGGCGGCTGGTAAATGAAATGAAATAACATTGGTTTCCATGGCGATGTATCTTTTTACAGTTTGATATTTTGACGATGTTTTTAAATGATTTTTTCGGAAATACTTGATGAAAACTGGCGGAAATGGCTTAATTTTTAGGCAAGAAATTTTTTTTTAATATTACTAATTTTGGGTGAAAAAAACGGACAGAAATCTTTTTTTGCACCCGTGATCGAAAAAAAAAGTTTTTTTTGCATCAGTAAACAAAAAAGCCATGCTTTATCTGCAGATAGTTACTAAAGTCATGTTTTTGATGAAGGTATAAAAAAGATAACCTTACGTGATACGAAAAAATTAAAAGCAGATTTGAATCAGCTACCCAATTACTAGAAAAAGTTGACTAGAAGTTGGCCATAATTTATAAAAGGTTAGATGATCTCACCAGGAATGCCCTGATGGTTATTTACTTGCATTTCTAAAAATCTGTATAGAGTGACCTGAATTTAGTATTGATTAAAGAGTTTAAACAACAAACGAAATATGTGACATAGTTTGCTTATCCGCTGAGATGTATTTAATTGTTCTGTTAGGCCCAAAATGAATGAAACGAGGAAATGTTAAAAAACACAACCATCCTTGAATTGAAAAATTGCGTGTATGTATGTTTCTATACATTCCATAATGGAAACCAATTTTTAAGTCCCATTCAAGGATTAAGCAATTGATAATAGATTATTTAAAAAAAAGAGAATCTATTAAAAAATGTTTTATGTATGTATCATTTCGTAAGGGCAAAAATGTGTATTTTACTTTAGATTTTTACTTAAATGCAAAAGATCTTCCAACCACATTTTTTTCCTGTCGTCAGCCCCGTTCTTAGGCTGTGGTGATCAACCAAAGCATATCAGCCTGAAAAAAAACCCAAGCAACACTTTCATAACTTCCTACCAAATCTGGAAAGGTCCCAACAACATCTTCCGAGCATCAGAAGGTGGTCAGATACTGTACAGTCACTCAGCGAGCACGTCTCGACATTGTGGCGTCAACCCAAAGTTGTACAAAATCAGTGTTGGCAAGCTATTTTTGATTCCTTGGTGTTAGCGCATCTTTGATTCGTTTGTGAAAGTTGTTAAAGTTGTGCTTACAACGTACGACGTAACCAAACCAATTCTTGTTCAATGCTTGATGCACAGTTTTATTTCATGCCGCTCACTTCTTTTTTCTTCCTTGTCGAAAAAAGTGAGAGGACAATAGAATGAGTGAAACTGTAAATCAGGCATTTATGAAAACCCACAGGTAACAAAATGGTTAAGATACGCTAGCTGAGTAAAAATACTGCAAGGGTGCGCGTAGGCATATGTGAGACGTAGTCGCTGTTATACGACGTATCTGTTCTGAGCATGCGCACTGATATATGATTACGATTAAGCACTCTTTATTTGTACAACTTTAACGGTGGGATTTACTAAAAGGGTTTAGTCAATTTTAGAACGGTCCTAAGTGAAATTTTTGGTTTTAAGCATTTTAAACCAACTCTTCTTGAGTTTTGGACATAGTTTGATTTAAAAGAAGAATTTTACTAAATTTGTTTAATGAATAATCATCTTAACACAATCTTTTGTTGGATTTAGGAAGAAAGTTTCAATTTAGAAGAAAAGGAAACTAAAAAATTGAAACCCACGCGGGGTATAAATAGTAAACCATCTGTAGAACAAATTAATTAATTAAAACTTACCCTTGTGAATTCATTTTTCCAATTAATAATTGGGAGCCGATTTCATGCACAATTGCTTCTGGACATTCTTCGAGAATGTCGATATGAAATCTACAAGGTCAAGTTAGCTTGCATTGAAATAATGACTATTTACCATTTTGTGTTTATGTTTTCACCTACCTTTATTGCTTAGGTATCCCAATACGCCCTCAAAACTCCTTTTATTCAACAAACAATTCTATAAGTCATCACCATTGACTAAACACATAGAATCTCTTCAATTTCCGAGGGCAGTCAGCTTTTTTATTTTTTGTCACTTATATATTTTTACCCTCTCTTTAATTTTGTAGGCTTTCTTAAAAGAACTTTGATTTTTGTTTAATTATTTAAAGCTTTTAGAGGTTACAAAACGAACCAACAGTCTTCATAAACTAACCTGCAGGCCGGAAAGAAAGTAGCTTGCTGAGAGCCGCGTTCGAACCAGGCATAAGGGAACTCTATGTTCGTGCAAGTGCAGGTGCACGCTCTTTATGGGCGAGGGTACTACCTTCTTAAATGAAATAAGCCTTTTTACATATACTTTGAACATTTTGATAGCGGTGAAATACGCCGTCTGCCTGACCCCTAAGGGCCGGATTCTCAGTAGCGAGTTAGCGTTAACTCGAGCAACATAACCTTATGTACTAAAATCCTGAAAGAGCGGGATAAAGTTAACTCCAGGGTAACCCTGGCTTCAAGGGGAGGGTAAGTTATTTTACCCCAGGTTACACTAAAAAAATATTGTCTTGAAACAGCAAAAAACTGGGATTTATAGCCCGAGTTAATTTAGCTCTCTGGTAACCTGCTATTGAGAAACCGGTCCTAAATGCACCGCAGCCACTAATCGCGATTACATCATTTTCTTTTCTCTGTTGATTACATGAAAATTAAGAAGGAGCATGGATGAGCTAAACTAATCTGAATATTTTTACGGTGGACATGGGGTGAGACATGCATTAAAATGAATTCAGAGTTCCGTAGGGTAAGCGCGAGGTATGAGGTATGCGGTAAGACGCAAGGAAAATTATTTATATACCAACGGCATGTTGCTGTTTAGAGTGTTTCGAAAGCCTCAAGCGCGTATATTTGCAATTATGTATTTCACTTGCGCCTTACCGCATACCTCATACCGCTGACCTTCTGGAACTATGAATCCACCTTCTGTCTTTGATCAATCTTTCATTGCGCGCTCGAAACCACAGTTGCTTGTCTCTGTTCCCCGCAACTACCCCTACCTAGTTTTTAGCACCTAGAACACCGGTGTCCAACGAGTTATTAAAATACGATTTGTAGATGCAAATATCTCGTCCCTTCCATGGGTCTTTTCTATAAAGCTCAGATTTCCATCCCACTCAACTCTCGAGCTGCTTATATTGTTATATCTTTTTTACATGTTACTTAAGACTATCAATATTTTAGCCTGCTTTAGAAAGATGCATTTTTCTCTTTTGGGGCTGGTTGAACCTAAACTCAAACGCGGCTGAGGCCTGCCGCTTTTATTTGCCAAGAGCACTGCCTTTTTAAATCAAGGAAGCCTGAAATTTTTTCAGCCAGGTATTATATATAAAACTTTATTTTTGTGAAGTCAATGCGTGGTGTGAATTTTGTTGATTTTTTCTTTTTATTTAGTATATATAGATAGACAATGTTAAATTACAAGTAATAATTAGAAGATTATGAAAAGTATGCGTTCTTGCGAAAGGAAAAACACGAAGATTATGAAAAATATCCATTATGACGAAAGGAAAAATACGAATTATGTGGCGTAAATAAAGTCCGTCCTTAAAATTATTTGATTAGCCTCCCCCCTCTTTTCCCTTACTGCGCAGTCGCACAAATAGCGAGAACCACAAAAAATGTTATTTTAAGTTGTCGAAAATGTCCCTATTGTCGTTCTATAATACAGGTACTCGACCAGTTAAAGCATAATTAAATATCGCAAATGTTAATGCCTTCACACAGAAACTACGCAAACCCCGTAAGCCGTAAATCTTTAACATGACTGAAAAAGAGCAATGCTATTGGCTATGCGTTAAAACCCTCCATAAACAGTTTAATTTTACGAATATTTCTTATGCCAATCCAATATGGCGTATGTACGTAACAACTTAAGGGGTCTTGCGTAACTTTCTGAGAGAAGGCCTTTAGGCGACTTTTTCTATAAAACTTAGACATCCGATACACTGTTGCTCACGGTGCGCCATTTTTTTAGAAACAGAAACGTCCGATCCGACAAATTCCACGTCTACCTCTATAGGCACCTCTTACGTATCAACTTAAGGCCTTCACATAGAAACTTACGCCAGATTCCGTAAGCCGTTACGTTGAGGTTCAACCTTAAACAAATGCATATTAATACTACTACTGCCGCTACTATAATTGTGTGCGCACATTTTTTACTTTTCGTACTTCCCGGAGATGTACTTTGCCACGTCGGCAATTGATCTGCGGCCGCATGTCGTTAACCGGCGGCGGCCCAAAACGCTGATGGTCCGATGTCGGTTACTGACATTGTGCCGATGTCGAGTGTTGTCGCGACTGACGTACGTTCGACATCGGCCCGCATCTACTGTGTTTGATGGGATAATAATTTTAGTCAAAATAGAAAAACTTTTAACAACCGGGCACAAAACACATTTTTATAAGGTTGTTACTTGAATTAACGCTAACTCGCTACTGAGAAACCGGCCCTTAGGGGTCAGGCAGACGGCGTATTTCACCGCTATCAAAATGTTCAAAGTATATGTAAAAAGGCTTATTTCATTTAAGAAGGTAGTACCCTCGCTCATAAAGAGCACTTGCACCAACATAGAGTTCCCTTATGCCAGGTTCGAAGGCGGGTCTCATCAAGATACTTTCTTTCCGGCCTGCAGGTTTGTTTATGAAGACTGTTGGTTCGTTTTGTAACCTCCAAAAGCTTTAGATAAATAAACAAAAATAAAGTTCTTTTAAAAAAGCCTACAAAATTACTATACATAAGTGACAAAAAATAAAAAAGCTGACACCGGCCCTGAACTCGGCAATTGAAGAGATTGTATGCGTTCTGTCAATGATGATGACTTACAGAATTTATTGTTGAAAAAAAGGCTAAAATCGTCAAATATTGTTGCAAAAAGGGAGTTTTGAGGACATATTTGGATACCTAAGCAATAAAGGTAGGTGAAAACATAAACATAAAATTGTAAATAGTCATTATTTTCAATGCAAGCCAACTTGACCTTGTAGATTGCATATCGCCATTCTCTAAGAATGTCCAGAAGCAATTGTGCATGAAATCGGCTCCCAGATTTCAAAGTACCCAATAGGCGTCGGAGGGACAGCTACTTATTCAAGGGCCCATGCAAACAAAAATTATTGGTTGTGTTTGTCGGAAAATCAGTATTACAGTATTTAGCGATGGATATATGAGTTTCAGATGAGCATAGCGAGATATTTAACCAGAAAATTTCTCTAATGAAGAAGCGGTACAGTGGAAAATGGACCCCAAATATGTTAGCTGACTACTGTTGGCCCTTAAAGGTGAAACCGATCCTGACCAATAAAAGCGAAAAAAAAACCATCAAATAAATTATTTGATTGTATTTATATTTTTTTCTATACAATAGTACATTTTATAGAAAAACTGGTTTTAATTTTTTTTTAATATTTTATATTCCCCTTCTCGAAAAACTTGTGGGGACAAACCGAGTATATATTAGAATTTAGTACTTCACACTTTCTTCTTCTTCTTCACACTTTTTCTTTTTTTTTTTGATGGTGGAAATAACCTACGTTGTGTAAATTTTCGGCTCGTGACTATTGCCAAATTATGCGATTTTAGATGTAATTAAATAGGTTTTTAAATTTACTTATTAAATATGCCACTTAGCAGGCTCGCGCCCAATTACTAAGTGGTAAAACATATGTTACATACAGAACATATACTAAAAAGTTACAAATTTTCTTAAAACTGAATACCAAAGTTTTGCAGCACAGATTCAAAGAGAGAGTAAATAATTGTACATCAAATCTTCCTGCTTTGCTCCAAATTAGTGCTGTGTGGACCGCTTGAACGCTTTTTCGTCTAGGCCTATGTAGTCAGCATGTATCTAGTTATAATATCTGCACATGTTGTGTGTTGGTGAATATTTTAAAACTTTCGATCTAGACGAGGGCAGGTAAAAAGTTTGAACGTGTCGGACTGCGGAGCTGCGTTGTACCGAAAAACTGAGGGTGTTTAATATTGCCGGGCAATTAATCTTGTTATTTAATATTTTATTGAGTAAAAGTTGCTGGCAGTAAGTGCTTATTTTTATTTATTTTTAAGACATATGGATTAAAAGCCGATCTTCCGGGTACCCTTGAGGAGGGTACGTACCGCTAGATTTAAAATGAAGTAATTTAAGAAAGCGGCGTTGTATACCTTCCACCGATTCAATGTGGTTGAGTTGATATGGCGACCAAATGACCGACGCATATTCTAACTTTGGTCTGACGTATGCAAAAAACAGGGTTTTCAGGGTTTCGACATTCATCACGAGAGCACCGGAGTATAAGGCCGTAAATCATCGAAGCGCTTTTTACTATGCTATCAATATGGTCGTCAAAATTCAATTTTAAAGTAAACAGTACGCCGAAGTCCTTAAATGATGAATTTCTTGAGAGGACCTGATTATTTACGCTGTAGTCATAAGCTATAGGGTTTGTTTTGTTAGTAAACGTCATTACCTGACATTTACCTATATTGAGATGAAGATTGTTATTGTCCCACCTAGTGAGATAGCTCGAGAAACAAAGGAGAGAAAAGATGGACTATAATGTTCCACAGGACTTCAAGGGAAGTAAAAAGTACAAATATCTTTTTAATTAAAAATAGCGAAGCAATGAAAAATCATGGAAAATATAGCGACTTACCATCGGTTGTCTTTGTCCTGCGTTGCTGGACGGAAAGAAATCTTCTACTTAAAGTCTAAAACGAATGTCTAACACTAAATTAATAATTTTCAGCAATTTTCAGCGAATTGATTAAGCGTTCTTTTTTAGTAAAGAAAGTTAGTTTAATAAATGGCGATTTCCGGAATACCAAACCTAGGTTTTTGTCACTTGCTCAACTTAACGCCAAAGTATAAGTGTGCGTCTCCCTACAGTCGCTAAGGTAGCGCAAATCCTTCATTGCTGTATTAAAAGAAGCGCGAAATTTAAACTTATTTTTTAAGTGGTAAATTATAGTGTAAAATAAAGAAAGAAATTCTTAGCGCGGAAAAACGTGTACAATGCACCCCCATAAAAATGTAGAAAAATAAATTAAATAATTAATATTTTGAAAGATAATATTTACAAGAAAAAAAAGTTGCGAAACTTGTTCAGCACCAATTATTGATATTGGTTAAATTTCGTTAAAGCCGCCTACTGTCTTTAATGCTAGAGATAGAGAAACAAATTTTAAGTCGTCTACGAATAGGAGAATTGGGATATCGATGACGTCATGTATCATTGATAAATATGAGGAAGAGTAAGGGCCCCAACACTGACCCTTGAACGACCCCCGTGGTCGGTTAGTATTTGGCAGACTGAGATGTTGTATGATTAACAATAAGTTTGTGAAAGTGGAACGTCTTTTAATAAACCCATGCTGAGGTAGGCTGATTATATTTTTTATAGGAGGGTAGATTTGATCGTAAAGAAGGAATTCGAAAACTTTAAAGAAGTTGCATATTATAGCCGTAGTTAGTTATTTATTATTATTATGGGGCACACTTTTGAGGTTTTCCAAATAAGTTGAACAAATAGCATAGAGGTTTGGCGAGCACTGTCCTACAGTCTTTCAGCATTAAGGACGGGCAAAATCGGGTCTAATTGTCATTTTAGCTTTTAGTTTTTTAAGTGCTATTTTTACCTCCGGCACCGTAAAAGAAGAAATTTGGATATGTGCGCCTGAAGGGATGCAGCTGTTGACAAAATTTGTGAAAAAGGTTGAGGTAAATAATTATATAAAGAAGTCAGCAAATGAATTTAGAATTGCATTCGGACAGTCGAGATCTTTACCTTTGTAATGCATCATTTTAGAAACACCTTGAATTTCTTTGTTCGAATTTACGAAAGATCAGATGGTTTTCGGATTATTTCTAAAGTTTGATTTGGTTTGTCTGATGTAGTGTTTATCAAGGTTAGCTAAATCACTCTTAATTTTTGCCCTCAGTGACCTAAATTCTCTTAAAACGTCATTATTGCCAGATTTTTTAAATGGTTCATGTAGGTTGGATTTTTTTCTTAAGTCAATTTTTACTTCATTTGAAAACCAAGGTAGATATGTTTTTTTTACAATTTTGCGTGTTTTATAACGTGAAACACATTTAACGAGAAGTTCATAAATTTTTGCATATAGATGTAGTGAAAACTAATGCAATCACAGAATCGGCTTTTGCTTATTAAGTGCAAGCGATGTCGCGCATCATCATCATCACTTGCACTTAATAAACAAAGCACGATCGATGTATTTTTATTATTTTGTCTTGCTTATTTTTTGTTGTCACTTTTTTTACGAATGATAAGGACTCGCAGTTAGAGAAGTGGGTTTCATTCACGATTAGTTTCCTTACAGGTGACAAACAGAAAAATCGTGCCCAATACAAGACTGCAGACATTAAAAAATATTGTACAACATATCAATAAACCATCATCAGATGAAGAAGGATTCTTTCCATAAAGTTATGCCTTACAACTTAAATCAATTATTTTCAATTAGTTAATACACACACGGGACAATTTCGTTGACTTTTTCAAATGCTAGTAAATTCAAATACCTTAAGTTTGTAACGCTTTACCAAGGGTTTCTTAAACGGCAAAATGCGTCTCTTAGAATAATAGACAACTCAATCATTAATGACAAATTTAGGTTAACAAGAAAAGCTTCATGTCGTGTTTTCTTTACTTACATTAAGGCAAGTTTTGGGCTAAAAAACTTCTTTGCGTTTGCTTTCATAAAATATCAAAATTCTATTATTTCTTCAAAAAATACGTAACATTCAAAAGTACAGAATCATAATGATGAAAGCATTAACAAAGCGATTTTTTTTTAGTCTAAATAACCCTGACATGAGCATGCTCTTTTCAGGGTTATTTAGAACATTCAGTCTGTAAGGAACAAAACTGATTTGTTATTTGTTATTTTAGAGAATTTAAATTTTCCCAAAAATTGTGTTATTAACGGAACACTGGCTTGAGCCAGAAGAGCCTCTTTTTATTCCTGGATATTCTGTAATTTCAAAATACTGTAGAACCAACAAGGAACATGGTGGCACTGTTGCTCTTGTGAGTGAGTGTCTCGGTGTGAACTTACAGGCTGCTCGAAATATCATTAAATGCTGGTGGAAACAGAATTTGAGTTTTCTATCATATTTTCTAAAAAATATAACTGTTAGATAGTCTTCATGTATCGAATACCCAAAAGCAATCTTAACTAATTTTTAATGCGGCTTGAGGCGATTCACATAAATTTTCCACAAAACATAAAACTATTCTCGCGGGTGTTTTAAATATTGATTTTGAAGATGAAAAAAACCAATCCACATTACATCTCTCGAATTTGTTGGAATCTTATAACATAGCGAACCACGTCCAACAGTCTACTTGCGTAACTAGGTCCTCATCAACTACAATAGATTATATTGCATCAAACATTCAGGAAAACATAAATTGTGATAGAATGAGAAATAAATTCCCAATGTCCATAGTGGAGTTTAATATAAATAAAAAGAGAGTTTTACCAACAGAAAACTGTTGGATTTTTCGTCTTCTCCACCAGTTCTACCACTGACTGGTTTCAGACACAGTACATCCACTAGTCGGGCTTTCTACTATGACGAATGGTATGGTACTCCGGTGTATTTTATAAAGTTCGTTTTTTTGCTATCGATTCATCATAGTAAAAAGCCCGACTGGTGGATGGACTGTGTCTAAAACCAGTCAGTGGTAGAACTGGTGGAGAAGGCGAAAAATCCAACAGTTTTCTGTTGGTAAAGCTCTCTTTTTATTTATAAATTGTGATGTTTTCGATCCGGCATTATCGGAAGATAATGCTATCGTAGCTCATGTACCACTGGCTCGAAGCCCATCACTTTGACACAACAAATATCGTCGTAGGATATATAATGCACAGGGCATCCAGGTGTTTCGTAATATCTGTGATGCTTTCGGCTGGGGATCTGGGACAAATTCTAACGATGTTTTATTTTCGTTTCATACAGCCCTTTCACGTGTTGTCATTTCCAATTCGTTTTCTAAAAACTAGGCGAAAGGATCGCAAAAGGCGGATAACTGAAGGCATTTGAACGTCGGCAGCCAATTTAAGGTGTCTAAACAGTTTGCATAAACAATTTCCTAGTTCATTTGGAATTCAAGGTTACTTTTTTTAATACAGAGCAATATATACACAGGTTATAAAAACAGTCAAACAAATGTACTATTCTAAACGTTTTGACAATAAACAACGTGAATCATGGACAATTATCAACGAATGGGTAAATTTCAAAAGTATCAACAGGTAGTGGATATTGATGGAAATATTCTTAATAGATAGCATTCCCTAAACAACTACATAAGAACTTAACTCATCCACTGACCCCCTGTCTCACCTTTCCTTATTCTTTTCTCCGACTAACGCAAATGAAGTTTCAAAAACCATAAAATTCCATGAAAAACAAAAAAGCTACAAGCGACGATGGTATATCACTTAAAATACTGGTGTAACTACCTGAAGAAGTCATACTTATGTTGTCAAATGCCATTAACTTATTATTCGAACACGGCACATTGCCAAGAACATTCCCCTTTACAAAGGAGGTGATATATCTCTACCAGCGAACTACAGACCAATATATTTCTTGTTTCTACACTTCTAAAACTGGTTGAAACTTTATCATGGAAAAGAATTATATACTTGCTTAATAAACACAAAATAACAGATGAAAATTAGTTCGGTTTCCAACAGGGAAAGAGTACTACTGAGGCAATGTATAACTACATGTCTTGCTTGTTACAGATAATAAATCGAAAAGAGGCATCTGCAGCAGTATTTTGTGATTTATCAAAAGCCTGCTGGGGGTATTATATACTTCGATTCATTTATATCTTACGGGTCATCAGCAATCAGTATATATTAACGGCGTATTTTATAGAAAATGTCATGTGATGTATCACAGGGCTCTGTGCTAGTTCCGACCCTTTTTTAATGTATTAATTTAAACTTGATATCACCGGCAAGTTCACGGCATTTGCTGACGATGCTTTTTGACTAATAAAAAGCTTATTCAACTAAAATCTAATATATCGAATGATTGTCTGTAAATCAAAGACTGATGGAACTCAAATAAGCTCTGTCTCATTATGTCGAAAACTAATGTAATTGGTTCTAATTTTGATTAGTTCGGTAGACTATACCAAATTCTTGGGTTTGGTTGTGAATAGTAAATTGAAATTTTAGCAGCATATTTTTAAACCTAACAAAAAACTATCCTCAGGTTGCTACTCCATCCGAGTTAGCATACAAATATTGGATCGAGATTTTGCTAGAAATGTCTGTTTCGCCAATATTGAATCGTAACTTAGATATGTTCTACCCTTTTAGAGAGGCTGCTGGCAATACCTTTTGGACTCCGTGTTCATTCTTCAAAAAAGAGCTCTCAGAAACCTTTATAACGTGCCCTCAAGGACTTATTGCAAACCACTGTTCATCGAAAATAACATACTGACTTTTGCCAGCATTTGCCATTCATTCTCGAGACAGCATGCCTTATTATTTATAATAAAATTATTAAAGTAGACAAGAAAACAATGTGCCCTTACCAATATCATGTTTTAGTTTGGTCAGGGACTCTTTTGTTTACAACGGATTCAAGATATAGAATCGAGTCAGTGTGGAATTTAGAAAAATACAGGATACGAAGCGCTTTAATTTAAAAAAAAATGACTGACGGCCAATAGTATTTTGTTCCTTGCGCCTATTTTATATATGTTGTGACTAATATTTTAGTATAAAATATTTTATAGTCAGCATTTGCTTTAATTTTAATCCTATACCCACAAAAACAACACTTAAAAATATTTTCAAATATTAAGGACATTGGGTAGTCTATTACCTGTAATTGTGTTTGTTTCTACTGGTATTGTACCTAAATGTCTTAAATACATTTATTTTATAATTGAAGCCTCTCCTTTGTAAATTAAAATTAAGTTATATTTGTTTGCACCCTGATTTATATTAAAATATTTTAATTAAACTTCTGTAACTGTGATTTATAATTAAATGTTTTTTTTTTATAATTAAATTAGATCTAAGCCTTAAACTTAAACACAGGAGGGAGACGAAAAGTTTTACAATGCAAAACAGTGTTATAAAAGTCAACCCCCTAGTAGCATTTTTGGTCAGAACTTGGGTAATATATCCCTAACATAGGATAAGACCCTTTCCGTATATAAATTAAATACTGATTAAATTACGTAAAAAATCCCACTATTCTACCTAACTGGGGACAAAACTGACTTAAATTTTTCCTCCAAATTAGGCCACGGCAGTTTATTGTCCAGACAGGTCAATGCCCAACTAGGGAATTTTGCATCAAGAATTGTTAAAATAGTAGAAAAATTGAGTAGAATATGAACTATTTCGGTTCAAAAAAACCTTGCATGAGCCTGGTTTTGGCCGATATAATAAAATAAGGCAACGCTATTTCGATAAAGTAATCTTATAAAGAATAATGGCTTACCTAATATGGTTAACTAATATAATTTTCACAACACAAAATTAATAAAATTCAACTTAGTTCTCCTGCCAAACTAATTTTTCTGATAAACTCCAACAATGGTATTTACTGAGATCTAAAATAGTACCCCCACTAGGTCTAAATAGTGGGGTACTAAATTTTAAGAGTAATTTTCAAAAAAAACCTTACCGATACAGAAAAGATACAAAGGGTTTGATTATTTTGTATTGTTATTGCAAAATAACACTGAAAACTACTTTTTTTCTCAAACTATATCATATTTTAGGAAAAAATGATCTGAAACAAAAATTTGGCACAGAGGTTATAAAGTTGGTGTGTTTTTAAACCACCTCTGGGTGGTGACTTAAATTTATAGCACTCAGAAAGTACCAATTTGTGTTCCATTTATAATTTATGAAAGAAAACTATTTTGGAGGGGTTAATTTACGTTATTTATTTTATAATTGAAGCCTCTCCTTTGTAAATTAAAATTAAGTTATATTTGTTTGCACCCTGATTTATATTAAAATATTGTAATTTGTTTATTGTAGAATTTAATTTCCGTGTCAGTTAAATTTAATTAAACTTCTGTAACTGTGATTTATAATTAAATGTTTTTTTTATAATTAAATTAGATCTAAGCCTCTGCTTTATCAAATAAAATTTATATTTTAAGACAATAAAGCTTTGTTGAACTTGAACTTAAACACAGGAGGGAGACGAAAAGTTTTACAATGCAAAACAGTGTTATAAAAGTCAACCCCCTAGTAGCATTTTTGGTCAGAACTTGGGTAATATATCCGTAACATAGGATAAGACCCTTTCCGTATATAAATTAAATACTGATTAAATTACGTAAAAAATCCCACTATTCTACCTAACTGGGGACAAAACTGACTTAAATTTTTCCTCCAAATTAGGTCACGGCAGTTTATTGTCCAGACAGGTCAATGCCCAACTAGGGAATTTTGCATCAAGAATTGTTAAAATAGTAGAAAAATTGAGTAGAATATGAACTATTTCGGTTCAAAATAATAAAATAAGGCAACGCTATTTCGATAAAGTAATCTTATAAAGAATAATGGCTTACCTAATATGGTTAACTAATATAATTTTCACAACACAAAATTAATAAAATTCAACTTAGTTCTCCTGCCAAACTAATTTTTCTGATAAACTCCAACAATGGTATTTACTGAGATCTAAAATAGTACCCCCACTAGGTCGAAATAGTGGGGTACTAAATTTTAAAAGTAATTTTCAAAAAAAAACCTTACCCATACAGAAAAGATACAAAGGGTTTGATTACTTTGTATTGTTATTGCAAAATAACACTGAAAACTACTTTTTTTCTCAAACTATATCATATTTTAGGAAAAAGTGATCTGAAACAAAAATTTGGCACAGAGGTTATAAAGTTGGTGTGTTTTTAAACCACCTCTGGGTGGTGACTTAAATTTATAGCACTCAGAAATTACCAATTTGTGTTCCATTCATAATTTATGAAAGAAAACTATTTTGGAGGGGTTAATTTACGTTATTTAATATCTCAAGTTGTTCGTTAGCCAATATAACACCTTCAAATTTGTCCAGCAAAACGGCATAATATATAAGGGCACTAAGAGGCAAAAACAAACATAAAAGAATGTCACTGATTATGCACAAAAACTATACCTAAACGAAAAAAAAAACAAGACAAATGTATTAATTTAGTTACAAACTTCAATTAAAACAAGAAAACTTTCCTTACTGAAAGTCCACTTATTTCAAAGCTGCAGCTTTATCAGTAAAGGTTGGTTCAAGTCAAGGTGCAAGTAGAGGTAAGAGATGCGAACTCGCTATTTTCGACAAGTGTGTGATCTAAACGCACTTAATATTGTCACAGCAATGTAAACAAAATTTGCATTTAAGTTTTTTAATAATTTTCATAAATAAAAACACATTTAAATAAATACAAAGTTAATATAATCCTTATTTTATTGTTACATATCTAACGTATTATTTGGGAAAATCAATTAACAAGGGTGACATATAATCCAAATTTTAATTTATTCCATGAAATGTTTACCATTTATACCTCGCGTAGGTTTCAAGTTTTATTTTGTCTCTTTTCTTTGGTTTAAAATGCTTAAAACCTAAAATTTTACTTACACTTAGGACCATTCCAGGATAGGCTAAACCCTTTTAGTAAATCCCACTGCAAAATTTTATCTTCCCAAAAAACACACGATCTTTAAAACACGTATGTGGCAAGGAAAAGTCCGTGCCGTCTTACTATGAATAATCTTCACTCTGGAGGTCTCACTCAACTTACGTATGTTTAAGACAAGGAAATCAAAATTTCGTACATTTTTTAACAGTGAAAAATTAAAAGAACTTATTATATCAATATTGCTTTTCTTTTCTTTTCGAATTTCAAAAACTACTGAAAATCGATGTAATAAGAAAATTGGGCGGCCGATCGATGTTTGACGACAAAAATGATGTGACATATTTCTTACATGAAAAGCTAAAATTTATGTCAAACGTTAATTTTTGATATCGCGAATATCTCAAAAATATCTATAGTCCACTGAAATTAGCGTTTTACCTTCAACAAATTGCAACACGAGGGGTTTTAACGTAATTCAACTTATATTTGCCTACTTTTAACATATTCATTTTTTTAATTTTTTTTTAAATGGAGGCTAAAAAAATCACAAAAAAAAATATCTTTACTAACTGAGCTCACGGTTTACATGTTTTTTGACTAGTTTTTAATGATGATTTTGAATCTGAAAAAAAACTTGTAAAAGTATAGAAATAAGCTTGCTAGTCACGCTTTCTCTCTCTATCCTGAAGAAATATATTATGAACATGGCGAGCATAGGCAGATGTAGCACATGTTTTTGGGTTTAATTTTAATGCTGATCTTCAACCTACAAAAAAATCAAAAAAAGATAGAGATACGGTCATTACTAATGCTTTTTCTTTCTATCACATAGGAAAAGCTGCACACATTGCAGCTCATTTACAGTGTGTACAAAAAGGTGTTTATTAATATCACTAAATACAGAGTGCTTACCTTTATCACAGTTGTGGAAGGTGCGCAGAATACTCTACTTTTATCTGGACTCACTCTAACTTCTGAACTTCGTGTATCCGGTTTCATTTGGTTTTATAGAATATGTCTGTAGAAAGAACGTGGCAGTTCTTAGAAATTATAAAAAAAAACATCACTTTATTTTAACACATGTGCATGGTTTTATAGGTGTGTTACTTTTTTAATAAACCAATTGATTTCCGGATAATCGTCCAAAAAACATTTCTGACAAAATTATCTCTACCAAAAATATGTGTTTAACTATATATTTCTATAATTATTATACAAGAAAAAGTACATATAATTAAGTAGGTACCTACCTACATATATAGGTATTCCTACCTATCTACCTAAGTAGAAAGATAATGATTTTATTTTGTAATTTTTTATTACACAATATTACAGTGAGACATTAGCTGTCTCTTTTCAACCTTTTTTATCAGTTTCAAATCAACGTTAAATGTTATTTTTATCAAAAAAACTGATATGTGCATAATAATATGATGTGTTATATGCTTGGAAACCTTTTTTTTATAGGATAGAGAGAGAAAACATGGTTCAGGGCTATACGTCTATCTTTTTTTGAAAAATTATAAAATATTTGACATTAGCGGTAAAAATTAGTTCAAAAACACAAGTGATATTTGTAAAGTGGTTATCGTTTTATATGTTAATATATAAATGCATGTTTATCAGCATCTTGAAAAAACGTCAAAAAAACGATGTTCTGCAAATCTGAGTTATTGTGGATATGTTAAAAAGTAGATATTTTAAAGTTAAAAACCGTTAAACATATCATGTTGCTCTTTTTCAAAACACAGCTTATGATTTATTACGTGTTTTGGGAGCCTTTTTTTTAGGGTACACAGATAAAACAAGATTCACGGCCATAGTTCTGTCTTTTTTTAATAAAAATACTTGGAATCACCCATAAAAATTGGTATAAAAACATGTGCCATTGGCCAAATGGCTATGGGTTTACATGTTAATATATAAATGCAAGTGTTTCTGAATTTTTTTGCGGCCATCTGGTATAAACGTCAAAAAACGATGTTCTGCAAATCCGATTTTGTCCGATTTTGGATATGGTAAAAAGTAGGCTTTTTTACAATAAAAACCGTTAAAGCCGCTCGTGTTGCTATTTGTTCACGATAAGGCCTGTTTTTTCGCTAATTTCAGTGAACTATCCAAACTTGTTCGGGGTGGGTCTAAGCTTTTTCAGAGGGTATGCGGACTTTTTCAGGGTGTATCCAGGCTTTTTTAGAGTGTAGCAAAGGATATAATGGGGAAAGCTTAAAAGCTATAGGGGTCTGCGCGTCAACGCAAGGAATCGTTGTGTAAAATTTTTTTATGATTGGTGCACCACCAAATTGGTGGAGATTCATCAAAATTTCGATGTGCGCTTTTTAGATGATTACATTCCCTTAACGAGGAAAGTAAAAACAGTAGCTTTAAGTTAACGTAAAATGACCAATACTAATTAGTTTACGAAAAAACTACGAACGAACGTAGTTTGCAGCTGAAGACGATCAGAGATCATACTGATCGAATCGTCGTGTATAAATAAAATATAGACAATGTAAGTCCGAAACACAGAGTTAATTTCAACTATGAACTTCTTGTATACACCTTGTGTCATTTTTTCCAGCCAGTATGGCTTCCCTGCATACGTATACAAGGAGGGTATTATACTTAACTTAACACACTTACTTAATTTTTTATTGTTTGGACAGAGGTGTATGTATCGTGGTTCTGCTTTATGACCTTACAAGAGCATTCGATACAGTAGATCCTAATTTGATCGCTACTTAGTTTAAAGGAATGGGAGTCAAATGAAACATTAACATATTGTATGAATCTTTTCTTACAGACCGTGAATTTTGACAGAGTCGGAAGTGCCCATTTAGAATAGTATGGTTGTGGAAATTCCGCAGAGAAGTGTTTTGCTTGCTCTCAAAAAATCTAATAAAAATGAGACGGGAAAAGAAAACTGAAACCAAATTAGATACCTATAGCAGAATCCAGTAAGTTTAATAAACAAACGACTTTTTACCATAATGATAGAGAGACCATCACCAAATACAAGTTATATTAATGTCGTCCCATAAGATCAAAATAATGAAAATGACAAAGTAAATCGACAGAATAAATATTGTGTAATCTAAGGGACAAGTTGTGCAATTGCACAAATTAATTGAAAGGAAGGGAATGAAAAAAAAGAGCAATAGAAAAACTCCAACGCGAAATTGCCCGAAAAACCAAATGATAGACTTTTAAACAGCTACAAATGGAACCTTATCTTAAGTGAAAGTTACCTACACAGACAGATAAAATACAATTAACTAATCAACAGGCAGAAATCCAGTGTCATAGGAATTTGTAAGTAACAATAATGCTTCATATTTTGAAATTTTGAAAATCTAGCGTACAATGCAGAAGTGGATTTTGAGAAAAGGTTGGAATATCAAACAAAAATTATTGAAAGCCTAAATATCCAAATAAAATCATTAAAGGAAGACGATCTTCAAAAACTTCAAAAAACAAATCTGGAACAACTTACAAATGCATTTGAGACTTTGCATGCTCCTAAAAACACGCTAATAGATGAACTTAACATTACGCAAAAACAAATCCGGGTTAATGTAGAAGACGAAAAAACAGTTACTGCTTTCTCTAAAGACCAAGAAAACATATTTTCTTCTTTTATGCAAATAAATTTCTTTGGCAAAAACAAAAAGAAGAAAAAAAACGTTTTGATACTGTGTGATCAGTCTGGTAGAAGTTTGATAAACCAACTTCAAAATATTCTACCTTTAACGCGATACCAAGTGGAATGTGTGATTAAACCCTATGCTCTCTTTGAGGAAAAGACGATTTTATCATTTTCCTTGCAGTTCCAAATAACTTTAATGCAGATAGTAAACTAAAATACTCAGGTATTATAAATAAACTTAAGCTCTGTATTCACACAAATTTAATTTTTCTCTCAACTCCATCTTATAATTATCACAATTAAATTACCAAGGCTAAAATCGCATATTTTAATCAAAAGCTTAGTAGTATTATTTATAGACTTAATAGATTCTCGTCAAATAAATTAAAGTTTCTTTATGTGTGTAATAATAAAGGTCATAGCATGAGTAACTATATCATTTCCAAAAAAGTTGCAAATATTATAAACTGCTCAATTTCTTCTTGTAAAAATCTTACGCATATAAACTTGGTTGAAAATGAGATAGTGGCCATCTCTAATGAAAACAGTTTCTCACAAAATTTTCAGACAACTCAGGATCAGATATTAATTACATAGAATCCTTAGTAGAAGTAAGCTTTAATGTGTCAAATGTTTGTTTAAATGAATTAACAACAAATCTAAAAAATCTAATTCAACTTTTTGAATTAATATTCAATCTTTACGCAATAAGACAGATGATCTTAAAACTTCCAAATCAGTTACATCAACCGAAAAGAATCTAAAAAAGAAAAGATCAAAAGATCTTGGGAGGATTCCAAAATTTAAATAATAGGGAGGCTTCTGCAGCAGTATTTTGTGATTTGTTGAAAGCCTTTAAATGTGTGAATCACGAGGTGCTGCTTCAGAAGCTCTACCATTATAGCATACGTGGCACTGCCTTGAATTGGTTTAGGTCTTATTTGTCTAAACGCGTACAATCAGTTTATGTAAATAAAGTTTTGTCTGACAAGATGGAGGTAACTTATGGAGTACCTCAAAGATCTGTTCTGGGCCCCATTCTTTTTATCATTTAGCTTAACGATCTGCTAAACTTGGATATACACTTTTGCACATTATAATACCATTTCTTGGAAGACAAGAGATCTGAATTCTCTCACTAATGTCATAAGAAATGACATTACAAAAATTAAAGAATGGTGCGACTCAAACAGTCTTTGTTTTAATATGTCCAAGACACACTTACTCAATTTTAAATACAATATTGAACAGCTTGAAACTAACAATCAAATCATAAGTGCATCTGAAAATACGAAATTTCTACGAATAACAATAGATGATAACTTGAAGTTTCAAAGCCATATTATTTCCCTTAACAAAAAACTTTCATCGGGATGTTACACAGTTCAAGTAATTTCGAGAGAGTTGGGCAAACATATTGCTCGATCAGTTTATTTTGCTCTAGTGGAATCCCATTTGCTGTATGGTCTTTCATTTTGGGGGAGCTGTAGCAACTATATGTTTCATTCTGTTTTTATACTTCAAAAAAGGGCTATTACAACAACCAAGAACTCATTGTAAACCACTTTTTATACAGAATTAAATACTTACACTTCCATGTCTTTTTATTCTTGAAACAGCGTGTTTAATTCATAAAAATCGATTACATTTTCCACAACATCAAAATGAACATTTTACAAGGCAAATAAATCAAATTCCCCTTCCTATTCCTCACTTCGCCTTAGTAAAGCATTCCTTCATTTACAGTGGACTAAAAATTTATAATAAATTTTCAGCTAATATGAGATTTAAAAATTTAAAGCAATTTCGAAAAACTGTTAAACTTTTTTTATTAGAAAAAGCTTTTTACACTGTGGGAGAATTTCTTCAAGATAATGCAGTAGTCTAAAAATGTAGTTACCAGTTATTTTAAAGATAAGTGTATGTATAAGAATAAGTTTCAGGTTGTTGCTTTGTCAATAAGAAACATTTTGTCTTGTACAGATATTTTTTGGACAATAAAGCATGTTTTTATTCATTCATATTAAAACAAAAGGTAAATGCCGCTTAAGTACGACAATTCGTACGTAGATAAAAAGCTTTTAAATATTTTAATTTCTGAGTTTCAGAAAACGCAGATCTACAAATAAGTCAAGCAGTACTTAGTTGCCTGTTTTCTATGAGGATAATTGTTAAATCGGAAGGCGTCGAAAATTATTGATTTTCTGATTTAAATTATCATTTTCCTAAACTGAGAACAACCGTTGATTCAATTAAATCAATGAAACCACATTGTGGAGTAATAAAGATCACCCTCTTCCACCTGTTTAGGTTACAACCAAAATTCTGCTGAATGACGGTAAAGACAAAAGTTTTAATACACTCGGAGTCAAAAAAAGTCTATTCTAAACAATTAACATTTCAAAAAAATTTTGTTGCAAACCAAGTGAATGTCAAGCTCTGCAAAGTCAAAACAGAAGTTTCCGAAAAATGTGGCAAAGTCTTATCGGTAAGTGATGAATTTGGCGGGAATCTACATAAAAAAGAACACAGGACTACAATCTTGAAAACTGTTACAAAAAATAAAATTACCCGGTAGATTACTCAACATTTTTCCGTATCGCTCTCTTTCTCCTTTTGAAAAAAATCTATCCACCTCTGGGAAGATGTGTTTAGTATCAAAAGTGGTTTTTGATTTGTTAATAAAAGCAGTATACCTATCAAAACTTTTTGGTTTAAAATTGCAAACAAGTTATTATTTTTAAAATAAGTAATGTTTGTGTCACCTTCGCTACCAACCCGCCCATTTTTGGATTACAGGGCGTTTTTACTGCTCCCGCTGGTCCATGGATCATTACTGTGCCAGAAACAGCCGCAAAACAATAGACATGATTCAGTTAAGTACGTATTGACTTCAAATATAGAATCATTTACTTAGTTTAAGAATATACTTTTTTATGTTAGGTAAATATTTATGTAATTTAGGAAAATGTATCAGAGAATTTATTCGTTTTGTGAAGTAACGAGTTTAGTAATCTACCTCGCCACAACTCGCCCTCTATTTATATAAACAGGCAAAGACATACAGAGAAAACAATGTCTCTGAGGTAGGCAAGTAAATCAGTTAGTTGACTTATATTTCGTTGATTGAAATTAATTTAAAACAAGTAAAATTTACTTTCACCAAGTGAACTAGTGCTTTTAAGACAACTAGCTCATTTATATGAGTATTATTTTGTTAAATCAAAAATTTATATTGTGAAGTTGATTTTTAAAATCTTTATCAGAATGGTTCAGTCAAATACATAAATTTTCCATCTTTGAGTACGTATACATATAACTCACCCTCTATGGCATCCTTCTAAATTCGTTGCGTTGCAAAGAAGTTCACTTTTGTAAAACATATTTCTCACATGTGACCCAATCATTTGTATAACTATTTTCCATTGTCTTTTGGTATTTTAGAAATATCCATCCTTCGTCAGGAACTCGCTCCCGTGGGGTCGACCAGGAGCCTCAGGGCCATTTGCACCAACGGGCTAAGTGGCCATTCAGTTAGGTAGGCGATTAGAATGTGACTTGCCGAATTTTGGAGAAATATTGCAAGTCACATTCCAGCCGCCTACTTAACTAAGTAGCCACTTAACTCGTTGGTGCTTTTGCCAATCAATGCGCGCAACCGAATATAGTTAGGTACTCTTGTAATAACAATCCATTCTTTAAAATACAATTACTTTACATATCAAGATATATTCTTAAATGAAGTAAAAGATTTTGTTACGAAATGTTACTAAGTACATGGCTGAATTATTTGTATTAGGTAGATGGTACGTTTGGCACTCTATCGACTACAGCTATTGTATTCTGTAAATATTTGACTTGGTGAAAATTGAAGCGTGTTCTATTTGTGTCAATGACAAGATTCACGAATTTATTTGACATTAATTTCTGTATTATATTGCTGAAATCAAGCTCAAACTTTCTCGCCATAAAAAAATGTATCAAACAGCCATTAGTTATTTTATTTGGAACACGGAAAAAAAATTAGGATGCTATTTGTCCTACAAGGACTAATTCTATCCAAAATTAAGTTGATATAGCACTAGTCCAAAATTGTATTAGTTTTACCTATTAGTTTGATTGGTCACCTCAAGCAAGCTGGCATCAAGTAGATTTAGTCTTACCTGGATCAATATCATAAAACATAAACTATTGAATTTAATAAGATCTTGAATCATATTGATAAGAGTTGTTTAAAACCTTTTTTACATTAGGATCGTTCTATAGGTAAATCTATTAATTTATCTGTTTTTTGATCAAGTCTATTAAAACGATTATTAAATCTCTCTTATATTAAATTAAATATGTCGCTAATTTGATAAATCTATAAAAATATTTATTGATGGCATTCAAATATAAGCTAAAATTAATCATTTTTTTACCAATATCTAACACATATTTGATTGATGCTATCCTATATTTAGCCTATATTTGTCGTTAATTTTGCTAATATTTGTTACCGGTTTGATCAAATTCATAAAAGTAGGGATAATATTTATCCTTTATTTGACTAAATTTATCCCCAATTGAGTGATTTTGTTTAAAATGATAGTTAAAATGATCAAATAATTTACTGAATTTGATCAATCATCTGATAATTTTGTTTCCAAAATGGAAAAAAAATTGAAAATTTCATGTCAAAAAGAAAAAAAGAACGGTTTTGGTTAATAAGAACGTATAATTAAAAAAATATATTTCGATTACAAAATCATTCAAACAAAATTATTTTAGAGACTTAACTGACAAAAATATAAGAATCACTGTCCAAAATCAAAATTGCCATTTCTTCTTTTTGGCATACATACTCTTTTTTAACGTTGCAACCTTGACTGGTGGGAAAGGTAAAGGATATTTTATAGATTTTAAGGTATCGTCTATCTAAAATAAATAAAAGAAAATGAATACCTACATTCAATATATCAATGCTGTGTTGAACATATTGCCAATTATTATAATTTTTATCCGTCCCATGTTGTTAGTATTGCTAAATAAAGTAAATAGACTTACACAGTAGCTGTTGCACCCTCACACAATTTCTATCACATATATGATGGTCAAGTTTCGTGACCCATTTGCCGGTTACTTAGGCTTGTGACTGATGTACCGAAAGTGTATAAGTTAGGTGCCTAGTCCGGGGGATCCGTAAAATAAAACAAATTAAATGAATTCTATAACAATGTGATGAAAACGGAGGGCGAGCTATTTGATTGCTCTTCCCCTTCACATAATTTCTATAAAATATATTAAAGTCAAGGTTCTCCTCCCAGTTGCCAGTAATTTATAGGCTTGTTACTGATGTACCAAAAATGTAGGTAGTCTGGGATTTTTTTGGCTAGGAGTGTTCCCTAAACTAAAACAAATTAAATGAATTTTATAACTATAAACAGGGCTATTAAAGCACTGGACAAGCAGATAGGTCCTTTCTTCTGAAAAAAAGAGAGCTATTTAATTGCTAAAGAAAGTAAATAAACTTACACATTAGTTGTTGCTGATACCTCTGACATAATTTCTACCAAAAACATAGGCTCGCTACTGAGGTACCAAAAATGTATAAGTAGGTAGTCCGAAAACTTTGTAGCCCTAAAATAATATACTAATAATAATAATATTAACCATAACCTACCCTTACCTCTATCTATATCAAAACTAATCAGAGAACAAATCCTTATGAGTTGTAACTCTGGCTCTCCCAAAGACACTTCGCCACAGGCTATAAACTCCATTGAACTACGCGTGTTAGAACGTTACCGTACCACTTCAAATGGTAAACTAATCATTCAAAGTATCAACATCCCACCCAGTTCCTGCAGATTTTGGCATTTCTTACCAATCGACGGAGCTTCGGACTGAATGATCGTCTTTTTATTATAAAAAATGATATTGTTTTTTCGAAATTGTGTTAATATTATTTTTAAGCGGATAGCTCTATTTAGAAAGAAATAGAATCACCACTTCTTTATGGTGATTTAGTCAATAAAAAATAGACATTGTGTAAAAATCATTCAATGTTTGGATTAATCGCACTCGATGTAGAATAAAGTCTATGTGAAATAAGAAGAAATTAAACAACTTGGGACTAAATTGGCGTCTCTTTGGATAACTTATTCAAGAATGTTATTATTTTATCAAAATTTGTATTGATTTTAAGTCTATGTGGATAGCTCTATTCAAAAAGCGATAAAATCGCCTTTTTTATGGTGATTTAGTCAATTAAAAATTGACATTGAATAAAAATCACTCAATGTTTGGGTTGATCCCACTCGATTTAGAATAAAATCTACTTAAAATAAGAACAAATAGAACAACTTCGGACTAAATTACCCTTTTTTTTTGAATAATTTGACCAAAAATGTGATTATTTTATTAAATATTGTGTTGATTTTATTTTTACGCAGAAAGCTCAATTCTAAAAGAAATAGAATCAGCTTTATGGTGATTTAGTCATTAAAAAATAGACATTCAGTAATGCAAAATATGATTAACATTATCACAGAATGGGTAGTTTTGCCTTTATTTTTTATTAAAACTTGCTAAACCCTTAGGATGTATTTATCTTTACAAAACTTGAATCTATAACACACAGATTTAATAGTAGGAAATATAGAACCAATTATCTGTATTGTTGAAATAATACAAAAATGAGTAAAACATATCTAATTTATTGTAAAATTGGTGGAAGCCTTGTATCCAAATTTACTGATATCAGTCCAATCTTATTTTATAAGATTAGTCAAAAACTGACTGTATCAATTTAAAAATTATAAATAGCGGTAAATATAGGACTAATAGCCACTAAAATGCATTGTATAGATTCAATAAATCAGTTTTATGATTTTTATCAAATTATTTCTTTCCGTGAATAAAATTCAAAATAATTCGGCGCTTATAAAAAGAGGTAAGAACAAAGTACAAAGTAGTGTAAACCAAGAGGAAATGTTTGATCCAGGAACTAAATGATTTACTTATCTGTCACAGAGCCATTTTTTCTGTTCAAGACATTTAACCGAATTTTTAGCAAGTCCCATACTATAACCGACCGACTTAAATCTTTGGAGCAATTAAACAATAATTTTGGATCAAAAGTACTTCCATAATTATTATTATTATTTTGTTAAATTTTAATACTTATATATAGACACCATAATAGAAATAAAAATATATGCCAAGAAATAGTCTTTTAATTGCGTTATCGGAACTTGCCCGGGTATTATTGTAATTTTGGATTTAACAGAGTTACTTATATCCGCTTTAATTTTGCCACGACTTCACTTGAATATATTAAATTACAAAATAAAGGTAAAGGTAAATTAAAACAAATCAAAGTATTTATAATTCAAAGGACATTTGATTATAATAAATAAAAAAAGAGATGTGATCCAGGAGCATTTACTGGAAATCTATACGGTTATTAATACAAATAATTGCCAAGGTATACCAAAAACTCACAAGAAAAATCAAAGATTTAAAATCGATTTTCCTTTTAATCTAAAAGCAGATTTAAATTAGGTGATCCATAATATATTTTTGTTTCCTTACATTCAGTTAAATGTAATGTTGTGATAACTTACGGGACATTTTTACATTTTGTTTGCCTATATTTTGAATATTGGCTTCCACACTCCACATTGGTTGCTATAAAAAAAAAATGCCAAAAACTTTTATTACCCATGGTATTGCCAATATTTGAAATTCCAGAAACATTCGGCGTTAATAAATCAAAAAAGAGGAGAGAACAAATTTGTACAAAGTAGTGTGTGATCCAGGAGCGTTTGCTGGAAATCTGTCGGGATGAATAAATTGCCTGAAACCTTTTGTTGCCGAGTGGGACATTGCCTGGCGTCGACCCGCCCCTATCTGTCGAGAAAGTCCCGCCTCCACAACTCGTCTGGATGCCCCCGAAGCAGGCTGGCGCAGTCGCTGGATTACCTTTTCAAACTTTCTTCAAGAATTTATTTTCGTTAACGCGATACCGACGCGACGCTTAGCCAGCCGCCGCCGCCGCCGGTGCCTCTCTCCGATGAAAAACGCCTGCAATCGGCCTTCTCTCTATATTCGATCTCTCTGCTAGACGCAATCAGCGGGAGCGAGAGGGAATCGGAAACTAACACAAGGTTTAAAAGCAATTGAGAATGACAGTCGGAGAAGTTCTTGATATCGGAGGTTGGATTCTCAAATCAATTCTCAAGTAAATAAAGAAATAAACGTTTTATCGAGAATAATATTACTAAATTTGAAATAAGTTGATGATCTGTAATTATACATAAGAATCGAAAATAAAATCTAAACAATACCGAAATTTAATACCACACGAATATATTTTTTTTTGCTTTCCAACAACCCCCCTTGATCAAAGTCGATATCGATTTTAGAGAATCCACAAGTTATTCAACAACTATTCCTTTTCCATACATCGCACATACCCGATGTTCCTTAAATAAAATAAAAACCTGGGGATCATAAAAAATTATTTATCTAAATGTTTTTTTTTTAAGACCGTGGTGCATGCAGTTACAAACTTACTAGTATTCGCATTCCACTAAAAAACAAAATCTTGGGACTTTATTTTTGTGTAATGTTTGTTTGTTTACACATTGGGAACTTAGCATAGCCTGATTCTAATAAGTTCGGCACTCTTTTTGACACTTTCGTGCGAAGGTTAAACAACTACTACATATTTTTAGGCCCTTTACCCACCTGCTATAAAGTTACTGGCACAAATCCTCGCATTTGTCGTGTGAATCCCCCCTCATCCCCTTGTGACACTTTCAGCTCTCCCACCACCGTGCTGCGTTACATAAATTATAGAGGGCGTTTTTGCTACTGTTTCTGACATTACTGTCATCTAAACATGCTCATATCGTGCCACCTATAAAGTAGACATAATTAAAGTAAATGCCGGCCTTTATTAAAGGTAGGCACAAAAGTTATAAAACTCTACATTATTTTGACAGCACCGCGCCCAAAAAAGCTCCGGTCGGATAGTTGTAGGTTTCGGATAGCCCCGGCAGCAAAGAAGAGCGCCGTCTAACCACAATTTTGCTATAATATTCAGGTTTGATAAAAATAACCGTGTTTTCTTCTTTATAGTTGAATAAGAACACTTAGGCCTGAAAGTTTTGGTGAATGGGTAAAGTGCCTAAATATATGTAGAAGATGTAGAAGTTTCGTGCGGAACTGTCAAAGATAGTGCCTACTTTTATGTACGGATAAGCCCCTGTTGTTTATTTAAATAATGAAAATAAAAATAAAATCTTATATTTAATACGCCAACATTTTGTAATTTTGGATTAAAGCACATATCTTGTATACCTCAAAACTCTTATTAGGTGCCTAAATAAAGTGGTACCTCTTAAACCATATCAAATTGAAATAGACTGGCTTATTCGAATTATTTTGCACTTATGGGACACCAAAATTCTTGAACTTTTTATTCTTTCACCATGTACCTGTCAAATTCCTGATCAGAGACGATTTTTTGAAACACTCATGGGTCATTATCAAATTAATTGTAATACTTAACTTACAATAACTATGGTGAAGGTTGGCAAACTGTCGTTTGTACTTATATATAGATATACCTACCTCTATTGTCTTGTCCGACATATTTTAACACCAATTAATTTTTTTACATTATGAGAATACTTATTACGATTGAATCTTAGTCGAATCGGACCACTTTTTTGAAAATTTCATGTCATTTTTGTGTTGAAATGTCATCTTTAATGTGATAGGCAAAACTTGAAAATACAGTTGGTCCCAGAATACAATATTGGTCGAATAACTTCATGATTCAAACAGGCAAGTATATTTTTCAATAAAACTAGAATCAATGAGAGTTCCCACACATAGTCCGGAATGACAAGTAGGATTATCTTCAAGCTTTAGGATTTATTGTAATGACAATCTCTTTTAATCAATAATAACAAGTTATCGAATAAAAAATTAATAGAAACTAATTATTAATTAAATGGCGCACATAGGGATCGCTTTTAAAACAATTCTACCTGTTGCTACTGCAGCGTTTTGTTTGGGTAAAAATTGTAAAGGAGAACTTAATTTTTTCTAATTTTTATTTTTTTATTTAAATATTAATTATTTTTAATTAAAATTGGGATACAACTCAGAGTCAATGTATCCTTTTAAATAATAGTTAATTGGATAAAAAGAAAGAAAATAATAATTTTGAAATATTGGTTTTCGTTTTTTGTTTGAAAAAAATATGATGATAAATATGATTTTTTACAAGGATTCATGAAAAAAAGTCTGAGAATCCATTGACAAAGATGGAGAAAGCTGGATACCTAAAATCAGGAGCGCGAGATTTTTTTCTAAAGGCGCTATCGCGATTTTTAAAAAGCGCTAAATGTCGTGGGGATCGGCCGGCGGCGCATGTCGGAGGGGTGGTGCAATTCCAGAAGTGGCCTTCGTGGTTACCGAAGTCGCGGGAGTCGCCTTTTATTCGGATCCGGTCTAAACTCCGGTTGCGTCCCAATGCGCTCCCACAATCAGTCAGTAACGCTCCGACCGTAGTAAGAGTGGCATCTGCGTTGCCCGCCCGCTCGCACCACAAACCACGTTGTCTACGTAATATGATAGAGACTCTTTAGTGCCAATCGCCCAAAACATTTTTTGTGTTCCTGTGCTTTTATCGCCTGTTTAGAACGGTGCTAAATACATGACGATGGACTTTCAGAGTGCTATGGAAACGTTCGCGGAAGCATGGGTTGCTGCCAGCATTAAGGGGACCCCTTTGACAGAACCACCCACACAGGTAGGTTTTCTTAATTTGTATTTTTTGACGATTTGCTGAAGGAATAATAATTTGTACAAAAAAAAAACTTTGTACTAAGAACCTAATTTTCCAAATACTCTATCAAAAGCGAATTTTTGTGTATTGTTTTTTGGCACGTTTCGGAAACCCTATTTCCCCCATAACATTGGTCCTGGGCCGCGACTATGATCCAAAGCCCTCCAAAATTAAAAAGAAAAAGTTGTTTCTGTTATTCTAATACCAAGACAAATAAAGAAACTATAAAAAAATATAAAACAATTGTCGACAGTTAATATCGCGGGCTGCGAAAACAAAAATGTATATATAAGGTACAATTAAAAAATGAGAGAAAATACCAAAAAATTGACCATGGTTAGGGGAAGCTACGTATACTTAATGAACTTTTACCTTTGTGCTGTTGGTTTTTTTGGAATTTTTGCTTACAAATATATATTATAGAGTTTTACGTACTTGATTAAATTTTTAAATATAAGAATCAAGATTTATTTAACCCAAAAAAAGAGTTGAGTTTAAAAACTGTCAAAAATCCAAAAAAAACTAATAATATTTAAGTAATTTTTTCCCTTCACTACCTTTGAGTTGTTGATTTTTTGGCACTGAAATTCGATGTGCTTGATAAAAATATAATATTGTATTTGATATTTATTTACCAATAAATTTGGATAATTCTTTAGATAAAATAGATCACAGTTCCAAAGCACAAAATTTTGTAGTAAATTTGAAGCCAAGCTTTTTTCTTAAAAATTCTGTAAATTTGCAGCGTTTTCTAAGAAAAATGGTCAGTCAGAGTTCTAAGGCAGTTTTAAAAAGACGAGAAAATATTCTAGTAATTTAAAACACATTTTTTTTTTCATTTTTTTGCCAATTTACAACTTAGAGTAAGGATTTTGTCACTGCCATTATGAATTAATAGTTTTGTTAAAATGTATTAAATTAAATAATATTAACAATATTATACTAATATCATTACGTCATACCTAAAAAGCTAAAGAAATAATTCAAAATCTACTTACTAAGTATTTAAGAGAGATGTACATGTAAAAATATTTAAAGATAAAATGAATAAAAACATAACATTCTCACCAATAACTTAGAAATCATTTACAGCTAAAAGCAAGAAAAGAAGTTTCCATGTTATGCAAAAGTTAATCACATATTAGATATAATGAAACTTAAAAATATGACCCAATTCGGCAAAATGAATTAACAATAAAAATTTTTAAATGTTTGTCTCAAGAAATACTATGTATTCTTTATAATTTTCCCGTGTAAACTCTTAAATTAAAGTTGTTAATCTCATTGAAAATTCAAATATTAAATAGGATCAAAACAATGAGGTAACATTCCTTTAGTTTTGTAAAACAAAATTATGAAAATAAACAAAAAAAATATTAAAATAAACTCACAAACAGACTGTTGGTTGTATAAGATAAAATAACAATTGAGTCAGTTGAGATTTAAATCCCAAAAATTAGCAGCCTGTTGAATTAAACCATAAATTAGGTGATATTATGCTGTCTGTTATGCTGTCTAATCTGTTAACGATTTAAGAAAGGATTAACCGCTATTTGCAACGATTGTTTTTATGTGTTCGTTAGCTAAAACTCTCTTTAACAACGAATAAAAAAAAACAAAAGCTTTATCCATCTCTTTCTTATCTAGTGCTAAACGAAAAAGTCGCTGCAAAACACCAAATTCCACCAAAATAAAACAGAGATTTAGTTGCCAAAATAATATACCTAATATGAAACACAAATCTTGGATCGTCTTTTATGTGTTCTTACTTTATTATTATATGAACTCCAAAAACCATATTTTTGGTAATTATCCGTTTTTTTTCTTCTGTGTTAATTTACCTAGATTGCCCAAATGCGATCAAAAAGTATTATTAATTATTTAAAAGTACATAATAAATTTTTTTTAACACACCGCGTAAGAAAACCTGTCTGTATTTCGCCAATTGTAATAGTTGGATAAGGACAAACCAATACCAGTGTCGGATATTAAAAATTATAAAAAGCTTTTAAGGTTAATTTAAGTGCGCTTTGTGGGCAAACATCTCACCTAAAAAAATAATTTCATTCAATAAAAATATATTAAGATGAGGCGCTTTGCAGTTCTTATAAAAATATCTATCGGGCCTTCACAGAGCCAATTACCAAGACCAAAAATTCATATAATGTCAACTAAGCTAGGTAAAAAAGAAAAATCTAAACTAGAAAGTGCACTGGAAAAAAACACATTATTTTAATTGACATACCAAGAAGCCTAAAACAAAACTTGTTATTAATGCTTCAGATACATAAAGGAAAGCTATATTCATATCTGTAACATAATTACCCAAAAAAAAATCAAACTTCAAGCCCAAATCAAGCAGTGATTTCAACTATTCATTATAAATTATTTACTTTTTTGAGATTTAAAACCCAAATCTGGAAAATCGAAATATTCTTAGTTGGTCTGGTGGCACAAAGATCTCGACAAGATCAAATCTTTCATCTAGCCTAGTGTGAAAATGCAACAAAAAAGGGGTAAACTCGTTTCCAATATCAGAGTAATCTTATTATGGCTATAGCCAAGAAAAAAATATTAGACGAAAACAAGAAAGATATGGCCAACAAGTCAATCAACTGGAACGCCAGCTCAATGAATCCGTAACTATATGTAGTGCCCAGATTAGATAAGGATCCTGAAGTTTTATTTACAATCAAAAGACGTAAACTTAAACATTATGACTATATTTTTTAGGAATGACAAATTGAGCTCTTAATATTAATCCAAGGAAAAATAGGCAGAAAAGATCTGAGTCGCATTTTTCATATTTCAGATATTATTGAAATTTTAAATTGTGATTTTTTTAACATAAATGTATTTTTGACTCAGTCATAGCAGGGTCAGTCTTTTTTTCATTTATACGAAAAACTGGAAATTGACGGAGTAAGAGATTGTGAGTCAAAAGTATTGAAAAATTATGTGGGTGGTGGACATCAAATTGTTTCTTTTGGTGGGTCTATGTCAGATGGGGGGGGGGGATCTGTTGAGCTGTGGTGTTACTTTCAGTTGAAGGATTCAATTTTGGGCCCTTTATTATTTATCATCTGTATAAATGATTTAATGCAACATATGGGTTCAACTATCTGCACAAATTTTACAGATGAACTTTAATGATCAGAGCTTGAATTTTGGCGAAGTTTTTAATTAATTTCACCAATCTCTAGTCAGGGCTCAATCATGGTTTAACGTTCATAAAATGGTGTTAAATAAAGACAAAACACAAATCCTTAGAATACCAGCTGATTCTAAACTATCAGAGGGGCATCATATAAAACTATACGGAGTAACTATCGATGACAAGCTTTTGTAGATTCCACATATGGATTGTCTGTCAAAAGAAATGTCAGCGGTATGTTTTTAATAGAGAAAGTTGCGTTCTTTCATTACCTTTGCAGTTTTTTGCATTATTTCATTCTAAGATACCTCTCTGGAGTCAGAGCTCGGCCGCCATGAATTTTTAAACTTCAAAAGAAAGTTATAAGAGTCTTATGCACACTGTAAGCCTCTGTTCTTAAAATACAGAATCATTCCTTATCTTTATATATTTCACTTTATTGGAAATATACACAATTAAAAATAAATTACCATCTTCAAGTAAGAATCATCATTATTCAATTATTTTATTTACACGGGCCTCTTAAAGCGCTTTTATATAAGGACGGTTTGAAAATCATATGAACAGCACTAAAACCGATATAAGCACTAAATCGATTTTATTTTAAAGCGATGTAAGGAAGCGGTTTATCACTTAAAAACCCATTTTACGGTCGTTATAAACATTTTAAAAACACTTTAATGCATTTCTTTCAACATAAAGAAAAACTCAGCCCTGGTTTTCCGAAAAATCTGTTGTTAACTAAGTTGTTTTATTTGTTTTTTTTTTATAAAGTGACATTTAATGACATAATGAAGGACGTATAGACCCTTGGAGAAAGCGATTTTATTTAAAACCGTCCTTATATAAAAGCGCCTTTAGGTGCATATAAAAGTAGTAAATGATAAGTGACGACTCATTATTCAACGTCACAAAATGTCTAAATCAAAATCTAATTCACTAAATATAAACTTTTATAACAAATTGCCTACACAAATAGAGTTTTCTTTAAACCAATTTTAAAATTTATCAAAAATCACTTGCTTCAGAGATGTTTCTACAGTGTTCATGAATATTTGGATGCATCGTTGACCCCCCTGCAATTGTTTAATTAATTAATTTGTGTCCCTGGTTAAAAACTTCACTTTTTTATGTAGAGCTTCTTGGATTTGCACAAATTGTCAATTTTGACACCAAGTTCTTAAATTTTGAAGCCTTGGCTTTCTGAAACCGATACCGACAGTTAAAAAACTTTTGTTTGAACTTGAAAAATTTCAATAAGATAAAACATATTTTAAGTTCGCGGCAATTAAAAACTAAACTAATATATGGAAGGGCCTATGAAGAGGCCCAATTGCCAGGCCCACGGGTCATGCTACTAGTACTACTACTACTACTCCTACTACTACTATTGCAGAAAAAAAAATCATAAAATGTTGTTTGTGCTAAAACTTTCTTTCCTTGTTGTCAGGTCAGTTTAACTGGTTATGTTAAAATTATTCTAGAGGATCAATTGTTTATCTTCTAAAATTTGAGGCAAATAAAACTGTTTTAGTACATCCAAAAAATTTACGTTGGAAATTTTTCCAAATATATCTCTGTTTATCCCTCGTATATTATTTTTGCACCTTTTTTTAATCAGATCTTTAAAAAAATTGTAAAACAAACAAACGAATGCACTTAATTTAATTACGGAGATGGTGATGGACATGGCTACTAGACAACCTGGATATTAAGCACAACCATCATGAAGTGTCAAATAAGCGTTCCAAAATTATGGACATTTTGTGACTCAAAAACTATCTATTGAAGCGGACGTATTCTTTTAGAATCGAAATCTAGTCCTGTAGAAAAGCAAATGGGTAAAGGGGTTTATTAAACTGGTTCCCCTGTATTCTGTTAAAATAAACAAGAAAAAATTAAACCTTTCCAGTTACTTTCGCAGTTTCTTTACTCCAAACTTGTAAAATTAATAATGCCGCAGATGAATATATAAAAGAAAAAGTATAAAAGAAAAACATTCTGCAGACGAAAATTAAGAAAATAGGTATGTGTAAGTTTACAATAGTAAATGCCAAAAAAGTAAATTAGCTACCTAATAATAATAACTGGTATGAAAGAATACTATTTATTTTGTTAAGTTGACTTTTTTAGGAGACGTCACTAATAAAATTAAAAACGAGGCACGATTAACATTGAAAATAGACTCCCGTCAATTTTATCCAAAGTTCAATATTTTAAAAGTATCATAATAAACGATTTTTGTTTTAAATATAAAGAGAATCGTATATCTGTGATAGGAGATACAGCCTGTCAACATACGTAGGTCGTGATATGCATAGGAAATATTCCTACGTATTTTACGATCTGTTGGTAGATATTTTAGCAAGCGATGTGTCCAAACTCAAATATTTTATACAGGGTGTTATTGTAATCGTACGTTTACGTACGGTGAAAGCATGTTTTAAAAACTGATAAACAGGGTATTTGTCCTAATCTAAACCCATTTTCAATTCAGTAATTAAACTACTTGGAGCTCTGCAATGTCCTAAAAGTCATAATATACTAGCCACGTGACAACAGGTACCAACCCTTGTGGCCCCCACTTTTAAAAATTGGCCTAAACATGTATTTTAAAACAGTTTAAAAATATATTTTAAGTCGCCATTGCGGGTTTTTATAACAAATAGATTTAGTCACCAATATGCTCTTATTTGCTTCTTAAACAGGTTAGTTCGACATCTTTCAGATCGTATGATCGTTTTATTCATTGTCGTCCATTTTCATTAAAACATACCAAACAACATATTCCGCTATTTTTAAAAAGTACCTTTAAGGCTGTTGGATCGTCATCGGCTTGGTAAAAGCCTTGATTGGTTGTTCACCTCTTCTTCAGGGCGCTCCAAGTCCATACGACGACGATATTCGAACTTTTTCCTCTCCGATCAACCTAACTAACATGTTTGCCCGAAAGGGATCATTAAAAATATAGCAACGAAGTTGAAAAGCTATAATCATAACTGACAGATCTGAGTGAATCTAAAAAGTGTAACTAAGTTTGTTGAAACAATTGCGTTAATAACCCCAAATATTTAAACCAAAGCCTACTTGGATTTCTACAAAATCTAGCAAAATATTAAATTCAAAAATATGGAAAAAGACAAACAATTTTGAGTAACTAAATAAAATAATATTAATAAATGAATACCCTGTATATAAATTCTCAACACATGATTTTACCATGACTAGATACTAACAATAAATAGGATAATATAATAGAAGCATAAACATTTAAAGATGCAATTTAAATTGATTTCTAATTTTAATCATATGGTTAATATAACACCCTGTGTAATAACTTTTAAGACGTTAGCAATATTGCCTTATGAAATATCTACCCATAGACCCCAAAAACATCAAAAACGGATCAGTTTTTTTTTTAGATATTGAAGAAAATCTGCGTAAGGATATTTTTTATGCATAGCAAGACCTGCGTATTATACTTTGAAATGCTCTATATCTGCTATCACAGCCATACGATTTTCGTTACGTTTGAATTTTTTTTCGGCAATGATGATACCTCTAAAATATTAAAATTCGATATTGATGATGAGCATACAGGACTTTCTTTCCTTCTACCTACTATGATTCAACTGTTTCACCCTGGAGAAATCTACGATTCTATTCGATATTGATATTTCGCACCGGACTTTATCAATCATTTTTTGTTAAAATCGTAGTTTTTGAGTTTTTCTATGTTAATCCGGTTGTCATTTTAGTCATATTTTTGGAGTGAAGCACCTTCCAATTCTGACAGTTAGTTGTACTATTACCTTTTTTGTCGTAATGTTTGAAATTTTATTGTTTTTGTTTTTATTTATTCTCGCTATATTAATTTTTTGGTGGTTTTAGTAAAGGAGGCCCTAAAATATTGCATAGGGAAACGCAACGCCGTTAATCTACCCTGTATAAAAAAGTAACTTGCTATTGACGAAAAACAAAGTAAAATGTTGATAAATTTTGGATTTTTGAAATATTATTTAAATATCGTCATAATAATTTTGTAGGTAGTTAAACCTTGCAGTATTTTGTAAGTGTTAATCTATTTTCTTCAAGGTTTAACATGAAAAAACCGTGGTGATCGCGTAAAAGGTCCAACTTAATGGGTTTTCATTAATTATAATTATTTTTATTACGTACCAGAGCATTAGGATCGTATTAATGCTAGTCCATATACAAGGTGCTTTAAAACCGATTTAAATCCTCTACTTATAGATATGGACAGTTCAACTTCCACGGAAATAAGAGCTGTCGTAGTGTAAGTTGGAATGATCTTTGTTGATAATGTTTTACTAGTTTGTATTTGTTCTGCTCTCATTTTCCAATGAACTAATTTTTTACCGATGTATTAAAAACCTTATAACAGTTTTAAGCATCATCTTTGTTCAATGTACAAGGTGCTTTAAAACCGATTTAAATCCTCTACTTGTAGATATGGACAGAACTGTCGTAGTGTAAGTTGGAATGATCTTTATTGATAATCTAATTTTTTACCGATGTATTAAAAACCTTATAACAGTTTTAAGTATCATCTTTGTTCAATGTAAGACTTTTTATTACAAATACTTTCTTACTCATTTAAGATAGATCCATTAGTAGTGAGTTGTACGCAAATTTAAACTTGGTGTCATTCGACCGGTATTGTTATTTCTTTGTCAGCTATAAAGCGCCCTACATTTACGTTGTTTGACTTGAGGGCTGGCCTGCGCAGGTTTGCCTTTGAGCAGTTTCGAAATTACTACATATTGTCAGGATTTATTCAGTTTTCGTTCAGTTTATGTGATCTTGGTTTGGGTTGAGTGTCATTAAAGTTTATGTTAATATTTTGGAATAATGGCGCGAATTAATAATGCCGTCTGATGACTGCTTTATTGGTATAAAAAAATAACAAAAACACGTTGGTTCTTTTTGGGAAGAGTTGTGAATAATGTTTTAAAATACATAGTACCTACTAACCGCGAGGTGGTTCTAGTGAAGAGAATGGAGAGATAAAGAAAGGCGCGGAGCAGGATAAAAATGGTCTATGAAGGCCTACTTGTCAGACGACGAGCCACCGCATATCTACTACTACTACTAACCACCCCAACATGCCAAATAATTGATTTTTAATATGGCCTCGTTATCAGTTTTTTTTATGAAGGCGTTCGATAGATTCAAAATATTACTGATTTATTTGTCTTTTTTCAAGATTTTTCTTGGCATTACAGTGTGGTCTGCTCCAACGGAAAAAAATATGTCCTAAATATTAGTACTACACACTAAAACACACTAGTAAATCAAGGGATAAATGTAGCGTCAATTTTATTTGTATTTAATATTAATACAAATGACCTTATCTTGAGGGGTTCTGGATTTCAACTATAACTCAGTAGTATAAAGCCTTACTAATCTTAGATTTAAAAAAGTACAGATTATATTGATATCAAAAAAATATGTACTAGCAGTATTTTGAAGTATTTGTTGAACTAAATCTTCGAGTAAATATTATTTTTTTGTACTAATACTATTCTTCTTAAACAAAAACCGTAGCACTTATGGATTAAAATGTATTCTTATTTTACTAGCATTTAGTGCTGCAAAGACATTTCAATACTAATATTTAGTACTATTTTTAAGAAATTACAGTATTGTTAGCACGACACATAAACTCACCGTATATTTAAATTTAGTACAAGCGTACTAAGTTTAGTATATAAATTAGTATTGTAAATACTAAATAAAGACATTTAAATTAAAATCGGTAACGGAAAAAATTTGTAATATATAGGATAATTGCTTGGATCGTTCTTTTAAATTCACATACTTATAGAAAGTCCTTTTCGATTGCTGGTCATTGGCAGAACTAATTTTTTTTTAGCGTCGTAGTAGGTCTATGGGGAAACTGTATTATAGGCAACTCGACAACTGAAAGGCTCCTTAAATCTAAAATTAAAAAAATACACTGGTAGTAATCTTTTGAACAGTTTGTCTAACCTATAGTTAATTTTGTCCCATGTATGCCAAAAATAAAAACCACGTATTTTGCAAACCAAAACGGTGCACAGAAAGACAAACTACGACTCGTACAACAGGCACCCGTGAAAGCTCTGGGACAACTAACATGATCCTGATATAATAAAAATACTTTAATACGTACATATTGAATAATAATACACATGTATTGATATTTATTTTATTGATGATCCCTAATTCACCTGTACTAGTATCTATCGTTACATACCAAATGGACGTAATAGGAATTTACGTCACTAGACCTGTAAAGACACTTTCCGCTCGTGTATCGTACGTATCTATTTAGTAACTATCACTTTCGTCAACGCCTAGCCATGTTGCGTAATTTATAAACAGTCCCCTGATGATTTCTGCTTCTTGTTGGCTAGATAGCCATTGCCGCTAAGGCCAGTTTTGTGGTAAGAAATGATTTTTGTATTTTTAGCTTGTGCAAAATTGTAAAAAACATAAGAAAAATTATAGTGTAGTGCCTATTAGCTTCACACAGCTAATTCAGTGATGACTGACGACCAGTTATGGCCGACCATGGCCAACTTATCAAGAAAAATAATGATAAAAGATCTCATAAAAGACAGATTTTTAGATTTGTTCTTTGTTTACCTATTTTTATAGTATACTTCTTTGAGAATTAAAAATGTGTGGTCAATTTTTCGGTGTATGTGACTCTTGAAGCAGCTTCTATTATTTCTTCCGGATTCAACTCATTTTCTAGATCTGAGTCCATTTTTGTAAACAAACTTAAAAGAGTTTTTTTAGAAGTCAACTTTTGAACGAAAATTCGTACGGAAAGTGGCTATTTTCCGGTCATTTAAAAAAAGAATAATTTACTAATACCAATTTTTATAAGAAATAAAAACTTTTGCTATATTTAATTACCAGTATACATTACTTATGTATTCATCATTACTTCAACAGTAAAAAAATCAAGATATTTTTATAATTATATTTAGTGACAGCTGTACTAACATTTCATTCTTAAAAGGTTAAATCAAATATTAGGGTCTGTTAAGTTTATACTGGCGATAAATAATGTCCAACGGTAGATCTTAGTTATGCAGTACTAAATGAATATAAAATCAAATATATTGTACTAAATTTTAATAAATTGACAAATTCTAAAATTTATAGCATTATTTTGTAAATTCTGGGACAATATTTCTTTCCGCGCATATTGTCCTAAAATCTATTCTAAACACATATTATTGGATTTTTAGCGTCTTCTCAGATTTTGCTAAACATTTTTTTTTCTATAATATCGGAAAAATCTGCAAGAGAACATAATTTGTCACACTTTTGTTCTTGTTTCCCACCTAATGAGACCTCTAAGATATCTTTGGCGCAGTTACCTACCTTTTCTATTTATAACTTATAGTAAAATTCTGGTAAAAAATTAGCAAAGAAAATTCCCAAAAATGCTTAAATAAGTTCTGAGTTAACGTGTATTTGCAATTAATGATTTAAAAATTTTCGGCTAGTACCAATTTTTGATCTATGGTCCACGCATGGGATCTCAACTTTCGCCGGTAGTGGCCCATATCTTTATGGAATCCTTTGAAAAAGAAGCTTTGCGAACATCTTGGCAGAGACCCAATTTCTGGCTCAGATACATGGACGACATATTTATCATCTGGAAAAAGGCCAATAATACACTAGAAAAATTCTTCCATCGCGTCAACAGCATAAAAAACTGCATCTTAACTCTGGAAAAAGGAGAAAATTTTCAGCTTCATTTTCTTGACGTTCCAGTCACCAAAAAGAATTCAACCATAACCACTTTCGTATTTCGCAAATCAAACTAATACGGGACAATATCTAAACTTCAAATCAAACCACTGCACGTCAACCATATTGGGAATTGTAAAATCTCTGATAGATCGACCCACCTACATCTGCAATACGGAAGAAACTGTAAATAAAGAAAAGGCAAAAATTCGATCCGATCTCTGAAGGAATGGTTTCTCCAACTATACGATCAATAAAACTCTACTACACACCAACACAAAGGAAGACAGACGTAAATACTGAAAGGAAGGCGACGCTTATAATTCCATACATCAAAGGAATCTCAGAAAAAAATAAGAATAATAGGCAACCAATACGACCTTTGAACTGTCTTCAAAACGACCACAACAATAAGAAGTCAATTAACAAAAACTAAACCACAACGCCACCAAGAACTGCATCTACCAGGTACCATGCGAGTGTGGGTTTATCTACATCGGAGAAACCAGCCGACCCATGGAAGTTCGTCTTACAGAACAAACGCAAAACTCGACAAGGGGACACAACTGGATCAAAAGTCATCAAATGGAATGGAAAGAGGCAAAGATAGTCGCTAAGGAGGAAAATCTATTCAAGCGGAAGTTCAAAGAAACAACAAAGCGTCACCATCAAGGATATTTGGAAACCCATACTTTTCAGAGGAAACAGATTTCAACTGTGAAAAGGCGGAGACAACCAAATGTAAACTTCATGGTTCACCGAACACAGGTTTTTTATGGTTCACTGAACACATACTACTATATGAGATTAGGTAGTCTTAGTTTTTGTTGATGACGGTTGCAGATACATAAGCATTCGAGACGTTGTGAAAAACATAAAACAATAAAAACAATGGAAGTTCAAAACTAACTTATTCTCATAACTCATATAGTTAGGTAAGCGGTAAGGCTAAAGCAGCACACCAGAATATACAAGGGGAGGGGGGTAATGAAGGTAATTACCCCCCCCCCCCCAAGACCCCAGGTATTGGCTTAAAAAATCACATCGCAAAATACGCAAATTAAAAATGTACACATAAAACTTTTAGATAAGAGCTTCTAAGATCCCAAGATTTATTTAATAATGGACAAACAAGATACATTTTTTGCGATTTTTTGCAAAAAATTTTGCCTGGGGCGTAACTTATGCTACTCGCACTAAATATTTTGTTGACACCAAATGTCCATTTCTTTTAAAAAAAATTCGCCAGCGGCAGCGAGGTGCAACATCTGGTCCAGTCCATATTAGTTTTATTTTCATAAAATTTTCAATTGCGGTGTCACTTTTTGCATTATTTTACATTATTTGTCGAAAATTTTTGTCTGCGGCTCATTTTTATCATAATTTGACATTATTTGAAAATAATTTTGCTATTTTTTTATTTTTTCTCCTTCGTGACGCCCCCTACCTAGCTTCGAACAAGCTCAAGCCCCCTCCATAAAAAATTTCCGCGTACGCCACTGATTTTAGTATAAGTAGTTTACATTTTGTTAGATGGCCCAACTATAAAAGTAATACCCTTTTTTATAAGACGTTTGCATTCCAGTTTTATTTTGAATTTTACGGAAAGCGACATGCCAAGAATCGCAGGAAAAGTGTTTGGATTTGTTTTAGTTGGACCGGCCAACAAAATGTGAACTTATACCCTGGACAATAAAATACCCCCCAGACGCCTGAGCTGGATACGCCGAATGCATAACTTATAATCTTATTTTAGGGTCTGAAACACTTATTTTATGTTTTAAGAATAACAAATAAATACATAAACTAGAGACTTTCAGGTTTCATATAAGAAATTGCTCTTTTCCTTCCTTGACCTCCCGACTAATAAGAATTTTATTGATTAAAGCAATTGTTTTTACAAAATTACATACGGTAATAGCTATTACATAAAAGATCAATTATATAAGGAGATGCAACGTACAATATAAAACGCATTTAGCGGGTTCCTACTTAACATTTGACTGGATATATTCTCAAATATATCATTTTTTATATTCAAAATTTATAAACAAAAATTTAAAAATTTAGTTATCCCGTTTTCATCATCCATATTGTAATAAAACAAAATTATGATTGTTTTCCACAAACCAAAACTACACTTTTTTGCACTCGACGCGCGTTTCGCTAACAACGTTAGCATCATCAGGAGACGATAAACAATGAACTAAATTAATCTATGCTCTATCTTATATACAATCCTTTAGTGGGCGGAGATAAGACTAATAATTTGTGATTGATCACGATTTTTAATCCTATCTCCCCTCAACCAAAGAATAAAGTTTACTAAACGGGATGGGTCCTCTATCCTTAATTAAACTCTTTCTGGATTTAATGATTTCCATACTTTCATATGCATTCAAAAGTCATTTGTTTGGTACACTTTTTAGAAGTCTTAGGTTATCTAATGTGAATCTATGATTGTTTTCAAAAGCATGCTCGGCCACACTTAACTTTTCTGTTCTTCCGTATTTTAAGTGTGCTAAATATTCTTTAAAACGTGTTTGAATAGAGCGTCTCGTTTGGCCAACATATTTTTTGTCACAATCCATGCAACTAATTTCGTAAATTCCACTTTTTTCTAGAACTGTAGTTTTATCCTTGGGATTTCCTAGTAAGCTTCTTATTGTGTTACCGGATTGATATACTAATTTAAGACCGGTGTTATTAAATACTTTGTGTAATCCTTTCGTGTAATTAGGATTATAAGGAATTGATACAAATTTTGAGTCGCAGGTATCTTTTTGTCTGAAAAAGGTAGAATTCCGAAAGGTCTTTTGAAAAGAATGTCTATTTATCAGCTTATTTATTAAGCCTTCGTCGTAACCGTTTTCGCCAGCTATATTCCTAATCCTATTCTTTTCTGCTTCAAATCTTTCTTTGTTTAAGGGGAAATTTACTAATCTATATGTTAAAAAGTGGAAACTTGCAAGCTTATGTTGTAAGCAATGAAAAGAGTCATTTGGAATATACCTGTTGGTGGCCGTGCCTTTTCTGTATAGGTCAAAGTCCAATTTATTTTTATTTCTTATAACTAAAGTGTCTAGAAATGGCAGTGTACCGTTGTTCTCTGTTTCATAAGTAAATTTATTAGTGGGAAATTTGTTATTTACTTTTTCCATAAAATTTTCAACACTAGTTACTTTAGTGTTGAATACTGCAAACACATCGTCTACATACCTGAACCATACTCTGGGGAAATACTCAAATTCTTTACTTATATCTGATTCAAATTTGCTCATAAATAGGTTTGCGATAAAAGGTGATAAACTATTACCCATTGTGGTTCCTTCTAATTGCTGGTAGTAGTTATTTTTATATTGAAAGTAATTTTGATTCATGCAGAGTTTTGTTAAAGATAGGTATTCTAAAGTCTGTTTGTCTTCTAGATTGAATCTAGTCAATTAGGTTATCTAATCTATCTATCTATCTAAAAGAGTCATTTGGAATATACCTGTTGGTGACCGTGCCTTTTCTGTATAGGTCAAAGTCCAATTTATTTTTATTTCTTATAACTAAAGTGTCTAGAAATGGCAGTGTACCGTTGTTCTCTGTTTCATAAGTAAAGTTAATAGTGGGAAATTTGTTATTTATTTTTTCCATAAAATTTTCAACACTAGTTACTTTAGTGTTGAATACCGCAAACACATCGTCTACATACCTGAACCATACTCTGGGGAAATACTCAAATTCTTTACTTATATCTGATTCAAATTTGCTCATAAATAGGTTTGCGATAAAAGGTGAAAAACTATTACCCATTGTGGTTCCTTCTAATTGCTGGTAGTAGTTATTTTTATATTGAAAGTAATTTTGATTCATGCAGAGTTTTGTTAAAGATAGGTATTCTAAAGTCTGTTTGTCTTCTAGATTGAATCTAGTCAATTAGAAGACAAACAGACTTTAGAATACCTATCTTTAACAAAACTCTGCATGAATCAAAATTACTTTCAATATAAAAATAACTACTACCAGCAATTAGAAGGAACCACAATGGGTAATAGTTTATCACCTTTTATCGCAAACCTATTTATGAGCAAATTTGAATCAGATATAAGTAAAGAATTTGAGTATTTCCCAAGAGTATGGTTCAGGTATGTAGACGATGTGTTTGCAGTATTCAACACTAAAGTAACTAGTGTTGAAAATTTTATGGAAAAAATAAATAACAAATTTCCCACTATTAAATTTACTTATGAAAGAGAGAACAACGGTACACTGCCATTTCTAGACACTTTAGTTATAAGAAATAAAAATAAATTGGACTTTGACCTATACAGAAAAGGCACGGCCACCAACAGGTATATTTCAAATGACTCTTTTCATTGCTTACAACATAAGCTTGTAAGTTTGCACTTTTTAACATATAGATTAGTAAATTTCCCCTTAAACAAGGAAAGATTTGAAGCAGAAAAGAATAGGATTAGGAATATTGGGAAATCAATTTAACCGTGGCGACCTGATTTTTTTGCAAAACTTTACGTCATTGCATTTGTTTTCCATGGCAACGCGGAGAGTTTATTTATTTTTGTCCACAGTGGGACACCAGAGCTTTTTTTGCACCGGGTCAAAAATTTGGGGATAGTTTACTTACTTTGATTTCGCATTCCGCGCTGCTAAAGCACATAAGTTTTTTTTTACTTTCGCTTCCGTGTAACTCATGATGCGTTGCTGTAGCCCGAACTTGCCTTGCATCATCATTACCGCCGCTGTACGGTACCACCGCGCAAATAAACCTTTAGGTCCATGTGACTGCGTGTTTATTTTTCAGACAAAAACAATAGGTTTTTCTATTTGTGCCTCGGACTCCGAAAATATGCAATGGATCAAGAAAAAATAAGAGGAAGCAAATTCTTAAGGTAAAACCTCGGGTTGACTATACATTTTTTGAATAAGTATTGTTGTCTTTATAAGGGTTTTTCCCTTGGTTATTCCTTGGAAGGTAATTATGCACTATACGGTTTTCTGCCATTTTTTATGAAAAATTCTTTATGGGGGCACCTACTAGGGGCCCCAAATCCGGCTGCGCCCGATTTTTTTTTTAAAGAGAAAAAAGGGTGCCTGGAGGGGGGTTGCAATGTGTTTTTTTCATTGTTTTGGGTTGGGTTGGATTAGTTTGGGTTGGACTGTGTTGGATTGGGTTGTTTTGGTGAAAAAAAAATAAAAAAAAACAAAAGAAAACCAACAGGCGCAGGCGGATTTGGGGTCCTAGGGACCCTAGTAGGTGCCCCCATAAAGAATTTTTCATAAAAAATCAAAAATGGCAGAAAACCGTATACTGCATAATTACCCCTTGAAATAACTACAAGTGACTAGGCAACGTTGTTAGGTACTCATTTTTAGATTTCTTCTTCCTTTTAGATTCGTTTAAGGTGTATTCAGAGTTCCATAACTATAGTAAGCATATGCTGCTGTCCTCAGTTACTACGTTTATACACACCTAAAAGCGCTTTTATATATGGATGGTTTTAAATACAATCGCTTTCTTCGAGGGTTATGTCCTTCATTAAATGTCAGTTTAAAGAAAAAACAAATAAAACAACATAATTAATTAATTAATTAACAACAGATTTTTTGAAAGACTAGGGTTTAGTATTTTCTTTAGGTTAGAAGAAATGCACTAAAGTGTTTATAACGACCCTAAAATGGGCCAACACTGTTCTTAACTAAAACAACCAGTTAACTCATTTTCATTTTAGTATCCTTTGGCCTATGATCAATGCCATATTGACACCAAACTGACAGAAAATCTATGTTTTACTTGTTAATTTGGTTATAAAAATAGCAGCCACAGTAGGCTAAAGGGCACTGAGGCAGTAAGATTTAACTGACTTTTAGTTGAGAATGGTGTTGAATGGGCTTTTGAGTGATAAACTGCTTCCAAATACAATCGATTTAGTGCTTAAATCGGTTTTAGTGGTGTTTATATGACAACATTTTCAAACCATCCTTATATAAAAGCGCTTTAAGAGGCCTATATAAACAAAGTAAGTGTTCCGTAAGCCACAAGCAGTAAGCAGCATGTATTTGTTATTGTTTATTTTCCTTGCGTCTTACCTCATACCACTTGCCTTACAGAACTCTAAATACTTTATTCCTCTGCAAAACAAGTTATTTTATGTAGGTACCTATATATAATAAGTATGTTTTTCCTTTTTGAAGGGTGGACTACTCAGTTGACTACCACTAACATATGTGGAATTAGGTACCATACAAATTAATAGTCCCACAGCCCATAACTTAAACTGTTAAAACCTTGCCGGACTTTGCATAATATTTATTCTTTATGTCCACTCAGATTACATTTTAAACATATATATTCTTAAATTTCTAACTTTTTTAACAAGAAATGGACAAACATTTTGTCAAAAAAATATATTTTGTCATTAAGCCCCTCTTGATAGCATTGAAAAGTTAAATTAAGCTCCCCACAGCTGATTTTTCAAGGATTGCTTTATAAGTATTTAAAACACATGGTCACATTATCTAATTTAAACATTTCCGAGAAATTCTGTTGAAAGGACCTTAACTTAAGGGCTCAGTTAAGGGTTAAGTTTGGAGGGGTCTCTAAAAGTCTCAATGGTGAGGTAGTCATAAATTTTCATAGGCCTGGGCTCACAGACTATAATGAAAATATTAGGTAAAGAATAAAAACGTTATACAAAAAAATAGTGAGGCACATTTTGCTCACTTTGGCTCATTTACTTATTTCTAAGTTTTCTCTACAGTAAAGCTAGAGAAAGTCCAGTTTTTAATACCTACCTCTATGCACTTTTTAAGAGTTGAAAATAAAATTAGGACCTGAATATTTTTGTAAATTTAAGGTGTCCAAGATAAAGTACCGAGAGGTGAGGCGAGCGAAATTCCCCTCATGTTTGTTCAAGAATAAGCATACTGGCCTGAGGAAACTGTCTAGGAAGGAGGTTTCCTGAAAATACTAATAAGAAGGCTGCTTCACCTGGCAAAAAAACACCTATGTGAACAGTAGAATACAATAAGCCTTCCAATAAGCAAACTAGCTGCATTTCCTAAATCATGCCTTATTGTAGGAAAGAAATCTATCAAGATGGAATGACACTGCTTTTCTTGTCTTCAAGGTATATATATAAAATTCAAAATTAAAATTCTTATTGTAACAATTTTAATCAGTCAGAGTATGTATGGAACTGAAAAACCGAGAAATGTTGAGAAATTTATTCTTTGAAAAGGTCAGGAAATTTGACAAAAAAAATACACAAAAACAAGGAAAATCTGGAAGTCCATCTGGAAAAAATTGATTTAAAAACAAATTAGAATCATTAAATTTGTCAAAGTAAAATTTTGCAGCTGTTTTCTTTTATACAAAATTCTTGAAAAAATTATGATAAGTTTTTTACAAATGGTTAGGAAAAACTGGCAGACATCAGACAATCCAATTAAAGGTTTTCTGTACAAACTCTGTTATTGACCTTATGTACTGATGCCTTTCTCATTTAAATCCCTTACCCAAAATTATTACTTCTTGTGCAAACTCAAAAATAAATAATTCAAATAAAATCCAAAAACTTAATATTTAATATGCTTGCACACACAGAAATACTACCTATTTATTTTTGTTGGCATATAGGTAGGTACCAAATGTAATGTTACATCTCTTGCTATTTTTTATGTAAACTTGTGTTTTCTGTTAGTGAATCATTTATTGTGTAAAAATTTGAAATGTGTAGCTTCTGAAAGAGATACCTACAGGTCCAAAAATCTCTAATTTCCTAATAAAAGATCCTTTAACTAAAACTCTAATTACCAATGCCCAATGTAGTTAAAAATGCATAAGGTAAGGTTACGGCAAAGATAGGGTTGCAGAAATACTTTCTCTGTTTTGGAGTTCTGTTTTGGTTGTAAGTGAACATTTATTAAAGCACGCCTTACTAGTACTAAAAAAAGCGTTGTAGCTAAATTAGACAAATGTTTACATCTATTTTTTTTTATTTTCAGATTTTGGAGTTTAGGCAAGAAAACTAAGAAGAATGAACAATACAATTTTTATACCTTTTAGTTATTCACAGAACAATAACAACTATATGGGTAGAATACTATAGCATTTTTGTGTCGTAGAAATATTTTTAGCAATTTTAATTAACTATATATAATAAAATTTTAAAAAATATGCTGAAAAATTACATTTTAACATATACACCTCATTCCAAATTCTCCGGACCTATTTCAATATGGCGGCTGATAATTAAACACAGAAGCTAAATGGAACTCTCATTGTCAGTGTCAAAAAACTGGTCTGCAGCAATTTGGAATGGAGTGTAATAAATATTTCAATGTAAAACATAATTAAATGTATTTGGTGTTTAGAATGTGACACCCTCCTATTAACACATTGCACATGCCCACATGTGGGCATTTCTGTTTTACGTCTCAGGACCGCGTGCCTACCGATGGTCACAAAACAGCGGAGGATTTGTGTCCACCGGTGGGCATCTGGTCCTTGGAAGTAAAACTAAATGCACACATGGCTCAACTTGTTGAGGTGATTATGGCCACAACATTATAAACACCTATAGATATGCAATTAAATAAATTAATTTAAAAACTTATCTCAAAAATACTTATTAATAATCAGTTAAATTAAATCTAACTTAAAAAAGAAAAGAATAACATGTTATTTTTTCCTTCTTTGGAACCGCAAACTAGTAGCTGTAGTTTCAAATATCAGGCTTCACGTGGTTAGGTTCTGAAATTAAAAAAAAAAAGTATAAGTGTATGAACTGAAAAAAATATTTTCTTTAGAGAAAACAACAAAATTGAAGAAAGAGCTTGATAACAGATATTTTTTTACTGATTTTGGGGAACTTGAATCCAGATATTCAAGGTGGTGACCATTTTTTAAAAATAACTAATAAAAAAAATAAAACAAAATATAGGCATCTGATACATCAATTCAGGGGTTTTTGGGTTCCCGTAATTCATTTATGTGATTTAAAAATTCTTAGAAGTATCTAAGGGTTCTAGTAGCAGTTTTAAAAGTAAACATTTTGCATGCATGGATGACTAATTTCAGTTTTTTTAGTTCATTTTAATTGGTACATACATACATTGGTAATATTTAAGATGGGACACAAACATTTTAGAAGAAACCAGATCAAATACAGACATATGATATATCAAATTAGGGTTTTGGGATCCACTGATATCATTCTTTTCTTAGTACATAATTTTGGGACCCAGCCCAAACTTATATTACCTCTTAACATATATACAACTTTAGAAGACTTAAAAATATCCAAATCGATATATTTCCCTAAAACTACCTCTAAATCCTCGTCTGAATCCCTATTGTAATAATTGGAACACCAAAATTAATTTTGGAAGACCCAAAAAATCCCTAAATCAATATATCACATATCTTTTACACCAATAATTTTTTATGTTGCCCTTTCAGGCTCTTTACATTACTAAAAACTGTTTAACCCCCAAAATTAATTTAGTTAACCCCAGAATCTCCAAAGTGATGTCTTTCTATCAATAGTATGTTGTTTTTACCACTTTACCCTTAAAACTCACCCTTAGGCCCCTTAAATTACCCCTAAAAATTTTTGTTTTACACCAAAAATGAATTCAGTTGATCCAAAAATTTCTTAATTGAGGTCACAAGTTTTTTTGTCATTTACGATTCTTTTTGCGCCTAGGAACCTTAATTATATTATTCCCAAAAAATGTTTATTCTAAAAAATGGAATCAGTCCATTTTTGATGTGTTTATTTAAAAAAATTTTTACTGTTAAATCTGTTCTTAGAACCCTTATGGTGCCTATATTATGTTTTATTTTTTGGAGTTCTCCCAAAGGAGCCAGAGTTTCATCACTTGGATTTGTAAAATAAACCCCCTTAGCTACCAAAATCCGTCAAAAAACCTTTATTATAAAGTGCTCCCTTCAAACATGGAAAAAAGCCCATTGGCACCTTGATTTATGCTTCAAATAATTCAAATTCTTGTTCAACGAAAACATAACAGAGGTGTTTTTTAGTATTTGGTGAACACTTGAAAAACATTATACAATTTTAGTAGTCTAGAAATTACTTTTTAATATATTTTTTTCCATAAACAGGCTTTTTGGGGGTGACTTGAGGGATATGAGTTTTTCCAGGAGAAATTATATAAAAAAGTGGCTCAAATGATATCTTATTTAGAAGATCATTTAAATTGCTTTACAAACATGCAAGATATTAAGTTTAAATTTGTCAAGGAGCGACAAATAAACAATTTCTTGCACAAAAGTCAGGAAAAAACGTTGGTTTTAAAGTTACATTTTTCATAATAAAAAAGGGAATAAACATTTCATGATTTTTTCTGATTGTTTTCCCAAACATACCATCCAAATAAGCCTACTTTTATTCTTTAAATTTTGGTGGTCAAACTGATCTGCTGAAAAGGTTCAAACCTTTTCTTCATTCCATACCAAATTTAAAAGCAAATATCTTAAACACCAGTCATCCTAGCTTTTTAAAATTTTGACATAATTAATAGTAAAGACCTTTCCCCTTTTAAATTCCAGAGATAAAAATTACCCTATGAAATTTCCAACAGAGCCAAAAAGTATCTGTGAGTGTCCCCCTTCAAAATTGTTCTCTGTTTTGTTCTTTGTGAAGAAATAGGTCTAGGAAATTTGCAATAAACAATAAGAGTTAAATTAATTTTTGATATCGGATCTAGACTATAATAAATTTTGTTTATTTAAGGAAGTTTTACCAAATATAATTGAAATCAGAAGCAAAAACTTACTTTGAGTTTATAGATTATTATTTGTTTGGTGCTGACTCTATAGAACCATCTTGTTTTGTTATACATTTTAGTTGGCAAAATATCCACTGCTCTGTATGTTTGGGTACAAATTATAGACTTTTTAATTTATAGATTATTATTCTTCTCTGGGTGGTGGCACTTTAGAATCTTCTTCTTTTTCATTTTAGGTAGTTGCCTAAATATCCACTGCTCCATATGTTTTGTTATTATATACAGCTCCTAAAAGAATAATAAAAATAACAAGAAATATTCTATCTCTAAATTTTGTTTCTATATTTTACACTTTAGGCGAGGACAACCAATATTTCTTAAAAATTTTCTCTTGAGTGGCACATGTTTATAAACTGTTTAAAAGATTTTTTGATAATAAATTTTTAGTTACAGAAGCAGAGGTTTGGTTTTGTTATCTAAGTTATAAGTTAGAGACAAAAGTATCAAGCCAAAGTAAATCAAGTTTTGTAATCTGCAGTTTTATTTTCCTGTGTTATGAGTTTCAAAATCTAAGCAGGTTCACAGTGCATGATTCAACTTTCATAAAGGTGTTCACTAACCACCAGTTATGACATACACACATAGTATTTGATCCTGTGTATTTAATTTATATGAAAGATGAATGAGCAACTATTTATATTTTAAAGAATTTTTCCTGATTAATATTCTCCAATTTTCAAGTCACTAACCTATTTTATTCAAAAAACAAGAGAGACTAACGGCCGGTTTCTCAAAAGCGAGTTTGTGTTAACTCAAGCAACATAACCTAGTAAAAATCTTTAAAAATCAGGTTAAAATTAACTCCAGGATAACCAGGGCTTCAAGGTGAGGGTAAGTTACATTACCTCAGGGTTAACCTAAAAAAAATATTGGCTTAAAAACAGCAAGAAAACTGGGATTTATAGCTTGCGAGTTACTTTAAGATTCTGATAATCCGCTATTGAGAAACTGGCCCTAAGAATAACTTTTTAACAGTAAAATTTTCCACAGTATTATTTCATGCTGCTCACTTAATATATTAAGGCTAAACAGTATTAGTGTAGTAAACAGTTTTCTTTAGATACCTATTTAGCACTTACCTGAGCCCCTAGGAAGTTCAAATTTACCAGTGATGAAACTTTTTTCATTTTTTTTAACTAAAGCGGGAACTAAACCACCCAAATCCTGAACTCAAACCAACCCAGCACTTTTTAGCAATTCCAGCGCTCATAAATTTTAACTCTTTAGGGATCCTAGTCAGTGCCTACATACAAGATTTTTTTCATAAAAAAAAACCGAGTAAAATACTAAAATAAAAAAAAACCATTTACTACAGAATTACTTGCTAAAAAAACGCTACCCAACTACATATTAAAGTAACTGGGTTTAGTGTTTAAGGTTGCATTTACAAGTGCATTTATAATTGAATTTGAAACACTCCTGCTAGCTGTTACCACTGATTTAAGAACAGGTTAACTTAAAAAGCATGCAGATTTAAAAATCGGCTGCTGACGCTAAACGAAATAATCATATTCTATTTTAAACAGGAGCATCAACGACTAGCAAAAGTCTCTTCAACCTCTAAATTGAGCTTTACTGACCTGTTTTGTTAATACTCAAGTATCCGTGTGTTTTTGAAACTGCTGTTGGGATCTAAAATATATCCTTAGGCCTCTAAGATTTCACTAGTAAACTTGCACATAACTTATGCCGCAATAATTTAAATTAAAAAAAAATTGAATCAAAATAAAAACAAAATTATGTGAAGTTATGGGAATGTTTCTAGGCGAATTCCAGCGAGCCAGTAAAGTTCTCTTGGTTCTTTGATAAACTCGGGGTAACGCTCGCGCAGCGCTAGGCCATTTTCGGCGGGCGACCGCACACGCGGAGTGGTTTCGTATTTGTTTTTGAAAAAATATTTTTGAAAGATAAACATAACCTCGAATGGTTTTCTGTCAGAAAACGTAAAAATACCCTTCTGCCTACTGTGGGCCTTGTTAACAAAACACCTGCAGTTGCCATGGTATCGGGGGCTTTAGGATAGTTGGGGGCTTTAGGTTAGAGGGCGCTTTGCTTATTTTGATTTCCCAATAGCTGGCGAAAACGGTTACGACGAAGGCTTAATAAATAAGCTGATAAATAGGCATTCTTTTCAAAAGACCTTTCGGAATTCTACCTTTTTCAGACAAAAAGATACCTGCGACTCAAAATTTGTATCAATTCCTTATAATCCTAATTACACGAAAGGATTACACAAAGTATTTAACAACACCGGTCTTAAATTAGTATATCAATCCGGTAACACAATAAGAAGCTTACTAGGAAATCCCAAGGATAAAACTACAGTTCTAGAAAAAAGTGGAATTTACGAAATTAGTTGCATGGATTGTGACAAAAAATATGTTGGCCAAACGAGACGCTCTATTCAAACACGTTTTAAAGAACATTTAGCACACTTAAAATACGGAAGAACAGAAAAGTCAAGTGTGGCCGAGCATGCTTTTGAAAACAATCATAGATTCACATTAGATAACCTAAGACTTCTAAAAAGTGTACCAAACAAAAGACTTTTGAATGCATATGAAAGTATGGAAATCATTAAATCCAGAAATAGTTTAAATAAAGATAGAGGACTCATCCCGTTTAGTACACTTTATTCTTTGGTTGAGGGGAGATAGGATTAAAAATCGTGATCAATCACAAATTATTAGTCTTATCTCCGCCCACTAAAGGATTGTATATAAGATAGAGCATAGATTAATTTAGTTCATTGTTTATCGTCTCCTGATGATGCTAACGTTGTTAGCGAAACGCGCGTCGAGTGCAAAAAAGTGTAGTTTTGGTTTGTGGAAAACAATCATAATTTTGTTTTAGTGCAACCCAAGGTTCCAAATTCCCATCATATTGTAATAGATTGTATAATCTTAATCCGCCAATATTATGGTATTATAAGCACTTAAAATCAGCCAGACCATAGTCTGACTTTGATAAAACTGGCACTGTTTTTTGCAACACTACTGATTATAATAGCGAAAAATAAAAGTTTTAACAACCCTGCGATTTCATCTTTTAAAGGATAATGTATGCCAGTGTACATAACTCAGCAAACACGAATAGTACTTTTTTCAAGCTGCCAATAACGGCAAAGTACTAAGTAGGAAATTTAATTCGAATTGATTTGGGACAGCGGCCGGCATCAGGACAGCAGGTATATTTTTAGTACAAAAAACTTTACTTTTACTTTAATATCTTAATATAAGTACTAAGTAGAAAGTAGTTTCAGAAAAAAAACTAAACAAAAGTAAAACAACATAATCTCACACCCTAATAGCACAATTCAACCCAGGGACATCCCCGGAAATCCCAGAATGACCTATTTGGGAAGTTTATAATCATCCCAAGGATGTCCTAAATGATCCACAGAAGTCCAATTTAGGTCAAATTCCAACCCGCCTAATGTCAGAAGAGAATAGTGATTCTTAGATGTACCACCATTATGTTCCTAAACCTAAACAGCAGATCGATGTTTGCTGGGTAAGATTCCTTATCCATAAAGAAAATCTTTACTTACTTACTTTAAAACAAAGTTTATTAAAATAGTATTCTTGACATAAGCCACATTAGTAGATGAATAGGGATCAGAAAAACTGGTATAGTGCAGTCCTTGTTAAAATACTAGTTGTACGGATACCCGATGGGTGCCCTGGATCCATATAGACGCCGTTGATTAATAAAAAAAAGAGGTAGGGTGAAAAGATGAAATTTCGACTTTTGTAACCTCTCTAAGGAAAAAACGTTTCTACTCTAAAATACTACCTAGTCTGCATGACAATTTTCGTGAGCTTCTACTAACCCGAATAGAGGGACGCCCACAATTTATCAGAATGCGCAAAATCAATCCCGCTAAATAAAAGAAAGTTCAATAATAAAATCATTTACTATAGAAGCTGCAATTCGTCAAACCAATTTTTTATCCGAACCGTATTTCATCAAACCCATTCAATAACAAATTCTAAATATATAAGACGAGTTTTTAATCGAACCATTCGAAACTCGTAATTTGTAAAATCAATTTTTAATAAAATCTGGAATTTGTCAAACCATTATTTATCAAAACCGGAATTCGTAAAACTCGCTGTTAATCAGAAAATTTTTGCTATTTTACTAAATTGATTGCGTATTGGCTAATTATACATTTGTAGTTCTATTGGCTAAAATTATTCACAGGTAGTATTCAATACTTTGGGTATAGAAGTCACTTTACTGCTTGTGCGCCTCCGGTTTATGTATTATTGGCGAATTGGCAATCAATTTAGCAAAAATTTTCTGATAAACGAGTTTTACGTATTCCGGTTTTGATAAATAATGGTTTGACAAATTCCGGGTTTTATTAAAAATGGGTTTTACAAATTACAAGTTTGATATTGAATGAGTTGATGAACAATGGTTCGATTAAAAACGGTTCTTATAAATTTCGAATTTGTTATTGAATAGGTTTGATGAAAGAAGTTTCGGATAAAAGATTTGGTTTGACGAATTGCAGCTTCTATGGTGAATCGTTCTTACGATGAATATTTTTATTAAATACGGTGGGATGAATTCCTGGTTTGATAAACCATAGGCGTTCGAATAGAGCACTGAACTTTTTTGGATACTGTTTTGAATACACAAATAAAGTTTGAAGGGTTTCACATTTATTTTTTATATTAACCCATTTTTTCAGAAAATCCGCTATAAGGTGATAAAAAGTAAACCGATTTTAACAAATGTTAGTAATTTTTGAAAAACTACAATCCATAGTTTTTTAAACGTCAAGAAACAAAAATTTCTAAAATTGAAAAAACACAAAAATATGAAATAGTATGTCACGCTAATCTCGAAAACAGCACATGCTAAAAGATTGTTTATGCGAGAAACCAATAAATCAAACTGGATATTGACCTTTAAAGGAATAAATCAAAAAGCTTATAACTCAAAAATGAAGTATCGTGTTTTTAATGAAAACAAATTTTCTAATTAGTCCTTAATTTAGATTTGCAAAATATTTATTTTTTAAAAACGGGGAGGGGGTGATAGCTTAAACAAAAAAGTTTAATTAGAAAAAAGTTTGTCAACTTTTTTTCTTTCCTAATGACTGAATACGCTATAAGGTTTTTTTTTCATCTGAGCATTTCGGCGATATCTCACTGGCCTTGTTTATAATAGTTAGGACTAGCTGTTGCCCGCGAGTTCATTCGCGTGTTGAAAATTGGAACTTCTCCCCTCCTTCACCCATCATTTCATCACGACCCTCCCCCGCCCCCTCACTTGCCTTAAATCCATCCATCGATTTGAATACCTGCTTTGATTGTGGTTTTTCTCGTTTTTTTTGAGAGCTGCTAGTACGAAATATGATTTCCCATCTCTTTTACAGTTCAATAGTCGACCACCGACTGGCTTATCGTTTTATCGTTTTTTTAAGATTGAATTCTTTAGGAAGCTTTAGGAACTAATAAGCTGTCCTTTTAGGGGACTCACTACCTGAATGAAATATAGGTTATATTAAACGGGAACAAAAACACGATGTTCAGGGTCCCAACAAACATGAATTAAAAAAATAATACTTTTTAAGTACTTGCTTTCCGCGCTGCCAACAACGGCAAAGTACTAAGTAGGAAGTACTTAGTTAGCATTGATTTGGAACAACGGCCTGCATCAGGCCAGTATGTATATATTTAGTACAAAAAAAGTTGCAGTTTTACTTTATTTTTTCTTTGTACTTTTTTAATATTGGTAGAAACATAACGGATATGTACTAAGTAGAAAGTAGTTTAAAAAAAATAATATCAAATAAAAATAAAACAAACAACATCATCTCACACGCTAATAGCACAGTACATCCCAGGGAGATCCCCGAAATGATCCCTTTGGGATGTTCAAAATATCCCAGGGAATAGGGATTGCCTAAATAACAGAAGTCTCATTTAGGTCAAATCCCAACCCGCATAACTCCAAAGGAGGACAATTTTTACATGATCTATTTTTACTTCCGGAAATTTATTTATTTTTTGCTTATACCAAAATATTTTTAAATCACTTGTTTGGATATACTTAAGAAGGTTTTATTGCCATTTACTCTAGCTGCACTAAGATTTTTTTAAAAATAAAGTACAATTTCTCTGCTTTATTAAAAACAAAGTATTAAAATGTTTCTTTTTAGCACTTTTATAAAATACGCATACTCTGCAATATAAAAATAATTGAAAAAAATGCACATCATTGCCGGTGCCAGCAGTTACCAGCGGTCAAAGTAAAATATTAGTAAAGTACCAGTAGATCGATGTTTGCTGGGAAGTTCCAAAAATTATAATTAACATCAATGAATAGCGAGCTTCCCTCAAAAAAGGTAATGGTTACCGTAGATCCGGCTTTCGCACTTGTGGTGCTCATCAGTACGGTGCTAGGAATTACGAGATGAAATGATGGTGAAAAAATGTGACACAGGATTCATGCAAAAGACAACCATCTGTCAAATTGCAGAATCGGCAGATGTACCTTCAAATTGAAGGAAAATTACGCGTCTCTACGGAGACAGATATAATTATCTTTACAGATATCCTAAGCTCTGGAGTTGATAAATCTAAAGAGTGATTTAGCGAGGGTGAATAAGTATCAAAATCAATGAATAGCGAGTTTTCCCTCAAAAAAAGTAATGGTACCATTACCTTTTTTGGGGGAAAGCTCGCTATTCATTGAAAAAAACATTTTTTGTTAAAAGTAATGTTTTATGTAGAAACTGTGTGCAAAATTTAAAAAAAGAAAATCAGCTGGGATCTTAGTGAAAATACTTTTATAAACGGAAAAGATCCTTTATGCAAACAGTACAAATTTAGTTAAGGTTTGGGTTTAAAATCTAGGTCCAATCGCACTTAATATGTAAACAATGTATAGTTTACTAGCTTCTGATCAAAATGAAAAAATATATATGGGTCATTTTGATCAAAAATTATGCACTTAATAACCTGTTATTGTTGCGTGATTATATCACCTTATTGTTAATTTCATTTTATTTTGTAGGCTTTAAGTATGCATGATATTCAAGCTTTTGTTTTAGAACACAAGAAAAAGTTCTCAGAATTACAACATTGGATAAAGAGCAATTACGATCCCTTTAATTTCTTTTGATTTGTGTGCATATCTAAGAAAACGTTTTCATCGGCATCGTCGAAAGAATTTGCGAACTTTCTAGGTCACTCGGATTTTTTAAAATTATATTACATAGGTACTCTCCCAATAATATGGGACCGGTCCTTAGGCAACCCCAAGGAAAGCAAGTTTTATTTTTTTTGAAAAATAATTTTTGCCTAAACCTTTTGTACAGACATATCTGCAATATGATTTACATAGCTTCCTGTTTTTTTTTCGTAATATATCAGGAAAGGCAGAAGTATTCCTTTATTGAACCAACAAAACCTTTTAGACAATTTAGTCAAGTACTTTCTTATGAAATACTAACGGCGTGCGGTCCATGGATGCAAGGGAAACAGTGCTCTCCCTAGAAAAACATCATCTTCTTAAATTTATATTTTCGAAATAGGAAATAATTACTTTATATTGTACTAAAAATGGTAAAAATTATTTTAAATGTCAAGCCCATAACAAATGCGGCCTTGAACCAAATCTAGTCACAGCAGAAAGTCTGCCCGCGTGTCGTGTTCGCGCAGCTTTTCACTATTCTAGAAGAATCCAATACAAGCTACCCCCGCTGCTAGATTTAGCCTGCAGCTATAATAAGACTGATACGCCGGCAGCACAGTGTTACCAATCGGCGGACTTTAGTCCGACTAACGGACTTTTTTTGATCTTGTGGACTTTTTCTTCTATCGGACTTTTTACGGACTTTTTAAATTGAATCGGACTTTTTGTTTTCCAAATATTGTGTCTATGAGTACAACATCTCGGTGTCCGTAAGTAGACGAAATGAGTACTACGTGATCGTCAGGCTTAATTTAATTAGGTGACCACGTGACCATTCCGTTGCTCGCAAAAACGTTTGTGAACAACAAAAAAACCCATAAAATGAATCGAGAGAGGAAGAATTTTTAAGTTGGCGTTGGCAATACTGCTTGTAACTGAATTAGGGGCCTTTTTTTAAGACGCCCGAACTACATTCCTGCCAGTCATTTCTTCTCTACCAGCAGAGCCTGGGTCGGATTCCTACCGACTAGAACCCCCTGATTGTGGCTCCGACTAGTCTGATGGGTGGTCAGAGTCACTGAACTGCAGCCATTACTGGCTTATTGTACACCCTTTTATTCTAGTTGAACCACTCCATTAGGTTTATCCCCTGTACGAGTTTATCCAGGTCCTTAATTCCTAGTGTTGATTCTAGTTTAACCACTCCATTAGATTTATCCCCTGTACGAGATTGTACAGGTCCTTAATGGAGCAGTACCTAGTTCAACTCAATTCAACTTCCCCATAGGACTATACCGTATTCGGTCGACAGAGTCTCGTCTGTTTTAAACAGGGAGTACCACGAGAAGGTGAGGTTGGCATTTGTATATGAGAGGCTAGATGCATTCGCATCATACCGATCGAAAAGCTATGGTCCAACGCTTAGTGCGAGCATGGTCTCCAAATGTTCCCAGCATATACTCCCTCTAATCAGGGGCCTTATTGCCTTACTTAAAGAAAAAAATACTTATGGGAAGGGGTACTGTATTTTTTACTGCGTTTTTTTTAGTCAAAACCTTCAATCAAATTGGATTTTTTCAGACTTTTTGTCTGTTGTGGGCGGATCTTTCCCTGTTTTTCCATTGGCAACACTGCGGCAGCAGCAGTATGCCTGCTTTCGTGTGCGTCGAGAGGTCATTGAACCTGCTAAATGCATCGAGCATCGAGTCGTGGTCGCGTGCTTTAGGCGGGCGTGGAAGCTATCACCGGAGTAGGTTATTTGCATAAACAGCTATTGGTGTGTACAGTGTACGTGCGTTGTGCGATATGGGAGACCATATGGACTTGGCCATGCAAATACCATCAAGTTCCGATACAGTTAAGTAACAAGATTTTGTGGGAATGTGTGGTGTGTATCTTAATAATAAAGGGTTTTTCAACGCTTAAATGCATAAAAAATTTCTTGAGAAATTCGACAGGTCAGAAAAGACTTTTGCAAATATCGCTTTTGTCCATTGAAAATAAACTTCTCCAAAGCTTGTCAGAGCATCCACATTCCAAAAAGTAATCGAAGAATCTAATTATATTACAAATAGCTGCTGCTGCCTTTACTTGAAATTTCACCGCACGCCGTTGAAGAACCTATTACCCATTTACTTTCACGTTTTTTAATTTTTTTGATTTTGGAGTTTTTCTTACCAGGTGGTTATTAAGGTTAAGACATTTTTTTCTTTCATGAGACACCCGGTCCAACCGACTAATCCACTCCCCCGACAAAGTCTCATCCCTCTGTCAGGGCAGCCCGGATAGTGTCGGATTCTTACCGTGTCGGATTCTTCAATTGGCTTATTGTGCATTCTTTGATTCTAGTTTAACCGATCCATGAGATTTATCCCCTGTACGAGTTTGTACAGGTCCTTAATGGAGCAGTCCTTAGTGGTTATGTGGTCTAGTTCAACTTCCCCATAGGATTATACCGACCATGGTCGGTCGCCATAGCCTCGTCTTTTTTAGACGGGGAGCACCACGAGAAGGTGAGGTTGGCATTTGGCATCATATTGATGGAAAACCCACGCTTGCTACGAGCACGATCTCCAACTGGTTTAAGCAGATGTGAAGGCTACCAGGCTCCCCTGTCTAACATAGTTAAATACATACCAAGTTATTAAGAGTTAAACCGATGGATTGAAGAAGTGCGAATTGAGTGATATATGGTATGACTTTACCTGGGAAGCAATTTATGTTCATTTACATCATCCCATTGTGCTCTCTCATAAATAGAAAAAACTTTGGTTATTTATTAACCGTAATGCGTTCCAGCAAATAATTAGCTCATAAGCACCTAACAGACCACCTCCTGTAATGTTATATTTATATTCCCTTAAGTATTTGTAGTATATCAGTGGCGGTCCCAGGGTGAGAGCGGGGGGCGATGGCCCGCCCCCTTTGCTCCAGAAAAAAATAGAAAACATGCTGGTGGTAACCCTGAAGTCCTTGCAGAAAAAATGAAAAATTTTAGAGAGTTCCTTTAAGGACATTTTTGAATCCCTCCACAGTATTTTGGGACAGTTTGACCTTCAATTCATCACACCAAGAATAAAAAAAAGTTTTGAAAAAAATCATTTCGGACATAAAAAAGTATTGTTTACCTAAACATATTCGTACCAAGCTTTATGCAACGCGGAGCCAATATCAAGGCAAAATTAATCCAAAACACAAATTCTTGAACTTCTATTGGGAGAAGTCAGTATTTGGCAACAATATTGGTCAGAAGTAGGCAAAAGCCTAAATCAAAACATACCCGATAACGTTTTCAAGGCAATGAACAAGTGTGGCGATATTTTTCCGTTGATAAAAACATTCTTGGATGTTTGCCAGTAAGTAATGCTTCGTCAGAAAGAAGCTTCTCATGCATCCACAGCTTGAAAATATAAGTAATTATAAACACTATGACCGAAATTGGTCTGGCGGGCTTAGCGTTGCTGTATATCAACAGATATATTGACATTGACATTGAGCGAGTCATTGACCGGTTTACCCAAAAAAACCGGAAACGAATTTTTTTTTAAGATATAAAAGGTAATGTTCAAACTTCAAAAGCCTTTTAGCCCTCAAAAAAAGGTATTTAGCTATTAGCTTTTGTTTGCGGTTTGTTTGTTATCTATGTTTTTTATAACTGAGAAAATTATAAGTAGTTACTCAAGCGCGGATTTTAGGGGGATAGGGGCTTAGTTAACCCCCCCTACACTGGTTTTAAATTTTTTATGAAAATATTAAGAAAATCAAAAGTAGTATAACACCTTTGATTTTTACGGTATTAGTTTAATTTTGTGTTAAAAACGGCATTTGTAGTATCATTTTCTTAAAAATTTTCGTTTCCGGCGCTATGTACCGTTGATATTAACGATTTTAGTTTAATTCGACTCAAAAATTGCATTTTTAATGTAAGTTTCTCAACAATTTTTGGCGCAATTTGACATTTTTTAAAATAAATAATATATGACATAAACGACTTAAGATCTGAGTACCCGCCCCCCTAAATTTGAAACCAAATACGCGCTTGTAGTTACTAAGTTTTGTTTGCATATATTGATATGTTCCTCATAAAAGCTATGCTTTTGTTCTAGTTTTTTTTTGGTATCGAAACCTCCCCCCCCCACTTTTTAAATGGCTGGAACCGCCACTGAGTGTATTTTACAAGAATTAGCTAATAAACACCTACTACAGACCCTGTGTTTGTTACGTTTATATTCCCTTAAATATTTGTGGTATATTTTACTATACACATGACACATTCAAAATAAAATCTAACAAGGATTAAAATTTTTGTACCCATCATTTTAAGCCAATGACATGTAGCCATGGCAACTATGAAATTTTTCGAAATTTTTTGCATCTTACCCAGCGGAACAAAATTAATAGTTGGAATATTTTTACTTTCATTGAGATTTTCATGATCCTTCACGAATTTTGAGGTTCCGAATAGTGATAAGCACGAATTTAGGCGCCGTCGCTCTGTCTGTCGGTCTGTCGCCTAGTTTGTAGCCACTCTAATTTAATAAAAATCCCTGCACCAATCATAATAAAATTTTACACAGTAATTACTTCTGTTGACGCGCAGACCTCTATTGTTTTTAAGCATTCCGCTATTACACCCTTCGGAGCTACCCCAAAAAAAATTCATCTCTAAAAAAATATTTTTTTTCTTACCGTCTGATACCTTCTTGGAAAGCTTATAAAAATCGCAGTTGAATGGCGCGAAAATTTTTGACTACATATATATATCACATAAAAAATGCAAAAAACTCTTGAAACACTCAATTTTCTGTGCCATATATCTCGAGTTATGGAACGAAATATTAAATAAAAAGTAGCTTAGGTTAAGATCCCGATCACGCCCTATTGTCCTGTCAAATTTCATACAAATCGGTGTATCCGTTTTTGCGTGATTAATGGACAAAAGTCTAAAATTTTTGACAACATATATATACGAGTATATATAGATATATATAGCACATGTAAAACGAAATGTTTTTAGGAACAATAAAATTTGAATATATATGTATATAGCATATAATAAATGTATTGGAAAAGTCCGTGTACTCGAAAGAAATCCTGGATACACCCAGGAAAATTCCGGCTACGCTCTGGAAAAGTCTGGAAACACCTAGGAAAAGAGTCAGGATACACTCTGAAAAAGTCTGGAAAGACCCTGAAAAAGTCGGGATACACCCTGTAAAAGTCGGAGAAGACTCTGGAAAAGTCTGAAAAGACCCTGGAAAAGTCTGGATACACTCTAGAAAGGTCTGGATACGCTCTAGAAAAGTATGGAAAGACCCTGGGAAAGTCTGGAACGACCCTGAAAAAGTCTGGATACACTCTGGAAAAGTCTGGAAATACCCTGAAAAAGTTTGGATACACTCAGTAAAAATCTCAAAAGACTCTAGGAAAGTCCGGATACACACTGGAAAAGTTTGGAAAGACCCTGGAAAAGTCTGAAAACACTTTGGACAAGTCTAAAAAGACCCCAGAAAAGTCTGGATACACTCTGGAAAAGCCTGGAAAGACCCTGGAAAAGTCTGAAAAGACCCTGAAAAAGTCTGGATACACTCTGGAAAAGTCTGGAAAGACCCTGGAAGTCTGAATATACTCTGGAAAAACCTGGATAAACTTTGAAAATGTCCGAGTACACCATGGACAAGTCTGAATACACCCCTGTACAGTGTGGATACACCAAAGAAAAGTCTGGATATACCCTGGAAAAGTCTGACCGACTCAGTCTAACCCATGTGTATACGAGTAGTGCTTTTTGATATATGTTCTTCTGAGGGAAGTTTTAGAGTAAACCTTTACTCGATTTATTTTGATAGCTTTCACGTAAAACTCAATACGATTCACATTTCGGTTTTCATGAAGCGATTTGAATGCATTTTGAAGACGATTTTAATTATTTGTTTGTTTTGTTTTAAGCCCATAAGATTACAACAGCAATAATACAATTAAAATAAAGGTATACTCCTGTCTTTTGCAGAAATTATTGGTATCATCAGTCAGTTCGATACGATACCAGTTTTCATGTAGTTGGATCTTGATACGATCCCAAAAAAAGGGTTACTGAACTTGGGCATGGTCAATGAAAAAAAGTTCGATTCGCTGCGCCTTCATGGAAGGTTTTAAAGTGAATCTTATTGAAAACTTATTTAGTTCCACGTGAAAAGTAGTACAAGTTTCCTTTTTAAATGTTTATCATAGTAGATGACCAAAAATATAGGTAGGGGAGATAGGGTACAGTATTCCCTCCTTTAGTTGTCATGAAATATGTCTACTTTGGGAGACGTGTTTCGGGCATGCGGATAACGTGACCAGTCCAACGAAGCTGGTGCTTGAAGATAAGGGCTTCTATACTAGTTGTTCTGGCTTCTTCTAAAACACTAATGTTTGTTCGTCGGTCTTGCCATTTGATCCACAGGATTCACCTTAAACAACATTGATGATATTTTTTAGTCGTTTGATATGCTTTCTGTGGGTGGTCCACGTTTCGTATCCGTATGTTAGAGTTGGTATTATAACTGTGTTGTAGACACGAAGCTTGGTCTTCGCATTGACATCGTGATTCTTGAAGACTCTCCGAAAGCCGTCCGAACGCTGCGCTACCAAATTTTAGGCGATGCTGTATTTCTGCGTCAATAGTTGCATTTGATGATAGGTGACTCCCAAGGTATGGGTAATGTTCCACGTTCTGCAGAGGATGGCCATTTATGGAAATGTTTGGAGCTTGGGGATTCGTACCTGGTTCTTGTTAGTGAAGAATTGGTGTTTTGGCAAGATTGACCTCTAGGCCAATGCTTTTGTAGGCTTGGTTAAATGCGTTGATTACCAGCTGTAGACCTTCCTCTGTATCGGTCATAACGACGTTGTAATCGGCGTTCTGCAGACTGCCTTTCGATTACCGAGGTTGTCGAGACCTTAGTTTCTGCTCGCAGTCTGCCTAGGTTAAGCAGGGCACCGTCGAATATATATAGAATGTCCACTCCCGGCAGTAGATGTTCCTCAACAAGGTGAAGCATGGCACCTAACAATATAAAGAATAGAGTGGGCGCAATAAAACACCCTGGTTTAACGCCTGTCGTAATCTGGAATGACCCTCTTGGTCCATCGTTGCTCAGGACTGTTGCATTCATATTGTCGTGTAGTAGTCTAAGAATTTGAATATATTTTTGGGGGCATCCAGCTTTTGCCAGTATTGGCCAAAGAGCTTCTCTTTTGACCAAGTCAAATGCTTTGACTAGGTCTATGAAGGCCATGAAGAGGGGACGATTTTGTTCTCTAGATTTCTCTTGCATTTGTCTGGCACTGAAGATCATGTCAGCTGTGCCTCGACTGGACCTAAATCCACACTGTGTCTCTGGCAGATTTTGTTCAGCAATCGGAATTAATCGGTTTGATAGTATCCCTTAAAGTATCTTTTCAGCAACAGAAAGCAGAGATATACCTAGCTCTGTAGTTTCTATATTAAGCCTTGTCGCCTTTTTTGAAAATGGTAACTATAGAGGCGTTTCTCAGTTCGGCAGGAATGGTCTCAGTGGTCCATATTTTACTTATTAGAGTGTGCATTTTGGAATTAAGTGCGGGAACCCTTGTTTGTAGAGTTCAACAGCGATACCGTCTGTGCCTGCTTATTTGTAGTTTGGATATATTGGCATCGGAGACAATAATTTTGATAAACGAAGAAAAATTAATAGGACAAAAAATTTTGTCAATAGGAAATGTGTTGTCGAAATCTGACTCTGAAATGAATGCGAATTAAGTTAAAAGGTTATTTTCCGCTTTTAAATTTATGTATAACAAAGAAAAGAGTTATATAGTACCTCTATGTAAGCTTGCAAAAAATGCTAAAAGTGTTTAATAAAGTGGCGACAAAAGTTGGTTTGTTTGTTACCTCATGACTTAACAAAGGCTTATATAAAATATCTTATCAAATTTGATATTTTTCTGGCAGTTTCACATAGGGGCTATATTTTAGTACGAGATCCGGCTGCAAATTTTTTGACCGATGGCGTAACCGCTCAAAATATTTAAAAAGTTCAAGATTAGTACTCACAATTCCCAGAAAGCTTATGATGCCAGTCGGCATTTGGCCGAAAATGTCAAAAAAATTGCCTTTCACCCATTTTTTTGACATTGTTTCTTTTTGAGCGTAACCAAAAATACTTGTATGGGGACTTCCTATCCAGCATCGGGCCGCATTGCCGCGGCACCATCGCCCGAAAGGGTGCTTTTTTTAAGCAAAATCGATCCATAACGTAACCACTTGATTGAGGTGTCAAATTAAAGGTATTGATCTCCTCGATACGAATATCAAGTAATGCTACTTCAAATCCGGCCGGAAGTGCCCGGCACCAATGATTTTATAGTCAAAACTCGCGGGCCATTTACTATAAAGAGGAGTTAGTCATGGCTATATATCTTCGACAAAAACATTAGTAGCCACAATTTTTTTATAGGGTTGTTAGGAATACTTTAATATTCCCTGATAAGCCCTCAAAAATCCGACTTATATCAACACCGCCATATTGAAAAAATTTCGGAAGTAGGTCATTTTTTGGGTTTGTCTCGAACTTTTTACTAATTATCTCGAAAACTGTCTGGTCCCGAAAAAACTTTTGGTATCAGACTAAAAGCGTACAAAATTATCTCTCAAGCAGTGTAACAACTTTTAGGCTCAGATTACCAGTAGCGACGACAGAATATTTTTTCTTTAAATATGCATTTCTCCTTCTTTCCAAAATATCTCTTAGTACAATAAAAAATATAGAAGTTAATAAAATAACTAGTTTTGCCCTTGTTTTTTCAAAACAAACATAATGTTCTTAATATGAGTTTTTAATTTTATATTTTATGTTTAGTGGGTAACATTTTGCTTCTGATTGCCCTAAGTTATTCACAATTAGCTTTAAAATATATTTAATTAACCCATCTCCGTTTCTCGGCTTCTAGGAGGTGGAGGTGGATACTAATAATTTATTAAATGACGAATGACCATGGTACCTACGACAGCTTAAACATGAACAAACTACATACCCAATTTTATCGAACGAGTAGTTCTCGACGAGCCTGTGAAATTAGTTATTTTCTTTTCGTTGCTACTATTTTAGAAAAAATTAATAAATAAATTACCCGATTACCAAATCTACTAGTAGCGGTTTTGTACAAAAATAGAAAACGTACCCACATAGTCGCATATTTTATGGTCGCGTCGTATTTACGATTAGGGGGTCCATAAAATGAGCAAAACCATAGTAAATATAAACATTGAAATTTAATTTTGACGGAAGGAAATTGATCGAGCAACAATTTAATCAAATCGTAAAATGAACGAAAATACCAAGCTCAAAATTAATTTTGTTAAACCCTATAATAAATTTTTAATGTGAAATAACCGAAAAAAAAACCCTTCCCCCAAAGGGCTGAATTATGGGATTTACTTTATGTTTTACTAAACTAGTATAATACTAAGTAAGTATATATTTAAACATAGGACTCTATCCAAAAGTCAAACTGTAATGTAATCAAATCGTAATTTTGTCGAATGTAAAATAAGCGAAAATAAAAAGACTATTGTTATCGAACCGTAAAAAAATTAAAAATAAAAGAATTAAAATAATTTTTTGGAACCGTAAAAAATTAAGTAAAGTCGTTACGAAAGAGACCTTAAATAATTTGAAGAAACTGTTATTTGATCGGAACGCAGAAAGATCGCATAAGGCAGAGCCTAAAAGAAAATGAGGTTGCAGAATTGCCAAACTGTAAGACAAATACTTAGTTGAGCTCGGATTTGTACCGTGTGACCCTACCCTGAAACACGAATACCAGCTGTACTCTTGCAAAATTGTACTTAAAAAAGGCGCGATTCCAACGTATGATACGACCGATTTACGATTGGATCAAATTATATTGAATTTTTGTATTTTCGTTTAATTTACGTTTCGACTTTTTTACGGTTTAATCTATTATTTTTAAATTTTATATTTTCAGTTATTTCACATTAAAAACTTTTATTGGGGCTAACGAAGTTATTTTTGAGCTTGGTATATTCGATCATTTTACGATTTGATTAATTTGTTGTTCGATCAACTTCTTTTCGGCAAAATTAAATTTCAACGTTTATATTTATTATATTTTTGCTCATTTGATGAACCCCTATCCGTAAATACGACATATAATATGCGACTGTGTAGGTACGTTCCCAGCAAACATGAATTTAAAAAATAGTACTTTTTAAGTACTTGCTTTCCGCGCTGCCAACAACGGCAAAGTACTAAGTAGGAAGTACTTAGTTAGCATTGATTTGGAACAACGGCCTGCATCAGGCCAGCATGTATATATTTAGTACAAAAAAAGTTGAATGGTAAAAATATAACGGATATGTACTAAATAGAAAGTAGTTAAAAAAAAATAAAAACTAAATAAAAATAAAACAGACAACATTATCTCACACCCTAATAGCACAGTAGATGCCAGGGATATCCCCGAAATGATCCCTTTGGGATGTTCAAAATCCCAGGGAATAGGGATTGCCTAAATAACATAAGTCCCATTTAGGTCAAATCCCAACCCGCATAACTCCAGAAGAGGATAATGATCCTTACAATCTTAGATGTGTCACCATCATATTTCCTAATCTTCTTGATAATTATTTTCAAGTTGCCAGTTCTCGCTGTCTAAACAAATATATTTAACGATAGTATCTTCTGTAGAGTAAAAATATTGAAAGTAGCGCCATCTACTTACAATAGATGCAAGCTAACTATTTTGTAACAAGATTTAAGTGTTTTGTACAATACTCGCTGATTTTAACTTCTGTTGTACATGTTTGCCACTGCTAATAATATGCTTGATTTTTTGTATTTTTTTTTCAAATTTTTACATGATCTATTTTTACTTCCGGAAGTATACTTATTTTTTGCTTATACCAAAATATTTTTAAATCACTTGTTTGGATATACTTAAAGAGGGTTTTATTGCCATTTATTTTAGCTGCACTAAGATTTTTTTAAAAATAAAGTGCAATTTCTTGCTTTATTAAAAACAAAGTACTAAAATGTTTCTTTTTTAGCACTTTTATAAAATACGCATACTCTGCAATATAAAAATAATTAAAAAAAATGCACATCATTGCCGGTGCCAGCAGTTGCCAGCGGTCAAAGTAAAATATTAGTAAAGTACCAGTAGATCGATGTTTGCTGGGTCGTCAATTTTTGTACTAAATCGCTACTAGTAGATTTGGCAATCGGGTAATTTTTTTATGAATTTTTTCGATTACTAAACACTAAAATAGATGCAACAAAAAGAAAAGAGCCAAGTAGTTTGTTCATATCATTTGTAATTTATAAATTATTAGTATCCACCTCCTAGAAGCCGAGAAAGGGAGATGGGCTAATTAAATATATTTTAAAGCTAACTGTGGATAACTTAGGGCAATCAGAGGCAACATGTTACCCACTACACATAAAATATACAATTAAAACACTCATATTAAGAATATTATGTTCGTTTTGAAAAAAAAATATTGTTGTTTAGAAAATTATTTTAAGAAACTTCAAGTGCGCCACTGTTTTTGTGTATTAACATATAATATGTCATATTTTAGAGAGCGCAAAAAACTAGTTATTTTTTAAACTCCTCTATTTTTTATTGTACTAGGAGATATTTTGGAAAGAAGGAGAAACACATATTTAAAGAAAAAATATTCTATCTCCGCCACTGGTGGTCTGAGCCTAAAAGTTGTTACACTGCTTGAGAAATAACTTTACACACTTTTAGCTTGATACCATAAGTTTTTTCGTGGACGGAACAGTTTTCCAGATAATTAGTAAAAAATTAGAGACAAACCCAAAAAATTACCTATTTCCGCCATTTTTTCAACATGGCGGTGTTGTTACAAGTCGGATTTTTGAGAGCTTATTAGGGAATATTAGGCTTGGTATTCCCTTCTTTAAAAAATTGTGGCTACTAATGTTTTTCTCAAAGATATATAGCAATAACCAACTCGCCTTTATAGTAAACGGCCCGCGAGTTTTGACTATAAAATTATTGGTGCCGGGCACTTCCGGCCAGATTTGGAGTGGCAGCATTTGATATTCGTATCGAAGAGATCAATACCTTTAATTTGACACCTGAATCAAGTACGTTATGGATCGTATTTGCTTAAAAAGGCACCCCTTCGGGCGATGGTGCCGCGGCAACGCGGCCGAATGCAGGATGGCAGCATTGCATTTTTGGCACCGCCTAATTCTAATCCAAGTCCCAACACAAGTATTTTTTGGTTACGCCCAAAAAGAAAGAGTGTCACAAAAAGAGGTCAAAAACATTTTTTTGGACATTTCCGGCCAAATACCGACAGCCACCATAAGCTTTCTGGGAATGGTGAATATTTTGAGTGGCTACGCGATCGGTCAAAAAATTTGCAGCCGGATCTCGTAACGACTTAAAAAAGATCCTCTCGAATAAAAGCAAAAACTACTTTTTAAAATGTCATCTTTAACGGTACCTATCTTAAAGAGGGCTGTGACACTTTGTCAGTTAAGTCCCATTTTATTTGCAATTGACTCGGAAATTTTACTGGCGATAAATATTTCCCTCACTGTATCTCTCCAACGCGGCAAATAACTACTTTTAAAATACATAATTCTAACTGGATTTCGTAAGGGGCTACTTGAAATTTAACCAGTATAGCGTTATTATACAGTAATTATATGGAAAATTTACGTCTTGTTCTGTGTTAGATTGTGGTAAAGCTTATGAAGACCAACGGTGTCAGCATTTTTACACTTATTACTTTCCATCCATTATAGGATCAATGCCCAGTTTTTGCAAAGTTAAAGACAAACACACCTAACCGGGATTCGAACCCGAGACCTCCGTGCGGCAGGCCGATACGCTACCTACTGCGCTACGGAGACCTGTTACTTAAGTGAATAAGAAATAAATGTTTTGTATAGAGTGGCGCACAGAAAAAAAAATTAAGGGGGGGGGGGTAAAAATTGTACCTTTTTAAAATTTTCCACCAACGTGGATTTTTATAAAACATAATTTTTGACACTGGCTTTATAAAATTTTAAGTATGTTATTTCCAGTTATGTCAAATTTTTTAAATCGATCTATTGGTTCCAAAATTATAGGCAGTCCAAAAAGTCTCATTTTTTATGGCACACCCTTAATTCAATTCAATTCGTTTGTATACCCTATATAATAATAGTGAAATTCAAGATGAAAGATTTTTTGCAAATGTTGACACTGAGATCAAGAAATGATCAAAATATCTAATTTTTCGAAAAAAAATTCTTTCTAAGAAATAGGTATGTTAATAATACTTTAATTTATCACTATATTAAAAATTCGGTTAAACAAAAAAGACTAGTATCATATAAAAAATTTTATTGTAAATTTTCCTTAATAAAGGTTTAAGAAAAAACATTTACGCACAATTTTGTTTTTGATTATTGTGTATTATTTTATACATGATTTTAACTGGATTTCGTAAGGGGCTGCTTAAAATTTAGCAAGTATAGTCTTACTATACAGTAATTATATGGGAAATATACAAACTCCCTCCCTCAATTTACATCTTACTCAGCATTATGGCAAAGCTTATGAAGATCACCAACGGTGTCAGCATTTTTCGCATTTGCTACTTAAGTGAACAAAGACGACTATGTGGTGTAATTTTTTATTTAGGCGTTAATATATATAACAATAATAATGAACTGTTAAAAATAAGTTACCTATAAAACCGGAATGAAAGAAATTGTTTTTGTTTTGCAAAAAAAACTGGTGAAAGTTTGCTGCATTATTTGAATTTCTGGGGGGTACGTAGGCTTTATTTCATTAAAATCGGTTCACGGGAACAAAAGTTAAGACCCTTTATACCCTATATACTTTTCTAGGGTGAGTCCATACTCTTCCAGGTTTTGTCCGGACCTTTTCAGAGTGTATCGAGACTTTTCCAGAGTGTATCCAGACTTTTCCAGGGTGTGTCCAGACTTTTCCAAGGTTGTATGTGGACTTTTCTATAGTGTATCTAGACTTTTCCGGGTATACCCGAATCTTTCCAAGATGTAGCCAGACTTTTCGAAAGTGTATCTAGACGTTTCCAGGGTGGGTCCAGACCTTTCCAGGGTGTATCCAGACTTTTCCTGCGCATATCCGGACTTTTACAGGCTGTATTTAGACTTCCAAGGTGTATTCAGATTTTCCCAGGGTGCCGGACTTCTCTATCACATTTTATAGGTGCTACCTATATATATATAAAGGGTGTCCCAAATTCGATGCTCACCATGGGGATCTCCTAAAAGGTAGGAGATACGAAAATTTTTAAATTAGGGCAAAGTTTCGCAATTTGACGCTTTGCTCAAAACCAAACAAAAAAGTTTAGATATTCCGAGTAGTTCCGGAGATGGGCTTCCGGAGATGGGCGAAAAAAACCGAAATCCTTAGTTTTAGTTTTTATTTTTCTGCGCCCTTATTCTTAAAGCTGTTAAAAAACGCTCTTAACTTTCTACAGACACTTTTTTTAAGATCTACCTAATTAGAGGTCCGTTTTCGAGATTTGACATTTCAGTGTGACAGCAGCACTGTCAAGTTCATTTTTTCTTATAGACACATGCTTTTTTTTTCTCTTGCCGTTTGCTTCATAAAGGATGACAGATAGTTACAACCTCATTTTGACAAGTATCTGATGTTCTGAGTTAATTGGCCATCATCAGCGCAAATTCAAACAATAAAAAATAAAGAAAAAAACGTATTTCTAAAATATTAGGTAAAGTTATTTGTTATTTCCAAAATATCTTAAGTAAGTTAAAAGAAAAAACTAAATTTGGGCTGATGATGGTCAGTAACCCAAAACGTCAGATAACTTGTCAATATAAGCTTGAAAAATGTTATCTGTCATCCTTTATGAACCAAACGGCAGAAATGTCAAGTCCCAAAAACGGACCTCTCACTAGGTAGACCCTAAAAAAGTGCTTGTAGAAAGTTTTAAGCGTTTTTTAACAGCTTTAAGAATAAAGACGCAGAAGAATAAAAACTAAAAATTAAGATATCGGTTTTTTTCCGCCTATCTGCGGAACTATCCGGAATTTTAAATTCTAGCGCCAATAAAGTAACATGTTAGTCTAACAATCACTTAAAACCAGATGAACTGATTTGGATGAAACCTCGTTCCTAACATGACTTGGAATTATATGACACACAAAATTTTTCAAAAGTTTTCCATTAAGATTCTTATAAGGTTTCGAACGAGGTATTACAAGGTAAGAAAAAAAAATTAAGGAAGTTTTTTGGGAGTAGCTTCAAAGTTAATGGAGGAAAACTATAAAACAATAGGGTTCTGCTCGTCAATACAACTAATCGTTATGTAAAATTTCGTTAGGATTGGTGCAGTGGTTTTTGAGTTAGAGTGACTACAAAGCGAGCGAAGGACAGATCGACAAACAGAGCGACGGTGTCTGGAAACGTGCTTATCTGGACTCGGAACCAGTAAATTCGTGGAGGTTATTTCTCTTAGCGATCGAGGGAAGTAAAAAGGATATCAATATTTCTTATTTAGAATAACAATTGTTTTTGTTTTTTTGTTTATTTTGATTGATTTGTTTTTAAATTTTGTAGTTAAAAACAATGGTAACTGGTTTTATTTTATGTCAATCCAGCAAAAAATCAAGTTTTACCATCCTGCATAAGTTTTATTGTTTTGATATTCTGAAGTCCTTTTTGACTATATCTCCCGAACTAATTAACATATAACAAACTCAAGGACTGTTTCAAAATAAGAATAAAAAAGGGCATATTTTTAAATTTTTTGCTTAGAAATAAATTTCAAAAAGATTGAAGACAAGCAATTTGATTTCTTTTATAATTTTATTTTTTTTTATAGAAATACAACAATTTGTCAAAATAGTTTTATATTTGTATTTCATTCTTTAGTTAAAAACAAAGTTAATGTTTTTTACTCGACGAGAATCGGTTAACAAATAAGAAATTTATGATTTTTTGACCGAATTATCAGCCGCCATCTTTAATTCAACATGGCGGAGGTAAGTAAGTAAATAAGTTTTTTTTAAAAGTATTATTAATTGGTACTATGATCTGTGAAAAAATCAGCTTTATTGCAAGAACTTCTCCTATTTTTTCTAACGGCCCTGTGGTATTAAAAGCTACTAAAAGTTTAGTTCATACTTTTTTGCAGGAATAAAAACGACAAATAACAGTTTTTTGAAATTTATTTTTAATTATTTTCTTTATTTATATTTCTTAGCTAAAGTCAAAAGTAACTGTTTTTGTTTTAAGTTAATCGAGCAAAAAATAAAGTTTTTATATCCTGTATAAATTTAATTTTTTTTAGAGGTCTTAAGTAACTTTTGACTATATCTCCTAAACTACTTAACCTATCACAAACTCAAGGACTTTTTTAAAATCAGAACAAAAAAGCGCATATTTTCCGTTTTCTTTTTTTTGCTAAGAAATATGGGGAAAAGCAATTTGATTTCTTATATTATTGTTTTTATTTTTTTTTGACAAAAATACAAGTTGTCAAGATAGTTTTGTATTTTTCTTTTATTCTTTTGTCCAAAAGAGAGGTAATGTTTTTTACTTGATGAAAATCGGTTATTAAGTAAGAAAGTTACGATTTTTTTAAAGAATAGTAAGTCGCCATTTTTAATTCAATATAGCGGAGGAAGCGAGCGCTCTAGGAGGTGTAAAAGTTTTACAAAGTATTATTAAAGACGCGAACGAAGTCGCGGGCGGCCGGCTAGTTTATTATAACTTTTCCTTAATAAAGGTTTTAAAAAAATATGTACCTAGTCACTTACGATTTTGGTTTTGATATAAATAGGTACTTCATTTATTTAAATTGTCACAGTGTTCCCCATTCTGTGTACCAGAGTATCTGTATAATAGAGGACAGTGTGGCACTTGATAAACATATGTGTAATTTTATTTATATATAAAAACAAATTTATTTAAAGTAAAAATCACCCAGGAAATACGTTCCCAAGCATTAACGAGCGTATTCAAAATGGAACCATTAAATTTTTTCAATAAACGCAACTTATAAGCTTTAAACGTTTTTATAATATATTAAATGTTTATAAAATTCCGTCTGATGATTCAATTTAAAATTAATGCCAATAGGCAGAATCCAAAAATGGCGTAGGCACTGTCAAACAAAGCATCAAATTAGTTATGCATTAGTTTAGCATGCATAGGGAGATATGTGAAAATAATTAAACTTATTTTGGAAGAATTATAATAATGCTGACAGAACAACATTATCTTATTTTTTAAGCACCCTAAACCAATATGTATTCCTGCAAGTTAAAAAAAAATAGGTAGTATACTTCTTAAACCTTTAACTTTAATTAACAAATCCAAAAATATATAGTCGTCTATTAAATTTTGTTTTTGTTATATAATGGCTTAGTAAACAGCAGTATATTGTATTGTGTCAATTTCAAATAGATTTAAAATATGTTTTTTCTGTAATTCCATTATTGATAATTTTTTAATTGGTTATTGTTTGTTTGTTGGTATCTGTGCTTTATTCCGTTGAATCTTAAAATGTTTTTATAAATTATTGTATCTATTAGGGTATAAGAAGTAAAACACTCAGTCTTCTCCACAATGGTTTATGTAATTTAAACGTTTTTTTAATTACATAAGGTACTTAGAGTACATGTTTCGGTTTCAGATGAAACCATCATCAGCTCTGAAATACAAAAAAGGAATAATAGGATTTTTTCATACAAAATTGACACCCGTCAAAAACCGAAATGCCAGAGAAGAGCAACAAAATTAGCTTAAAAAGGTGAGTATACACTTACCTTGATAAATTTTAAAAAATACAGTTTGTTCGGCCACAATGAAGTGGGGAACCTCGTTTAATTTTGGAAATTCCTGTTCCCCACTTCATTGTGGCCGAACAAACTGTATTTTTTAAAATTTATCAAGGTAAGTGTATACTCACCTTTTTAAGCTAATTTTGTTGCTCTTCTCTGGCATTTCGGTTTTTGACGGGTGTCAATTTTGTATGAAAAAATCCTATTATTCCTTTTTTGTATTTCAGAGCTGATGATGGTTTCATCTGAAACCGAAATATGTACTCTAAGTACCTTATGTAATTAAAAAAAACGTTTAAATTACATAAACCATCGTGGAGAAGACTGAGTGTTTTACTTCTTATACCCTAATTTAAGAAGCTCCACTGAGAGAAGTATGGACTATTTTTTCAATTTATTGTATCTATGTATAAAGGGACCCCACGCACAAGCAATAACTTTAGTGGGTTATTTTTATTTTATTAGTCTTAAGTTTCTTTCATATAGAAAAAAAATGGTCATTATTTTGTATTTTTATTTATTGTTTCCTACAATTTTTCTGAATCATTTTGAGTATGATTTACTTGAACTTATAGTGCAGAAAATTATTACTTTAGCAATTTACATAACAAAATATTAGATGTCCCATTATAAAACGTGTATTTTTCAAACAGTGCCGTATCTCAAAAAAGGACTACCCTGTACTTAATATTAATTAATTTAATCCTATATAGAATGTTTAGGCTAATATCATGCCCTCCGGCTTTCTCTACGCTTAAGCATAAAAGGCTTGCATTTAAACACTTATTCACTGTGAAGTTTTGAATAAGACGATATAGTTTATTCACACGCAATGTTTTAAATCTTTTAATTACTATTAGTTGCTGAGCGATTTGATTTGGAAACAAAATAAATATTCAGTGGATACGCGTGTCTGTATTTTGCACGTATGTATGTGTAGTGTATCCAACCTCAAACGCAATATTTAAATTAAATTATAAGACGGTAATTATTTTTTTAAGCAATGCTTATAATATTAGTATCATTAAAAAACATGAGAAAAACCAATATATTACAGAAATAAAGCTTTCTAGAAAGACAAAACTTGCAAATGCATACCAGGAAATACCCCTGCACTAAGCATTGAAATAGTTATTGCTGGTATGTGAAACCATCCAAATGACAGATATGTGTGGTCGGAGGGTATTCGGCTGGGTCTGTCAGCATTTGCATATTCAAAGAGACAACAAGAGTTTCTATGGTAAGCTTACAAAAAATGTAAGCTTACCATAGGTACTATTGTTGTCTGTTTCTAAATGCTATAAGTGTTTAAAGTCCACTGAAATTAGCGAAAAAACAGACCTTACCTTCGACAAATTGCAACACGAGCGGTTTTAACGAGTTTTATTGTAGAAAAGCCTAGTTTTTAGCATATCCAAAATCGGACAAAATCGGACTTGCGAAACATCGTTTTTTGTTACGATTATTCAAGATGGCCGCCAAAAAATTCAGAAAAACTTGCATGTTTATATTAACATATATACCCATAACCATTTGGCTAATGGCACTTGGGTCATATGTTTTTGGAACAATTTTTACCGCTGATTCCAAATATTTTATAATTTTTTAGAAAAAGACAGAACTATAGCCGTGTATCTTGTTTTCTCTCTCTACTAACAAATCATATGCGGTGTTTTGAAAAAGAGCAACACGGTCTGTTTTAACGGTTTTTAACTTTAAGATATCTACTTTTTAACATATCCAAAAGCAGACCAAATCGGATTTGCAAAACATCGTTTTTCTACGTTTATTTAAGATGCAGAAAAACTTGCATTTATATATTAACATATAAAACCATAATCATAATCTCTTTACAAATGTCACTTGTGTTTTTGGACTAATTTTTACCGCTGATGTCAAATCTTTTATCATTTTTCAGAAAAAGAAAGAACTGTAGCCCTGAACCATGTTTTCTCTCTCTATCCTATAAAAAAAGGTTTCCAAACACATAACACATCATATTATTATAAACACATCAGTTTTTGGGTAAAAATAACTCTTGAAACTCCTAAAAAAGGTTGAAAAGAGACTGCTAATGTTGTCATCTCTCTCACTCATATATTGGAATTGGACACATTAAATAAAAAAACATATTTTATGAAAAAAATTGCCTCCTGGTTATTTATTAAAAAAAAAATTATTAAAAAAAACTTTTAAAGAAAAAGCTTTTATTTAATGCACTTAAAAGTAGAAAATAATTTTGCATCTTTCTTATACCATAATAAAAGCGATGGGCGCAAATTAAAAATGTTAATTTTAAGCATCGTATATCGATCACATCGAAGATTCACCTAAGAAACACTTTTATTACTCTATAACCTAAGGACACTCTCAAAGGCTTGGCAAGCACGGCAATCTCACCCGTTCTCAGCTTCTTTAGATGAAAGCATTATGTTTATCATTCGAATAGAAAAAGAATTTAGTTCTTCTTTTGTAGTTCTCTCTTTGTCACCGCAAAGTTAAAATTTTTAATATGCGCCCATCGCTTTTATCATGGTATAAAAATGATAAAAAATTATTTCTTACTTTTGAGTGCATTTAATAAAAGATTGTCCTTTAAGAGTTTCTTTTTAATAAAAATATATTTTTTAATTTTTAGATTTGTATGCCAATTTTGATTTAAATCGAACAAACTAAATCTTTCCCCCCCTCCACTTTCCTCGTTAGAGGGAAGTGTGTACCATACGCATATCAAATTTGAACACATATCCTTAATTTTTGGATTTGTACCATTAATGGTCCATTCGCCATATTGAAATTTTCAAATCTGATCAAAAATTTATAATCCCATTCCTTAAAAACCCTGTATGCCAATTTTGATTAAAATCCAACAAACTAAATCTTTTTCCCCCTCCACTTCCCTCGTTAGAGGGAGGAGGGTACCTGAGAATACCATATTATTGTATTTTCACCGGAACTATAAACGCATACCAAATTTGAACACAATCGGATGTGGATAAGTCAGTTAAAATTGGTTAGCAAAACATGACCAAAAATTCGCATTCCTTATCCACAAAAGCCTCCGTATACCAATTTCGGTTGAAATCGGACAAACTTAGGTGTTTTCCCCCTTCACTCCTCTCGTAGCTGGGAGGGGTGCCAAATAATGACATATTATTGTATTGTCACCGGAACTATAAATGCATGCCAAATTTGAAGGCAAACGGATGTGTATAAATTAGTTAAAATTGGTTAGCAAGAGATGACCAAAAATCGTCCATCTTGAAACTGTCATATTGTATTTTTTAAATCTGATTAGAAATTCGTTATCTCCATCCCCAATTGCCCCAACACACCAAATTTCAACGAAATCGGGCGTACTTCAACTATACCCCCCTCCACCCCCTTCGAGTAGGGGGGAGCTGTCAATTTTATCACACTATATTCTTATGTTGTCACCGCAACTATATAAGCATGCCAAATTTGGAGCCGATCGAATGTCGGGAAGTTGGTCAAAATTAAATTGCAAGATTCCACCCAAATAAACATACATATATTGCAAGTTAAATAAAAGCTTCTAAAAAAAATATAAAATTAAATAATTATCTTCCTACTTTTGGTAGGTAGGTAGGTATTCCTAAATATGTAGGTAGGTACCTACTCAATTATTATTTAAAATATGAAAGTAAGTTATAGGAAGATTTTTTGCTCGAAGAAAAGCAGTGATAATTTTTTTTTTGGTGAAAAAAAACAGAATCACCTAAAGAATTGAGACTAAGAACATTCGAATAAAAAGTAGTGACAGCAAAAACTTTCGTTAAACCTGAGATGCTGCCACTAACTGAAGCAGCTGCAGAGTACCACGCTTTGCGGACTTATTTGCAAATAATGCAGTGAAAAACTGAAGAAACTAGACAAGACGTTTGTTCATGGGGGGGTTCAAAAAGAAAACAAATACTTCACTAAAACTACAGACCTGCCATCAGCACCATAATCCCTACTACTGGTGGTGCGGTGTAAGTGTACTACAAATTGCCGAAGCTTTCGCTGCAACTGCAGAAAAAATGGACTGGGCTGTACTGATGTTTGTGGACCATGCTAACAAATGTTTTGCTAGATGAAAGACAATTCGGACATCGAATAGTAACATTAGGTACCTACCTATTAAAGATTAGTGGTGTTTTTAGTTGGTATGATAATGTACAGGTTTTTTATAGTTAGGTCCCTTCGACGTACACATCTAATTATTTGACGGGTAGTCGTGACTGACCAGTTGAGAAGAAAACCTCGGTTAGTTAGTGGAGATGCAGTCTTATATGGGCCGAAATAAAGTAAATTCCTTTTTTGACAGTCAAGCTTTCGATAATATATTTTTCTATTCTTCAGGACTTCTACAATAAGTTAACAAGCCATTAGAATAATTAACTTAATTAAATTACAGCTATACATAGATAAACTATACAGGTACCCATATAAATATATCTAAATAATTCTGTACTCAACAAAGTGGGTTGAAAAACAATAAAGCTAGACATCTCTGAACAACTTTGAGCATAGTTGTAATTTAATTAAGTTAATTATTCTAATGGCTTGTTAACTTATTGTAGAAGTCTTGAAGAAGAGAAAAAATATACTCTCAAAAGCTTGACTGTCAAAAAAGAAGTTGACTTTATTCCGGCCCATATAAGACTGCATGCCCACTAACTAACCGAGGCTTTTTACATCTAGTTATATGTACTTTTTTTGTTTAATATTGATGGAAATATAAGTTGAACACATATTTTTGCGAGATATAATTTTGTCAGCAATGCTTTTTGGACTGATACACAGAGTTCAGAAGTTAGAGTGAGTCCAGACAAAAGTAGAGTGTTCTGCGCAACTTCCACAACTGTGTGATAAAGGTAAGCACTCTATATTTAGTGATATTAATAAACACCTTTTATCAGACAGTATTAAATGAATATCTTTTCAAAGTGTACCACCAAGCGTGTATAATTTTATGATATAGGACAGAAAGAGACAGCATGGGTAAACCACTATGTTAAAATCAACGTTATTATTTGATCCTGCAGAAAGTTTTTCCCGATAGAAAAAGAAACCCTGGTAACACCTATTATTTTTATTCTATCATGTGTCTAAGATAAGCTTTTTCACGCAAATTCTATGTAGGGTAAATAAGTAGATACCTATTTATCTATGTGCTTATACGTCATTTGTCTGCAAAGGATAGAAAGTAAAAACACGATTAACTATTTTATTTCGGTTTTTTTTTAAAGAAAATACTCTATTTTTAAAATGAAAAATAAAACTTAGCCAAAAAACATGTGCCGCGACCCCCCCCCCTAAATGAGCTGCATTTTGTGTAGTTTTTACTATGTGATAGAGAGAGAAAGCATTAATAATGACCGTATCTCTACTTTTTTTTAAATTTTTTGTTCAGGTTCAAGATGAGCATTGATACTAAACCCAAAAACATGTGCTACATTTCTCGCTTTATGCTTGCCATGTTCATAATATATTTCTTCGGGATATAGGGGGAAAGCATGACTAGCGAGCTTATTTCTATGTTTTTTCAATTTTTTTTCAGATTCAAAACCAGCATTGAAAATTAGTCTAAAAACATGTATGACACGTCTTAGTTAATGAAGATATTTTTTTGTGATTTTTTTGACCTCCATTTTGTCCGATTTTGGGTATGTTGAAAAGTAGGAAAATCTAAGCTGAATAACGTTAACACCGCTCCTGTTGCAATTTGTTCAGGGTAAAACGCTAATTTCAGTGGACATTTATTAAAGTGGCGACATAAGTTGGTTTATTTGTTATCTCATGACTTAAGAAGGGCTTATTATAAGATATGTCACATAGGCTATATTTCGTCGACTCAAAAAAAACTTCTCTCAAATAATCAAAGCAAAAACCTGCTTTTTCGAAAACCGAGCGAAAAGTACCAAAAAGAAAGCGTAAAGTTGCACTTTCCCGAGGAGCAAACGGTTTTTTACTTTGTCGCTCGGCAAACTCTAGCTCCTGCAACTATATTTCGCTCGGTAGTAGAAAAGATCTTGTGTGTAATTCGAGCTCAAAAACTTTGCTGTTTTCCAAACACTGCCCCGCAACGCGACGCGAAGGGGAAAAGTATTACTTTATGCTCTTAATATACAGATAGCTATTTTATAATGTCCTCCTTAACGGTATCTATCTTAAAGGGGGCTGTTGACACTTTGCCAATTAAGGCACATTTTATTATCATTTTACTCAGAAACTTTACTGGCGATAAAAATTCTCCTCACTGGATCTCTCTCCAGCGCGAGTAAAAAACTATTTTTAAAATATATCATTTTAACTAGATTTCGTAAAGGGAAATATACAAACTCCCTCCCTCAATTTACACCTTACTCAGCATTATGGTAAAGCTTATGAAGATCACCAAGTGTGTCAGCAATTTTAACATTTGCTACTTAAATGAACAAAGATGACAATGTGGGGAAATTTTTCCTTTGAGAGTTAATATAAAATAATTGTGAAATTCAAGATAGAAGATTTTTTGCAAATGTTGAGGTTGAGATTTGTCGGTTTTTTTATAGTTTTTTTTTAAAAATAATTACACAACAAACCTGGGGACTCTTTTGCTGGGAGGACTTATTATTTAATCTATCCTATTAAATAATTTGGATTAGACTTTGTGGATAAGTAAGTTGCATAGTCGCAATTTTATAGAGTAATAAATAAATATTATGCCTACAAGTCAGCTGTAATAATGATAATTTATACTTGAGTCATTATTTAATGGGCAATTTAAGGGGATTACAGGCGATTTTTATTTGAATTTGGGCTTGTTTTATTATTTGGGAAAATTATAGTAAACATTATTTTGCATTTAAAATTTAACGATGAAAATGATATTTTATAGGATATATAGGTGTAATTTTATATTAAAATAAAACAAATAAATCCCAATTAAAAAAATTAGTCTGCAATTGCCCTATTGTGCTTTCATCGCAGTTTATCCCTGGTTGAAATTTATTCGATTTACCTATACATTTTTATTAATAATAATATATACAAAACTAGGATAATATAGATTTTAGAGAGGCTTATTAAGAACATTGAATACTGAATATGGGGTCGTTTTTGAAATAGCAAGGTGTATCGTTTTTATATTCCTGGAATCCAATAAGTTGTGTGAGGCTTAATTAGGGAATATCTTTACATAAATGTAAAAAGTTTTCTTCGGTTTGCTTTTTCTTGATAAGATATTGAAAGACTCTTTATTATCGGTTAGGTTTGTAATAATATCAATTCTTGGAGGTCTAAATCTTTAATCCAACAGTAAGTTCTTCAAGTAGTGTAACATTTTTCATTGTGATGAAACACTTTGGTAGAAAAAAAGCTTTAACACATTCAATCTTAATCATTTTATTACCATGTCACATTAGTATCCAACAATCGAAAATAGATTCAAAAGAAATTTGAGGACTTGATCAAATTTAAACTTTGGGACCATTGTGCCCAGTTCAATAAAAACTCGGGAAGCTCACATAAAACCCAGTCCTCAACTATGTGACATTAATACAGTATTGCCACAAGGGTCGAAACGTTGGTGCCAAATGCCTAGCCCCTGCTAAAGGTAAATGAGGTAAAGCAAGAAAGAGAACGAAATGCAGGGGAAAAAATAGAGGTCTAGGTGGATACATGTAAGAATAAGAAGAAGAAAACAAACGGCGCGGCGGTTTTCCAAATCTTAAAAAAGTATCAGTGCGATGCTATGCAAGTAGTGACGCTTTCCATTGTAATAAACCACTTTGGTATAAAAAAAAGTTATATTTACTAAGATGGGTTAGGGTTTAGAACTATGGACTATTGATCTTGGTTCTCTGGTTTCTCTTTAAACTTGAGTAAAACTTGGAATATTGAATTTACTATAATCATATAACTGATTTCGCAAGAAAAAAAAACAAAGGTTTTCCAAAAATTTATCCCTGAGTAGTGGGCCTTTTAACTAAAACTACTCTGTTAATTGGGTGCCTTACTTATATTTTTTATGGATTTTTGTCCCTAAATTTGTAGAGGTTCATATGAGAAGAAACAACGTCACACAACACATCTTGAATATGATGAGAAAATTAAATAAAAATTTTTAATTCATATATTTTTATCGATTTAAACTGTCAAAACACTTAAGTAACTGACGTTTCGCTTGCTGACGTTTTGCTCATTTTGGACGAGATCCGTACCTTCTAAAGTAAAAAAAACCTTCTACATTTATAAACGCGTGAAAGACTAATCCATTAACATTTTCTATACTTTTTTTCCCTCCTCCTTCTCCTTAAATAAAGTAACAAATTATTTTAATTTTAAAGTATTTAGTTATTTTATTATTTTCTTTATCATTTTCAGTTACAAATGGTAACGAAACGCAATTGCGAACTCTTCACTCCCCTGTTGTAATGCTTTTACCCACTCTCGCGTGCCGTTTCTTAATATAGGGACGCCACCAAGAAGTTGCAATGTGGACTTTAGGCGTAAAGCAAGGTCTGGGAGAAATGCAGTAGGATATTGCTCTCCCTCTTATACCAGCTTCTGAAAAAGTCTGCGAATTTTCATAAAAATTTACCAAAATTGCTAAAAATTACACGTGAATCTTCCGGCCCTAGCGCGCAAGAATTTACCGCGGAAGACTTTTACGGGCGCGTAATATGACATCACCGCACAAATCACTAAACTGCGCAAGACCACCAAAACAAAAAAAATAAACAAATCCCCAGCAACACGAAAATGCATTTTCTTGCGCGGTTAAAGTCGCCGATATTTTATTATTAGTAATTTTTACATCCGATATTCTTTAATATTCTTTAATTTGGGCTGTAACTTGTATTATTTAATGAAAGATGTTCACGTTTGCGCAATTTGTGATTATGCCGGTATCAGTTTTACGCTGTTATTGCATGTCTTTTAATTGCTTGTTTGAAAAATATCAGCTCAAAAAAAATATCAGCTGCTTTTTAAGATAGCCGCACGGTATCCAGGTACCGCAAAAATTCAAAGTTTTAATTTTTTTCCTACTATTGACAAGGTGCGCAAACGCTTAAGCAAACCAGATGTGTATGCATGTAAGAAATTATACGTTCCTATACATTGACTTAAAAAACGCGCTGGAATACCCAATTGAAGCAAAAGTAAGCCTAAAATCTGTTTTTTTCTAATTTGTGATTTTTTTTTTAATTTTGCGGTGGCTATAATATTCGTTGATTTTAATCGAAATACAACATTCCGTGTCATTTTGACAGTTCTCAGATTTTTTTTAACCCAGGCTTAAAATCAATTTTTAGAAATCAAACTTTCTTTAAACTATAGTTCTCAGTAAATATCGACCTTATTTTCTTACAAACTAAAAATGTATAATTATTACAACAGTTTTAGGTGCTACTTGCTCAGATTTAAACTTCGAAACCGGTCGGTGTGACCGAACCATACGGCGAGAACCGAGAGGCTTGCACAAAACCCAGTGCCCAATTATGTAGGAGTATTTCTACTAGTTCTAGCTAGTAGCCAGCCGTAATGCAAGATTACCATCAAAGGGAGAAAATGTTGTTGCAGTACATAATCAAGAAAAAGGGACAGAAACATAAAGGACAAATAAAACTCAAGGTGCATATGCGTAAGAACAAGAAAAAAAAGAAAACTGGCGGTTGCCCATAGTTTTTAGATCATAAAAAAATCAGGGTGATGTAATGCAAGAAGGGACGTTTGTCATTGTAATCAACAACTAAAATTGATATAAAAGAAATTTGAGGAGCTACTTGCTCAGAATTAAACTTCGGGGCCGTTCTGACCAAGCCTTAAAGCGAGAACCCAAGGCTCACACAAAACCCAGTTCTCGACTATGTCATAGTATTTCGAGCGAAGCACTGCTGGTAGCCGCAATGCAAGATTGTCATCAAAGAGGGAAAATTGTATTTTAAAAGGCCCATAGAAGATCAAAGGAAATGCTACAATTAAGGCACATAAGCAAGAAAAAGGGACAGAAACATAGGAGACAAATAAATGTCGAGGTGCATGTGCGTAAGAACAAGAAAAAAAAAAAGAAAACCAGCGGTTGCCCACAGTTTTTAGATCATAAAAAATGGCATATAGATGCTTTAGTATCCGTCATACTGCGTTTTCTTTTTAATTGTTTTCTCCCTGATTTCAAGAATCGCTACACTGGTGAAGAAATTTATATCTTTTTTGAGAACCTGATGCGAGAGGAAAAATTCTTTAACGTTTTGTTCACTGATACGTAGCAGTTTAAATTTTGGTAATTTTTTTTCTAGTAACTTTTTATTCGTAAGAATCAAATCTTTTACTGTAAATACGTATGGTTTTGATTTGTCAAACATGGTTGTTGATGCGTGAGAATTTGCACCGTTATCTATGTCATAGTTTGTTATTTATTCGGAGGTTGATTTGGTATCACTGCGGATGTCACAAAATCGAAATTGTGCAGAACCAAAAAAATCTATATCTGCCTTTCTGGATTCAAATGATATCTGGACATGCGACTTTTGGGAATTCGGTAACTTTTATGCTTTAATGTTAATGTAATTGTTTTGTTTCTTACTTCCAAAAAGGTCTTAAAAAGACTTTCAGAAGAAGAAAATTAAATATTTTCTTTCTTTTGAATAACTTAGACGATGTTGGATACCTACCAACTATTGTGGCTTAGTATAGCTTAAAATGCATAATATCGAAGAAAATTTTAATCACAACCAAAAGCATTTTAAGCTTATTAAAGCCATTTTTAACGTAAGCCAATTAGTGATAGTCTTTTCGAGAAAAATAGCTGGAAAGTAATGTTTACATTTTCAAAAAGAAAAATTACTTTCTAATCCCATCCTGCGCCCCCCCCCCTAAACGCCATACATTTTGTTGCTTAAAAAGGATAAAAAAATAATAAAATCGTTGCAAGTCTCATTTTAGTTATGCCACCTTTACAACCATTTGAAACGAAAATATACTACTTAGTTTTTCTTTTAATTTTTACGTATTAAACTCCTTCGTACCATCAAGTTGCACACAGCCTTACATTTTAAAATTGCCTATAATGTCTATCTAAGTTGCCATAAAAGTTACCATCAAATCGTAAAGTTCATAAAAAACCAGTTAAATGTCTTATAAAATCACATTTATTAGGAAATAATTAAACAAGCTCTTTAACAGAAAAGATCAGTAAATACACCTCAAAGATAAAAGCATTTATTTATCTGAATTATTGTTTGTTTCAACACCTGAAAAATTATGCGATGTTTCAATGGTTTCAAATTACAATGGCGAATAAAGCTCGTCCAAATTAAGGACCGTTTTTTTAAAACGCGATAAGTACATTTTTACCGAAATTGAGTTATATATTATGTATTCTATATAAGAATTGATGAAAAGAGGATAATTAAAAGGGCCAGAGCATAGTCAAATATCTGCGTTTTTTCAAAACTCAATAATTATGGTACTGTTAGCCACATAAAAAATGCTCTCCTGAAAACTCTTCATTGTGTAGTTAAGGAGTTTTTAAAAAACGGTCCTCAATTGGGGATGGGTAAAGGCGCACAAAAGTTGGCTTTTATTTGTTCTACATTATTTAGAAATACATAGAACGAAAGAAGTACGTTAATTATTTGTAGTTCTGGCACATATTTTGTGGTCAACCAAATATGTGCCTCTATTTTAATTGAGTTATCAATAGCTTAGTATGTATCTAAAAAGAACAATCCCACTTCTGTTTAATTAAGGTAAACCATAGTAGGATCAATGCCCAGTGTTGTCAAAGTATTTTTAGGACAATAACAGAATATTTATGCACCTAGCCAGGATTCGAACCCCGGACCTTCCGTGCGGCAGGCAGATACGCTACCCACTGCGCTACAGATGCCGGCAATGTTTCATCCAGTTAACAATAAGAAAAAAGAAACTAGCAAAATTGAGCTAAATAATTCTCAAATTCTTTCGTTAAAAATTTTCAGTTCCTAACATTACAGCTAGCGGGGCGGGACTAAATAACGCCCTGTAATCCCTTTAACAGAAAAAAAATGACGTCATCAGATTTAGCCCCTTGTTCGACAAAAAATTTGGAGAACTTTCGTTGGCTATTATGGACCCCCTGTATATTAAAAAAATAATCTACTTTTACGTCTAACCATGTTTTATTTTCATGATAACCTATTAAAAACCAACATTTTCATAATTAACTGCATCGATCGGCGATCTAGAAAATTAAATTAGTGTATTTATTTTACCGCAACTTTGCTTACGGAAAATATTGTTTATGGAATGATGGAAATGATATATTTATATTTAGTACCTAATTATTGCGCTATTTATTTTTTCTACTTGTTAGAAAATCGTGAAAACTCATTAATCAAGACTCATAATGTTCGTGATTCCAAGGTGTTTGCTTTCTGTACGTGGAAAGACGCAATCGATGACTTAAAACAATTTCTTATTAATATTTATTGGTGTCAATTTTTTTTACTTTAGCATTTACTTGATATTTTATTAACTCTTTCCTTTAACAAGTTAGGTCATTTACTAACAATGTTAAGTTTTCTGGACTGGCAAATAATAAACACAACAAAGAACTCCAATGGAAAGATCTTGGTATAACCATTCTTCAATTTTTAAGAAAAGTTAGAGAAAAGGTAACATAATAGGTGGAAACAGAAGGAAAAGTTCTAATGAAATTTCCCAAAACATACAGGCTATCTCATTTAAAAAAAGGATCGTCGCCGCCCTTGCTCCGTCCCCTTAATGACTTTCGGGATGATAAGCAGAAGCAAGATACTTTTTATTAAAAATCGTGAAATTTTATCAAAAATGAGTTACTAAGGTTCCAAAACACCTTAATCCACGTAAAAAAAAGTTGTCAATCTGTTATCTGTTGTCTGTTTGTATGAAACATAACTCAAGAACGCCTTAATCGATTTTAACGAAATTTGTTACAAAAATCCTCTATCGGCTTGTAAATTGTAACTTTGGAAGAAAAGCAAGTAGCGTTATAAAGTTTTCAGATTTAAGTTTCCACGATTATGGACTATAAATTTTCTTATAATCCAAGTCCAAATTCGTGGGAGCTTTAGTTTCCAAGTTATTTAAAAAAAAACCGTTAAAATATATTAACAAAACCATAACTTTAGAAGTAAAGCAGCTATTGATATGCAATATTCAGATTTTGGTTTTCGTGAATGTTACCCAAAAATTAATAAATAATTGATTGTATGGTGGACTATCTGTGCTTTCTAGCACCAATTTTTTGTATCTATCATCTAACTATCTGACATTTTACATCTCTGCCTCTTTTGGTTTTGAAGATACTAGAGTGAGCTCAGACTTTTGGGATTTCAACAAATCAAACAGAAATGGCATGTAAAATTCTGCGCGGACTGCCACCATGATAAAAAGATTGTTGCCACTCTTGCATTGTAAGCATTAGTCAAAGTTGCAATAATAACCGTAGATAAGATACGTCTGCAAATTTTCGTAGAGGTACCATGCAGTCTGTTTCCTACACTTGCATTGCATTTTTATTTCCTTTCGGTGTCGCGTCAAGTTAATAAAATATGGTGTTTTTAATATGCGGTATACTCGGGAAGAAAAGAATTAGAAAATAAAATATCTTTGCTTTAAATCCAAATTTCGTTTCATTCTGTTACTACTAGTGCCATCTTTCTTGGAAAGGTCAAATCATCATTCGCTACGCTACACGACCAAAGAAATCAACAAACAGTGTTCTTTTTCGTGCAGAGCGTGTTACTTTGTCATCTCATTCATTTTAAATAACAGACGATTTTCGATAGTCGCCTTTTTTACGAGGTGTTTTATGTCCTGATATAGAAGTCAGGAGCCAACCAAATCTTCAAAACTAGCGGAAGGATTAAAGCGAATACCCCAAAAGTGGGGAAGCGAGCCTTTATTAAGCTTTGTTTTATTACGGAAACGATTTTTTTTGGAAAAAAAGTTAAGCTTCGCTACTTTTTTTAATTTTTTTAGAAGAACAAAATAAAGGGCGCCGCAGGCGAAAATTTTGCAAATAAATTAGAATGCAAAATCTTAAAACAATTAAGCGAAATATAAAATTGTCGCATCAGCCAATTTTTTTTTGAAAAATTAGGTAATTTTGGGACCAAAATAGCGCAGGGCGAAAATTTTATAAAAAAAAAACAAAAAATAGCTCTAAAGGTCATGATTTTTAAGAAAAAATATCAATTTCCGTCGCCCCCCCCCCCCCCCGTGGGACCCCCACTGACCGTCCTCTTTTTGTGCTTTCGAACAAAGTGAAAAATCCGGGGAGGACGTCCGTTAATGCGTCATTCCGTCTTATTTGATCATTACAGTTTCTACGCAAAATCACTCACAGTCGATTTTTCCGTACGAGCCGTGTAACCATGCCTTAGGTGGCGGATATGCAATACATGCATTTTTCTCAGTCCACGCATTTAAACAGTGCGTATGGTCAATGGTTACAAAATTAATAGCCAAAAAAGTAATTTTTTACGATAGCTTTCATCAGTCTGTTATTAGTAAAAATAAAAAACATTAGAAAACAAAAACCGGGAATGGATTTACTACGTGTAAGATATGGTAACAACCTCGCTCTGTGTCCGTCTCTGTCTGCCTAATTTGCTTTTCCGTTTGTCTGCGTCTTGGCACCCTAAGGATTTGTTTAGGAATTCTGTATATTAAACAATGTTATAAGGTTTAAGCTTGTTATCACGGTGAAACTTTCTGCGATAGTGCTGTCATGACAGCAACTATCACATGAACTATCATCGTGTAAATAACCTGATAGTAGATATCATGCTGACGCGACAGTGCTCTCGCACTATCTTGCGTGAGTAGACAGTTGGGAACACTTTCATGATAAGTAGTTGTTTTTTAATAAATGGCATGTGTTTGATATGGTTGGCATTCAAAATAAAAAATTATTTCGATAAAATCATCAACCGGCGGTTTGGCGTGATAAAATTTTTGGAAGAATATGAAAGGTTTCCATGTCTATGGAAAAAAACTTGCCCGATTTCAAAAACAGAGTAAAGAGGAATCGTGCTGAAGAAATTCTGCTGTCCTTATCAGGACTTTCTACAATTAAAGAATTTTGGCAGAAAATTAGGAGCATTAGGTGTACGTATAATCATGAAATGGCTAAAAGTCTGACTCGCAGTTTTCTAAGACATAATTTGGAAGAAAATGAGTCAGAATCTAATTATGAGTAAGTTTATATATAGAGGGTGAGCTAGTGGATGGTGTCGATCTTTATTAAAATAGATACCTACTTAAAACTTTTATAGAATATTCTGTTGCTTTTGCATGATAAAAGATATGTATTATTATTGATTAAGTAAGTATACCGACCGTAACATAATCTTTCAGCGCTTCGTGTATGGCATCAAAGACAGCTGGTAGAATCTGGCTTATGGTACACTTTGACACTCGGTAAAGGTACTGAAAAACCCAGTGAGTCGTCAGTAGCAAGGTATCGAAAAGGTATTTTAAGTTTTAGCTTTGCTGATAAACGCTCTAACAGTATTATTATTTTGTATCTTACTGCTAACCTTTAAAAAACATACTTTGTCAAATGGCTTTTGTATGACTTCAAAATTTACTTACTTTATTTAATAACGTACTAAACATTTCCTCATTTATGGGTAAGAAGTTTAAAAAACTTCTTGAGTTTTGTACAGCAAGTTTCACAAACTTTCAGATGCAAGTTTACTTTTTCTTGCTATCTATTTTCTCAACCATATCTTCATAGTTTTTTTTTTCTACGTAAAATTTTAATTATTTTTATTTTTTATTTCTGTTATGTTGTACACCTATTATTGTTTCTTGTCGCTCAGTAATTGAGTTAAAGCGTGTCAAATTGATTAAAATAAAATAAAATAATTAAAAGAAAGAAGCAAGTAAATGTACTACCTACCAACTTTATTATAAAACTATCAAGGTCAATACGACATTAAAAATCTGGATACCAAAAATCTACTGAGAGATTGAGGTATTTGGATACCTATTATTTGTCCTATCTTGACTTTTCAAAATCCTGCTTTTTTTTGCACATAAGCACTATAATTGCTTAAAATTGCTTCGTGAATCCACTTTATTTTTGTGGAAAAATATTATGCTAATAATTATTTTCAATGGTGCAATCATAGATGTTACATTTATAAAAAAAATTGTCTAATTACTTTTTTTCTGCACTTAAAAAATTTACAGTTTGTTCTTGAAATAGCAATCAAACTAAATTGTTCATAAATTTAATATAATGGTAAAATATCAATAAAGATATATTTTTAACAATTTGTTTAATTTTCGCAAACTATTTATGGTGCGATGTTTTTTGTAAATTTCTTATTAGTTTTTGTGATTAGTTTTTAATTGTGCTTTTATGAATACAGTTAATTTTGATCTGATTTGTTGTTCGGCCTAAAAATGCTGGTTTGGTTCTCGTCAAAAATTCATGACAGCTTATAGTCTATGGTAAAGCTAATTGTTGTATTGTAAGCATAATTTTGGGCTCATTTTAAAAATAATAACACCAGGGGACAAATTCCGAGTTGTTTTTGCTTTTGGATGTTTTTGGATTTAATTACAACCAAGTAAAAAAATATCAATTCAAGATTTAAGTTGGCTTGCAAAAAAGCTATATTATTTGTTACTTTATAGGCATATAATGAATATACAAAATCCATATAACCATATATTTTTAACATCTGAATTTCGCACCTGTGGTGCTCATCATTACGGTGCTAGGAATTAGGAGATGAAATGATAATGAAAAAATCTGACATAGGATTCATGTCAAAAATTTAAAGGAAAAGTAAGCGTCTTTACGGAGACAGATATAATTATCTTTAGAGATATCCTAAGCTCTGGAGTTGATAAATTTAATAAGGGATTTAGTGAGGGTGCATAAATAACAAAATCAATGAATAGCGAGCTTTTCGTCAAAAAAGGTAATGGTAACCGTAGATCCGGATTTCGCATATAATACATATATTTTTAAATTAACTTAAATAGCACACTTTTATTATTGAATCTACAGTTTAAACACTTATTTTGCGCTTCTTATCCTGCCTTTTTAAAGTGGCCTCTGTGGCATCTCTCGTAATGGTTCAGCAGTAGTCGGCTAACATCTCACAGTTTCATTGTCCCTGATACCCTCTTTCATGTTTCAAATATCTTGGTGAAGAGTTCGTCACTTACAGCACCACAATTTTCCGAACCAGATGAAAAACTAAGAATTGAATCTTTAACGACATGTTACATCCTAGGTTTTGGTAACAAAAATGAAGTTGGATAACTAAGTCTTTATAGTTTTCTGCTTTAATATTTTCGAAAAAATTTGTTGCAACTACTTTAAATATATTACATTCCATTCTTTTTCCTTGCCTTGAAGTATTGAATATAATATTGAAAGTATTCTTATCTGGTGAACCACAAAGGTCCTCTCTTTAATTTTAGCGTCATTGATTCTAGGGAATTTTTCTTTTAAATAGCTAATATTTGGCCTACGTAAAATAAAGGAACTAAAATGGCTTAAAAATGAAAACATCTTCAAAACTCAATGTTTCAACTTAACACACAAAGTTGTCTGTACATCTCTTCCGGTATATTTAAAAAATAAACTGATTTATAGTCGTGAATTGCATAACAGAAATGCACGTTCTTGTAATACATATACAAAAGTACCGTACCTGTGAAACTTTATAATATCCTGACTGGATCGCTAAAACAACTTAATTTACCCACCTTTAAAAAAACAAGCCAAAAAATACCTATTTGAAACAAGCTAATATTTCTTAGAACTAAAGAAAAACAATACAGAAAAGTAATTATTTCTAAGTATGCAACTATTTAGTTTAAAAAAAAATAATAAAAACAACTAAACTATTGGGAAATCAACGTAACTGTGGCGACCTGATTTTTTTGCAAAATTTTTACGTCATTGCATTTGTTTTCCATGGCAATGCGGAGACTTTATTTATGTTTGTTCACAATGGGACACCAGAGATTTTTAGCACCGGGTCAAAAATTTGGGGTTAGGTTACTTATTTTGACTTCACATTCCGCGCTGCTAAAGCGCATAAGTCTTTTTACTTTCGTAATTATTTCTAAGTATGCAACTATTTAGTTAAAAAAAAAAATAATAAAAACAACTAAACTATTGGGAAATCAATTTAACTGTGGCGACCTGATTTTTGTGCAAAATTTTACGTCATTGCATTTGTTTTCCATGGCAATGCGGAGAGTTTATTTATGTTTGTTCACAACGGGACGCCAGAGATTTTTAGCACCGGGTCAAAAATTTGGGCTTAGGTTACTTATTTTGACTTCACATTCCGCGCTGCTAAAGCACATAAGTTTTTTTACTTTCGCTTTTTTCGTAAAGTGTGTGCGGTCTGACGCACGTCCGTGTAAGTCATGATGCGTTGTTGTAGCCCGAACTTGCCTTAATATCATTACCGCCGCTATACCGTACCACGGCGGAAATAACCCTCTAGGTCCATGTGATCGCCTGTTTATTTTGATTTTTCAGACAAAATCAATAAGTTTTTCTATTGTGTTTGTGCCTCGGTTTCTACTAATGCAGTACATGCGCCCCTTGGTGTGCTTAAAGACTCCGAAAATATGTAATGAATATCAATATATTCCCTAATACTAAAAACTAATACTAATACTAATAATACTAAAATAAAAGAAAACCATTTACTGCAGAATTACTTGCTAAAAAAATACTACCCAACTATATATTAAAGCAACTGGGTGTAATGTTTAAAGTTGCATTTACAAGTGCATTTTGAATTGAATTGGAAACACTCCTGCTAGCTGCTACTACTGTTTTTAGGACAACAGGTTAACCTAAAAAGCATCCAGATTTAAAAATCGGCTGCTGACGCTACACGAAATATATCTAAAATATATCCTTTGCCCTCCAAGATTTCACTAGTAAACTTGCACGTAACTAAGCCGCAATAATTTAAATTTTAAAAAAAGTATTACATCAAAATATAAACAAAATTATGTGGGTAATAGGCGTTGTGTTTTGTTGTTTCTATGCGAATTCCTAATAATTCCAGCGAGCCAGTAAAGTTCTCTTGGTTCTTTTATAAACTCGGCGGGCGACCGCACACGCGGAGTGGTTTCATATTCGTTTTAGAACAATGGCCCACTTTCTCACTTTGGTTTAAGTTACCACTTAGACTTAAGTGCTTGCTGTCTTTTTAAAAACCAAAGTTAGAAAAAGACAGATTGTAAGATAAGTGGCATTTAAAACTTAAGTGGAAGGTGAGAAAGTGGACCCATGTTTTCGAAAAAATATTTTTGAAAGATAAACAGAACCTCAAATGATTTTCTGTCAGAAAACGTAAAAATACTCTTCTGCTCCACTGCGACCCTTGTCGACAAAACACCTGCAGTTGCCATGATATCGGGGGCCTTAGGATAGTTGGGGGCTTTAGGTTAGAGGACGCTTTGCTTATTTTGATTTCCCAATAAAAAATAATTGATTAATAAGTGTATGTATGTGTATGTATAATATATATAAGTTGTTTTATTTTCTATAAGTAATTAAGATTTACTCCTGTAACAAAATTGCATGCAGATGTTGTATAGAGTTAAGTGAAAGAGTGGCTAAGCTAAACTTCGCTTTATATAACATTTTTTTCCGTGGCTCAAAAGACTCTCTTGGTGACAAAATTTTCTTTTTATAGTGATCCGATCATGCTCGACTGTCCCATTCCCAGAGAAAGCAATGGCATATGTATAACCTCATAAAGTACAATTGGTATAATAAATCCATGTACTTCCCAGTTATTTGTCGAATTTTTCCATACATTGAGGGCAGATAGATAATTATTATAATAAACCGGAGCTAACTGAGACTTTTACAAGACAGATTGTTAATTAGTACAATAAAATAAGTAAGGTTTTGCAATTGGTGGTTTAGGAAACATTTTGGCGGTTCCCCAGTGTAATCAAATAAAAAAAGACTTTTTTCAAAAATATAAATTATTTGGAATCTAAATTTAGGATCAATTTTACTTAGTAAAATTTAAACCAGCGAAAAGAAGAGTACCCTTTCCACCAAATCACACGCGTGCCAAATAGAGGAAAGGGCATATAACCGAAATCTTTGCTTTGGCACATTCAATAATTTGAAAAAACCAAAATTTTAAAACATATTTAGCTTACGAGAAAAAAAGTGATAAACAGAAAATTTGGACGAATATTTTGGTAATAGTGTCACTTTTTTTCTAGAGGTAAAATATGCAATTTTGCCCCTAAAAATAAAACAGTTAAAATACCTTTAATCCACTGCAACAATGCATTTATTAACCCAAAATTTAGCTGAAAATACATTCTCCTAAATAAGTCAAGGGTTTGGACTCAATATTTAAATTCATCACAAAATTGTGCAAAAATTGTCCATTGCGTTAAATATTCTTAAGATTGCAAAAATAGAGCAAATACTGGACAGTTTTTTAACGGAAATGCTGCAAAACGATATCTTTTCGGCTAAAACGGATAACTCCAAATATCCGCTGACCCAAATTGGACAATTTGTTTTTAATGAATAATAAACATTGTATGTTAGCAGCAATACTAAAAGTCTAGTTTATTATTCGACACATAGACAGAAAAATGTCTAAACAAACCACAATGATTCCAAGAATCAGAATGACACAAAATTTTTAATTGCAATGGATATTTGTTGAATTTTTATGAACATTATTATTTACCTATTAATAATAACAGTAGTGATTTTTATTTTATAAAAAAACGCTATGGTATACAGAAGTTCTAAAATATTTATACACACTTACCTAGTGGGCCCAGGCATTATGAAATAGCAAAGGGATAACCAGGCTGCCAAGTTTTGTTTTATACTTAAGTTTTTTCAAAATTTTTAATTCTCTTTACGAAAGCAAAATTTTTTTAAAATAAAGCAAAAAATATAGTAAATTAAAAAGTGTGTAACTTTTGAATTTGCTAACCGATTTTATTAAATAATACATCAGTATACATTAAAATACCATCTTTCCTCACGAAGGCTTTAGAGTTTTATTTAGTTTTGCACGTAAAACAGTTTCAGGGAGGGGTGAAAATTACACATTTTTTAGAACTGTTGTCATCGTGAGTTAAATACCATCTTTCCTCACAAAGGCTTTAGAGTTTTATTTAGTTTTGCACGTAAAACAGTTTCAGGGAGGGGTGAAAATTACACATTTTTTAAAACTGTGGTCATCGTGAGTTTTTAAGAAGTGTCAAATTTTCAACCAAATAAGAAAAGCTTAATATTTTGGAAAAATCTTCGAAATAGGTAAAAAGTAATGAGCAATTAAAAAAGTGAAGACCCTCTACTGAGAGACAGGCCAAAATTATACGTAACCGAACCAAAATTTTTTTATTTTCGAATTCAATACTACTAAGACGACTCAAACCTTTGATGTAAACGAATAATTTAAAAGTTTTACTTCACCAAAACTTTATATTTTCACTTTCCACACGTGTTCTTTTTATAAAAAGGCATCTAAACTTTACTAAAATACGTGATGTGTGTATGTCTGAAGTGAGGCTGTAATATTATCTGCTGAAAAATAATAATTAAATAAAATCATAAATCCGGCCTGGATTTTTTTTTGCTTTTTGTATAAAAAATACTTAAACTTTATTAAAACAACCTCTTTTTATAATTTTTCTGTCAATTTGATAATTTGCATTTGATGCTGTTAAATCTATGTTATGGAAAATAAAAAAAAATAATTTCTTTTATAGCAACAACATAAAGTTGCGCGTTAAGTTTTTCCTTAGTAATTAGTACTAATTCTAGACTTTTTGCAGAAAATGAGAAAATTTATTCATTGTAAGTTGCAGGGTTTTGTCTTTAGGTGAGATTTAAAAATAAGAAAAAACCAAGTCTGGACCTGAAAATTTCAAATTTTTAAAAAGATATTTATCGGTCTTATCATGCAAAATGTCATGATTTTTGGTTGCTTAGTTTTTGAGATATTAAATTCAACAGTTTTCGCATATTCCTGTATATCCGTTAAAAACGCCACCAGGGGGTCTATTCTTGAATCGAGAGAAAATTTGCTATTGGTCTTGACTAATTGAATTACTTTCGATCAATATCGGGCAAAAGTGAGAGAAACCGATTTAAATCGAAGATTTGGACCAATGAGATGCATAGTAGCGAGAGTATTTGACTCCCTGGGAGCAAATGTTCTCTCGATTCAAGAATAAACGTACAGGTAAATTTTATTACCAGATATGGAATGGGTTTAGTCCATAGTGCCTGTGATTTGATTATGTCCCATTCGTCGTGAATCATCCTGCATAAACGCAACCTACCTTTTTTTTTACTTTTGACTGTGGCGCTATTACGTCATTTATTCTTAAAATTTTAGTTTAATTCGGGGCAACTTTTTGTCAACGGCATTCGGAAGATGCAGAAATGGCATTATTGGTTTAAATTTCTCAGTTATTCCCTGCGGCATGTTTGTGCAGCATAATTGACACTAGATCCCACTCCAACCCCCTTGGCAAATAGGCTACTACACCTTTTTTACTGCTGCGCAAAAAATGCTGAAAAAGGAGATTTTTGCTGCGGTGCATCAATTTTAAGCAATTTTTGTCAACAAAATTGAAAACGTGTAAAAAATTAAATATTTAGAAACATTTGTCAACAAACCTAGACTTAAGAGTAGGCCCGCCCTTGATTTCAAGTAAAAATAATCCTTCCCGTTCAACCTAAATGGATATTTTTTTAGTTGGACTCCCACCACACTAATAATTAACCTCACAGTAACTAAAAAAACCACCAATGGAATCAAAGATTGCGGTCACCTATTTTACTTAATCAGAGGAAAAATTCCATCAATTATGTGATGAGCGAAGGAAACTCTATACGGGCGGTTTTAAATAGTTTATTGGGAAAAGAGGTTGTTGCTTGAATGACGTGCCTATTTTATACCACCCTCTTAGAGTTGTTAGGGGCAACGAGTAAATCACCTTTAAATTACTAGGGTAGGCTCGCCCAAGAATTAGTGATATTTTCTATTTGGCAACAACGCAATTGAAAATTTTTACATAAGTTGTTTCTTTCCAAATGGAGCCGCATTCGAGCTAGGGCAGTCAAGCTCTTTTTGGGCAAGGACATAACCCCGTTAAATAAGGTAGGTTACATATAAATTAACACAATTGAAAAAAAAATCGAATTTCTTACATTTTTATATTCTGCATTGCACCAATAACCTTACTATTTTATAGACAAAATTTACCACTAATGGTAAGAAAAACAATGTTCGGTCCCTTCCATGCGGCTTTTTACATAAAGCTCAGACCCCCGTCACACTCAATGTCGTGCGCTCATGTTGCTATCTCTTTTTATATGGCAAGTCACTAAAGACGTCTTTTCGCGACCGATGTTTTTGAAAGCACATTTTAAAAACATACGTCACCGTTTCAACCGCAACGTCACCGTTTCGAACCATCGCCATTGATCGCCAAAATGACAATTATTGAATGACAATAATCAGCTGTGTTTGTGTGGCTTGTCGTTTTTTGGATTTAAAAGTTTTATTTTGTGATTTTTTGAAATGGATGTCCTAGATCCACAAGTGAGCCTTTTTTTTGTCTCCGCTAGATAACCCTATTTTTATTATTGTAAAAATTGACAAGTATCGCCATATTGAACCGTGTTCGAAACCGAGGTCGAGGCGCTTTCGAAATCTTTTGAAACGTTTTGAACCGTGACGTCACCGTTTCGTCGCCAAAATAACATTTTACGCATGTTTCAAAATCATCGGTCGCGAAAAGACGTCTTAAAGCCTTATCAAAATTTTAGAAGGATTCAGTTTACCCTTTTGAGGCTAGATGCATCTAAGCTCGAACGCGGCTCAGCTTGTCTGGAAGTCATAGCTCATCAGTATTGAGTTTGTTGGAATTACGGTAAGAAATTCGGGTTACTCGTTTTTATAATATTTATATATGTATATATATATTTTATATAATATTTATATACTCTACAGTAAGGCGTAGACTTTCAAATGATGATATTTTCTAAATATTTTATTGAATATGATAATAAGTAGTTCTTCTTCTTACACAGATGACCGAACCATTCCTGTTCAAAAGTAACGTCAAAAGTGATCATGCATCACCAAATAAGAAAGCGAAAGTCTAAAAAATCCGCAACTTTTTCATCTATTTCCTATAAAGATCAAGTTGTAGCTGAACATGAAGAAAAAACTATGAAGCAAGGTTGTAAGAGAAACCTTTTTAAGAAAATTGAGCCATCTAAATATAAAAAAATAAGAAAATATAACTTGTTCTGGATGCAATGATATGCAGTAATTGTGGAGACTTGTGGCATGAAGATTGCGCAAGCTATATGGGCATAAGTGATTTTACTTGCGATTTGGTTGAGATTTATTCTATTTCTCTTAAAATCTTAGGTTATATTTTTTGTTTTTGATGCATACTCTTAGGCATTTGGTCGCGTAGGAGAACAATCACCGAAGAGTACGCATTTTATTTTTTTTTAGGTATATAACTTTAAGAAATCTTTGTGTGCCACTTTGTTTTTTATGTTATTATTATGTAACACATTAGTTCTTCGTATTTTTAAATAATTTGAAACAAAATTTATGTTTTGTTTACCCGAATAAGTTAGGTGCCTACTCTTAAACGAGACTACCCTACCATTACTGATTTAAAAAATAGCGTTTTCATTATATAGTTTTCATTATATAATAAATTAAGCCTGATTGTTTGGGTACCCCCATGCTCAGTCATATTATACTACGTTTACTAAATAATTGAGAATGAGGTTAAATTCAATTCAACGATAAAACAAACCACAAAAGTCAGGTCTAGCCTAATCGATCAAAGAAGAAAAAAATTATAATTTTGTTAGATAAGTTATGCTTTTAAAATTATGCATTCAAATTTAAAGAATAAATATAAAAGCTAACGCACTAGGTATAAAATATATGTGTCGTGCATTCATGTATTTTTTCTGAATACATTTCGGTTTGATAGAAACTTAATGATTTTGATGATAGGACGTGGGATTAGTGGACAATAAAGTAACACTTTATTATGGAAGAGTTGAGAACGGTAATTGTAGTCAAAACCAAGAAGCATGATTGAACGGAACCTTCTTTCAAGTGAAGTTTATGCATGTGCTTAAAATGTAACATAAATTACCTGCTTATCATCGATTTATTGCATTAATTTTAATGTGTTTTTATATAAAAAATAAATAAAACAAGTTTTTACGCAAAACGATTTTATTTGGTTCTGCACTAAAAGGTCAAAAATAATTTTAACTAATTTATTCTACTAAATAGAGTGCTTATATAATAACATGGCATAAAATTGTAGGGCGCTCTATAATGGGAATCAAAGGCAAAGTTTCAACATTCGCTGGAAATTGGGAGTTGACCTACAAAACACTCCTTATGTACATATGTCAGCTTGAAAACTTCAGAGCCCCATAATTTTATGTGATATTATTATATAAGCACTTTACTTAGTAGAAATAATTCATGCATCACCAAATAAGAAAGCGAAAGTCTAAAAAATTCGCAACTTTTTCATCTATTTCCTATAAAGATCAAGTTGTAGCTGAACATGAAGAAAAAACTAAGAAGCAAGGTTGTAAGAGAAACCTTTTTAAGAAAATTGAGCCATCTAAATATAAAAAAATAAGAAAATATAACTTGTTCTGGATGCAATGATATGCAGTAATTGTGGAGACTTGTGGCATGAAGATTGCACAAGCTATATGGGCATAAGTGATTTTACTTGCGATTTGGTTGATATTTATTCTATTTCTCTTAAAATCTTAGGTTATATTTTTTGTTTTTGATGCATACCCTTAGGAATTTGGTCGCGTAGGAGAACAATCACCGAAGAGTACGCATTTTATTTTTTTTTAGGTATATAATTTTATGTGATATTATTATATAAGCACTTTACTTAGTAGAAATAATTAAAACTATTTTTTACCTCCTTATGCAAATGTACCATTTTACTAAAAAACTTTAAAAAGATATGGTCATTGCAAGAGCGTGAAGTTGGACCCCACCACTTATCATTTTTTAAAACCAAATATTGTATTCACTAGTATTCCTTTTGCGCAGCATTGCGCAGCCAATTTAAGTTTTTGCGCAGCAACTCCAAAAAAGTTACAGCTGTTTTAGTGGTTGCGCAGTAAGTGTATTAATTTGGCCTTGCTAAATAATATTCACACCTGACATTTAGCTTAGTGAGACAACTCGTGTTCTCCTGCTGAGCTGAGTCGAGGTTTGAGTGTTTAACGTAAAAGGGTTGAGGGAGGGGGGGTGAAAGAAAGGTGAAAAATATCAAAAGTTGGATACAGAAAATATGGGTGGCGATTCTGCATAAATTGCGGCCAAGGAATTCAAAAAACTTGAATTTTTTACAAAATCTGTAGTAATAAAGCCCTAGTAAGTTAATTAGGGTAATATATGTAATCTATGTAAATATGTATGTCTGCTAGAGTGGAATTTTGCAACTTAATTTTGACCAACTTCCCGACATCCGATCGGCTTCAAATTTGGCAGGCTTATATAGTTGCGGTGACAACACAAGAATGTAGTGTGATGAAATTGACAGCTCCCCCCTTCTCGAAGGGGGTGGAGGGGGGTACAGTTGAAGTACGCCCGGTTTCGTTGAAATTTGGTGTGTTGGGTCACTTGGAGATAACGAATTTTTAATCAGGTTTAGAAAATTTAATATGGCGGATTCAAGATGGACGATATTTGGTCATCTTTTGCTAACCGATTTTTACAAACTTATACACATCCGGTGACCATACAATAATATGTCATTATTAGGCACACCTAAGTTTGTCGTATTTAACCAAAATTGGTATGCGGGGGCTTTTAGGGATAAGGAATACCAATTTTTGATCAGATTTTGAAAATTCAATATGGCGGATTCAAAATGGACGATTTTTGATCATGTTTTGCCACCAATTTTAACTGACTTATCCACATTCGATTGTGCTCAAATTTGGTATGCGTTTACAGTTCCGGTGAAAATACAATAATATGGTATTCTCAGAAACTTTAGTCCGTTTATTTCTTTAAGATTTTCAAAAAATGGGTAAGATTGTTTAAACTTTTCTGACATGACACCATGACTATATCACAATCAAAAGTCAAATAATTTCGTCCTACGTCCCTTGGGGTCGGAGCATAACCGAATTTTTAATAGAAAAGAGGAAAATCTAACCATTACTCAAGTTTTTCATGAATATCTCAAAAACTAAGAATCCCTTTGAAGAGCGATATTATTGTTTTATTTAATAAGTTATTCGTTTTTGTTTAAAAGTAAGTTGTACGAAAACAGTAGCGGCTCGTTTTGGAAAAATGTTAAAATTTCAGCTTTTTCAACTTCTTTGCAAGTTACTCTTCTTTGTTCTGGTTTTTAGGTTTGAATTTCGAAATTACATTTATTTTCTTCGACTTTAAAAATTGACCTATTATCTTACCTGACTTTTGGTGCTTTTTAAAATATTTTCTGGTACAGATTACGCTACCCGTCTTACGCCTTTTTAGCACAAAGGGTACCGAAATAATTGTTTTTTTTTTAAATCTGCACCATCAGGGACTTTTTTTTGCCTAGAGATATGTTGCCATTTTTGTTGTTATTTATATTTTTCGAATAACGTTCAAATATGACCTTATAATCTTGTCACAGTTTGTTCATTTTTTTTTCAGTAGCGTCCTCACCAATGGTTAAATTTGAAAAATCCACTAATTCAAATTTGTGAAAATTTTCCTCAAAATATATAAACGCAATATCTCTTTGTCATTTCTACAAACTTCGTGAGAGTTTGATAAGGCTATATTTTTTTGTAGCTCTATTCTTTGCCTTTTAGGGCTGCTATTAAAAATGTAAAAAAATTGGGGTGGGGCTATGCTAGAGAGTAAGAGGTTCTTCGATACCCATGCTATCAAAACTTCGTACAAAAATCGCATATTAGTCTGGAAGATGAGAAGTTTAATTAAAAAAAAAATAATAATTAAGCAGTGAAACTTGGCATGGATAATAAGTAGAACCTTAGATAATTTTTTTTAAATGTTGCTAGCATAAAGTTTCCTGAAAAGGGCCACTATTTCCGAAAATAACATAAAAATTGTTAAAGGTTTAGAAATTATGGTGGATCGGTGAAACTTGGCACTTGGTCCATTTTTTTTTTCGTGTGTTACTTATTCGAGGTCTCTTAATCCAAAAAGTGACAGAACTATCCTCAGAACTATCATAGCCTACTAGATACCTATGTTGTTAGGATGGTTTGCTGTCATTGATTTTCCTCACTCGAGAAGAAAACATTTTCGTCTCTAGAGACGAAAATAAAATTGATATGCGTGTGAAAAATAAAACTTTCTGAGGCGTTATAGAGTGCAGATTTTGTTTCGTTCATGTGTGGTCATAGGAACATAACTATTTCCTACTTGCGAGCGTAAAAATTTTCCTACTTACGGGCATAAAAATAGTTTTTCCGCGCGCCGTATATGGCATGCATTTTTGTTTGTATAATATTGTGAAAGTTTTCGCCCTTGTTAGGTAAATAAATATTCCCGAATTGAGAGTCTAAAATAAACTTTGCCTCACTAAGTAGGTTGTGCTAATTTCCGCATAAACGCGAACAGATTACCCGGCATCCGACTTTTAACATTCCATTTGGTCAATTGGTCAAAACCACAAATTAATTTTCTTGATCTCAACTTATAAAAAGTCGATACCCATTTTACCTGTATTCAACTTTTAATATTTTATCCCTACTTCCCCCACTCTATTTTTTTAAATTAGGGCTTTATTATTGCAGATTTTGCCAAAAACTACAGTTTTTTTAATTCCTTGGCCTCAAGTCGCGACCCAAATTTCCTGTAACCAACTTTTCCCCTTTCTCTCCCCCCCCCCCAGTCGCCCCGTTTACGTTAAACACTCAAACCTTGACTCAGCTTAGCATAAGAAAACGAGTCGTCTCACTAAGCCAAGTGTCAGGTGTGAATATTATTTAGCTTAAATTAACATACTTACTGCGCAACCACTAAAACAGCTGTAAATTTTTTGGGGTTGCTGCGTAAAAACCTAAACTGGCTGTGCAATGCTGCGCAAAAGGGATACTAGTGAATACAATATATGGTTTTAAAAAATGATAAGTGGGGGGGGGCAGCTTCACGCTCTTGCAATTCCTGTATCTTTTGAGGGGTTGATGCGCAAAATGTTTTAATGACTGCGCATTGCTGCGCAAAACGTGTTCATTGTAAATGAGTGATAAAAACTTAGGAAAATTAAGTGGGGGGGAGCTAGCGTGAAGTTGATCCCACCCACAAAGAAATGCCCAGAGTTTCCAGACGGTTGCTGCGCAAAAGATAAAAGTGGTTGCGCAATACTGCGCAAAAGATGCGCAAATAAGTTTACTAGTTTTTTTTTAATTTCAAGTGGGGTGGGACTAGCTTCACTGAACTCCATACAAACTTTTATCCCCTATTTAAACAACTTAGCTGATGTTTTTTTTTTTTAATGTTTCAATTTACTATATAAGGAACTCCTGTGCAAAAGTTTATGCTTCTAAATCCATTGGTTTAAGCTGTGCGTTTTCTGTTTGAGGAGTTTTATTGAGCAGATTATTTCTTGTAAATTATATGAAATCCTCAATTAAATCTAGTTTCGCTTCCCAATCACGCTGAACATGGGCATGAAATAGGTCTTGATGATTTTAAAACTATATTGATATAGTTTACTAAAATTTGCCTTGTATCTATGTACACGGAATATTAATCCTAGATTTTGATATCTTGTTTATGTAACGTTTCGTAAGACAGGTTAAAGATGAACGCTTTAAAATGACTAAATCATAAACAGTGGGATTTATTAAGATCTAAAATAGTACCCCCCCCCCAGATCTAAATATCTAAACCTGTGGGGGTACTAAATTTTAAAACCAATTTCCGGATAAAACTTACCCATACAGAAAATTCACAAAGTTATTCATTATTTTGTATTGTTATTGCAAAATACCACTTTTTTCTCAAAATATACCATATTTTAGGAGAAAATGACCTAGAAGTAATTTTTTCTGACAGGTTGCAAAATGGCAAATGGTGATCACGCCAAGAATTTGGCAAATAATGGCTTCATTATCTATGTTTGAGGTTATAAAGTTGGTGATTTTTAAGACCACCTCTGGCGGGTGGTTTAAATTTATAGCCCCCAGAAAGGATTATTTTGTGGCAATTGGTAATAAGTTCGTTTATAATTACCTAAGTAACCGTTTTTACAAGGATTAATTTACCTTATTTAAAATCCCAAGTTGTTCATTAGCCAATAAAGCAACTTCAATTTTGTTCAGAAAAGCACCATATTTTGAACCCGCACCATAAAAAATGTAATGATGAGGGCACTATGAAGCAAAACAAACATAAGTGAAGGTCACTGATTATGCACGAAAAATATACCGAAGAAAAAACCCAAAACAATTATATTAATTTATTTACAAACTGAAATTAGAACAATGAGGTTATCTAAAAGCTCAGTAAAGAAAAGTTTCCTTACTCAAAGATTTGAACACAGCTAATATTTTAAAACTGACATTTCGACAATGACAGAAATGGAAACAAAACTTGTATTTAAGTTTTTTAATACATTTATAAATAAAACCACGTTTTAAATAAATACAAAATTAATGTATTTGAAAAATTAATAAACAAGGATTAAGTTTTAATTAGAGTGACATAAAACCCCAATTTTAATTTGTTATACAGAGTGTTTACTAATTAAAACCCGCCTGGGTTTATATTTTTCAATTTTCTTTACTTCTAAATTGAAACTTTCTTCTAAATCCAGCAAAAGATTGTGTTAAGACGATTATTCAATAAACATGTCAAAAACTCAAGGAGGGTTGGTTTAAAATGCTTAAAACCAAAAATTTTACTGAAACTTAGGACCGTTCTAGTTCCGAGACTAAACCCTTTTGGTAAATTCCACCGGAAAGGTCTAATTATACGAATATCGGGGTCGGGTTTTGGTAGACCTTTTTATTTGAATAGAAGTAAAACAATCACCTAAGGCATATTTCGCATTTCCTTGTGAATAAACTATAACCTTCTGACCGCTAGAATAGCACTTGCGACATTCCCAAGCACTGCGGCACCGTAGGGCTTAAGTATTGCTATGTTTTCATGGATATTGAAGTCGTTTTCAATATGTTTTGAAAACTTTTTTTTCATGAGTTTTCATGACAGGTTTTCAAATCGATTTGTAAACGGTTTTTAAATTTTGATATTTGGCAGCTGACATATGCCATAGTTGTCAAATATTCATTTTTGAGTTTTGGTACTTTTTTTTAAATGTATTTTATTCAAAAGATGATGTTGGGCCTTGCCACACATTTTTTTAAAATTTTAATTACTACTCTGTTTGCAAGTGGAAGTGAAGAAAGAAATGCTGGACTGGCATAGGTATGTGCATAGCACATACACTTTCGAGCCAAATATTTCTTTTATTTTCCATAATTAATTTTTTTAAAGTCTTTAAAAAAACAAATCTTTAGTTATTTAAGTAAGGTTCATAAGGACCAACCCAGACAAGATTCAAGCGATGTTGACATGTTGTAGAGATAAACCACGGGAGAGAATGGTACTAGGTGGTAGAAAAATTCCATGGGAGCAGCCTAGTATAAAGTATCTGAGGTTAGGCTTCGATAAGAAACTAAAAACAAAATAACACAACACATCCCGAGCTAAAACAGTGAGAGCTTAATATTTGCGGTGTGGGTCTAAGCATGTCTTAGAAGAGGATTTAAATTTTTGAGTGCCACTGAGTTTGTTTAAAAATGTTAGACTGAATAATTAAAACTCAGAAAACTATTCAGTAAAATTATAGATGTCAATTATTAATCAGCATATTTTTTTATAAAGAAAACTTTCTCTCAGTGTATATTTCACTTTGTTTTTTTTTAACAAGGGCAATTTATTTATTGAATTTCCAAATTTGTTTGATTTTATTTGAGAGAGCATTCATTTTATTTTTTTTTTAAAGTTTTTAATTTATTTTAATTTAAACCAAGAAAACTAAAAAGTTAAATTGTAATAACCAAACATTTTATTTCTTGACTAATGTTTTTACAATAAAAGAACTACTACAATCATTGATTCCAAACAACCAAACTTTCATTAGTTTGTAAAAAAAAAATTAATAATAAGACTTCTGTAAGAAAAAAGTATAAAAATATCTAAAAAACCCTAACCTTATATGGCATAGATATTTGGAATTACACTAATAATAAAAAAAAATGTAACTATATTTACACACGCTTGAAGTGAGCTCAATTCAAGGAACTATATATACATATGCGCATGAACGGGAAAAGTAAGTTCTATTTTTATCAAGGTATTCTATGGCCAATAAAGTTTACAAAATTCTAAATTAAACTTTAGTTTTTTTTTAAATCAAAGGAAAATAAACACGAAAATAAATCACGGAAATTAAAACACGGAATTAGAACACGGAATTAGGAAAGTTAATACTAGGGAGGTAGCTAGGTAATTATAGTAGTTACCTAAATCATTCATATCTTGATATAGGTGAAGTTAATTAAGAAAAAAATATTTTACGTTAAGTTAATAAAATTTTTTTATTTAAATCACTGAGCATCAGTGTCAAGTACAGATAAATGCAGGTACATAAGGTAAGGTAAGATTATTACAGGCTTTAGTCCAAAACTTCCAGGTAGAGCTTAAATTGGCTAGGCCACTGGCTGCACCACTGGCTACGCTAAGAGGTCAAAATGTCCAACAAGTCTGGTCCGCATAGGTCAGACAAAATGCACCGGGGCAGGCAGACTCTAGCAGTTGTCGTTGAGACAGTAGGACATCATGGGACGCCGTATGACACAAAGGTAGTTCATGTTAGGTAGACTTGTAGCAATCATGGATATTTAATCAAGAGGGTAGATGGATGGATCCTTCCTCGGGTGGACCCTGATTTAATAGAGAAAAAATTGCTTAGGCGAAGAACAAAAGAAAGAATATTTTTTTAACGCCTTACCTTAGCGGGTAGATCAGGTTAGAAATCCAGTTTCCATCGAAAAATCATTTTCACGAAAACTACCGTGAAGATCTTTCTTCAATAGTTAAAAGAGACATTTTAAGTTAATATTTTTTTTTAGAAACTGTCAATGATTCCTCACATTTTTGTAGATAATCAATTTTTATTAACTTTGCCGACCAGAGAGTTATGGTCGCTCTTTTAAAAAGTGACGTATTTCCGGTATGGGCAGAATTGTCCGAATCCAAAAAGGTGACGTTCGGAAATCCAGCTCCATGGAGTAAATCAAGTAAATGTGAAGAGCTTACGGTGGGTTGCACCTATAGGTATTGATGCAAGGACAGCAGCGGTCGGTAAACTAAAAAAGTCGCACAAATTTGCTTATCAAGAAACTAAGAATGGGTGTGATCAGGTGGTATTAAAACTATAAATTATTATAAAATTCGCAAGAATCGCCGACGGGAGGTAGTTCAAATGGTACGATTGTTGGTCACAGTGTGCGTGCAATTCGAATACGCCCAGTTTTCAGGTGACAGACGAATTGATGGTAACAATTTTCAACGCACCCCTTTATAATAAAGGTTATGAATTTTATAAATAAAGGACAAGATATAGAAAATATTTGTTTTTAAACCGATCATAAAAGAATTATTTAAGGAAACTACAGAACTATAAAGACGAAATATGAATTGACATCCTGCCAAAAGGATTCTAGTGAAAATAAAATGTAAGTGTGGAAAATGCGAGTGCAAAGTTACTGTTTACAAATTCCAAGTATTCAATAGGTAATATTTTCAGAAAATGGATAATATCATGAATAGAATGAAAGAGAGAGGAGAAGATATGTAAGCAAGACTAAGAAAGGAAGTAGTTTAACATGTTGGTACAAGATTATGGAGAGTGGAAATAATTAAAATCAGTGTTCGACAACAAGCCAGTGAAAAGTTACTTAGGTGATTTTATACAAGGTAGAGAAACTAAGGTAGATTCAGTTGCTCGAAAATAAGGAATAAATAAGATATAGGTTTACTAAGTAATTATTGAATTTAAATAAATTGCCAATCATAAAAAATATAATAATTTTTATTTAGGTAGCATTTCAAATGCTATTGAATGTAAAGTTCGTCCTCCTCAGATAAAGAAACTGCAAATTTTCCAAAACAGAGTGGTAAGGCAGATGACTTAAGTTGCTTGGTTGGTCAGGAATACCCAAATCAAAGAGGAATTTGCCATATGAGATATCTCAAAGATAATAACCCAGAAGCGGAAGGACAATCTCACAAGACGGGTACAGAGACACGAAAATCCCTTGATATAAAAAGCTTTCCCGTACCAACCCGGAGGCATACCAGGGATCTTAGACCCCTGAATGCCTATAAAACTAATGTTACCAAGAACTCCAAATCAAGACATAAAAAAAATCCGATTACATCCTAGGAAAAAATACAGATTATACGTGTAAGGGATACATTACTTAACACAAACTACCTAAAAATCTTAGTAGGAGTAGCTAGCTTACCTACTAAGGCTCATATATTTTAAACTGATATTTTGTTTACTTTTTTTTTAATTAAAACATTATTTTAAATTATGTTACAGTTAGGTATTAAATAATAATAAGCTTTAAATTAAAAATTTAAATTAATAGTCTCAAAAAATACGGATTCTGACAAAACGCAACAGCTTAGCTTTTTGCTTATCTTAGAAGGGACGTTTAGCCTCTTATGAGGATATGGTTTGGTTATACACATCCGTATCCCTATTGCGTTAATCAATCAACCAGGTGCACTAACTTTGGGCGAGTGTTTTTCCATTTTCTGTAAATGTGATGCCTTTAGCTAGTTGACATTTGACAAATGTTGTTTGAAGCTAGTAGACAATGTTAAACTTGAGAGTAAGTTAGGGTTTAGAATTTTCATCGTCTTTATTTTAAACTTTTTCACAACGTTTCGATAGCAGATACATAAGCAATCGAAACCTTGTGAAAAAGTAAAACATAAAGAATTTACCTGAGGACAATTGCATATAAGCAATTAAACCGTTGTGAAAAATTAAAAAAAAAAAAACGATATAGGTTCGAAACTCTAGTTTTCTCTCATTTGACACAATGATATTTATCTGAGATTTATTTTTGTTGGAGCAAAGAAACCATTAGGATACATTCTAACCTTATTTTTCGTAAATAAATTAAAAGACAAATTTACTTTTTTTTTGTTGATTTAACAAAGTCCTTGGATCATTAATTTCAGTTCTTCATCAGATTAATCTGAGAAATTACCTTATAACATTTTTGGTGCCACCTGCCCAATTATCTTAGCCACTGCACACATTTTAACAACACACAGAGAAGCATAAATAAATCAATTTTTTCCAAATAGAAACACAACAAGACCCGGTGGCAATAGATGACATCAATTGATGAATGGTGAATTGCATCAGAAAATTTTTAGCGCATGATTGATGCCATCAAAAATCCATCACAAATTTTAAAAACCTACTGGATGCCATTGGTGATGGAAAAAAATCCGTCACTTATGGCGACTACGTGACAGCTCCAGCTGACCAAAATCATCATTTAAATGGCAGTGCTTTGTCTACCAAGCGATACGTGCGAGTGAAACTACCTAGCGGTACATGATTCTCACCCACCTGATGCGGATACTATTACCCCTGATAATTAGCTAAATATTCCCATTAACATAATTAATGTAAAAAGATGTGTGATAAGAAAACCATGTATTTTAAATGGTTTGTGGTTGCTATGTTGAACAAATTTCAGATTTTTCACTTTCAATGAAAATTCCATTTATCAAAAAATGCGGTTATCTCCGTAAAAATATGACATCGGCGGCGTATTTTATTAATCTAAGGATAAATATGTGAAACCACATCGGTGTTATTTGTTAATGATAGTGATTTACAATTACAGGGGACATTGAACAAGTACCTGTGTAAAGAGCATGCTTACTTACGATAGCTAATAAAAGGTTGTGCCAAAAAACGCACTTTTTAAAATAATTATAACTCATCGAAAAACTCTTGCATTTTGGTAATATTAAACGTCTTAGAAAGTCAAAATTAATTTATCCGATGTAAAAATTGACATTTCCTAAAAATCCAAGATGTTATTTAAAATATACGTAATTTTAACATGCTTAAATAGACCAGAGATTTCCTGGAAAATGAAGCTTATTAAGAAAAAAATTTACTTGTTTGGTTTTTCAAAAATTGACCAATTTTGATAAACTTAGACATTTTAAATAGCACAGGTTTCAAAATTTATAGAACTTACATCTACTTAAAATTCAAGAAGGCAAACCTGTTAAAAATATAGGAATTTTTGACCCCCGGGAAAAAACTTTATATGCAACTCTGAATTTAATCTTAAATATCAGCCATAAACAAAGCCACATTCCTTTCAAGTATTCCAATGTTACACTTAAAAAAATTGGATAAGAAATAAGGTGGTTTCATATGTTCAAATAGATCAGAATTTTCCTCGGTTTGCCTGAAAAAATTCACTTTATCAAAAAAAGTGTTAAAAAAGTGTTATATTGAAATACTTGAAAGGAATGTTGGTTTGTAACTGATATTTGAGAATAAAACCAGTATTACACATAAAGTTTTTTTCTAGCGGAGTCAAAAATGCTAATTTTTTAAAACAGGTTCGATATATTTTGAGTCTTGTGCCTTTCAGAAAGTCTAATTTTATAAAAATTGGTCAATTTTTGGAAAATTTGTTACCATCCAAACACGTAGATTTTATGTTAATAAGCTTGATTTTGCAGGTAAACTCTAGTATATTTAAACATTTTAAACTGCCTTATTTCTTGATAGAATTTTTTAAAAGTTGCATAGATATGCTTGGACAAAATGTGGCTTTGAAAGCATTTCGTTGTTTAAGATTTAATACAGTATCGCGCAGAAAAAATATGTAGGGGTCAAAACTAACTAGTCCTTAAATAGGTTCGCCATCTTGGACTTTTAGGGAATGTTTAGTTTGATATCTGATCTATAAATTTTGATATCTTGGCATTCCAAAATACTTAATATTATCGGACAGTTTCTCGCTAGGTTATAATCAATATATAAAGAAGTGTGTTTTTTTTTGTCACACCGTCTATAAAACTCTTCACTTTCTTAGCCAATTCAATAATAGTGGTAATAGTAGCCGTTTCATGGCCCCTTTCTGCCATACCCCGTTTTGCACCTCTATCTATTTATCCAACTACTCCCGTTACGCGAGATGCGACTGTCTTCTTATATTGTTCCATCTGAGCAAGCGCAGCTCTTCCTTTTCTATCGTGGGTGAGCCCCACGTCATCTGCCTTACAGCCCTGTTCTCACTGCATCAAACGGATGCCACTTTTTAGATGCATCTTTTTTTTGAAGTATGTAGCTGTTTGAGTTCTAAACACCTTGCATCTTTTTTTTTAGAAGAAACATAACAAAATCGCTAGTCAAAAAATCGAATGAAAAACATCGAAATAGCACCAGATTTTTAAATGCTTTGTGTACTTTTTTCTATACCTGCACTTAACTTTACATTTTATATTCTGCGTTATTTTGTTTTTTTGGCAAAATGGAAAAGAAAGTGGAATCTTTGTCGGAATATTCAAAAATAAAACTCATAATTCAACATTCACAGCTAATCGGCAAGTTGACAGCATAAAAAAAACGGTTGACATTCAAAAGGTAACTAAAAAGTTCCCGAGCATGCATACAACTTTCTGATAAAAATACAACATGTTCTATTTTCGCGAATCTTGTATCACGCTTTATTGTCCGATCGATTTCATAGTGTAAACACCCAAGATGCAACTTTTTTTTAAATAATGTTTTATGTTTTTTTTTTAAAATATATACTCTATCAAAAAAAATAAATTATTTAGGTAAAATCAGTAGAAAATAAAAATGATAATTTTTGATTTTTGTCCTTCTTCACTAGTTCTACCAGTGACTGGTTTCAGACATCATTCCCAATGAGCATTTTCAGAAACTTCTGGTGACAGATATTTATATAAAAATTATAAAGAGGGTTCCATTGATACCCTAGGGTATTTAGAAGTTTCCTACAAGAATTGAGTTTTTATATTTGTTTTATTGAAGGCTCTAAATTGATGGTACCCTAAAGTAACATAAAACTGGCGTTAACAATATTTCCACGGACATCTTTATAAAAATTAAAGTCATCAGTAACAAATGTTATATAAATTGGTGTTAACAATGTTTCCACCAACATATTTATAAAAATATAAGTCATCAGTGACAAAAGTTATATAAATTGGTGTTTGAAATCTTTCTGTCAACCCACCTATAAAACCGTAAGTAACTATCAATTACAGATATATAATAGATTGGTTTTTAAAATGTTGCTATCAACCCACTTATAAAACTTAATTAACCAACAACAAATTTATATAAGATAAGATTGAAAATATTTCGAGAGACACTTATAAAAACTTGGGAACTCACACACAATAGTTATATAAATTGGTGTCGGTCATATTCTTATGAACTCATTCATAAACCTTTTTTGCCCATAAGGTTTTTTCTATAATGTTGTTATTAATTTCTTTATATAGTGATTATAATACAACTGTTTCTAGAATAAAAAAAACAATTTTAATTTATTTTGGCAATTATAATAACAAAACAAACAAGATTATTTAAGGTTAATTTTATGACATCAAAAGGCGCGTTTTTTCGACATCAAAAGGAGCGTTTTTGCGACATAAAAAGGCGCGTTTTTGCGAGATACCATTATTATCTTGTTTTAATTACATCAATCTGAGAGAGATAAGAGATCCAAATCTTCTTGAGATAGTTGCCGATGACAGATAACGGGATCGAATGCATTTTACACCTGATTCCCACCAGCGTTTCCCATGCGCAGTCACCCTGACTCAAAAAACTCATCACGTGGTCCGACATGAACTTGTATAGGCAAATCTCGCTAAGACCACATGATACGTGTTTTGATTCGGGGGACCCACGAATGAGAAACGCATAGATGGGAACCGTGTTTTAGAAAAAGAGAACAATATAGTAACAGTGTTAAGGTCGCAAAAACGCACCGTGAAACGTCGAGCGCATACGCTGATACTGCTGGTCGGCGGCAAATGTGAACACCCCGGAAAATACTCGCCTGTACACCCTTCGACCCCGCAATCTAACTTGAGATAGTTACCTCTGACAGTTATGCGGGCTTGAAGTGTGTGGAGGTGGGTATTTTTCCTGGTATGTGTAGTTTGCTGGATCTCTCGAGGAATGCATTTAGAAAAGAGAACAATGGTAACTATGTTAAGCTCGCAGAAACGGACCATCAGTGTTCAATACTGCGCCATCTGCAGCCCTTTGTTCCAAGTAGCATCATTTTTTAAAAGGGTCATAAAATAGTTTTGACGAGGTAAACAGTGGTATAGTTGTATTGTTTTTCTTATAGAATTGTCGGAAATTTTCGCCATTTTGGATTACAAAAATAGGTTTTTGGCCTAAATAAAAACGTTATTTATGGGGTTTCAACATGTGTTTCAATCGAAATATTGCTTGTTAGGGTTAAGAATAACATACAAAATTCAATATTTGTCCCAGAAAGAAAAAAACGCGTATGAAAAAAAAACTAATATTTAAATGAATATTTTTTTTCCGTTTTCTCAAGTATTTTTGGAGCCCATGAAATTTACGTGAGTGTATTCGAAAACTATACAGTACACACGGGACCGCAGCTGATTTTCAGAGTAGGATGACTTGAAAAACAGCTTTTATTTGACTACAGTATATAAAATTTTAGAAGATTGCTAAACACCATTTTATAAATTTTTTTATTGTAAAAAGAAAAAGAATAATACATAACAAGCAAGGGGAAGAAAGATGGAAAATCTATATTTCTAAATCCATAAAAACCTTTAATTTGTTATGTAGTGTTTTTAGAACAGTTGTAAACCCTTTTTATAATAATCTTTATACTTGAGGGCTCATAAGGATGTTTTATAAAATCTATATGTTGTTTTTCTATCTATTACTATGTACCATAAATTTTTATAAGCTGGTGTTGAACAGTTGTTTTTCAAGTCTTTTTTACTCATTTAAGAGATATATTAGAGTTATAAAATTATCACCAACACTAAATAATATAACTTTTGGTTATTTTATGAAGGTTTTATATTATTTGCTGTAACTTTTATATAGACAAAAATTCTCATTGGGTTAGTTCTTCGTTTAAGACAATTGACTTACTCTATTTAAAAAGAATGATATTCTTAATTTTGAGTTGAGTGAACATGCATGGTAAAAGATTAATTTGAACATGCATAGTAAAATTAATTTCACAGCAATTTTACTGATGGTCTAGTGTTAAAAAGAATGTGATTGATAATGATTTTGGAGAAAATTCATTCTTAATGAAAATACTGCATTAAAACTTTTTATTTTTTGATTAAACACCACTCTATCTCTCGATAGAGAGAAAAAAACATTTTTTTACACAATAAAATCTTATTTTTAGAGCTGTTCTGGTAAAATAAATAATAAGTATTACACGGAAAATTAGAAAAGATACAACACTTACCGCTATTGTTAATTATTTTTATTTGGGGTGACGATTACCAAAGGTATTGATAAGTTTTCAAGTTGAGATTAAATTATTTTTGAAGTGCGGGTAAAGTCGCTTACTTTTGAATTTGTTGAATTAAATCAGGCCGACTTAACAAACACTTGAATGTATCTAAAACCGATAAAAATAAATACGGTATCCTATATTTACAAAGTAGACCACGTCATATTATTAGGTATTAAGAAATTAAAGAAAATAAAAAACGATATTTAGTTTTACCCATATAGTTATAAAATATATAAAGGTTGAAAATGCAAGAAATTCGTCCCACCAACGGTCCACATCGAAATTGCTATGACTTAGAATAGCATGCAATAAAGGCTCGATTTGAGTTTGCGAGAATTTGTGACGGCGACTCACCTCATTTCTCCGATCAGCGCACTTCCAGCGGACGCATAATTGAATCTCGGCAAACTTGATATTTCACAAAAGGCCCAATAGTCGTTTCCAGAGGGTAGGTCATAGGGATTAACCCCCTCCTCCAGGAGCTTTGCTTATCTTTAAATTAAGCCCACCACATAACCCGTTTTTTATATCCACGCCTCGTACCCCTAAAATTTTGGTCAGGAAGGTCAAATGTCCCGATTTTTTTTTTACTTTCTTATAAAAGAATTCACCAATGCAAGTAAAGATTTAGATACCTACATACCTGTTTCATCCCTAGGAAAAATTTAATTGGATTTATAGGAGTTTTCCTGACATAAAAACCACCATTAGCAAAACACATCTAATGAATTTAAACGTAAATCGAATAAATATGCCCTTTCAAAATTAATACGTTTGTATAAGCTTTATCCTCAATTATAGCTTAACCAACGACAAGGGTACAAGGTATCAGACCAGGTTAATCCCTGTCCTAAACGCCAGTTTTTTCTGGCTTTGCCACTAAGAAAATTGACCAAAAAGTGATAAAAAGGTAGAAAGGCAAGACCTATCAAGTCGCATTTATTAAATATCTTGCTATTCTCAATCAAGATACATTCTGTGTTTCCGTACTAGGCAGTGAAGCTTTACTAAAAGCAAATCCTCGTAATTCTGTAAAGGTGTAAGATGATACTACGAACGTGGAGAACGAGGTTAGGAATACTACTTAGTGGCAAAAAGTAAATCCTCTAAGGTAACACTGTAAGGTAAAAGCAGTTGTGACCGGGTTTCCCAGATAAACCCACAGCTAATCTTGTTACTTCCTAATTGACTTTGGCAGTCTGTGGAAAATTTAAGCCACGCAGTCGGCAGGTTTTTTCCTTAAAAAGAAAAGTGAAAATATGTATATTTTTAAGCACTCTATATGTTATTGTGTAAAAATAATTAAAATTTATCTCTTTACATAAAGTTAGAAGGAATGCAAAGACAAAGGACCATGCACTTTTTACTTGGGCAGTGATATGTTGTGAATCTTGTCGTCCTCATGTTTAGTTGTTGATCTGGCTCATAGTTTCGAAATATGTGATTTCAAATTTATCACTTTTTACACTTTCACTCGAAGAAATGGTTTGCTTTTGTAATTCTTAGTTTAAAATTGCTATGTAACGAACCGCTCTTCCGTCTGCGTAACGTTTGGTAACGCTTTCGCTAACCCCTTGCCCCATCAGGGATTTGCGCGCACATATATTATACTGTGACCAAAATATTGCTGCTGTTTTAGTGTTTGTAATTCAGTATAACTTAGCGCCCAATTAGTTTTTTTTATGTTAACGAATAAACAAGCTGTAGGAGCTAACAGTTTTGACACAACGTGTGCTTCACGGTTTTTATTAAATATATTTAAAGAAAACCCAAGTTTTGCATATTCATAATTTTTCAAATTGTTCTATACATATTTAAAAATTTTGTTTTTATTTTATCCATTCTTAAAAGCCAAGAGATTTGTGGGGTTTTTATAAAAGGATCGAAAGTTACCGATTTTTGAACGTTAAAAAAAAACGAATAAAAAACTTGGGTGTTGAAGCGAAGAAACCCATTGTCTTCAGGGAAACAATTTAATATTTTGTGGTAGCGGCATCCAAAGAAATATCTGGTATTAAATATTTGGCCTTGTCTCCTTAGTTGAGATTATGTATTCTTCTGACTTAACTCTCTGCGGAGGATGTGTATCACAACTTGGTCGTTCTCTAGATATTATCATGCACATAACACTGTTTGTGTTAAAATTTTGTAGGTATTGCTTTGATCCTTAAAAGTAATATTTTACCTTGTATTAAAAAGTGCCTTTCGTAGATACCCATCACCATTGAGATCTTTTTCTCTTATCTGTTTAGGAGTGATGTTCAATGTCAAGCTTTAGTAATGCAGCCCTAATCAAACTTCTGATTTTAGCTTTTGCTATTGTTTACAGCCCTGCTTTGCTATCTGCAGCTAACAGTATTTTTTATTTTGGGGTTTATTCTGAGATCTCCTGGTAACCCCAAAACTGAATAGTTTCTGGTGTTTTTATTTAATTTTGGATTCACAAATTCTTTGTAACTTGGTTTTTGAATTAATCCGACCGAATGAGATTTTAGTATAATCCTAATTAATTAATTTATTAAAGAGTGTTCTTTGTCTGTACATAATTCCAGGTCTGTTTTAAGTTCGATGTTAATGGGCTTGTTAAAGGAATATTGGGTAACCACAGGATCGGTTTCAATACCCAGCGCTTGCTGGATATTAATGGCCTAACTTTATCCGCGGAAATGCCATGGGCGCTAACCAATATTCCCTTTCATTTTGTTTAAATTTATCTTTAGTGACGATGTCTGCGCTTCTCTTCTTAAGAATATATCCAGAAACGATGGATAGGGAATATTTTATTTACTTTTAGTAAAATAAAATACAACCTGTAATAAAGCTTTAAAATACGATGCTCATTAGCTACCAAATTGAAATAAAGGTCAGTGGATATTTCGCAAAAATTAACATTTTTAGTAACCGCTTTTCAATTTTAAAGGCAATAACTTAATAGTATGTTATCTTCTTGGTAATGTTATATTTTTAATGGGAAAATATCGTTTTAGGAGCTAAAATATCACCATTTTGGGGTTAAATACATTAAGTCAATTTTAAAGTAGCTACCGCCGACAAATTATAATGGGTGACCAGAATTTTAACCAAGTAACGCCAATTTAATTCAGAATTTATGAGCCACTCTTTATATAAGGCTTGATTTTACGCAGATTCGATTCGCATAAGAAAAATGCCAACCGATCGCAATAACTAATAACAAGAAAAACTACAAAACAGGTGAAAAATGGTTTTGCACATAATAGGAAATATAGAGTTTTGCACGTAGGAGGTGTTTCTGTACAAATGAAAATAAAATATAAAGTATTTGAACATCAAGAAAAATTCATCCCATTTCGGCTCAGTAGATACAGGTAGTTGTTAAACAACTACTATTCTGGCTAATGCCTCTACAGGTATTAAGTTATACATAGTTCATCAGTCATTTGTATCTATTGAAAAGGAAAGAATTACACTTTTGTTTTTGCATAGTTTCATACCCAAGTCTGGGTTATTTGTACCTACACTGTGACAAGAATTTTAAAGTGGTTTAACTAAAGCGGCGCTTTTCTATAAGTTTTTATTTTTTTCAAATTTTGATCGTAAAATATTACCAATTTACCGTGTACCAATGCGAGTGCCAATCCTGCATGTAGGCTGTCCATCTAGGCCAGTTACCCACACGTACCTACTGTGATGAACTCAGATAACAAATAATTAAGAGATTATCTAGGAAGCTACGAACCCAGCAGATTTCACATAATAGTAATTAATATAGGCCATAAACTTTTGTAATATGATATTCTACGTACATACAACCGAAGTTATGACCACGAATTTTTAATGGGACGTATCCTCGATATCCCCGCCGGAATGAGTGCCACAATTATCCCGCTGCAAGCTAGTCCTAAATAGGCTCTCGAGCATCCGCCAGATATGAAGACTTTTCAGGAAGACCCATTCCCATTTCCCTCTCTACTTTTGCCAGTTGATCCTGGATGCTACCAGTTTAAAACTCTTTTTTAAGGAGCTAACGATACTGGTGAACGCTCTTCTGTTGCCAGACCCAAGCAACAATTTTGGTTAAATTGTGTAAATTTTGACCATCACGGCTGACCATGACCTCCTTTGACAAAGGCAAATTGTTGGGAACTTTCCTCAAATTTTCCCATTTTGGACAATAAAGTGAAGGACATTTGGAAGTAAAAAATTAGTCATAAAGGTTTTTATACCTTGGAGGTTGAGGGCCAGTTTCCCCTGTATTGGATATATTGTGGTTTTGAAAAAGGCAATTTTTCCACAGTTTGTCTTTAAAATGTCTTCATATCAACTAATTGTTTTGAAAAAGGAAAAATGAAGAAAAAAATAGGAAATTTTATTATACTCAGACACATAGTCATTAAATTTCTAAAAGTTTCATGTCCCCTTAAGAAATATAAAGCAAACAAAATTAATCATTATGACCATATTTAAAATAAAAATCACTTGCCATGGAAGATTTTTCCTGCAAAATCTCATTACGCTCTTATAAATTGAAGGAGCCTCTTATATAACTCATTTAAAAAAAAATCAAATATTATTTAAAAATGTTTTAGGTTAGGTTAAAAAAAAATCTTGTAAATGCTCAAAATATCTGTAAAAGTGCTTGTTAAAACATAAAAAGGCTTCGTTATGCATTTTACAAGTATTCAAACCACTTAAATTGAAGAATAAATACTTTTATTTACAAACCTGTTCATGAAGCCAAAAATAAAATGGCTGCAACAATAGGGATGGAGCCCTGTGGCCCCCAAAGTTACTTATTTCTTCCATAATGAACCTTGAAGGATTTGACAACTAGGGGCCAGGTCAAAGTTTCTCTCATGTTTGGAACTCCAAGGAAATATTTCCAAAAAATGTATTTAAATAAAGACCTCCATTTCACACATTTTTCAAATTTTTACGAAAATTTCATTGTTATCTCAATCGTAAAAACTAAAATTTAGTTAGAAAAATTATAACAGCTCTTCTTCTGAAATTCTGGCACTCAGCCATGGTCTAGGTCAATTTGCCAAAAAGCGGTGGTTATGGCTTGACTTCCATAAGCTTTTTTTCCGCGCGGATTTAAAAATTTGACCTTGTTTGTCTGGGTAAAATAGTGACAGAACTGACAGACCGATAGGCACCTTCACCATAACTTGAAATCTGCGCGGAATATCTGATTTGACTTTAATATTTTTGAAGATCTTTATCAAATAACTTTTGTATTTAAAATTTTTTTCTAGCTCACATAACAGATATAATAGGGGGGAGGGGCATTGGTAATGAAACACCCTGTACAAAAATAAATTATATTTGTATTTTCTATTCCAAACTAAACAAAAAGTTATTATTTTGGAGTTCCTTAACGGAAAGAAGTTTGTGAAGGTTTAAATACACTGAATAAAACAAATTTCCCCAAAAATATAACTTAGAATTTAAAAATAATTAAGTCTTTAAAAGCCATTGTTTCCTAGAAAAAAATGTTTTCTACATTTTGTGCTTACTCTCTAGAGATCATAGTAAATGCGCTGTTATTGAGGTTGAATTATATAATATTATGATTGTTTTAAATGGATGCATTTTATTATAGTCAACTTTTAGAATACACTTAAATATTTCAAATAAAACACCATTGAAACCTTCCTAATGAACAAATTAATTTAATTACTAAGTATATCAAACAAAATGTATCACAACAATAACTATACGAAGTCAAACTTTTTCTTATACTTAATAACTAATTATAATTATTCATCAATAGTCAACATGTTCGCTGCCCAAAAAGGTTGCTCTGGCCTCCGCAGTAGCCTGAAACAAAGAAAAACGATTTACTTAAGACCCAATCGGCAAACTGGCTCAAAGTTCACTCGAAAACTTATTAAGTTGGAAAAGTATTTTTTTATTTACATTTATTCTAACCCCGTCAACTACTTAAAGCACAAAAATAAAGTGCATAATAGGGAACTTTTGGAACGATTGTGTAACACTTTGTAGTGGTTATGGTAATTAACCACTACCACTGCTGTAAGCTTCGAGTCGAGTTGGTTAATTTTAGAGAATTTTGGCGCACTTAATATTAAAAATAATAAAATATTACCAGGTTTGAACATATAAAACACATATTTTATAAAATTAAGCCCAACTTTGTGTTTTTCTTCATCTCTAAATTTTTTATAAGTGACAGTTTTTAATGTGTTTTAGAAACTCTGATAAAAACAATGCATGTTAGTGGCCGTTAAACACTTAGTATGTTTTCACATCGTGCTGAATATGTATTGAAAATATTGTCTTGTTTTTCTTTCATAGAGTTCCCTGGTCTTACAAAAAGTGTGACATATGAAAGAACGAGATGCTTGATTTTCGGTACATATTGAGTACAATATGAAAACATACTCATTACCACAGCGGCTGTCAAAGTTGTCAAAATTTTAAGCATTCCCCTAATAACACATAGTCACTTTTATAAACCATGTGAAAAAAGAAAACTTAATTTTCTTATGTACACCTGATTTCAAAAAACACTCATACATGCATTTTTTCCTATGCCACAAAATTTAGCTTTCCTTTAGTATATACTATTATAAGGCACCACCAGCTTAGTATGCCTGACAGCTTAAAATTTAGTGTGACATCCTTAAAAATGCCACAGATATCAACGTTTACAAAAGTTCAAATTATCACTCGACTTATAGAAGACGGCTGGTCTATAAGAAGAGCGGCCACCTATTTTGGAGTTGATAAAATGACGATAATGCGATGGAAAAAGCGCTGGATTGAAAATAATTCTACGGATAGGACGACCAAAAGTAAGTTCTGAAGTGCAAGATGAGAGACTTATTGACCATCTCAGACAAAATCCTTTTTCAACGTCGGTTGAAGCAGCTAATGTAACATTATTTCCGGGTTCTTTAGCAACAGTAAATAGAAGAGTAACGAAATCAGAAGTCTCTTGTCAAGTTGCTGCAAAGAAGCCTTTTCTAACGAAAGAACAAAAACAGGCCACAGTGATTTTTGCACTGAACAACGTTCTTCGTGATAATGACTTCTGGGAGAGGGCGGTTTTCACTGACGAAATTTTTCAATCATCTTCAAGCAGCAGGAGAATTTTAGTTTATCGTCCACCAAATTCTAGATTTGAACCTGAATATACAAACCAAATTAAAAAAGCTGGACATTTTTCTGGAAACATGTGGGGCTGGTTTAGTGCTAGAGGTTTGAGTTTTCTTTGGAGAATCGAAGGAAGATTCAATAGGGAACGATATATTGAAATCATTGAAAACGTTATGGTGCCATCTGTACAGACTTTACATGAAAATAATGACTTTATTTATCAGCAGGACAACTGTCCAGTACATACGGCTAATGTTGTTCGCCAATGGTTTCAGAATAATAATATAGAAATACTTCCTTGGCCAGCCAACAGCCCTGACTTTATCCCAATGGAAAATATATGGGGTCGAATCGTTAAAATAATATACCAAAGGAATTGGAGACCACGAAATACTGAAGAGTTAAGCGATGCTATTTATCGCGCATTGGATCAGCTCTCAGAAGACCATCAGTATTTTTAAAATTTAACCTTGTCAATACCCAGACGTTTGCAGCTTTTAATAGAGAAAAATGGGGATCCTTTTAAATACTAAATTATTTATTTTGTTCTCTTTTAAGTTAAAATAATTAGTATTAATTTTACCATCGTTTTTGCCCTAATCCAAGTTTTCTTATCCGTCGAATTGTTTTTAATCCAGCGCTGTTTCCATCGTATTATCATAATTTTATCAACTCCAAAATGGGTTACCGCACTCTATATAGAACAGCCTTCGTCCGTTACTCGAGTGATAATTTGATATTGTTCAATAAAGACTTTACTAAAACATTATTTTTGCTGATTTTTTTTGTATTATGCAAAATTTAATATAAAAATAAGGTTGCCTTTAATTTAATAAAGAAATATTTTCCATTTTAGAGACCTTTTTTAAACAATATGACAAATTGTCGTATTTTAGAAGTTTTTAGGCATGGTAGTACTTTTAGAAAGGTCAATTTTGTGACTGCATGTATGCGTTTTTTTTTAAATCAAGTGTACATACTTACTAGAAATTATTGTCCGCCCAGTTGTTAAAATTTTCCAGTTCCTCTCATTGCCATAGAAATCGAAGGGGTTAGTCATCGTTAATCCTTGAAGTTGTGTAATAGTTGTATTGTGTAAGGGCTCCTTATATTTCCTAAAAATAACAGAAGCAAGTTAATGACAAATCATATGATATTGATTATACAAAATCCTCTACCTTTGTGGTCAGATGACAATTACCCACCTGTTAGTTCAGTTTGGAGGTCAACTTTCTCAAGGAGCCTTGTCGACTCACTTAGAGCTGGGCCAGATCAAGTTTGGAGCGTCTCGTCTGTCTTTATATGCTTGTTTTTACTTTAAGTTTGACATTTCCTTTGCTTTATACACGGATTGTGTCCAAGTCATTGGGTAAAATTTTGATTCTTCTTTACTTTGTTTAACTGGGTAAGGCAACCATCTGCCTTCTTACCACTCGGAACTGACATAAAAGCACAAGAAATATGAAATGAAGGAGGTTTAAATTCGTTTCAAAAAGGTAAACAAACATCAATGTTGAGATAGTTATTTGTCAAGAATCCGTATGTTAGCTACACCAATGTAATCTACAACTTACCTAGATTATTTTTGAAGGCTTTTAGGGCCGGAAGGTGGCCCTTTTTTGGCGAAAATGATGGATTTTCTTTTGGCATTTCATTGTTGTTCAAAAGCAAACTTCAACTAACGAGAGTATAAAAATTGGTTTGTTATACTCGGCGTCAACCGTAGAAAACCTGGCTAACTGCAAAAATAGGCAATTTGCCCATTGTGAGGTCAGAAATGGGAAGTGAGAACTGCGCTGGCGGGGCAGTTCTCACCATAGTGAGCAACTCTGATTCTCATTTTCCGTTGACTGCCTCAAAGCTTATTTTTTGTTTCAATAATATTAGGAAGTGTATGTATATTTTTGCCACTTTCTTCTAATAGCACGATAACACAAAACTAGAAAAATAAATTTTAGGTTATGTAATTAGACCATTTCTAAACGTCTCATGAATATAAGTCCTACAAAAAGTTCTCAAAGGATTTTTATACTAGGAGGGCAAAGGCACTTGACAGTTTAACCAACAATTTAAGATAACTTTCTTCCAGGTTTAAAAGACAAGGATTTTTGTCTTCGAGGGTCTATCTTAGGTCGTTAGTTGGGATTACTTGTTGCCTAAAAATATCCCATATCTTTAAGTGCAATAAAGAGGTTAAATTTTCAAAAAAATTGCAGTGTGTTTACCCAAAATTTTTCTAAACCATAAATGACAAATTTAAGGTTAAAATTTTTAAATTTGAACTACAATTGAGCATCAAAAATTGCCTTTGTCACCAAAGGTATAATTAAAGTACTATAGTGTATCATATGTCCTGTTATTTTTCCTACATAATGTCTTCAACCCGGAAGCCCTGCGAAATTAACTAATCTTCTACTTTTTGACCTGCTCTTTAACTTTTGAGAAATTTTTCCCAACAGATAAACTTCCTAGGTCAGTATTTCTGTTTTCTGACACAAATATGTGTCTTTATTCTCATTATGATATTTGATGACATTTAGTAGGTTTAAAAGAACAGAAATTGACCAGACAAGGTCATTTTTACTATTAAATTATGAGTCGAGGATTCCTTAGGTGCCTCAAACGAGAATACTAGGGGTTGTGCTACTCTTACTCTTCAGACACCAGACAAGGTTAATTACGTGAAGTGGGATGTTAAAGGCTTTCTTCTTTTGGGACGATAGTGCTCACATCCAAAAGGGCCTAGATTTGTGAACTGTGAGCGTTGAAATTTCATAGGAGAGATCATTTGACTAGAATCTTATTTGCATTGGCTGTCAACAGGCCCGGCGCCAGGGTGTTGGCCGCCCGAGGCAACTTTTTTAAATGCGGCCCCTGATTAAACGATTTTTTTTCAATGTTACCCGTTCAAACTAAATGAAAAATCTTTATTTGCCATTTTAAACAAAAAAAATTGTCCTATGCAGTGCTTTTAACATTAACACAGGAAAGGTCGAAACTTTTTTTTGAAGGGGTCTAGTAAATATTAGGTTAGGAGGATCCTCGGATGAATTTATCCTTAATTCTAAATTTTCTTGTCAAAATTGTTCCTAAAATGCGCCGTAGGCAATCATTTTTAAGGATATTACACTAAAAACGCCATTTTTCCCATGATTTGTATGATTTTCACAAAAACTGTTTAGAATTAAACTAAAATTGTAAAATGTTTTGCATTTTGCAAAAAAATATTTTATCTCCTTTACGTTTTTTTGGGGTATGTTATAAAAAAAGATTATAGTCGATCGCAGCTCATGAGCACCAATTTTTTTGACAATTTTATATGAACAATGGGGGCGATCAGAAAAAATTTGGAGGAAGAGTGTGTCATTTTATTTTTGACCCAAAAATTAAGTAACAGGTGAAAATTAGAAAAAAAAGTCAGAAATGTATATTTAAAATAGAAGATGCGACATGGCGCCGCAGGCCAAAATTTTTAGAGAATAAATTAAAAAATTTTCTTATGCAAGCTGTCGCAAAACAAAAGGCGATTGCCCCGCGGTCGGCCTCCCCCTTTATCCGCCCCTGCCTTCTTTAAAGGAAAACAAACAAATGTAAATTACTATTATGTAAGGAAATACAAAACATTTTTGAAATTTAAAAAAAAAATTATTTAGTAAATCATTATATTTTATATATATTTTCCACCCCACTTATTATTAAAGCGGGAAAAAAGTTTTATTCTTAGAAGTGGCCTAATTTTCTATAAACCTTCAGCTGTCATCATAAATGTCAAAATTCTACATTAATTTCTTTATTTTAAATAGAACAACCTGTATATTTTTTAAAATTTTAAATGAACCTCTTTTCTCTAAATTCCTATTGTTAGACAAGTAAACAGAGTTTAGGTGGTTTTTCGTTTAACACATTATTCTTATGGCAGCATATTTTTCTTTTTACTTGATAATCTTCCAAGATAAATCTAACATATTATATATTTTTAGAATCAGAAAAAAGGCTATTCTAAATTTTAAAAAACATGCAGGGAGTCCCATATCAAATGAAAAAGTTAATGTCAAAATTTGACACATGCGATGACAGGGAGGCAAGGTGAGGTTGAAAAATACGGTGAATCACCCTGTAACTTTCTATATACAGTGTGTCCCAACAAAAACGAAACAGAGGCTTGCTCACGTATTTAGAGTCTAATTTTCGAAAAATCGTTGAACACGTCGATTTTTTATTCAAGGGGGACTTTTGCACTTTCTTTCTAAAAGCATTTGAAATACCTTTAAAACAAGCTATCACTCGACCCACTCCGAAGGGGATGCGTGTTACAAATATTTCAAGAGCCAAAAAGTGTCCCCCTCGAATTAAAAATCAATATTTTTGAGGTTTTTTTTCAAAATCAGTATCCAAATACGTGAAAAAGCCTCTGTTTCGTTTTCGTTGGAAAATACTGTATATTATTATCTTAGTTGGTAGAAAGATTAAGAAAAAATTTTTCAATCATCTTCAAGCAGCAGGAGAATTTTAGTTTATCGTCCACCAAATTCTAGATTTGAACCCGAATATACAAACCAAATTAAAAAAGCTGGACATTTTTCTGGAAACATGTGGGGCTGGTTTAGTGCTAGAGGTTTGAGTTTTCTTTGGAGAATCGAAGGAAGATTCAATAGGGAACGATATATTGAAATCATTAAAAACGTTATGGTGCCATCTGTACAGACTTTACATGAAAATAATGACTTTATTTATCAGCAGGACAACTGTCCAGTACATACGGCTAATGTTGTTCGCCAATGGTTTCAGAATAATAATATAGAAATACTTCCTTGGCCAGCCAACAGCCCTGACTTTATCCCAATGGAAAATATATGGGGTCGAATCGTTAAAATAATATACCAAAGGAATTGGAGACCACGAAATACTGAAGAGTTAAGCGATGCTATTTATCGCGCATTGGATCAGCTCTCAGAAGACCATCAGTATTTTTAAAATTTAACCTTGTCAATACCCAGACGTTTGCAGCTTTTAATAGAGAAAAATGGGGATCCTTTTAAATACTAAATTATTTATTTTGTTCTCTTTTAAGTTAAAATAATTAGTATTAATTTTACCATCGTTTTTGCCCTAATCCAAGTTTTCTTATCGGATGAATTTATCCTTAATTCTAAATTTTCTTGTCAAAATTGTTCCTAAAATGCGCCGTAGGCAATCATTTTTAAGGATATTACACTAAAAACGCCATTTTTCCCATGATTTGTATGATTTTCACAAAAACTGTTTAGAATTAAACTAAAATTGTAAAATGTTTTGCATTTTGCAAAAAAATATTTTATCTCCTTTACGTTTTTTTGGGGTATGTTATAAAAAAAGATTATAGTCGATCGCAGCTCATGAGCACCAATTTTTTTGACAATTTTATATGAACAATGGGGGCGATCAGAAAAAATTTGGAGGAAGAGTGTGTCATTTTATTTTTGACCCAAAAATTAAGTAACAGGTGAAAATTAGAAAAAAAAGTCAGAAATGTATATTTAAAATAGAAGATGCGACATGGCGCCGCAGGCCAAAATTTTTAGAGAATAAATTAAAAAATTTTCTTATGCAAGCTGTCGCAAAACAAAAGGCGATTGCCCCGCGGTCGGCCTCCCCCTTTATCCGCCCCTGCCTTCTTTAAAGGAAAACAAACAAATGTAAATTACTATTATGTAAGGAAATACAAAACATTTTTGAAATTTTAAAAAAAAATTATTTAGTAAATCATTATATTTTATATATATTTTCCACCCCACTTATTATTAAAGCGGGAAAAAAGTTTTATTCTTAGAAGTGGCCTAATTTTCTATAAACCTTCAGCTGTCATCATAAATGTCAAAATTCTACATTAATTTCTTTATTTTAAATAGAACAACCTGTATATTTTTTAAAATTTTAAATGAACCTCTTTTCTCTAAATTCCTATTGTTAGACAAGTAAACAGAGTTTAGGTGGTTTTTCGTTTAACACATTATTCTTATGGCAGCATATTTTTCTTTTTACTTGATAATCTTCCAAGATAAATCTAACATATTATATATTTTTAGAATCAGAAAAAAGGCTATTCTAAATTTTAAAAAACATGCAGGGAGTCCCATATCAAATGAAAAAGTTAATGTCAAAATTTGACACATGCGATGACAGGGAGGCAAGGTGAGGTTGAAAAATACGGTGAATCACCCTGTAACTTTCTATATACAGTGTGTCCCAACAAAAACGAAACAGAGGCTTGCTCACGTATTTAGAGTCTAATTTTCGAAAAATCGTTGAACACGTCGATTTTTTATTCAAGGGGGACTTTTGCACTTTCTTTCTAAAAGCATTTGAAATACCTTTAAAACAAGCTATCACTCGACCCACTCCGAAGGGGATGCGTGTTACAAATATTTCAAGAGCCAAAAAGTGTCCCCCTCGAATTAAAAATCAATATTTTTGAGGTTTTTTTTCAAAATCAGTATCCAAATACGTGAAAAAGCCTCTGTTTCGTTTTCGTTGGAAAATACTGTATATTATTATCTTAGTTGGTAGAAAGATTAAGAAAAAACATATTTCTAAGCTAAATTAGCTTAGAAACAATTACAAACGGTAATAATACTATCCCTAATAAGAGTATTATCTCTCTAATAATAGTATTAACTCTTAACTCTTCTTTATACTCTTAATTTTTTTTTCTGACAAATTTGAGGTTTTATCCCTCCCTAACACAACCGCCTGAGGCGGCTGCCTCGTTGCCTCACCTCTATCGCCTGGCCTGCTGTCAAGTGAACGATCCCTTAGGCGATATTCAAAAATTTGACCCCGAGTCAAAAGCAGAATTTAATTTTTTGACTAGGCTTTAGGTTCCATCTGGTACGGTTATGGTGTACTAAAGTGGGTGCGTGTTTCGACCACTTTAATTTAAATGAAATATTTTCCTGTGATAATAGGGACTTTTTGGGTCACCTAAAATAACATTTTATGTGCTTATGCTTATTTGTGCGGCGGTGCACTAAGCAAAAAGAGCGGAGGTAAATGAAACAGGCACCACTTTTTGATTACCTCCGGACTGCTTCCATGAGAAAAAGACCACCACTCTTGCATTATGAGAATAAGTCAAAGTCGCCATAATAACCGTGTACAAGATATGTCTGCAAATTCTCCTAGAGGGCGGCAACGGACGGGGAAATACCTGACCCTCGACTGTTCTGTACATTGGCATTGCATTTTTATTTTCTTTCGGTGTCTTATATGCTTATACTCGGAAAGAAAAGATTTTTGTTATATATTACAAAATAAAATATCTGCTTTAAATCCAAATTTCGTTCCATTCTGTTACTACTAGTGCCATCTTTCTGGAAAAGGCCAAGCCAGCGTTCACTACAGTACACCACCAAGAAATCAGTAAACAGTGGTCTTTTTCGTGCAGAGCGATAGTAACTCGCTGTCATCAAATGTCGGCGAACCAGTTCTTCAAAACTAGCAGGAGGGTAAAAGCGAAAAATAAAAGGGATCGCCAATATTTGCGACATCCCAAAAGTGAGGAAGGGATAGAAAACGATTTCTTTTTATGAAAAAAATGAAGCTCTGCTGGCTTGGCTTACGAAAAAAATTAAGTGCTGCTACTTTTTATTATTTTTCTACTATATTTTTTACTTCAACTTTCTCCAAATTTTCACTGATTCATTCTCTATTATTTTTCGAAAAAATCTAGGCAGAAATATTTCTTTACAATAAACTATTGGACGGACACGGGATAAGTTTTTCTAAATGGGGGGGGGGGGTGTTTCACAACAGGTCTTAGTTAAGAGTATGAAGTTAAAGGTGAAAATTTTGCAAATAAATTAGGGTGCAAGATAGAGCCGCAAAAATCTTTAAAAAATTAAGCAAAAGATAAAAACGGCACCGAAGAATTTTTGTTTTCGAAAATAAGGTAACTTCGGGAGCAATAGCGCCGAAGGTGAAAATTTTATTTAAAAAATACCTCTGAAGGTTATAATTCTTAAGAGAAAGTATTAATTTTTGTATCCCTCCCCCCCCCCTGGGACTACCACTGACTGTCCCTTTTCTTGAGTCATTTTTTGGCGTGAGAAGATCTCGAAATCATGCCAGAAATGTCATTTTGGCGAGTTGTCATTTGTCTAGGGTTATGGAGCACCGACTATTTTTTTTTGTCTTTTCAATAATAAAATTGTCTAATTTGGTAATGTGCCAAATTAAATTAAGAGAGTTCCTCTTAGAAGTAGATTCGGACAGGCAGCTTTCTTCATCAAAATATTTAGTACATCAAAATAACCTCGGATTTATAAACCGGGGATTGTAAAAAAACCAAAACGCTAGAAAATATTTTACAGCAATAAGTAAGGTTAGGTTTTGTAAAACTGTCAATGGAAAGTGCATTTTGGCGATAGCAAGACCCGATGATGTTGTGGTTGAAACGGTGACGTCACATTTCGAAATCACTTAAGCACCGTGTTGTACGCCAAAAAACGATTTTTGCTTTTGAATCAAAGTGCGAAACTCGGGGCTGACGTTCGTTAAAGCGTCACTCCGTCCTATTTGTTCGATAGAGTTTTTACACTAATACACTGACAGTCGATTTTCCCGTGCGACCCATCGGTCGAGCCGTGTACCACCGATTTAAGTTGCGGATATGCATTTCTAGGCGCGTTTCTGCGAGCTTAACATAGTTACTAATATTCTCTTTTTCTAAATGCGTTCGTCTGAGAGAGACCCAGCATACCAGGAACATATCGCCTGTACACTCTTCGACCCCGCTGTCTAACTACCATTTTGAGATAGTTATCCCCTGACAAATATGCGGGGTCGAAAGGTGTAAAGGCGGGTATTTTTTGTGATGGTGTAGTATGCTGGATCTCTCTTAGACGAATGCATTTAGAAAGAGAAAATAATAGTAACTATGTTAAGCTCGCAGAAACGCGCCTTTTGTCAGTCCGCCCGCTATAAACAGTGCGTATGACCAATGGTTATAAAATGATTTGTCAGAAAATTAATATTTTTGCTATAGATTTCATCAGTTGGTTATTAAAATCGAGAAAAAACAATTTTTATTCCAGTCCTAAACGTATGAAGATGAAAAACATTAGAAAACAATAAACTGGAATGGATTTACTACCTGTAAAATATGGTGACAACCTCGCCCTATGTCCGTCTTTCTCGCCTAATGTGCTTTTCCGTTTGTCTGCGTCTTATAAACTGCTGCTTGGCATCCTAAGATTTCATCAGTATTACTTATCTTATGTTCCCGCATGAAGTCATTTTATATTTACTTTAGTCTCCAGAGCTAAAAATAATAATCTTTCTATAGGTAAGTATAGTTTGTATTAAAAAAACATAATTTCAATTTTTCTTTGTAATTAAAATGCCTAGTCGTTGATGTTTGTGTCACATTGAAACCCTTAAGCTTAAAATTATACTATTGAGTACCAAATTTTTACCACTTCCTCTTTATGGTAAATTTAACCTTTGGTGATTTTATAATATAGCACCAAATTTTTACCACTTCCTCTTTATGGTAAATTTAACCTTTGGTGATTTTATATACAGGGTGACAATTTAAAAGCTATCCACCGCAGGTATTACGACAACCAATAGAGGTATTTACCTAATTCCCAAAATAGTTTGAGGGATTGCAGGGGGAACGTTATTTCCACCCACCATGTTGGCGTAGGCCACACCCACCCATTTTTTTAAATTGGACGCCCCATTGTAATACCTCTTTAGAAAGGTTTTTGCATTAGCTTTACAATGGTGTATGTTTTTCTCAAACATTGATATTTTTACCATCTAAATGATTTGATTACCCTTTACAAAATACATAAAAGGTAATTCAAGGGTTCATAAAAGAATGCAAATTATGTATTAAAAATATTTCCAGGCCTCACCCCCTCGGAAAAATAACTTCAAAACCGTTTTCAACAAGGTATTCTTCTTCTTCGTATATGTGGTACAGGTGTGAAAATGTTTATCCTGAGATTGGTTTTCCCAATCAAATTCAGTTGGATAGGTTTTCTTTGCAGACCTTAGAAGCTCGGCGAAAATTAGCTGAAATACATTTTGTCTATAAGCTCATCAATAATAAAATCGATTCGCCTGAGCTGTTAAATCAAGTGAACTTTGGTGTACCTAGGATTTCAGCCCGCGAGCACGAAAGTAAAAACAAAAGTGGAATGATAATACCCCCTGAGAAATTTCACAAAAATGACCGCCTTATGCAGGTGACAGTTATGAGCCTAAAAGAACGTAGTCACATCAATCAAATCGATTTGACATTCTTTTTTGTTTTTGGTGTGTCTTTTCCATAATCAGTAATTGGTATGTTTTAGCATGATTTTTCATTATATATTAAAATTTTGTTTGTTAAAGTTTTTGTTAATAGAAAAATAAAGTTATATCATTTTTAGATGGGTTTCAAGTCCCCCTGTAAACATGATACATATTTGCCTGCTTTTTTTATTAGCCACACACTTGTTTGAACCAAAACAAAAGTTACTAGGATGTTACTCGCTTGTTTTTTTAGTCAAAATAACGTGTTTTCGTTTTTTTTGCCTGTTTTTGCTAAAAATATAGTGTTTTGATTTCTTCAGTGCTGTTATACAACCGGAATGACTAGTTTTTTGCCTTCCATTAGTGATGTGCGATAACCCTTTTTATTATTATCCTCAGAGTTAGGGGAATTTTGTCAATACCAACTTATTTAGGCTCACAAATGTCAAGTACATAGCGGTCATTTTATTTACAGTTTTGTTTTTACTTTCGTGCCCGCGAGAGATAAACCTTTTATGTACAACAATCAAGGGCCAACTAACTCATACACTCATACAATTGTGCAGGACCAATTTGACATATTTAACTGCAGTGAGAAAACAATGAAAAACATGAAAAACATTATATAATTGATTCTCATTTTATTTAAATTTATTTATTGTATTTTTTGTACTTTTAACTATTTTATCTATACTATGTGTGTGTATGTGTGTGTCTGGGTGAATTAGCGTGTGTGAAACAAACAAACAAACAAACAAACAAGCAAACAAACCTTAAATGATTTTTTTGGTATTTTGCAAACGGTAACCATATCATTTTGGTAAAAATATCAATGTTTTTACATTTTAACCGCTAATATCTCAAAAACTGCTATTTCAAGTCAAGAAAGACATAGACCGTTATAAAGCTGATGCAAAACCCTTTCCAAAGAGTTATCACAAAGGGGGGGGGTCCAATTTAAGAGAACTCGGTGTGCGTGGCCTGCGCCAATATAAATAACATTCCCCCTGCAATTCCTCGAACTGTTTCGGAACTAGGTAAATATCTCTATCGGTTCTCGAAATACCTGAGGTGGATAGTTTTAAAATTGTTACCCTATATAGACAATCCGAGATGAAAGGAGTTAGGTTACAAAATCTTAACAAGGTGAGAAAGAAAAAATTATATCTTCATTTGGGGGGGGGGGGGAAAGCTCTGTTTCTTAACACCGATTTCTCAATGAAAGAAATTAAAACAGATATATCTATAGGGTATCTCAAAAGTCTCCATATCTCCAGAACCAGAGAAGTTAAAAAATTACATACTTGATAGATAAGATGTTTTAGGAAAAAGTATTTTTATGGATGCTAGACGTGACGCCAGTCATTAAGGGGGCATGAAGTTAGACAAATAATCACCGATTATCAATTTTTCTTAAAAACAGAATAGCGAGCTTTCCCTTAAAAAAGGTAATAGTAACCGTAGATCAGGGTTTCGCACTTATGGTGCTTATTAATACGGTGCTAGGAATTAGGAGATGATCTGATGATAAAAAAATCTTAAACAATTTTCATGTAAGAAACAACCACCGGTTAAATTGCAGAATCGGCAGAAGTACCTTTAATTTGAAGGCAAATTAAGCGTCTCTGCGGAGACAGATATAATTATCTTTACAGATATCCTAAGCCTTGGAGTTGATAAATTTAAAAAAGATTTAGCGAGGGTGAATAAATAACAAAAATCAGACAATAGCAAGCTTTCCTGCAAAATAGGTAATGGTAACGGTAAAGCCGGGTTTCGCACTTGTGGTGCTCATCGGTACGGTACCAGGATTTAGGAGAGGAAGGAGTGATGTGATTATGAAAAAATCTTACACATGATTCATGTAAGAAACATGTAAGAATCAAAATTATCTTTACAGATATCCTAAGCTCTGGAGTTGATCATTTTAAAAATGTTTTAGGGACAGTGAATAAATAACCAAAAACAAAGAATAGCGAGCTTTTCTTCAAAAAAGATAGTGGTAACCGTAGACCCGGGTTTTGCACTTGTGGTGCTCATCAATACGTTGCTAGGAATTAGGAGATGAAATAATGATATCGGCAGATACCTTCAATTTGATGATGATATCTAATACGAATGAAATGACCTATTTATAGGAGACTGGATTTTTCATTAAATTTTGAAGATTGTCGTAATGAGATGAAAAACAAATAATGACTTGATAAGATTATTTAAAACTAATCCCAGATTTTTTCCATAATACATTTAAGAAAAACTTCAAACATAATTAAAAAAGATAAATCAGTGCATAACCCATTATGCTTTATCAAATTCTGTTAGTTACCAAAGTAAATGAATATGCATTAAAATATAATTAAAATTTTAAAAATTGTTTAATATTTATAATGTTTTTGATATTGGTCAATCAATATTTTATTAAATAATTAGAGCTTAATTCATGTAAATTGTAGAGTAATGATGAAGAAATATTTAAAAAAAATGTAATAATTTATGACACAGTGGTAAGGTTTAATCGCTTATTGGTAAAAAATTATTTGATGACGAGTATTTTGATTTATATAGTATATTAAAGGACGTAATAAGGTACAGATAATATTACATTTAATTGCGTGTAATACTTTATTTTTCATTAAGCTCCGATAATATAAAAGCAATTTTAGTAATAGTACTTAATTATAATTTCACTGAATTTTTGAAAGTAGAGAGTTTCTTTTTTTTGTTCAGGTACTCGATTCATAGGTAAATGGGTAGTCTGGCAACGGAGCTCGGAGGAGCGTCCATCAGTATCGTTGGCTCCTTTAAAAAGAGCTTTAAACTAGTACTTTCCAATCTGGAATCAACCAACTAACAAAAAAGGTGGAGGGGTGGGTCTTACGGCATGATTTTTATACCTAGCTGATGCTCGAGAACCTATGTAGGAGCTTGCTTGCAGTGGGACCATTGTGTCTCTAATTCTGACGGGGATGTCGGAGATACGACCCATTAATGATTCGTAGCTACAACTGTTGCAGTGTTAGGTGCATGGAATAATATGTTACCCAAGTTTCTGGTCGATTCATAGCTTACTAGATAATATTTTAACTATTATATGAGTTGAATATGGAAGACCTACGTGCAGGAATGGTACTCGCAAGGATGGTAACTACCGATAAATGAAAAAAAAATTGAAAAAAATAAGTTAAAATACGTGAAAGTAAAAAAATATTATTTTGGGATGGGTTGGGTTGGTCTAGAATGAGTTTTTCTTGGCGAGTTTTTTTTCGGCGTTTTTTTTTTTCGTTTTTTTTTCTTGATTCTAACCATCACTGGCAATACATTTTTTCAGTCATAGTATTTCGTAGGTTAATTTTTTTATTTTTTTGGTAAAAGTTTGAGTTAATATTTTGTTCTGTATAATATCTTTTGTATTAATCGGTAACATTGAACTTCGTTGTGCTTATTTGTAACAAAATCAGTTAAGCAGTATAATCAGATTTGCCAGTAAGAATAACTTTGTGCTGAAGTCAAAATGTAAAATTTAAAGAATAATATTAACGTAGAATTTGAAATCTCCACAGATTTTTGTGTACCTATCACAAAAGATACATTTTAAGCAGCTTGGCTGCCTATTTAAGCTGCTATATTGCTAACTAAAATTCTAAAATTTACAAATAATTTTCGGAAATAGGAATTAAGAAGAAAACCACAAATCTTTGGTGTCTTTTAGGAAATTTTCCGATAATATTTAAGTTGGCGACACTGGCAGCTTTTGGGTTGAAGTTTTTTTAACTGACAAAATTTTTTATATGTACTTTGATTCGAAGACTATTTTATTATATTTTTTCCTTTATGAAAATGTTGAGTGCTTTTTAAGTGACCAATATTAATATTAATATTAATAACTGCGAAGAGGGTCTGACCATAAACGGCATAAAAAAAATCAACAACATACGATATGCCGACGATACTTTCATAATAGCAGGCTCGCTGGAAGGCCTGCAAGAGTTGTTGAATCAAATTGCTGCCAAAAGTTCGCAATTCGGGCTTAACTTAAATGTTGGAAAAACATAATGGATGGTCATATCCAAGGAAAAGAACATCCGAGGCATGTTAGAAGTAAATGGGCAGCCAGTCGAACGGGTGGATTCATACAAATACTTGGGTTGCCTCCTCAAAGAGAACTGGGACAACATGCAAGAAGTTCGTGCAAGAATTGAACAGGCCAGATCATCTTTTATCAAAATGAAATCAGTGTGTGTAGTCGCGATCTTAATACCACTCTCCGAATTCCTGTGATTCGGTTTTATGTTTTTAGCATCTCGTATTATGGCATGCGGAAGCATGGGCACTGACTAAGACCTTGTGCAAAAAGTTGAAGACATTCGAGATGTGGTGTTATCCTAGAATACTAAGGATATCTTGGATGGACCTAGTAACTAATGTGGATGTTCTGCTTAGAATATATAAAGATCTTAATGTTTTATTTACTATCAAAAGACGGAAACTTGAATATTTTGGCCATATTTTAAGAAATGACAAATATAAACTTTTAAAATTGATAATAGAACGCAAAATTGAAGGCAGAAGAGGGCCGGGTCGTAGACGGATACCATGGCTTAAAAATCTTAGACAATGTATGGAGTTAGTACTACGACACTTTTCTGAAAAGCAGTAGACAGGGTGCAGATCGGGCTGATGATAGCCAACGTTCGAAGAGAGCATGGCACTTGAAGAAGAAATATTAATAAAACGCTCTTTAATTACGTAATATTGCAATAGGTACCCTAAATACAATACATTATTCTAACAAAGTAGATATAGTCCCGAAAAAGTTCAGTTTAAAATGCATAAGGAAGTTTATTTAACATAATGTTTTGTTTTATCTTCTAGAAAAAGCTATTGAAATCAGGATTAGGACATTTACTCCCTACAATCTGACAACAATGGAAAAAAGATTATTGATTTTTTTGTCGAGTTTTTGTTACTTTTTGGTGTTTTTTGCAATTGCTATTGTTTTGTTTTTGTTTTAAAACTTATAAAAATGCATAAGTGTGCGTTAGGGGAAAAAGTGCCGATAAGTCGTCGGAACTATCTTTTTACGTGTAAACAACACATCTGTGTGAAACCGCCACATTTTAAATATTGCTTTAGAACCAATCACAACACGACTCTACAATGTTGCCACAACTGTTCCTCAGCAATTTCTTTAGATTTGGTTAATTTGCCTTCAATATATGGAGTGCGCTTTCTAGTTTATTTTAATTTCTTTGCTATTATCCAACTAGAAGAAAGAAAACACAAATATTTTTATCAAGAATAATTTTCATGATAAGGTCGAAGTTAGACCGAGTTCTTCTAAGTTGCTGGGGCTCTACGTTCGGGTTATCCGGCCAGATCTTTTTTAGGCGCGGTGCTGTCAAAATAATGGCGACTGTTATAATGTTGTGCCAAGATTTGTGCGGATCTTTCATAGGAAGTACGCGTAGACGTGGAATATAACTGTCTTTTTGTTATCTGTAAAAAAACAAGGACTTCTGCACGAATACAGATACCAGAATCCAATATCTGCGGTTTAGTTTTTTCATCAGTTACTTATTTAGCATCTATACGTTCAAACCAGACGCAAGTTTACGTTCCATAACGTCTGCTCTATATTGCTAACTCCAGTGGCGGTTTCCTTTTTCCGAGTATTTATTTTAAAAATCGCCGGTTTTTTATAAAAAGAATAACATTTTTGAGTTTTTCAAAAATTTTCGCCAGCGGCGCCCTATTGTGTTGAAAGTTACATTAATTTTAGAACTTTTGCATATAGTAGTTTTAACAACTAGTGGTTAAAATAGTCCTTTTTTTACAAGCGTTAGTTTAAAGAACGAGCGGAGCGAGGTATTTAAAAACGCGCGTAAAAAAAGCACATTTCAGCCGCGAGTTGTTAGCACAATTTTTTTTATTAGCTTTATCAAAAAATCGAAGAAAAACAGGAAAATACTTTTAAAAATCTCGAACGAAGAGCACTTCTCGCAACACACCATCTTTACACTATAAATCAAGGCGGCTGGTAAATGAAATATCAATCGTTTCCATAGTGATGTACCTTTTTACTCGGTGACGTTCATTGCTGCGACATTTTAATCTTTTACAGTTTAATATTTTTACGATGTTTTTAAATGATTTTTTCGTAAATACTTGGTAAAAACTGGCGAATATGGCTTAATTTTTAGGCAAGACTATTTTGATTTTTCAATATTACTATATTCCGCTATTTCTCTTTAATTTTGGGTAAAAAACGGACAGAAATCTTTGTTTGCACCCGTGATCAAAAAAAAAAAGTTTTTTTGCACCGGTAACCAAAAAATCCATGTTTTAGTTATCTGCAGACAGTTACTAAAATCATATTTTTGATGAAGGTATAAAAAAAAACTTTTTCTTCGCTTTTACAAAATTTTGCCATCACGCAGGAGCGCACGATGTTTCGTCCCGCTTGCGTAGTATTTAAACGAAAGGGATGCTGCTAAGTGCAGCTGTTCGCGTTTCTTTTGTTTGTATACTTTATCTAGACTGTACCTGTTCATCCCTTTTGGCAGTTAATACAATACGCGGAGGCTATGTATCCTTATCTCCCTTTTTATTCGCTTTCAAATTTAGTAAGCAGCAACTCTACATATCCCGATATAAGAAGAAATGGCATGAGTCACAAAAGATTTAATCCTCATATAACAAGCAGTTACGTGAGGGCTCGATTTTAAATCCCTTTTTAAGTATTCTTTGATTTTATTTACTGAAAACATTAGTGGATATAAGACCTATCTCACATAAAATTTAGAGAAAATAAGCAACACGAGTTTTTCCTTTATTATCATCAGTTCTCTATTTTATGTTTTATTTTGAGACAGCTTTTGTGAAAAATTTTAATGCCATAATTTTGCACACATCTAGCACACCATAAATCGAATTTTGGAGACCCTCCCACGAGTTCGATATATGGGGGGGCTAACTTGCCAGTTGTCCCCCCCCCAGACGATATATTAACTTTTTGTCATTCGAAAGGTATAATTTTGCACACCCAATTTCAAATTTTGCACACCCCCCAAAGCCCTTAGTAACCAGTTTAACCGCCCCCCAGACAATATTTTTTTAAAAATTGTCATTCGAAATTTGATGTGCAAAATCATACAATTTTTTTACCTGCAAATCAGACATACAAATTTTGAAAATATATCTTCTGGGGGGGGGGGTCAACCTTCAAGTTAGCTCCCAGCATATAAAAATAATACAGTTACGTGTGTAAGGGTGCGCATAATATATTTTTTGGTGTGCACTTAAATTGTTTACAAACGTTGCCTGGAGGGGGAGGAAAACTTGAACGACCCTATTTTACTCAAAGTTAAATACAAATGTACCCATGTTTCTTTAAAATTTAATACGACCTGAGTAAATAAAGTAAATTAAAACACAAAGTTGCTCTGCTTAATTTGTAGATTTCTGATCCTGCTCTTTTAGTAAATGTGGTTTAGGAAGAATTATCGTGATTTTTTTTGTGCTTGAACCATTTTGTGTAATTTGGCTCCAATGATAAAAAATAAATGTTCAGGGGTATTATATAAATATTCTATATCTATAACATCTGGTTTTTTTCGATGGCTTACTTAAATTATTTATTAATTATTTTACAAATTTTTACAGTAGGATTTACTAAAAGGGATTAGGCTATTTTAGAATGGTTCTAAGTTTAAGTGAAGTTTTCGGTTTTAAGTATTTTAAACCACCTTCACCTTGGGTTTTGGACAGTTTGATGTCTAATAAAAATTTTAATTAATTTGTTTAGTGAATAATCATCTTAACCAATCTTTTTTGGATTTAATAAGAAAGTTTCAATTTAGAAGAAAAGGAAATGAAAAATTAAACCTAAGCGGGGTCTAAATCGTAATGGTAGAATATAATAAAATTGGGGTTATATGTCACTCCAATCAAAACTTACCCTTGTTAGTTGATTTTCCCAAATAATAATTTAAGTCGCACAACGATTTAGATGTGTAATAATAAAATAAGGATTCGATTAAATTTCTATCTATTTAAAAAATCTTTTACTTTTGAAAAGTACCCATCTCCACAAACCGGTACTTTCTGAGAGACTATTAATTTAAAATAAAAAATTTAAACTACCCTCCAGAGGTGGTTTAAAAAATCACCAACTTTATAAACTTAAATACAGATAATAAAGCTATTGTGTGCGAAATTTTTGGCGTATTCGCCATTTCCCAGCAAACATCGATCTACTGGTACTTTACTAATATTATACTTTAACTGCTGGCCACTGCTGGCACCGGGAATGATGTGCATTTTTCTGTTATTTTTATACGGTAAAGATCGCATATTTTAAAAAAGAATATCCAAACCAGTGGTTCAAAAATATGTTGGTGTAAGCAAAAAATAAATAATCTTACGGAGGTAAAAATATATCATGTAAAAATTTCTGCAAAAAAAAATACAAAAACTCAACCATATTATTAGTAGTGGCACACATGTACAACAGAGGTGAAAATTAGTGAGTATTGTACAAAACATCTTGTAAAAATAGTTAGTTGTAAGTTGATGGCGCTACCCGAGTTTAAAATGGTTTGTTATACTTGGGCGCTACTTTTAATATTTTTTCTGTATTAGATATATTTCTATAGACAACGAGAACTGTGAACTTGAAAATTATTATCAAGAAGTTTAGGAATATGATGGTGATGAATGTCACAATCATTATCCTCTTCTGGAGTTTTACGGGTTGGGATTTGGCCTAACTGGAACTTCTGTGGGACATTTAGGCAATTCCTGGGATATTTCGAACATCCCGAATGGATCATTCCGGGGATATCCCTGGGATGTACTGTGCCATTAGGGTGTGAGATTACGTTGCTTGTTTTATTTTAATTCCATTTTTATTTATTTTTCTACTACTTTCTAGTTAGTATATACATACTTTATGTTTTGAACATCGACGTACTAGGTTAGTATATAGATGGTTTTTACCATTATTAAAAAAGTACTACGAAAATAGTAAAGTAAAAGTACAACCGTTTTTGTACTAAGTAGATACTTGCTGGACTGATGCAGGCCGTTGTTCCAAATCAATGCTAACTAAATACTTTCTACTTAGTACTTTGCCGTTATTGGCAGTGCTTAAAAAGTATACTATTTTTTTAATTCGTGTCTCCTGGGTTGCCATTTTGAAACTTGCATGTGTGAGGACATTTTCTCAAAATATAATATATTTTGAGAAATGAAAAAAAAAGTAGTTTTTCAGTGGTATTTTTCATTTTTTGAATTTTTTTAAAATTGGTTTTAAGATTTACCGCACAGGTCTAAATATTTAGATCTAGTAAATCCCACTGATAAATTTTACTTATTTCTGCTATTTTATCTTAAAAAGAATTCGCTTCTACTTTAATTTTTTATCAATAATATGCGGCGTATAAAATAGGTACTTAAAGAGAAAAATGTCAAGAGAACTGGAGAGTTGATCCAAGACCTTTAAATATTATGAAATTTACGTTAAATCACGGTCAAGAAAATTTTGGACCACCCATAAGATAAGGCAAAATCAATATCAGTTTTTTAATAATTCTTTAAAAAAAGCCTTTGTTCGATTTTAATTAAATACAGTACCTAAAACTATTCTCTAGCGGAATAGTGAAGATTATTTTGTTTTTTAATTTAAATTATTATTATTAAACAATATATATACACAAAATAAACACAGCAGTAATTAAAATTATAAAATAAAAAATAGTAAATAAACAAAAATAATATAATAAAGCCAAAGCAGAGGTGGCTTCATGCACTGAATTAGCGACAGAACACACCTTCCAAAGGCTGTAAGTCCGGCACTGTTCCCAAAACTCTGATGGATTGCAAGGCTAATCCTTTGCATCAAAAAATTGATGGATCTAGGTTCATGGCTAGATAAGCGGATTTCAGCACCAAGTTCTCTTACGAAAATTTTGACTTTTCCCCCTCTAGCCCAAGGATCAAATGTTTCGACACAAAAAGGAATAAATATACAATTTGAAGATATTTAAAAATAATTTTTATTTTTTCGGAAATTTTTGCTGCTTTACCAGTCATATTTAAATAGTAGGCTGCCATGGTGTCGAAGCATGTTGCATCACACACCCATGATTTTGATTGATTTTTACTTTTGACATTTTTGACTTTGTTGCAGATGATGTCATCTGTATGACCGCAATTACCACAAACTCTTGATCTGATGAGGTACCTATTTGAAAAATCTACCATTTAATCATATTATCTTCAAAATTAGAAGTCGAGAGTAAAGCCCTTTTGTTACCTATATTAGAGTAACTTCTAATGTGTAATAAATAAAATATAATATTTAAAAAATTATAAATATAAAATAAAAAAATAATTATTTTAAATCGTTTGGATAAGAATGATAACATCATATTTGATTACAAATTTAAATACACATTTCATTAGTGTTAATCTTATTTAAAATAAAAAGTTGAGATAAGAAAAGAGGTGCAAACAGTAGTTTCAAGATTATGTTAATAATTAATGCTAAGATATTTAAACAATTTAACTCCATCCTTATAATTATCATCTACCAGTTAATTCCTCTAAGTACAGATTCGGAGTCCTGTTTAATTTTATGTGAGATAAAATCACACAATGTGATAGTTGTATTTTCAAAAACAACACTTTATTTTTTAAACACACTTTTGGGGATATCAAGGAAGAACAATATAATTGCCAAAGGGTTGAACTAATATGGTTCAACTTTTCAGCATATTGTGATATAAAGTTTTTCGTGCCTTCCTAGCAAACACAAATCGTCGGCATTGAATCGAGCCAATGTCGACAACGTCGGCAGTGTGTCGGCATCGGCGACTACACTCTGGCCCGATGTTGGACAGATTGCGATTTTCAGTTTTCGGTCAATAATCGGCAACTGACGGAGGTCCACATTACTACAGTCGACTTTATGCCGACACCACTTTAGGACCGACAATGGTCCGATTGGAACTTTGTTTAATCGGTCGAAAATCGGCAACTGACGATGGTCCGATTTACTATAGTCGACTTTATGCCGATGCCCATCTTATTTGCTTTAGGATCAACGACGGTCCGATCGGAACTTTGTTTAATCGGACGAGAATCGGCAACTGACGATGGACCGATTTACTATAGTCGACATTATGCCAACTCAAACCTTATCTGCTTTAGGGCCGATGATGGTCCGATAGGAACTTTCTTTAATCGGTCGAGAATCGGCAACTGACGATTGCCCGATTTACTATAGTCGACTTTATGCCGACGCCTATTTTATCTGCTTTAGGGCTGACGACGGTCCGATTGGAACTTTGTTTAATCGGACGAAAATCGGCAACTGACGATGGCCCGATTTACTATAGTCGACTTTATGCCGACGCCTACTTTATCTGCTTTAGAGCCGACGACGGTCCGATTGGAACTTTGTTTAATCGGACGAGAATCGGCAGCTGACGATGGCCCGATTTGCTATAGTCGACGTTATGCCAACGTACACCTTATCTGCTTTAGGGCAGATAATGGTCCGATTGGAACTTTCTTTAATCGGTCGAAAATCGGCAACTGACGATGGCCCGATTTACTATAGTCGACTTTATGCCGACGCCCACTTTATCTGCTTTAGGGCCGGCGACGGTCCGATTGGAACTTTGTTTAATCGGACGAGAATCGGCAACTGACGATGACCTGATTTACTATAGTTGACATTATGCCAACGCAAACCTTATCTGCTTTAGGGCCGATGATGGTCCGATTCGAACTTTGTTTAATCGGTCGAGAATCGGCAACTGACGATGACCCGATTTACTATAGTCGACTCTATTCCAACGACCACTTTATCTGCTTTAGGGCCGACGATGGTCCGATTGAAACTTTGTTTAATTGATCGAGAATCGGGAACTGACGATGGTCCGATTATGTCACCTTAAAATTTTTAAACTGCTTAATAGTTTCTTCTTATTATGTACAGATGGCGCTAATGTCACTATGTGCCCTGTACAGTGGAAGATAATATTATATATATAATGAGCAAAGATATTTCAAAACTAGAATGCGGACTTGTCAAGATGGTAGTACTTCTCTACCAGAATGACCTCTTCTGCCACTTAAACCAGCCCGACTGGCTAAGCACCTGCATGATCGAAACTTTGTAGTTTGCCAATGTCGGATCGGTCAAGCAACCACCGACGGGCCTTCGTCAATCACCGACGTCGGGCCGCTTTGAGAGGCTGATGTGGGGTTTTATTATCCACCCATTATCGGACCCTTGTGGTTTTATTGTCGGGCCGCTTTAAGCTACCACCGACGGATTTTCGTCAATCGCTGACGTTGGACCGCTTTAGACAACCAATAGCGGACTTGAATAGTTTACCGATGTCGGGCCGAGACCAGTTTGCCTACGTTAGAACGACCAAATTATGCAGTTATGGGCGGATGGTCGGACCATGTGGTTAAACCATATCGGACGTTAATCGTACGGCGACGGTATGCCGATGTCAGCAAAAAGAAAAATTTACCATTGGTCCGACGGCGGGCTACAGTCTAACCCTGCGTTGGCAAACATAAATTGGGGCTACATCGCAAAGCAGACGAAAAATACTGCTGGTTCAATGTCGCAAATCGACGTCGTGCCGATGACGGCAAATTTGGCAATCGACGAAGGCATATATAGCATACACGGGTCACCACGGTACTCTGTGGCTATAGCACCTAGTGTCTAGCTATATCTAATTTATATGATCATGATGGGCTGGTTATTTATGTAAATTCTATAAATTCCTTTGTCGAGAGTTTTAAAATGAACGGTTGTAGCATTATTTTAACAAAAATAATTATTGCACACAAGTGGAATTTCTGGATATTTGCTTAAATTAAAAAAAATATATTAACATTTTCAAAACTAATAGCAAAAATGAGGTTAATAATTCAAGTAAAATAACTTTACAAAAAAATTGTCTATTCGAGCTCTCGGATTTTTATAAATAATTTGATACAATAACGTTCTCCTATGCTACTGAATATTAGTTTATATAATCTTCAAAAAACTCTAAATAATTTATAACAAAGTTGATACATAATCTCTACAAAAAGATAATAGAGATTAGAAAATTTTTTAGGAAAAAAAAACAATTCTACTTTTTTGTTTCTTAACCGATTTTTATAAATATTAGCTTTTTCGAAATGTAACTAAATATGTTTTATATTTTTTTTACAAAAACCGTCATATATCAAAAATACAAGATGAATGAAAAAAATAAAAATCACATTTTTTAAAAAAGAGCTGCTACTTTTTTTTACCACCCTGTATTTTTTTTATAAAGTTCAGAAAGCTAACGCTATTTTAGGTTTAACGAGGTACCACTCATAAAATTCGGTATACTTATACAAAAGTTATGTGTGTTCAAATTTCCTCTAAATACAAAACCTATTTTAATAAAAATAAGAAAGCTTTTGCCATTTGACGTTTAAAGAGGTATTATGAAGAAAAGTTTTAATTATTTTCTCTTGGTGGTTTATGAAACTTACAAAAGCTGAAGACATTTTTTATGACATTTTTATTAAAAAAAAAAAATATGTTTTTTTTTATTATTTCATATTTTTGCGCGATTTCGAAACATTCACATGTTTATAATAAAAGCAAAAAGTAAGCAGCCCATGGAAACAAAAAGAAAGTAAGCAGGCCATGGAAACAAAACCTTAATCATAATGTCACGTTACAGGACGTCTTTATTTTTTGAATGCACAATTAAAAATACAAGCGACTAAATACAGATTACAGTGATTTCTAACCTCCAAACCGACCAAATCCGGGAACGCAACCATTGCCCCCAAGCCCTCAAGGTCCGCCTAGGCTCGATACGCGAGCACTTGTCAGACTGAAAATCCAAAAAAACAAAATCAAACGATTATTCAAAATAAAAACAATCAAAAACAAACGATTATTCAGCAAAATGTCAAAATTCAAGGACATGAAAATATTAGCAAAAATGCTACCGCTTATCCATGTCCACAAGCCCCAGCATTAGCTAAACAACCCACTCCATTCAGGGGCATAAATGAGCAAGAAACATTACTAGAAATTGCACAGAAATACCATTGGATATTTGTAACAGGACTGTCAAGAAAAACTGAAGAAAAAGATATCCTTGCATATCTGAAATCCAAATCACATGATAAAAACCGCATTATCTGTGAAAAAATACGGACAACCAAGCAACAGGTCAGTTCGTTCAAACTTGGGGTACCAAATAACCTTAAAGAATATTTCCTTGAACCAAACCTATGGCTAAATGGAGTCACTGTGAACCATTCTTTAAATCTACAACGCCTACGAAAATTATCCAACCGCTAGAGAGTGGAAGAAGTCGAAAGGGTCTAATTACCAAAAATTTTAAATTTTTTTATGCTAATGTACAAGGTATTAGGGACAACATTTTTGAATTTGAGTTTGCTTCTTGATGAATCGATGAAGATGAATGGAGTTTTCTCAAATAAAAATAAAAGGATACACAGCCATAACTAGCTTTTCTAGAAGTGATAAAGACCATGGGGGTGTGGGCATTTATCTTACTTGATCTTGACTGTCAGGAGCTTAATTTTTCAAACCTTTCAAGGGAAGTGCAGTGTGAGGTGGCTGGGATCTATGTTTCCTCTATACATACTACAATCTTAATAGTATATAGATCTCCGGAAGGGGAAATAAATACATAACTAGATATTATCTCCCAGGTTCTGGAAAAAAACAGATTATACAGGTAATATTATAATAATTGTTGTCTTTAATGTTCACTGTGAACACAACAACTGCAAAAATACTGAATATCTTAACTGTTTTCTTAAATCTTATGATCTGCTTCCAACAGTAAACTTTAAAACTAGGGGTGAAGCTACTCTCGATAATATTTACATAAATTTCAATAGGTCGAATTTGGATATTTCCCCTATTGCTTTAGAAGGTGTCTCTTATCACTCTGGGATAATCTTAAACACTCCACTGACATTTTCTTATAACCATACTGCTAGAGTTACCTTCAGACCGGTAACCGATGAAAGTCTTTCTAGTCTATATGATCAACTTAAACTTTATAATTGGATATCAATAACACACAGTAATGAAAGCGTGGATGACCAACTTTGCAATTTCTTTAGTTTTTACCACCGCCATGGATAAAAGTATACCACTCAAATCCAAGATGGTTCGAAAGAATCAGCAAGTTTCTAAAATCAAGTGGTTTAATGACAATCTTAGAGATATGAGGCAGCAAAATCCAATTTTAGTTCCTTTAAACATGGTCAACAACTACAAATAGCAATATAGGAGAGAGATAGCCAATACGAATAAAGGTGCCCATGATAACTTTATTAGCAGTGCATCAAATAAATCCCTAGCAATGTGGAATATCATAAAATCCCACAGAAACTCTATGCCCACCCTGGAGGGTACTCAGCTGAATGCTCAAGTTTCCAATTGATTTTTTGGATCAGTAGCGGATGAGATAATTAAAAATCTTTCTATCACAAATTGTTCCTATAATGACTATTTATCAGGACAATATGCAGGTAACACTTTTATGTTTCGTAAAGTGTCTCAAAAAATGGTTCTAGACAAAAACTCTGGCCTTAAAAACAGTGGTAGCAAAGATTGTTATGATATCAAATCCAGAATAATCAACCATTTTAAAGATATAATAAGTAAACCTTTGCAAACAAAGCACATTTCCATCTGCTCTCAAGTTGGCAAAAGTTATACCTATTTTTAAGAACAAGGGGGACCCTGAAGATCAAACAAACTACAGACCTATATCATTATTACCAATAGTCTTAAAAATTTATGAATCGCTATTAAAAAACCAAATGAATGACTTTTTTGAGCAAAATGGAATATTTATATCAAACCAGTTTGGCTTCCGCAACAAGAAAAGCACCACTTTGGCTATTAACTGTTAAACTGAGTTTGTTGAAAACAAACAAAACACATATGCAACATTCCTGAATTTCACAAAGGCATTCGATTGCATGTCATACGAAATCCTGTATAAAAAAACTATTACACTACAATTTTCACCAAAGCAGTGTAGCTCTTGTCAAGTCCTATCTGAAAGAAAGAGATCAGTATGTTCATTTTGACAATCAGCAGTCAAAAAAACAGAGGATTCAGCACGGTGTTCCTCAAGGATCTGTGCTGGGTCCTCTGTTGTTCCTCATTTATATAAATGACTTTCCAAATTTTACCAATATTGTCAACTTACTCATTATCTTATTTGCCGACGATACCACGACATTGTTGCGCTACCACCCTTCAGATCCAATATTACAGTGGACTCAAAACACACAGGAACAAATTGTAGACTGGTTTCTGGCAAACAGGCTTAGTCTCAACAATGGTAAGACACAAAATATTAACTTTATTTTACAAACTTCTCCATCAATCTTAGCAAGTCAAGCATCAATAAAATTGTTAGGGGTATATCTTGACCCAGGGATGACTTGGGGGGCGCATATTAACCACCTAAGCTCCAAACTGTCAAAAGTGTAACTTTTCTCATAAAAAGTCTGTCAAAAGATGTATCTAGAGGTGCCATAAAACTAGTTTCATAAATAAAACTGAACTTGCTTACCTTCCCTTGCACTTTCATCTTTCACTGTTCAATGTATATGAAACAGAATCAGGACAAATTCATAACACATTGTGATACAAGTTACCTGTCTAGAAACGCCTTCTATTCTATCGAGGGTTATTTAGCTAGTAATTTTAATTTTTTATAGCTATAAGCTATTTTAAACTGAAAATGTTTGTCTTTCTAATGTACTTTATGTTGTCCATATATTAAGTATTATATTTTAAATAAGCTTTTTTATGATTTACTGTAATTAATGTTTTTTGCACTTTGTAGCTACCTTAAATAAGTTTCATGCTATCGCTATTATTGTAATTTTAATAAGTTTTTGACTTTTACTTTTTACTGTTTTTGACCTGTAAAAGCACACTGTGTAATTCCTTACCAATAAATAAACCAAAATAAACTAAACTAAACTAACTTTTTTGGGCCATTTTCGTTAATGAGATACAAATTACAAAAACTTTGGTATTTTGTCTCTGTCACTAGTAGCCAGTATTTTTATTATAACTTACAGCATTGATTTAACGGCTTTGAAAGTTTATCGCTAGTATCTAGTAGCTTGTATTTTTAATTATGCCTTCAGCCTTAATATTAGAGGAAATTTAGGTCAACGTAACTCTTATATAAATTAATACAAAAATCATAAAATTTATGAAAATACCTCGTTACAAAAGCTTTTTTATTTTTATTCAAAAAGCTTAGGTTGCTTACAAATCGGTTATTAAAAACCTTATTTTAGACTATTTCCGCCATCTTGGACTTTTGACATTTGGCATGTTTTATATAAAGGTCATAAATTTTAAGCAATTGTCTTTGGAAAAAGGCTTACTGCATAAAAATTCGATCAAAAATTAAAAAGTTATTTTAAAAAATATTTTTTGGTGTTAGGAATAGGTTCTATATTTAGAAGAAATTTCAGTCAACGTAACTTTTGCATAAATGAACCAAATTTTATGAGGGATACTTTGTTAAATGTTGAATGGTAAAGGCTTTCTAATTTTAATTAAGAAGTTAACAGGGTGCTCACCAAAAAGGTGCAGATCTGTTTTTGAAAATCTGAATTTATATTATTTCCGCCATCTTGGACTTTTGACATTTGACATTTTTTATATAAAAATCGTAAATTTTGAACACCTGTTGTTACAAAAGGGCTTACTCTATAAAAATCGGATACAAAATTTAAAAGGTATAGAAAACACATTTGTTTGGTGTGTAGAATAGGTTTTGTATTTAAAGGAAATTTAAGCAAACTTAACTTTTGTATAAGTAAACCGAATTTTATGAGTAGTACTTCGTTAATCGTGAAATAGCATGTGCTTTCTTACTTTTATAAAGAAAAATACAGGGTGGTAAAAAAAAGTTGCAGCTCTTTTTTAAAAATTATGATTTTGATTTTTTTCTGCCATCTTGAATTTTTCACGATTTTTGTAAAAAAAAATGTAAAACTTGTTTAATTAACTTTCCAAAAAGCTAACATTTATAAAAATCGATTAAGAAACAAAAAAGTTATTAGAAAATTAATACAGTCAAAAATTTTAAAATATACTAAATTGCAATACTAAAAAATATAATTAACAATACAAGAATTGATGAACAAATAAATGGGTTAACCAACCAAAATACATATGAACTAATTTTATATTAATACTACAGAAAAATCTAGTCGTGTGCAGAAATATACCTAAACTAAAAAATTTTTTGTGTAATTTTCTCTAGATAAACTAACTAGAGTACGAAATAAAAACCCAATGGACAAATTACAACAGATCAGAACACACAAAAACCAAGTTAAGTGCATTCGTTGTAAGAAGTCCGCTAAGCAATAAAACCTCTTGAGCAGGTAAGTCGGTGATTCTCAAATATTTTTGGAACAAACGAACGAATTATATTTTCTAAATAATAGTAGTTTTTACATCTAGTGGCTAAAATAGTGCTTTTTTACAAGCGTTGGTTTAAATAATGATGGAGACAAATTTTTTTTTATACCTTCATCAAAAACATGATTTAAGTAACTGTCTGCAGATAACTAAAGCATGGCTTTTTTGGTTACCGATGCAATTTTTTTTTTTTTTTTTTTGATCACGGGTGCAAAAAAAGATTTCTGTGCGTTTTTTACCCAAAATTAAAGAGAAATAGCGGAAAATAGTAATATTGAAAAAATCTAATTATTCTTGCCTAAAAGTAAAGCCATTTCCGCCAGTTTTCACCAAGTATTTACGAAAAAATCATTTAAAAACATTGTAAAAATATTAAACTGTCAAATATTAAAATGTCGCAGCAACGAACGTCACCGATAAAAAGACACATCGCTATGGCAACCATTGTTATTTCATTTACCAGCCACTTGATTTACAGTGTAGAGATGGTCTGTTTTGCGAGAAGTGCTCTTCGTTCGAGATTTTTAAAAGTATTTTCCTGTTTTTCTTGGGTTTTTTGATAAAGGTATTAAAAAAATTAGTGTTCCCAACTCGTGGATAAACTGTGCTCTTTTTTACTCGCGTTTTTAAATACCTCGCCGCGCTCGTTATTTAAACCAACGCTTGTAAAAAAAGCACTATTTTAGCCACTAGTTGTGAAAACCGGTAATTAGGAAAGTCATGGTTTGGACATTTGTATACAGTACTTAAAAAGTTATTTAAAGTTAATAAAAAATAATTAGGTAAAAAAAGATTATTTCTTAGCTTTTATAGTATTTAGGCAAATTAGTTTTACGAATTCAGTTTTACAAAGTTTTGGTTCTAAAAAGAATCGATATTGCAGTCTTGCACCTAGTTATAAATGCATACTAAAAATAGTCTTCGTCTGCATCTGAAATATCATCCATGCTTTCAGAATCATTATCATCATTCGTAATATTTAACGGTCTTACTTCGTCTATACCCTGTTCTGTCTCATAAGATTCAAAAATAATTTTTTCCGTGTGTTCAATGCATTTCCGCCATTCTTCTTTGCCCACTTTGCTAAGTGCCTCCTCCCACAACTTTATAACGCTAGGCTCACCGATATTTTTACAGGCATGTTTGTTATAATAATTTTTGCTAATACCCCATACCAATTCAATTGCATTGTAATGGCAATGGTAAGGTGGTAATCTAAAAACTTGATGTCCATATTTAAGAGCTAATAAATTTTCATTGTTTATGTTTTTCTTTGACAACCACTCTTATTTCCTCTTTTTTCCAGCTGCTTGTAGGAAATTTCTCTTCGAGTCTCGTGTGGTAAGACGCATTATGCAAAACAATTAAGGAGGGGTTATTCTTGACAAAATATTGGATTGCTCGCAAAGCACGTTTCTGTTGTTCGTTTTTTTATATTTAAAGCCCATCTCTTTTAAAATTTTGGACAAACTGGTAATTCCAATATCGCAAAGTTGTTTTTCCTTTATCTTTTCTAGAATAGCTTTGAGGGTAACATATTCCTTTGACATAAACAATATTTCTAATCGATAGTTTAATCCCTTGGAATGGATCAAAGTTCTTGAATGTTGTCGAACCCTTTTATATGGTCTGTCCAATTCCTCTTCACTCTGTTTTCGAAGTCTTCTTAAGGTCTTATCTGAAAACAGACACTAACGGGCCCGCGTTATTTTTTTCTAACGTAAAATAACGTTCTACTTATAATACCTAACGGCGTTCACCTGGAGATAAACACCTTCTAGGCGTTGTGTCACCTTGCTGAACATTTTGCATAACTTTGCTTTATAACTGCTTTAAATTTCCTAATTCACACACAACAAGAAACAAACTAAAAGCAAATAAAAGTATACTTACTTATTTAAAACAGAACATAACATCCCCAACTGGAGCAAATTTTAATTATTTCTTGGAAGCAATAAAACCTATTTGCAGTGATTATTAGCATTGACGACAGCTCCAGATTTACCTATAATGACCCCAAAATAATTAAATTCTCGGAAAATATACCTGTCAAAATCTTTAACTTATTGACGCAAAAAGTTTTTCAAAAGTATAAGTGAAAAATAAAATAAAATAGAAATACTTATCGTGGTGTAAGTGTAACACGTTATTCATAAATAATTTTGTTTAAAGACCGCTGATACATACAGTGAACCAATGGGATGTCTGACACGATCAAGTACAGCGAGGGCATTCTAACTTAACTCACTTACTGTTCAAAAAGCGATAACATCATCGATGTAGTTAGTACGTCGATGGATAACATCTTTTGGAGATTTAATCCGATATCGGACTTCATACAGCGAACCGACAAGTATACTTCTAAATTAAAAAAATTATTGCTCTGCAAAATGTTTTATTGTAAAATCCACTGTCACTGAAATTTTCTCAAATATTTAAAAATATACTTTTTAAAAGATGCAGATAATCGTTATTTTATCAAAAATCAGCTTGGATTTATAGGAGGAACAAGTACATTTAATGCTATTCATGAGTTTGTTGATGTGTAGCTGTATATTCCAATTTTCAATATTTTAAAACTCTGTTATTTTTTTTGTTCTGTAATTTTTCTTGTAATCCAAAAAGAAAATAAAATAACCAGCGAAGAAAATATTTTTAAGTTATAAGTAATGCCATTTAGCAAGCAATTTAAAATCAGTCACTATTAGTGTAAGATCGGCACTAATAGTGGCAGGCCTTATTCCTCTATTTGCAATACCTAACGGGTGTTCATATACTTTTTGAAAGACAAACTTTTATTTGAACTATATATTTTTTTATAGTAAGCTATCTCTCTAAGAACATAATTTAACTATTTTAGTATATGCAGCGGTCCGTGTCTTCTCATAAGGGTCTGGGCGGTGACAATATTATTTTCTCTCCACTTGGTTAAAATTCTGCGACGCAGTTGGCCTTCATTTTGAGCAGTCCAACCTCCAGCGTACACTACGCTTGCCAAATTGTCATTTTTTGCTACATATGGAATATTATGTTCTTGCAGCCAATTTTGCGTTTCCCTGGCATAATGCGAGATGCAAGGTCGGGCCAATACATAATTTCGTCTTCAGCATGATGTTCTTGAATAATTTTGTTGAGTTTTACTAGGCAGTTATCCATGCACTAGGGCACCCAGGTATTAACTTTGGGGGGGGGGGGGTGAAAGATAAATAATAAAAAAAACTTAATTTAAAGTAAAAATCTGACCATAAACAGGCTTCTCGGGGGGGGGGAGGTAACCCCAACCCCTCCCCCCTCGGTGCGCCACCGAGTTATCAATATAACCTCTGCTGGTTAATGAAATTGCACACCACACTAAAATATTGTCGGCGAATTTGAATTTTTCTTTAAATCCTTGTTGTCCCGAGTCTCCTCTATATTATCGATCTAAAATCCTTGATTACCCGGTACTTCTGCGTCTTCAAAAGTAAAGTACTTTTCATCGTCCATTATGATAGATTTTTTATTCGCAAAATGAACACGTCGAAGGGAACGACTTGGACATTTCTACAAATAGTATTTTTTGAAGCTAGCTTCCTTACAGACACACCGACCTTGTTTTTAGCCAATCTTACCACTCTGCAGTGGCGTAGCTATATCTAGCAACCCGAGGCAAAGCCTCGGGGCCCGGCGATGCAAGGGGGCAGTAGGCCTCTTTATTTATTTTACTAAACCATCTAAAACCCGATATTAATTTTATTAGGCCTGCGTTTTTCCTCTCTCTAACCCAACCTAACATCACAACTCTCATACCCAATTTTTATGTTACTGATCAAGTGACAGGTCAAATTGAGAATCAATTTAGAGGTAGGATGACGGTATGCGATTATTTTGATATTTTGGATCCCAGAAGATTACAAATTCTAATAAAAAATTCTTCTACAAAAGTGCAAACGCTTTTATAACAAATATTCTGAAGTTATAGGACCTTCTATAGTAACTGAATATAATCATCTTTTACCGCTTGTAAAAAATGATCTTAATAATAATATGTCGACTAGAGATTTTTTTAAACTAATTATTAAACAATACGGAGTTCTACAAAATAACTTTGTTGAAATATTTACTGCATTTTTATTATTTTTAACATTACCGGTAACAGTGGCAACCCTTGAGAGGACGTTTAGTAAATTAAAACTATTTAAATATTACTTAAGATAACAAAAGGGTCAAAGTAGATTAAGTACCTTAGCTCTACTTTCAATTGAAACGAAAGTGGCTTACGAAATGGACTTAACGACTCTAATAAAAGAATTTTTCAATGAAAAAGCGCGGCTGTCCCATCTTAAAACCCAGTAACTGACATTTTTTTGAAAATCGAGTTTTTTTAGTAATTTGAGGTTACGGGGTTTCGCTCCATCTTTTGGTATTTTTAAAACTAAAATCGGTTTATAAATAAGGAAGATACGTTAGGTGCAAAACACAGTAACTGACATTCGGCCGAGTCTTTTCCCATTTCAAAACACATTAACTAACAAAACCCATATTAAAACCAGGTAACTACTCTGTAGTTACTGGGTTTTGAAATAGGTTTTGTAGTTACTGTGTTTTTATATAGGAAATCTGCTTTAACTTTTATAGATAGTGCGGCCCCTACCATAATAATTACCATGTAACTGCTAGCACACCGCGCTTTCAGCCCGTTTGACTCCAAATCACAAGGCGAGAGGATGCTTCGCCGCGATAGCACACTCAGAAAAATTCCCACTTACCCCAAAATAGATCCTTTACGTAAATACGAGACAAAAGATCTATCTATTTAGGGCAAAACTGATCTATTTTTTTATAGAATAAGTATTCAGAAATATTTTACAATTTTATTAGGTTTATTAAATCATATCATACCTATTTGTGACAAACGGAAAATCCTTTCGCAGTAAATAGAAAAATTGTTATCGGTTAATGGTTAGTTGATTAATAATTTGATCCCTTGTGGTTATATAGTTACTAACAGAAAATCCTTTACCGGTAAATAGGAAAATCATTAATGGTTAATAGTTATTTGTTTAATAATTTGATCACTTGGGGTTATAAAGTTACTTGTTTACCACAGATAGATCCTTCTTTTACCACAAGTATATTAAAGTTAATTGAATAAATATTAATGACAAATAAAAGATTCACTTAGAACCAATAAAAAATCACTAAGGATAATAAGTTCAAGCCGCATAGGTGAATCTGCTTAAGGTAGTGTTTAGGGTAAAACTTCACTTGCCACCAGTGGAAAGTGTTAAGTAGTAATCTTACGTGGCCATTTTTTCTCAGTATATGCACTTTTAGAGGCTTATTTTGTATTTGGGGCTGATACTTGTACGGCCAGAAAAAAAATTGGGTATTATATACTTTCTTGATTACCGAACTAAATCGTGCTGTGGCGCCAAAAGAAATCGTTATAAAGTACCTAACGAAGGGACATACACACATAACTGCCGGTGACATTCATGGAAATATAGAGCAAAAGATATTAAGAAAGAGAAATGTTTATGATTATTACTTTTACGCCAAAAACTTTAAATACTGGTGGAATTGCGAGTGATAGAAAATCTCTCATTTAAAAAAATTTGGTGCCGGTGATGCCACAAAATAGAAAAAAATGTTGGCAAAATTTAGAAGAATCGCAAACTTCTTTATATTTAATCAATCACGAATAAATGGAGACGGTCGAGTCCGATTTGTAAAGTTTAATTTTCTTTCCTTCCATTAGCTTTAGTTTTCGTTTTGTTACCCATATAAGTTATAAAAATATAGTTACCAAGAGCTATCTATACGTACCTATATATATTTAAAGTTCGTTCCTTTCGTTAAATTTTTGAATTTAAGTGTTGCGTACTTTTTCTAATCCGTCCATTTTGTATTAGTTTAGTACTCATTTTAATTAATTTGAAATTTTATTTATTTTACTTTTCCAAAACCCAATAACGGCAGTTAGCAAAAATTTTTTTTCTTTCTATATTTTTAATTTATATTCTCAAGACGGAGTAATGACAGTTACTGGTTTCTGAAACAGAGTATTTTTACGAAACTGATTATCACGAAATTCAGCAAGGGCAGTTATTTATCTAAAAAAGTGTATGCTCAATTAGCTTTTTGAATGCCGACCTACTTTTAAGTCAAATTACTCTATTTTATTACATAAAAAATATGTAAATATGGTTTCTTTAAAGAACTGTAATTTTTCTATTTATTTTTTGTTAATAATTTCCTGCAGCCCGGAAATTTTAGAAAAATCGGATTTCTCCATTTAAAAAAAAAAAATTGAGTTACTGTGTTTTGAGATGGGACAGCCGAGCGAGGAAAAGGGACTTTTAAATTAATGACCTCTAACGACTTGCCACTGTTATGCGGTAATTTACAATAACAAAATACCAACGTTTGGTGTTATTTTATTTACTTGAATAAAACACAAATTTAGGTACCTAATAAGACTTAATTTTTTTTTAAACTTTAAAACTAACATTTATACATTTGTTAGTGGGGGGGGGGCATAAATTGTCCCTGCCTCGGGGCCCCAAGTCACGTTGCTACGCCGCTGCCACTCTATTGCACTGGGGGGGGGGGGGGTGAAAATCCTACAAGGATACCCTCTTCGCATTTCATTATGTTTCGATAAATGGTTCTCCTGGATATATGTTGGTGTTAAAAGATTCGCAATATTTCAGCTTTGGGCATTTGCCCAACCAACTTATAAATAGATTTTATTATTTCCAATTTGTATGACATTTTTCACAAACTGACTAAAAACATAAGTATGATGTCAAATTGAAACCTAGGAAACAAGAAAACTTTTGTTATCAAAGCCAACGTATTTTATTTGAGCTCCTTGATCTTTTAGCTAAAACTTATGGGACACCCGTTATTCCAAATAAACTAGAATATCAAAACTTGTACTGTGAGTGGGGACTTGGTAGATCTGAAAGAACGCAGTTTCAATAATTGGAGCGCCGCGCCGTCGTGGTTTGAAGATGCATAATGCGAAGGCGGAGCTTGTTAACAGCAAGCGAATAGAATTTCCGTCGCTTGGTAGTCTCATAAGAAAGTGCGAAAGAGGTTCGTACGCCCACCCCTGTTGGCATTCGGGCATTGGTAAATATCGTTTAGCGAACAACATGCACACCCACGAATTATTGTAGCTCAAATTATTCAACAACGGCCGTTTGCTGAATCACTGAATTGGATTTTGACATCTCCGATTTTAATGATTTTTGGTACAGTTTTTCCACCCATTGAAAAAGTAAAAAATCCAAAATTTTAGATTTTTGGACCAGTAGTTTTTTTTTCATTAATTTTTGAAAATCAGAAAAACTGTGAATTTGCCTCAAACATGCACTGAATAAAGCTACTTACACTATCACAATGATAATTAGCTCATTTGAGAGGTATTTTAAATACCTTTTTAATGATGTATCACGTGATGTACCTTTTTTCAAAAAACATTTTGAAAATTTTGAAAAAAAGCTTATATCGAAATTTTTTTAAAAACACCATTTTTAATTTAAAAAAAATATTTTCTAAACTATTTAGAAAATTTCAAGATGGAGAATAATGAAAAGAAAAATCAAAATTAAAATAAAATAAAAAAATAGGTCATGTGATACTACAATAAAATGGTCTTTAAAAGACCTTTAAAACAAGATACTACTCATTTTTTTGCTATATATAGTCTTCAAGATATTCTTATTTTTTTGTTTTCCCTATATACCCACATAGCAAAAAAATATAACAGGTACATGCCATAAATGTACCAAACGGAAAAAGTATATTCTAAAAGAATATATGAAGTATGTACATGTATGTTAAATGGATGTTCTAATCGTGTGAAAACGACCCCCCCTTTTTCATATATAAGCCATATGCAAAATGGTATATACTACTAGTATATTTATAAAAATAGGCAAAAATATATATACATGAATTATGAAAATGAAATGGTATGTGTATTCCTGGTACATATCTTTCAAAATATTTCTTTGTTGTAAGAAATGAATATACATTGTATCTACAACTTAGAATATTCCAAGCAAATACTTTTTGCATATTATATTAATATGCAGAGGAAATAAAGCAGGTATATGTGCAACACATACCAAAAAAAAATATTTTGGGAAATCATTGAGCAGAGCACTCTTCTGAGGAGGAGGAGGTGAGTCTTGCAGAGAACTGTTTATACATCTCCATAATAAATCCCAAATTCGCAATTGCCATTTCGAGTTTGTAAATTTTAAATTAAATCTTCATTGCTTATATGTATAATATTATTAGGCAAGGCCAAGGAAAAATATTCAAACGAGCGCCATCTATGGCATTAAGTTGCAAACCATTAGTATTAAGCGGTAGATGTACAAAGGTAAATATACCATTTACGTTCTTTATGGTATATTCCAAGAATATCTGATCAGACCATTAATGTCAAAGAAGTTTAGACATTTACGGGATTAAAATGCCTAATTAATTAATTAGATTGTCAATTACTAGAACAGTGTCAATTACTCCTGCGTTTACCCTAGTGCGGATATGTAAGAAAATTTTCAAAAAGCATACAGAACAAATATTCAGGTTTAAGTATGGAATCTTATCAAAGGCAAATTGAATATTCTGATTTAAATAAACTTCTAATGTTGGGTAAATATCTAGAGGTTATATTCTTTATTGATTATTTTAGTATGTATCAAAGGAATAGACAATGTATATGCATAGAATATTCTGAAAAGCTTAACAAACTCGAAATTTAAATTAAAGAGATTATTTAAATCCAAAGAATATATAAAGTGAACATTTATCGTATATTTAGCTAATATTCAAAAAATATATCCTTAGTTGACTATTTATAGCATATATCTGGTACTATGTTGGAAATTTGGAACCTTTGGTTGCACTAAAACAAAATTATGATTGTTTTCCACAAACCAAAACTACACGTTTTTGCACTCGACGCGCGTTTCGCTAACAATGTTAGCATCATCAGGAGACGATAAACAAACACACATTGTTTATCGTCTCCTGATGATGCTAACATTGTTAGCGAAACGCGCGTCGAGTGCAAAAACGTGTAGTTTTGGTTTGTGGAAAACAATCATAATTTTGTTTTTATATATCTGGTATATGAATGTACCATGCTTGCTATGTGGGTAACTACACACACTCTTTTTGTGTATGCAGGGACCTACCAAAATAGGAATATCTTGAGAAGTATATGTAGTATAAAAGTCACTAATAGCTTGTTTTAAAGGTCTTTCAAGGACCATTTTAATGAAGTATCACATGACCTATTTTTTGACTTTTTTTTGGAAATTTTGAATTTTTTTTTCACTATGAATCCATCAATTCTCCATTTTAAAATTTTCTAAATAGTTTAGAAATGTATCAAACAAATAAATTAAAACGTAAAATTAAAATTTTTAATTTGCGCCCATGGCTTTTATTATGGTAAAAGAAAGATAAGAAATTACTTTGTACTTTTGAATGCCTTTAATAAAAGCTTGTTCTTTAAAAGTTTCTTTTAATAAAAATTTATTTTTTAATTTTTACATTTGTACTCTAAATCGTCCATTTTGAATCCGCCATATTCAAATTTTCAAATGTGATCGAAAATTCATATCCCCTTCCCGAAAAACCCCTGTATGTCAATTTTGATTTAACTAACTAAATCTTGCTCCACCTCCACTTCCTTCGTTAGATGGAAATGTGTACCTAATATTACCATACTGTTGTATCGTCGCCGGAAATATTAGCGCATTCCAAATTTGAACACACACCCTTAATTTTTAGATTAAGATACCATGTACGTATCTGGTACGTAAGTTTGCGACGAAGTGTACGTCCATGGTACGTACATTTTTAAACTCACGTACAAACGTCTACATCCCAGGGACGTACTATAAACATACTTTGTCCAACGAATTGTACGTACCCAGCGTTTTTTTGTCTCGCTTTTTTTTACCCCAAAAAGTTGCCCCTGCTGTATATTTTTTGGCCAAAATATTCAAATTACACATTCGCTTCCTCAAAATTTTTTATTGTCTATTGGGAGAGCTGTATCCTGAGGGATTCTTTAAATATGATTCAGTGGGGGTCCCAGGGGGGCGGGGGGGGGGCGATCGCCCCTCTTCCCTTTACTCCAGAAAAAAGTAGACAATACAGATCCTGGTGGCAACCCTAAAGTCTTCGGAGAAAAAATGAGAAATTGCAAAAAGTTCCTTTAAAGACATTCTAGAATCCCTCCACAGTATTTTGGGACAGTTTGACCCTCAATTCGTCACACCAAGAATAAACAAACGTATGACGTACTTACCGCGAAAACCATTGGAAATACAGAACAGTATTACAGAGTTTCTATTTATATTTAGACAAAATCATTTCGGACATAAAATAGTATATTACATAACGAGAGAAGAAAGTGACATATTTCACACGAGCTTAAATATTGTGAACGAGGCGCTAGCCGAGTGAAACAACACGCGAGTATAAGAAAGTTACTATCTATCGAGTTGTGTGCGCTATTTTTTTAAATTTAGGATTTAATTCGTATTTTTTATTATTATTAATTTTTTTTCTGTCTTTTCCGACGCTTCTACAAATCATAGCCTACTAGATACCTACATTGTTTGGATAGTTTGCTGTCATTCATTTTGGTCTCTAGAGAAGAAAATATTTTCGTCTCTAGAGACGAAAATAAAATTGAAAGGCGTGTGAAATCTAAAACTTTCTGAGGCGCTATATAGTGCAGATTTGGTTACTTTCGTATGTGGTCTTAGGGAAAAGTATTTTTGATCTGAACATATTACTACCAAGTTTTATACAACGTGAAGCCCACATCAAGGCAAAATTATAACTAAAGTAATTTGTAAATACTATAAAATGTTTGATTAATCGAAAACACAAATTCTTGAACTTTTATTGGGAGAAGTAAGTATTTGGAAACAATATTGGTTAGAAGTAGGCAAAAGCTTAAATCAAAACATACCATAACGTTTTCGAGGCAATGAACAATTGTGGCGATATTTTTCCGTTGATAAAAACATTCTTGGATGTTTGCCAGTAAGTAATGCTTCGTCAGAAAGAAGCATCTCTCAAGATTGAAAACATAAAAGTACTTAAAAACACTATGACGGAAATTCGTCTGACGGGCTTAGCGTTGCTGCATATCAACACACATATTGAAATTGACATTTAGCGAGTCAATGACCGGTTTGCCCAAAAAAACCGAAAACGAATTTTTTTTTCAGATAGGCATCATCAACTTAAAAAGCTTTCTAGACCTCAAAAACAAAGTACGTAGGTTTTGTATTAGTAAAACCTATTAGGTTTTGTTTGTAGTTTGTTTGTTATCTATGTTTTTTATAACTGAAAAAATTATACGTAGTTACTCAGCGCGGATTTCAGGGGGATAGGAGGGTAGTTACTCCCCCTACCCTGACTTTAAATTTTTTATGAAAACATTTAGAAAATCAAAAGAAGGGCATACATTGCGGTGCTATATAACACCTTTGATATTACGGTATTAGTTTAATTTTGTGTTAAAAATGGTATTTGTAGTGTCATTTCCTTAAAAATTTTTGCCTGCTGCGCTTTGAAAACATTCATATATTTACAATTTTAGTTTAATTTTAAGTCAAAATTCAAATGCATTTTTTAGCTATGATACCGGTTATATTTAATAAAAAATGTGTTAAATAAACGACTTAAAATCTGAATACCCCCCCCTAGATTCGACACCAAATCCGCGCTTGTTAGTTACTAAGTTTTGTTTGCATATAAGCTGTGCTTTTGTTCTATTTTTTTGTCGTAAAGAAGCCGCCCCCCCCTTTTCAAATGGCTGGGTCCGCCACTTTATGATTCTTTTAGAAATTTAGGATTTCCGTAGCTATCGTTACAAAAAGTAAACTTTGGTATTTAAATTAACCTTAATTTCAAACATAAACTTTTTCAAATATTTTGTTCACTTACCCTAAACCACAGTCTATCTAATAACATTATAGAACATATACTGTGCCTAAACTGCCTTAAATGTATGTGAATATGTGAATTGACTAAATAATTTTGTAAGAGTGACTAATAAATTTAAGGACCGCCTAAAATGTGCTTGTGTAGGGTGTATCTAATAATGATTTAAATATAAACCCTATATAAAATATAGCAACTAAAAATATTTTTTTTTAATTACCTTTTTACCTACTCAGACTTCCAAACGTAATATAAGTGACTTAAGTAAAATATATTTTTTTATACCTTCCCCAAAAACTTGATTTTAGTAACTCTCTGCAGATAACTAAAGCATGGCTTTTTTGGTTACCAATGCAAAAAAACTTTATTTTTGGTCACGGATGCAAAAAAAGATTTCTGTCCGTTTTTTCCCAAAATTAAAGAGAAATATCGGAAAATAGTAATATTACAAAAATCTAATTATTCTTACCTAAAAATTAAGCCATTTCCGACAGTTTTCACCAAGTATTTACAAAAAAATAATTTAAAAACATTATCAACAACAAGATTAAAATGTCGCAACAATAAACGTCACCGAGTAAAGAGGGACATCGCCAAGGAAACCTTTAGTCTTTTTTGGGGTAAAAAAAAAGCGAGACAAAAAAACGCTGGGTACACCAATTTGGGATTTTTTGGATCTACTGAATTAAGGGTGGGTGTTATAGGTAAAGGGATGTAAATATAATATTATTGTTACAAATATATTATTTATGATACATCTTTTTTGGGGTAAAAAATGATTAAGGGTAATATAAGGATCCTAGGGGCAACTTTAAGGGTAAAATAAAATATATTGATGTAAAGGTATGTGATTTCTTATTATTTTTAGAGGAAATATAAGGAGGGTGGTTTTAGGGGTAAGAAAGAGAGTATTTGTTTAAAAATAAAAGTTATGTATTGATTTTAATATTTTTAGGTCTCCTAAGTTAAATTTTAAAGTTAAATATATTTTAAGAGGTAGCACCCAGACAGCACACGTTGTCCAATGGACGTCCAGTTTAACTTTATTTTTCCATTGGACATTCCGTCCAGTCAAAGTATATTTTTGATTCAGAAATATAATTAGATATCAGATACATGCTGCTCGCAAAAATTCGACATTGGTGTTATCGCAATGTCAATTTTACGCTGGCTACACATTTGCGCGTCTTTAAAAAGGGTATACTTTAGGACCGTATTCATAGTCAATCCGACATTAATGGAACACCCTATATTAAATAATTTTGAAAAAATACAATGCATAGGGTTTTTTAATTAGATAAAATACATGTACATGTCCTTTTTATTTTGAGCACAAAGCCTACAATTCCAAACTTTCCTGGACGTCCAATGGGCGATGATCCAAAAGACGCATGCAATAAATTTAAACAAAAAATATTGTACACAAAATTTATTGTACAAAAGACTGTCTGGGCATAAGACTTCTGGAGGTGGTTTAAGGGGTAACATAAACATTATTTGCATAAATGGAATGTGATGTATGGACTTAGGGGCTTTTGAGATTTCTTAATTTAATTCTAAAGTTAAAAATATTTTAAGACCCCATTTTCACCCAATAACCTTCAATATTCAGCTCTAAACCCCACATGCTTACCCCAAAATTATGTTTAACGATAAAATTATATTCAGACGACATAAAAACTCCTATATCGATATATGGCATGTCTTTAAACCATGCAATATCTTTTATTAGCGCCGGATTACAGAGTGCGGAAGCCCCGGGGCAAATGAGAAAATGAGGGCCATCCTCCACACAACGAACAAAAAATACATATTTTAATTTTTATAATCACAAACCAAATTTTTATTAAACACTATAGGTATACGTACAATTACAAAGTAGAATAAAAGGTAGTAACTATTTATAGTGATATTTTTAATGAAGAAGTTTTGTGGCTATGTGGAATTGATAGCTCTTTAGTTACACAATCAATTGTTTTTGGGTGTTTTGTTCGCATCCATGTAGAAGGGGTTGATATGACGTCATCTTTCAAGATGGCGGCCAAAAATGATAAGAAAATACAACTTTCGCAACCGGGGCATGATTATACTCGATTACATATCATTCAAGGACCAGGATTTAAAAAAAAATAATTTTATGGTTATTGATTAAATGACCTTGAAAATCGCAAAAAACAAGATTTTTGCCATTTTCTCTGCAAAATTTTTTAATAATTCGACGTTTTGTCAGACTAACTTCAAATGTACCTTAAATGATTAGGCATGTACGCCAAATTCGATCCTTAAAGTTTGATGCAGTTTGGAACTTCATGACCTTGAAAAATACCCCAGTAAAATTAACAAATTGCAAAAATAACATAATAAAGGGCGTTATTCGTCAACTATTAAAGCGAATAGGATCAAATTTGGTAACAAAGATAAGCAGGGAAGTCCAACAATTTTGTTACAAAAATCTTGTTCATATATGACGAGTTTGAATATGGCGGCTGATGATGACACATCCACTACACGGATTAATAAACAAGTATAGTCATGCCCTACTGGTTTAATTAGAACTTTTTCTGATTTTTCGACCACTTCTGGGACGCCAGATCAAAAGAAATGGTAAGAAGGTTTAACATGAAGGGTTTATTTATGGCTAAGATGTTGATTTTATCTCCTGCACTTAACGTTTTTGCGTAGTGGTAAATTGGAAAAAACACTACAAGAAGCTGGTTTTTCACATGTACATGGTATTTTCAAGGTCAGTCAAGGTTATGCATTAACTAAACTTTTTTTTATAGTAAGCGGAGATATCCAACAAGAATTGATGGCCACCTTGTCATTTTTGTTTTTTACGAAATTGGCTAAAATAAAAAATGGTTATAGGTAGAAAATCTAGTATATCAGACGCCATATTAAAACGGGTCGTAGCGGAACAATTTTTTTAAAACAAAATTGTTGGACTTAACCTTCTTATCTTTGTTACCAAATGTGGTCCTCTTCTCTTTAATAGTTGATGAATAACGCCCTTTAGTATGTTATTTTTGCAATTTTTTTATTTTACTGGGGTCATGAAGTCATGAAGCTTCAAACTGTATCAAACTCTAAGGATACAATTTGGCATACATGCCTAACAGTTTGAGTTACATTTAAAGTTGGTTAAATTTTTTTTAGAGAAAATGACAAACATCTTGTTTTTTGCGATTTTAAAGGTCATTTAAGATTGGATGATCTTGACAAATAATTTTTTGGAATCCTCGTTCTCGAGTTTTATGGAATCAAGTATAATAATGCCCCTGTTTCGAAAGTTGTATTTTTTATGATTTTTGGCCGCTATGTTGAAAGCAATCATCATATTAACCCCTTCTACACGGATGCGAACAAAGCACTCGGTAACACTTGATTGTGTGACTAAAGAGCTATCAATCCCACATAGTCACAAGACTCCTTCATTAAAAATCCCGCGGGATAGAAATTATCGACATATGCCACTACACTATTATGTGTGTGCTTTTTTGCAGCAAAATCATTAATAATATCTTTAAAGTCCAATTCTCTAAGTAAGTGGCAAAGACAAAAATACCAAACGTTTTTGGTTTAGAAAAGGATCGTTCGCCGGTGCAGTTACTTATCATAAGCACTAAATAAATATTCTTAATGCGATTTCGACGTTAAGGAATGAGGCGCAGAAGTTATTACTTAAATTAATTTTGTAGAAAAACAGTTCTTTTGACTCAGTTTTCACATAGTCATATATATATACTACTATAAACAAAGCCAGCGAGTTATAGCTAAAACTATCAGAACATATTCAGAATGATTGGGAATAAAAAAAGTTAGTAATTACCCCGTCCACTTTGTTAAAAAATAACAATTTTGCGAATGTATCTTAAAGGCTCATTAAAAAGATTGTTCTTAATAAGAAAATACTTTACTACATTAAAATCGGTGCAGTAGTTTTTAAGTTCTAAGCGTTTAAAATGATTATTTTAAATATTATTATCTTGCAAATTAAAGAGAACTGAAAGATGGCAGTGCTTAATGGCACCCGTTTGATTCATTGGCTTTAAAAAGTGCCACAAACAGGCCTCTTTCTTTCATGATTTTTATGTTGGGAATTTGGAACCTTTGGTTGCACTAAAACAAAGTTATGATTGTTTTCCACAAACCAAAACCACATTTTTTTGCACTCGACGAAACAATTGTTTATCGTCTCCTGATGATGCTAACGTTGTTAGCGAAACGCGCGTCGAGTGCAAAAAAGTGTAGTTTTGGTTTGTGGAAAACAATCATAACTTTGTTTTCATGTTTTTGTTTTTTTTTAATGTTTTGGGGTTTAAAAATTGAAATATACAAAAATAAAAAAAAACAAAATCTGAAGCTCGTAGGCCTTGCTAATACCTTCAAAAAACACTAACACTGTTTAAATCGGTTTGCTGGTTTTTAAGTTAAAGCGGTTTTTCTGAAAAAATAGGCTAACTTTGAAGGCATAATTGTTGTTGTTGTTTTGTGGGACCCTCAAAGTGTAGGGGCCTCAGGCCAGCTGCCCCGGTTGCTCCGCTTATAATCCGGCGTTGTCTTTTGTATTACCCTTAAAATTGCCGCTAGGTTCCTTGTATTAAACCTAAAGATTTTTTTAAAACCAAAAATGAATTAAGTCAAACCAAAAATCCTTAAAATGATGTCAAATCATCATATATCTTTGTATCAATATATTATGTTGTTTATACTTCTTAGACTTAAATTAGCCCTTAAAATTGTTTTGACCCTAAAACTACATTAAGTGGGCCCAAGGACCCCCAGATTGATGTATCACACGTTTTTTTTTGTTATTTATGACCCTTTGCACTCCCAAAATTAGCCAAAATATTACCACCAAAAAATGTTTGCGTCTATGAAGTTAAATCATTGGATTCAAATCCCCTAATTTGACATATCACAGGTCTGAATTTGATTTAGTTTCTATTGAATTTTTGCGCCCCTAGAATATTTTGGGTTTTATAACGGAACCAAAGCGGCATCGATCGGATTCATAAAAAGAGACACACCCCATTAAGAATCAATCGCTAAATAAAACTTAATTTAGTCAACTACGTAAACTTTTAAAACTGCCCCTAAGACCTTTGTGGTTTCCCGAAAAAAGCCAAAAACTTCTCTGTAACAGGCGAAAATACATTTAGGTCCAATTTATGTTTCGAGTAAAGGGTAAGGACGTCATTTGTAACTTTACATAATTTAAAAAAAAAGATTAACCGTATTTATCGATATATTTGTACCGATGTATTTTATAATCGATATATGGGTTTCGAATAATCATTCGATTCGATTGATTTTGTTTTAAATTTAAGAAAAGGTATTATTATAACTAGAATATTTAAGAAAAGGTGTTATTATAACACGAATATATTCGTTTACCAAATACCGAGGTTTACTTGAGCGCATTCGGGCTTTTATTAACTCCAAAAAAAAGTTAAAAAACCGCAAAATCAAATCAAAAGGTCTTGGGTGGAAATAATAAAAATTCAAACTTGGATGAGCATCCCACAAGGAACACACAAAGGACCAATGTTTTAATTTCCATAGGAGCATAATCCTACTGAAAATATTAACACGCCAGGACGAATCCGTATCAGGTAACTTGGATAAGTACCAGTACGGAACGATGCCTATTTGTGAGTGATTCAAAGTTGGAAATCAAAGTGTATGATGGAGTTTATTGATGTATGGTGGAGGGTGACCAGTGAAACCACTGATGAGCCCACGCTGGTTACCCAGCACGAAACATCGTTAAATCATTTCTCTTTTCGCTTTGGTCCTTTGAGTGTTCCTTGTGGGATGCTCATCCAAGTTTTAATTTTTGTTATTTTCACCCAAGATCTTTTAATCTTTTGGTTTTTATTAACAAGACTGAAAAATTCCCACTATTGGCCGACCTTTCGGGAACGAGTTCCTGACATAGAATGGGTATTTATAAAATACCAATTATTCCAAGAGAACAAAAAAATTCTTATACAAATGATTTTGTTAGATGTGAGAGATATTTAACGTACATAAACTTCTTATACAGGGTTCCTAAGCAAATCCTTAGGGGGCCAAGGAGCCGTGTATAAGACGCACACAAACGGAAAAGCACATTAGGCAGAAAAGGATGGGTATGGGGCGATGTTGTCACTACATCTTACACGTAGTAAATCCATTCCAGGTTGTTGTTTTCTAATGTTTTCCATTTTCATACCTTTAGGACTGGAATAAAAATTGTTTTTGCTCGACTTTAATACCAAACTGATAAAGGATATCGCAAAAAAAAATATTTTTCGGCTTTTCATTTTGTAACCATTGTCCTTACGCACTGTTTACAGGCTGGGGACTGAGATACATGCAAATGCCTCACCTAAAGCGTTCATACACGGCCGGAGAAATCGACTGAGATATTTCCGTAGAAACTTTATCAAGCAAATAGGACGGGTTGACGCCTTCGAACGTCCAACCCGGGTTTTGCACTTTGATTCGAAATCAAAAAGGAGGAACAGTCAGATGTGGGGCCGTGCACAAATTACGTAACGTTGATTTTACCAATTTTTGACCCCCTCCCTATGTAATGTTTTGTAACGGTTTGGCACACCACTCTCCTAATATTACGTAATGATTTTAAGACCACTACCCGCCCCCAAGAAAAAAAACTTTTCACTTATTTTCATTCCAAATTTTCTTAGTTTCACACAAATGCAAACGCTGTCGAAAACCCCCCTCCCCCCTACGTAACGTTTTGTAACCCCCCTCCAACCTATGACCATTACATAATTTGTGCACGGCCCCTGTAGTCCCAGTGGAGGAGGGCGAGAAAATTGATATTTTTTCTTAAAAATTATACTCTTTAGGCCTATTTCTTTGCGTTCCCGAAATTACGTAATTTTTGAAAAAAAATTGTAAGCGTCACCATTTTTATTTCGTGCTTTGTTTTTCTAACATTTTTGCGTTCGGCTAATTTAATTGAAAAATTTTTGCCGGCGGCGCCCTTTATCTTCTCACTCGAAAACAAGCCCCCGTTTTAGGAAAACTGATCCCGTCTCTGTTTCTAAATTTTTTCGAATAAAAGTAGAGTATGACCATGGGGGAAATAATTTTTTTTCTACGGTATGACGAAAATTTCGAGAAAGTTGAAGAAAAAAATAAAAAAAGTGGCAGAGCTCAAGTTTTTCGTAAAAAAAAAAACGTTTTTTGTAAAGAAACAGAGCAAAATAAATCTTTTCACCCCTTTTTGGGTGTTACAAATATTGGCAGCCCCTTATTTTTCGCTTTTACCCTCCCGCTAGTTTTGAAGTATTGGTTCGCTACATGTTTCGAGATCATGTCATAAAACAGCTCGAAAATATCAAATGTAGTGTAGGGCCAGCTTTATTTAAAATTAATAATATCGCAAGCAAAAAGCTCTGCAGGAAAAACAGCGCCGTTTATTGATTTCTTTGGCTGCTAGTGCTAGCTGCATGGTTTGGCCGTTTCCGGATAGATGTCACTAAGAGAACAGAATGGAAAGAAATTTAATTAAAAGCGAAGATATTTCTTTCTAATGTTAACAACCTCACGAGTTTATCACTCAGTATCGTAAATAATGGACCCTGCCGCCTTCTTTAAGCAAGAAAAAGCTGTGGTTTGGATCTGAAAACATGTAATTTTTAATTAGATTAGATGTTCAAATCTGTCCCCTTCTTGAGCCTCACAATATCCCAATCTATTGTAAAACTCTTGGTAAAACCTGGTGTTGGAGAAGATCAACATATTTTTGGCTATTCAAATTCCCTTCAATGAAAAAGGGTCCAATAATGTGATCCCCGACAATACCGCTCCAAACATTTAATTTTTGAGGATGTTGCGTTCTAACACTTGCGTGCAGATGTTTATTTTCGCGGGACCAATAGCGACTATTTTGTGGATTGTGAGAGCTATGAAGTTCAAATGTCTTCTCGTCACTAAATAAAACTTTTGATAGGAAATTTTCGTTCCTGTCACATTTATCCCTCATAACCTCACAATATACTAACCGGCGAAAATAATCACCTGGTTGCAATTCCTGCGACTTCCCAATGTTAAACGACTTGTAGCCGTATTTTTTTAGGATCCATTGGCAAGTACTGTTGGGAATATTCAGTGCCTCCGCAATCGGTTTCGTCGAACATCATTCATGTGCCTCAACGTAAGCGCATACCATTTCGTCTCGTTCCACCCTGTGTGGAAGAACGGGATGCTCTGGTATTTCGCCGTCGTGGTAACACTTTCTACAACCATTTATGCACCCGTACCTTTCAAAACGATGATAAATGTTGTAGACAGTTTGAGCCACAGGAACCGGTCGATCTGGAAACGCAAAAACAAAAAGTCCAATGACCTCGTCCGCACTGTCACTTTTTATGTAGTTTTTAATAATAAAAATCTTTTATTCTCGAGTATACGGCATTTTAAAAACACAAAATTTACGAAACTGAAGCGACTCGAAAAAAATGCAATGCCTGTGAATCCCAGTTTTTCCTCGATCGTCTCATGGTGTAGCCGCCATCTAGCGGAATTTGCAGACATCTTGTCAACGGTTATTATTGCAACTATGATTTATGCTCACAATGAAAGAGTGGCGACAATTTTTTCTCATGAATGCAGTCCGGAGATAATAACAAACTGGCACCATTGCTCAATATACCTGTTTCTTTTGTGCGCGCAGAATTTTCTATGCCATTTCTGTTTGATTTATTGAAATCTTATCCCTAAGGAAAATCTTAGGAACCCTGTATAGCAACGCTAGTATAACGCATAGAAAAAGGATGTATAGAGGGCGAATTGTATGTGTACTTGAAGATGGAAAGTTCATGATTTGACTAAATGATTTTGATAAAGATTTTTAGAATGTCAGCTCATGTTTTAAATTAATATATTTAAGTCAACGAATTATATGTCAACTTGCCTGCCACAGAGACATTTTTTTCTGTGTATAAAAAAAAAAATTCTATAGTAATATTAGACACTTAAAGTTGGTAAACTATTTTTGATTTCTTGTTGTTAGCGTATCTTTGATGCATTTGTGAAAGCGTCCTTAAAAAAAAAGTTAGAGTTGTGCTTACAAAGTACGACGTAAGCAAACCAATTCTTGTTTAGTGCTTGATGCATAGTTTTACTTCATGCCGCTCACTTCTATTTCCTTCCTTATCCTTCCTTATGTTGTACGACGTATCCATTCTGAGCGTGCACACTGAGATACGATTACGATTAAGCACTCTCGATTTGTGCAACTTTGATTTTTCAGGGTATTTAGCAGTATTAAATAGCCTAATCACTTCTAAACTATACCAGGTAATTAATATACAGCATTTTGTTGAAACGGTTCTTGAGGTAATTTACACAAAATTAATTTTTTTGTAATGCTTTTTGCATTTTATATGTCACTATTTATTTAACTAATTATTAAAATTAAAGCTTTGGTGTTTTCAAAAAACAAAGACAAAAACTGTAGTATTAGCAGTTGTATTTTTGGCATCTATATCATTTGGTTAAAAGCCAACACTAACAAAAAAAATATATTTAATGTACACAAATCATCTATTTAGAGTTTTATATTATGTACAAATTTTATTAGTAGACCAACAAAATTTGTATTGTACATTCGGGTGCGAAATAAATTACTGCAATTATTTAAAAACATATCTTGAAGATACAAGGTTGCTGTTTAATACAAATTGAATGAAATGAAAAATATTTAAAAAGAAAAAACTACAGCGGTAATTTATTTTGCGCGTAACTGTACATTTTGTGGAAATTAATAAATGATAATAATACCATATTAAATTTTGTTTTTCAGATTGCCAGAATTTTTTTTAATAAATTTTTCGAATTAGTTAAAACATAATTAAACTCGCATTTTAAATCTGTGTAGGACTGGTGATTATAAATGTTTTTTGAATTTATTAATAAAACAAATTCCACACATTCGGAATTATTTTATTCCAAAAACTAATAATAAGCATTAAGGATCACGCTAAAAAAACCACACCTACCCCCGGACCAGGTGTATGAAACTGTAGGAAAGTTTCTACGATACACGGCAATCGTGTGACGTTCGGTCGTGGTCGGATAGGTTTCCGATAACTCGTCATCGCTTCAAAGCTTATTATTGGTCGATATCAGGGAGAGAACCGTTCCCGTGCGATCTTTCCTACGAAATTCAAGAATCAGCCTCCAGGACGACTTCAGTTGATCGCTCGCCCATTAATTGAGTTCACTCAGGACCTGTTTTCTTGTGATTCCCAAGAGCGGTTCCGGTCCAATATATTGGGTTTCGGCACCAGCTCTGGCAAGTTCGTCCGCCTTCTCATTCCCTGGTGTTTCCTCGTGGCCCGGGACCCACATCAGTGTCACCCTCTTGTCTTCAGCCAATGTCTGTAGCGCGTTAACGCACTCGTCCACTAGACTACTGACAATCTTTAATGAACTAAGAGCCTTGAGGGCAGCCTGACTGTCGGAACATATGCAAATGTCCCTAGCATGCTCGCGAAGCGGGTAGCTTTCTTGAACCTTTAGGTCTTCCGCATACACTCCTGTGCCTGTTATCTGCCTAACTGATAGTTTTGATCCGTCAGTATAGCAGACCGTCGGATCTCTACTTAATTCGTTTCGGAGTTCTTCTCTCTGCCACCAAATCCCATTCAGGTATTGTGACTTTGTACTTCTTGCCAAACCTCCATGGTTTCGAAGGAGGCCCTACTGGCATCTCTAGAAGAGGCAACTCTTTTGTTACCAGTTCCTCGATTGCCAGATGATCCACTTTTTCCTCTCTTCCCTTCCATAGGCCATTGTTTCTTAGTCGTAGGTGCGTCGCAATCGCTTCCTTCTTGATCCAAGATGGTTTCTGGGGCTCTAATGGGGGTAGTCCTCATTGCGTCTATTATTTTCCTGTAGAAGAGCCACTGCACGCTCATGAGCTTTCTGGAAGTGGTCAGTTTTTTTACTACAGGCCACCAGACCACTGAACCATAATATTAGATTCTCGGTCTTATGATGACCTTGTATAGGTTCCTGGGGGTGATCTCCCAGGTTCAACCGACCACTCGGCGCAACTGCCACATTGTTGCCTGGACTTTTTCAGTCATTTTGGCAACATGCTGCCTCCACGTGAGTCCCTTGTCCAGTATGACTACCAGATACTTAAGCTCTGATACTAAAGTTCTGGGTCTGCCGTACATTATGGGAGCTCTGAAATCCTCTAGTTTCCTTTTTTTGGTGAAGAGGATCATTTCAGTTTTTGCAGGATTAATTCATAAGCCGTTCTGTCTACACTAGTCTTCTATGATTCTGATCGCCTTTTGCTTTCTTTCGCAGGCAGTGGCGAGGAAGCATTAAAAATACTAAAAAAAAATGTACTATTAATACCAAAAAAAAAGTACTATTAATATCCATCAATGAGGAGGTTTTGGGTAGCTTATTTGAGACTTCGTTGTGGCTGTGGTTATTACTGTGTCTGCGTACTAGCTAAATATCATTTCGTGGTGGTAAATTAATTAACGTAATGTGCCATTTTATGGCCAATTTTTCTCCCAAAATTTGACATGTTTTTGCTTATATCTGAAAATTAGGAATGAGGTTCTGTAACAAAAATTAATTGTCCGCTGGCTATTCATTTTCCACATGGTTTAGTAGCTGTTTTTTAAAATTATTGTTTTAAAGTTATTGCTTCACTATCTAAAATCTACGAGTACCTGACTCTGGCTGGATGAGTCGGGACACGTCGCTTGAAATGGCCCTAACGTAAGCTAAAAATCACTTTTATTGTGGTGCTGGTTATTTTTATTGATTAATTTTGTAGAATTATTCATCCGATAATATTAAAAATAATAAAATATCATCAGTTTTCAACACGTTAAGCATTTATTTTGTAAGAATTTTGACAAGTGACGGTTTTAAATGAGTTCCAAAAACTTTGGTAAGATCGGCTGGTGGTAGTTATTATCAAGCACTATCAGAACGGCTGCCAAAATTTGAATTGACCAAAAACCTCCCCATTGTACATACAAACTTTGGTATGCTGATACTATCAAATTCAAAAAAAATATCACGCCAGAGCAGTCACGTGATTGTACTTATGCAGGTCCACATACCAGTCAGCAGGTTCTCTGTTTATTTTTGTAAGCAAGGGTAGTTTTGAGCTGAATCTTGACCCACTTAATTATTCTATAGCAACCAGGTCTCCAAGATCTAACACGGAATGGTACAACGTTAGAGCTTGGTAGAAAACCAAACACTCCCTTTAAATTTAAACCGATGTCGAATGAAAAAAAAAATATAAAAAAAATCTCCACTCTAAAATCCAGAAGAAACCTCCATAATGGGTTGACACTTCAACAAAACCGCGTGTTTGGACCTACGAAGTATGAGAACTAAACGTTAAAATGTAGTAGAAGTGGTAGTAGAATGAAGTAGCACCCTTCCCGTGCCTTCACCTATCTTCCCATGATCGTCATCTCTTGCATTCTTTCGTGGCCTACCCATTCTATTTACAAAGTCCAGCAGTCCTATGTCTTTGCGGCTTCTCCCAGTAGCCATCTACTTCTAGAAGCGTCTGGTCCAGTCACAAATTCCTTGGACTGTCTACAGCCTTGTTCTTAACTGCATGACCTTTTAAGTGCCGCATAGGCCCATTCATTAATTCTACTCTGTACTTGTCGCCTCGTCATTCCTAGTGTCGGTTCAGGTCTCACGGCTCCAATACTGGCGAGTTCGTCCGCCTTCTCGTTGCCTGAAATCCCCCTGTGCCTTCATGCTCCTAGCTAGTGATGTGAAATTCGGGTCATTTCGGCGAGTCGGGTCACCGGATCTGGATCACTTTAAAGATCAGGATCCCTGATACGGTTCACCGGGTCAGTCCCTCATTCCATTTTGTAACTAAATTAGCCAATGCCAATAGCCTTTCAAATTTGAATTGGATAGGATCATACCATACCTACCCCTAATTCGTGAAATGCAGAAAGCAAGTATTTCTATTCTACATTTCTTACCTATCCTATGACTCAAAATAGTAAATTTGAATGCATTTTCGTATTTTTACGACTATGACTTACGAGCTAGGTATTATCAAAAATTGATCTTGATCATTTGGCGGATCGGAACAGCGCGCGGCGGGACAACAAGCTGCCTTCCGCGGGGTATCTCATTGATGCCAAGAAGTGGCGATACTGGTCAAGCACGGCTAATGCCACGGGGATTACCAGAATTATTCTTCATGCTTGATTTAGCAATTTGGTAAATCCCCCTAATCTGAGAGTTTTTATTATATTTTCACTATTTTACTGTTCCTACCTATGCAACACTCAGTACATTAATCACAGCTCATTAATCGCGATTTTTAAGTTGAAAAATATCAATTATTTGAACGACTTTTGCTCATCCGTGACCCGTGTTTTCTAATTTTGGGACCCGGTTCAATTAATTCTTTTAAAAGATCCGGATCACTGAACCGGGTCAGATCCGACCCGGACATCTCTACTCGTAGCCAGTGTCTGAAGTGCATCAGTACAGTCTTCCACTAGTCCGTTAGCAGTTTTTGGTGCTTTCGACGCTTTCAGGGCCGCTTGTCTATCGGAGCATATTCTCCTCTAAACTCTGCGATATAGGTCTTGTGTGGCCGCCATTATTATGGCTTATACCTCTGCTTGAAAAACCTGAGCGTGCTCTCCGGAAGTACTCAAATGTAACTAAAATATAAATTGTTCGTTGCAGATAGTTAAAACTTATTTCTCAATAATGCTTAAAAGAGTGAACATAGTAATATTGATTACATACAGAACATTCTCGGTAAAAAAACCTGGAACCAGACATTTTGAACTTAATACACTTTTGCTCCGAGCTGCGGATACTGACTTCCAATATTTTGGCATTCTTTATTAATATTTAAATTATGATGAGCCTGTGGATGGCTTATAATTTAATTAAAAGGGGATTAGGCAAACCAAATAGTTATTTACTAAACTGAAATAATAACCTGTTTATGCAGTTGCTTTACACCAGAACGCCGAATACTTTTTTTAGCTGTGGGGCTAGCCGATTAATCTACATCAGCCCTACCAGAGACGGATTATCGGTCTCTGGCCCTACTGACAACGACGCACAGTTCGGACCGACAATTTTAAACATCAGTTATAGTTTAGTGCGTCTTATGCCTACTTACTTGGTCTTAGTGATATTATCTTTCCTACGCCAGTATTCTTCAAAAAGTGAGAAAGTACTCACATATTACCTAGTTCAGAACAACCGAGAAACCTGAAAGGGGTGACCACGCATGCGCACGCTTAATTTTACTCAAATTTCGGCGAGTACTCACTGGGAAAAATAACTGGATTTTTTTTTAAATTGTATCAAATTTTCACACAAATTGTTCTTGGATTTGCACTAAGAACAATTTGTGTAAAAATTTTACTCATCGTTTTTTGAATTTATTTGTTGTTAAATTTCTAGCAAATTGTTTATATTGATTTTGAAACGGTTTTTACTCAGTATTGTGAATTGACTTTTCTTATAATACAATTTAAAAATTGCTAAATGCTGTCTGATATTAATCTACAAGTTGTAAAAATATTTTGCAATTTTTTTGTAATTTTTACATCATTTAGTGAGTAAAAAATACACAATATTATGTAATTTATAACATTTTTTTTTTTAATTTTTAACTAAAAATTTGTATATTAATAGCACACAAGTTGTGTTAATATTTTGTGCAGGTTTTTTTAAATATTTATCACAAGTTTTATTTATATTGTATACTATAAACTTCAGTTTTTTCCACAGTAGCGTTGCTTTTCCTTACTCTGGCCAAAAATAGATTACATTTTGCGAAGTTGATCCATGCGAATTACGTTGTTTTAGAGCTTGTTCAATATCCTTTGGTACCTAATAAAATATAATACATTTTATGTGGCTTACACTTTTTTCTGTTTAAATTCCTTAATAAATTTTCTTTCTGCTCTGACTCTGTCTCTTTAGTAAGAAGAGTAGGTAGCAACCGAACGCTTAAATAATGTTTTTATAAATATTAAGTAAAGACTTAACTATTGAAACAAATTTTACATTACTTTGAGATTACTAGAAGACGTACTTACTTTAAGTCGTAAAATAAATTTATCCATGCATTTATCATCCTCTCTTGCTTGGTTTCCATCTTTCGTATCCTTTGATTACTTTATGTTTGGTGCCTTAAGTGAACATGTACAAGAAAATCATTTAAAATTTAACAAAATGAAGAGTAAAATAATATTTAATCATCAAAAATCCAAATTAGTTAATTTTAAAATTATTTAAAAAACAATTTTTAGTGGAAAATATAAATAAATATTTTAATTATTAAAGCAAACTTTATATTACTCTCAGATAATAAATAAAATCTATGCCAAAGTGTATATAACAAGCAGCATATGGTGTGTCCATGCTGCTCGGATGTGATCTCTGTTGTTACTTTGTTTGGTAACTTATGGAGATATTTTTGAAGTAAACATGTCCATAGGAACTATCTGGTATTATCTAAAATTAAACAAAAGCACTATGAAATCAACGGTAACTAACTCGAGTTAGTTTAAGTTGGTAACCACTGATGAAACGTATTTAATTAGGTATCATTAAAAAATCTTACAATAGCTTCAAAAAAACACAAGAATATTTGTAGGGAAAAATAAAAACACAAAAATAAGTAAAAAAATCGATGAACAACGGACAACATGGATTTTTTGCTATTTTTATGTAGTTAAATACATACAATTATCATTCTAAAACCTTTATAAAAAGTGTAAAAAGACATCGCTGTCGTACTTATATTTATGCACAATTTTTAAAATAAAAATTTCGAGACAAGGCATTATTCTACGACCTGACGTTTTAAATAAAACAACACTGGATAATTTACCTAAAAATGTTTCCTTGTACAAGAGCTTCATCCTCATTTTTTCCTAAGAGATTTCATAATTTACTTTTACTTAACATCACTACACAAATTAAAAAGGAGGCCAAAATAAAGCCACATTCTCGTTTCACCTTCGTTTTGAAGTCCGGTACGCGCTTTCACTGATGCTGAAAAATAGGTTATCCATTTCCAAAATTTTGGTTAATGCAAAAGTAAGTTTCTTGTGTCTCTTTTCGCTTTGTTCCTTGTGTTGAATACCCATTCAGAATTTTCGTTATTTCTGTCTTTTTAGAGTTTTTTAACCGGCGACGGCAATAATATTCCTAATTTTACTTTAGGCGTCGGTCCATGCAACCTGACTTGGATGGCTCCCTGAATGACCAAGGGACTCTACAGTTGCGAAAAGGCAACCTTATATTTTTTAAGCTTGAATTGACAGATAGGTCCAATTTCGTATTTTCTTGAGCTTGAATTAATAGATTAATATATCAAAATAGGAAAGGATATAGAAAATAAAAAGACAAATTTGCGCAGAATTTCGATATAGACAGAGGACATGCGGATAAGGACCAGACCCGGAAACTCCTTTGGTATAACAAGGCAAAAGGTATAAAGTGAGCTCAATAAACAAATGAAACGAAGGCCACTGATATGACGTTAACTACATCAGAACATGCTGCTCTCACTAAGGGGGGTCCACATACTGGACTGTGTTAGGAAGATAAAATACAACCCTCCACCACTACTACTATCAGGGATAGTAGTTACACAGACTTACTAGCTCCCACCTGACCTTTAAATAAGCCCTAAACAAAAATATACACATTTTATCGATTACTAGTTGTTAATTCTTTATAATATGTAAAATAGTTTATTTAAATGTATATCTATATTGCGGAAACGGCGCAATATAATCTGACTAAGCGGAAGTATAAAACGAAAATGGATAATCCAGATGGCCATGATGTGCTTTTATTTTACTAAAAATACAACAGCAGTAATTTTATTAAATATTGAATATTATAGAGATTAAATCTAAAATATAAATACTGCGCTAAAAAGCTTTTACAAACAAATTTTGTTTTAATCTGATGCAAAAGGTTAACAGGATGATTTTATTTAATAAAATATAAATAAAACAATTTCATTATTTGACTTTGTTTATTCCCTCAAGCTACTTTTAAGAGAAGTTTTTGTATAAGTGTACAGAAAATCAAGAATTGTTCCTTAAATCTTAATTAAAACTGCTTTTTTTCATTTCTTTTTAAAGATTAGTTTTCGGTAGCTTGTTTAAAACAAAAATTTCAGATTAGGTTATTTCGATGTTATGTCGATATTAATGAAGGTCCTGAAATGGAATATAAGGTAACTTCTTCTAGCAAGTAGATAACATTAAAGGTTCCAAAATCAATGAATTTTTATTTTTTATATAAGAGGGGTGCATACTTTTTATATTTAATGTCTCTTTATTTTCATACACTGCAAGGTACTACAAAATATCTTAAAAGGTGTATACTGGGACAAGACGTACATAAAATTCAAACACAAAAACCTAAACAGAAGTTTTTGTCTTCAACTTCGAAGAATAGAATATGGGGACCGGTCTTTCAATAATTCAAATTCCACCGTATTTGGGTACTATCATGCATATGATGTGGATTTAAATGGTTTTGTGTGTGCTATTATTCTCTTATTTAAATTAACCAAAGTTGTCAAGGATTAACCTCATAATATTAATTACAGGTCACTTTTGGCGAAAACGTTTTAACAGATATTTTAGTAGAAGCAATTATTATTAGTAGACATAGAAATATGCTTTTTGACCCCACTTAACCCAGATTAGACAAGTCACACTTAATAAAATGCAAGACCAATACGACTTTTATTACTTATTAATTTCGAGGACATATTAGGTTTAATAACTGCATATTAACTATTTTTAATTATTCTCAGGTTATGGCTGTATCCCAGGTGCAAAGTATAATCATTTCTTAATAAACAAAGGTCGTTTGATAAACCGAAGCCAGGGTAGGAAAAAGGGTTTGCGGTCACTTTGTCGTAATTTAAAGTCGAAAGCAGTTGCGACGTCCCCACTACCGTCGCCAAACATTTCGTCGCAGACCAACTTCGTCGCGAACATTTGCGTCGTGCACCTCTAAGTAGCATAGGACATTGCGACGTCCCTACCAGCTCCGCCAACCATTTCGGCGCAGACTAACTCCGTCGCAATCATTTGCGTCGCGGATCCTCAAGTCGTTTAGGACATTGTGACGTCCTCACTACTGTCGCCAACCATTTCGTCGCCGACCAACCCCATTGCAAACATTTGCGTCGGGGATCCTTATGTCATGTAAAGTTTCGTCGCAGAACCACTCCGTCGCAAACATTTGCGTCGCGGTTCCTTGAGTCGCATAGGACATTTAGTTTCTATGGTAAAATTACAGCAGTTGCCATATTGAAATTGGTCTGCAGAATTTGAACAGTAAGTATATTTATTTTACATTCGCGATTATAGGTAAATTTTTTCATCTTGACTTGGGTTGGGTTGAGTTGAGTTAAGTGGTTGATTTACGTAGGGTTAGGTTGGATTAGGACTAGTTAATGTAAGGGTGGATTTAGGTTGGGTTTGGTTAGGTAGGGTTAGGTTAGGTAAGGTTAGGTAGGGGCTGGTCCCGTTAACTTCTTAAAATTTTACAGAACGTTTCATTCTATGCGACTCAAAAATCCGCGATGCAAATGTTTGCAATAAAGCAAATCTTCAACACCACAGCCTGCATTATCATCTAATAAAATAGAAAATACCATATCTCCTCAGTCTATCAAAGAAGAAACTTCTTCTGGTGAGTGGATTTTATATTCTTTCAAAACATATGATTTCGCACTATGGTAAACTAATTGTTTTGTTAAAATTTTGGTGAAATAAAAAAGAATCCAGTCACGAAAAAGTTATGATTTTATAAAATAATCCTTAAAACTACAAATGTTCCTCTACACCTAGTTCTTCCGCACCCTTGACTGTAGTTGTAGATAACGTTATCTTTCTTAAATCAGACATCCCTATTCAGGTTGATCTTTAGGCTAAACTGATAGAGATTTTGCGGATCTAGAGTACACAAGTTCGAAAGCGTTTAAACTACAGAACATTGCCCCTTTAAACTGCGAATGTCATAGTTTAGCAAAATTTTTATTTTTCACTGATTTACAAAGGATTACTCTTCAATAGTCACTTTGTTTAATCTGTATCTCCTCCGACTTTGTCAAAAATTTGCTTTGCTTTACCTTGGAACTACAATTTTAGCAGTGGAGGGAGCTGCTAGTGGGCACGTCGCAATGTCCTATGCGACTTAAGGATCCGCGACGTAAATGTTTTCGACGTAGTTAATCTGCGACGATACTATATGCGTCGGTGGTGGGGACCTCGCAATGTTCTATGTGACTTAAAGATCAGCGGCGCAAATGTTTGCGATGGCGTTGGTCTGCGACAAAATAGTTGGCGACGATAGTGGGGACGTTACGATGTCCTATGCGACTTAAACATCCGCGACGCAAATGTTCGCGACGGTGTTGGTCTGCGACGAAATGGTTAGCGACGGTAGTGGGACGGGACGTCGCAACTGCTTGCGACTTTATTTACGAAGAAGTGTCCGCGAATCAGGAAAAAGTATATAAATCATTTGGTAGGCGCTTGTTTATTTGAATATTTTTAAAAAAGAAAAATTCCTAATGTGGCATTAAAGTACAGGAAAAAATACGCGGTTATTTTTGTAAAATAAATTCTAGCTAAATTTTCATTATTATCAGAAGTAAATTGTAACTATCAGTAGCAGTTTAACTTTTAGGTGCAAGTCAAAATTTTACGTGGAACGTCTTGCTTTCGCTTTCAACCCTCTATAATAACAAATGATTAAATCATTAAAAACCTAAAATAATTTTACAATTTAAAAATTGTATTATATCTAGTGTATAGTGTTTATAAAAATAATGGTATTTAGTCGACTTTTTAGCAATGATCAAATAATATTAATTTGTACCTACCTACCATATAGTTTTGAAACACCCTCCACTCAGGGATACGTACTGTAAAAAATAAGAAACTATGTCTTCTCTATAAATGACATTGTACAGTAGCTTACTTCTTCAATAAATTATAATTAATCCTTGATATATAGAAGAAGAAGTAGCAGAAAAAGTGATAATGTATGTGTATGTCTTAACCTACACGGCAGTTGAAACAGACTACTAACAGCAGCCGATCTTAGCTTTTTTTAAATTTTTGCATATGGGCCTTACAATCTTGGTAGGAAAAACAAAAGACGCATTTTGATTAAGCATCAAATTAAATTTTGATGATTTTTGCTGTGATTCCGGTACCGCTACCTTTCAGTTGATTCTAAGGCATCACAACTTCGGTACCCTTGAGCATATTTTAACTTATCAGGAATTATAGTAAATACTAGGAGAAACTATATCTTTTTTAGATTCAAGCAATAGCTTTAACTAGAAACAACAAAACACCTCCGCCTTCATCAACAGGAAGAACTTGTAGAGATTCTCCAGAAAGATCTTTAACACCACAGCCTTCATTATCATCTACTCCAATAGAAAATACCATTCCTCCTCAGTCGATTAAAGAAGAAACTTCTTCTGGTGAGTAGATTTTAAATTCATACAAAAAATACGATTTTGCACTATGGTAAACTAATCGTTTTGGTAAAATTTTGATGGAACAAAAAATAATCCAGTCACGAAAAAGTTATGATTTAAATCAGACATCACTATTCAGGTCGATCTCCAGACTAAACTGAGAGGAAATGGAAAAAATATCTATTACGTGCAAAATTCTTATTATTATTTCCGATGGAGATCTTTCACCTTTTTCTCAGGCATCTTCAGTATCGTCCTCTGTCGAGAAAAACGAATGTTTATACAGTTGATTTTAAATATAAGTTGCCTAACTTACGTCAGAGTAGGCTGTTACAAAACGAGGAATGTGACCATTGGAAATCTGAACGACATAGATGAGTCGCTGCTAAGCATAAATTAGGATGTTACAACACTTTAAAATGGTTAAAAACACTTACAGTGAGATTTACTAAGATCTAAAATAGTACCCCCCACAGGTCTAAATATTTACACCTGTAGGGGGTACTAAGTTTTAAAACCAATTTTCAAAAAACACTTATCCATACATAAAAGACACAAAGTTATTGATTATTTTGTATTGTTATTTGTTATTGAAAAATACCACTGAAAAACTGTTTTTTTCTCAAAATATACCATATTTTAGGAGAAAATTCCCTAAAACTATTTTTTTTGACAGGTTTCAAATGGCAAATGGTGAATACGCCAAAAATTTGGCACATAATAGTTTCATTAGTTGTGTTTGAGGTTATAAAGTTGGTGATTTTTTAGACCACTTCAGGGAGGTGGTTTAAATTTATAGCGCCCAGAAAGGATTGTTTTGTGGCATTTGGTAATAAGTTCTTTTGAAATTTCCGTAAGTAGCTGTTTTTACAAGGATTAATTTAACTTCTTTATTATCCCAAGTTGTTCATTACCCAATAAAACACCTACTATTTTGTCCAGAAAAGACGCCATATTTTGAAATCGTTTTCAGCGCAAAAAATATATTTAAGAGGGCACTACGAGGCAAAACAAACATAAGTGAAGGTCACAGATTATGCATAAAAAATATACCAAACAAAAATCCCAAAACAACTATATTAATTTATTTACAAACTGAAACTGGAACATTGTGGTTATCTAAAAGCTAAGTCAAAAAAACTTTCCTTACTCAAAGCGCACTTATTTCAAAGCTGTAGCTTTCATCAGTAGAGGTTGGTGCCTGCCAAGGTGCAAGCAGAGGTAAAAGACCCGAACTTGCTGTTTGTGATTGAACGCAGCGCTAATATTTTTAAACTGACATTTCGACAGTGACAGAAATGTAAAAATAACTTGGATTTAAATTTCTTAATACATTTCATAAATAAAAACACCTTTTAAATAAATACAAAATTAATCTCTACTCCTTATTTTATTATTACCGATCTAAATCGTTGTGTGACATCAAGTATTAATTGGAAAAATTAATTAACAAGGGTAAGCCCCAATGTTAATTTATTCTACAGAGTGTTTACTATTTAAACCCCGCGTGGGTTTAAATTTTTTAATTTTCTTTTCTTCTAAATTCAAAATTTCCTTTTAAATCCAATAAAAGATTGTGTTAAGATTTATTATGTTATTGAATAATTAATAAACAAATTCATAACAATTCTGATTATATATCAAACTGTGTCCAAAACTTAAGGAGGGTTTGTTTAAAATGCTTAAAACCAAAAATTTTACCTAAATTTAGGGCCGTTCTAAAATAGACTAAACCTTTTTAGTAAATCCCACTGTTCAATACTAAAAATGATTTTAAATTTTGTTTTTGTTAAAATCATTCCTTTATTGAAAGCAGAATATTACGTGAACTTTGACTAAAGGTCCATCTGTCTGTGTCTGTTTAGGTGAATAGGCGAGTTCGTGTGGTCTATGTTGTTGTGTGGTTCAATGTGGTTGGGGCAAAAGGATGGGTCTGGTGAAAATGAAGTGGAGGATGACGATGAGAGAATGGAAGGAAGGAAGAACGGTGTGGGGAAGGCGGGAGGGGGGTTAAATGAAGGTTAGTTTTTGTCTATTGAATGGGGGTGGCGGGGGTTGGCGTTCGTTAATTAATCTATGTAAAGGGGTAAAATTCCGATCTAAATTCATTTGTATGTTAAGGCATAGTTTGTTTTTGGAGAGTTCTTTGCTAATCTCGTCGCCTTCAAGGTAATCATGTCTTGTATAGTTTTTGGATGAGATTTGTTGAATTATTTTGGAGTTTTTTTTTAGGAAAAAACTAAAAAAAAAAACTCCAAAATAATCCACTAAATCTCATCCTAAAACTCCATAAGATAAGCAGTATGAGGTGTGCGGTAAGACGCAAGGAAAATAAACTATAGAAAATGCATGCTCCTGTTCATAGTGTTTCGTAAGCCGCAAGTGGTAAGAACAGCATGCATGTGCTTTTATTTTCCGTGCGTCTTACCGCATATTTCATACCGCTTGTCTTACGGAACTCTGAATCCGCCTTTATATGTCTGTCTCTTGTTTCGATAAGAAAACAGCAGGAAAGTAAATTTTATTGTCTATATATAGGATAACAAATAACATGATATTAGACTGTCAGTAAGAAATAAATTGCTGGTGTAAGCACAAAAATTTTTCTTTTTAGTTACCTTTGATGGGACGACAGGTTTTTTTGTAGGCGCTTCCCACGTTGGGACAAAAATATAAAACTAACATAACATAAATAACCTTAAAAAACTTCGCGACCAAACTTGAGAAAGAGAGAATTGCATTTCGAGGGTGCGTACGGCGACGTGTATGGCAACCACAAGTTTGTTGATTACCGCCGAAACAAAATGATTCGAATTTCTATTTGTCTGTAATGAAACACTCCTTCCCCCATAAAAAAAATATTTTTATGGTTTTTTTGGTACCATTAGAAAGAAAACGAACGTTTTTTAAAAAATGGCAATTTTAATTTTCTTTGTTATATGTTATGTTATATGTTATTAAAAATAATGCCACTTAGCTAAAAAAAAGACATTTTTAGCTTGAGTGGTACCATGAATATTGAAAATGGTAGGCACCTTTAATTTTTTTAAATATTTTTGAAATATTGGAGATATACAAAAAATTATTTTAAATAATTTAGAGATAGATTATACAAACTTTATAGACAAATCTAATTAAAAAGCTTAATACCAATATGATGGTACCAATAAGCACCCATTAGTACCTGTATTTGACCAATCAAATTGATCATGTGATATATGCTTTTAGGCTAACTTGGGACCGCCGGTAACAAATTTTATAACATTTTTCCGGTTATTATTACGGTTTTGCTAGAAGAATACGGTATGCAAAGTGTTTTTCCTACCTAAGTGCGGAAAGTGGTTTTTACGTATGCATCTGCGTGCAAAAAATTAAAGTTAAAACTCTTAAGTTATGTTTAATATGGCGGCATGCGACGGCTTTGTATTTTTGAAAAAAATAAGGTAGGCTATGACACCTCGCCAACGTCAAACTTTTGCTTAAGAAACGGATCCATTTGCTGCCAGATAATTTTACGCATTCTATTGGGAAAACAGTGTAAATAACCGGAAAAATGTTATTATGTTCGTTACCGGTAACCCCAAGTTAGCCTAAAAGCATATACCATACGAATAATTTGATTGGTCAAATACAGGTACCAATGAATATCTATCGGTACCAACATATTCGTATCAAGCTTTTGAATTGAATTGGTGCAGAAAAAGTTTGTATTACTTACCCATAATATTCCAAAAATATTAAAAAGCAATAAAGGTACCTACCATTTTTGCAATTAATGGTACCAATCCAAGGTAAAAAAGTTTTTTTAGCGTACTGATATTATTTTTATTAATATATGTAAAAAAACGATCGTTTTCTTTCTTTTTTAAAACTTACAAATCAGTGACTTTTCTGGTGGTACCAAACAACCCATATAAAAACATTTTTACATGGATGGAAAGGGTGTTTCATTCACGACAAACAGAGAAACGATTTATTTTATTTTGGCTTTAATCAACAAAATTGTGAAAAAAACTTTGGACCATGTCCAAAAATAAAGCCTTAAAACACGTTAACTTTAAAGCGCCATATCTCAGAACTTGTGCTTTGTTGATTGAGTACTACAACATATAAAAAAGTTATGAAATTTAGCCGAAAGCCATTTCCAATATAATTTGTGCAGGGTCCTTCACGAGAATACCGGTCCTGATTGACAACTAGCCGAAAGATTTTAACAAACAAACCATTTTAAGCGGCTCATCTATGTCGTTCAGATTTCCAATGGTCCAATTCCTCGTTTTGTAACAGCCTACCCTGACGTAACTTAAGCACCTTATATTTAAAATTAACTTTATAAACATCCGTTTTTCTCTACGCGTCAATGCTGAAGATGCCAAAGAAATAGTGGAAAGATCTCCGTCGGAAATTATAATAAAGATTTTTACACGTAATAGATATTTTTTCAACTTCATCCCATTTTTTCAAGACAGTGCAGATAGCCACACAAACCACGTTTAAACTGAGAGAGATTTTGCTGATCTAAAGTAGGTACACTAGTTCGAAAGCGTCTTTTTTTTATCTGTTTTGATTACAAAGTTCTGAATTTCCTCCCTTTACACCCGTCAGCCACCTCCTAATCTCCAAATTTTTTCATAATGTGATATTATCATCGAATCTACATTACTGTGCCAAGTTTCATTAAAATTGGGTTACGAGGACTGTGTCAAAAATGAATCGCAAGATTTGATAGACGGACAGCCAGGGGAGTTATTCCAGTGGCTCATACCGATATCGTTATGTAGCGAATTCGTTATCGCCGCAACACCGCGGTTTGTTTTGCTTACATTAGTTTCACAATGGCCGCGGCCGGGCGGTGTCAATTCAACTTTGACGACTAAACTCGCAAAAAAATAAAACTTTTGACTAATAATGGTGATACAATGATTGAGAAAAATTAACATGATTTCTTCTGCGATTGTTGCAGACATCGGGAAAGAATACATTTATTAAAATTCCTGCCGCTGGACAGTTTTTTCTGTGATCTTGTGTTATCTAACCACCCAAATGGAAGACTAAAATAAGTTCACACCCACAAAGAGCAGCACAGTAAGTAAAACTAGCTTTTGTTATGGGGAAATATTCATTTTAATTCTTAACCTATACTTGGACATCATAACTTCCCCACATAGCTATTTATGAAAACTTCTTTTAAGGTGGGTTTATATTTTAAACTCCTTTGTAAAAGGAATCACAAGCCCTTATGGTATAATAGACAAGCATGGCCCAACCTGAGTTTGCTAAAATGTATTACCTACTTAAATTAAAGTCAGGGTGGCTTAGAATGTGATACTTGAAGTGATTATTTGCTTCTGATACATAAAATGTTTTCCTTTAATTGTTGGTCTTTAACTCTTTATCAAGAATATAAATATAATAAATTAAAACAAAAAATCAGTTGTACTATTCTGTAAGCTAAAAAATGCATTAAATCGGCAAAGAGCTGCAAAAACAAAACGAAGAAAGTGATTTTATTTAAAACCGGCCTCTTATAAACCGGTTTTAGGTGCGTATAAACATAGTAACTGATAAATAAGGTATTAGTGATTAGTGAACATACTTGTAAGATGGGCCTAGAACAATTATAATTCAAGGTAATTCAAATTTTTTTTGAGAGAAATTAAAGCTCAGTTTATGCAACATACTTACCGATTTTGGGCTTAAAGTTAACTTCACAAATGAGCATATATCTTTTCATCAGTGTAGGGACCAAACAATGCATGGGCGCACTAGCTTAAGTCCATTTTGTCTTTTGATTTCTACTAAGATAGTTTAATTAAAATAAAAACTACTGACTTAGATTCTTGCAGCTTCCAAGAGACAATAGGTACTTGAAACTGTGATCAGATTTTGGATAAGTAAAGTAATATTTTGAAAAAACTTAATTTTTAGGTAGGTGCGAGGGTATTTGAATGGAGGTATATGTAAGAATCCTTCTAGTAGGATCAAGTATTTAGGAAGATGCATGACCACAACCTGGGCCACAACTCTTCGAAAGCATATTAAGTATGGATGGATTCAAGTAAGACCAAGTAGACCCACCTTTCAGGGCACTAGATGAAACTAGACATGTTCGATAGACATAGGAAGAACTTTGTAACTAATTATGGCAAAGTATAGTGTGTTAGTGAAACTAATTTTCAGAAGTACATGTATAATAATAGTACCATTAATTTAAAAAAATTATATGACTAGCTGTACAGGATGTCCAAAATTCAATTTAAATTTCGATTGAAGGGTTTTGGGTATTTCAAGAGGAGATTGAAAAAAACTGACCGCCACTTGCGAGGTTTAATGTTTAGGAGATGTTGAAAACTGCATCTTGATATGTCAAGCCATTTTAAAGCTACGGCGGCTTTTTGAAAAGTCTGCATTTTGGAATTGGTTCTATAACTTTTTTATTTGTGAAAATTTCTGTTTTGGTATCAATGGCTTTTTTATAAATTTTTTTAAAGTAAAATTTGACTGTCAATTGAATTTTCTTTGTCGATTTTAGTTTTTAAGATATAACACAAAGTTGGCATTTTTCTTATGGAATGATCCTTTTTTATTTGAAAATAAGCTTTAAATTGCCTTTAAAGTGATGTACTATGTATTTTATGCCTTGTTTTTTTTTTATTTCTTTATTATCTACTTTTAATATTTTTTTATTTTTTATTATTCTAAAAAGTGAGTGAAAAAAGTAAATAAAATTGTAATAGAACAAATAGAGAATTTGAAGCTAATTTTAATAATCAAATAAAAATGAGTCATAAAGGTAACAGATAAAATTCAGTTTGCCAGTCGACTTCTGCTTTAAAAAATCTACAAAAAAGTCATTTACACCAAACCGAAATTTTTACAAATAAAAAACTTATAGACCCCCATCCCAAAATGCAGAGTTTTCGAAAAGCCAGTGTCTCAAAAATGGCTTGGCATATGAAGATGCGGTTTTCACCTTTAAACTTCTCTTAAAAATTAAGCCTAGTGAAGAGGTCCATGCAGCTACACCCTGCATTCAAAAAATCAATTTTTTTTTATTGGCGGAATTACAGGCTAATTTAAAGTTTAAAATGTGCATGTAGCTACATGTGCATCTATAATATTAATGATAGCGGTACCCAAAAAAAAGTATGTCAGAATTACGGGCTAATCCTTTGCGACAAAAAAAAAATTGGGCTTATTTAAAACGCGGGGTGCAGCCCCACCCCGCACACATTAACAATAGCAGTATCGAAACCAAAAGTATGAAAGAATTATGGGCTAATCATCTGCGGAAAAAAAATTGGGCTCATGCGCCCTTACATGATTTTTTTTTAGTTTAAAATGCGGGGTGCAGCTACATGTGCAACCCCACCCCGCACACATTAATAATCGCAGTACAATAAAAGCTTGTAAAAATGAGGTAAGGGCATGAGCCGCAGATGATTAGCCCGTAATTCTAACATACTTTTTTTTTCGTTAAGTACTGCTACAGATACAGATACAGAGATAAGCCCAAATTTTTTTTGCCGCAATGAGCAGCCCGTAGTTCTGACATACTTTTATTTGGATATCGCCATTGCCACATGCAGCTGCATCCCGCATTTCAAACTTTAAAAAAATTGGATAAGGAGATGAGCCCAAACATTTTTTTGCGGTAGATAATTAGCCCCTAATTCCTACATTTTGATTTTTCGAATGCGGGGTGTAGCTGCATGGACCTCAAGTGGAGGTCTGTTTTTCTCCATCTCCTCTTGAAACATGCACACTAGTACTTAAAATAAAGTGCCTAAAATGTATTCTGTATTTTTAAATTAGCTTTAAATGTTTGCTGACGTACATGACAAGTTTTTTACAATGTATTTAGGCAAATTTAATTTCTTGGCTAGATTTATACTTAGTTTTTGATTTAATATTACCAACTTATTATGTAGGTACCAAGGAAAAATTAATTTAACTTGATTTTGTCACTCTTAACATTGCTTTAAAAAAAAGCAATAAAATCTGGGGAAAAAAGTGATTTAATTTACTTATTGGTTTAAACGTTACTTAAAATTAAAAGTGGTTTTCAAATATTTCAATAATTGTTTTGTTTCATTTTTTCTTTTATCAGCTTGGGCGCTGCTAATCTGAAACAACAAATAAAATTATTTCAAAATTTAAGATTGAAATCTTCCAGGGTTGGTTTGTAAAATCAATCAATTATACCAGTAGTACCTTTAAATCACCCCACCTTTTAGACAAGAGTATAAATCGAACTTATTAGATTTACTTCGACTATATCTCACCAATTTTTTGGCCACCATTTTTACTTCTGTCCGCCAATTTTAATTATTTTACAAAAATACGGACCAAGTTTAACATGACATTCTACTTTTAAAAATTTTATTATTTGATTAATTATCTTAATAGTTAAGTTAACTAGAAACTAAAGTGGTGGTCAATGCTTTTCCTGTGAATTGAGTACAACGCGCTTTAATTTTAAAAATTAAGTGAGAGGATAAAACAACTTTCAGGCTGGGGTGGTAAAAAAACTGGTAATGATTGTCAATGAAAATTTACCTGTCATCTGTAGATATTATGTCGAAAAAATAACGAAAACTGACGATCGAAAAAAACTGTCAAGGTAGTGAATAATAATTAAAGATCTTGGGGAAACAAATCTAACAAGTTTATTAGCCAGGAAAACTCCTTCCATACCTTTAAAATGTACACCTTTAAGAATAACCAACAAGAATTCAATGAGTTTTTGTCACCATCTTAAAGTAAGTTGATTTAAAGTCTGGTTCAAAGTTAATGAAATATAAAATTTCCTTGGGTAATACCAAGTGGAAAAAGGCCCTCGAGTTTTTTTTTTTAAATTAGGGAAAAAGTGTGGTTTATCCCCTAGTTGCCCCAACATCTTCAATTGTTATTTAATATATTTTTTTAAATATCCTGTGGATATACAAAGTTACTTTAAAAATGTATTCCACCTTGGATTTCACTAATGAAATTTTAAATATTTACATTTTGGGGCGTAACAAAAATAGCAGAAAACAAAAACTTAAATAAAGCTATTAAGAAGTGAAAATTTATATTTGCTTGAAACAACAACAAAAAGTAACCAATTTTTTAAATTTTAGTGACAAATTTTTGAATTTGAAAATGTTTTCTTTTTAATGTGAAGGTAGCTTACCAAATGTTTTGTCCTTCATATGATTTTGCTAAAATTTTTAATTGCGTGGGGAGGTGGGGTGCTGTCTGCTTAAATTTCTTCATACATCTTAAGGTTTACCAGAAATCATTGATCTAAAATTAAATAAGTAACTTATAATTATTGTAATGTATGTAAATCCATAGTAGTTAAACAGTTAGTTCACTTTAATTAATACTTCAGACAATAGCATGTGCTATTTTTTTTTCGAATATTTGTCATTTTTAAATTATACCAATATTATTTTTTTTCCATTTTGGACCAAATTTAAAATTAATTTTCTTATCTAGGTCTGAATCAAAATACATAAAACTTGTCGAATACCTATTGTTATCCTTTCATACTTTCCTGATGCCTATATTTCTATCTTTGAGACTTTCAGTTTTGAGATATTGACCTATGGGGAAAAAAATAAGCTTTTTCATGTAAAAAGTTTATATTTATTATAACACATTTTAGGTACTGTTTTATCAAATAAGAAATAAAAAATTTGTATACATAAAAATATAACGTGATGATTATATAATCTATTTTTTTTAAATTTTATATCACGAAAATGGCGTCCAAAGGGAAGGAGGGGTCGAGGTAAAAAACCCTCTGTTATCCCAATAAAATAATTTCTGCGTAAAATTACATTTTAGATCAGCATATCTCCCCCCCCCCCACCGCCGCGCAACTCTTGGATACGTTACTAAATTATACTGGTGCATCCAAGAGTTTCTTCTGAGGGGGGGTTGCTGATTTAAAATTTCATTTCACTCAGCACTCATTTTATTGTGCCAATGCCAGATCACGTAATTTCGAATTTTTAACCTGCTGGTAGCGGGGGGTTTTTTCCTAACCCCTCTCCGACCCCCCCCCCCTTTGGTGCGACTTATATATAGCAGTATTTCATGTCTGAATTTTATAGATATTATAAATGATAAGAACTAGTAGAATTTGTAAACCAGTAGAAAAAAATTAATTAAAACCTACCTTCTGGATCAAAATTTTAATAATTTATTTCCAAGAATTGAAAGGTCAATATCTCAAAAACTAAAAGAGTTTTAAAGACAGAGATTTGATCAACAGTCGAGCTTGAAAAGTTAAAAGTTTCATGCATTTTGATTCTGCCAAAGATGAGAAAATTGGTGTAAAAATTATGTAGTGGAAAAGTTCAATTTTTTAAAATTACATTTATAGCTGACATAATTGCGAAACCTAAAATTATGTTTTGTTAAAAGCCACAATACTCTGCTTTTACACAAAAATATATATTTAGACACAAAAAATAGGCGAATTAAACAGGGTCTTTTTAAAGCTACTATTACCTAGTTATTCTGTATGTAATTTTAGATTTCTTGATTTTATTGAAACTACAATACTAAATAATAAGCACGTACATGTTTTTTCACTAAAATGAATGCATCGTAAGAGAAAATAGGCCACTTTAAAAAAAACAAACAGAGAAAAAAAATAAATCTAGTTTTTTTTTAACAAAGACATGTTATAGCATATACACATGTCAAAAATTATCAATTAAAAAATAAAGTTGAGAAACAAATTAATTTCAAATTGGTCAATATAAAATGTAATTTCCCAATGGCTACAGGTACTGATGACATTTTCTACAAGTTTTTGTTTACTTTTTAAACATGCCTTAAATTAGCATTTTTAAAACTCAGAATCTATAATACATGTAACATGTAGTCATCAAAAGTGTAAAACCGAGGGGCCAACACCTCCAATAGGTGTACAACAATTCAAGAATATATTGTACAATACCTGACTGTATTAGATCAAATCTTAAAATAGTTTACATTATTTGACAATAGGTGAACGTACAAATTTAGGGTCCGGTGATGGGATTGGAAACTTACGAACTTTGATTTCTATGGATAAATTATAAATATAAATTGAGCAGCTATGCTAACAAAGTTTATTCCCAAACTTCATAATTTACTTTCTCTCTTATTAGCACTACAGCATGGGTCCCGCTCTTAAAGATTTTCAACAATTGACCTAAAAAAAGAACAATACATTAACAGAGGTATGAGTACGTTTGTTGCATTAATATTTTGCACAATAAAACTTCAATCCATACAAAAACGAAAAATGTGTACAAATAAAATGGATTTTGGATCACCAACAGCTTTGGTCATTAAAGTGAATATAACTTGCCCTCCCCCCAATTGAATTGTTTTAAAACATTTTTTATACAAGTAAAAGATAAAAGCTTATTGATAATAATTCTTAAAAACATCAGAATTTGTTTTCAGCATAATCAATTTGAATGTAGGAAAGTTAGGTATGATTCTTGTCTGTACCTAAGCGTCTCTCATCAGAAGGAAACATTTTATACATACTATTTTGAGGACTAACTAACATTTTACAAAAATTATTGGGAAAACCTCCCCTACATTTTGCGAACACTTTTGAGAATTAGGCTATATCTATATAATTAAATGGCCAAAACAGCCAAAGAAAGGAGCGAAAAAGTTGGTGGTGCAAAAATGTTTTTTTAGATTCAATATCTTATATCCATTTAAATGGCGATAGCAGACAGAGGGAGGGGTTCAAAAGGTCTACTACCCAGTCCAAAAAAAAATTGAAAGAAAATCGTAAAAATACATACAATATATACAAGGCATAAACACAATCAAAATATTTTGTAATTTGGTGATATCCATAAAAAATACAAGCATAAACACAAAGCATGATAAATAGGTAAGCAAGTGTCACTGTCCAAATAAATTTCATTTGATTTTTTTCGCAATAAATTGCATATATTTACAATTAGTTATTGTAGGTAGATTAGCTGATGTCAGATTTTTTCAACAAAAGTCAGTGTAAGGTCAAAAACATTCTGCATTCTTGACTAATTTCCAACTTTTTTCTTATAATGTTTAAGTATTTTGTATATATATTTTTAGATTTTCTGACCTCTTGGCTCGCCTCTTTTCATAATGAATAAACTGAACCTAAAACCGACTTACATCTTTTTGTTTACATTATGTAAGTAGTGTTGTTTAAGCAACAAAAAGTATATAATAGAACGTAAGATAAGGTAAGTACTTACTTACCCAAACAAAAAAATCTAGCCGCACTTTCACACAATGCCCATAAATGTGGGTTGTTCCTCACAAGGAACTTCTGGAAAACATCGTGTTATTTCGAAACTCAGAACCTTATAACAGTCCTCCACTATCACATCGTGATCAGTTTTTTAGTCTATATATATCGTGCAAAAAGTTCATGAAAATGATTATTTTTCTGAAATTTCGCTGCAAATTCTAAAAAAGGTAAACACAAACTGACTGCTTGCTTCGGCATTTGACAGTTATTTGGGGAAAGTATTGCGGGTTGCCTGCTTTTTAAGCCTTTTTTTTAATTACCAATAAGCGATGTTGCCGTAACAATCAAATTAATCGCGATAGCGATCGTTATCCCGTAACGGTAGCCCACTGGAATTGCCCCCAGGCTCTGTAAAGTTAAATAAAATCGTTTAAAAATTGTCCCCCCTTAGAATGGTGTGCCCAACCCTTAAGCAAGAATGGTGGGTCGGTCTCGACTCGCGACGATGCATCACAAGATCTTCAAAATTTCCCACCTTTAGGGTGATGTGCTGAGCCCTAAGCTACAATTTTGAATTGCAAGACACTTGCACTATGTCGTAAAAATTTTCATACAAACAGTCTCTCTTAAAAATTCCCTTTGGGCGTAAACTGGGAAAGACCCAGATTAAACATGTTCCAACATCTTAAGTAAACCGGGCAACGCAGCCGGACCTAAGAACTCTGTTTTCACATAGGTAGGAAATCTCGGTCCGACACAGAGCTTTGGGACAGACTCGCAGTTATTATAGTCGGTCTTATTATTTATAAGGTTGCAGTATTGATCAGTGGAGCTAGAACAAAGCATCGGAAGGCAATATGAGCCCTAGTTAAGACGGTGGTCAGCCCGCCTGGATTAGAGCCACTAGGATTAGCGGCTAGTGGACTATACACAGCGCGGTGAGCCGTAGGATTAGGTGCCGGACCGAATCCTCGGACGGATCCCTTAGATTTTCAACGCAACGTTGCCGATTCCAGTCTCTTGTGAACAGAATTACTAATAGAATTTTCTATTAAAATAGGCGTAGTTGACTTTGTATGGTAGTTATGGCGAATAACTAAATTTACTACACAAAAGTAATTTCACCCTAGAAACATTTTTTTTAAATGTTGGTCTGGTTAAAGAAAATGTAGCTTAGTAATATTGTTTTTTTCAGTTCTAGAATAAAAGGCCTTAAATATTTTCAAAATCAGTCATTTTTTGAAGTTGTTTCTTGAACATTAAACTAAAAAGTCTAGCACTAGAAAAAAGTAATAAAATCAGATTACTTTTTATTCCTCTGTGCTAAAATTGTGTGTGGAAATTCAAGAAGGTTAAACTAGAGGAAGAAATGTCAGGTGTAGAAAAATTCAAAGACAAAACTTACGATTATGATGCTTATAGAGAACATAGACGTCAACAAAATTACCCTTGAAATTCATACTTTTTTAATCGGCGATAATACTCATAAACCCAACCCACCTTAAAACTATCTCTAGTGAACGAATGAATGAATGAATGAATACTTTATTCAAAAATCCACACTAAAACATAATTACAATTAATATAAAATTTGATTAAATAAAAATTTAAGGAATATGAATAAAGTAGGAAGGGATTGCTACTAAGGCAGTATACTTTTGTCAACGCGTCACTTTCTTCAATATATAATTTTAGTGTAATATACTATATTATATGTTATTTGTGCTTAACAACCACTATACCTACTAATGCTAGATCATTTCTTAATATTAAGTTTATATGCAAAAAACGGTCGAAAAGAAAAAAGAAGTTAAATGGATTTATTTTAGTCGAATTGGAATAGAAGTGACTCTGCTTGGATAAGTTTTTTGGTATTTTGGAATAGTTTCCTTTACGGAAAACAGGATTTAAGTCTTTCATAATTAATGGACGTTATAAATGTTTTACACATTTTCTTAATTTTTGTAATTTTGACAAATTAGCGTTTTTTGATGGGCAGTTCAAAGGTTAAATTGTGTTCCCATAAACTTTCTAAAATAAAATATATTCTCGTGTTCCATTTTTAATTTCTAACTGCTGAATATTAGGACAGTAAAAGGGTATTGGGTACTACAAATGTACCTACTAATTTAGTTTTCATATATGACAACTGAGACATAATTCCTCCATGTTCTGTGTTTTTAAAGATTTTTTTTTTTCTCAAATAAGAAAAAAGTTTAACTTAATCTTTAATTGTCCAGAATATTTAAAGTATCAATTTCAGTTGGAGAGGAAACAAAAAAGGTAAGTTTAGACTCCCAACTATTCAGCTTGCAGAATTTTGTTCTTTTGGCAATAATGCTATAATGGATAATTTCGTTGAACTTTGGGTTTCCCAAAACGACCCAAACAATAAGTTGTGTCTTCGATATTACTACTTCTCCCCTCTTTGACCTGAACCTTCTCCAAGTTTGAGCCTGCAAACTAGACAATTTCAAGCACTTAAACTTAATAAAGCAAAGTAGAAATACATTTTTAAATTTAATTTTTGTTCACGAAATAGGTGCAAAAAGGACTTATTTTGACAATATTTGAGGCCTTATATTTCATAACTTAACAACGAAATAAACAAAATATACTGGCTTTGTCGGTCTAATTCATTTTTATACTTTTTACAAACAATACATACACTTTCAAGAACAAAAAGACAAAACAAAGTTAAAATCCTGTGTTGCAAAAGTAGAGGCCTACACGAAATTCTTCTTTTTACCCTACATACGCTTCTGATAGTTCTTTTCTGTAAAACAAACACTTGTTTAAAAATTGAGTTTGTATAAGACCCCCAAAAGCAGATTCATTAGGAAAGGTTAGATTGAATCAGAGAAAAATACGCGGTTTTGGCCATATAAAAACCAAGATTATCTCAAACTACTCTCAGTGCATAACAGCTAGAAGTGATTTTTTTGTTAAGAATTTTAATATGTTCCTGAAATTTTAGACTTTTGTCAATTGTTATGCTAAGAAATTTGTTTAATTCGGGATTTTAAATAAAAGGTGAGCCAAAAAAACCGTACATTTTTATCGGCTTTAGTTTTGTTACCGTAGTTTTGATATTTGTGTTTTAGCTTCCGCGAAATGCTAAAACTTCAGACTATATGAATCTTTTGTCAAAATTGACATTTCGTTAAAATCCAAGATCGCGCATGATTTTTAAAATTCCCCATTTTTAACACCCCCGCCAAAGTTTTATGTGCGCCACTGTACTCGATTTTAGCCGTTTGCCATAAAGACACGTCTTTGTCGTGCATAGGGAAGTGTTACTTCTAAATGTCGGACAAGAAGTAATAAAGCTCAAGGCTAACGAATTAAGTGGTGTTTTAACCCTTTGACAAAACATAGGTCTAAAAACCTCTAGCTTTTGTTCTACTAGGGATTTGTTAAATCTCTTCCGATTCATTAGATTTTGAGTTCTGCGGGAAGCTAAGGCCTTGGCCTAAGAACGCTATCTATCAAATTTGACATTTTATCAAAATCTGTAATGGCGCATGCTATTTTTCACTCCTTCACTCACACACTTTTGTAAGCCAATATACCTGATTTCAATTATCTGGAAAGCCACGTCTTTTCAGTGTACATTGAGATATCATTCATAAAAATCGGACAAGAATTAAAAAAGCCTTGCTTAGCGAAAGATAACACAGATAAATCAAAAAGTAACTCAAAAAATGAAGTTGCCATTTATTATAATTTTAGTTTTGTGGACACACTGTATAAAATGAGAAAAAATCAGCAAAAGAAAATATTTCCGCATTTTATCTATTTAACACAGTTTTAAAAAAAGCACTTCTTTCGTTCAGCAAGGCATGTTTAGTTCTTGTCCGATGTTTACGAATGATGAGTAGTAGAACAAAAACTAGAGGTTTTTAGACCTATACTTTACAAAGGGTTAAAACATCACTTACTTCGTTGGCGTCGAGCTCTATTACTTCTTGTCCGATTTTTAGAAGTGATACCTCTCTCTGGCTCCAAAAGCGTGTCTTTATTACAAACGCCTAAAATCGAGTACAGTATAATTTGAGCTTCTTAAACAGTATTCATATGCCTTGGATAAGTTACAGAATACTGCTGCTTTTATCCAGAATTAAGTTGGATGTACAAGTGCTCTAAAAAGTTAAAAAGGCCATTATTGGTAATTTTTCCTGCAATGTCGAGCTATTTTTGATCCATGTCTAGTTTTGTGTTTGTGTTCTGTAAGGCCCATTTCGTTTAGGTTCATAGGTCGGAAAGTTTCTCCGATGTAGATATCCCCACACTCCCATGGTATCTGGTAGATCCAGTCCTTGGTACCGAGGCGTTGTGGTGTCGTTTAGGAGACAGTCCGAAGGTGGTATTGGTTGCCTGTTCTTCTTTTTATCTTTTATGAGTTTCCTTTGACGTATGGAATTATAAGTATCGTTTTTTATTCAAAGCTTCTTCTGTATTGCAGATGTAGGTGGCTCGATCTATAAAAGATTTTGCAATTCCCAGTTTGGTCGATGTGGAGTGGTGTGATTTGAAGTTTAGAAATTGTCCAGTATGAGTTGGTTTGAGATATACGGAAGTGTTTATGGTTAAACATTTTTTGCTGAGTAGAACGTCGACAAAAGGGAGCTGACAAATTTTTTTCTATTTGCAGAGCAGATTTGATGTAGTTTCTTATGCCATTGATGGTTTGTTATAATTTGTTTTTGGTCCTCTTTCCAGATCGTCCATGTATGTTAGCCATATACTGCTCTGATTTAATATCCTTCATTCTTCTTACGGTGTTGGGTGCAATGACGTAGTTCTTTGCCGAACGATGATTCAGTCTGTGTAAGTGGTCGGGAAGAGATTTTGATGACGGTATTGGTGATCCTGATTTGTTCTCTTTTTTTTTGGAATAGATTTTTTAATTTCTTGTCGTAAATCTTTTGAGTCCTCGGCAACGGTGAGGCGTCTGATCTCCTCAAAGCGTTATAGAATGTTATCTAGGAGTTAAGATTCCTTCCACGACCTATGGTAAAAGTTCCACTACAAGAAATGGAAAAACGTAGTCCAAAAGAAACAAGAACAAATCAGAAACACCGACCACTTACACAGACTGAATCATCGTTAATCAGCAAAGGAATACGCCATTGAACCTAACACGATTTCAGCAGTCGACATCATCACAGCCATTGAATCTACAAACATCGATGAAAGAGAACGAGTACAACCAAAATTGGAGGGAAACCTACTACCGCAAGAAGAATCAGGGCTCGAGGCATGACCAGTAGATAAAAATTCTTCCGCAGAAAAAGGAAATGCAGAGAGAAAAACTGCAGAGAAATATCTCAGTACCCAACCACCACCATAGAAAGAGAAATCTACCAAACTCTCTACCAACACATAAGATACTTCAGCGACATTAAAAAGAGCAAACTCACAACGCACCGCATATATATGGAATAACGAAAATTCATAAGAAAAACATGCCCCTTTAACCGATAGCCACTTCTCTAAATTCTCTGAATTGTCTATCATCTTGCTGAATATCTTCTACTAATCATTTAACCTCTTCAAGGACCATCGTCAAAAATTCAGAGCACTTCGTGGATCTCCTCAGGGATATCAACCTACAACCTGATCTGACCAGTTTGTTATTTTTCACGTCGAAAGTTTGTACACGAATGTACTTCTGGAAGAATCACTACAAATCATTGAAGAGAAGCTACTCAAGGACAACCACTTTTCTGACACAACCAATCTACCAATATGAGCTATTATGGTTTGTTGAAATGCTGTCTGCAGAATTTTTACTTCCAGGAAAAAGAATAGGTATTTTCGACAGGAAGATGGTCTATCCATGGAATCTCCACTTTCGCCGGTAGAGGCCAACATCCTTATGGAATCCTTCGAAGAAAAAGCTCATGGCAGAGATCCAAACTTTTGTTTACATACATGGGCGACATATTCATCATCTGGAAAAAGGACACCAACACACTAGAATAATTCTTCAATGTCAACAGCATAAGAAACTTCATTAAATTCACACTAGTCAGCAGAAAGAATTTAACCAAAATCATTTATATCGTGTATCGCAAACCAGTATGAGACTAGACAATATCTAAACTTCAAATCGAACCACTCCACATGAACTAAACTGGGAGTTGCAAAATATCTCATGAATCGAGCCACCTACACCTGTAATACAAAACGGGCTTTGCATAAACAAAAGTCAAAAATTCGATTCGATCGGCGCAGGAATGGTTTCTCCAACTACACGATCAATAAAACTCTTCAGACCAAACCAAAATAAAGGACGACAGACGTAAATACTGAAAGAAAGGCGACACTTATAAGAAAGAAAAGAAGAAGAATAGGCAACCAATACCATCTTTCGACTATCCTCAAAACAATCACAACAGTAAGAAGTCAATTGACAAAAACTATACCACAATGCCTCAGCACCAAGAACTGCATCTACCATGGAAGTTTGCTTTACAGAACACAAACGCAAAACTCGACAAGGGAGCACAACTGGATCGAAAATATCTCAACATTGCTGGGATAATCAACATCATATGCAATGGAAAGAGGCAAAGATACGTAAGCATTCGAAACGTTGTGAAAAATTAAAAAATAAAGACAATGGAAATTCGAAACTCTAGTTTACTCTCAAGCTCAATATTGTCTACCACCTTCAAACAATATTCGAAAAGAAAACGTCAAGAAATGCTTAAGGTTTCTTTAAAGTTGGTACAAATGAAATCCATACGTGAAGACCTGCATCAGTCAAGTTGTGGGGTTAAAAACGTCAACGATATTACTCTGGCAATGTTTATATCCCCCAACCCGAGGTAAAATAATATATATTACATATTATGTGATTGGTTATTAATTGTTTGTTGTTTTTATAATACTTTTATAATACAATTTGCAGTATCGCAGAATTGAATGAAAAGTCTTCGTCGTCCCGGATACCGTATCTGCATCGTCGGACCGTGTCCCGAACTAGCCTTAATAAAACGAAAATATAAGGCGAGCGACAATACCTTAAAGACCTTTGTTCAGTAGGGTGCGCGGACTAAGCTCTTAACTAATCTGGTGGAGCGCCCGACGGCCCCCGCCTTAAGCTAAAGCTTCGTAATATACAGAAACGTTCTTAACCTAACAAGATTAGCATAGACAGGGCAGAGCAACGGATCTAATATCTCCCCGCGTGGGTTTATTAGTTAATGTCGGGACATGCCACTGTCGCTCCCACTTGCCTTGGCCAACTTCGCGGTTAAGAGAACGGATTTCTAAACTAAATCTATCAACGACCCCGGCCGGTCACTTGCCTGTTCTGCTAAACACTTACTTGAACCTAGATTTATTTCCCCTAAAACCAATACTCAACCCTCGCAACAGCAACCTTCTAAATCCAATTGATGACTCTTCTTTTAAGAAAGGCTGTTCAAAGGGATCAGCGAAGCTGAGTTCTTGTAAATATTTTAAGATAAGATATAAAATATTGGGGACATTTTGGAACGCTAAAAAATTTGACGAATCAGGATAACAACAAAATCATGCCAATCGAAATAGTTTTTGGAGCATGTTGAAATTTTCACTTGTCATTGTTGTGTACTTACTTACTAACACATTTCATTAACAAACTAAATTCTTACCTTTTTTTGAAGTTAAAAAAAACACAATCCAAAAAGAATGCATAAGCAGGTATACTTTTAAAACCAGAGATGAATCATACATATCTTTATTCAAATTGATAGGAAACTTTTTACTTAAAAATGTAATAAAAAAAACAGTCCTTAACAGTATTTTTGGTCACTACATTTAACGTCATTAAAGTTATCTTTAAAAGAAAACAAAGAAAGAAGTTAAAAAAAATCTCCAAATCAGTTACTTTAACCGAAATAAACTAAAAAACAAAGATCAAAAGCTCTTGGGTGAAAATAACGAAAATTCAAACTTGGATGAGCATCCCACAAGGAACACACAAAAGACCAAAGCGAAAAGAGAAATGATTAAACGATGTTTCGCCCTGGGTAACCAGCGTGGGCTCATCAGTGGTTTCACTAGTCACCCTCCCCATATATCATTACACACCATCATACACTTTGATTTCCAACTTTGAATCACTCACAAATAGGCATCGCTCCGCACTGGTACTTATCCAAGTTACCTGATACGGATTCGTTCTGGCGTGTTAATATTTCCAATACGATTATGCTCCTAAGGCAATTAAAACAAAAAAATAAATTAAAAAACCTCCAAATCAGTTATTCCAACCGAAAATAAACTAAAAAACAAAAGATCAAAAGATCTTGGGTGGAAATAACGAAAAATCAAACTTGGATGAGCATCCCACAAGGAACACACAAAGAATAAGTGCCAGTTCACAACGATGCCTAAATGTGAGTGATTCAAAGTTGGAAATCAAAGTGTATGATAGTGTTTAATGATGTATGGGGAGGGTGACCAGCGAAATCACTGATGAGCCCACGCTGGTTACCCAGGGCGAAACATCGTTTAATTGTTTCTCTTTTCGCTTTGGTCCTTTGTGTGTTCTTTGTGGAATGCTCATCCAAGTTTGAATTTTCGTTATTTCCTCCCAATATCTTTTGATTTTTTTGTTTTTTAGTTTATTTTCGGTTGAAGTAACTGATTTGGAGATTTTCTAACACGTCAGGACGAATCCGTATCAGGTAACTTGAATAAGTACCAGTGCGAACGATGCCTATTTGTGAGTGATTCAAAGTTGGAAATCAAAGTGTATGATGGTGTTTAATGATGTATGGGGAGGGTAACCAGTGAAACCACTGATGAGCACACGCTGGTTACCCGGAGCGAAACATCGTTTAATTATTTCTCTTTTCGCTTTGGTCCTTTATGTGTTTCTTGGGGGATGCTCATCAACGTTTGAATTTTCGTTATTTCCTCCAAGATCCTTTGATCTTTTGTTTTTTTAAAATTATCTGTCTTTTGAATAACGAATAAACTGAATTTTCCTAAAAAGAGTTCTTGGCCAGGTCCACTTTATTTTTAAAGTTTGCGTTAAATATAAATAGGGGCAAATTAATAATAAACAAAATTATATTTTACTTACTGATTTTCTTTGAATTAAAGAGGGTGAAGTCGAAGTAAACTTTTACATATACGTTTTTCAAAAATAAGTCGAAAAAAATTGACGCAAATACCAACAATCATACAGATACAGCTATTCCTCCTTTAATTTTCACAACAGAATGACATTTTGCAACTGAGCAGTTGCAGAAATAACCATAATAATAACGAAGAGTCAAAAACACTACCAAAAAGGCCCTAATTATCGACTTCGTTATTTTCAAAAAGGATAAAAAAAATGACAAGTTGCGCAGCCTCAGTCAATAACAACAACGAAGTATCAAGTAAACCTTTCAAAATATCTGTGTTGCTTATTTTGCTACGCCGACTAAAAAATTATCAAAACATAAAATGACAATATTTTGGCATTAACGTCATACATATTAATTTACAAACCTACCCTCCAATTACCTGACCTGTCCAAGAAAGTCTAGATAAGAAACTAGCATTTCTGTCAAGTGGTACATTATTTAAAAAGTCCAGCCTAAAGTTATCTTGACAATGAGCCGAAAAAGATCCTATAAATTTACTTGCAAAAAATTGATAGAAAACTTGTTAGTTAAAAACTGTACAAAATAATGATTACCATAAGGAACTGTCTCTTTTATTAACGGACTTCGTTGTGTTTAAAAATAGAACTGCAAGTTGCTACTACGCAGGGTCAGTAATAAGCATAAAAATAACGAAGAATCAAGTAAGAGTTTTTTGTGTAAAAAGGGAATCCCGCATGGGCACCCGATCTATGTTTATACACAGTCAGGTAGTGTGATACTCTTACTCACTAAACCTTATAGAAAATATCCTGAAATCAAATTACATTTTTTGGCACGCAATACAGATTAATTTACAAACTCACCATCCGTTTACCCGACGAAACAAAGTCAAGATAAGAAATGAGCGATTCTATCAAGTGTTACATTATTTAAAAAGCGGTAAGTCCAGCCCAAAGGTATCTAATTACCTAACATTGGTATTGCTAATTATGCTAAGCTGACTATCAAAAAAACAAACTAGAAATAAAATGATTTTTTCTTACTTAACTTACAAACCTACCTTCGAATTACCTGGCCTTTTAAACAAAGTCAAGAAAACGAGCGATTCTGTCAAGTGTTACATTCTTTAAAAGGGTACCTAATCGCCCACCTTAAATAAATTTAGCAAAACGAGCAGAAACGACAGAAGTTACCCTTAAGAAACCTCGAAAACTTCATAATCAACTTCGCTATAAATAAAAAGGATAACGCAGTACCAACTTGCTACTGCACTGTCTCAACAACAACGAAGTGTCAGGTAAGATTTTTAAAAAGTCCCATTACTTTTTTTTGTGTGTAAGAGAAACCACCCTTGGCACCTGATTTCTACCTATACAGACAGTAAGGTAGTATGAGACACTTATTCACTAAACATTAACCTATATGGGAATTGCTACTTATTCTAAACTGAGGGTAAAATATATCAAGAAATCAAAAGATATTTTTCGGCACGCAATACAGATTAGTTTATTAACCTACCCTCCAATTATCCGACCTGTCAAACAAAGTCAAGATAAGGAGCGAGCGATGCTGTCAAGTATTACATTATTTAAAAAGCGATAAGTCCAGCCTGAAGGTACCTAATTACCCAACCTTAAACGAATTTCGCAAAACGGGCAGATAAATAGAAGTCACCCTTAAGAAGCCTCGAAAACCGACTTCATCTTTTACGTGAAAAGGAAATAAAGAGATGACTCCATTAACTGTCATCTGTTCGCCGCTATCAATTGATCTGTCGCTCTTATCAGTCCCTTTCTTTTCCGCTTTATGCGCCTGCTTGTATTAAGTTTGCTTGACGAGGCATCCGAAATGTCGGCTCAGTTTCTAAACAAAAGAAGAAATATCAAATTAATGTTAATTTGTAAATCTGAATTTAAAAAATAACGCGATATATAGGATGATTAGGTACTACGGCTCAAAACCTTAATCGGTGATTAAAAAATTTAGACCTTCTTTACGAATATACAAGGTGAATTTTCAAATACCTTTCTTGAATTTTTGGAACAAGAAAAAATAGATCTTTTTAACTTTTCAAAAATATACGGAGTGTCCCATTTAAAAAAACTAACATCAGCGCCCTAACTCCGCTCCGATAATGACTGGCTGTACGACCAACATCCGAAAGATACTTCTTTGAAAACTATTTTGTAAAATTTGACTTTTCTGCCTCTTCTGGTTTTGAATATATTTAGGAGTATCGTTACTTTTCGAAAACCCTGTATAAGGGTAAGATAGAGAGTAAATCCGAAATGGTTATTTAGTTAAATTTTCGTCTTTACTTTACTTAGTCGGATAAAATGTCAAAGCATGTACTAAATCGTCTACTTAATGCGATTATTTAAAAGTCGGTAAAAAAATCGTAACAAGTGATACTTTACCTGTAGTTAATAAGTTGTCTGACGCAAAACTGTTTTTTTCTAAATGAAAATAATTATGCTTTACATGTGTCGTCTGTTAACAATTAACATCAAGTTAAAAAATTAACTAAATTTACATAGTGATTGGCTTTAATGCGAGCTAATTTTCCTATATGAGCAAAGAGGTAATTTCATTAAGTGTTAAGTGGTTTTTGATATCTTTTACTAAATGCGCTAATACTTAGTTTAAAACATTACAAATAGGGGGCTTCTATGTTTTTGGGTTGATTTATGCTATCATGTTTCACAGTAAGCATGGTATCAAGGTTACCTGGACTAATTTGTTTATAAATGCCCATAAATCATTTAATTATTTTATTTCCTATAAAGCGAAAAGGCAGCGCCGATTTAACCATTAAGGAGGGCGCGTGGGGCCAAGAGGCTTATGGAACACGAAATTGTGTAAAAGACTAGGAAAATACCTTTAAAATGCAAACTACGCAAAACTATTCAGTGGCTGTGTATGGTTCACCGGATTTAAAATTAAGGGTATGTTCATTTTTGACGTTGTCTATTCATCTTCAAATTTTAATATCTTGAGATTTAGACGAACTAGGGTCTTTTATTCCGTTGGTGGGGAAATGATATATATACACCAGATGCCACTAAAACCACTTATTCTCCTGGTACGGCTACCTGGTTCCGTTTTGCACATTATTCTCAGTTAGTCGCTCGCTTGCCTTTTTATCCACTTCTCTTTATAACTTTTTTCAAATATATCTACTGCAGTTTTATTTTCGTTCTAACTTTTTTGCGACAAGGTTTTCGTTATTAGTAGTAGTGGGCCGGTAATTAGGCCTCTTCATGGGCCCTTTCTGCCATACCCCGTTCTTTACCCCTATGCTTCTTTACGAAGTTCAGTATGTCGGCCCATTTGAGCGAGTGCAACTCTTCTTCTTCAATCGTAGGAAATCCCCCCTTTGGATGCTTTGATCTGGCATATGCATCGCACTCTGCTATTAAGTGCTGTGCCGATTCCTCTTCGAGTCCACAAGCGGGACACATGGAATCTCCTTCTACTCTCATTTTCGTCAGATGTTTGTTCAGCCGATTGTGCCCAGTTAGCATTCTTGTCAGCAGTCCAATGTTCTTTAGGGTCTTGCCTAAGAGCCATTGAGTTCTGGCTACATTCGGACTATCCGAGAATAGCTTGGAGTGTCTGCTCTCTGACTCTTGCCTCCAGGACGTTTTCAGTTCATTGTTCGCCCATTTTTTGAGGTCAGTCTATACTTGTTTCCTTCTTATTCCCAGAAGAGGTTCCGGTCCTATGTATTGGGTTTCAGCCCCTAGTCTGGCAAGTTCGTCCTGGGACATGACCTAGGATCCACATCTGTGTTACTCTCTTGTCTTAAGCAAGTGTTTACATTGCTTCAGCGCACTCATCCACCATACCACTGACTATTTTGGGTGCTTTGAGCTTGGAGCTTTGAGAGCAGCCTGTCTGTCGGAGCACATGTATATGTTCCTCCTGCCATTCCTGATCTCTCTGCCATGTTAATAGCACATACCTCCGCTTGAAACACCGTAGTGTGTTCTCCGAGTGGATAACTTTTCTAAACTTCTAGGCTTTCCGCGTACACTCCTGCGCCTGTTTTCTGCCTGGCTGGCGGATGGCTCCGTGTAGCAGACCGTCTGCATCGTCTCTCTGCTTAATTCCGTTTGGAATTCTTCCTTTTGCCACGCATTCCGTTCTGGTATTGTGACTTTGTACTTTTTATCGAACCTCCATGGTATAAGCGGTGCTTTCACTGGCAGTCTTAGGAGGGGCAACTCTTTCGTTGCCAGTCCCTTGACCACCAGTGCGTCTGTTCTTGAATCAAGAGAAAGTTTGCTCCGAGGGAGTCAAATTCTCTCGCTACTATGCATCTCATTGGTCCAAATCTTCTGTTTAAATCGGTTTCTCTCACTTTTGCCCGATATTGATCGAAAGTAATTCTATTGGTCTTTACTAAGAGTATTGCTTTCGATCAATATCGGGCACAAGTGAGAGAAACCGAATTAAACTGAAGATTTGGACCAACGAGATGCATAGTAGCGAGAGAATTTGACTTCCTGGGAGCAAATTTTTTCTCGATTCAAGATTAGCCGCACAGATAGCCTACTCTTTCCTTTCTGCCCGTCCATTGTCCCTGGTCCCTTAGTTGCAAGAGCGTCGCCATTGCCTCCGTCTTGATCAAAGTTAAAAGCGAGGGGAGACCCAAGATGGTTTCCAAGGCGTGGATGGGGGTCGTCCTCATTACGCCGGTTATTCATCTGCAGAAGAGCCCTTGTAGGCTCGTGAGCTTTTTGGATATAGTCAGCTTCTCTAATACGGGCCACCGGTTTTCGATATTAATTACTCCAATTTTTGTTCTAAGCACCATTCTTTCTCTTTAAAAGCGTTCGAAATTGAACAACATATGTTTTGGGGTATCAATATCCTGTAAAGGGTTGTATTCTTAATATGTTATAGTTTCGTGCTTTCTTGTTCTCCTTTCTTTGTGACAGTCACTAGGGTCTAGTTTTGATAACTTTAGCTGACCACAATGAGGTGATCTTTCCCCGGGGTCGAAATATAATTAATTGTTCTCTCTTTTATCTTTGACAGAAGCATCGAGGAAATGGTGGCAGCCGTTATAGTAAAGTTACCGGTAAAACAAGCAAAAATAAGAACAGGAATCTAGAGAGGAAAACCTTGAACGACAAATGCAAACCTTGAATGGTAAATGGCAAACTTGCACTTGTACTTTACCAGATGTTCTAAAGGATGTGCGACATGGCCTTTGTAAGGAAAAAGTCACCTAATTTAACAGATAAGAATTCTGTTGAAATTTCTAGTCATAACTAACCTTTTTAATAAATTTATGTAAACGGTTACTAAGCTTATGGGGTATTTTATGAAAAGGTCTGCTATAAGACCGTAAGAGTTGCCAAACAAGGCCAAAACGACATGGCTTTATTCTATCCGTTTTCTTATTAGCTTAGTTGGAGGTCTGAAAAGTTTTAATTCTGACGAACTTCCAGACACACAGGATGCTTTTCGACTTATGGGTGTAAAGCGGCACACTAAAATGTTCCCAAATTTAGGCATACTGTGAATTTAAAAAAGTTTTCTGAAATTGAAGAAAATTGTGACAAAAAATTGTTTTGTACAAACATCCTTTTGGTAGCGTAGGGCGAGCCAAAATAAAAAACTAAGGTATTTGTATTTATTTTATTATTATATTGTTTTTCCATATCAATTCGTTGTTGATAATTCCGCGTTTATTGGTGAAAACCATTATATAGGTGGTCGCCATTATCGCGACAAAAGCGGCAGGTATCAAATTCAAGGAAAATAGGAGAATAATGAATAACTAAGGTCTTAAATTTGCCTCAAAATTAATTTTGTAAATGTAACATACACTAAGATCGTTGGGTGTGTGGGCACGCGTTGCTAAGGGACAAACCTACAATTATTTCACGTCATAGCTTCAAGCTTCTAACTTCGTAGTTACGTTCGTAGTGTGGGAAAATCCGTAATTTATTTAAAACGTAGGTACGTCTTGTTAAAGTACAAATCTCAGTGGTTTCAAGCTCACAGACTGTAATAAAATTATTTGGTGGATATTTGCCTCTTGCTTTAAAGATACGCGAATTGCTTCTTATCTACTGCCTCTCTGAACTCACCTACGACTTTCTCGTAAGTGCTCACTCAGGCGTCATATGATGTCAATATGAAGTGAGCGGGCACGAACAAAAAAATTCGTATGTTGGACCGGGTGTACTGGTTCCAAGGGGATAGGTACATGTTGATCCAAGCATGGCTTCGTTTTGAAAGTCCTCAATAGGAGAGACTCGTTGGAACAAGTATACAAAACAACTTAGGTGGATATTTAGTCTCTTCTTAAGGCAAGCAAAAGTTATTTAAAGCAAATCCAAGTAATACTTATAGTACAGTAATCGATCCCACTTTCTTGATGGAAGAGTATAACCAGCTTTTGAGCATATGGGTGAATAGGTACTAGTTTAAGCTATCTCACGAGCATATTTCAAGATTTGGCAAATAATGACGTCATAGTGATTAACCCCCATATTGGATTTTTAGCATATAGGCTCCGACATGCACATAGCTTTATGTAAATATCTGTCTCTTTACTTTTCCATAATAGTACAGTGAATCGAACTCATTTTTTTGATGAAGGTATAACCAGGTTTTCAGCATATGGGTGAATAGGTACTGGTATTAGTTATCTTGCGAGCATATTTAAAGATTTGGCAAATAATGGCGTCAAAGTAATTAACCGCCATATTTAATTTTTAGCATAGGCTCCGACATGCACATAGATTTATGCCAATATCTGTGAAAGTGCAAAATCCATTTAAATAAGAAATGATGCAAAATGAAGAGGAATAACTGCGAACTAAGACGCACTAAAAATATTTGTTTTATTTTTTTTTTGGTTTGAGTTAAAAAAATATTTGACCCAAAAAATTACAAAAAATGCCTATTCTTAAAAGCACTTTGACGGAACATAAAATTGAATAACTGAAAAACTTTTTGGGTGATTCCTATCATATTTTTTTGGAATTTGCTCTATCTATATACCTTCAAACTGGTGTGACCGCCGTTTACAGAGAAAGTCTGGTTTTCGTACAAAAGACTAAAGTGAAGCGCATTTTTTTCTACCTCTATTTTAAATTTCGTTCTATTTATCTAAATATGCTCCGCTTGGATGTATTTTTTGCCCGCCGCTAAAGGTCCCCTAACTTTCCATCCTAGAAATACTGTATTAAAGACCAGTAATTGTTGATTATGTTTATGTTTGCTAAGGAAAATCAATTTTGGGAAATCAGCATCTAAATTTTTTACAATTTATACCTTGCTCATATTTTCAAGTTTTTCGCATGGAAGACAAACATTATATTTTTTCTTCTCATAATATTTACTCATGTTATGTTCTACAAAATTCACTATTAACATGACTAGTGCAAGAACGACAAGCAGCACTTCCAAAATACGTAAAATGTAAGTTTTTTTAAAAACACAAAAATAAACAAAGACACGCGCCACTGTAGTTTTTTTGTACGAAAACCAGACTTTCTCTGTAAATGCTGGTCACACCAGTTTGAAGGTATATATATAGAGCAAATTCTAAAGATAGTTTGATAGGAATCACCCAAACAGTTTTCTAGTTATTCAATTTCATCTTCGTCAAAAAGCTTTTAAGATAAGGCATTTTTTGTAATTTTCGAGTCAATTTTTTTTTAACCCAAACCAAAAAAAATTAATCAGATATTTCCAGTGTGCCGTAGTTTGAAGTTATTCTTGTTCAACAAAATTATGATTGTTTTCCACAAACCAAAACTACACTTTTTTGTACTCGACGCGCGTTTCGCTAACAACGTTAGCATCATCAGGAGACGAAAAACAATGAACTAAATTAATCTACGCTCTATCTTATATACAATCCTTTAGTGGGCGGAGATAAGACTAATAATTTGTGATTGATCACGATTTTTAATCCTATCTCCCCTCAACCAAAGAATAAAGTGTACTAAACGGGATGGGTCCTCTATCTTTATTTAAACTATTTCTGGATTTAATGATTTCCATACTTCCATATGCATTCAAAAGTCTTGTTTGGTACAGTTATTCTTCTTCATTTTGTATCATTCCTTATTTACATGGGCTTTGTACTTCCACAGATATTCGCATAAATCTATGTGCATGCCAGAGCCTATGCAAAAAATTAAATATGGCGGTTAATTACTTTGGCGCCATTATTCGCCAAATCTTTAAATATGCTCGTAAGATACCTAATATTAGTACCTATTCACCTATATGCTCGAAATCTGGTTATACCTTCATCAAAAAAATGGGGTCGATTTACTGTACCATTATGGAAAAGTAAAGAGACAATTTAAACCAATAAATGTTATACTTAATCCAACACGCAATTTTTGAGCAAACTAAAAATAAGAATTTTTTGAGTCAAGGAATCCTAACTTTAATTCAAACAGATTATACTCTTAAACCAACAAATCGAACTAAACTATAACCTAACCTAAACTATGACATAGAATCTAAATAAGACCTTGGACTCACACAAGCTTTATATATCTAATAGAAAATTGTTCTATTATGACTACTTATTTGCGGTCAAAGTTTGTGGGAGAGTTATTACTTTATGAGATTTAATGCGGTTTTTTGGCAGGGATGCTAAAACTTATTTAGATAATAATTAAGCTAAGTTTAACATTACAGACTTTTTGTTGCACACCCTACCTAGAAATTCCGTTAATTGAGGGATAAGGATTTGGTTATATTTTTTTTAATAGGTCAAGTTTTATTAGGTTAAATGTTGTATTAATATTACCCTATTTTATTGTAAGAATAAGCAAATATTTATTTGAAGTATTCAGTAATGTTATTTGTATTTTTGAGTATAGGGCTATTCTTAAATACGGAATACCATTTTGTTCAGTGTACGAACCGGACCTGTTCTACCTTTAATTTTTCTCTCCATTATTAATTTCAAAATTTTATACTATTATGTCCCAAAATACGGTCAAAATCCTTATCTGATCTGAGCAGAACATTCACCGCTCAAGCCTACTTGCTTAATATATGTTGACTTCAGTTTCAGGTCACCTTTACGGTTGCAATTATCCGTATATCAAATAATATTAAATTATATGTTAGTTGATGACTGTGTAATACTTTAATTCTGGAAAAAAATTAAAACTGAACAAAATTGCACAAAAGCACCCTTCGCTACGTCACCAATTTATTGGCCGAAATATATGACATAAGAATCTCTTTGATGTAGCTTTTATAATCCTTTTAAACAAATCTACATTAAGACGTATTTTGTATCTGTAGTATTTCAGATGCTTATATTTGTAAAGCATTAACCTAATACTCAAAAGAAAAATCTCCAAACAATAGAATAAGCACGTGTTTGTCCTGAGAACCAGATTGGGACTAATTAAAAAAGGGCATCAATGGAATTTATTTATTTAATTACTTATTAAACCTAATCCCTTTTACTGCAAAATCCTCATGAAATGCTTGTTATAGATATCGACTGCAGAAAAGGAGAAAACAGGGTTGTCACTTATTTATTTTTATTAATTCAGCAAAAAGGAAGCTATCATGTGATATCATAAGTAAAACAAGTTTAGATGAAATTAGGACAGCTTAAAGAGTTAAACTTCAGGCCCGAGATCGTGTTCAGGTTAAATCCACCTCCATCCCACAAAAAAATAAATTGTTAATACTACTTTATACAGGACATAGAATCAGCTTAATCTGCTTTGATTCGTTCGTTATATTTGGTACACGAAAAATAAACGAATGTTTGATGCGAACGAATCTATACGTCCCAGTCAAATTCACCCCGCTGTTTATCTCCATAACCTCAGTAAAATATTTCAAAAAACTTTTTTGTAATATCTTTACTGTAAGGGTCTTGGTTATCAAAATATAAAAGTTGCATTTTGAAAAATAATACTGTTTTGTTTTGTTTTCCGGACCATATTGAAGATTGACATTTAACTGCAAAAATTAATGGAAAAAGGTGGGCACATTAAAAACACAAAAATAGGTTAGGACCAGTTTAAAAGGTATGATTTAAATGTCTAATATAAAAATATGAACCCCTACTTGAGCCACTTTTGCTAAAACTTTTTAGGTCCTATTTAATATAAACAATATTTTTTATCAAAATTATCAGTTTGGCTGGCTTGCGGCGATGCTGAGGACAGAAAGGAAATGGCAACAGGACAAAGATCGCGAAACATAGACCATAATAAACATAAACTTCGGACAAAAGAACAGAGTTTAGCTACAACACGTGCAAGAAGAATAGGATTTATCGGATTTTGGGACAGATCAACAAGGGCTGAACTGTGGAAACGATAGATAAATTGGGGAACTAAGTTACGTGCGCGATTGTTTGTTTTTGATAAAATCCAACGAGTAAGAAATTATTTAGGGATAGTGAAATCGTTTTCTTCTGCATTTATATGTTAAGCAGCCACTAGTCTCTTTCGAACCTTAAATTGGACATATGATACTTCTAGAATGCGCGCTATGAATATTCGTAAAGCCGTTACATATTTCTTTGTTTCTTTCTTATTACGACAGTATAAGCAGAAGCTATTCCTAACAGAAAGTCGTACATACCCAAAAAAAAAGTGCGGTTTTAAGTAAAATTTTCCAGGTTTATAATATACGCGTGAAAAGTAATAATAATTTTTAATAGACTTATAACTTGAAAACGATGTTTCATAGAAGTGGCCCCAAAGGCAGTAAATATTTTTCCTGATAATAATGCAACCAAGTCTCCATACCATCGGCATTAGGTCATGTCAAGTAGTAATTTATCCAACCACCTGGTAAATATAATGTGTATTTGCCATTATTACTTTACTTTTACCTGAAACCCGATCAATTAAAAAAAAAAACGTATATTTTACAATAGCCCAAATATTTATGGTTTATATTTTAAGTGATTTTCTTATATCAAAACGCCGACGCGGATACAACGGTAAAAATAATTCTGTCCGGTGTGTCTGGAAACGCTAACAAGAAAGATAGCCTGTCCGAAAAATTCCAGCGACAATTTTTGCGCGTCTTGCCTGAAGAAATGGTCAAGGAGGAACAACAACTGTTCACTTTGTGGAAAACTTTTAAGAAAATATATCGTCAAAGAAAAAGCCAGCGGAAAAACTTTGAAAAAATTATGGTCAAGATTTCTTGAAGAAACAATGTTAATTATTTTCTTTTCAGATTTTTAATATAATTTTAAAACGGCTTATGGGTAAATTTGCCAACAACATTTATAAAAAATTACTATGCTATCCAATTGATCTATACATTTACCTTAAATTGATGATTTATCATTTCTCGTAAATGGAAAAAATCCCCGGAAAAAAATTCCTTTGAAAAAAAAACCAGAAAAATTGATTGTTTCATAATATAAAATGGCGCCAGCAGGCACGTATAGCCATTCATAAAATCTTTTTAAAAATATGAAAAATTAAAAAAAAATATTTTTTCAATTGTTTTTTGGTTGAAAATGCAATTATCGATCTTAATGTGGAAACTGTGTGTCGCTAGCTACAGGTACGGTTCGTAAGTTACAATTATTTAAAAAATTTATTGGCCCCTCCTACCCTCTTTCCCCATCGATAACTAGCTTTGCCTCTCGCGACAAAAAATTTTTGTGCCAAATTTGATAAATATCATAAATGCATAAAAATGACGCTATAGTATTCGATGACATTTGTGAACCTGAATAAATAGACACTGTAATCTATTTTAATACGTTTATACCGGAGATTAACTGCCCAGATTAAGATAATTTTGTAAGATAATGCAATCCAACATTTTTTTGGGATTTACTTATCTTTCGTCTTTAAATACAGGGCATAAACGTTTAAATCGGATTTAACAGCTTTCTGGAGCTAGTAGTGATGGCTGACATTTTTTAAGGTTATGAGTGTTTTTTTTTAATTTTTGTTTTCAGTGAAAATAAAAATTAAATCCAAATCATAAATCCACGTCATAAACGCTTAATCTTAATCCGGGCCGTTAATCCCCGGTATAAACGAAGTAAGTAAGAGTTCATCTTGAAAGAAGTGTTAATGTCTTTGAAGAAGGATGTAAAAGTTCGATAATATAATATATAAAAATAAAAAGGTATTGCTAACCGTAGACCCGCTTTTTTACTTGCGCTGCTCATCAGCGCTGTGGTAGGAATTAGGAGATGAAATAATGATGTGTTAATAAAAAAAATCTGAAACAGGAATCATTTAAAAAATCGGTAGATGTACCTTTAGTACTGTAAAATTGTCATGAATAAAAGGGGTACCTCGAAAAAAAAAATCGAGGAGACTAAAATTTTTTTATGTTGTTGGGGGAGGTCTAAAAGTAAGATCTCCAAGTTTGTGTTTTCCCCACTCCTCGAGAACCATCCGGCATTTTGAAAAAACTCTGGAACCGGCTTTTCTCCATTTCTTTGGTCGGATGTGTAATTGTTTATAATTAATTAAACAGTCTCTGGGCTACAGCGACTGAAAGACCGTAAAATTCTTTTAGAACCGCTTTCTGAACATGCATGAAGTCACGTGTTGTGGATTATATATCATTATTTATATTAAGGGCAGTACAGATGAGGTATTACATTAAAGCTTATGACGTGCGCTAAACAAGTGACTCTGTCTGTCGGCATGAAAATTGCCGGAAGTATGTGACAGACTGACATTAGTCGTTAAACTGATTTTTTGTAACTTCCACGCCCTCTATCTTTTTAAAAACTAATTACAGAGAGTTGACCCTATAACAAAAAATATTGCAAGTTTTATGCCAAAGATTTTTGTTTCTCCATTTTTTTGCCCCCGACCAACAGAAATGGAAACACAAACTGGGAATTTTACTTTCAGACCCCGCAAAGAACATACAAAAGACTCAGCCTGTCCGATTTTTTCTCGACTTCAAATGTCAATTTTACTGTACTACCATCAATTATGTAAAATAATTTTTCCAAACTTTGACCCCCCCCCGCAACACTTTATAACATGTTTGCAATCCCTTTCTCCTTTTGGCACTTAATAATACTTCTACCTACCCCTCCAACCCCTCTTGACGCGTTTATGTAAGTGATGGATGGCCCGTTACCCAAAAAAACTCTACTATCGGTACCCGACTAATGTCAGTCTGTCTGATACTTTCGGCAATTTTCATGCCGACAGACTGGGTCATTTCTGTAGCGAGCATCAGAAGTTTTAAATGGATACCTCATCTGTACTGCTCTTAATATAAATAATGATATATAATCCACAACACGCGACTTCATGAATACCCAGAAAGCGGTTTTCAATGAATTTTACCGACTTTAAGTCGCTGTAGTTCAGAGAGAGTTTAATTAGTTATCAATATTATATATACTTTTATAAGGTTTTTCCAGCACTGAAAAAAAGCATGTCTTACGAAACACGAGGTAAATTTAATAGAATTATGACTTTCGATATGCGCAAAGTCCCCAGTTTATTCTCACGAGATCTCCATTCCTTTACACCAATTTGAGATTCAAAGTCTTATGCAAAGAACATAAAATCGTATGCCAAGAGCATATTTTTTTAACTCTTCCTATCATAGTATAATAAATAGTTTGCTTTTACGAGCATATTTTCTTGAAAATTGGCCTTACAAGAAGCACACAATTCTCTAACGAAAACTTTAAAAAGAATGACGTCATTACACAGTATGGCAAAGCGTAAAGGGATCATTGTACAATTCACATAAGAACCTCTTTTTATTTTGGCTTCCCCCACTCCTAATATAGCAAAAGAAAAAAGAGAGAATCTTATGCGAATTATGCAATTGTCCTTTTATGTGTTGCACTGTGCAGAAACGTCAGACCTGTAAGCATAAAAAACTGTAGGTACTGGAAATTAAAATAAATGTAAAAAAAAATAACAAAAACTGTTTATTAACAAAAATATTAAAACTTTACATAAACGTGAATATAAATTCGCTACATCTAATATTATTAAAAATAGTAAACAGTGTATTTTGCACATGAACGTGAACATTTTTCGCATAGAATTTTTGTTTCTAATTATAGCAAAGGGTTTACATCACACCATCAAAAGATAGTTAATTTTACCTAATTCTAACAAAAAATCTAGATTGACTAAACATTTTATAAACAGTATACAAGTATTAAAACAGAACTTGCTTAAAAATTAAAAGTGGGAATGGAATAATTTTTGTTTTTTGAAAACATAACTAAATTAAGAAAAACGGGGTAGCTTTTTTATCTGACAATAATTTTCATTCTAATAATCTTTCCTTTTTGGCTTTGCTCAACAAAAAGTACACAGCATAATTCTTAAACTTAAATATCAAAAATAGTTAACAGTAAAAGTGGGGCTTAAGTTTTATCTCCCTACATTAAAATCGGAGAGCTCGTAAACAAAAACTGCAAAAAAGGCTGATTTCTTAGTTTATGGGGGTGGGTTATACATCATCAAGGGCACCTCCAGTCAGCCAGTTCTCCTAACAGCAGGCGGTTGGAAGGGGGATGGGTTCAAACCTGTAAAAAAATCATAAAAAACTAAAAATAAAAGAAAACCGCATACTATACTGTTACCAATGTTTCTAATTGAGTAAGATCAAAAGGTTTTTGAAAAATACCTCACAATAATTCACTTGACACAGACCTATTTTTTTTTAAGGTTAGGTCAGCGTTTAAAACAAATGCATGTTCTCTGTTTTACTGTCCTCTAGTTTACGCAAGTTTTAATTGTCAATTCAAAATGGATAATGTATAATTTTTATATGCCTGTTTCTTTTATTTTGAAAGAATAAAAAGAGAACGACGTAAAAAAATTAGGCATTATCCATTCTCCATTACGCATTAAAAGTTCGGTAAACGGGGTATAAATTTATATTCTCTACACTAGGAAGTGCTTATACACATAAATAATTTTTCATAAAAAACTTAAAATTTCCTAAAACTCAGAATAGAGGTCATTATTTAAATAATACAACACATTTAGTGCGTGATATAAACACTACACCAACCAATAAAATGGGAATAAAAACATTAGTTAAGGTAAAGGCGGGGAGTTAAATATTGGGGACAGTCATTGATATCTCCTTTCGGTGGTTGTTCTTGATGATGTTTTACTTTTATATTCTTTAAAAATTGCAATGAAGAGTGTTGGTCATAATAATTTTGTTCGCTGCCGTATTTATTTATGAAATTTAATTTACTATGTTGATAAACATTTTGATTCCGCTGCGAAATCGTAACACTACTAGGTCGAACGTTTACTTTTCGGTTTTGTTTTTGATTATTTTTAAGGCCAATGTCATATGGTTTCGTATGACTAAAAGTTTTAGTAAAATGTAATTGACTTTTGCTGCTATTTTTATTCTTTAAAATACATTTTTTTGTTTTGAAAATAAGAATTAAAATTAGTACCTTTTACAAAAAAGCCCAAATTGGCCCCTTTATAAATTTTGACAAGCTTACGATTTCTTGATAAAATTTGCATAGAAATACAATCTTGTGAGATTTGCGGCTCCGAGACGAGCTCCAAATTTTTTCTTCTAAGGCCTTTAGTGAGTTTAAAATGGCATCTTCCAATGCGATTTGAAATTTTATTTTTTAATTTTATAGATAATACGTGATTTGATCGTAAAGAATACATTTTTGGGGATTTTAAAAATACGTTTTTATTGCAGCAATCATTTTGTAAAGGCGCAATTACACAGACGAACATGCTCAAATAAAAGCTCGTGCAAAAGATCTGAAATTTTTTGCGCGAACATTTTTGTGAGCTTTTCTTTGAACATTTTGTTGGGGTAAATTTTTGAGCAAGTTATTGCTATCTATTTTGGAAACATATTTTTAAAGATGAGAATAAATATAATTTTACATCAGTGATCAGTGATCTCAATTCTTTAAAAAAATGGAACACCAACTTTTATTTTAAACTTTTGTGAAAAAAAGGCGACGGCAAGCGAAACATTATTATTGGCTATCAGTTTTGTCATATGCAATGTTAAAATAGTTAATGATAGAGGTAATAACATTTAATTCTTTTCTCTAACTTTTTTGGTTTTCTTTCATTACAAAAAGAAAACGGAAATGTCTTCGAAGTAATTACTTTTTAAAATGCAGGTGGATATTTTTAGAGAACTGTTCTGGAGAGTAGTTAGTTATTCCCTGGGGGGGGGGGATAGGGAGGTTTAGACAGTCGGAACGCAGCGCTGTCAAACACTGCTGTAATTTTGTGTGTCAATGTTCATTTGACCAAAACCCCCTCTCACTAGTCTACGGTTTTTACCTTCTCCTAACCCAGCAACAGCAATAAATAAGTGCCAATTTTTATTTCTTTTTTTGATTCTCATTTTTTTTACAATCCCAAAAAAGTTACAAGTATACTGGCATATCCCCTATAAAAATCAGATCAATCGAAGTTGCTTATGAGGTAAAACGTGAATTTCGACGTCAAATCGTTTTTCCGTCGGAAAGCACCTTGTCTTTCTATATTCAGTTAAGTTCAATGAATTCCCATAAAACTATAAAATTTAAATTTCTAAGAAATTTTTATTACCAACATTTCTTCAAACAAATTTTGCTCAACATTCTCTCCAAAATTTACGTGTGTTTTTTTGTACGCGATTTTGCTTGAACATTTCTTTGAACATTTTGCTCAAGAGGCTCGTGTAAATGTTTGTCGGCATTTCAACATCAAAGGAAAGTTTGTCTGTGTAAATGCGCCTTAAGACATAAAGACAAGATTCTAGAGAATTAATTTCGTGACAACTAAAAAAAGTTGAAAAATCGTCTTCAAACGATACTTTATTTTTACTATAGTCAATAACCACTTTCTCTTCACTCATCACTCAGAAATGATGTGCCTAGGATTAACGACACGGGTAGTTTATTAACAACAAGAGCAGCTATTCTGTATTTTAAAAAACCAAATTTTATTTCAATGTTTGTTGTTCCAATAGGAGAAACAAAATGACCACCAGCAGTAGACAATTTTTTGTCGTATTCAATTTTATTAATTTTTTCCGCGAATGCTTTATGTATTATATTATGACTTGACCCTGTGTCAAGCAAAATATTGGCATTATTATGCCCATTTATAGACCCTTTTATTTGAAGGATATTGGAGTCTGTTGTGAAAGAAGACAAATTTAAATCGTCCCCATATTCGCCATTAAGAAAATCCTCCTTTTTAAACCTAAAATTTTGATCCAATTTTTCAGATGAATTTTTGTTTTTACATTCGGAAATATGGGTCAGTCGTAAAACAATATCTTCTAAATTGTATTGTGTTATGTTGGAAGCTGATAAAATTTTCTATTTTTAAAATTAGATTTCAATTTCTTGTAAGCATAATCACCTCCAAAATACTTAATAAAATCCTCTTTACTGTCTTGCCACGTTTTACTGACATTTTCAGACTTTTCGACGTAGCTTAAATACCAAAAATTGGCTGGACTTTTTAGAAAACGCTCAAGTGCCGCATTTTCGGACAATCTGACCAAAAATTTTTGTCACATATTTTGTCATAATTGTGAATAAATTTAACCGGACAATCACAAATTGGATCAAATGTAGGTGGTTGTGTAAATCGAGGAGTAATAGCGCTTTGAGTTATTTTAAAAGCGTTGCTAAGTTGATCCATATTTAAATTTAAATTAAAATTAAATTACACCACGTATATAAAAAATATAAATTAAACTGTAACTATTAAGAACCTACGAAAATATTTTTAAAATCCTTAAAAAAATTATTTACCGTGGATGATTTCAATAACGACCTACCAATTTTAACCCTTATACCTTAACTATTTATATTTATACCTTGTATGGTATATATAAAATAAAATAAACAATTGTTAAAAAATGGAATTACTGAAAAAAAAACTTTATTAAATAAATCGTTTTTGAAAAAAAAATTGATTTTCTAATTTGAGAAATAGCCTTACAAAAAAGACAACGGCGCCTCCACCATATGTCACGTTGGGGTTTTCGTGACGGGGTTGTTCTTATTTATTGACTTAATAAACCAACCGTAACGGGTTTTAATGAATTTATTTTAACAAAATATAAAAACGTTACTTACTTGTAATTAATTAACATCCAACAGTCTTAATACAGCAGCGCCACAGTTCTATCTTAGGGGTAGGTCGTGGTTCAGCAGTTTATCTTATTCTTGAGAAATACATCACAACTTTCTGACTTAATGAACTTACTAAACTTACTGACCCCTTCTTGCTGGTCTCGATTGGTTTTATAGGATGGATGTGATAACAAAACCTAAGTTTACAAAAACATCTATTCATTGAACTTAAAACATCACATACTTCCTAATGCTAACTGTTAGGTTCATAGCCTGAGTCGTTAACATTTACAAACCAAGCAAGGGCAAGATAGAATACCTAAAGGGCATTCACGACAATATCATAGAAGCGCAGGTAAAATTTTTAATATTTAAGATATCACACCAAACACACATCACAAACCAGAGTTAAGGGTCAAAAAAGTGGGGGTGCTATAGCTCTCCCTGGGGCACTTGATCATGATTAATTTATTGTTAATTCAGTTGAACCTTCGGGGAGGGGGGGGATTAGCCCCCAAAACCCCCCCCTGGCTACGCCACTTTACTATTACAGATATCGAAAACTCTGTTGTTACAATTAAAAGGGATTTAGCGAGGGTGCATAAATAACAAAAAATAAAGAATATCTAGCTTTTCCTCAATAAAGGTATTGGTAACCGTAGACCTGGACTTCGCACTTAAGGTGCTCATAAGTACGGTGCTGGGCATTAGGAGATGAAATGATGATATTATGATGAGAAAATCTGAAGCAGCGATCATGTAAAAAACAACCATCTGTCAAATTTTAGAATCGGCGTCTTTTCCTTTAATTTCAAAGAAATCTCTAAAGAGACTTATATAATGAATAATAAAAGACTAAGTGCTTTTTGAGATAGCCTCCATTAGAAAAATAATGAAACCAAAATCAGAGTGCAAAATTTCAATACTATTTGTATTTAGTTTAGAATCGCGTCAAATGCCTGCCGCCAGCTTTTTAAGTTTAACAGCTGGTAGGCCCTAGGTCAATAAATTTATGAGCGCCACATATTTAATGAAAAGCTGGCTATTCTTTGTTTCTGTTAGTTATAAACCCTCGCGCAATCCTTTTTAAAAATTATTTTTTTATTTATGAAAAATCCCCTGAAAAAAAACCTCGAAAAGAACACCCCAGAAAAAACCCGTAAAAAAACTCCGAAACAAAGAAAAATTATTATAACTAACCCAATCCCAACCCAACTCAAGGTAGACCCACCCAACCAAACTCAAAATAATATTTTTTGATTTTCGCGTATTTTTTAATATGAAACAATTTATCCCGGGGGCTTTTTTTCCGATTTTTTTTTTTCGATGGATTATTTTCAGGGTTTTTTTCTATTTGCCATAGCATCTATGTAGGAAAACATGTCATAACCTCTGAACTGGCAGACTTTTAGCACCATAGTAATGATCAAATGGAAGAATTTGCGATAATAGCATACTTTTACCTGATACGTAATATCGGAATCAATAACCTCTTAAAGAATGAAAAATGGTACAGCTCACGCAATCTGGTCAGGTGTGACATACATACGTTGTCCTCTATCCGCCAGCTCACTTCTCATTTCGCACTTCTGACGTCACAAACAGGAAATTTCTCAGTAGTTTTTCCTTGCCTCCACACTCCAGCACATTTCACAGTTCTCACTTCCCATTTCTGACGGCACAAGTATAAAATTTCTTTGTTCTTGAGTTTTTCATTACACTTTTTCATGTTTTAAAGTTTAAAACTTAAAAATTGGATTAGCTGAACGTGTTTGAATTTAACTGCAGTTAAATGAGATAGGTTTTACTACTAAAAAAATGTCTGAACTAAGAGGCAGAGGTTAGGTAAGGAACCATAAATATATTTACAAAAATATACACCTAGTAGGTAAATAACTTACTTTTCTTGCTTTCGATTAATTTATAATTTGCCTAATGCAATGCTTATAATTACTTGAATGCTATGCCGCACTGCCAAACGAAGGATTATACATACCTATATTATCTGTCTTTTTCCGTCTTGAAGAACTAATATATAACCATGTGCATTATTTTGTTACATAAACAAGCCATATACCTATACGGGGTGTCCTAAAAATCCGAGTCCACCCTAATATCTCCAGAATCAAAAGAGACAGAGAAGTAAAATTTCACATAATTAGATGGTTTCCAAAAAATATTTTTTGGATGCTAATTGTGCCGCCATACATTAAAAGGGCTTTTTGTTCTGCCTCCAAAAATACTTGATATGTTACTTTAATAGTTTTTAAATAAAACGACAAAAACTTTTATTTTAGACAAAGAATCACCGAATATCTGTTTTCTTAAAAACAAAAGATCAAATGTGATCGAAGGTGGAAATAACGAAACTTCAAACCCGGATGAGCATCCCACAAATAACACACAACGTCCAAAGCGAAAAGAGAAGTGACTAAAAGATGTTTTGCCTTGGGCAACCAGCGTAGGCTCGTCAGTGGTTCAACTGGTCACCCTCCCCATATATCATTAAACACCATCATACACTTTGATTTCCAACCTTAAATCACTCACAAATAGGCATCGTTCCGCACTGATACTTATACAAGATACCTGATACAGATTCGTCTTGTCGTGTTAATGCTCCTAAGGCAATTAAAAACAAAAAAAAAGAAGTTAAAAAACCTCCAAATCAGTTACATCAACCAAAAAGAATCTAAAAACAAAAGATCAAAAGATCTTCGGTGGAAATAACGAAAATTCACACCTGGGTGAGCATCTCACAAGGAACACACAACGACCAAATCGAAAAGAGAAGTGATTAAAAGATGTTTCGCCTTGGGCAACCAGCGTAGGCTCGTCAGTGGGTCCACTGGTTACCCGATACGAATTCGTAATTGGATAAGTACCAGTGCGGAACGATGCCTATTTGTGAGTTATTCAAGGTTGGAAATCAAAGTGTGTGATGGTGTTTAATGATGTATGGGGAGGGTGACCAGTGAAACCACTGACGAGCCTACGCTGGTTGCCCAAGGCGAAACATCTTTTAATCACTTCTCTTTTCACTTCATCTTTTCGCTTCGGTCCTTTGTGTGATCCTTGTGGGATTCTCAGCCAGGTTTGAATTGTCGTTATTTCCACCCAACATCTTTTAATCTTTTGTTTTTAGATTCTTTTCGGTTGATGTAACTGATTTGGAGGTTTTTTTAACTTCTTTTTTGTTTTTTTAAAAATCTGTTTTCTTGTTTAACTTAGTGGTCTTAAGAAGGTGATTTTCCCATTTTATTTAAAAACCGTTAGAGAAAAAAGTAACATATTAGGTATTTCTGGAAACAGAATGAAAAGCTTTTTACAAGCTTTAAAAAATATACAGGGTACCTGATTTAAAAAAAGTATTGTCTTCGCCCTAGCTCCGCCCCCTTAATGGCACAATTAGCATCCAAGAAGATACTATTTTGTAAACCATCTAATTATGTGAAATTTTAATTTTCTGTCGCTTTTGGTTCTGGAGATATTAGGGTGGACTCGAATTTTTGGGATACCCTGGCAACAGGCACGTATAGCCCTGCATACAACCTTTCTAGAATATCTGAAAAACTAAGAATCGGACGGACTTCAACATTGGTATAGTTTTTTTTTTAAATTTAATTGCCCATCTAAAGATAAAAATCGGTTCGTGACTTAGGATTTTTATAAGTATATTTTTATTTTTCAAAAGTATCTCAAAAACTACGGATCTGAGAGACTTCAACATTGAAATATCCATCTTAATGTAAAAACCGCGTGTTAATAGCTGCTACCATTCGTGGCTTAATATTTAAAAAAAAAGTTTAACCCCACTTCCTACCCTCTTTCCAACCCCCCACCACCATCAAAAACAAATAATTTCATCGCCAGGCGCCAGAAAATTTTTGTGCCAAATTTAATAAAAATCGGTTAAGCGGCTTGTGAGTAATCGTGTCCTAGACAGACAGACACCATGAAAAAATTTTGTAATTAGGTCTTTTGAGTATGGAAGAAAAAACTGTTTTTTTGCAGTAACAACTAAGAATTTTCTCGCTTGCGACGTCAAAAATGGGAAGTGGGAACTGTGAAATGCGCTGGCAGGCAGAGGCAAGTAACAACTGAGAAATTTTCCGCTTGTGACGTTAGAAGTGCGAAATGAGAAGTGAGGTGGCGGATAGGCTCCACCGTATATATACCTTTTAATAAAGTATTATCCGACTCGAAATTCAACTAGTCTGACTGACTTGACTTACAAATACAGTCAGCACATTGAATAAAGTGTAAAAAACATAAATTTTAAGTTTTGACCGTTGCACAGTAAAATAAATTTCCCTAGTGTCCATAACAATTAACGTTTGAAATTGTCAGGGCAAAAATTATTTTTAAGTTCCTAGGCACTACAGTGAAACACACAGAGAACTTACTGCAAATACAAAGCAACTTGAAAGTTTCTTTGAAACACTTTTAAGGATGGTCCACACAGAACGAACAGGCTCGTACAAAAGCTCGGGCAAAAAAATCTAAAAATTTTTGCGCGAACATTTTTGCGAGCATTTTTTTGAAAATTTTGATCGCGTAAATATTCGAGCAAATAAAAACAAAAGTTCAAAAGAACCTGGATGGAAATAACAAAAATTCAAACCTGGATGGGCATCCCACAAGGAACACACAAAGGACCAAAATGAAAAAAAAAATGATTAAACGATGTTTCGCTCTGGGTTACCAGCGTGAGCTCGTCAGTGGTTCCACTGGTCACCCTTCCCATACATCATTAAACACCATCATACTTTGAATCACTCACAAATAGCGGAACGATGCCTATTTATCAATCATATATGATATCGTTTAATCATTTCTCTTTTCATTTTGGTCCTTTGTGTGTTCCTTGTGGGATGCCCATCCAGGTTTCAATTTTCGTTATTTCCACCCAAGATCTTTTGATCTTTTGTTTTTAGATTATTTTCGGTTGATGTAACCGATTTGGAGGTTTTTTAACTTCTTTTTTGATTCGAGCCAATGTTCGGAAAAATTTTTGCAATCTTTTTTTGAAATATATTTTTAAAGATGAGAATAAAGTTTTGTTAATCACACATCACTGATCTCAATTCTTTAAAAAAATGGAACACCCAAAAGAAGCCGACTTTCTGTCAATTACTTTTTAAAATGCAGGTGGATATTTTTAAGGAACTGTTTTGGAGAGTAGTTTTTTGGAGGAGATTAAAAAAGTCGAAACGCAGCGCTGTCAAACTCTGCGCAACCAATTTAACTTTTCTCTAAAGTACTTTTTAATTATTTTTTAACTACAAACAATAGTTTATAAAAATTTTGGTGGTAGTTATTTTATTCAAAGTTCCGAAAAATTACGCGTCCCGGATTGGGTCGGGATCGTTATAGGTATATTTTGTCTAATCTATCTTGGTTTTTTTTGCAACCCCAGAAAAGTTACAAGTAAACTGACCTATCCCCTATAAAAATTGGATCGATCGGAATTACTTATGAGGTAAAAAGTAAATTTCGACAACAAATCGTTTTTCCGTCGGAAAGCACTTTATTAAAAATACTTTATTAAGTTTAATATCAGGGGTCCGATTTATCTACATTTACAACTTTTTTTTCTAACTTTTTAAATCCAGTTGGCTTTGCGTTTTAAAGCTTTTTTGACGTTTAGTACGTACCGTACGCCACGCTTGCCATTACCAGAGGCGGTTTTCAACGATTCAAATTTAATGCCGGGTTTAGTAAAGGCGAAATTAAGCAAGCAAGCAAATTTCATATGGAAATATGTCAAACGAAGTGACATATGATATTTGCGAGCGTAAACGATTGTGTGCATTCCCATACTTATTTATTTATTTATTTAAGCGACTTTTACAAAATGATAAACTTTTCCGAATTGCCTGCTTGCTTATTAATCTGCATATATCCGCCTTAAAGCTTGCGCGAAAAAAAGGCTTATGGAAGTCCGGCGTTACAAAAGGTACGTTTCTGCGAGCTGATCATAGTTACTATTGTTCTCCTTTTCTAAATGGATTCGTCTAGGAGAGATCCAGCATACCAGAGAAATACCCGTCTGTACACCCTTCGACCCAGCAATCTAAATATCTTCTTGAGATAGTTACTTCTGACAATTATGCGAAGTTGGTGATCAGATTTCATGTTTATTGTTTACCAAAAATTTGTTGGCAAAGGCATGCTTTAAATGCGCTACAGTTGAAAATTTGAGTCATGTAACTTTTAAGACGTTCTGAATGCTGTTGAAATAAGCCACTGTTAATTAACGTTACACGCAAAAACAATAGGGCTGTCTAAGAAATTGTCAAAGTCAGCCATTAATCACGTGATGGCCCTTTAAAAATGGGGGCTGTAGTGTAAACAAAGCGATTTTCCATAAGACGTAATGCTAATAAAAATGAAAATTTTGGGAAAGTGAATAAAGATGCAGATTAAACAAAGTGAATATTTTATAGAGTAATCCTTTCTCAATCGGGGAGAAACCAGCATTTTTCCGAAATGTTATAAATAAACTCAAAATTCGCAATTAAAAAAGGCAATGTCATGTACTATTTTCTCTCTTGCACTTGCACAGTGTGGATAGGCATTGTCTTTCTCAGTTCAGCCTGAAGAACGGGCCAGATCGGCTTGAAGAGAGATAGTTGCGCTATCTAATTTGAGGGAGATGACGCTATCTGTAATTACACGGGTGCAACAGAAATATGTAGATGGACATTTCCACGTTTAATTGCGAATTTTAATTTTATTATTAAAATTTCGCCAAAATGCTTGTTTTTCCCCGATTCCGAAAGGATTACTCTATAGAAAAATCACTTTGCTTAATCTGCGTCTTTTTCCACTTTGACAAAATTTTGATTTAAGTTACGTGTTATGGAAAAACGGTTTGTTTACCCTACAGTGGCCATATTGGATCGACCATATTATTTTTGTTAGACTGCCCTATTGAACATCCGGTCACGTGGGACAAAAAGTTTTTTTGAGTCAACCAACCAAAAGTCTAAGCTATGGTTTGGTTTTACAACACATTTGACATCTGAAAATACTTTGATATTTTCAGTTTAAATGTTCAGATATCAAAATGTGTTGTCATAACAAACCATAGCTTAGACTTTTGGTTGGTTAGCTCAAAAAAAACTTTCGCTGTACCACGTGACTCTTTTGTGTCAAGTAAGCCACGCACATGTCGTTGAAGTTAGATTTGTTTATTGGGATTGAGACTGAGAATATTAAACCATACCGAACAAATACTGATAAAAAAAAATCGATATGGTTCAAATTTGGTACATGAAGGTTTTTGGGGCTAAGTATTACGAATTTTCAATCAGATTTTCATAAAGTTGACAGTTCGCCGCAGGCGGGGGAGGGGGGGTACCATCTAAATATATCCGAATTCGGTCAAAACTGGTATACAGGGATTTTTGGGGTCGAGGATTACGAATTTTCGATCAGATTTTCATAAAGTTGACAGCTCGCCGCAGGGGGGAGGGGGTTCTACCTAAATCTGTCCGATTTCGGTCAAAATTGGTATACAGGGGTTTCTGGGGTCGAGTATTACGAATTTTTGATCAGATTGTCATAAATTTGACGTCTCGCCGCAGGGGGGTACCATCTAAATGTATCCGATTTCGATCAAAATTGATATAAAGGTGTTTTTGGGCTCAAGGATTATACATTTTCGATCAGATAACCAAAATTATGAAAGTAACGTCTCATTATCTTCTATTTCTTTCAAAATTGGTACAAAGCGGTTTTTGGGGAAATAGTCTAGGAATATTAGATCTTCTATGCGAAATAAATTGCACAGAAAATGGCAAATAGAGTCTATATCTAATTCCTAGAGAGTATAAGCTATTTCGAAACCGAAGAGATCACACGCCCCCTCTGCAGAAATGACGCCATCTTGATTTGGAGAATTTTTCAATATTTTTAAATTTCTGCTTATTTTCTATAGGTTACAATAAAAATTTAACACGTCGTTTTGCAGGGAATTCATTTCATTCTGCCTTAAGTGGTTATTGAGTTTTTTTTTTGTTTTGTTGACGGTTTCTGTATTTTTCTGATGTCTAATAAAAAAGTGGTTAAACAATTAAATTCTATACATTTTAGTGCATGTAGGTTTTTTGTGCAACAAACCATTATGCCTGAAATAAGCAGTTGCGGAAAATTTTAGAGAGTGCAAATGCATACACCAGAATTTAAGTGATTTAAAGAAGTGTTGGTTTTGAATAGGATTTATAACTACATTGAGCAACATATTAAAACACTTGTCCCGACACTCCATACCGCCAGCGGCAGCTGCAGTGCAGCCCCTTCTCTTAATTTGCAGTTTCCGTTCTATTTATTTTATAGCAAGTCAATTAGATTGTATTCCCCCTCCAACCTTCCGGTAGTTGTCAACTTCATAATTTTTAAAATCTTATCGAAAATTTTTTTGTAATCCTTTAACCCAAGAATGAACGAAATAGCAGAAAATGCGATGTTACTCCCCCCCTGCGGTGGGCTGTCCACTTTATGGAAATCTGATCTAAAACTCGTAATCCTCGAACTCAAAAACTTCTGTATACCAATTTTGACCAAAATCGTATACATTTAGATGGTGTCCCCCCCCTCTGATCTGATCAAAAATTCGTAATCTTCGACACCAAAAACCCCTGTGCACCAATTTTGACAGATATCGCATAAATATAGATGGTACCCCCCCCCACTTCGACGAGCTGTCAACTTAATGAAAATCTGATCGAAAATTCGTAATCCTCAATACCAAAAACCACTGTATCCCAATTTTGACAGATATTAGATAAATTTAGATGCTACCCCCACCCCTGCAGTGAGCTGTCAACTTATTGAAAATCTGATCGAAAATTCGTAGTCTTCAACCCCAAAAACGCATGTACACAAATTTTGACAGATATCGGATAAATTTAAATGGTACCCCCCCTTCGACGATCTGTGAACTTAATGAAAATCTGATCGAAAATTCGTATCCTCGACCCCAAAAACCCCTGTACACCAATTTTGACAGATATCGGATAAATTTAGATGGTACCCCCTTCCTGCGGCGGGCTGTCAACTTAATGAAAATCTGATCGAAAATTCGTAATCCTCGATACCAAAAACCCCTGGATACCAATTTTGACAGATATCGGATACATTTCGATGGTACCCCCCCTCCTGCGGCGAGCTGTCAACTTATTGAAAATCTGATCGAAAATTCGTAATACTCGACCGCAGAAACCCCGTACCCCCCCTCTGCGGCGACTATCAACTTTATGAAAATCTGATCTAAAATTCGTAATCCTTGGCCCCAAAAATCCCAGCGCCTAAATCAGTTTTAAACCAAGTTGCGAACAGCGCGAAAACAAAACATCCCTACTAGATTAAAATTTTTCCTCATTATTTATATTTGTCTCGAAATGGTATCAAAGAAAATCCGGCAACTCCGCTTTGTCATGCAAGGTGGAATGAGTTACCCCGAACATCACCAAATCGGCGGCTGCCGGCGGCCATCTTTATATAGTATTTTGCCAAATTCGTTCTAGTGGCTTTTTATTCAAAATTGTAATTAAAACAAATTTAGGTAAATTAAAAAAAAGTGTAATTGTAATTTAGTGATTGTTTTCCATGACAATGATGACTGTGGGGCAAGCCAAACATTAATTTTTAATGGGATAAAGACAGCGCTGTATGATCGTACGAGGTAACAGATTTTTGAATTTATAGTTATTTATCATTCTTAAAATATCAAAGAAATCGCTTTACACTATTAGTTAAAGACAAACGCTTTTATTTCGCTTTGAATATGGCCCAAATGACGCCTTAAAAAGATATATAAAACCAACAAAACAAACAGCTTTTCGAAGTGCCATCGAAGTGAATCAAATTATCCTTTTTTTTAGTATATTGACGATTTTTTTGTTAAAGTTTAAGGTAAACTTGTCAACAAAGAGTTAGTTATTAAATATCTGATTTACATCAAGTAAAATAAAATGCATTTTTAGAGAAAAATGCTTTAAATCCTCCTGATTACACGTTTTTATCGGCAAGTAGCCGATTTTACCCGACTGATTTAAAGAAATTTCATTTGTTTCAAAAAAGTTTGAAAAAGTTAGAAAAAAAGTTGTAAATGTGCATAAATCGGACCCCTGATAAAAATATATATTTTGAATATTTAATAAATTTCTATACCAACCTCTCTTCAAACAAATTTTGCTCGAACATTCTCGCGAACATTTTCGGGAGCTTTTCGGCGAGCTTTTTTGCAAGCTTTTGCGCTAGCTTTACCTCAAATATTTTGTCACATAGGCTCGCATAAATATTTGTCGACATTTCGTATATTAAAGAAAAGCTCGTCTATGTATATTCCCCTTTAGCAGGATACCATAATGATCAAAAACTCTTTTAGGTATGCAGAAGAAAATTAATTAATTTTGTTTTTTTGTTAAATCACAGTATTTATTTTATTTTAAATGATCATGAATATATTTGCAGTTTCAATCAATGTTTTTTTTTAAGAAACTGCGAAATGCTATGATTTTGTAATAAAATTTGAGGTTTATAATCTTTAGTTTCCTATTGCATGAGAAACGCTATTTGGATACCAGCCTTAATTTTTCTATTTTGTTTTGGCTGGTAACGAGTGTTGCCGCGTGCATATTTTTGTGTTCTTTTCGGTTTTTTAAAATAAAAATTGACTTGTGCCGAGAGAAAAGACAAAAAAAAATGAGTTGTTCTGCTCGGAAGTGCCGAAAGATTAATTTTCACAGTTTTAGGACGGGATTACCCAACAACGTAATGAACAATTCTTAAATTTAGTTCTTCCTTTCATATCGCTACTTTCTGCAACATATTATGGTAGAAAAAGAGAGAGTTAGAAAATTAAGCACTGAATATTTAAGAATTGTGTATTAAGTTGCTGCGTAAACCCGCCCTTGTTTGATACTTACTTATTCCTTTATAGTGAAATTCTTGACATATATATATTTTCATGTTTATTTTGTGGTGCATAAAGGCTAGTTTATACTTGAAAACTAGCACTAAAAATACAATTTCTAATACTTATTCACATTATTTATGTCATTTTTTTACCCATGGCACCTGTTAGTTTTTTTTAAATCATTTGGCAAAATCACATTTTTAATAATTATAGGAACTTTTTTTTCTTATTTATTAGTTTTCCGCAAGGTTGCAGAGCAATTGTTTACACCCTGTATAATGGTCTAACTTTTTACTCAAGGAAATAATATTTAACTTTGTTTTTGAGCATATCTTTAGAATTTATTTTTTCATCTCTGGTAAATAACACGACTAATCAATCAAGAATTTAAATTTCCCGCCATTCTTAATATGTTTTTTCGAAGTAACCTCTCCTTAAGCACATAAAAAGCGGCTAAAGCTAGATTTAATTCGACGTGGAAATGTATGCTTTAGAGGTATCAAAATGGCTGCCCCCTCCCCCGTGTTAGGAAAGTTGAAGCACATTCTCCCCACCCTCTCGTATCTCTGGACTATCTGAAACTTACGTTCGGGCTATCCGGTCAGAGCTTTTTTGGACGCGGTGCTCGGGAACGAAGGGATTGATATCAAAATTGCGAGGATTTGTTTGAGTAATTTCATAGTGGTGGGTAAAGTGCCTGAAAATATGTAGTACTTGGGTATTTTTCGGCGTCGCCTTACTTTTGTACCCTTTATACAATTTCTATTCGACCATACTCAGTAATTGATCATCCACCTACAAAAGTAATTAATGCTCGTGTGCACCACTTCCCCTTACTTCTTCCACTTGTTCAAGTGCCGCTTGAACTGAGGGTGACCATTGAGATTTACTTGATTTGCAAAAGTTCCGAATATGTTGGACTTGGAAAAAGTAAAGAAATTATTGGCAACGTGGCAGTTATCTGCATTTTTTGTGTGGTGATCATGATTATTACCTGTCAGCTGTCAAAAAAAACACGTAAAATTTGAGGTTGTTCTGTAAAAACAAATTTTAGGAGGAAAGGTAAATAAAACTACTATAATTGGTTAACGATAAAACCTAACTATTTATTTAGTATGTTTCCACATCGTACTCAATGCGTATTGAAAAAATTTTCTTCTTTTTGTTTCGGCAAAGAGCGTGACATATCAAGAACAAGATCCTTGATTTTCGATACGTATTGAAAACGATCTGAAAACATACTAATTATTACACCACCAGACCAACCCAACCCATTTTTCAGTTTCTTGGCAACGAATTTGCGAAAAAAAAGGTGAATTATTCGCTTTGCGAAAAAAACATGATTTTTTTTGGACATTCTAAACCTTTTGTAAAAGGTATCTTCATCTCAGTCTCTGAAAAATCCTTCTTGGTAGGTATTCCACTAATTACAAAGTCTAATTCTTCATATTCATCTTCGTCCCAAAGAAGTTCCATTTTATGCACAGACCACTATTATAATGACACAACAAAACATTTTTATAATCTGATTAAATTAGCGGCTTTTATTTAAAAACATAATAAAAAAATATCTCACATAACCTCAAAATGCGCTTAAGCCGAAGTATTTCTACGGCTTATCTTAACTGCGGCTTAAGTGCCACTTACATGATATTCCTTACCATTGCAGACCAAAACTAAAGCTTAAGCTCGGCTTACATGTCAAGCCAAACCCGTGCACACGGGCATAGGTGTCAGCTAACTGAGATTTGTTTGGGGGTTGGGTTGTGTCGGATTGGGTTATGTGGAGTCCTTCAAAAAAATGCCCTCGCGCCAAATCGGCTGCGCCGAAAAGGTCCCCTCACGCCGAACCGGTCACGCCGAATCGTCCTAGACCCACGTGCGGAACTGTCAAAAATAGTTCCGACCTTATTAAATTCAGGTTATGCAGACTTTATGTACTGATAAGTCCCTATTAACAGACTTGTTAAAAGATGTATTTGGGCAAACATTATCAACAAGTTAATATATGGTCAGGGATCATATCTGATTTTAGTGACAAAATCTGTTAGCCATCGTCATCATGCCGGTATTTCTGGAAAACGCCGATAACGTGCACCGATGGCCTAATACTAAATCCACGCCTGAATTAATAATTACACCATTTGGATTAGATGCAACGAGTTGAACAGGTTTACTGCTTGCATTTAGTGCCGTGCAACCTCAACATATTAGCAGATTAGCAGTGCCTCTCAATCTCGGATAGGATTTGCCTTTGCACAGTTTAAGCGGATTCTTTTCGATAAAATATCGAACACAAAAAAAATGATTGCTGATATTCTTTAGTCCAAAACCGACGGTAATATAAGGCCTAAAAACGCATTTCGGGTCAGTGGTAAAAATGTTTGGATTTGTATTATGTACAGGGCGGTCCAAATTCGAGAGGATTGTGGGATTTTCGATATTTTTAAGGGACATTGCGAATAACTATTATTCATGTTAGGGGCTCGATTGCTCGAAATTGCACAGGATTGCGTGAAATTTTTGATGACATGACTTTTGTTTGCTAAGCTCAAAAAAGAGAAAAAATATAAAAAAATCTTATGATAGGCGTTTTAATACATTACTGGGGTCGTTCTAGGTTAAAACAAAAAAATTTGCTTGACACTACCTGCTCTTGGTATAGAAATATTGAGACTGAATTTACATATTTCAAACAAAACGGACCGCTTGTGTACCGCCAAGCAATCGCTAATATGGTTACTTGGCTCGGGGCTCCTGAGTACACACCTTCTGACTGGAAAATTTTCACCGACTCTTCAAAAAGGAGCATTAAGGCTCTTCTTTTACATAATGGCAATGTTTTTGCTTCTCTTTCGGTCGTCCACTTAGTCTATTTAAAGGAAAACTATGAAAACTTTGAGGAATCACCTCAAAGAATACAATATGAAAATCACAACTGGGAAGTGTGTGGAGATCTAAAAATTATAGGTCTTTTCTTGGGTCAGCAGTCTTGTCAACTCCTGGAACCAAAAATGTAAATCGCGAAAGTCTCATTGACCCTCAAAAAGTTTTACTTCTACCACTTTACATAAAACTTGGACTTATTAAGAAAGAAATTGTTTTAAATATTTGTGTAGAACATTTCCGACTCTGTCGGAGACAAAATTAAAAGAAGGAATCTTGTGATGCTGCAGATTAGGAGCTTGATGAGGGATACGGAATTTGAAAATGTAATGGAAGATAAGTAAAAAAATATATGGAGCGCTCTTAAAGAAGTTGTACATAAATTTCTAGGGATTTGAAAAGACTCAAACCATGTTCAGATCGTTGAAAAAAGTCTGGAAAAATTCAAGGTTCTCCGTTGCAACATGAGCATAAATATTCACTGTTTTCTTTCTCATTTGGACTATTCCCAAAAAATGTTGAGGACCTCAGTAAGGAGCAAGGCGAAAGATTTTATCAACATATTAAAGAAATGGAAAAAAGATATCAGGGGCGAAGAGATCTTCCGTTAGCTGAATATAATAGAAAACTAAGTAAAAGAAGCTTGTCTGAAAAAAGACACGTTTTTTTAAAGAAGCGTAAATAATAAATAACTATTTCTAATAGTTTCTATGTAAATATGTTGTATATTTTTTTATTTTTTGTTTAATATATCATAAAACTAGCTTATAAATGGAATAAATCGTGTTTTTTTCTATATTTGTGGATTTTACTGGTTTGAAAAATATTCTTAGGCGATACAAGGAAACCAAAAGCCGATTTGAAATCAGCGCTACCCAATTACTAGAAAACAGTGTTAAAAAATGCAAGTACGTATTTTAATGGTGAAGTCAATTTTTTGAAAAATATGCGTTTTTGACTTTGGCCAATAAAAATGTGTAAATTGCTTTTCTATAGATAATTTAAAGCAAAATATATTTGTCAAACTGGATTTTATCTGTAACATTTAGCTTTTGAAATATAACAAGTTGGTATTTTTCTTATGGAATGACAAGGTTTTTACTCGATTTTTAAAATCAGCATGAAATTTCCTTTAAAAAGTTGTATCGCACTTATAATGTAATTTTAATCTTTTAATTATACAGGGTGTCTTAATTGCCATGGGCCACTATTGCTATCTCGGTAACTATAAGAACTACAAGGTTTGTCGAATTAGACAAAATGTCCAGTTTTTGGGGGATATGGAAATCTGGCTTCAGATTTAAAAAATAAATATTCTATCCCGAGGTACAGGGGTTTTTCGAAAAATTGCAGAAAACTATTTTATCAAATACCTCAAAAAGTATAATTTTTACAAAAAATTTTTTTGCATTTTTGACGTTCTTCAATTTGGTATTTTTTTAAAGAAAATTTGCTACGTATAGTTTTCGAGATATTAACATCAACTTACTTTTTTTAAAATGCGGACCTGTATTTTTTATTCCATTTTTTAAAATCTCCTTTTTTTATGATTTTAACGATGTATCACATGTCCATATTTATTTGCATTTTAATGGTATATGGAGATATTTGATAAAATAGATTTCAGCAATTTTTCGAAAAACCCCCGTATCTCGGGATAAAATACATTTTTTTTAAATCTGACACCAGATTTTCAATGTCCCCCAAAAACTGCACATTTTGTCTAATTTGACCAACCTTGTAGTTCTTATAGTTACCGAGATAGCAATAGTGGACCATGGCAATTAAGACACCCTGTATATTACCTAAGTTATCTGCTCCCCGAGTGAGCTCCTACCTTTAAAAAAATGCCCTCAGGGTGATCTTTTTATACAGGATAACCTAAAATTGTTTTTTTTTCAAATCTTTAAAATTTAAAAAGTCATTTTTATTGGTTTCATGTCTACTTCATTGTAAATAGCGCCTTTTATGATATATTTTTAACAGTGACCTGTTCCATTTAGTTTGTGTATTTACATTAAGTGACGAAGGAAAAAAATAATCAAAATTTTCTCCTTAGTACCTTAGAACATTGACTTTGCCTTAGCCTGTTTATTATTGATCGTTTTTAACCCCATATTCCACAAGCTGGAAGTTTGAGAAAAGTATCAAATTTTAAAGCCAATTTTAGTAACAAATTTCTTAAAATTACACACTTTTCACATAAATTTTCACTTAGAACAATAATTACCATAGAGAAAAAACGTCGGTTCAAAAGATTTCGAAAAATGCCTTAAATTTTTAATTAATTTTTTTTATCAATGCTTTTAAAGATAATGTAAAAAAAAATTGGAAGATCAAACTGTTCTATTTTAATTTAAAATCATGATCCCTGTCAGCTTTTTATCATTTCAATCTAATGATACCTTTGGCCAAAAAAACATACCCAGTTATGAACACAAAGTAAAAATATAGATTTGCACCCTTTACTTAGATCTTATTCCTCTATTATTACAATCTATTAGCTACAAACCCATTGTCTTCGCCTTATTGACTATAATGATATACAGGGTTCCTAAGCAAATCCCTAGGGGGCCAAGCAGCCGTGTATAAGACGCAGACAAACGGAAAAGCACATTAGGCAGAAAAGGATGGGCATGGGGCGATGTTGTCACTACATCTTACACGTAGTAAATCCATTCCAGGTTGTTGTTTTCTAATGTTTTTCATTTTCATACCTTTAGGACTGGAATAAAAATTGTTTTTGCTCGACTTTAATACCAAACTGATGAAAGATATCGTAAAAAAAAATATTTTTCGGCTTTTCATTTTGTAACCATTGTCCTTACGCACTGTTTACAGGCTGGGGACTGAGATACATGCAATTGCCTAACCTAAAGCGTTCATACACGGCCGGAGAAATCGACTGTGATATTTCCGTAGAAACTTTATCAAGCAAATAGGACGGGTTGACGCCTTCGAAGGTCCAACCCGGGTTTTGCACTTTGATTCGAAATCAAAAAGGAGGAACAGTCAGATGTGGGGCCGTGCACAAATTACGTAACGGTGATTTTACCAATTTTTGACCCCCTCCCTATGTAATGTTTTGTTACGGTTTGGCACGCCACTCCCTTAATATTACGTAACGATTTCAAGACCACTACCCCTCCCCAAAAAAAAACTTTTCACTTATTTTCATTTCAAATTTTCTTAGTTTCACACAAATGCAAACGCTGTCGAAAACCCCCCTCTCCCCTACGTAACGTTTTGTAACCCCCCTCCCCCCTATGACCTTTACGTAATTTGTGCACGGCCCCTGTAGTCCCAGTGGAGGAAGGCGAGAAAATTGATATTTTTTTCTTAAAAATTATACTCTTTAGACCTATTTCTTTGCGTTCCCGAAATTACGTAATTTTTGAAAAAAAAATTGTAAGCGGCGCTATTTTTATTTCGTGCTTTGTTTCTCTAACATTTTTGCGTTCGGCTAATTTAATTGAAAAATTTTTGCCTGCGGCGCTCAAGTTTTTCGTAAAAAAAACGTTTTTTTGTAAAGAAACAGAGCAAAATAAATCTTTTCACCCCTTTTTGGGTGTGACAAATATTGGCAGCCCCTTATTTTTTGCTTCTACCCTCCCGCTAGTTTTGAAGAATTGGTTCGCTACATGTTTCGAGATCATGTCATAAAACACCTCGAAAATATCAAATGTAGTGTAGGGCCAGCTTTATTTAAAATCAATAATATCGCAAGCAAAAGGCTCTGCAGGAAAAACAGCGCCGTTTATTGATTTCTATGGCTGCTAGTGCTAGCTGCATGGTTTGGCCGTTTCCGGATAGATGTCACTAGTAGAAGAGAATGGAAAGAAATTTAATTAAAAGCGAAGATATTTCTTTCTAATGTTAACAACCTCACGAGTTTATAGCTCAGTATCGTAAATAATGGACCCTGCCGCCTCCTTTAAGCAAGAAAAAGCTGTGGTTTGGAGCTGAAGACATCTAATTTTTAATTATTTTTTCCTCGAGCATCTCATGGTGTGGCCGCCATCTAGCGGAATTTGCAGACATCTTGTCAACGATTATTATTGCAACTATGATTTATGCTCACAATGAAAGAGTGGCGACAATTTTTTCTCATGAAAGCAGTCCGGAGATAATAACAAACTGGCACCATTGCTCAATATACCTGTTTCTTTTGTGCGCGCAGAACTTTCTATGCCATTTCTGTTTGATTTATTGAAATCCTATCCCTAAGGAAAATCTTAGGAACCCTGTATAAAGAAAGAAACCAACCGTAAAATAGACCAAGAGCATTAAGCCATGGTTTCATCAAATTAATTAAAAGTATTGATACAGTTAATTTATATATTTAGCAAGAAATATTGTGCCTTTATTGTGACCTTCGTGGATACAATTGACCACCGGAAATGTTTCTTTCAAGATGACCGCCTTAATTTTTTAGTTTTCAGCCACTAACTTACGAACTATTTAATGTTTCTTTGCCAATTACACCAACGTTAAGTCTGTGTTTTAAGTCTGACTTAAAAATCCTCTCTCTCTCTTATTGCGTGCTTCTGAGAGATATAAAAACTTTTAAGTTAGACTTAAAACACAGACTTAACGTTAGTGCAATTGGCAATGGATATGCTAATTCAAATATTTTACAAGATTAATAAATGCATATAACTCAGTCCGGTCCCACTATTTTCGAAAGTTTCTTGTCTAACATTATGTAATGTGAGTCAAACCGTTTTTAAGATATTTGCGAATATTTCTTAAACCTCCACCTAAATTTTTATTTTTTGGATTGTGAAAATACTAATAATTAATTTTGCAAATATTTTAGCGAATACTCATAAATATTTAAAATAAAAAATCAGGAGCTCTAGTTTTGACACGTTTTGAAAGATGTCAAAATAATGGACAATTAGCTGGCACCATATTAGACTGCACTGTTGCAGAAATAAAGAAAAAATCTCAATCCTTTAAAATCATAAATTTTATAACTTATTTATTATTTGTTTGAAAGTCTTCTAGAATATGAGCAAAATTTTCAATTATAAAGTCATTTTATTTAGAGCGAAATATACTTCCATAGCTATAAGATGAATTTATTAATAATACCGTTAACCCACTAATTTATAAACCTGAAATAGTAATTAAAGAATTTATCATTATTGAGGTATTTTCGATATTTAAGAGCCACATAAAGAACAAAATTCTATTTTGTTTGTTTACCGCAGAAAACGCTTTATATTATTACGTGTGTGTGAGAAGTATTTTATTATTATCATTAAAACATCCCAGATTTCTATGGGAACCTCCAATTATGTGAATTTATTCAATATAAAGGAAACTCAGGTAACTTTTTTTACTTTTAATAAAATCCAAGATATTTTAATTATTCTGTAATTTTAGGAAAAAAACACAAGCCCTGTTGAAGAAAAATATTAGCCTATTTGTTGGTAGTAAGCCATACAAATTAATATGCAGGTTAGCGGTATAAAGGAGGGTAGGTAAAGGTCAATCTTGAAATAATGGACATTTTTTGATTGTATTTTCTAAACTAACAATATTTTTCTTTTTTGAACTTTTTTATTTTAATAAAATTCTTTGATATACATATTTTTATGGCTGGTTAATAACGTAGAAAATGTTTTATAGGTTTTTCACCAAAAAGAAAACTTAAAGAGTTCCTGGAAAAGACATTTTTAACTACCTAAGTGAAAGTGCTAAGTGCTTTTTTGTGCACAAAAAATAGAAATAAAAGACAACCATTTACATTATTTTTTTATTTAAATTAATTATTACCCACTGAAATGACAAACATGTCCACGGAATGGATAAAAACTAAAAAAATCTAGTATCCATCTACAAATATTTTTGATATAACATAATTCTTCAGATTTAAAAATACACTGCTGTCGATTATTTATACCTACCGGCCACAGAAATGATGTCCACAGAAATGATGTCCGCAGAAGTGATGTTTTGCCACCAATATTTATTTACCAAATATAAACTGTTAGGTTAGGTTTCCTGATTTCAACACGAGCAACATTTTTGCACCGTAACTAAGAAACATAAAAATAATACCTTTTGGTTTTCTTGTCCTTTTTTTCGATGGCACAGAAGTGGCCACACCAGCTTAACGCACTTAATTTTTTTAAAAAATTCCAAAAAAAAATTAAAAACAAAAAAACAACATGACGCTACCGATGGAAAACCGACGAATGCGCATTAAAACATATCGGTTAGGAGCACGTCGTTGCCAACATTTCTGAAATAATTTACTTGATAAGTGTGTTGTCTACGGACGTGACACTGTAGTAGAGACAAATTTATGTTGATGCTTAAAAACATGCAAAATGAGCAATAAGCAATTAAGAATTACAAATAGCCAATGTCTGTTATATTGAGATATGAATATCAGCCAAAAAAATATATTTTAAAAATTATCTAAAATAACTATAATGAATTGCTGCAATCAATACAAAACGTCGACGGAAGTGATATTTATGTGCATTTTTCACTTATTTTTGTAGCAATTTTTTTTTGTACGTTTTTGGTAGTGGTTTTCAAAAAAATTGGATTATTTTATGTTTAAATGAAAAAGTAATTTTAAGCAGTTTTTTTTTTAAACAAAGGAGAAACACCTGTTTTTTACTAGTGTTTATTACTATAGACTTTAAATAAATACAGGCGAATCAACATGTTATCAAAGTGAAGCTTTAACATGAAACTTACGATCTCTATGATTAAGTTCAGTAGAGCGGCTGCGGCGTGTTCACTTATAAGCAGGGTGGAGATTTTAAATGGCAACATGTCGGTTGCTGGCGGGTTAAAATTTTGTTTTTTGAAAAAGTTTAAAAAAAATCTTAATTGAGATTTTTTATTAGGTACCTTTAATCTTGCTTGCTGCGTTTACCGGGGATTGTAGGTCTATTTTTAAAAGAGACCCCATGTATATCTTAAAATTTTTGAAATCTACAGACCAATTACAGCGCATATTGGGTTGGGTTGGGTTGATTTGGGTTGGTTCGTGATGGGTAACGGGTTAGGTAGCGTCGGCAACACGATCCAACCCAACCCACCAATCGCCACTGAACGTTATGCGCGGTTTTGGTTTGCGCGGTCAAGACCGCCATTCCTTTTCTACACCTTTAGATAAAAATTAACTATATAAAAAAGCAACGCCAAAAAAAAGAGAGAGAATGGCACAAGATATCCGGTGACTCAGTCTCAACACTGTTAATCAACAGCGCCATGCACCCCTTTATTCTTCTGTTATATACATTACTGGTAGCATATTTTTATATCACCTATATGTAATCAAGTTTAACATTATTTTTTATATCTCAGATATAACTTTTATGCAGTTCAAGCAAAAAAAAATTAAAACACTTTAGATAAGTTAAAAACAATCAACAGGTTTCGTTAAAAGAACTGCGAAAACTAAAGTCATACAAAACCCTTTCCTCAGTGGCGGTCCCAGGGGGGGGGGAGATCACCCCCCCCCTTTGCTCCTAAAAAAAGTAGACAACAAAGATGCGGGTGGTAACTCTGAAGTCTTTGGAGAAAGAACGAGAAATTGCAGAAAGTTCCTTTAAAGACATTCTAGAATCCCTCCACAGTATACAGTTTGAACTTCAATTCGTCACACCAAGAATAAACAAACACATGACGTACTTATCATGAAAAACATTGAAAATACAGAGCAGTATTATAGAGTTTTTATTTATAAACAAGTTTTAGACAAAATCATTTCGGACATAAAAAAGTATTTTTGACCTGACCATATGCATACCAAGTTATTACAACATGAAGCCAAAATTAAGGCAAAATTAACTAAAGTCGTTTCTAAATACTATAAAATGTTTGATTAATCCAAACACACAAATTCTTGAACTTTTATTGGGAGAACTCAGTATTTGGAAACAATATCGATCAGAAGTAGGCAAAACATAAGTACTTAAAAAACACTATGAGGGAAATTCGTGTGACGGGCTTAGCATTGCTGTATATCAACAGACATGTTAGAAACTTAAAGTTAATTTTCGGTTTCATCAGCATTCGTACCCTTATTTCTATTGAGTCGCCTTATCGAGGAGGTGTACTTTTAAACTAATGGCGAATGCGTGACAGCTCCAGCTGATCAAATGCGTGAAAACATTTGATCAGCTGGAACTGTCACGCATTCGCCATGATTTTAAAAGTGGACCTGCTTGATTGGTCGACTCGGTAGATATAAGGATACGAATGCTGATAAAACTGAAAATTAACTTTAGCGTCTATTACAATTGACATTGAGCGAGTCATTGACTGATTTGCCCAAAAAAACCGGAAACGAATTTTTTTTTAGATAGGCATCTTATGTTTGAGATATGCAATATAAAAGGTAATGTTTCAACTTAAAAAGCTTTTTAGACCTCAGCTAGTAGGTTTTGTTTGTGGTTTGTTTGTTATCTATGTCTTTTATACCTGAAAAAATTATACGTAGTTACTCAAGCGCGGATTTCAGGAGGATAGGGGGTTAGTGAACCCCCCCTACCCTGGCTTTAAATTTTTTATGAAAACATTCAGAAAATCAAAAGTAGAGCATAAATTGCGGCACTATAGCACCTTTGATATTTACGGTATTAGTTTAATTTTGTGTTAAAAATGCCATTTTTAGTGTAATTTTCCTAAAAATTATTGCCTGCGGCGCTATGATACTGTTAATATTTACGATTTTAGTTTAATCCAACTCAAAAATTGCATTTTTAACTTAAGACTTAAAATCTGAGTACCCCCCCTAGATTTGGGACCAAATCCGCGCTTGTAGCTACTAAGTTTTGTTTGTATATATTGATATGTTCCTCATAAAAGCTATGCTTTTATTCTAGATTTTTTTTCGTATCGAAACCGCCTCCCCCCCTTTTCAAATGGCTGGGACCGCCACTGCTTTCCTGCAGATACAGATACAAGTGGCTTTGGTTGATATTCCTTATTTTACGTCTGTGATCATAATCCTTTAAAATTCCACCGTAATTAAAATAATTTAGTTCAAACGTGTGTGGAGAGCTATTTAGAAGTATTTAAGGTTTTAAAATATTCGAATATTTTACGTAGCCCGCGAGGAGATTATTATTTTTAGAAGAGAGCGTGCAGAGAGAACCGATCCAAGTGTAACATGGGGAGGCCAGTTAATGCTGGATTAGGCTTTAAGGTAGGGAATTAAAGAAAACCCGGGATTATGGGGTCCCTGGCCTCTCTCCGCTCTTCCCCCGTTATTGAGTGAGTGCTATACTTTGAGACGGGAAACGGAGGATTATACTGTTGCGACGGATTAACATTCACCAGGGATCAGATATAGAAAAATTGAAACTTGAATATAATCGCTGCCTGCCTGTCGTTTTAGATGTACATAATTCTTTAAAATATTGGCCTGTTATATCTTTACAGGGGGAAAAGTAATGCCAATAAAATAAAATATATTAATTACTTAGATTTAAAAGAAAGCCTGATTCAGAATTACTTTTTGTCCAATAAATCACAGCCCTCTCTCAAAAAACGTGACAATTACCGCAGACTCGCTTTTCGCATTGGTGGTGCTCATCGGTACGATGCTACTTATCGACTCACCAGAGTTTTTGGTGGTACCAATTTACAGCCCGATTACTTTGCCGGCAATGATATCTTTAACACTATATTACAGTTTAAAATAGCCTTTTTGGTACAGGTTTTACGTTGACGGTCCGGTTATTTGACGTTTGGGATATTTTGTTAGTTTTTGTTTTTAATTTTCAAAATAAAATTAGTTTACTGTGGTTTTTCCTTTCAAGCCAAAATCTATATCCTCTTCATAAAGTTTCGAGAAAGCAGATAATAAAAACTACCCAAATTTATTGCTATTATTTAAATGCGTTTTAAAAATCTGTAAATGATCTTCAATAAGTCCATATTATTGTTCGTATAATTCCTTATCTTCCCCCAAAATTGTATTGGTTAATTTTTAAAAAAAGAGAAATATTTATTTTGTTTTTTTTTTTTATTTTATCCCTGGCTCCTGCTGACGTCCCACATCAAAACTGAAAAATTCTAAAGTACCTATTTATTCCAGCTTTTGACGATTGCGTACGCCATTCAAGATGAGTTTTTTTTTAAATATTTTCCTTTGGCCACTGGTAGGAATATTGGAGATATAAGTAAATGGCACATTTTTGTGGATGGTGCCTGACAAAAACGATAAAAATAATATTTAAAATAGCAAAATTGGACGGTAACGGCAGTAATAAAAATTACTGCAATACTTAGAAACCAGTTCAAAAAACAATTCAAACTAAATTATTTCAATCTACTGCACTGTTTATCAAAACTCATAAAACTGCTTTGAAACACTGTAGATAAAAATTACACGCCGCTATTCAATTTCGTTTATGAATGCCATTCTGTAAAAACCTACAGAAAATCTCGCTCGTACAAAAAATCTGACTATTTTAAACACTATCTGCTTTTTTGTCACATGTAATTTGCTAATATTTCTTAAAATTTAGTTTCTTAATACGGTTCCAGTAAATAAAAAATATATCAGTTTTAATTTTAGTAGACAGTTTTTATGAAAACCATGGATAGCCATGGAATATGTCACTGTCATTGTTCAGAAAAGTCACACAAAGTCTGTCATTCCTATTACATTTCGTCACTTTTAAATGTCTATTGGCACGCGTAGTAGCAATTTAGCTCCACTGTAAAACTAGTCCTGCAGATTTTCTTTAAAATATTATATTTAAAAAATATTGTCAAAAAAATGACGCAGTTTTTGTTACAATGTTAGGATAAATTTTAATGACTGTGTTTTTATTTTAAATAAGGCATAAGTAAAAATCGCCACTTTCCAAATTGCGACGGGTGAGATTTTTTGTCGTTTCTGAAGAGTCGCGACCATTATATCTAATGTATGAAAATATAAATATCACAATGAGTTTAAGATAAAGAATACAACTACGCAAGCAATCATATGAATGGATGTTCAGAAAATCGGTGCGATGAGTGCCGGTGTTGCACAAGCAACGTTGCGAAGTAAAGGACTGAACAAAAATCAGTAAAAATAATTTATTAATTAAGAACTATTCCAATAATGAATTAAAACTCACAGCTTCCTAAACTTAGGGTTTCAAGAAAAAAGTATACATTTTCCAAATTTGCGTTTTTTATAATTTTCACAATAGCCTTGATCAACAAAACTTGTTTTCGTAATCGTCTATGTGGAATTGAGTGTACAGTCGGCTGATCAATAACCACAAAAAAAATGGTGTTTTCTGATTGATTTAATAATCAGAAAATTTTAAACTATATAATTTTATACAAAAAATATACCAACTACTGCAATAAAAAAAGGGCTGTTCCCCCCCTTCCGACGCGCCCCCTTCCCCGGCTGAATTGTTAGGAAGGTTACCCTCGATACTATTCATCAACTATAAATACTTATCCTTTATGAATCTCAGATGATTTCAGCATATTTATTATGCGTGGGTTGTCATTGCTTTCAATATTAAAAGCTTGTCAAAGTTGTAAGTTGGCCATGATTTAAAGTACAAAAACAATTGCTCTTAAAATGACAGGTTCACTCCTGCACGTTTCATTCTTCTTTATCAGCGTGCTAATTGATTTAGACCAACTATTCTAAGAATGGTGTAGCAAAATTCTCACGAAGAGTGCAGAAAATCAGTTTCCTTTTGTTGTTTCAATAAAGCCCGTAAGAAAACTATAAAATTAGTGGCAAGAAATTGACGTTATTAGAAAACAAGGGTGTCAACTTTGATCAACACGATCAATGAAATTTTTCAATTTTGTATAATCCACCATTTCATCCAGGCTTCCTTGCTTCAGTTTTATATAGGATGAATGACATTTTTCAGTTTTGTATAATACACCGTTCTATCCAGGCTTCCTTGCTTCAGTTTTATATGACACCCTTGTTTTCTAGTAAAGTCAACAGCTTGCCACTAATTTTATAGTTTTTTTACAGGCTTTATTGAAACAACAACATCAAACCGATTTTCTGCACTCTTCATGAGAATTAAGCTTCACCATTTTTAGAATAGTTGGTCTAAACCAATTTGCACGCTGCTAAAGAAGAATGAAACGGGCAGGAGTGAACCAGTCATTGTAAGAGCCATTGTTATTGAACTTCAAATCATGGCCAACTTTGACAAGCTTTTAATATTGGAAGCAATGACAACCCACGCATAATAAACATGATGAAATCATCTGAGATTCATAAAGGATAAGCATTTATAGTTGATGAATAGTATCGAGGTTACCCTTCCTAACAATTCAGCGGGGAAGGGGGCGCGTCGGAAGGGGGGGAACAGCCCTTTTTTATTATAGTTGTTGGTATATTTTTTGCATAAAATTAGATAGTTTAAAATTTTCTGATTATTAAAACAATCAGAAGGTACTTTTTTTTTAGTCATTATTGATCAACCGACTGTACACTAAATTCCGCATAGACGATTTCAAAAACAAGTGTGGTTGATCAAGGCTATTGCGAAGATTATAAAAAACGCAAATTTGGAGAATGTATATGTTTTTTCTTGAAGCCCTAAGTTTAGGAAGCTGTGAAACTGTCTCGAGTCCAAAAAATATTCCATTTAATAACCATAAAAATTTTAAATACATATGGCATACTTTATTTCATATGGATTAAATCTTGATTACAGATAGATGTAAGTAGTACGAGTTATTTAAAAAAATTGCATTATGGCTTCCTTATAAGCTATAATTTTTAGGAATATTTTAATTGTGCAATAATTTTGAAATGAAAAAATATAGTAAATTATAAAAAAGATTTTGTGCAAAACATCACAAGCGTGCTTTTAGGATTTCATACCACACAAATATCACTGCTAAACAAGGACGGCTTTTTTTCCAAGACATACGTTTCCTGAGATAGCTTTGTTTACGTTGGCATCAATATGTTTTGGCCGTTCCCTATCTAGAATTCTTAAATCGATGGTGCTACCTATTCGAAACATTTGAAAAAGAGATCATGAAACTGATATACAATATACAAAAGATTTATGATATATACAGACCGCTTCAAGCTACTGCGAACATAGGAAGAAGTCCAATTTGTCAGTGTACGTACATGCAGGGACACCGCACACGTATCAGTGAAGCAACCAATACTCAGGCTTGAGATCACCACTTGCGTGACTTGCCTTTGGTATTCAGTACGCCTCTAACCACGGTGCTGTGTGGAGCGTAGTCAATGAAACCGGAATTTGGTCAATAAATACGCAAATTTTTATAACGTAATTTTCTTATTTTTTGTCACTGATAAATAAGAACGTTTTATTGTCAACTGTCAACGTGTTACAATGAAAATAATAAGGAGAAACAAAATAAAAGCAAGTTCTCAAAATAAAATAATACATTCTAAAAACCAAAAAGATTCTCCCAGTCTAAAAAAAATTAGAGCAAATGTTCGAAACGTCCTCCTTGCTCGGCTAGACAATATCCGAGCCTATTATAAAAACCCCTTCTAACGTTTCCTAGCATGTTAGGGGTCATAGTTTGAAAAGCTTCTTCAATTTTAATCCGAAGTTCTTCCAAATTATTAGCTTTTTCATGCCCGTAAACTTTATTTTTGATATAACTCCACAGATAGAAGTCATTAGGAGCAAGATTGGGTGATCGAGCTGGCCATAAAATAGTTCCCCGTGTACTTATAACCCGATTAGGAAATACATTATCAAGATATTCCCTAGCAAGGCCAACATTGTGAGCGGGACAATCATCTTGTTGAAACCATGTTTCACAAAATCTCACACCTAACAACTGCCTAGCAGTTGGAATAATATGCTGCTGCAGTAGATCCAAGTATCTAGGACCATTCAAATTGCCGTTAATAAAAATGGCCCAATTACGTTTTCCCCTACAATACCCCCCCAAACATTTAGTTTTTGGGGATACTGTGTTCTTACGTCAAAATACAAATGCAAATTTTCCCTCGACCAATATCGAACGTGTGTTGGGTTATGACGAATCAATAATGGAAAAGTGCTTTCATCTGTGAAAAGAATAGATCTCAGAAAGTTTTCATCACGATTAGCCCTTTCAATCATTGTTTCGCAAAATTCCATACGACGATAGTTGCCCTCCGGAAAAATTTGATGCGTTTTTGACGCTTTGTAAGAATGATAACCATTCTTTTTGAGAACACGTAAGACAGTGGCTGAAGACGTATCAACTGCTTTGGCAATTTGCTGGCTAGTTAACTTTCGATTTTCCTCCACTGCAGGCAAATCATCACATCTCGTACTTCCTGCTCGTCATTCAAAACAGTGGGTTTTTTATGGTTTCTTGGCGCTACACAACCAAAATTCCCCCTATGTTCGCAGTAGCCTGAAGCTTATTGTATATATCCATCCACCTGTCGGATTGTTGTATCCGCATATGTACCTTTACTTTGAAGGAAATTAAGCGCCTCTACGTAGATGTAATGATCTTCACACGTATACCAAGTTTAAGAGTTCATAAAATAAAAAAAGGAATTTAGTGTAATAAGTGGTGTTAAGCACCACAAGTGTAAATTATGAAATTTTTGCCTAAAATGAGTCAATCGTAATAAATAAAAAAATACGATTTAACAAATATTTTTTTTAATTAAAATACCACCAAAATTAAAACCAACCCAAAAAGTTTACTTAAAGGCGCTCAAGAGGGTTCCTTGTTTTTTTGTTAACCTAAATTCTTATTGAGTTTGTTAGCTATGCTCAAAAGGACGGCATTTTAAATTTTTTCTCTCAACAGCGTAAATGCTAGGGCAAACCCTGCTACCCGTTGATTATATTGGGTTATTTAAACTAAGCCTTAGTTTTAATAACTGGAGTATTTGATGAAACCTTGCTTGCAAAATAAAACTGATTTTTTTTCTCTGGTCAATTTTGTGTACCGGGTTTGGTTAAAATTAAACCGATAGACTTCGAAAGCTTTAAGCAAAAATTATATTATTTTGAGAGTGGGGGAAAAGTGTTAAAAACTTAACCTTACAAATACACATAAAATTTTGGCGTCTCACATACCTCAGGGTCTATGTGACAGGACGTTTTAAACTCCAACCCCGTTAAATAAATTATTTTAATTTATTTACAAACTTTCCATAAATGCATAAAAATGCAACAAAATTTATTTTTCTGTATAAGTCGAATAAAAAAACTAAAATAATTACATTAATATTGGGAAATATAGCAATGTTGTACTAAGATACAAAATAATAAAAGCCACAACACAAAGGTGGTTTCTATGCTAAGTTAACTGCCTTACTTTAGAGGCATTTACATCATTTTAGCGATTACCATTATCCACATCTTCATCTGCATTTTGCTCAAACTGTGTATTACTTTCAGCTACTACTGGATCACCGACTAACCCATCGTCGCCAGCGTCGTACTGAGAAAAAGTGAGGCCCGGGGGGTATCTTCAGATGGGGGCCCCCATCTCATTTTTCTATATACTTATATTGGTTTTATTTGACAGAAACATAATATTAAATCCTAAAATTTTTATAAATATGATAAATTTAAGTCAACTAAAAAAGCTGAAAAAATTGATTTAAATAAATCTTTTTTTTATACCTTCATCAAAAATGATTTTAGTAACTGTCTGCAAATAAATAAAGCATGGCTTTTCTGGTTACCAACGCTAAAAAAGATTTCTGTCCGTTTTTTTACCCAAAATTAAAGAGATATAGCGAAAAATGGTAATATTGAAAAAATCTAATTATTCTTGCCTAAAAATTAAGCGATTTCCACCAGTTTTTACCAGGGATTTACGAAAAAATCATTTGGAAACATCGTCAAAATATCAAACTGTCAAAGACTAAAATGTCGCAACAATGGACGTCACCGTGTAAAAAGGTCCATCGCTATGGAAACCATTGTTATTTCATTTACCAGCTGCCTTGATTTATAGTGTAAAGACGGTGTCTTGCGAGAAGTGCTATTCGATCGAGATTTTTGAAAGTATTTTCATGTTTCTCTTGGATTTTTTGATAAAGGTATTAAAAAAAAATAGTGTTAACAACCCGGGGCTAAACTGTGCTTTTTTTTACTCGCGTTTTTAAATACCTTGCTGCGCTCGTTATTTAAACCAACGCTTGTAAAAAAAGCACTATTTTAATTTTAGCCACTAAGACTTGTGAAAACTACTATTTTTCTACCATTTACCGTTGCAAACGCTTGCATACCTTCATTAAATTCGATGTTTTAGCCACTTCGATCTCAATGGATAAAATCGCCAAACTTGTTATCCGTTCTTCGCTCGGGAGCTCATTGTGGAGCGCAAATAATTTTTAACAAATTTTAATTTCAAAAAACGGCGTTGACATGTAGCGTTTGAAACGCATAATTTAATAAATAGTTTCAGATTTAAGAAAAGAATAGAAACTGAATCGCAAAATTCATATTCAACAATATATTTAACAAAATCTAAACAACTCCAAGACGAAGAATAATTTTTATTACCAAAGAATCAATTTAATGTATTCAGAAATATGTTTCATTTAAACAAAGGGGTGGTAAAACTAATCAAATCAAAAATATATTTTTTAGGATTTCAACCTTCGGAACAATAATTTTCTTCGAGTAATAAAATAAGCAAATATAAGATTTTTATGTCTTTAACAATTTTGTTAGTTTTTTTACTACACATACTATTTAAAATTAATAAACAAAAATTAATATATAACTTGGATCTATTTTTGAAATAGAAAGTCTCTGGTTGAAGCACTTCTCTCCTAGACGGATGGTAGACAGACTGAGAGAGAGATGTGCGTCCCGGAATACCGGATATCTTTTTACATCATTTTAGGTATCTCATACCTATATATGCATGCATGATGATAAGTTTTGGCTTTTACCGGTTTTCCAGAAAGCGGCCACCCTTGCATGCGCATACTTGGTGCTTTTATCTTATCCCTGCCAAAAGAACCGCGTTCAATATCTTAGAATAGCTTTACGATATTTTTTATAATGTTTTACCGAGTTTTATATGTTTTCTATGCGGTATGTGAAACAAAATTTAAAATCTCATGACGTACAAATTTTTTCTATCAGTTTTGACGAGAAAGACAGTTTGACCCGTAGAATCTTATAAAACCCTTCAAACAGCATAAAAACTCGCCAAATTTCATAAGAACCTATGCGGTTTTCGTAGCTGGGATAACTTAGAGTAGGTTTTTGGATAATTGTGTGCATGTGAGATTCCAAGGGGGCCCCTCGTAACCCGGGGCCCGGGGCGGACCGCCCCCCCGTCAGTACGCCACTAATCGTCGCAGATTGTCCTTGCATTATCTTCTTTATCTCTTTATCCAAATTGGCGATTTTACATCAGTCGGGCTTTGCCAGAGTTTATCGTACAAAACTGACCGTAGACTAACAGCATTGTTTAATCTAAATATCAAACAATGGTACTTAAAGATTTAAAATGAATTTAGGTGGTACGCTAATTTAGATGTCACGCACTACCAAAACTAAAAGCAATGTGCGAAAAATTATTTTCATTGTGGTCTTGCAGACCTCAGTTTGTTTTTAAAAGGTTTTAAAAACAAATAAAGAGTCAAACTCTCACAATGAGATTTGAATCGTTAATATGACTTTAAACATGCAGTCTTTTGGCGTTTAAAAAACATATTCCAAAAAAAATTAAAAATAATGTGTATAAAACCACAATTTTAAATCCGTATTTATTATCCTCATATAATTAAAATAAACGCTGGATAAAATAAAGAACGCTCAGATAATGTTGTTGTTTAATCCCACGTTTTCACTTCTACTAATCATAAAACATACAATCAGAACGTTTCGTGGGTGCTAAATCCTTAATCTGCAGGTTTAAGTTAAGAGTGGCTTAAAATTGTTTCGTTTTATTCAGCGGGATTATCATAGACATTTTTATTTATAAAAAAAATGAAAAATAAAATAGTGAAATAATCCAACTTATTGTAGTACTATATTCTGCTGATTTGCTTGAAATCGCAACACTGTTTTTAAATTTTGGTTTTCGAGAAATAGGGTTGGCGCCTCTCCCCCAAAAAATTATGTTATTTTAAATTTTGCACCCTATTTAGAGGGAAAGAAAAGTATGAGTTAAACAAAAAGGAAAGTAGAAGCTAGCGGAAGAAGTTGGGATGTGGTTTAGGCATAACATAGTTTCTCGAGAACTCTTTCTTTATAAGGTTTACGACGTTTAATGTACTTAGTGAACTATTCAAATTAAATTAAATAACCACATCACAGCACGAGATACAGAATGAATAAGAAACGTCACCTCTAAAAAGACAGGAAGTCATTATTTTTTGGTGTACTTTCCTTAATTATATTTTGCCCTCTACCCCTGAAAAAATTTTAGTAGCGACACCAAATCATCTTCATTATTGTGCGAAGCGAAAATCTTTATTCTTGATACGTATAAAATTGTATCACTCACTTAAATCAGAAAGGATATAAAAATATTATTGGTCTTTTAATTAGAAGGGTTTTGACTCGAAAATGTAATCTTTCAAATATTATTTTTAAAGAAAAAGTTAGATTTTGGTATAAATACTTACTTACAAAGGTTAATTAAATTAAAACTCGTGCGGATTTTTGTGTCACTTTTTCTATAAATAGTTAACCCTTATTAAATTACTTCTGCTGCAAAAAGTGAGATTTGGGGCAGGGTTTTGAGATATTCCTTAGTAAAAAAAAGCATAAAGGATTTACGTCAGATAAAATAAAAGAAACATATCAGACGGTGTTCTCAGAGTGGCAACTTTCTAAAACAATTTTTCGTTAGGTGGGAATTTTTTCTGATACTTTATCAGAAAAAAACTGTTGCATCAGTTCATACCAATGTGAACCACAAATATTATTTTTTCTCCCATTATTCCATAAAAGCAAATAATGCTTCGTTGCATAACACGAGCGATTTTCTAACCGGTTCAATTGGACACAATCCAACCTGTTGAAGATTTTAGAATAAGCATGGAACCACTGCGCATCCAAATTTCGCAGCCATTTTGAGACAGGCCATAAAATAAAATTGTCAAAAATCTCTTTTGTCAACTAACTCAAACTTATTTTTTGACTTTTCCCGTTGATTGACATTCTAATTTCAAACACTGGGCAGAATTGAACAAAAAATTAAATTTTAATATTTTTTAAATTATCTTTCAAAATGATATGTAATTATACTACTCCATAACGGGTGAACCAACCAATTCTGTTTTTCGTTCCCAGTATCAAAATAGCTACCATCGGGTTTGGAAATTTCGCGCATATTAAAGCCCATTCTAAAATTTCGAAGATCTTCGAACATATTAGGCTAGGAACACACGATGCAACTTTCCATGCATCAAATTTAGTTTTCACAAGATAAAAAAAAGACGCAAGCAGATTGTGTCTCTTTTTAACTTGTTATTAGAAAATTTGATGCATGGAAAAGATGCATCGTGTGTTCCTAGCTTTAGGTAGAAAAAAAATATTTTTTATTAGCCCGTACCAGTATCAGTATCGAACTGCGCATGTGCAATGCCTTCGAATACCATACGGTAAACGTATCGTGGCTGCAGTCGTAGGGTATCGCTATCCCTTAATGCATCCATCCAATTTTTGTGTCCTTTGGTATGATTCAACAAAAGAGAATTTAAAATAGTATTGATAATTTATTTTTAGAAAAAAAACATTAAAAGGAAAAAAATTAAGATATGAAGGTTAAGACTCATAAACAGTTTATTGGAAGCTAATATGGTTATGGGGTTAAAGCTTGTCGATAATTTACGATTTGCTTTTAATCCTTTTTTCACTAACTACATAAAACGGTACCCAACGGATACTGATAAGTGTGCAGATTTGTTGTAAATTATAGTTTTACTTGAATGCTACCCCTATATATATTGTAATACTTTAACACGTTTTTATACCCACATGAGCGTTTACCTGCTGGTGTTTGAATAATTTATTTTTTATTGAAAATCCGTATTCAGGTCCCAGCCGTTTCATTAATCACTGGGAGATAATCTGCCGGGTCTGATCTGCTTAACGCCACACTATCCGCCTAACAAAGCCGTGGCCCCGAACGGGGCGAGGTGGCCCGAGCGGGGAAGGGCCGGGGATCGAGCACATCGCCAAGCCGAGGATAAGCCAGAGAACAACAGACGGTTGAAACCGGGATTTTCAAACCCGATTTGGCTATCCGACGAAGTATTGTGCCAACAACAAACTGGGTATTTAGATTTTAAAGTGGATTTACTTGCACGGGATTCTATTATTTGAATTGCTAAATCGACAAAACTGTTTTCTACTATAAGAGAAAATAAGGATGCCCATGCAACGGAACGGTGCTTCTAGCGGGTTAGAATTTGGTTTTACAAAAAAATCGAAAAACACGTCAACTGAGATTTTGAATTTTCTTTAATCGTGCTATGTTGGATTTTTTTTTATGTCATTTTGTTTACGAGGTATGCAAAAAAAATATATATTTTTAAATAGGACACCCTGTATAGTTTGACATTTTTGAATTCTAAAAAAAAAAATCTTTTTGACAATACCACACATTAATAATCTATATCTTATGGTTTCCAAGATAGAGGTATTTAAACTTTCATGGAATTGTTGTTTATGCCCTGTTTTACGGGGGATATTTTAATTAATATCGAAGTTTTCCATACATATCTAGATAAAAATATCTTGATTATCGTAAAAGATAGATCCTACTGTGTAGTAATGCTGAAGAGAGAATTTTTTGCAGATTTAAAAAATTGCAAAATATACAGGGTGTTCTATTAAAAAAAAAAAAATTTGCCATACCTCGTAAACAAAATGACATAAAAAAAATCCAAGATAGCACGATTAAAGGAAATTAAAAATCCAAGTTGACGAGTTTTTGGATTTTCTACCCACTAGAAGCACCGTTCCGTTTACAGAATCCACGCTGTATAAAAAAGAATACTATCATAAATATCTGTCTATACTAGTGATACTAGATACTAAACGTAGACAATTATAATATAGATATGCACGTTAGGTTGATAAAATATTTTACTATGGAAAATTTTGTATGGTAAACACAAGTTATTCCTATTTTTTTGTAATAAAGAAATGTCAAACTTTATTCATCGTTTAAAAAGGAAAATAGATTTTCTGATTGCGACCATTTTAAAACTGTGCATTGGATGTTTTCCAAATTTGCTTTATGCACTGTATATAACACTTAGTCTGTGTGGTGGGGTATCACATACCCAAGGTGTTTTATACTTCACTTTAATCAGGCCCTACTCAACTGGTCATCTTGCAACAACCAAATCAAAAATGAAAATCTTTTAACACAAAAACAATTAGATTATAATTTATGTTCCTTTTTTATCAAAAAAATTATTGAAAATACTACAAACTCTCTAGATGGAGCAAGAATATTAGTCATTACAGAAGAAGAAAGTTGGTTGAATGTGTTGCCTTCACCTTCTCTGGAGACACTTCTGTGCGTCTATTCTTAAATAGATCGAAACAAATTCTCTTAGTCAACACCAATAGAATTACTTTCGATCAATATCAGGCAAAAGTGAGAGAAACTGATTTAAACCGAAGGTTTGGACTAATGAGATGCATAGTAGCGAGAGAATTTGACTCCATGGGAGCAAATTTTCTCTTGATTCAAGAACAGATGCACTGGACGAATCGTCATTCCGAATTTCAGTAGCTCTGCGAACTGGTCAAAATAATTGTGAACCACACACCTGCACTTGCGGCGAAACAGTAGACAAATTGAGTCTTCATGACACACCCTCTGCCGCAAAAGCGCAGGTAGGTGGTCACGTCACAGCATGCTTAATGACATTTAAAAAAAAGCTTTTGCTTAGTGCCCAAATAAACACCATTTTGGAGCCTGCCGGTATTCACAGACCTGATGGAAGGAGTGCTGATGGGTTGACTTTGGTCCCCTGGAAAGGTGAAAGGCAGCACATTTGGGACGCTACTTGTAGTGACACTTTGGTAAATTCTCACATAAATTATACAAGTGTAAAATCAGGGGAAGCTGCAAGAATTTCGGAAAGCAATAAGACTGATGAGTATGATTTTTTAAATAAATACATTTTTGTTTCTTTTTGTGTGGAAACTTTTGGACCTTGTGGGAAAGAAGCGAAAAAAATTATATCATGTTTGGGAAAAAGAATCCAAGCCGTAACGGGAGCGAAAAGATCCACTAGATCAGTATTGCCTTGAAATAATGCCTTCTGAAGAGGGTTTGACTGATATTTTTACTAAATTAACTTTGATTTGTGTTTTGTATGATTTTGTGATTTTACTTTTGAGCTTTTCTTAAGTAATTAAATTTGTGATTTTAATAATTTAAAAAAAATAATTTACCGAAAAAAAGCGATTTTAATATTTTTTGGCTTTATTTTGTTCCTCTTTCCCCTCACCGGTTAACCCTCTCCACCCCGGCTACCCCCAAGGAGCACGGAGTGAAGTTAGAGCCTTATATCATGTGCAATATCAAAAAAAAAATCAATAAAAATCTACCCCAGTGCCCGTTCTAAATAGAGTTTAGTGCAGAATAGAGAAATGTTTATTAATGTGCGTTTAACAATAGTTTTAGTTAATTGACTGAGGACAGGAAGAGTGTTTATCCCATACGGAGATTTCGAAAATTGGCCAAGCACTAGATTTTAATTCATTTAGGCTAGCATCGGTTAAGTTATAATTTTGTCACTTTTATTGAGTAATCTACAGCGACATTTATCTATGGTGATATTTTAATGTCAGTAGCTTGCTAACAAAACGGTTTATTGCTTGTATGATGATGTTCGTGTACTCTGCCTGCGTCACGATTGCTAGGTAACAGCTGAGTCAATTATCTTCTCATGAAAATGTGAACTTAGTATATGAAACTTGTGTGATACAAACAAGGTTTAAAACTTTTTAAGTGTCCTTACTACATTTTGCATCGACTTCTTTTTAAAGTGCTCTTTACCTAAAGCTCTTTTTACAAACGGTATGTATTTTCGTCATTTGCTCACGGTGTTTGTATTCGTTTGTAAAAAGTTTTAAAATATAACATCCGCCCCCTGTAAAACAAGGCCCAGTATAACCCAAGGTTCACTCTGGGCTAAGTCCGTGATTTATTTATTATACTATTGCATGCTCTATGCCACTGTATTTTCTATAAGATGCATATTTAATTTATAAGATTTTATTCAAAAATACACAGAGTTTGGAACTTACTTCCAAATAGGGGCGGGTAAACAATTAGACGGGGCAACAATCTATCTAACGATTATAATACACTGTGCAGGGATTATAAAAATTGAGTGCCAACACAGGTAAAATATTCATGACCAGGAGAGACTTTTCGTTATGCATTCTGCTTAACATGAAAGTTGTGTGGGTTATTACTACAACATCAGTAGATTTCTAAAATGCGCCTCTGCCTACCTGTGGGCACAATTTTACTGCAGACTTTTTCTACCGGGATAGTTTTCTTTATAATAGGTAATATTAGAAGTTAACCAACATCGATAATAAAAGTTCAAATAAACGCTACATTTTGTAGCTCGGCTTGTTCAAGGACATCAAATATTAAAAGTTTTCAAAATATTCCTAGATTTTTTTTAATTAATAAAAAAAGCGTGTTTTTTTTAAATATATGGGTCAAATGTACTATGTAATATATTTTTCTTATTTACCAGAGAGCCCCCACACTTTATTAGTTGTTGCATAGAGCATAGTTTTGGCTCTCATCTGACGTATCAAAACATTTTTTAGCTGATGCTGTTTACGAGATGTTTTTATTTTATTTTAATGGGCAAAATATATATGCCAAATGTGTACTATGTGATATATTTTTTCCAACCCAACCCAACCCCAGAAATATTTTAAAAACTTTTAATATGTGATCTACTCCAACAAACTTTCGAGCTTTAGCTAAACGGAAGTTGTGGGGTGGCCCCTCAGCTTAACGGTTAAGCTAGGGGTGTCGCGTTTTCTCGAAAACGGCTACACCTTCAAAATTAATTTGACCGTAACAAAATAGTTATAAAAAGGCTACAAAATATAGCATTGAACATATTTGAGCCCGTTATGATGGTCTCCCCAGGTTAACCGACATTAATTTCAAAAGCAGCTTATTGGTTTCCGAGTATACAAACATAATACAAGTACTATTTTGTAATCCCAAAAATTTTAAAAGTTAGCTTACTTAAAAATTTTGACAAAAATATGTTGAGTTAAAGATTAATAAACTTAATTTTAGGGATTACCTTAGGAAAGGTACATCAGAAGTTTAAATATGTGATGACTTGATGACAGCTTACTAAACATTTTTTTATCACTTACCCACTAACTTAAAAAATAATACAAAAAAGGGTTTAAAGTTTGTGATTGTTACTTTTAAATTAGTCTAGTATTTTCATATTTTTTACTTATTACTTAAAAATTAATTCAACACTTACCCACTAACTTAAAAACTAATACAAAAAAGGATTTAAAGTTTGTGATTGTTACTTTTAAGTCAGTCTAGAATTTTTATATTTTTTACTTATTACTTAAAAATTAATTTTGGATTCTAAATAATAATTCTTTAGTTTTTGAGTTCTTGAGAAATTTCCCAAGAACTTAAAAACTAAAAATATATTTTAAAGGTTTGAAAAAACTTTCCAAAAATAAAAATGAGAGTTTTTTAATATTATTTTTAAGTCATTCTATGAACATCTCAACCGCAGCTTAAATCGTAATATTTTTACCACACTATTAAAAATAATAGTGTGGACTTTATGTATTAACGACAAACAACCCTTCTTCTTAATTTAACTCGTGTAAGTCCGTTTAGAATACGTATTTGGCCAACATAAGCAAAATATAAATATTAGCATTGAAAAAACAATAAAAAAAAATTAATTTTAAAAGGCCGCAATTTGACAGTTGCATTTGTTTTACAGGCGCCATTAATTTTTATTCTTGTCGTCGAAGCTTGTGTTGTGCTGTAAAATTTTTTAGTTGTAAAAATAAAATTTTCAATAAAAAGACATGTATAACATTAAAAAATAATTTTGACCTCTGTTGTGCAACTCAAATTAAGAAGTTTTATTCCTTGCTATTTCAGATCACATCACAATAAATACTATTTACTTCATTAATATAATTTTAAAGGATTTTGGTACAAATAGAAAAAATAGAAAAAGCGTGTGTAACCTATATTTGAATTTACTTATAAGAAAACCGTGCCAAATACCTTTTTATTCGTTCCGATAAACGTAGCATTTCCCTACCATATAAATAAGTCACCTTCTCCTTTGTCCGCAACGAAATTTGCGATGCCCTATTGCAATGGCAACTTTTTACCACCATTTATTTTGTTAATTAAATTACCTGTATAATCCAGTAAATAATATTTAAAAAAACAAATGGAAAATGGCTGTAGGCACTTTAAAACAAACAAAAAAGGCGTAGTTTTTTGTACTTAGTGCAAAATGAACATACTGATTTTCGTCTTTTTTTACACAGAAAGTGAAGCCAAAGGACGACACCGCGTCGTCCTTATTAGGGACTCATCAGCTAGATGTTCGGATTGTCCGTGTGTGTGCCTGTTAAATGTTAACTGATTAAAAAACTCATCCTATTATTTAATCCTTAGTACCTTCTCCATATAGGCCAATCAACTCCTACCGTTTTAGTGTCCTTTTCTCTACCTTCGCCGCCATATTGACAGAAAACCAATGGATTTTCTGTCACTTTTGTACACTAATCGGTAGGAGTTGATCGGCCTGTAGGGAGAGGGTACTGATTTAATACATTGGTGCCAACAAGAAAATTCATAAATGTTTAATGAATTCCACCAATAAAGTTCTTTACATTTTTGATTTAACAAATGCCTGCAAATCGTCACCAGCTCCGAAGAGTGGTGGAATACATTAATAGACTTAACTTAGCAAGTGGGTAATAACAATAATAAAGGAGAGTTCAGTTCTGATGGAGGGTATGACATGCATAATATACTCAGTTTAATTCAAATGCGTGCTAACTCGCACGTATTTTTTTGTCTTAGGACGGTCAGGTTAGGCTGACTTTTAGCATACTGCAAAGGGAAATTATTTTCCAGAGAACTAATCTTTTAGTTTATTTTTTTACTTTTCATTTTGAAAGTGTGACTTTACATTACTGTGAATTTAACTGCACTCTATTTGGAGGGAGGAAATATATTTTAAACCATATTACTTGATTTTTTTTTCAAAAAATTATTTCCTATTTGATTTTGTAATTCTTAACAATACTATTATTTTAATGGGATATTTGGGAAACGAGTTAGATGTTCAATTTTGTTGGAAACTTTCGAACAAAACCGAAGATGAAAAGTTAAAATTTAGATCTTTATAAATCCTCCATTCTCACAAATGTTGACCCAATAAAAAAACAAATCAGTTTTGTAATAAGCAATTTTAATAAAATAAGTGTATAATAAAGCTAACCACCCTAAAAAAGGTGAACAAATTTGTACAAGACAAGATTCGTTACATTCGATTCCTAATACTATTATTGTAGTGGCTATATTTGTCCATTAAATCTACACATCAATTTCCTTTGTAACTGTAAGTGTTAACAAAATTAAACCTGGTCTAAACAAACATTAGAATGCACAAACACTAACAATAAAATCAGTGAAAGACGACTCAAGGTAGCTCCAGATCTCCCTTTATTTAAGACTTTGATGACTATAAAATACATTTTGTTCCTAATGGGGATTTAAATGCCAAGCAATGCTCAAGGTCCGACTATAAATTTTGCCCTTAAAGTACTCTCGAACAAAAACATAACGAAAAAACCTCGTTCATCTGAAGACAATAGCATAAGCGAGTAGCTTAGTGACAGGGCAAAATACTTGAAGGACTTAATCTTTATTGCAAAGGAACATCGACTTTGAAATTTAAAGCTAAAACCCTTGGCAAGTTTTGTATTTTGTTAAGACGAAACTCTGCGAACTTCTTTCGATGCTTTTTAATGAACTTATTGATCGTCTGCTTTCTAATGTTGAGACTGAAAAACAACAAACTGATTATGACTTAATCAAAAACTGTAATGAATAAATTAATAGGTGTATTTTTCATTAAACCCTAAACTATCATTTTAATTTCGTGTAAATTACTTATTATAACTGTTCTAAGGCGTAAGTGTTGCAACGTCCTGCAAAGCAGATCCAAAAATATGAGCACCAACCGCATGAACCGCAACCAGTACGGAAGCAAATTGATTTGTTTTGTACCGAAGTAAAAATAAACATTAGTAAAGTTAGACTAAAGTAAGCATCATAAAGGGCCTTCAAAATTCACATTCGAGACATGGTGGCAAATCTGTTATCGAAGTATTAAATTTGTGGAGTCATAATTATTACTTTACGGTTAAGCTAAGGCTTCACTTCATATGTATAAAAAAAGCGGTATGAAAATAGTTAAACGCCATAATCTTTTGCTCGAAGGCTTTTTCCATCAAGAAGTATTATCTATCGAAATAGTTATAGCCTATGTGTTATTTCCTCTTTTTTAAACTTTGTTAAACTTATGTTTGTGTTGATTAAAATGATGTAGAGAACTGCACCCTAATTTATTGCTGCCATTTGAAAGGTTAAAATAATTTTTAAAAACTTAGTTTATTTGACTTCCTAGCTTTAGTAGCTTGTCACATTAGGTTCTAAAGATAACAGTCTACCACTTGATTACTTTAAAATGAATACTTTTCGAGAAGCTTTTACTTAACCTTATTGTAATGGACAAAAACATTTGTCCTTATTGACTTAATCTTAATGCAAAAATTTATGAAACCTCTAATATATTTATACATTATTTTTTTTGTTGTATAAATAATGATTGTAAATCAATACTCTCTGTTTTAAGAATAAATTATTGTTTTTTTTTAAATTATCTTACATAGTTTAGACCCACTAAATAATTACATGAATCTCTGTTTTCTCTTACCCAAAGACTCTCAGATTTTTGAGATAAGTCAAATTTTGAAATATTTTTGAGGTACAAAACGTTGGGTTATGGTTTTTGATCTATGAGCTATCTTACAACAGGAATTTTTTCTTGTTGGATATTTGCCCTTTTTCCTCCTTAGTTGGATTTTTTCCTTGTAGATAGTTTTTGTTAGTTCTATGCAATATAACTCGCATATCAAGAATATCAGTGCTTTGGAAAAAAGCTCTGTGGAGTATGTGCTATTTTTTCCATAAATTATTTTTAAAAACCACTTCTGCGTATTTCTTAGAGCCTTTAAGTTGGGCGGAAAATCAGCTACTCCATTCCATCCCAAAATCCCATAAGTAAAGTGAGACCTTACATGGGTGTCATCAGCAGAACTTATTATTTTTCCAATTGTTTTGAGTTCTAGCAAATCATTTATGTAAATACTAAAGAGTAATATTAATACGTTCCCCTGTGGATAACTGGTTCAGAATTGCTAGCAACACCGTCGATCTTAATATACTGGGACTTTTTCAAATTTTTTAGCAGAATTTCGTGAGAAACGTTATGAAAAGCTTTAGAGAGGTCGACAAAAATGCACAAACTTCGCAATCAATAGAGACACTGACCGATAGTTTATACCATTATTTCTTTTTGCTGATTTAAAAAGAGATCTTATTTTTCCCGTTTTAAGGCAGTCTGGAAAAAACTCCTCCTGAAAGCACAAACTAATAAAAAAGTCAAAGGCTGCACTATTTTATTTCTTATTTCCTTAACAGTTTCGGCTTTAATTTTGTCCCAGCCAGGAGTTATTTTGTTTTTTAAAAATTTAATAGCCACTGAAACATCTCTTTGATTAACAAAAAATTAACGCATTGTATTTTTAATCCTGTCAGCCTATTAAATTTTATAATTGCATTTAGAAATTTTGGCCCAAAGTACTATAATGCCTGTTAAATCCACCAGCGATTTGTTTTTTTATCTGTTAAAATATTTCCATTATTGGTCTTTGAATGGTCTCAATTGCTGTTTTCCTTTTTGTGTTCCCACATATTGAATTTACTATAGTCAAACGCAATGACGAAGATATTTTATTTTTTTCCTCTTGTTTTTTCTACTGAACTATTAAACCCAAAAGAAACAATCGAAATGTTAGTACAGCATAATTAAAAAATATATGTTAAAACTGAAATGAAAGCAAAAGAAAAAATAATAAAAATATCTTTAACCAAAAATTTTAATTTTAATGCTTTAGGAACTCTTAATCAATCTTTAATCAGGTCACCCACCAGTCATATTTGTTTTTTAGGCCTTTAGATTTCTTATCTATTAATGTAATAGTAGAACACTTAAATTTAAGTTTTATCTACTTGGAATATGGTACTTTACAAAAATTTGATTTCTTTCAATTGGGTACAGATACTAACCAATTATTTTTCGTTTTGTTTTAGGTAAATCAATTCCAGTCCACTGTATAGTTGAAGCAATCGCCACTGTTGAAGAAAACCGCTTTCAGCAACCAATATGGCGACGTCGGCCCTGTGTGGAAACTGATACCTATGTCATAATACCCATCGGTACACCATTTCAAAACCTAGTACAAGCAGCTTTATATCGACTAGGGTACTCTTCAGAGAGTGCATCGGCTGCCAAAGGACATGTAATTATTAAACATTGGAAACCTTTGAGCTTTGAACAAATTTCCGACGATCCCATGGTAACCGTGGGTGACATATTGGGGGAACTGTCAACTGTAGCTACTTTACGAATACAAGTTTTTCGAGGAAGACCAGGGTCTTTGACAGATATTAAAGATAAACTGTTGAGATATTTGCTTCTGCAATCACATGGGGTACTGCTATCTTCGGGATGCCCTTTAGATGAGGTAAGATATTTTGTGCTTATGTTAAATAAAACCATGGCCTCTAAATTCGAAGGCGTTGAAAAAATACATAGAAATAAAATAAAGTTTTATTACTGTTAAAGTGCCAATAAAACCCAAAAATCATTATTATTTTAGTAACATCTTACGGTTTTTGCTTTATATTGGGTTAAAACTAAATGGTTATTAAAATTGATCATTGGTTAATTAAAGCTAAATGTGATTTCCTATAAAATATTGGAAGTTTAAGGATGGGTAATAAAATTCGATCGGACGATTAAAAATCAATTATTTAAATGCTATGGCCTAACGTTATAGCTCATTCTAACACTTTTAAAATAATAAAACACATAGTCTTAAAATAAAAAAGCATTTAAGGCAATACTGCTTATGCTATAATCCTTTTTAAACGTAATGTAGTAGTCGTTGGAACCTCAATTAATTTACAATTTAAAAAATAACTTTTTACAGTTACTATAGATACTCTGCCGTAGCGAGCAATAGGACATAATCTTTATGTTGGTTGCTAATTTCTTAAGCCTTAATAAAAGTCTGCGGCTTGTGTCACTGGCACACTCCCTGATTGTGAGTGAATGGTTTTACTTAGTTTAAATCTTTGGAAGGTCTAAGTAAATACGAAATAAAATTAAAATGAAACTATATTCCGAATATTGTTCAGCAAGGAATATAGAATTGATTTTTACCTGTTCATTTTCATAAAAAATGGAATATTTTTTATGGTGGGTTTTTATGGGGTTCTTACAATTAAAGCCGTTCCGTTTTTTGATGTTAGGATAAAAGATATTTGGATATTTCAAAAAAATTGGAGATATATACTCGTTTAGTAGAACTTGTCTTATTGCAGTTTTTAAGCGTGATGCCCAATTGTTTAAAGTCCCCGGTACAGCCCGATTTCTGGTTAGAACATCAGTGTAAAACTTTGTAAAGGGCTTGATTTTAAAATAAACTTCAAGATATTATTTAAGAGAACTCACGAAACTCAAGCGTTTTCAATATGGAAGCTAAAAAACATGTCTATTTAGTGATGTATCAAAAAGTTATGAACATCTGCTGCATGCTTCCCACTTTAATCATAAGATAACATAGTACAAATCTCCAAAAGAATGTACGCTCCAAAAATATTGGGCCGTTTAGGCAGACCTTCAGCTAGTTCAAATAACCAAGTTATGAAAATTTATTATCATCCAGCTGATTTCCTCGAAATTGTTTAATAAAATTTAGTAAAATGAAAAGATCAAGCTGCCCTTCAATTGTTAGGAGCCGTTTTTTGTAAGCTACGCCCTAAACCTAAGGATTTGTCAGAAGCACATTTTAACACTATATTTTTATATGTTCTTATTATTATTATATGTGTTGTCAAACTGGATTTATTTTGCATGCTTTTTTTACACTTGACTTTTTTTGTTTTTATTGAATTTTTCCTAAAATTCTATCTTAGTTCTGTCATTACATGCGTCTTCTAATTTACTATTCTTCTTATGTTTTCCATGGCAAAAATGTAAACAAATACCCTTTCGGACAGAAAAAATGTAACCTGAAAACTTAGAATTTGACAATTACAACAGTCTAGGGACGTTCCCATTCCTACCAACTTTCAAACCAAGTTTTGTTTAGTGGATTATGAAGGTTAGGTTTTGCCTAAAAAAATTGAATAAAAAAGGACCGATATATGGTAAGAGCGACAGTGACGCAAAGCAAATAAAATCAATGCGCGTTGCCGCCGCAATTTAATTTTATTTGAAACTCGATATTCTTTAATTTATGATCCGTACAATGTAAGCGCTTACTGTTTTCTTCAAAATATGTGAAATTGACCTAAAAATGGTAATTTATTTAATAATATTTTTTCCGAATACGAAAGTATCAGGTCAGTAAAGTTGACCCCCTCAGTGATAATTAAAAAAAAAACCTCACTGAAATGCACAATTATGCACCACCATTAAAACTTTTTGCACCACTTTCTTCGAGACACTACGGGGACTTTTATGTGGGTGGGGCCAAATAAACGCTGCCCCCCCCCCAGTGCTATTCTTGAAAAAAAAAATATTGCACCAGACTGCACTATTCATGCACCAATATGCACCACCAATAAAACTTTTGACACCCCCTCCCCAGAGTAGTTACAGCTGATCCTTTACCGTGAAGTTAGCCCTCCCCCAAGGATATTTTTAACAACAAAGAAGATATAAAATATCACTACTCGTATACACATGGGCTAGATTGGGTCGGTCATCCAGACTTTTCTTGAGTGTATCCACACTGATCAGGGGTGTATTCAGACTTTGCCATGGTGTAATCGGACATTTTCAGAGTGTATCCAGGTTTTTCTGGACTGTGGCCAGACTATTCCAGGGTATTTCAAGACTTTTCCAGAGTGTATCTAGACTTTTCCAGAGTGTATTCAGAATTTGTCAGAATGTATCCAGACTTTTCTGGGTGTATCCAGATTTGTCCAGGATCTCTCCAGACTTTTTCTGGGTGTATCCAAACTTTCCACCTTGTATTCAGATTTTTTCAGGGTGTATTCAGACTTTTCCAGAATGCATCTAGACTTTTTCTGGGTGTATCCAGACTTTTTCAGAATGCATCCAGACTTTTTCTGGGTGTATCAAGACATTTTACGAGTGTATCAAGACTTTTTCAGGGTTTTTCAACACTTTTCCAAGGTGTATCCAGACCTTTCTAGGGTGTATCCAGACTTTTCCTGGATGTATCCAGACTTTTTCAGAGTGTATCCTGGATTTTTCTGGTTATTTCCAGACTTCTCCAAGGCGTATCCAGACTTTTACTGGGTGCATCCAGACCTTTAAGGGTTGTATTCAGATTTTTACAGGGTGTATCGAGCCGTTTTTAGAGTGTATCCAGAATTCTTGCATGTTTCTAAACTTTTTCAGGATGTATCCAGACTTTTTCAGTGTGTATCCAGACTTTTCCAGGGTGTATCTAGAATTTCTTTTGAGTAGTCGACCTTTTCCAAAACATTTTATATGTGCTATATATATATATATATATTCGTTTTCTTACCAAGTTGAGATCCGAATAAAACTTGGACCACCCGAGATCCACAAGAAGGGACAGAGATTTTAAAGTATATATTTTAAATACTTCCTACCCACCTCAAATATAAGGCGAAACCGCTGAGAGGGGTAAAGAAATACGGTTTTTATTTTTTTTTTTTGATAAAAATAAGACCGAGATCCGATTATAATTTGCGCAAAAGTAGAGATCCTCGTGTGTATAAATAGTGGAGTATATAGCAAGGTGATATCCGCCGGTGTTGCCAGGCTTATAGGTGTCATAATATTAGTAATAACCGTTAAAACATCTATAATAATAAAATAAGACCATAGATCAACTATAAACGCACAAGTCAAACCACTTGACCTACAGTTATGAAAATATAAAGACATATTGGGTTTATGACGTAAGCGCTCAATAAGAAAGGGTTTCTGAAAATTTTACATCTAAGGCAGTAAAAATAGGGGTTGAAATTTTAAAGAGGGTTTTGTATATCTCGGAAACGAAAAGCCGCAGAGATCTGGAAATTAATATGTAGATTCTACTAACTAAATAAGTAAACACGTGCTTTGGCGTTTTCCAAAATTTCAATTGGGGGTGGAGTAATAGGAGTAATTCTATTTCGAAGGGGTAAAGGGATCTTGTGTATCTCAGAAGAAAAAAGTCACATAGGTTTCGAAATTGGTATTGTAGTTTCTACTAATAAAATAGATGGACACGTGTTTTAGCGTTTGTCTACTAACCCCATATTTGATAAAAATTTTGATCTGGTTAAATATGGGGTTTTAGGTATCAAACTAAAGGAAATAAAGTCCGGAATCGAAAAATATTGACCGAGTAAAATATGGGTTGTGGGTATTAAATTAAAAGTTTGTAATCGAAAAAAGCGCTTCTTATATTATTTTTGCAATTTTTTGTGACCAATCTCCTCCCCCCATCACCATGTTCGATAAAAACAAGGAACTGTTAAAAAATAAGTTGCCTATAAAACCAGAATCAAATAAAGTGTTTTTTTTTGCAGAAAAAAAACTACTAGAAGAATTTGACTGCATTATTTGGATTTCTGTAGAGTACATAGGCTTTATTTCATCAAAATCGGTTCACGAAAACAAAAGTTATGACCCTTTAAAGCAAGAAAACTGGAAAAAAACTTCAGACAAAGCGGATATTCGAGTCGATTGAAGGGTTTAAGGGGCTAAAGGTTTGAGGTCATGAAAGTGGGGTAAGGTGAAGAAGAAGAAGAGATCTACAGTTTTAAACACGCGAAAGAAGTCGCGGGCAGTGAGCTGGTAGCTAATAAAATTAGTTCCCGCGTGTTTTCAGTTGAGAGGTGCTTGTTAATTGTTTAATTGTGAATAATCGCCGTTCCAAACGAATACTCTAAATGACATATTTTGTCCGAAAGTACATTTTTTGCTTCGATGAATTAACTTTTGTTTCTGTGAAGCAATTTTGATGCTATAAATCCAATGCACACCCAGAAATTTTAGGATGCAGTAGTGAAACACCAATCAAAATCGGTTCAGAAGTTTTTGCGCGATGCTGGAACAAACAGAGAAAAAATCTAAAAGTTCAATGTTTGAAATCTCGTTTTGGTTGAAAGCCAACAGTTTTTAAAAATCATTCAAAATATAGAAAGTATTTCTAGATATTTATTATATTTATAGGAGACCTATTAGTTTTACAAATTTAAACTTTTTAGATTTAAATATTGTTTTTAAAATTTTATTGGAAAAAACGATATTCCTATTTTAACTTTATCAACACCTCACCTCAGGTGGCACCTTGTTTTGAAGGTATTTTAATTCTCTTTAAAAACCTTTTATTTTTGCTTAAATCGATAGATTCGTTCTCAAAATATTTGCTTTAAAAATTACCATGGGCCGGTTGAAAAACATTTTTTACTACGAGCGTGCGGAAAATCGCATTTTCCACACTATTTTTAGTGCGGAATTTTTTTTTTATCCCATCCAACAAAATTTCAAGTTAAATTTAATTTTGGGTCACAAAATTCGTCAATAAAAAAAAAATCCGTTCATCATATTGCCTATTAAATGCCTTGGTTGCTATGGTGTGACTAACCAGTTGTTTATGAATTTATTTGTCAGTGGCAAAAAACAATTTTCAGTGTATTTTCCTCACGCTCGTAGAAAAACAATTGTTCCTATCACGTGCGAAAACCTTTTTCTCCGCACACAACTGCTGGACAGAACTCCGCTGCGCGTCATTCCGTCAACAGCAGTTGCGTGCGGAAAAATCGATTTTCCGCATTTGTTAGGAAAATAGCTATTTTTTACAATTTTTCGTAAAATTTTCATTTTCTTCGATTTTGTTTTTTTTTATTATTAAATGATTTTATTGTTGCATAAGATACAATACAATAAGTTTTCTTACTTTTTAAATTCGGATATATTATACTCTTAACCTAATCATTTTATTTAAGCAGTAAATTAGAGCATAAACCTAGCAACAAAAGGCAGAGCTCGCACTTACTGTTTTTGGAAAAACAGGTAGCGGCGCTCTTCCACTCAACCTATGTTAAAATGCTTTTTCCAAAATTAAAACTTGTAGAACGCACCCTTTCCAAAGGGTGCGTGTCATCCCAGAATCTAATTAGGGAAAGTAGGTCGAGTGGCACCTTGTTTTGAAGATGTTTTAATTCTATTTACAAATATCTTATTTCTCTTAAAATCGATTGAGTCGTTTTCAAGATATTTGCTTTTAAAATTACCATGACTAATTTAAAAAACATTTTTTAACTGCCCGAGAAAAATATGCAAAGGAGGAGGCAGTAGTTATTTGGCTTTACAACTTTCAATTACAAAAAATTAGACTAACAGTAAAATGTTACCGCTGTTTAAAAAGTTTGTAATTTAAACTGCTTTTCCTATTTTTTTTTCTCCGCTATCAACGCAGTGAACCCTAGCACTAAAAAACTTAAAAAACCGAAAAGTATTTCAAAATTACTGACTAATTTTCTACAGCAAAAATAAATTTTTCGCTGATGCTCTTTTTTTTGTTAAACCAGCTAGACTATTGCCAATATATTCTTTTGACTTAAATATGATTCATTCTTTTTAGCCATCCATACATAGTATGGAGGCTATTGCGACCAGTTTTTATCAAATTTGGCACAAAAAATATTTGGCACCCGGCGGTGAGCTGATAAGTTTTTGGTGGGGGTGGAGGGTTGCGAAGAGGATAGAAATGGGGGTTAAACTTTTTAAAAAATCGTAACTCGCGAACCGTAGCAGTTAGCATTACGCGGTTTTCACGCTAAGATGGATAATTGTACTTTTTATAAAAACTATATTTATCATGAAGTCTGTTAAATCCGTAGTTTTTAAGATATTAAAAAAAAACAAAAATCTACCTTTAAAAACCGTAACCCACGAACTGTAGCAGCTAAAGATACACGGTTTTAATATTTAGACGGATAATAATAAAGTGTCAGATTCGTAGTGTTTGAGATATCAAGAAAAATAAAAATCTCTCGAAAAATATACTTATAAAAACCTAACTCAGGAACCGTAGCAGCTTGCGACACGCGGTTTTCACGTTAAGATAGTTAATTGCATTTTCAAAAAAAAAACAAAAAAATGTTTGCAATATATATTTTTTTAAAAATATTTTGTGGATGGCTATACGTGCCTGTTGGCGGCATTTATTCTATATATAATAGTGTTATTAAAAAGCCAGGCATATTCGATATTTCTTACTAAAATTGTCAACAAAAATATACCTTTCGAAACAGTACTTTTTCGCCGTAAAAATCGTAATTTAAAATATACATTAAAAAAAGGAGCAAGGCGAGCTCCACAACGTTGCCAGCTCACCGAACCTCGACTTTACATTTATCAAACTTGTACACATCACTACTGGCGCCCCCTATAGCTTGGGTTTGCGCACTACCGGTGTATAAATTTGGACAAAAATGGGAAAAACGAGATCCTACGAAAAATTTTCCAGAAAACAGGGCTGGACATAAGAAGTCTAAAAAACTCGATATACATGTAAAAAAAGGCCAGATCCGTTTTCGGATCTCACCTTTTAAAAATGATCTCGTCTTGCCTACTTTTAACTTAAAATGATCTCGACATGCTTATTTATAAATCTATATATATATATATATATATATATGTTGTCAAAAATTTTAGCGCCGATAAACTAACATTTTGTCCATTAATCACGCAACAACGGCTACACCGATTTGTATGAAATTTGAAAAGACAATAGGGTGTGACCTGGGTCTTAACTTAAGCTACTTTTTATTTAACATTTCGTACCATAACCTGAAATTTATGACACAGAAAATTGAATTCTTCAAAAGTTTTTTTTTGCATTTTTTATGTGATATGTATACATGTAGTCAAAAATTTTGGCGCCATTCAACTAACATTTTTATAAGCTTTTCAAAGAGTTGTCACACGCTGAGAAAAAAAAATATATTTTTTTTTAGGGTTGAAGTTCTTTGGGGGTAGCTCCGAAGGGTGAATTAGGGGAATGCTAAAAAAAATAGGGGTCTGCGGATCAACACAAGTAATCACTGTGAAAAATTTTGGTATGATTGGTGCAGGGGTTTTTGAGTTAGAGTGACTTCCAAATAGGCGACAGACAGACCAACCGACATACCGACAGACAGAGCGATGGCGTCTGGATTCGTGCTTATCACTATTCGGAACCTTAAAATTCGTGGAAGGTCATGAAAATCTCGAGGTGATGATGACATTACTTCCCTTAGCGAGGGAAGTAACAATAAACTCGATATATGTTACAGAGTACATACAAAAATCATATTTGCTGTTTTTTTTAATTGGAAAGTATATTATAGCTAATTCTTTGACAAGTTTCTTTGTTAGTTTTTGTGGCAGATATTGAAATTATTGCGGATAGTTCGGAATGAAGTAGTAGGAACTGCACTGCATGCATGAAAAAAGGTACCGACTTATCGCACGCAAATCAGAGTTCGAAAACACTAAAACAAAATCAACTATAATTACAAAAAAAAACAAAGCAACCTACGAAAAATTCTTAGTGTTGGTAACGCTGCAGTCAGAAAAACTATACCGGGGAGAAAGCTTTCTTTTCATCTTGCATAATAAAAAAATATGTAAATCTGTTGGGTAGATTAGAGGTGTCTAATTAATAAAGGATACCTATAAGGTATACTAAAATATATGTCGGTGAATATTAATAGGTTACAACCTAGAGTATCTACATATATAGGGATAAAAAAGAGTTTTTTTGGAAGTACTCTAAAACTTCCTTCGCTCAAGAACATATATAAAAAACCACTACTCGTATACACATGGGTTAGATTGGGTCGGCCAGACTTTTCTTAGGTGTATCTGTATTTAGACTTTTCCATGGTGTACTCGGACAATTTCAGAGTGTATCCAGGTTCTTTTAGTGTATCCAGACTTTTCCAGGGTCTTTCCAGGCTTTTCAGATTTTACGGGGTGTATTCAGACTTTTTCGGGATGTATCGAGCCTTTTTTAAAGTGTATCCAGAATTCTTGAGTGTTGTGAAAAATTGTATTGCCGATAAAGTAAGAATTTTGTCAATTAATTACGCAAAAACGGATAAACCGATTTGTACGAAACTTAATAAGACAATAGGGTGTGACCTGGGTCTCAACTTAATAACTTGAGATATATGGCACCCAAAAATCGGATTTTTGAAGAGTTTTTTTGCATTTTTTATGATATATATATATGTACTCAAAAATTCAACTAAGATTTTTATAAGCTTTTCAAAGGGGTATCATACGGTAAAAAAAAAATATTTTTTTTTAGTGATGAATTTTTTTGGGTATAATAGGGGAATGCTAAAGAACAATAGGGGTTTGCGCGTCAACACTAGTAATGACTATGTAAAATTTTGTTATGTTTGGTGCAGGGGTTTGGCGACGGCGCGGCGTCTGGAATCGTGCTTATTACTATTCGGAACCTCAAAATTCGTGGAGGATCATGAAAATCTCGAAGTGCAATTTTTAGATGATTACATTACTTCCCTTAGCGAGGGAACTAACTACTCAAAGAAAGGGATGCAAAAAGCTTTACTGGTAGTGCATAAACACTGGAGTCTAGTGCAATACCTTTTATTTAAGAATATCATTGGAGGAAGGGGGTAAATTTACGATAAAAAACAGGTGTAACTATTAACTTTACGGTAAAAAAACATTTGTAACTACTTAAGGGAGGGGGTGCAAAATTTTTTTCTGGTGGTGCATATTGCTGCATAAATAGTACTCACTGGTGCAACATTTTTTTTTCAAAAATACTTACTAAGGGGGCCTGCGTTCATTTGCCCCCCCCCCATAAAAATCGCCGTAGTTTGTCAGAGAAAGTGGTGCAAAAAGTTTTATTGGTGGTCTATATTGGTGCATAATTAGTGCATTTTAGTGCAATACTTCTTTCTTTAAAATTATCACTGGGTGGGGCCAACTTTACTAACCTGAAAGTATCTGAGTTTCGTAGTAGAATAAAATCATGGCGTTTGAAAGCCGAGCTTAAAGTCGCCACACACTACAAGACTTGTGTCGAGGCAGTTACAAAGGCTGCAAAGAAATGAAGCAGGGGCGTAACTAGGGGGAAATAGGTTCAATTGTCCCCTCTCGGCATTACTAAAGTAACAAAATAAAATTTTATTAATTTTTTTGACCAGAAAACGCACTTTAAATTTATGTTTTACCAAATTACAGTTTTTCATTCTTCTTCATTTTACGTTTCCTGTGTTATCGCATTATTAAATATTATCTTGGCGATTAATCCTTACTCTCTTTAAAGCTGTTATAAATAATTGATTTCTTGTCGCAGTTCAAACCAATCTCTTCAATTTTTGACGCAGAAAGTTCTTCAGACTTTTTTTTCTTTCGTATCTTTGAAAAAATCAGTTTTTTTGCCCAATTTGTTTGTCATGCAGAGAAAATCTTTACGTTTGAGGAGTCCTATTAAGGGTATAATTACCCCCCTACCTACTTTTTGAATGATTTTATCAAACTTATGGCCGTCCCGGATTTTAATCCTTATTTTTTTTGGAGAAAATACTCAATTACTTTAGAGTAACATTACAATATTAGCAAATTTACGACGTACTTACTACAGTATTTAGTCTGTAAAATATCGACGGCTCTTGTGTTTGAGATGATATCAAAATATAGCGTTAGTAGGTACAAGAAATAAAGAGCGCAGGATATTCCTTTTAGATGTTTGAAGGGGGTAGACAATGTTGAACTTGAGAGTGAGTTAGAGGTTCGAACTTTCATTGTCTTTATTTTTTATTTTTTCACAACGTTTCAAATGCTTATGTATCTGCAATATTCATCGGGGGAACACTAACAAAAACTAAGACTACCTAATCTTATATACTAGTATGTGTTCAGCGAACCATGAAGTTTACACTTGGTTGGCTCCGCCCTTTCGCAGTTTAAATCTGTTACCTCCGAAAAGTATGGGTTTCCAAATATCCTTTATGGTGACTCTTTGTTAAGAAAATACATTATGGTTCCTCCGTAAAAATGCTGTTTCTTTAAACTTCCGCTTGAATAGATTTCCAGTTGTGTCCCCTTGTCGAGTTTTGTGTTTGTGTTCTCTAAAGCGAACTTCCATTTCTCCGATAAAGATATCTTCAAACACTGGTAGATGCAGTTCTTGGTGTCGTTTCGTAGTGGATCAAAAATAGCTCTCCTTGATCGATTTTAAACAAATTCGATTGATTTGGTCTCGTTTGAGTCGCATTTTTCGTGCATACTGACATAGGTACTGGTTTATCCGTTGGGGGTTTTCCTGTTGGTTGAAAAACGTCTCGTCTCTCGGTGCCGGTGGGCACATACTTTGTCCTGCAAAGTTTTACAAAATAGGTCCAGTGTCTTTCCTTCCAATACTTGGTCGTCTTCTCTTAAACCAAATATCACGGCCTGGTTTTATTGTCCAGATTTTTCAAAAATTTTTATTTTTCTTTTTAAAGCCGAATTGTCACATTCCAATTCGCTCAAATTATTCTCTAAGTCTAAAATCTGCCCTTCAAATTTTCCTAGGCCTTTTTTATCGCTTGAATATCGGTCTTTATTGTATTGTTCTGTGACTTTACTTTTTGTAATAGGTTAAATATCTGTTCATTACTTATCGACATCTCGCTGTTTTCAACATGTATTCTGTCCGATTTATACTATAGTAGGCCTTGAGCAGTGAGTACTGTTTTATCAGAATCCTTAAGTACCGGAAATTAATAATAACTTAAAAACTTACAGTTTTTTGGTGCATCTGGTAAACGAGCGTCTTAAGAATCGATTCCACTAACTTTTTCTACAATTTTTGCTCTTTGTGTCAACTATTTTATGATTTTAACGTAGAGCAATAAACACGTATTTTTACTTAAATAAGCCTACTATCAAAACTAAATTGACATACTGTGTAAAGGGGATTAGTTACCTGTAAAATTTCGTTTTCCTTGACGGATCTTCATCTTTTGGATTATTTTTTCTTGAATTTAGAATTTACCTGAGAAAATAAATTAAAATATAGTCACTATATTCCCCAAACAAACAAACGCTCCAATCCACGCCAAAGGAACCAAACTTATTCCAATGCAAAAAAAAGCAAATTTTGATAAAGCTTGGTGACCCGGGCAAACATTGCAACGATTATCCTTCGGAAATTATGATGACTAGTTGTTTAGAGTTTAAACGTAAGGCAAACTAATTTTTTTGTACCGACGCCCCTTTAATACCATTAACCTGTTAATGCTTGCCGGCCTCCGTCGCACAAAATTTCGAATGTTGAAATTGATGCTATCCGGCCACCGTCGCTAAGCATCCCCCCTATTTAATAAATATAGAAAAACCCAGAGATTTTCTATTCCCCTCGTGATCCCTGTAAAACCCAAAAGTGACTCTAGCAGGCCAGCGTCGCTAGCATCTCCCCTACTAAGTTTTAGTAAAAATTCCCAAAACGTTCAACCTACGTTCAAACTGTCTGAAACTTGGCAAAAATCTGAATGCCCTCTTGACTGTAGGACTCCTATTTATATGGGCTTGCTCATCCCACATGACGCAATTGGCACCCCTTTTTGTAACTACCTAACAAAGAAATCCTAGATAGATGCACTTTTTATTTTGTTTAAAGCCCTTTTGCCTTAACCGGATGTACTTGCTTTAAACAGAAACATCTGGGGCCTAAATTTCGTCGCCTATACCGTGAATTTTTTCTTAGTTTTAAAATTTATGTATTAAACTTTTATTTTTTCTTTTAGTAAAAAGTAATATTGTGGTAGGACCCCAGTCTGAATTGTTTCATTTACGTACTGGAATTTCGCATATTTCGTTCTCCAAATTCTTCAGTTGCCATCCAAAATCTAAACAATATCGTCTTTTTGGTACTTAATGTCAGGAATAAATTTTTTGTTAACAAAAAACTCTCATCAAGTCTCTTTCCGTGACTCTTTTTTCTCCACTGGTTGGACATAAATTTCCCTTTATTCCCTGTGCCGAAACACTAAATTTTGACATTTTTTTATTTTTTCTTTGGAAACTGAACATCATTTGCAAAGAGTGCTGAATCAGGCCAGTAGTGGACACATTTAAAAGCTCTGTATTTTCTAGTTAATTTCCGTCACTGGATACCCCAGCAAACGGCAGAATATCATGACAATCAAATTGTTTTCATACTTTTGGCATTTTTTTAAAATATAGTACAAGTTAATAACTTGAATTAACTTTCCTTCTATTTTATGCTTTCCGTGACACCGTTCTTTTGTTCTTTTTAAGTCGATTTAATCCCCAAAATCTATTTTCTAAATATCAAAATTTTGATATGCCAGGTTGAATCCTGGGCGGTGACCGAGGGCTGGTTTTCCTTGGATGCGGTCACGTAGTCCATTAGTGAGGGCTATTAAACGAGACAGATGCTTTCATAGCATCTTGTGTAATTTTAGCTTACTGTATCGAACTAGCATCGCAGTGTACCTAAGTATGTAGTTTCCGTTAGGTATACTGACATCTCGGCAGCACCACCACAGTCTGGAAGATTGCTTTCCGGCGTTCGGGGCTGATCGGGGCTTTGTTGCTCTCTATTTGGGGGTTCATTTTCTTTTTATTTTTCTTTTGGGTTTTCTTTACGGGTCTATTAGACGCTGCTCAGTTTCACGGTCACCGCTTTTGCTTGCTTCCTGATGTTAGGATGGATGGGCATCTGACGTGGCCTTATGCGGCGGATATTCACAATTAAGGGGTTCGGGCTTTTCGATTGGTAGCTGAGGCGGGCCAATCAACTAAGGGAATTCCGGGCTTCTGATGTTGGGTTTAGCCTGGCGGTGAGAGATGAGCAGCTGAAATAGATTTGGAATAGCCTGTCAAAATTATATTATTTTGGTTTTATTGGTGGTAGCTATTTATTATAGCTGAGAAAACGGGGTCAACCCACGACCGTGTGTTGAAAATTTGGGGCTACCACAACTCACACCGTGCGTTACTATAGCACACGGTATGATTGTCTCAAATCATTTCACCGTAGCTGGGAGAACTCAGCAAGGCGTGAGCTACAACAATTCAGGCATGGGATTGCCCCAGCCCAGCTTCATGTATTAAATTTTTGGGTCTATGGTAATTCACGGTCTGGGCTACGATAACTCACGGTCTGAATTGTTCTAACTCATGATCATGGTTTGTTTTTTCCGCCGTCTAGAAAACCCCAGGAAAAACGCAAACTCTTTCCTAAGCCTAATTTACACAGATATACATATCTGTCATTTTCCTGAGCAAATTAGACTTAGGGACAGGTTTAGCCTTATATTTCAGCCTTTAGGTTTTGTTTTTAACACACCATATTTATATTAAAATATTTGATTTTGTTTATATTTTTCACAGTGAAACATTTCCAAACGCGATATTTTAGATTTTTTTTTAGTTTTGATGTAAGGGGTTATCCATTATAAATATTATCGTCTTATCTGAAATTTGACTTTTATAATTTACAAATTGCTTAGATATGTTTTGTTATTTTCAACGGAACACCTTGTTTATTGTGTGCCTTTTTGAATTTAACAGGAATTTAAAATTCTCTTGTAATTTTTGAGTTATTCAGCATTGGTGGCAAGGGATAAAGCCTGCTTAGCTAAAAATTAGACAAAAAACAGGGTGTTTCATATAAAGTAACAAAATACAAGTACAAAGCCTAAGTATTCTAATATCAAATTTGTCAGAAAGTGATGATTCCTTTTGCATGCCCTTTTAATCTTATATCAAGAGATAAAAATTCTATACTTATTTATAATGGATCAAGCTATTTACTTAGCTATTTATTCATTATATTTTGTACACAGTCAGCCGAGAAAACCACGAACCACATTTTTAATGCTCCCTAGTTGATGATATTTTTTATGTTTAGTAGCTTTCGCGCTGGAGATGAAAATCGAGATCTTTTCTTTGAATTTTCATTTATTTCGTCGACTGGAACATTTTTAGCCTTGTAGTTTTTTTTATAAAAATAAAATACAAAATAAAAATAAGTTTTATTTTTTTTTCAAAATACTAGTACGGTCACTTTGAACCACTTTGGGTAACTTTGAGCAACTTGGAAAATTATATGTTGCATATTTTGAGCTACCAAAATACACGAACCGTGTTTCCCTGCAATCCCTTGAACTTGGTTCTCACAGCCCAGAGGTCTGGACTGTCCTCTATTGGAAACACGACTGGGTCTAGGAGAACTCATATTTGAGTTCTCGTAGTCCATCATTTTTTTCAGTGTAGGTAGTGTAGACAGCAACGGGGGGTTCCACATGATATTGCTGCGTTACTTAGTATGTAAGTTTTTGGTATTGGTCAAAGTTCCTAATTTGTTCTAACGTGTTTTCTCTTCAAGGTTTTAATTGTTTTTCTATATTTTCCCTTTCCAGGTACTGGCTAAGGCACTTTCATTGAGAGCGATACGTACGGTTCTTGTGTTATTGGTATTGGTTCGGCAGTGCTTCAAGGTTGGCTAATGGTGACTTCAGAGTAGTATTCTGCAAAGGGATCGCATGGTATCTTTTATCGGTGTTCGACTCTTATGGAGAGTATAACGTTCCCAAAATTAATTAAGACGCTAATCACGAAAGAACCGCGACGTTTAGTAATACCGCTCCAATTGTAAGAATTGTGCATCAATTTTATATGCTTCTTTAATTTACTTGATGAATAGTTTGAACTGAACCACCGCATTCACTAGCAGGTTAATTAACTTTTGGTGCTGTGCCTTGTTTGACGGAATTACTTAAATATTACAATATTTAATTACTTTTTTTTTAATTGCAGAAAGCATTTCTGATTAGGCCTTATTACTTTCTCATTGTGTACTATAAATCTTGAAACAAGCTATACAAACACATTGTTTTTAAGGTGGCCTTTTTAATTAAATTTTATTCCAAACATAATTCTCTTTTAACTGATAATGAAAATAAAACTCACATAGCGCAAGTTCTTTCTGTGATGGTGTACGCAGACGAGTTTGTCTTGCAACCAGAAGACTAATTACTATCATGCGTTCATATACTATCCTGGATGCTTCAAGCCTTATAAAAAAAGCAGCTTTCGTAGGTGCTATAGAAGATTTAGGGAATTGGGTATAAGTGCGCACCCTTTGACTGCGGTAAACAGCACACACTTCATTTAAAAACTTATAACAAGTAAATTGGTAAGTAAAAATAGCGTCAATATCAACCTGTTGCATGAGTTGCACTGTCTCTTCTCTGTGTGCTCGAGCCCTGGATGCCTCTATGAATGACTTTTGTAAGTAGTGCTTGATTCTGTCCTGTGGTGACGATGGGCCTTGACGTCGAAACGGTGGTAACTCTGTGTTTCGGACTTCCATTGTCTATATTTTATATATACACGACGTTTCGATCAGTACAATATCTGATCGTCTTCAGGTGCAAATTACAATTTATTCCTAAGGATTCTGCCCAATAAAAGCAGCTTCAAGTAATTTTCGTTTCTTCCAGTGTGACTCCTTGTGCAAAACCTTTGCTTCTGTCCACTTCATTCGGTTTTGCTTTGACCAGCATGTTCGGCGATTCCTGATTTTGTTGTTTCAACTCTTTGCGTATTCGTCTGATGTTCCTTAAGCCTAACAGATAGTGGACTTTTTGTTTCGCCTATGTATGATCACACTCACAAGGAACTTGGTAAATGCATTCCTTGTTTTTTGTGTTCTCCGGTTTTGTTTTATTAAGAAGGTTTCGAATTGTGGTACTAGATTTAAAAGCTGTTTTAATATTAGAGATATTCGCTACTCTTCGAATTTTCTGACACTCTTTTAATGTATAGAATTGTAAGTAATGTATTTCCTGGTTTTGGTCTTGTAATCTCTGTCCTGTTTGCTGAAATTTAGAAATAGCGTCTGTTATAAGTTTAAGTCTGTAATATTTCTAATTATTTCTTATTTCGATTTGCAAGTCATGAGAATTGTTAAACATTTGAATGGCTCTGTTATACAAAGTTCTAATTATGCGTCGTTTGGTTGTAGCAGAATGATTTGCACCTTGATTTAAATATTGTCCTGTGTGAGTGGGTTTACGATAGACTGTTGTTCTGATGTCGCTTTCTACTCATCTGACAAGTACATCAAGGAAAAGAATTTGACAATTTTGCTCCAACTCCATTGTGAATTTAATAGTGGGTCTTATGTTATTTAGGTGGTGAAGAAATTCTGAAAGTTGTTGGTCGTTGCGATGGCCCCATTGGCAGACCGTCATCCTGAGCATAAAACCTATCTTTCGCCTGAAAATAAGAGTTATGTAGACAACACTTTAACAACTCCATCACTCCCTCCAGCGGCAGGCTGGTACGTACATAAAGGGATTCGTCATTAACCAGTCTCTGTCTAATAATATTTAGCGATTCCTTTGTCAGGACATTGGTGTATAGACTTTTGACATCAAAACTGACAAATATATGCTCGGGTCCTAAAACAAAAGATTTAAGAATATTAACAAAATGGTTGGAATTTTCTACAAATGAAGCGATCTTGCCTGCAAGAGGTTGAATAATTTTCAAAAAGAATTTAGACAGATTGCTTGTTGGAGGATTTCTGGAACTTGTGATTGGGAAGTTCGTATAGATGAGGAAGCTTGTTATAATGTGGTGTAAGTTGAGACCTTGTGTTGTCTGGAATATATCTGTCCGTGTCCCAAATCACTGTTTGAACCAGATCGTCTCTGTACCATTGGTAGTTTATTTTCAAGCGATCTTGTTAGTTTAAGTAGTGTTTTCGAAAATCTTGACATTTTATACCTTAAGTTATTGATGTAAAATGTGGTGAGGCGGCTTTTTCCACATTGTTTTGTTAACACATATCTAGGGACGCTCCCTGAGGGTTCACCAGTCACCTTTCTAAACCTGAAGAGTATCAGAAGAATCTACACGGCGGTTGTTTTTGGCTTGAGTAGAGCCGGTCTACTCCTCAGCTGTGATGCAGTGTTGCTCTTTAGACCAACTGGAAGGCAGGTGATGTGGTGGAGAAACAGATAAGCAATAAATAACCACTATGTTGGGAATTTGGAACCTTTGGTTGCACTAAAACAAAGTTATGATTGTTTTCCACAAACCAAAACTACACTTTTTTGCACTCGACGATAGAAAAATTTTTATTGTTTATCGTCTCCTGATGATGCTAACGTTGTTAGCGAAACGCGCGTCGTGTGCAAAAAAGTGTAGTTTTGTTTTGTGGAAAACAATCATAACTTTGTAATAAATAACCAATTTTTAATTTTTTTTGCCCACTTTCAAAAACAAAGTATTTTCATTTTTAATTTAGTTCACTGAAGGGTACTGGTTAAAGAAAAATCCTTTTCTACGGTTTATTCTGCGAGGTATTTTGTTACCTTTGTTTATTCAAGGAGTCAAGCAAAATAAATAAAGAAGAAAGTAGTAAAATCGCTCATAGAAAATTTAACTAGCTTCAAGTATATGTTAGTATGGTTATACCCACATAACATTGGGGGACTATTCATATTATATGGATATTCCCTCAAAGTGATTTTTGAAATATTCTATTGCGTATATGACAGGAATGTTCCAGACCTATTTTTTGTTGAATATTCTGTAAGAGTTTGTGATAGTTATATTTCTTTGGAAATAAGATAATAATATTCCCATGATAACGTGATTATCAAGTTATTTTTATGAATATTCCCAAAAAGAATATTTTTGTCAGGGTTTTGGCATGTTTGCTGAAAATATTACTGTCTTGTAAAAAGAAAGCGATTTGCTTTATTTATAATTATAATTTAGCTTAATGTCATCTATTGTAGGTAGATGGCACTGGAATCAATATGTTCTCTATGTAGCAGGTAATATTATTATATATACAAGATAGCAAAATGTTATTTAGGTAATCTTTCGATAACTAATCTCAAGTAGAACATCAACATAATGGTGATACATACACCTATATCCATAGGGTACTTCGTAATTGCACCTTAGCGGAAGACTAATGCATATTTGGTGGATATTCATGTGGATATCTCGTGGCCATCTGAACATGTTTTGAATCACAAAATCATATTCATGCAATATTCAATAGGGATATATATTTGCTATGTGGGATATTATAGTCAGTCTTCAGGTATATTACTATAATTCTTTTAAAAAAACGTTCTGGTCGTATTATAGTCATGTTTCACGTGACGTTTCTATCACATTTATATCACCTGTATGAGCTATTGCCGGCATTTGTTAGTAATATTGCCGGCATGTGTTAGTAATATTCCCAATGGTAAAATGTAACATTCCTATCACATTCTTTGTTCTCTAAGTATATGACTATTACATTACAGGAATGTTTAATTGTTATGTGGGTAATGCTAAAGTACTACATTTCTCTTACTAACCCCTTTTCAAGGTTCTCTACATGTCAATCAATGTGGCAGGGTAATTATTCTGTAATTTTTTGTATAAAATATATTTGCATTTTGTTGACCTTTTGCATTTCACTGTACAGCCCTCCTAACTTGCTGTTTATTTCTTGGTCTAATTAACAAATTTAGAACTGGTTTTAATACCGGTTAAGGACAAGGTTACGCCAGGGCTGCCAACTGGGCTGTATGAACCCGGAATATAGTGTCGTTATTTTGTACTATGTTGCTTAGCTTGGGGTGTTTACACACATTTCCTAAATTGTCCACCGGATAACATCGCGTAGCTTGGCATCTCCCTTAGTACATTTGATTTAAATAGCGTTCTCACTCAACGCACGTTGTTCCCATATTCAAAATTTCGCTAACGAATCCTGTACAAAAAGTTGCTAAATTCAAACATAAAAATGAAACTTTGTTTTGGAGGTACTTCAGTTATCACATCACCCTTAACTTTTTAATAACTCTTAAGCTACTGTATTTAAGCTGCTTTGGGCTTCTTTTTGCCAAATCTTAGTCCAAAGTCTTAAGAAGCGGTAACCTCTCTTTTAATAAGATTACGGAGCATTATTTTATACTATTAATAATATCAAAAGCCGTTCTTACAATAGGGGCCACGCAAACAACCCAAGTTTTCCTTATCCCCGCTCTGTTAAGAAGATGTATAACTTTGTTCCCGATTTAAGAAAACACAAGCCTTTTAAATGCCAAGGTTTTAGCTTTGAAGTATTTGTTAATGAGGATGTTTTAAACTAAGACGTTTGCTAAACCGTAAATTATTCAAACAAAGAGTAGCTAGACTTACTGACAAAGGTTTTGTTTTTTTAGGTTAGGATTGTAAATATATATTAATAAAAGTTCTTTATAATTTCATATATGGATTGTTTTTTGCCTCTAAACTCTAGTTGTAAATGTGAATATTTTAAAACTGCTAAATAAATCAAGTCTCCACAAGGTTTTTAAATATTTAATGGGGTTATATGGAAATTAAGCTTTTTTATACCCTGTATGTGTATTGTCCTATTTTCTGAGATCTAAAAAAAATATTGTAAAATCGTAATAACATTTTACGATAGTCACATTTTTTAGTAGATGTTTGAGGTTATTTCGACATTTAAAAAAATTAGTGACTATTCACGCCGCACCGCACAGTGGATCCATTCTGTATAAAAAATGAACATAGGTCAATTTTGAAAAGTAATACATTTTACAATTTTTATTAATTATTTGGTTTTAACACACATCGATCCTTTCGAAAAAATACATACTGAACATTTTTTTATTAGTATTTCGGATGTAAGGCACAGGTTTCCGAGTAAAACTAGTTTTTTTACAAAAAGTGCATAATAATTCCTTAACTTTGAAAAAAAAATTTCCAATGACAAAAAAAAATCTTTCATGCCTGAGGTACTTATTTTAGTTTATCAATACAAAAAAAAATATTTTTGAAAGTTTTTTTGACTTTTAAAAAAACGCATAAAAACGTATAAGCTAAAAGTGTTTTTTATACAAAGTCCAACTATCTCTTTAGGTTAATATACAAAAAATAGCTGCGAATTCCTGCGACTCCTTGGAATATAGCGATTTAAATTAAACTGGTCTAGACGATAATATTCAAAAGGAAAACAAAAAAAAAGTGGAAATGAATGGTACAAGATATTTTTTTACTGATTTTGTTAGCCAAGATGCTTTGTTTTAAGAATCCGATGGATGCCACTAGGGCATTTTTAAAAATCCAAGATGGCGGCCATTTCAAAGTGAAAATACTGCAGAAATAGTAGTTTTCACAACTCGTGGCTAAAATAGTACTTTTTTTACAAGTGTTGGTTTAAATAACGAGCGAAGCGAGGTATTTAAAAACGCAAGTAAAAAAAGCACAGTTTAGCCGCGAGTTGTGAACACAATTTTTTTTAATACCTTTATTAAAAATTCAAGAAAAACAGGAAAATACTTTTAAAACTCTCGAACGAAGAGCACTTCTCGGAACACACCATCTTTACACTATAAATCAAGGCGGCTGGTAAATGAAATAATAATCGTTTCCATAGCGATATGCCTTTTTACGCGATGACGTTCATTGTTGCGCCATTTTAATCTTTGACAGTTTGATATTTTGACGAAGTTTTTAAATGATTTTTTCGTAAAAACTTGGTGAAAACTGGCGGAAATGGCTTAATTTTTAGGCAAGCTTTTTTCAATATGACTATTTTCCGCTATTTCCCTTTACTTTTGTGTAAAAAACGGACAGAAACATTTTTTTGCACCCGTGATCAAAAAAAAAGTTTTTTCAACATCGGTAACCAAAAAAGCCATGCTTTAGTTATCTGCAGACAGTTACTAAGATCATGTTTTTTGATGACGGTATAAAAAAAACAAATTTAAACGAATTATAGGTGTGTGAGACATCGTTTTTATCGGTTTTTGGTCGCCGCAATCGAAATGTGGCACAATTTTTTTTTTGTAAAATACCACAGCAGAGGAGGGGTTGATTTTATAGGCAAGTGATATCCTAATTTTGTTCTTATTTTTTTTTGCTGCTAAATTCATATTTGCAGTTAAAAAAAAGTTTTCAAGAAGTAGGGGGAGGATATGTATGGTGGTGGAGCATAAAACTGATTGTGCAGAAACTTAACAAACAAATTTTATTCTACAAATTTTGAAGTTATATAAAACTAGCTAATGACTTTGCAGTATTATCCACCATTTTGCAATATTCAAGATATATAACGCTTGTTTTACATTTTACATCCAGTTTTACCTAAAAGAGTTCAACGAAAAAAAATTCACTCACTGAAACACCACTTTCCCGCACGAATTATTGTTTATAAAGTGTTACTTTCCCGCACTGAGTACGGGAATGAATTTAGGTACACGCAAATTTCCCGCACTCAGTGCGGGAAAGCATTCCCGCATTTAAATGTCACTTTCCCGCACTGAAATTTTTTGTGTTCTACCATAAAGTATCTTTCGCCCTTAACTTCTTGCCCAAAATTCGCTCCGGGTCGTTACGGCAACGTCGCGTGCGGGAAAGTATAATTTTCTGCACTTGTTAAGATAATAACTATTTTGGTTTTCTTTCTTTCTATACTTTTCTATACATTTTCGGCACGCTTGCAAGGGCGTCGATAAGGTAGGGGGGGGAGGGGTACTGGGGGACAGTCCCCCCAAGAACTAAAGTTTTTCATCAAGATGTGAAGTGGAAATAGAAAACGAGTTTTTATTAAGTATCCATATTTTTTCACTTTTTTTATTTTTTTTTTTAAATGGGTATGTAGTAACTCACGAAATAAGCCTGATTGGTATTTTCTTTATAAGGAATATTTAAAAATAAGCGTTTTTCGCGAGTTTTAAAACTCTTTTTGGCGTACTCTATGAATATTTAAAATTTTATGGCTCATTTTGTAGAAATCGTTTTAAGGTTTTCAGAAACCATTTTTTTTGCTAATCCTACTACTCCTATAAGCGTCAAATAGGTAGGATTTTGAACAATTTAAGGCGTACTTTTTGGATACTCTGTACACATACGGGCATCACTTCTACTTTTAAAAATGTAGTTTTCTCGTAAATGAACGGTAAGTTTAGTAAAAAAACAGCCATGTTTGTAAGTTTCTAGTCAATTTCTGGCTCACCCAGTACATATTGCGGAAACAAAACCCATGCCCATGACAAAAATTTCTGATTGAGACACCCTTTATAACATATTAACACTGCCAGAACAAAATGGCAGGGTTCTTTCCCCTGTCATTTATTTATTTATCTATTGCGTATAAGACATAACCACTTCTTTTAATGACTTGCTTTGATTTAAAGAAATGTTGATCTGAAAAAGTTGCAAAAACATGATATTAAAAGAAATAAATCAAAATGTTCCTATTTCCCTATACCTCGATCTACTGTGCGCCTTATTATATTTGTTAATTTTTATTCTACCTACGGTGTATTTTTAAAAAACTTATTTAGTGGTTTTTTTCTATTTAAAATATATTTTCTGAAAACTGAAAACTCCTGAGCACTTACGCTCCCATATAAATAGATATTTTGATTAGTTTCCCATACACCAAAACAATATATTATTTCTTTATTTTTAACCCCCAATATAGTACAGTAAATCGACCCCATTTTTTTGATGAAGGTATGACCAGCTTTTGAGCATATGGGTGAATAGTTACTAGTATTAGGTATCTTACGAGCATATTTAAAGATTGGCAAATAATGGCGTTATAGTGATTAACCGCCATATTTGATTTTTAGCATAGGCTCTGACATGCACATATGTTTATGCTAATATCTTTAAAAGCGCAAACCCCATTTAAATAAGAAATGATTCAAAATGAAGAAAAGTAGTTTTCCGAAGTAACAGGTACTAAAAATATTTTATAATTTTTTTTTTGGTTTGGGTAAAAACAATTGACTCAAAAAATTACAAAAAATGCCTTATCTTAAAAGAAATTTGACGAACATGAAATTGAATAACTGAAAAACTGTTTGGGAGATTCCTATCAAACTATTTTTAGAATGTGCTCTTTATATATATATATATATATATATACACCTTTAAACTGGTGCGACCAGCATTTACAGAGAAAGTCTGGTTTTCGTAACAAAAAAACATCAGCGTCTTTGTTTTTCTGTGTTAAAAAAAAAAATTACATTTTACGTATTTTGGAAGTGCTGCTTGTCGTTCTTTGCACTAGTCATTTACGTTAATAGTGAATTTTGTAGAACATAACATGCGTAAATATTATGTGAAGAGAAAATATTATATTTGTCTTCCGTAAGAGAATACCAGGCGAAAAACTTGGAAATATGAGCAAGCACATAACATTAAAGGAATATTCATTTTATAGAAATATTCCCTCAAAGTGATTTTTGAAATATTCTATTGCGAATATGACAGGAATCGTATTTTCTCTTGAATATTGTTTAAGAGTTTGTGATAGTTATATTTCTTTGGTAATAAGATAATAATATGCCCATGATAACCTGATAATCAAGTTATTTTTATGAATATTCCCAAAAATAATGTTTTTGTCAGGATTTTGGCATGTTTGCTAAAAATATTACTATCTTTTAAAAAGAAGGCGATTTACATGATTTATAATTAGGTTGGAAATCTAAGTGTATGATGGTGTTTATTGATGTATAGTGGAGGGTGACCAGTGAAACTACTGATGAGCCCACACTGGTTACCCAGGGCGAAACATCGTTTATTCATTTCTCTTTTCGCTTTGATCTTTTGTGTGTTCCTTGTGGAATACTCATCCAAGTTTGAATTTTCTTTATTTCCACCCAAGATCTTTTGATCTTTTGTTTTTTAGTTTCTTTTCGGTTGAAGTAACTGATTTGGAGGTTTTTTAACTTCTTCTTTATTTTAATTGCCTTAGGAGCATAATCCTACTGGAAATATTAACACGCCAGGACGAATTCGTATTAGGTAACTTGGATAAGTAAGTACCAGTGCGGAACGATGCCTATTTGTGAGTGGTTCAAGGTTGGAAATCTAAGTGTATGATGGTGTTTATTGATGTATAGTGGAGGGTGACCAGTGAAACTACTGATGAGCCCACACTGGTTACCCAGGGCGAAACATCGTTTATTCATTTCTCTTTTCGCTTTGATCTTTTGTGTGTTCCTTGTGGAATACTCATCCAAGTTTGAATTTTCTTTATTTCCACCCAAGATCTTTTGATCTTTTGTTTTTTAGTTTCTTTTCGGTTGAAGTAACTGATTTGGAGGTTTTTTAACTTCTTCTTTATTATAATTATATTTTAGTTTAATGTCATCTATTGTAGGTAGATGGCACTGGAATCAATATATTCTCTATGTAGCAGATAATATTATTACACATATAAGACAGCAAAAAGTTATTTAGGTAATCTTTTGATAACCAATCTCAAGTAGTACATCAACATAATGGTGATACATTGATATACATATATCCATAGGCTACTCCGTAATTGCACTTTAGTGGACGACATAAGAATATTTGGTGGATATTCATGTGGATATATATCTATTCCATATCTTCACATGTCTTGAATCACAAAATCTGTTAAAAAAATGTTCTGGTCGTATTATAGTCATGTTTCACTTCCCGTTTCTATTACATTTATATCACCTGTATCAAATAGAACGCAACTTATTGCCGTCATGTGTAATATTCCCAATGGTAAAATGTAACATTTCTATCACATTCTTCGTTCTCTAAGTATAGGACTATTGCATTACAGGAATGTTTAATTATTATGAGGGAGGTATAAATTGTAAAAAATTTAGATGCTGATTTATAAAATTCATTTTCCTTAGCAAATAAATGGTGATTTTGTATTTAAATAGGTAAACGTGATCAACAATTAATGGTCTTTGATACAGTATGCCCAATGTGAACTTTCCCGAATTTCTAAGGTGGAAAGTTAGAGGACCATTGGCGGCGGGTAAAAAATACACCCACGCGGAGTATATTTAGATAAATAGAACGATAACCTAAATTTTGATAGAAAACGATGAAATTTAAAATAGAGTTAGAACCAAATATTGTATTTTATCAAGCCGACAACATTTCTCCCTATCCAGTGCAGAGGTGATGTTTTTGAGGAATGGGAAGGGGTAAAATTACAAAATTTAAATTCATGGAAATCAAACCTTATTATAAGTGACGATTATATATTATTTGAACTCGAGGAAAACTAAAATCAATATAATAGTTAATAAAAGCGCTTAAGCCCCCCCCCCCATCGCGAACTGCTGTTTTATATAAAAAGTATTTGTTGGTCCTGTGTAAAACAAGAAAGAGTAATAATGACATGCTGACCTATGTACAAAAAGCAAAGGGGCGACAGCGACAAGTTGTTAATTTTACAGGAAAGTGTTGTAAACAAAATATGTCGTATTTGGAACAGAAATGTTTAAATAAGTTTAAGATTTATCCTGCTATAATATAGCAATTCTTAAACTTATTTAAAAATTGTTATGTTTCAAATACGACATATTTCCTTTACAATGAAAGAAATAATCACCTTTGAGTAACCTAACTCAGCGTTTTCGGAAAATGTAAAGGATATTCCAAGTTACCCCCCCCCCCCAGTCGTTTAGATCCATTAAAATAGGACAAAACGAAAATAGAGGTAGATAGCACAATACCAAACCATAGAACCGTGCTAAATTCCATGGTATGCAATTTGACATAGCAAAAAGGATACCACAGTCACGGTGACGTCATCATTTTTGTATCCGAAATTGGTTGATAAGTATTTGACAGATCAAACACGGTACCAAACCATGGACCAAAGCTTGCTGAAATCGCCTTTGGTGAAGCTTGCAGCGATAATTCTGGGTAATGCCTTTCGCATTGGTTTGTTAAATTTACGCTGGCGGCGCGCAGCTGCCCATAATACCATCAAATTAACGTTGTTAGACGTTTTATATTTTCCAAGCGTTCAAAGGATGTAATATTTAACGTTTTCTAAAATTACGTTAAAATAACTTTATATGCTACACCTGGGCTTACGTAAAAAACACCACGTGGGACCAAGCTAGATGTAATGTAGTAGGAAAAGTATTAAAATAAAACAACACATGTTCCACATGCTTTTGAAAAATATGTGTAGGGTAGGTAAGCCAAGAAAACAGGACTTGATATAAATATTTCCAAAATTCCTAAATTTAGGGTGCAATATGTGTAACGAACATTCAGAAAAGTCCGGTTATCTTAGTCCATGATTTACCCTGGGGTATAAAAACTGTCAGCAATGACCTAAAATATTGATTTCAGAATCACTCAATTTGAAATTATATAAAATCGACAACTCAATTTTTTTATTTGAACGCGTCTGCACTGCCTACGGAGAAATTTTTTCGGCTTGATAACCCTAGTACCGGGTCACAATACTGTTGTCTGTTAAATAGGTACTTAGGCAATTACAAAATAGTTTGTACATAAAACCACAGCCTCCGGAAGGGGGGAGGCTAAAGCAATATTGCTTTTTGTTTTTCTTGAGTTTAAATAATACATAATCGTCCTTATAATAAAGTTTGACTTCCCTGAACTTAAATTTTGTAATTTTAGTTAGGGAGAAATTTTGTCGGCTTGATAAAATACAATATTTTTTTCTACTTCTTTTTTAAATTTCTATTTATCGTTCGTTCTATTTATCTAAATATACTCCGCGTGGGTGTATTTCCACTTTAGAAATTCGGGAAAGTTCATGTTGGGTATACTGTATTATGTTTCTTCAAATACAAAACTACCATTTGTTTGCTAAGTGAAATCAATTTTGGAAAGTCAGCATCTAAATTTGTTACAATTTATATCTTGCTCATATTTTCAAGTTTTTTGCCTGGTATTCTCTTATGGAAGACAAACATAATAGTTTTTTTCCATAATATTTATGCACGTTATGTTATACAAAATTCCCTATTAACGTAAATGACTAGTGCAAAGAACAACAAGCAGCACTTCCAAAAATACGTAAAATGTAAGTTTTTTGAAAAACACAAAAAAAACAAAGGCGGGCGCCACTGTATTTTTTTTTTGTACGAAAACTAGACTTTCTCTGTAAATGGTGGTCACACCGGTTTGATTGCAAATTCTAAAAATAGGAATTACCCCGAAAATTTTATAGTTATTCAATTTCATCTTCGTCAAAGTGCTTTTGAGGTATTTTTTTATAATTTTTTGAGTCAATTTCTTTTACTCAAAGCAAAAAAATAATCAAATAGTTTTAGTGTGCCTTAATTCGGAGTTATTTTTCTTCATTTTGCACTATTTCTTATTTAAATAGGTTTTGTACTTCCAAGATATTGGCTAAACCTATTTGCATGTCGGAGCCTATGCTGAAAATCCAATATGACGGTTAATCACTATGACGCCATTATTTGGCAAATTTTTAAATATGCTCGTAAGATACTTCATACTAGTACCTATTCACTCATGTGCTGGAAAGCTGGTTATACCTTCATCAAAAAAATGTGGTCGATTTACTGTACTCATATAATTCAACACTACTTTTATTCAAATTAAGTAAGTACCTATCTTTTGCATTTATTGGCACTTCACAATTTGTCACGAGAATAATAGAAACTTTCCGTTTATTGCAATTTTTCCTGAGGGTTCTTTGCTCAGATGAACTGCTTAAAAATATTCTTAAAGACACTAGAGTAATCTAACATATGATGGTATTTTTATTTTTAATATTATAAATGTACACTTGATTTCAAAAAAAACTCATACATGCATTTTTTCCTATGCCACAAAATTTAGCTTTCCATTAGTGTATATTATTATAAGGCACCACCAGCTTAATATGCATGATAGCTGTGACATCAATATTTACAAAAGTTCAAATTATCACTCGAGTTTTAAAAGACGGCTGGTCTATAAGAAGAGCGGCCACCCAAAAAGCGCTGAATTGAAAATAATTCTATGGATAGGAAAGATGGATCAGGACGACCAAAAGTAAGTTCTGAAGTGCAAGAGAGAGACTTATTGAACATCTCAGACCAAATCCTTTTTCAACGTCGGTTGAAGCAGCTAATGTAACATTATTTCCGGGTTCTTTAGCAACAGTAAATAGAAGAGTAACGAAATCAGAAGTCAAGTTGCTGCGCAAAGAAGCATTTTATAAGAGAAGAACAAAAACAGGCCAGAGTGATTTTTGCACTGAATAACGTTCTTCGTGATAATGACTTCTGGGAGAGGGTGGTTTTTACTGACGAAAAAAATTTTCAATCATCTTCAAGCAGCAGGAGAATTTTAGTTTATCGTCCACCAAATTCTAGATTTGAACCCGAATATACAAGCCAAATTAAAAAAGCTGGACATTTTTCTGTAAACATGTGGGGCTGGTTTAGTGCTAGAGGTTTGGGTTTTTTTTGGAGAATCGAAGGAAGATTCAATAGGGAACGATATATTGAAATCCTTAAAAACGTTATGCTGCTATCTGTACAGGCTTTACATGAAAATAATGACTTCGTTTATCAGCAGGACAACTCTCCAGTACACACGGCTAATGTTGTTCGCCAATGGTTTCAGAATAGTAATATAGAAACACTTTCTTGACCAGCCAACAGCCCTGACATTAACCCAATGGAAAATATATGGGGTCGAATCGTTAAAATAATATACCAAAGGAATTGGAGACCACGAAATGCTGAAGAGTTAAGCGATTTTATCGCGCATTGGATCAGCTTTCAGAGGACCATCAGTATTTTCAAAATTTAACCTGTTCAATGCCCAGACGTTTGCAGCTTGTGATAGAGAAAAATGTTGATCCTATTAAATACTAAATTATTTATTTTAGTCCTTTTTAAGTTAAAATAATTAGTATTAAGTTTACCATCGTTTGTGTCCTAATCTAAGTTTCCTATTCGTCGAATTGTTTTCAATCCAGCGCTGTTTCCATCGTATTATTGTTATTTTATCAACTCCAAAAAGGTTACCATCCTCTTTATAGAACAGCCTTCGTCCGTTACTCGAGTGCTAATTTGATATTGTTCAATAAAGACTTTCCTAAAACATTATTTTTGCTGATTTTTTAGTATTATGCAAAATTTAATATAAAAATAAGGTTGCCTTTAATTTAAGTAAAAAAATATTTTCAGTTTTAGAGACCTTTTTTAAACAATATGACAAATTGTCGTACTTTTGAAGTTTTTAGGCATTTTAGCTGGTAGTCCGTATATATTATACACTTTTAGAAAGGTCAATTTTGTGACTGCTGTGACTGTATGCGTTTTTTCTTTAAATCAAGTGTACGTACTAAGCTTGTTGTTTAATATTTAAATGAAAAAAAAAATTATTCCAATTAAACAACCGAGCATCCTCGCTCTGCTGTTCTTCATTTTTCCCAATGTTATATAACCTTAAAATTTTTTCATAAGGTAATTAAAACCTGCATTTTTTTTTATTTAAGAAAAGATGAATTAAGTTTCAAATTAACTCTGTGTTGCGGACTTATACATGACGTTTCGATCAGTACAATTTCTGAACGCCTTCAGGTGCAAACTACAATCACTCACTCAACCTTGAAGCTTAAGAAGTTGGCTCCGCCCAAGGAGGGGCTTTCAAATATTTGGAATTTCAACACTTGGTTTACTGAAAATACCCTGACTCTTCAGGCAGCTTCAAGGAATTTTCGTTTCTTCCAGTGTGACTCCTTGTGCCAAACCTTTGCTTCTGCCCACTTCATTCGGTGTTGTTTTGACCATGCATGTTGGCGATTCCTGAATTCGTTATTTCACCTTTTTGGGTATTCGTCTGATGTTCCTTAAGCCTAACAGATAGTGGTCTTTTTGTTTCGCCTATGTATGATTCACCACACTCACAAGGAACTTGGTAAATGAATTCCTTATTTTTAATTTCAAACACATCATTGTCTCAAACTTTCAAACAAGCGTTGGATTAAGTTTGCTAACTAATTTACACAGAGCAAAATCCAGCAACAATTAGAAAAGGAACAAAAATTTCACCTTAGATTTATTTGTTTGTGTCTAAAAAACCTGATATCACAAAATTGTCCTAGTATGTGGTTAAGAAAAGAAAAATGTTTACTGCAATTTTAACTTTGAAAATGTTTATGTTTTGATAATAACGCATCGATTCAGGCGGCTTCATTTGTAACTTAGGGATAAAGTGGGGAGGGATAGGGGTAAAAAGTGCTCATGCCGTTTCGTGTTGTCAATGAAGGGAAGCGATCGTGAAAGGCTCATTGTCAAATTTTGTCTAAATTGATAATGTAAATTACGTTCTTGGCATTTTGTAATGACTTGAATATTTCACGCTACGACAAAACAGTGTTTTTTTACAGACGTTGGTTTAAATAACGAGCGCATCAAGTGATTTAAAAACGCGAGTAAAAAAGCACAGTTTAGCGTGAGTTTTATACACTATTTTTTTTATACTTTAAGTCAAGGGTGGCAGTGGGCGGGATGTTTCAAGGCCTACTTCGACTTTATTAAAATTTGGCTCTACTGGAGAAAAAGAAGACACTGATAAGTAATCTTTGATGAATAATAAATGCAGTTATTTTTAATTTAAAATCATTTCCATCATTTCATTTTTATTTAAAGACTTTATATTTGTTGTCTTCACGACTGCTAACGAAAATATGTTATCCTGACAGCGAGGAAACAATAAATGGTTTTATTATGGATTTTATAGTTTATGCATGCCATTTTATTTTTTGACATTTGTTATTTTCCCTTGTTCTCGAAATTATTTTATTGTGAAAACTTGCTCAGAAACTAGGAAAAGTTTTTTTGCAACGAGCCATGATCTGGCTATTTGCGGACAGTTACTAAAATCGTGTTTTTAGGAAGGTATAAAAAAGATATTTTTCAACGGTCTGTTAGGATGGAAAATGCTCACTTAACAACACATAAAAATTTTTCCAAGGTTGTTTAGAAATTTTAAAACTGTGGCAATTGTCTAACTGCAAATATCTCAAAAACGCTTGAATTTAGCCAATAAGAATTTGCTGGATAATGTGTTGTATATCTCATATCTAATTCTCTAAAATATTTGCGAAATGAATTATGAAAATGTTTAGAACTTCGGATTAGTTCTTATTGGATTAAAATTTTTACAGGCCAAAAAATAAAAACGTATAAGTGGTTTTATAAAAGATATTTACATTTACAAAACGCTTTGACTCATATTACACAAATTTTATCGGTTGCTAAGAACTAGATAGGTAGATAGATAGATATATATTTGCTTTTAAAAATACAATATTGCCTTAAGTACATATGCAAAGTGTATTTTATTAGCGCGTCAAAAAAAAAAAGGTAAAACTTGCACAAACTGTTGAGTTTTGTAGAATTTTAACTTTGAAAATATTTATATCATTTGTAACTTAGGGATAAAGTGGGGGGGGGATAGGGGTAAAAAGTGCTCATGCCGTCTCGTGTTGTCAATGAATGGAAGCGATCGGGAAAGGCTCATTGTCAGTTTTATACACTATTTTTTTATACTTTAAGTCAAGGGTGGCGGTGGGCTGGGATGTTTCAAGGCCTACTTCGACTTTATTAAATTTTGGCTCTACTGGAGAAAAAGAAAACACTGATAAGTAATCTTTGATGAATAATAAATGCAGTTATTTTTAATTTAAAAGCATTTCCATCATTTAATTTTTATTTAAACACTTTATATTTGTTGTCTTGCATAAATTGTTGGGTTTTGTAGAATCAATGAACGAATTTTAAATATATAAAGAAAAGTTAAAATAAAACCCAAACGTTAAAAATACATGAGAAACAAACAATAACATTAATTTGTACAAAATGATTTTACAGAATAGTAACATTTTTCCATAACAAAACCCTTTACTTTATTTTCAACAGTTTTCAAATTATCTGTTTCCAGAAAACAACGTTTTTTTGACGCGTGGTTGTAGATCTTGAGCCCAAGATGTTGTGGACTTTGCTGGCCTATTGCAAGTCTTGAATTACTAATTTATAGTAAATTTCGATGTCTGATATTATAGTTATCTGGTTCGCTTGTTTTTGACCATTTATTAATATTAATATTAATATTTTTTGATGAAAGATGACGGGAAAGTCATTATTCCAAGGGATTTGAAAAGATTTTTGCAAGATGTTCTTTTGCTTGATTTAGTCATGTATCTTATTGGTTGTTTTTGAGCGACAAGGATTTGATGCACTCGCGTTGCGTTTCCCCAATAAATAATGCCGTAGGCCATAATTGACAGGAAAAGACCAAAGTATACTAGATTTAGAACCTCCAGCGACACAGAATCCCTTTCGTTAAGGATAAGAAATGAACAAGAAGTGGTGTATATGTCTATCTACGTTCATTTATGGTCTATATATAGACCGAGAAATTTAGTGGTACCGAGACATTCTATTGATTGTCCCTCCACTCGTAGCAGAAGACTGGAATCTATGGAGGAGTTTTTTGAAAGGAATTTTTGTATTATTTAGTTTTATTACATTTGAGATGGTTCAATTAGCAACATAATTTAAACATGTTTGAGATTTATTAATGAGCTCTTTTTTAATTTTTGCTGCCACGGAGCTTTCTGTGTCATCCGCAAAATTTGTAAAAGTTTTGTCTTGCGATGAATCAGTTCGGAGGAGATATTATAGAGCCTTGTGGGGTTCCTCTTCCAATCTCCTAAGGATTTGATTTAGTACGATTGTACATTGTTTTTTGGTACCTTTCGGATATCCAATTTTTTTAAAAGAAGATCGTGTTCGATTGAGTCGAAAAATAGACCGAGAACGTTCTCCTTATTATTAAGGCTGTTGTAAATATGTTGTACAGCGCACTCCGACGCTGTATCTGTAGAAGGTTTTGCTCTAAACCCGTTTTGGTATTTAGATAAAATATTATTTGACTCTAAAAAGTTAGATAGTCTTTCATTGAAACATGCTTCAAAAACTTTTTCCAGATGACATTGAAGGGCTACTGGTCTGTAATTTTTAATTTCGAGAGTGCTTCCTTTGTTTCTAAAAATGGGGAGTAATTTAGAAACTTTTAAAGCGCTTGGGTATGTGCCTTGGGTAAAACTTACGTTAATAATCTCAGCTAATGTAGGTGCAATAAGGTTTTGGATTGATATGATAACTTTGCCGAGGATTCCGTCTACACCAGAAGAATTTTTCCTACAAACTTTTTTAATAATATTTTGTACCTCCTGGGTGTTAGTTGGTCGTAGAAACATAGATTTTTGTTTTACTTTTATCTGCGAAAGATCCGGATTCCGCGGTAGATAACAGCTGTTTGCAAAATCTGTAACGTATTTATTGAAAGTTTTACAAATGTCGAGTGTGTCTGTTATTTGTGTACCGCTATGGTTAAGCTCTATAACCTTATTCGTTGTTTTATTCTTGTTTTCTTTCACATTATTCTAACTCTCTTTATTTATATTTTTTGTCTGTAGAATTCTTGAATTGTTCTATGTTTTTTTAGCCAACTTAATTTTTTTAAAGTAGTAGCTTCTTAAGTCTTTGTATATTTTATCGTAAAATAGCAAGTTTATTTCTTTACGAATTTTATTCATTTCCTGCAACATGTAAGATAAGTTTTTGATTTGTGCAGTTACCCATTTTTTCTCTTAGTTTTATTATTTATCACCTTTGGTTTTTTTTGCTAAGAGTGGAAAACACTCTTCGAACGTCATTAGTATTTCTGAGTAGAACTTATTGAACATAATATTTACATCGGTGAATCCCGTTAGTAAATTTTTCCAATCGAATGACGAAATTTTTGCTTGAAAAGAAAAGGTGTTACTCTCGGTAAAAGTCTAGTATACTGTGGATCGATCGAATAAAATTCGATAAGTGTGATCGGAAAGAAAGGTACGATATACATCTGTGTATAGGCCAGTAAAGTCGGCATAGAAATTATCGGTACAACTTTTTGTTGTTAATGTTATTTTGATTGGTTTATTAACTGTAGGGTAGAAGTTGAACTGGTTCAAATAGTTTCTTATTGTTTTTACATTATTAGTCTTCGTTTTTAATAAATCTATTATGACTCGGATTATAAATGTTTTCTATGGCTTCTGATAGTTTGTTCAGAAAGGCATTAAAGTTTGAGCTTGGTGGTTTGTAAATTATAATAATTAAAAGGGTTCTGTTAGAAAAGTAGCAAGTTATAGCACAAATTGCCATAGCCATTTTTGAAATATATAAGCTTGATTTGGCGATTAACAGACGCCGCCCTTGTCTAGTAGCCTTTTGACAGCTTCTCTTTTGTTTACTAATACTCCGCCAATGTTCCAGTGGACAACTACGAGGTCCTGGCAGGTCTTATCGTTGAATTTAAAAAAATCATGTGAAGTCTTGATTTCTTGGAAAAGTAGAAATTGTTGATGACGGTACCCGTGGGCCAGATGTCTCCTTTCATGACAGCGCCTTTGTATTGTAGTGGAACACATATTTTAAAGGAGGCGCGTATGACCTTTGATTTAAGATCCAACTTGGTAGCTTGAATCTGTAAGCAGTATGGTCTTTGATGTGTGTTTATTTGTTGTTCTGTAGTGCCTTTGGTTAGGTTGGTAACAAAGACCCATGCATTCCTTTCAATGGCTTTAATTGTACTGGATGAATTTATACCTTTCACGATATTTCGGTTTCGACGTCTTCTTGATTGGCTTAACGTGAAACCGTCATGATCGGCATTGTCCGGCGAGTTTTCTGCTGTTCTCGATGTAGGAAACTGCCGTTAATTATTATTATTTGGCAAAATGATTTGCGGTGGCGCAGTGAGCTGTGATTGTGCTGCAGATTATTGGATTTGTTGTTTGTTATGGCGCTTCTGAGTTATTGTTTTTTGGTCGGTTATCTGGTTGCCTAGTGGAATTTTCTGTTCTTTTTGCGGTTAGGAGGACTGCTTTATTTTCTAGGTTGTCTATTTTGTCTATTTGATTTTGTATAACTCCTACCTGAGTGTATACTGTTGTCCTCAGTTCACTGATGTCGTCTTGGAGCTTTAGCAATAGTGAAGTGATAATGATGTTGTTTTCATTACAGTTGTCACAAAACCAACGTAAGTTAACTGTTTTTGTTAAGATTTCCTCCTTTTCGCGTGACAAATTGGTGCACTGCTTATGGTAGAACTTATTACAAATACCACCACATTTAACTTTTTGGTCTAATTTGTTAAATTTAACTTTCCAACTTCCACATGTAACCAACACGTCCGACCCATTGGTGGCCATTTTTAGTTCTTTCTATTTCAAATACCTATTTTTTTTTAAATTCAAAAGCTACAATATCCCTAAACAATTTTTTTTTCAATATTTTTGCAAATTTTAACAATTGGGCTTCTCTTAACAAACAAAATTGAATTTGGTCAAATCAGTGTATCAGTATAGTAGTCATCATATCTTGTAATTTTCAATGCCCCCACGGTTGCATCTTTGTAAAGGATGTTTTTTTCAAAATTTTTGTATCGCCTCAGAAGCACAGTAGATTCTAAATTTTTAACAATTAAAAAAATTGCATCGCAGGTCCTAAATACCATGGTTTCACGTGGAATGGAATACGTTGTCATTTCATTTTGCGGTTTTCATGGAGATTGAACGCGTTTTGAACATGATTTGAGTTTTTTACGCGTTTTTGTTTTCGTTTATACCGTTTTTATTAAATTTCGAAAATTAGAAAACAAACATAAAAAATTAGGTCATCTCACCTGCGAAATAAACTGTCAAAATGGTTAAAACTTTCACTCGTTTTCGTACGATCTGCGTTTTCGATACGATCCAAGAAAAATGTCAGGGAAGTTGACCTCCCCAGTGAGAATTTTAAAGAAAAAAATATTGCACTTCTTCCCCAATGGTATATTTGGAAAAAAATTATGCACCAGTCTGCACTATTTATGCATCAATATGCACCACTAATTAAACTTTTTGCACCCCCTCCCCAGAGTAGTTACAGCTGTTCCTTTACCGTGAAGTTAGATTCCCCCCCAATGATACCTTTGAAGAAAAATATATTGCACCAGACTGGACTATTTATGTGCCAATATGCACCACCAATAAATCTTTTTGCACCCCCTTCCATGAGTAGTTCGAGCTGTTCTTTTACCGTAAAGTTATCAGCCCCCTTTTGGGTTTTTTCATTACCTTTAATCCTGATATCTAAAAATTTTGCTGTGTCGTTTAGTTTACGGAGGATTGAAGAGAATGATTTTTTTTTCAAAAATACTTTCTGTACATTTTGACATTTTTAAAATGTACAAATGATTTTCTTTCCAATAATTTCACATACTAGTGGTCTGTCTTTCATTTTTATTCATTTAAATTTTTATAAGAATGCTGATCTTGCTGCAACGAGAGGACGTTAAAACAATAACGACGTTTCTATTACGGATTCAGATGGAAATATTCTTCATTATGCTAAAAGATAAACAAAATTGTGGTATTTTTGGAAAGAAAATCACCTGTAAGAAGTTTTTGCATTAAAAAAAAAAGTTCTTTACCATCCCCGTTAAAGGAAATGGTCTAGAAAAGATTTAAGATAGCCAGATTAAAGGCAATTAGATCTGAATTGATGTTTTTTTGTATTTTAACCTGCCAGCAGTATATCCCGCTTGGTACACTAAGGGCGGCAGTCTGATTTGTAAACGTAGACTTCCGCCCTTAGTGTACCAAACGGAAGAAATTTTGTTACATTTGTATTTACAAAAATGTGAATTCACGTGTTGAGAAGTTTTCAAATGTAATAAGATTAAGATGAGCGACTGAATCTAATTTTACTCGTATTATAAAAGAAGGTTTATCTAAGGCCGTTAAGAAAGGAGGATAATAAAAGATGTATATTAGCAACTGTTTGCGGGCGGGTTTTTAGGGTGAGATTAGAGCATTTACAGGCAGATGCTTTGGGCGTTTTCCCGGATTTATTTTGGTTCAGCTACATTTAAATGAAAAGCGTGCGAATATTTTGATTTATAAGCCCTCTTTAACTGGTTGCTTTTTAACAAGGTCTTCGGAAAATAAACTGAATAATCCGAATCTAACTCTCTATCTAACCTGAAACAGAAGTCCGTCGTTTGTTTAAGGTATTAGGTTACATGATAACTTAAACGTACACGGTGATTCACCATATTTCCTAATCTCCCCTTACTTCCCTTATATTAAATCTGGAAAAAATTTTTATGTTCAGAAGTTGTATAATAACTTTCTTTATTTAAAATATCGTCCTTAAAATTCAAGTCAAATTTTGAAATTAACTTTATTATTTTAAAAAAATTTTTGCCTCATTCCAAAAATTGACATTATGCTGAATTGATCTTGGGCGGTTGTCGAGTAAAAATAAAAATACTTTCCCATATATAAGTATAATGTAGTAACAAGACAGACAAGTAAACATAGTTTAGGTGGTTATTCCTTCAACGCATTACTCTTATGGGAAAGTATTTTTCCATTTACTCGAGAACCGTTCAAGATAAATCCTACATATTACATATTTTTGGAATCAGGAAAGAAATTCTAATCCAAATTTGAAGAAAACGGTTTTCTGTTTAGTTGCGATGACAGCTGCTAAGTTTTAAGGACATCGTTTGAAAGTAAAGAAAAAATTATGTAACGTTTTATATTAAAAATTTTTTCCTGCTTCAATATAAGGAGGGTCTTAATGGCTTCAAGATATTTGGGTGTAAACTGGAAAAAATGAGAAAATAAAAAAAAATTGAGACCTGATTTTTTATTCCTGCTGTCAACGGCTGTCATAATATTTTTATAGCTAGCGGATTTTTATTTAAATTTCTCGATTTCTTGAAGTAAACCTAAATGGGTTAGTTAACGCTTTTCAAGATATTAAACCTAAACGATTTACCTAAAATTATGCGACCACCTCGTAGTGTGGTAGGTAAAGATTAGCGTCAGGAATGAATTATGTCAAAACGATGGACTCAAATGTCACGTCATCATTTGTGATTCGTGTCAAAGTCTTTTTGCGATTTATCAAAACTTTACTTGACAAAACTATTGACAGCATCCAATACTTTATGTATATTATCACCTATGAACTATAGGATGCTAGAATTAATGTAAGAAAATCTTTTAGTTTTATTATATTGAAAACCATAAATATCACCCTCAAATTTGTTGTATTTAACATTCATCAATCTTAACAGTTGAGTGCTAAGAAAATATTTGGAAAGCCGCTGACAGCAGAAAGAACAAAGTGGGTCTAATAAAAAAGATAGAGATGGTAAGATTTTTTAACTAAACAAAACTTTATCTATTGTTGCAGGTGATACTCTCACATCTATGCCGTAACACACCCTTGGGCAACAATGCGGAGGTTTCTGAGGAAACCAGGCGCAAATTTGACATTTGGTGGGCATCTCAACTCAGCTCTCAATCTCCATCTAGCCGTTCTCAATTTATTCCTTCTTACCCAAATCAGTACCCCGTCCCTAGCCAAGTTACCCCACCTTTGGAACTTTCGCTGTCTGAATCCACTCATCCGGCAATGCAAAATGTTCATAGTCAGTTTCCTACTCAAAAAACTCGCATGAGAACGAGTTTCGATCCTGAACTAGAATTACCAAGACTACAAAGATGGTTTACTGAAAATCAGCATCCAAGTAGACAACAAATTCAACAGTACGTTAAGGAGTTGAACAATTTAGAATCTAGAAGGGGCAGGAAACCCCTTGACATTAACAATGTTGTTTATTGGTTTAAAAATGCCAGAGCGGCTCAAAAAAGAGCCGAGATTAGAAATATCACACCCAACTTACATTTGCCAGTAAATGGTTTTGGCAGCCATAACACGAATAACAGTGGGTTTTTGCTGGGCGAAAATTACCTAAGCTCCGATAGACTTTTCGATGCCAACTTAAAAAACAATTTAGGCAAACGTCCATTGCAAAAGTCGAACACTTCCAATGAGTTTTCAAATAACGGCTCTGACATAGAAGATGATGATATTATAGACACTCAAACGCCTAGTCCTTCTGTCCCTTTATCCTTAACTACAACAGATCGAAAATCTGACTCAAGGGGAGGAAGCCCTAAAGATGTGATGAATCATTCTCCAGCGCCTGATATTGAAGTGGGTAAATACATAACATTACATTTTTATTTTTTTAATGTAAAAAATACGCTAGTTAATTTAATTTTTTTATAAAGCACTCCTTTTTTGTTACAAATGACTATTAAAGACAGACGGTAATTTAAATGATATGTTTCAAATTATTGTTTATATCAAACGTTTTAAGATAATTAGATAAAGATAAATATTAAAAAACAGTATTTATTATCGCGCCAATATCCAGCTTATTTACACCCAGGTAGTTGATTTTACGCTTGCTCATGGACATCAAAGATTGCCGGTATTTAATCAAGTTGACTTGCATTGCATTTAAAATAATGGCTATTTAATATTTTTTAGTTTTCACCTGCCTTTATAGCTTGGATTTCCAAATTTCTCCTTAACAGTCCGTTTTCGCAACTATTTTGAAGGACGAACGGAAAATTTAAGCGCCCTTATAAGTTTACAAAAAAGGGAATAGATCGGAAAACAGTTTTTCCTCGACCAGAATTTGAACCCGGGACCTCTAGAGCTCCTAAAGCAGCTAACCACCCCTTATGAATGAGAAGGTATAGGTTCCTGTTACAACAAGAAGCAAAGCCTCGGATGCCATGGACGACAGGGTTGCGCCTCGTGGCGGGACTTCACAGCCCTTTCCGCGAAATGATACCACAAGGCCGGTACCGAATATTGATAGGTCAGATAGATTGGCATCCGTCCATGAGGATCCTGCTTCTGTTCCTGGACGCCGAAGGCGTATGCGCTGGACGAGACAACTTAATACTGTACTCATACGCGCATACTTTCAAATAACCAACTGCAAAATGGACAAAACAAGATACCGTTCAAAACTAGAAGAACTATGGAATAATAACCATTTAAACCTTAAATGCCTTCACAAAAACTAGCTGATCAGGTACGATCTGTGATATCCCGAAAAGTGCTGTCGGAAGTCGAACTTAATAACATAAAAAAGTAAGGAGAAGATCTATCAGAAACTCGATTCGAAGAAGTATTGCGGCTACAGACACAGAGAACAAATAATGAACTGTACGAAATAGAAAAAATGTACCTGGAATGCCATGCCAAATACATGTGCATGCCTTTGGAGTCAAGACCAAGAATGCAAAAACTTAATATAAACCCAGAGAACAAAGTATTTATAAAAAAGGTGAACCAACACCTAAAAGGCATAATACAAACAAGCGAAACTTTAATATACAGTTGCCACATTGTTTATTACGCGGCATATAAACTTGTGAGACATGCACCTCTACACGATCAAGTAGAAAACCAATAAATGCGTCAGAGAACCCTGGACCTCCGTGGGAAAAAGGATTGGAAGCAAAAGTCCCAAACTTAAGAAAATAAATTCTGTGCTCTATACGTACCTCAACCTGGGCGCTCCAACAAAAAGAGTCACTAAACTTACAAAGTCATACGCTGCGAAAGTTTTATTCTCCAAAGACCAAAAAATTGTTTACAGGAACCTAAAGAATAAATCTACAAAACAAACGAATAAAAGATCAGCAAAAGACCAAATGACAGACTTTTGGAAAGGCATTCGGAGCAACAGCGTTGAGCACAAAAAAATCGCCTACTGGATTGAAGAGCAGAAAAACAAAGATATCGCTCTATGACCATTACAGCTAAAGACATCACCGCCACAATCACAAAGTTAAAAAACTGGTCTGCCCCGGGAGTTGATGGCCTTCACAACTTCTGGTAGAAATCTCTCTCTCAAAATACTTTACGCTGGCTACAACAGCTATGATACCCAAGACAGGAAATACTGAAGAGCCAAAAAATTACCGAAATGACCACATAAAAACAAAATACTTGCCTGGGAACAAAATGGGTGCAAACAAAGATCACGGGGCTGCAAGGAGCTTTTCGTTATTAATGCAATAGTTACCAAAAACTCTCGCTAGCATGGATTTACTATTAAAAAAAGCGTTCAACTCTGTCCCTCACTCCTGGCTTCTAGAAATACTAAACATCTATAAGATCGATCCGAATGTCACAAACTTTCTACAGCATACAATGCAATCGTGGAGAACAACTTTTAAAAATAGCTCTTACACAACAGCTAAAATCCCTATAATGCATATTTCAAGAAGATAGTGTGTCTCCTTTATGGTTTTGCATAACTTTCATAATCATTTAAGTAACATGCTGAACCAGGACGGATACGGTTACTCTTTGGGCACACATACAGGACTATTGCACCTGTTTTACATGGACGAATTAAAAACCTATGCAAAAAACGAACAAGAATTGCAAAGTCACTAAGAGCTAATTGCTGCATTCAGTAAAGCCATTAAAATGAAGATGGGGTTAGCCAAGTGTGCAACCCTTCACACTGACAAAAGAAAGGTTGTAGGAGAGAGAAATATAACGCTGATGGATAACACAACACTGCCTAATATGGGACCAGAAGACCTATAAAAATACTTAGGGATAAAACAAGAAATAAATATATATTAATGACAAACTGAACAAAGAAAAAGCAAAAATCGAATTTATGAATAGAGTAAAGATAAAAACTCACCTGAATTTGAAAAACAAAATCGGAACCTTGAACACCTAGGCAATCCCCGTTATCAGCTACATATTTGGAATAGTATATTGGTCCATCACTGAGCTTTAGGAAGTAGGCAGAAAGATCCGCACGACTTTTACTCAGTATACAATGCTACACCCCAACTCGGCAATAGAGAGACTCTATCTCCCTAGGGCCGAAGGTGGACGAGGTCCTGCTAACCTGCAACAAGTGCATCAAAATGAAACACAAAATCTGCGAAAACACTTTCAACTTACTTTTCCTCTGACGGTTGTCCCTTCAAGACGAAAAACTGTCTTTCTTGAATCTGGCTGCAGCGGAACCTGAAAAAGAAAATATAATTAATAGCACAGTGACAACAAAAAGCACTTCACGGAATGTTCTGCAATAGCCTGAAGCAAGCTGATGCGACACCAAAGCTACAAAGGCCTACCTGATCAGTGGCTATCTCTTTCCTGAAACTAAGGGCGCGCTATCCAAGAACAAGTCGTTCCAGCGAGTAATTATAAGAAATATATTTTGAAACAAAATATAGAAAATACCAAGTGTCGACTCTGCGGGAAAGAGAAAGGAACTGTATACTACCTCATTTCCTCCTGCTCTTATCTTGCTCCAAGAGCATATCTTAGTAGACACAATGACATGGGGAAAACCCACAAACATTAGAAGGAAACGAAACGCACAAGATATACTGGGATAACTCAATCGTGACTGATAAAACTATTGCACATAATAAACCAGATATGATAATCTACAAGATCGAAAAGAGCGCCATCATTATTGACTTTGCTGTTCCTCTTGACAACAACAAAAAACAGGAAAATATGTGCCTTTAGCGGAGGAAATTAAAATAATTTGAAAGCTTAAAAGTCTGCAAATCAAGCCCATTATTATTTCGGCTAACAGCATAGAAAGTTCCAATCAATCTGAAAGAGAGTAACCTCTCTAAAAGCCTAATAAACAATATGCAAAAAGCTGTAGTTTTAAGTACGACATACGACAGCGATAATCCATAGAACACTTGCAGTTGCGTAACAAAATTATTAGCCTTAGTGCTTGCATCCGGCGACATATTTAAAAATATCCACATATGTGTGATTAAAAAAAAAGCGCTAACAAGCCGGATATAGTACTTCTTGACAAGAATGATAAAATTATGTATGCCACTGAGTTCTCGCCATCTACCGAGACAAACATAATTGTCAAGGAGGAAGAGAAACTGACAAAATATCAGGATTTTCACTTTGACCTTCGCCGAGTGTACCGGGGCTATACACATTTTGGTAATTGGAGCTCTCGGAGGGAAACGGCAAACACTGCTCTCAGCTGTTAAGACCTTGCCAACCTGCCGTGACAAGACAGAACACCTTGCTGGCGCAATGCAGGAAGCGGTCATCCTCGGATCATTGCGTCTGCCTAGAGCACACGATACAGAACACCGTTTCTACTAACCTCGCGCTTGGCGGGATGTAGAACTGTGAATGGAACATCTGGTCTATCTGCACCTGTGTAAGTCGGAGCCGCGGGACCACAGATAAGGCCAAACCCCCAACCAAAAAAATAATAATAATAATATATTGGGATACCAAAATACACACCGATAGACAGGTCCTGCACAATAAGCCAGATATGATCGTCATTTATAAAGAAACAAAGAAATGCACTATTATTGATTTCGCAATCTCTCTTTATGACAACCTCAGTAACATACATAACAAGAAAAGAAAAATACGCGCAACTGGCAAAAGAAAACGAAGAAATGTGTTGAATGCAAGTACGAGAAATTAAGCACGTGGTAAAAATAATAAAAATCTAATATTAAGGACCTTCTCTTTGACCTTTGTTGAGTGTACCGGGGCTATACATTCAAGCTAGTGGTTTTGGTAATTGGAGCTCTCGTAGGTGCACGGCAAACACTGCTCTCAGCTCCAAGACCTTACCAGCCTGCCGTGACAAGGCAGAACACCTTGCTGGCGCAATGCAGAAAGCGTCTGCTCAGAGCACACGATACGGAACACCGTTTCTACTAACTTCGCGGTTGGTGGGGAGTAGAACGATGAATAGAACCTTTGGCCTATCTGCACCCGTGCGGGACCGCAGATAAGACCAACCAAAAACAAAAAAACCCAACCGGATGGATTGCCCGACGACAACCGCAATGACCAAGGACGCTTTGAGTGGACCGATGATCTAAAAGATGATCTGCTGGGATGCTACGAGAGCAGTAGCCCAGGTCGAAGGGGATATATGGTTCGTATGAGTGAGCCTTGGAATGATATGCATCCTGGGCATAATACATTTACTGCTCAGAGCCTGCGAGACTATGTATCTTATCTTCGGCGAAGGAGATATATTAGAATATTAGAAGACCTCAACAACCGGCAGTACCTGAGGAACAGCTGAAGAGGAACTTCCCGTATACGAGGCAGCTTGCTCCGTGTCATCCAGGGTGCCCAACAGGGACCCCTGCATCGACAGGGCGCAACACCGAGTGCAGAAGATGGAAGCAAAAATCCTCTCCGCAAGGCAGCACGTATCCCGTATACAGTGTGTGGTGGAATACAGAGCGGCAGACCACCACACACTGAATGAAGCGCTGTTGCAGACCATCAAGCAGCAGTGCTGCAAAAGGATACGAATTCTAGTGAGTGCCAAACAAAATCTAATTTGGCGGGCGAAGGGCATTTCGGAAAACAAGTTGTTTTCCGAAAACCCCAGTCGCCTATTTCAGACGCAGCCGAGGATTATTGATAATCCTGCAACCTCTGAGAGGGTGGAAAACGTATTTACGAGATAACTCGTTCGCTTAACGTAAACACACCAGCCCTGGCACAGTTCGAAACCTTCGTGAGGGGGTTTCCACCACCAGAGCAACTGTTCCCACCAATAACTGTGGAGGAAGTTCGAAGTGCTCTTATGGGTGCTAAGAACTTTGCTGTCCCTGGACCTAATAGAATTAACGCCTACTGGTGGAAGAAATTTCCATCAATCTATGAGGCCTTAGCTCGAGTTTTTAAGTCCTGGGTTAATGAGGGGCAGCCAATCCCTCCCTGGTTTATTGAGGGGCGGACCGTTCCACTCTCCAAGAATGGAGACCCAAAAGCCCGATAACATGTTGAAACGCTTGTTACCAGATTTTTACGTACCAGCGGATACTTCAAGCCATGGGTCCCGTGTTTAGTGAAGTGTAAGAGCAGCGAGGTTCAAAGAAAGTCTTAGCCGGCTGCAAGGAGAATCTACTAATAGACCGATGTGTCACACAAGTACAAGCAAAACCTTTTGATGACCTGGATAGCTTATTGCAAGACCTTTGACACAACTTCTCATGAACTTATTATTCACTTTTTGAGAAGCCTTGCGGTGATAGATTCCATAGCGAAATGCATTTCAGGAATGATGCCACTTTGGAAGACCCGATTTACCACACAAGAGTGTCGACTGAATTGCTATCGTTCCGCCGGGGAGTGTTTCAGGGAGATTCTCTAAGCCCACTCCTCTTCCACGTCTCGCTACTTCTGTTGTCCGTTGCTTTGCGAAACACAAAGGGATACATGTGCAGTGCTCCAGGCCGTAGAACACATACTTTTATATGGCTGACCTTCAGTTCTATGCGTCGACGAAGAGAGATCTTGACCAAGCTCGTCGGTTAGTGCAGGAGTATACTTATGCGATCGGAATAGAGTTCGGGTTGGATAAGTGTGCGACGGTTCAGCTTAAGAAAGGACACCATGCGGATCATGCCGAGGACGCGCAACTTATAGATGGGAGCATTCTATGCCATCTGGATGCCGAAGAGACCTATACATATCTGGGTGTTTTCCAGCGACACAACCATGATAGTGACGCAATAAAAGGGTCTCTTCGACAAGTATCAGCAGCGACTAAGACCAATCTGGAATTCAGAGCTGTCTGGAAAGAACAAAGTTGCTGCTACAAACATGCTTGCCGTCCTACTACTCACTAACTCCTTTGGGGTGATAAAGTGGAACGTGAACGAGTTGCGCGAAATCGACGTAAAAACACACAAGATGATGACGCGATATCGCAGCCATCAACCTAAGGCATCTGTCCAACGGCTTTACTTCCCACGTTATCGCAGAGGCCGTGGACTCTTAAGTTTGGAGTGTTTACATAGACGGTTGGTCCTAAGCACCGCGTGCGAGGTAATCAGGGACGAGGATCCCCTGCTATTAATGGTGTGTAACCATGAAACGGTTGGGGTGAGGGCATTTTATTTTAAAGCAGCACAAAGGAAATAGGATGAGCTCCAAATAGTTTTTGACAAAAGTCGGCGGCAAGAAAACTCCATTACAAAGGCTTAAAACCACCTTAAAGAGTGCAGAGATAGACTACTTAATGCGTCCACATAAGAATCAGCCATTGCATAGTGTTTTCTTTAAAACCATTGAAAACACTGGCTTATCCACAAAGTTAAGCTTTGCATTCTTAAGGTCTGGTGCATTAAAGTCGAAAACTGAGGGGTTCATCGTTGGTTGCCAAGATGGAGTCATCAATACTTTGGAACATTGAAGTCGCTGAAGTCGCGTGATGGGTATACAGGTTCCTGACACAAGTTGTAGGGACGTAGTGGAGAATGATAGAACCAGAATATACTGGAATTTCGCATTCCCCACTCCCCGGCTTGTAAACGCCAACAAGCCGGATATAGTATTTCTTGACAAGAATGACACACCCGCCGAGACAAACATCATTGTCAAGGAGGAAGAAAAACGGACGAAATATCAGGATTTTCTCTTTGAGCTTCGCCGAGTGTAACGGGGCTATACAGTCAAGCTCTCGGAGGTGCACGGCAAATACTGCTCTCAGCTCTCAAGACCTTGCCAGCCTGCCGTGACAAGGCTGGTGCAATGCAAAAAGCGGTCATCCTCGGATCATTGCGTCTGCTCAGAGCACACGATGCGAAACACCGTTTTTACTAACCTCGCGGTTGGTGGGGAGTAGAACGGTGAATAGAACATCTGGCCTATCTGCACCCGTGTAAGTCGGAGCCGCGGGACCGCAGATAAGGCCAACCCAAAAAAAGAAACAAATCGAGGGGATGTAAAGACCAGCTGATAATTGATACAGTCATAAGGAAGGACGCCATGAAGAACAAAAGATCCTGGCACTTTGGGTATATTGACTATTAAAAAGCATTCGACAGTATTCCACATACTTATTTAATCGAATGCCTAAAGATTTATAAGATAAGCTCTCAAATAACAAACTTTCTTGAAACGGCAATGACCAAGTGGCAGACAAATCTTACAGTCCAAAACTAACAAAGCGAACCCGTGCATATGAAAATCAAAAGAGGCATCTACCAAGGAGACGCACTTAGTGCCTTGTGGTTTTGCATAGCTCTTAACTCACTGTCCAATGCCATAAACAGCAAAAAATGTGGCTACAGAATACCAGAAAGCCACATAGAATTAAGTCATCTCATATATATGGATGATCTTAAGGTAATGTCAGAAACAAGTACAGGGCTCAGAAGACTTCCAAGACAAACCGAACTCTTCTCAAATGACATCGGGATGAACTTTAGACTTGATAAGTACAAAATGAATTGCATCGTCAAGGAGTATGGGAAAAAGGAGAAGATGTCCACCTACTTCAAAGAACTGAAAGAGGATACATACAGATTATGAACAGGAACGATTCATTCAAGGGTGGGTTCAGATTGAATGTTGGGTGACGCCCGGCGCGCCCCGGCCGTTCAGATTGCTCTGGTTAAAATTTACTCAGCTGTTCAGATTGTCGGTAGATTTTTATCGGACGCTACCCAAACGCGCACTTTCGTACCCCAGGAAATAGGTTGATAAAATTTGTCCCGCATGCGCAGATCAAATGCACAACCTTCTCTAACCTTATTTTAGAGATAATATTTTTTGTATTGGTGTTTTTTAAATTTGAAGTCTGGTTTTTGACAATGGAAAGAATCAGTACACATTCCCATAATTTGGTTTTGGACTAGGAAGGCAATTTTGTTCTAGATGGAACAATCAAGAGTGGTAAAGTGAGTGAAAAAGTGGTGAGGGTGAATCATCCTCAATGAGAAGTTCTTCCTTTATAAACGCATTTACTATTACTTCTTCGCCATAATTACAAAAACATTTAAAATCTTAAGAGTGAGGTTATTATAATGCGTCTTGTCCGTTCATATTGGACGAATCGTCGGGCAAACTCGGAGTGCACTCTCTATCGGGTAACGCTCTGCGCCGGACTTCACCCGGACGTTCCAATCTGAATGCACCCCAGGTATCTAGGATTTCTACAGTCAACGGGTATAGATGAAAAAAGTGTAAAGCCACAACTGCTCGACAAAATGACTGGAAGACTGAAAGCCATCATGAAAACCCAACTATCCTTGAAAAACAAAATCAGTGCAATAAACACTTTTGCAGCACCAGTGATAACATACAGCTTTGAAGTAGTAAAATAGACTGAAACGGAACTTGAAGATGCTAACAGATTTCTAAGGAAAATATACACCACCCACGAGCGAATAAAGAAAGATAATATATACCAAGAAGCCAAGGAGGAAGAGGAATAACAGACTACAGGCTTATCCATCGAAATCAGATTCAAGAGCTGAGGACATTCTTCTACAAGACTAGCGAAAGATCCCCAAAAGAAGCAGACAAAAACCTTTCTCCACTCAACCTAAAGAACAAAAATTACATCTACGACTCACAGTACAGCATAAAGACACGACTGTATCAATGGAGACAGAAAGAACTACATGGAAGATATCTATATGTCCTGGAACAGGAACATATCGATAAGAAAGCAAATGGGTTGCTAACACATGAAAACATCTTCTCTGAGACTGAAGGCTTTATGTGCGCCATAGAGGACCAAGTCATACTGACAAAGTCCTACCAGAAATACCTAATCAACAACAAACCCGACATAATAATTGTAAAGAAAGAACAAAAACGAGCCGTCATAATTGACTTTGCTGTCCTATTAGACAACAATATAGACAAAGTATATCAAGAAAAATTTCAAAAACACCGTGCGCTCGCTGATGAAATTAAACATTTATCGGATCTATGGTTGATGGGATCTACAGGTTGTAGAAATCAGACCTATAGTAATATCGGCTAATGGATTTGTACATAGAAAAGTTGTTGAGCACCTTGAGCAGTTAAAAATACCTATGTCGGTGCTCACTAACCTGCAAAAAGCGGTAATTTTGCGCGACGATGCCTCGGTGCTTGCACCCGGCCCGCCGTTACTACTCCGCAACAAGCGTCACAATTAAAAAAAAATTATAGTATTAGTCTGACCGAAGAGAGGTACCGTTGCCAGCGGTATCTGCAAGCTTTGCCTGCATGGGGGGCCTTCGAGCCACGGGCCGCAATCCCGCAGACCCCAGCAACCAATACCTAGGGCTATCAACCCTATCTACTGCCGAAAACTGCTCCTGTCACTACAAGAAGCAAAGTCTCGGATGCCTCTGGTGGTGTGACTACTCCAGGAGGTAAGACGGCCCAGTCACTAGCGGGCGGGCACGCGTAAAGCAAGAGGCATCCGCCCGCAAAATGGTACAACCCCAAGTCCTATGGAACCCGGAACCCGGAACCCGTTAGAGGAGAAGAGACTAGCGTGGATAACCCCACCCCAATGAATAAAATCCCGCCACATCTCCAAACAACCGACGAAGGCGTATGCCCTGACAGACAGAATAACCTGTACCTAGTGCGTGCCTTTTTTTTAACCTAACACAATACCGAACTCGACTATGTGAACAGTGGCTAATCGACAAACCCCGAAAACTGCGCAACAACTGGCAGATTAACCCAGATCAGTCATAAAGCGAAAAGTAATCTCAGAAGCAGAAATGGAACACGTGAAAGCCGAAGAAAGAGCGCTTAAACATTGGCCAGACGTAATCCCCCGAAGGCGATCAACCATATACGAAGTCCCAATAGAACAAATCGAACGAGAAACAGGGGATAGGCTAGAGAAAATGCTCCTGCTATATACTGGCACTAGTCTGGACAGTCGACCGCGTATACCAAAAATAAGGTACTCGGCAACACCGAAAGGATCTGTTGAACAAATCAATGAAATCCTTGGCCAAAAGACTACTGGCATAAAAACTCTTAGCGACACATGCAATATGGTGTACTGCCCAGCCGCAGCGACTGTATCCCTACTTAGTTCAAAAGCTCCACCAAAAAAAGAACGCTTACCTAAAGAAACAGACCCCCCATGGAGAAAGCGGATACTGAAGAAGATCGACCAAATTAGGCAGGACATAGAACGTCTAGAAGCCTACCTGCAAAATCCGCTAACTCAGCCAAGCTCCAACAATAAATACGCAAGCTCTGTAAGAAAAATAAAATAGAGGGAAACGAAGAAGAAAAAAATTTAAAATTAACAACCGACAGAGAAGAACTTAAGCAAAAAGCAGCAGCATTAGGAAGACTAAACAGGCGATACAAAAAAAGAGTTAAGAGATATGGACAGAATAAACAATATATAGCTCCACAAGAACAGACTTACCAGTACTGGGCCAATATATGGAGCAATCCATTACAGCACCAGAAGAGAGCAAAGAAAAATGAACAATATACCTGAGATGTCCGATGTAACAATCTCGCTAGATATCCAACTCGCACTGAAGAACATAGCAAACTGGAAGGCGACAGGTAGTGATAATATTCAAGCATACTGGTGGAAGAACTTCACGAAGTTCCATGAACTGCTGGCTGCACAATTTACCGGAAGAATACAACAACCAAGACAGATCCCAGAGTTCTTCACTAAAAGCGTCACCCTACTACCAAAAAACGATAATGTCGAGAACCCCAAAAATTGTCGACCCATAACATGTCTCCCGGTGATCTATAAAATATTCACCGCTACATTCGAGCACAAAATCAGCAAACATATGGCCCTCAGCGACAACTTAGCAAAACAGCAAAATGGATGCAGATGAAAAGCTCTAGGTAGCAAAGAATGGCTGATAATCGACTTGACAGTAACGGCTCATGCAAGACAGAGGAGAAGGAACCTTTCGGTAGAAAGGCCTTCGACTATAGAAAGGCCTTCGACTCAGTCCCACACCCTTGGCTGATTCGGGTTCTCGAGATCTATAAAGTAAGCAGACAAATAGTAGAGTGCCTAAGAAGTCCAATGTCAACTTAGGAAACAGTTCTTACGCTGAGTGTAGCAGATACTCACTACTCCACAGAACCGCTGAAGGTCAGAAGAAGAATTTTTCAAGGAGACAGCTTAAGTTTACTGTGATTTTGTCTCGCCTTAAATCCACTAAGTAGCATGTTACAATCAAATAATTACGGATATATACTAACTAGCCAACTAACTGCTACGATTAAAAAACAAAAACATGGTCAAAAATAGACGCGATCAACTGCTGGGTGCTTCCTGTCCTCACCTACATTTTTGGAATTGTCAAGTGAAGCAAAACTAATCTTGAGCGGCTTGATTGCCTTATCCGGACGACGTTGACGAAGTACAGATTACACCACCCGAACTCTTCCATATGCCGTGTGCACCTGCAAAGAAAAAAAGGTGGCAGAGCGCTTAGAGACCTGAAAGAAAGTCACGCCAAAGAAATAGGAAAAATGTTTACTTACCTTCATGCCGTAGACCATCCCCTCCATAAAGTATCAACAACAGTTTGACCCCTCTAAAAAATGCTGGTAACAAAGCTCCTGAAAAAGAAAACTAAGATTATCAGAAATAAATTGAGATACAATGGAAAAGCGGGCAGCTGCATGGAATATACGCTACCAATCTACATAGCAATGAAGTGGAAGCAAAACTCTCAACATCTTTCCTCTCAGATGGTGCACTAATGGCAGAGACTGAAGGATTTGCTCTTGCAATCCAGAATCAGGTAATAGCGACTAAAAACTACCGAACGTTTATCCTCAACAAGATATAGGATACCGCTGCAGACTCTGTAACAAAAAAGCAAAAACTATATAGCACTTGACAACAGTGTAGCTCGTACCTGGCTCCTAGGGACTACAAGAAACGCCACGACAACGTCGCAAAGATCCTTCACCAACCTCTATGCCAGAAATATGAGGTTACAGGCGAGAGAGTTCCATACCACAAATATCAGCCGAAAGAAGTTAATGAAAATGAGAAAGAAAAAATCTACTGGGATACAAAGCGTAATAACGGATATAGAAATCGTTCACAACAGACCGGACATAATATTGTTTGACAAGGAAGATTACTCTGAAAAAATCATCGAAATAAAAATCCCAGAAGACGCCAATATAAGAGACGCTTCTAACACAAAAGTCAATAAATATATAGACCTAGCGTACGAACTCAAGGCAGTCCATCTGCTGAGCCGTCCATCCGTTCGTAATATCCGCGAACGGGCTCATAGCGAAAAGAACTGCCGCTAAACTAGAGAAACTGAAAGTCGAAAGGCAGACAGATATGCTGAAAGCAACCCAAAAAGTCGTTATACTCGACACCACGTGCACCGTCCGTCGTGCACTCACTCACAACTAGGTCAAACAAGAGCTCCGACCTAGTTGTGGCAAATGAACACAACCCTTCTAAATTATCAACAGTTAGTTATAAAAAAAATAATTTATAAAAGTTTAAATTTTTTTAATTACCTGATTTGACTGGAAATTATACCTTTTAAGCACTTCTTAATACGCAGGAAAGTTATACAGCCTTATACACAATAGAGATTACACTTTTTTTGACCAAATCTTAAGATATCATGGACCAGATGACTCTAACTTTTTATTTTGGACAGATTTTAAAAATTATTTAAATAAAACTAAACAAAAAGTGTGCGACTGGTTCGGTTCACGATTTGGTCCAAAAAACAAGAGCTTTTTCGGGCATTTCTTTATTGATTTTGGAAAAATCCTGACATAATCTTATCGTCGGAATTCAAGGGTTTATTTAAATTTGTTAGAAACTTTCCGAAAAAGCTCTTGTTACCTTTGTCGTTACCCTATCCTGGGTTCGACAGTTCTCGTCCAAGGTGCCGAAATGCATGTGACTGGGTAAGAACGCTATTCAATTCAGATGCACTGAAGAGAGGCAACCTTGTCAAGCAAACAGTTTAGGAAAGCTGCTGCACTTTCTAGGTTTTATTAGCTTCATTCTCATTCAGAATGCAATTGTCGTTAAAAGCGCAAGCGCGAGTCATCGCGAGACAAAGCATGGGTCATGGATCGCTCGCAGCAAACAAATTTTCAGTCGCTTTCCTTCCGAGTACGTCCGACGTCAGCGAGGTTTGGTTTGCCAAAAATAAACGCATTCACGAAAGAAGAGAGGATTTTTATGGTGAAATCCTAAATGAAATTCGAAAATGTCCATGAGATAATTGAGCGTTTTGCATTTGAACTGCTTGGTCGACCGATTTCTTCTCAACAAACCGTTTATAATAAGTTCCGCAATTTTTGAAACACATGGTTGTATCGAAATTTGTCAAATTTTTTATGTCGATGGAGTTGCACCAGCTCGTCCCATTCCTCCTGAGAGGGTAGAACGGAATGAGAAGGTGTGCGTTGAGGGGCATGAACCGTGTTCCACTAGGGTAATTTCTAAGGCGCGGTAGGAGTTGAGAATCGTACTTGACAAAGGATTTTAAGGAGGTACTGTTACAAATCCTACAAGTGTTATTAGGAGCTGTCTGAAGATGATGGTTTTCGACGTTTGCAGTTTTGCGAAATTATGAGGGAAAAATGTGACAGGGATGAAAATTTACTGGAGAATGTTAGTGACGAAAAAACATTTTTGCTTCATAAAAATGACAACCAGCAAAATACTCGGTATTGGCCGAGAAAACACAAACACCTTGAGGCCGCTGTGAGAACACAATATCCTCAACAGCTGAATGTATGGACAGGGATCATTGGTCATTGGTCATCATTGGGTATAATTGGACCTTATTTTATCGACGGTAATTTAAATGCCCAAAAATATCTTGAGCTCTTGCAGCAACAGGTTTTACCTAGGTTGTAGGAGTTCAACATAAATTTGGAAACAACGTGGTTTCAGCAGAACGGTGGCCCTTCTCATAATTCACGTCAAGTTTCAAATTATATTCGAGAAAATTTAGAAGATTGAATTATGTCCACCCAAGAACCCATCCGTTGTCCAGCGAGGTCTTCTGACATGGCGCTCAATGATTTCTTTTTGTGTGGTAGGTGATACTGGCCCTCAACTCTTGAAGAGTTGAGGGCCAGTATCCTGGATGCAGCCGCTACCACCACCCCAAAAATGTTAGCAAGTACCCAACAAGATTTTTACGATCGGTTGGAATATTGCGTGGCTCAAGCTGGAGGACGATTTGAGTCTCTTTTGAATAAAAAGTAGACACCAAATTGTGCAACAGTTTTTAGGCTTGTGTATGCTAATTTTTGAACACCAAATTTTTTTTAACTGAAAGAGGGGACTCGGTAGGTTTTTAACGAATAATTAAAAAATATTGAACCCATTTCTGCATGTTGCAAAGTTTTTGCACTTGCTGCGCCATCTTTCCAGCATCGATGCAACAATCGATAGGTATCGATCTATAATTCCGTCCGCAATCCGTTTAGTAGCGCCAGCCAGCGCTTTAGTCTGTTTTATTCGCGGGCGTAAAGAAGATCGTAGACGTAATTTTTCTCAATTAATCACTTAAGATTTGTATCCATTTGATACTAAAATGATGCAACTAAAATACCAAAATATTTTTTATTGAAGACCTGTCCGAAGGGACGCCTGCCTCCCTTCGCGACTCTGTACATCTGAGAAAGGGAGAGGAGCCCCGTTTCCCCGGCAATTTTTGTTAAATAAAAAAGTCTACAACAATCAGAATTAAAAAAACACCTCTCTGCAATTAAAGTTAATAACAGTTTCAAATTCGTTTTAAAGAAGAAAGAAGAAAGAGTAGGGTGTTGCAGATTGAGAGGCTGCGCTAAACTATAATTTTGTTTTCAATTTATTTCAACAAGATAATTCGTGAGAACGCAAGACTGCTACAATAAGTTGTCTCGTAGAGTCGAGACTTTAGCGTAACTGGTTGTGGTAGGTCAGGCTCAGACTTTTTGCAGCTTTATTGAAAGAGCAACGTCAATCAGTAGTAAAAGTTTGTGGACATTTTAATTAATTTAGCGGATCCTAACTTCAAACTAAAATAAAAAAAATACTCATACGTTTTACGCCCTTTGAAGGCAACATTTATCGTTAAATTTGACGGGAAGTTTGTTATGTCATTCGCCATCAATTAGCCATTGCGCCTGTTTTTCAGTACACGCTATTTCGGCACCATAGACAAAAACCGTCGAACCTGGTATAACTTGCCTGTGGATGAGGGCAATCTTATAACAATATTTTTCTACGAATCTCTTGAAGTAAAGTTTCTTAATAGTGTTACTGGTATTCTAGAGATTCTGGGTTCAAATCCCGGTCACAGTAAAAACTTTTTTTTACTTAATTCCTATTCTTCTCGCCTTAAACATTTTTATAAGAGTTATCTACGTTATTAAGGAATACTGCTACTATTTACCTGATTAATTTTTTGCCAGTGAATAATTCTGTATTTCTTATATTTTCATGTTTTTAACCCATAAATGATAATATTTCAAAAATGAATAAATCAACGAACTAACCTTTTGTAGTGCATTTATAATTCTATTAGAACTTAAATCCGAACATACTATCACTATAAATTTATTAACCACTACGTAGTACAACCCTGTACACTCGTTAGAGCGCTTACTTTAAAGACAGAGAGACAGAACCCTCCTCCCAAGTTGCTCTCCGGGCACTATATCCATCGGCCAACCAGCAACAGTACGTCATTTTGTTTAACCCGCTGGAATCTACGGAACCAGGGGCTGAGAAATAAAAACTTTTTAAAAATTAAACTTTCTCGAGGAAGGACGGGAGCGATAGTATATTCGGACTTAAGCTCTAATAGAATTATAAATGAACTACACAAGGTAAGTTCGTTTATTTATTAATTCTATAGCAAACTTGAGTCCTCCATACTGTGACTATAAGTTTATTAACCACTACGTAGGTTTTTAGAGATAAGTAGTTGCGTAGATGCTATTTTACAGACCTGAGTTAGGCACGCAGACGCAGGAAGAAATAACCATTACCTAGTGTATTTTTATCTCTTTAATGATGACATTATTATTAAGTATAAAGAATTAAGAAGAAATATGACGCCAGAAGTCAGCATCTAAAAAACCCATATGAGTAAGGATATCAAAAACAATAACATATATACAGGGTGGATTCTTTAAACGGAACGGTGCTTCTAGCGGGTTAGAATTTGGTTGAATAAAAAAATCCAAAAACACGTCAACTAAGATTTTTAATTTCCTTTAATGTGCTATCTTGGATTTTGTCTATCTCATTTAGTTTACGAAGTATGGCAATTTTTTATTTTTTTAAAATAGGGCACCCTGTATATTTTGCAATTTTTTAAATCTGGAATCAAGTCTTTCCTTAGCAATATCATACGGTAGGATCTATCTTTTACGATAATCAAGATATTTTTATCTAAATCTGTATGGAAAACTTCGATATTCATTCAAATATCCCCCGTAAAACAGGGCATAGACAACAATTCCATGCAAGTTTAAATGCGTCTATTTTGGAAACCATAAGAGATAGAGTATTAGTGTATTGTTAAAAAGATAATTTTTTTTAGAATTCGAGAATGTCAAACTATACAGGGTGTATTTTTTTAAAAGTATTTTTTGCCAAGCCTCGTAAACCAAACGACATCAAAAAAATCCAACATAGCACGATTAAAGAAGAATAAAAATTTCAGTTGACGTGTTTTTGGATTTTTTTATAAAACCAAATTCTAACCCGCTAGAAGCACCGTTCCTTTTAAAGAATCCATCCTGTATTTAGTAATGTATATATAATATTATAAGCAATCGTAAACCTACCAAATAGGTATAAAACCTAGCTAACCTTATTTACTACAATCCACGGAGTTAAGCAAAACGAATTGGGCAAAATCATCGGATTGAATCAGTGGCTCATTGTAAAATTTAGGGAAGGTATTTGTATTTTAAATAACATCAACTGACACCCCATTTCTGAGAGCTGCTGCACTTGATGCATGACGTGTGGAGTGGGGGTAAAATTTTTCCACGTCAATTCCAGCTAGACTCAAAGCAGACTAATAGTAGATTTTGAAGCCCGCGAGAATGGTTTTTTGGTTATAAGAAATAAATATTCCTGTTCCAAATTCCTAAACGTCTTGGTCATATTTTGACTAAAATTCGAACTTTTTACTTTGTCATCAATAAAGATCTTGTATCCAGAATCAAAACGTTTGATATTTTTAGTTTTTATTAATGAAATGGTTTTTAGTCGCTGGCCCGTTGCGAGCGCAAGAAGTGTTGCCAGTTTAATTGAAAGTTTTTCATAAGAAAACCATGAAGAAAGCAATTTAATTAATCATTCGGTGTCCCAGCAGTTTTCATATCTCGGCCTTGCCGGCCGCAAATTAGAAATACCTTATAAATACCTCTTTAGTCTGCACCTGCACAGGGTAACCATTTCCCATATAAAAATCCCACAAACATTTGTAGGTAGTGTAGTACTGTTTGGTTGTAGATGTAGATAGGGAGGCTATAACCGTGTCCATGGCCTCTTCTGGAATTTTCTTTAATTTTAACGCCTTCCTGATAATTTCGCCACCGCCAGGGTAAGCGACTGATTCAACGGATGTTTTTGTCTGAAATGAGATGTTAAGAGGTTTCTATTAGGACGAATAATTAGAGTAGGTCCAGTATTGATTTTCTGGAACATAGGATACCAAGGAGCCGAGGCCCATATCGGAACTACTAAAATACCTTAAGCTTTGCCATGAATTATTTTCTTAATGCACCGTAAAATTAAATTAAACGGCGGAAACGCATAAGCACTCCGTTTGTCACGCCGTATTTTGTAAAGTGTAATTATTCGCCGTGCAAACGGGTAAGCGATGAAGGAGCGCTAAAGGATTAGTGACGTGCTGTTGTCACAGAATAAGGTGATCTGTGCTGTTGCTGGGTGGCCGATGAATATAGTGCCCGGCAAGCAGCAAGGGAGGAGGGTTTTCTCTCTCTATCTTTAAAATAAGCGGTTTAACGAGTGTACAGGGTTGTACTACGTAGTGGTTAATAAACTTATATTGATAGTATGGAGGAATTAAGTTTGCTATAGAATTATTTTAATACTTATATTTACTCGGAACTAGCACTAATTAACACTATTAATAGAGGTCTCTGAGGGCTTAGTCTAAGGGAGGATTTTGTAGTTCATCTTACGTTTACCTTAATTTATTTTTTTTAACATGTTTATTTGAAGATATTGAATATTGTTATTTTTTATTGAGCTTGGCAACTTAATATTTCTGCAGTATTCAAGAAAGAAGAAATTGGTAATTGAATATTGAGAAATGATGATTTCTAATTTTATATCCCAAAAACAATATTAAATTTTCAAAATTCAACAATCAATCAGAAGAACCAATGGACACAAAAATAGGGCTGATTATATAGAGTTTTAAGAAGTTTTTGTTCAGCAGAAATAAATTAAAAGGTTTAAGACGTAAAATCAGAAACACGCTGAAATTAGGAACACCTACTGTTGCTTATTCTATAGAAAAGTCATAAAACCGTGAATTAAATATTTAGATATTCTGGAGCAAATGATTTGCTCACTTTTTGTTTAATCCAGATTTTGTATCAAAACCTATCCGAAATAAAATTTTTAAACGGACAAATATATTCTATATCAGTCCCTGATTAAATTAAAAGTGCATGCCTCATTTGGTCCAGTGCGTCCAAACAAGTTGTCTTTTGTGTCCATAAGTTTGTATAATTTTCCTGTATACAGGGTGTCCTAAAAATCCATCCATCCATTAAGGGGGCGGGGCTAGGGCGGAGACAATACTTTCTTTAAAAATGGAATACCCTGTATATTTTCGAAAATTTGAATAGAACTTTTCATTCTGTTTCCCTAAATACCTAATATCTCACCTTTTTCTCTAACGGTTTTTAAATAAAATGACAAAAACTTTTAAATAAGAACAATGATTTAGACAAAGAATCACCGAATATCTGTTTTCTTGTTTAACTCATTGGTTTTATGGATATGATTTTCCCATTTTATTTAAAAATCGTTAAACATATTAGGTGTTTTTGGAAACAGAAGGAAAATCTCCATTTAAATTTCCCAAAATATACAAGATATCTCATTGAAAAAAAGTATCATCGCCGCCCTAGATTCGCCTCCTTAATGACGAGTGCGATGATTAGCATCCAAAAAGATACTTTTGTGTAAACGATCTAATTATGTGAAATTTGAGTTCTCTGTCTCTTTTGGTTTTGAAGATATTAGGGTGGACTCGAACTTTTGGGACACCGTGTATAATAAACAATGCCTTGGTGTTCCTTAGCGTGTGTGCTTTTTGCTAAATTACTTTTATCGGAAGATGTTAAATATTTTTTACCTTAAGGTCGTAGTTACGATCTGGGGAAATAGTTTTTAGTAAGCATAGCGGTAATTAATATGAAACCTCAGTAAATCCGCCAAATGACCTCGACCGAACACCGCAAAAGTACTGCGATCTTTATTACAATCCTTTAAAATTCAATGATATAGCAACGCTTAGAAACCAAGATTTATCGATCATTGATTTCCTTGGCCGACATGTCCAGAAAACCTAGCTTTTTTTATCGCTCAGACAGGGATATATAAAAAGGAATATTGAAACCTGCGAGAAAAATTTTGTCAAAAGAACTTTTTCTTATCGATTTTTGTTTTAAATCGTTACGATATTTTTGTTAAGGATTTGACAATAAGCAACCGTGCAAAATTTTAGCTAGTTTTGATGTTTAGTTTTCCCTGAGTACCCCGGCAAAATAATGGAAGTCGTAGTTGTTTTTCTTATACAGAGCGCTTCAGGCTACTGCGAACATAGGCCGGAAGAAGTCTAATTTGCCAGTGTACGTACACGCAGGGACACCGCACACCTATCAGTGGAGCAACCAACACTCAGGCTTACGATCACCGTTCGCGACTTGTGTTTAGTACGCCTCTAACCACGGTGCAATCTGAAGTCTAGCCATGAAACCGGAATTTGGTCAATAAATACGCAAATTTTGATAACGTAATTTTCTTATTTTTTGTTACTGATAAATTAGAGCGTTTTATTTTCAATAAACAATAAATAATAAGGAGAAACAAAAGTTCTCAAAATAAAGTAATACATTCTAAAAACCAAAGAGATTTTCCTAGTCAGAAAAGTCCTCCTTGCTCAGCTAGACAATATCCGAGCCTATTATAAAAACCCCTTCTAACGTTTCCAAGCATATTAAGGGTGATAGTTTGAAAAGTTTCTTCAATTTTAATCCGAAGTTCTTCGAAATTATTAGCCCTTTCAGGCCCGTAAACTTTATTTTTGATATAACTCCACAGATAGAAGTCATTAGGAGCAAGATCGGGTGATCGAGCTGGCCATAAAATAGTTCCCCCTGTACTTATAACCCGATTAGGAAATACATTATCAAGATATTCCCTAACAAGTCCAACATTGTGAGCGGGACAACCATCTTGTTGAAACCATGTTTCACCAAATCTCACACCTAACAACTGCCTAGCAGTTGGAATAATATGCTGCTGCAGTAGATCCAAGTATCTAGAACCATTTAAATTGCCGTCAATAAAAAATGACCCAATTACGTGTTCCCCTACAATACCCCCCAAATATTTAGCATTTGGGGATACTGTGTTCTTACGTCAAAATACAAATGCAAATTTTTCCTCGACCAATATCGAACATGTGTTGGGTTATGTGCTTTCATCTATGAAAAAATAGATCTCAGAAAGTTTTCATCACGATTAGCACTTTCCATCATTTTTTCGCAAAATTCCATACGAAGATAGTTGTCCTCCGGAAAAATTTAATGTGTTTTTGATGCTGTTTAAGAATTATAACCATTCTTTTTGAGAACACGTAAGACAGTGGCTGAAGACGTATCAACTGCTTCGGCAATTTGGTGGCTAGTTAACTTTTGATTCTCCTCCAGTGCAGCGCAAATCATCACATCTCATACTTCCTGCTCGTCATTCAAAACGGTGGGTTTTTTTAGGGTTTCTTGGCCCTACACAACCAAACTTTTCAATACTCTGCACAAACCTATCGTTGATAAACTAGGTTCTCTGCGATTTACAAAATTTTCCAAAAAAAGTTCTTGGATATATCTCAATGGTCTACCTTGATAGTACCATTTGACCATCTGCACTTTTTCGGCAACTTCGTAGACATCCATTTTTAGTTTTAAAAATGTATTATTTCACTTAAGAACTTACACTTACTTACACTTAAGAACAAAAAGATAACACTGTAGCGTGCTTTGACCCCACCTCGGTCGTACGGCACGGAGAGTAAATTGGACTTCGCAGTATGAAGCTCATTGTATATCTGGGGAGAAACTATGGCATTAAAGTAATAGGTATCTTTCAATTTTATCGACTTTTTAAAAAAATGCCTTTTTTACTTTGTTACAGACTAAAAATTTCAAGGACGAGCCAGTCAACTATTCATCTGGCGACCACATGAATAACAATAAAATCCTCTTTAAAGAAGAAAATGATCAGGGAAATGAAACCCAAGATGACAGCAAAAGCCATTATGATAGCAGTTCCGCATCCCCCAGTCGCTCCATATCTCAAAGATTTTGTAATTCTCCAGATCCCAATACTCGAGCTCTAATCCCAATCAATCATGACTTAGACAGGTTATCGTCGGGGTTTCCTTTAGTGCCCAACGCGATGTTCAGTCACAATATAATGTACATGAGTCCTTATATATCTGGGTTAGCTCACTCCCAGGGTCCGTGCTCCGGTGCTTTAAGTATGTCTGGTCTATCGGTAGATGAACGTCGAAAAAGAAACAGAACTTTTATAGATCCGGTCACCGAAGTTCCAAGACTTGAACAATGGTTCGCGTTAAATACTCATCCGTCGCATAATTTAATTATTAAATACACGGAAGAACTAAACTGTATGGCATACAGGCAAAAGTTTCCAAGATTAGAGCCAAAAAATGTACAATTTTGGTTTAAGAATCGACGGGCAAAATGTAAAAGACTAAAAATGTCTTTGTATGATGGTCCAACCGGCCCATACCACCACGAACGCGAATAATTAAATTTTGTTAATCTAGTAAAATCAAGAGATCATTTTGTTTCCAAACGTAAAAAATCTTTATTGTTTTCATTGAAAGTTCAACTTTATTGTTTCAACGGGAAAAGCAAATTGCATTATTTTGGGCTCGTTCATTACGTTCTTCTTTCGAATTCACATCGTTTTACATAAAAACATGAAGTTAACGACACTTATGTTTTTCGTGTGGTGAGGATTAACGCAGTTTTTAAATAGATATTGGCCCTCGGTGCTTTTTTAAAAGATCTGTGTTTGCGAGCTGAATATAGTTATTATCGTTTCCTTTTCCTAAAGATATTCTGAAAGAGATCCAGCACAATAAACCATATTAGGAAAATACCCGCCTCTACACTCTTCGACCCGCATATCTGTCATGGACAACTATTTCAAGAGGATAGTTAGAAATGCGGGGTCGAAGGGCGTGCAGGCGGGTATTTTTTCTGTTATGGGTAGTATGCTGGATCTCTCTTAGACGCGTGCATTTAAAAAAAGAGAACAAGAGTATCCATATTAAGCTCGCAAAAACGCACCTAAAGTTTCTGAGGCAAAGATGTAGGGAAGGACCCGGGGAACATTTTTTCTTATTGGCACAAGTACCGATATTTGACGGATGACAGAGCCGCGATTAAGATATTTTTTGTGCAAGGAGACAACACCCTCAAATGAAGTAGGCCTTTTACATATAAATTAACGTAATTTAAGTAAAAAGTAAAAAACTTCTTATATTTTCGTAATTTCAATTGCACCAATAAACTTTCCTTTATACTATTTTATAAACAAAATTGAAGACAAATAATAAGAAAAGTCATTATTTTTATTGCGGTCATAAATGACGCATGTCTTAGACATGAAGTACGCGTCCGTCTTCAATCAATGGTTGATTGCGAGCGCGAAAACATATGCCAAAGTTACTTCCGCCTGTTCTCCGAAACTGCCCCTACCTAATTTTTGGGTCTTTATAACACCGGTTTCCAACCAGTTATTAAACTATGGTTTAAAAATCGCAAATATTCGGTCCCTCCCGTGCAGCCTTTTCTATAAATCTCAGATTCCACACTCAATGACTCAATTTTTTCATATGGCATGTCACTAAAGCCATATCAACATTTTAGAAGGATGCAGTTTACCCTTTTGGGGTTAGTTGCACGTAAGCTCGAACGCGACCCAGATAATCGCTGTTAAAGCACCAAATTCAAAATGTTCAACCGTTTTGCCGTTAAGCGTTGTAAAATTTACGGATATTAATTTCTTTATTAGACAATATTTCCACAGAGTACAAATTATTTCCAATTTAAAACTCTGTTGTTAGGGCATGTCCCTGCTTCTTTGCTAATAAAACGAAAAATTTTCGTTAGATTCGCGTAAAAAGGCTCTTTCAGTGCTTAAAAGGCGTCACCAAATATTAAAATGTCATTCAGCTTTAAAAATAAAAAATAAATAAAAACATGCCCAGATGCCGTTCGGACAACTTTTGACAGATTTCAAAGACTTGAGATTTGAATCTTTGGTGACTCGCGTTAAGTAATGATAGTGTTTTTACCCGAATCTTATGTACATTTTTTAAATCATCAAAATATCGGGGCACATAGGTCGCGATTCTTCAGAAACGACAGAAAATCTCGCCCGTTATAATTCTGAAAAGTGGCAATTTTTTACTTATGGCCTCATTTAAAATAAAAACAGTGCGTCCTTCATTTTTATCCTAACATTGTAAGAGAAACTGCGTTATTTTTTTAATAACATTTTGTAAATTTAATATTTTAAAGATATTCTGGAGGACTAGTTTATGTCGGAGCTAAATTGTTACGCGTACCACTTAACGTCAAAAAGTGTCGAACATTTTCAACAAGTAAAAGGAAAGACAGAATTTGTGTGACTTTTCTGAACAGTGACAGCGACATATTCCATGGCTATCTATGGTTTTGTATGTTAAAAGTTTTAAAGATTTGTTTATATAAAAAATAAGCTTAATAACACACACATTTTTAAATAAATAACAGGGTTTTTCAGAAAAACAGCCCACAAAAATTAAAGCTGACATATTGTTGATTTACTAGAACAGTATTAAGAAACTAAATTTTAAGGAATATTAGCAAATAGTCCTGACAAAAAAGCATTAAGGGTAAACTTGTGTTTAAAAATCGTCAGACTTTTGTAAGGGCGAGATTTTCTGATGGTTCTTGAAGATTTGCGACCGCAGTATCACAATTGTTTTGACAGTGAAAAATGGGCACTCTGCGGTAAAAATACTGTAAACTGAAAATATTAATATCCGTCATTTTGACAGCGTTTAATGGGCAAAATTGCCTGTTCTTAGGTACTTCATTCTAAACTTTGACAGCGATTACCTGTTCACCTGTCAAATATCGGTGATCGTGCCTATGAGAAAAAATGTTTGGCGGGCCTTACCTACAAATTTGCCTCACAAACTTTGAAAAAGCAGCGAGGGCCAATTTCCATTTAAAAACTGCGCCCTTTTTTAATCTGACTTTAGGGCTAGTCTATTTAAAGCTGCTTGGATACGTCTATTATTAGGGACTTACTGAACACGGTCGTGCCGTAATAAGAAAATAAAGGAATGCCTTACTTAATCAGTAAAATTTGATATCCTTTTTAGCTTAGTTATAGATGGTGCATTTTCTTTAATATGATTATTTACTTCACCTGATCGGTGTAAACTATTGTTAATGCTTAAAAATAATAAAAAGCTGGTACCAAACAACTTCATATTAGCCAAACATAACAAAAATCATAAATTTAAATCTGATTAGTTGACAGGGAAAAGAAGAAATATTAATGAAAAAAAAATTAGTTAATTCTGTACAGTATTTGTGCAGTAATAAATTCAAGAAACCCTTAATAAACGTATGTATGAGATAAGGTTTGCGTTATATGGAGGTGATTCTGGTTGAAATATTTTTGGTGACTAGATCGTCGAGAAAAGGGAACTGCCAATTTTCTTTGTTTTCCAGAGCGAATTTGATGAAGATTCTTATGTTGTTGACATGATTGAAGAATTGTTCTACTGTGTTGTTGTCCTTTTTCCAGATGTTGGATATTTGGGTCTCTACCATGATGTTCGCAGAGCTTCTTTTTCAAAGGAATCCATAAAGATGTTGGCCACTACCGGCGAAAGTGGAGATGCCATAGGTAGACCATCTTTCTGTCAAAAATATCTGTCCCTTTCCTGAAAGTTTTCAAAACCGAAATTTTTATCCATTGATATTTTTTGCTTCTTCCCAATACGCGGCATCAACAAAAAAACTACTTTTGTACAGAACGATTTCTTTTTTGACCCTATTGACAATACAGAAAATTTTCTCTAAAACAGTGTAAAAACGGTAGGTATTTGGCATTGTTAATTAAGTAAATAAACACGGAAAAATGGCGAAAAAATACATTCGGGACAAAAATTATTGATTTTTGCCTGTTTTTATGACGTGGGTTGTGTACTAATGAACTAGGATATTAGAATTTAAGCTAGAACAAAATGTAATTCCACTTAATTTTTTTCCCTGCTCTAAATCTGTGACCCAGATAACACACCATTTGTCATTGTAAATTTCTTGTTCGTTTTCGTTTCGTAGATATTTACAGGAAAGTGAATACTCACCTCATAATCACAACAAGTCTTTGCAACATATATTGTCTATTAGAAAATGTCTCCACAAGAACCATTCTACGTAATCTCTAAGAAAGTCCTAGATAATTACCTATGTATATTAGATTTTTACATATTTTTAAAACTTTTAAAAAGGTAAAAATTAAATATTATGAGTTGGTGTATTGGTCAGCATGTATATGAAATTAGTCAAAAATTATTTAAAGGGTTTGGATTTAATTTCGATCACATGGGTAAAAAAATATATTTTAATTTATTTCGTTTTAACTGATTTAGGTGTCTTAGCTCGTAAACTAAAAATATTTTTTGAGCAAGTATACAGTTTCAAATAGATAAGGACTAACATTATATCTCCTATTTTAATTCTGTGTTATCCCTCCTAGGAAATTTTTGCTTTAAATTAATTTATAAAACTATTTGTATTCTTTACATCTGTTAATGAGATAATACAGATTTTTTTTACACCATTATCTGTTGTAGTTTCGTAGACGCTGGCAAAAAAGTAAATCTTTTTATATTTGGTAAAATTACTATTTATAAAATATGTTTAATTTTTATAGATTCTACTTTATGGGGAAATTTATCTATTATAAGTTTTTTTTTGCCTTTTCATAAATTCATCATCGTGCAGATACAGAGTTAGATTATAGATTGTAGGTTGCAGGGGGAGTCGTTTCGGCTCTTTTAGCCGCACAACACTGCTTCCTTTGCAGAAATTTTGTGCATGACTATACATCTAGTTCGTGTTCAGGAATTTAAGGCTACTTCCAAAGGAAGGCATTTTCTTGGGGGACAGTTGGTCCACTTCTTGGGTAGGTGGCAGTACCCCCTCGAGGTACTCAAGCCTCTTCCGGAGTTGGGCAAGGCATTGACAGAGTAAGTGTTCTGCGGTCTCTGTTGCGGTTTCGCAAAATCTGCAGTGGTCATCTTCTGCTCTTTCTATTACCTTTAGGTAATATTTTACCGGATAGTGTCCGGTGGGCAGTCCGACGACTTTTCTGGTGGCTTTCCTGTTCATGTTTATGAGCTCTTCTGCTCTTTTTTTGATGTGGTGATGATCATTTTTACCTGTCTTAATCCTAGAGTGTGTCTCCAGTGTTTTTACAATTGGTTCTTTTTCCAACTGTTGAGTTCTTTTAGAACGTGGCTTTTCATGAGTCCACAGTAGGGCTCTGAGTCATAATGTGGCGTTTCAGCACCTTGTTTTGCGAGGGTATCTGCTTCTTCGTTGTCCGCTATGCCTCGATGTCCTGGTACCCACATCAAGGTGGTTACCTGACTGTGGGTTGCGAGCGAAGTACAGAGTTACTTTTAATAACTTTTCATTCAAATGTCTTTATATTAGCCATTTAACATTTAACAAAAAAAATAAAAGCACCACTATACGCAAAAACACAACACAATAAAAATGGCTAATTAAGAGGGGAAGAAAAAGTCCTATTAATTCTTCACAAATTTTATTTGAAATCCCCGACCGGTTTTGACTAACACGTCATTGTTCAGGCGGGAGTTGGATCACAAGTCTGTCAAACTAAAACCGAAATAAAAAACAATTTAATACAGCATCATACATGGAAACGTGTAAAAAACAGATTTTTTTACATTAAAAAAGAACTATTAAAATTAAAACATTTACATGTCAAAAACAAAACAAACTGAATGCGAGTCAATTGGTATCGGCGACAGGGTACTACTATTTTGTATTTCAAAGAAAAGAAAACTTTTTTGCAAGGCACGATATTTGTAAGTAAAATAGACTCAGACGATAACAATAAAATGCTAATTTTTTGTGTGAAACTTTTAAAATCAAATTGGGAAAACGGGATATTATAAAGAATTAAAAAAAATATTATAACTAAAACAAATTACTTTAAAAAAAACAAGAGAAACCAAATCTAAAAGAGGGGAGCCAGAGACATTAAAAAGACAACAAAAGAACAATTTAGACCTTAAAAAGATTTCGTATGTATGCCGCCTCTCATATCAAATAATTTTAAGCCATAAATGGTTCTTTTGTTGTTTTTCTTTCTTTTTTAATTGGTCCCTTCTTTTAGATCTGGTTCATCTGTGTTTTTTTTTTAATTAACTTGTTTTAGTTGCAATATTTTTTTTTAATTCTTTTTAACATCCCAGGTTCCCCAAGTTGATTTTAAAACCCTCACAAAAAAAATCTGCATTTTATTGTTATTGGGTTAGTGTATTTTATTTATAAAAGTCGCGCCTCATAAAAAAGTTTTGTTTTTTTTTAACACAAAATAGCAGTACTCTGTCGAAGATACCAATTGATTCGCATTCAGTTTTGTTTTGTTTTTGAGACGTAAATGTTTTAATTTTAATAGTCCTTTTGTAATGTAAAAAAAGCTGTTTTTTAAATGTGTTAATGTTGCTGTACTAAATTGTGTCTTATATGTACATACCGCACTTTAAAAATGTATTAGGTAAATTTTTGAAAATTAATTATTGTAGTATGTTTTTATTTCGGTTTTACTTTGCCAGATTTCTGATCCAACTCCCCCTTTGACAATGACGTGTCAGTCGAAACCGCTAGGGGATTTCAAATGAAATTTATGAAGAATTAATAGGACTTTTCCTTCCCCTCTTAATATAATCTTAACTCTGGAGGCATCACTCAACTTATCTTTGGCTAAGCTTGTGAACATAGCAAATTCTAGTAACTAAATAAAGCATTTCCTTATTATGACAGGACTGTGTTTAATTGAACATAACTAAATAAAATTAAATTCAATTTTCTTTTACAAATTTCAACGTTTGAATGGTAAAAAAATACTTTTTCCAGTTCATCATCTATGGTCAGAGTAAGGCACAATTCACCATCCCTGATCATCCCTGATAGGTATTCTTACCTGAACAACCTGTGGTGCAATTTTTTAATTGTAAATAAATAATTAATTTTCTTGTAAATAATAATACCCACCATGCTATTTATTACTCTAAACCTGTGTAAAATAATTAGGCGCCATTTTGTAATTTTACTGGGTGATGGTTATTTTAAATTCTTCTTGAAAAATCATGTTTTAAGGGAATTTGTAGGCAATAAAATTGTATTAAATTTGAAATGGTGCTTTCTGTGATTTGGATTTTGTAAAATAGAATATGCTTAAATTGTAATAAATAAATATTTGAAACTTACTATTATTTGGTTTATGAACCAAGTAATTAGTTAAATATATTTAGTCTTGTAAAAAGTAACTACCCAAACTTATGTTTATTATTACCAAAGTAATACACACCTTCTTACCAAAGATTGTTATAAAATCTAATACATAACTGTAAAAATGTTTATAAATTATACACAGAAAAGTAGCTTTAATAGGAGTTAGCATTCATATTCTAAAATAAGTGTTAGGATTTTCTTGATGACAGTTCCTTAATATCAATATCATTAAATAAATAATTAGTATGTCATTAAGGCCGTCCTAAATCAGGAATATAAATGCTGAGTGCTTTTCAGTTTTCTGTCTGTGTAAACAAGAAACGCTAGTTTATTTAATATACTAAAAAATGTAGTTAATAAAATTTATATATGTTTGTGGCGGATTCATAATGCTGAAACTACTTTTTTTGGGTTTTTCGCCACTAAGTAAGGAAAATTTTTTAAAAAATATTTAAAAAAACTACTGCGTAAATTCCTAAAAAACTTTGTATTCGTTTGTCAGTGGTTTTTTAGTAAAAATAAATGTTGCGTCTGACCATAAAGTAAATTAGTTACTTACTGTATGGTCTGACGTTTCGGCAGAAATTCTACTGCCGTTATCAAAGAAATTATTCCTTCCAGACAGACAGATATTTTTAGAAAATCTAAAAAATTTTGGAAAGAATAATTTCTTTGATAACGGCAGCAGTGTTTCTGCCGAAATTAATAAGTACTTAGATTCTTTTTAGGATTTGCGAGTGTACTACGCATTATTTATTTTTATTTAAGAACCATCGATAAACGAACAATTTTTTTTTAGGAATTTACGCAGTAGCTTTTTACATATGGTTTAAGAAAACTTAGTGCCGAAAAACCCAAAAAGTAGTTTTAGCAAGAAATGTAGTAAAACTCATAATGTTACTAGATGTATTTTGTTGTTTTTGTAAATATTAAGTGACGTGTGATACAAGCCATATTATCGACTTTTTTGTTACATCTTTGTTTTTATTTATATCATTGTTTTTAATTATAAAAAAAAATAAATAAGAATTTATTCCCGAAAACTTTTTTTATTATTGTGTCTGTGATTTGTGTTCCCAAAAAACATTTTTTATTACACATTTTTTTCCAGCGATTGTATTCTTGACACTTGTGCCCGTGAGCTTGAAGGAATTTCTCACTTCTCACCCACTTTAAACCATGTGAAGAGTCAAAGGCAAACACTCCGGTGACTGCTCAACTCACAGGCCGTCACGAATACGGGCTTAGATCATTTTCTAAAACCCTTGAAGCGCAGATAAAAAGCGCGCGATAACCACAACCCCGCAGTCTAACACTGCAAATATCAACTACCATTTTTACGTTGAACCAACACTGCTCATAACCGCTCATACCCTGAAACCTCGCATGCTTTCAAACTGCGCGGTATCAAAAAAACAGCTCTAGACTTAAAAAGTTTGGTCTACAACCTTTTTATTTCTAAAAATTTATTTCTGGTTTAAGTTGTTTTTTTTGTAGATTTTTTAAAACAGAATTAATTTGTCAAACTGTATGTATTTAATATGTCACTTTTAATTTTTGAGATATAACAGAAAGTTGGTATTTTTTATGGAATAATCGTTTTTTGATTTGATTTTTGGAATCTACATAAAATTTCCTTTAAAATAATGTACCATACTTCATGTTTTATTTTTTGTATTTTTTTATATTTTTATTACTTATTTATTTTTTCAATTATTTACTTTTTCAATCTACTTTTTGTAAAAAAATAAAATGAAAAATAAAAAAATAATAAAAAGTATAAAAAATAATTAGAATATTAAAGAAATATTTAAAAATAAAAAAAATATATAAAAGTCAAAAAAAAATTAAAAAACTAACACATTAAGTGCGATACATCAATTTAAAGGAATCAAATTTCCTGATTTCAAAAATCAAATAAAAAATGGTCGTTCCATAAGAAATATACCTCCTTTTTATTATATCTCCAAAACTAAAAGTGAACGACAGATGAATTCTGCTTCACAAAATCCACAAAAAAGCTGTTTACACCAAAAAGAAATTTTCACAAATAAAAAATGCATATTTTTCAAAACATAGCTTGAAATATCAAGATGCGGTTTTTACCTTTAAACTATTTTCAAAAATCGAGCCCGTAACACGTCTTATACTAAATTTTAGCTATCGATACCACAAATACACAAAACCCACTGAAGCCTCTCGAATTTGAATCACCCTGTGCAGAATTTTAATTTATAGACAACCAATTGCATTTTTAATTTTTTTTACGTCGAGGACCGATGCTAATAAAGGTGATCATGTTTTAAAGACTTGCTTTAATGCTTCAATTCTGATATAAATTATTTTATAAGTAAGTAATTTTTGTGATTTTTTTAAAATGATATCGCAATTTTTTAAAATGATATTTCGCTAACTAATTGTTCGTTGGCCAGGAAGTGTATCTTGTTTTATTAGATGATTTATCACGTTTATTTTTGGTAATATAACACTAAATGAGCTCAGATCAATATTTCTTGAGTAATTCGAAACAATTTTGCATATAGAGTTTTGATCAGCGCCCTTTGGAGAACTTAAAATCGGCGTCAACAAAAATTTTCCAAAAATTTTGGCGAAAGTCGTCCAGCATCTAAAGTATAGTCACTAGCAGGCCCGGATTGGGCGGGCGGGTTAATCGGGCGAAACCCAATGGGCCGCTAGGCCGTGTTGTACAAACGCGTCTTAAATACTTTGACTGGTATACAAGAATCAAAACGAAAATGTCGCCAAATATTTCATAACTCTCATCAGTTTATGCGATATTTTTCCCGATATTTTTTTAATTTTAAAAGTACTAAGTAATTTTAAACAGTCGTTAGGTACTTTTAGCATGATTGGCGGCCAAAATGTCGCAAAATTTTAAGCGCGGACCAAAATCGCGCAATTGAAAACCGCGCGAGATCAAAATCGCGCAGCTCTTAAATAGCGCACCCCAATACCACACATCCCAATACCGCGTCGGAGTAATATCGCCCAAGACTAAAATCGCACGGAATGTAATATCGCAAGATAAAAATCGCGTAAAATTTAAAAATGCACAACAAATACCTCAAATTACAAAATGCAAATTAAAACATTTAAAAACTTTGGGATATGTACTTTAGGTATCCCAAACGGACACAATCCAACCCAACCCATCCCAAACGGACACAATCCAACCCAACCCAAAGATATCTCCTTTATTTAAAGCTTTAAATTTCTAAATTAATCGGAAAGCGAGCGCAATTTTTAAAATTGCGCGATTTAGGACTGCGCTAAATTATACTGCGCGATATTTAGCCGGCGCGATATTGAGATGTGCGATTTAAGGGCTGCGCGATTTTGATCTTGCGCGGTTTTAATTTGCGCGATTTGGTCCGCGCTCAAAATTTTGCGACATTTTGGCCGCCAACCTTTTAGCATGGTACAAATTTATACGTATCGAATTGTGCATGTGCAGAACGGGCTAGTCGTTACGTAACGTTGAACGTATCCTTACGACAACTCTTCCGTATACGTATATCTAACGTATCCGGACCAAAATCAGTATTCAAAGATTTTATAACCACAATGATTTTGTTTATACTTTTTAGATTGGCGGCCAAAATGTCGCAAAATTTTAAGCGCGGATCAAAATCGCGCAATTTAAAACCGCGCGAGTTCAAAATCGCGCAGCTCTTTAATAGCGCACCACAATACCACGCATCCCAATACCACGCCGAATTAATATCTCGCAAGACTAAAATCGCGCGGAATTTAATATCGCAAGATCAAAATCGCGCAAAATTTAAAAATGCAAAACGAATACCTCAAATTAAAAAATGCAAATTAAAATATTAAAACTTTGGGTTCTGGTCTTTAAGTATTTAGGAAAGACATAAAATAAGGACCCAACCCATCCCAAACGGACACAATCCAACCCAACCCATCCCAAACGAACACAATCCAACGCAACCCAAAGATACCTCCTTTATTTAAAGCTTTAAATTTCGCTTTAAAGCTTCTACCTTAATCGAAAAGCGAGCGTGATTTTTAAAATCGCGATTTAGGTCTGCGCTAAATTATACTGCGCTATTTTAGTCTTGCTCGATTTTAGTCTTGCGCGATATTTAGCCGGCGCGGTATTGGGGTGCGCGGTATATTGGGATGCGCGATTTAAGGGCTGCGCGATTTTTATCTTGTGCGGTTTTAATTGGCGCGATATTGGTCCGCGCGATATTGGTTCGCGCTCAAAATTTTGCGACATTTTGGCCGTTCAAAACAAAATGAGCATAGCCATCCTTTAATACTATTATACAAAAGCGTCGAGTTCACAAATTTTATAAAATAATGACAAATGACGCCCGGTCGATTCGTTTTTTCCTAAACAGATAAAAGGTATTTTTTGACATCGAATTTCCGTAGACATATCTCCGACACGCATACGGGTGAACAAATTTGAAACAAGCTAAAAGTACCTATTATGTAAAAGATCTTGAAATGTTCGAGTACTGGTCTGACTGCGCGCCAACCAGTGTCGCGCTATTCTCTTCCATCTTCGCGGCCGCCGCTCGGAGAATCCAACAAATCTCAGATTTTTCGATTCGTGCTAATTTCGTTCTCTTTAAATTTATCATTGTTTCGCTCCGGCCGTGATATTATAGTCGAAGCCCTACATAAATTTATATGTGGTTTTGTAATTAAAGCAACCCTCTTGGTACAAACGTTTATTGGACCGATACAAACATTTTAAGAAGAGGAGCCATCTGCCCTCCCCTGGCAGGGAGGGGGGAGCCACCTTTAAAGGTGCATTGTTCCAGTTTTTTATCAAAAAAGTGGTGGTATGACTTTTCGTAGAGCAATATTTTAAAAATACACCATAAAAAGACTTTTGGATAGGATAATTTTACAAAACAATACTACATTAACTCAACGAGATGTTTAGCTTATTTAGACATAATTTTGAGAAAACCTTAGATGAAAAAAATGTTTCCCTCTCCATTTATGTTAAATTTTTTAGTTTTATGTTAAAACTTTAATGAAACGGGGTTTTCTGATAAGAGCAAGCCGACGAGCAAAGCATTTCGCACACACGTTTGGTGAACCAATATATGAGCATTTTAAAAGAAAAAGCTGCTCCCCTCTTACCCCCCCCCCCTTGAGTGGTGGGGCCCTTGGTAATTAGTGTGATAGCAAACAACAAGGAATCACAATTTCGTGATTTTAGAGTAGGTTAGAGAAGGAAACATAAAAAAGGTATCGTTTTAAACTCTAGAAGTAGTGCTTACCTAAAAGAATTTGTAGATGCTTAAAATATATGCAAGAGTTATTTTTTTTTTACTTATAACTCTTTAGACTCAAATAATTTATCCCCTCTAACCTAAAAAAAAACGTAAGAAGAGTTAATTTTAAGTAGGCATTTGCCCACTTATTGTTTAGGTATAAATATAATTAGATTACATATAATTAAATATAATTAGTGCAAGACTCCTTGCAATTCCTGCACAAAACCGTACAACTTATAGTTGAGTCCTTGCTAGAACATTTTGTAGAAAACATCCTGCCCTACAATTGCATTTTGTCAGCTCTTCTAATGCCTCATACACCACGGGCTTGGTATGGTCGGGCAGCAAAGCGCAATTTTTGGTGATTTTGATAAAACTTGGTATATTCATAGATCGACCGAAGAAAAGTAAGAAAAAAAAATATTTTGGTCGGTACTCCACTCTAAGCTGCGTTTTAGGGACCTTAACTTTGAGGTTAGCAACATCCCACTTTTTTTTTAATATCTCAAGACCAAAAAAAGTCAAAATGTTTTTTATTTCGGCTTCAATTATCTTAATCGGCCTATGTAACACAACTTTTTGATATATTTCCCTATTTTAGGAAAAATAATGTCAAATTCCAAACTTTCACAAAGGAGGAGGCACATTTCTTATGGGAACTGGATCCCCGTGGATTTCAACGAAATTTTAGTATGTTGTTGGGACAGTCCTAGAAAGCATTTTGTCTTATCGGCACAAGTTCCGGTATGTACAGGGTGAGCCAATAATAGCTGTGAAATTTAAAAAATGTGATTTTTCCAGAACGCCTATGATGTCCAATTGAATTGGAAAAACAACCAATTCTTAGTAAAATGATAACGTTGATTACAAAAATTATATTTATTTTGACATATGCCAAATCCTGTCAAAATGGCGGAAACAATGTAATGTAAATAAAGAATTATTTCCGAAATAGCCTCATCATCGATAATCTCCCTAAAATAAAGACTTTAAAGCGAAACATAAATGACAGACATCTCAACTATCATTTACCTTTGACAAGAGTATTACCGCATGTATGAACGGTATTCACGAGTGGGTACTTTAACCTTACTAAATCGAGGTCGCTGATTGCAAAAATGACATTCATTTTGACATACGTCAAATCCTGTCAAAATTACGGCAACAATGTAATGTAAACAATGAATTATTTCTGAAACTGTGAAGTGAAACAGAAATGACAGAAATCTCAACTGTCATTCACATTTATTTTGACATATGACAAATCCTGGCGGCAAGACATCCAGCCGCCGCTAGAACTTATTTGGGTAGGAACCATTCTTCAATCGTCTCTTAACGCTCGTTCTTCTTCAGCTTCTAGTTATTTGTGGATAAGTATAGCTGGAATCTTCATGCGTTATCGCAGATCCTTCGACTCAACTGCGTCTTTCCTGAAATATGATTGTTAACGCTTTCAACCAAGGTATTCAAAAAATTCAATCACAGTTTAGATATCTGTCATTTCTGTTTCACTCTAGGTTTTTGTTTTAGTGTCGATGATAGAGCTATTTTAAATCTAACTTATCATTTGCGCTTCGTTGTTGCCGCCATTTTGACAGGATTTGACATATGTCAAAATAAATGTAATTTTTGTAATCAGCATTGTCATTTTACTAAGAATCGGTTGTTTTTCCAATTCAATTGGACATCATAGGCGTTCTGGAAAAATCACATTTTTTAACTTTGACAGCTATTATTGGCTCACCCTGTACATATCGGAACTTGTGCCCATGAGACAAAATGCTTTCTAGGACTGTCCCAATAACATACTAAAATTTCGTTGAAATCCACAGGGATCCAGTTCTCATAAGGAATGTGCCTCCTTTACCAAAGTTGTAAATTTTTTTTTAATTTAAGTTTTTTGTACCTGCCAAGAAATTTCTGATGCGGATTTATCTGTACTACTTTGTTTTCTTCCCTTTGAGTCTGACTATACATCACTTTTTAAAATATGAAAAAAAAATGTCACTGGGAAAATGTGTTAAGTGTTTAAATTCATATCGGACAGAAATAAACAACGCACTTTTTAGTTTAGTAAAAATGTCACTCGATATGGCATCAATGTCTCTTTAGCCACATCTGGACGAAAGGACACCAATCCTTAAGTGGGCAATAAACTGAGAACTGACATCTGCAACAATAACAGGTCAGTCTTTTTTCGCTCGCATTACACAAAGTAAAAATACCGTCCATTTTCAAAATAAATTCCAAAAAAACCAGCGCGGATAGCAAACTCATATATTTGCTACCATAAAAATTGATCCTTCGAGCCGGATCTCGCATTTCAGTTGCGCGAACCATAAAAATTGGTCCTTCGACAAGGATCTTGCGTTTCAGTTGCGCGAAATCATAAACATTGCTCAACAAGCATCTCGTGCGTCATTTGCGCAAAAATATTCCAAAAACTACAGTTAAACAAGTGACGTCGGTGAAGTGCCGTCAGTGCGATCATCACAGACAAGGACAGCTATACAGTAAAACAGCTAGTGCAAGAGAGAACACGACTGTAAGGTGCAGAATTGGATTACCACGAAACTGATTTGCCAACATTAAATCGTGAAAATTCATCGGGTTTGAGAAATTTAATCGACACGTTTTCTAGAGACATTCGAGCACTTGAATATCTCGGTCAGCCCGTGCAACAGTGGGATAGCATTTTAATTTTTAACGTTTCGGCAAAGTTGGACAACAGAACGCGTAGGGATTGGGAGGACACAATCAAACCCAAAACTATGCCCACATTAAAAGAATTCATATCATTTTTGAATGACAGATGTCGTCTGCTAGAATGTGTCATGCGCGCTAGTAGTTAAAATCAAGAGAAGTTCAAAGGGAGTCCTAGTGGAACAAAATCAATGAGTCACTTGGCAGCCAACGGATCCCAAATTGTTACTTGTTACCTTTGCAAGGGGAATCACTGCATTTACTATTGTAAAAGATTTTTGGACATGACTCCTCAAACACGTTTAAATGAGGCCAAAAAACTTAAGCTTTGCATCAACTGTTTAAAGTATTCTCATCAGGGTAAATTTGAATGTTCAGGTACTTGTAAGAAGTGTAATCAAAGTACGCATAACACTTTATTAGGCACAAAAGGGTCTTGTCAAAGCGCTGACAATTCGGGGTCTCAAGAAGAACAGACGAGACGAACTGGCAACGCCGCGAACACCGACCATCGTGATGCGATGCGTTCGGACTTTTCCATCAGCACACATTGTGCGTCGACAACACAAACGGTCTTACTCGGCACTGCGGAAGTCTACGTGCGAGACAAGAACGACACGCTGATAAAATGTCGTGCTTTATTAGATGCAGGTTTTATGAGTAACTTCATCTCATCTAGTTTAGCAAAACGATTAGGTCTTCCTTTAAAAAGCGATGGCACTTTCGTCATAGAAATCGGGGGTGCGCAAGAAAACATCTGCTATAGGGTCGATACAGCAATAAAGTCATTATACAGCGATTATACACGCAATTTATCTTTTCTTATATTGGAAAGAATTACAAGTCAAATTCCACAACATTCTCAAGCTATTCAAATGAGGCAATTAAATATTCCACAAGGAATCAATTTAGCAGACAAAAACTTTTGCAATCCAGGGGACATGCAACTTTTATTAGGGGCGTCAATATTTTTCGATCTTTTATCAGTTGGCCAAATTAAATTGGGGAAAAATATGCCTATTTTAACAAAAACCAAATTGGGCTGGGTTATTGCCGGGCCTCTACAGGTAGCTGAAAATAGCTCTCCCAAATCACAAGTCTGTTGTCTCACTATAAACAGCAGTCAGTCTCACACGGTAGAAATACAAAGACAACTAGAAAAGTTCTGGGAAACCAAGGAGGTTTCAGAAACCGACATATCGCGCAATAAAATAAGTAGACTTACCAAAACGGAACAGTACTGCGAATTGCATTTTTTACAAAATTATCGTCGCAATCAGTCAGGGAAATTTGTGGTAAAAATGCCTATCAAAGAAAATATTAAGGACCTCAAGGATAATTTTCTTACGGCTAAAAATCGCCTATTTAGCATCGAAAAGTAAATGAAACGCGACCCTGAGTTTTCCGCTTTATATAAAAATTTTATGCGCGAATACGAAACTCTCGGTCACATGTCAAAACTGCAACAGTCAGAAATCGATGTTGATTGTCCTAAATATTATCTGCCACATCATGGGGTCTTAAAGATGACCAGTGCCACCACAAAATTGCGTACAGTTTTTGACGCTAGTTCATCACAACACGCATCCATTCCTTCGTTAAACGATGTCACGTACGTAGGACCTGTTATACAGGAGGATTTGTTTTCCATTCTTTTACGTTTTCGTAAGCATTCATTTGTGCTTAAGGCCGACGTCACGAAAATGTATAGGATGGTAGACGTAGATCCTAGTCAAAGAAACTTGCAACGCATCATTTGGCGGAAAACACCTGATCAAGACGTATCACATTATACATTATACACTATAGTGTACGGTATTTCAATTTCGTCTTTTTTAGCAATTCGATCATTACATCAGGTTGCTATTGAGAATCAGCAGCAATTTCCAATAGCAAGCGACGTCATTTTAACTGATTTTTATGTTGACGATTTATTAACTGGAAGTGATTCACTTGAAAATTTAAATATTTTGAAAACCCAGATTTTTAACATTTTAAAATCGGCGGGATTTATTCTAACCCAGTGGATGTCAAATGTCCCTGAGTTGGGTAAATCGAGCACTAATCAATCGCAACAGTATTACAATATTAAAATATCAGAGGAACAGAGTGTAAAAACATTGGAAATGCTCTGGAATCCAAATTCGGACACATTTCAGTTTTCCACATACTCAAAATTTGATATCAAATTCCTTACAAAACGAACCGTCCTATCCATTGTAAGTACCATTTTCGATCCTCTGGGTTTGGTGGGATGCGTTTTAACACAAGCAAAAATAATTTTGCAAGAACTTTGGAAGTTGAAATTGGATTGGGACGACCTAATTCCTGAATCTTACAATTCACAATTTGTAGAATTTTTTCAGCACTTACAAAACCTTAATCAGATTTCTATTCCGAGGCATACTTCATTGTCAACCTACATTTCATTTCAAATACATGGTTTTTGTGACGCGTCGATGCGAGCCTTTGGAGCAGTAGTATTTTTGAGGACCACTGATTCTGCTGGAAAAATCAATTCACAAATATTGTGCTCGAAATCCAGAATTGGCCCACTACGGTCATCACTATTCCGAGATTAGAGCTACAGGGGGCGGTGCTTCTCACAAAACTCATTCAAAAGGTACAATCATCTCTTAAAATTAATATTAAATCAAGCAATATTTTTTATTGGACCGACAGCACAATTTTCTGATCTTGGATCACTCCAGAACCCAGTAATTATAAGATTTTTGTCTCTAATCGAATTTCAAAAATTGTAACTCACACTACCATATCACAATGGCATCACGTGAGCTCCAAGGAAAACCCAGCCGACATCATCTCGCGAGGTTGTAAACCAAGCTCATTACAGAATTGCGATTTGTGGTGGTACGGCCCAAAGTTTTTAAAACAACATGAAAGCAACTGGCCCTCGTATATGCTTACAGGGACAGAATTCGAAAAAGGGATAGAAAACGAGCGCAAAAGTACTAAATTTGTACTATTGGTTAACGAAACAAATTTAAGTGTTCAAGAAATTAATCATGCAGAAACAAAAATCATTCAATTAGTACAAAATGAGAGGTTTAGTCAAGAAATCACTTATCTTAAAAATTCTAAGCCGTTATCAAAGAAAAGCAAAATTTTAAATTTAAATCCATTCTTAGACAAAGACCAAGCTTTACGCGTCGGGGGACGCTAAAAAACGCAAAAATCAGTTATAATCAAAAATTTCCTATTTTATTGCCCAATAATCATTTTTTCACGACTTTGATAATTCGTTATGAACACACAAATACTTTACACGGCGGTATACAAACGACATTATCTTCGATACGGACAAAGTACTGGCCTCTCCATGGCAATAGTGAAGTGCGTAAAGAATGCGTCAATGCATTGGTTGTTTTAAGATAAAGCCCTTTCAGCAAAATCCCCCCATTATGGGACATATGCCGGCAGTTCGGTTATGACCTGCGCGTCCTTTTTCTTCAACAGGCATGGATTTTGCTGGTCCTTTTTACATAAAGGATGGCACGTTGCGCAGCCATAAAATTGTTAAGTTTTAATGTTTGTGTTTTCATATGTCTAAGCACAAAGGCGATTTATTTAGAATTACCTGTAAATTTACCTACTGACTCTTTTTTGAATTGCTTAAAGCGTTTTATTGCTAGACGTGGACTTATGAAGGAACTCTATAGCGACAATGGCTCAAATTTTTGCGGCGCAAGTAATTATCTTAAAAAACTAGATGTTAACTTGCAGGAATTTTATCAAAATCATAACATTAAATCATTTTTACTGGAAAATCGGGTCTCATGGCATTTCATTCCGCCACGTAGTCCCAGTTTTGGAGGCATATGTGAATCAGCTGTAAAAATCATGAAACATCATTTAGTTAGAATAATCGGGTCAATGATTTTTACATATGAAAATTTTTATACCGTGCTTACACAGGTGGAATCAATCCTAAATTCCCGTCCCATTACCCCTCTTTCCGAGGATCTAAACGATTTTGAAATCCTTAGCCCTGGACATTTCTTAATCGGCACAAAGTTAAATGCATTACCGGAGGAAGACGTCACAGCTATCACATCAAACCGACTCTCCAAATACCAACAAATTCAAAACGTTTCACAACACTTTTGGAAAAGACAACTTTAAACGCTCCCTTACTACCAGTTACCAAGTATATTTTGAAAAAATTTTCATACCGTTTGAAAGCATGTCTATAGTAGAACAAACGATTTCGGAGGACCCAAAATTAACCGCAAACTAAAAAATCCCCAGCCATTTATATCCAAAGGTGTTATTTTCGGTTAGAAAACCGTTATTTTAAACCAGCGAATTTTCCATATTTGCGGTAAATTTTTGAACATTTTGAATTATATTTCCACAAACTTTTTTTAAACTGTAAATTAAGTATTTAGTTCTCTTTCAGAAAAGGTTAATTTTTTTTTTTAATTTTAGTCAAATAAAGTTTAAAAAAATTGTTTTGAATAACCAGTCTAAAATCTTTGAATTTTGCAAAAATGCGGCAGCTTGGTATTTCTGATTTTACTACACATTTTCCCTGGAATTTTTTTTCATATTTTAAAAAGGGAGGTATAGCCAGACTCAAAAGGAAGAAAAAAAGGTAGTACAGATAAAATCGGCGTCAGAAATTTCTTGACAGGGTCCAAAAATTCAAAATTTAAAAAATCACTACTTTGGTAAATTTGTCAAAGTTTTGACTTTAACATTATTTTTCTTGAAATGAAGAAATATATCTAAAAGTTGTGATACCTCGACTGATTGAGATAGGTGTAAGCTAACTTAAATCGAAGTAGAAAATATTTTAACTTTTTTTGCTTTTTAGATGTCTTGAAAAAAGTGGGAAGATGAAAACCGTTAAGTTAAGGGCACTGAAACGCAGTTTGGAGTGTAGTAACAACCAATTTTATTTTTGTTTTTTACTTTTTTGTATCGATCTACATGTGTGCTAATTTTTATAAAAATCCCCCAAAAATTGACAAAAATGGCGTTTTGCTGCCCGACCAGTAGTCTATATCGGCAATCAATAATCACTCACATGCAATGTTTAAGTTGCCCCACAAATGTCCGGCTTGCAAATATGCTCTTTGGAGGCAGGTTCTGAAGAGGTTTATTTTTACTGGTAAATAAGATTTTCCTATTGGTGTCAAGACTGTACCTTTTATCTTCACTGCATAAAATAGTAACATATTCCAAAGAGGCAAGATCAATTTCGTTCTTTGACTAGACTGGAAGCGATAATTTTTTAAAGGTATTTTTAAATTCACTGTTTTCTTGCCATGTTTTAAAGCAGCTTTTTTCACCTTTTAGAACGAAAGATGAAACACTATCGCAGCCTCTAAAAGCATGGAAGCGGCACAAAGCAACTGATTCATCTTGTCCCATTTTTGCGGCTATCAAGTATGCTAGTATAAATTTTGGATGCTACTTCTCCCCCTTCTAAAATAAACGTTTGAGTTCAAATAACGGTTGCCTTGGATTTTTCCATCAAAGATAAAATATAACTTATAACTTATAGGACTAAAAATATGGAAGGGGAAAGCTTTTTGTTTAATTTTTTTATTGACTATTTTAGGAAATACTATCTAAAGACACCAACCATTTTTTTAGTAAGTTTGTTAGTTGTTTGGTCTCTTATCTTATCCAAAATTTGGTTTTTGGTGTGATTTAAAAATATTGGCCAAATTTGAGGTTATGTTTCAGGCGTTAGCGCAGGATTATAAAAACATGTGATAAATCAAATCGGTAGAGAATTTTATGCTCTACAAAAAATCATACCACAACTTTTTCGATAAAGTCTATAGTTTTTATGTAAAATGCAAAAAAAAGGAAGAAATGCACCTTTAGGGGTGGCTACCCCCCTCCTGCCAGGGAGGGGGGGGGTTGGCTCCCCTTCTAAAAATGTTTGCATGGGTCCAATAAATGTTTGTGCCAACTTATTAAAACAAATTTTATAGTAGGGATGTCCTGGGGACGTCCTAAAACTGTTTGAGTCGTTTAATCCGAATTTTGGTTCCACGTCAAACGTCCCCAGAACGTACAATTTGGACCTAGGGCGTTTGAGCATTAATGGATTTTATGACTATAAATAACTTACAAAACCAATTAAAATGGGACCCAATCAAAACCATTTACGAAATAAGTATAACTCAATTTTATAGTATGGATATCCTCGAGACGTCCTAAAACTGTTTGAGTGGTTCTATCCGATTTTTGGTCCCACGTCAAACGTCCCCAGAACATAGGTTTTGGACCTAGGTCGTTTGAGCATTAATGTATTTTATCAATATAAATAACTTAAAAAACAAATAAAAACCAAATAAAATGGCAACCAATCAAAACCAATCTCGAAATAAGTATAAACCGATTTTATAGATATGCTGTCCTGGGGATGTCCTGAGGATTAAATGTTCCCAACCGATCTTTGGTCCCACTTCAAACGCCATCAAGACGTACGTTTTGGAACCGGCACGTTCGGCCCTTAATGGGACGTCCTGAGGACGACGTGTGCTATTTGGGTACAGCGTGTCTAGAATTTTCAAAATGTGGCGTCACAAAACGACAAAAAATCGAAAGATAAATTCCTAAGAAGGTGAGATTATAGACCGACAAAAATTCAACAAATATATTCTTGTAAAGTTTTTCTATGAGCCTGACGAATTGTGTGAAGTTAGCCGATGAAAACTTAAAAATTATATATAATAAATATAATATTAAACTTTCGATTTCTAAAAATCAGTTCGGCCCACAAAAAACTGTTCAGAATATTTTCGTTGCTTTTCAACACTCTTATTATTTGGCTTTCTTATTGCCGGTTTCTCAATACCGAGTTAGCGTTAACTCGAGCAACATAACCTTTTAAAAATCTTTAAAATGCGGGGTAAAGTTAACTCTAGGGTTACCCTGGCTTCAAGGCGAGGGTTAGTTATCTTACCCCAAAGTTAACCTAAAAAAATATTAGCTTAAAACATCAAAAAACTGAGATTTACAACCCGAGTTAATTTAACTCGCTGGTAACCCGCAATTGAGCAACCTACCCTCAAGAATGTATCTCTCGATTTTTTTCTCACATAACCCCAACATTTTTTTTTGTCAATCAGAAACTTTTATCAAAAATAAAATTTTCTCTGAAACTTATAACAAAAAAAATTCTTGTAGCGAGCATTATAAAGGACGTGCTTCTAATTTGTAACTAAAAATAAATATGTCGCTAAAGAAATTTAACGGGCCGGTTTGTAATAACAACCCGGGCCGGAAATTTCTCCCAATCCGGGCCTGGTCACACACACATTTTGCCGAATAACCCATTCCGGAAATAAAATAGTAGTTTTCGTAACTGATGCGGAAAGTGCCACTTTTCCGCACGCGATTTTAGATGGACAAACCAAAAATCAAGTGCGAAACAGTCACTTTAAGTACGTGTTAGGTCCAATTTTTTTTCTACGACCACTTGAATGTCCCGTCAAACAGACGTAAAGAGAATCAGGTGGACGTAAAGAAAAAAAGGCATGCATAATAGCCGAGATCACTGAGTGAGACATTTATGGTAGCTAACACCCTGTACTTCCCAGAAACCAAAAAATCTCATTTTCGAAAAAATCGACTTTACGTGCTTTTTTCTTAGCACGACAGTATACTTTAAAAATCAATCCAACCTAACGTATATGTAATCTATACAGACCGCTTCAAGCTAATGCGAACATAGGGCGGAAGAAGTCTAATTTGCCAGTGTACGTACATGCAGAGACACCGCACGCCTATCAGTAAAGCAACCAATACTCAGGCTTGCGATCACCACTTGCATGACTTTCCTTTGGTATTTAGTACGCCTCTAACCATGGTGCTGTGTGGAGAGTAGCCAATGAAACCGGAATTTGGTCAATAAATACGCAAATTTTTATATAACGTATTTTTTGTCACTGATAAATAAGAGCGTTTTATTGTCAACTGCTCAGATTTATCAGTGACGACTTGTTACAATGAAAATAATAAGGAGAAACAAAATAAAAGCAAGTTCTCAAAATAAAATAATACATTCTAAAAACCAAAAAGATTCTCCCAGTCAAAAAAAAATTAAAGCAAATGTTCGAAAAGTCCTCCTTGCTCGGTTAGACAATATCCGAGCCTACTATAAAAACCCCTTCTAACGTTTCCAAGCATGTTAGGGGTGATAATTTGAAAAGCTTCTTCAAAAACAGATAGAAGTCATTAGGAGCAAGATCGGGAGATCGAGCTGGCCATAAAATAGTTCCCCGTGTACTTATAACCCGATTAGGAAATACATTATCAAGATATTCCCTAACAAGGCCAACATTGTGAGCGGAACAACCATCTTGCTGAAACCATGTTTCACCAAATCTTACACCTAACAACTGCCTAGCAGTTGGAATAATGTGCTGCTGCAGTAGATCCAAGTATCTAGGACCATTCAAATTGCAATTGCCGTTAATAAAAAATGGCCCAATTACGTGTTTCCCTATAATACCCCCCCCAAACATTTAGTTTTTGGGGATACTGTGTTCTTACGTCAAAATACAAATGCAAATTTTCCCTCGACCAATATCGAACGTGTGTTGGGTTATGACGATTTGACCATGTGCACTTTTTCGGCAACTTCGTAGAAATCCATTTTTGGTTTTAAAAATGTATTATTTCAATTAAGAACTTTATCGAGCAAGGCAGAAATAAAACAAAATAATAAAAACAAAATGAATTTCCAAAAGATAACACTGCAGCGTGCTTCGAATCCACCTCGGTCGTACGGCACGGAGAGTAAATTGGACTTGATTCCCCCTATGTTCGCAGTAGCTTGAAGCGGTCTGTATACTCTGTGATAGTACCTACCTCTCTATAAATTATGTGGTCTTTGGTTTTTGTTTTTTTTTTATATGTGACTAAGATTAAATATTATTATTGAAAACTAAAAATATTTGTAGATGAAAAGCTGACTATGAAATTTATAACAGGTGTCAGCAGCTATGCCGGCCAGTACGAAGAATTAAAAAGTATAAACACTCCTGCGATAGCGGTATATAAATAATGCTGCCCAAAACTGATGATTTGACATTATTGTGTCTAGAAAATAGGTTGAGATTATTAAGACGCCGTCTTGAGGCGATATATTGCAATATAGTTTTAGTTTTAGCTTGGCTCTTGAATAAAAGCTGTCAATTATTACTGGACTTCTGTCTTTTATTTTTAAAAACTTATTCGAGCTGTTATCATCAGAAGTGGGATAATACTCTTACACGGAGTGTAATATCTTTTGTAAATTAAGAAAGACAAAAACTGATTTTTGGCGGTTGTTACTTCGTTTCGGCGCGGCGCGGTGGTCGTGTGACCTTTTCTAAAAAGTACTTAAACTATTGATCGCGTTGTGGTTCCAGTTGTGGAAAGTTACTGTTTGTTATTGCGACTTTAACAATGGAAAAATCCAAACAAGATCGTCGGCGCAGTGGCTCAAAGAAGTCGCATAAAAAGGGTAAGAAGGACGAAAAAAGAAAACACTCTCGTAGTGTTTCCCCGAATACTCCTAGATCGTCGGCGCAGTGGCTTAAAGATGTCGCATAAAAAGGGTAAGAAGGACGAAAAAAGAAAACACTCTCGTAGTGTTTCCCCGAATACTCCTACGGGAACCCCTCCTAGGCTACAAACAGGTTTGATAGACTTAATAAATAGTTTCGCGAATAATCAAAGGCCAAAAATAGGTATGTCTGTTAGGGATAGTGATATACCCAATTTTAACCCTATAAATGACGACATCAGTGAATGGTTATCTAAAATTGACGAGCACGCAGCCATTTACAAATGGGATGATATGACTATTTGCCACCTGGCAATTAATAAATTAAAGGGGCCCGCGGAAATTTGGTACAAAAGCTTGCCCACTTTCTCAAAAAACTGGTCGGAATGGAAACGTGCCTTTTTAGACACATTTCCATCATCCCGAGATTTCCATGCGCTTATGGTAAATATGCTTGCCTGTCGTCCATCCGTAAAAAACAAGAGATTATGTGAAAAACTTGCGCTTATTCGAAAAATCAACTTAAAATTGACGGGTATTGATGAAGTAAACTTAATTGTTGGTAGACTGGACATTGAGAATATAAAGTTTTCTGTTCGCGCAGCTAATATTAACGACCCTTCAAAATTAGCCGTTTATTTAAATTTTTTTGATTTTGAGACCCGTGTTTCAAAGCCGATCGCGGAAAGTTTAGCCCCTACTCAGAACTTTCAAGCTTCGAAATTTCAGAAATCAGACATTTTTACCTGTTTTAAATGCAATAAAAGCGGGCATAAACAAAGTGAATGTCGGTCCAATGCAAACCCAAATTATTTTAAACAGTCGTTGTATTGCAATTATTGCCGAAACAAGGGTCATAATATTGAATCCTGTTTTAAACGCAAGCAAAAAAACGTAGACTTTCTTCAACCTAATAAATCTGGTGGTGGAAATCCGGACGGTCGTAAACAGGTGGTATTAGTGTCAAGTCAAAATACTTAAAATAGATTTTTCAAAACTATAGATATTGCAGGATCAAAAGAGAAGTGTTTTATTGACTTTGGTAGCGAGTGTTCTTTAATGACCTACATAATGGTAAAAAACTTAAGTGCTAGCATAACTGTTACTGTTTTTGGTGGTTTCGAAATTAAAATAGCTGACAAAGTTAACTGCAAAATTTTCTTGGACGAAATTTGCCAATCAGTTGAATTTTTAGTTGTTGAGTTTTGTGTACAAGACGTGGACACTTTAATCGGCCAAGATTTTACGGAAAACCCAAATTTGTCCTACGCTTGTATCGGGACAAATTTGATATTTAATGCTTGTCTATCCGTAAATTCTGTATCCACATTAAAAGATACTCAAAGCACATGCACGGGATCGGACGATATAAAAGTATATTTTGAGATACAGCAAATTATCCAACAATTTAGTGCGTGTTTTCCTTCAGAATCCGAGGAACTCGGCGTAATAAAAAGCGCCGAAATTAAAATAAAACTGAAATCCGATGCGCCGATCACCCACCGTTCTAATCGACTAGCCGAGTCTGAAAAAAAAGCACATTAAGAGAGGTCATAGATAATTTATTAAAAAGTGGAATAATTTGACCATCGGAATCGCCCTTACCGAGTTACTCAAGAAAAACAAACAATGGATTTGGTCTGAGCCACAAAATAGTGCCTACGAGATGTTAGAAAACTCATTAATGTCCGAGTCTATCTTAAGTCTTTTTGATAAACAAAGAGACACGATTATTTACACGGATGCAAGCCGTATTGGGTTAGCCGGAATGTTAGTTCAAGTTCATGACCAAAATTTTGAACACGTTATTGGCTACTACAGTAAAACAATAAGCCCAACAGAACAGCGATATAATTCATTTGAGCTGGAAGCTTTCGCTATTTTAAAATCATTAAAACGATTTCGGCACTATTTAATTGGCATAAAATCTAAAATTTACACAGATTGTTCAGCAGTGCGCAGCGCAATAATGAAAAAATGATTTAAATCAGAGAATAGGCCGTTGGATATTAGAGATACAAGAGTATGACTTTGAGATATTCCATCGACCGGGAATCCAGATGACTCATGTTAAGCAGAAATCCAAGCAATTAAAACATCAACAAAATGGTCCACGATTGGGTTTTGGCCGCACAGGAAGCGGATTCAGAAATTAGAAATATCAGAAAGATTCTTATCGAAAATATTCGCCGAGAAAGTAAAGATATTTTTAGTGACTACGAGTTTATAAGAAACAAAGTATATAGACGAACTATACAGGGCAGTAGAGTCGTTTTACCGAAATCATGTAAATGGCAAGTCTTGCGATTTAAACATGACAATATAGGTCATTTTTCCTATGACAAAACTTTGGAGCTAATAAGTAGCAAATTTTGGTTTGCAAAAATGAGACGCTTTATAAAAAAGTACTACTAATCTTGTATTAATTGTATGTATCATAAGACACCTTCCGGCAAAAGGCCAGGATATTTACACCCCATTCTAAAAATCCTACGCCCATTTCATACTATCCATGCGGACCATTTGGGTCCATTTTGCGTAAGCATGGCAAAACGCAGGTTTGGTTTGTTTGATGTTCCAAAGAGAATAATTACTGATGGGGGAAGATCATAAGATTTCAAGAAGTTAAGGACTTTTTGCCAAGAACGCAATAAATGTCATCATTTGAATGCTGTAGGAATGCCCCAAAATTTGGATGCATTTGATGATGATGCACATAACCCAGCGAAGAAAATCTGTTGGCCAGAGAATAACAGAAATTCAGCAGAAGCAAAAATCTGAGTTTGATCGTCACAGAGCAAAACCAAAAATACATTCAGTTGGAGATTTGGTTTTTGTTAAGATTGTTGCGACTGGCTGTAGCCGTAAATTACTTCCAAAATAGAAAGGTCCTTTTAAAGTCTCTAAATCAATTGGAAATGTTATGAAGTGATTGACATTCCTGGAGCTAAACGTTCACGCATTCCCTTTATTGGGGTATATGCTTCCGAAAGTATGAAGCCATGGATTATTTTCGGTGGTGAATTCGGATCCTAGATCACGTGAATGTTGAGTTTAGGATGTCTTTACTGTATTACTCAAAGTATATTTACTATACTTTATTTTTGTATTCCCTTTAGAAATAACCAAACTGCTATTTTGAATCTGTATTTGTTAATAAACATTTGAATCTTGGTATCAGATTTCGAATGGTACCTTCTGAATAAAAATAACATTTTCATGATATCTCTGAGCGGTAAATTACGATTTTTATATCTCTAAACAAAAATTAGCGAGTATGCAGTGAGACATTGCGTTTTGTTATGGATTCATTACCGCCGTCGGGATCCTGTATAAAATAAAATGAGCATCTGCTAAAAAAAATAAATAATAAAGTTGAATACCCATCGAGGATGTTTCTGTGGTATTCTGTTGTTTTTGTTAAGCCCGTCGAAGTAGTCTCTGAGCATTGCACACTTTGATAGCCATCGAGACCAACTTCTTTGGTAATTCTGTCTGATATACCCGTCGAGGTAGTTTCTGTGCATTATAGCGGTCGAAACTAGCCTCTGTGGTCAATCTTTGTGATATACCCGTCGAGGTAGTTTCTGTGCATGAAAACCGTCGAAACGAGCCTCTGTGGTATATATCATTAAGTATCCGTCGAGGTAGTTTCTGTGCATGAAAGCCGTCGAAACGAGCCTCTGTGGTATATATCATTAAGTACCCGTCGAGGTAGTTTCTGTACATTATAGCCATCGAAACTAGCCTCTGTGGTCAATCTTTGGTTTAACCCGTCAAAGTAGTTTCTGTGCACTAAACAGCCGTCGAAACTTACCTCTGTGGTGTAACTATTTATCCATCGAGGTATACTTTATGCTAATGTCTAGCCTCGTGGCTATCGAGAAATTTCTGTGGCACGGCCCGTCGACATTGTCTTTGTGTCGTTCGTGGCCGCTGAGAAATTTCTGTGGTACATTGCAGATTCTTCAATAAGATTTACAACTGATGTTCCGATTTTTCGGCATCACGTTGTGTCGAAAAAGGGTACCAGCTCTTTCTTTGCAGCATTATTTAGTCAGGATGGCCGAATGTCAGCAGCTATGCCGGCCAGTACGAAGAATTGAAAAGTATAAACACTCCTGCGATAGCGGTATATAAATAATGCTGCCCTGCACTGATGATTTGACATTATTGTATCTAGAAAATAGGTTGAGATTATTAAGACGCCATCTTGGGGCGATATATTGGAATATAGTTTTAGGTTTAGCTTGGCTCTTAAATAAAAGCTGTCAATTATTACTGGAACTCCGTCTTTTATTTTTAAAAACTTATTCGAGCTGTTATACAAGCATCTCGTCCTTCTAGGTCATTAGTGATTTTGTACTGTGTAGTATACCAATGCTACTAGAAGGTGCCGCAAATTTCGTATGTAAGGCCGGAAATTTTTGCCCAGCACTACTCCAACCAACCAATATCCAGCCTATGGTTCCCTAACCTTTTATCTTACCTTTTTGCGTCCTGGGAGAACGCCGCATATAAATTTGAGTAAGTTTTCTATTATTTTAAATACTGCAAAATGGAAAATTCCCAACAGGACTATGATAGTTCTTGTAGTCACACTCCTCGCTCGGCTCGGAAGGGTCCTTCAACATCCGGCGCTGGTCAGTCCCGTCACAAAAGAAAGCGAGAGCCCACAAAGTCTCGCTCAAGAGAAAGAAAGCGAGGGCCCACCAGGTCTCGCTCACCAGAAAAAAGTCGAGAGCCCACCAGGTCTCGTACTAAGTCTCATGATACAAACACGAAACGAGGACCCAGCAGGTCTCATTCAAGAGATAAAAAGCGAGAGCCCACCAGGTCTCGCACTAACTCACATGAAAAAGGCAAGAAAGCGAGAGCCCACAAGATCTCGTTCTCCACATTCAAGGTCACAGTCCTCCTCAAGATTAAATACAAGACTGCTTAGTGACCTTACAAGAAAGGCTTGAGAGGCTTGTAAAATCCCAGAGGAATTCTCAAATCTCTTCAGATAGGGAACCAACAAGGGAACTATCTTCAGCTTCGGACAGATCTAGGTCTAGGACAAGATCTCAGGTAACAGAACATAGATCTCCTTCAGAATATAGAAGGGCTAATTTAAATGAAGCTGAACAGGACAGCGACATAATAACTCTAACAAATGAGTTGGACACTGACACCCTCGAAGCTCTTGGAGTGAACTCATGTACAAAAAATGCTAACAGTTTTAAGGTACACTCAGTATTACAGGGCCCATGGTTAAAGCAACTCAGAGGGGGGATCACAAAAGAAAAACGATTAAGTCTTAGTGGGAAACATCCCTGCCCCGAAAACTTATTAGCTCTTAAGGCACCACAACTTAACCCTGAAATTAAAAAAGCAGTGCCTTACTACATATCAAGAAGGGACTTATTTGCTGAAACGAACCAAAATTTTTTGGGACAAGGTATTTCAGCAGTAGCGAGGACTCTGAGTGATGCCTTATCTGGTACAATTGACAGGAAACAAATAATATCCAACCTTGGTGAGGCATGTAGGATCCTCAATGATGTACACTACAATGAGTCCCTCAATAGACGGTACATGGTACTAACAGGGCTGAATAAAGATGTTAAGGAGGTGGCAGCTAATACTGAAATTGGTGACCTGCTGTTTGGCACAGAGCTCCCAGAAAAATTAAAGAAGGCAAAAACCTTACAAAAATATGTTGCTGAATTAAAAATAGTTTCTGCAACTCCAAAGCAGTCCCAGTCTGCAGCACCTAAAAAAGTTGAGAATACTCAAAAAGTAAAAAACTACCGCAGCCCAGCCTACCGCCGGAGGGATGTAGGTTACAAAGCGGGCTCTTACACCTCCAAGAAATATCAGTCCCATCAGTACCAGGGGCGCCCATCCAAAGCTTACAGGAAATAGACAGTGTAAGTATTGGAGGCAGACTTGCCTTGTTTGCCAATGAGTGGCAAGTATTGTTACCTAAAAATTCATGTCTACTAGAATGGATTTCAGGATACAAAATTCCTTTCACTAGCAGGCCAACTCAGGAAGTAATAAATACATCAAGCTCTTTTGATTGTAACAAAAATCTGCAAAAAGAGATTGATAAACTTTTAAGAATAGGGGCTATAGAAAAATGTAAGAAACCACACCCTGACCAGTTTCTTTCTCCTGTTTTCTTAAGAGATAAGCCTGATGGGTCAATGAGGCTCATCTTGAACTTAATAAGTTTATTTCTCCACCTCATTTTAAGATGGAAGATACTCGAGCGGTAATAAAACTCTAGGTCATAATAATTTCATGGCAAAAATAGACCTTAAAAGTGCATATTACTTAGTCCCAATTCATAAGGAACATCAAAAATTATTAAGATTTATGATATCTGATCAACTTTATCAATTTAAAGCATTACCTTTTGGACTCTCTATAGCACCCTATGTGTTTACAAAAATTATAAGGCTCCTCCTAAAATTTTTTAGATCAAAAGGAATTGCTTGTATTGGATACCTGGATGATTTTTTGATAATAAATAATTCATACAACTTGTGCAAGACCCACATTAAATATGTTTCTCAAATTTTAACTAAATTGGGTTTTATCATTAACTATGAAAAAAGCTGTTTGAACCCAACACAGAGCTGCCTGTTTCTAGGATTCATTTTTGATTCTAAACAAATGAAAATATTCTTACCACAGAATCAACAAATTAAAATCTTTAACATGCTTAAAGAAATATCTTTATTAAATCAGTGTAAAATACGTTATTTTGCTAAATTTATTGGACTGGTAGTTTCTGCATGCCCTGCCTTTAAGTATGGAAAATTATACACAAAAAATTTTGAAAAGCTAAAATTTCTTGCTCTGAGCAAATCAAACAAAAATTATAATTCCATCATGACTTTGTCTGATGACATAAAAGAGGACATAGATTGCTGGTTAAAGAATATTTCTTCAAGTTCAAATGATATTGAAAAAGACACATTTGACTTAGAATTGTTTACTGACGCAAGTAAAACAGGTTGGGGTATTTCTTGTAATAATGAGAAGTCATACGGTTGGTGGAATGCTGAAGACGCCCAAAAACATATAAACTATCTAGAATTAAAATCTATTTATTTTGCACTTCAATGTTATGCAAAACATTCTTATTAGGGTAGATAACACAACTGCACTAGCTTACATCAATAAGATGGGAAGCATACAGCATCCACACTTAAATGACAACAAAATGAGCAAAATTAATTTGGCAGTTCTGTGAATCCAGAAATATTTGGATTCACGCCAGTTATGTGAACACAAAATACAACGACGCGGATGAACCCTCAAGGGTAATTTCTTTTGAAGCAGAGTGGGAATTGTCAGAAACTGCTTTTCAAAAGATAACGAATAACTTTGGTTATCCAGACATAGATCTCTTCGCGTCACACATAAACCATAAAGTTAATAAATATGTATCTTGGCACCGAGATCCCTGCGCATGGGCAGTCGACGCATTCACCATTCCATGGACATCTTTCTTTAATGCATTCTCACCATTTTCTCTAGTTTTAAAAACTTTAAGGAAAATAATTACTGACAAGGCGGAGGGAATAGTGGTTGTCCCTTATTAGCAAGGTCAATGTTGGTACCCATTATTCACAAGTTTGCTTAGGGGTAATCCAATAATCTTAAATCCTGCAACTAATCTGCTTACTTCCCCTTTTAGCAAGAAGCATCCACTTCACCGAACCCTTACCCTGGTGGCAGGGAGGTTGTCTGGGAAGCATTAAGGAGAAAAGGATGCCCAGAAGTATCTATAGAAACAACTGTTAATTTACTGTCAGAAAACACCTTAAAACAGTATAGCTCTTCCCTGAAATCCTGGTGGCGCTACTGTTCTTTAAATAATCTGGATCCATTCGAGTCTAACATCACAAACATATTAAGCTTCCTGCAAGGTGAGTTGGATAAGAAAAAATATGTATATGGGACATTCAATCAACATAGATCTGCACTATCCCTCATTATGCAAACAGACCTTTCAAGAGATCTGTTAATCAGGAGATTTCTAAAAGGGCTATTTCGGTTAAAACCACCCAAACCAAAATACTACCAATCATGGGATCCTGCAGTAGTATTAAACTTTATTAAAGATAAAATGCCAAAAAATGAGAAACTGAGCTTTCTTCAATTAAGTCAAAAGCTTATCACTCTACTTGCATTAGGAACAGGTCACAGAGTACAGACCTCACATTTAATTCGTGTTGAGAATATCGTTCTTAATGAAAAAGGAGCCATAATTCATGTTCCAGACCTAATAAAAACCTCCAGGCTAGGAGGTCATCAACCATTCTTTGAAATCCCGTTTTTAGAAGAAGAAAAACTGTGTATAGCTACTACGTTAATGTATTACATAGACAACACGATTGCTAAAAGAAGTGATAAAGAAGAATACTTATTCATCTCAACAAAAGAGCCTTTCAAGAGAGTATCAAAAGACACACTTTCTAGATGGATAAAATTAATGCTGAAAAAAGCAGGAGTTAACATAGATCTATTCTCAGCACATTCCACTAGGCATGCAGCCACTTCGGCTGCAAAAAGACAAGGTGTATCTTGGGATACCATAAGGAAGTCCGCAGGGTGGACAGAGAACTCAAGGGTCTTCGCTACCCATTACAACAGACCCCTTATTAATAATAATGTTAACTTTACTGAAAGTGTTTTTTCGTGTTAGGCAGTATTAGTTTTAAAATACAGTTACTTTTGACGCAGGGACATCCCCAATTGCTGTATTATATTTTGATACTTGGTATAAACAGGTATACACCACCCTATTTTATTTAATATCTAAGTTACTTAAATTAAAGTAAAGGTTAGTTTGGTAAAAAATTGTTTCTTAAATAAACGACACAGTTTTATAATATATAATACTTTATTTTATGTAAGAAATTCACAATCAAGAAAACCTACTCAATATAAAGTCAAAAAACTTTCTTCTATGACTTTAAAAAACTACACAGTACAAAATCACTAATGACCTAGAAGGACAAGATGCTTGTATAATTACACTATCAAACGAACTTACCTGAAGTTCGATAGTGGTTATACAAGCATCTCGTCTGAATAGGTCATTCCCACCCAAGGCCTAGGCCTTGCCCTACTGACCTAATTTTCATAGTAGGTCATTGCCCTTGAACTTCGAAGAAAATTTTTAACCTTGACAGCTTTAAAATAGATAAAAGGTTAGGGAACCATAGGCTGGATATTGGTTGGTTGGAGTAGTGCTGGGCAAAAATTTCCGGCCTTACATACGAAATTTGCGGCACCTTCTAGTAGCATTGGTATACTACACCGTACAAAATCACTAATGACCTATTCGGACGAGATGCTTGTATAACCACTATCGAACTTCAGGTAAGTTCGTTTGATAGTGTAATTATCACAGGTTATAAGTACTTTAGACACAACATATTATAACGAGTTACGAGGACCTAGAATAAATAAAAGGGAAATTGGCAAAATATATTTTGTTACTATGCGAGCTATTATACACACGAGCGGCACAAAAACAGTTATAATCAAAGGTTATAAGGACCCAAAAAAACAAATTTGCGAAGATTTAACAGGAAATATATACCTATTTTTGTTACTATGCGGACAAATAAATCATACCAGTGAGCAATGATTTTTGGCGAGTTATGAGGACCCAGACACAACGCGACAAAATACTACAATTCCTTCAGGTATTCTACCGAAATTTGAAATAAAAAAAGTGAAAAAGTGAGGGTTGGGCCTTTTCGGGCATTTGGTTTGCAGGGTGATTCACTAGATCTTGAACCCCCGGTTAGGGCTTTTATTATTACTGATACGAAAAAAGTTTCAATATAAACCTTTTAACCCATATGACAGACGTTGTCAAATCTTTTCTTTCTAAAACCAAAAATAAATTATATGTCCCCTTTGTCTTTAACAGTCATTGGACGAATTCACAAAAACGTTGTCATAAGAGTAATGTGTTAAACAACGAACCACTTAAACTATTATTTCTTAGCTAACATTGCCCTTATGGTAAATTATTTTTTATTTCACTCGAGAACCGCTAAAGATAAACCCTACATAATAATATGATATATTTGTACAATGCGAAAAAAAATTGACAACATCTGCCATATGGGTTAAAAATCTATTAAGAAACTATAAAACTTTTATATTTAAGCTTTTTTGGGTTCGTCAAGTTAGCCTTCCCCCCCCCCAGATGTAATATTTCAAAAAAATGTATGACATCATTTTGCCGCTGCCCCCCCAGATGATATTTTTCAAAAAGTTTTATGCCATTCGATAGTACTCTTTTCGCACACAAGTGCACAAATGTTTTTAAATTTTGCACACCTCCCAGGAGCCGTCCAGGGGTTTCTCAGGAAATCGACCTGGCATTTTTTTTAAATTTTGTTGCCAGTTGATGATACTTATTTTGCACACAAATGCACAATTGTTTTCAAATTTTGCACACCTCCCAGGAGCCGTCCAGGGGTTTCTCGAGAAACCGAGCTGGTCCCCCCAGACAAAATTTTTCAAAAATTTTGATGCCAGTCGATAGTACTTATTTTGCACACATATGCACAATTATTTTTAAATTTTGCAGACCTCCCAGAAGCCGTCCAGGGGTTTCTCGAGAAACCGAGCTGGTCCCCCCAGACGATATTTTTCAAAAATTTTGATGCGATTCGATACTACTCAATTTGCACACAGATGCACAACTGATTTTAAATTTTGCACATCTCCCAGGAGCCCTCCAGGGGTTTCTCGAGAAACCGAGCTGGCCCCCCCCCTCAGACGATATTTTTCAAAAATTTGGATGGGATTCGATAGTACTCATTTTGCACACAAATGCACAACTGTTTTTATTTTGCACACCTCCCAGGAGCCCTCCAGAGGTTTCTCGAGAAACCAAGCTGGCCCCCCCAGACGAAATTTTTCAAAAATTTTGATGCCAGTCGATAGCACTCATTTTGCACACACATGCAAAACTAATTTTAAGTTTTACACCCCTTCCGTAAATCGGCTAGTGTTTTCTCGAGGAACCAGGCTGCCCCCCCCCAGATTGTATTTTTCAAATATTTTTATGCCATTCGATATTACTCATTTTGCACACAAATGCACGACTATTTTTAAATTTTTGCACCCCTCCCAGAAGCAGACAGTCAGCAAATCATGTTTTTGGTGAAGGTAAAAAAACTAAAAATGTAATAAAACATAATAAAGATAGAGTTAAAAAACTAAGATGTACCTACACATATTTCTGAATTAACATATTAATGTATTGCGGTAAAGATCCGTTTTCAGCAAACTGGTCAATTATTGTAAAGCATTCTAATACCTATATATATTATGCATATTGGGCATACAGCACTGCTCATTAGACACTTAAGGTTAGTTTTCAGTTTTATCAGCGTTCGTATCCTTATCTCTATCGAGTCGACCAATCAAGCAGGAACACTTTTAAAATCATGGCGAATGCGTTATAGCTCCAGCTGATTAAATGCACGAAAACCTCGTTAGGTACGATAAGGGAGTCGTAACATTACGACCGTCCCTGCCTACGAAACGATGTTTTGACGCGATGGAGCTGTCACGCATTCGCCATTAGTTTAAAAGTACACCTGCTTGATAGGTGGACTCGATAGAGATAAGGATACGAATGCCGATAAACCCGAAAAATAACTTTAAGTGTCTACTGAATCGCTCAAAACAGAGATTCGAGAGGGTGGAAGAACGTGCATAAAAGAGTGCGCAACTAATTTTTTTTATAACTGCCTCTGAAAATGAAGTTTTTCACACTCACAACCAGCAGCGTATGAAAAAGTTTTGCACACTGATCTATCAAATTAACACGCAAATTTTGAAAGGTAATAGTTATTTAAACAACAAGTTTTGGAAATGACTTTTTTCACACGATGGAAGAGACAGCTTGTTGGAACCAGCCGTAGGCGAGGTCCACAAGTCGAGCGAGTGTGAAAAACCAACCAAGTAGTTGGATAATTTTAATTTTATTAAAAAATAAATCATAGTCAATAGATACGACAGTTACGTGTTAAACGGTTCGGAACTATTTGGAGTTTGGCGCAGATATGCACGCGACCAATAACCATACTTTTATATTGATTTTTCTTTTTTAATTTGTAATATGACCACTAGATGGCTCACGGTTAAATTCGCGATAACCGTACTATTGATTTGGGTGTTGTTTGGAATAACAATAATTAAAACTATTAAAAAAATGACGTACTTTGATTCTCTTGTATTGTGAATGGATTTAAGATTGCGCTTCTGTTAAAACACACTATTTGCCAAATGGTGCAAGGTGTACTTTTTGGTTAAACACAAAATTCATTTTTTTGAGTGCTAAAACTCATCCTGTTAATTGTATTCCATCTTTCGTATTTCATGACCAATTTTAACAAGTGATACATTGTTGAACACGTCAAGGATGTTCTTTTAAACTGTCTTTAATCACGAAAGACAGTGGCGCACATAAAAAATTCGCAGAGGGGGCGAAAAATTGTCAGTTTTCAAAAGCGTCCGTCACCTTGAAATTTAGCGAAGTGTCAATTCTGGTGACAAGATCTTTTGAAGATTTTTGAAATCAGGCAGGTAGTAACAAATTTATACCCCAAAAGAAAATGTCCGTTTTTTTATGGGCCATCCTATATATTGTCCAGTATCTAATAAAAGTATATACATGGTGGGGGACTTTAACTGGAATAAATTCGCTACAAATTAAAGGTGAAGAATGCGGATAACGCGAAAAAACACGTCGATTAAGATTTTTTGTGGTCTTTCCAGTTATATTAAAAAAACTATATTTTTCATCCCTTTTAGAGAGTGAAATCCAACACCACTGAAATTTTTTAAACGGGATAATACCACTTATGACAGCTTTCTAAAAAGCTCTTTTTAAAAGAAAATTGACTGTGTATTTTGTTTCCTATTCCGATAAAAAAATAGTAGTTTAACAACTAATGGCTAAAATAGTGCTTTTTTTACAAGCGTTAGTTTAAATATCGAGCAGTTTAGCCGCGAGTTTTTTTTAACAGCTTTATCAAAAAATCCAAGAAAAACAGGAAAATACTTTTAAAAATCTCGAACTAAGAGAACTTCTTGCAACACAACATCTTTACACTATAAATCAAGGTAATGGTAAATGAAATAACAATCGTTTTCATAGCGATGTGTCTTTTTACTCGGTGACGTTCATTGTTGCGACATTTTAATCTTTGATGATTTGATATTTTGACGATATTTTTAAATGATTTTTTAGTAAATACTTAACTGGCGGAAATGGCTTAATTCTTAGGCAAGAATAATTAGATTTTTTCAATATTAATATTTTCCGCTATTTCTCTTTAACTTTGGGTAAAAAATGGACAGAAATCTTCTTTTGCACCTGTTATAAAAAAAAAATTTTTTTTGAATCGGTAACCAAAAAGGCCATGCTTTAGTTATCTGCAGACAGTTACTAAAATCATGTTTTTGATGAAGGTATAAAAAAATATTTTTTTATTTTTTATGTTTTTATATTTTTTAGTAAACTTTGATATACATTATTTTCTGGTTGTAGGCAGTTGAGTATCTTCGAGATAGTTGAACATTACATAAGTTTTTAAATAAATGCTCTGATTACAGTTTTTTGATCCAATTTACGTTTAATTATCTTTTTTACTTTTTCTTTTTTAAATAAAAATTACCTATCAAGTTAAAATTTTAAAAAATTTACAGGTAGGTAATTAACTTTTTAAAAGAGATTTTTAAAGAGGTGCCACAATGGGTATCATCCAATTTAAAAAAATTGGGTGGGGATGGATTTCACCCACTAAAAGGTGTGAAAAATTATTTTTTTTTAATATGACTGGAAAGTCCAAAAAAAATCTTAATCGAAGTGTTTTTGCGTTTTATCCGCATTTATGCTGTAGAGAATTTATTCTAGTTCCCATCCTGTATATTGATTTAAATTTAGATGTAAGTTTATTTGTTATTTTTTAAAGTAAATAATAGTAAAAGTTTTTAATATTTTATTTTATATATTTTTCTTTAATAAATACTAATAAAAGTTTTGAATATATAGGTAATTTTATATGTTTCTTTTTTCTTTCCGTCCATTGTAGAAACAATACCCAGTGTTGCAAAGATAAGTACCAAGTTTTTACGACAATCACAAAATATCCATGCACCTAGTCGAGATTCGGACCTGGGACCTTTCGTGCACCAGGCTGATACGCTACCCACTGAGCTACGCAGATTGGCTTTTCGGATTTTATATGTCTGTTTAGTGAAGTTTAGTCGGCTGTCCTATCTCAAAACACAGTCTATCTCTCTATCTTTAGCTCTGGACGACTTCTGGCAGGCGTGGAAAATTTAAAAATAGCTGTGCATTTATATGCAAAGGAGTACTATCGAATAGCCTAAAACGTTTAAAAAAATATCGTCTCTGAGGCGGCCAGTTCGGTTTCTTGAATAACTCCTGGGGGAGGGGTGCAAAAATTTAAAAATAGTTGTATTGAATCGCATCCAAATTTTTGAAAAATATCGTCTGGGGGGAGCCAGCTCAGTTTCTCGAGAAACCCCTGGAGGGCTCCTGGGAGGTGTGCAAAATTTAAAAACAGTTGTGCATCTGTGCGCAAAATAAGTACTATCGACTGGCATCAAAATTTTTGAAAAATATCGTCTGGGGGGGGCCAGCTCGGTTTCTCGAGAAACCCTGTTGAAAAATTTTGTCTGGGGGGGACCAGCTCGGTTACTCGAGAAACCCCTGGACGGCTCCTGGAAGGTGTGCAAAATTTAAAAACAGTTGTGCATTTGTGTGCAAAATGAGTACTATTGAATGGCATAAAACTTTTTGAATAATATCATCTGGAGGGGGTTAGTTAGCCCCCCCCCAGAGAAAAACGCTTGTAGTTTCTCGTGGGAGAGTATGCAAAAGTTTGTGTGCATTTGGGTGCAAAATTTGAAATTTTACATCTGGCGGGGGGCTAGCGTGACGGACCCAACTTTTTTCTATCATCAATAACAAAGGCGCTAATCGGGGGTTCAAAATATAGTCAATCACCCTGTACACGCATGTGGCATTTCGGGGCATGCATAGTGCAAAAAATGCCTTTTTTAGATTTTTTTAGAAAATGTGACCTATCAAATATTGCAAAAATGATAGGCATGATCCAATTCTTAAGATCAAGAAAATTCAGTAACTTCCAAGAATTCAAAAGCATGTAACACCAATAACACACACAAGATACAAGAAATCACCTACAATAAATTGTTTTTGTGCAGTTTTGCGAAATTTGTTAATTGATTGATTGATTAAACAGATGCAAAATATTATTTTTTGTGAAATTTTTTTTTTATAGTTACACCTTATTTCTACATTAAATATAATACTTTGAAATCTTTGAATTTTTTTTGTTTCTATTTTTTGTAATTTTTGCCAATTGCCTTAATGTATTTTGTTTTTTAATCTTTTTATGGTTAAATAGACATTTAACATTGTATGCCCAGCAAACATGCTGGTACTTTACTAAGATTGTACTTTAACCGCTGGCAACTGCTGGCACCGGAAATGATGTGCATTTTTTTTTATTATTTTTATATGGCAGAGTTTGCATATTTTGAAAAAGTGCCAGAAGAGCAATATTTTAGTACTTTGTTTTTAATAAAGCCAGAAATTGCACTTTATTTTTAGAAAAATCTTAGTGCAGCCAGAGTTAACGGCAACAAAATTTGGTATAAGCAAAAAATAAATAAACTTCCGGAAGTAAAAAAAAAAAGTTTTCTTAAGTAAGGCCAGCTATAAAGGGGGCTGAGGAAGCGACGCAGCTTGAGAATTTTTTTGTTTTCACCATATTTGACATTAGATTTTTCGTGCTGGTATTTTTCAAAATGTTTGATGATTTAAGCAGAATCGAGACCCTTCTAGAGTTTTTTTCGTCAAGAAACGTTTTTACTGTATTTTTTACAGGGTGTTTGTTTATAACTGGAACACTCAGTATCTTTTTTAGTAATGAAAATAAAGAGTAGGTTTGAATTCAAAAATTTCTTGGAAAATTGCAACAAACTTAAGCGCTATAACAACTTTTTTTTTGTTCCCCTTGGTTTACAGGGTTTCCCACACCCTGATAAGATAATTTGTTTAAATAGAACACCCTGTATGTTTTTGCATATTTGAATTTTTCCAAAATTTAGCTTTACAAAAATACTAACTAATATTCAAATATCTTTTGTAGTTTCTGAGATATTTCCGTTTAAAATTTTAAGCTAAATTGCCTTCAATCGTTTTTTTTAAGGCCACTAGATTTTTTTAGTTTATATTGTTGAAATAAAGAAATACATTTTTGGCTCACTTGGCAACTTGATCAGTTGGTCATTTCCAATATATTTTCATATTGACAATCATGAAAACTTTAAACGCAAATATCTCAGGAACTACAAAAATATTGAAATAACGTTTGGTATTTTTGTAAGCTATTTTTCAAAAAAATTCAAAAATGCAAAAATATACAGTGTGTTCTATTTAACGAAATTGTCTCTATTGCCACACTCTGATACAAAGGGCAAAAAAAAGCGCGCTTAAGTTCGTTGCAACTTGTCAAGAAATTTTTGAATTTAGACCTATATTTTATTTTCAATAATAAAAAAAGATAGTGAGTGTTCCAAATAAACACCCTGTACATATATTCGAAAATTTTTCCTGGAATAGGTGCATTTAAAGTGAAGTTTTTAAAGACATTAGTTATGTTTGTCAACACAAAAAAGGTAAACAGTTCCAAATAATAATATAACCAAATTTCAAATTCTCCGTAAGCACCGGGTATCTTTAAGTAGTACATGTAAGGGTATAATGGTACAGGGTTTTTCTCTATATAAATGTCGCCCCCCCTATTATATCTGTTCATATGTGCGCTAGAAGAAAGAAATAAATGCAAAAGTTGTACAATTTATAGTATAAAAGTTAAAAGTATCAAAAAAAAATAAGTGTCATTCCAAATGTCACATCTTGACATCAACTTTCTTATTTTAAATTGAACAGAGTGTTGTATATTTTTTTAAATTTCGATAGATATCTTCTTCCTGATTCCAAAAATATACCATATGTTATCTTTCCAGCATAACGGACGGGAAACTTTGCACAATTTTTCTAAATTTAAAACTAAATATTGCCATTAGGCTCTGCAAGTATGTTAAGGCTGTTACCAAAAAATAAATACATTAATTGTACTATATAAACTTATTTTTTATCTACTTTAGTAAGTTGGTAAAAAGCCTTTTATTATGCATAACGAACGAACCAGCAATAAGAACTTTATTCATTTTTGTATTATTTATTTATCTGTTAATAGGACCTCAAAAGATGCCAAAACTTAATATAACCGTAAAGTTAAAATCACACTTAAATTATATTTGTTACTATTTTACCAAAAAACGAAAGAGTTAAGAATTTAACCAACAAAGAGAAACATTTTATATTACTTATTTAATAGAAACAGTTTTAGCCTCTGGAGGAAAATTAAAAAATATATAAGTGGTCACAAAGAGTAGGTTAATGCCTTCGGTCATTCGTATTTTGTGATATTACCCGTGGTGGACTTTTAGCTGGAATGGCTAATTTGTCTTGAACAGTCTTCGAACAAATTTACAAAAATTTTGCCATAAGAGCAATGTGTTGAACGAAGAGTAAACTATTTTTTCTTGGCAAACACATTGGCAATTTTTTTTATTTCCCTTAACAATCGCTAAGACATTCACTACATATGATATATTTTTTGAATCAGGAAGAAAAGATCTATCGAAATTGCAAAAAATATAAAAGTTGAAATAAGAAAGTTGACGTCAAAATTTGACATAATGATCGCGATTCTTCAGAAACGACAGAAAACCTCACCCGTCAGAATTCTGGAAAGTTGCGATTTTTACTTATCGCCTCATCTAAAATAAAAACACAGCGTCCTTCATATTTACCCTAACGCTGCAAGAGAGACTGCGTAATTTTTTTAATAACATTTTCTGCAGGACTAGTTTATAGCGAAGCTAAATTGTTACTACGCGTACCAAAAAACAAAAAGTGTCGAAAATTCTCACCATGTAAAAGGAAAGACAGAATTTGTGTAACTTTTCTGAGCAGTGACAGCGAAATATTCCATGGCTATCTATGGTTTTGTATGTTAAAAGTTTTAAAGGTTTGTTTACACATAAAAATAAGCTTAATAACATACATTTTTAAATAAAAAACAGGGTTTTCAGAAAAACAGCCTATAAAAATTAAAACTGACATATTGTTTATATACTAGAACAGTATTAAGAAACTAAATTATGAAGAATATTAGCAAATAGTCCTGACAAAAAAGCATTAAGTGTAAATTTGTGTTGAAAAATCGTTAGATTTTTTTGTAAGGGCGAGATTTTCTGACAGTTTTTGAAGAATCGCGACCATAATGCGATGACATTTGCTTACTTAAGGCTTTTTTAGGAGGTGTATCTATCGTTTGGTAATGAAATTATTAAAAATACACGTTTTTATACACTGTAAGAAATTTTGAGTGATTTTGGACTCAACTTTAACGCAACTTTCACTCAATTTTTCGTTGAAACGAGTCCACGAAATATTGGGTCAAATTTTAGGAAAACTTTTATCAATGACTGTTTATGACTCAATCGCTGATTTTGTTCACCAGTAGCTGAAGTGAACTATTAACACAATTCTGAGTAATTTGTACAATTCTTTTGGGTAATTTTTTGAGTAAGTTTTACTTTCAGTCAATCGCATTTTTAATTCACTCCATTGCATTTTTTATTGCATAAGTAACTCCATGAAAAAAAAACAATTATTATTAAAGTGCTACTTTAATCCCTATGTATATAATGTACTATATTTATATGGGAATATTTCTAAAAATTTTCACCTGCTGAACTGCGTTCAGAAAGCCCACACCATGGTGCGCGCACCCGGTGTGTCCGCACCACCTATAATCTGTCATAAATATTTTAATTGGACTACATTTTGCATACAAGATGTTCCAAAAAATTACTTGAAAAAACTGTTTTGCAAAAAAAATATTTTTTAAATTTCTTTATGGAATTAAATATGCTAACAGTTAAAGATAAAAAATATATACATCCATCCTAATTTTGACATTTGCAAATGTCAAAAATTGATATAAACTTTTTTATTTTTTGACCTATCCGTAGATTTTTTAAGAAGTTGATAAAGATTTTTTTTCTGAATCCAAAAATACCCTACACTCTCTATTTACATTTATAGTTTTGGGGATATTGACAAAAAACTGTTTTATACAGAAATATTTAAAAAAAATAGTATTTAAGTTGGCTAAATAAAACATCGAACCAAGAATGCCATGGCATCTGCAGAAAAGCAATTCATGGATCACTCGAATTTCGGTCGTATACGGATCACATTTTAGCAAAAATTTCACGAAAAAAGGGTTAATTTTCACTGATTAAAATTCCAAACACAAAAAGAAATTTGAACTAGTCTGCACATTGCCCAATATTCAATTAAAAAAGGTGCACAATTAAAATTTTGCGTTTCTGACGACGGGCAAAACAGAACGATTGTTGGCGCTTAGATGTCATTTCCACTCGACTTTGCATCGAGTGGGTAAAAGCCGCAGATCCGAACGATTACGACAGAGAAATGTCGAAACTTTCGAATATTAGCAAAATAAAAATGTTAAATTTTAATTTTAGGGCGAATTTAACTAAATATTATACAATTTCAGTACAAGTTTGATTTTGTGTGAGCGATAATAATGGTTGATAGCTTCCCGCTGAATTGGGGGGTACCATCTAGTATCTTCGATTTCGTTCAAAATTGGTATATAGCGGTTTTTGGGGTCGAGGATTAAGAATTTTCGATCAGAATTGAAAAACTATAAAGTTGATAGCTTCTCGTTGAGTTGGAGGGGGGTACTATCTAGTACCTTCGATTTCGTTAAAAATTGGTATATAGCGGTTTTTAGCATCCAGGATTACGAATTTTCGATCAGATTTAAAAAACTATAAAGTTGATAGCTTCTCGCTGAGTCGGGAGGGGGGTCCATCTAGTATCTTCGATTTTGTTGAAAATTGGTATATATACCATAGCGGTTTTTGGGGTGGAGGATTACTAATTTTCGATCAGAAGTAAAAAAATATAAAGTTGATACCTTCTCGTTGAGTGGAGGGGGGGTACCATCTATTATCTCCGAATTTGTTTATAATTGGTGTGTAGCGGTTTTGGGGTCGAGGATTACGAATTTTCAATCAAAAATAAAAAACTATGAAGTTGATAGCTTCTCGCTGAGTTGGGGGGGGTACCATCTAGATCTTCGATTGCGTTTAAAATTGGTATAAAGCGGTTTTTGAAGACAAAAATTAAGATTTTTTGACCAGATTTCAAAAATAAAGTTGACAGCGTCTAAGCATCTTGGACTAAGTTCAAAATTGTTATAAAGGGGTTTTGGGGGTTAGGAATTACAAATGTTGGTTCAGATTTCACAAATTATATATAAATATCTCCGATTTTGTTCAAAATTGGTATTTAGCTGTCAAAATGGCCTTTTAATACGCATATTTTTTTTCTGCACGAGACTTTATAGTACGGAAAAACACCCCCTAAATTCAGAAAGAGGTTGAATTTTGCAAGTTTTTTAAAGTTTTTAAATTTTCGAGGGGTGAACAACTGAAGAAAATATGTACACCTCCTGCCGGTGCTTAAGGTACTGCCCAAATACTACCAAGTCCTGCCTTAGTACTGCCTAAGTACTGCCCAAGTACTGCCTAGTCCTGCATCCGAAAAACTTGACAACTCGAAATTTCTCCTTTTCTGATTTGAGCATTTTGCGAGGCATTTTGTTATCTTTCTTTCTTCTTACAAAAGCCAGAATAGTTTTGTAGCGCGCTAAATGATCGAAGCGAGCCGGGCACGCCAGCGAGATTTCGTAAAGAATTCTACTAGGCACAGAATCGGAGCTTTGCGATACTCAACCCTGAACTTTTTTGTGATCCATCATTATGAGGGATTATCAATAAAAAATAATACAATGGCGTATATGAAAGAACCCTCAACGAATATTTTGAAATCCCGGATACCTCATGAAATTCCTTATGTTTTCTCGACAAAAACAAAATTTCCTGAGAATCCCCGAAGTTATTATTTTACCACGTTTTTAATAATTAAAAAAGGAAAAACAATAACCCCCTCTACCTCTTTATCACAGTTTGTGACGTTTTAGTTGACTCCCGCCACAAAATAATGTCACAACATTGACCCCCCCTTTTCTAACTTAACCAGCCTTTTTTTTGTGACAAAAAAACTAACATAAATTTTCATTTTACGTTTTTTTTTTATCGTGACGTGACAAGAAGTCGACCCCCCCTTACCCTAAGTATATTTGATTGAAAATTTAAAGAAAATTATGATAAGCTGCTCAAAATCATAATACTAATGTCTCTTCCTTTTTTACGAGATTATCACACCTGGCAACACTGCTACTAGCACGCTTCATTATTAGTCATGCCCCCCTTCTCCTTTCTCGCAGCACTTTTTTTTCAGGATTTTTCTCTAATACTTCAGCCTGCCTGATTTTTTTTTAACCTTTGCTTGCGGCGGAATGGTGCAATCAATCATTTTTGTTTTTCATGTTGTTATATTTGAATATTCTGAATGGATTAACAGAACAGGATGTCATCTTAAAATAAGTAGCCCTAGTAAGTATAACCTTACCCATTCGGAGTTTCAAATACATATTAAAACAAAACTAGGCAAGATTTTTTCTTCTGTTGATTTTTTCTTCTCCAAATTACGGAAAAATGAAGCTTTGAAAACGAGCTTACAATAAAATGAAGTCATATGCAATTTTCTTTTTTTGTGCGTCCTGCCTAGTTCTGCTCAAGTACTGCCTAATCCTGCCTAAGGATGCCCTAAAAACTGCCTAATCCTATCCAAGTACTGCCTAATCCTATCCAAGTACTCCCTAGCCCTGCCTAAGTACTGCCTAGTCCTGTCTACAGACTGCCTATAAAGACTGCTTAGTCCCGCCCAAGTATTGCCTAATCCTGCACAAAGTCCTGCACAAAGTAGTGCCTAGTCCTGCCGAAAATTTTGTACACCTCCTGCCTACAGCTGTTCACCCCTCGAAAATTTGCAAATACCAATCGTGACGTTGTCTCGCCATACGATTTACACAAATCGACAACTGTCAAAATAGCCTTTCTACGGGCTTAATTTGTTTTTTCTGTGCGACACCCTAAAGTACGGAAAAGCACACCTAAATTCAGAAAATGCTTGTATTTTGCATGTTTTTTAAATGTTTTAGAATTTCTAAATACCAATCGTGACCTTGTCACCTTAGACGTTATACTCGAACCGATCGCTGTCAAAATGGCCTTCTTACAGGCTTAATTTGTTTCTTCTGTGTGAAACCCCAAGGGGCTGAAAACACCCCTAAAATCAGAAAATTGTTGAATTTTGCATGTTTTTTAAAGTTTCAAAATTTCTAAATACCAATCGTAACATTGTCAAGCCATAAAGTATACACGAATCGGGAACTGTCAAAATTTAAAATTTGATAGCTAATGATTCGTGTATACTGTGTGGAGTGACAAGGTACGATTGGTATTTAGAAATTTTAAAACTTTAAAAAACTTAGAAAATTCAGCCATTTTCTGAATTTAGGGGTGTTTTTCTGTACGTTAGGGTATCGCACAGTAAAACGAAATTATGCCTGTAAAAAGGCCAATTTGACAGATAACGAGTCGTGTATACCGTATGGGGTGACAACGTCACGATTTGTATTTGGAAATTTTAAAACTATAAAAAACTTGCAAAATTCAAGCTTTTTCTGAATTTAGGGGTGTTTTAAATGGCGATTTGTGGATAACATATGGACTTGACAACTTCACCTAAATACCAATTTTGAAGAAAATCGAAGATAATTATAGATGGTACACCCCTTGTGTTTGAGGAGCTGTCAACTTCATAATTTTTGAAACCTATTCTACAATTTTTAATTCTCGGCCACCAAAACGAAGAAATCTGAGATGCGGAGAACTACTAACTTTATGATTTGCAAAATCTGAACCAACATTCGTAATTCTTGACCCCCCAAATCATTTTATGCCAATTTTACACCAATTTTGAAAAGAATCGGAGATACTAGATAGGACCCCCCCCCAACTCAGCGGGAGGCTATCAACTTTACAGTTTTTCAATTCTGATCGAAAATTTGTAATCGTCGACCCCAAAAACCGCTATATACCAATTTTGAACGAAATAGAAGATACTAGATGGTACCCCCAACTCAGCGGGAAGCTATCAACTTTGTACTTTTTTAACTCTGATCGAAAATTCGTAATCCTCGACCTTAAAAACCGCTATATACCAATTTTGAACGAAATCGGAGATACTAGATGGTACCCCCCCCCAATTCAGCGAGAAACTATAAACTTTATACAATTCTGATCAAAAATTCGTAATCCTCGACACCAAAAACCGCTATATACCAATTTTGAACGAAATCGAAGATATTAGATGGCACCCCCCCCCATCTCAGCGGGAAGCTATCAACTTTATAGTTTTTCATCTATCGAAAATTCGTAATCCTCGACCCCAAAAACCACTGTATATCAATTTTTAACGAAATTGAAGTTACTAGATTGTATCCCCCCCCTACGGGGAGCTCTCAACATCATATTTTTCTAAATCCGATCGAAACTTTGATATCTAAGTTCAACGACGTTCGCTATTGATAAACCGGCCCTGAATGTGATATCCGTGTTTCGCTAGCTGCTACGGTTTGTAACTGAGGATTTTTATAAGTTTATTTTTTTGAATATGTCAAAATCTACGGCTCTGGCAAACTTTGAAGAAACACAATTTTTGTTGAAAATAAAATTATCAATTTAAATGTGAAAACCGTATGTTGCTTTCCTCCTTACCACCATTTAAAAACTAATCAGCCCATCGCCTGGTGCTAAAGAATTATCGTACCAAATTTGAAAATCGGTTTACCGGCTTTTGAGTTATCGTGCCCCAGTCAGATAGTCAGACACCATTACAAAATTGGTAATTATTTAGGATATACGGTTTTGTGCCATTTTTGTTGTTTTTATGAAAAATTTCGAGGCCTAACTTTAACCAACTCAAACCAACCCATACCAACCCAAAACAACTAAAAAATCACAATCCAACCGCCCCTGGCAGCTCTTTTTGCATAAAAAAATCAGTCGACGTGAAATTTGGTGTCCTAACGAGCCACTAGTAAGTGCCTCTACAAAGAATTTTTCATAAAATACTGAGAATGGTGTAGAAAATTGTACACTACACTTTCATTGGAATTCAAGTTTATATAACTACCACAAAATTTTATATTTATGTCTCTTTTGGACAAAAATAACTTATTTTTAGTAGAAATAAACAAAATTGGCCACCCCAATACGCTCGATACTGGTACGGATGGAAAAAAAATGCTATTTTATGCTATATTTATGTATGTATGTATGTATTACAATAATTTAAATTATATAGTAAACAATATTTGCAACTAAAATAAAAATATTGTAAAGGCAAAGTCAAAAAAATTGTACTTTTTTTCGGGTTGAAGAAAGTCTAAGTTTACGACTTTTTCCAGGTTTAGCTAGCCTTTTGTATTTTTTTAACATTTTCAGGAAACAAAATACTTGTTCACACGTAGACACCAAAAAATAATTGTCTCTCGAACCATAATCCCTAATATAAAATAAGTAATCTGCCTGTTCTGTTCGCGAATCACGGTGAGGTTGGAATCCAGCCATTCCGTAAGCTTATTTCTTATTAAAATTAAAAAAATGTCCAATTTGTGGGCATGTGGTGTATTACAATAGAAATAATTGCCAAAATAATAGTACAGTAATATTTAAAGCATACAAAAAATAAAAGGCATGATTTATTTAGATTCTTATTTGACTGGCCTATCACCTGCAGAGTATCTACGGGCACACAAATTTTAGGTGTGGGAGGCGTCTCCGTGCCCCGCGACTTGTGACGTCACGTTCGCTTCGAGGCCTCGGTAAAGTATATACTCTTAAGTCTTTGCACAATTAATTGTAAAAAAAATATGCATTGAACAAAACAAATAAACATGACACTGACACGACATAACAAACAAAAGTTTTGAAGTTACGTCCATACAAAGCCGACAGGTTGAAACTATGTCAAATTTTTTGCAGTCTTAAAAAAATATTAGACAATACTCGTAAGAAAGCGTATTTCTAACATTCGCGTAATTGTTGAACTAATCTTACTGAGAGTAATGAAAAAATCATAACTCAAAACACTAATATTAAGATATCTTAAAATCCCTCAATGCTTATAGAGACCCAAAACTCTCTATACGCAATATTATGATTATGCATAGTCTAAAGTCAAAAAAATGGTAAGTAGGCCTTTGAAAAATGTAAATGGTTACAAGAACCTGAAAAATAATTTTAAAAAATGGATAAATCTGCGTTTCTTTGAAAACAAAGTCCCAATTTGAGTTTTATTCTAACACAATAAAATACTGTAAAAATTTGATGAGTGTGGGATACCTAGTTTGATGATATTATTTTTTTTAGGTAATTTTTTTTGTATTAAACATTACTCTTCTTTAATTTTTCGCGCCTGCAGCGTTCTTTTGCCGCCCGCAAGTATAAATGTTAGTTGTTTCAGAATTTACAAAAATTTTTCCTGCCCCCCAATTATTCAAGCCCCCCCCAAGACCAATTTCTGCGTACGCCACTGCATGTTTTCAAAAGTGAAGGTAATCAAGTAATATAAAAACAACAGAAATATAAATTTTTCATGTTTTGCGATTAAAACAAAGTTATGATTGTTTTCCACAAACCAAAACTACACTTTTTTTGCACTCGACGTGCGTTTCGCTAACAACGTTAGCGTTAAATTAATCTACGCTCTATCTTATATACAATCTTTTAGTGGGCGGAGACAAGACTAATAATTTGTGATTGATCACGCTTTATTATCCTATCTCCCCTCAACTAAAGAATAAAGTGTACTAAACGGGATGGGTCCTCTATCTTTACTTAAACTATTTTTGGATTTAATGATTTCCATACTTTCATATGCATTCAAAAGTCTTTTGTTTGGTACACTTTTTAGAAGTTTTAGGTTATCTAATGTGAATCTATGATTGTTTTCAAAAGCATGCTCGGCCACACTTGACTTTTCTGAAATTAGTTGCATGGATTGTGACAAAAAATAGGTTGGCCAAACGAGACGCTCTATTCAAACACGATTTAAAGAACACTTAGCACATTTAAAATACGGAAGAACAAAAAAGTTAAGTGTGGCCGAGCATGCTTTTGAAAACAATCATAGATTCACATTAGATAACCTAAAACTTCTAAAAAGTTTACCAAACAAAAGACTTTTGAATGCATATGAAAGTATGGAAATCATTAAATCCAAAAATAGTTTAAATAAAGATAGAGGACCCATTCCGTTTAGTACACTTTATTCTTTAGTTGAGAGGATATAGGATTATAAAGCGTGATCAATCACAAATTATTAATCTTGTCTCCGCCCACTAAAAGATTGTATATAAGATAGAGCGTAAGTTAATTTAGTTTATTGTTTATCGTCTCCTGATGATGCTAACGTTGTTAGCGAAACGCGCGTCGAGTGCAAAAAAGTGTAGTTTTGGTTTGTGGAAAACAATCATAACTTTGTTTTAGTGCAACAAAAGGTTCCAAATTCCCAACATAGCTTTGCGATTAGATACTTACAATCTTCCCAAATAGGTAATCAGCTTGCAGTCTTAAGTCTGCAGTATTATTTGTAAAAAAATATGGAATGAAGGAAACAAATAAACATAAAACCATGAAAAGCAGGACTAAACATGACAGTGACACGACATAATTAACAAAAGTTTTGAAGTAGAAACAATACTCGTAAAAAAGTGTATTTCTAAACAGCGTGATTGTTGAACTAACCTTATTGAGAGTAATACATTACACATTAGTATATTCTATTCCGTTGAAGACACAATATATATTCAGTATAGGTATTTGCCCAGTTGTTGGTACCAGATTTAATAAATATTAAGCTATACACAATGTTGAATTTCCTCAATTCTCTATAAGCAATATTATGGCTTATTGCATAGTATAATCTCAAATAAATGGTTAGTAGGACTTTTAAGAAAATATAAAGGACCTGAAAAATAATATAAAAAATGAATAATCCTGCGTGTTTTTGTAAATAAAGTACCAATTTGAGTTTTATTCTAACACAATAAGATACTGTGAAAATTTGGTGACTGTGGGATACCTAGAACTCTCTCATACCAGTGGATGGAACCATCAAACGAGGGGTTGTCCCCATAAGCCTCCAAAAGTGTGTATGGGTGCTGTCTGTCTAGTCCAGTCATCAGAGAGTTTTAGCTTGCAAAAGGTGGGGTAGTAGCGATTTTGACATATTATGTGGTTTAGGTTGGGCGTCTAAAAAAAATGTAAGTTTTCGACCTTTGGGGGGGGGGTGAGCTCATTCCGCCATCTTGGATTTAGTGTGCATAAATTTGAATTTTTTTAAATAACACGAAAACTATAAACTCTAGGACAATAAGTCTTATTAGGAAGTTGAAGAGGATAAAATTTCCTACAACTTTAATGTACACATTATTTTTCTAGCTGGTAGTTGTAATGAGCTACAGCTTTACAAATCCAGATTTTTTTCTGCTTTTTTTTCTCTTTTTTTAGTTTATCCTGATTAAAAAGCGGCAAAAATTATCGTTTTTCCTATATATATCACATATATATAGTATCTCATACATACATTAATATAATATAATGAGTATATATAATAAACACTCATTTACACACCACCAAAAGGTAGAATAAACGGCGCATTTTTTTTATTCTGATATCTCCAGTAGACCTAATCCACATGTAACATTATATTAAAGCAACGAATATTGAATCTCATTATCTCATTATACGGATGTCCATTACAAAATCCACAAACAATGGAACATTTGAGGCCCGCTTTTCGGCAACCATAAGCTGCAGTGCTTGCCATTTTTGCAATTGCATAAAATTACTTCTAATAAAGTGCCTATCATTTCAATTGGAACCAATCAACTCAGGCTTTGCTTCCAGCCCCAATCTTCTGGGTTTTTTCTGTTACCGCTCTATTTTTGGATTTGATGTTACGTTTGCAACGAATGGGAACGGGCAGCATCTTTTGTAGGTGGTAACGATGCAAGGTTGACTTTGGATTTTATTGAAGATTTGATAGGTATCGGAATTTCTCTAAGCTGTCAGAAATATTACCATAATACAATACTACCAGGAATCGTTCGCCAGCTTTTGCAACTTCATCAGAATTAGCATCTGGGTTGTTAAAAACTTTAATTTCAGCACAAAGACTTATTTTTTTTACGAGTGGTAAAAATTTAGTTTTTCCCTGACAAATTGGTGAATACATTTTCTCTGATATCTTTCCTTTCCCGGGCTTGAGAAGGAAGATGTTGCCTTGATATGGAGCCAATGCCGTTAGCAGAACTAAAAGATCAATATCTTCACCAGCAATAAACACAGAACCATGATCTGAGCAAAGCGTGGCGCATACTTCAGTGTAACAATGTAAGGAGACTGACTGATGCGGACCGGACTTGATGGCCTAATAAATAGTCCAGCAGGCCATGTATTCTTGACGACCAGAAAGCTATATGGCCAACATGTGATGCGTTCATCATTTAAGACACGTAGAGAATCTGCGTCTTGTTTGTTATCCAATTTTCTGGGCACTTTTATGATGAGCTTCGGTTACATTCTTCTAATGTGGAAGAATTTGGCAACTGTTGGGTACTGGCAGTTCCTTGGTTTTCGTTTTTACGTCCCGAAATGAGTATTCTGGAGGTCTATGTTATTATAAGATGATATACGTATATACGTAGGTAAAGCTGGGGGGATCACCATAAGGGGCCACAAACATTCCCATGCCAGAATTTGGTGCTAATTTGTTACCGAAGAATTAAATTTGTCGCTGTTGCCGTTTCCGAGAAATCGCGACCCCTGTGCCTTTACGGTAAAGCTGAGGGGCCACCCCATAACTCCTGATTGCCAAGCGATAGGAGAATAAATCAAACGCCATAATTTGTCGCTCGAAGGCCTTATGTGCATTAACATATAAAAAACAACGAAAATATCGCGATTTTTTTTAATCTTCAAAAAACTCTATTTTGCTAATAACTTCTCTTGTATTGAACCAAATGATGCAGAACTAAGCCCATTAGGCGTCAATGAGATTGTTCGAATTTGTTGCTGCCATTTAAATGTCTTACAAACAAAATTAAAAAAAAAACATTTTTTTTTGGGAAATTGTACCACTGTGCGTCCAATAAATCGTATCTCGGTTATTTTACGAGATATTAGGCTTAAACTAAAAACATAATTTTAGTCATGCTTAGTCATGCTAAGTCCAAATTTGTTCGGTACAATAGCAATACGTCGCTCCTGTGGCGTTCAAGTAAATTTGTTGAAACAATTTTCTGAAATTGACCAAAAAGTCGCAATGATTTGTTTACGAAGCCATATGAAGCCACCAAGTTTCGTATACCGTTTAGCTTGGCTCGAACAGGGCTTTTCAACTAACTACACCCAGAATTTGTCGCTGGTAACGTTATCGAGATATCGAGATTTAAGGGGTTCACTATTCCACATTTCTGCACCCGGATATTTCCAAAATTAGTTATGGGGACACAAAGTTTCGTATACCGTTAAGCTGTGTTTAAATAGGGCTTTTTAATCACCTAAACAAAGAATTTGTCACTGGTGCCGTCATCGAGATATTGCCATTTAAGTGGTTCACTATTTCACATTTCTGCACCCGGATATCTCCAAAACTAATTACGGAGCCACCAAGTTTCGTATACCGCTTAGCTGGGTTCGAAGAGGGCTTTCCAATTAACCAGAGCCAGAATTTATCGCTGGTGCCGTTATCGAGATATTGCCATTTAGTGGTTCACTATTCCACATTTCTGCACCCGGATATCTCCAAAACTAATTATGGGGCCACCAAGTTTCGTATACCGTTTAGCTAGGTCAGAACGGGGCTTCGTAATGACCCAAACACAGAATTGTCGCTGGTACCGTTATCGAGATTTTGCCATTTAAATGGATCGCTATTCCACATTTCTGCACCCGGATATCTCCAAAACTATTTATGGGGCCACCAAGTTTCGTATACCGTTTAGCTGGGTTCGAACAGGGCTTTTTAATGACCCAAACACAGAATTTGTCGCTAGTGCCGTCATCGAGATATTGCCGTTTAGGTGGTTCACTATTCCACATTTCTGCACCCGGATATCTCCAAAAAAAATTATGGGACCACCAAGTTTCGTATACCGTTTAGCTAGGTCAGAACGGGGCTTCTTAATGACCCAAGCACAGAATTTATTGCTGGTACCGTTACCGAGATTTTGCCATTTAAATGATTCGCTATTCCACATTTCTGCACCCGGATATCTCCAAAACTAGTTATGGGGTCACCAAGTTGAGTATACCGTTTAGCTGGGTTCGAACAGGGCTTTTTAATGACCCAAACACAGTATTTGTCGCTGGTGCCGTTATCGAGATTTTGTCATTTAAGTGGTTCACTATTCCACATTTCTGCACCCGGATATCTCCAAAATTTTTTATGGGGCCACCAAGTTTCGTATACCGTTTAGCTGGGTTCGAACAGGGCTTTCCAAGTAACCATACCCAGAATTTGTCGCTGGTGCCATTATCGCGATTTTTGCCATTTAGATGGTTCACTATTCCACATTTCTGCACCCGGATATCTCCAAAACTATTTATGGGGCCACCAAGTTTCGTATACCTTTTAGCTGGGTTCGAGCAGGGCTTTCCAAGTAACCAGAACCAGAATTTGTCGCTGGTGGCGTTATCGAGATTTTGCCATTTAAGTGGTTCACTATTCCACATTTCTGCACCCGGATATCTCCAAAACTGTTTATGGGGCCACCAAGTTTCGTACACTGCTTAGCTGGGTTCGAACAGGGCTTTTTAATGACCCAAACACAGAATTTTTCGCTGGTGCCGTTATCGAGATTTTGCCATTTAGGTGGTTCACGATTCCACATTTCTGCACCCGGATATCTCCAAAACTATTTATTGGGCCACCAAGTTTCGTATACCGTTTAGCTGGGTTCAAAGAGGGGTTTTCAGATAACTAGACCTAGAATTGTTCGCTGGTGCCGTTATCGAGATATTGCGCTTTGAATGATCCACTATTCCACATCTCTGCACTCGGATATCTCCAAAACTATTTATGGGGACACCAAGTTTTGTATTCCGTTTAGCTGGCTTCGAACGAGGCTTTCCAAATAAATAGACCCAGAATTTGTCGCTGGTGCCGTTATCGAGATATCGCGATCTAAGTGTTCACTATTGCACGTCTCTGCAGCCGGATATCTCCAAAAGTATTTATGAGGCCACTAAGTGTCAACCCCTTTTTAACTCCTTAGGGGTAACTTTTTCAAAAATGGTTTGACCTCTGCGTTTATAGATACTATTGACTGCCGTTCTTTTATTACTATAGATTAATTATGATACTATCCATATCCATAAAATCTTTAAAAAAAAATCAAAATTTTGTTTTTCAAAATTGTTTTCAAAAACTTTTTTCAATTTTTTTTTGTTGAAAATGCAATTATCTATCTTAATGCGTGTCGCCAGCTGCTACTGTTCATGAGTTACGTTTTTACAAGTATATTTTTATTTTTCTTAGATATCTCAAAATCTACGAATCTGACAGAGTAACATTAAGTTAGGTTAGGTTTGTGCAACTAACAGCTCCCTCCACTGCGATCTGAGAGATCTATTGTCGCTCATTCCCCCCCCCCTAGAGGGATTTAGACCTAAACCACTTTGTCGGGGCTGCTAGGGATCTTTAACGTACTCCACTATCAATAGAGACCTTTTGCACCTATAATTTTGATGCCTTTTTCCTTTATCGCTTATTTCGGGCATGCGCAGTTAAAGTCTGACGTTACTTACGGAAGAATACCGTATCCCCTATAATTGACATGGTTGCTGACAGTAAAACGTTAAGTAGAAAAACAATTTAATTTAAATTGATTTTGAATGCAAAAATATGTTCTGTATTCTTTTTAGTTGCAAAGATAAGTTTCAATTTTTGTTTAATCATTTTCTTTCGCTAGAATTTCGTAAGAAATATAAAATATTGATTTTCACTGGCAACTATGAAAAGGGATTCCGATCTGTTTATCATAACCTTCATTTTCTCCGTTGTATTTTTGAATTTTTACAGATTAATTATAATTAAAATTCACGTAAAAAATACAAGAATAAGATATTTTAAATGAAAAATATTATTGGACATTAAATTCTTTTTGTAACTCTTTATAATAATAAATACCGTATAAAGTTGGCCATAAACAAATCAAAGGCGGCGTGGAAAAACTAAAAATGCTGTCTTAAAAATAATGTGACGTTAGCTACGTCACAACGCGTTATTAAGCGATAAAGTCACATAACGGGGATTTTTTACAAGAGGTGCAAAAGGTCTCTAATATATGGATCACACGGGACCGTCCTCTTAATGTCCTCTCCTAGGACGATTACTCACAAAACGCTTAACCAATTCTTATCAAATTTTTTGGCACCAGGCGGTGAGCTGATTAGTTTTTGGTGTTGGTGGGGGGTTGCGAAGAGGGTAGAAATGGGAGATAAACTTTTTAAAATATCTTAACTGCGAACCGTAGCAATTTGAAACACGTGATTTTCACGCTAAGATGAACAATTAAATTTTCTATAAAAACTATATCAATGATGAAGCCTGCCAGATTCGCAGTTTTTGAGATATGTAAGAGAAACAAAAATATACCTATAAAAATCTTAACCCACGTACTGTAGGATCTAGAGATCCACGGTTTAAATATTTAGACGGATAAGTACATTTTCAACAAAAACTATATCAATGTTAGTCTGTCAGATTCGTAGTTTTTGAGAAAGAAAAATAAAAATATACTTATAAAAACCTAACTCACGAACCGTAACAGGTGGCGACACGCGGCTTTTATATTAAGATTGATAATTGCATGGTCAACCAAAAACAAAATGAAAAAAGTTTTTGAAAAACAAAATTTTGATTTTTGTAAAAAGATTTTATGGATCGTATAGCCATTTTTTAATTTACCTACTATCATAATTAATCTATACTAATAAAAGAACGGCAGACAACAGTATATATAAACGCACTTGCCCTACAGCCGTAAAAATTGGAAGAAATATTGGGTGTGTAACATAGGCACCCGCCAAGAAAGGTTTTTTTAAAAAAGTTACCCCTAAGGAGGTTAAAAGAGGTTGAAACTTAGTTGCCCCATAATTAGTTTTGGAGATATCACTATGTGTGAATCACCTAAATCTCAATATCGTGATAACGGCACCAGCGACAAACTTTGTGTTTAGGTAATTAAAAAGCCCTGTTTGAACCCAACTAAACGGTATACGAAACTTAGTGGCCCCATAAATAGTTTTGGAGATATCCGGGTGCAGAGATGTGGAATAGTGAATCACTTAAATAGCAATATCTCTATAACGGAACCAGCGAAAAATTCTGTGTTTGGTTACTTGGAAAACCCTTTTCGAACCCAGCTAAACGGTATACGAAACTTGGTGGCCCCATAATTAGTTTTGGAGATATCCGGGTGCAGAGATGTGGAATAGTGAATCACTTAAATCCCAATATCTCGATAACGGCACCAGCGACAAATTCTGCGTTTGGGTCATTAAAAAGCCCTGTTCGAACCCAGCAAAACGGTATACGAAACTTGGTGGCCCGATAAATAGTTTTGGAGATATTCGGGTGCAGAAATGTGGAATAGTGAACCACTAAATGGCAATATCTCGATAACGGCACCAGCGACAAATTCTTGGTCTAGTTACTTGGAAAGCCCCGTTCGAACCTTGCTAAACGGTACACGAAACTTGGTGGCCCCATAAATAGTTTTGGAGATATCCGGGTGCAGAGATGTGGAATAGTGAATCACTTAAATCGCAATATCTCGATAACGGCACCGGCGACAAATACTGGGTCTGGTTACTTGGAAAGCCCTATTCAAACCCAGCTAAACGGTATACGAAACTTGGTGGCTCCATAAACAGTTTTGGAGATATCGGGGTGCAGAAATGTGGAATAGTGAACCACTTAAATGGAAAAGTCTCGATAACGGCACCAGCGACAAATTCTATGTTTGGGTCATTAAAAAGCCCTAAAAACGGCATACGAAACTTTGTGGCCCCATAAGTAGTTTTGGAGATATCAGGGTGCAGTAATGTGGAATAGTGAACCACTTAAATGGCAAAATCTCGATAACGGCACCAGCGACAAATTCTGTGTTTGGTTACCTGGGAAGCCCTGTTCGAACCCAGCTAGATGGTATACGAAACTTGGTGGCCCCGTAAATAGTTTTGGAGATATCCGGGTGCAGAAATGTGAAATAGTGAATCACTTAAATCGCAATATCTCGATAACGGCACCAGCAACAAATTCTGTGTTGGGTTACTTGGAAAGTCCTTTTCGAACCCAGCTAAACGGAATACGAAATTTGGTGGCCTCATAATTAGTTTTGGAGATATCCGGGTGCAGAGATGTGGAATAGTGAATCACTTAAATTCCAATATCTCGATAACGGCACCAGCGACAAATTCTGCGTTTAGGTCATTAAAAAGCTCTGTTCGAGCCAAGCAAAACGGTATACGAAACTTGGTGGCCCGATAAATAGTTTTGGAGATATCCGGGTGCAGAAATGTGGAATAGTGAACCATTAAATGGCAATATCTCGATAACGGCACCAGCGACAAATTCTGGGTCTGGTTACTTGGAAAGCCCCCTTCGAACCTAGCTAAACGGTATACGAAACTAAGTGGCCCCATAATTAGTTTTGGAGATATCCGGGTGCAGATATGTGGAATAGTGAATCACTTAAATCCCAATATCTCTATAACGGCACGAGCGACAAATTCTGCGTTTGGGTCATTAAAAAGCTTTGTTCGAACCCAGCAAAACGGTATACGAAACTTGGTGACCCGATAAATAGTTTTGGAGATATCCGGGTGCAGAAATGTGGAATAGTGAACCACTAAATGGCAATATCTCGATAACGGCACCAGCAACAAATTCTGTGTTGGGTTACTTGGAAAGTCCTTTTCGAACCCAGCTAAACGGTATACGAAATTTGGTGGCCTCATAATTAGTTTTGGAGATATCCGGGTGCAGAGATGTGGAATAGTGAATCACTTAAATTCCAATATCTCGGTAACGGCACCAGCGACAAATTCAGCGTTTGGGTCATTAAAAAGCTCTGTTCGAGCCCAGCAAAACGGTATACGAAACTTGGTGGCCCGATAAATAGTTTTGGAGATATCCGGGTGCAGAAATGTGGAATAGTGAACCATTAAATGGCAATATCTCGATAACGGCACCAGCGACAAATTCTGAGTCTGGTTACTTGGAAAGCCCCGTTCGAACCTAGCTAAACGGTACACGAAACTTGGTGGCCCCATAAATAGTTTTGGAGATATCCGGGTGCAGAAATGTGGAATAGTGAACCAATTAAATGGCAAAATCTCGATAACGGCACCAGCGACAAATTCCGTGTTTGGTTACTTGGAAAGCCCTGTTCGAACCCAGCCAAACGGTATACGTAACTTAGTGGCCCCATAAATAGTTTTGGAGATATCCGGATGCAGAGATGTGGAATAGTGAACCACTTAAATCGCAATATCTCGATAACGGCACCAGCGACAAATTTTAAGTTTGGGTAATTAAAAAGCCCTGTTCGAACCCAGCTAAACGGTATAGGAATCTTGGTGGCCCCATAAATAGTTTTGAAGATATCCGGGTGCAGAGACGTGCAATAGTGAACCACTTTGATGGCAATATCTCGATAACGACACCAGCGAAAAATTCTGTGTTTTTGTCATTAACAAGCCCTATTTGAACTCAGCTTAACGGTATACGAGACTTGGTGGCCCCATAACTAATTTTGGAAATATCCGGGTGCAGAGATGTGGAATAGTGAAACCCTTAAATCTCGATATCTCGATAACCTTACCAGCGACAAATTCTGGGTCTAGATAGTTGAAAAGCCCTGTTTGGGCCCAGCTAAATGGTATACGAATCTTGGGGGCGCCATAAATAGTTTTGTGGATATCCGGGTGCAGATTTCTGGAATAGTGAACCACTTTCATCGCAATATCGCGCTCGATAACGGCACCAGCTAAAAATGTTGTGTTTGAGTACTTAAAAAGCCAGCTTTGAGCTCAGCTTCACGGTATACAAATCATTGCGACTTTTTGGTCAATTTCAGAAAATAGTTTCAACAAATTTTCTTGAACGCCACAGGAGCGACGTATTGCTATTGTCCCGAACAAATTGGTACTTAGCATGACTTAAATTATGTTTTTGGTTTAAGCCTAATATCTCGTAAAATAACCGAGATACGATTTATTGGACGCACAGTGGTACAATTTTCCCAAAAAAATGTTTTTGTTTAAATTTTGCTTGTAAGACATTTAAATGGCAGCAACAAATTCGAACAAGCTCATTGACGCCTAATGGGTTTAGTTCTGCATCATTTGGTTCAATACAAGAGAAGTTATTAGCAAAATAGTGTTTTTTAAAGATTAAAAAAAAACCGCGATATTTTCGTTGCTTTTTATATGTTAATGCACATAAGGCCTTCGAGCGACAAATTATGGCGTTTGATTTATTCTTCTATCGCTTGTCAATCAGGAGTTATGGGGTGGCCCCTCAGCTTTACCGTAAAGTCACAGCGGTCGACATTTCTCGGAAACGGCAACAGCGACAAATCTAATTCTTCGGTAACAAATTAGCAACAAATTAGCACCAAATTCTGGCACGGGAATTTTTGAGGACTCTTATGGTGGTCCCCCCAGCTTTACCTACGTTACGTATATGTATAATTGGTATATTATGTCGCGTCGGTAAGTAGGTATATCAAACTGTAATATTAGGTACTTACCCTATAAAACATATAACTCAAAAGAAGTTACCGAAAAAAATAAGCAAAGGTCATTTTTTCGAAAAAGCGCAACTTTGTGTATCTCGTATAGTTGTATAATTAATTATCAATATTTTATGTATATCTCTGGTTATATATATAATATATGGAAATATGTCAGAAACAACAAAAATGTATGCAAAACCTAAAAAAACCTCATTTTTTTTTCAAAAATCTGGCTTTGTAAAGCTGTAGCTCATTACAACTAACAGCTGCAAAAAAAATTGGTGTATCGAATTTGTAGAAAATTTTATAATCTACAAAATTCCCAATAAGACTTTTTGTCCTAAAGTTTATAGTTTTCGTGTTATTTAAAAAAAAAACAAATTTATGTACACTAAATCCAAGATGGCGGAATGAGATCACCTCTCTAAGGTCGAAAAGGCAATTTTCTTTTGGGGCCAATCTGAACAAGTTATGTCAAAATCCCTAGTAGCCCACCTTTTGCAAGCTGATGTCTTTTTTAATATCTAATAACTGGACTAATCCGTCTGTAACACGATTACTCAAAAACCGATTTATATCAACTTTGGCACAAGAGTTCTCTGATACTAGGCGGTGAGATGATTAGTTTTTGGTGTGGGAGGGGGGGTGCGAAGGTGGAGAAATAGAAGTTAAGCCTTTTAAAATATCGTAACTGGCGATCCGTAGCAGTTAGCCCTAGACGGTTTCACGCTAACTTGAAAAAAAAATAAAAAATATATTTATGATGAATTCTGTCAGAGCCGTAGTTTTTGAGATATATAAGAAAAATAAAAATATACTTATAAAAACCTAACTCACGAACCGTAGAATGTAGCGACACGTGGTTTTCACATTAAGATATATAATTACATTTTCAAGCAAAACAAAAAATTACAGATTTTATGGATGGCTATACGTGCCTGCTGGCGCCATTTATTTTAATTTCCTATCATCCATTAAAATATTTACACCATGTTTGAATGAGTTTGGTGAGTCCCCCCTCTCTCTACCTAATAAAATCCATTAAATACTTTTCGAGATGTCGCGTTTAATTCAGATAGAGTCTTGCCTAAGATTTTCACTTCTGTTAAATCCTGCATCTGATCACAAATTTTTAATTTATTAACGGCTAATTTCATAAAATAAGAGCAAATAGATAATAGCCTACGGTCTTCAATTTTTGCTCAACAAAAATGTCAACGAAAAAATGACCTCCCTTTGATATTTTTTTGGGTGGGCAGTTTTAAAGCTAGGATTTTTTGGGTTATATCGCTAACCAAATCAGGCCAAAAGATAAAAACTAATATGTTTTGGCCTGATTTGGTTAGCGATTTCTAGTAAACTGCAATATCTAGACTAGGGATTGTCCTTTAATACTAGAATATCGTTGCGATTTCTCAGATCTAAAGGGTCTTTTTTATTTTTTGAATAATTTATAATTTTAGTATAATTGGTTATTTTAAGAAAATCCTATCCCAAGGGACTTAAAACCCTATTGCTAAATTTTTACAATGAACAACAGAGATCATAAATCAAATCTGAAAAGTTTTTAATAGTTGTTCATTTATAGGTTAAAAAAAAATTCGAATACTGATTTGCCAAAATTTTAATTTTAGCGATATTGGCGGTGAATGTTCTCAAAACTATATCTATCAATTTTCATCACATGGACTTCATTATTCCAAACGTACATGCAGTAGTAAAGCTCCCATCCAACTATAGTTTGTGTGTGATGATGGAATAGAAAGAAAAAACTATTTAAATTTTATTAAAGTAATGATACCCCTAAATAACTTCATATCCAAAAAAGGCAGAAAAGTAAAGTTTTTTCGACATCCTGTATAATAAATCTTTAAATGATTTTTTGCCCTCTGTTTCATCATCACACACAAACTACTATTCCAATTTTGATGGGAACTTTACTACTGCATTACTTGGATTCCTGGGTAGTATACACAGGCTGTGTTACATCAAAATTGTCTACAAAAACAAAACTTATGATCATTTAAGGAAAAAAGTTTTGATATAACCGCAATCCATCGCAATCACCCCCAATAAAACAAAAAAATCTTAAGCCGCAATAATTTCACATTTATTTGTTCGTGGTGTCCTCCCCAATGCATGCAAAATTTTCCGAAAAAGTTAAAATTTAAATATTTCAGATTATCTTTAAACTCTAAACAAATTTTGGTTCATTTTAATATTTTAGGTATTATATACCGGGTGGGCCATAAAAAACCAGATCAAAATGTTTCCGGAATAACTTTTAAACCATACCACCGATTTTAATGTAACAAATTGTTCTTTGCAAGGAGTTGAGCAAGACTTTGATTAGAATTTTTTTTTCCCGCCATCTTAAAATCTAAGATGGCGGACAGAAACAAACTTTACCCTTCAATGTTATGTTACGGAAATTTTTTGGATCTTTTTATGAAATCGTAAAAAAGCTTTGTTTCTGCCACGCAGAATGACGTGCGAATCACTAAAATCGGTTAAGTGGTTCCCAAAAAAAATTTCAATCAGTGTTTTACCGAATATGCGATTGCCGTCTCAATTCTGTCTGCATACATTTTCTCACAAATTAATTATTACTAAACGGATTTTAATGAAATAAAAAGCCTCATGGCGAAAATGGATTGTTCTTTAACTACTGCTATTGGAATTTGTCGCAATCTTGAATTCAAAGATGACGGACAAAATCGAACTTGACCCTTCAAAGAGGCTCGGTTATTCATATTTTCGGAAAACTTTTTATTTTTTTTTATTCATAGAAAAGTTCTGCTTTCGCCAACGAGGTATTAATCATTAAAACCGGTTTGGTGGTTCTTAAAAAAATAAAAAAATTTTCCATCACTGTTCTCCAGATCATACGATTGCCTTCTCAATTCCGTCCGCATTAATTTCCTCATAAATTCATAACTACTTAACCGATTTTAATTTAATAAAAACCATTATGATAAAGATCGATTTAACTTTAAAGACCACTATTGAAATTTGTCGTAATTTGTAAACTCAAGATTGCGGACAAAATCAAATTTGACCCTTCAAAGACGCTCGATTATTCTTATGTTCCGAGAACCTTTTCGACCTTTCTTAAATTCGTAAAAGGCTCTGTCTCCGGCGCGTATAACTAGCATTTTTCTTTCGTGATTTTTGTGAGCGATCGTTTGTTACCATGATGCTTTGTATCTCATTAAAATCGGTTTATATAGTAATAATGATTTTATAAAGAAATCAATGCAGAGATGCACGAGTCTAAAATGCAAACAATCGTTAAAGAAAAGACTGATATCTTAAAAACTACTAAGGCGATTTTCGTTATGAATGGCGCGGGACGTAGCAAACCTAAAAAATTTAAAAAATACTTTCACCAAAAAAAACAGCGGCTTTTTTAAATGGTGGAAAATTTCAATGGCGATATTTAAAGACAAATCGATTCTTAACTTGATGTTTTTTATTTTATCAAAATCCGTTCAGTAATAATGAGTTTATGAGGAAACAATGGTTAAAACAAAAAATTAATTTTTTGAGAACCACTAAACCACTAATTTTAATGATTCGTACCTAGCTATGCGCGTTGGAGAAAGGGCATTTCTAGGTTTTTGAAACCTAAGAATAAACGAGCTCCTTTGAAAAGATAAATTTAACGGTGTTCGCCATTTTGGGTTTCAAAATGGCGACAAATTTCGATAGTGATCTTTTAAGAGTTTTTGATCTTCGCCATGATGCTTTTTATTTTATTGAAATCGGTTGAGTATTAATTTGAGAAGGCAATCGTATAATCTGAAAAACAGTGATGGAAACAAAAATTAATTTTTGGAGAACCACCAAACCGATTTTGATGATTTATACCTCGTGGTGCGTGGCGAAAGAAATTTAACAAAAAAAAAGTTTACAGAATATATAAATAAACGAGCCTCTTTAAAGGGACAAGTTTGATTTTGTCCGTCATCTTGGGTTTCAAGATGGCGAAAAATTTCAATAGCAGTAGTTAAAGCCATGAGGCTTTGTATTTCATCAAAGACGGTAATCGCATAATCCGCAAAACACTGATCGAAATTTTTTTATTTTTTTTTTGGGAACCACTTAACCGATTTTAATGATTCGCACCTCGTTCTACGTGGCAGAAACAAAGCTTTTTACGACTTCATAAAAAAATCCAAAAAATTTCCGTAACATAAGAATAAACGAGGCTCTTTGAAGGGTAAAGTTTGTTTCTGTCCGCCATCTTAGATTTTCAGATGGCGGAAAAAAAAATATATCTTTAATGTAAGTCTTTCCTGCAAAGAACAGTCTGTAGCATTAAAATCGGTGGTATGGTTTAAAAGTTATAACGGAAAACATTTTGTCCGGTTTTTTATAAGACCCAAACTGGTTTTAAATACAAAACATTCTATTAGATTAAAATACACCACTTTTTTTCTGATTATAAAAGAACACTGTACGTTTAGAATAAAGAGGTCCGTGTGATGAAAATTGATAAGTATAGTTTTTAGGAAATTGACCGCAAATATCGCCAAAATTGAGATTTGTTCAATACAGTTAACGGCAACATTTTTTTTTTTAACCTAATGATAAACTTTAAAAACTTTCTAGATTTGAATTATAATTACCATTAATAATTGTAAACATTTGGCAATAGAAATTAAAGGCCCTTTGGGTTGTTAAAAAGATCAGATTTTTTAAAAATAACCAATTGTAACAAAAATATACTTATATCAAAAACTAAAAAGGACATTTTGGATCTGAAAAATCAAAATGAGTTTAAACTAGTACAAAAGGGTATTCTATATTCTAAATAATGAAGTTTATTTTAAATCACTACCCCAATCTGGGCAAAAGTTATGAATTTTTATAATTTTGCCTCAAAAATGGCTGGTTTTAGAGATTAACCCATCAGCAAAAAAAATGAAAGGGGTAATGGTAATTTTTTGTTAACGTTTTTGGGGTAGGTGAGCCTAAAACCACAATATTCTTTTTTACAAAATCTAAGACCCTAACTATTGTCCATTTGCCCTTATTTTATGGAATTACCGTAACCCATTTTTATAAATGCATTTTCCCGGGACGACCGAGGGTGATTTTTGCCATCAAAATATGAAAAAAAACCTGAATTTACTTTCGGATTATTGGCCATTTTTTTATTTGACAACTGTCACTGAGAATGCAGTAGAGTAACATACATGATTTTTTTATGGAACACTCTATATTTATTTTAATTTTTAAGTTTTGAAATCAATTAACTTTCTGATATCACACACTAGGGTTTCCAATTGATAGTTTTTAGATATCTGCGCTCTTAGATTCCTGAATGTATTCATTCGTTTGAGCTAAATAAATGACTTCCTACTAACTAACTAACTAAAAATGATTTAGTAAGAGCGTTGGTTTTTACATAAAGTTAATAATAAAAATCATTTATCCCAAAATTTAGAAATTCCAACACCGACTTTGAATTTTTATGATTAATTTTAAAATATTATCCCGAAAAATATTAATGGCAGAGCCAAAATGTGTGGTATGGTAAGAAATAAATAATTTTTTAAGAGCTTAAAAATGAGAAACTATTTAGGGTGTTCCATCAAAACAAATTTATTATTGTTGCCCTGCATCATACCTAGTTATAAATTAGAAGAATGGGCAATGATACAACCAATTAATTTAGTGTGTGTTATCTTTCTACGGCAAACGATTAAAAACTTATGGCGTTGTATGTTAAAAAAAATCACCCTGTACAATCAACATAAAATTTTCTAATGCCGGGCCATTCAGAAAACATCCGAAAAGTTTATATTTTTAATATCGGCCAACACAGTTTAAGATATTTGTTGATGAAGTACTAATAAAAAAATACTACCCTACCATAATTTGAAAAGATAATAAACATGACTGTATGATATGGCAGGAAGACTTTTTAACGTACTCAGTTCCCTTTACACAACAGTACCTTAAAATAACGGGTATTATATGTATAATAATATATAAGGTGGCATTTGTGTTTAATTTAATAAATCTAACCACAAATGTTAAACTGATTTGTTTCGGAATAATTCCCAAAATACCGTCAAGAAAAACGGGGCGCATTCTGTGTCTACTAACACAGTTAGAGCTTCCCTATTCCGTTTTGAGGGGTTAAGCTATACCTTGGATATTTCTATTGCGAGCTGGCCACGTTATCAAGTGAAAACTGACAGATTATCATTTGCTGCCATCCAATTTTCCGGTGAAGGGACAACTAAACTTGTCTCTCGCTTGCTTTGGGAAACATAGGACTCGACAACCAGATATCTTGATCTAACCAATTGAAAGACGGTATTTGAAAACATCCGAAACTCTCTTCTGATATAGAGCTAAAGTTTTGATCTAGCTTTTATATCACCTAGGCTAGAGACAGTTAGGTTGTACAGTGGCGCAAATATAAGCATGCAGCAGCAACAAGGTAAAAAAAAATAATATTTTTAAAATTCATTTTCCACAAGCAAATGATCTCGAAGTCTCTAGAATTATAAAACTTGTTTGTACGACATTAGGGAATTATTGAAACGCAGATAGGGCCCGACACTAATAAAGCCAGGCACTATTTTGACGCTGTTGACAGATACGCATGCGCAAGAACGATTACATTTAGTGCCGGCACTAATAAGGTTATTTGTGGAGGAATTATACTAGTTATTTTTTTATGAAATCGGGTGACATGGTAGAAAATGAAAAAAACCCAGGTTCAAAGACTTCGTTTTACCGATAAAGACAATATTTGTTTGCTTCGATAAGAAGTTCAACAAAATTCCTTCAGAACCCCAAATGCATGGGTTACAATTGAACAAATTCTGCAGATTCTAACCCGGTCTTTCCACGTTCTCATCCCCATCCTTCACCAAGACCACTGCTTGTGAAAAAAACAATACAGAATTTCGAAAACAGGCAGCATATATTTGTAGGTTAGAAATAAAGTCGTGTCGTCATAGATTCGCTAGAGGCGCGTTTAATAAGTCTATAATTTGCACATTTTAGAGCCTTTGTTAAGGTCGGCGCTAAGTAGGCACTATCCAGTGCGGCCGTATTTCAATAATTCCCTATTATTAGACATTTTGGACCGCTTATTTAACACTTCGTCATGGTTGTGGTTATTACTGAGTTTGCACAATTGCTGAATATTATTTCGTTGTGGTAACACTATTCAATAAAAAAAAACTTTTTCTTCTACATGATAAATGACATAGCAGGTCAAATAAAACATTTCCATCGGGGAGTCGATTTCATGCACAATTGCTTGTTGCATTCTCAGAGAATGCCTATCTGCAATCTACAAGGTCAGTTGGTCTGTAATCAAAATAATGGCCGTTTTACTACTTTTTATAATATATCCACCCATTTTTCACCTACCTTTATCACTTAGGTATCCAAATTTGTCCTTATAGGTCCCATTTTGCAACAATAATTGAAGATTTCTACCATTTTCGAACAAGAAAAGACAATTGATAGCAATCACATTGACACAACGCGGTCAATCTCTACGGCAGGCCTGGCTTCAGTTTTTGTTTTAGTTATTTGCCATTTATATTTTAACATTTTCTTTAATTTTGAAAGCTTTTTAAAAAAACTTTGAGTTTTCTTTATTAATTTAAAACATTTGAGGTTAAGAAATTAAATTATGCTTTAACTGGTTGAATACGTGTGTTAAAAACAACAATAGGGACATTGTCGACCAATTAAAATAAAAAAATTTGTGGCTATCGTTATTTGTGCGACTGCGCAGTAAGGGAAAAGAGGGGGAAGGCTAATCAAATAATTTTAACGACGCCACATAATTCGTATTTTTCCTTTCGTCAGATTGGATATTTTTCATAGTCTTCGTGTTTTTCCTTTCGTAAGAACGGATATTTTTCATGATCTTCTAATTACTACTTGTAATTTAACATTTTCTATCTATATATACTAAATAAAAAGAAAAAAATCAACAAAATTCAAACCACGTATTGCCTTCCCAAAAATAAGGTTTTATGTATAATATGGCTGAAAAAATCTCAGGCTTCCTCGATTTAAAAAGGCAGTGCTCTTGGCCAATAAAAGCGGCAGGCCTCAGACGCGTTTGAGTTTAGGTTCAACCAGTCCCAAAAGAGAAAAATGCATCTTTCTAAAACAGGCCAAAATATTGATAGACTTAAGTTCCATGTAAAAAAGAGATAAGAATATGAGCAGCTCGACAGTTGAGTGGAACGGAAATCTGAGCTTTATACAAAGGCTCAAGAAAGGGACGGTATATTTGCATCTACAAACCGTATTTTAATAACTCGTTGAACACCGGTGTTCTAGGTGCTAAAAATTAGATAGGAGTAAGTAGTTGCGGGGAACAGGGACAATCAACTGTGGTTTCGAGCGCGCAATGAAAGATTGATCAAAGACAGACGCCTAAAGGTGGATTCATAGTTCCATAAGGTCAGCGGTATGAGGTATTCGGTAAGGCGCAAGGGAAATACACAATTGCAAATATATGCGCTTGAGGCTTACGAAACACTATATACAACAGCATGCGTTTGCTATATAGATAATATTCCTTGCGTCTTACCGCATACCTCATACTCTGAATCCACTTTAATGCATGTCTCACCACACATGTCCACCGTAAAAATATTCAGATTAGTTTAGCTCATCCATGCTCCCTCTTAATTTTCATGTAATCAACAGAGAAAAAAAATGATGTAATCGCGATTAGTGGCTACGGTGCATTTAGGGCCGGTTTCTCAATAGCGGGTTACCAGAGAGTTAAATTAACTCGGGGTATAAATCCCAATTTTTTTCTGTTTTAAGCCAATATTTAGGTTAGCTTAACCCTGGGGTAAAGTAACTTGCCCTTGCCTTGAAGCCATGGTTACCCTGGAGTTAACTTTAACCCGCTCTTTCAGGATTTTTAAAAGTTTATGTTGCTTGAGTTAACGCTAACTCGCTACTGAGCAACCGGCCCTTAGGGGTCAGGCAGACGGCGTATTTCACCGCTATCAAAATGTTCAAAGTATATGTAAAAAGGCTTATTTCATTTAAGAAGGTAATACCCTCGCCCATAAAGAGCGTGCACCTGCACTTGCAAGAAGTTCCCTTATGCTTGATTCAAACGCGGTTCTCAGCAAGCTACTTTCTTTCCGGCCTGCAGGTTAGTTTATGAAGACTGTTGGTTCGTTTTGTAACCTCCAAAAGCTTTAACTAATTAAACAAAAATCAAAGTTCTTTTTAAAAAATCCTACAAAATTAAAGAGAGGGTAAAAATATATAAGTGAAAAAAAATAAAAAAGCTGACACCGGCCCTGCCCCCGGCAATTGAAGAGATTGTATGTGTTCTGTAAATGGTGATAACTTATATAATTTTTTGTTGAAAAAAAGGCTAAAATCTTTAAATATTGTTGCAAAAAGGGAGTTTTGAGAGCATATTTGGATACCTCAGCAATAAAGGTAGGTGAAAACATAAACATAAAATGGTAAATAGTCATTATTTTCAATGCAAGCCAACTTGACCTTATAAATTGCATCGATATTCTCTAAGAATGTCCAGAAGCAATTGTGCATGAAATCGGCTCCCGGATCACAATTGTAAACTCATGTATTTTATAACAGAATCAGATATAAATTCCCAACAACCATAGTGGAGTTAAATATAAATAAAAAAGAGATTGTTATAGAATACGTTTTTATTTATATTTAACTCCACTATGGACATTGGGAATTTATTTCTCATTCTGTTATATAATATTTTGCCGGGCATTTATCCATGACTTGTTGATTTGATTGCTTATTTGTCTTTAAAAACTTATGCCATACTGAAGATCCTTAACAAGGGTGACACAGGTATTTGCATCTAGTCTCAAAGTCGCACTCGGTATGTATTCTTGTGGTACTCTGGTGTATTTTGTAAATTTTGCTTTGCTTTTGTGCTATCGATTCGTCATAGTAAAAAGCCCGACTGATGGATGGACTGTGGCTGAAACCAGTCAGAGTCAGTGGTAAACATGTATGAGTTTTAAATGTCATCAGTGTCACATAACGTAAGTCGTCGGGCGTTTTGTGCACGATATTTTTTCGTGAAACTATTTGTAAAATATGATCCGTACCTATACAACTGAAATTCGTATGAATTAAGATTTGGGAAGCGAGGTCTCTTATTGCTAAAATTTGATGGATAGAGAATATCTATGTTGTTTTTTTTTATAATGTCCGCACAAGAAATGCATTTAAAACCTCGGTAGAAGGAGCGCAAAGAACATAAGAAGTTGGAACGCTTGTAAAAGTTGTTGAGCGTCTGAAATATTTGACATCTCACACATATTTTAGGAATCTGCAATCTTATCAGTCACGCAAAATTAAATTCGCACTTTAGCAAAATCCTAGGAATTCAACATTAAAAATGTAAACAAATCGATAGAAAAAAGACAAAATCAATGTCATATTTTGAGTATAATCTGGTCACAGTTTACTATTATGTTACACTGTGCTATGGTCATATTATTGACATAAACGTTGACATGACCGCGCTTTGGTTTAAATTTGAACTTAAGTAATAAATTTTGGGTAACTTAAGGATGAGTTCTAAGTTGCATCTTAAGTCGCAATTATTAATCTTGGGGCAAACCCTAATGTCAGTGTTAAGGATTAAATCTTGCTTAAAATTGTTGGCTATATGAAAAACTAGTAAATAAATTGCCTTTTAATTCAAAAATAATTTTCATGGAAAGCTTGACTATCAAGTTATGCTTAAAAGTTTGGTGCAAGTGGCAATTAGCTGACGAATCTCTAGGAAGACAGAAACGGCTTCGCCCTATTTGAAATCAAAAATATCGCTTTTGTTTGCATTTTCGTTAAATATCATGGCATAGTTAATATTTTTCGCAGGACCGTTTCAACTAAACATCTACCATTTTATAACATAAATACTTTAGGAAGAAAACTATGGTAGAACGGTGCAAATCACCTGCTGATAGCTTCACTGCTATTATTTTAGTCAAAAGTATTTTTTTTTACGGAAAACACAAATCAAAATAAAAATTAAGAAAGGGGCACCATAAGGCCCTGAGGGAATTGAGTAAAATTTATAAAAATACAATTGATAATATAAAACATGTACACAAAGTTCAAAAGCTGAGGAGCTTGAGGAATAATTATCGTCTACTTGGCTAACGCCAAAAACATTGCATTTGGAAACATTTAAAAAAAAACTTGTTAAAAAACTACACGAACATAATTTGATCAAAAAATTAAATTGGAATTTGTGGGGGATATACTATCGGAAATAATGCTAAATTCAATAAGTATTTGTGTTAATTATATAAAATTTTATTACATTTTGCAAATGGGGAATCGGTATTAATGTCGTGTTGTAAATCAGAGTCAAAGAGTTCCATACAGTTTATTAATAAACTTAAATGTTTGTAAAAACTCTGATTTTTTTTTATACTGAGACTTTCCATCCATTATAGGATCAATTCCCAGTTTCAGCCAAGTTTTTGCAAAGTTTAAGGCAAACACAAAATATCCATGCACCTAGCCGGGATTCGAACCCGGAACCTTCCGCGCGGCAGGCTGATACGCTGCCCACTGCGCTACTCTGAAATTTATGTAGTCCTTTTCCTCGCCCAAACAACAATTGTTTTTAATATTCCTGCAAACAAAAATAAGTTTTAATGGCATTATTTTAAATTTAAATTTTAATGCATTTTTTCGTGGAGATTTTAATTCGTAATGAATATGGAACAAGAAAAGGTAAACCTAGTAAAAAATAGTAAAGGCAGAAAAAGGTATGGTTTGCTTACAGAAAAAACTGCAAGATGTGTCAAATAAAATAATGAAATATCAAGAAGTTCTTCAGCAATAAAAATATGATATTGAAATCAATACTGGAACTTCTGTGTAACACGAGATAATAAATATAATATAAGTTGTTATGTGATATTTTATTTAGGGTAAATATAACTAAACTTTTGATTGAAATCTTTGTATATAATTTGCCAGAAGTTTCTTTAAAAGGTGCTTCACTAATCTTAGGTATTTAAAATAAAATAAATTCTGTGTTTATTGCGTTTATTTAGCGAATCTCGATTTTGTCAAATTATGAGCTGTGCCGCATTTAAAAATAATGCTTTAAAATCTAAAAATAGGTCTTCTATTTTTTAGTTATCACAATGATCTTGCCTTGATCTGTTATAAAAATGGCAAAAAAATTATATTTTTAAACTTATTATTACTTCTTACTTAGAAGTTAAAAAACCTCCAAATCAGTTACTTCAACCGAAAAGAAACTAAAAAACAAAAGATCAAAAGATCTTGGGTGGAAATAACGAAAATTCAAACTTGGATGAGCATCCCACAAGGAACACACAAAAGATCAAAGCGAAAAGAGAAATGATTAAACGATGTTTCGCTCTGGGTAACCAGCGTGGGGTCATCAGTAGTTTCACTGGTCACCCTCCACTATACATCATTAAACACCATCATACACTTTGATTTCCAATCTTGAACCACTCACAAATAGGCATCGTTCCGCACTGGTACTTACTTATCCAAGTTACCTGATACGAATTCGTCCTGGCGTGTTAATATTTCCAGTAGGATTATGCTCCTAAGACAATTAAAACAAAGAAGAAGTTAAAAAACCTCCAAATCAGTTACTTCAACCGAAAAGAAACTAAAAGACAAAAGATTTTGGGTGGAAATAACGAAAATTCAAACTTGGATGAGCATCCCACAAGGAACACACAAAAGATCAAAGCGAAAAGAGAAATGATTAAACGATGTTTCGCCCTGGGTAATCACCGTGGGCTCATCAGTAGTTTCACTGGTCACCCTCCACTATACAACATTAAACACCATCATACACTTTGATTTCCAACCTTGAACCACTCACAAATAGGCATCGTTCCGCACTGGTACTTACTTATCCAAGTTACCTGATACGAATTCGTCCTGGCGTGTTAATATTTCCAGTAGGATTATGCTTCTAAGGCAATTAAAACAAAGAAGAAGTTAAAAAACCTCGAAATCAGTTACTTGAACCGAAAAGAAACTAAAAAACAAAAGATCAAAAGATCTTGGGAGGAAATAACGAAAATTCAAACTTGGATGAGCATCCCACAAGGAACACACAAAAGATCAAAGCGGAAAGAGAAATGATTAAACGATGTTTCGCCCTGGGTAACCAGCGCGGGCTCATCAGTAGTTTCACTGGTCACCCTCCACTATATATCATTAAACACCATCATACACTTTGATTTCCAACCTTGAACCACTCACAAATAGGCATCGTTCCGCACTGGTACTTACTTATCCAAGTTACCTGATACGAATTCGTTCTGGTGTGTTAATATTTCCAGTAGGATTGTGCTCCTAAGGCAATTAAAACATATCTTACTAGGTAATGATATTTGGCCCTATACCTCACGCGATAGCAAACTTAACAGCGGTCTAGACCAACCAGTGACCAAACATGTGACGATGTCTACTCGGGCGTATTCCGTGATTATTTAGACCAGAATCATATGAAAGTGGTCCCTAGACCTCTTGATTCTGAAATAAATAATAACATTTCATTAGCCGCCATGCTGTGTTTAAAAAAGACTCGACGTCTACCTCTCTGAGAATAGTTTTTAACGCGTCAGTCGCTGCCGCGCTGCGCCGTCTCAAGAAAATGTTTTCTCAATTCTAATGTCCACATTGGACGAGTTGCAAGTCAAAATTTTATTAAATTTTCGACTCCATAAGATAGGAATGGTTTGTGATTTAAGCATTGAAACGTAGAAATCACCGGAAACCAAAGAACCTTTCAACGAATTCTTTGGCGTTTTTTGGCAGACTGCCCTATTTCAGATTTTCAAGTTATAATACCTTGCTTCTCAGTCTAAGTTGTTCTCCTTACTTGGCTATACGAACTCTTTTACAATTAGCTAATGAATACGACGACCTGCCCCATGCATCCGAGGTATTACGCCAATATACTTATATCGATGATTGAACAATTAATTGAACTTCTACGCATTTGCCGGAATCACATGTGCAAACGTAGGATTTATCTTTTGAATCTGTTCATGATCATCAATCATTAAAAATTTTGGGATTAAAATGGAACCCCCAAACTGATAGTTTTTTCTTTGCTCTTGATTGCAATCAAAACGTGCAACAGTATACTAAACGATTAATTTTGAGTTTTGTTGCCAAGTTGTATGACCTTTGTGGTTTTTTGACACATGTCACATTTTTTTTTTCGTGTAACATCTCTGGTCTTTAGGACAAGATTGGGATTAAAAGGTTGCTGCTGAAATTTTCGATATTTGGCAAAAATACAAATCTGAATTTGCATGTTTCCAAAATCTCCAAATATCCCGAGAGTACAGATGCAGAATCGATACAATTAATCGGTTTTAGTGACTCTAGCGAAAGGGGCTATTATGATGTTGCCTATTTTCGGGTTCTTTACCAAAATAGTTCAATAAAAACGCTTTTATTGACGGAAAATCTAAAACGCAAAAGCTCACTACGACAAGATCTGTAAGCGTGGGTAATTTTAAGCAAGCTATTGCATTCTATTGTAGAAACTTTCTCCAAAAAAATAAAATTTTCCAATATAGACACTTTCACTGATAGTACTGTAGCATTACAGTCGATAAAAGCGGCCCCTAATATTTTGCAAACTTTTATTACTCCCGAGTTGCTCACATACAAGGACAAGGCAGAATAAGTGCCAATTATTGGTATCACGTCCCTTCATGTTGCCGCTTGCGGAAGTCGTGGGCTTTTAGCTTCCGAATTAATTACATTTTAATTATGGAAATACGGATCTTCCTTTTTATTTGAACCTGAAAATAGAGTTGAAAACAGGTTGAATTATCAAGTTCAAAAGACGACCTTGAAGAAAAAAGGCGTACCGTGTTTTCATCCTTTATTTTACAAAATTTTATTTTGATGAGCTTTTTCTGAAATACAGTTCTTTGGGTAACATAAGAAGAATTGTCGCCGATTTCCTTTGCGCGATACTTTTATTTAAAACTAAGCGAAAGAATCGCTTACCTCAAAAGCATTTAGTACTTTCTGAGTTACATTCTGCACTAATGTTTTTAACTAAACACGTACAATTTACTTGGCTACAAAATGAAATCATTTCTAAAATAAGCAAATACCCAAAAGACTTAAAAAATTAGACCCTTTTATCGATGAATCACGAATCTACGAGTCGGAGGTCACATCTGCAATTCAAATCTTTCTTGCGACCGGAAATTTTTGATTCTTTTACCAAAATCTTGTAAATTTACAGACTCACTTATGTATGAGATTCATGTTACTCATCTACATTGTGGCATACGGGCTACACATTTTTTATTTCTACAAAATTTCTGGATTTTTTCGGCAGTATTCTTCAGTATTATTTCTCGCTGTCTCATTTGTTGGAAAACTCAACCTGGTACTTTTCAAGCAAAAGTGATATAGCTCTATTGAAGATCGTGCCTTTCTATATGATGCCGTGCTAAGGAAGACCCCCGGATTTGATATTTATGTAAAACGGAGAAAAACGCGATTGAAGTTTAGATTATTTCACTACTCTACTGGACCAAAAATTTAGAAAACAAACTTTGGAGTTAGTTTCAATATATGACTGTTAAGAATTATTCAATAAAAAATCTTGTTTTTCTTTAGCTTTAAATTTGGTCTGATACTGGTAATTTATTTAACAAAAAAGATATAATATGCTAAGGAAAAACATCGTATGTGACGAAAACAGATACAAGTCATTTTCTTGTTATGTTATCTTATCTTATTTTTCTCTCTGTATGAACGCCGTCAAACAGTCTTATAAGGTAAACTCTTATTTTTTATTTTATTTTTTATTTTCTCTTATCTTATGTTATTTTATCTTATTTTTATTTCTGTATGAACCCAGCTTTAGTGTGTACTAGAACAAAAGAACTTTTATTAAAATTTGCTTTAACTTTTAAGTAGGAACTTACACTGTAAGAGAAGAAATCAAAACATTATACTATTTATAAACTATATAAACAAGAACGTACATAGAATAATTATAAAGTACTCAGCATATTTGAAAATCCGATAAAATTCACCTCTTTTGACCTGAACTCAAATAATTTTTGACAAAAGCATTTTATTTTCATGTTTCTTAACTTTTGCAACAGAAGACAGGTTTTTCCACCCTGCAAAATCAGTTAGTTACATTAATTGATTTTACATCTACCATGCCAAACTTCCTCAAAATCATTAAAGTCATATACTGTTTTTTTCCTTTTTTAATGCCATCTCAAGTTGGTGATGAAATGAATCTGCCGACATAAAGGTGTGTCCTGGTTCAAAGTAATTGATTGTTATTGTTTCTGCAGCTATGTTGTTATCGTTGTTTATGATAAATATTAAAAAAGAGAAAAGCGCCCAGTTTTTATTTTGGCTGGAACAATTATTTATCCAGAGAATAAAATCCTTAATATTTTTATTTTTTTTTGGAAAAATGTGTAACAAGCTCTAATTATGTCTTCTTGTTGTCTTACACTAATAGCTTCGTGCCAAATTACAGCAAGGGGACGTTTGTTGGTTAAAACTTTTCCAACAGGCACGAAACTTTCATTGTAAATAGTAAGACGATTTGTAAAAATGGCCTTTTTAAACATTTCTAGCCTGGGAAGCATAATTACTTTTTACAAATCAACCGACACGCATAAAACGTCTTTATCAAAATTTATTTCTGTGTGACATTCATATTTTCCACGCGAATTTTTGACCTTCTTGATATGTTCCGTCCATGCAACAGATACTAAACAATCTTCGTGTAAGTTGCCAACAGTGTGCTGAGGATTGTGCATTTTAAGCGACTCGCAGAGTTCACATTCTTCATTTCCCAGGTTAGCAAATGATATATTGAGTTTTTGTACAACTGTTCGGTACATTTCGTAAGAGCACTTAATATTTGGAGTTTTGATACATCATGGTAATGTTTAAATGGCTTGGCAAATATAGCCTCTTAGGCGCATGCTCTCTTCTGTAATGTGACATAGAAGGATTAAATGACTTTATGTGTTCTTCAATTTCAGTTATTGGTACCTTATTTGCTGCAACTGACTGACCACATTGATCCGGCGTAGTGTGTATCTGCGATTTATTCTCTACTTTATGCCATACTGAGTGAATTGCCCAGTCATTTGTTCTTTTATAGCCTAAAGTTGTTAAGAAAAAAATCTTACAAACACGTTTTTTTGTCTCTGTTGCATCTTTAAAATAGTATAAATGTGTTTTATTTTTCTTTGATTTTTCAGTTTTTCTTCTAGGTGATCTACATTCCGTAACATTAATAATAAAATGTCTATTTTCTGTCCAATTTAACTGCCAATATACCTGATGAGGTGCATTTCTGTTTGCTCCGGAAAAAATTGTCTTACATTTAAATTTAGATTTTTCACATCCTTCCTGAACTGGGTGTTTTCCTCGTACACAACCTTCTTTTAACTTTTTTCTTTTAGATGCGAATAGCTTATACTTCTTTCTTTTACGTAGTTCCCCATTCTTTGTTAAAGTAGTGACCAATTCTAATGATTGATCATAGCATTGTCATTGTCTGAAGTACTTAGATTAACCTGATCTTTAGAGACCAATTCTACGCCAGACGGAGTGATCGTAGCATTGTCATTTTCTGACGCACTGAAATCAACCTGATTCTTTTTTATATTTTGTATTTTTATTGTTGTCAGTGTGTTTGCAGTTAATACATGTTCTTCTTCTGATGTTGTGGCACTTACATCTGATTCACCCGGCATATATTCTTCTTCGCTGCTAGAGTTACCAGTAGAAATTGTTTGATTCATTGGTATTTCTGGTGTTATAGGTTTTATCTCAGTCAGAGTAGTCGGCTCAGATGGATTATCTGTATAGTGAAATTGTGAAAATATTTCTTTTGGTTCAATTTCAGTTAAAACTAAACCAAGTCCATTAATATTTATACCTACAAACCATATTTTTAAATACAGGTTTTGTCAAAAGTAATAAGAATATAACTAACTCCCCAATTTATCAAAAATTTCCCAAATTCCTGTGATTTCTAGATTTTTGTATGGTTCCGGTGGCCAGCATTATTAAACCATCCAGTATAAAAAACAAACAATGTATGTTTATTATATTATGGATTATTTATTTATTATTTAAGCTTAAACTTAATGTCACAGAGGGGCCGATTCTTAGGCAAAACGACGAAATTTCGTCGCATCAATTATGTGGCAACGCCGGCTCTGCCAAATACGCCTGTATCATACCGAAGGTGAAACCATCAAGTTGGCCATGACCGAAACCGCTGACTCGTAAATGTCAAAGTCACTTTTAGGTTATATTTTTATAAAAAATTTTGTTTTGATTTCATCGGAGTATTTTTTGTCCATTTTTAAAGAAAATGTGTTGGGAAAGAGACCAGACTAGGCGTTGATTTGAAGAAGACACAGATGTACCAACAAAATTCACAAAGACATATTTTGGGAATGCCAGTCATATTTACAGTAAGTCGCAGGTTAAATAAGTCTTAAATAAATGCCTTTTACAGTTGTACCTGGGCCCGTATTGTCGTAGTTATAAACTATAGGCAAAACAGCAAGTGGTTGGTAGATGCTTTGTGAAAAAGGTACGCGCTTCTAAAAGTAAATGGAGAACCGCAAGCTATTGCAGGCTGTTTTGCGATTTGTTTTGGAAAGCGCTTCTTAGCGTTTTCCATTACAAAAGTATGCCATTAATTTTACTTTGTGCATTTTTATTAAAATTTTAGAGGGACCTAGGTAAATAATTTTAGCATGAGTTGGTGAGTGGGTTTGGTGACCTGTTTTTTATTACCCAATTTTAAAAATTAAAGCTCGTTTATTTTTTTGATTTTTTTTATCATTCCCTCAGCAGAAGCAAATATTTTATTTAGCTGATCACAGTCATAGTTTTTTTTTTATGGTGAAGCCATAATTTTCTTATGGTAATGGTCAAGCCATGATGGTAAAATTTAAGGCTTAAAATATTTTAGCATAATTTAAGGGGTAGTTTTTAACATTTTTATGCCATGATTTTGCTTACATTTTAAAGTTTTCTTTCCAAACTTTCGATTTCTAGAATAAAACACTCACATTTTTCAAGTTTTCACTCTTTTTTTAGCGTTCAAAAAAAGTACTGCCAAAAAATATTTTTTCTCTGTTAAAATGAAAAATATTTAGAGAGAGGTCAGTTTGTTGAAAAGAGACAGCAGACTATAAAAAAGTATTTTAGAGAACGATGGACATAATTTACGGCAATTGTTTACTAAACGGTTAATGTTATGTCATCTGTCTGTCATCTTGTGTGTTTTTTTTTATCCAAAAAACAGCAAAAATTGTAATTTTTTAAGCGTAAAGCGTATAAAACACAAGTTGGTATTAATTTCTTTCAATCAAAGTTCTTTAGTCTTTAAATTTACCAAAAAACATGTCCTACTAAAGTGTATTTTAGCATATCTAAAAATAATTTTACAGGTAAAGTAAAAAGTATGGTAAAACCATGATGACCCTAATGTTTTACACGCTTTACGCTTTAAATTGCAATTTTTGATGCTTTTTGGATAAAAATGGCAAAACAAAAATCATATGCACGACACCAATTAAGATGACAGACAGATGACATAACAGAAATTTTTAGTAAACAATTGACTTAAATTATGTCCATCTTTCTTTAAAATAATTTTTATAGCCTGCTGTCTCTTTTCAACAACCTTAAATTTTTTTGCATGTCAGTAAATTATCTCTCCATATACCTCTAAAATTCTGCCTTCTCTCTCTAAATATTTTTTATTTTAACAGAGAAAAAATGTTATGGCAGTACTTTTTTTGAACGACTGAAAAACATTCAAAACTTGAAAAATTTGAGTGTTTTATTCTAGAAATCGAAAGTTTCGAAAGAAAGCCTTAAAATTTGAGCAATATCATGGCATAAAAATGTGAAAAACATAGTAAAAATAGCTTAATCGAAAACGTTACCCCTTAAATTATGCTAAAATATATTAAGCCATAAATTACTATCATTACTTAAAAAAAAAACTTTTCCAGCTAGCCCGACCCACTTTTCTTAAAATATTTTTTTTAAAACTCGAAGTATATCTGACGCATATTTTGGCAAAAAATCTAGAATTAAGATTTGTTTATAAAAACTTACTAAACCCAAAAACCTACTAAACGTCCCCCTCCCTCCGCGTGTGTAAAAAAATCTGCGACCGCCCCTGTATGAAGAACCATATTAAAGTTTTTTTTATACATTTTTAGGAAAACTACTGAACTGGACTACTTCGACAACAATTACCTACTATATTTAAAGGCAATTATAAGGCGGAAAAATAGTAGGCATATGTCATTTCGTATTACGGTGCAGTATCAATATTTTGTTTGAAATTTTAGTTTTTAGCCAAGCAAAACTGTGCCCCAATTAAAAAATGTGTAATTAAATTTGTTGAGGGATTAAAAAAAACTTCCAGAGTCCTGATGTGTACACACTATTTTATGCTTTAGAAAAGATGTCTAGTAGTAAAATATAATCCCGGAGAAATAAAGTAAAAATTTAATCTCTGGGAAATAAAGCAAAAATTTAATCCCCGAGAAGCAAAGTAAACATTTGTCTAGAGAGGGGTTTTAGGGGTTCGATACATCGCCAACTACCATTTACAGTGGAAAGTAAAATCCCCTATGTAGCGCTTTTCTGGGGGGATATTTTTGGAAAATATTCTGAGAACCTTAAAGAGCAACCCCCTATTCTGACTTCATATTTGAATTCTCGCTAAAATTCTTTTTCTCTAATTTTCGAGATATTAACTTTCAAAATGTCAAAAATTCAGTTTTGAAAGGCCCGTATCTTAGAAACTAAAAATGATATCTCTATTGTGTTTATTATCGATTTCAAGGATATTTTAAGAGCAAATAAAAAACGATAGCAGTTTGACGTTTGCACTTTCTTATTTACAGTTTATTGATTTTTCAGTGATTTTGACGATATTAATCCAAAAATATGAAATATGAAGTAGAAGGTCAAATTGTCAAACTATTTTCCTTTTCTATTTCCTCGTAAAAAACCATAAAATCAGTATTGAACACAATAGAGATATTTTCTTTAGTTTCTAAGATATGGAATTTTAAAAATTTAATTTTTGACATCTTAAAAGCCAATATCTCGAAAACTAGTAAAGTAACCCTATGATATGGGGTACCATTGAAAAGAGAATTTCAGCGAGAATTCAAATATGAAGTCAAAATAGAAAGTTGCTTTTTAAGATTTTCAGTAATATTTTCCAAAAATAGCCCCCCAGAAAAGGGCTACATAGGGGATTTTACTTTTTACTTAAAACCCCTCTCTAGACCAACTGTGTAAAAATTTAATCTACAATAATAATTTAATGATTTATAGTAGTAAAATTTAATGCTTGGGAAATAAAGTAAAAATTTAATCCCGAAGATTAAATACCCTACTTTACTCCTTAAGAACAGGAAATTAAAAAGATAGTCTCTAAAGTGCATGAACACGCTGTTAGGGAAAAGTTAATGAAGTTTCTAAAAAATATCTGAAGCTCCCAAACTAATTTTTTCAGTTTTTTTTTACTTTGCTTCTCGGGGATTTTTTTTTATATTTTTTTTTGCTCCCTTATTTTTATGAAATTTTTAGATTTTATTTCTTTACATTTGTACACAAGACGTTTGAATGCTCGTTGGAAATTTATTATCTACCGTTGATTTTATCCGATTTTTTTCTTTCAGATACTGGATAAATTTGAAAAAGTGGAATAATTGCTGCAGTGTTAAGAGGAAAATGATACTTCCCTGGCAAAGACAACCCTCTCAGAGTTCATGACGTTTTGCACAAACCCAAGATTGCATTTGTGTCCCAATGAAGGTGTTTGTATATTTTTTTTAACCAAAAAGATAAAGTCTTATTTGCTGTTAATGAAGTAAAATATTATTCAACTACTGTTTTTTGAAATATTTTCTATAGGAATTAAATCATTTATTTTTTTTAATCATTTTAAAAACTAAATTCGTAAAATAATAGCGGCCATAAAGCTATAGCAGCCCATCTCTTGATTTTTTTACTCCAAACTGTAAGTATAGCTAATTGGAGCAATTTGGTGCTAATTTTGTATCGCAAAAAAAATAAAGCTCGCTTTTTAAAAAAATTGCCGGCTGCGATATAATGTTTTGTAATAAAAAAAAATCGATTTAAAAAAAAACAACTAGATAATAAAAGCTAATTAATTTCTCCACAGTTATATGGGTAATTTAAAAAAAAAATCTTAAGAAAATCACATAAGAATGAGGCTTTGCCTTTTTTATAAAATATACAGGCTGAGTAAAAAAATATCGACAAAAATAATTATAGTTGGCAACGAGATATATGAAGCAACTGAAAAGCAACATGCCTAGTGCAAACAAAATATTCATGACCAGGATTGGACTTTTCGTTAAGCATTCTGCATAATATGCAAGTTGTATTTATTAATAAAACAATAATAGATATTAAAAAGCGCGTCTGCCTACCTGTACTTACTATTTTACTGCAGACCCTTTTTTGCTTTCGGGATTATTTTCTTCATAATAGGTATTATAGAAGCTAATACCTAGATAGTGATAATGAAGATTGTTTTGCGACGTTCATATATCTCGGAGCCAACCATATACATAACAGAACTTTAATTTTGCAAAAGAAATATATAGGGTGCAACAAAAAATTGCCAACGCATTTCTAGTGTTTAGTTAAATTTTAAAACATCATCTTATATTTTTGCAAGTCGTCATTTTTTGATGCTTTTAATTTTAACCACTTTCAAAATGTTATTAAATAGTCCGATTTTTACATTAATTACTTACTGACCAAGTGATCACTAATGACCACAGTAACTTTCGTTTGACCCGTTGTTAACTACACCACACAAGATAAAATTTTTAAAAACACGTGGAAAGACTGGCATATCAATATTCCATATTGACAATTTGTTTGACTACCGGTTACATAATTTCTTTAAACCAGCTTGGCGAAAGTTTTATTACTTTTTTAAATTTAAATAGTAGCACTTTTAATATGTGTAAAAAAAATGTTGAAAAGTAGAAGGTTAATAAATTGGTCCCTGCACCATTAAAAAAAATTAATATAGCAGGTAGTCAAAAAATTGGTGAAATGGTTAATTCTTTCTTAAAACTAAAATGGATTATAAATTAAGAAAGTTAAATTTCTGTAAGGTTTAAACCCTAAAATTTAACACCATTTCTTTTTTTTTGTTTCAGATTAGCGGCGCCCAAGCTGTTCAGCAAATATGCAAGCAATTGATGATCATCAAAATGTAACTTAAAGTAAATTTACTTCTAAATTTTAATAAAAATATATGTAAATAAAATAAATTAAATCAATATTGTGTTTTTGAGATTGTTATAAATTTTGGTCACTAACTGATAGTTTCACTTAATTATTATTTTTACCCTAATAATTTATTAATAAAGTAACATTTTTGCCACTTAAAAATCATTAACGTGAATTGTGAAAATATTTAAGCAAAAGTAGGTAAAAATCAAAGTTTTAATATACCTTTTTTTTGTGCATCTTTGGTAATAGAATTTTAAAAGACTAAAATAACACAAGAAAAATAATGATAAGGAAAGGGGTAAAAAAGTACTTATGAATATCATTTACCGTGCGACATTTGGGCACCGGCAAAAGAAAAATTTAGGAAGCAAGCAACCCAACCTTATTATTATTTTGAACCTTACGCACTAAAATAAAGAAAAATAAAGCGAATCTACCAACGCGGTGAAATATTGATAACATTCTAAATTTTTCCTTTGGTGGTGCCCAAACGGTCGGCGCTTAAATGTCCACCGTCCAAAAGTCCTGCATTGGCATTTGCTTAACTAATTTACACAATTTTTATGGTTCAAACTTCCTCCCTAATTTTTTATTCTAATTCCAAAACAAAACAATTTTGGGATTTACTTAAAATTTAAATAAAAACCTAAATTTGCTTGCTCTCTGATATAAAATATCAGGTGAACGTGTAGCTTGTAATTAAGCTATTTGCTTTTCCATGCGTTTAGGAGAAAAATTTGAGAAGCTATTAGTTCATAGTTCTTTACTCGTTATAAACTTGCAGGAATTCCCAATACTCAACAAAACGTCGCGTCGAAACTTTGTCGCCAAAAATAAACGACAAAATATTTGACGAAAACGGCCTATTAGATTCCAAAATTCGGCCAGTTTGAACCTCTACGAACAAAACATGGCAACACCGGAAAGGGCCGAAAATCGTCATGATACCGTTCAAAAATCCGAGCGGCTTCTCGTGGGCTCAAAATATTACGCAAATTTCATTTATAAAAATTCTAGTAAATCACAAATTTAAGTATTTAATCATCTCTAGCATCATTTAGCTTTTTTCTAATTTTTGTATGGGCAGTAAAATATTTATAACACCTATCTTAATTAAAAAGCAATCGACAATTTGGAGACTGCAGGAACATACCCCAAATAGATGACATTTGTCATCACAAACTGACTAGAAAATGGCGAGTCAAAATGTTTTCATTTGAAAATCTTTATTAAACCTCTTAAAGTTGCACTAAAATTATTTGTGCTCGAGGAAAAAATGTGTAATCAAGTACAAGGAATGAAAATTAAACTACATATATATCAGATAATTTATTACTACTGTGAAATACCTCAATATCTTTTGAAACGTCAGAAATGTTGACGCGCCGAAATTTCGTCGTTTTGTCTAAGAATCGGCGCCAGAGTGACAGACATATAAGATTAACACTTAATTTAAACATAAATAGTGAGTAAACGATCCTTTACCTAGGAATGGCTGTAAACCCTTATGGTCTGTCTACTCAAGTTTTTGTCTTTTTTATAAGGAAAAATATTTAAAATTAACACTAAATTTGTGACTAAAACTTGGGTTACTGGTCCATTAAAGTGTATAACCAAAAGGATGTAAATCTTAGATACATACCGTTAAATAAACTGGAATAGGAACTATTGTCATTTTCTTTATTCCTCTCAGCTGTTTGGTCAATAATCGTCATATTAACAATTTGACATGCCGTTGCTATAGGTATTAATTTTTGCGGCTAAGTAAATTTTAAAATAAAGAGAATAAAGGCAGGGAAATATTAAATTTTAAACACACACAAAATATGACATTGTAACTCCTTTACATTTTTGCTACTATACCTAAACTATCTAAAAAATAAACTTACCAGCAGTAGTCAAATTTGTAATTCCCAGCAAAATATTGTCCTCTGAGAAAATGGGATTGATGATCTCTGGAATTTGCAGTAGCCATAGCAACTAGTAATTTTCCTCTTTTTCCACTCATCTTGCACTCTAATATTTATGTTCTCATTACTGACTGTCTCTAACGAAATACTATCAACTAATGAAAAAACCCGTAAAATCTACCCAAACTCTCGCGTTTACTAGATAAAATCACCGTATTTGAAGTTTACTTAGGAAGAACCCCGTATTTGAAAATAAATACGGGGTTTTAGTTAAGCAAATTTTTAATACGGAGTTCTTTCTAAGCAAAAGCATTCGAAATAGTCACATACGGGGAATTGCTTATCAGATTTTAATGCTTTTGGAGGTTTTATGGCTTTTTTCATTGGCTTAAAAGATAGGGCACATTACTAGAAGTTGAAAAAGCAAAAAATCACATTTTTGTAATTTTTGTCAAATACGGGGGTCTCCCTTAGCACGGCAGTATGGGTCTAGGACATTTTGGGGCCGCCGTTTCGGTGCCGCCATTTCGGCGACGCTGTTTCGGCGACAAGCCATGTCGGTGCCGAGCCCTTTCGGCGCGAAATTTTTTTGATGCCGCAGTTTCGACGCCCGAACGTTTCGGCACCGAAATCCTCCGGAAACCTTTGGAAAGAATGCTTTTATTAAAAATGTGAATGTTATAATATGGTCATTTTATTATAGTCGTTTTAATTGGCAACATAGCTGTGCGGTCGTACTAAAAGTAGTTCTGCATAATATTTGGATTTTCTTTAGTTTAAGTTTATAATAATTATTGAAAATATTATCAGTTAACAGTTTAGATAACAGTGCACAGTTTTCATAAAAAAAGATTTGATAAAAATCACATTTATTGTGTTAAAATCGACTGTTTTTAATTCAGTACCGCCAGAACTTTTTTATCGTTTTATTCCTAATTTAAATTTGATACACGGCCAGGGTTGCCGATATTACGGATTTTTACTTTATGATGGGTCCGTCAACTAGAAATAAGACTCCAGTTTTGTGCGGTTATTGTGATCTTAATATTCCAAAGTCGCAAATGAAATTACAATGTGATCAGTGCAAGAAATCTATTCATCTTGAATGTGCTGAGATAAATGAGGTTGAGGCAAGACTCATGAGGGAGCAAGAGAAAGTTTGGAATTGTAGGAAATGTAAGCGATTTAGTATTGCTGCGTTAAGACATAGCAGTTTGAGTCGCGCAAGCCTCTCTTCTACAGCACAGGAAGCAAGTGCAGATTCTGCAGCCATCCATTCAATATTGGTTGAGCTTAAGCATTACTTGATTTTTTCAATACAATGTATGAAGAGCAAAAACAAAGGAACAAAGTACTTGGTGAAATTATTGATGATGTAAAAAAAGAAAATCAAAAACTAAGCCGTGAGCTTTTAGCAGTCCAGAAAAAGATGGTGGAGATGGAATCTGTAAAGATAAGCCATAATGTCGTCATTAATGGTGCGTTTGATAAAAATGACACTGAATACAACATCAAGGAGAAGTCTCTTAAAGTTCTCAAGTGTGTAGATGATGAATTTGATGAAAGTTGCGTAAGCCATATTAAACCGCTGTTTGCAAAAGAAAGGCCACCGGTGGTAACCACATGTTTTAAAAGTCACGAACTTGTCAAAAATGTGTTGCAAAAAAAAACGCGAAAAGAAAAATCTAACCACCCAAATGTGCGGTATTAATGAAAATCTGAGCTTCGTATATATTAATGAGCAGTTACCTGTGGCAACTTACAAACTTTTCAAAGAAGCGAAAAAGTTAAGATGGAGGGTATTTAAATTTGTGTGGTGTTCAAATGGTACAGTCCTGCACAGAAAAAACGATGGGGATAAACCTGTCAAAATCCGCGATATGGAGCACGTAAGTAATCTACTGGAACTCCAGGTCAGTGAATAACTCAATTAACTACAATATTCGTGGAAAACTTATATTTCTCATATTTATTTGTATATTTTCTTCTTTTTCCTAATGGAACATAACTCTTTACTAGACTCTTTTAGATGTTTACAAAATAAAGTGTGCAGTCAACCAAATGATCTTAGGTTTATTAATAACGAAAATAGCAATCTGAACATTATTCATGTTAATATTAGAGGAATAAGAACTAATTTTAATAACTTGCTGCTTTTACTTAGCTCTCTAGATATATGTTTCGATGTTATCATACTGTCTGAAACAAATTTCGTACAGAATTTAAATGAATTTTTAATTCCCCATTACTCAGTTTTTTATAACGAAAGCACAATAAATTGGTGTGATAGCACAATTATTTTGGCTAAAAAAGAGCTGATTCAAAAAAGTCAAATCATTTGTGTAGACAATACAAAATTTTTACGTATCGAAATTTTGAAAGAAAAGAAAAGGTATGGTATTATCGCAAACTATAGACTACCTTCTTTGGATCCAAATAAATATTGGGAAATTATGCATAGATTATTTTCAGAAAAATATTTTATTTCGTGTAACGTAGAGATTTTTTCAGGAGACATCAATATTAATATTCTGGATCCAAAAACAAAATTTGTTAACGAATACCTTAACTGTTTTTCAAGCTTTGGATATTTTCCTTTTATAAATAGTGTCACTAGAGACACTTCATCTAGCTGTTTGGACCACTTTTTTGTTAAAGGTTCAAACAATTGCGATATAACCGATCACTTCCCTATTATTTTAAACATATAATTTAGTGTCAATTCCGAGAGCACACCTCAACAGAAGATACATAGGAGACTTGACAGAACTAGTTTGTGTAAAGCTCTAAAAACAGAGTCATGGGTTGACATTTTAAAAGAAACGTCCAGCAATGTTATTGCTACTAAACTAAGCGATGTTTTAAAATTACATATTGATAATAAAACATCGATAGTGCAGATTAAAAGTAAAAAAAGGTGCCTAAACCGTGGATAACCTCTGGTTTGGTTAACTCTATTCGTCAAAGAAATATTCTAAAAAAGGAATCTTTTCTAACTCCTGAAAGGTTTCAAAAATATATTGATTTTCTTAACAACCTGTCTAAAATCATAAACAAGGCAAAAACTTTCTATTTTAAAAATAAAATTAACAACAATTTGAATAATCCAAAAAATGTCTGGAAAGTTATAAATAAGGCTACCAATGATTCTGTCAGTAATTCAAAAATAAACGCCATAAAAACAAATAAAAATGGAATAACATCGGACAATAATTTAATTGCAAAAGAATTTAATATTTTTTTTAGTTCATTCGGTGTTAGCTTGGCAAAAAAAAATAAAAAAATACAATAAAATACATGGGTTAAAAAAAGCTGCAATAAAAACACAATATTTTTTGAACCTATCAATGAGAGCGAGATGGTCTGTGTCATCAACTCCTTAAAAAACTCAGGCTCATGTGGAGAGGATGGAATAACAGCTGATATTATAAAGGACAATCATCAAAGCTTGCTGAAACCTCTTTTACATCTCACGAACTCTATTTTATTTACGGGTGAGTACCCCGATGTCTTAAAAATGTCTATTGTAATTCCTCTTTTTAAAAACGGCGATAGAACAGATACTAATAACTATAGGCCCATAGCGTTAACAAGCGTACTCAGTAAAATTACTGGAAAATGTATTAAAATAAGACTTACTGATTTTCTAGAGAAAAATAATATTTTATCTGAGCACCAATTTGACTTTAAAACAGGATGTTCTACAGATAATGCTTTGCACGAAGTAACTACTTTTATTGCGGAAAGCTTTAATATGCATCAAAAACCCGTTGCAGTATTTTTAGATTTAAAAAAGGCTTTTGATACCGTGGATAACTCAATTTTACTGGAGGGGTTGAATTATATTGGTGTTAGGGGTTTGGGAAACAATTTATTTAAATCTTATCTGACTGGGCGTGTGCAAAAGGTTAAGATTAACGATGTTTACAGCGATAGTGCTGACGTACGCATTGGTGTGCCTCAAGGAACGGTACTCGGTCCAATTTTGTTTTTAATTTATGTGAATAGCCTCTTGCAATATCAGGACTTGGGAAAATAAATATGTTTCGCAGACGACACAGTTTTGCTGATAAGAGCAACATCATGGTTCCTGGCTTGCCAAAAAGCTGAAAAAGCATTACATAAAATTAGATGTTGGCTTGATGAAAACCAACTTACCTTAAATACAGATAAAACGGTTTTTATTGATTTTGCCATGAACTCAAGAGGACTTTCAGACATTGTTTCGCTCCGGCTACATGATCCTTCCTGTTCTTTAAAACCTAATGAATGTAACTGCACTACGGAAATTAAACGAACTAGTTCCGTCAAGTATCTTGGTGTTTATATCGATAGATTTTTGAGGTGGGACGTACATATTAATTATGTAGCAACCAAGATTAAGAAAACAATTTTCAAATTTTACGAACTAAGAAATATTTTAACATTAAGTCTACTAAAATTGGTTTACTCTGCTTTGGTTAAGTCTCTCTTAAACTATGTTATTGTTTGTTGGGGTGCAGCTTCAGAATCTGCTCTTGAATCCTTGATCATTGCTCAAAAATATGTGCTAAAAGTCATGTTTTGTAAACCTAAGAGGTACCCAACTGATCAACTTTTTCAGGTATCTAAGCAACTTACTATCAGGGAACTGTTTTGCTATCGTCTTGTAATTTTTGCTGTAAAAAATCAACTCTTTCAAAGAATGGTTAAGCATTCGATTAAAACTAGAGCAGTAAGTCGTACTGATTTTTACATACCGTTTCAAAATTTTAGCGTTACTCAAAGACATATAAACTACATAGGTCCTATTCTAATTAATACTATTCCTAATAACTTGTATAAACAAAAAGTTAAACAATTGCCTAAACTTAAAGTCAAACTATGGTTAAGAGTCAATTTTCATACTATATCCAAAAAAATTTCCTGGCTATAAAACAAATTCAATATTTAATACATTTTTTTTCTTTTTTTTACCATCTATAAGTATCTTCACTTTTGTTCAAAATTGGTATTTAGGTGAAGTTTTCACGCCATATGTTATTCACAAATCGATAGCTGTCAAAATGGCCTTTTAGCAAGCATACTTTTTTTTTTAAAATGGCCTTTTAGCAAGCATAACGAAACTCTAAAGTACGGAAAAACAACCCTAAATTCAGAAAAAGCTTGAATTTTGCAAGTTTTTTATAGTTTTAAAATTTCCTTGTCACTCCATACGGTATACACAAATCGATAGCCACCAAATGTGAAATTTTGACAGTTACCGATTCGTGTATACCGTATGACGTGAAAATGTTACGATTGGTATAGATTCGTGTATATCGTATGGGGTGACAACGTCACAATTGGTGTTTAGAAATTTTAAAACTTTAAAAAATATGCAATATTCGACCATTTTCTCATTTTAGGGGTGTTTCTCGGCACCTTAGGGTTTGGTACAGTAAAAAGAAATTATGCTTGCGTGACAAAGTCTCGATTGATATTTATAAATTGTAAAACTTTAAAAAACTTTGAAAATTCAACCATTTTTTAATATAGGGGGTGTTTTTCAGCCTCTTAGGGTTTCGCACACAAGAAACAAATTAAGCCTGTAAGAAGACCATTTTGACAGCTATCGATTCGAGTATAACGGATGGGTTGACAACGTCACGATTGGTATTTAGAAATTCTAAAACATGCAAAATTCAAGTATTATCTGAATTTAGGGGTGTTTCTCCGTACTTTAGGGTGTTGCACAGAAAAAACAAATTAAGCCGTACAAAGGCTATTTTGACAGTTATCGATTTGTGTAAATCGTATGGCGAGACAACGTCACGATTGGTATTTGCAAATTTTATAACATTAAAAAACTTCAATATTCAACCTTTTTCGGAATTTAGAGGTGTTTTTATAGTACGGATAAGGTCTCGTGCAGAAAAGAAAATTATGCATATTTAAAGGCCATTTTTACAGATATTAATATGTCGATGACAATAACGTCACCTAAATACCAATTTTGAGCAGAATCGGAGATATTTATAGATGGTACCTCCCTTGTGTTCGAGGAACTGTCAATTTCATAATTTGTGAACCAACATTCATAATTCTTAATCCCCAAAACCCTTTATATGAATTTTGAACTAAATCCAAGATACTTAGATGATACCCTCCTCTCCAGAAGCTGTCAACTTGATTTCGGAAATCTGGTCAAATATTCTTAATTTTTGCCTCCAAAAACCCCTTTATACCAATTTTAAACAAAATCGGAGTTACTAGATAGTACCCCCCCCAACTCAGAGAGAAGCTATCAACTTTATACTTTTTCAAATCTGAGCGAAAATTCGTATTCCTCGACCCCAAAAACCGCTATATACCCATTTTGAGCTAGATCTAAGATACTTAGATGACACCCCACCCCCTCTAGAGGCTGTCATCCAGATTTCAAAACACCAAAGCGAGAAGCTATCCAATTTATAGTTTTTTCAATTTTGATCAAAAATTCGTAATCCTCGACGCCAAAAACCGCTATATACAAATTTTAAACAGAATCGGAGATACTAGATGGTCCCCCCCCCCTGTACGCACGGGGATGAAAAATCCACAAGTTTAAATATTTCAGCCCTTACAAAATAACCATTCCAATAACTCGACGTGGTTACGAAAGATAGACCGTCGGCTCGCGATAAAAGTTATACAAGGGGATAGTTCAGGCCTAAATCCAGATATCAAGTAGGTATAATAAATCACAAAATAATGAACAATACGGTAAAAACGACTTACCAAGATGGATGCGATTTACAAGATAGAAAACTCCAAAAACAGCGTGCTTGCCTCTTCACAAGAGCTCTTTGGGCGGCTCTCCTTTCTTGATGTTAAGGAGCCTTCGGAGTTTGTAAAGCACAAAAGAAATACGCGAAATTGCGTGAAAAACAATGCGTTCCTTTATAAGGAAATAATAGAAAATGCGCGGGTGAAACCCGTAAAAATAACACTGCGTTTTTAGTTTGCGAATCAATTTGAATCAATAAAAATTTTGGTATATTGATCACCACAGACAAAGTGGCTCTCGACAACACCTATGTACGCGAAAAGGTCCGGAAATTCCCGAAATTTAACACGTATTAAGGATTTGATTGATTATTTCCAAAATTGTGAAGAATTACTATTTCACCTATTTTTAACCCCAAAATCATACGCAGGGGCGTAACATTATCCCCCGGGAAATTCAACCAAGCATTTTCAAAAATAAAGATACAAAAAAAAATGTATTTTAAATTAATAGCGATTTTAATCGTCGGAAATAGGCAAGGGACACAATTTTGATATTGGCCGTGTGCTGATTGCTGTGTGTAATTTAAGCGACTAATTTTTTGCGTTTTTTCAATATTAGATCAATAATGATTGGCCAAAAGCCGTTTATTATAATAACGATTCATTAAAGTGTCGTATGCGGTTTGGTAATTCAAGGCAGTCATAGGCAAACATTGCACAAGTGCAAGAGGAGGCCCCTCAAGAGACCTAATTAAATAAGAAAATTTTTCTATGTTTGATTAGGTGTCGTCATCATGAACCAAAACATATCTCGAAATGTTGGAAAGGTTTTTAAGTCACCATCAAAAGTAATAATATCTGAATATTTTAATTTTGAGCAACGTGATTTAGGTCCCATTTTACCTTGCGCAGGAGACGGTTGCATTGTAGACGCATTAGGATCCTCCTTAGGTTTACAAATTTCTTCAGAAATGACTTTTGCGTTAAAAAACGAGGAATTAAAAACTTGTTTTTTATTGTCTTCCGTTTTTAAATCGGCTTCCTCATCGGTTGCCAAAATAAGCAGAATATTAACATGGTAATTAAAAAAATCATCTCTTATTTACTCTGCGTGATAAGATCTAACTCAAAATAAATTAACTGTTTTAGTGTCCTTAGAGTCAGCTTTCGCAGCTTCCCCCAATTTCTCTATAGTGCCCATTTCATCGACCCAGCTTTCCCGTAATGCCTTATAGCGGCGTAATTTTTCAGTAGCACTCGACATCTTACTTTTTGGCGTGCACTGTATTTGTGCCGTACGAAAGTTAAAACAAAGCGATGTGCGTAAAAATGTAAACAAAGACGCTACGAAGTTTTAACCACTACCGGTGCAATATGTGTGAGTACTAATGCGCGCTCTCGATTTGAACAAATCTGTGCGAGTCGCGACGCACGTGCTTACCCCACTCTGGACATGAATTTGACTGCGATCGCAAAAAAAGGATTTGGCTGTGCAGGGACAATGGACTAATGGCGACTTGATTTTAAATTCAATTTTTAACTGAAATGCTTAATAAAATTTTCTCAATATTTGAGGTTGTACATCACTAAATTTGACAATTCAAAATGCGAAAATACTTAATTTTTTGTGGGCTATAAATTGAATAACCAGTCAAATTGCTTTGTTAAAGTTTAATGTATCAAAATGCGAAAGTACCGAATTTTCCGCGACCAATACTTGATAAAGGGTTAAATAAAACTAGGTACAAAATAATGAACAATACGGTAAAAACGACTTACCAAGATGGAGGCGATTTACAAGGTAGAAAACTCCAAAAACAGCGTGAGGGCTCTTTGGGCGGCTCTTCTTTCTTGATGTTAAGGAGTCTTCGGAGTTTACAAAGCACAAAAGAAATACGCGAAATTGCGAGAAAACCAATGCGTTCCTTTATAAGGAAATAATAGAAAATGCGCGGGTGAAACCCGTAAAAATAACACTGCGTTTTTCGATTGCGAATCAATTTGAATCAATAAAAATTTTTGGTATATTGATCACCACAGACAAAGTGGCTCTCGACAACACCTATGTACGCGAAAAGGTCCGGAAATTCCCGAAATTTAACACGTATTAAGGATTTGATTGATTATTGGTAGGTGTTGCAAAACTAGTTGCAAATAAATAAATTAATAAATTAACACATACATATATACTAGCACTTATCACTCTATTTACTCTTTGTTATTCTTACTTTACAATTTAAAACATAAAATTCAAAGAAGTAGTTAAATAGGAACAAAGTGGCCGCTAGCCAATGATATTCGACGTGTTTGCGTCTATCGGTGTGCTTAACAGATTTTTTGAAAGTTTTTAGGCAGAAAGGCTCTATACTCGATCACTATCGCACCCTAATGCAATGCTATTTTTCTCGTTTGACACTCGGTCATAAATATATTTCCCAAAAAGACAATAAATTCACTCACACCCAAATAAAAGTTAAGTTTACCGGTTTATTAAGTGTTTAAGAAAATACTTGAACTTTTAAGTTGTTTAAACTGATGTAGTTACCAAAAATGTTTGTACTTTATTAAAACTAGTGAAAAACCAAATTTAAAGTTTAGTGTTGTTTTTTTTTCGACGTCCACTTATCGAAGGATTCTATCAACCCCAAGTGAGGGACTAAACATTAGGTTGAACCCCCTCATTTTTGGTCCTCACAAGTCGGATTTTGGGCCACCATACACGGATTTGGAAGAAAATTTGGTGAGTTCGTTCTGATTTATTTAACTACAATAGTAAATAATGTGATGGCAAAAGACTGCTTGAATATATGTTAGCTGTAAATGCTAGATACTAAACTGGACTTTTGTGTTTTAAAATATGGATTTTTTATAAACAAAAGATTTTGTAAACATTTAAAAAAAATGTTGGACTTTTGAATTAAAAAAGACTCTCGCTAAAATTAGTCAGAAGTGCACAAGAATAAGTAGACAGTGTTAAAAGTAAAAACTCTAGTAAAAAATTAAAATGACAGATTTGGACAAGCATAAAAAAGACCGTAAGGTCTCCAAAGATGCTATCACGCGTTGGTATAATTGGGTAATTAAAGACAATGATTTATTTGAATCAGAGGATGTGCCTGACCTTCAGGAGCGAGAAAAGGCTCTCAAAATAAATTTTGAGAAATATTGTAAAGCACAAGATGAGATCGAGGAGTTGGATAAGGATGATCAAGAAAACCGCGAAGAAATTGAAAATAAATATTTTGGTTGTATTGGTATAATTAGAGGTATCTGTCAAAAGTTTTTTCCTTCGCAAAATTCGCAAAACGTTCAACAAGTTAGTCAATCACCACAGTTACAAATTTCTAACTCAAATGATAATTTTAGTTTACCTAAAATTGACATACCACCATTTGACAGTCAAATTTTGAATTGGCAGTCCTATTTTGAGATGTTTACTGCATTGGTCATCGACAATCCGAATCTCACCGATGTTAAACGATTATGGTATTTAAGAACGACAGTCAAAGGTGAAGCCCTGAAGTTGATTGAAACCCTGAAATTGACGAACGATAATTTTGAAGTTGCAATTGACATTTTAAAGTCTAGATATGAAAATCTAACTTGTGTTGTAAATAGTTATTTAAGTAGTTTGTTAGATATTACACCATTAAGTAAGTGTTCACCAGCGGTGTTGAAAGAATTTGTTGTCACGAAATATTTGAATATCTTTTAATTTATCCTTTTGAAAGAAAATTGGATTTTAATACTAAACGAGCATTTGAGCAAGAACGAAACTATAATGCGCTGCCAAGTTTGGACAATTTTCTTACTTTTCTTGAAAGAAGGTGTATGATTTTAGAAAATACAACAAATCCTTCTGCACTAAGTAATCACCCTTTTAGAAAAAATGAAAGTAAAGTTTCGTTTTATGCGCAATCGCAGAACTTTCAAAACTCTGAAAGCAAAAACTCAATTAATTGTTTATTTTGCGGCTTGGCCAACCATCGGATCTACTCCTGTCAGAATTTTTTAAAATTGCAACATTCTGTAAAATCAAAAAATTTGTGGTACAATTGCTTAGGCGATAAACACTCAACCCAGACTTGTATGTCAAATTCAAGGTGTCAAATATACCAAAGAAGACACCACACACTAATGCATAGGCAGTCAATTTTTTTCCAAAATAACTCAAATAATCGTCTGAAAACAGAAATTTTCCCAGAAATATACAAAGCTCGGGTCAAGAATATCACAACTCAAGACAATCTCAAACATACTCAAACAACTCTAGACAATCACCCTCATAGATATACTCAAACAACTCTAGACAACCGCCCTCGCAATCATAATCAAATAATTCGTCGCAACAACCGCAATCTCAAAATACATACTTAAATAATAGCTCCACACCTCAAAGTCACAACTCAAACACTCAATATACTCAAAATGTACCCAGAAATACGCCCCCTATAAATCAAAGCCCACAAAACTTCAGTGGTGTCGCCATTAGAAAAAATCAGGTTCTCCTAGCAACTGCTCAAATCGAGTTGTTCTCAAAGTATGGTTAGACAACGGAAGTCAAATTTCTTTTATAACGCAAAAATTATTAGATAAACTTGAGTACACCCCTTATACAAAAGAATTGAATGTAACAGGAATTTCACAAAATTCTATCAGGTCAAATAAAATGGTAGATCTCTCAATATTTTCTAAAGTAGAAAATAATAAAAAATTCTCATTTTCTTGTGCGATAACAAATAACATTACATATAAACTACCTCAAAACCCAATTGATGTAAGTAAGTTAAATATTCCTGATTATATCTGGCCAGAAATGGCTAACCCGAACTTTCACACCCCGTTGGAAATAGATGTGCTTATAGGAGCAGATTTATTCTATAATTTGCTAGTACCTGGAATTTGTAAACTTGAAAGTAACTACCCGGTCTTAATAAACCCTCACCTTGGTTGGATCATTTCAGGAAATTTGCCACCAAGCTTAAATATTACTGAAAATAATTTCTGTGATTACAGTCAACAAAATCTTTCTTTTTTCATACAGACTTGCGAAAAAAATAATTATTTAGAAAATATTCTTACAAAATTTTGGCACATCGAGGAACTTCCTCAAAAACTGATTTTAACTCCAGAAGATCAGTTAGCTGAAGAGAATTAAAAAAAAAACACAAAAATATTGGAGGATGGTTCCTATCAAATTGATTTTCCTCTGAAATCTCTCGACGAACCTTCTAAACTAGACTAAAAAACGTTTTTTAATGTTGGAAAACAGATTTAAATCTAATCAAAGCTTGTTTCAAGAATATAAACATTTTTTGGATGAATACGTTGAACTTGGTCATGGCAAATACGTACCTTTAAGTTTATACAATAATAAAGAGCAACTAAAATACTTTATTCCCCATCTTTGCATAATCCGAGAATCCGCTGTAACTACTAAATTACGTGTAGTCTTTGATGCGTCGACTAAAACTTCTACGGGATTAGCATTAAATGATATAACTCTCAAGGGATATCAGGTTCAACCTAAACTCTTCGATATACTGTGCAGATTTCGCATTTTTAAATATAGTCTCACCTCTGATATTACCAAAATAGAATAGAATGATAAATACTAACCCAGATCATAACTTTCTTCAGAATATTCTTTGGAGGGAAAATCCCAGTGATCAATTAAAATGCATAGAGTTACAGAAAGTAACTTACGGTATGAATTTTGCCCCTTTTATTGCAAGTCGCGTTTTAAAAGATCTTGCTCTTAAAGGCAAAGAAAAATATCCTCTAGCTGCAAATGCACTTCTCTCGCAGTGTTACATGGATGATATTATTGTAAGATCTGATAATATTAAAGATTTATATCATCTATACTCTGAATTGATCGCGTTGCTAAAAAGTGCAAGTTTCACACTTCACAAATTTTATTCAAATTCGCAGGATCTTTAAGTGAAAATTTGTACTCGGAATATGACTTAAATCTCGATAAATCTCCTAGTAAGATACTTTGTCTAAAATGGCAACCTACTGATGATTTTTTAAAAATCTCTGTCCCAGAAACATTTGTATATGAATCTCCCACAAAAAGAATCATTTTGTCTACTCTGGCTCAGTGTTATGATCTCCTGGGTTTGGTCAATCCAGTGATCGTTAAAGGAAAAATTCTAATGCAAACTCTCTGGAAGTGTCAACTTGACTGGGATTTTAAAATCACGGATAAGGATATTATAAATGATTGGCGTGATTTTTTAGATCATCTTTTTTTACTTCGTAATGTAAAAATTTCCCGATATATGTTTCTCGATAAACCAATCTTAAAGTTTGAAATTCATAGCTTTGCAGATGCATCTTTAAAAGCATATGTTGCTTGCATTTACATTCGAGCTGTTTATCAAGGTTTTGCAATTTGTACTCTTGTATCATCAAAATCTAAAGTTTCTCCTATCAAAACCAAAACAATTCCCGGGCTTGAACTATATGCTATGTTGCTACTAGCAAAACTTGCATCCAGAATTCTAGACATATTAAAGCACAATATGCAAATTGAATCAGTAAACCTCTGGTCAGACTCTGCAATTGCTCTTGCCTGGTGCAAGAAAGACCTTAGTAAATTATCTGTTTTTGTTTCGAATAAGTGTCCCAAATACAAGAACTAACCTCTGATTTCCGTTGGAGACACATTAAGTCATGTGACAATGCTGCAGACATTTTGTCAAGAGGTATATTCTCCAAGGAAATTCTGGATTCTGGAACATGGTTTTCTGGTCCAAACTTTTTACGTGACCCAAGTATTAATTTAGATAAATTTGATAATCCGATCAATCTTACAGAACTTCCTGAAGAAAAAACAACTCTTAGCATAATCTACACTGATCCGAACGCTGATCATTACTGGAATGATATTTTCCAAAAATTTTCTAGTTTTATTCGACTGAAACGTACTTTAGCTTACATATTAAGGTTCATTCATAATATAAAATTCTCGAAATTTCCAGAACAAAAACTTGACGGTCCTTTGTCAGTCAGCGAATTAGATTCAGCTCAAAATTTTATTGTTAGAATTCTACAAAATTAATATTTTTCTAAAGAAATTGCAGAACTGAAGCAAAATAAAATTGTCTCTAATAAAAATCTAAATTCACTCAAACCTTTTCTAGATAATGAAAACTTTCTAAGAGTAGGTGGTAAATTAGAAAATCTAGATATTTCCTATGAACAAAAACATCCTTTGCTACTACCGTCACATAACCAAACTGTTAAGCTAATGCTAACGCTTGAACATCTAAGATTGGGGCACAACGGTGCGCAAACTGTTCTGTCAAACTTTAGACTTAGATATTGGCCTCTAAATGGACTCAAAGAAATAAAAAAGATTATTAGGCGGTGTTTGACTTGTTTTCGTTTTTCTGCAACTCCTGCAAGTCAAATAATGGCAAATATACCCAAAGATCGTTTAAACACTTCAAGTCCCTTTGAAAAAACAGGTATTGACTTTGGAAGGCCATTTCAAATTAAATCATCACATTTAAGTAAAGGTCCTCTAATAAAAAGCTATATTTGTGTGTTCGTATGTATGGTCACCAAAGCAGTACAACTAACAACCGAAGCCTTCCTCATGACCCTAAAACGTTTCATTTCCAGGCGCGGAACTTTATGATTTTTTCAATAAATCTTGTGTTACCAGTGAGGTAAAAACTTACTTGGCTGAAAATAAAACTGAATGGAAATTTATCCCACCGAGAGCTCCACACTGGGGAGGCATATGGGAAGCTGCTATTAAGAGCACAAAATATCATCTGCATGTTGGTAATTCACAAATGACCTATGAAGAATTCAATACAATTACTACTCAAATTGAGGCAATATTAAACTCCAGACCCTTGTGTTTTATATCAAACGATCCTTTAAATTTTCAATATCTTACTCCCTCTTTTTTCATTATTGGTTCTAACATTACAGCCTATCCTGAAAAGGACATTAGCAATCTTCCTGAAAATAGACTAAATCATTGGCAAAAGTGTATTAAAATTTAAACACAAAACAAAAATTTTGGCAAAGGTGGTCAAAAGATTACCTTTGTAGGTTACAAAACCGGCCAAAGTGGTTAAATGATAAAACAAATTTAAAAGAAAATGACCTTGTTTTATTAAAAGAGGAAAATGTTCCACCTCTTTACTGTCCTAGAGCTAGAATAATAGAAGTTTTTAAAGGTCCCGACGAAAAAGTTCGTGTTTTCAAAATTAAGACTAAAGAAGGAGAATTTGTTACTAGGCAGAAAGGCTCTATACTCGATCACTATCGCACCCTAATGCAATGCTATTTTTCTCGTTTGACACTCGGTCATAAATATATTTCCCAAAAAGACAATAAATTCACTCACACCCAAATAAAAATTAAGTTTACCGGTTTATTAAGTGTTCAAGAAAATACTGGAACTTTTAAGTTGTTTAAACTGATGTAGTTACCAAAAATGTTTGTACTTTATTAAAACTAGTGAAAAACCAAATTTAAAGTTTAGTGTTGTTTTTTTTTCGACGTCCACTTATCGAAGGATTCTATCAACCCCAAGTGAGGGACTAAACATTAGGTTGAACCCCCTCAATAAGGAAATAATAGAAAATGCGCTGGTGAAACCCGTAAAAATAATACTGCGTTTTTCGTTGTGAATCAATTGGAATCAATAAACATTTTTGGTATATCGATCACCACAGACAAAGTGGCGCGCGACAACACCTTTGTATGCGAAAAGGTCCGGAATTCCCGAAATTTAACACGTATTGAGGATTTGATTGATTATTTCCAAAATTGTGAAGAATTACAATTTTACTTATTTTTAACCCCAAAATCTTACGCAGAGGCGTAACATTCCCAACTCAGCGAGAAGCTATCAACTTAGTAGTTTTTCAATTCCGATCAAAAATTCGTAATCCTCGACCCTAAAAATCGCTATATACCAACTTTGAGCGAAATTTAAGATCTAGATGGTACCCTCCCCCCAACTCAGCGAGAAGCTATCAACTTTATAGTTTTTTCAATTCTGATCGAAAATTCGTAATCCTCGACCCCAAAACCAGCTATATACCAAAATTCGTTATTCTCGACCATAAAAATCGCTATATATATACCAATTTTGAACGAAATTGAAGATCTAGATGGTACCCCCTCCCCAACTTACCGAGAAGCTATCAACATTATAGTTTTTCAATTCTGATCGAAAATTCGTAATCCTCGACCCCAAAAACTGCTATATACCAATTTTAAACAGAATCGTAGATACTAGATGCCCCCCCCCCAACTCAGCGAGAAGCTATCAGCTTTATAGTTTTTCAATTCTGATCAAAAATTCGTAATCCTCGACCCCAAAAATCGCTATAAACCAATTTTGAACGAAATCGAAGATCTAGACGGTCCCCCCTCCAACTCAGCGAGAAGCTATCAACTTTATGGTTTTTCAATTCTGATCGAAAATTCGTAATCCTCGGCATAAAAAAATCGCTATATACTAATTTTAAACGAAATCGAAGATCTAGATGGTACCCCACTTAACTCAGAGAGAAGTTATCAACTTTATAGTTTTTTAATTCTGATCGAAAATTCGTAATCCTCGACCCCAAAAACCGCTATATACCAATTTTGAAAAAATCGGAGATACTATATGGTACGCCCCCCCCACCCCCCGGGGAGCTTTCAACTTCATAATTTTTGAAATCTGGTCGAAAATTTAAAATCCTTACCCCCCTCCCCCTCTGATTTTTTGTGCGCATTTATCCAGCTCTACCAACTGACTATTTTGTAAACAAAATTTACGACAAATAATAAAAAAGAACATTATTTTGATCGCGATCATACACGCAGTCCATATTTGATCAAATATTGATTGCGCGCGCAAAAAAATGTGCCACAGTTACTTATATACGCCTGTTTTTTGTTTGCAAACGAAATCTGAAAACTGCATATTCTTAGCAGCTTTGGTTCAAACGTTATGAATTTTCAAATATATTAACCCTCTCAGTCACTCCCCACGAACGTAGTTTTTATTTTAACATTGTTATCTCACCGAACCTATAACGCACACCACATGTTATAAAAATAAGATCATTATCTTTTTTCCTACATTGTGATTTAACGAAAAAGTGGCATTCTGACTTTATTATGACCTAGACTTTCTAAACAAATTTTAGAAATCACTATTTATTTCAAATATTACTCAGAATTAATAAATAATATTTATAATTTATTATTCATTAATTAAATAAACACTCTGTATATTATGTTATTTTGCATATAAAATAGATAAAAAAATCCAATTAAACATCATCTCTTGACTGGCCTATAAATTGTTTCTCCTACAGAGTCTGCCCTGCCACTTTCGCTATAGAATTGTAATTCGTAAATTTCGCTTGTAAGGATTATTTTGTCCCTAAATTTAAGCGAGCAAAATTTTTGTTTTTATTTTTTTTTTGTTTTATTTGATAGATGAAGCTTAGATCTAGGGTTGTCTAGTGTTAATTTTTTCATTTTTTGTCTCTGGTTCCATGTGTACAGTGCTGAAAATGGGCAAAATATGTCATATTTACACCAATATTGTACAAAAATAACAAAAAAAATCGAAAAACTACCATTAGACAATCCTAAATTTATCCTTTATCTTTAAAACGATACCATAATTATCAAAACATTCCTTCGCTAAGATAGAAAAATTTTGGGCAAAAAATACCTCTGCATCGGACCTTTTTTTTAGCGAAGAATATACTCTTAAAACAATAGTTGGTCATTACTTTCTTAATTAGGACAACAATGCCTGTATATCTTTAGACGTGGTAGAATTGGCGTATACCGGAAAAGGAAAAGGGAGAAGAAGCTGGCCAAATATCACGAAAAAATCATGTCTAGGATCTGATTGAGGTACAAATTAATGAAATGAATGAAAAATTAAAAAATATACATTTTCTTTTTAGATATGGGGGTCGCAATTTTTCCTGTGTACTTAAATGCTGTGACCAACAGTGTTGTGGAAGGACAACAAGAAAATTTTGGAAACCAAAGCTCGGACAGTTTAAATTTGTTTTTTGTTGGGGGAACATCCCATTAAAACTGAGTCAAATAATTTTATTAGTCGACTCAGTCGAAATGTAAAGTTGATTTGAATTAAGTGGATCCAAAAACCCCAAAATTGGTGTCACATGCCTATATTAGTGGGTCAATTTTTTTCATAAAATCAGCCCCCTGCTTTGTTGGGGTAGCCCACAAAAAAAGCATAATGCCGCATTTAGATTCTGGCGACCAAAAACCGACTAAAATGATGTGCTACACACCTGTTTTTTGTTTTTTCAGTTATGTTGGATTTTTCAAATCGAATTTCTAATATAGTTATTGGCTAAAAAATCAGAAAAAAAATTATTATACAATTCATTTCTAGCTTTTTTTGATTTCTCCTAGACAATACCTATTTAATTGTTTTCTTTTAATCGCTGAATATACGCCGGTATGGGTAGTTTAAATAAGGAAAGCCATATAACTTGCGTTCTCATAATTGTCAGCATTTTAATGTTACGGTTGGTTCCGAAATGTAGTTATGTAACGAAGGTATCCCAAATTTTAATATTTTATTTATGAACACATAAAAAAGAAAAAGTTATTTTTTCTCTAAAATTAAACTGAGTTACGATTGGTTAGTTAAAAGGCACATTCTTTATAATTACATTAGCATAGGCCATTAAGGTGGTATATCAGCACTCTCTTCACTACTAATATAATTTGCTATTTGCTCTGTAAAATTAAAAGTTAGAGTGCTGGGGTAGTCTGAGTTTCCTCTATATGTATAACTAATAGGAGAAAAAATTAATTTCAAACCAAACGGTTAATGGAAACTGTATAAAAATTGAAAACTTATTTAATAGAAATCAAAAGCCAAATATGTTCCTTCAAACTACATTATTGAATTACGTTTATTGGAACCGGATATTGTCCGCGACTTCGTTCGCATTTTTAAAATTGCAACTTTCCCCCTTCGCTACACCATTAGAGTAAAGGAAATTTAAAAAGGTATAGGCTTCAGGGTGGATGCCGAACCCTACCGTCGTATATCGAAATATTGTTTCGGTAGAAAGCCACTTTGGCAGTGGGATTATAATTAATGCATGTCGGCAATCCAAAATATGAGAACGCATTAGATTTAGATGAAACTACTGATAATAAAATATTAAATCTGTACAATGAGTCTTCTTTAGGCAACTGTTTTACTAAATTGATTGCTAAATAAACCATAATAATACAGGATCTAATTTAACTTATTTCTGCCCTTTTCAGGTATAATGGTTTTTATGGTGCTTTTTTCCTACATGCTTGTAATACTTGAAGCCTCCAAGAAAGCGAGCGCCGTTATTATGAATGATATGACAAAAATTAAATACAAATATTTTTTAACAATTTTTAAAGTGCTTTTAAAGTTATATAGGTGCCTGTTAAAATTTGATTATCAGGAAAAACATTTTAACTAAAGAGGCGTTATCTTTGGAGTTGAAGTATATATGTGCCACGCTAGAAACTAAACGGGTTTACCGATTTTGATGGCAGTGGTATCGATGGAATGCTAAGAATCCCGATAGTGATATATTAGGCGTTTAACTTATCTGATAATGGATAAAATCCAATTAGTCTTGTTAAACCATTGTAATACAATAGTTAAACTTAACCTAGCATGTCAAGACTTTAAGGGTGTCCATACGACTACGCGTGCGAATACCAAGGCGAGTAGGCATTTAACTTATCTGATAATGGAAAAAATCGAATTAGTTTTATTAAACTTAACCCAGCATGCCAAAACTTAAACAGGAGTGTCCATACGAGTACGCGTACGAATAACAAGGCGAGTAGGCGTTTAACTTATCTGATAATGTGAAAAAGCGAATTAGTTTTTCTAAACTTAACCCAGTATGTCAAGATTTGAAGAAGAGTGTTCATACGAGTACGCGAGCTAGTAACAAGACGAGTAGGGGGTTTAACTTATCTTACAACGGCAAAAATCGAATTAGCTTTGCTAAACTTAACCCAACATGTCAAAGCTTAAACAAGACTGTCAATACGAGTACACGTGCGAGCAACAAGGCAAGTAGGCGTTTAACTTATCTGATAATGGGCAAAATTGAAATAGATTTGCTAAACTTAAGCTAGCATGTCAAGATTTAAACAAGAGTGTCCATACGAGTACGCGTACGAGTAACAAGGCGAGTAGGCGTTTAACTTATCTGATAATGTGAAAAAGCGAATTAGTTTTGCTTAACTTAACCCAGTATGTCAAGATTTGAAGAAGAGTGTTCATACGAGTACGCGAGCGAGTAACAAGACGAGTAGGGGGTTTAACTTATCTGACAATGGCAAAAATCGAATTAGCTTTGCTATACTTGACTCAGCATGTCAACACTTAAACAAGAGTGGCCATACGAGTACGCGTACGAGTAACAAGGCGAGAAGGCGTTTAACTTATCTGATAATGTGAAAAAGCGAATTAGTTTCGCTAAACTTTACCCAGTATGTCAAGATTTGAAGAAGAGTGTTCATACGAGTACGCGAGCGAGTAACAAGACGAGTAGGGGGTTTAACTTATCTGACAATGGCAAAAATCGAATTAGCTTTGCTAAGCTTAACTCAGCATGTCAAGACTTAAACAAGAGTGACCATACGCGTACGCGTGCGAGTAACAAGACGAGTAGGCATTTAACTTATCTGATAATGGAAAAAATTGAATTGGTTTTGCTAAACTTACCCAGCATGTCAAAACTTAAACAAGAGTGTCCATACGAGTACGCGTACGAGTAACAAGGCGAGAAGGCGTTTAACTTATCTGATAATGTGAAAAAGCGAATTAGTTTCGCTAAACTTTACCCAGTATGTCAAGATTTGAAGAAGAGTGTTCATACGAGTACGCGAGCGAGTAACAAGACGAGTAGGGGGTTTAACTTATCTGACAATGGCAAAAATCGAATTAGCTTTGCTAAGCTTAACTCAGCATGTCAAGACTTAAACAAGAGTGACCATACGCGTACGCGTGCGAGTAACAAGACGAGTAGGCATTTAACTTATCTGATAATGGAATAAATCGAATTGGTTTTGCTAAGCTTAACCCAGCATGACAAGACTTAAACAAGAGTGTCCATACGAGTACGCTTGCGAGTAACAAGGCGAGCAGGCTTTTAACTTATCTGATAATGGAAAAAATCCAATTAGTTTTGCTAAACTTAACCTAGCATATCAAGACTTAAACAAGAGTGTCCATACGAGTACGTATTCGTACTCGAATGGATACTCTTAGTCAAATATGGACATACTAGTTTAAGTTTAGCAAAACTAATTTTCCCATTATCAGATAAGTAAAACGCCTACACTCGCCTTGTTATTACTCGCACGCGTACTCGTATAGACACTCTTGTGTAAGTCTTGACATGGTAGGTTAAGTTTAGCAAATCTAATTCGATTTTGACCATTATAAAATAGGTTAAACGCCTACTAGCCTTGTTACTCGCACGCATACTCATATGGACACTCTTGTTTAAGTATTCACATGCTGGGTTAAGTTTACCGAAACTAACTTAATTTTTCCCATTATCAAATATGTTAAACGCCTACTCGCCTTGTTACTCGCACGTTTACTCGGATATTCTTGTTTAAATCTTGACATGCTGTGATAAGTTAAATTCCGACTCGCCTTGATACTCTCACGCGTACTCATATAGACATTCGTTTAAGTCTGGACATGCTTGGTTAAGTTTAGCAAAACTAATTTGTTTTTGCCCACTATCAGATAAGTGAAACACCTACTCGCCTTGTTTCTCGCACTCTTGTTTAAATCTTGATATGCTAGGTTAGGTTTAGCAAAACTAATTGAATTTTTCCCAATTATCAGTTAAGTTCAACGCCTACTCGCCTTGTTACTCGCACGCGTGCTCGTATGGACACTCTTGTTTAAATATTGACATGCTAGGTTAAGTTTAGCAAAACTAATTGGATTTTTCCCATTATCAGTTAAGTTAAACGCCTACTCACCTTGTTACTCGCACGTGTACTCGTATGGACACTCTCGTTTAAGTCTTGACATGCTGGGTTAATTTTAGCAAAACTAATTAGATTTCTTACATTATCAGACAAGTTAAACGCCTACCCGCCTTGTTAGTCGCACGCGTACTCGTATGGACACTCTTGTTTCTTTTGGTTTAAGTTTGGAAAAACTAATTTGATTTTTTCCATTATCAGATAAGTTAAACGCCTACACTCGCCTTGTTACTAGCACTCTTGTTTAAATTCTGACATGCTAGGTTAAGTTTAGCAAAACTAATTGGATTTTTCCCATTATCAGTTAAGTTCAACGCCTACTCGCCTTGTTACTGGTACGCGTGCTCGTATGGACTCTTGTTTAAATCTTGACATACTAGGTTAAGTTTAGTAAAACTAATTGGATTTTTCCATTATCAGTTACTACTAGCACGCGTATGGACACTCCCTCCATTTTTTTGTTATCCACTCTGAACTTAAAAAATATTTTTTGTACTTTACGATTGAGACAGTTCCAGTAGGAGCAGTAAATTGACATTTTTAAAATTCTAAGACAATTTTTTAATGGGATACAATACGGGATTTCCGAACGTGTATAAACTCGAGCTCGAAGCGAAGGAAAACAGCATTGCGGGGAACTACCAAGCGATCCGGTGAATCACGTCCCAGGAAAACGCGAACGCCATCTGAGCGCCAAGACCAAAAAGCGTCCACGATATTTTACTTAGACTTCGCCCATCTTTTTATTTTTCCTTTAATCAATGGCCACACGCTCCTCTCCCTTCAACTTCACTTCTGTCCCTCAAACCATTAAATCCGGGGATTGTACGTATAGCCGCGGGCCGTTTCGTCGCGGGGATGCGTGTCATTTTTCCCGGGTTGGGTCTAATACTTTTTTTCTGTTTTTTTTTTTTTAAATTGGATTTCTTTAATTTTGATCGGTTTTTGAGCAAATCAAAACAAAACCGTTTGTTTGGAACCAAATTTAAAAATGATAAAAATCAGTAGGGCCGTTTAGGAGTTAATTATAAAAATGGTGGGGGAAGTATGTTTTTTTAGTAAAACAGGACCACCTTATGACTTACTTTCTTATTGTTCGCGGCGAAAAGGTCTGCGGCGAAACGGACTGCCGTGAAATGGCCGGCGGCAAAACGGACCGCGACGAAAAGGCCCGCCCCGGTTTTTACTTTAAATAGTCATAACATCCCTAAATCGATTAAATAACCGAGATTTTTATTTTCAGAAATTAAAGCGGGTTACTATTTCGTCATCAATTTAGGAGCGGATATTGACATACATACAATATGTCATTGTCATTTCTATATGACTTTTAACCTTCCAAGATGTACGATAGATTCGATAAGGATGAACAGATGGTTAGGTTGTTGTATGATGACACTTTTTTTTTAATTAAAAATCTGGGTTATTTAAAGTGATATTAAAAATCAATTACATCGCTTGACTGATCATTTTTACTACAAAATAAACATAACTTGTATTTTTGCTGAAGACCCCCTTTAACGGCTTTAAAAATAAATAAATTTTGGAACTATTCCGATTTTTCTGGTACACAGAAAAAAATGTCTTTGTGGTAGGCAAGTAAATCATTTAGCTGACCTATATTTCGTTGATTGACATATATGTTAATATATACTTACTCAAAGTAAACTAGTGTTCATAACTGAAATAGCTCATTTATTTGAGTAGTATTATGTTAAACCAAAAACATATATTTTTGAGTTGATTTTTAAAAACTTATCAGAATATTCCAGTCAAATTCATAAGCTTTCTATCATCAAGTATACATATAATCCACCCTCTATGTATTTTTATGTATTCGTTGCGTTGCTAAGTTACTAAATATTACTAAGTACAGGGTGTTTAAATTTGGACACTTTTGGAGGGTTTAAGGTACTTGCAGGGGAGATGGAAAAAAACTGAGCCCCACTCAAATTTCAAGGGAAGTTAAATGGTGAAAACCGCATCTTGATATGTCAAGCCGTTGTCGAGCTACAGGGGGTTTTTCAAAAGTTTGCATTTTGGAAAAGGCCTTATAACTTTGTTATTTATGAAAATTTTGGTTTTGTGTAAAAAGCTTTTTAATAGATATTTTTATGAGAAATTTTTTAGTGGAAACATTTTTTTCTCTAGCTTTTTTAGTTTCTAAGATATATCATAAAATGACTCTTATTTTTTACTTTCCAAAATGGGCATAAAATATCCTTAAAACTTATGTATCACGCATGAAATTTGATTTGGTAGCTTTAGAGATATTTGACTTTTTCTTTATCCCAATAGTAGGCTATGCTTATACTCTTTAGTTGCATTAGGAATAGGCTCTTTTCAAATCATAGTGGACCATAAGCTTAGGAATAAAAAATTAATTGTGTAATTTCACTTTTTAAAGTCTGCTTAAATAGGAGGTAGGTAAATAACTTTTTTCTCATAATATGAATATAAATATAAAATCATGATTTTTTTTCAACCTATTTTTCTAAATAAGTTATTCTACTAATTTAATTTTTAAATACGACACTAGTTAACAAAATCTTTAAAGCACAATTTAAACGATAAATAAACTAATAAAAAAGTTACTATAACAGGTGCTGACGACCATTTTGTCTCATGCATAAGCCGTTTATGAAATCATTTCTTGCCGCATTAATTAATTCAATATTTCTTATTGAATCAAACGCGTCCAATAAATGATTCTCCAGGTCCTGTCTGTCTTTCGGGCGATGCCTAAATATATTATCTGTTATGGTTCCCCATAAATAATAATCACAAAGAGTAAGGTCGGGCGACCTTGCTGGCCAGTTAATGGGACCACCGTTACCAATCCAGTGTTCTTGGAAGAGTTCGTTTAGGTAGTTGGTTACCGGTCGCTCTGTATAAGTAGGGACTCCATCTTGCTGGAAGTAAAACGGTTCTGCATAATTTTCCAGGGGCAAATTTTCAAAAAAGGGTTCCACAAAGTCTTCCAAAATCTCGTGGATATATCTCTGATGATTCAAATTGTTATCAAAAATGTATGGCCCTACTAGTTGTCTTCTGAAAACCCAGCCCATCCATTGAATCCAAAGCGCCTTTGGTTATCCATTTCTATCGTTACGTGTGGATTCACCTGGGCCCGAGTATAGCTATAAACGATTAAAGAGTCCGTTGCTTAGAACGCGAGCTTCGTCCGTATATATCACATTTAGAGAAAAGTATGCATTTCTCCGACTTTTTTCTAAGAACCATTGGCAGTCTTGCATTCTAGGATCGAAATCTCTTTGTAATAGTTGATGAACCTTCCTGGCTCGGAAAGGTTCAAAATTATTTTTTTTTCAGAATTCGGCGAGCTGTCGAATATAGCACACTGATTTCTAATTCTAAATACCTCAGTGAAACACTATTATTTTGATGGATCTCACCAAGCACACCAATTTCCTCCAACTCTCTGTCACGCCAAACATTATTCACTTTTTCTCTGTGCTTCGAAAATTCCCCCGTAGGTTAGCGGGTTGCTTTTGAGTTTTTGACATATATCCATGTATGGCTGCCATCGCTCTGGATATCTTTGGATATACAGATTTCCTGCATCTTGAGGGATTTCGTTTGAATCACGAAAGCATTTCAGCATGTCCAACTTTTCTTCATTTTAATACATTTTACATAAAATATAAAAACCTAATGGTAAAGCTATGATAGCAATTTAATGCTTGAAATATTTTAGCATAATTTAAGTGGTAACATTTTTGAATAATCAATTTTTACTATGTTTTTCACATTTTTATTCCATGATATTGCTTACACTTTAAAACTTTCTTCCCAAACTTTCAGAATAAAACACTCAAATAATTTTTTAACTTTTCGCTGTTTTTTAGGCGTTCAAAAAAGGTACTGCCAAGAAACATTTTTTTTCTCCGTTAAAATGAAATATATTTAGAGAGAGAGGGCAGAATTTTAGAGATAGATAAAGATATAATTTTGTGAAGTGCAAAAACATTTAAGGTTGTTGAAGAGACACAGTATTTTAAAGAAAGATAAAAATAATTTCAGGTAATTCTTTAATAAAAATTTATGTTATGTTATCTGTCTGTCATCTTGGGTGGTGTTGTGCATATGATTTTTATTTTGCCATTTTTATGTAAACAACAGCAAAAATTTTAATTTTTCAAAGCATAAAGTGTGTGAGACATAAGGTGGTATTAATTTCTTTTAATGAAAGTTCTTCACAATCTTTAAATTTACCTTAAATTAAAAAGAGACAAGATACCTGACACTTAACTGTCTGTTGTTTACAGTAAACACACCAGTGGCGTACCTACCTACTTAAATATAAATTTACACATTAAAATTTAACTATAATTTGAAATCTACAAAGTAAGTTAAATAACATGCAAAAATAATTCTGCCAATTTGAGCTTTGGAAGCTTCCTAATAATAAATGTTTGTAGTGGTTTTATACAAAATAAATTTATTAAAAAATTTATTGCAATTTCAGTTTTCAACACAATAAAATAATGCCAAACAATAAAACAAACACAGTTCACATCACCTGAAACATCAAGAAAAAATTAATATAATATTACCGGCTAGCTAAAAATTATGTGATTGTGTTTGTGAAATTTTCCGCATTCAAGCAAATGTCATTTTAAAATCTCCTGTATAGCACAGAGGACCTCGATAATCTGTGGTTATAGGGGCCTTTTTTACATGGGAAACATATACAGACCGCTTCAAGCTACTGCGAACATAGGGCGGAAGAAGTCTAATTTGCCAGTGTACGTACATGCAGAGACACCGCACGCCTATCAGTGAAGCAACCAACACTCAGGCTTCCGATCACCATTCGCTGCCGTTCGCCGCCTTTCGCCTTGTATTTAGTACGCCTCTAACCACGGAGCTGTGTGGAGCGTAGTCAATGAAACCGGGATTTGGTCAATAAATACGCAAATTTTTATAACGTAATTTTCTTATTTTTTGTCACTGATAAATAAGAGCGTTTTATTGTCAACTGCTCAGATTTATCAGTGACGACGTGTTACAATGAAAATTATAAGGAGAAACAAAATAAAAGCAAGTTCTCAAAATAAAATAATACATTCTAAAAACCAAAAAGATTCTCCCAGTCAAAAAAAAATTAAAGCAAATGTTCGAAAAGTCCTCCTTGCTCGGCTAGACAATATCCGAGCCTACTATAAAAACCCCTTCTAACGTTTCCAAGCATGTTAGGGGTGATAATTTGAAAAGCTTCTTCAAAAACAGATAGAAGTCATTAGGAGCAAGACCGGGAGATCGAGCTGGCCATAAAATAGTTCCCCGTGTACTTATAACCCGATTAGGAAATACATTATCAAGATATTCCCTGACAAGGCCAACATTGTGAGCGGAACAACCATCTTGTTGAAACCATGTTGTGTAGTAGCAGTTGGAATAATGTGCTGCTGCAGTAGATCCAAGTATCTAGGACCATTCAAATTGCAATTGCCGTTAATAAAAAATGGCCCAATTACGTGTTCCCCTACAATACCCCCCCCCAAACATTTAGTTTTTGGGGATACTGTGTTCTTACGTCAAAATACAAATGCAAATTTTCCCTCGACCAATATCGAACGTGTGTTGGGTTGGTTTTAGTTTTAAAAATGTATTATTTCATTTAAGAACTTACCCATCTGTTTCTCGAGCAAGGCAGAAATAAAACAAAATAATAAAAACAAAATGAATTTCCAAAAGATAACACTGCAGCGTGCTTCGAATCCACCTCAGTCGTACGGCACGGAGAGTAAATTGGACTTGATTCCCCCTATGTTCGTAGTAGCTTGAAGCGGTCTGTATACAATTGGTACAGTCAAATAACAGCAGAAATAAAATATATAGGAAATAAAATAAGCGCCTGGACTCTTTTAACAAAAATCTATATAACACCTTTCATTTTTACGATTTCGTTCGTTCATGACCGCTAAAAAATGTTTGATATTTTTATTTGTTTTCAATTTGGATCACCATATCAAAATGGTCTTTTTAATATAACTTTATCAAAACATTTTGCCTGAGATTTGGTGCCAAAAATGGCATTTTAAATGTCATTTTTGCAAAAATTTTCGCCTGCGGTGCATTTTACCATTTTTAAAAATAAATTAAGGGTAAATAAACAACTCAAATTTCTAAAACCTCATCAATATTTACGATTTTAGTTTAATTTTAAATTTTTAGTTTTTGTTTTTTTATGTTCCCTCTCCCAAGTTTGTGATATTATTTTAATATATATTATTAATTCAGTTTTTTTTAAATAATTTATCCCTAACCCTCACCTCCAGAGCCAATTCCTGGGTGCGCCACTGCATAATAATGATTTCTTTTAGTGTAAAATTTTTGATTGTATATACATTTTTTTATTTTAGTTCTCAAAGCATTATGCATTGTGTTAAGAGGATTTGCATATCCGTCACGTTTGTCTGATGTAAGTGACATATTTATTTTTTCTTCTCAGTCACTGTTCTAGATTGTCAAAAAAACTCTAAAAGTGATTTATTTTCAACGAGGATATTTAATTGAACATTTAGAGAATGTGGCATGGCTTACACAGTGGCGGTCTCAGGGGGGGGGGGGGGCAGGGGGTAATTGCCCCCCCCCCCCTTTGCTCCAGAAAAAAGTAGACAACAAAGATCCTGGTGGTAACCCTGAAGTCTTTGGAGAAGAAACGAGAAATTGCAGAACGTTCCCTTAAAGACATTCTAGAATCCCTCATCAGTATTTTGGGACAGTTTGGAACAGGCGAAAACCACGATATTAGAAATACAGAACAGTATTACAGAGTTTCAATTTTTAAACAAGTTTTAGGCAAAATCATTTCGGATATAAAATCAAGGTTCAATAACGAGACTCTAAGTATTTTTGATCTGAAACGTGAAACGAAAATCAGGGCAAAATTAACTAATGTCGTTTCCAAATACTATAAACTGTTTGATTAATACAAAACACAAATTCTTGAACTTTTATTGGAAGTCAGTATTTGAAAACAATATTGGTCAGAAGTAGGCAAAAGCTTAAATCAAAACATATATGATAACGTTTTCGAGGCAACGAACAAGTGTGGCGATATTTTTCAGTTGATAAGAACAGTCTTGGATGTTTATCAGTAAGTAATGCTTCGTCAGAAAGGAGCTTCTCCTGCTTTAGAAGATTGAAAACATAAAAAACACTATGACCGAAATTCGTCTGACGGGCTTAGCATTGCTGCATATCAACAGACATATTGAAATTTACATTGAGCGAATCATTGACCGGTTTGCCCAAAAAAACCGGAAACGATTTTTTTTTGAGACAGGCATCTAATATTTGAGATATATATGTAATATAAAAGGTAATGTTACAACTTAAAAAGTTTTTTAGACCTAAAAAAAAAGTATTTGGCTATTAGGTTTTGTTTGTGGTTTGCTTGTTATCTATGTTTTTTATAACTGAAAAAATTATACGTATAGCTACTCAAGCGTGGATTTCAGGGGGTAGTTCACCCCCCTACTTTGGCTTTAAATTTTTTATGAAAACATTTAGAAAATCAAAAGTAGGGCATAAATTGCGGCGCTAGAACACCTGATATTTGGGGTTTGTAGTGACATTTTCTTAAAAATTTTCGCCTGCTGCGCTCTGAAACCATTGATATATTTACAATTTTAATTTAATTTTATATACAAAATAAATTTCTGTAACTAAATCTTTTTTAAAAATTTTCGCCTGCGGCGCTATACCGTTGATAATTACGATTTTAGTTTAATTCGACTCAAATATTGCATTTTTAATGTAACTTTCTCATAAATTTTTCAAAAAATTTATGAAATAAACATTTTAAAAACCTAAGTACCCCCCCCTAGATTTGGCACCAAATCCGCGCTTGTAGTTACTAAGTTTTGTTTGCATATATTGATATGTTCCTCATAAAAGCTATGCATTTGTTCTATTTTTTTTCAGAATCGAAACCGCCCCCCCTTTTCAAATGGCTGGGATCGACAGTGGCTTACAGAAGAAAAAATGCAAATGTATGTGTGGCTATTTATGCAATTCTTTAAAAAGCGGTAACTTTTGTATATATATAATATTTCATTTATCCCCATACAAAGTATTTGTAAAACCGCTGACCAAATCAGCACCAAGTGTTCTGTAAGATTTTTAAGAGCATTTTTTTTACTGCACCTATAGATCTAGAATAAATCTAGTAGGGTAAGGTTAGGTCGAACTACAACCTAACTCGTATTATTAAACTGTCCCAATTTAAGGATTGGAGAAGTTTAGGTTTTGCCTTATACTTTTGCATTCATATTATTTGTGGTTTTTCGATTTAAATTTTTGGCAAAACCAAATTGCTTGAGCGAATAAATATCGACATAATTAAAAATCATGTGGAGAAGTGGAAAAGTATTGTCTTAAACAAAATGAGTAGTAAAAAAAGTGAAATAAGGGTTTTTAAATCAGGAGTTTTTTATGTGGATATCAATTATTTTTTAAGTGGAAATCAAGTATTTTTTTAGTGGAAATCCAAGTGTTTTTTAATATCAAATGTTTTTTAAGTGGAACTCAAATATTTTTATTGTGGCAATCAGGTAAAAAAAGTTGTGTTTTACTAGTGAGAGTACCGGCATTTTCACGCAACTTTTCTGGACGTGTTTTTTTACCACGTGGAACCCTAGACTATTAAGCTTGTTGGCCCGTGTGGTTTCCACGTATTTGTATGTAACTTTTTAAAGGTGACGTTTTTGAATCTTGCGTTAAATTTATGTAGTTTCCACGTGTCTGTGCTATGTGGGTAGTACTTCACGATGAACTATTCTTGTCATATTCATACTTGATCAATTTTTCTATATACTTCTATCTATCTCAATCTTACCAGAAATTTGGGGAGTACTCACCAGTTTAAATTTCAAAAATATCCGCAGAGGTGCAATTTTTGTATTCAGAAGTAGATGTTATATGTCTGTATTCAGAAGAAGATGCAAAATATCTTTATGTGTCTTTATATTGCCCAATTTTTTGCAAGATATCCATGGCAAATTACATTTTTGTTATATTTTTAACTTATTTTAAATGGATAATAATAATATGACTGAAAATTGAGGGGTCTCCTGCTACCTGCAATTTGTGAACACATTTTATTTTAAGCACTACGCAGTGTCTTGCAGTGTTACGGTTTTCCCAAACACTACGCCGAAGGTATACAAATAAAGCATTCTCCATAAAAAAAATTATGATCAGATTGCCCACAATATGTTTGCACATTTTGTTTTAAGCACTGGACAGTGGCTTGAAGTGTTACCATACTGCTTATTAAGAAGTAGAAAGAATAAGCAGTGCTTAATTATAGGTAGTTTACAAAACTCTGATCCCCAACTTTAAAGTGCTTGTACTGAGCCTTGTACCCAGCTCCTGTCCTCTTGGTACACTGCAAAGGATGTAGGTGTTTATAGGTTTCCCAAAATTTTCATGTTAAGCCAAGCCATGTGTAAAAAACTGTTGTCATAAAAATGCATTTACAGGCAGTTCCTGGTAATAAAAATGCAATCTAAATTAAGTCATCAGGTACCTACCTGATTTTGTCAGTGCTTTCCTTCTTAAGAAAAGCATTGAGCAACAATTATAAATGTTGTGTCAAAGTTTTGATTGAAATTAATTTTTTTATGCTCCTGCAGAAAGATGATGTCGTCCTCGTGAGTACATGTAAGTCGTTTAACTGCGGAGTTTGACATTTTTTTGTTGCACAATTTAAAACAAAAACCTGAACATAACTTTGGTTAGGTTGACCGGTTGACCCCTGACTCTTCTTCATTTTACCCGGGCATCGTGGCCATTCTTTTATATTGATGGGCGCTGGCCATATAAAAAAAAGAAGAAAAAGTGCGGCGTTTACTTGTGCCGTGCCGTGACTTCTGTTAAAGAAGGTAGAGACTTGACTTACGCCGACTTTGTTTGAAGATTGTACGCTTGCTCATTTAACACGAATATTGCAATAAGTCGAAATCTTCGGTAACAAAAGTTTTTCACCAACACCGTTTTAGAGCTCTAACGAACTAGCGCGTTTTAGAACAGCGCGTATCGAAATAGGCGTGTTTAAAAAAGCACACTGATTTAAGCGCCTATTTAAAACAGCGCGTTTTAAAATAGCGCGTTTTTAAAATAGCGCGTATATTTAATAACCAACCCAACATAACCAACCCAACTGTGCTGTTCTGAATACGCGCTATTTTAAATACGCAATATTTTGAATACGCGCTATTTTGGAACGCGCTATTTTAAAACGCGTCATTTCAAAACGCGTTACTTTGAACACGCGCTATTTTGCATAGGTGCTATTTTAAAACGCGCTATTTTGAATAGGCGCTCATATATGAGCGCGCCGTTTTGATACGCGGTTTTACGATCGTTTAGCGCTATTTCGTTACAAAACCTTGTTTTAGTGTCTTTGTGATAAATAACTAATTCAAGATTTACGGCCGTACAACCAAAAGCGCCAAAACCAAAACCGCGCGGCTTCAAAGCGCTCATCCCAAAACTGCGCATATCCAAAACCGCGCACAACCTAAATCGCGCAAAGTTAAACCGCGTAAGACCAAAACCACGCAGAACCTTACCAACTTTAATAAAAGTTAGAAAAATTAAGCAATCACGAGTGCGCGCCGCTGTTTTGGTTATACGCGGTTTTAGATATGCGCAGTCTTAGACATATGCGCCTGGGTTCCGGTTTTGCGAGGTTTAGGTTTGCGCGGTCGGAGCCGTGAATCCTAATGTAATACTGTAGGTAAACAGTTTCAGAGATACAGAATAAACTTATTCCGATAAATTGTTGAAAAATGTAATTTAAAATTACCGACAACCTTTGCCATACGATTAATTCCCTTAGTTACAGGGTTGCAAATTCTTACGTCAAAATAATGCCGATTTCACCTATGCCAATTCAACTAAGTGTTTCCGATAATTCTCTATTATCTCGCTTAATATGATTTGATATACATTGAACAATACAACAGAGAGAAACATACCATTCTTCACACTCATCTTTGTATCACAAAGACTTATGCTGTCGCCGTCTAAGTTTGCCGTTGGAGATGATGTAAATGTTGTTATTTTTTCGGATCATTAACAGAAACTTACTTAAACTGACTTCTTAAGTACACAATAAAGTCAATAATGCAGATATCTAGGACAGACAAAAAGATTCAACGGCGGCAGTATAAATCAACCTTATATTGTGATAAGAGGTAGGAATTCAATATTCTTTCAAACCTGAGCACATGTGAATTAACTTCTATTGTTGTTTGCAAGTTTGTTTAAGAACTTTACCTACCTTTATTTTATAGTCCTTATAAAAAAAAACCTTTGAAAATATCTCATTTGCGCATTAACTTCTTCATCAAAACTATGCTTTATTTTATCGTCTTTATAAAAAAAAAACCTCGGAAAAAAACCTTACAAAAACCTTCGAAAATATTTCATTTGATGCATTGAAAATTAAAAGAAAAGTGTTGTTTTTTTTTTAATTTTCTGTGTACCTACCGGCATGTACCGCCACTGACTGATTTCACTTGCTCCCCTTGCTTTTCAAAACATTGGACGATTTGTTCTAAAATATAACTTTAAATCCGCTGAAATATTCTCCTACAGGTAAAAAACACACTATAAACATTTTTTTGACAAAATGTGGCTTTAAAAAGATTTCCAAACCGCTTAAAACATTCTGAAAAACTTATTGCAATAAAAATATCATCCGACTGTCTGCGCTCTGCCGACTTTGGTGGTTGACACAGCATTCTCTGTCCCTAAAGTTTTAACGTCGTTTAAAAGAATAGAAAAATAGTCGATATTTCTATGTGGCTAAAGTTGGCTTGGGATTGCGATTGCAATCTCGGTAAAATTACAGTGGACCAAGCAAATATTGGAAAAAAATAGTTTTCTGTTAAACTACACCATCTGGAAATATTTTAATGATGAGGAACTCTTTGGGGGAGTTCATTTAGGTCAAATGGGTATCCCCCTCCCGAAACTGCGTTAAAGCGCCTACAGGATTAAACAAGACATTTTTATGTAAAGTGGCGTTTTCACCTCTTTTAGAGGATAAACTTTGATAAGTTGCTAGAATCTTTTTAAGGTCTTTAGCAAGGCTAACTTCGGGGATATTTTTGTGATGGCGCAAAATCATATACAGGGTGAAACAAGACATTTTTTGAAAAAAGTGATTTTTTCACGCTATTCTGAGGGGACAGTTTTGCAAGCTGCTAGGATTTATTAGAGGCTTTGTTAAAGTCAATTTTTTTTACATATTATTGTGGCGGCACAAAAACATCTACAGGGTGAAGCAAGAAATTTTTTAATATAAATGTTAATATAAATTTTTTAATATAAATGTACAGGGTGAAAAAAGTCATCTTTTAATAAAAGTGATTTTTTCACCCTTCTCTGAGGGGACAGTTTTCCAAGCTGCTTAAGTGCATTAGAGGCCATGTTAAAATTTACTTTTTACACATATTTTTGTGGCGGCACAAAATCATCTACAGGGTGAAACAAGATATTTTTTTAATAAAAGAGATTTTTTCACACTTTTTTGAGGGTACAGTTTTGCAAGCTGCTGGGGTGTAGTAGAGGCTTTGTTAAAGTTAATTTTTTCACATATTTGTTTGGCGGCACAAAATCATATACAGGGTGAAACAAGATATTTTTTTAATAAAAGAGATTTTTTTCACACTTTTTTGAGGGTACAGTTTTGCAAGCTGCTTGGGTGTATTAGAGGTCTTGTTAAAATCTGCTTATTAATCATATTTTTGTGGCGGTACAAGATCTACAGGGTGAAACAAGTCACCTTTTAATAAAAGGGATTTTTTCATCCTTTCCTGAGGGGGCAGTTTTGCAAGCTGCTAGGGTGTATTAAAGACCTTGTTAAAATTAATTTTTTTCACATATTTTTGTGGCGGCACAAAATCATCTACAGGGCAAAACAAGACATTTTTTAATAAAAGAGATTTTTCACCCTTTTCTGAGGGTACAATTTTGCAAGCTGCTTGGGTGCATTAGAGGCCTTGTTAAAATCTACTTTTTACACATATTTTTGTAGCGGCACAAAATCATCTACAAGGTGAAACAAGACCTTTTTTAATAACAGTGATTTTTCACCCTTTTCTGAGGGGGCAGTTTTGCAAGCTGCTGGGGTGTAGTAGAGGCTTTGTTAAAGTTAATTTTTTTTACATATTTTTGTGGCGGCACAAAATCATCTACAGGGTGAAACAAGAGATTTTTTTAATAAAAGTGATTTTTTTCACCTTTTTCTGAGGTCACAGTTTTGCAAACTGCTCCGGTGCATTAGAAGCCTTGTTAGAATCTACTATTAATACATATTTTTGTGCCGCCATAAAAATATGTGAAAAAAATTAACTTTAACAAAGCTTCTAATCCCCCTTTTATAGTTAAAAATTTCTATGCAATCATTTAAGTACCTGTTGTTAATGTATCAATTTATTTTGTAATATAAAAATTTTAATTCAAAATTCAATTCATTCAAAATTTTGCAGCTTGTAAAACTGCCCCCTCAGAAAAGAGTGATAAAAATCACTTTTATTAAAAAAATTTCTTGTTTCACCCTGTAGATAATTTTGTGCCACCACAAAAATGTGAAAAAAATAATTTTAAAAAGGTCTCTTAAACACACTAGCAGCTTGCAAAGCTGTCCCGTGGTGAAAAAATCACTTAAGGCAAATTTTTCATGACCCTAACCACTCTGTGGTTTGTTGGGATAATGACGTCAGGAATGACGTCACGGTTAACTCACTTGTTAACAGCTGATTTGGTTGACAAATACACAAATTTACGTTCTGTGATTTTGTCTTCATCTATAACCTCACTTTTATGTAAATAAAAGGTTGGACATACTAGAACTACTACTAGGTACTACTATATGGTGCTGCCTTATCTTCTCCCTACCCTAAAATGCATACCCACATGGATTCTTCACTCCATACCTACTTAGCAGGTTCCCTATTAAAATTTAGAAGCACAATTTCAACAGCATTTAGAGCCGTGTGGGTCAGAAAAAAAAACAAATAGACCAAAAACAAGTAAAAAAATTAGGTAATTATGCAGTATACGGTTTTCTGCCATTTTTGATTTTTTATGACAAATTCTTTATAGAGAGACCCATTATAGGGTACTTAGGACCCCAAATCTGCCGGCAATGCCGGTTTTTGTTAAGAGAAAAGATGGTGCCAGGGGGGTGGGGGGGGGTTGCAATATGTTTTTTTGATTGTTTTGGGTTGGGTTGGGCTGTGTTGGATTGGGTTGTTTTAGTAAAAAAAAATTAAAAACACACAAAAAAATATTTAAAAAAACCAATCGTCGCCGGCAGATTTGGGGTCCTAGGGACCCTAGCAGGTGCCCCCATAAAGATTTTTCTTAAAAATAGCAGAAAACCGTATACTGTATAATTACCAAAAATTAGTCTCTCCAAAAAAATCGATATGCTTCGCAGATTTTTATTGTGGCAATTTCCCATGAAAAATAAAGCTACACCATCAGCCTTTCGAAAATTCATAGTTATTCAAACACTCGTATACCTACACCTTCAGGCTCACTGCAATTGCATTTTTTAAATTGTTAAGTATCAAAAGCAATCCATTCAAGTGTATCATAATATAGGTAGGCTACCTAGCAAAATTTACGAGTAATGCCGGTCAACAGGAAAATTATAAGATACATAGGTAAGGTACCTTCTCTTATATTTTCAAACACCAATGGGTCATCTGTTTTAATAATAAAAAGTTCTTTGTTAACGAGCACTGCATACTCCAGCATTACTTACACCCACATAATCTGTATACCTGATGTGAAAAAATCAGAGATATGGAGAAGGGCAAACCCCCACTTATAAACTCGACGTTAAAATCCCAGATAAGCGTCAACGTCGAACGGTAATGTCGGGTATATAAATGGTGGCTAAAATACGAAAAAATAAAACTGGGATATATTAAGAACTCTTAGACATATATAACTTTTTTTTGTCGGATTTTTAAAATTTTCGATGGCCCGTGGCTTACTTTAAACAATAATTTATAAATACAATGAATCAGCCAAAACAGACCTCACCGAACGAAGACCCCCTAACCTCACTTTCAAAGTACAATTACAAACCAACTGCAAGAGGTAGTTTGCCAGGTTAGTTTGGTCTGACGTCATAGTAAGAAAACCCACTCGCAAAAATGACATGGTTTATGGTTTAGTTAAGTATGGCGTCATACTTGATGCGCCATTTCAAATACAATTGATTATGGTTTGCAAACCACACACGCGAAAGTACGAGTGGTTTGGATAACCATGGTATAAATAGTTTACTATGAAAAATTCGCCTTTAATGTTTTGTTTCACACTGTAGATTATTTTCTGCCGCCACAAAAATATGTGTAAAAAGTAGATTTTAACAAGGCCTCTAATGCACCCAAGCAGCTTGCAAAACTGTACCCTCACAAAAGAGTGAAAAATATCTCTATTATTAAAAAATGTCTTGTTTTACCCTGTAGATGATTTTGTGCCGCCACACAAATATGTGAAAAAAATTAATTTTAACAAGGCTTCTAATGCAACCTAGCAGCTTGCAAAACTGTCCCCTCAGAAAAGGGTGAACAAATCACTTTTATTAAATGATGTCTTGTTTCACCCTGTAGATGATTTTGGGCAGCCACAAAAATATGCATAAACGCCGCAAAAAAAATCACTTTTATTAAAAAATGTCTTGTTTCACCCAGTATATGATTTTGCACCGTTACAAAAATATGCCCGAAGTTAGCCTTGCTAAACACCCTAAAAAGATTCTAGCAACTTATCAAAGTTTATCCTCTAAAAGAGGTGAAAACTCCACTTTTCTCAAAAATGTCTTGTTTCATCCTGTAGGCGTTTTAACGCAGTTTCGGGAGGGGGGATACACATTTGACCTAAATGAACTCCCCCAAAGAGTTTCTTATCATTAAAATATTTCCAGATGGTTTAGTTTAGCAGAAAACTATTTTTTTCCAATATTTGCTTGGTCCACTGTAATTTTACCGAGATTGCAATCGAAATCCCAAGCCAACTACAGCCACGTGACGTTTCTCATCTTTTGTTTTGTTTTGATTTTATTTGTAGATAAACAGTGGTTATTATTTGCCAAGGAATTTTCGTTGGACCAGATATCTACCGTGTAGTCGCCGATGCCGACACACTGCTGACGTTGTCGACATTGGCCCGATTCAATGCCAATGATTTGTGTTTGCTGGGCTTATATATAAAATCGACTGCTTATAATGTGGAAAAACCTATATTGGACAAACCAAACAGTACCTAAAAGATACAATTTAACAACATAAATATAGTATAAGAAATGCAAGTCAATCAAAAACAGAGGTCGGTTGAGCTGAGGGGACCACCATAAGAAGCCCAAAAATTTTTAACGCCACAATTTGTTGCTCATTTGTTGCTGTTTTGTTGCGGTAAGATACAATTTGTTGCTGCAGCCGTTTTCGGGAAAACGTGGTCCCCCTAGCTTAACAGTTAAGCTAGGGGGACCACCGATATCTTCCGTTTGATTATTGTTACAAAATTGATTTATATGCCATAATTTGTTGCTCATAGGGCCCGACAGTAATCAAAAATAAAAATTATGAAAAAATGTCTTGGAATTTTTTTATGAGCAAAAAACTGTATTTTGGAAATGCTGCCCATTATGTTGGTCCAAAAGAACCTAAAGTTGTTTAAACATCATAAAAATGCTTCTTCGAATTTGTTGATGTTGCCGTTTGAGAGAAAATTTAAAAAAACCTAGTTACGTGGCCATTTAGCGCCAAATTCTCGTAAACTAACTAGGGGGCCACGACGTGTTGTATGTCATTCGATAGAGCCTTACTATTACTAATTTGTTGCGGCAAAATAAAATTCGTTGCTGTTGCCGTTTGGGAGAAAATGTAAGAAAACCTAGTCACGTGACACTTTTACTGCAATTTCTCGTAAACTAATTAGGGGGCCACGACGTGATGTATGTCATTCGATAGAGCCTGACCAGTACTATATTGTTGCGGCAAAATAAAATTTGTTGTTGTTGCCGTTTGGGAGAAAATGTAAGAAAACCTAGGCACGTGACACTTTTAGCGCTATTTCTCGTAAACTAACTAGGGGGCCACGACGTGTTGTATGCCATTCGATAGAGCCTGACCAGTACTAATTTGTTGCGGCAAAATAAAATTTGTTGCTGTTGCCGTTTGGGAGAAAATGTAAGAAAACCTAGGCACGTGACACTTTTAGTGCAATTTCTCGTAAACTAACTACGGGGCCACGACGTGATGTTTGTCATTCGATAGAGCCTGACCAGTACTAATTTGTTGCGGCAAAATAAAATTTGTTGCTGTTGCCGTTTGGGAGAAAATGTAAGAAAACCTAGGCACGTGATACTTTTAGTGCAATTTCTCGTAAACTAACTAGGGGGCCACGACGCGATGTATGTCATTCGATAGAGCCTAACCATTACTAATTTGCTGCGGCAAAATAAAGTTTGTTGCTGTTGCCGTTTGAGAGAAAATGTAAGAAAATCTAGGCACGTGACACTTTTAGCGCAATTTATCGTTTGGGAGAAAATGTAAATAAACCTCGTCTCGTGACCCTTTTAGCGCAATTTCTCGTTAACTAACTAGGTGGCCACGACGTGTTGCATGTCGTTCAATAGAGCCTGATGAGTACTAATTTGTTTGCGTTAAATAAAATTTGTTGCTGTTGCCGTTTGGGAGTAAATGTAAAAAAACCTCGACCCGTGACACTTTTAGCACAATTTCTCGTAAACTAACTAGGGGGCCACGACGTTTTGTATGTCGTTCGATAGAGCCTGACCAGTACTAATTTGTTGCTGTAAGAAAATCTAGGCACGTGACACTTTTAGTGCAATTTCTCGTAAACTAACTAGGGGGCCACGACGTGATGTATGTCATTCGATAGAGCCTGACAAGTACTAATTTGTTGCGGCAAAATAAAATTTGTTGCTGTTGCCGTTTGGGAGAAAATGTAAGAAAACCTAGGCACGTGACACTTTTAGTGCAATTTCTCGTAAACTAACTACGGGGCCACGACGTGATGTTTGTCATTCGATAGAGCCTGACCAGTACTAATTTGTTGCGGCAAAATAAAATTTGTTGCTGTTGCCGTTTGGGAGAAAATGTAAGAAAACCTAGGCACGTGACACTTTTAGTGCAATTTCTCGTAAACTAACTAGGGGGCCACGACGCGATGTATGTCATTCGATAGAGCCTAACCATTACTAATTTGCTGCGGCAAAATAAAGTTTGTTGCTGTTGCCGTTTGAGAGAAAATGTAAGAAAATCTAGGCACGTGACACTTTTAGCGCAATTTATCGTTTGGGAGAAAATGTAAATAAACCTCGTCTCGTGACCCTTTTAGCGCAATTTCTCGTTAACTAACTAGGTGGCCACGACGTGTTGCATGTCGTTCAATAGAGCCTGATGAGTACTAATTTGTTTGCGTTAAATAAAATTTGTTGCTGTTGCCGTTTGGGAGTAAATGTAAAAAAACCTCGACCCGTGACACTTTTAGCACAATTTCTCGTAAACTAACTAGGGGGCCACGACGTTTTGTATGTCGTTCGATAGAGCCTGACCAGTACTAATTTGTTGCTGTAAGAAAATCTAGGCACGTGACACTTTTAGTGCAATTTCTCGTAAACTAACTAGGGGGCCACGACGTGATGTATGTCATTCGATAGAGCCTGACAAGTACTAATTTGTTGCGGCAAAATAAAATTTGTTGCTGTTGCCGTTTGGGAGAAAATGTAAGAAAACCTAGGCATGTGACACTTTTAGTGCAATTTCTTGTAAACTAAGTAGGGGGCCACGACGTGATGTATGTCATTCGATAGAGCCTGACCAGTACTAATTTGTTGCGGCAAAATAAAATTTGTTGCTGTTGCCGTTTGGGAGTAAATGTAAAAAAACCTAGTCACGTGACACTTTTAGCGCCATTTCTCGCAAAACTAACTGGGCGGCCACGACGTGTTGTACGTCATTTGATAGAACCTGAACGTTACTCATTTGTTGCGGCAAAATAAAGTTTGTTGCTGTTGCCGTTTGGGAGAAAATGTAAGAAAACCTAGGCACGTGACACTTTTAGCGCAATTTATCGTTTGGGAGAAAATGTAAATAAACCTCGTCCCGTGACACTTTTAGCGCAATTTCTCGTTAACTAACTAGGGGGCCACGACGTGTTGCATGTCGTTCAATAGAGCCTGATGAGTACTAATTTGTTTGCGGAAAAATAAAATTTGTTGCTGTTGCCGTTTCGGAGTAAATGTAAAAAAACCTCGACCCGTGACACTTTTAGCACAATTTCTCGTAAACTAACTAGGGCGCCACGACGTTTTGTATGTCGTTCGATAGAGCCTGACCAGTACTAATTTGTTGCTGTAAAATAAAATTTGTTGCTGTTGTCGTTTGGGAGAAAATGAAAAAAAAACCTAGTCACGTGACACTTTTAGCGCCATTTCTCGTAAACTAACTAGGGGGCCACGACGTGTTGTACGTCATTCGATAGAACCAGTACTAATTTCTTGCGGCAAAATAAAGTTTGTTGCTGTTGCCGTTTGAGAGAAAATTTAAAAAAACCTCGTCTTGTGACCCTTTTAGCGCAATTTCTCGAAAACTAACTAGGTGGCCACAACGTGTTGTACGTCATTCGATAGAGCCTGACCAGTACTAATTTGATGCGGCAAAATAAAATTTGTAGCTGTTGCCGTTTAGGAGAAAATATAAAAAAACCTCGTCCCGTGACCCTTTTAGCGCAATTCCTCGCAAACTAACTACGGGGCCACGACGTGTTGCATGTCGTTCGATAGAGCGTGACCGTTACTAATTTGTCGCGGAAAATAAAATTTGTTGCTGTTGCCGTTTGGGAGAAAATGTAAAAAAACCTCGTCCCGTGACACTTTTAGCGCAATTTCTCGTAAAATAACTAGGGGGCCACGACGTGATGTATGTCATTCGATAAAGCCTGACTAGTACTAATTCGCTGCGGCAAAATTAAATTTGTTGCTGTTGCCGTTTGGGACAAAAGGTAAGAAAACCTAGTCACGTGACCCTTTTAGAGTAATTTCTCGTAAACCAACTAGAGGTCCAAAACGTGTTGAATGTCACTCGATAGAGCCTTACTATTACTAATTTGTTGTGGCAAAATAAAATTTGTTGATGTTGCCGTTTGCAAGAAAATGTAAAAAAACCTAGTCACGTGACCCCTTTAACGCAATTTCTCGTAAACTAACCAGGGGGCCACGACGTGTTGTAGGTCATTCAATAAAGCCTAACTAGTACTAATTTTTTGCGGCAAAATTAAATTTTTTGCTGATGCCGTTTGGGAGAAAATGTAAAAAACCTAGTCAAGTGACACTTTTAGCGCCATTTCTCGTAAACTAACTAGGGGGCCACGACGTGTTGTACGTCATTTGGTAGTGCCTGACCATTGCTAATTTGTTGAAGATGAAGAAAGCAAATTTTTCAGCTTAATAAATTTCCTGACAAAGTAGAAATCTTTGGAAAATCTTATCTTTTGCTGGGAATTGTTAATTATCAGCAATTTAAATTATCATTTGCATCAGTTACTGCAAATCAGGTGGAAGGGCATTACACAGCTTTTTGCTACAGAAGGGGTTTTGGCTACAGGTTGGAGCTAAATGACTGCGCCACAAAACCGATACAGAGGTCAAAAACAGCGTTTGTGGTACCCAGACTTATTATTTTTATACAAAACATAGATTTAAAATAATTATACTTACAAAATTAATTTACAACGGTTTTAGAATGTACCGCAAACCGAGGCTACTTCGAATTTAAAATTATCTTTTAAATATAATCATTTGATTGCATTGAAAAATACTCTTTTTCCGTTTTCCGATTTTTTGGGCTATTTTTTTAAAGGAAACATTTTTTTAACTTCATTAGTGTTTAACGTAACTTATTTCCACACCCTTATGGGGCAAACACCTCTAAAGACAAGAACTTCAAAGTAGCCCCACCTAAAGACTAGCTTTAAACCCCCATTTTTTTCAGGTGGGGTACAACGAACAAACAGAAAGATTTTAATGGTGCCATTTTATAGATTTAGGCCACGCCCCCGATAACCACTTTTTTACATCTTGAGATATACCCGAGTAATTGCGCAAAAAAGTTGAAAATTGTTCCAAGTAGCCCCGGATTACAGTACTAGAAATATTTTTTCTACTCGCTCTATCAGATTTCGATAAAAGTGGGCGCATTAATACTTATCCTAACAATTTTATTGCCATGAAAACGATAACTGATTCTGTAAGGTTTTTATCAATTTATACTTGTGCCCTACGTTTTTCGTTTATCGCTAATTTGATAAAGAACAGAAAAAAATATTTTTTACTTTTTAGCCCTTTTTTACCACTATCGCTAAAAATTTAAGAAAAAACTTTCATGATAAAATCGGGTCCTACTAAAAATAGTTTTGTTTCTCTGGTTGCCTCCCTCGGGCCGCTAATCCCAAATCCCTCCTCAAAAAATAATAAAATTAGGCCCCCCTAGGGGGTAACCAGAAAAACAAAAATATTTCTAGTGAATTCGTAAGTAGAACATTTTATTACGCCAGTTTTTTTCATGGAGTCCTAGCTTTAGTAGTTTTCGTTCGGAAGCCATTCTTAATGAAACATCCTGTAAATTTTGTCCATTTAAGTAACGTGTGTGTAAAATTTGGCAATATCCCTCGATCATTCCCCTTCGTCCCCACAAACTTAGTTTTTGTCTTTAAAGTTAAGAAATATGTAATATAACATTACTAAAATAATTTTGTTATGTAACTCTTCGGGTTATTTTGTAATATATACTTTTTTACATTATTTTAGTTTTTCAATAAATCAATCAATAAATCAATTTGTTTATTTGCTACACAACTTACAATTAAATACTTATAAAAGGTTTTTTAAAAAGTTTAAGCATCGTCAATAGAAAGAAAGGTTAGTACGTTAGTCTACAACGACAATATTACAAAGAGAGCAAATTTTATAAGATACAAACTGACACACTACTTAAATACAATAGAGCAAAATTAATTTCTTTTGTTTTCTACTTCAAGGTAGGTTGCTAAAAAGATGGCTTATTAAATTTTTTTTTACATTTTCTCCCAAACGGCAACAGCAACAAATTTTATTTTTCCGCAACAAATTAGTAATAGTAAGGCTCTATCGAATGACATACATCAGGTCGTGGCCCCCTAGTTAGTTTACGAGAAATTGCACTAAAAGTGAAACGTGACTATGTTTTCTTACATTTTCTCCCAAACGGAAACAGCAACAAATTTTATTTTACCGCAACAAATTAGTAACGGTTAGGCTCTATCGAATTGCATGCAGTATGTCGTGGCCCCCTAGTTCGTTTTCGAGAAATTGCGCTAAAAGTGTCACGTGACTAGGTTTTTTTAGATTTTCTTGCAAACGGCAACAGCACCAAACTTTTTTTGCCGCAACAAATTAGTACTGGTCAGGCTCTATCGAACGACATACAACACGTCGTAGCCCCCTAGTTAGTTTACGAGAAATTGCACTAAAAGTGTCACGTGACTAGGTTTTCTTACATTTTTTCACAAACGGCAACAGCAACAAATTTTATTTTGTCGCGGCAAATTAGTAATAGTAAGGCTCTACCGAATGACATAAAACACGTCGTGGGCCCCTAGTTGGTTTACGAGAAAGTGCGCTAAAAGTGTCACGTGACTAGGTTTTTTTACATTTTCTCTCAAACGGCAACAGAAGCAAATTTTATTTTGCCGCAACAAATTAGTAACGGTCAGGCTCTATCGAATGACGTACAACACGTCGTGAACCCCTAGTTAGTTTAATAAAAATTGCGCTAAAAGGGTCACGGGACGAGGTTTTTTTACATTTTATCCCAAACGGCAACAGCAACAAATTTTATTTTGCCGCAACAAATTAGTTACGGTCATGCTCTATCGAATGGCATGCAACACGTCTTGGCACCCTAGTTAGCTTAAGAGAAATTGCGCTAAAAGGGTCACGTGACTAGGTTTTTTTAGATTTTCTCCCAAACGGCAACAGCAACAAACTTTATTTTGCCGCATCAAATTAGTAACGGTCAGGCTCTATCGAATGACTTACAACACGTCGTGGCCTCCTAGTTAGTTTACGACAAATTGCACTAAAAGGGTCACGTGACTAGGTTTTTTTACATTTTTTCCCAAACGGCAACAGCAACAAATGTTATTTTGCCGCAACAAATTAGTAATAGTAGGGCTCTATCGAATGACATAAAACACGTCGTGGCCTCCTGGTTAGTTTACGAGAAATTGCGCTAAAAGGGTCACGGGTCTAGGTTTTTTTAAATTTTCTCCCAAACGGAAACAGCAACAAATTTTATTTTGCCGCAACAAATTAGTAACGGTCAGGCTCTATCGAATGGCATGCAACACGTCTTGGCCCCCTAGTTAGTTTAAGATAAATTGCGCTAAAAGGGTCACGGGACGAGGTTTTTTTACATTTTATCCCAAACGGCAACAGCAACAAATGTTATTTTGCCGCAGCAAATTAGTAACGGTCAGGCTCTATCAAATGGCATGCAACACGTCTTGGCCCCCTAGTTAGCTTAAGAGAAATTTCGCTAAAAGGGTCACGTGCCTAGGTTTTTTTACATTTTCTTCCAAGCGGCAACACCAACAAATTTTATTTTGCCGCAACAAATTAGTACTAGTCAGGCTCTATCGACTGACATACATCATGTCGTGGCCTCCTAGTTAGTTTACGACAAATTGCACTAAAAGGGTCACGTGACTAGGTTTTTTTACATTTTTTCCCAAACGGTAACAGCAACAAATGTTATTTTGCCGCAACAAATTAGTAATAGTAGGGCTCTATCGAATGACATACAACACGTCGTGGCCTCCTGGTTAGTTTACGAGAAATTGCGCTAAAAGGGTCACGTGACTAGGTTTTTTCGATTTTCTCCCAAACGGCAACAGCAACAAACTTTATTTTGCCGCAACAAATTAGTAACGGTCAGGCTCTATCGAATGACGTACAATACGTCGTGGCCACCTAGTTAGTTTAAGATAAATTGCGCTAAAAGGGTCACGGGACGAGGTTTTTTTACATTTTATCCCAAACGGCAACAGCAACAAATGTTATTTTGCCGCAGCAAATTAGTAACGGTCAGGCTCTATCAAATGGCGTGCAACACGTCTTGACCCCTAGTTAGCTTAAGAGAAATTTCGCTAAAAGTGTCACGTGACTAGGTTTTTTTACATTTTCTTCCAAGCGGCAACACCAACAAATTTTATTTTGCCGCAACAAATTAGTAATAGTAAGGCTCTATCGAATGACGTACAACACGTCGTGGCCTCCTGGTTAGTTTACGAGAAATTGCGCTAAAAGGGTCACGTGTCTAGTTTTTTTAAATTTTCTCCCAAACGGAAACACCAACAAATTTTATTTTGCCGCAACAAATTAGTAACGGTCAGGCTCTATCGAATGGCATGCAACACGTCTTGGCCCCCTAGTTAGCTTAAGAGAAATTGCGCTAAAAGGGTCACGTGACTAGGTTTTTTAGATTTTCTCCCAAACGGCAACAGCAACAAATTTTATTTTGCCGCAACAAATTAGTAATGGTAAGGCTCTATCGAATGACATACAACACGTCGTGTTCCCCTAGTTAGTTTACGAGAAATTGGCGCTAAATTTTCACGTGACTAGGTTTTTTTAGGCAACATCAACAAATTTTATTTTGCCGCAACAAATTCGAGGAAGCATTTTTATGATGTTTAAACAACTTTAGGTTCTTTTGGACCAACATAATGGGCAGTATTTCCAAAATACAGTTTTTTGCTCATAAAAAAATTCCAAGACATTTTTTCATAATTTTTATTTTTGATTACTGTCGGGCCCTATGAGCAACGAATTATGGCATATAAATCAATTTTATAACAATAACCAAACGGAAGATATCGGTGGTCCCCCTAGCGTAACTGTTAAGCTAGGGGGACCACGTTTTCTCGAAAACGGCTGCAGCCACAAATTTTATCTTACCGCAACAAAACAGCAACAAATGAGCAACAAATTGTGGCATTAAAATTTTTTGGGCCCCTTATGGTGGTCCCCTCGGTAACCGACCTCAAAAACAGCCTTGGTCACGCATGTTTTAGATAACCTACACAACTTTAATTTTAACAATGTACAAATTTTAGACAAAAAAGCTAACTATCGTAAACGGGAAATCAAAGAAATGATACATATTCAGAAAACGAAAAACAAGGTAAATTTTAGAACAGACACAAAGTAATCGTTAATCATCTTCTATAGAAATTAGTTTATTACTGTCAAAATCCTGACAATAATCCAATATTCTGTCTGTTATCACCTACCGAAATTTCAGCTCATAAAAATAGTTATTCTTGAACAAGTCTAGTGGTAAGATGTAATGTCTAAGTTTCAACATTTATCTGTAAGTACAATTTTTATACTTTTTACGTAATTTTAACACAAAATCCAAAGCACAAAACCGGGCAATGAAATTTAAATGATTATCTGATATCTTTGAGCTAAAAGGCGATTTTAAATGATAGGAATAAAGCATAATATAGTACAGAAAATAAACCTACTTATTTTGAGAAAAAAGGATTTCATTGGTAACAGCTATTTTTTGTGTCAATATGTTCAAAAGATCGTCTGTTTTAGTTTTAGTCTTCAGCTCGGCGTTAAGTACTTTATTAGTCCGTTAGTTTTTTTTTTAAATTGAAAAATGTGTAACTTTTATGAAAGTCCCAGGGTTGTTTGCAACTATAGTGAGGAATACCTGTGCAAAATATTATAGGACTGCGCCCCCCTTAAGGGCCCCACGGACCCATTTTCTTCATTTTTAATACGTTAACGCAGATGTTTGGGATATTGCAAATATCTCCTGTACTATTTACTTTCGACATATGAAAAGTATGTCATTATATAGTAATGCCCTATATAGTAAATTAAATACAATTTTAACAGGTAAATTATTTTGGCACCAGTGGCGTTCGTAATTAAGAAAATACAATTTTCTTTTTTTTTGCACTCTCATTTTTTTGCTACTTTTACAGTTTTTAAAATCGGGTAGCGTATGGGCTAACCCAAAATAACTTGAAAACATCTTCAAACTTTGACCTTTGTAAAAATGTAAAAGTTTTAAAAATCAGATTAAAACTAAAAACACAAGCAGAGTTTAAATTAGCATTAGTTGTGAAAATTTGCTTTTTTTAGTTTTTCGCATGGACATGTCATTTTTGCTGAGAAATGCAGAAAGATAATATTTTTTCGTTTTTTCTTTTTCATTCACGCAAAAGACACTTACCGTCGCTCTTGGATGTACTACTAGTCTATATATGATGAAAACTTAGAGTTTGCTAGGCGCTCAAACGTAAATAATTGCGTTCAGAAAAAATTATGTTTTTTCTTAGATTTTGGATTTGCGACGTTCCTTATCAATATGAGTAGAAGATCTAGGCTGATTTTATCTGACCTACCTCATTTCGTTATGTCATCTTTTTCCTTTATTTTAAGACCTTTCAAGTTAAAATCCTTCGTTTACAATTTTTCCTATATGATTTATAATATAGCCTTACAGCACGATTTATTGGAAATTTACGGGTGAAAGATGTGTATGGTCACCAAAAAATATATTTCTTTTGCCGGAATATACAGTTTTTTGTTTATGGGATTTACCCAAAATAAAATTTTAAATTAAAAAAAAAAATTACCCCCCTCCCTCCCTCGTCTCCGCCGTTAGGTAAGGATTTTCAACAAGATTTTGCACATTTTTGTATACGTACATATTATTACACATTATTTAACAAACTAAATTTTACAGTCGTACCCCCCCTCCTTACAGTCGTACTTTCCCCTTTCCACTACGCTCGGTTTTTGTTATATGACAGTTTTACGATTACTTACATTTTAATGCATCATGCACCCCCAAAAAATATATGCTATTGCCGAAATATACAGTTTTTTGTTTATGGAATTTACCCAAAATAAAATTGTTACTTAAAAAAAATTACGCCCACCCCTCCCTCCTTCTCACCGTTACTTAATGATTTTCAACAAAGTTTTGCACATTTGTCTATACGTACATATTATTACACATAATTTAACAAAATAAATTTTACAGTCGTACCCCCCCCCCCTTACAGTCGTACTTCCCCTCTTCACTACGCTCGGTTTTTGGCACATGACTGTCATAACATTTCATCTTGACATCATGTGGCGCGTGATTGGACACTCACGAAAAAGTCGTAGGTGTGAACCGGGTGTTACATTTTGCAATTCAGATGTACTTAAAGAAAGGACATATTTATCACTTGCACACCGAAAAACTTTGCAGAGTGCACCCTATAGTTGTGTTATTCGATGTGTTATATATATTATATAATACCCAGTGTTTAAGTATATAATTAAAATCAAAAAGTTGTTCTCAACTCCACAGTTATAATAGTATATTTATAATGTTGGTGTAAAAAATAACAATTACAATTTAGTATTAATCTTACTATGAAAATAAACTTTTTTTTAATACTTTTATGAAAAACACGATTTTAATCACTTTCAGCGAGTAATAAAAACAAACTTTATACCTTTATCAAAAACGTGATTTTAGTAACTGTCTGCAATTTTTTTTTGGCCACGGGTGCAAAAAAAAAATGTATCCGTTTTTTACCCAAAATTAAGGGGAAATATATATATATATAGAAACAATATAATTATTCTTGCCTAAAAATTAAGCCACATGCTTCAGTTATCCCTCAGTATTTAAAATATGAATTACCAATGGTTATTTGATTTAAATGGATCCCTACGTCAGAACACCAAATCAGTTTTCACAGATTGTCTTAAAAAAGACATTGAATATCCCGATGAAAATGAAGTGTAAGCAGCAAATTCAAGTGAATATTTTTGCACAGGTGACCAAAAAAAATTGCCTGGATAACCAAAAAAGCTAGGCTTTAGTTAATTGCAGGCAGTTACTAAAATCACGTTTTTGATAAAGGTATAAAGAAATGTTTTGTATTTTTTTTTGTTATTTGCTGAAAGTGATTAAATTAAAATCATGTTTTTTATAAAAGTATTAAAAAAAAGTATATTGTTATAGTAAGATTAATACTAAATTGTAACAAAATTATAAATATACTATTATAACTGTGGAGTTGATGACAACTTTTTGATATGGCAACTATAGGGTGCACCCTGCAAAGTTTTTCGGAGTGCGAGTAATAAATATGTCGAAAAAACACAAGAGCTTTTTGTACTTCAGTGCTAAATGAACCTCTTGAATTGCGATTGTTCACACAGAGGGTGGAACCTAGGACGACGCCGTTTCGTCCTTATTAGGGACTCATCAGCTAGGTGTACCACAATGACGGAGAATTTGGGTCACGCTTATGAACCAAAGAGCGGAGAGAATTTCTGTGGAGTACCTACTGCTTATGCAGTGGGTACTATTCTTGGTTGTCGGAGGTTTACACAGAGGGCGCCATGGTCGGTACTCGACAGAAATTCTCTCCGTTTGAGCTGTAATCTTGGCATATAAGCGTGACCGAAATTCTCTGTCGGTGTGGTACACCTATCTGATGAGTCCCTAATAAGGAGGAAACGGCGTCGTCCTAGGTTCCACCCTCTGTGTGAGCAATCAAAATTCAAGAAGTTCATTTTGCACTGAAGTACAAAAAACTTCTGTTTTTTCGTTAGATTTACAGTGACACAGCCATCTTCCGTTTGTTTAATAAATATGTACTTTACTGAAGTACATCTGAATTGGAAAATGTAAAAAAATGAGCGAGACGTAGGGACAAATGTAATAACTTACTTGTAACTAAATAGTAATCAATTATAATGTAATCAATCGTAAAACTGTCATGTGCCAAAAACCGAGCGTAGTGAAGAGGGGAAGTACGACTATAAGGGGGGTAGGGGGTACGACTGTAATAATATGTACGTATACACAAATGTGCAAAACTTTGCTGAAAATCATTAAGCAACGACTAAAATGAGGGAGGGAGGGGGAGTAATTTTTTTTTCAATTTACAATTTTATTTTGGGTAAATTCTATAAACAAAAAGCTGTATATTTCGGCAATAGAATATATTTTTCGGCGTGCATAATAATAATTATAATGCCCTAAAATGTAATTAATCCTAAAACTGTTATGTGCCTGTATTTAATCGTAAAACTGTCATATGCCAAAAACCGAGCGTAGTTGAGAGGGGGAAGTACGACTGTAAGGAGGGCGGGGTACGACTGTAAAATTTATTTTGTTAAATAATGTGTAATAATATGTAGGTATAATACACAAATGTGCAAAAACTTGCCGAAAATCATTACGTAACGGCGAGAAAGAGAGAAAGGGGGCGAGGTATTTTTTTTTAAATAAGAATTTTATTTTGTGTAAATTTCATAAACAAAAAACTGTGCATTTCGGTAATAGAATATATTTTTCGGTGACCAGAAACATCTTTCACCCGTAAAAATCCAACAAATCGTGTTGCAAGGCTATACTAAAAGTCATAAAGCAAAAATTGTAAATTTTAACCTGCAAGGTTTTAAAATATAGAAAAAAGAGAACAAAACAAAATGAAGTAGGTCAGATCAAAATCAGCCCAGATCTTCTACTCATATTGATAAGGAACGTCGCAAATTGTTTAAGCGTCTCGCAAACTCTAAGTTTCCATTTCCATCATATATTTACTAGCAGTACATCCAATAGCGACGGTAAGTGTCTTTTATATAAATGAAAACAAAAAAACGGAAAAAAATAAACTTTCTGCATTTCCCAGCAAAAATGACATGTCCATGTCAAAAACTAAAAAAAAGCAAATTTTCACAATTAATACTAATTTAAACTCAGCTTGTGCTTTTAGTTTTAATCTGATTTTTAAAACTTTTGCATTTTTAAAAAGAACAAAGTTTGAAGATATTTCTAAGTTATTTTGGATTACTCCGCACGTTACCCGATTTTAAAAAATGTAAAAACAAGAAAAAGTCTAAAGGCCAAAAAAAAATAAAATTGTCTTTTTTTTATTTTCAAACGCCACTGGTGCCACAATAACCAAACTAAATAGTACAGGAGATATTTGCACAATGCCAAACATATGCGTTAACGTAGTAAAAGTATAGAAAATCGGTTCGTGGGGACCTCAAGGGGGGCACAGTCCTATAATATTTTGCACAAGTATTCCTCACCATAGTTGCAAACAACCCTGGGACTTTCATAAAAGTTACACATTTTTCAAGTTTTAAAAAAAAAACTATAGACTATATGAAATATTGAAGACAAAGGGAGACAAAATCAGAATTTTCCAAAGGAGGGGGCACACTTAACATGGGACTTTGGTTGCCGCAGAAAATGATGATGTTGTAGATGTTGAGGTCCTGATCACACTTTAAATTGACGAAAACAAAATCGTACAACTAAGTTCGAAGATACAGGGGTTTATTTGACAGTGCTAATAAAAAAACGAAATGTGAATATTAGCACAAAAATTAGTTTTGGCTGAAATATTGCTTTCCACAAGAGTTTATGCGACTAAATAAAAATAAACTTATTAGTAAAGTATTAATTGGTTTTTGTTTTTTGTAATGATACGAAATATAAAGAAAATGTCAAAAGTCACTGAAAAATAATATTTGTGGTACACCATAAGATTTTTTATGACGGGAGTATTCTAAGAATACGTAAATCAATCAGAATTTTATTTCATGCTAGTACTTCCTAAGTGTCCCCGATATACCAACCGATACCACTTATTTTTATTTAGTCACATAAACTCTTCTCGCCAGCAATGTTACCACAAGAAACAATTTTTTGCAAATATTAACCTACCTCCTAGAATACCCCTGTAATAAAAATGCAACTAATAGTATTATTTATTAGTTTTTGACATTTTACCTCGCATTTTTTTCCTAATTTGTAACGTATTAATAGGTTTTAGTACCACTAAACTATTAATTTTTATTTAGTAACATAAGTTCTTCTAACCACCAATATTGCGACAAGAAACCTTTTTAGTGCAAATATTAAAATTCTGATTGATTTATGTACTTCTTGCAATACCCTCGTAATAAAAGTACAAATATTATTTTTATTGAATTTTGATATTTTATCATTGTTTTGTACCATACAAAAAAAAATTTATACTTTAATAACAACTTTTTCGTACTTCTCAAGGCTCTTCCGTATACCAAAGGACTTTTTGGTGCAGTTATGGCCCTCTTAATTTTTATTTAGTCGCATAAACTCTTGTGGAAAGGAATATTGCACCAAAAACCAATTTTTTTGTGTTAATATTCACATTTGGTTTTAACAAGTTATAGGTAGAACCCGATCCTACTATGTTTTACACTAAAATACTGGTAATAAGTGTTTTAGTCATTTTAAAACAATTTCGTGAACAATTTTAATAGTTTTTGGTATATACCTTGTATGATACTTAAAGAACCCATATTTGAGTACAAGTAGAGCTTGGCACCAGACGCGAGGCGCCGAGGCTTAGGAACGTTCAAGAAATGGACAAGGCTTTGTGAAAACGCTGATAACATTTTGTTGGGGCAAGAGGGGTGGGGCTACAACTATAAATTTGTTTTTTTAATTTTTGTGTTTTTTATATTTATTGTGCCGTCCCTGTCAACTTACACCAAGAAAGAAAATCCAATCAAAAAGTTTGATTGGGCTGTTTTTGTAAAAGTTATTGAATCGACACCACTAGATTAACGCTATCAAAGTCATTTGATTAAAAGAGCTTTGATTGTCATTATAGAAGTATTTTGTTGCAGCAATTGAACTTTTTTATAAATTTTTTGATTACAGCAATAAAACAACATGATTAGGATTATCATAGAAAACCTTAAAAAGTTTGCTCAATTGTCATTACAAAAAATTTCGGTTACCAGTACCGAACTTCGATTGGCTCGGCCTGTTGCCTGCGCTTTTCGGGCAGGCTGTCAAAATTATGGCGTCAGTGTGGTGATAGTGGACGATAGGTGTACGTGCGTTGTCTCGCTAAAATGTATTGTTACCAAGTTATATTAAAATCATGGGGGTTAGAAGCCTACATAAATGTCTTCGAAGGTAAGCAATTCTTTTTCGCATTTGTTTTGTTGTTAAAATACGTTTATCTCATAGAAAACTTCTTATTTTTGTCCGCGTTTTTTAGCCCGCTTGACATGGTGCAAAATCATGAACTGGATGCAAGTCCCAGCATCTTGATCTCGAGATATAAAACATGAATTGCATTTAAGACAAGTCTTTTCATGTCACTTTACTGGGTCCAGAAAATAAAGATAGGAACTGAGGACTTGCATGCAATTCATGTTTTAGGTCCAGCAAGATGAGAAGATGGAACTTGCATACAATTCACAATTAATGGCACTCATGTTAAGCAGGCTTAAGGCCAATTATTGCTTGCAACTTAGATAAATATACGTCAAAGTGTGCAGCTTTCTTATAGAGTTAAGCCCACTTGACATGGTGCAATAAATTTGATAATTGAATGCAAGTTGTCCCTTTTTATCTTGCTCTGCCAGTACCAGTAAAGTAAGATGGAATGAGCAAACTTTCATGCAATTCCAGATTTATTGCTCTATGTTAAACAGGCTTAAAAAAGCTGTGCAATTTTCCTAAGTTGATATAATTTGCTAGCTTGACCTTTAAAATGCAAGGACCACCTATCACATAATGTTTAATTTAGTGCCTAACATAATCTCTGCCTTGCTTTAAGGTTAAGGGTGAGTATGCGCAATGTGCCTTTCATACAAAAAAAAAGAATTATAATTAAAATAACATTCCGTCACTGTCTATATTTTTTTCACTTGCTTTGATGTTAGTGGACCGGGTGGTGCTAAAGAACAAGTTTGTTTTGAGTTATTTGGGAAAAAATAGCGATACTATAAATATTAAAAACACCGAAATGAGAGCATATCCACTGAAATGATAAAAATTAATTTTATTATGGAAACTGTTTGCTGAATCCAAAGTGAACCATTTCAATGTTTAAATATTGATTATATAAAGAAATTTTTCTGTAAGTAGCTTCACTACTGATTATTTCGTTTAGTGAGGAGTTCAGAAAGTGGCAAGTCGTCATCAGATGAATATTCATTTGCTGATAATTCCACATGAGAGTCAGAGACCTATTTGAGGCTGCCCAAGGAAAAATATTTGTATTCCTTCGGGCAATTGTAACATAAAAAATTTCGATACCATAAAGTGTGAGTTTCCTTGTGGGCAACTATTGGGTGTACTTTCATGGTACCCTTGAATGGCACTATCTATAATATCTGGAGGTCTTCTTCTAGCTGTTTGATGTCCTGTGGAGAAATTATGTAAAATTGTACTTCACAACAACCTTTACTTATAGCCTCAAAAAAAATGTTTCCATATCCGCTGTTCTTTTGCGGAGACCATCCAGACCATCTGGGACACCCTTACCATGTCCTGCCTGTGTGAAAAAGCTTTACGTAACTTTTAAACAAAATTTAAAGGATATATATAATGCGACCCGTTAAAAAAATACTTTACTTAAGAATCTGCCTGACATTCCGTGATTAAACAGAACTATTCCTGACTTTCCCTGGCCAGTTTTAAAAAAATCAGTGAAAATTCTGCGAAAACACAAAAATACTTTAGTTTTCGAAAAGGAAGTAAACTTGTATAAAAAACGCACGTCATTTATTTCTTACCTGTTAAGTGAACGACAACGAACAGTTTCTATAGTTTGGTTCATTTGAAACTGTGTAATTCATCTTTGAAAAGAAGCTCATTTGTCGATTACGTTGTTCTTTTGTCAGTGCCGTTCCGGTTTATAATTACGATAAATCGAATGCCGCAAACTTAGTTTTGACATTTAGTCTTAGCATAACAACAAAATATGTGCATACTCATATTTCTGGGCAACACTTGTTACAAATTTAAAAGAAATTATTTCAGTCCATGATAGAAAGTTCTTTTCCCAAGAGACAAGTATTTCAATGCGTTCGGTTAGTTACCGCGCACACCCGATCGGCGGCTACCCTGCCGGCTGTCAATCGATAGTCAGGCAGATGCCGGCCATGATAAGATCAAATGTGTGGTCTGTGTAGTTGGTTGTAAAAATAGGTAATGTGAGAACCTCAAAAATACCGTGGTTGGAAAAACTGCTACATGTGTATGGGCATGGGGCACTTGGAATCGAAATTTAGAGGTAAGCATGTAGTATTTTTTGAGTAATTTATGCCTTCCTGATTTCTTCCATTTAGAGTTTAAAATATAAATTTCCGGTCTTTTGCAAGATACAGCAATCATGCCTGAACTCTTGTGTGTGGTAAATTTCACAAATTTTTAATTGTGTAGCTAAATAATTTATATTTTTATATCCTGTTTGACCATTAGTTTTAGTAAAGGCAATCCAAAATGGAAGGTCCGCCCCGCCGCGCGCCAGTCCTAGTACAACATGCTGTGTGGACTAGCGATGGGCACAAAACATCGATGTTTCAAGAACATCGATCCAAAAAAAATTATGGGAAATAATGTGTCTTGAGAAGTTTGCACTTGTACTATATACTCACTGTGGCTCAGAAAACAGGAATTTTCTTTTTTTGAGATGTCGGTCGGCTATACCGCCAATAGATTGCTATATATATATATATATATATATATAGCATATATATATACAGACCGCATCAAGGTACTGCGAACATAGGGCGGAAGAAGTCTAATTTGCCAGTGTACGTACATGCAGAGACACCGCACGCCTATCAGTGAAGAAACCAACACTCAGGCTTCCGATCGCCATTCGCTGCCGTTCGCCGCCTTTCGCCTTGTATTTAGTACGCCCCTAACCACGGTGCTGTGTGGAGCGTAGTCAATGAAACCGGAATTTGGTCAATAAATACGCAAATTTTTATAACGTAATTTTCTTATTTTTTGTCACTGATAAATAAGAGCGTTTTATTGTCAACTGCTCAGATTTATCAGTGACGACGTGTTACAATGAAAATAATAAGGAGAAACAAAATAAAAGCAAGTTCTCAAAATAAAATAATACATTCTAAAAACCAAAAAGATTCTCCCAGTCAAAAAAAAAATTAAAGCAAATGTTCGAAAAGTCCCCCTTGCTCGGCTAGACAATATCCGAGCCTACTATAAAAACCCCTTCTAACGTTTCCAAGCATGTTAGGGATGATAATTTGAAAAGCTTCTTCAAAAACAGATAGAAGTCATTAGGAGCAAGATCGGGAGATCGAGCTGGCCATAAAATAGTTCCCCGTGTACTTATAACCCGATTAGGAAATACATTATCAAGATATTCCCTAACAAGGCCAACATTGTGAGCGGAACAACCATCTTGTTGAAACCATGTTTCACCAAATCTTACACCTAACAACTGCCTAGCAGTTGGAATAATGTGCTGCTGCAGTAGATCCAAGTATCTAGGACCATTCAAATTGCAATTGCCGTTAATAAAAAATGGCCCAATTACGTGTTCCCCTACAATAACCCCCCCCACCCCCCAAACATTTAGTTTTTGGGGATACTGTGTTCTTACGTCAAAATACAAATGCAAATTTTCCCTCGACCAATATCGAACGTGTGTTGGGTTATGACGATTTGACCATTTGACCATCTGCACTTTTTCGGCAACTTAAAAAGATAACACTGCAGCGTGCGTCGAATCCACCTCAGTCGTACGGCACGGAGAGTAAATTGGACTTGATTCCCCCTATGTTCGTAGTAGCTTGAAGCGGTCTGTATATATATATGATATATATAGTCTCTTTTGAATGTACTACTCATATTTTTTGTGGTTTTTTAGGGTAGTTATTTAGTAGCTTTTGTATAACATCTATCGATTGTTATTATAAATATCATATTTGTATGCTTATTATAAGTATTGTCTAAAATTAACAATAAGTTTTAAATAAAACAGTTTCTTTGGAGAACGGAATGCTCTCTAGAAAAAGCAAAAAAAACATCGATGTTCAGAAACGTCGATGTTTTTATACCGATATTTTTCACCATCGATGTTGGGTTTCGATGTCGACATTTTTTTTCGATGTGCCCATCACTAGTGTGGACTTGAGATTAAAGTTCCTGTAGTCTTCTTTAAGAGCTTAAGAACATTATTCGTTAAATTTATAACAGGGTACCTACCTATAGTTTAGGAATGGACTAAATTATTTTTTGGTTTTCTTTTAAGTTTTTTATAAAAAATTCTTTATGTGTATAAGCACTTTCTAGTGTAGAGAATAGAAATTTATGCCCCGTTTACCGAACTTTTAATGCGTAATGGCTAACGGATAATGACTAATTTTTATACGTGCGTCGGTCTCTTTTTATTCTTTCAAAATAAAAGTTAAAAATTATGCATTATCCATTTTAAACTAGCAATTAAAACTTGCGTAAACTAGAGGACGGTAACACAGAAAACATGAATTTCTTTTAAACGCTCACCTTACCTTAAAAAATATGTATTTCTCAAGTCAATTATTATGAAGTATTTTTCAAAAATATTTTGGTCTTACTCAATTAAAAACATTGGTAAACTTATAGTATCCGATTTTCTTTTATTTTTAGTTTTTTATGATTTTTTTACAGGTTTGAAACCCTCCTCCTTCCAACCGCCTGCTGTTAGGAGAACTGGCTGACCGAAGGTGCCTTTGATGATGTATAACCCACCCCCATAGACTAAGAAATCAGCCTTTTTCGCAGTTTTTGTTCAAGAGCTCTCCGACTTTAATGTAGGGAGATAAAACTTAAGTCCCACTTTTACTGTTAACTATTTTTGATATTTTAGTTTAAGTATTATGCTGTGCACTTTTTGTTGAACAAAGCCGAAATGGAAAGACTATTAGAATGAAAACTATTGTCAGATAAAAAAGCTGCCTCATTTATCTTAATTTAGATCTGTTTTCGAAACACAAAAATTATTCCCACTTTTCATTTTTAAGCAACTTCTGTAATAGCAGAATTTTTATACTTGTATACTGTTTATAAACTGTTTAGTTAATCTAGATTTTTTGTTAGAATTAGCTAAAATTAACTTACTGCTCTTCTGATGGTGTGAAGTAAACCCTTTGATATAATTAGAAACAAAAATTTTATGCGAAAAATTTTCACGTTCATGTGCAAAATACACTGTTTACGAGATTTGACAATATCAGATGTAGCGAATTTATATTCAAGTTTATGTAAAGTTTTAATATTTTAATAATAAACAGTTTTTGTTAATTTTTTTTACATTTTCTTTAATTTTCAGTACATACAGTTTTGTTTTTGCCTACAGGTGTGACGTTTCTGCACACACAAAAAGGACAATTGCATTATTCGCATAAGATTCTCTCTTTTGTCTTTTGCTATGTTAGGAGTGGGGCAAGCCAAAATAAATAGAGGTTCTTATATGAATTGTGCAATGATCCCTTTACGTGTTGCCATACTGTGTAATGACGTCATTCTTTTTAAAGTTTTCGTAAGAGAATTGCGTGCTTCTTTTAAGACCAATTCTCAAGAAAATATATTCGTAAAATCAAACTATTTATTATACATTATGATACAAATAGTTAAGAAAATATGTTCCTGCCATAAGATTTTATGTTTTTTGCGTAGGACTTTGAATCTCAAATTGGTTTAAGGGAATGGAGATCTCGTGAGAAACTGAAGAGTTTTTGCATATCGAAAGTCATAATTCTCTTACTTTAACCTCGTATTTCGTACCACTAAGACATCTTTTTTTTAGTGTACTGATAAAATGTACACCAGGAAGCAGGATTGTATATTTTAGGGGCAAATTGTTTCAGCGTATTATAATGTTGGCGTGTACAGGCTACGTTTACTGCATTTAATGGTTTCGAGTAATTTGTTCATATCAAATAATTAATGAAAACCCGAAATGAGAAATTTTGCTATTTTTCAGCAGTTTTTTCAAAATTACGCAATGCATAACGTTCAAAAAAACTGTATTGTTGCTTAATTTAGCTTAAAACACTCTAACCGAAAAATTTATCTTTTGACACCATTGCTATTTTAGATATCAAGGTAAAATTCGGTCCTTTTAAAAGATACACTTTGCGGGGACTCGCCCTTAACTAAAAGAACTGTTTTTAGGATTCAAATTCACTCTTAAGGCAGTGGCGTAGCCACAAATCGACGCAGGGGGGGTTTCATCATTTAATAAAAATCACCTACCTACCTATGGAAAATTTTTAAAAATTGGGTAGGTGCCTATTGCTTGAGCTATTGAACTGAAGGAAGGAAAGAAATACTTAACAAAATTACTTATTTTTAAAAGCAAGTCTCATCTATTCTCATTTGCAATTTTATTTCAAAATTAACCCTTAAATGCGGCGCAGGCAATTTTTTTTTTAATTACGACGTTGACAAAAAAATTGTTGAAAAATAAAAAAAAAATTAAGAAATTAAAAAAAAAATTGTAACAATATTTAATATTGGTATAGCGCCATAGCCGAAAATTTTGACAAAAAAACAAAAAATTCTTTAAAAATTTTGATCTCTTAGGTTTTCTGTAAAATATTTTTGAAAAAGTAGATTGGGTCAGATGCCACGATGGGGTGGGTTGCGGTGGTATACATAGATTTTCTGCCAAATCATAAATGCGTCGCAGATGAAAATTTTAAGAAAAATTATACGAAGAATGCCAAATATGTCACGCTTTGAATGATGGTGATAGAACTAAAATTAAACTAACATTGTAACAATTAATGACGTCATATCTCTCCCTGAGGCCCTTGATCCTGACTAACTTATTTTTGATTGGGTCGGACCTCCAGGGGGGGGGGTTGGGAGTTAACTCCCCCCCCTGGCTACGCCACTGATTAAGGCCTAGTTTTAAATTGAAAACACTCCAGCTTGCCGTTTCTGTTACAGTAACATGTTTAACTGTAAGATCCCAATGCTATTGGGTATAAATATAATGAGTTGCCTGCTGTTGTCGCTGATGCTAAGAGACTTTCTATGAACTACATACACACTTGAGGGAAGTACTGATTGCATGTTTGTCATGCTGATATTAAAATATCAGATCAAAACGGTTAATGTTGTGATTTCTATTCACCATATTTTTCTAATATTTCAATGATTTAATTTTTATGTCAGTAAAAAATGTTAAGATGGATTCATAATTCCATAAGGTAATTAAGCTGCAGTAAAATGCTAGGAAAATTAATTAGCAAATGCATGCCGCTCTTACCGCATGTATCTTACAGAATACTATGAACAGCAGCATATGTTTGCTAGTTTCCTTGTGTCTTACTGTATGACTCATACCGGTTACCTTACGGAAATATGAATCTGCCTTTATAGAAGTTATGCACAGTTGGTCCAGAGAGGGGTTTTAAGAAAAAAAATATATAATCTTTAAAACATACACTTTTGTTTTTGATCCATCGCCAACTACTATTTACCATAAAAAGTAAAATTCCCTATCTAGCCCTTTTCTGAGGGGCTATTTTTGGAAAATATTCTGGGAACCTTAAACAGCAACCACCTATTTTGACTTCATATTGAATTCCTGCTGAAATTCTCTTTCTAATGGTACCCCATATCATAAGGTTTACGTTACTAGTTTTCGAGATATTGGCTTGCAAAATGTCAAAAAATTTAATTTTTAAAGGCCCATATCTTAGAAACTAAACAAAATATATCTATTGTGTTTATTATCGATTTTAGGGGTTTTTTACGAGGAAATAAAAAATGACAACAGTTTGACAATCTGACCTTCTACTTCATATTTTTGGAATAATATCGTCAGAATCACTGAAAATCAATAAATTGTAAATAGGAATGTGCAAACGTCAAACTATTGTCATTTTTCATTTGCTCTTATAAAACCCTCAAAATCGATAAAAACACGATAGAGATATTTTGTTTAGTTTCTAAGATATGGGCTTTTGGAAATTTTATTTTTTACATTTTGAAAGTCAATATCTCGAAAATTAGTAAAGCAAACCTTATGATATGGGGTACCATTGGAAAGAGAATTTCAGCGAGAATTCAAATATAAATTCAAAATAGGAAGTTACTACTTCTTTAGAATATTTTCCAAAAATAGCTCCTCAGAAAAGGGCTACATACGGGATTTTACTTTTTATGGTAAATAGTAGTTGGCGATGTATCAAAAACAAAAATCTATGTTTTAAAGGTTATATGTTTTTTTTCTTAAAATCCCTTTCTAGACCAACTGTGTATGATTAATGAACTTGATTAAAATAAATAAAATATTAAGTTTGAAACCTCTGAGTGTCAATCATCATGTACATTATTTTGAATTGTTACTATAGAGTAGCTGACAAAATCTGTAGAGGTTTTACAGCAACAAAATTATAATGTTGTGAAAATAGTGTTAGTATCGGTTAATATATCTACTTGAAATTGATAAACATGCTTAAATACAGCTCTTGTGATATAGTCATGTTCAATACCACTTGATGCAACATTTTTTAGGCAATTTTGTCATTTTCACAAGCTTTTATTTAGGTTCACCTATTGGTGTCTGCCATTGCTTTTTGACAATTTTGTTAGTGACATTGCTGACATGATTTTGGTACAAATACCACTAATGAAGTTGCCATGCTACAGATTTCCACAAAAATTAAAAAAATTTGCCGACAAACTTGTGGTACTATCTGACATTGAATTAAGATTTTAGTTTTCTTCAACTTCAACCATATGAACAAAACAGTTGACAATAGTTGAGCCAAATCGTGGTCCAAATCCAAAATATTTTGAAAAAAATAAGTTGGACACTTTGCATTTTATACAGATATTTTTTTAAACCTGTTCAACGAGACAAAGTTTCCACTGTTTTTTCCATAAGGCCGACTTCCTATAAACTAGACAATGCATTTATGTATTTGTTTATTTTTATAAGGTTACTTTAATAGTAATTTACATAAAAAGCATGTTATGATGGTCATTAAACGCGAAGATGAAGTTTAATTTATCTTAGCGTGTAATGACCATAACGTGCGAGTTAGTGTACTAGCCTTTACCCACGACCAATGAAAATGTCATCCTAAATATCAGAAATTATTAAAAATATCAAACGCGAACACTCTAAAGTCAACAACCTTTATAACCTGAACTTTCAATGACGTTCTATCTAAAACGTCAAAACAATAAGGTGCCTAAGGGACTTTTCATATATCTTTTAAAAAACAAAGACTTTTTTCTTAAATTTTTTTTTAATATTTACATTTAATAAATAGTTATTGTCTCAAGAATATAGAAAAATAATTCACATATTTGCGTCAATTAGTGGTCTTATAAAATAAAGTTTTATCGCTTGTCACGCCATCTTGTGGTTTACGCCTAAGCTTCATTATTATCCTAGTAGCGTAAGTGGTATATTACAGTCGTCTTGAGACGCTCGTTAAATTGGTATTATGGGTTGGTCTTAGGTTAAAAAATATTACAGTTAAGCCACTGCTTTAAAAAAAATTTATGGGCTATCAAGACCTTTAGGGCTATACTTAGTAAGGACTATAGTTTAAGAAAAGTTTGGTTTGAATGCTTACATGCATGGGTATCTAAAAATTGATTTTAAACCGAACCACACCGCAATTGATAAAATATTTTTACCTGGATGGACGTCAAAATGCAATGAAATGAGACTGATAAGACCATTTTATCTTAGTACAGTCCAATAACCCGTAAAAGTTATTAAAATATGGGTAAACAAGAAATCTCAAAACTGTCAAAGTGAGACCGGATGCCATTTTTCGAGCCATATTGCAGACCACTGCCAAGAGGTGGTTTATCCACTTTATATTTTAAATCACGATTATTTTTTTCAAAGTGAATTGCGAAGCTCTTTATTTAGAAGTACAAATTTCAGGCTCTTTTATGTTTAGTCCAGTCCGTTTTCTAAGTCAATGTATACGAACGTTGATATCTCACTCTAGGCGATTTTCAGTTTGAAATGATTTATCTTACGTATATACCGCGGTTATTCTTTCGGCTGACAACTTTAGTAAGTGTCACGATGCCTTGAATAAAGCCGGTCTAGTAATTTTTTTGCTCCACCCACATGATGACGATAGAAAGATATCAGCCGGATTTTCTTATTGATTTTTTTGATGCTTGACATTTGGGGTTATGTTATTTTTGTAGAAGTTTTTGTAATTAAAATTGTATTTGTTCATCATTTCTTTTCTTTTGGTCCAAATTAAGTACCCAACGATATTAGTTACATTATTTTTGTCGTAGGTAGCTGCATTTATGCACTTTTTTAGTGAAAAGGCTCATCATCAATGAAACAATAAAAAAAAACAAGGTACCTTATAGTTTTAAATTTGCAATCAGGTTTTTTGTCTATAGTATAGTACTCACAACAAAGTTTGACCTTCTGAATAATAAAATAATCATAATAACTCTCCCAAAAAGCCCTGGCTAAACACAAATACAAAAAAATAGCTTCCAAAACACGAAAAATAACAACTACATAACCTAACTTCTGAACCACGAGTTCGAACTAATCCCCAAATCATTCGATGGGTTTCTTGATGGAATCGATTACTAACTATTGATCTTAATTTCTATTTAGTGCAAGATCAACCTATACAGGCCAAAAATAAATTTGGATTACTTCTACATAAAAAGTTATTATACAAGATAAGAGCAAAAATAGCCCTGGCATCAATCATTTAAACAAAAAAAAAGAAATATCTGAAAATTTAATTTAATTTTTCAAGCCTTCTTATGGTTTTTAAATGGCGGACAGAAATCAGCTGCTATCTTTGTGTCGCCATTAGGTCGAAGAGCGGGAAAAAATTACTAGACCGTATCTATTCTACGGACCGTGAGTAAGCATAGGTTAAGGACCTACAATAGATACGACAGTTACGTGTTAAACGGTTCGGAACTATTTGGAGTTTGGCGAGTCTGCGCAGATATGCATGCGAACAATAACTATACTTCTATATTGATTTTTCTTTTTTAATTTGTAATATGACCACTAGATGGCTCACGGTTAAATTCGCGATAACCGTACTATTGATTTTTTGTTAGTTTGTAATATGACCACTAGATAGCGCTCGCTTAAATTTCTGTTTTTTCTTTAAATTTGCAAGCAATTTGTGTTTAATTTTTAAAAATATGCTTTTTTGCTAGACACAAAACAAAATTTATAATTATGTTTAAGTTAAAACAAAAAAGCATATTTTTAAAAAATAAATACAAATTACCCATAACAAAATGCACTTGTAGTAGAAAACCTCTGGTTGTTTTATTATAAAACATTATGGCATATATTTCAAAGTTTATATTTTTGATAATAAATAAAATATTACAATATTATCTTGTCTGTGCTTTTTTAAATATTAAATATTTTTTCTTTAAAATGTTTATCTTGTTTTTAGTACGTAAAAAAAACAATAAATGCAACTCTTTTGTATTCCAAACTAAATTTGTGAAACAAAAAAAAATAAATTTAAACTCAAAAACTTTACTGTATATATGTAGGGCAATTTATATTAAATGCTGGTTTGGAATACATAAGTGTCGCATTATCTAACATATTATTGATATATTACAAAAATTGGCCATACTAAACTTGGTGAGATAAGTAAAGGGTGTTTTATAACTATATATAATAAAATCAATGAATAGCGAGCTTTCCCTCAAAAAAGGTAATGGTAACCGTAGATCCGGATTTCGCACTTGTGGTGCTCATCAGTACGGTGCTAGGAATTAGGAGATGAAATGATGAAATGATGATGGAAAATTATGACACAGGATTCATGTAAAAGACAACCATCTGTCAAATTGCAGAATCAGCAGATGTACCTTCATTTTGAAGGAAAATTAAGCGTCTCTACGGAAACAGATATAATTATCTTTACAGATATCCTAAGCCTTAGAGTTAATAAATTTAAAAAGGGATTTAGTGAGGGCGAATAAATAACAAAATCAATGAATAGCGAGCATTCCCTCAAAAAAGGTAATGGTAACCGTAGATTCGGATTTCGCACTTGTGGTGCTCATCAGTACGGTGCTAGGAATTAGGAGATGAAATGATGATGGAAAATTATGATACAGGATTCATGTAAAAGACAACCATCTGTCAAATTGCAGAATCAGCAGATGTACCCTCATTTTGAAGGAAAATTAAGCGTCTCTACGGAGACAGATATAATTATCTTTACAGATATCCTAAGCTCTGGAGTAAACAAATTTAAAAAGGGATTTAGTGAGGGTGAATAAATAACAAAATCAATGAATAGCGAACTTTCCCTCAAAAAAGGTAATGGTAACCGTAGATCCGGATTTTGCACTTGTGGTGCTCATCAGTACGGTGCTAGGAATTAGGAGATGAAATGATAAAATGATGATGGAAAATTATGACACAGGATTCATGTAAAAGACAACCATCTGTCAAATTGCAGAATCGGCAGATGTACCTTCATTTTGAAGGAAAATTAAGCGTCTCTACGGAGGCAGATATAATTATCTTTACAGATATCCTAAGCTCTGCAGTTAATAAATTTAAAAAGGGATTTAGTGAGGGTGAATAAATAACAAAATCAATGAATAGCGAGCTTTCCCTCAAAAAAGGTAATGGTAACCGTAGATCCGGATTTCGCACTTGTGGTGCTCATCAGTACGGTGCTAGGAATTAGGAGATGAAATGATGAAATGATGATGGAAAATTATGACACAGGATTCATGTAAAAGACAACCATCGGCAGATGTACCTTCATTTTCATTTTCATTCAAATTTTCCTTCAAAATGAAGGTACATCTGCCGATTCTGCAATTTGACAGATGGTTGTCTTTTACATGAATCCTGTGTCATAATTTTCCATCATAATTTCATCATTTTATCTCCTAATGCCTAGCACCGTACTGATGAGCACCACAAGAGCGAAATTTGGATCTACGGTTACCATTAACTTTTTTGAGGGAAAGCTCTCTATTCATTGATTTCGTTATTTATTTACCCTCACTAAATCCCTTTTTAAATTTATTAACTCCAGAGCTTAGTATATCTGTAAAGATAATTATATCTGTCTCCGTAGAGACGCTTAATTTTCCTTCAAAATGAAGGTACATCTGCCGATTCTGCAATTTGACAGATGGTTGTCTTTTACATGAATCCTGTGTCATAATTTTCCATCATCATTTCATCATTTCATCTCCTAATTCCTAACACCGTACTGATGGGCACCACAAGTGCGAAATCCGGATCTACGGTTACCATTACCTTTTTTGAGGGAAAGCTCGCTATTCATTGATTTTGTTATTTATTTACCCTCACTAAATCCCTTTTTAAAAACTATATATAATAGTCAAATGAAGTCCAAATGCAAGTGTGGGTACGGCACTCCCTAAGGCCAGTCTGCAAAATGTCCTCTGGAGCAAAATATTTATCACACACGTAAAATCTGTTATATATTTCATCAGCACTTAGTTTATTCGCATTTAAGGGCTTCACTATACTTCTGAAAAAACAGGATTGCCTTTGGGGAAATTATGTCTTTTTTATTGGGATCATGGCACGGTCTCCGCAGTTTTGAACACAGCACACTACTCTTTGTTTCTCACAAAATCACTTTTTAAAAACCTTGGCGAACCTCAGTTTCCAAAATGGAACTCATGTCTAGTTATGAGTCATAACCGACATTCTGTCACTTTTGTCATAATGTTCCCTCTGACGGACAACCGTAGAAAGGGTAAGAGGCGGAGCTGCAGATTTCTGGAATATTGCCAACCTAAATATTATTATGTTGGCAGTTCCTTTGCACGCGGAAACATAACCGCACTTTTCGCGAAAAATAATTATTGGCGGGAAGGGTGAAGTGACGAATCTATAGTTCCTTAATCTATGGTGAGTAAGTGTGCCGTCATTAATGAATGAAATGGGTCGCTGAGATGCATCGGTTAAACAGTAAAGAAATATGGGGTTATGTTTTTGTTTTTTGTGACTTGTGATACATATTAAAAGATGGAATACTGGAAGTTTTTTGTCCATAAGACTACTAAAAGAGTCAATTTGTGGACTCATATTACAAAAACATACCATTATTGAGCAGAACGTGCTGTTTCATTCTTAAACCCAACAACACTTATTAGAAAAAAAACAAAAACCAACCTTAAAAAGCTATAATCCAAAGGAGAAGTCAAGTCCAGAATCTAGTTATAAATGGTACATAACAAAATAAAAGCCCATGAGCTTATCCGTTACGTCACAATTTCCCCTCCTTTGGTTAAAACCGAAATCAAGGAAATTAATTGGTAAAAATGCATTGGTAAATACCAATTAAGAATTATTCCAGGCCGTAAATCGCCTGTTATGTTGATTCAAGGACATCACTGCCCGCCTAAGTCAAGAAAAAAGCCTGTTACATCTAAGGTTAAAATAAGTTTTAAGTAAACAAAAATTGCGGTAATTCATTGCGCTGTTTATGCCAGCGTGGTAAAAAATCGCGCTGTAAAATATTTGCGATAATTTTTTGCGGTACCTCCGCCCAAATAATTTAGGCCACATAAAGATTATAGCGCTAATTGGACAAAAACGCATATCAAAGCAAGCCAAAAAATGATTTTTTTGGTTGTTAGGGACTCGACTTATTAAAATGTAAATTTTTTGTCTCCTTCTTTTCGTTTTGGTGGTCCTGCGGGGTAAAAGTCTTTCGCGTTAAATTGCGCGCTAGGTGCCGGAAAAGTAAGGTGGAGTTTAGCAATTTTAGTAAAATTTTACGAAAGTTCGGAGATTTTTTGCAGAAGCCATAAAAGAAGGAAAGCAATCACCCACTCCACTCCTTTCCCGCATGTCTCTCTGATCTTGTCTTATTCCTACAGTTTGCAGCTTGTCGTTGGCGTCTACCATTTTTATATGAAAGAGAGAAAAAGATGAGAAGGAAAAGCATAAAATAACGAATACTTCCAAATATTTGTTACCTTATTAAAGGAGAGGGATGGGAGGAGGTTTCAAAAATGGTACAAAGAAAAAGAGAGAGTCGAAAATAAAATTTGGCAAATTGGTTTTAGACTTGTTTACTAAGATGCAAATAGCTTTTTTATTTAAGAAGGTGGCTTCTCGTCCAAACGTCGGCGAGCGAAACGTCAGTTAACTTTGCTTTAAATGAAACTATTTCACATAACACTACTTTTGAGTAAAATAAGATTTAAGATTTTTTGTAGCATAAAAATGGTTATATTTTTTTTCGCTATCATAAAAAAAGGAATAAGTAAAAATGTAAACGAAGGTTAGAGCTTTTGAGCCATTTTAAGCAAATGTAATTTTAATAGAAAAAAGAAAAACGCTTTAACAATCTACTGGTTTTTGTTTAAAATCTTGAAATAACTCCAAATCATAAAACCACTATGACACTTTTTCTTGGTATGTAAAAAAGCCAAAATATACAAACAGTTTCGGACCTAAAGCAAATAATATTTTTTCAATTATTGTATTTTTTCTCCCGTCCAACCCAAAAGAGAAGTTTTACTGGTTCATGGTTCACAATAATTTTTAACATAAATGTTAAGAAAATGCTTTCTCCTTTAATTCCAATGCCTTTATTTTAGTTTGGAAAAGCCATAATAAAACATTTTCCTAAAAAATTTAAATATATAAAAGTAAGAATTTACTAAAGTTAAGTTTTGGTTTTTCTTGTCCCGTCCAACCCAAGTTTTAAGGTTCGCCCTATAAGCTCTGGTTACAACTTATTGTTTTAAACTATTTTATTGCATAACCTATGGTTTTAGGAAATTATTTATTAGAAAATATAGCCATAATTTTAACCGTATAGAAGTCACAGCTGGTTTTACTACTAATGGGAGTTATGTTCTCACAAGAACACCTGTGCCTTATATTTTTCTTAGATTTTCATTTTGCTAGCTTTGCATTAATTAGTTTATAAGTATATGTGAAACATCATAATTAGTTTGTTGTATTCTAGCTAGAGGACAACTATTGCGCATCGTGCGGAAAAGTAACCGTTTTCGTGTTAACGATTAGTGGTGGAACGAGCCTACAAAAAGAACTAAAATTTCGGGAAAGTGGTGTTGTAAAAGTGGTGAAACATCCAAGACCAGGGAATACAGTGTGTATGGAACAAGCATCGTCCATACAATCCTCATAGTTAGATACGAGGGAAGAGACACCATCGCTCGTCTTATTGGAATGAAGAAAATATTACTACTGTAATTTCATCCTTTATTAATAATCCTTAAAAAAATTATATTGATACCTTGTTTAGATATTTAAGGCATTTCGAACTATATAATATTAAGAAATGGCACAACCTAATTACGCGTTCATTAGGTATCAAGCGGATAATATCCTCTGTTTTGACGGCAATCCAAAACAAATAAATCGATTCATATCGGCATGTGAATATTTTCTATCAAATCACAAAGATGGATACGAACGCTCCTATTAATAGCTGCCTTTTTGATACAATTTTAAGCAAACTTACTAGTAGGGCTGCAGATTTAATAGCGTCCCGCGTTGAATTAACAAGTTGGGAACTCGTAAAACAATCAATAATTTCCGCCTTTGCCGATCAAAGATCGATTGATCTGGGAAAAAATGAAACACCGCAACAGTTCGGTCTAAAACTTCAAGATATCAGAAGCCTTTTATTCTCGAAAATAAATGTAACCAATGACGCTAGGGATATAAAATTATTAAAAATCAATGAATGCGATAAATTGGTATTGAAAACCTTTATTCACGGTTTAAACTATCAAATGCAATCAATAGTACGTTTAAAAAATCCTCAAACACTTAAAGAAGCTATGAGTTTCGCGCAAGAAGAAGAAAACTTTATGTATTATAAAACCCATAACATGTTTGAATCAAGAAACCAACAAAGACAAATTTTAGCACCCCCACTATCCCAAAATGTACCACAAAGACCTAATTTTTCACCCTCTTGGCCACCTCACTACAATCATAATTTCTCTAGGCAGAATCAATATTCTAACATGTTCAACAACGTTTTGCAACACCAAATAATCAATTTTCAGGCTTTGGAAGGTGGAGACAAAACCCGCCTACCTTTCAAAATGAATCAAACGCATTTGCACCCCGATATCCAATAAATCGTCCGATGTTCAATAATAACTTACGCACTCAATTTTACAATTATAACCCTAATTTTACTCAAAATAATATTTTTAATCAAAATAACAAACGACTAGCGACTTCGTCAGTCTTTCGATCAACAAATAGACCAGAACTGACGGATACTTCATCTGGCAACACTGTTTTAAATAAAAACCCACAAAATCAACCCCACTGCGATTCTATAGTTGAAGAACTTTTTAACCAAACGATAGAACCGATCTCTAACATGACAAATTATTCCCAAAATCACACATATGAAAATTACGAGTATCCAGTTAATTTTGAAAATGTTGATTATAGCAATAACCAATCAATCAATCAATATCAAAATGATCAAATTAATCAGGACTTTCAAAATTATTGCACTATTCAAGAGCAAAGTAATTTCGATAATTATTATTACGACCCCAGCTTGGAAATAAATAATGATTCAACGCTTTTTGAGTCGACCCAGAGTTATGAGGAACCTTTAAACAAAAATTTTCAGGAACCTCAGGATTCCAACAAAATAACAAAATATTATTAAACAGTCACACAAACTCCGAACTGCCAGTCATTTTTCTACCTGAAATAAATGCAAAATTTTTAATAGACACTGGTAGTGGTCGTAGTTTTATAAAACCAAAATTAGCATACCAAATTTGTCCTAACTCGATAATTACTGAACCGTTTTTCGTACGAACAGCCCACGCGACACCAAATCATAATGAGGTGACGAATATACCAATATTTCCATCTTTTAATTGTCACGGACATCATAAATTTTATCCTTTTGATTTATCTCCCAAATTCGATGGCTTATTGGGAACAGATTTTTTAACACAGATAGGCGCTAGTATTAATTTAAAGGACTTTTGTTTAGAATCAAAAAATTCAGTTTTGCCTTTGTACTATCAGGCAAATAATAAGTCACAATCAAACTTTAAAATATTCCCCTGCTAAATTATAGTTCAACCAAGAACGTGTCGACAAGTAAAAATACCTGTCAACGAATCCAATGGTATTGGTATTATTAATTACATTGATTTTGGTAGGGCCGAAATGCCTCGGGCATTAGTAAAAATCATTGATTCCTACGCATTTACCATAAATACTAACTCACGCGAAAATCCTATAAAAATCAAATTACTACAACCCATAGATGTTGAAATTTTGGAAGAAACTTTATTTCACTTTATTGAAAAAATTGAAGTAGATAACGAATATCATCAAAATATCGATAATTTACAAAAACAAAAATTTGAAAAATCTGCGCCTTGAACACTGTAACACGGAAGAATATAAAGCTATTCGAAATTTATGTTACGAGTACCGACACATCTTTTACTGCGAAAATACACCACTGACATTCACTAATCAAATCAAACATAAAATAAATTTAACAGATGAAACACCTATTTTTACCAAAACCTATCGATACCCACACGTACATAAAGCTGAAGTTCATTCTCAAATTTCGGCAATGTTAAGTGGGTACCATCAAATCAAATGGATGCAAACGATATACAAAAAGCAGCCTTTTCAACGGATACGGGTCACTACGAATTCCGGCGCATGTCATTTGGGCTAAGAAATGCACCTTCGACCTTTCAGCGCGTTATGAATAACTTATTACGTGGTTTTCAAAATGAAATCTGCCTGTTGTACCTTGATGATATAATGGTATCTCTTCAAGAACACATTGACCGTTTAAAAGCTGTATTTGAAAGGCTTTGGCAGGCCAACTTTAAAATTCAACTCGACAAAAGCGAATTCCTACATAAAGAAGTAGCATATTTAGGCCACACAATTACTAACGAGGGAGTAAAATTGAACCCTGATAAAATTATAGCTGTCAAAAACTACCCTTTACCGAAAACACAAAAATAAATTAAAGGATTTATTAGCGGGTTATTATAGGCGATTTATCAAAGATTTTGCAAAAATTACTAAACCTCTGACAATATATCTTAAGAAAAATGCCAAAGTCGAACACACGCCAGTCTTTTTAAATTCATTTAATCACTTAAAAAATCTACTAATAAATGCAACTATTTTAAAATACCCAGATTTCGAAAAGCCATTCGTACTTACGACGGACGCATCAAACATTGCTCTTGGTGCCGTGTTATCACAAGGTAATCCTCCATATGACCAACCTATCGCCTACGCATCGCGAACGCTAAATGAAGCGGAACAAAGATATAGCACGATTGAAAAGGAATTGTTAGGGATCGTTTGGGCTTGCAAATATTTTAGGCCATATCTTTACGGTCACAAATTTAAAATCTATACAGACCATCGCCCTTTAGTTTGGCTGTGTAACCTTAAAGAACCCAACAGTAAATTGGTACGTTGGAGGTTAAAATTAGAAGAATATGATTTCGAAATTATACATAAAAAAAGGCAAACAAAATACCAATGCCGACGCGCTGTCACGCATTCAGTTAAACGCATTAGAATCGGAGTCTGTTATCAATTCTCCGGGAGACATTGATTCTGATATTTCCAAATTTTTAAGCGAAGACTTTGATCCAAACGCACTTATTGCCTATAACATCACCATACACTCCAGTACAAGTTTTACACCTTTTGAACTTGTCCACGGATACACAGATGCGAGGGATCCAATCAATTTAGTTGCTTCACATGTTTACACCGAATACATCCATAATCATAAAATCAAAACTGAAGCCCTTTATAATCAACCAATCGAAAACTAAACAAAAATTAGTTATCGGATCGCAAGTATACAAGAAAACTGAAAAGAGATCGGGTAAAATGAAAACTAAATTTTTAGGGCCTTTTACGTTGACACAAATTTTAGAAAACAATAAAATCGAAATCGAAAACCCCAAAAATAAACGCAAAGAAGTTATCCACCTTAATGAAACTAAAATAGTACCCATTGTTACAGATGGGCCTGGACAATCTACGGAACCAGCGCCAGCGTTAAGTTCAATGACTGGAACAACCACCCTGGAATTTTGCCTTTTAAGCTAGGAACAGCCAAAATTGTTACGAATCAATGGTCCTTTATTCAAACAATTGATCTACAACCAATAATAACAGAGTTTAATTCTCTTCAAAATTACACCAATATATTATCTTCCCACTTAAAAAATGATAGCGAGTATTTTCGGGAATATTTTAATTCTTTTCTACCTCTAGATGCTATAGAAAGGCGCATTACGACATAATTAATCCAAATATTTCCTTACGAATTCAAAAGTAGACAAAAGCGTGGCTTATTTAACCCATTGGGTACATTTATTACGAGCATCACTGGAAATCTAGACCAAACGGATGCCGAAAACTTTAATGAAAAAATAAAAATTTTGCAATCTAACCAAAATATATTAAAAATTGACTCAATCAATCGATCGAATCAATGAACGGAACCATTAATAAGTTTAGAACCATGATGTCCAATGTAAGTCATAACCAAATAATCTTAAAATCGCGTATTTTTCAGACTGAGAGCGCTATTAAACGATCAGACATTCATAACATGCAGTTCCATGAGTACATTCAAACGTTTATTATTATTAATCAAATAACATTACTATATCAATCGATTTATAATATATTGGATAAAATTGAAATAGCCTTAATGTTCTCGAAAATTAACAATCTTCATAACTCTATTATTGACCCAAATGAATAACTTGCAAAAATTCAAGAAATAAGTAAACATCTTCATAATGAAGACTCGCTGCCTATACAGAGTGTCTCAAAAAATATACTTATTTTAGAAAAATTCATTGAAATCAAAAGTTTTATAAGAGATTATCAAATAATATTTATTTTTGAATTGCCTTTGATTGAAAAAGAAACGTATCAATATTATAATTTGTTCCCATTACCAATTCCCAATAATCAATCCTTTCTCGTCAACCTACCCCACAAATCCTACCTAGCACTTGGCGAATCCAGATATGTATACCAAGACGAAAAATGTGAAGAAGTCCAAACAAACGAATTCATCTGCAAGAACACCCACACTCGCAACATTGAGGAACATCCACCATGTTCTGTACAGCTTCTAAAGTTTCAATTAAATAACACCACTTGTCACCCGTTCGTTATTCATCTACACAACAATCAGTTTACCAGAGTCTCAGATGGTAAATGGATAATAACCACACCAGTCAATACAATTGCCAAAATCAATTGTGGCAATTCCGAATCCAACAAACTACTCTTTGGTTCCTATCTAATGGAGGTACCACCAGAATGTAAGGTGCGAATAAAGTCAATGGTATTCGAATCATATGACTCTACACCGCTGACCTATACAGAAGTTAATTTGCCTATACTCAATTGGACCCACATCACAATCACCGATTTTCAATCCACCCTCGATTGATTTAAATCTAATCAATCTACATGCCACCGACGACATCCAGACCCAATTGACAGCCCAAAAGAAAGATCTTCGAGACATGACATCTCCAGTATATGTGACATAAGCCAGTTTTTGGACTATTTTGCTATATATGATATTAGTTATTAGTATTTGTTATATGTTAATCAAGAGATTTTTAATTAGAGTTAGGAAAACAGAAGTAACCGAAGATTCTAATAAAATTTTTTGAAATCAAGTCCTTCAGACTGTGCTTTCAACTAGCGCGGGAGGAGTTATGTTCTCACAAGAACACCCGTGCCTTATATTTTTCTTAGATTTTCATTTTGCTAGCTTTGCATTAATTAGTTTATAAGTATATGTGAAACATCATAATTAGTTTGTTGTATTCTAGCTTTGCTACCGCTTATACGAAATAAAAGTTTTTTAAAAAATTAAATTTCCGAGATCATTTGAAAACTTGTGTTACTTTTTTGTCCCGTCCGACCGCGTAAAATGGCCGTTTTGTCAACATTAAATTTGGAGACTTTTAAAGTAGTTGCTATCATTAACTAAAAATTAAATATTTTATGGATTAGGACCATTCACATCTAGGGCGACGAATTATTTATCAATAAACATATATGAATTAAAAATTTCAATTTTCGTCTGGCATTAGTAAAGCGAGCTTGTATGGATATTTTGTCTCATATAAACCTACGTAAATTTAGGAATAAAAAAGGATACAAAAATCTGAGTGAGTCATCAAATTAACAAAGTATTTTTAGTTAAAAGGCCCTCTATATAGCGACAAGCTCACCGCCAATCCCCTTTTTTTCATTTTTTGCTGGAAAAACTGAAAGAAACCTATTTTTTCCTGGCGAAAACACCTTATATGATTAAAATTATAGTAACTCCAACAAACCCAATCCGCATAATTAGATTAAAAACCACATGCGTCTCATAGCTCTAATCCTTAGTCTAATTTACCAAATAACGCCCTTAGTGTCAGAAAATTCCGTAGCAATAAATTTATAGTTGTAGCCCCCCCCCACAGAAATTTATCACCGTTTTCACAAAACCTTGCCCATTTTTAGACGTTCGTGATTTTCGGCGCCTGGGAGCCGATTTAGCGCATGTAGACAAATATTTGTCGACAACTTTTTTATTTACTACTTCTTAAATAAGTTTACCTGTTCAGTTTGGACCGACTTTAATCATGATGCTGTGAAAGTTTTCTTCGTATTTTTTTTAAATTCACCACTGCACTTTTAATATATTTTTGTTTTACCCAAAAGTGGCATTAAGTTAATCTTTTAATCATGAAAATACCGTCAAAATGAGCCATATTGTATCATTTATAATCGATTTGATCACACGAAGTAAACCAGCAAGCCAAATTTTTCTGATTTAAGCAGTGTTGTCACATTTTTATCTACAATTTTTATCTACTTTTAAAAATCTAGAGTGTATTTGTCACAATTTGTAATCAAGTTGGCCATGCTCGTCTTTTGAGCCTATACCGAATGTAAGGAAATTTTGTGAGGTGAGAAGGTGGCCGAGTGGAAAGCGTTTCTAACACTATATTGAATGATCCTAGTTCTTGCCCAAGACCGTGATTTCAAAACTCGTGTCGACCAGATATTTTTTTTATTTTGGAAGCAATTAGTAGGTATATTTAACTATATAACTGACTTTTAAAATTCATTAAACTTGAACTTGAACTATACAAAAAAACAAATTTTTCCTTCGCACAGTTTTGGTTAAGTTGAAAATAGCCCTTCAGTTTTTAAAATATCGCCGCAGCTTGCACCTTCATAAACCACTCAAAACAACAAACAAACGCAAATTAATAAATGAACACCCTAAAATGAAACGAAAAAAAAATACATCAGCTATCGTATATTGCAGAACAACTAAATACAAAAGATGTAAGAAAGAGGTCTATAATTAGCGTGTAATAACTCATATTATTATAAAATCTATAAACCACAATAATTAATGCATAGCAAAACCATATCATTTTAAAATAATATAATTTAAAAATCCAAGTCGACAAAAGTGTAGATAAAGGTAAATAATTTTTTTACAATGCGTATATATAATTATATACATATTTTCAAAACTTGACTTATTTTGACGTAACGACACCAGAAAATCCACTTCAGTGACCAAACAGCGTAGGAGTTTGGTTATTCTCAATAAGTCGAGTACGGAAAAAATTATTTTCGCAAGCGTTAGGAACCATTGTTTTTCTAAGAGCTTGAGGAAAATAATAATAAATAGTCAATCAAAAATCAAAGATGCGGTTTCGCCTATCCAAGCCCATCCTAAATTTTTTCACGTGTATTTTATATGTTGGCTTAAGTTTTAGTTATGTTACCTGCAAAAGGGGGTGTAATTGCCCCCCAGCCCCTCTTTTGTATCCGACCTTGACTTGATTGGAACCCTCTAAACTGGTGCACTCTACAGATAAGCCAAAGAAAGCAGAAGTGTCAATACTGGTGCGTATTTTGAAACAGCTAAAAAAAATATATTTTTCCCAAAAGAAGAAATCATTGGTGTGGCTTTTTGAAGTCTCAAAAAGAAGTACTCGTCGGACGTCGAGGAGCATACTTCATCTCTGAACATTTGTTTTTCGTATCTGAATGAAAAAAAGAATTTCTAAAATTAATGATGATAATAGCTTTTTAAGGCCATAGATATAAATGTGAGAAATATTAAAACCGTGGCTTCCTTTATTTATTATATTTTGTTTTTATTTATCTGACGTTTTTATAAATATATTGTATCTTTTTGGTTTGGTTTCAATTTTATAGTATTCATAAAATTTTAAAAACTAAAAAAGTTTGAATAAATTTTTGACATAAAAAAATGTTTTCTAGAAATATTTGTTGCCTACAAATTTTTTGTTACGGCGTTATTTTAAGCTAACATTTTTTGACAAGGTTGCAATAGACCGGTAACCAAAAATCATTCGTCTGCCAGCGATCGGCAGTAACCCACTCCCAAGGCCACTCCTTAAAAAAATTACCTTATACTGTTAAATTAAAATATGGTATTGTGTCTTTTTATATTAAGTGGCTGATTCCAAATCTGAAATCGAAATTTGACTAATCATCATAGTTTTTAACATATTTGTAAAAATGTGAAGAAAAGTGCAAAATACAAACCATTTTCGGAGAGCCCGCAAAAATTTGCGGATCAAGTTAGACCTGCGCTATTTTTTTTATAAAGTAGCCTGTTTCTATGTACGAGACAAAAATATCAAAAAAATTGCAATAGAAAATTACTAATATTTTCACAATCTTCGGAGTGTCGCAGTTCAGCGACTACTGAACCATTTTTTAATGAAACTTAAAGTTGTCGCAGAATAAAGTTTCTGCCACCACAAAATCAAAGTTTTATAGTAAAACTCCCATTTTTTATTTTTTAAACGGAAACTCGAAAACTGTTAAAGGTAGGTAAGAGCAGTTTAAGCACCCCTAATTCCTTGTGGGGGCGTGGCCACCGAAGCGGGCCACCACCGATTACGCTGTCAGACGGATGGTTTTTGGTTAGAAATGGTAGTCTTTTAAATTCCACCAGTGAAATTTTTCCACCAGATGAGGGGGTTTGCTTGCCTCTGAGCCACCGATCTATTATTTTTTTTTACCTGCACATTCAGCAAAACTTTTCTTCGTCGTCTCCATAAAAGGACTAATATGACTTTTCTTTGGCTTCAAAAAAATTTGCTCAGGAATGAATGTAAACTCCAACCCAGTAATTGTTGTTTAAGTACTCCAGTTGAGCGGTTTATATATAAGAAAAATTGTTACGTATGCATTAAAAACTTACCACTTTCACGAATGGTAAACCATGCACTACGGTGTGGGCCTATTTGTGCCTGAGATTTTGAAGTTATTTATTAAAATACATACGATAAAGAAAGGTAAAACTTCTGCAGATTACAAATTAAACTTAATTTTGACTTAAAACCTTGTCTTCAACTTAATTTTTCCAGAATTATTTTATGATTGCTTTATTATTGTTATATATATTATTATCAATATAAATCATTTTAAAAACAAAAGATCAAAAAGATCGTGGGTGGAAATAACGAAAATTCAAACCTGGATGAGCATCCCACAAGGAACACACAAAGAACCGAAGCGAAAAGAGAAATGATTAAACGATCTTTCGCTCTGGGTGACCATCATCCAGGTTTGAATTTTCGTTATTTCCATCCAAGATCTTTTTAATCTTTTGTTTTTAGATTCTTTTTGATTGATGTAACCGATTTGGAGGTTTTTTAACTTCTTTTTTATATTTTACAACATACCAAAAATTTATTTAAATCTTACCAATGGAACGGGCCACCGATCTATTAATTTTTATTAAATTTACCTGCACATTCAGCAAAATTTTTCTTCGTCACCTCCAGTCAAAGGACTATTATTATTTAATTAAAATTCTTGAATATAACTTTTCTTTCTTTTCAATTGGCTTCAAAAAAAGTTGCTCAGGAATGACTGTAAACTCCAACCCAGTAATGGTTGTGTAAGTACTCCAATTGAGCGGTTTTCCTAAAAATATATAAAAAAATTGTTATACTTCACAACATACCAAAGGTTTACTTAAATCTTACCAATGGAATGGAATGCAGTTTTTTTTTAAATGGCTGCCAAAAAATATTGAGTATTTTCATGTGTAGAAATAGCAAAAAAAATAAATAAATGGCGGCGGCAGGCATTTATAGCCATCTATAAAACCTTTAATAAAGACGCAAAAATAAATATTTTTGTTTTTATTTAAGTACAAACAATTTATTTGTTTCCATTTTTTTTTAATTTGAAGTTGAAAATGTAATTATGCATCTTAAATATGAAAACTGCGTGTGGCTAGGTGCTACAGTTCGTGAGTTAGAATTTTTTTACAATTTTTATCTCCTCTCCTACCCTTTTCCAATCTCCCATCTTCATCAAAAACTAACCAGCTGTGCGCCTGGTGACAAATAATTTTTGTGCCAAATTTTATAAGAATCGGTTTGGCAGTTTTTGAGTTATCGTGTGACAGTTGTATTTAGGTCTTTTTTGACCCAAATAACTTATTTTTAGTGAAAATAAAAAAATAATTTTTTTTGCCCTTCCCAATAGTCTCCATACTATGTATGCATGGCTAATTAATTTAATTAATTAATCATTTATTATTAATTAATTTTTAGTGGTCAAACTTCGTGATGATTTCAAGTCAAATCAACCAGAGGTTTGGCAAACCATCTCCCTGATTTCGATAATTTGTAGTACATTTATTCTACCCATAAAGGGAATGAAAAATCCGAAATTTAAAATGTTTGTATGTAAACAGGACCGTGTTTATAGCTCGTTTAAAAGGTATATTAAATATCTTTCGAATGATGTATCACATGATGTACTTTCTGCTTTAAAAAAATTGAAATGAAAAAGATTTTTTTTTTATTTTGAACAAACAGCATTTTTTATTTTAAAAAAATATATTTTCTTTCTGGATATTTCGCCAAACTATTTACAAAACTTCAAGATGAAGACTTGGGTTCATCAGAAAAAATTATTTTAAAAATTGTGAAAACCATTTAAAAAAATTAGGTTATGTGATACTTTATCAAAATGAGCATTAAAATACCTATAAAACAAGGTATTACTCGCTTTTGTACGGTATACTGTTCTCAAGATATTACTTTTTTGAGTACCTCTACATTTGGTTAAAATTGACTGTCTTTATATATACTACAAAAGCAAGTGATAGCTTGTTTTAAAGGTATTTTAAAGGCCGTTTTAATGTTTTCATGAAGTATCACATGGCCTCATTTTTACTTCCCTCGCTAAGGGAAGTAATGTAATCATCTAAAAATCGCACTTCGAAATTTTCATGATGAATTTTGAGGTTCCGAATAGTGATAAGCACGAATCCAAACACCATCGCTCTGTCTGTCGGTCTGTCTTTCGCTTACTTTGTAGCCACTCTAACTCAAAAACTTCCGCACCAATCGTAACAAAATTTTCATAGTCATTACTTGTGTTGACGCGCAGACCCCTATTATTTTTGAGCATTCCTCTATTACACAAATATTTTTTTTTTCTTACCGTGTGATACCTTTTTGGAAAGCTCATAAAAAGCTTAGTTGAATGGCGCCAAAATTTTTGACTACATGTATAAACATCACATAGAAAATGCAAAAAACTCTTGAAAAATTCAATTTTCTGTGCCATATATCTCGAGTTATGGAACTAAATTTTAAATAAAAATTAGCTTAAGTTAAGATCCAGGTTACACCCTATTCTCTTATCAAATTTCATACAAATCGGTTTAGCCGTTTTTGCGTTATTAATGGATAAAATCTTAGTTTAACGGCAATATATATATATATATATATATATATATATATAGAGAGCGCATATAAAACGAAATGATTTTGAGAAACAATAAAGCCTGAATCTATATATATATAGCACATATAAAATGTATTGGAAAAGTCTGGATACATCCTGGAATGTCTGGATATTCCCAGGAAAACTCCGGATAAACCCTGGAAAAGCCTGGAAACACTCAGAAAAACAGTGAAAAAAGGGAGTTTTTGACCAGCATACAAAAATAACAACAACCTTTGTCGTTATTGTGATTTGAAAACCTGTCAAGAATAAAGTCATTTTGGTTTATATTTGTAACTAATTCTACGCTTACCCATAAAACAATATATTATGCATCTTCCTTAAAATCAATTTTAAACTTGTTTTGCAAAATTCGCGAGAAGACAAACATTTTGATGTGGATTGACAGCAGTAAATATAAACAAAATAAAGATATCCACAAATATAATCTACCTTTATTTTGTTTATGTATACTTCTGTCAATCCACGTCAAAGTGTTTGTGTTTTTGGATAATTTTGCGAAAAGAAAGCTTAAAATTGTTATTTTTTTATAAAGGAAGATGCCAAATACATTGCTTTATATGTAAAAGCTTAGAAAGAGTTAGGCAAATAAACCGAAATCACTCTCTTCTTGAGAGCTTGTCAAACAATGACAACCACAAAGGTTCTTATTTTGGTATGCTGACCAAAAGCTTCTTAATATAGCAACCAAAAATTAGACTTTTTGAATTGTCATAACTTTAAAACCAATTTTCTGATAAAAAAAAATCACAACTGAACATATATTATACTTTACAGTTTTCAGAACAAGTGTCAATAATGGCATTTCCTTAAAATTCAAGATGGTAGAAAATTTTAAAAAAAATGACACTTTTTTCAGTGTCCTGGCTCTTTAGTTATTAATCTGAGGTCCCGGCCTATAATTTGGGTCCTGTTGAGCCCTGACAGGACTTGGCAGGACCTAGAATATGGACCAACACCGTTCTCGACTGAGAACGGTGTTGTATGAACCCTGTTTACAGGAGGTGTACAAAATTTGAGGATTTGTTCACCCTTTGGGTTTTCACTATATTTTGTTATAATAATAATACAACAAAAACAAGTTCTTGTTTTAAATATCATGTTAAAAACTATTTGCACCGATTAATATATATAGAAGTATTTTCTGATTCTTATTTGTGAGGTTAGAAATTTTTTTAAATTATTTTTACTCCTAAAAAACACAAAAATCGCTTAAAAACACTGTCAAAAGCCGAAAAATATGTTTTAGAATAATAGTAAAGCAAAAAGGTCTCAAAAAAAAAATTTAGCCAAGTTTAACTTAAGTCTCAAAATTCTTCCACTTAGCTTTACGCCAACAATGTTTCCCTTAAGGGACACTTTGACAGCACCAGCAAACGACTTATCTTTGTTAAGTTGAACTTAGAACTTAAGCCGAAGTGAGAAAGTGGCCCATGGCCTGCTTGATGGTTTCTTTTTTGTAGTAATTTGATTTTGCGGCGTAGCCAGCTTGTACCAGTAGTAGATAAAAAAAGTTGTCGACATATTTTTGTCCACATGCGCTAAATCGGCCCCCTGGTGCCGAACTTTAAGTGTTGGCGAGTACTACTTGCTCAGTAATGGGTTTTTTCAGGGATCATACAAATTATACAGGGTGTTCCATGGGGATCTCCTAAACGGTAGGAGATACGAAAAGGTTTAAATTAGAGCAAAGTTGCGCAATTTGACGCTTTGCTCAAAACCAAAAAAAAAGTTTATAAATTCCGGGTAGTTCCAGAGATAGGCGAAAAAAACCGAAATCTTTATTTTTAGTTTTTATTTTTCTGCGCCCTTATTCTTAAAGCCGTCAAAAAACGCTTAAAACTTTCTACAGGCACTTTTTTGAGATCTAGCTAATGAGAGGTCCGTTTTTGAGATTTGACATTTCAGTGTGACAGGAGCACTGTCAAGTTCATTGTTTCTTATGGACACATCCTTTTTTTCTTCTGGCGTTCGGTTCATAAAGGATGACAGATAATATTTTGCCAGCTTATTTTGACAAGTACCTGACATTTCGAGTTAACTGACCATTATCAGATCAAATTCAAAAATTAAAAAACAAAGAAAAAAACGTATTTTTAAAATATTAGGGAAAGTTATCTATTATATCCAAAATATCTTCAGTAAGTTAAAAGCAAAAATTAAATTTGGGCTGATGATGGTCAATAAACCCAAAATGTCAGGTGATTTGGCAAAATGTTATCTGTCATCTTTGATGAACCGAACGGCAGGAGAAAAAAAGGATATGTCACACTGAAACGTCAAATCTCAACAACGAACCTCTCACTAGGTAAATCCTAAAAAAGAGCCTCTAGAAAGCTTTAAGCGTTTTTTGACAGCTTTAAGAATAAGTTGGATATCCCCATGGTGTGCAACCAATTTGAAACACCCTGTATACCAAAAACAACTTAAAATTGATTAAAACATTCCTCTAAATGTATGAAAAAGTAGTATTCTAGAGTAAAACACGGCGTCAAGTTGGGTTGTACCCATAACATCGTTGATTTGGATCCGATTTTATAGCTTGACCTCATTTGAAAAATAATTTTATCTGCTTTTTTTAGGTATTTGGTAGTCTAATTTTGCCTCTCTTTAACCGCAATATTTCACGAAGTAGTCGATGCGTAGCTAGAGACTCAATGGTTTCTTAAAATACTGTATCAATTAATCCCTTCAAAACATTCACTATTTTATTAATATAACAATAAGTAAAAAGAAGTTTAACGGTTAAAATAAAATAAATAAATAAATAAATAAATAATAATCAAATAAAATAATTACAAAGCATAAAACAATTCTTTTATACCTGATCCACGAGGGACGGTCCCTATCACTGACGCCGCATTGCCTCGTTGAATAGCAAGGCTAACTTTTTGTGTTATAATAAGATATGTGTAATATATAAAGAGGGTGCTTAAAAATTAAAAAACAACAAAGTGAATCTCGTGTTCGCAAATAAAAATTAAAGTAACTCGTGGCATATAGGACAAAGCGTTTTTGTTTCTCACTTCTGACCGGAATGAAGTGAGAAACAAAAACGCTTTGTCCGATATGCCATACGAGTGTTACTTTAAAATTTAATTACTTTGCAAAATTTTTTATTTGTGACTAAATTTTAATATGTTGGCAGAAAAAAATTGGTATATAGCGTTTTTGTGGTCTACACTAACGAAAATTTAAAAAAATACGAAGTTTACAGCTCCCCCCCCCCTTCACTGCGTCCGATTTTATTCAAAAAAATTGTACATCTAGAGGTTTTGGGACAAAGGATTTGCAAAAAGGATTAGCAATTTTTAACCAGCTTAAATGATATGAAGTTGAAGATCGTCATTTAAGTATGTTGGATTTCGTTAAAAATTGACAGAGGTGTTTATGGGGTCGAGGATTACGAATTTTTGATTAGATTTTTAAAATTAGAAGCCAAAGCGCGGCGCTTATAATCCGCTGTCTACATAGCCGACTTGCACGTTTTGTTAATAATACAGTTAAGCTCGAGAAGGCCATATTTATCTGGGTGCTCACTAAAAATGTAGACATGCTGTTTATACACCAGAAGTCGAATTCTTAAAGCAACAGAAATATGGCATATCAAATCGTTCCAGTGATTCCAAAGAGTGGAGGCAGGGAGAGCTTTCAACCATGCTTTACTTTCAGACTGGAGAGCCACATCCCTGGAGTCTTGGCAGTCAGAAAGAGGACTGTCAAAAGAGGTCTGGCATAAAATCGTTTCAAATTTTTTTTGTTTTTTTGGGGATATTTAATTAAAATTTTTCGAATTTGAATAATTTAGTCCAGTGATCAAAAGCTGTGTTGAAATCTAAATCGTCAATTATGGTCTCAATTTAAGTGACCATATTTTTTTACCCAAAAGACATAAGCGTTTTCGTGGGGATTTGATTTATATTGGAATTTTTTTTAGAAAGACTGACACAATTTTTAAAAAATACTTTTTTATTTTCACATCTTTTAGTGGCAAAAATTTTTTTTACATATTTACCTATTAAAAAAATATTATAAAATAAGCATGAATATTTTTTATTTTGGCAGAACGGAGACTTAATTGGCTCTTTTCTGTGGTCCATAATTTATTTACCATGGAAAATATTCGTGGTTGCATTTGTACCCGGCAAGCACAAAGGAAACTCTACCAATACTTTTAAATTTAAACAAGGAATTATCATCCACTTGTTTATTATAGGTGTAGATAACCGGAAGGATTTTTTCAATGTCTCCCCAGACTAAGTCCTTCCTGAGAGTAACCCATGAAAATGTCTCTGCAATTTCAAAATTTTTGCTCCAATTCTCTAAATAATTAAGGTAATTTCCGTAAAAACCTTTTGCTTGGCCACTGGACCATGTTTTTGTTTATTTCTCCATTTCCAATTAAATTTTTCCGAATATTTTTGATTGAAAACGGAAAAAAGTTAGTGTCAATTCTTTCTTGTAATTTTTCTTTTAGCTCCTGAATTTCGTCCAAAGTCTCTACTAGGCTAATGTTATTTCCTTCAATTTTTTTTACAGATTATTTGATGATTGATTGATTATGGAGGAACAACAGCCACAATTCGGCGATGTCATTTTGAAAAAATTCTCAATAATTTTCGAGCATTTTTACGTTGACAGAAAATAGAATTTTAGGGGTTCAAAAAGCTTTGGAGTGCAATCCAATGCTGGTAACAACGCCAACCACCTTGTTTTACTGTAGCCCAATAATTTTTGATATTCTACTTCTACGTCAGCACAAAATATTTTTAAGCTTGTTTATTATGTACTGTGTATGTATAAAAATGATAGTAAATTTTATGTACCACTGACTCAATATCAAGTGGAAACAGATCACCTGCTTTTTGAAATTAATTGTGAATAATATGTGCGGAACATGCCACGCCAGGTTTAGGTTTTTTCCTAACAATTTATTTATGCCAGCGAAAATATTATTCCCGTTTTCCTGGCGACTCTGCCAAATGGTTGGTTCTTATGGTTTTGATTAATGATTCAGTGACCATTTCTGATGTCTCAACAGGCAGTGAAACTAAGTCAAGCAATTTGAAGTTAACCCCTGTATTTTCATTAAAGTACCTCACAGGGGTGGGAAAGAGTTTTATATCCTTATGATTGGATGCATCCGAATAGAGAGAAATAAAACTGAAACACTGTAAATTATTTTGTGCGACAACAAGCAAATTTAAGATAAATTTTTTTTTTTATAAGCTTTGAAGTACAGTCCATTGATTTGAAGCTTTGGTTATGAAAAACGGTGTGGAAAGCTTCCGAAAGCGCAAGTTCTTTTTCTTTTGTTCCAAACCCAGCAGATTTAAAAAAAAACAGTAACTTGGGAAAAATTGTTTATGCTTGTTCGTATTTAGATGTCGAATTATGTCCCTTTTACCGCCATATGCAATGGAAAACTGACTGCTGCATTTTTTGCAAAACACATCAGTATGGATTTTTGTTCTTTGTATCAATGAAAATTCTTTTTGGAGGTCCTCTGTAAATTTGCAAATTTATTTTAGTTTCATGCTATAATTTAAATCCCTCTTAGTAATATTATTTATGCCCGAACAGGCGTAAAAGTGCATTTTAACGCACGCATGTTCAAGAGTGAAGTCGTACTTTAACTCCCTATAGCGCCTTTTACGTCCTTGGACCACAAGCTGCTATACGATAGAGGTAATTTTCCGTGCAATCATTTGTTGTTGTTTTGAAATAAGAATAAGTAGATATTTATTTTATTAAAGTCATTACAAAATAATAAATAATTTTTTAAATATCAGAATGAAGACATGCTCATCGTGCATAAAATGCATGTAACAACCTTTAGCTGACGCCTCAAGCTGTTATATATACACTGCCGGTGTTAAAGGTGTACTTTTTGACCTAGGCCCGGTGCATAAATAACTATTAAAAAGTGCCCGTGACATGTAATTATGCAAACTACTCTTACGTGTATTTGGTTCTTTGCAAAAATTACACCCAAACACCACGTAGTTAGGTAAATTAAATCACAATAAAATGTACTTGTTAACCACAGAAAACATTTATAGAAAGGCAGAGTAGTTCAAACACCCAGCCAGCGGATTCCGATGTTGGTATTCGAAAAGTATATCGCGATGGGTATGTTCATGAAAATTTTGAAAACAAGCCAAATAAGTTCAAAAGACGGACATTTTTCAGCGACGGACGCGTCGTCTAAACGACCAAATGACGGACGTATGATCACTTTGTCTCAATCAAACTTTTGACGTCGCTTGAGGATCCTAAAAAGGCTGAAAAACAAAGTGTTGATGGAGCTGGTATTGCAACTCTCATTTTAACTGGAAGAAGACTTTGTGACTAAGACTTTTCATCTAATATACAATTTGATATATTTTCCAAAGTTTTTCTAAGTAGATTATCTCACTTCTTAAGGGCTTGAGAACTGGTCTAATAGGAAGCCCATCTTAAAGAGCTTTTGACAAGAAAGAAACTAGTATGTAATTTCAAGTGTGTTTGGAAAAACGTTCTAAAATAGAAATTTTTGAATTAATTGTTTCGTTGATTTTATTTTCGAAAAAAAAAAGAGTAAAGTAAAGTTAATGATTCTGATAATGATGCAATTCTATATTTTTACTCGATAAAATGGTATTTTTAAAATCCTCTAAAACTGCGTACATATCTCCAGCGATACAACCATCATTGAAGTACCAAGGATTAATGTCGGATTTAATAGATTTAATTATGTCGTGTATTGCTAGGCAGAAAAGTGGTAATTCTAGCGGATTGTTAAAGGATAATAATAAAATTTCAAAAAGATTAAAATTTTTGATAACATTGAAAAATTAAATTAAAATATTCTGGAAAAACTAGTAATTTAGAGATAATGATGTGTTTGTTTATCGAATTGAAAGCACTGAGGTATATTTAGATCTTAAAAATTTGCATCTGACTCTGAAATTTAATTTTAAGCAAATTGACTATTTAAAATGGTAAAAAAGACTGATGTTGATTTTTTAAAATATAAAGTCAATTTCCGTGTATACCAGAAGTCAACTCGATCAGTTTTAAATAACTGACAACTTTGGTTCTAAGACAAGCAAATTCCACTCTCAAAATTAAATATTTAAGAACATTAATCTCGTGGAGAATATGCTAAATGTAATTTTTATATAAATGTGACCTCTGGTTGTAGTTGTAGTATGATAGTCATGATGTCTTGTAGATGGTATCATTTTCAATGTCCACCCGGCTACATCTTTGTGAAGGACTGGTAAGTTTTTTTAGTCCCGAAACAGGAGCTTACAAAATTTCTAATATTTTTTTACCCTAAATAATCAATATTTCATTTTATATCTGATTAATGCCCTATTGCACAGTTTCATCAAAAGTAATCTCATTTACCGAAGAAGCGAGTGGTGAGTCAAATATCTATTATAATATATTACCATTAAAAAAAATCAAAATTTCATCTACATCGCTCATACCAAATATTATATCCCAGTTTATATTTCTTAAACTCATGTTCAACTGATTTAATATTAAAAACTTAAAAGTTCCTGTAGGTTCTATATCTGGTCGACAATTTTTTACGTTTTAATTTTAAATTGCAGGATATATACAATGATCAGATATATCATCGACTTTTAAGACGTTCGGTTTTTTACACATTGATGAATCAGATGTGACAATAACATCGATGAGCTTTGCAATGTGTCTGTAATACGGATTGGCTCAGATATGACCTGGCGCAAACCATATTTAGAGAGACAATTTTAAAAATTTTTGTATGCCGGGGTATTCTTTTCCAGCGTATTCGGGGAAAATATTAGCTAAACTTGTTTTTAGCTGAAATAATGTTCAACAAATTGCTGTCTGGTGGCCTATACAAATTAACCAAACATAATTTTTTTTCCTCAATCTTGGCAGCATAACTGCTCTAGCCCATCATTAATTTCGGTTTCCCCTATGTCTTTAATTACTTAATAGTATGCGACCCCTCCACCCGCATTTCCACCATCTCTCCTAAATAATTTGAACTCATTTATTTTTACTCTATAACTTGGTATGTATTTAGGCAGCCAAGTCTTAATCAGAACCAATATATCCAAATCCGAATTTTGTACATAATCTTCGGATAAGTCGAACTGTGAACGCAAAGAACGGATGTTTAGATACGCAAAGGCAATCTACCGAATTTTTGCATATTCTCTTGCTAGTATTTAATGAATTCCCTAAAAAAAATTAACATCAAAAAAATAAATAAAGTAGGATTTTAGACCATTCTCTAATAAATAAAATTCACTTAGATGTAACAAAAATGTTCAATTTTATTTTTACTTAAATTTTCACAGCAGGTGAATATTACTTAAATTTTCACACCAGGTGAATAAAAGGACAAAAGCAAAAAACAAAACCAGTAGATAATAAATAAGAAGGAATAAAATAACAAAATTATATGGCTCTACCGGAAAAACGTAGAGTTCATTTATCTTCTGGCCTAAAAAGTTGTTTCGAATTTGTCGCAGACCAGGCGATTCTATCGCCGTACTTCCTTTTAGCATCATAAACTTCGTTCCTTGTCATAGTGAATATAAAGTGAACCATGATCGACAAAAATTGTTAGCGGTAGGTGTTCCCTTTGATATACATAAATCAAGCAAAGTTTTAGTTCATTTTTCAAATTAGTTTAAGTAATTCTGTTAAACTTAATGGGCTTTTTTAGAATTTTGCTCTAATTTGTTTCTATTTGTTTTACAGACTCAGACTTTTTAAGAACTGTTGTATTTAACTCCCCAATAGCGGAGGTCAATTGTTCAAATTTATCATTTAATTTGAATATCTTGAGTGGAAATAACTATTTCATCACCTTTAACGGTTCTACTACATGTAACTATGACTACCACTCAATTGACCCGCTAGAGCTACGAATATCAAATGCAGAGCAAATAATTACCATTTAATTACCTTTTGGCCAACGTTGACTATTGCCCTTCAAAGTTATCTTACAAAAACAGCATTTTTACTTCGCAACCCAACCCAACCCTTAAAACACAGCAAACCAAGCAGGAATATACGTCTACTCAGTTCAACGCAAAAAAAATACAAAAAAATACAGGGTGTTCATACTCTGTATACGGAGGGCGATAAAAAAATTATTATAGCACTTAAATTTGCCATAATTTACCCTTTAATTTCCAAATTTAAATTAACACCCTATTGTCAATAATAAAAAACTTACATACTGATAGCAGTATCCATTGGTAAAAATGGTGCGGTGGTAAAATTAGTACGCCACTCGCAGTGCACTAACACTGGCCTGATGCTGTCAAAAATTGTTTCAGTGCAGTACGAGTTCTTGCTCAAAATTAATAGCTTCAATAACTGTACTAAAATGTACTACAAAGGTTTTTAACTGTGTACAATTTTCCGTAAATGATGAGCTATTTAGTCACCCCGTCCTCCCCTCCCCCCCATTTACAGCATCTTTTTTATGTGACCTTTAATAAAAACTCCGACCGTCTCTTTCTCGACCATTGTAAATGGAAGTTTTAGTTAATTGGCGCATAATACAAGTCGTTGCAAACCGTTAATTATTTCGTTTCCAGTTAATTATTTTGTGGGTTTACATCTATCCCTATGTGTGTAAATTCCGACTTGTAGCATGCTTATCATTTCTTTATTATTAAACTTACAGTATTAGCGTATTAGTATACAACAGTTATAGAACAAACTTTGGCGGACAATCGGTTTTTCGTAGGCGAACGAACATCTTAGCTGATCCCCAGAGATGCGGACGTGGCAAACTTTAAGCCGGGCTTACTACTTACGGCCCTAGCTTCATACTTGATCATATTTATGCGTTATAAAGGATTATCGGTAGCCTGCTACTACTCCTTCTCCAAGACGACCGAAAAGATTTATGGGACACCTCCGAGTACTCAAACCAATATAGATAAATCCTTATTAGTAAGTAATTAGATCGGATTACTATTGCCGAGCCGAACGAGTTTCTGAAGTTTTGTCGCTAAATACTAAGTAAATAATTTATTTTTATGTGTGGAGATATTAATTTTAGTTTTAATTATTCTCGCACAATAATTACGGTATTTGGTTTCTGGTAATTCGACTGAACCAATGCGATCCCCTCGTTACAGGGTCTTTTATTTGTGATACCGTGTACGTTAAAATGTGTGAAATGGGTTTGAACTCTTATGCTATGGATGGATGGTTGTCTTTACAAATATACTAGCGTTTTTTTTCTAAGAAGTATATTTGGCATTACCTCAAAGTTAGTCAGTAATTAGATGGGCTTATTGCCAATCCGAACGAGTTCCTGAGGTTCTGTCGCTAAATTCTAAATATATAATATTTATGAGGGGAGAAATTAATTTTTGTTTTTATTAGTTGCACACAATAATTACGTATCTGGTTTCTAGTAAGTCGACCGAATAATTCCTTCGTTACAATTTTTTTATTTATGCGCAATTGTATTATGCGACGGTGTACGGTGTAAGATAAAATTAAATTTTGAATCCGGTGTTTATTTTATTTTACAAGTGGTTTACATAATTTGACAGCGACATAAATTATTTGCAATTAGAGATCTTGATAAATATTCTAACCAGTTATACATTTAATTAGGTACTACAGTATTTTTTTAGGTATTCTTTTGTTAGAAACTATTTATTTACTTAGGTACTAGTTTCATTGAGCGTTAGGTGTTGTATTTGGATGCCCATATATCTTTGTTTTAGTTTAAGTTATATATAAGGCCGTTTATATAAAGCGCGGGCCGTCGCGCTCACGAATAAGTCTTAGTTTAGTTAGCGTGTAGTAAGGATCTTAGGAAAGTTAAATGATTTTTGTAAAAAGGATTTACAATAATTTTGGTCGTATTTGGAGCCCACTAGTTAATTTAAGGAGAGGTTTCGTAAAAAATTAGAGAACCCGTAACAACTGGCAGGAGAAGTAAGATTTAGTTGAAAAAAGATTGCTACATTAAAGCAGGAAGACACTAAATTAGGACTCGAGAACAGCACCGGATTTGTCATCCAAATATAGGATTAAAAGGAGATTTTAGAGAAAATTCTAGAACATTCCCCGATGTTCCATTTGAAAACCAGAAGACATTGAAAGAATCTGACTTCACAACTCAGTATGACACCCAAGTACAGGATAAGAATGAGATTTTCGGGAAAATTCTCGAACAATTCACGGAACCGAAAGAGATAGCAAAAGAGATCTGACACACAAGAATAGGATTATTGAAGTATTTTCCATAAAATCCTAGAACATTCCACGACGTTCTATTCACGAGCCAGACGAATCAATCAAAAAGAAATATTTTGAAGAATTTTTCATAAAATTCTGGAAAGTTCTACGACGTTTTATTCGAGAATCCGAGAAGATCTGGGTGGACTTGATATAAAGAAAAGAAAATATAATATTTATTCTTTTATGAATGTTGGTTGCTACAAGACTACAGAAAGAATAGATGAAACGAATGCTTTACAAAGCACAATTAAGAACATAACGGGGAGTCTCTACAAGAATTCGAGAGTGACATAAGACCCTTAAAAAATCTATTCCACCCGGAAATACCGGAGTAAGCTAAAGATAAAATGGCAACGGTGTATTTTCTCAAGAGATTGATAGATCCAAAATTCTAAATTATCTACGCATAACCGACTTCTAAAGGAGCAGCGAAGTCAGCAGTCAAAAGTTCATAGGACTGGCAAAAATGATCGAGCGGTTGACTACCTTAATAGAGAAAACTACCATGGATCTTCTAGGTAGTGGTAAATGTGCTACTATGAAATGTTTTAGATGTGGACGTATTGGACATATCAAAAGAGATTGTCGTGTTCAAATAAGATCTCGCGCTTCAACTAGCTGGAAAATATACCGAAAAAGAGTCCAGGGAAACTACAAATGCAATCAAAACGCGACAGAACGTGTGCTGTGTTATTGTGATAGAGCTCCCAAAATCTATTCGATTAGAAGTCTGGGGCATACTGCAGACATTCTAAACATCGTGGGATTAGGAAATGAGAGATGTATCAACATTACCGTCAATACAGGTGCTGCAATATCCTTGATTAAAGCAGATTCGGCAAAGCGTTATAAAATCAGACCGTTGCAATATATAAAATATAAGAGACTTAATAGGTACATTGGAGCCAGTAAAAAGAGTGACCAATTGTGGCCAACCAAGTACAGCAAATAAGAAAGACCATAGCGAGAGATGTCTCAGTCAACGTGGGAAGAATCTTCAAAAGGAGAATTTAAGAAGTACAAGCAGTTTTTAGAACAGCATTCTGTCTTATTTGAAAACCAAGAAAACCAGAGTCGCACAAACATTATTCAGCATGACAAGACCAAGACAAGCACCAAGACGAACGGCTCTGGACAAACAAGAAAAAGTACAAAAGCTAGTCAACAAGATGCTTAGTGAAGGCGTAATTGAAGAATCTACAAGTTCTTGGTCACCTCTTGTTGTTTTGGTTATTAAGTACAGAAATACCAGGTTGAGTGTTGATTAGATGAATTGGGTGTTGATTAGATGAATATTAATGATAAAGAGAAAACAGCCTTCTCAACTGATAATGGGTTGTACCAGTTCAATGTAAGGCGATTGGGCCTCTGCAATGTTCCCTCTCCATTTGAAAGACCAACGGATATCGTGTTACGAGGACTAACGTGGAAAATATGAGAGAAAAAGTGTGTGCAGGACGAAAGCAGAAAAGATTTTGAAACGTGGGTATTTAACAAGGTAAGTAGTAAATTAATCATTAGATTAGGTTATATTTATTTTTGGTTTATAAATCACTGACAAACGAAATAACTTTATAGCCTCATCAAAAATATGCTTTTACCCACTATCGAAAAATTACTAAATCATGGGTTTTTTGGTTACTGATGCCAACAAACTTTGGCGGCCTTTTTTTACCCAAATTTTAACAAAAATAGGAATTAAGCAATTCCAAGTTTTCTTCACGTTTTTATAAAAAAAAAAAAATTTTAAAAACACCAAGAAAACAACAAACTGTCAGAATCTAAAATGGCCAACAGTAACGATAGGATGCTAAGATAGTATTACAATGTTTTATTTTTATTTCAATTTTTGTTGGATTTTTTGATAAGGTATAAAAAAAATAGTGTTAGAACTCGTAGCTAAACTGTGTTTTTTTTTTCTACTTGTGTAGTTTTAAATCTCTCTTTTAAAAAATCACTATTTTAACAACTAGTTCTAAAAACTAGTATTTCTTGTTTCGTTTTCTTAATTTACCCACTGGTTTTTAAGGTTGCTTTAACAACCTAAAAATAAAAAAAAAATAGTTTTTTTTTATAAATGTACTATTTGTAATTCAATAACTGTCGAGGCATTAGCCAGAGGGGTAATTTTTTAACAGTCGTCTGATCGACAGTATGTATTTGTAAAACTTAGTCTCCATGAACCTATATTCTTTAAAACCTGCTGGCAAGAAAAAATTTATTCTTAATGGAAGTTAAAATTCTAAAAATATTTATTTTTTGCTAAGGTATAGAGAAAGTGGAGCTAGCGGCGGTGGGGTAGGTAGCGGCGGTAGTGGTGGCGGCAGTGCAAATGGTGGTGGCGGCAGCGAGGTGTGTTTAACATATCTTATACTTACAGTCCACATTTACTTTAAATTTATAATCCATATCCACAGTAAAATTTTCTAGTGATGTATCCCAAATTTTAGTTAGATACATTTTTGAGTCGTTTCTCTTGAAACTACATCTTATCTAAGGTCTGGCTAGGTGTTTTGTTTGTCAGCAATATTACCATGAACCTAATTAATTTAAAATCTGCTGATGAGAATTAATTTGTTATTAATCCAAGTCCAAAAGTCTAAAAAGTATTATTTTTTTGTAGACGCCAAAAGAAGGCTGCGGCGAGGTGGTGACGGTGGCACCAACTAAAATAGTATACAACTTCTATACAATTGTGTATAAAATTATTGGGGCTATGCTTTTTTTTATTTCTGATGGTTCATGTTGGGTATTGTAATATACAGAGCGCTTCAGGCTACTACGAACACAGGGTGGAAGAAGTCCAATTTTCCAGTGTACTTACATGCAGGGTCAGCGCACACCTATCAGTGGAGTAACCAATACTCAGGCTTGCGATCACCATTCGCGGCTGCGTTTAGTACGCCTCTAACCACGGTGCTATGTGGAGTGTAGTGTCAATCAAATTGATATAGTCTGGTCACACTAATTCTATCGCAAAAGACGATCGCCAAAACAATTGCTAGCCTTCTACGGGGTGGCAACTTTTAAAACCAAACGGTACTGCGATCTTAACAGACTCGTAGCAAAAAATTGTATTTTTGAACATACCTATTCAATTGTTGCAGCGAACGTCACGCTTCCGTCAACTTGGCAGCCATATTTATTTTGTAGATTGACTCCGCGTTGTATTTTGGAGTTTTCACAGTTTATTATTTTGGATTTTAGAGTTTACTTCAGTTAAAGAGGTAAGTAAATCATTAGTTTTAATAGCAGTTTCAGACCAGGTTAAAAATCTACTCTTTTGTTTCGTTTTAAAGTGAGCTTTACCTGCGAGAGGTAAGGTTTTAAGGGTCTTTTAATAAATAATTATGGTGTCGTTGTTCGATTAAAAAAGATGGACTTTTTCAGTGTTTACACACTTTTTATAATTGTAAGGAATATTATTTTAAAACTAAAGGCAGGCTTATACCCAACTTTATAATGCATAAACACATTTTTAAGGCATAACTTGATCATTAAATTTAATCTCGGTTTTAATATACTTATTATCTAGCTATAAGTATATTTGCTTTTATGGCTTATTATAGTTTATTATAGCTTATGTAATCGCCCCCTACTCTTACAAGGAAGCCAATTTTCTAACTTTGATCATTTTCAGAAAAATTCAGATATATAATGGATTTTTGGTAGGCCTCATAAAAAAATTAGTTCGATGGTTTCTTAAATAAAAAAAATAAATATTTTCCGATTCCTGGGTTACTTTCTATTTAATTTATACACATAAATTTTTTTGCCTGTGGTGCTGGTATTTGACTTATTACAATTTATTGCAAACATTTTGTTTTATGGCCTTCTTAAAAATGTTTGTCATTAATTTTTATCCAAATGATCAGGAAAAGTGAGGGAGTTTTTTTTCCTAAAAAGTATGCACTTTTATTTATTTAATTGGGAAAATCTATAGCAAACTCCTCTTAAACAGTTTTTGTTGTATCTGTTATTATCTTACAATTATTTGTTTTTTTAGATTAGCACCTACCAAGATGGACTCTGCCCAACCCAACCCACTTAAAAGGCTAAGTTTAAGCCGGTATCCCCAGAAACAGGTAAAAACTTATTTTATTGCAATGTAAAATTTATTCGCAGTTACCTAATCCCAAAAGTGATCTGAAAACTGAGTTGCCAAAATTGCTGTTAAGAGAGGTTTTTATGAAAAAAGATATTAGCTTTTTTTATTAGGTAGGTTACCCATGTATTTTCTGGATTTCTAAATAAAACATATTAGTCCCGCAAAAAACTCACATTTCTGAAAACCCTGATACCTAGTATGTAAAAAAGGTCATATTACAACATTTTTTTCATTATAATTATTTTTTCAAGGATTACAAATCCCACAGACACCCTATGATTTTTATGAAACCAGTATTTGAACTGAATTTCGACTATACTTTTAACCAAATATATTTTTAAATCGCTTTAATATAATAATTTTTTTGGTTAAGAGTCAACTCAGATTAAAACCTTTGGCCTTGGATCTCGAATTGGATGAAACATGTGGATCCTTGAAGAATATCTCTCTTAAGATTGATGTTTGTTTACTTCTTTAAAACTAATATAAATTTCCTTTATTTAATATTTCTTGTACTTTTACTTTTAGGAACATTCAAAATGTATCCCGATGAAGCCCTGTATAAATCGCAGGAAATATCAAACTTAAAGTCAAAAACAAGCACACAAAGGCAGGCGAGTCGCTCCAAGCTTGATGTGGCCCAGCTCTAAATGGACAAGGCTCTTTAAGGAAGTCAAGGACAGTTGATCTTCAAACTAAACTAACAGGTGGGTGTTTTGTCAAGCGCGGACCTGGCCCCAAATTTAGGGGGGTAATCAGATTTTTGGCGAAGGCAAAAATTTTTGAGAATATTGCACTAAGAATGACATTTTCGACACAAAGCCGTAAAAATTCATGGTGTTATAGCGCCACAGACGAAATTTTTTTTCAATTTTGGCAGATAATTCTTGATTTTTTAAATGTTTTTGTGAAAAATGTAAGTCCAGGGGCGGGGGCAATTACTCCCGCAACCCGCGCTTGTGTTTGCCAACTGACGACAAAGGTAATGCAATCAATATTATTTGGTTTGTGATAAACTTGCTTTTGTTATTTTTAGGAAATATAAGGAGTCCTCAGTCCTAGATTTGAGACCAATCATTCATAGAGGCCATACATCTTCAAGGATTTACGGTGACAGGAACTTAAAAACTTCAACAACTTACACCTAGTTTCTTGTAAGTAGACAAGAAAGCCTCCTTAGTCCTTTTTTAACACATATTTTAAAAGTCAATATGTAATATTAATATTATCATAGATAAAATCCCGAGTCATAGCAAATTGACGATAAACGCGAATGTGCTCGAGTGCTGAGGTACAAATTATGATTTGAAAATTTGCTGCACGAGGCATATTCTGCGGATTATTTACTGAAATTTCTAATCTTTACAACTTGCGTTTCACTGAGCTGTTTTGTTCAGTCCTCATAAACAATACTCTACCTGATAGTAATAGGCAAAATATGTGTTAAAATGGGCTGTTTAGTGCAAATTATCGCTGTAATTCGTTTGCTATTGGTCCAAATCTGCAAGCCCCCATCGATTTTATTGGTCAACATTTTCAGAGATATTTTCTAAGGGAAATAGTCTACTTTATTTTTCTGTTTTAAGTAGTTGACAGGAAGTCTAACTAAAAAAGACTTTAATATTTTAACTTAATAAATATTGTAGATTTAAAATTTGTGCTAGGATGACCGATTGGGTCTTGCTTAAGTTGTTTTTATTTTGTTTCAGGTTACTGCAAAGGCCAGAGCAATCTTTTTGTGGACTCTGTGAACAAGTTTAAAATTGGATAAAATTTTACATGACTTAGACAAGATATAATTAGTTAATAAATATAAGAAAAAGCTTGAATTTTTATGATTATATTTCTAATAAGAACATTTGGTTTAATATAGTAATTAAATCTAGTTGTTTACAAGGGGGGTTTCAATGTGGTTTTACTTGAAATATTTAAGTTTATTTAAAAACCCACCAGAATAAAATGCATCCATTTAAAATAATGATATTATTATAGTTCAACCTAAATAAAAGAAAGATATTTTTATCAGCGCATTCACCATGATCTATAGAAAAGAAGTACACAGTGAACAATAGGCAAAAAGAAATGGCTTTTAAAGACTAATTATTTTCAATTTCTAAGGTATATTTTTAGAAAAATATTGTTTTATTCAGTTTTTTAAGCCTTCACGAGCTTGTTTCTTTTAACAAGATTTAAAACTAACACACTCTTTGGTTTGGAAAAGAAAATAGAAATATAATATGCTATTGTACCAGTAAAAAACACCGTTCATGTTTAAATCAAATAAGTAAATAATCAGACAGACCCTTGGTCACATGCAAACGAAGTTCGAATAGAATTCACCTTTTCAATTATTTTTAATTTTATTTGCGTTCCAATCTAAACAGTGTAATTCGGAAATAAGCCAACCAACTATTTTTTTTTGGTGTAGTTGCAAATAGCTTGTTGTTGGTCCTGCTGCGCAGGCTTTTTTTAACCCTTCTGTTTCTTTGGAAGATACGGACATCATCAAAAAATTTTGCATCCATAAGTATCCTTAACTACCTACAAACTTTCATATCCTCATAAGGTTTTTAGTACCCTTAAAACTTTTTGTCATAAATGATATCCTAAATAGAAAAAAAAAATCAAAAAATTTTTAGATCTGGCTCTGCTTTTTTGATTGACATTTGGAATGTCACAAACTGTCAGCGTCGGCGAGAAATACGGTGACCGGAATATAACGTAATTTTCTTCTTTTTTGTTACTGATAAATTAGGGCTTTTTATTTTCAACTGCTCAGATTTATCACTAACAACGTGTTACAATGAAAATAATAAGGAGAAACAAAACAAAAGCAAGTTCTCAAAATAAAATAATACATTCTAAAAACATACATACAATATCCGAGTCTATTATCAAAACCCCTTCTAACGTTTCCAAGCATGTTAGGGGTCATAGTTTGAAAAGCTTCTTCAATTTTCATGCCCGTAAACTTTATTCTTAATGTAACTCCACAGATAGAAGTCATTAGGAGCAAGATCGGGTGATCGAGCATAAAATAGTTCCCTGTGTACTTATAAACCGATTAGAAAATAAGTTATCAAGATATTCCCTAACAAGGCCAACATTGTGAGCGGGACCACCATCTTGTTCAAACCATGTTTTATCAAATCTCACACCTAACAACTGCCTAGCAGTTGGAATAATATGCTGTATCTAGGGCCATTCAAATTGCCGTCAATAAAAAATTATCAAATTACGTATTCCCTTACAATACCCCCCCAAACATTTAGTTTTTGGGAATAGTGTGTTCTTACGTCAAAATACAAATACAAATTTTCCCTCGACCAATATCGAACGTGTGTTGGGTTATGACGATTGAATAATGGAAAAGTGCTTTCATCTCTGAAAAGAATAGATCTCAGAAAGGTTTCATCATGATGAGCCTTTTCCATCATTGTTTCGCAAAATTCCATACGACGATATTTGTCCTCCGGAAAGATTTGATGCGTTTTTGACGCTTTGTAAGAATGATAACCATTCTTTTTGAGAACACGTTAGACAGTGGCTGACGACGTATAAACTGCTTCGGCAATTTGGTGGCTAGTTAACTTTCGATTTTCCTCCACTGCAGCGCAAATCATCACATCTTGTACTTCTTGCTAGTCATTATAAACAGTGGGTTTTTTATGGTTTCTTGGCGCTACACAACCAAACTTTTAAAAATTCTTCACAAACCTATGAATCGTTGATAAACTAGGTTCTGGGTGATTTACAAAATTTTCCAAAAAAGTTCTTAAATAAGTCTCAATGGTCTGCCTTGACAGTACCATTTGACCATCTGCACTTTTTCGGCAACTTCGTAGACATCCATTTTTAGTTTTAAAAATGTATTATTTCACTTAAGAACTTACCAATCTGTTTCTCAAGCAAGGCAGAAATAAAACAAAATAATAAAAACAAAATAAATTTCCGAAAGATAACACTGTTGCGTGCTTCGAATCCACCTCGGTCGTACGGCACGGAGAGTAAATTGGACTTGATTCCCCCTATGTTCGCAGTAGCCTGAAGTTCACTGTATATCTTTTTAATTGTTTGGTACATTAAGTAGAAAATGTCTCATCGAAAATTAACCAAATGGTGGCTAGGCAGGCACAATTATAGGGCAGTATTTTGACACTATTGACACACACACATTAGACTTAACGACGACGTAATAGTAATAATAAATTGAATACAGCTTCTTATTTTGACATTTGGAAAATATAACTTAAAATGTGTAGATCTAGAAAAGTCAAAAATTTCAAATGATTACCAAAATATTTTTACGGATTTCAATTTTTGATATTTAACAAATTTTGGATACTTTATCCCACGATCTCTTGAAAGAACGGCAGACGAATTTTTTGAATCTCCAGCTAATTTTTTTTAACTAAAATAAAACCAAATTTCATGTTAATATGGATTTATAATTTTTTTAAAATTTTTCTTTAAGTGTTTTTTTTTCTATGAAAAATGTACGGAAAATAAGAAAACAACCACTAAAAATTATCTGTGTTTGTATAATTACCTATATGCTTAAGGCAAAATGAATTTTTAAATAGGGACTACCCCAGATATTTACGAATTATTTTTAGACATAACTTTTTATCTTTTTGAGTCTCCTCATTTTGAAGATTTTTAGACTCTAGATGATTGTGTGTAAATAGTTTTGTAAATCGTTTTATAGATAACAAACTATGAGAAAACTCTCAAAATCTTTTCGACGACTAATTACTTCAATGTTTTTATTTTAGTATCTGGCAGCAATGGTTTTGGCAAAATGTTGACACTACTGAGAAGATTTAAACGCTTTTTGTTGCTTAAACTGAGCCTTTTAATAATTTAATAGAGTCACAGGTTTTTTAAATTTTGAAGATTTATTATTTTAATTATTTTCGATCATATCTTTGTTCTTTTTTCGAATTTCAAACATATCAGACCTTTCATTTTAAAGGATTCAAGATTTTTTGAATCATTGTATAGTTAACAAACTATGAGAGAATTGGTGAAATCTTTCAGACGACTAAGCATTTCAGTATTTCTATATTATTATCTGAAAGCTGCTTTTGACTAGTTTGAAATGTTTTTGGGGAAATATAGACATTGCTGAAGAGATTTGAATTTGAGATTTTTTTGGTTAAAATATGCATTTAAATACGTTCGTAAATTTTTTAAACTTATTTTTTGGAGTGTAACAATATCAGATCTCTGCTTATTTTGAAAGTTTTAAGATTCTACATAATTGTATGTTGAGAGTTTTGGGACTTTATAATTAACAACTTTACAACAACAACTTTGGGTACCTACTCTTTTTTTTGAGAATACATCATAGTGGTATTGATATTCCTTTAGATAAAAAAATATTCATAATATTCAAGTAACTTTCAATAAGGTATTTATTTTTTTGGCATACGTATATTTTGATTTCTAAAAATGCTTAAAAGTCTTCTGTGCGGAGTCGTATAATATACAACAAATGGGCTGAAAACTAATAAAATAAATTATATTTCTGTTTCTTGAGTTTTTCTTTTTTCCATAATAAAAGCAAGTGTCGGCCAGGGACTTTTGCAATTCTGATTATTACTACAATGTGTTAGTTTAATTTCAACAACAAGCAGTATTCGAAGATAACTCACCAGATAATTATGTTGTTTTTCTTTAAGGACCGTAAGACAGCCTCGTCCTTTCGTTCTTGTAACTCCTGTTTGTCCTCCAAAAACCTGATTTTTTCACTTTCTTCTTCTACTGCGTGTCTAAGTGTCTTCATCTCTTCTTTAATTTTTTGAGTTTCCGAATGTATCTCCTTTTTTATAGCTTCTGTTTGTATGTCGTTTTGCTCCTTGATATACTTTGTAAGCTTGTCATGTAAATAATTGTTGTCACTCATTTTAAACATTGTAGGGTATGCTTACATTTATTTGGTCCACAAAATCTGTACCGTCCATTAAAAAAAAACGATATTTGTCTTATCTGTTTAAATTAATTTCTTGTCATCATTTTTGAACATTGATCCTAGGTGACCTGGTGGAGTTCTTTAAAATACCAACTAATCAAACGAACACACTATTTATTACTATTTCAACAAATAACCAATATTATATGACACTGTTTTAACTTTTTTTCGGAACACAATGTACAATCCACATATAATAACAACTTCACTATATTTTTTTTAATTTATTTAGACTTGAAATGTTACTTTCTTTTCAGGACTGCTTTGTTATTAAAAAAAGTTAAAAAACCTCCAAATCAGTTACTTCAACCGAAAAGAAACTAAAAAACAAACGATCAAAAGATCTTGGGTGGAAATAACGAAAATTCAGACTTGAATGAGCATCCCACAAGGAACACACAAAAGATCAAAGCAAAAAGAGAAATGATTAAACGATGTTTCGCCCTGGGTAACCAGTGTGGGCTCATCAGTAGTTTCACTGGTCACCCTCCACTATACATCATTAAACACCACCATACACTTTGATTTCCAACCTTGAACCACTTGCAAATAGGCATCGTTCCGCACTGGTACTTACTTATCCAAGTTACATGATACGAATTCGTCCTGGCGTGTTAATATTTCCAGTAGGATTATGCTCCTAAGGCAATTAAAACAGAAAAGAAGTTAAAAAACCTCCAAATCAGTTACTTCAACCGAAAAGAAACTAAAAAACAAAAGATCAAAAGATCTTGGGTGGAAATAAAGAAAATTCAAACTTGAATGAGCGTGGGCTCATCAGTAGTTTCACCCAGGGCGAAACATCGTTTAATCATTTCTATTTTTGCTTTGATCTTTTGTGTGTTCCTTGTGGGATGCTCATTCAAGTTTGAATTTTCGTTATTTCCACCCAAGATCTTTTGATCTTTTGTTTTTTAGTTTCTTTTCGGTTGAAGTAACTGATTTGGAGGTTTTTTAACTTCTTCTTTGTTTTAATTGCCTTAGGAGCATAATCCTACTGGAAATATTAACACGCCAGGACGAATTCGTATCAGGTAACTTGGATAAGTAAATACCAGTGCGGAACGATGCCTATTTGTGAGTGGTTCAAGGTTGGAAATCAAAGTGTATGATGGTGTTTAATGATGCATAGTGGAGGGTGACCAGTGAAACTACTGATGAGCCCACGCTGGTTACCCAAGGCGAAACATCGTTTAATCATTTCTCTTTTTGCTTTGATCTTTTGTGTGTTCCTTGTGGGATGCTCATTCAAGTTTGAATTTTCGTTATTTCCACCCAAGATCTTTTGATCTTTTGTTTTTTAGTTTCTTTTCGGTTGAAGTAACTGATTTGGAGGTTTTTTAACTTCTTCTTTGTTTTAATTGCCTTAGGAGCATAATCCTACTGGAAATATTAACACGCCAGGACGAATTCGTATCAGGTAACTTGGATAAGTAAATACCAGTGCGGAACGATGCCTATTTGTGAGTGGTTCAAGGTTGGAAATCAAAGTGTATGATGGTGTTTAATGATGTATAGTGGAGGGTGAGCAGTGAAACTACTGATGAGCTCACGCTGGTTACCCAGAGCGAAACAACGTTTAATCATTTCTCTTTTTGCTTTGATCTTTTGTGTGTTCCTTGTGGGATGCTCATTCAAGTTTGAATTTTCGTTAGTTCCACCCAAGATCTTTTGATCTTTTGTTTTTTAGTTTCTTTTCGGTTGAAATAACTGATTTGGAGGTTTTTTAACTTCTTCTTTGTTTTAATTGCCTTAGGAGCATAATCCTACTGGAAATATTAACACGCCAGGACGAATTCGTATCAGGTAACTTGGATAAGTAAGTACCAGTGCGCAACGATGCCTATTTGTGAGTGGTTCAAGGTTGGAAATCAAAGTGTATGATGGTGTTTAATGATGTATAGTGGAGGGTGACCAGTGAAGCTACTGATGAGACCACGCTGGTTACCCAGGGCGAAACATCGTTTAATCATTTCTCTTTTTGCTTTGATCTTTTGTGTGTTCCTTGTGGGATGCTCATTCAAGTTTGAATTTTCGTTATTTCCACCCAAGATCTTTTGATCTTTTTTTTTTTAGTTTCTTTTCGGTTGAAGTAACTGATTTGGAGGTTTTTTAACTTTTTCTTTATTTTAATTGCCTTAGGAGCATAATCCTACTGGAAATATTAACTCGGCAGGACGAATTCGTATCAGGTAACTTGGATAAGTAAGTACCAGTGCGGAACGATACCTATTTGTGAGTGGTTCAAGGTTGGAAATCAAAGTGTATGATGATGTTTAATGATGGAGGGTGACCAGTGAAACTACTGATGAGCCCACGCTGGTTACCCAGGGCGAAACATCGTTTAATCATTTCTTTTTTTGCTTTGATCTTTTGTGTGTTCCTTGTGGGATGCTCATTCAAGTTTGAATTTTCGTTATTTCCACCCAAGATCTTTTGATCTTTTGTTTTTTAGTTTCTTTTCGGTTGAAGTAACTGATTTGGAGGTTTTTTAACTTCTTCTTTGTTTTCATTGCCTTAGGAGCATAATCCTACTGGAAATATTAACACGCCAGTACGAATTCGTATCAGGTAACTTGGATAAGTAAGTACCAGTGCGGAACGATGCCTATTTGTGAGTGGTTCAAGGTTGGAAATCAAAGTGTATGATAGTGTTTAATGATGTATAGTGGACGGTGAGCAGTGAAACTACTGATGAGCTCACGCTGGTTACCCAGGGCGAAACATCGTTTAATCATTTTTCTTTTTGCTTTGATCTTTTGTGTGTTCCTTGTGGGATGCTCATTCAAGTTTGAATTTTCGTTAGTTCCGCCCAAGATCTTTTGATCTTTTGTTTTTTAGTTTCTTTTCGGTTGAAGTAACTGATTTGGAGGTTTTTTAATTTCTTCTTTGTTTTAATTGCCTTAGGAGCATAATCCTACTGGAAATATTAACACGCCAGGACGAATTCGTATCAGGTAACTTGGATAAGTAAGTACCAGTGCGGAACGATGCCTATTTGTGAGTGGTTCAAGGTTGGAAATCAATGTGTATGTTGGTGTTTAATGATGTATATTGGAGGGTGACCAGTGAAACTACTGATGAGCCCACGCTGGTTACCCAGGGCGAAACATCGTTTAATCGTTTCTCTTTTTGCTTTGATCTTTTGTGTGTTCCTTGTGGGATGCTCATTCAAGTTTGAATTTTCGCTATTTCCACCCAAGATCTTTTGATCTTTTGTTTTTTTTTTTGTTGCTTTGTTATTGCTTAAGTGTGTTTCTTGCAACATTACCTACTTCTTGACAAGAATGAAAATTATGTATGTCATTAAGTTCTCGGCACCTGCCGAGACACAGTCAATCTAGTGGTTTTGGTAATTGAAGCTTTCGGAGGTGTACGGCAAACACTGCTCTCGGCTTTCCAGACCTTACCAGTCTGCCGTGACCAGGCAGAACACCTTGCTGAGGCAATGCAGAAAGCGTCACGATGCGGAACACCGTTTCTACTAACCTCGCGGTTGATGGGGAGTAGAATGGTGAATGGAAAATCTGGCCTATCTGCACCTATGTAAGTCGGAACCGCAGGACCGCAGATAAGGCCAAGCCAAAAAAAAACAAAAAAAAATACCCAAATATATTTCCTGCATTTAAATGCGTTTTAAAACAGATACCTAATTAATTATTCATGCAGAAACGATCAAACCAAAAAACACGTTTGGGCGTGTCTTGGGTATACTAAGCCCATCGTCTGTCGGAAATGAATGAATATTCATTCATTCATTCACTTTATTCAAAATCCAAACTAAAAAATAATTACAATTAATATAAAATCTGATTAAATAAATAAAATTTTATTAAATACATAAACAAATAAAAATAAAATAAAAATTTAAGGAATATTAATAAAGTAGGAAGGGATTGCTACTAAGGCAGTATTTCTGCCAGCGAGTAGCTTTTCCCACTTTCTTCAATAAATACTCTTAGCTCGATATAAATATGTTATTTATGCTTAATAATTACTATACCTATTATTGCTAGATAGTTTCTTAAGATTTAGTTTATATGTAAAAAAGGTCCAAGAGAAAAAAGAACTTAAATGGATTTATTTTAGTCGAATTAGAATTAGAGTGGGTGACTGCTTGTTTAAGTTTTTTGGTATTTTTGAATAGTTTACTTTACGGAAAACAGGATTTAAGGCTTTTATAATTAATTGATTTTATAAATGTTCTATACATTGTTTTATTTTTGTAATTTTGACAGATTGACGTTTTTTTATCGGCAGTTAAAAGGTTAAATATTTTTGGTGCCATATAGGTTATACATTTATGAGTTAATCTTTTGTGTTTCTTTGGTATCTCAGCGATATTTTGCGTTACCTGTCGGGTTCTATATTGGTTGGAGTTTATGATGTGTATAGTGTCAGGATACTTTTGTACATATCGTAAGACTTTACTTGCATATAACTGTCTTAATCTAAGTACTGGGAAGGCTTGAAAAAGTTGATCTGTTGAATACAATTGATTTTTTGCAAAACTATTTTTATATATCTTTTTTGCAGTACTTCTAAATTGTTGAGAGACGCGTCGTAACTACTTCCCCAGATAAGTATCCCATTCTGAGGTATTGATTCAAAGATTGCATGATATATGGTTTTAAGGTTTGAGATATTTAGGATGTTACGAAGTTTTTTGAACAAAAAATTTATTTTTCTAAGCTTTGAAGCTAGTTTGTCAGCGTGCTCTGTAGAATTGAGTCGACTGTCCAATGTTAAGCCCAAATACTTAAGGCTGTGAACTACCTCAATATTTTCAGAGCAATGAGAATCTTGTTCGTTATTACACTCGCGTATAATCAGGCTTTTAAAATGAGTGTTTGTCCTTTCGTTAATAAAAAAGGATAGATATTTAGTTTTATCACAATTTAAGCTAAGGATATTTAGGTTAAGCCAGTTTTTTACCCACTTAAGAGCTCGTTCGCCTTTATTTTTTACTTCTTCTTAAGTACTGTGCCCTGAGATACACCACACTTTACGAAATATTCGGAGCTTACTGCTTTACCTACTGTGACCGTTTGTGTTTGATTTGTGAGGTAGTATTTTATTAATTTAAACATGAACCCTCTAAAACCCAAACAATGAAGTTTTCTTAACAGGAGGGTATGATCTACTGTATCAAATGCCTTTTTAAGGTGTAGAAAAACTCCGGAACAACGACTAGAATCATCTAAATTTTTAAAAATGTTTTTTATGACTAAGGCCAAAGCATCTTCTGTGCTCCAGTTATTTCGAAAAACAAATTGTAATTTATTTAAAATGTTATTTTTGTTTAGATAACTCATTATACGTTTCTCTAGCAGTTTTTCGTATATTTTGGAAAAAACAGATAAGAGGGATATTGGCCGATAGTTAGTGGCTAGCTGTTTGTCCCCACCTTTAAAAAGCGGTTTTATGTTGGCCTTTTTGAAATGATTTGGACATATTCCTGTTTGAAATGAATTAGTGAAAATATTGAGTAACGGTTGAGTTATGGACGAACATATTGTTTTTACTAAGATAGGGTAATGTTGTCCAGTCCGGGGGTTTATTTGTTTTTAATTCTTTAACTGTGTTTATTAATTCGTTTTCCGTGACTGGATTTAGTAGAAAAGACTTTTGAGTTCTGTATTTTTTATCATATTTTGTTAAGTATGCCTCTTGATTTGTTTTTGTTATTTGTTGTGCCAGATTTGTTCTGACGTCAGAAACGGAATTATTAAAATATTCTGCTTTTTCACTATCACTTTCCAGTATTTTTCCCGATTCATCTCGAATACTTCCGAGAAAATTTTCTCATTTCTTAAGTGAAGTGTCTCCTTAATTGTATTCCAAAATTTTTTTGAATTCTGTTTGTTTTTCTCAAGTTGATTTTTGTAATATTGGTTTTTACATTTTTTTACTAAAAAATGCATTTTATTTCTGTAGGTTGTGTATTCTCTTCGTAGTTCTTCGTTTCCAGGGTTTAATTTTACTCGCCCAAAGAGCTCATCTCTTGTACAAATTGACTTTGTAATACCTTTATTGATCCAAGGAGTCCGCTTTTGGTTTTTCAATTGTTTTTGACTTTGTGTGGCGCCTTTGATATGTTGAATTAAAATTGAAATAAATTCGTTCATGCTCCCGTTAGAGTCAGAAACTTGGTACACTTTATTCCAGGACTCTCCATTGAGTGAGCACTTTAGGCGTTCAAAACTAATATTTAAAGGGTCTATTGAATAGTTTTTTGGTTTTTGTATAAAATTTAAAGGCAAGTAAAAGCCTACGACATGATGGTCTGTTATTTGAGTTTTTAAATAGCTTCTTTGGGTATTTCTCTCCCGAGTATAGTTATTGACAAGGGAGATAAAACTTTGCTCTTGAAGTACATCAAGATATTCATCAATTTGATTTCTTCTATCTTTTTTTAATATATCTATGTTTATATCTCCTATTTAGTCCTAGCTGAGATGGCTGAATTAGTTGTAAGTACTGTGGCAACTCTTGTAAAAAACTATCCAAATTTTTTCCTGGAGGTATACAAATTGCATTAAATGAAGATTTAAAGGAGGGGCTAATTTTTATTAAAAACTTTAAAACACTGATACCCGCAATTTTCACCTCTTGTACTTCAGCATTCCATGTCTTTTATTAGTACTACGACCCCATCAATTTAGGTAAGGTTTCCATGGTTATAAAAATATAAAAAAATATCATAGCCTTTTATTTTATAATAGTCAATAAACTCAATCTTCCAAGCCTCTGTAAAGACAATTATGTGAAAAACGTAATCTGTCATTTGTAAATGAACTAAAAAAACTATCAAAGTTTTTGTTTATGCTGGTGATATTTTGTGTTAAAATATGAAAGCCTGAGAATTTTTTTTTGGGCGCGGAATTTAATGGAAGCTCGCCAAAACACGCGTATGTCAAAATTCTTATATTAACCGTCCGTGCGTTTGCGGCGTTTCACATCAGCCGATAACCATATATGACGTTCAAATGTCAAAAGTGTCAAAAAGCGTTAGTTTTTAGCACGGCCAAAAACTATTTAATGTTAGTTATCAATATGAAGCAAAATTTGAAACAATCGAAAAAATGATTCGATGTGTTTATTTGGTGAGTGATATCTTAAATTAATTTTTAGCATTAGTAGCTGTATTTATGTAAGTCAAATTTTGCTTTAGGGAAAACATACATATCTAGGTTTTTAGTTAGTCTAGTTTTTGATCGAAGAAGCATTTCCCCATCATCATAGACAGCGTGTGACGGTTTTCTGCTACGAGTATATTCTTTTAATTTTTTTAAACTGTAATATAATTCGATAAAGAAACGTTTTTCAAATAAATAAGCGATTTCTTGATTATTACCAAATGGTTTAAAATTTTGGTAAATATTCCATATGGCCCAACTCTTTGATTAAATTACTTTTATAAAAAGTGTTTCTCCTCATTTTACCTAATTAGGTATCACTTTCATCAATTTCATTATATTCCCGGCTTTGTCCAGCCAAAAATAACGATACACTTTTATATGTCAGTTTCAAAAAGCGCAAACTTGGCTTGCTGGTTGCGCAATTGTCAGGTATTTTCAAATATTTTTATTCTCAATTATTCTACAGCAAAAATGTAAACAAATACTCTTTCTGTCAAAATTTCTGTCAGAAAAAAAAACTAAACTGAAAACTTTGAAACATTACAACAGTCTATAGTCGGGTCTTTTTTATTAGATATTTTTTATGTATAAGAAGATTTCTGCTAATTTTGTGTAACTTGCTACACACCTAGGTATGGCTCTGGGGACCACCAAATAGATATTATTTTTTTAGGCGTCGACGTCGGTTAGGTGTCGTTACTCGTTTAACTTATTTTATATCAATGACCCAGTTTGACAGGTATATCTCTGTCATATTTTAATATTTTAAAATTCTGATTAAATCACTAGAAAGCACACAAAGACACATTTTTTTACCATTTAGAAACTTTTGTATACAGAGGTGTTTAAGTTAAAATTAGAAAAAAAAATTTAAAATTTCCCTATCTAAAATTTACAAAAAATATTCCTGTCTCCTACCTGTTCAAGGGATTTTTATTTTTTTATCTTTTTAAGTTTACTACATAAAAAAAAGTAAAAATGAACGCCACGTGATATTAAGAAAAAAATGTACACTTTCTGACACAGGTAGATTAACTGAGAATTATTTCAATAACCATGCACGCCACAAATTTGCCAAATATATTTTTTAAACGGGCATTTAACCAGCTAAAATTCAGTAAAAAAAAGTTTGCAGGTCTTTAAGTTTTAATATGCATAACACATCAAAAATATGAAGAAAAAATGTCACGCCTCACATTTTACCGTATATTTACAAACTTTTGCTTAACGCCAAGCAGGAAATTTAATATTTTTAAAGCTACTTCAATGACACTATCTTTTTTTTCGTAGATAACTCCCCAGATAATTATGTTGTTTTTCTTTAAGGACCGTAAGACAGCCTCGTTCTTTTGTTCTTGTAACTCTTGTTTGTCCTCCAAAAACCTGAGTTTTTCACTTTCTTCTTCTACTGCGTGTCTAAGTGTCTTCATCTCTTCTTTAATTTTTTGAGTTTCCGAGTGTATCTCCTTTTTGATAGCTTCTGTTTGTATGCCGTTTTGCTCCTTGATATACTTTGTAAGCTTATTAAATGAATAATTGTCGTCACTCATTTTAAACATGGTCCACAAAATCGGTACCGTTCATTAAAAAAAAAAACGATATTTGTCTTATTTATTTAAATTAATTTCTTGTCGTCATTTTTGAACATTTTTGAACCTGGTGGAGTTCTTTAAAATAACAACTTATCAAACGAACACAGCATTTATTACTATTTCAACAAATAACGAATATTATATGACACTTTTTCAACTTTTTTCCGGAACACAATGTTCAATCCACCTATAATAACAACTTCACTATATTTTTTTCAATTTATTTAGACTTGAAATGTTACTTTCTTTTCAGAACTGCTTTGTTATTGTTTAAGTGTGTTTTCTTGCAACATTACCTACTTCTTGACAAGAATGATAACATTATGTATGTCATTAAGTTCTCGGCACCTGCCGAGACAAACATCATTGTCAAGGCAAGGACGAAGAGAAACGGACGAAATATCAGGATCTTCTCTTTGACCTTCGCCGAGTGTACCGGGGCTATACAGTCAATCTAGTGGTTTTGGTAATTGGAGCTCTCGAAGGTGTACGGCAAACACTGCTCTCAGCTTTCCAGACCTTGCCAGTCTGGACTTTGACTTATACAGAAAAGGAACGGCCACCAACAGGTATATTCCAAATGACTCTTTTCATTGCTTACAAAATAAGCTCGCAAGTTTGCACTTTTTAACATATAGATTAGTAAATTTCCCCCTAAACAAAGAAAGATTTGAAGCAGAAAAGAATAGGATTAGGAATATAGCTGGCGAAAACGATTACGACTAAGGCTTAATAAATAAGCTGATAAATAGACATTCTTTTCAAAAGACCTTTCGGAATTCCACTTTTCTCAGACAAAAAGATACCTGCGACTCAAAATTTGTATCAATTCCTTATAATCTTAATTATACGAAAGGATAACAAAAAGTATTTAATAACACCGGTTTTAAATTAGTATATCAATCCGGTAACACAATAAGAAGTTAAATTTGACTGTAGACTGTTTAAATGTTACGAAGTTTTTTTAACATAAATTTTATTTTTTTAAGCTTTGAAGCTAGTTTGTTAGCGTGCTCTTTAAAATTGAGTCGACTGTCCAGTGTTAAGCCCAAAAACTTAAGGCTGTAAACTACCTCAATATTTTCAGAGCAATGACAATCTTGTTGGTTATTACACTCGTGTATATTCAGGCTTTTAAAATTAGGGTTTATCCTTTCGTTAATAAAAAAGGGTAGACATTTAGTTTTATCACAACTTAGTTAAGCCAGTTTTTTACCCACTTAAGAGCTCGTTCGCCTTTATTTTTTACTTCTTCCCAAGATGATCCTTTTATGAACAATCCTTTATCATCAGCAAATGCTACCGAAAGAAAATCCTGGTCATGGTCCAGAAGGTCATTTATGTAAAATAGAAAAAATATCGGTCCGAGTACTGTGCCCTGAGGTACACCACACTTTACGACATATTTAGAGCTTACTGCTTTACCTACTGTGACCGTTTGTGTTCGATTTGTGAGGTAGTTTTTTATTAATTTAAACATGACCCCTCTGAAACCCAAACAATGAAGTTTTCTTAACAGAAGGGTATGACCTACTGTATCAAATGCCTCATGCTCATCGAAATTTTTAAAAATATTTTTTGCGACTAAGGCCAAAGCATGAAATAAATTATTGAAAATATAGAGTACCGGTTTAGTTATGGACGAACATATTGTTTTTACTAAGATGGGGGTGATGTTGTCCAGTCCGGGGGATTTATTTGTTTTTAGTTCTTTAATTGTGTTTATTAATTCGTTTTCCGTGACTGGATGTAGTAGAAAAGACTTTTGATTTCTGTATTTTTTATCATATTTTGTCAAGTATGCTTCTTGATTTGTTTTTTTATTTGTTGTGCCAGATTTGTTCAGACGTCAAAAAAGAAATTATTAAAATATTCTGCTTCTTCACTATCACTTTCCCGTATTTTTCCCGATTCGTCTCGAATACTTCCGAGTAGATTTTCTGATTTTTTAAAGTTAAGTGTATCCTTAATTGTATTCCAAAATTTTTTTGAATTGTGCTTGTTTCTCTCAAGTTGATTTTTGTAATATTGATTTTTACATTGGTTTACTAAACAATGAATTTTATTTCTGTTTCCAGGGTTTAATTTTACCCGCCCAAAGAGCTCATCTCTTGTACAAATTGACTTTGTAATACCTTTAGTGATCCAAGGAGTCCGCTTTTGTTTTTTTTTTTGTTTTTGTCTTTGTGTGACGCCTTTGATATGTTGAATTAAAATTAAAATAAATTTGTTCATGCTCTCGTTAAAGTCAGAGATTTGGTACACTTTATTTCAGGACTCTCCATTGAGTGAGCACTTCAGGCGTTCAAAACTATTATTTAAAGGGTCTATTGAATAGTTTTTTTTGTTTTTGTATAAAATTTAAAGGAAAGTGCATCAAGATATTTATCAATTTGGTTTCTTCTATCTTTTTTTAATATATTTATGTTTATATCTCCTATTTAGTCCTAGCTGAGATGTGTGAACTAGTTGTAAGTACTGTGGCTTTTCTTGTAAAAATTATCCAAATTTTGTCCTGGAGGTCTATAAATTGCATTAAATGAAGATTTAAAGGAGGGGCTGATTTTTATTAAAAACTTTAAAACACTGATACCCGCAATCTTTACCTCTTGTACTTCAGCGTTCCATTTGCCTTTTATTAGCACTACGACCCCATCATTTTAGTTAAGGTTTTCGTGGTTATAAAAATATAAAAATATCGTAGCCTTTTATTTTATAATAGTCAACAAATTCAATCTTCCAAGTCTCCGTAAAGACAATTATGTCAAAAACGTAATCTGTCATTTTTAAATGAACTAAAAAACACGTCAAAAATATGAAGAAAAAATGTCACGCCTCACATTTAACCGTATATTTACAAACTTTTAAAGGGGATTCTAAAATTTTTATACGGGTTTGTGGGCAATGAAATGTACTTTCAAAAATATCTAGCTCGAGTTTTAGACGCCATCGGGTTTTTTTGGTACAAGCTTCCAAACTTGATGATTTTTGTACTTTTTACAGGTTATACTAAAAACATTAAGTATTTTAATGCTTTAATTTGTTTAAAGTCGTTTTAAAAGGTCTTAAATAAAAAAAATGCAGTGTTTTGCTTAATCGAAAAAAAATCCTTTGTCATTTTTACTTTTTGCCTGACTGCGACTGTACACGACATGGGGGTAATGTTTTTGGTGCTAGACCGTTAGAATGAGCTATATGAGAACTTACCCCAATAAAGCTAAATTTTGTACAGGTGTTACTCTACCCCCCATAGATATTGGTAGGAAACAGTAAACTACTGAGGGCGCTTGGTTCATCCGGCATATTGGATTTAAAATAGCCGACAAAGGTTTACAAAAATCTCCCACTCAATTGGATCTACTATCTAACATGTTTGTTTAATACCATATTAAATACACACTACATACCTGAAAATTGGAGCCAATTTATTATTAACAATATTCACAAAAAAGGCCCCCTTGATGATCCATCCAACCATCGTAGTATTGGTTTAATTAACACTATAACCAAAATATTTACAGGTATTATCCTAAGCCGGGCTGATAAATGGGCGGAAAGTAACAAAACTTTACCTGAATGCCAATCAGGCTTTAGGCAAAATCGACGGTGTGGCGATAATATTTTTGTACTAAGTAGTACCGTGCAAATTCACTTAAGGTTAAAACAAAGGAAAATTTACGCTTTGTTCGTGGACTACAAGCGTGCCTTTGTTTCCTTAAATCAAAAGTTTTTGTAGCAAAAATGTACAATATTGGATTTAGCTCTTCCTTTATAAACCTTCTTTCCAATCTATATAATAACGCTACAATGAAAGCAAAATAAACTGAAGGCTTAACCACCCCAATTCAAATAACGCAAGGTATTTGGCAAGGGGAAACTACGAGCCCTTTCTTTTTTGCACACTTTGTAGCCGACATGAAAATATTTTTTCGACAAAATGGTGCCACCGGAGTCTCTATTGACATTCTTACAGACCTGTTATTACTTATGTTTTGCGACGATATAGTGATCCTAGCTGGCTCAGAGATGGATCTTAGGCGCAAAATACTACGTATTCTCTGATCGAAACTAGCTGACTATTAATACTTCTAAAACAAAAATATTATTTTTTTTTCAAAGACGGTTGTAAATGACAAAATCTACACTTTTCTTACAAAGGGGAGCCCATAGAACAGGTAAACAAATTTGTGTACCAAGGTGCTACTTTCAGCCTTTTTGGTATGTTTAGGGGTACAATACTAATGAAAAAAACCAAACATGCCACGGGGTCATTAAGGCAAGATCAAAAATTAATGATTGGTCAACCAGAATAAAACTTTTTAATTCCCTGGTTGTAAGCATTTTAATATATTGCATCCCTATATGGAGGCTACGCTATTTTGAGGTTTTGGAAAGAACCCAAACTGTTTTTTTTTTTAAACGTCTTTTGCATCTACCACTAACTGTACCCGATGCGGTAATTCGAGTTGAAACTGGCACAGTCATAAACTTTATTATTTCCATCCTCGATATGGAGAATACCAGAATTCCAAGAAAATGCTTTTTAAGGTTGATCCAGCTGAAAAACACCACGAACATTAGATACAATTTGATTCTACAGGTAAGCGAATTCTTTACAAGTACAAATATTATGGTCTTCCCAACTGAGCAGTGCCTTTTTTAAACTGAACAAGAAAAGGTTTCTTTCCAAACTTTTTTTAACTTTCCAAGAAAAAGACAGAACGCAAGCTACCAACTCAAATTACTTAACAATTTATCCTTCACTTTTACAGACACGTAGTGCCCAACCTTTTTTGCAACTTAACCTCCCAACTGAAACTCAAAGACTATTGGCACAACTAAGACTTACCAACAACTATTATTTAAAGTTTTTTTAGAGGCTCAACCTACAGAATTAACCCAAATGAAATATGCACCAACTTTTTTCCGATTTATTATCTCACCCTTTGCCCTCTACAATCTTTTCTGTACATTTATTTTTGTTTCCAATATGCTGTACTGTGTGTACCGAAAAAATCAAATTACAAACAATCCTTAACCACCATAGTCAAAGAAAATTTGAATACGTGGAGAAAAAACAAGATATCACTTTTAGGTTCTTTATTGAAAATTGACCTTACTACATGGAAGAAAACAAATCCAAAACTACCCCGCACACTATATTACGGTAAAACTCACGTTTTACGTAACTGCTGTATTACCACTAAAATTTGTTAAAAAAAAACTTAAAATCTAATAACTTTATTTTATAAAATACGCACAAATACGAATATTATATTATAATTCTATTCCAATACCTCTACAGCCATCTAGGGGAATATCAGTAAACTTTTAAAAAGCAAATGTAAAGATTTTTGCGTTCTCTTTAAACATCACTAGAACTAGATTCTTTATTTTAACGCAAATGTAGAGCGTGAGCCATCAGGAACCTTAAAACTCATATAAAACAGCTTAATAATAATAAAAGGCTCATTAAATAATGAAATAAAATATAACTACTTGTTTCATATTTAAATAAACAATCTTGATTCAAAATATTCCAATATAAACAAATTTTACAAATATACATTGTGAAGCATTTAAATTTATTAATGCTTTACATTTGGTTTTGAAAGAACTCATCTGGGATAACTTCATTGAAAATTGGATAATTTTCTGTTAGTGTCTTGGAAAAAGATAGCTAATTTGGTTGTAAACATAGATGCCTAACCTAGAAAAAATGCAGGTAGAAATGTCAAACTAGGTATAAAGAATATTATTGTGTATTTGTCTAAATGGATGGAGTAAACATTTTGTGAAATATTTAACAATCAAGGCAAAAAGTGAATATTTTAAAAATTGTAGAATTACCCAGTGTCAGTGCTTTTCCTTATAACGAATTAACCTTCTACGTCGTGGAGACTGACAAACTGCTATTAGTCCAACAATTTTAGGTAGGAAACATCCACCGATTTTTAACTTGAAACGTTCCCTTTTAGGTGCAGCACTTTAAAAGACAAATCATTTTATATTATGTTCTAAAAATTTTATTTTAATTTTTTTCTCTAATTCCTTTGTTAATTAATCACAATAATGTGGAAAATATTTTGATGTAGTTTTTTTTATTCATTTTTATTTTTTTATCTAGTTATGCTAGAGGACATTTTATGGCAACCAATTTTTTTTTTGTTAACATGCGTTTTCGGGTCTTTTAGTTACATTAATTTTTGTATAAATACATTTATCTAATTTATTTATTTACCTGAAAGGGCAATGCTTTGCACCCTTTTCTAATGGACTGGTTAGATGGAAAACTGTTTCTGCTCTATTGTCTTTGAAATTTTTAGCATGGTATTTGGGAACCGTTACTCATAGAGTTTTGCCTTGTGCAGTCTTTGGGTTCATCACTTACCAAAATGCTACATAATCTGGAATTCATGGTTAGAAAGTTAGATAAACAACCAGCCATAATACCTGCCTACCTTTTGTCTCCCGAAGGGCTTATTTTACCTACCTTTTGCCTCCCTAAGGGCTTATTTTTTTTTTCTTTATGTGACTAATTGACCACACAAAGTTGATGTTCTTAATATGCCAAACATTTATGTTGATATTTATATCAATGTGCGCTACGCATATCTTTGTGTAAATTTTGACTAGCCAGTACAGAGTGCTTTGACGAACCCTGCTGAGTACATTGTTTTTTTTTTTAATTTTATTGCCATAAAAAATTATCATGCCTACCTTTATCTTTTTTCTACCTTTTGTCTGTTTTTTTCATTTGGTAAATGAGGCCTAGATTCGGCTTATCAATGTACTTGACAAAAAAATATTTTCCTACATTTTTTTAAAATAAAAATATCTATTTTTTTTTAACCACTTGCCGATTTTAGTTTGAACACTATGAGAGCATTTATTGATTGTCTTTCCTTCTAGCTAAGTCAGGTATTTTGGTATTATTGTTTAACGGCTACTCTAGAGGAAAGCAAGGAATATCTTAAATTGCTATTTTTTTCTTCGAAAAGTTGTATATTAATTTTCTGTTATAAGTTCTATAGCATATTTCATTATATTAAAAGCTAGAGAATGTAAAGGGGATACATCTTAAAATTATGACAGTTTTTTTTATACCCCGCACACTATATTACGGTAAAACTCACGTTTTACGTAACTGCTGTATTACCACTAAAATTTGTTAAAAAAAAAACTTAAAATCTAATAACTTTATTTTATAAAATACGCACAAATACGAATATTATATTATAATTCTATTCCAATACCTCTACAGCCATCTAGGGGAATATCAGTAAACTTTCAAAAAGCAAATGTAAAGATTTTTGCGTTCTCTTTAAACATCATTAGAACTAGATTCTTTATTTTAACGCAAATGTAGAGCGTGAGCCATCAGGAACTTTAAAACTCATATAAAACAGCTTAATAATAATAAAAGGCTCATTAAATAATGGAATAAAATATAACTACTTGTTTCATATTTAAATAAACAATCTTGATTCAAAATATTCCAATATAAACAAATTTTACAAATATACATTGTGAAGCATTTAAATTTATTAATGCTTTACATTTGGTTTTGAAAGAACTCATCTGGGATAACTTCATTGAAAATTGGATAATTTTCTGTTAGTGTCTTGGAAAAAGATAGCTAATTTGGTTGTAAACATAGATGCCTAACCTAGAAAAAATGCAGGTAGGAATGTCAAACGAGGTATAAAGAATATTATTGTGTATTTGTCTAAATGGATGGAGTAAACATTTTGTGAAATATTTAACAATCAAGGCAAAAAGTGGATATTTTAAAAATTGTAGAATTACCCAGTGTCAGTGCTTTTCCTTATAACGAATTAACCTTCTACGTCGTGGAGACTGACAAACTGCTATTAGTCCAACAATTTTAGGTAGGAAACATCCACCGATTTTTAACTTGAAACGTTCCCTTTTAGGTGCAGCACTTTAAAAGGCAAGTCATTTTATATTATGTTCTAAAAATTTTATTTTAATTTTTTTCTTTAATTCCTTTGTTAATTAATCACAATAATGTGGAAAATATTTTGATGTAGTTTTTTTTATTCATTTTTATTTTTTTATCTAGTTATGCTAGAGGATATTTTATGGCAACCAATTTTTTTTTTTGTTAACATGCGTTTTCGGGTCTTTTAGTTACATTAATTTTTGTATAAATACATTTATCTAATTTATTTATTTACCTAAAAGGGCAATGCTTTGCACCCTTTTCTATGGACTGGTTAGTTGGAAAACTGTTTCTGCTCTATTGTCTTTGAAATTTTTAGCATGGTATTTGGGAACCGTTACTCATAGAGTTTTGCCTTGTGCAGTCTTTGGGTTCATCACTTACCAAAATGCTACATAATCTGGAATTCATGGTTAGAAAGTTAGATAAACAACCAGCCATAATACCTGCCTACCTTTTGTCTCCCGAAGGGCTTATTTTACCTACCTTTTGCCTCCCTAAGGGCTTATTTTTTTTTTCTTTATGTGACTAATTGACCACACAAAGTTGATATTCTTGGTATGCCAAACATTTATGTTGATATTTATATCAATGTGCGCTACGCATATCTTTGTGTAAATTTTGACTAGCCAGTACAGAGTGCTTTGACGAACCCTGCTGAGTACATTGTTTTTTTTTTTAATTTTATTGCCATAAAAAATTATCGTGCCTACCTTTATCTTTTTTCTACCTTTTGTCTGTTTTTTTTATTTGGTAAATGAGGCCTAGATTCGGCTTATCAATGTACTTGACAAAAAAATATTTTCCTACATTTTTTTAAAATAAAAATATCTATTTTTTTTAACCACTTGCCGATTTTAGTTTGAACACTATGAGAGCATTTATTGATTGTGTTTCCTTCTAGCTTAGTCAGGTATTTTGGTATTATTGTTTAACGGCTACTCTAGAGGAAAGCAAGGAATATCTTAAATTGCAATTTTTTTCTTCGAAAAGTTGTATATTAATTTTCTGTTATAAGTTCTATAGCATATTTCATTATATTAAAAGCTAGAGAATGTAAAGGGGATACATCTTAAAATTATGACAGTTTTTTTTATAAAAAAAATATAAAAATCTCTTTTAGATTTTCTGGCTAAAAGACATTGTTGAAGTTGAACACAATTTTGAAGCATTATTTGTTGAATTTTGTCATCTCATGTTTTTTTTTTATTTTGACAAATACATTGTTTATTTGTTTTCCAACCAAAATCTTTTATTTTTCATCACCAAATTTATTTTAAACACCCTATAGCTTTTAAGTCATATGTTGTTTCAATTTTGAAACAACAAAATAGTGTGTTTTGATAAAAAGTGAACGACAGTGAGAAAGAAAACATCGAAATAGGTAAGCAATGAAAATTTTCTTCAATTGTAAAGAATCTACGACCCATTTAGCCGTGGCAAAGGTTTTTTAAAAGATCATCCAACTTTTTGGTCCATAAACAACTTTATTTGAAAAAATTGACGACCAACTAAATAATGTAAAAAATTTAATTTTTAATATAACAAATAAATTCTTTTTAACAAACTGGCACCCAACGCTATTGTTTTTTTTCTAACAACTACCAGAAGAAAAAATGTTCATGGCCAAAAAAGATGGAGCAAAATTATCAGAAGGCGATATTAAAGGAGCAATAAGTACTCTTTCCTCAGATAATACTCTGGCCCCAAATAATAACGAAACCTTTTCCATTCCATTTTTCCACCATTAAATCATCAACAGACAATTTTGAAGAACCCGAAAATATTAGAGACATTACCATTAGTATTAATATGTTTGTTTCAGAAAGTAAAATAACAAAAGCTATTTTCTTCTTTAGGACTGATTCTGCTAGGGGTCCTGACTCACTAAGACCACAGCACTTAAAATACCTTATTTCAGAAGAACTTGGTAATTTTTCTTTAAGTCTAAAACTTTGCGTTGCCTCTTTTGCATCTCATTTCATAAATGGATTAGTGCCAAAACCCATATGTCCTATCTTTTGTAGTGCTTAATTTTGTGCTTTCAACAAAAATGATGAGGGTATACGCCCAATTGCAGTTGTCCTTTGTTTTAGACGTCTAATAGCAAAAATAATATGTTCTCGCATTTCCAATAATTTAGCAAACTCTTTACGTCCAAGGCAACTAGGTTTCAATATGATTAACATAAATGTTTTTCTTCAAAAAAAGTTTGAGAACTTTTCAGTTAATTTTACAATGCTATAAAAATCCTTCCATTTTATCATATGGCGAATAATATATACTTTCGCAAAGAGGTGTTCAACAGGGTGACCCATTGGGACCTTCATTATTTTGTTTGGCCATTAATGACATCATCTTTTCACTACAATCAGATATCAATTTATGGTATCTAGATGACGGAAACATTGCAAGAGATCCTGCTACTGTACTAAACATCTTTAAAAAAATTATATCATTAAGTTCCGAAATTGGCTTAGAGTTAAGTTTGTGTTATTTTAGAAGACAAATCATCAAAATCTAAAATTCTTTCTGATTTTATTGTTATACCTCCGGAAATTCAGGAAACATCTTTAGAATTCTTTAATTTATTAGGCTGCTCAATTTTCGAAAATCTTATTGAAAAACCACTTTTGAATAAAGCAAATTTCCTTACAAAATTTTCAGAGAAATTTAAATTGCTAAATCACCAAGCTTCTTTATATTTATTAAAACACTCTTTTGCAATTCCACGTTTGTCTTACTTGTTATGTTGCTCTCCTTGCTGGACTGCAAAAAACGCACTATTAAATTATGACACAGTTTTAAAAACACTTTAAAATCAGTAACAAATTGTAAGATCGAAAATGATTCATGGAAACAAAGCCAATTGCTTTTCAAGTTTGGTAGTTTGGGTATTAGAGTTTCATCGACCCTTTGTGTTACAGTTTTTTTGGGTTCACTCTTAAAAGTTTCAATTTTACTTGAAGCTATTCTTCCCCAAACCTATTTTTACCTCTCAAGATTTTCATTTTAAACAGCCTTTACGTCTTGGTTATCGCTATGCAAATTTGAAAAAGTTCCAGAATTAATGCCTAAATGTCAGAAATAATTCGATTCCATCCTCTGCCAAGTTCTTCTGGAAGATCTGATGAAATCAAACGGCAGTGAAGGGGACAAACATAAGGCGCGTTTCCTGGCACTCCAGTCTCATGAAAGCAATGCTTGGCTTAATACTTTACCTTCCGCTTCTTTAGGAAACCTAATGGATAATTCCTCTTTCCAGGTTTCCATTGCTCTTAGACTGGGACTTCCCTTTTATATATAACATACTTGTATTTGCGGCGAATTAGCAGATGTTTATGGCCTCCATGGGCTGAGCTACACTAGGTGTGTGTAGGTAGGTTGTCCAGACACAGGGAGTTAAATGACATCATTAGACGGTCTCTGAAATCAGCAGAATTCCCCTCTGTTTTGGAGCCAGCTAATATTGGACCATGGAGGAACGGAAGACAGTTAGTTTGGGACGCCACGTGCAGACATACCTTGGCTGATTCCTACGTAAAACAGACATCAAAAAAAGGCAGGTATGGCTGCACATTTAGCAGAAGTGGAGAAACATAGTAAATATCAAGAGTGCCGCTTTCTGTTTCTCCCATTCGCAGTAAAAACTTTTGGTCCTTGGGGGGATGAAGCACTTAAATTCATTTCAGATTTAGGATGCTTGATTCTCTCAAAGAAGGCCAAAAGTTTCATTACGTAAAAAATTAGGCTGGCAATTTGATGCGGTAACGCCGTATCAGTGTTAGGGACACTCCCTTATGAACCAGGTCTTAAAAACATATTTTATATATAAGCGTAGTTTTGGTTATATATATTTATATATATATATATATATACATGTACCGCTATCATTATGAAGCTCGACACATCAGGCAGACAAGTCGAAGCCAGCGCGTGTGGAACGCGGCGGGAAATAGACGGTTAATACAAAAACCAAGAAGAGCATTCGGTCGGAATATTTCTTTACGATGCCTAATTTTTATCTTTTTTTTCACTATATTAATTTTATGTTACAAGCAACGACTTTTTTGACTCTTATGTCTCAAAAAAATTTGTAGAGACGGTCAAATGGCTCAGTTTTTTGTGGTCCCGTTATTGACCATTTTTTACAAACATCCCAAAAACACAACGATTTTAAGGAACTTCTTACTGTGTTAAGTATCTTGAATTAAAAAAAAAATGAGATATTTATAAATGAGAGGTTTTTTTATCAGCATCTTACAAACCATGTCAAAGATGAAATTTTTGGTTCTATTCTCTCGAAATTTTCCTCTCCGATTTCAAAGCATGTATTTGTCAACGATTCCAAGATTTTGAGGCTAGGTCCGCTCTTGTAGTAATGATATTTTTCTATAAAAAAACATTTTGAATGTTAGTGTTATTACATATTTCCGATTGCGATATTGTGGTGGAATTATGAGTTTTTCTTTTTATATATAGTGTTTTTAGGAAGTCTGAATTCGGGCGTCGTAAGTGTAGTGGGCTTCCTATTAACCATCAAAGGCGCCGTTTTTGGCTTCGTAAGGTCGGATTGCATGTATAACATGCACCTTTTGAAAGTTTTGACAAGTTAACGTCGCCTAATGAGGTAATACATCGGATAGTTTTTATTGTTTTAACCTAATTTGAATGTGAGACATCAAATTGCATTGGATTTTATAAATACCCTTAAATATGCCGTTTTTGCCTTTAATCGGTTTGTATGGAAATGAGGGCAGTTTGACCCCTTCAAAAGTTTAAGCAAGTTAATGGCGCTTTAGGATAATACATCGGTTAATTTTTATTATTTTAAGTATAAATAAAAATTTATGAATATTTCCTATTTTATTTTAGATTTAATAACATACAGTTTTCTAGAATACGGACGCTCAAATTCAAGCGTCGTAAATCGGTACTGAACTTCACATATACCTTCAAATGTACCGTTTTTGGCTTCGTAAAGTTGGATTGCATGTATATGAGGGCAGTTTTATTTCTTTGATGTTTTGGCAAGTCAATAGCGCTAGTTTTTATTATTCCAGCGAATTTAAAAGTGCAAAACCATATTGTACCTACCTATAAGAGCCTGAATTTTTTTCAGTTTTTTTAATTTTACATTTGAGGACAGTACAATTTGTACGGGCAGGAGTTATGATTTTTTGGATTTAATAAATAAAGTGTTTTTAGGGTGCTCGAATTCGTGCATCGTAAGTTGGTGGTGGACTTCGTATTAACCCTCAGATGTACCGTTTTTGTCTTTGTAAGCTCGGATGGCATGGATTAGTGCCAAAACCCATATGTCCTATCTTTTATAGGGCTTCATTTTGTGCTTTCAACAAAAATGATGAGGGTATACGCCCAATTGCAGTTGTCCTTTGTTTTAGACGCCCGAGAAAATTGATCCACTATATTTTGACTTCCCAGTTAGCGCCTTTTCTATTATTATTTAAAAAAAGGTTAAAACCAACACTTGTATAACTGTTTGCATACTTTAAGAGTTACCTGTCTAAAATAGCTAAATGTCATTGCAAATGTCAAATTTTGACACCAAGTTTGTTAGTTTAAATAAAGCAACTATATTGTAAAATTTTTAAAAATACCAAACACTTTACCTCTATTTGTATTAGTTAGCAAGAAAAATGCAAAATCCTCACCATAAGCATAATGTGTTAGAAAGAGATTAAAGCTTAGATTATTCTCTCTTTCTTTCAAAGTAATCCATAAACAGGCACCGCCGGTCGTTAAAGTTTACCTTTTGTACCCGTGGGCGGAAAACTTGCCCTAGAGCGGTAAAGTACCAGTAGTAGCAGTAGTAGTATAGGGGCGGCCCGTAGGCCTGGGAATTAGGCCTCTTCATGGGCCCTTTCTGTCATACCCCGTTCTTTACCCCTATGCCCCTACTTCCGCTGCAACTCTCTCTCCAGGTCTCCCTGTCTTCTTTATGAAGTTCAGTATGTCGGCCCATTTGAGCGAGTGCAGGTCTTCTTTCTCTATCGTGGGAAATCCCCACTTCAGCTGCCTTGATCTGGCATATGCATCGCATTCTGCTATTAAGTGCCGCGCCGATTCCTCTCCGAGCCCGCAAGTGGATAACTTTTCTGGAACTTCTAGGCTTTCCGCGTACACTCCTGCGCCTGATGTCTGCCTGGCTAACATTTTAGTCATCCGTATAGCAGACCGTCGCCTTTTTGCTTAATTCCGTCCGGAATTCTTCCCTTTGCCATGCATTCCTTTCTGGTGTTGTGACTTAGTACTTTTTATCGAGCCTCCATGGTTTAAGCGGTGCTTTCACTGGCAGTCTTAGGAGAGGTAACTCTTTCGTCGCCAGTCCCTCGACCACCAGATGGCCCTCTCTTTCCTCCCTGCCCTTCCATAGTTCCTTGTCCCTTAATCGGAGGTGCGTCGCCATCGCCTTTTGTTGGAAGCGAGGGGAGACCTAAGATTGTTTTCAGGGCGTGAATGGGGGTCGTCCTCGTTGCGCCGGTTATTCCCCTGCAGAAGAGCTCTTGTAGGCTCGTGAGCTTTTTGGATATGGTCAGCTTCTCTACAGCGAGCTACCAGACCACTGATACGTATGGGATTCTTGGTCTTATGATGGCCGTGTATATCCAGTGTAGGATCCTCGAGTTAATGGCCCAGGTTCGACCGACCACTCGGCGCAACTGTCATAATGTTGCCTGGACTTTAGCGGTCATTCTGGAAATATGCTCGCTCCACTTGAGTCCCTTGTCCAGCGTCACTCCCAAACGCGGATTTGACCCATTTAGTCAGACTTGCTTCCGCTCCTCTTTCCTGAAGGTCAGATGTTATAATCCGCGTTCTTGCCTTGTCGAAGGCTCCTTCCACATCGAAAGACGCCATTAGTGCATACTCTTTGTGCTGAAATGCCTTTTCTGCCTTTTGCACTACTACGTGAAGGGCTGAGTCCGTAGATCTGTCCTTCATGTACGCGTGCTGATCCCTATGGAATGGTCTGTTGGCCAGTTTTCCCTCCAGAAGGTACCTGTCTACAATTTTTTCCAGTGCCTTCATCACAAATGATGTAAGACTGAAGGATTTAGGCGTGATGTAGTCCTTTATTCCCGGTTTCAGGATAAAGATTACGTTGGTCTTCCTCCATGAGGTAGGATGTATCCCAGGGCTACGCTGACCCTGAACACCCTCCTCGTGTGAGGAAGTAGTGTTTCTAGGCCCCGCTGGGAAGATTCCTTCTGGACCGGGTGACTTGTGGGGACTGCCAGCTCCCAATTTGGTGCAACCTCGTCAAATATGGCCGGCCTTGGCTCGCCACGTTGGTCTCCGTCCCCTGGGAAATGTACCTTTAGAAGGTGTCTGAGTGACTCCTCCACAGAGGTGGTCCAGCTTCCATCTTGCGTTTCCTTGCTTAAGATTTTTAGGAGTCTAGAGGCCTCCGGCGGTGAGTTGATTTCACCACAGTATGTTCTCCAGCGCTTCCTTTTGCTACGTCTTACCTCTTTTTTAAACACCCTTCTTGCCTCTCTATAATCTTCCCAAGTTGACTCGTCTTTTTTTGTCATTGCCCTGTTGAGAGCTCGCTTGGTTTTCTTACAAAGTCTTTTGATCTCGTTGTTCTACCAAGATACCCTCCGTAGGGGCTCTGGCTTTAAGACACAGGCTTCTTCGAAGCTAGTCAGAATCACCTGCTCCAGATTTGTCACCTCTTTTTCTAGCTCCTCCTTCGAGGTTCCTTTCCTTTGGTCTAGTTCTGCTTAGAAAGTATCACATTAACCCCTAAAGTTTTACTTTAACACCCGCGGGCGGAAAAGTAATCCTAGGGCGTTAAAGTAACATATTAACTAACAATTTACTAACGAATCTAGGTCATAAGGGAAATGTTTAACGCCCGCGGCGTTGAAATCACGAGCCGTAGGCGAGGGTTTTCACACGTTGAGGGCGTTAAACGTACTTTGCATACAATGATTTATGCACGACCATATTTTTAAGGAGAAAACAATTTAAAATTATTTAAAAAGGATTCGTATAGGCTAAGCTACATAGCAAGAATAGAGGAAAAAATTAGAACCTTTTTCATTAACTGTAATTAAAGTTTAGGAAGTTCCACCGTTTAACATACTAGAAGTCCCCATTCCTCGGGGACTCTAATTTGTAACCTTCAAAAAACTCCAAAAAAGCGTTTTTCTTGGATAATAAACGGTCACAGTCAATTTGAACAATTTCTTGCATATCCCTTTTCAGCATTTTCATCAAGATTTCTCAACCTACGAGTACCAACCTTGGCAGGATTAATCTAAAAACAATGGCCTAAATTATATCTAAAAATTAAATTGTAGAAAATTTCAAATTGTACCAAAACTCTTTGATTTGCCACTGTTACTGACACATACAAAATAAGGCTTTACTTTTCACTGGTCTTATACTAGATAAAATTGCCCTTTCAACGGCACCTTTTGCTTTTACCTGCTGCTTATAGTAATGCAATAAGAATTTTTCCTAATTATTTTTTTTTGTTGAATTTCATAAATTGAAGAACCAAGTCCATTCCAATAATTTTTTATACTGCCAAGTACTATCTATCTACATCTATGGAGTGTTTTTTTTTTTTAATCTGATTTTATGAGTATTTTATTAATATTTTTTTAAAGCGTAGAAAATAGATAAAAAAATTATGATTTTAAAAACTTCTTATTTCATTATAAGATCCCAGTGAAAAGAGGGGCTCTTGTACATGTCAGCAACAGTGGCGTATCAAAGAGTTTTGATAAATTTTGAAATTTTCTAGTTGGGAAAATCGGACTACCCCAATATATAAATTTTCTTTAATCGTGCTACCTTAGATCAAGTCTGCTAAGCTTGGTACTCGTAGATTGAGAAATTTTGATAAAAATGCTAAAAAGGAATATGCAATAAATCGTTTTGGCATAATTTTTGCTTGTGTTTTTTTAAATTTTTTTGATAGAAGGAGTGATTTAAGCTACACTATCACTATTTACTTATTGATAGAGAATTAAATTTGCAATTGCATTTGTCACTTTTGACAGTCTGTCATCGTTTAGGAGTTATCCAAGAAAAAAAGCTCTATTGGAGTTCTTTGGAGGTTAGAAATTACAGTTTCCGAGGGGGTAGGAATGGGGACTTTTAGTATGTTAAATGGTGTACCTTCCTAAGCCTTTTAAGAAAAAAAAATAAGTTCAAATTTTTTCCTCTATCCAGAAAATTTATATCTAAAACACATTTTAATGCCAATTTTGATAATATAGAAATCATCAGTGACAAGACTTTCAAAGTAATCCATAGACAGGCACTCTAATTTGTAACTTTCAAAAAAACTCCAAAAAAGCGTTTTTCTTGGATAATAAACGGTCACAGTCAATTTGAACAATTTCTTGCATATCCCTTTTTAGCATTTTCATCAAGATTTCTCAACCTACGAGTACCAAACTTGGCAGGATTAATCTAAAAACAATGGTCTAAATTATATCTAAAAATTAAATTGTAGAAAATTTCAAATTGTACCAAAACTCTTTGATATGCCACTGCTACTGACACATACAAAATAAGGCTTTACTTTTCACTGGTCTTATACTAGATAAAATTGCCTTTTCAACGGCACCTTCTGCTTTTATCTGCTCCTTATAGTAATGCAATAAGAATTTTTCCTAATTATTTTTTTTTGTTGAATTTCATAAATTGAAGAACCAAGTCCATTCCAATAATTTTTTATAATGCCAAGTACTATCTATCTACATCTATGGAGTGTTTTTTTTTAAATCTGATTTTATGAGTATTTTATGAATATTTTTTTAAAGCGTAGAAGATAGATAAAAAAATTATTATTTTAAAAACTTCTTATTTCATTATAAGATCCCAGTGAAAAGCGGGGCTCTTTTACATGTCAGCAACAATGGCTTATCAAAGAGTTTTGATAAATTTTGAAATTTTCTAGTTGGGAAAATCGGACTACGCCAATATATAAATTTTCTTTAATCGTGCTACCTTAGATCAACTCTGCTAAGCTTGGTACTCGTAGATTGAGAAATCTTGATAAAAGTGCTAAAAAGGAATATGCAAGAAATCGTTTTGGCATAATTTTTGCTTGTGTTTTTTTTAATTTTTTTGATAGAAGGAGTGATTTAAGCTACACTATCACTATTTACTTATTGATAGAGAATTAAAATTGCATTTGTCACTTTTGACAGTCTGTCATCGTTTAGGAGTTATCCAAGAAAAAAGCTCTATTGGAGTTCTTTGGAGGTTAGAAATTACAGTTTCCGAGGGGGTAGGAATGGGGACTTTTAGTATGTTAAATGGTGTACCTTTCTAAGCCTTTTAAGAAAAAAAATTAAGTTCTAATTTTTTCCTCTATCCAGAAAATTTATATCTAAAACACATTTTAATGCCAATTTTGATACTATAGAAATCATCAGTGACAAGACTTTCAAAGTAATCCATAGACAGGCACGATCCAGTATATTATTAACCATTTAATTTAACACCCGCGGGCAGAAATACGCAAGAGGATTTTTTTTCATAGAGCGCACAGTTTCATGGAAAAAATTGAAAATATCTTTAAAAAAATTACACTTTTTAACAAACATTTTTTGTTTGATACACGAACGTTAAAAATTCAAAGTACTGATGTTGGTTTTTTGAAACAATTATACTACAAGTGTATCCAAATTTGTTTTAAAAAAATTGGTCTATGAATAAAAAAAAATTTTTTGAACAATACCTTTGTCGGCCAATTTTAATCCAATATGGCAGATGAATAGGGCGTCCCTCAGAGGGTTACTATTTCCTACAAATATCTATGGGAAGTAGACTAACATCTGACAAAATTTCAGCTTTCTCGGAGAAATAGCTTACTGTGAGAGCTAACGGTCTTGGACTAAAAACATTAACCCCATGTCGTGCGCAGTCGCAGTCGGGCAGAAAGTAAAAATCACAAAGGTTTTTCTTTCGATAAAGCAAAAAAATGCATTTTTTTTATTTAAGATCTTTTAAAACGACCTTAAAGAAATTAAGGCATTAAAAGACGTAATGTTTTTTATTATAACCTGTAACAAGTACAAAAATCATCAATTTTGGAAGCTTGTAGCAAAAAAACCTGATGGCGTCTAAGGAATCCCCTGTAAAGGTTTGTAAATAGGCGCTAACATGTGACGCGTGACATTTTTTTTTCATATTTTTGACGTGTTCAGCACAAAACATTTTGGACGTTCATTGTTTAAGTATATTAAAACTTAGAGACCTGCAAACTTTTATTTTATACTGAATTTTAGCAGGTTAAATGCCCTTTTAAAAAACATATTTGGCATATTTTTGGCGGGCATGGTTATTGCAATAATTCTCAGTTAATCTAGAGGTGTCAGAAAATTTACATTTTAGAAAATTTGTGAACATGGCTCAATTTCCGATTTTTTTCTGAATATCACGTGGCGTCCATTTTTATTGTTTTTTATGTTTGTGGCTATGGATGAGCCTAATTATCTTAAAAAGAGCCAAAATATAAAAATCTCTTGAACAGGTAGGAGACACGAATGTTTTTAAATTTTAGATAGGGAAATTTTACATTTTTATATAATATTTACTTAAACACCTCAGTTTTTAAATGGTAAAAAAGAGCTGTTTGTGTGCTTTCTAGTGATTGATCAGAATTTTAAAATATTGAAATTTGACAGATATATACCTGTCAAACTAGGGCATTAACAGAAAAAAAAGGCATCGCGACGCCTAGCCGATGCCGAAAAAAATATTATCCATTTGACCGAGAGCAATACCTAGGTGTGTAACAAGTTAAAACAAAATCAGCAAAAATCTTCCTACTGATTTGAAAAACGACCCGGCTACTAGGGGCTTTCGAATTTCTATAATCTTTTAAAGCAAGACTTATTTAGTTAGTGAGGTCAGGTTTTGTCTAAAAAAAAAATGGAACGGACTGTACCTACACCGCGTCGATTCGCAAGCCAAATTTTCTCTTTCTTGTTTTTCTTTAATTCCAACATGTGGGAATTTGTTTCATAATTTTTTTTAAATATTTTTTGTAAATATCAGTGGTTACATTTCATCCTCTATTTTGCGTTGATACGTTATGATCTAATCCAGTTATTTGCATGAAATCATTCAAGTCTAAGCGACATCACGGAGGTCCCATTTTTGTTCCCGTGTACGAGATTAATGTGCGAGCACCTTCCCAAGGTGTTTATGCCGTTTTAAACACTCTGAATGCTCCCGAAATGTTATATATTACTGCTATCAAACACGCGCGTGTATTATAAACGTTTTCTCTTCCCGAGCTTATAGAAATGCAAGTATTATCGGCGAACTTTAGAATTAACGACGTACAAAACTTATAGGTAGCCTACTTGCATAAGCCTCAACAACTGATACAAAAAAGTGTTAAACGTTTAATGCTTTTAACGAATAGAAAAAGGGGTATTTCTACAAAAAGCTGACATAGGCCTATCAAAGTATTTCTTCAAAAATTTTGCAAAAACACTCAGACATATTAATTTTGTTTTGACGTTGAGTTATCTATAGGGCGCACTTCCGAAAGTTAAAACTCACTCTTGGAATTTAAATTCAATTCAATATTTATATCCTGCAAAATGCACGCCCAATAAACATATATATTCGAAAGAAGAGTCAAAAAATCTAAATACAGTTGTACAACTGGTTTTTTTTGCATAACATGATCAATACAAATAGATTAAGGACATAAAATAAATAAAAGTAACACAGACAATATTTGTGATACTAACCAAAAGTCAAACCACAATTCCAAAAATTCTATTATAGTTCAAAAAGTCTCAGAAAGCGCAGTTAACCACTATAACAATTCCTTACCGAAATACGCAATAAATTAAATAAGATTTTTTCGCAGTAGGGAACATGGATCAAGTGGCACCTTATTGATTTAAAATTAGTTTTTGGAATATTTGCTTGCTTTAATATCATCACTTAATTTTTACTTAGACGTTAGTCACACTTTTCTAGTTCATGTAAACCATGTTCTCTATTTTAATTTTGGAAGATATTTTTACCGTTTTTAGTTAGTGTATCCCTTTATGCGAAAAAAACATGAAACTTTAATGAAAACATGACGGGTCTAAAAGCCTTCGCAAATTACAAAAAACATACTCTTAGACTAAGCTTTTTATATAGGTTCAAACAAAGTTTTGCAAGGTAGCAGCTGATATAGAGTCATGAGTTAGAATTCCATTCTAATCAAAAATTTTCTCTATGACATGTCTGAGTGTTTTAAAAATTATAAAAGTAAAAAAAAGAATATTCTAAAAGAAACATCCTGTATATACGTAAAACAGTCTTATAAAGTTTTTAACAAAGTGAAAAGTTTAAAACAAATATATTTATAGAAGTAGAAATATTTGGAGAAGTAGATATATTTGGAGATAACTTCTAAGGAAGAAATAAAGAAAGTAGTAGAGTAAGGCTCAAAAAAAATAGTCCTGGTGCCTTGCCTAGGTTAATTTTTTCTATGGCTCATTTTAGCTCTTCTGTTGCAAATAGTGGTGTGTCGGTGGATATTGCTACTGATATTGTTTCGTTTTTCTTAGGGAATAGTATTGTTAGTACCTTTTCAGTTTTTTCCTTGTTAAGTTTAAAAGTTGGGTCAGTATTTTTAATTTTTTTTTAACTATCTGGTAGCCTTGTCCCCATACATCTTCGTCGAACTCTTTACATAGCTTTTTCCAGTGCAGTTTTTTCTCATCTCATATTTTGTCCCTTAAAACTTTTTTCTTTTATTGATATTTGTCCCATATACGTGCCGCTTCTCCCTCTATTGATTCATTTGCGGCTTGTCGTGTGTATTTTCTGAGCTTTGACGCGTTCTTCTCTAGCTCTTGCATTCTTCTCTTTATTCCACTAGTAAGGAGCGGAGTTATGAGAGGATTCGTAACCTTTAGAGGCTTTACATATTTCTTTAAGGATTTTGTCCATTTCATTTGCCGTAAGTTCTGTTGTTGTCCTCCTTGTTCGGATGTTAACTTGTTTTTCATTTAGTTTTTATTTATGTATACCTTGCCTTTCAAATTTTTAATTTTTTAGGGTTTGTCTGTTATTCCAAATAAAATGTGGCTGTGTGGTGTCAGTGGTTCATTGTCAAGGATTTGCCAACCCGATATTTTTGATGAGAGACTGGGTGTAGCAAAAGTTATGTCTGTATATGATTTTTGTTCTCTTCTAAAAACAGTTGGTTTACCTTATTTGTTTTGTACTACGAGCTTCAACTCTACACAAGCATCTGTGCTCAGGCGTCAGTCACTGGTGATCCCCGTTCCACTGCTTTTGCGTAAAAGTCGCCTAGAATTATCAAGTTTTTAGTGCCCTTTCTAACTGTGTCCATAAGATTATCTAAGTATCTTTCAAAATTGTTTATTGTAATGTTTGGTGATATATAACAGCAATATATGTCAAAGATTTTGTTCTGATTTCTGCAATACCATATCTTTTCACTATCTAGTTCACCTTTTTGTTTTTGTTTAGAAAATATATTTGTATCTGTGATCCATCCTTTATTTTCCATTAATTTTTTGTTTAGTTCGCTAGATATTATTAGGTCTTTCTTTTATTCCCTCGCTGTCACGAGGGAGACATCGTGTGCTCTTGGTGAGCGATCAGCGTTAATTTGTATAATATTTATTTTTTAGTATCCTACAGCCCTCCTCCTAGGCTCATTTTTTGTATCACTATAGGGCACGCGAAGCTATTTGCTATGTGGTCTCTGCTTTCTCTACAGTTAGCATATTTACTTTCTTTATCCGTTTTTTTCGCATCGTTTTTCTTCGTGATTTTCAACATATTTATAGTATCTTGCTTTTGTGCAGTATTTGGCGACGTGACCAAACCCAAAACATTTCAGACAGACAGTCACATCTATATATTCCTCTGTCTTTAAGTTTACGAAGTCCATTTTTAGGTATCCCTTTTGCATAATATCTCTAAATAGATTTTTTTCGTATTCTAAAATCCATGTTTCCTTTTGCACATTACAGCCTTTTTTACTTGCTATTATTTTTATCGTCTCTTTCTGCTCCCTAGTGTATTTTTCTAAAAATTATCTGTTCTATTCGAATAGTTCATTTAGAATTTCCTCCGCCGAATATCCCGCCAGCACACCTGCTATTGTAATCTTTGCCGTTCTCGCTTTTGCTCCAGTTAACTTTTTTAACTTGCGTTTTTTCTGTCTTTTTCCTGTTTCGAGCCCTTGTTCTTCCTTCTCGGCCGTGTTTGTATGGTTGCCTACGACTTTTGCTTTTAAATTATTTATCTGTTCCCTCAGCATTTTCTTTTCACCATCCAATTCTTGCCTGATCTTCCGTAAGTCTTTCTTGTATTGTCTTCTGTCATCTGTTAATTCTTGTTTTATCTTGTTTATTTCCATTTCTTCATTTTGTAGAATTTCGCCATTCTCTCCTACGCTTTCAAATGCCATGTGCATAATATTAATTATGCAGTCAGCAACTATTTGTTGGTCTACGTACCTCTGTACGTCTTGGCTTGACTAACTATTTTGTTTTCTTCGTTTATTTTTAATTTTGATCTTCTGACATTTTATTCAGTTTCTTTTTGTACCTAAATCCTTCTACTGACTTTTTAGCGGTTTCACTATAACATCATTCCCTGCTCTTTAACTGTCTCTTAGGGTATCATACACGGACCGATAATAATTTGAGCTGGTAAAAGGTAGATGCCCTACTTATTTAAGGGGTTCTTTTTCGCAAATGTCTGGTAAACGTTCTTTGTACCAAAGGCTGTCAAAGCTTTTGTAGGTAGAAATGTCTCCTAGTGTTGATACTTTTAATCATTCGCGTATATTTCAATATGGTGTGATTTTGCGTATAAACACTGCAAAAGTCCGAAATTTGTTAGTTCGCTTGAATCGTGTATGATCTGCTATTTGGCAACCAAAATTTTTGTCTTTTGCCACTTGAACAAACCTCCGCTCGCGATTGAACGCTAAAAATCTCCGCTCACAATGAACGCTACGATAGGACTCCTAACACAATACACACACACAAACCTGATTGACTATTTTTCTACAATGAATATTATTCTAAAATTTTTGGTTTCGACCCCTAACCTGTAGATACCAAAAATATAATTTTTAGAATTTTTTTCTGTTTGTTTCAGTATCATGCATAAATGTTTCAGTATCATGCAAAAACTGCAGAACTGATTGTCGTGGTACTTTTACTACTGCATTCCTTGGACTCCTGGGCAGGATATATGTTTACAAGAACAAAAGATATGACCGTTTAAAGCAAGAAAAACAGAAAAAAACGGCCAATACCGCAAGCAAAGCTGCGGGTATTGAGCTAGTTCTAAATAAATTTTTATTTGTTGGGAGAATCTCTACTGTCAAAGGTTAATTCGAGAAAAGTAGAGGATTTAACGCCAAAATCAAAACACCTCTAGGAAAAGGCTCTTTATTTTATTTTCAAGAAAAAGCCACCTCTTAAAAATAAATTTTATTTTGCTACCAAATTTACCAACTCTGGTGCTTTTCAAAAGGTGATTTCAAGTATGGGACACATTCAAGCCAAGTTCTTTCAATGTCAGTTAGAAAACGCTGACAAAAATATAAAGAAAAAAGATATAGCCTTGAAGATCAGAAATTAGCTTTGGCTTTTTATTAACTTAGTGGGACTGGATATCATTTTATGTTCAAGATTTTTAATCTGCCTTTAAGGAAAACTGCTGCCAAGCTAATAAACAGAATTTCTACGGGACGAGATATAAGCAAAGAACTTTTCTCAGTTATGAAAGCAGAAGTAAACAATCTTAAGAATGATAAGAAAATGAAAATAGCCGGTAAACTATGGCTTTGTTTATGGCGCAGGCAAATTTACTGATATAATACTGTTAGAACCATTACTAAAAGAGAGAAGAAGAAAGCAGTTTTCGATAGAAGCGCTAATAAGGAAGCTGCTGTTAAAAAGTTGGTGGAAGACAAAGAGGTAAAATATAAGAATAAAACCAATAACTAAGAGAATTTGAATTTGAGGTTAATGGAGAAACCATTACCCCCATCTATGATATAGCTTATCCTTTTAAATGTTAGAAAATTTTTTTATTTCATTGAACGCTTCAAACTAATAATTTTTTTAATCCTTGAATTAGGTACTAGTTTTCAAAAAATTTAGTTAGATTTTCTTGGCTTAAGAAACAACTTTTTTAAATATGAATTTCCTCTTTTGTTAAAACAAAAATAATGACTGCAAAATGAAATGATTTCTAAACGGATCTCTTTTTTGGAAGTATGATGCTTAAAATAATACATTGTCATATAAACCCTGATAAAATACGAATGATGAAAGTTTGATGTGCAACCCAATTCTCCAGTCACTCAGTAGCTGTTCCAATTAGAGTATCCTCAACGTCAAGTAAGTTTTTAGAGAGAAGCCATGGAAAGAAATACATATTCGCTAGAGATTTCCACATTTCAATCTGTGTAGGAGGCAAAGTGAGGGGTTTAGTTAGTGCCGGATATAACGTCATTACCGGCAAAGATGACAACGAGGAAGAACGACCAAGAAGCTGCATCCTTGTGTCAAAGGACCTCACTGCGGTAGCACTGCCGCAATTGAGGGCTCTAGACGTAACAGCAGCGCTCCTGGAGATTAAGGTAAGAAAGACTAGTATTAAGGTGTTAATTTATAGCGCGTACCTTCCATACGAAGAGAGGCTACTTTCTTCCTCAGAGGAATTGGTGCAGGTCATAGAATTCGCCGAAGGCAAGAGAATTCCATTCATCATTGGGTGCGACGCAAGCTCTAACCACATAGTGTTGGGCAGCAGCGACGTTAACCCAAGAGGTGAAGCTCTATATGAGTTCCTAACCACGACCAACCTGGAATTAGCAAACAAAGGGTGTGAGACCACATTTGAAAATAAAGACTAAAAGAATTATATAACGCTGGTATCAAGAGGCGTACTTCAAGACATTGCCAACTGGAGAGTTACGAAGCAGATCGCCTCTTCTGATCATCGAATGATCAGCTTTGAGGTGAAAACCAACGAAACAACCCAGAAACTCCAAAGGAACCCAGGATCTATGGCTTAGGGACGCTACCAAGTAGAACTAGACCAAAGGAAGGGAACCTCGGAAGAGGACATAACCACGAAGAAGGAGCTAGAGGTGACAAATCTGGAGCAGGGGATTCTAAGCAGCTTTGAAGAAGCCTGTGTCTTAAAACCAGAGCCCCTACGGAGTGTACCTTGGTGGAACAATAAGGTCAAAAGACTTCGTCAGAAAACCAAGAGAGATCTCAACAGGGCACCGGCAAAAAAAGACGAGGAAATTTTGGAAAATTATAGGGAGGCAAGAAGAGAGTTTAAAAAAGAGGTAAGGCGTAGCAAAAGGGAGCGATGGAGAACATACTGTAGTGAAATCAACTCACTGCCGGAGGCCTCCAGACTCTTAAAAATCTTAAGCAATGAAACAAGGCAGACCCTAAGTTCACTGAAAAGGCAAGACGGAAGCTGGACCACCTCTGTGGAGGAGTCACTCCGACACCTCCTAAAGGTACATTAGCCAGGAGACGGAGAGCAACGTGGTGAGTCAATGCTGGCCATACCTGACGAGGTTGGGAGGTGGCAGACCGCATAGTAATGGAGAGCACAATAACCTAGGCAATAAAAGAGGTCAGTCCCTACAAGTCACCCGGTCCGGACGGAATCTTCCCAGCGCTGCTACAGCGGGATCTAGAAACTCTACTTCCTTATATGAGGAGAGTTTTTAGGGTCAGCGTAGCCCTGGGATACGTTCTTACCTCATGGAGGAAGGCCAATGTAGTTTTTATCCCGAAATCGGGAAAAAAGGACTACATCACGGCTAAATCCTTCAGACCGATAAGTCTCACATCATTTATGATGAAGGCACTGGAAAAAATGGTAGACAAGTACCCCCTGGAGGGAACACTGGCTAACAGACCATTCCATAGAGACCAGCACGCGTACAGGGAGGGTAGATTTACGGACTCAGCCGCTCACGCACTTGTGGTGCCTAATAATCGATGATCTATTGAATCGCGTGACGCAAGAGGGATTTGACACACAAGCATATGCGGACGATGGTGTAGTGAAAGTGAACGGCCGCTTTCTAGCCACAGTCGGCGAAAGAATGCAAAGGGCGGTAAGAATCATAGAAGACTGATGCAGACACAATGGTCTTTCAGTGACTCCTGAAAAGACCGAGATGATCCTATTCACCAGAAAGAGACTAGAGGGATTCAGAGCCTCCATAATGTATGGCAGACCCCTAACTTTGGTATCACAACTTAAGTATTTTAGGGTGACGCTGGACAAGGGACTCAAGTAGAGCGACCATATTGCCAGAATGACTGTTAAAGTCCAGGCTACATTGTGGCAGTTGCGCCGAGTGGTCGGTCAAACCTGAGGCATTAGCCCGAGGATCCTACACTGCAAGGGCACTTCTGCAGAGGGATAATCAGCGCAATTTGGACGACCTCCATCCACGCCCCCCCCCAAGAAACAATCTTGGGTCTCCCTTCGCTTCCAATTTGGATCAAGAAGGAGGCGATGGCGACGCACCTGCGATTAAGGGACCAGGGACTATTTAAGTGCAAGGCGGAAAGAGAGGGCCATCTGGCGGTCGAGGGACTGGCGACAAAAGAGTTGCCCTTCCCAAGACTGCCAGTGAGAACACCGCTTAAACTATGGAGGTTCCATAAAAAGTACAAGGTTACAATACCAGAACGGGATGAGTGGCAAAGGGAAGAATTCCAAACGGAATTAAACACAGAGTGGACGGTCTAAAAATCAGAGACTAATTTAATCTAAATACACCGATGGCTCTAAACTGTCAGCCAGGCAGACTACGGGCGCAGGAGTGTACGCGGAAAGCCTAGAAGTTCAGAAAAGTTATCCTCTGGGAGAATACGCTACGGTGTTTCAGTTGAAGGTGTATGCCATTATCATGGCAGCAACCCTACCCGAGGTCAGAAATGGCAGGAGGGACATAAACATATGCTCCGACAGCCAGGCTGCCCTCAAGGCTCTAAGTGCACCCGAAATAGTCAGTAATCTGGTGGAGGAGTGCGCTGAAGCACTGCAAACACTGGCTCAAGACAAGAGGATGACACTGATGTGGGTCCCAGGTCATGAGGGAATACCAGGAAACGAGAGAGCGGACGAACTTGCCAGACTAGGGGCCGAAATACAATACATTGGACCGGAACCTCTTCTGGGAATAACAAGGAAACAGGTACAGAGTGATCTCCACAAAAGGGCGAACAATAAACTGAATACGTCCTGGAGGCAAGAGTCAAAGTGCAGACAGTTCAAGCTATTCGTGGATGGTCCGAATGTAGCCAGAACTAAATGGCTCTTCGGCAAGACCCGAAAGGACATTGGACTGCTGACAGGGATGCTGACTGGGCACAATCGGCTGAACAAATATCTGACGCAAATAAGAGTAGCAGGAGATCCCGTGTGTCCCGCTTGCGGGTTCGAAGAGTAATCGGCGCAGCACTTGATAGCAAAGTGTGATGCATAACCAGATTAAGGCAGCTGAAGTGGGGATTTCCTACGATAGAAAAAGAAGAGACATACTAAACTTCGTAAAGAAGACAGGGAGGCCCGGAGAGAGAGTTTTAGCGGAAGTAGGGGCAGGGTAAGGAACGGGGTATGGCAGAAAGGGCCCATGAAGCGGCCTAATTGCCAGGCCCACGGGCCGCCCCTATACTACTACTAATACTACTTTAATCTGTGGGGTGATTCGTACAAAAACTTCAAAAGTTATTTAATTAAAAATGAGATTGTTTGGTGGTTTCCTTATTAGAAAAATTAATGACAATAAAAAATGTTAAATTATTGTATAACAAAATAAATGAGACGAAATCAACAGCATTGATCACTAGAAGATTAAAACACGACCCAGCAGAAAATATTTTCACCAAAATGAGGAAGAGTGGCATTTGAACACAAATCCAACTTTTGGACAATTTATACCCTTTTACGAATCCTTATTGGTCGAAAATATTTCCTTACCAATTTTCTTTGTAGCCAATGGTCAGAAGGATAATTGTAAGATATTTTTAAGCCTGCAAAAGCTTTGTACTCTGTTAATTTTTTTTTTACAGTTGAACAAAAATCCAACTTTTGGACAATTTATTACCTCTTGCGAATCCTTATTGGTCAAAAATATTTAGGTCAGTCAAGCCACATGCTTATAATTTTCAACAAATTTCGAACTAATTTTTTACAACTTCAAAAATTTAACCACCGCAATTTCTGTGATTTTTTATATTTATTTAAAATGGGGCTTTAGCCAGTTGAAATCCAGTAAGTTTGGAAGGCATAGAAATATAGTGGAATTGACTAGAAATCACATAGGAAAAACTACTTTCATCTTTGTTGGACTTTTGGTACTTAATATGTGCATGTATAAAGCACGTGATTTTTCCAATGGTGCTTCTTAACGGATGTGGACCATATGAGCAGAGAGATCTTTATTGCGCATCCAAATCAAAAGTGGATATTTCGAAATTTCTTTTTGGTGATTCTAGTTAGTTAATTTTGGTATATTTGCTTTTTATTATTCTCTACGCTTTAAATGAGGGTGGTGTAGCTTGTCGTCCGGCTGCACCCCCCATTTTGAATTTGAATTTGAAATATTGAATATAAAAAAAAAGAAGTGTGGTTCAATATATTTAAAAGTGGTTTAAAATTAGTTCGAAATTGGTTCGAAACTGTCCAAGATTTGAGAACTACCGCCAAACAACAAGACAAGATCTACAGATAGAAAATATGACGATGGGGAACCTCTTCAAAGAAATGATACAGCACGTAAATAAATGGAACCAGGGACATGATATGATAAGAACCATTCTAAAAATTTAAGGCGAAGATGAACGCACCTAAGAGACTAAAACAGTGAACGGCAAAATAGCGACGTTATATTCCTGAGATGGTTCCGCTATTTCGACCAAATCAACAGGGGGCTGATTCTTGAATTTCGTAGGAAAGATCACACGGGAACGGTCCTCTCTCTGATATTAACTAATAATAAGCTGGTCCGGGGTAGGTGTATGAAAGTGCAGGAAAGTTCCTACGGTACACGGCAATCGGGTGAGCTTCGGTGGTGGTCGGATAGGTTTCGGATAACTCGTGATCGCTTCAAAGCTTATTATTAGTCGATATCAGGGAGAGGACCGTTCCCGTGCGATCTTTCCTACGAAATTCAAGATTAAGCCCCCAGAGCAGAGGGGTTTAGTCCGTAGGTGTCCTCAAGAGAGCATGAATCGGGCACATTCGGGAGACCACCGGTGTCTATGAAGATGGTTCGAAATTATAAGCATATCAAAACTCGAATATCTTTCGGGGGGGGGGGGGGTGTTGCTTGACTGACCTAAGTATTTCCTCACCAATTTCCTTCGGTATTTTCTTAATTTATTATTTATTACATTTATTTACAAGGATAGAACAATATGTTTTTTAATTCATAGGACTAATCAAAACAAAAATATTACCTTACCTTAGGATGCCAATAAAACGATGAATGTCCAAAATTTACCACATAATCCAAAACTACATAATACCTCAAGGAAAATATTGATCAGGTACTTAAATATATTTCGGGTAGTATTGTAAAAAAAATTAAAAACTAGGTATGACTCAGAAATAGTAGTTTTCACAACTAGTGGCTAAAATAGTGCTTTTTTTTACAAGCGCTGGTTTAAATAACAAGCGCAGCGAGGTATTTAAAAATGCGTGTAAAAAAACGCACAGTTTAGCCGCCAGTTGAGAACACTATTTTTTTTAATACCTTTATCAAAAAATCCGGGAAAATGCTTTTAAAAATCTCGAACGAAGAGCACTTCTCGCAATACACCATCTTTACACTATAAATTAAGGCGGCTGGTAAATGAAATAACAATATGGTTTCCATAGCGATGCGCCTTTTTACTCGGTGACGTTTATTGTTGCGACATTTTAATCTTTGACAGTTTGATATTTTGTCGATTTTTTTAAATGATTTTTTCGTAAATACTTGGTGAAAACTGGCGGAAATGGCCTAATTTTTAGGCAAAAATAATTAGTTTTTTTCTATATTACTATTTTCCGCTATTTCTCTGTAATTTTGGGTAAAAAATGCACAGAAATCTTTTTTTGCACCCGTGATCAAAAAAACAAGTTGTTTTGCATCGGTAACCAAAAAAGCCATGCTTTAGTTATCTGCAGACAGTCACTTAAATCATGATGAAGGTATAAAAAAAAAACGTTTTTAGGACAGAAACATTCAAGATCTTAAGCCATAGGTTTCATTATGTTAATAAATCATTAATAAAATAAAAACAGCCTTAAATATCATTATATTGGGAATTTGCAACCTTTGGTTGCACTCAAACAAAGTTATGATTGTTTTCCACAAACCAAAACTACACTTTTTTGCACTCGACGTGCATTTCGCTAACAAAGTTAGCATCATCAGAAGACGATAAACAATAAACTAAATTAACCTACGCTCTATCTTATACACAATCTTTTAGTGGGAGGAGATAAGACTAATAATTTGTGATTGATCACGATTTATAATCCTATCTCCCCTCAAATAAAGAATAAAGTGTACTAAACCGGATGGGTCCTCTATCTTTATTTAAAACTATTTCTGGATTTAATGATTTCCATGCTTTCATATGCATTCAAAAGTCTTTTGTTTGCTACACTTTTTAGAAGTTTTAGGTTATCTAATGTGAATCTATGATTGTTTTCAAAAGCATGCTCGGCCACACTTGACTTTTCTGTTCTTCCGTATTTTAAGTGTGCTAAGTGTTCTTTAAAACGTGTTTGAATAGAGCGTCTCGTTTGGCCAATATATTTTTTAAATTCCACTTTTTTCTAGAACTGTAGTTTTATCCTAGTAAACTTCTTATTGTGTTACCGGATTGATATACTAATTTAAGACCGGTGTTATTAAATATTTTTTGTAATCCTTTCGTATAATTAGGATTATAAGGAATTGATACAAATTTTGAGTCGCAGGTATCGTTTTGTCTGAAAAAAGTGGAATTCCGAAAGGTCTTTTGAAGAGAATGTCTATTTATCAGCTTATTTATTAAGCCCTGGTCGTAACCGTTTTCGCCAGCTATATTCCTAATCCTATTCTTTTCTGCTTCAAATCTTTCTTTGTTTAAGGGGAAATTTACTAATCTTTATGTTAAAAAGTGTATACTTGCAAGCTTATGTTGTAAGCAATAAAAAGAGTCATTTGGCATATACCTGTTGGGAGGTTCCTTTTCTGTATAGGTCAAAGTCCAATTTATTTTTATTTCTTATAACTAAAGTGTCTAAAAATGGCAGTGTAGCGTTGGTTTCATAAGTAAATTTAATTGTGGGAAACTTGTTATTTATTTTTTCCATAAAATTTTCAACACTAGTTACTTTAGTGTTGAATACTGCAAACACATCGTCTACATACCTCAACCATACTCTGGGGAAAACTCAAGTTCTTTACTTATATCTGATTCAAATTTGCTCATAAAGAGGTTTGCGATAAGAGGCGATGGTAGTAGTTATTTTTATATTGAAAGTAATTTTGAGTTATGCAGAGTTTTGTTAAAGATAGGTATTCTAAAGTCTGTTTGTCTTCTAGATTGTTTTTTCTTAGTAGTTCCTCCAGGTATTGTAAGGTATTGGGGATCGGCACACTAGGGAACAACGAACTAACATCAAACGAGATTAAAATTTTACCTTCTTGGAGTAAAATATCACTTGTTGATAAATTCAAGGGAATTTTCACCAGAAAAACCTTTTTCCTTTATAGGTAAATTTTCAAACTTGTTTGCTAGCCATTTCGAAATGTTGTAAGTAGGTGATCCTACAGCAGAAACTATAGGTCTAACCGATTTTCCAGACTTGTGGATTTTCGGAAAATAATACAGGTTCGGCATAGTGGGATTGCTTACTTGTAGCTTATATTTAATATTTTCAGTAATTATAATTTTTTAATTGTATTTTTTACTTCGTTAATCATTTTTGCTAAGGGGTTCTTTGGGACTTGATTGTAGGATCCATTTTTTATTAGATTATCTACCCTTTCGAAATAATCTGTTTTATCTAATATGACAATTTTGTTACCCTTGTCAGCCTTTAGATAGAAAACATGTTTTTCTCTCAAACTTTTAATTGCTTTATTGTGATTTAGTGTACTATTTTTGTTGTTTTAAATGATGTTTTGAGAGATCTGATATCGGCAAGAATCTCGCACATAGCCCTTTGTGCCTTCTGAAAGATTAGAGATTGAACTTTCAATATTTGCAATAATACCACTTAAATTATCTTTTTGTGGGGGCAGAGCAAAATTAAGACCTTTGTTTAAAAGTGATATTTATTTGTTATTAAAAGTTTGAGAGGATAGGTTTTCTACAATTTTTGTGATTTCCTTCGACTTTTTTGGTTTTGGTTCAGAACGTTTTAACTTTTGTAGCTTTTTATTAGGTAAAGACATCTTCTTCGTAAATTTTTTCTTAATTACTACAAACAGATGTCTTTGGAAATCGCACCATTCTTCAAAGTTCTTATCACTAAGTATAAATGTCAACTTTTTAAACAGCTTCAAGCTCAAACATACTTCGTTTTACGTGCAAATTTTTTATTTCTAAATCTAATCATTTCTGTTTTGCAAACAGGAATACTTTTGAAGAAACTGTAGATTTCGGCAACTTTACTTGAACAAAGTTTGGAAAAACTTTGAATTTTTTGCAAGATTTTAGAAACCAAATATCTGCACCATCTAGCCAAATCTTAGTACTAAACTTACGATAGAGATTTAGTTCCGCTGACCGTGAAGCCATCTCAACTATGTTGGGAATTTGGAACCTTTGGTTGCACTAAAACAAAGTTATGATTGTTTTCCACAAACCAAAACTACACTTTTTTGCTTTCATATCGTTTATAGGACAAGATGAGCAGCCAACTCAGAAAACCCTTTATAAGTATGCATAGTAAAGTAGACCAATAAAAAGTTAAAGATGCGTAGAAAGTGAATATTGTTTAAAAGCGTATGCGTATGCGAAAAAGAATACCTACGTTAAAAAGTGTATGTAAAGTAACACAATAATTATTTGAAAGTTTGAGACAATGATGTGTTTGAAATTAACTCTGTGTTTCGGACTTCCATTGTCTATATTTTATTTATACACGACGTTTCGATCAGTACAATCTCTGATCGTCTTCAGGTGCAAACTACAGTCAATTCCTAAGGCTACGTACTTATATACTGTGAGAAATCACTCAACCTTGAAGTTTAAGAAGTTGGCTCCGCCCAAGGAGGGGCTTCCAAATATTTGGGATTTCAACACTTGGTTTACTAAAAATACCCTGATTCTGCCCAATAAAGGCAGCTTCAAGGAATTTTCGTTTCTTCCAGTGTGACTCCTTGTGCAAAACCTTTGCTTCTGTCCACTTCATTCGGTGTTGTTTTGACCATGCATGTTCGGCAATTCCTGATTTCGTGGTTTCACCTTTTTGGGTATTCGTCTGATGTTCCTTAAGCCTAACAGATAATGGTCTTTTAGTTTCGCCTTGTGAGTGTGGTGAATCATAAAAGACCACTATCTGTTAGGCTTAAGGAACATCAGACGAATACCCAAAAAGGTGAAACCACGAAATCAGGAATTGCCGAATGAAGTGGACAGAAGCAAAGGTTTTGCACAAGGAGTCACACTGGAAGAAACGAAAATTCCTTGAAGCTGCCTTTATTGGGCAGAATCAGGGTATTTTTAGTAAACCAAGTGTTGAAATCCCAAATATTTGGAAGCCCCTCCTTGGGCGGAGCCAACTTCTTAAACTTCAAGGTTGAGTGATTTCTCACAGTATATAAGTACGTAGCCTTAGGAATTGATTGTAGTTTGCACCTGAAGACGATCAGAGATTGTACTGATCGAAACGTCGTGTATAAATAAAATATAGACAATGGAAGTCCGAAACACAGAGTTAATTACAATAATTATTTTTACATAAAACTCAAGTTTTTGACAGTTCCTATATACATACCTGTGATAGCTGACTACCCACAGTAACTGACTTTAGAAAAATTGATTTTAAATAAAAATAAACAATATTTAATTTTTTTAGGTCTGTTAACTTTTTATATTAAATATGGTTTCCGCAAGTTTTGTCGGTTTTACGAGCAGTCTAACGGCTTGCTTACAATCTACCAACCTAAAAAAAGGGCATTACAGAAAATATAATTCATCAAGGAAAAAAACTGCACAAACTAAAATCAAGAAAATAATGATTTTCTAAATGAATTCCACTTAGCAAACCGTGCTTGGCACTCAGAAAAGATAAGCTCTTTTAAAGGCTTTATGATGCCTTTATCCTTAGGACAATAGTTAAATAATTTAAAATTTAAATCCAGGGAGATTTTTGTTTTTGTAAACGATTAGGGAGGCTAATTTTATTCTGAAGAGTTTTAGGGATTACTTACGGATTATATACAAAAGCATTCTTTGAGTGTCTTTTTAATTTAACAAAAATGACCTCGCACAAATTACGCAGCCTTGAGAGATAAGCAGTCAATCTTAATACGAATGTTTCTAATATCTAGATTTTTATATAAAACTGAAATTTTATGTTGTCAATCTATGGCGAAAACAAATAAATGGTTGGAATAAAACGCATTGTAAATTTTTTGTAATACCTACTATAATATTATCAAAACTCCCCGAAAATCTCACACAAGTTTATTACCACTTTATTTTCTAAGACATGTTCATAATTAAACATGGGCAAAGATGATATAACGATATGTAGAACAATTGGAAAATTCAATGTTATAGAGAGTCATAAATGTATTAGTTTTTTATAAATATTTTATATTATTTAATGTTAAAAGAAGAGGCATTTTTCTTGTCATCCGCTATTTGGGACAAGAAAAAGTTTTAAGCTGTTGTATTCGCTTTTTTAATCGGCCATCTTTAAAAAATTTTATAGCAGTGAATTTTTTTATAAAAGAACCTTACATTATTATCCTAACAAGTCTGATAAGTCCGTCACAAAAGATACTATGACATTAGAAATTTCAACTCAACGGTAAACACAAATCCCTAGTTGAGGGTCAATTTGAAGCATTAAAATAATTTAAATTATTGCCAAGTCCGCCCAGTATGTCAAAAAAGATGAAAAACAGCCCTAGCAACAAAAGTTGGCGGTAAAGCAAATCATAAGATGCTGGTAGATAAGGAGCTTCCATCGCTAAAATTATTTGTACGAAAGTTCATCGAATTAAATGTTATCCCCAAAGTATAGTTTTGTAACGAATTGATCCGGATTAAAAGTATATCCTCCCTGGCCTCGAAATTTAAGTAGTCAACTCATAATTGTTTTGGTTTTTGCTCAAATTTCGGATTTGTACAATATTTTGCACACAGGCGAGGCGTGAGAATAACATTTTTGGATCGAGTAAACCGCGGCAATATAAGAGTCGTTCCAGGTAAATTCGTCCAATTTAAATTATTTTGGTTGCTGCATAGTTTTTTAAAGTATTTAAAAAATACATGTTAAAGCTTACGTTGCCTTATTGCTGGAAATTGGTAGTTTTTATTTTTTTCAGCTGGTATTTTTATTCAGGGTGGTGCAAAAAAGTTTAAAAAAGTCAAAAACATAACTTTTACTTAAAATAAAAAAGTACATTTTTTGTAACTAGATTTAACAAACGCCCACTAAGCTCAAGATTAATGGCCGGAAGTACACATTTTTCTTAAAAAATAGAGTGGGCCAAAAAATTTGTCACTTTTTGAACGCGCTATAACTTTGGACCCAGTCGGCTGATTTTCGAAATTTTTGACTGTTTTTATAGACAAAAGATGAAACTTTACTGACGCGATATTTAAGATATGTTAAAAATACAAAATGGCGGAGAGCTTTAAAAAATAGGTAAATTTTATCCCCCTTGCGAAAAACTTGTGTGCGACCCTGGACTCGATTTTTGTCAAGTACAATTTTACATACATTTTTGTCAAAGTATTTAGACAAATATAAATATATTTCTGGAGATAAACGTTGTGATCCGTTTAAAATACACAAAGTCAGCATCAAAAAAAAGCTTAAGGAGGTCACCATGTAAATTACAGAAACTATAAAGCATAAAATACACGTAATACCTGGAACCTCCATGTGTGTTGGTTGCAAGCATAAATTAACAGAATTTAATCAAGATGTGTATTACTTTAGAGTTTATACCATAAGAAGACAAATTTGCAAATATAAATAAAGCTTGTGTAGCCCTAGGTGTATCTCCTATAAAGATTCAAAAACTATCCGTTGCGACGAGAGCATCATTTCTGGAAAACAATTCTCAAAATTTTCAATATCTTAACCGAAACAATTCAATCTGATTGCAATATAAAGTTAAAGCAGCCTTTAGTCAATTATCAAACCTTCGAACCATGTATATCCAAAGAATATTACGAACTTATTACAAAGGATTACGCGTTATTTAAATGGAAAATTGTTCCGCGTGATATTTGGATGCGGTTTAATTATCTTATATAGGACACACTAAGAAAAATTTTTTGCCATGAGTACACATCTTGGATCTATGACAAAGTAGGCCGATTTTGATTAACAGGTTGTTATTTCCTACTAAGTTGAGCAAGCTGAATAAAAAAATGCTAATCATTTTGACAGCTGTCAATTCCTATCAAAACGATGACACCTATTTTTTTTTAGTTTTTGATATTTTGTGACATGTGATATAACCTTTTATACTTTTGTCGGAACCCAACAATTGAACTAAAAGAGTCCAACAATTGAACTAAAAGTGACAGCTGTGGGGACATGTCATTTGTTTTAACTAACAAAAGTGTCCAATTTGGCTTTTATTTAATATACTGTCACAGTAAAATAGAGCTAAGGGATGACTACTTCCTACCCTTAACTTTATCCTGCTTATTTCGTTATAAGTTTTCACTTTTAACGGCCGGGTTGGGTCAACAGAGTTGGCTCAAACCGGACGATTCCCTAAGGGGTCGAGATACGGGGTCTCCCTTAAGGTTGCAAATTGCACAAGGGTGAGCCGTTTGGCTAAATAAAATTAGCACATTTAACTTACACGACCACTAATTGACTTTATTGCTTACACCTACAAAAACACTACGGTTGGCCTGAGTGGCCCTACGTGACTGAAAATGGTGATTCGACGTTGACAAATGTGTACTTACGTTCTAAACAATTCTTGTGTGCCCAATTGACTCTAGGCGTAAATCCCTTCGCTTATCCCTTGACTCGGCGTTGACCCTTTTCTGCTTGGAGCCTGCATAACTGCGCCCTTTCGACCCAGTCACTGAACGCTTTCGCGATTCGTTATTTACTTTCGTTTTTCAGTAGGCTCTTGCAATGCCGTTGCTTAATCGAGAACGAAAGTCTACCTTTCTCACAGTTTGCTAAAAACCGAATGCTCTACTTTTGTCAAGCTGCCATAGATTCTATTTTCCTACGTGACGATAATTTCAACTGAAGACCAACCTTGGCCCACTAAACGTTAAACAAACCTTCGCGGTATTATTTATTTCAAGATAAACAATATAATATTAAAAATAAAGACCTTATTTTTTTAATCCGGTCAATCGTTACATTCCCCTTCCCTCTAAAAGAACTGCCCTCAGTTCTTGCAGCTGGTTCACCTAGAGTCAATTTGAGGCCTATATCTACAAAAGGTGAAATGGGTGAATTATTGATGAGTTCTACAATATAACCTAAATATTTCAGTTGTAATTGATCTCCCAATACAATGGTTTTCAGAAGAAAAGCAATAAAATAAATATTTTATACTGCAAACAGTAACTAGTAACAAAATTAATTTAAACAAAATAAATTATTAAAATGTAAGAAGCCCTATCCGGCTGATGTTACGTCCGTGAAACTGAGTGCGTCTATTATTTGGTTCTGCGCACCGCTCCTGTAGTTGGTGTCCCCTCCTTAAGCGCTCTTTGAGAGCCTTGGGATTGTGGGTATCTTGAAGGCATTTCCACCTCTTCTCAGCTCTGCTTGCCGGATGGTGGGGGTGCGTCAGCGTCGGGAATCATCTGTCATCTCGCCGGGCCGCTGGCTCGTTGTGTTTTTCCCCAGCATAAAACATGCAACAAAAAAAAGTGTCAGAAGAAGCTCTTATTACGGCTTAACATATGCTAGATTGATAACCTTATTGACTGATAACTTCAGGATGAGTTCTTATTTTTAAATATATTTATGATCCTAAACTGAATATTGCGGCTTATTTTGTATCAGAGACGATTTTCAGAAATAAATTAAAGAAAACTGATACACAAAAATGTATAGAATAAAGACTTTTGTGCTGTCGACTTGATATTTTATATATTATGCTATAACGTCGATTTATTATTCTATTTTTTTCTAACTTAATAGATATTTAAATTGACACGATACAAACTTGGTAATAAATAAAAACTCTAACCAAAACTCTGAAATATTTTATGCAGACACAAAGCGTGAACTCCTAACCCTTCTTGGCTCAACTGGGGTACAAAAAGACCCCAAGTCAATCTGGCTTAATAACTTTTGAAAAAATGGAGTTCTAAAAATTTTCTTTTTTGTATGTTACTAAATTTTTGTTTTCAACGTAATGAGCATTCGCAATATTTTTTAAATCTTTTAATTACACAGATATGAGATCCTTATAAAAATGGGGTACACTTGTACCCCAGTAGTGGCAGGGGAAAAAATCTTGTTTCGGGAAACCTCTCTTTTGTAATTTGCCGGGCACCCCCAGCTTAAATAAGTAGAGGTAGAATAGACCGGAACAAGATTGAGCTCGCAAGTGTAAATTTGCCTTTACATAGACCTTTGACAGACCAAGAGTTATTATATCTTTTGCCTTCACATAGACCTTTGACAGACCAAGAGTTATTATATCGGCTTGATAATAATGAGTTTAATAGGTTGGTGAATGAAAATAGTGCTAGTGATTTGGAGGATGAAGATGTTTTGGAACAAAATGACCACGAAAAGGAACTGACAGAATTCGAAGATGATGGGGATCACCAGTTAGAAGAAGATGAAAGCATTCCAAGGTATGTCGTATGTCAGAAATAGAGATTATTGTAATAGAAACTAACAGAAAAATGCAATATTTTTACAACCAATGGAACTAGAAAATGAATGAACAAGAAGGAAAATACCAAAAACTACAAGCAGTCAAAGAATTCTGGAAGAACATCTGAGAAAATCCAACCCTTCATAAATCGAACGCGGACTGGAACAAAAACGAGAAAAGAATTAGAGAAAAAGTTCCGCTCATGAATCCCCAAAACATCACAGAAGGTGACGTAGAAGCAGTACTCAAGAATGCTGCTAATTGGAAGGCTCCAGGCCCCGATAAAATACAAAACTTCTGGTATAAAAAATTCAAGGCACTGAGACCCAAGCTCAGCCACTTCCTCAACAATCTCTTGAGAAACCCTGAGTCTACACCACTTTTCTTAACCAAAGGAGTCACATACCTTCTTCCCAAAACAGATCAACCAGTAGAGGACCCTTCGAAATACCGGCCCATTACGTGCCTACCTACTATTTACAAAATTCTGAGTGACATTCTCTGCAACAAGGTATACGAACATCTTATTGGAAACGATCTTCTTGCAGAAGAACAAAAGGGATGCAGAAAACGCTCTCAGGGATGCAAGGAGCAACTCGTAATAGACCAAATAGTCAGCCGGCATGCTGTCAAAAATAAGAAGGATCTCTACACAGCCTACATCGACTATCAAAAGGCTTTTGATAGTGTGCCCCACTCATGGCTACTGCAGTGTTTATCCATGTACAAAATCGATACCACAATAATTGATCTGCTTAGATTTATGATGGGGAAATGGGAGACACGGCTTGTTAACAACGATAGAGATATACAGAGTGAACAAATAACTATTAGAATCCAAAGGGGAATATTCCAGGGAGACGCACTGAGCGCCCTATGGTTCTGTATCGCTCTTAACCCTCTTTCAACCACCCTAAATACCCTGAACTGTGGATATGAACTTGGAAACGGTGTCATGCTCACTCATCTATTGTATATGGATGACATTAAGTTTTTCTCCACGACAGACAAAGGCCTTAAAAGGCAGCTCAGATGTATCGAAAATTTCTCAAATGACATCAGAATGAAGTTCGGTCTGGACAAATGTAAGACAAACTGCATGAGGAAAGGAAAGTGGCACGAATCGGAAGGTCATGAGCTTACTCAGGCATCAGGGGGTGGAACGATTGATGCCATGCAGAAGGATGAAACCTACAAATATCTCGGATTCGCTCAGGCCCGTGGAATTGCAGCAGATGACGTTAAAAAGCAACTGGTGACAAAGTTTAAGCACAGAACCACTACAATTTTAAAAACGAAACTATCGGCACAAAACATAACATCAGCCATCAATAGCTATGCGGTCCCAGTTGTAGCTTACAGCTTTGGTGTTGTTCCGTGGAGTCAGCACCGCAAGAATCACCCGAAAGCATCCATTGAGAGGTTCCACTTACCAAGGACGATAGGGGGAAGAGGGGTGACAGACATGCGCCTCCGTCACAAGAGCCAGGTTGAACTGCTTAGAGAATATTTTTTCACCAAAGAAGCGAATTCAAGGCTACACAAAGCAGTCATCAACTTGGATGAAAACTTATCGCCTCTTAAACTCAGAGAAAGGGAATACCGATGTGATCAGGAATACTCCATTACAACGCTCCACAATAGATGGAAACAGAAAGAGCTACATGGCAGATACCCCAACCTCCTTAACAATGATTACATTGATAGCTCAGCTACATTTAAATGGCTAACATCGAGCAACATTTTCCCAGAAACTGAAGGATTCCTGTGCGCAATACAAGATCAAGTCGTCCCAACTAAGTCTTATCTGAAATACATTGTCAAAGATCCGAAAATAACTAATACAAGATGTCGTATGTGCGGCGAAGGAAATGAAAACACCGAGCATCTCCTAAGTGGATGTAAAACAATGGCACCACGTGAATACACCACCAGGCATAACAATGTAGCCAAAATAATACATGGTGAGATCTGCCACAAACTAGGTCTCATTGAGAATAAATTGCCGTACTATCAGTACACACCGCAGGCAATCCTAGAAAACGCACACGTTAAAATCTATTGGGACAGACAAATACAAACAGATAGACAAGTACAACACAATAAACCTGACATTCTTGTACACAACAAGCAAGAACGAACCATCATCTTAATAGACATTGCTGTTCCCTCTCTCATTAACATAGAAAAGAAACAAAAAGAGAAGATCGAGAAATACTTACCGCTTGCCGAGGACATGAAAAACACGTGGGATGCTGAGTCTGTAAAGATTATTCCTATAATAGTAGGGGCCACAGGAGAAATTCCAAAGAAGCTCAAAAAGAATCTTGAAGTCATAGGACTGCAAAACTCTCTCGCCATGCAGCTTCAGAAAGCAGTAATTTTATCAACTTGCAATACATTGCGAAAGGTGTTCAATAATTCAATAATTAAATAATTCATAATTACAACAGTAAAACCAAAACTTCTATGCCTTGTGGTAATACACCACCGGCATTGAAATCAAAACCCGCACTAGTGCGTGAAGGAAAAAAAAAAAAAAAAAAAAAAAAAAAAAAAAAAAATAATAATAATAATAATAATAATAATAATAATAATAATAATAATAATAATAATAATAATAATAATCATAATCATAATCATAATAATAATAATAATAATAATAATAATAATCATCATCATCCTCGGATCATTGCGTCTGCTCAGAGCACACGATGCGGAACACTGTTTCTACTAACCTCACGGTTGGTGGGGAGTATAACGGTGAATGAAACACCTGGCCTATCTGCACCCGTGTAAGTCGGAGCCGCGGGACCGCAGATAAGGTCAAACAAAAAAAAAATAATAATAATAATAAAGGACTTTTATTGTAAATACTACATAGTTATACAATAAGAAAGTCATAAGAAAAAAATATATAAGACAAATATATCCAGGATATTTCGACAATACGGGCGAGATTCAGTTCATCCGCCTTTAATGAATCTCAAAGACAGATGTCAACTCTTCCAAAACTGAAGCCTATATAGGTCTTCTTATAACGTTTGGAGCACTCAGATGTTCAAAAGAGCCTGTGTATTCACTGTGGTGTGATGATGATGCCTTTTGTTGCCCTATTATCCCTGCGGCAACCGTTTCAAAGAAATCACTACTTTTATAAGGTTTGAAACTTCAAAACAAGAGCAGAACGTAAAGCCAAAGACAAACTAGTGCCAATTCGAGATGTTTTTGAAAATTTTGTTGAGCAGGACAAACAGAACTGTCCGGAGAAACAAAGCATTTATACCAAGGGAAGTTTTACTAGCTCCATATATACGGGAATATTCGAGCATGTTCGCGTTTAGAAATAATTGTACCCTTCTAAAAAGAACAAGGGAGTTATTTTACTCTCAAGTGAGCATTTTGATGACACAGTATCCGATGAAGAAACATCTTACAAGCCTCACATAATTTTACATTATAACAAAACAAAAGGAGCAGTTGACACATCAGATCAATTTTCAAATGAGTACACAGTAAAGAAAAGAACAAATCGTGGGCCAATGGTGTTATGTTCTCATCTTATAAATGTGGGCAGCATAAACGGATTTAAATTGTGTCAGCTAAAGTTTCCAGATTGGAAGAGACGGAAACCTCAAAAACGCAAGATATTGTTTTTGGAATTGGGCAAAGGACTAATAAAACCAAATGTCATTGAAAGTATAACAACAAACATATTCAAAGTGCCAAAAAATGATATATGACAACTGTCTTTCCAGATTTAGAAAACCCCACTAAGAACGCTTTCGCGCCACCTGGACCCAAACGTCATCCTAATGCTAAAGTACGCTGTCAGATCTGCGATAGGTCCCGAGATAGTAAATGTAGAAAAATTTGCTATAAATGTAATAAATAGGTTTGCTTACAACACTCTTCAACTAAAGTACTTGAGAATTATACAATAACATTCCCCTCAAAGTCTGGAAAGGAAAATTAAATTAACGTTATTTGCCGTAGCTTCGAAAAGACAGTTTTCCCTCAAATCGCCGTTAAAGTAATGCTATTAGTCATTTTCCTTATTTTGTTTTATTTTGAATATGGAAACTCGTTAACCTTATCGCACTGCTACGTAACATACATTTTTTTCCGCTCTTACCCCGGTTTCTACCCCGGTTTCTTTCTTAATTCCACCTTTTAACTAAAATTGTACCCACTTTTAGTATAGTTATTCCTCTAGTAGTGGCACCATTTTATTAATGCCTAAAATATTGGTTAACCGTATTTCTTCCAACCTTCTTTTTCGATTATTAATCCTTATTTATTTTACTCTAAGTAGTTTGCCTTTATTATTGTTATCTTATACGCTAAATACTTGACGATTTAGATCTGGTAGGGCAATGCGACCTCCTTCTATACTAAGTTACCTTTTTAAATCCTTCTATTTTCCCTCGTTTGTTTACTAACTAAGCCAATTTAAATTGTAATATTTTGTCTTTAATATCTTTTACTTGATTCGTACTGATAATAGGCCAGTGTCTACTACTTGTTACAATTAACTTTTCTATTCAAGGTAATTTTTGTATTTTTTCCTATTCTACCCATAACTAAAATTAAAATTCCCTTGAACTTGTCCTTTGTTAACTTTTGGCAAAGTATGATATTTTACACTCTTTTCGCCAAATATCCCTAAATGTGACCTTATCTTATGGTTTAAGGTTGCCAATAAAATAATTTTCACAAACAATCAGGGTGAGATTTTCCTTATCCTAAAAACTTTCAATATCCCTCTAGGAATAAAATTGCTTTGCAACCCAATGCCTTATCCCTATTCCTTTAGATTTTACCTTTCCCATAGTAAATATACATGGAAACCCCGATTTTCTCTGCCTCACAGAGCACTGGCAATGCAAGGATGCTCTTAACACTATGGTCATCAACAACTATTCTTTAGTTTCTTCGTACTGCAGACAAAGAGGTGAGCATGGTGGATCCGCAGTATACAGTCGTGAGGATATTTCCTGTATGGCGCGAGAAGATCTAAATAACTTTTCAGTGAAGGGCAGTTTTGAATGTTCAGCAGTAGAAGTGAAGATCGAAAAGACATGGTATGTCATTTTGTGTTTGTATTGATCTTGTTTGACTGGATGTTTGGACACATTTTTTTACACCCTAGAACAAGTTTTGAATAAAATAGATAGGGAAAATAAAAAAATAGTTATTGCAGGAGACTTCAATATCCACTTGAAGGTAGATTGCAAAGAAAAAAATTAATTTCTTAACCTTTTAAATATTTACAATATAAGTCCATCTATTAACAAGTCTACACGAATAACTGAATCATCAGAATCATATCTTGATAACATTATTTTTGAACTTCAAAATTTTAATTACTCGAGCAAAATTATCAATGCACAAAAATCAGATTATACTGCACAATTAGTAACGCTTGAACTTTGAGATGTAAATAAACCAAAACAGACAAAACTAATTAGGTCTTTTAATGAATACAACATTAAACTTTTCTGTGAATCTCTATCCAAAGTCTCCTGGAATAATTTATACGCAATAAGTAATGACGTAAATGTACTGTGGGAAACCTTTATGGATATTTTTTTGGAAAATTTTAATATTCATTTTCCTCTCAAAAAAGCTAGGGAACATAAACTAAAACGCAAAAATCAAAAATGGATGACTCCGGAACTGTTGAATTTAAGAGAGCGGGTGGTAGCCCTACAAATATTATCGCAAAAAAAGAACGAATATAAGGAACTTTTTAAGAAAACAAAATCTGATTATGATAAAAAACTAACTCAAATAAAAAACAATTTTTTGCTGAACAATATACAACAAAGTAACAATACAACCAAAGCCACATAAGACACTGCAAAACAATTAACAAATAGCACAAGAAAAACTGAAATACTTCCAGACCATCAAAACAAAGAAGAACTTGTTAACATCATGAACAATTATTTTGTAAATGTAGCAGCAAATATGCTTAAAGATAAAAACATTTATCAAACTTTGAGTTTCCTAAACGAACCGACACCAACATTTTTTTAAATCCAATATGCAAAAGCGAAATAATTTACTTGTCAAAAAAACTAAAAAATAAAAAAAGTTCAGGTCATGATGGTGTGCCTACGGACCTTCTCAAAATATGCATTCAATTTATTGCGCAACCTTTGGTTCTTATTTTTAATGTAAGCATGTCAACGGGAGTTGTACCTGAGAAACTTAAAGAAGCTCTCAAATTACCTATATATAAAAAGGATGGTCCAAATAACTACAACAGCTACAGGCCCATAAGTCTTCTCTCATCATTTTCAAAATTGCTTGAAATAACTATGTGCAGTAGGCTCTTTAACTATCTTTAAAAAAATTGCTTACTGAATGACTTCCCAAATGGTTTCTTGCCAAAAAATTCAACGGAAACAGCACTGCTACATATAAACAAAAAAATTCTTAGCACTTTAGAAAACAAACATAGTTCTTGCGGAATTTTATTAAACCTTTCAAAAGCCTTTGACTCAATTAACCATAACATCATCTTAAAAAAATTAGAAGCGTACGGAGTCAGAGGTGTAGCACTTGAATGGTTTAAATCACATCTTAGTCAAAGAAATCAAAGAGTTATAATTAAAGATTCAAACGGCACCCATGAGTCAACAAACCAAACAATTCTTACTGGAGTACCGCAGGGAAGTGTTTTGGGGCCATTGCTGTTCATCATATATCTAAACGATTTTTGTGAAACAATTAAATTCCCAAACTCACTTGCAGCTTTTGCTGATGATGCCACTATCGAGGTCCCGGTTAAAAAGCATGAAATTGCCGGTGATAAGTGTCAAGCGATACTTGAGGATGCGGAGAGATGGCTTAGTAAGAACCAACAACTTTTAAACATAGAAAAAACAAACATTTTACTTATAACAAATCGCAAAACTAATTTAATCAATATTTCTTTTCAAAATTACCAAATAGAATTTAAATTGACATTGACCTAAACTACCAAGGGCATACAAAAAACCTTTGTGCAACATTGAGTAGGGCAAGCTATGCTATAAAAACTATCTCTAAAACTTTAGATAACAAAAAATACTTAAAACCAATCTATTATGGTATGTTTTATTCACATTTAAAGTACGGCATAGTTTTTTGGGAAAATAGTAGTCACACTGAAACTGTTTTTGTCCAGCAAAAAAGAGTTATAAGGATCATTTTTTCTCTAAGAACTAAAAAAAACTGTAGAAACACTTTTCGCTCTTATAGAATTTTCACAGTTCCGGCAGTGTATATATTTGAATGTATTATGTATTTTTAAAAAAATTGCGCTAATTATGAACATTTAAAACTTAACCATAAATATGATCTCAAAAATAATGAAAACTATAATTACCCCAAACACAGACTAACCTCCACTCAAAACGGACCTGATTATATGGCTGTAAAACTGTATAATAGTCTACCAGCAAAAATAAAAAGTATCAAAAGCTTTCAGAGCTTTAAAAAAGCTACTTTCAATCACTTGTGTGATGTTGAACCACATACGCTACAAGAATATTATACATATAGACCCCATATTATATAGTACATATAGAACAATAACAAAAACTAGTCATTAATAGATAGATTCTGTGATAACTTTTGTGATTATTTATGTGTCAGTAAAGTATGAATTCATATAAATTAAAGTGCTGTATTTGTGTGTTTACTTTCCTTTACAGTAAGCTTTTAATTTTTAACATAATTTTTAAGAAAAAATTAATTTATAATATTTGTGATATAGTTACTGTATTTTTAATGTGTTCATAAAGTCAAAATTGACGTAAAAAATTTTTGCAGCGCGGTTAAAGAAATGTATTTTATTTAACTCTTCAACAAATTTTATTTTATTTTTGACTATTAATCGCTTTATTTGACGATGACAAAAAATGTCTAAGTAGGTATACAATTTCATAATTTAAGGCATTACATATTATGACGTCCAATGTATATATATGTACTAATGAATAAATACTTCTGGTAATAAAAATCTATCTATCTATATAATTGTGATCAATATTTTTTGGAACACAAATTTAAATTTTATCAGTGTGTTTGCACTAATTTTGTTCTTTTGGAGAATGTTTTCCCCTGTTTATTGATTGTAGGAAACATGGGTATTTATTATTATATAAATTCTTTGTTTAGACAGTATATGCATCTACCGAATAAACAAATTAAATTATTATATAAAAATCGAAAATTACGGGTATTTACTCAAATTTTTCTCACTAAATAAACACGCCTCTAAAAAGTAAATAAATTGATGAGGGTTACTGTTAATCTGAGAATAGTCGCCCGACAGACTTTTATGGATAATTTTTCTAGTGAGGGCGTTTACAATCGCAAATAAAATTTAAAATCTTTATTCGGACCATTTGTAGTTGTGCATTGACATCTTCGGTTTATTCAAGTTGATTTATATATTTAATATGGTTTTTGTTTATTTATGTATAGTTGGCCAGACTATAATAAATATAGGCTTTTTTCTACTCATCCCTCTTTTTTATTTTTTTTTTAATTTCAGATATATTTGTGCCACGTGCCACGTTGCTTATTTTGCTACCTATTCTTTAGTTAATTCTATTGCTCGGTGGATTTCACTTTAAAAAAAAATCGCCGTTAACTAAAAATATAACAAGCGCCGCTGGCAAAACAAATATATACCTATATAAACCTATCTACAAAACCTATTTCTTAAGTACTTTTCGTACTAAAGTTTTTTTCCGAACTTTTAAATTCTTATTTACACCTTAAAAGATAAACAGATAAACTAGACTAAGGAATTCCTTTTTTTTATTTACACTGTTACACTGTTAGACCGGTCTATTTTCCTAACCTAGTGACTATCTTATAGCGAGGGGTTAACCACTGAATTGGTTATTTCTTACTTATCCCCCTCTTGGTTTGGGTAGAGTTAGATTTATATGAAACTTTGCGGTAAATCCATTTTTATCACGCACCTCACAATAATTTTCATTCAGTTTTCTTCTAATAACAAAATTACTCTTCCATCTCAGGTGGTATATTCTTTCATTTTGACCCCAATCCTCTTTGGTCATTTTTAGAATTTTAACTCTATCTCCCGCTTTCAACTGGAGCTGCAGCCTCCTGTTTGGGAACGGAATTTTTTCGTTATACCCTCCTTTATAAATTTCATTTTTTTTCGCTAAATCATCTCGGACTAGAGACGTTAGGCTTCAGTTTTAACAATTCTTGGACCAATTCTGAGCGAAATACTAACCCTTAATCGCTTACCATGGTCTGAAAGGCACCATGTTTTAGCACGATATTTTCTAAAATAAATTCTGCGACCGATTCCGCCTTTCCATTCGCTATAGCCTTACCACATACCTTGTGGCATAACAGGTTACCACTACTATCATAGTATTTCCGTAGCTCGCTGTCATTGATCCTAACAGGTCAATTCCTATTTTCTGAAAGGGCAGACCAATTTCCATTGGCTGTAAGTTGCCCGCTGGTTTATCTTTACTACCTTTACGTGCTTGGCAATCCCTGCATCCTTTCACAAAATTTATTATGTTTTTCTGTAACGTTTTCTAGTAAAACCGCTCTTTTATTTTGCACAATGTTTTAGTAATGCCCAAATGTTTCGCCGTTGAGTCTGAGTGACAGTCAAACATGATTTTGCCTAGGTATTACTAATAGCTCCTGTAAGTCTAGCTGTGATGGGTTAATCTTGTAAAGCACTTCGTTTTTTAACTGAAATAGTTTACTTCTTTTCCTCAGCGCAATGGACACATTATCTGAGTATTTCTCTTATTTCGTCTGGTTTGAGTATTAAAGAGTAGGATACGACTTCTTGCCGGTCCTGGGCTCGAATTCTGAATGTGGGTACCTCATCTACGTCCATTATTCTACTCATTTCTGTGAGATTTTTCAATGGGTGTTTAGACACAATCTGCGTCCCTATTGTCGCATTCCTTTCTGTTTTCTACGGTATAGTCTTATTCTGACAGTTTTAAACTCCATCGTATCAATCTACCCGAGTTTTTGATACTTTTAAACCAGCATAGTCCAGATTTTTGTACCGAAAATATAATGTCTCAAGTATTCTGTGAAATACACCACTGCTAACCCTTCTATTTCTGAGATTGTATAATTCTTCTCGTTCTTGTTTAATGTTCTGCTCACGTGTACTATTGGGTGAGGTACACCTGCATCACCTTCTTGCAGTAGGACGGCTCCAATGCCCGTTTCACTGCCATCTACGTGCAGAATTGTGTCTTTTTCTATGTCAGGACTATGGATGCAGATATCATCTAGGTAAATTAATACTCCGTTCCATTTCATTCCATCAAATACCTTGTTCACTAATGCCCGGAATGTATTTGGGGCTGTACATAGGCCAAAGGGCAGTACTTTAAATCTATATTGCTTCAAGCCCTCTACGTCGAAAGCAGTGTAATCTTTGCTTCCCTCGTCCATTTCTATTTGCCAATAGCCGCTTAACAGATCTAGGGTTGTAAAATACTTACCAGCCCCTAAATAACTAAAAATTGTATCCATTGGGGGAATGGGCCACCTGCTCTTGACTGCATTCTCGTTAAATTTTCGAAAATCAACGCCAAACCTTATCTTTCCACATTTTTTCTTCACCAGCACGATGGGTGATGCGTATGGAGTGTGGCAAGGGGTTATAATTTAGTTTATCTAATAATTTTTGCTGGTTGCATTCTGCCCATGTATTTTGTTGCCTTCGTGAATACGTCTCTGTATTCCTCGAGTAAAAACTCCAATTTCTTCTTAATCGCTTCGTTTTTGATGTGTCCTAGTTCGTTATCCTCCATCGTCACCTTATCCTCGTCCGCGTTATCCTCTTCTACCGTGACTAACGTGTTATTTTCGCTGAAGAAATAAATCCCACGCAACAACCCCTGTACAGTGGTACGGGCGTGTGGTTATGAGACTTGGCGTCCATCTGAAGCTTTTTTCCTACGAAATACGGCAAGGACTGCGCTTTTATTTTTCTTTTAAAAAAGAAGTCCCTTTTTAATTGAAAGTTTCCTAAATTCGGGATGTTTTCCCTGTCAGAGGTCATGATCTCCAGATCTAGTGTCCTTTCCTCCTTGTGTTGTAGGACGCCAAAGTCAACTAGTGCTACCTTAATTTTTTTCTTTTGGCTGAAGCAAACAGCTGTCTGATCTAGCCCTAGGCCACATAAATTGCTGTGCTTATTGCATGGGTGTATTTTTCTCCCGGTTCTCCGGTGGTGTCCATCAGCGGTACGCCATCCAATCGAGCATGGTATCTTGGGGGATCTGGGCCGAGGTTGACCGTGATTCGACATTGAGAATTGTTCTGTCCAAATTTTCTTTCGGTGTGGGTTTGCGTTGTGTGCTTGTACGTGGGCTATGTTCTATTTTTGCCTTTAACTTGGGGTTGCTAGGGATCGCCATTTGTTTTTTTCTGTTTTTCGTTCTTTTTATTTTTGTCTTAATGCTGAGGGTTTCCTTGTCTTGCCCTTTTGACATGTACTTAGTTTTCTTTTATTTTTTACCCTTTTTCAACTCGTCTGGGAAGTACAAATTAAAATTTCAAGCTCTGCATCCGCAAATACAAATTGAACCATTTTGGATACCGTGTTCCAATTTAATCTAATCTTTTAATGTTATTTTTTTTTCATGTGTCTCTTCATCATCAGCAGAGATCTAAACAGATCCCTGTACTCTGGTTTTTCCCGCGCGTTGGCTTTCGTTACTAAGTTATAGACCGGTTTTGCCCTAGTGGTTTTAATGACAATGTTGCCTATTCGCGGTTTCTGGGCCTTAAGCGAGTCAATATTAACAGTTTTTTAAATTGTGCCGCTATTCCTTGTCCCATTTTAAGTGTCGTATGGACACAGTGGCATAAAGCGTAATTTTCTGTGCCCTTAAAAAGGTTCTTATTTTTCTCCTCGATTTTGCATTTTAATGTAGGCAAAATTGGTCATACTGGCTCGTGCATTCGTTCTCTGTTACTCCTAGTACTCTTCATTCTTTTCTTTTTTAAAAAGTGCTTTCATTCCTTTTAGTACCTCCTGGTGGTGAAGTTTCATAAAAAATGACTCTAAGTTAATGACTCCTAGGGGGCTTAACTCACCAATTTGTGTTTTTTTTTTATTTTGATTGAATCTTCAGCCTTATTGATTTTAAACCTCATAACTCCATTTTGTAGATCAGTATTCGCGTTTACTCTATTCAAAAAGCTCATGCCTAAAATTAGCGGGTAAGATGATTTTTCTATTACCTCCGCCACGCAATTTATTTTTATTCTTTCTATTGTCAATTTTTATTCGGCCTCCCCTAGGACCGGGATTCTAAAGTCTCCTGCTGTAACGAGATTTCTGTTTGATTTCGAGACAATATTCATTTTTTTCGCATTTTTTCTTAAGACTTTTTTGGTACTGCCAGTGTCTATTAGCGCTTCTGAATCTACTCCGTTTATCCTTAAGATTAGGACTATTGAAGATCCGTCATCTTTGGTGCAGGGTTACCGGGGGTATTAATTTTCTCGCCCTTGCCCACTTGGGCAAGTCGTTGTGTAGTTTCCTAGACGGTGACACGCGAAGCATTTGATGCGATTGTCTGCTACGCGCGTGTCCGGCGTGCCATTTCTGTTGTACGAAATTCTTGGCCTCGTGTTGCACGTCGGGCGAAGGCCCTCTGCGGGGTGCTGACTCTGATAGAGCCCGCTTTGCGGTCTCTGCGTATTCTCTGCCTCGGTCGTTCTCATAGCCTCTTGATTAACCCGGATTGCTGGATCCTTCCCTGTAAGGGCCATGGTTAAAAGAGGACTTTCCGTTACCTCTGTACATCCTTGAGCCTTGAGCGGTACACCTTGCTGTTGCCTATCAAGTCTTCATTTTCTATTTCGTCTGTCGGTGCCATGTCTATGGCTTTCGCGACGTCTTTTATTTCCTCGAAATCTCTGGGGGTTCTGTTGGGATTTGTAAAATAGTAATATTGTCTCACCGCTTCTTTGTTGACCTTCTTCGAAATAGTTTAAGAACAGTTCGTCGTGCTCTAGTGTGCTCTCTACTCTGCCCTGTTTACTTCTCTGAACACTTCTCCTAGCTTCTTTCCTGCTTGTAGTTTTTTCCTATTCCCGCAGGAAGTCCTCTTTTACGGTTTCCCATATGTTCTCCAGGTTCACGTCCCTCGTGGAGTACACTTCATATCATTTAAGGGCGGCGTCATCTAAAAACGAGCTGAAGTAACATAACTTTAACCCGCTCGACCATGCGTTGGCCGTAGCACGCCTCTCAAAATCTCTTAAAAATTGTGAAGCTGGCTGTCACCCTGGGGGCATGTGTTTGGACTGATGAATGCCGGCACGGCCGGAATTATTGTCCCTAATGATGACTGACAATTGCAAATCGTCAAATCCAGAGTGTGGCTTTCTCTCGCTGTTGGAGGAGGCAAATATCTGGCACTCGCCCTTGTGTTATCTGGCTTCGTTTCCTTGTCTTTGAAGCGAGCTTGTGCGCAATTTCTCTCCTTGTCCGTAAATCTCATTTGCGCAGTGTCCTGTTCCTGTTGGCCTGACCATCGGCCCTAAAGGGATTTTTACGATACCTGCTTGTGTATCCTCGTTTTCTTGTTTGCTTGATGGGATAGAGCACAGCTCTATCTCCCCACGGGTCCGTCTCAACATACCTGATTGCCGTACTATTGCGTGTCGAACTAGGATATTGCTCTCCGCCATTAGCGCGAAACTTAGGTACCCTGTCCAACCGCGTGATCGTCTTTTCATGGCGTCTGCGTCTACGTTTTCTTCTTTGAAGGCCATTTCTTCCATGCCTATTGGCTCGTAGGTCTTCGTCTGATGACTCATCTTTTCCTGACGTGTCGTTCTCTGTCTGCGGGTCCTTAATATTGCCCTGTGTCCCCTATTCTTTCGGATTCGCTATGCTCTGTTTCATTGTGGGGGTGTTTACATCATTACATTTCCTCAACATTTCTTCCAGAAGAGGGAAGGCGTTTTCAGTCTTCCCTGCGTTGGATAAAACCTTTCTTCTTGTGACTGCCCTGTCTTCCTTTCTCTTCTCGATGACGCCTGCGCAGCCCTCCTTAACGTGAGATATTTTGCTCGAGTTGGAACCGTGATCTCCCCGTCCGACACTGTGTCTCTAACGTTAGCTATTGTAGGCGGCCTCTGCTCCTCCGGATATCTGTTCCTCTCTCCTATGACTGTAGGGTTTGGCTGACACACGTTTCTCCATATTGGATTCGCTTCCTGAGTTCAATTGAGCTTCGCCTCTATTATCCCGGTTCTCTCGGTGTGTCCCGCGGTAGTTCGCTAACCTGTGCTCCGAACTCGGCCTTCTCGGGACGCGCGAATGACGTGTAAAAGCGTCGTCTTCTGAACTCTCAGAATTTTGTCGACTTGTCCGTTTCGGATCATTTTTCGACATCTTGCTGATTCTAAAACTTCTTTTCTCTTTCTTCCTGGTTTATCGCGCTGTGTAGTGTTTTTTCATATATATAGTTAATTTTATTTTTTAGTAAAGTGCTCTGTTACTCAAAAGGCGTTGTAAATTTAGATGTGCTGCTTGGATTTAATAGTCTGATGTACCTATAATGAAAACTTCGCAAAAAACCAAATCTGTTATGCTAAAAACGACAAGAGTTGTAAATCGCCTCCTTAATTAAAGAAAAATTAATAAAAAAACCCTGAATAAATCTTATTTTTCAAAATCTCTGTTAACTGCTCCCTTAAATTTTCCTGGAGGCCACGAAATTGACTGTTTAAAAATCACGCCGTACTAGTTAACATACTCCAAAAAAAAATATCCCTTCCGATATTTCGAGGTTGGGGAAAAAAAATGTATTAATGTTTTGATCACCCCCTTAATTTTTTATTGGAGACAAAGTTGATTATTCGAAATCAATCAATTTCAGCTTTAAAAATTCTTAACACTAAACTGTCCCCTTAATTTCTTGAAGAAAACTATTTAAAAATAAGTCTTTCAGTAAACCACTCTGCAAAACATTATGTTTTCCACACTATGTTTTCGTAAAAAATTATTTTTAAAAAAGTCTTAATCGTCCTCATAATTTTTTGTATTAGACGTTCTTTAAAATGATGCACATTCTAAAAAATAAAAAAAAAATTCAAAACTTTTTTAGCAAAACCGTGTTCTTATATTTTGTGGAAGGTAACTACTATAAAATAGAATGGATACTATTATTTCAACAACTATCTCAAGCAAACGTGTTTACTGCCACCTTAATGTTTTTCGAATGCTGGATTACTGATGGCGACATTACGCAATAGTCAAGAAAAAAGTCCAGGTCAGTTAACTGCCCCCTTAATCTTTTCTAAAATAAAATTTCAGTGACACCCAATTACATCACCCAAAACGCTTTCTTTTTCTGGTATCTATAAAAAATCAAATATTAAACATCAAACAGGACGGTATATTTAAAAAAAAATAAAGGTTGAATGTCGCCTTAATTTTTGTTATCCTCTTAAAAATCAAAAAAGGCTAATTTGTTTGTTGCCTGAGAGTAGAGATTTTAAGTACTAATTAAACTCGACTTCAAACTCACAAATTATGTAACTCAAAAAGCTTTCTGTTTTTGCTCTTAAATTTTAGAGGTTTAAAAAACTGTAATTTTTGCCAAAAAAAATTAGCGATGTTTCTCGCCGTCTTAAATTGTTTCCAATAAACTTGGTTTCGAAATAAAATGACCGCCTTCTTTACTTTTGCTTTTTAAATTAAACGTGAAGAAAAAGATAATATATTTTCTGCTTAAAGATGAAGGTGCTAACTGTCCCCTTAATGTTTCTTTACTGGTGATTTTTGGTAGTGCGCTTTTGACTCTTGTAACAAAAGTTTTCTTCAAAATATTAAAATTGTTAAAATTAAATTCACCACTGTGACTAAATTTTTTCTGGGACACCTTGTATATGACAAAAATGACTACTCGCCACATATAATTATTCTTGTTAGTTACAATCTACTTTTATTACGATAACATTACAAGTGCATCGACCATTTCTTATTCCGCTAATTCGGCAGAAAAAACCAATATGCGCGACCTTCGGTATATAAGTATATATATATATATATTGTATGCAGTACTTAGGTAAAAGAACCCCGCACGAAATACATTGAAAAATTATTTCGGTGAAATTTGACGAAATTGTAGTATGTTATAGTGCGTTATGAGATCAGAAAAATGAATAAATAATAATTGGTTTCTATGACTAGTTCCAGAGATATAGACGGTCAAAGTTAAAAAAAAACGTCGTTTCGGAGTATATTGGGTACGCTCAAAAAGGAATTTCCTGATCGAAATAAAATATGTGATCGGCGAATATGGGTTACCGCACATGGACTTCCTTATTATTTTGTTCGCAAAACGTTAACAGGTTGTAACACATTTTTCGGACCTCATAACGCACTCTAACATACTAAAATTTCGTCAAATTTCATCGAAATAGTTTTTCAATATATTTCGTGCGGGGTTCTTTAAGATTTAAACAATCTATTTTGAAATAAGTAAAAAGATGTTAATTTTCAAAATGTTTAATAAATAATAAATCGCACATAAATATAAGCAAATTTGAATTTTTCGTTTTTGACCAATATCAATTTTAATTTAGTCGAACCGTTTCACACAGATTTCATTCTGAATTGAAAAGAAAAATGAATTTACTACGTAAAAGATATTTTATTAAAGTTTAATAAAAGAAACGTTACTTTCTGTTATAAAAAATTAAAGATAATTTTTTTTTTATGGACGCCTGTTGATTGCATTTATTAATACCCTGACCCAATGGCGTAGACAAGGGGGGTTTGGGGTAAACCCCCCCCTGGATGTCCAACCCAATCTACAATAAACTAACCATGATCAAGGGACTCAGGGAGAGCTATAGCTCCCCCACTTTTTTGACCCTTTACTCCGGTTTGTGACGTGTGTTTGGTGTCATGTCTTAAGTTTTGAAAATTTTGCCCTGCGGTGCTATGACGTCATTAATTGTTACAAGTTTAATTCTAAGAGATTTTTATCACTAACATTCAAAATGTGTAATAAATGGCATTCTTAGTAAAATGTTTCTTAAAATTTTCATCTGCGGCGCATTTATGATTTGGCAACAAATATACACTCCATTCCAAATTGCTGTGGACCAGTTTTTTGAGACTGACAATGACAGTTTCATTTAGCTTCTGTGTTTAATTGTCAGCGCCATATTGAAATTGGTCCGGAGAATTTGCAATCAGAGCCGCGTTCGAGCTTAGGTGTAACTAACCTCAAAAGGGTGAACTGCGTCCTTCTCTCTAGCTCTTTTTGCAATATAAAAAAAAAGAGATAGCAACAGAAGAACCTTTACAGAAAAAGCCGCATGGAAGAGACCGAATATTCAGGATCTATAAACCATGGTGAGAAACCAGTGTTAAGGCGGATATATAATTAAGCAAGCAAGCACGCAAGCAAGCAAGCAAGTGGACAAATGTCAATGTCAAATTTCCCAGCTTTTCCCATTTCCTCTAAAAGTACAGATTATTTTCGAAATGCGTTTAAAACAGCTTCGCAAGCTGCGTGAGGCGTCACTTGCGAGGTTAGGTTTTCTTTATTTTTAAATTTGCTTAAATTTTCCCAATAAAATAAAAAAAAAATATGTTTTCGAATTTCACACAAACATCTAGAAATGTTTTAAACACACTCTATTTCGAAAATAATTTGTATGTACTTTCCGAGAAAATTGTAAAAGCCGGGAAATTTGACATTGACGTTGGTCCGCTAGCTTGCTTGCTTGCTTCATTGTATATCCGCCTTTAGAAAGCTTCAAAAATTAGGTAGGGGCAGTTGCGGGGAACAGGCGGAAGTAACTGTGGCACATGCTTTCGCGCGCGTAATCAAAGATTGATTCAAGACGGACATCTAATGCATGTCTCAGACATACGGGTGACCGCGATCAAAATAATGTTTTCTCGTATTATTTGTTGTAAATTTTGTTTATAAAATAGTTAAAAAAGGTTAATGGTGGAATGCAGATTACGAAAATGTAAGAAATTTTTTTTATTTTTCCCTAGCAAAGTCCCTTCTCGGAAATTTAAGGAAACAGGACTGTTTTGTCATATTTACCATACAAAATATGAATTAATTCTTGAAACAAATCTGTTCAGTTCGCGAAAAATATATCATGACATTAGAAATTTCGACGCAAACCCAATAAAGGGTGTGTTTATGGGCTATTCGAATACAATATAAACTAATTAATGCGAATTTGTCAGAAGATCTCTAAAATATCAGAAATTTAAAGGTTTTCCGGAGTCTGCCAAAAAAAATATTATGCCATTAGAAATTTTAACGCAAACCCCAAATACTCAATTTAGAATTAATTTGGGCCGATCCACCTTAACAACAGCCCTAGCAACCTAAGGTCGAGGCGCCCTTAATTTTTTGAGACACTTAATAACAGAGATTATGGCAGAGCATGATATGCTATTATTTTTATGTAATGTATTTAAAAAATCAACGAACGGTTCAAAAAGACGCATCCTAAATGTCATTCAAAATCAGAAAGGGTACTACTCCTCAAAACTTAACAATTAACCTTGAATCGTGAAGAAAGTTTTTGCTAAAATTATAAAATTGTACAATATCCAAATGCGTAAAAAAATTATAGATCAAGGACACCGCGGTAATATGAACCTCAAAAGGTAGTACAAATCATGAGTATTTTTGTAATAAAATGGGGTATATAAAACACGGCCCAAAATACTGACAGACGATGAAAAATCCTCGAGTAGTTTGCCACTATATTCCACGAGCAACCTATCCACACTAGTCGCCAAATATCTGGCTTTGACTAATTTTGTGTAATATTCTCTGCTCACACATGTACGTATATTTTAAGGAAATTATTTACTAATTTCAAAAACAAAAGGTTAAAAATACAATACAATAATATATCAAAATTTAAGAGATCTAAATTATATCAATTTGGTACATATATTTATTTGTTCTATGTGTATGGAGTACGCAAAATATTATTTTTTCCTGAAAAATAATCCATATGAAGGGTATCTTTAAACCTAATTTGAGTATTGAATATTTAAAAAATTAGATATGTGCGAATTTCGGAAATCATAAAATATTTTTGCAGGCTTTTCTTTAACTTGCAATATATGTAATAACGAACAATGTTTGTTCGGGTGGAATCTTGCAACTTAATTTTGACCAACTTCCCGACATCCGATCGGCTTCAAATTTGGCAAGTTTGTATAGTTGCGGTGACAATATAAGAATATAGTGTGATGAAATTGACACCTCCCCCCCTACTCGACGGTGGTCGAGGGGGTACAGTTGGAGTACGCCCGATTTCGTGGAAATTAGTGTGTTGGGGCACTCGGAGATGGAGATAACGAATTTCTAATCATATTTGGAAAATTCAATATGGCGGATTCAAGACGAACGATTTTTGGTCATCTTTTGCTAACCAATTTTAACTAACTTATACACAGTTCCAGTGACAATACAATAATATGTCATTATTAGGCACCTCTCTCCCCTACGAGGGGAGCGGAAAGGGAAAAACACCTAAGTTTGTCCGATTTCAACCAAACTTGGTATACGAAGGCTTTTGGGGATAAGGAATACGAATTTTTAATCAGATTTCAAAAATTCGATATGGTGGATTCAAGACGGACCATTTTTGGTCATCTTTTGCTAACCAATTTTAACTAACTTATACTTATACCCATCCGATTGCCTTCAAATTTGGCTTGCATTTATAGTTCCAGTGACCATACAATAATATGTCATTATTAGGTACCTCACCCCCCTACGATGGGAGTGGAGGGGAGAAAACACCTAAGTTTGTCCGATTTCGAGCAAAATTGGTATACGAATATACGAAAAAAACTTTTAAAGAACAAGCTTTTATTAAATGCACTCAAAAGTAGAAAATAATTTTTTATATTTGTTATACTATAATAAAAGCGATATAACTTTACGGTGACAAAGAGGGAACTACAAAAGACTAACTAAATTCTTCTTCTATTCGAACGATAAACGTAATGCTTTCATCTAAAGAAGCTGAGAACGGCTGAGATTGCCATGCTTGCCAAGCCTTTGAAAATGTCCTTAGATTATAGAATAATATATCTGTTTGTTAGGTGAATCGTCGATGTGACCGATATACGATACCTAAAGTTAAAATTTTTAATTTGCGCCCATCACCTTTATTATGGCCTTAGAAAGATAAAAAATTATTTTCTACTTTTGAGTTCATTTAATAAAAGCTTGTTCTTTAAAAGTCTTTTTTAATAAGAATTTTGGTTATTAAGGTACTTTTAATTAGCAAAATACGTAATATTAGTTTCTGTATCCTTTTAGTGAAGGGGCAGAGGGCTAAACATTTGCAGTGGGATTTACTAAGATCTAAAATTGGTTTTAAAATTTAGTACCTCCACAGATGTAAATAGTTAGACCTGTGGGGGTACTAAATTTTAAAACCAATTTTCAAAAAAAAAAATTACCCATACAGAAAAGACACAAAGTTATTGATTATTTTGTATTGGTATTCCAAAATACAACTGAAAAACTGCTTTTTTTCTCAAAATACACGTTATTTTAGAAGAAAATGCCCTAAAACTAATTTTTCCAAGGTTCCAAAATGGCAAATGGTGATTTTTTAGACCACCTCAGACGGGTGGTTTAAATCTATAGCCCCCAGAAAGGATTGTTTTGTGGAATTTGGTAATAAGTTCGTTTATAATTTTCCTAAGTAACCGTTTTTACAAGGATTAATTTACCGTATTTTATATCCCAAGTTGTTCATTACCCAATAAAACACTTCCTATTTTGTTCAGAAAAATGCCATATTTTGAACCCGTTTCCAGCACAAAAATGTATTTATGAGGGCACTACGAGGCAAAACAAACATAAGTGAAGGTCACTGATTAAGCACAAAAAATATACCAAACAAAAAATCCAAGATAACTATATTAATTTATTTACAAACTGAAATTAAAACATTGAGGTTATCTAAAAGCTCAGTCAAGAAAACTTTCCTTACTCAAAGCCCACTCATTTTAAAGCTGTAGCTTTCATCAGTAGAGGTTGGTGCGGGCCAAGGTGCAAGCAGAGGTAAAAGATCCGAACTTGCTGTTTGTGATTGAACGCAGCGCTAATATTTTTAAACTGATATTTCGACAGTGACAGAAATGTAAAAAAAAAACTTGCATTTAAGTTTCTTAATATATTTCATAAATAAAAACAACTTTTTAAAAAATACAAAATTAATCTATTTCTTATTTTATTATTACTCATCTAAATCGTTGTGCGACATCAAGTATTAGTTAGAAAAATTAATTAAAAAGGGTAAGTTTTAATTAGAGTGACATATAACCTCAATTATAATTTTTTCTCCAGAGAGTTTACTATTTAAACCCCGCGTAGGTTTAAATTTTTTAATTTTTTTTTTCTTCTAAATTTAAACTTTTTTCTTAAATCCAACAAAAGATTGTGTTAAGATGATTATTGAATAATCAAATTTATTAAAATTCTTCTTATAAATCAATATATGTCAAAAAGTCAAGGAGGGTTGGTTTAAAATGCTTAAAACCAAAAATTTCACTTAAACTTATGACCGTTCTAAAATAGACTAAACCCTTTTAGTAAATCCCACTGTTGGTGTCTTACTACCTGCCCTTCATCAAGCCTTATAGTTAGGACCTTTTTAATGTACGGGGTGTTTCATTATATTTTTTCCTGTCAATTTTGGCCGTTAATTTTTGTTCTAGAAAAATAATTTAACAAGCGCTTAAATAAAGAACTTTTTTTGAATAAATCCCGATATGTTTTTTTTTTAATTTTGGTAGATAGATTTTTTCCTGTTTTCAAAAGTGCCACAACGTAATACGGTCTTTAAACCTATTGATAAAAACGCTACAATAAGAATAATATGTTAACTAAACTATTCTACTTGTCTAGCAAAACTTTCCGAGTCAAACGCCTTTTAAATTGTTTTTCTAGGGCACAGTGTAATATAGTAAGTAGATCGTGTCTAGGGCCAAAATTAATGGTGGGAAATACCAATGAAACACTTTCTTTTATTTTTAATTGACAGTGAGTTTGAAGACGAGTCGTCGTAAAAAAAGAAAATAATAATATATTTTCAATATCTACCCTGCGTTAGTACACCGGGGTGTCATATACCCCAGACAAGCAGCTTCAATCTATTCTAAACCTTTTTAAAGTATTCTATTTTTCGTTCCACGTACAGTATCTTTTGATAAGTTTCCATAGTTGCAGTAATGTCTGAGCAAGGCACAGTCTTTGAAACTAGAAAGCGGCTGTCTAATCGGGATATCTTATACCGCAGTTTACCAAAGGTGTAACAGAAATTTTAAATAGAGAAAGGTGCTAATTTGTATGTTTTTGAAATTTAAAAAAACTATTTTTCTTTAACATGATTGAATCTCAGACATTACCACCAACGAACCAATGTCAAGTCGAGCGAGCGGCATAGATTTATGGCGAATGATGAAAACGTTATAATCTTGAGCGATGATCCGATGTTAAGGATTTCATGAAAATTATAAAAATGCGTAAAAACTAGTGACGCGACAATAAAAAGGTTTTTTTTTTGGAATGTATTGCTTCCTAAACTGCTTTTCGATCGTGGGAGGTGATAGATCCCATGCGATAGATCCCATCGCACGAGATAAAGACCGGATCGTATGGATTTCAACAATACACGGCTAGGGAGTAGTGATAGATGCTAAAGAACAGCCAGCAGGTGCCATATGTGTCCAAGAAAAAAGATCGCAAGAGCATTGCATTTTTATAAAGTGTAATGCTAACATTTTCCTGCAGCATGCTGCTCAGGAGTGCGTTCATGGTCCGGTTAAAATTTATCCGGTGAAAATTTTCGCTGACGCCCGGCGTTCGCGCGGTGTGAAAAGTGACAGATGACATAAGATCCCTAACCTACTTTTTTGCGGTTTTATCTTTTTTTTTGGTTTGGTTCATGAAAATTCCGGAAAATTCTGTAAAGTGAAAAATGGATCCTGCAATTTATTATTTTTAGAATGTGCTCAATGATGACACTAGTGAAGAGGAAGATGATGTAATTGATGATCTTCTCACTGGTGCCTATTTTGACCAGTGTTTGCCATGTAGCCACCAAAAAAAAAAATAGTTTAAACTTTTTCATGGAGTGCCTTGAAATGGACGATGAAGAGTTTCAAGAAGATTTTAGATTGACAAGGCAAGCAATCAACTGGGTGTTGGAGATAATCAGACCTAAACTCCAGAACTATTTGAAGAGAATACCTAGCTTTAATGTTAAAGTTATTGTATCTGTATTTGTTTAAAACGTTTTTATTTTTTTTATATAGTTTAATTTTCATTTCTTCGTAAGGTTATTTAATTATACTGATAAGTTCACAAATCTTTTTAAATTTTTTACTCATAATTTTTTTCCTTTTATTCATTTAAAACTTGTGTTCAAATATTTTGTTTCGTTTTTCAATTTGTAATTTTAAGTAAGTCGAAAATAAATGCGGTTTTATTTATTTATTTTACTATTTCTCCGAAAAAACAGTTACTTGCTGTTATTTGGTTGCTAGCTACACCTGAGTATCGGTAAGTATTAAAGGCTGATTTAGTCCGTCTTAAACTATGGTGTGGGGATCTAGGGCGGCGCTTGTACAAAAATTCTAATTAATCTAAAAATAACTGAAAAACATATCCTAAAAATTATATTAAAAAAACTAAAAAGATACCCAACCCTAACCTTATTTAGTGAAACTAATTTATTAAGTATAAGAGAATTATATTTTAAAAACATAGCTAAATACAGGAATAAAAATAACAAATACAGAAATTCAAAATGTAACCATCCCTAAAGTAAATTTTGCTGCCTGTCAGCGGCCCCGACTTTTCAATATGATACCTAAAGAAATAAAAGAATTAGTCAATACAAACACTTTTACTTTAAACATTGGGGAATGGGTAAAATCAAATATCAACTACATAAACAGCAAATTTAATATATTTTAATAGCTATAGCTAAGTACATAAAACACTAGAAAATAGGTTCAAACGCAACTGCCCCGATGGTATTCTCAAATTCATGATGTATATAGGTACTCGACACCCTGTTATGTTTATCTTTTTACCGTAATAATGTCAAATTTGACAGATGGTGTATATAGGTCAGAGCCTTAGCTTCCCCCAGAGCTTAAAATCGAAAAAATGGAAAGAGATTTAACAAATTTCTAGTAGAACAAAAACTAAAGGTTTTTAAATTTATATTTTATTTCGTTGGCGTTGAGCTTTATTACTTCTTGTCCGATTTTTAGAACTGATACGTCTCTGAGCAAAACAAAGACGTGTCTTTATGTTAAATGACTAAAATCGAGTACAGTGGCGCACATAAAATTTTGGCGGGGGTTGTTAAAAATGGGGAAATATAAAATGCATTCGCCTTCCTGGATTTTATTGAAATGTTAATGTTGACCAAAGTTTCATACAGTCTGAAGCTTTAGCTTTTCACAGAAACTGAAATCATAAAAATTAAATAACAAAAAATTATACAGCTGAAAAAAATTTAGGGTTTTTTTTGGTCCACCTTATAATATGTTTTTGCAGAGTAAAAAAAAACACATTTTGACTATTTCATCAATTCAATTATTGTTTAGTTGAATTTAAATACTAAATTATATAAAATATTAGAAATACAAAATAAAAATAAAAGAACCACTTCTAAACTAAAGGTAAAAGGTCTCGTCCAAAGGCTGAAGGTCGAGAAGTGTACCCAAAACAGAGTCAGCGTTACCCCTCTGGATTGCAAGGCTTATTCTCTTCTTCAAAAAATAGGTGGTCTAGGTTCAAATGATGAAGCATAGATCTTAGCAGCCAGTTCTTTCACACATGATTTAGCTTTTTCTCCCCATGGACAAAAGTTTCTACACAAAAAGGAACAAAAAAATAATTTGGAGAAGTTTCTGAATATTTTTTTATTTTATTTTCGTCCGAAATTTTTGCAGCTTCTCCAACTCTTTTAGACGTTAAATTTAGATAGGATGCTGCCAAAGTATCTGCACAAGTCGCATCCCAAACTACTGGTCTTCCTTTGGACTATAGTACAAGAGAAAGACCGTCAGCTCTTTTACCGTAAGATCTAAAAATTCCATTTGGATAGACAACTGTGCTCTTTCGGCAAGAAAGGCCACCATAAGAGCAGGTATGAGTCTCGCACACAGGTTGTCCAATGCGAAGAGCAATAGAAATTCGAAAAGAGGTGTTATCTAGATGAGTACCTAAAGAGGAAGAAGGAAGAACATGAATCCACACGTTACTCTCTTTTTCCTGAAGAATCAAAATACGAGCCTTATCTATGGGGTCAGATTTATTTGCTAAAAATTTTTCTGAAAGAAAATTACAAAGTTGTTCATCTAAATTTTTTTGCTTTAAAGAAATGTCAGGAGAAATTTTATTTTTACAAAAGATGGAACAATTTTTACAATTCTGAATGGATAAAGGAAGAAGAGTTTTAATTGTTTCGGAAATGTCGTTATTTGAGGCAATAATGGCAGGCAAATAAAAAGAAGAATTGTCCCTTATCCCTAAGCTTCCAAATTTTATTGATAATTTACAAAATAACTAAGCAGAGGGATTGAAATTGCTGTTTGTAATAACCTCAAAATTATTTTTTTAAATAATATTATAGTTATAGAGAAGTGCAGCAATAAAATCCCGAATGAAAAGAAAGGATTTTTAAATTTTTTGTAAAAGTTTTGAGAGTTAAAATGTTGTTTTCCAAATCAATAAATAAACTATACTTCCCGAGGCGACATCCTATTAAATTAAGTTGATCTTTTTCAATAATTTTGATATTTGGGGCGATAGAAATAAATCCCCGGAAACATGAGATATTACGACTAGAGGAATTTTCTTTGGAAATCAAAGATACCTCATATTTACTGAAATTTATTTTCATACCAATTTTTGAACAATGTTCAATTAAAAATTTGAAATCATTTAGAACCGAGTTATGATCTGGTATGTTAAGGTCACTTTTTAAAAAATGGATGATTGGTTGTAAGCACAACGAAAACAAAGCTGGACCTAAAGGGTCGCCTTGCTGCACACCACGCTGGGAAAGAATAGTACGGTCGTTAAAAGAAAGTAAATAGGGATAGAAGTATGACTGAAAAATAAAATTATAAAAATCTGGAATAATCTTAGATACTTCTGATAAAAGAGAATGTCTTTGTTTAGTAAAAATTTCTTGGTTTGGTGATCAAAGGAAATAAAATGACGAGTAGCATTTACAGCTGCCTCAATGCTGCATTTTGTGTTAAAACCTAATAGTACACGAAGCGCGCGGACCACAACCGCGCTGGCCAAGACCGCGCTGGCCAAGACCGCGCAAATTAACGACCGCGCGTGTCCATGACCGCGCAAGCCCAACACCGCGCAAGCTCACCACCGGGCAAATCAACAACCCCGCTTGTCCATGAACGCGCAAGCCCACAACCGCGCATAACGTTTACCGCGCAAGACTAATACCGCGCATATTGGTTTGGGTTGGATTGCGTTGATTTGGGTTGGGTTGGTTCGTGATGGGTAACGGGTTAGGTAGCGTCGGCAACACGACCCAACCCAATTCACAAACCTCCACTAAACGTTATGCTCGATTTTGGGTCAAGCGCGGTTCGTGTTTGCGCGGTTGTGGGCTCGCGCGTTTGTGGCTTTGCGCGGTCATTAACACGCGCGGTTGTTGACTTGCGCGGTAATGAGCTTGCGCGGTGGTGGGCTTACGCGGTCATGGACACGCGCGGTTGTTGATTTGCGCGGTCTTGGCCCGCGCGGTTTTGCTCCGCGCGGTTCGTGTTTTTCCGGTGAAGTCTGTAAATCGAAGATTAGTACTCACCATTCCTAGAAAGCTTATGGTGCCAGTGGGCATTTGGCCGGAAATGTAAAAAAAATTGTTTTTGACCAATCTTTTTTGACATTTTTTTCTTTTTGGCCGTAACCAAAAAATACATGTATTGCGATTTGGATTAGACTTAGGCGATGTCAAAAATGCAATGTGCCATCCTGCATACGATATATGAAGGGGTGCTTTTTTAAGCAAAATCGACCCATAACGTAACCACTTAATTTAGGTGTCAAATTAAAGGTACAGATCTCCTCGATACGAATATCAAATGGTGCCACTCCAAATCTGGCCGGAAATGCCCGGCACCAATGATTTTATACTCAAAACTCGCGGGCCGTTTACTATAGAGGCGAGTTAGTTATTGATATACATCTTCGAGAAAAACATTTTTTTTAAAAGGATGTTAGGAATACCAACCTATTAAGGTTCCCTAATAAGCCCTCAAAAATCCGGCTGGTACTAACACCGCCATATTGAAAAAATGGCGGAAATAGGTAATTTCTTGGGTTTGCCTCGAGCTTTTTACTAATTATCTCGAAAACTGTTTGGTCCACGGAAAAACTTATGATGTCAGCCTAAAAGCGTATAAAATTATCTTTTAAACAGTGTAGTAACTTTTAGACTCAGACCCCCAGTGGCGGAGATAGAATAATTTTTCATTAAAAATGTGTTTTTTCTTCCTTCCAAAATATCTCCTAGTTCAATAAAAAATGTAACAGTTAAAAAAATAACTAGTTTTTTTGCCCTCTCTAAAATATGACATATGACATGTTAATATACAAAAAACGGTGGCGCACTTGAAGTTTCTTAAAATAATTTTCTAAACAACAATTTTCGTTTTTCAAAACAAACATAATGTTCTTAATATGAGCTTTTTAACTTTATATTTTATGTTTAGTGATTAACATGTTCTCACTGATTGCCCTAAGTTATCCACAATTAGCTTTAGGAGGTGGAGGTGGATAGTAATTATTTCAAAATGACAAATGACCACATACCACAGCTTAAACACAAACAAACTATTTACCAAATTATATCGAACGAGTAGTTCTCAATGAGCCTGTGCATTTGGCTATTTTCTTTTCGTTCCTACTATTTTAGTGTTTAGTAATCGAAAAATTTAATAAAAAAATTACCCGAATATCAAATCTACTAGTAGCGTTTTGTACAAAAAAGGAAAATGTACCTACACAGTCGCATATTATATTTATTTACGAAGAATGGGTCCATAAAATGATCAAAAATATAATAAATATAAACGTTGAAATTTAATTTTGCCGAAAGGAAATTGATCGAACAACAATTTAATCGAATCCTAAAATGATCAAAAATACCAAGCTCAAAAATAATTTTGAATAAACCCTTCCCCCAAAGGGCTGAATTATAGAATTTATTTGATTTTTTACTAAACTAGTATGATAATAAGTAACAATTTAAACATAGGACCCCAAAAGTCTAGCCGTAATGTAATCGAAAAATAAGCGAAAATGAAAAAAAAAATAATATTTTGATCGAACCGTAAAAAATTAAATAAAGTCGTCACGAAAGAGATCTAAAATAAATTGAATGAACTGTTATTTGATCGGAACGCAGAAAGGTTGCATAAGGCGGGGTCTACAAGAAAACGAGGTAGCAGAATTGCCAAACTGTAAGACAGTACCAGTAAGTTGAATTCGGATTTGTACCCTGTGACCCTACCCTGAAACACGAATACCTGCTGTAACCTTGGAAAATTATGCTTTGTAATTATATTGAATTTTTCTATTTTTGTTTAATTTACGTTGCGACTAACTTAGGGCAATTAGAGAAAACATGTTAATCACTAAACATAAAATATAAAATTGAAAAATTCATATTAAGAACTATATGTTCGTTTTGAAAAACGAAAATTGTTGTTTAAAAAATTATTTTAAGAAACTTCAAGTGCGCCACTGTTTTTTATGTATTAACATGTAATATGTTCTAGAGGAGGAAAAACACATATTTAAAAAATATATATTTTATCTTCGCCACTGGTGGTCTGAGCCTAAAAGTTGTTACACTGTTTGGGAGACCATTTTATACGCTTTTAGTTTGACACCATAAGTTTTTTCGTGGGCCGAACAGTTTTCGAGGTAATTAGTAAAAACTCGAGACAAACCCAAGAAATTACCTATTTTCGCCATTTTTTTAATATGGCGGTGTTGGTATCAGTCGGATTTTTAAGGACTTATTAGGGAATATTAAGGTTGGTATTCCTATAAAAAAAAGTTGTTGCTGCTAATGTTTTACTCGAAGATATATAGCAATAACTTACTCGCCTCTTTAGTAAACGGTAAAAAGAAAAAATGTCAAAAAAATGGGTAAAAAACAATTTTTTTTTTACATTTCCGGCCAAATGCCGACTGGTACCATAAGCTTTCTGGGAATGGTGAGTACTAATCTTCAACTTTTTAAATATTTTGAGGTTACGCGATTGGTCAAAAAAATTTCAGCCTGATCTGGTACTATAACTGAACTGGGCGTAAATAAATAATCACCCACTACCTCACCTATTTTTGAATACAATAATACAATTCAATTGTTTATTATGTTCCCCTTGTGATTTTTTAGGAATGAGGAATGAGGAAATGAAAAGTATTTTTAAGAAATTGTAAATGTTGGGTTTTTACATATTTTTTTTATAAAAATGGCGTATTTAATACCACATTGTAATAGGTTTATTTTTCTAGTGTACCAGCGTAAGGTTAATTCATTCTATGAATATAAAGCTTTGTACGGTGCGTTATTCAGTTACTTTGTTTATACGGGCCTCTTAGAGCGCTTTTATATAAGGACGGCTTGAAAATTTTGTCGTATAAACCTTATTCAAACCGTTTTAAGCACTAAATCGATTTTATTTTAAAGCTATTTAAGCAAGCGGTTTATCGCTTCAAAAGCTATTTTAGAGTCGTTTGACACCTCGCTATACATCTTGGAGGAATAACAAACTCATGGATGGCGCATTTCCATTAAAAACAAGCATTGTTTCTTAATCAGACAAAAATTCACAGTATGTTTGAAAGTTTGAGACAATGATGTGTTTGAAATTAACTCTGTGTTTCGGACTTCCATTGTCTATATTTTATTTATACACGACGTTTCGATCAGTACAATCTCTGATCGTCTTCAGGTGCAAACTACAATCAATTCCTAAGACTACGTAGTTATATACTGTGAGAAATCACTCAACCTTGAAGTTTAAGAAGTTGGCACCGCCCAAGGAGGGGCTTCCAAATATTTGGGATTTCAACACTTGGTTTACTGAAAATACCCTAATTCTGCCCAATAAAGGTAGCTTCAAGAAATTTTCGATTCTTCCAGTGTGACTCCTTGTGCAAAACCTTTGCTTCTGCCCACTTCAATCGGTGTTGTTTTGATTTCGTGGTTTCACCTTTTTGGGTATTCGTCTGATGTTCCTTAAGCCTAACAGATAGTGGTCTTTTAGTTTCGCCTATGTATGATTCACCACACTCACAAGGAACTTGGTAAATGCATTCCTTATTTTGTTTGTTCTCCGGTTTTGTTTTACTAAGAAGGCTTCGAATTGTATTACTAGATTTAAAAGCTGTTTTAATATTAAAGTTTTTCGCTACTCTTCGAATTTTCTCTGATACTCCTTTAACGTATGGGATTTTAAGGAATGCATTTGCCTGGTTTTGGTCTTGTAATCTCTGTCCTGTTTGTTGAAATTTAGAAATAGTATCTGTTATAAGTTTCAGGCTGTAACCATTCTGCTGCAGATCCTTCTTAATGTTTCTTATTTCGATTTCCAAGTCATGAGAATTGTTACAAATTTGAACGGCTCTGTTATAAAAATTTTTGATTATGCCTCGTTTGGTTGTAGCAGAATAATTTGAAACTTGATTTAAATATTGTCCTGTGTGAGTTGGTTTACGATAGACTGTTGTTCTGATGTCGCTTTCTACTCGTGTGACAAGTACATCAAGAAAAGGAATTTGACAATTTTGCTCCAACTCCATTGTGAATTTAATGGTGGGTCTTATGTTATTTAGGTGGTGAAGAAATTCTGAAAGTTGTTGGTCATTCCCGGTCCAGACAATAAAAGTATCATCAACATATCTCAGCCAGAGCTTAGGTTTATATGTTGCGGTATCAACCGCGTGTGATTCGAACCACTCCATGTAAATATTGGCCACCACTGGCGAAAGCGATGAACCCATTGGCAGACCGTCTTCCTGAGCATAAAACCTATCTTTCACTTGAAAATAAGAGTTATGTAGGCAGCACTCCAACAACTCCATCACTCCCTCCAGCGGTAGGCTGGTACGTTCATAAAGGGATTCGTCATAATATCTAGCGATTCCTTTATTGGGACATTGGTGTATAGACTTTTGACATCAAAACTGACAAGTCTATCCTCGGTTCCTAAAACAAAAGATTTAAGAATATTAACAAAATGGTTGGAATTTTCTACAAATGAAGCGGTCTTGCCTGCAAGAGGTTGAATAATTTTCAAAAGGAATTTAGACAGATTGCTTGTTGGAGAATCTCTGGAACTTGTAATTGGGCGTAAGGGCATTGCATCTTTGTAAATTTTGGGAAGTCCGTATAGATGAGGAGGCTTGCTATAATGTGGTGTAAGTTGGGATCTTGTATTGTCCGGAATATATCTGGAATACTTTTTCAAAATTCTATAAACCTTACTTTCGATTGATTGCGTCGGATCATTTGGGAGAAGTTTATAGTTTCCTTTAGCAAGTACCTCTTCAACTTTCTGGTCATAGGTTTTCGTGTCCAAAATCACTGTTGCATTGCCCTTGTCTGCCTGTAAGATTTTAACTGATTTGTCCTTTTGAAGATTCTTCAACGCGATTTCCTCTGTTTTGCTTATATTAGAGGTATCCTTAATAGGTTTGTCAATAATGGTCCTTACCTGATGTCTGAACTCGTCGGCGTCTTGTCGTGGAAGAGGATGACCTTCTATGGCGGTGATGATATCGATGGTAGGTATCTTCTTAGGAGCGATGGAAAAGTTAAGTCCTTTGGCAAGTAAGTTTTCTTCTATGGGTGTCAATGTCTTCTTCGACCTATTAATGATGGTTTTTACAGCGTCGGTGGTCGATTGGCTTTGTGGCTGTTGATGGGCGAATTTCCTTTGGTGCTTTGCTTGCCAAGTCTGTCGTAGATTGTCGCAGGTTCGTATAATTTTGTCCAGAATCGGTTGATAATCTTCCTCCATAGTATATTCTCGAATCTCCTGAAACCGTTGTCTCAGTTCTTCTGTCAGTAAGGACTTGTTTCAGCGATGAAAGCTGATTTGGGACCGTATAAGCGTTTTACTGGCGTCATCTAGAATCCGCTGATTGTAGTTTGCACCTGAAGACGATCGGAGATTGTACTGATCGAAACGTCGTGCATAAATAAAATATAGATAATGGAAGTCCGAAATACAGAGTTAATTTCAAACACATCATTGTCTCAAACTTTCAAACAAACGTTGGAATCCCGGTACGGACCCGGTATCAGCAATCTTTTTTGAGGCTACGAGAAAACTTTAATTAAGCATACCAAAGAAGACACGCACATCGAATTCCTATGCCAAGCAAGAGACAGCAACATTATTCCGGTTGCATTTCGTCTTAAGGCATCATTTCCAGGACAAAGAGTTCAGCGGATTCTAGATGACGCCAGTAAAGCGCTTATACGGTCCCAAATCAGCTTTCATCGCTGTAACAAGTCCTTACTGACAGAAAAACTGAGACAACGGTTTCAGGAGATTCGAGAATATACTATGGAGGAAGATTATCAACCGATTCTGGACAAAATTACACGAACCTGCGACCATCTACAACAGACTTGGCAAGCAAAGCACCAAAGGAAATTCGCCCATCAACAGCCACAAAGCCAATCGACCACCGACGCTGTAAGAACCATCGGTAATAGGTCCAAGAAGACATTGACACCCATAGAAGAAAACTTACTTGCCAAAGGGCTTAACTTTTCCATCCACGACAAGACGCCGACGAGTTCAGACATCAGGTAAGGACCATTATTGACAAACCTATTAAGCATACCTCTAATATAAGCAAAACAGAGAAAATTGCGTTGAAGAATCTTCAAAAGGACAAATCAATTAAAATCTTACAGGCAGACAAGGGCAATGCAACAGTGATTTTGGACACGAAAACCTATGACCAGAAAGTTGAAGAGGTACTTGCTAAAGGAAACTATAAACTTCTCCCAAAAGATCCGACGCAATCAATCGAAAGTAAGGTTTATAGAATTTTGAAAAAGTATTCCAGATATACACCACATTATAGCAAGCCTCCTCATCTATACGGACTTCCCAAAATTTACAAAGATGCAATGCCCTTACGCCCAATTACAAGTTCCAGAAATTCTCCAACAAGCAATCTGTCTAAATTCATTTTGAAAATTATTCAACCTCTTGCAGGCAAGACCGCTTCATTTGTAAAAAATTCCAACCATTTTGTTAATATTCTTAAATCTTTTGTTTTAGGAACCGAGGATAGACTTGTCAGTTTTGATGTCGAAAGTCTATACACCAATGTCCCAATAAAGGAATCGCTAGATATTATTAGAAAGAGACTGGTTGATGACGAATCGCTTTATGAACGTACCAGCCTACCGCTGGAGGGAGTGATGGAGTTGTTGGAGTTCTGCCTACATAACTCTTATTTTCAAGTGAAAGATAGGTTTTATGCTCAGGATGACGGTCTGCCAATGGGTTCATCGCTTTCGCCAGTGGTGGCCAATATTTACATGGAGTGATTCGAATCACACGCGGTTGATACCGCAACATATAAACCTAAGCTCTGGCTGAGATATGTTGACAATACTTTTATTGTCTGGACCGGGAATGACCAACAACTTTCAGAATTTCTTCACCACCTAAATAACATAAGACCCACCATTAAATTCACAATGGAGTTGGAGCAAAATTGTCAAATTTCTTTTTTTAATATACTTGTCATACGAGTAGAAAGCGACATCAGAACAACAGTCTATCGTAAACCCACTCACACAAGACAATATTTAAATCAAGGTTCAAATCATTCTGATAGAACCAAACGAGGCATAATCAAAACTTTGTATAACAGAGCCGTTCAAATTTGTAACAATTCTCATGACTTGGAAATCTAAATAAGAAATATTAAGAAGGATCTGCAGCAGAATGGTTACAGCCTGAAACTTATAACAGATACTATTTTTAAATTTCAACAAACAGGACAGAGATTACAAGACCAAAACCAGGCAAATGCATTCCTTAAAATTCCATACGTTAAAGGATCATCAGAGAAAATTCGAAGAGTAGCGAAAAACTTTAATATTAAAACAGCTTTTAAATCTAGTAATACAATTCGAAGCCTTCTTACTAAAACAAACCCGGAGAACAAACAAAATAAGGAATGCATTTACCAAGTTCCTTGTGAGTGTGGTGAATCATACATAGGCGAAACTAAAAGACCACTATCTGTTAGGCTTAAGGAACATCAGACGAATACCCAAAAAGGTGAAACCACGAAATCAGGAATTGCCGAACATGCATGGTCAAAACAACACCGAACGAAGTGGGCAGAAGCAAAGGTTTTGCACAAGGAGTCACACTGGAAGAAACGAAAATTCCTTGAAGCTGCCTTTATTGGGCAGAATCAGGGTATTTTCAGTAAACCAAGTGTTGAAATCCCAAATATTTGGAAGCCCCTCCTTGGGCGGAGCCAACTTCTTAAACGTCAAGGTTGAGTGATTTCTCACAGTATGTAAGTACGTAGCCTTAGAAATTGATTGTAGTTTGCACCTGAAGACGATCAGAGATTGTACTGTTCGAAACGTCGTGTATAAATAAAATATAGACAATGGAAGTCCGAAACACAGAGTTAATTTCAAGTCACAGTATACCATGAAAATCGGTGGGTTTGTTTATATTTGCCTTCCCTCGTACTCCAAATGGCAACAATGTAATGATTATTTTGCGTGATCGTTGCTTTGAGCCAGAGGCGTGCGATTTTTTTAACTAAAAATATTCCGTGAAAAACCTGAAAATGTATTACGATATTTAAATTACGTTAAGGACATTGTTATTATGAAGTATAATTCAAAAATTATTAAACTAATTAATTATTTTAGTGGAAAACAATTTGAATTCGTATTTTATTCCTTTGATCATATGCTTATAATCTCTAGTTGCTAATTTTTTTCATACATATCACTTTAATTAATATTCTGTTTCCTAAAGCTTTCTGAGATAAGATTATCTTTGATGAATACCTAGGTACTTATTATAAAGGTTCTGGCAACTCTTATAAGTTTAATTTATTCATTTATTTTGAAACCAAAGCAATGGAAGCGAAAAAATTGAACAATATCTTCACACAAATTCTTCTATGAATGCAATATAATATATTAGTTTTTCAATTACAAAATAGTACAAAATACATTTTGCAGCGTTGAGTCTTGTGAACTTATAGTTAAATTATTATAATTACCTTAAGGTACAAGGTATTTCATTATAAATGCCCCCCCCCTCTGTTATATCTGTTAATATGTGAGCCGCAAAAAAGTTCTAAATACAAAAGTTATTTGATTTATAAAGTTCTTCAAAAATATTAAAGTAAAAAAACAAGTGTTATTTAAAGTGTCAAATATTGATAGCAACTTTCTTATTTAAAATACAACACCCTGTAATTTTTTGCATTTCTGAATTCTAGGTTTTTTTCCTAATTTCAAAAATGCATACCTTATATGCACTGGGTTCAATAGTTTTTGAGATATTGGACTCCCAAAATGTATTTTTAACCCATAACCCCATAAGCTAAACATTTCTGAAATCAGATATAAGCCCTTCTATGTTTATATCGTAAATTTTTTAGATCTAAAATTATATTTTTTTAATTCTGATTTTAACATTACGTAAAAAATATTATTAAAGGTTAGCGTGGCAGTTTTAAAACGTTCTATAATAGTACAAAAATTAGACTAAAATTAAAAAGTAATTGCAAATTAAGAAAAAAATTACAAATTATAAAATTTTTAGACTCACTTCTAGTCAATTTGCAAAAATATATACCGGGTGCACAGCCCTAGATCTAGGTATAAGATTTTCATACTTTTGCTGATCTAAAGCTACCAACAATGGAACCCAATCAACAGCAATTTAACAGCTAATTCCTTGCAGTGAAAATAATTTTGCAGCTACATCCGTTTTCGAGAAAGTAGAACTTTCATTTTTTTACAGTAAATGTAGATATATGTCATTTTCTGGGTATAGGCTGTAGTTACAAAATTATATTCTTCACGATAAATTTACAAAAAATTAGCAGATTAGGTTAAAATCCTATACCTAAATCTGAAGCTGTTCACAGTGTTAATCTATCTTATAGGTGAAGTAAGTTGTTTTCCGCATTGTATTATTCTTCTTGTTCACATAAGATGAAGGCTATTTTATGTTTTACACATTTTACCTGTCGACGTAACACTAACATAAGTAGTTGATTTTTTTTTAGCTAGACGTCTTGTCATAGCAAATTACATTTTTTATCTTCAGCTTTATTTTTATAAAATTATACTCACATTTCGGTTTTCTAGTTAGCATGTCTCCAGCAGCATAAGTGTTAAATACCACTGGAGGTCTGCGGGTTTTATTTACTTTTATTTTGAGATATGTAGAACATTTTGATTGATGACGTAGGCGCCTGTTCAGAAAAAAATCCACGATATGCCATAATTTTGATACATTGATCATGATACGTACGCGTAGACGTGAAATTTGGCGTGTAATTCTGTCTTTTTCTCGTCTATAAAAAGACAGACTTTCACTTAAATAGGAATATTAGAATCCTGCCTCTATGGTGTAACGTATGATTTTTCATCAAGGTCATTAACTTATGTAGTATAATGTATCCATCTTCTTAACCACTAACACAACGAGTGTTATCGAAGGAAGATCGAAGAAGAAAGAAAGGAACACTGGCGCTGAATATAAAAAAAAAATGTCCGATCTAATAAATTTCACGTCTACGCTTATATATCATGACCAACTTAAACTCCCTAATAACTAGCCTTTACGTTAGCGCTAGCACACGCTATATAGATAAGGTACTTACAATGTAAGAATAGTATAATATTATTATATTGGTGAATATATTATTATTACTTGTCTTGCTTATAATGTAACATAAAATTACAGACGTAGGTACAAACAATAACTAATAATATAAAATTATGGATGTATACGACAATAATATTATCAATATAAAATTCCAGAAATATGTACAAATAATAAAAAAAATATTATACTCAAAATAATGGTAACGTCGACCCCTAGTTTTACTACTTTTTGATCATGTTTTTTCTAATTCCAAATCTCAAGTTAATCGCGCGCGTCTTCTAGCTCTTCAAGAACCAAAGAGCCAATGCATTGCTCAACGCCTTACCATCTCCTTTTTTGGGAAATTTACTGGATGACCCATTCTTTCGTATTTCTGTCGCTCTACGTCTGGGTCAGTCTATTTGCGAGCCTCACTCTTGCACTTCCGGCGAAGTAGTTGACAAATTAGGCCATCACGGCTTGAGCTGCAAAAAAAGTGCAGGACGTTTGGCTCGCCATAGGTTGATCAACGATATTATCAGAAGGTCTTTGGTTTCAGCTGGATTTCCAGCTCAACTGGAACCGTCTGGTATATGTAGAGGCGATGGAAAGAGAGTGGACGGGATCACTTTGGTGCTTTGAAAGGGGGGGGAGGGCGTTGGTTTGGGATGCCACATGTAAAGACACCATTTTTAGCTCCTATCTTGTTAAATCTTCTGAGAAATCAGGGGAGGTGGCAAAGATGGGAGAAAAGCAAAAACGACAGAAGTACAAAGAGCTAGAAGATCGGGGATTTTTGTTATGTCCTTTTGCGGTGGAGACACTTGGTCCATGGCGTGATGAAACAAAATCTTTAATTACAGAAATATAAAAAATATTAAACACCAAAGACACCAAATGCTTCATCACCCAGCGGATTAGTGTGGCCATCCAAAGGGGAAATGCGGCTTCAGTGCTAGGGACTTTACCAGCCGAATCGGGTTTCGAAAAAGTGTTTTATTTATAGCTTTTATATATGTTTATTTTTTATTTAATCTTTTGAATTTTTATAAATTTAGTCTATATTTTTATATTTTTAATTTATTACTTATTATAATAGAATTTTTTTAAATGTATTTTAACTGAAAAAAATCATTTTCTCCGCTTGGTGCTAGATTTTTAAGTTTGGGCTCGAAATGTCTAGAAATATGCAATTGAAATTAACCAAAACATACGACTTTTTGGTGAACTTTGTGGCTCTATATGTTTAAATCAAAACAAAAATTAAAAAATATCCAAGTGCAAGCAGAACACCTTTAAAGTTTTTTCTTTTTGCAGACATCAAAATTTTATAAATAAAGATATTTTTAACTATCCAAAACAGTCAAACCAAAACGCTTGCAAGATTTTCGATCGCCCTACATACTCTTAAGATAAATAATAAAAAGGAAAATAAACATTAAATAAACAGATATAAATCGGAAGCAAGAAATCCCCTGAAATTCTCCTCATTGCGTTGGGGATAATTATCCGACTATCTCAAGGCTGACCTAGAGGTGTTGTATACAGAACCTCTAATCTGAACTAATTAAAACTGCCAGGTAAAAATATGTACAGAATTAAGTGAATAATATTTTTTTGGGAACAGAAAGTCGTGACAATTTTCCTGTGAACCCACTTTCTGATCCAACCGCTATCTTGGGTAACCCCTTGGCCATTTTCACCAACATCCTTTCGGTTTCTGAAGCAGTGTCAGTCTCTGAAGTGGTGGTGGTACTTCTTGATATTGAAAGCTTTTCAGAGGCAGTATCAGTTTCTGAAGTGGTGGTGGTTGAACTTCTAGATATTAGAAGCTTCTGATTTTTTCTATAAACACGCATTGGTATGAATTTTAAATAAATATTTTTTCTATGACTGTGCATATGGGCTGTTCTCCAAAATACCTAACATTTGCGGTCCCTCGCGAAAAAAAATACAAAATAGTAAGTTAGTTAGTAAATATTGTAACGAATGGTCAAAAAGGCCAAATTTATAGACACCCAGTAGATATTATTATAAATCTATAATTCGTTTGATCGAAGCGCATCCAAAAAAGCAGGTCAGCTAAGTCAGCGATTTGAACTGCAGTCATCGAACGAATTATGACGCGATGGATTTATTGGGAGCAAGGGGTTCACTTAAGGGGATTTGAAAAGTGGTTAGGACAGACAGTTTTTGGCACCGAGGCAGGCGGTTCATCGAGTGGGCCATGAGTGCCCTACAAGGGTATCCTGTCTACAATACCGGAAGTGGTAGACAGCGTGGCAAGGGGTGCAGTCCAGAGTTGTGACAGAGCAAGCCGTATACAAAAACGTAAGTGTCACACGCTAATTAAAGTATTTGTCTCTCTATTGTAATTCCAGCCCTTTTGGCAGCTTGTAATCTTGTGCTTTTATTAATTAAATCTCTAGTTGTTTTTACATATTTGTGGTAAAATTTCGGTCATAACCAGCCTAGGGGTTCCCCGTCTCTCGAGGGAGATCCCTTATCTCAACCCCCTAGGCAAATATTCCGATTTGGGCCAACTCTGTTGACTCAACCCGGTCGTTGAAGTGAAAGATTCAACACTCAGGTCAAGTTAACTCTGTGTTTCGGACTTCTATTGTCTATATTTTATTTATACACGACGTTTCGATCAGTACAATCTCTGATCATCTTCAGGTGTAAACTACAATCAATTCCTAAGGCTACTTAGTACTTATATATAGTGAGAAATCACTCAACCTTGAAGTTTAAGAAGTTGGCTCCGCCCAAGGAGGGGCTTCCAAATATTTGGGATTTCAACACTTGGTGTACTGAAAATACCCTGATACTGCCCAATAAAGGCAGCTTCAAGGAATTTTCGTTTCTTCCAGTGTGACTCCTTGTGCAAAACCTTTGCTTCTGACCACTTCATTCGGTGTTGTTTTGACCATGCATGTTCGGCAATTCCTGATTTCGTGGTTTCACCTTTTTGGGTATTCGTCTGATGTTCCTTAAGCCTAACAGATAGTGGTCTTTCAAGGTTCTACCGTGCTGGAGGGTTCCCCGAGTATCTTTTTTTTTATAGTAGAAAGTAGTGTAAAGGGTAACCCTAAAGCACCTTCGAGAACGGACCTTACCGTTACAATATACGCTATGGCGCAAATCGGTCAATACATTTTTTTTATTAATAATTTTTTTGATGTTTTAAACCCATTAACAACAAGGGATGTCGCCTTATCGTTTCTTCTCGGTGGGTCGTTTGATTTAAATTTGATTGGATATTTGAGCTATGATTAGCGCTAACTTCGTTCTCATTCCAAGCGCAAGAGAGGAATCGAATTAAAAAATACAATTTTTAAAAGACAAAGTAGCCAACCGACTTAAGAGTTCCCGCGCCTACTACCCGTTTGGTGTTTCACCCGTGCCAAACGTAGTAAAACAATAAATTTAAAAATAATGGCTACGAATCTTTATTTAATAAAATAAAAACGGTACTAAACACAAGTATGAAAAATATGCGGAATTAAAATACGTATAAAAACATATATACAAACGGTGAAAATTATTTGGTCAGCACCTAAACTAATAACGCAATGAAAATTTTAAAAATCTAAAAAATAAACTCTTGTATATGAATTGTGTCTAATAGCAGATAAATCTACTGGTTTTTATGTGTGATAATGGTGAGGTGTTATGCTATATACATAAATGAAAGATAAAAAACCATCAACCAAAAATGCAATAAAATACACAATTATCAAAGTCAAAAAATAAGTACAAATTGTAATGTAAAATATGTACACAAAGATAATAAAAACCAATAAATAAAAATAGTCAAAGAGTCAGTGCACTATTTTTACTCACGGAGTATCCTGGAACAGCTCACGGTCAGGGGCGAGGTCGTGGAGCGTGGCAGCAGGCTGGCGGCAGTCTGGCACAGTAGGCTGTCAGCAAGCTAGTTGCAGGCTGGTCGCTGCTCGATCGGCACCCCGGAATCAGCAGCAGGGTCGTTAATACTGGGACACTTTCTAACTTTTTTTTCTTCTTTTTAGCTCTGACTCAGGCCCGCTACCGATTGCCTTCCAAAACACGCAACTCATATTTATAATTCCGCCGAACTTTTGGGCGTGTTCTGATGGTCCATTCTAGAAAATGCTTACCACGCCCACTTCTCGTTCTCGAAAATTCGCAGTCATTCTGGATTTTTCGATATCAACACTGATTTTTTACACAGTTGCTGACTTAGTTTTGCTTAGCCACACTCAGTTTATCACTTTTAGTCACTTCTTACAGCTAATATATACATATATCTATAAATTACTTACATTTATATACAATAATTTACAGAAATTCCCCTTTTTATCCCGGTTTATCCCGGTTTCGGGACAATCTATCTTATGGATAGGATGCAGTATCCATCATCCGGCTTTCCTATACATGAGATTCTATATGATTTAATAAGTCTTAGTCGCTATTTTATCGTGCTTTTCACGAACTATGCTTTTTGGCTTAATCACTCAAAAATGAGTGAACCGATTTATAATGTAATCATCCTCATGTTATACACGCATTTTGGTATTTTATATTTGTCTGTGACCCAACGGTTTACCGAGATATCGTCAAAATAAGAATAATATTATTGAGAGAAAATTCGAAAACTACTAAGTTCGAGCTACGTGAAAAGGCACTTACAGGGGTATTATTTTTGTTAATAACTCCGCAATGCAATGACCGATTTGAATAATTGAAAAAGCTTTTTATTAGTATTCTACCAGAACAACTAGACATACAACTTTAAATCTTCTAGCTATGATTCTTCTTCTGTTCCTTACACTTTTTCAACATCAGTTTTGTAACTGATAAAACAAATGCAAAAATAAAATATGCTAATTAAATGATAAAATTATCTTAGAATCTAAGAAGAAGGTCTTTAAAGCGGAAAATACTGGATGTTATTATTATAATAACGCCTTTTCGTATTTAACAAAAACTATCCTAGTTTTCATATTTTCTAAGGCATTTTAGCATTCAAAGTAAACATTTTGGGGTTTTTTCTACTGTTCAGCTTTTCCGGAGCTGGATCAGCTACTCAGCTATTATTTTTAAAGTGGAAAAAGCAACAATATGACAGGGAGATCCCTTGATAAAGCAAAACTAGCATTTACAAAATGTGTTCAAAGAAAAAACTCAAAAATTATAACAAATTTAACAAGCCGTATTTTTAACGCAAATACCCAATGTTTTACAATCTTTTTAGTGATATCCCCCAGTCCAAGTCTCACTTTCGTTTGTAGATCAAAAATGACAAATCTTACCTAGAGGGCGCGCATCTTAAAGATTTTTAAAAAGGAATCGACTCTTCCATCCCTTCCTGACCAGTCTTCATGCCACAGTCACAGAAAGCAGAGTGAAAAGTACAGTGTGTCGAGCATAAATTGTCACTTATGTTAATTTAAAAAAAAAAGATGTCCTATTTTAGCAATAGCAAAGGTTTCCATTAGACAATAAAATACGGGAGACGTTTTCTCTGCAAGGAAGTTAGGGGAGAAATTTAAATCAAAATAGTTTAGCCTCGTCATAAATTCAGACATCATACATAACATAAGCGTTTTATTTCAACAAAACCTCATTTTCGTTAATACATTTCTCACTTTTGTTTCACACATTAATTCAAAAATCAACAATTTTTCGTAAAATAGTAAAAAACCACGAATTGGAGTTGATAATAAAACTCAATATGATTAAACAAGTTCGACAAATAATATGTAGGACAATATTAATTTAAAAAAAAATAGGTATCCAAATGTAAGGTTTTTTGGAGAACAGCCCATATTTACCTACTTTCCCGAACGCGTTTTAGTTTTAAAAGCGTCACTTTGCCGCACCAGTGCAGGAAAGTAAAAACTCTATTCAATTTGAAGTTGTTAGATAGTTCTTTAGCTCGAAAGTTACAAGGGCGTAGAAACGTTTTTTTACTTGAAGGGGGAAACTGGGTTGGGAACTCGTTTTGAACTTATATTTGTTGCTAAAATCATGTCATAAATGCCCCGTGGATAAAAATTTTCTAAAAATATAGTAATAACTCATTTTTTAACACGTAAATACCGTTGATAAATATTGCCTAAGATTAAACTAAAATTGTAGCAATCAATGTGTTATAGCGCCTCAGGAAAAATTTGCGGTTTAAGAAGAAAGTTCTTCAAAAATTTTGATCTTTTTTAAACTTTTTATGAAATATAAAAAAAACTGGATTCGGATCTGATACCAATCAAATATTTGTTGATAAAATAATATCATTACTGCGCCGCAGGCGAAAATTTTGTAAAAATATACTATTTGTTTACTTAATCAATCAATCAATGTATTGTAGCGCCAAGGCAAAATTTGCTGTGAAATCGGAGATAAACTAAATTTCTAACAATCAACGACTGTATAGCGCCGTAAGCAAAATTTTTTGAAACTTAAGGTACAAATTTAATTTTTTTCTTCTTTTTAATATAAAAAAAGTGGGTTGAGCCAGCTAAAAAGAGGGGAAAACAGAACGCTCGAAAGCTACCCAGCAAACGTCGGGTTACAAGAAAAGTCAAACATCATTTTCGTAGAATCTTCGCCTGCGCCGCGGTTTCCCATATTTCTCAAAAATAGTCAGTAGGCAAAGGAATAAAAATATTAATATGGTTGTAATAGGTATTTACGTCACTAGACCTGTAAAGACACTTTCCGGTCGTGTATCGTACGTACTTTTTTTTTCAAACGATCAGAAAAAACATTTTAGTATCTATCACTTTTGTCGAAGCCTAGCCGTGTTGCGTAATTTATGAACAGTCCCCTGATATTTTCTGCTTCTTGTTGGCTAGATAGCGATTGCCGCTAAGGCCGGTAGTTTTTAAGATGAAAACTAAGAAAAAAAGTAAAGTTTTGTGGTTAGAAATGATTTTTGTATTTTTAACTTGTGCAAAATTGTATAAAACATTAGAAAAATTATAGTGCAGTGCATATTAGCTTCACACAGCTAAATCAGTGATGACTGACGACCAGTTATGGCCAACCATGGCCAACTTATCAAGCAAAATAATGAGAAAAGAGCTCATAAAAGGCAGATTTCTAGGTTTGTTCTTTATTTACCTATATTTATAGTATTCTCTTAATTTGAGAATTAAAAATGTGTGGTTGATTTTTCGGTGTATGTGACTCTTGAAGCAGCTTTTAGTATTTCCTACGGATTCAACTCATTTTCTAGATCTGAGTCCATTTTTGTAAACAAAACTTTTGAAACAAATTTAAAACAGCTTTTTTAGAAGTGTCAAAACTGCCCAAAAAACAAGCTAGAAGCTGTCAACAAGAAGTCATAGCCAACTTGGCCAAAAATGGGACCGGAAAAGGATCAAGGGACCGGAAAATTGAACAAAAAGGTCCTTTCTGGAGAGTGGAAATATTTCGAAAGAACATGCCTTGTAATGTAGAACTTTCCGTATGAAAAATCGTACAGAAAGTGGCTATTTTCCGGTCGTTTGAAAAAAATAGAATGAAAATAGCTATAAACTTTTAGAAAATTTACTTTTCATATTTTTCATGCATGAGAATAACGGGTACGGACGCCCCCCCTTATCTACGGCCTTGGAAAGTTATAACTATTCGTACAGTAGACTGCAGGTAATTCATCCAATATTAAATCCAATAAAATCTAGCTTTATACTGTTTTCTTCAGCTTTCCTCCCGAATTCATAAGCAAAAAATAGTGACGTTTTTGATATAAGTAAGTTAATTAGGTATTAGATTTCCATTAAGGTTTTGTTTATCATGATAGAAATAGAATAATTTTTCATAGGTTATTTGTCATTGTCTTCCTATGATAAAAAGTTTAGTTATAATAATAGGCATTAGTAAGTATCTATATAATAAAATAAAAAATACTATCTTTTTTTATGCATCGGCGGTTCGTGTAAAGTGGGCTGCTTCTCTTCGATATCATTTAGAACTTCTTGCAAACTAATACTGGATCTAAAAAGTTATAATTATTCAACAAAAATCATAAATTTAGATGAGGACATTCAAACGATGACTGAGCAATGTAAAGCTAGGAAACTATGCAGATTAAGATTTTAACCTGTTATTATAAAATTTGCATAGTGTGAACTGGGCTTTAGTGGTTCAAACTCCGGTTTCTTGACAGATAGTAAATCAAGTAAGTTTGTCAATTTTTTTTTTTTAACAAGAGAGGACAGAAGTGTAAATCATGCAGATCAAAAAATACCGGGTGCATGGCTAAAAAAACTGAAGTAACTCTTGGAGTAAGATTAAAAAGCCTGAATCTGTCTCGACTCTAAACAAATGATTTTTATGTGGTTACAGTAGTAATAATAATAGGTGTGATGAAATTTGCATTTCCAGATATCACAAAAATAAAGTTTCAAATGAATTAAGAAGGCGAAATCAAAAATATGTAGAATTGTTGTCTTCAATTTTACCTTGACATGTTGTTTCCAAAATTTAATGAAGCCACTGGATTAGGGTCAGATTTGAAGCACTGAATCCCATTCGGTTTGATATAAAAGAAATCAGTGCTAAAATGATTGGAGCAGATAACAGAGTACTTAGCTAAATCATTATTTGTCAAACCAAGCAAGACACACCAAATAATTCTTTTTGCAGTATTGCCTGGATATCTACAGTAAAAAATAAAAATTATAAATTGTTACGTTTCTTTAAAAAGCAAATGTAAAAATATGTGTGCACAATGACCAATATCACAAAATTTGAATTTACGAAGGCATTAACCTAGTCTCTGTGACCACTTTCATATTTTATAATTTGTCTCTGGAAGCTGAAACTGTTTCTACTAAAAAAAGTCATTTAAAATGTTTTTTTTTTATACCTTAATCAAAAACATCATTTTAGTAACTGTCTGCAGATAACTAAAGAATGGCTTTTTTGGTTACCGATGCAAAAAAACTTTTTTTTTGATCACGGGTGCAAAAAAAGGTTTCTGTCCGTTTTTTACCCAAAATGAAAGAGAAATAGCGGAATATAGTAATATTTAAAAAAATCTAATTATTCTTGCCTAAAAATTAAGCCATTTCCGCCAGTTTTCACCAAGTATTTACGAAAAAAATCATTTAAAAACACCGTGAAAATATCAAACTGTCAAAGATTAAAATGTAGCAACAATGAACGTCATGCACCAAGTAAAAAGGCACATCGCTATGGGAACCATTGTTATTTCATTTACCAGTCGCCTTGATTCATAGTGTAAAGGTGGTGTGTTGCGAGAAGTGCTCTTCGCTCGAGCTTTTTAAAAGTATTTTCCGTTTTTCTTGTATTTTTTGATAAAGGTATTAAAAAAAATAGTGTTAACAACTCGCGGGTAAACTGTACTTGCGTTTTTAAATACCTCGCTACGCTCGATATTTAAACCAACGCTTGTAAAAAGAAGCACTATTTTAGCCACTAGTTGTTAAAACTACTATTTTGGGTCAAAAAATGCCAAAAACATAAAATTTTGGTGTTTTTTCAAATTAAAAGGTCAACCTAAACCTTTTTTTTAAGATGTTTTTGCATACTTTCCATGAAATAATTTGATAAAAAGTAAATAAAGTAGGCTTGCTAGTATTGTCAGGATTTATTATTTTTGCAGTTTTTTTTTAATTTTTGCATTTTATGAAAAAACTTTCCAAGGTCTATAGTGAGTTGAAATTTACCGCCCCATTTTTTTTAAAATGTGAAAATGGGTGAAAATATTCGAAAAAAATGTACCATGGGTTGGTTTGAATTAGTTTAGTTGAAAAAATCGGAAAAATTTTTTTTGGAAGCGGTAATTTTGGGTTCCTTCCACCTAGTAAGTGCCCTATAGATTTTTCTTCAAAATGCTAAAAAAAACGTATACTACACTGTAACCTTATCAAATTTTACCGAAAAGTAAAAAGAAATATAGGTAATTATGCAGTATACAGTTTTCTGCCATTTTTGAGTTTTTATGAAAACTTCTTTATGGGGGCAACTGGGGTCCCTAAGACCCCAAATCCGACGTCGCGGGTTGTTTTTTTTTATTTAATTTTTTTGTGTTTTTTTTTATTTTTTTCACTAAAACAACCCAATCCAACACAGCCCATCCCAACCTATTCCAACCAAACCCTAAACAATAAAAAAAAACACATTACAACCCCCCTCCCCGGCACCCTTTTTTCTCTTAAAAAAAAAACACGGCGCCAGCGGATTTGGGGTCCTAGGGATCCTAGTAAGTGCCTATATAAAGAATTTTCCGAAATTCTTTGGGAAAACACCAACATGCAATAAGGCGTTGATGTTCTCAAGCTTCGTGCGGTCTCGAAATATAACTTTAACTATAATGGGATAAAAAAAGACAAACAGATTCTGGGCATAAAGGATGGTATATTATATTATATTAAACACCTCCATAGAGATATTCAATTCACAAAAAGGTGACATGATCCCAGGGAAAGGTGATGAAATCAGTTTGTTGTCCTTGTCTGATTTGTATGTATTAAACTAAGAGAGTCATTCTTTGACTTAGTTGGATAATATTAATATTTAGCTTGCGGCATTGACTGGATGTAAACAGTGTCCATACTGTGACTGAATCTCCGGATAACAACAAATCCAGCCATTCATCCTCCATCATTTTGTCATTCCTCCAAGGTATACACTGAATACAACATCAAGGAGAAGTCTCTTAAAGTTCTCAAGTGTGTAGATGGTGAATTTGATGAAAGTTGCGTAAGCCATATTAAACCGCTGTTTGCAAAAGAAAGGCCACCGGTGGTAACCATATCTTTTAAAAGTCACGAACTTGTCAAAAATGTGTTGCAAAAAAAACGCGAAAAGAAAAATCTAACCACCCAAATGTGCGGTATTAATGAAAATCTGGGCTTCGTATACATTAATGAGCAGTTACCTGTGGCAACTTACAAACTTTTCAAAGAAGCCAAAAAGTTAAGAGGGAGGGGATTTAAATTTGTGTGGTGTTCAAATGGTACAGTCCTGACCAGAAAAAACGATGGGAATAAACCTGTCAAAATCCGCGATATGGAGCACGTAAGTAATCTACTGGAGCTCCAGGTCAGTGAATAACTCAATTAACTACAATATTCGTGGAAAACTTATAGTTCTCATATTTATTTGTATATTTTCTTCTTTTTCCTAATGGAACATAACTCTTTACTAGACTCTTTTAGATGTTTACAAAATAAAGTGTGCAGTCAACCAAATGATCTTAGGTTTATTAATAATGAAAATAGCAATCTGAACATTATCCATGTTAATATTAGAGGAATAAGAAAAAATTTTAATAACTTGCTGCTTTTACTTAGCTCTCTAGATATATGTTTCGATGTTATCATACTGTCTGAAACACATTTCGTACAGAATTTAAATGAATTTTTAATTCCCCACTACTCAGTTTTTTATAACGAAAGTACAATAAATTGGTGTGATAGCACAATTATTTTGGCTAAAAAAGAGCTGATTCAAAAAAGTCAAATCATTTGTGTAGACAATACAAAATTTTTACGTATCGAAATTTTGAAAGAAAAGAAAAGGTATGGTATTATCGCAAACTATAGACTACCTTCTTTGGATCCAAATAAATATTGGGAAATTCTGCATAGATTATTTTCAGAAAAATATTTTACTTCGTGTAACGTAGAGATTTTTTCAGGAGACATCAATATTAACATTTTGGATCCAAAAACAAAATTTGTTAACGAATACCTTAACTGTTTTTCAAGCTTTGGGTATTTTCCATTTATAAATAGTGCCACTAGAAGTACTTCATCTAGCTGTTTAGACCACTTTTTTGTTAAAGGTTCAAACAATTGCGAAGGTTTAATAATTGAATAATTTAAACATAAAATTTAGTGTCAATTCCGAGAGCACACCTCAACAGAAAATACATAAGAGACTTGGCAGAACTAGTTTGTGTAAAGCTCTAAAAACAGAGTCATGGGTTGATATTTTAAAAGAAATGTCCAGCAATGTTATTACTACTAAACTAAGCGATGTTTTAAAATTACATATTGATAATACAACATCGATAGTGCAGATTAAAAGTAAAAAAAGGTGCCTAAAACCGTGGATAACCTCTGGTTTGGTTAACTGTATTCGTCAAAGAAATATTCTAAAAAAGGAATCTTTTCTAACTCCTGAAAGGTTTCAAAAATATATTGATTATCGTAACAACCTGTCTAAAATCATAAACAAGGCAAAAACTTTCTATTATAAAAATAAAATTAACAGCAATTTGAATAATCCAAAAAATGTCTGGAAAGTTATAAATGAGGCTACCAATGAGTCTGTCAGTAATTCAAAAATAAACGCCATAAAAACAAGTAAAAATGGAATAACATCAGACGATAATTCAATTGCAAAAGAATTTAATAGTTTTTTTAGTTCAGTCGGTGTTAGCTTGGCAAAAAAAATTAAAAAATACAATAAAATACATGGGTTAAAAAAAGCTACAATAAAAAACACAATATTTTTTGAACCTATCACTGAGAGCGAGATGGTCTGTGTTATCAACTCCTTAAAAAACTCAGGCTCATGTGGAGAGGATGGAATAACAGCTAATATTATAAAGAACAATCATCAAAGCTTGCTGAAACCTCTTTTACATCTCACGAACTCTATTTTATTTACGGGTGAGTACCCCGATGTCTTAAAAATGTCTATTGTAATTCCTCTTTTTAAAAACGGCGATAGAACAGATACTAATAACTATAGGCCCATAGCGTTAACAAGCGTACTCAGTAAAATTACTAAAAAATGTATTAAAATAAGACTTACTGATTTTCTAGACAAAAATAATATTTTATCTGAGCATCAATTTGGCTTTAAAACAGGATGTTCTACAGATAATGCTTTGCATGAAGTAACTACTTTTATTGCGGAAAGCTTTAATATGCATCAAAAACCCATTGCAGTATTTTTAGATTTAAAAAAGGCTTTTGATACCGTGGATCACTCAATTTTATTGGAGGGGTTGAATTATATTGGAGTTAGGGGTTTGGGAAACAACTTATTTAAATCTTATCTGACTGGGCGTGTGCAAAAGGTTAAGATTAACGATGTTTACAGCGATATTGCTGACGTACGCATTGGTGTGCCTCAAGGAACGGTACTCGGTCCAATTTTGTTTTTAATTTATGTGAATAGCCTCTTGCAATATCAGGACTTGGGAAAATTAATATGTTTCGCAGACGACACAGTTTTGCTAATAAGAGCAACATCATGGTTCCTGGCTTGCCAAAAAGCTGAAAAAGCATTACATAAAATTAGATGTTGGCTTGATGAAAACCAACTTACCTTAAATACAGATAAAACGGTTTTTATTGATTTTGCCATGAACTCAAGAGGACTTTCAGACATTGTTTCGCTTCGGCTACATGATCCTTCCTGTTCTTTAAAACCTAATGAATGTAACTGCGCTACGGAAATTAAACGAACTAGTTCCGTCAAGTATCTTGGTGTTTATATCGACAGATTTTTGAGGTGGGACGTACATATTAATTATGTAGCAACCAAGATTAAGAAAACAATTTTCAAATTTTACGAACTAAGAAATATTTTAACATTAAGTCTACTAAAATTGGTTTACTCTGCTTTGGTTGAGTCTCTCTTAAACTATGGTATTGTTTGTTGGGGTGCAGCTTCAGAATCTGCTCTTGAATCCTTGATCATTGCTCAAAAATATGTGCTAAAAGTCATGTTTTGTAAACCTAAGAGGTACCCAACTGATCAACTTTTTCAGGTATCTAAGCAACTTACTATCAGGGAACTGTTTTGCTATCGTCTTGTAATTTTTGCTGTAAAAAATCAACTCTTTCAAAGAATGGTTAAGCATTCGATAATAACTAGAGCAGTAAGTCGTACCGATTTTTACATACCGCTTCAAAATTTTAGCGTTACTCAAAGACATATAAACTACATAGGTCCTATTCTAATTAATACTATTCCTAATAACTTGTATAAACAAAAAGTTAAACAATTGCCTAAACTTAAAATCAAACTATGGATAAGAGACAATTTTCATACTATATCCAAAAAAATTTCCTGGCTATAAAACAAATTCGATATTTAATATATTTTATTTTTTTTGTTACATATACTTTAAGTAATTGTGTTATATTTTAGTCTACTATTGCTGAGCTAATGTCGCTAGTATAAGGATTAAATTTAGTTTTTTTTTTTGTATAATTTAAGAGACACACACATATCTCTGGATACATGCTGTTTTCTTAAATGACATACATTGTAAATTACGTTGTATTAATACTTAAATTAAATAAAATAAATAAATAAATAAAATAAATAAATACACACTCTAAAAAAGCTCTAGCGAATTCCTTTCAACCTAAAGAACTACTCAACCTTAGTTTTACTGAAAAATCTGATGTTAACTTGATAATTTTATTTGTTCTGACATTTAATGAAGGACGTATAAACCCTCTGAGAAAGCGATTTCATTTTAAAACCTTCATTATATAAAAGCGATTTTAGGTGCGTATAAACGCAATACGTGGTTCTACAGGGTTCCTAAGCAAATCCTTAGGGGGCCAAGCAGCCGTGTATAAGACGCAGACAAACGGAAAAGCATATTAGGCATTACACGTAGTAAATCCATTCCAGGTTGTTGTTTTCTAATGTTTTCCATTTTCATACTTTTAGGACTGGAATAAAAATTGTTTTTTCTCGACTTCAATACCAAACTGAAGAAAGATATCGTAAAGAAAAATATTTTTCGGCTTTTCATTTTGTAACCATTGTCCTTACGCACGGTTTACAGGCTTGGGACTGAAATACATGCAAATGCCTAACCTAAAGCGTTCATACACGGACGGAGAAATCGACTGAGATATTTCCGTAGAAACTTTATCAAGCAAATAGGACGGGTTGACGCCTTCGAACGTCCAACCCGGGTTTTGCACTTTTATTCGAAATCAAAAAGGAGAAACAGTCAGATGTGGGGCCGTGCACAAATTACGTAACGGTGATTTTACCAATTTTTGACCCCTTCCCTATGTAATGTTTTGTAACGGTTTGGCACGCCACTCCCATAATATTACGTAACGATTTCAAGACCACTACCACCCCCAAAAAAAAAACTTTTTACTTATTTTCATTCCAAATTTTCTTAGTTTCACACAAATGCAAACGCTGTCGAAAACCCCCCTCCCCCCTACGTAACGTTTTGTAACCACCCTCCCCTCTATGACCATTACGTAATTTGTGCACGGCCCCTGTAGTCCCAGTGGAGGAGGACGAGAAAATTGATATTTTTTTATTAAAAATTATACTCTTTAGACCTATTTCTTTGCGTTCCCGAAATTACGTAATTTTTGAAAAAAAATTGTAAGCGGCGCCATTTTTATTTCGTGCTTTGTTTTTCTAACATTTTTGCGTTCGGCTAATTTAATTGAAAAATTTTTGCCTGCGGCGCCCTTTATCTTCTCACTCGAAACCAAGAAGGAAAATTGATCCCGTCTCTGTTTATAAATTTTTTTGAATAAACGTAGAGTATGACCATGGGGGAAATAATTTTTTTCTACGGTATGAAGAAAATTTCGAGAAAGTTGAAGAAAAACATAAAAAAAGTGGCAGAGCTCAAGTTTTTCGTAAAAAAAAACGTTTTTTGTAAAGAAACAGAGCAAAATAAATCTTTTCACCCCTTTTTGGATGTTACAAATATTGGCAGCCCCTTATTTTTCGCTTTTACCCTCTCGCTAGTTTTGAACAATTGGTTCGCTACATGTTTCGAGATCATGTCATAAAACACCTCGAAAATATCAAATGTAGTGTAGGGCCACCTTTATTTAAAATCAATAATATCGCAAGCAAAAAGCTCTGCAGGAAAAACAGCGCCGTTTATTGATTTCTTTGGCTGCTAGTGCTAGCTGCATGGTTTGGTCGTTTCCGGATAGATGTCACTAGTAGAACAGAATGGAAAGAAATTTAATTAAAAGCGAAGATATTTATTTCTAATGTTAACAACCTCACGAGTTAATCGCTCAGTATCGTAAATAATGGACCCTGCCGCCTCCTTTAAGCAAGAAAAAGCTGTGGTTTGGACCTGAAAACATTTAATTTTCAATTAGATTAGATGTTCAAATCTGTCCCCTTCTTGAGCCTCACAATATCCCAATCTATTGTAAAACTCTTGGCGCGTAGCAGCCAACATTTCAGGGGTGATAGAGTTGCCCGCCTCCAAAATTTTCGCCCTCAACTCCTGTATAGTCGTAGGCCGTAAGTGAGGGTGTTGGAAAATTTTGTCGTGCCAACAACCACATAGGAAAAAGTCATTTGGCGCAAGATCTGGTGATCGAGGAGGCCATTGGATATTTCCATACGTGGAAATAATTCTATCACCAAATACCTGACGAAAGTAATTTGTAGCCTGGCGTGAATTGTGGGGGGAACAGCCATCTTGCTGGAACCACAATTCGTCCAAATTTATGTTGATTTCCCTCAACCGTAGTAAAACCTGGTGTTGGAGAAGATCAACATATTTTTTGCTATTCAAATTCCCTTCAATGAAAAAGGGTCCAATAATGTGATCCCCGACAATACTGCTCCAAACATTTAATTTTTGAGGATGTTGCGTTCTAACACTTGCGTGCAGATGTTTATTTTCGCGGGACCAATAGCGGCTATTTTGTGGATTGTGAGAGCTATGAAGTTCAAATGTCTTCTCGTCACTAAACAAAACTTTTGATAGGAAATTTTCGTTCCTGTCACATTTATCCCTTGTAACCTCACAATATTCTAACCGGCGAAAATAATCACCTGGTTGCAATTCCTGCGACTTCCCAATCTTAAACGACTTGTAGCCGTATTTTTTTAGGATCCATTGGCAAGTACTGTTGAGAATATCCAGTGCCTCCGCAATCGGTTTTGTCCATAGAAATATAAAGGGAACGAGAATGTGCTTTAACCTGCGCGAAAGGGCTAATGAGGGCCGCAGGCATTTTAAGCCACGCATAGAAAACTAAATGGTTGGTTATGGGTTATGACAGTTATATAATGCTTCTATGCCTCTACCCTGTTTACATTCAAGCTCAAATCAGTCAGGTGTTTAAGAATAGTTTAATTTTTAATAATAATAATCTACTCTTAATTGAATACAAAAACAAAATATATAAAGGAACTTATTGTGAACATTTAAGGAACCCTTAAAACAACTTAACCAGTTGGTTAAAATTAAATTATTTCCTCGATTTTATGTGAATTAATAATTGCAATGTAAATGAGCCTTATAATCAGCTGTCTTTTATAAACAATGAAACATTAAAATATAAAGAACTTACTTTTAAAATTTTATTACGTTTAACCTCAGATTAATCGTTTAACATATACCTATTTCCTTTTCTTGTTTGATGGATATGCAATAGGTTTTTTCGAAATAATATTAGTTTTATTATCACGATAGTCTTTTTTTAGTTGATAAATACAAACACTAGATGCCTGATCAGAGTTCCATAAAGTAAGCAGTCTTAAGACGTATGATGCAAGAGAAATGAACAATGGGATTTACATATTGTTGTACATAGTAAAATGTAAGAAATATGGAGTAAGGAGTTATGATTTCTGTGTATTTCTTACTGCTTACTCTATGAAACTCTGAACAAGCCTATAAAGTTATTAAAGATTGTATATTTAAAACTCTATATATATATATATATATATATATATATATATATAAAGCCTCGGTTAGTTAGTGGCGATGCAGTCTTATATGTGCCGGAATAAAGTAAACTCCTTTTTTGACAGTCAAGCTTTCGAGAAGAAGAAAAAAATATATTCTCGAAAGATTGACTGTCAAAAAAGGAGTTTACGTTATTCCTAATCGAGGATTTTTTAAACTTATTTAAGTACTAATCCATCTAATCTACTGATGGATAAATAAAACCAATTTATTTAATTTTTGTCTTATACTTTTTCCTTGCACAGCAGTGCTAAATTTTTTGGCAAGATTAAAAAATCTAATTCTTACCTACCAGCTTACTATTCTAGAAATGGTCAACAAGTTTCGGAAACAGTGTTTCAACCTGTTTCTTTCTGCTAATAAGCTTGTAGTGTCTTATCTCATCATTAACATCTCCAAATGCACCCTCATCTAAACAATCTGGGCAGACATTCTTTTTCACCAGCATTTGAATTATATATCCTGCAATGTAGGCAACTACATCTGAGGATATTTCACTTAGTGGAATAAAAAACTTGGTTAGATCATACTCGTTGTCTTGAAGTATCATGTCGTTCAAATCTATTCCATATTTTCTTATCAAAGAGAAGTCTACTGGCTCTAAAGCCTTGCTCGTCTGGCTTGGAACTGACAGTACTACTGTCGAATCAATCACCCTACAGTTTCCTCCTTGACCATCAACTCTAGTATGTAACAGCAATCTTCTTAAGGAATACTTAAACTGTAGGGGAGTTGGATTGTTGTTAGCAATCTTCTTAAGGAATACTTAAACTGTAGGGGAGTTGGATTGTTGTTCCAGCCATTGCGACTTCTAAGAAAATTAGGGGAAATATCCTTTTTAATTTATGTGCAGTAGAGATAAGCTACTGTAAAAAAACTACTCCTCTGGCCCATATTTTGACATTAATTAGACAGAGGTAAAATAATAATAGTGATCTGACATTCACCTATTCTTATTTCCAACACAATCTCCAGAAAGTTTTGGTAAAAAATACCAACTTACCTTATTGCGCAAAAAAATGTTTCTAGGTAATCCTGACTTAAGTTGAATGTTAAGATGTATTTAAGTTGCTTGGTATTTTTGACGTAATGGTCAAAAATAGCTATTACTGATTTGATGGTAATAGGAAATCCTTTAAATGGCGTTTTTTGGGGTGTTAAGTATAACGGCCTTCCAGCTACATCAGTACATCTTAGAAGATACTCCACCATTTCTTCTAAGAATGGTCTCCAAATAGGTTCATTTGATTCCCTTAGGGCTGCATTATACCCTTTAGCAAAAGGACTTTTAGAATTTAAAATGTCAAAGAGCATATTTATTTTTAAAATAAATTCTTCTGTGGCTAATGAATCTTTGAAATCTGGATGCTTTATATCTACTCGAAGATATTTTATAGCGTTAGCAACACTTAGTGATAAAGTCTGAGCAGCCAAAGATACCTAAAAATTAAAAAGATGCATTATTTTGCTTAAAAAAAATTGGATTTGGTCAAAATTTTCGTCTTTTTTTTTAATAGTCATTATATGTGACCCTTAAAACGTAAACATATTATTTATAATAAGTTATTAACCTTCATTTTCTGATTTTGAAAGTCCACATGCTTTTTAGATAGTTTGTTGCCCAAATTTAGCGATTCTGTCTCCTGTAACTTGGGCAATTTTTTGATGTATTCCCACTTAATAATCCTTCCATCTGGGTCCTTGAATAAATGCAATAAAGCAAGGTTATTCTTAGCTAGTTTTACCATGTGACAGGCATCCAGAATAGCATATATTTTTGATTCTCCAATAATAAAACCTGAATTCAGATTTTTCCCGGCTTCTGAAAGGTCAAAATTGCAGCCTAAATTTTCAAACATTGCAAAGTTTGCATTAGGACCATCGCACGTTACAGAGCTTACATTACAATTTTTCTCTCATGAAGACGAGCAATAGCTTCATTTATTAAATTTGCCTTTTCTGCTGCACTAAGTGATTTAATCAGAAAGTACTCAATGGGTAACACTTCCAAGAGGCTTGATGGCAAACCACATTAATAACCAAAACTTCACTGGCAACATCTAGTTGATCATTATCTACTGGAACTCCGATATCAACATAGCCCCACATTTTTTTGCCATCATATTGAATTTGCTTTTTAAGTGACATTTCGTCAAACATAAGTGCCACAACTAAATCATTCCCACTTTGTTGAGCTTCCTCTCTTTTTTGTTCCAGTAAATTAAGTGACAAATCCAAAAAGCCAGGGTCACACTCTACATTGGCAAACCATTTTCTTATTGTTGCTTGCTCAGGCAAAGCAAGAGCAAATTCTTTTCTTACTGCTTCATATGCCTTTGAAGAATATAACTGCAGCAAAACGCCTTAGAGGTTCAGGATATTTTTCATGAGTGACAGTATCATTCTGAATGTTTTTTAAATACCTGGACATAAGGAGATGTGGTACGTCACTGATACTTTTGTCAATGTGGTCCACACCATGATTAGACACTTCTTGCCTTTTTACAAAGTCCAACACATTTTTCATGTGAAAAACTTTGTTTTTAAGTTTTGTTACTTGTTTTCTTGCACTGTACAACTGTTTTCTATATTTCAGTTGAGATTTTTTTAATTGCTCGTTCTTTTTTATCACAAAACTAGGCTAGTACTAAAAAAAATTATATTTATTAAATTATGACATTAACTTTTTTATTTTAAATGAAATACCTTGTATGTTTTTTAAAATTTAGATGAACTTGTAATCTTAATTCCAAAAATATAAATAATAGATCAGATTTATGCTTCACCTTTGTTGGTTTTCTAGTAAATTATAAATACTGTCCCATTATAATCTTTGGCTTAATCAAAAATATAAGTTTCAGAATAAATATGACAGTGCATACTAACCTGTAATTATGAATGGTTTTAATAAATGCCAGCCTCTTCCTCTTGGTACCACTGCTGCTGGTTGATGTAGAGCTGCTTTGAATTTCTTCATTTAATCTGAAAAGTTTAAAGCAAAATAAAGATAAATATTGTTGTTCAGAAATCAAACATTTTGAATCAATCAATCATTCCTTTTCTTAACAAACTCTTAACAGGAAAAAACTATTAAATAAATAAAAATTAGTTTTTAAAAATGTAGCGGTAATATAAAAATTCTATAGGTAAAAATACTAAAAGTAAAATTACTTTAAAAAATGTTGTTTTATATATCATAAGAAATACCAGAGAGCAAAAATATGAATATTAAATATTCACAATATTTTATATGCCAACTGATGATTAAAATAACTTATAAAGGGATTCTATGGAAAAGTGAATGTTATCTAAAAATGAAAATTTTTTTTTCTTATCAACAAATAAAAATTTAATATTATGAAATCAAAGACTTACTTTTTTTTTCTTGCAATTCTTTTCAATGTCTTTTCCTTAGAAATGCTCCCTGATGAAGATGCAGATGCATCAGCTATAGTTGCATTTTGTGAAACTTGACTTATGCTTGCATCTGAACTCATCAAAGTTGAGTTTTGTGATATATCACTGATGCTGGTACTAGGCATACTTAAATTTTGAATTTCTATATCCAAAAGTAAGGATGGCACAGCATTAAATTTAAGCATCTTTCTCTTTTTATCTGATAAGAAGTATTCATCTTTAAAATGCCTGGAGTACACTAATTTGTTTTTTTTTCCATTGCCACCCTTCAGGATTTATTTGAAGTACCTGAAGCCATAATTGTGACATCGGACCTTCCTTTGGAAACCTACAAAAATATAAAACCTTGTGTTATTAAATTAGTCACAAGATGTTTTTAATAAATGTTTAATTACAAAACCAACAATGTTACATTTTTTGGTGGAAAGGATATTTTTTTTGTGACAAATGCAAACATACTAAAAATTGATTAAAAAAACAAATAAATGTATCTGTTTTTTGCTGTATATTAGCTAGGTAGATACTTACACATATATTTTATTGAGAATTTAGCAATTTTAAACTGTTTGGTTTGTATAATTATATTTATTTCCTCCAATTACTTAATTTACAGTGCCATTTACTTGTCAAATATCAGTCTGCCGTCAGATATACAAAAAAAGCTACTTAAAAACCAACTGGGTTGTTAAAAGATAATTTATTGAAAATGCAGGCATTAAAAAAAGGTAGCATAAACAACAGCATGTATAGTATGTAGTATATTTTTCCTTCTGTCTTACTTCTTCTGCTTAATTTAACTCGTAATTTACGGAACAATGAATCCAGCTCTAAGGTCAATTCATACTCATATCTTAGATCAACAAGCAGTACAAAATATGCAAGTTGCTTACCACATAAAAAATTTGCAAACATTGTCTTGCTTGATCTAAGTTGCGATCATGAACTGACCCTTACACTTACTTGTGAAAAGAAATGTTGACGGCCTCGGTCAGCCTCCTTATCGATTTGCAATTTTTCACTGCACAAGACATATTCTCAAAAATAAAATTTAGCTTCGCCACAAATACACGCAAACCACTTAAGGGTTCTGAGAAGTAGCTTTACACAAAAGAAAAAATTATTAAAAACACAAAAAACACGCCCGACGAACTCAAAAACAAAACGACAAATAATAAGATTAATAAGGCTATGAAGAATGTCAGGCACAGATATTTGACATTAGTGACATAGGTTAGTTGCAAAAACAGTGAGTCGACCAATTCCGATCTTTACACGGCTTAAAATGGCTGCCGCTCTTGCGTTCCACCAAAAGTGGATGCGCAGTGGTCGTAGCACGTTCTCGTTCCCTTTATATTTCTATGGTTTCGTCGAACATGGTTCATGTGCCTCAACGTAAGCGCATACCATTTCGTCTCGTTCCACCGTGTGGAAGAACGGGATGCTCTAGTATTTCGCCGTCGTGGTAACACTTTCTACAACCATTTTATGTTGTAGACAGTTTGAGCCACAGGAACCCGTCGATCTGGAAACGCAAAAACAAGAAACCCAATGACTTCGTCCGCACTGTCACTTGTTCACACTGAAGCGACTCGAAAGGAAATAAAAATGCAATGCCTGTGAATCCCAGTTTTTCCTCGATCATCTCATGTTGTGGCCGTTATCTAGCGGAATTTGCAGACATCTTGTCAACGGTTATTATTGCAACTATGATTTATGCTCACAATGAAAGAGTGGCGACAATTTTTTCTCATGAAAGCAGTCCGGAGATAATAACAAACTGGCACCATTGCTCAATATAGCTGTTTCTTTTGTGCGCACAGAACTTTCTATGCCATTTCTGTTTGATTTATTGAAATCTTATCCCTAAGGAAAATCTTAGGAACCCTGTATACGAGACACGAAGTATTTATTTTAAATATATGTTTGTTTTTCGACTATTATATTGTATGAAATAAATCTAAAATTACGGAATTTCGTGTGCATAATATGCAAAATTGTGGAAATGCCTTCTTATCTAATGATAGCGTCTGCGAGTGGAAAAGGTGTCGGCTCGGTTTCCAGACTCGCTTTTCTTTAGATATATCATCATAATTCCCAGCAAACTGCAGCCAAGGCAGCCGCCAAGCCGGGGATTCACAAAATGCCTTGGCCTTTTCTACACAGAATAGATTCAAACAAAAGAATTGAAAGTATAGAATGTGCCAAAAAAATTCACTTGTTTAAATGATTATAACCAAGCTAGAAACTATCCAATTTAATATATTTTTAGGAAGTCGAGGTATCAAAATGTATAGATCCGATATCGAATTTGGTCTATTTAAAAATAGGTATTTTTGACACATGTATATATTTGTTTCTGTGCGACCCTGTATTAAATCTAACCGAGGTAACTCTGGTTTCTTTAAACATTTAAAACTACTTTATTTCTTAACCGAATTTTAAAAGTATTAGATCAAAATGCTTGATAAAAAATTACTTTGAAAATAACGCTTGGGATTAAATACAGTGTTGCAGAGAAAGTTTTTCCTAGGTGGTTTAAAAATACCTATTTTTCAAATATACCCGCCATATTGTGTTTTAAGTAAATGTCAGTTTTGACACTGCTTATATAAATTTGAAGGACTATGCTTGTGAAAACGTCTAAGTTTATCAAAATTGGTCAATTTTTGGAAAAGTTACCTATTGCTAATGAAACAAGTAGTTTTTGTCATTTACGTCGGTTAACCTAAGTGCACCATCATAAGGGGCCCAAATATTTTTGATGCTACATTTTGTAGCCCTTTTGTAGCTATTTTGTTACGATTAAATTAATTTTGTTGCTGTAGCCGTTTTTGAGAACACGCGAATCCCCTAGCTTAACCGTTAAACTGAGGGGCCACCCCAATAAACACAAACCTTGCGAGTCATAGGTGGCCCGCCCGCGGTTTACCGAATACGGCAGCCGCGGCGGAGTGCAAGCGGTAATGTCCGCTCGTCCTTTGGATCGCCACAGGCGGATTACCGCCAACACCTACACGGATAGCCGCACAGAACCGGTTGGTGAACCGCCAGTGTTTTAACTAAGACGGCCGCACAGAAATCGCCGCTTGCACGCCGCCGCGGCGTTCATTGCACCTGTGGCTAAAACGCTACAAACCACTGGAGAATAACCTGCGGATAAGTGACGGCCTGCCGTTAGATGATGAATTGCCGCATTCGTACCTTTACCGGCCGCTAGAACGTTCCCAACAGATCCTTCGGCAAACCGCTAGTGGCTATAAAAAGGCCGCTCGGACATAGCCGCTTGCACGTCGCCTCAAATACCACTAACAAGCAGCCTCGTGACAGCTGAGCGCTTTGCAAGTTCTTGGAGCGAGGCATCACCATTATATTTGTATAGTACCTATTATTTGTTAAACTTTATAAACATTGATAAAGTTGGCATTTTAAAAATCTTGGCCATCTATATGTATAAAAATATTATGTCCTGAAGAAATATAATATTGAAACGAGCGCCATCCGCTTTCTAGACTCACAAATATTATAACTGTGTAATGATTAATTGCTCATCTAGATGGCTCTGGATAAATGCCGACCACGCAACGATTATATTTTAAGTAACAGCACGCTTGATTGCCGCGTCTGGCTAGAGAGATAATATGCCGAAGCGGCTAGCAAACTATATGCCACCCTTTGGGATTGTTTCGTAAAGCCATCTTAACCAATCACGCTTGATTGCCTCGTCTGGCTAGAAAGATAATGTATCGAAGGGGCTAGCCACCAATATGCCACCTTTCGGGATTCTTTCGTACAGCCATCTTAATCAATCAATAGCAGCACACTAGATTCCCTCGTCTGGCTAGACAGATAATATGCCGAAGTGGCTAGCCCCCTATTTGCTACCTACTGGGATTATTTCGTAAATCCATGTTAACCATTCCATGGCAGCACACTTGGTTGCCTCGTCTGGCTAAAAAGATTATTTGCCGAAGCGGCTAGCCACCTATTTTCCACCTTTCGGACTTGTTTCGTAAAGCCATTTTAATCAATCAATGGCAGCACACCAGATTCCCTCGTCTGGCTAGACAAATAATATTCCGAAGTGGCTAGCCTCCTATGTGCCACCTACTGGGACTGTTTCGTAAAGCCATCTTAACCAATCAATTGCAGCACGATTGATTGTCTCGTCTGGCAAGAAAGATAATATACCGAAGCGATTAGCCACACGTTTTCCACCTTGTAGATTTCTTTTATGCAGCCACCTTATATTTACGAGTGGCATCACGCTAGCTACCCTTGCACCGCTTGCTGCAAGGTATCGGTAAGCAAGTGGTTTACTGACTGATGGCTACCCACCAGTGCCGCCTAGAAACCGCTTTCTTGCCGTAAGGCTTGTGTTTACTGGGACCCCATAACTTCAGTTCTGCTAAAGCTAGAAAGTTCGAATAAACACCACATTTTATAGCTCGGCTTGCTGGAGGGGATCACATATTAAAAATTTTAAAAATATTCCTACATTTTTTTATTAAAAAAAAAACGATTCTTGTCGTTTTTACGTAGGGCTGAACTTGTTGTTTGAATGATGTTTAAAAGTTTGAGACAATGATGTGTTTGAAATTAACTCTAGGTTTCGGACTTTCATTGTCTTTCATTTTATTTATACACGACGTTTCGATCAGTACAATCTCTAATCGCCTTCAGGTGCAAACTACAATCAATTCCTAAGGCTACGTCCTTATTACTGTAAGAAATCACTCAACCTTGAAGTTTAAGAAGTTCGCTCCGCCCAAGGAAGGGCTTCCAAATATTTAGAATTTTAACACCTGGTTTACTGAAAATACTCTGATTCTGCCCAATAAAGGCAACTTCAAGGAATTTTCGTTTCTTCCAGTGTGACTCCTTGTGCAAAACCTTTGCTTCTGCCCACTTCATTCGGTGTTGTTTTGACCATGCATATTCGGCTCTGTCCTGTTCTAAGCAGAATGGTTACAGCCTTAAACTTATAACAGATACTATTTTTAAATTTCAACAAACAGGACAGAGATTACAAGACCAAAACCACACAAAGGGTGGATTCACAAAAATTTTAAGCCGAAAATGTTTATTGCTAAAGTTATTAGTTAACGTGTTTTTGGATTTTTCTAAAACCAAATTTCTAATCAGCTAGAGGCAATGTTCCATTTAAGGTCTTACACAATTATTTTTGGAGGATTTTTGATACATACAAAAATACACGAGCGTGTTTCTTTTTCGATAAGCTTTCCTACAAAGTTGTATGTGAAGAGAATCTTTTCTGAGGGTCCGATGCAAAAAAATTTTGCCGAAAATTTTAGCTGCTAAAAATCTTAGTTGAAGTGTTTTTCGATTTTTCTAAAAAACAATTTTTTAACTCGCTACGGCCGATATTTCATTTAAAGTCTCCACCCAGTTTAGACATTAGTATTTCTGAGAGTATTTCATAAGGTGCTTGCCACATATAGTATGTTTTCATATCGTACTCGGTAGGTATTGAAAATCAAGAACCTTTTTCTTTCAAATATCACTCTTTTTCGGTCAGAACAGAGAACATTCTCTATGAAAGAAAGAGAACACAAGATTTTCAATACGTATTGAGTACGATATGAAAACATATTAATATTTTCCTTAAAATTTTCTACTTATATATCTCTCCAAAATGTACAGAAAGCCTCGGACTGGCGCTATAAGGGCCTACGCGCAAAAGCACAAGGAAGATGTGCAGGCAAAAATTTTTAAAAAACAAAAAATTTTTAAATAAAATAGCACTGCTGGAAAAATAATGAAAGCAATATTATTTGACCACATGCGAAATTAAAAAAAAAATGTAAAGTAGGTGTTGAACAAAAATCTTTGGTTTTGACCTCAAGAAGAGGGGCCTACCGCGCATTTGCTCGGTTGCTTGGCGGGCTATTTTACATTTGTTTTTAAAAAAGAAGTAATAGAGAACAAAAATGTGTGACATGTGCAGATTTTTAGTCCTTGGGAACTTTTTCTATAGGTAGTTGGTTAGCATTTTAAATCTATATCCAGTTTTTCACTGAAACTGCTAATAAGTTTCCAAAAACATAGTAATAACTGTACTTTATTAGTTTGCGCGCGCGTTTGAACTGTCAAAATTTGTAGTGCGAAAATCTTAAATATTAGCCGCAAAACTTAACAGAAAATTTAGAAAATTCGGCATGTGTGTCTGTTGGTATGATAAATAGAAAAATAGTACTTTTGAATTACAATATAATACGGTTCACCTAATAAACACAGTTCCTCACACAACTCGAAAATCCAATTGAACTGAATCGTTAGAATAATAAATTAAACTAGACAAACAAAATGTCAGACTTAATATGCTCTATATGCAAAATAAAGTGAGTCTTTAAAACAAGCCCATTATTAACAAGTGAGGTCGAATCATTTGGTATCGAGTCAAAAAAGCAATATGCAAACGTTGTTCAGTTCTACCTAAAACGGAGAAAAGAACCATGATGATGTTCTATTGCAGTGATTGTAAAAAGAAAAAACGTGAGGATGATATCTTGCAAGAACTAAAAATCTTTAATGGAACAAAAAGTGAGGCAAAATCTCAAATTGAGACTACAATGGAAACCATAATGAAAACCTTTCAAAAATTGATTTCTCAACAGTGTCTGCGCCTTTAAACAACTCTAATGAAATAATTCTTGACGCACAACAAAAATCTCTATACGAAAATTACTGCTGGCTTAGAACTGATCAAATCGGTAAATTCAACTCCAGTATCTTCTCGTTTTAAGGCCCAGTTCACATATCGATCTCAAACAGCTGATGAGCGACAGACAAAAGAAAAGGACGGAGGAAGCCAAACAGCAAATAATAGAAACGAGGACGAGAATACACGGCCGCTTAGCCTTTGCGCGATACATCGGCGGCGAAAGTTGCTATCCTTACTTTTGTTCCAAATTGAAACAATAATAATGGTTTTTATCAACTTAATAATGATTAAGATGATGAATTTCAACGTCCTAGATTTCAATGTCTCAGAAGAAGACTCGTCTAGTCAAAAAAGTAGCACATCTGAGGTTAGTGAAAACCAAGAAAACAAAACAAATCACGACAAATATTAACAACACAAAAATAACAACAAAAAGATAATGGTGTCTGGAAGTCGCAATGCAAGCGGATCAAGAAAAAATAGAAAAAATTGGCCATTTTAATCTGATCTATATCTATCTGAAATGCGAAGATCTATAATTAAAAAAAAAATAGAGTAACCTTTTTTTAGGAGATTTTGGTAGGATCACTATAGCTCACAGTAGTTATACTATTTTAGATATAGGGTGTGAGCTAAAATTATTGCCATTTCCAGTCTGCGATACTTCACGTATGGCATATGAATCATCATATACAAAGAAAGGATATCACCAATTATTGCTACATTTTTATTTGCGTTATTAGATATTCACATATATGTATTACCCATTTGATGATTATGCACCTTATTTTTGAAAGATTGTCAGTCTGATAGTGCAAACTGAGGAGTTTTTCACTGAGAGGAATCTGTGTAGATTTAGAGGGAGGTATTCTATGGAAAATACTGGGATCACCGGGGAAAACTAGAAAAATTTCGAGGGAAAGGCATGTGTGTATGTATGAAATAAAAACTGAACTTCTTTTCGGTTTATAGGCTATCATTGCTCAATCCACAATTCATCTTCTGGTCTGAAGAAAGAGGTGTCACATTCCTTCCTGCAGACTGCTTTAAACTTTGTAATTTTATCGGTAGCTGCTATACAGGTTGTTAAAAATGCTCTAAAATGCAACCGTCCTGAAAAACTGAACTTTCTTTTGGTTTGTAGGTCATCATTGCCTAATGAATTCCACCAACTGGTTTAAAAAAGAGGTTCCTTCCTGCAAACTACTCCTATTTAGTGTTAGCTAACCACGTCTGTAACAATTTTTCTTTTTTGTAAGGTTCTATAAATTGAATGGATGTTTTCTGTTTATAGGCTATTATTCCTTACTCCATACTGCTTTAACAGATCTTCTCACCACAAAGTTTAAAAAATGACAGGACAGACAAGATATGCTTGCAAGAAGTCCTAGAGCAAAATATAAGTGTCTTACCAATATTTTTATATTTGTTTGAAAGTTTGAGACAGTGATGTGTTTGAAATTTACTCTGTGTTTCGGACTTCCGTTGCCTATATTTTATTTATACACGACGTTTCGATCAGTACAATCTCTGATCGTCTTCAGGTGCAAACTACAATTAATTCCCAAGGCTACGTACTTATATACTGTGAGAAATCACTTAACCTTGAAGTTTAAGAAGTTGGCTCCGCCCAAGGAGGGGCTTCCAAATATTTGGGATTCCAACACTTGGTTTACTGAAAATACCCTGATTCTGCCCAATAAAGGCAGCTTCAAGGTATTTTCGTTTCTTCCAGTGTGACTCCTTGTTCAAAACCTTTGCTTCTGTCCACTTCATTCCGTGTTGTTTTGACCATGCGTGTTCGGCGATTCCGGATTTCGTGGTTTCACCTTTTTGGGTATTCGTCTGATGTCCCTTAAGCCTAACAGATAGTGGTCTTTTAGTTTCGCCTATGTATGATTCACCACACTCACAAGGAACTTGGTAAATGCATTCCTTATTTTGTTTGTTCTCTGGTTTTGTTTTACTAAGAAGGCTTCGAATTGTATTACTAGATTTAAAAGCTGTTTTAATATTAAAGTTTTTCTCTACTCTTCGAATTTTCTCTGATACTCCTTTAGGGTATGGGATTGTAAGGAATGCATTTGCCTGGTTTTGGTCTTGTAATCTCTGTCCTGTTTGTTGAAATTTAGAAATAGTATCTGTGATAAGTTTAAGGCTGTAACCATTCTACTGCAGATCCTTCTTAATGTTTCTTATTTCGATTTCCAAGTCATGAGAATTGTTACAAATTCGTTTGGTTGTAGCAGAATGATTTGAACCTTGATTTAAATATTGTCCTGTATGAATGGGTTTACGATAGACTGTTGTTCTGATGTCGCTTTCTATTTGACAATTTTGCTCCAACTCCATTATGAATTTTATGGTGGATCTTATGTTATTTAGGTAATAAAGAAATTCTGAAAGTTGTTGATCATTTCCGGTCCAGACAATAAAAGTATTATCAATATATCTCAGTCAGAGCTTAGGTTTATATGTTGCGGTATCAATCGCGTGTTCCAAGTTCCAGTGAGTGTGGTGATTCATACATAGGCGAAACTAAAAGACCACTATCTGTTAGGCTTAAGGAACATCAGACGAATACCCAAAAAGGTGAAACCACGAAATCCGGAATCGCCGAACACGCATGGTCAAAACAACACCGAATGAAGTGGGCAGAAGCAAAGGTTTTGCACAAGGAGTCACACTGGAAGAAACGAAAATTCCTTGAGTCTGCCTTTATTGGGCAGAATCAGGGTATTTTCAGTAAACCAAGTGTTGAAATCCTAAATATTTGGAAGCCCCTCCTTGGGCGGAGCCAACTTCTTAAACTTCAAGGTTAAGAGATTTCTCACATTATATAAGTACTTAGCCTTAGGAATTGATTGTAGTTTGCATCTGAAGACGATCAGAGATTGTACTGATCGAAACGTCGTGTATAAATAAAATATAGACAATGGAAGTCCGAAACACAGAGTTAATTTCAATAGTTTTATAATTAGAAAACATAGAGAATATCCACTTTAATTTTATTTTTTGTTTTTATGTTCCTTTCTCCGCACATCAGAATATTCTTCTTCAACCGAAAAAAGCCTGACTCAACAAACATGAAAAAAATTAAAGTTTAAAATTTCAATAATCCAAGAATTTATTATTATTACTTCAAGAACCAATTAAGCAAGCATGCAGATTTAGGTCCATACCAATTCGAAAAGCAACGACCTAGGAGCTCCTCTGTCATTGTAAAAAAATTCAATAGTATTCTAATGAACTCATTTGAATGCTCTGCTATGATTGACCTACAAATAATGTTGGTAAAATTGAACATTTTTGTAAGTCCTATTATGATTATAGTGTTTTCACACTATTGATTTCACACAATAATTGAATGCCCAACTTGTTACAATGTAATTCATTACTAAATGTTTATCCGTTTTTGCTGAAGCTTAGTGATGATCTTATGATGCTCGATTTGATGGGATATTTGATGTCTAAAGTTAGATCTGTTGTAAAAATTTAGAATATTTGTTTACCTGACACAATTCGAGTGTAAAAGAAAATTCAACCTACTACAATTTACTTACCGCTTTTGTTTTCATTTCCAGGTTTCGTTGTCTTCTACAAGCAGTCTGCTATTATCCTGCATGATTATTCAATTTTTTTGTAAAGCTTAGAGATATTTTCTTATTTGATAATTATTATCGTTGTATAATTAGGCAGTATTATGTGCCAAGGACCACATAACAGTTTTTTTTTATCACCACAACCTAATTTATACACTTTTGAATAAAATATAAGCACCAAAGACATCACCATAACTACATCGTGCATCGTATAAATAGCAAAGTTGATATCAATAATTTAAACAACTAAATAAAAAAAACAATAAATATTACTGTGCATCAATTTCATATACATAAAACAAATAACTAAAGTAAAAAACAAACCAAAAATAAAAACAAAATTAGATCAGATGATAAGATAAAACTTAACTTAATCAATTTTATTTTAACTTTCTTAGTGTTTGTATGTGTAAACTTATCATAATAATTCCTGCTATGGTAACTACTACAATACATTACTTATTTAGACTTTGATTATGTAAGTATTCTTATTCTTTTTTCCCATATTATTTAAATTGCATATTGATAGGTATATCCAAAGGTTTATCATAGGCACTTTTTTGCCGTTGCAGGTACCTCATTTTAAAAGGAAATCAATTGGAGAAGATTGTATTATATTAAACCATAAATCAAATAGGATTTTTTAATTTTAATCTAAAAAAACAAACAATGGAAATATCTATTATTATATTGGAAAATATTTGTTACTATTTTTTCAGTTTGATTTTTTTTTTACGTAAGAAAGCATAGAGTCAGACAGGGTGTAAGTTTTGCTTTTTTGCTAAGACAAGCAGAAAATCTTTCTTGTTTCTGGTGTAAAAATGGCGGTAAGATTATTATTTTTTATCATGAACTTTACAATATTTTTTAAATTACACTTAGGGGGAGGTTTCATAACTGCTGTCTGGCTGGTGGGGGGGGGAGAATCTTGGGATAATGGCTGATTTGAACATCGATAGGCGTTTGCAGCGAAACCAAGACTTTTTAAATATCGATGAGTTACAAAATAATAATGGTTTTTCTGTGAACCTATTATATGTACGTTCATTAAATACGGGATTTGATGAGTTTTCCACCTATATTTACAATAATAATTTTGACGTTTTCTGCCTAAATGAGACAAGGCTAAATGAAAGCATTCCCAGCAGTATTTGAATATATCTGAATATAACTTCATCAGAACAGATAGAGGAGATGGTAGGGGAGGAGTGGGTCTTTATTTTAAAAAATATCTTCATTATAAAAAAGAAAACTTTGATCACTTAAATAACTTTGAGTATAGTGCAGTTTTTTTTAATCAACAAAGATAATCATATCTACTTATGACCGTCTACCGATCACCATCGAACACTATTTCAGTCTTTTTAGACACACTATAAAAAATTCTAGGTTTTGTCACAATTAGGTATAAACATATCATTCTTACAGGAGATTTTAATATAAACTATTTAGTCGATAATGCCTATTCTCAAAGACTTAAAAATATTATGGACAGTTTCAATTTGCTTCAAAACATCACAGGATTCAGTTCACAGAATTCGATTGGCAAAACTTTTATGGGTATAAAGACATCATAGATGAATCCTTTTTAGCTGTTGCTACCACCTTGAGTTTGGATCTTACCAGTTTTTTTTATCAATTTTAAACAGATGGATTATAGAAATTAATACAGGCAAAGCTACAGTACGATTAACAAACCCTACACTATCAGAACTGTGTGTTAATCAAAATATCCAACATCACTAGTATATTTTTTAAGCTTAAAAATGTTAGTTTATGTTATATTAGGATAGTAGGTTTATAAGTAATTTATAAAAAAAAAGAAAAACAAAAATATAAAATTATATACTTTTATTGCATAAAAAAATTATCATAAAGGTAAAATACATTCGACAATGCACAAAAGCAGGATGACTTTGTGTGATAAAAACACTTTGAATCTAATTTAAGCAGTTTTGGAGTCTGTTCAAACTCAATAACAGGTTTTAAGGAGTATCATCTCCTTAAATATGTAGCTTTTTCCTTTCCTTTGATATAAACTGTATCCACTTTTTCTGTCAAGTTTTGAATTATATCAGAAAACTTACGAAGCGAAGTAAAACGTGCATTCCATGGTGTACAATGATGATTTTCCATCAACCAGTTGGCTTCCTTATGTAACTGTGGGGAAAGATGTTGAATCCCATAGGATGGCTTAAAAATATAATGGGAAATTCTCGTTCCATCATAAGCGGCCAATTCTTTAGGAACAAATTTGTTGTTTTCCAATTTAAATCCTTGAACATCTATTATTAAATTCATATTGTTAAGTTGGAAAGATTTTTTAAAATAATTTATTTTTCACTGTATAAACTTATAGCTTCTTTCAGTATTCTTGAATTTTTAAGGTGTAAGCAAATTCTACAAGTGTTTTTTGAACACATTTCTTGAACTGATATCAAAATATATAATAATTCGATTTTATAGAGAAAAAATATTTTTTATGCATGCGCATTAAAACTGTTTTTCGGTTTTAATCAAAGAGTGGTATGAAAAAAGTTTATTATGAAGAATCAAACAGTAGGCTCTTGTTTTTCCGGTACATATTCGTGATATTTAAAAGTGATTCTTATTAAAACATTAGCTCTCTGTATAGCTTCTTTTTGATAAGAACAATGAATGTATATTATGAGTGATATCTCTTTATATTCTGAAGGGAGAAACAACGGTTCATGAGGAAGCTGATAGTATGAAGCCCTAAACTTCGAATAAATTTTACATAAGGAAGCAAATTTGTTATTTTCCAAGTCTACATACAAATCATTTTATGGATATCTTTCAGAATTTAAAAAAACGTTAATATTGCGGATTCTAACATCGTCAAATCAAAACTATAACATTTCGTTCAACTTCAGTTTTGGTTGATGTTTTAACTTGCCAATATATCTGTTGATTTTAAGCAATTCAGAATACTCTATTAACTCCAATCTTCTAATTAATATTTCAACATCTTTATTAATAACCTTTGACAAATTCAGTTCAGTAAAGTTGCTGTTTTGAGATTATTTTTCTATAGTCTTCAAAGAATCCCATTAAAATTTGGAGTGGGACACATACACTAAAATTACCCTTTTTATTAACCAAAATGCTCGATTTTGAAATGTACATTTTAGGAAACCAACCAACGATCTGCAATTTTTTACTTTCACTTTCAGTAAATGATAAATATCCTTTTAAAGGAGAAGGTACTGTAACGTTGTTTACGTTTTAAAGCGGTGGGCATCGGTTTCTGTTGGATTAACTACTCCTCGATTAAACCAAGGGTCTAGCTGTCTCGATTCTTAACCTAAATAACACGAGTAAAACAAACAATTTTCCAACATGGCGGATTTATTATAACTTCTTTTAAATCAAAAGTTCTCTTTATTTAGCATTCAACGGTATACAATAGAAAATAACGGAAAATATTGGAAATAATAATATAATATAACGTTTACGGTAAACCCCGGTATTTAATATTTAATGTTAACGGTAGAGAGCTCCTTGATACGGCACCCCCAACATAGCGGAATTTACATATATAGAATTCATAGCGGGTTTAGAGAAATAAGAAATTAGTGTGTCAGACAAAGATACCTTTTAGCACCACTACTCCATAAATCATTCCGTATGCTGTTCCACCGTGTGTTAGAGAGACATCCAGAGAGGTAAAGACAGTCCTAAAGGTAATCCGATCCAGCGATAGCACTGTCTCACTCTCACTCACTAACCGGTCAAACAATACAGGATCGACCTACTTAGGTAGTTTAGCCATGTGTTAGAGAGAGAGATGTATTACCCGTATTCCGAACCAGCAATAATACACTTAACCTCCAATTACAGTGCCATTGTCGTCACATGCTTAAATAAACGATCCGGTAGCGCTGCTTACTCCATACGCTGTCAAACCGTGTGTTAGAGAGAGATATAGAGAGGAGAAGACTGTCCTAAAGGTAATCCGATCCAGCGATAGCACTGTCTCCTTCTCGCTCATTAACCGGTCAGACAGCGCAAGACCAATCCATTAATAGTTTTCCCTGGTGCTAGAGAGAGAGAGATGTGTTACCCGTATTCCGAGCCAGCGGTAACCCATCTCACCTCTACTTAACATACGGACAACTACATTTTACGGTATGTATAGAAAACCCCGCTATACTGATCAGGTGCTTACCTATCGGGTTCTGGCAGGTGATGTTTACTGGTCGGTCGGTCGGAATGAATGCCATGAAACGCGCTTGACGTCGCTTTAAATAGCCTGGCGTATTCCCACCTACCATGGCAGGCTGTGCGCGCAAAGCGGTGCGAGTCAAAGCGATGTCTGGAGTCTAAGAATAGAAAATAATAAAACGTCATAGAAATTACAGAAATTATGAGACGTGAAGTACCTAGAACGAAAAGAAAAGCTGAAATAAATAAATAAAATAAGTAACCTCGTTACAGTACCATCATTAGTTAACTGTCTCTCAATAAAAGGAAAGCTTTCAGGTATAACAATTTTTATTTCATCATTATTATTTAATTTGTTTGATGGGGAAGCATCATAAGAATACGTTTCATATCTTACTACAGAACTGTCTTCTAAAATTTTTTCGGTAACGTTTAAAAAACTTATTTTGTAATTTAAATCCTAGTGATTTTAAAAACCTATAATTTGTTAGTGTTAATCGTTTGACAATTTTCCTCTTACTGCTTAAACAACTCTTTTTTTTTATTATATGATATTAATGGGTTATTGTAACGAAACACCATTATTCAATTTTTTTAATGTGTAGTCTGATGGTAATAGTTTCATTACAAAAATTTACAATAACCCCGTCCTGATTTAAAAATTTTTTTAAAATATACTGGTTATTATTTTAACCCTAAAAGGAAAATAAATTAAATTTTCTGGAGGTTCTATTATCTTAAATCCAGGACTGACGCTAGTAAAGAACTGATGAATTACATGTACAGGATTGTTATTTAAATATGATCCATTAGCTATACTGCAGTCGATTAAAATTGCATTTACCTTAATAATATCAGCAGGTTATTGTGAAACATGTGCTTTATGAGCTGTGTAGAGATCATCTCTAAATCCTAAAATATTTCCTACAGTATCTTTACTAAAACGAATATACTTACTACATTTTAAATGAAAACGTAAGGTATTATTGTTGGCCCGTAGTGTTAAGTTAACATCTTCTTTAGAAAGCTCATCTGGTAAATAATCCTCAATATCAGTCAACTTGTAGGCTCCTGATAAAATTTCAATGGTTTTATTACCATAATGAAATTTATTATTTCGTTCATCTATATTGGGCATTGCATTAAAAGTTTCGAAATTCGTAAGACAAACAACATATTCATCATTATCTAAATAGATTGGTGGATTAAATGAAGCAGACAACTCAGCCGAATTGCTTGACAGAGAAATTACAGTTGATGTAATACGAATACAAGTTATAAACTGTTTTTATATAAAAACTCTAAACACAAATGTCTACGGATAACTGAATCTTTTTATTAATAATTTTTTTAATTATACATTACAACATTATGACTACCATCACTTAAAAAATATTTAAAAACATCCAAAGGTAGTTTTAAATTTCCATAGCTATCAAAGTATGAAATTATGTTTTCTTTCTCAAATATCCGGTCCAGTGGATTCCCTGTTTTTCTTTACTATCTAATTTGATTATACCACTTTCAAATTTTCTAATTTTTTTCGGTAAATCATTATAACATTCTCATTAAATCATTAAAAAACCACGAGAATGTGGGATATTTTTTGAATATTTAGGAAGGTCAATATTTGTTAGAGGTCTGTGAGGTGGTCCTTTTTTCAGTTTTTTGTATTTGGTTTTAAAAACAGACCACAACCTTGTTTATAAGGTCTTAAATAAAGTCCTTTACCAATAGAAATTTTTTCCATGGCTTAATTATGTCTTTTATTTTCAATAAGTTTATCTTTTGCCGCTTTGGCGTCATTAACAGCTTTTGCTACTCCCACAGCTCCCCCACCCAATGCTCCAAGAGCTGAGAGGGTAGATAGCACAGGTAGTATAAATGGTAAAAACCTTCCAATTTTTGGGACTGGAATAATAATTTTTTTTTGGTTGAATAACCTTATAACCTTTTAGTGATGATAGTGCTGTTTTTGTAGTTGTGATTAAGTTCTTAAAAGATTTGTCAACTAAACTTTTACGTGCTTGTTAAATAACATTGCTTAAAGATATCCCCCTTCCTGTGTTTTTTCGTTTAACGTTACATCGGCGACGTTTTTTAAACCCATTCCAAAAGTTGTTTTTAATTTCATTGCTCCAGTTACTCCAGTTGCTGCTATTTTTTCACCTAAACTTGCGTCGGCTGCATTTATTCTCTCAGCTGCTTTTGGAGCAAGAACTTGTCAGCCTTATGTCTATATTTAAGATCTAAATTTTTTGGATATGCAATGTCGTGTTCTTTGCAAGCCTCATCCAATTTGTTAATTCCTCGGTCGCTTCTTGCTAATCTCTTTGTTAGGTTAGTGGCAGGACCACAAAAACTTTAAGATGGGATGTGTAGTTCGAAAGGTAATTTCTTGATTAATGTATTTAACAAACCCCTTCTTTTCTTTTTAACTGTTGGTTCTCTAATAATCTTATGTTTGTTGCCTACGCGCATTATATATACTGACGCATGAAGTATTTTCTCTTACTTATATAGCTGACGTAATGATTTATTAAAAATCACGATGATCAAAAAATTGATTTTCCATGCTTATGGAAAACTTTTTGGAGGAACTTGTAAAAAAGGATTGATCGTTGGTCCTTCAGGCTGTGGAAAAACTAATGTTTTTATAAGTTTATTAAAGGACAAAAATGAATTACTTTTTCAAAACATTTATGTTTATTCCAAATCTTTACATCAACCAAAATATGAATATCTAAAAGAACTACTCAAACAAATTAAAGAAACTGATTATCATGAAAATAATGAGGAAAATGAAATTATTTCACCCAGTGAAATAAAGGATAATTCAGTTGTAATATTTGATGATATGGTTTGTGGTAATCAAAGCAAAATACGGGATTATTTTTGTTTTTCTAGACATAAAAGTGCTGATTGTTTTTAACTCAGTCAAACTTATTACTCAATACCATAACTGCTTATAAGAGATAATGCAAATTTACTGATTATATATTCAACTAGACAGCACTAATTTACATCACATCTATGATGATCATATTAATATTGATATGTCTCTTCAAAAATTTAAAGAACTTTGCTCATTGTGTGGGAAAGAACAACATGGTTTTATTGTAGTAAATAAAGATTGTAATTTGAAGCATGTAAATACAAGAAAGGTATTGATACGTTTATTTACCTATAAATACCATACAATTAAAAATCGTATATAAAAAAACGCAAGCGAATTAGTAAAAACAAGGAATGCCATAAAAAATAAATTACGAGGCTTGAAATCTGATTTAATTGCATCCCACTCTAAAAGAGAAAACGAATTGTATCCAATCACAAAACCATTGCAAAAATTTTTATCAAACATTAAACCTACATCAAACATAAAGCAAGAAATAAAAAGTCTACCTTTATCACCAAATCAATCTCAAAGATTTAACTCTACTATTGTATCTCCGTATCAAAAATTGAATTCTACTACATTTCCTAAGAGAAGTACTTATCTTGAATATTTACCTACCGGTGGTCTTACTTTTTTGGAAGATCAATTCATACATGGTAATGACATGAATTTTAGTAATATAAGTGATACTACTATAGACCAGACTGCTAACGAAATAAGAGAGAGTTTTCAAAATTTATCGGCCTGACTAGCATACAATGAATAGTTAAATTCATTTAACGACCTTCCCAGAACATATATAGATGAATCAATTAGAGACGTTGATGATAAATTTCATTACACTTATGGAGTTTTTCATAATACAAACGAAGACAAATTTTATATTGGAGACTCAGAGCTTAAAATTATCGGAAAAGACATTGAAGTAAAAAATATTAAATATTTAGGGACAGTTGGATTATATGAATTGGTATTTAAAAAACATCTAGTGGGTTTCAAAAGAGAAGACTTAAAAATTACAGGGATATATTAAAAAGAACCAATGGCTACAAAAGAAATAAAGATCCAAAAGAACAAATACAATCAAGCAATACTTTAAAATATATGGATAATATTAGACCATATTTAATAAAAAAGGGTATTTTAAAACAAGAAATAGGTCGTGCACGAACAAATTCCTTTTCAAGACATTTATCACCAAGAACAACAAGGTTAAAAACAAATACATTAACGCCAACCAAAAAAAATAGAGGTTCTATGATTTTATCCAACAAAAAAATAGAATATGTATATTTTGATGATCCCAATGAATTAGTTAATCGAGTAAGACTCTTGTTGGATTCGCAAGAAGCGGGACATAACAACGAAATTATGTCAATTATTGAAGAACTTAAAGAGGCTAAAATTATCCTATAAAATGGTGACAAAACGGTTTACTAATCCATTACAAACACTACCATGACTATAGATAAGTTTGGATTCGCAAGAAGCGGGACATAACAACGAAATTATGTCAATTATTGAAGAACTTAAAGAGGCTAAAATTATCCTATAAAATGGTGACAAAACGGTTTACTAATCCATTACAAACACTACCATGACTATAGATAAGTTTCGGAAACATAATTCCAAGCATAAAAAACTCAAAATTGACTTGTCTGATATTGAAAATAAAGTTTTTTTAAATGCTCAAAAACACATTGCACAGTTTACTCCAACAGCCAATGTTTCACAAATTGAGATTGAAAAGGTGAAAAAAGGATTAATACAAATGATATTAGTATAGAAGATATAAACAAAAAACTTAAACTTAATGATAATACAATCGATACCATCAAAACTGATATTTAAAATTATGTTGACTCATCTTCTTTAAACAGTTTAAAATAAGAATTTGAAGTCTACAATGTAAAAAATTTGTGTTTGTAATAAAAGACGATTTAACAAAAGATATATATATATATATATATATATATATACAGGTACCAATATTACTTTTTACTGCATCGATGAGGGTGTCATTAAGTGTAATGTATTTGTTTATGTTTTCAATTTCATTAATATTTTTAATTATTAGATTCTTATCATCCTTAATTAAATTTAGTTGTTTTTGTAAGTTTTTCATTTAAAAATGTTTATGTTTATATATATATATATATATGTATATATATATATATATATATATATATATATATATAGATAGATAGATAAATCCACATTAGAGATTTAAAAAAAAGAAATTCAAGCAAACACTCCAGATATAAACATTTTGATAAAAAAAGTTGATTTAGAAAAAGAAATAATAAAAAACTCAACAAAACTTTAAAAACCAGCAAGACATCTTTTTAACTGTAAAACTATCAAACTTGGAAAATAAAATTATATCAAACATATCAGAGACTATATTTTATAAAAATGAAATAAAGAAAGTAATTGAAAAGATTAATTTAAACCAAAACATATAGAAAATTTAAAAGGCACACTTAAAATTTTTGATGAAAGTGTAAGGAGATTAAAGAACAAAAAGTGATTTAAATAAACTAGATAATAAATTTCATGATGAAATAAAAAAAATTGCAATAGAAAAAATAGTGCAAAGCTATTCGAAAAAAAGCCCAATTTTAATGATTATTCTGCTATAAAATGCACAAGTTCTTTGAACACCAGTGAAATTGATTCTTAAAAAAAATAAACAATTTTGTTAAACAAAGCGACTTTAAAAATATTCAAGAAAATGTCTTAAAAATCTCAGATATAAATCAACAAATTAAAGATTATAAAAAGAAAAGTGAAGAACATACCAGTCAAATAAATGATTTAATAGAAAAAAATTATAAAAACAAGTCAGATTTTGAAATAAAGCATGAAACGATTCAAAATGATATAAAAGATATAAATAAAAATATAAAAAGTGGTTTACCTAAAAACATACTTGAAAAAATTAAGCATTTTAATAAGTATATTAGTAATAAATTTAAACAGGGTTAGAGGTCTTATGAATTACTACCAGAAAAAATTTTAACAATTGAAAGATACTATGAAAACGAATTTTTAAAACTTAAAGTTACTTTTATTGAATTTCAAGATTATATTTAAAATTAATTAAATATTATAAAATTATCTTATGATGAAGGTATCAATTCCCTTTGTGATGTTTTAGAAAAAACCAAAACTGGTCTTGATAATAAATTTAAAGATCTTAAAGAATATACTAAAGAGGAACTATAATCATATAATCAGTCAATGAAACTAATCAAAACTTTAAAGAAGAACTGAATAAGGAACTAATCAAAAACGTTATAAATCTACAAAAATTAATTAATAATTTGCAATAATATCTTCGGAAAAATATAGCAGTTAAAGAATTACAATTAACATAACATATAGGCAATTTTGAAAACAATTTTAAGCAAGAGTTAATTAAATTTAAAAATCTTCTAAAAGACAAAATAACCGAAAACTTTGATATTTAAAAAATTATATTGATAATCTAGATAAAGCTTTCATTGCGGTGGATAAAAAATTTGTTTCTTTAAAAAAAAACGTTCACAAAAAATGTAGGAAGTATTACTAGGGTTGAAGCAAATTTTAACCAGGAGCTAATTACTGTTCAAACTGGATTTATCAATTATTTGCTCTGTCGAAAAGAAAATTATTGATAATGAAAAAAAACCACGCCAGCAAACTTAAATCATTAAAACAAATGGTAAATTCATTTTATGGTTATTTACCATTAATATTTTTTAGAAAATACACGAAATCTTTTTATATAATCAAACAATTTAGGTCAATATATATTTCCATTAAAGACTGGAATAATAGTATCAGCAAATTTTCAACCTAGAGATTTAATAATGGTTGTAAGAAATGATGGTGGTTTTAAATCATACGACTTCGAAAATGTTTTAAATATTGAGTTAAAGAAAAATGGTTTAATTTCTTTTGAAGGATTATTTAATAGTAACGCCACTAATTTTTGTGCAACACTTTTACTTAAATATCAATTAAATTCGTAAGACATATCAGTAATACTCAAATATGGATCTAAAAAAGGCTGTCTGTTCAACGTAAATCATTATAGTGCTTTTTCAAATTTAAAACCTAGTAGAGTGGAAAGGGTAAATAGAACTTTAAAAAATACAATGTGGAAGAAATTTGGTATGCGTGGATCTTACAATTGAATTGATATTCTCAACGAAATTGTTAATGACTATAACCAAACGATACATTCTACAATTGTAGTACAACCAATCATTGTTTCTAAAAAAAAATAATTATTTAAGAAAGTATATCGTCATACAAAAATAATAAATCCACTAATATCAAAATTTAAAATAGGAGATTATGTTCGTATTTCAAAATATAGGGAACATTTTTCAATAGGATACACACCTAATTGGTCAAATGAAATATTTCTTGTGAAGAAAATACAAATGACTAATCCGATCACTTATTTGCTTGAAGATCAAAATGGGAAAGAAATTCAAGGAGGTTTCTACAAAGAAGAATTGCAAAAAGTAAAGATTAATAAAAATAATGTATTTGTAACAATAAAGAATAAGATTTTTTAATGATCGTTTTTTTATTTAACGTCTGTTAACAAAATATATCTTAAAAACTAATTAATATTTTTATGACCTCAGGCTAATGTTTTAAAAGTTCCAGGAACAAAACATCGCTTGTCATCTTTAGGTGATAATGCTACTTTATTTTTTAGTTGTGTGTAAATATCATAAAGAATGGAATAGAAGCAATTCATTTTTCTGTATTTATTTCAGCATTTTCAACAACGTCTGGATAATCTTCTTTAGTAATGTTATTTTGATTAACATACTTTTTTACTCCCTTTGCTTTTTTCCAGTTCTATCTGCTAAATCAACACAATACGATTTAGCACCTGTGCCATAAAAACTTACTATAGGTTGACCTGCAAATTCATCTTTCATACGACCCACAATAGATTGTTTTTGGTAATGTTATGTAAATTGTCTTGGCTGTAATTTGATATGTCAAAACTCTCCAGGTTTTCTTGAATATCTGAATAAAAGTTATTGGTTTCAATTTCCTGTATTAAAGAATCAGTATCTGTATAGAGCAAAATTGCATTTTCTCTATATTTATATGTTCATAATAAAAATCATACATTATCGTCTTGGATAACTCCAATACTGAAAATCCAATATAAACAGGGTTATTGTATGTGACTTTTACTCGTATGGCAACCAAGTTTTGAGTAAAAATTGATGAGTTTTAAAAATTTGGTTTACCAATTAATGTTTGAGCTCTTTGCTTTTTCTCAATAGTTTTCCAATATGTAGATAATTTGATATCTTCTCTTTTATCAACTTTTTCCAGTGATTTACCATAAATTGCGTTATTGAGTAACTTAAAGAAATCTTTTTCAAACTGATTTTTGACTTGTTTCGCAATTTAGTGTTTAAATCTATGTAATAATTTAGGAAAGGTGATTGCTTAAATCTTATTCCTCTATAAATTTGAACCAACTGTAGTCCGTTTCGAATAGCCAGTTGAAGATTTTTGTAATGCAAAATATAATTATTTTTGTGATCCAAATTAAATATTAACCCAGGAGGAGGTAGATGAGGCTAGGCTAAGGGAGTTCCTGGTTCTCCAGAACCGCGCGCTCGACATGTCGCAGTGGCGGCTTCTGGGGACCGTAGGGGGCCCCGGCGCTTGGTGCCTAACCTGGATGGTAGGAGCGGATACCATCAGGTACCTGGAGAGCGTCAACTGTAGACTGGCGTATGAGTTCGTCACCCTCGCCGTGTCGGGTGACAGAACCCATAGCGCCGCTACTCGACGCCCTTCCCGGGGGTCTGGTGGCGACCCCTCCGCCAAAAGGCAGAAGTAGGAGGTTCCCCCACTCTCCCCCACTCTCCACGATGCACACGGCAACGGGAAAACTGCGGGTGAGTCAAATCAATCTGCATAAAAGTCTGGGCCCTGCGGGGGAACTCGCTAGGACCCTGACTGGCACTAGTGCCAGGCAGATTGTTTTGATACAGGAACCTTATATTTTAACAGGGACCACAAGAGTAGGAGCATTAGGAAGCACCGGCCTAAACATCACGGTCGGCACAAGAGAGGCAGCACCAAGAAGCTGCATACTGACATCAAAGGACCTGAACGTTGTGGAGCTTCCACAACTAGGAACCCGAGACGTCACAGCAGCTATCCTGGAATTAAAGGTAAAAGATAGGACCAAAAAGGTGGTGATATGCAGCGCGTACCTCCCGTACGACAGCGTAGATCCTCCTCCTTCAGAGGAATTAGCGCGGGTCATCTCATTCGCGGAGAGTAAAAAGTAAAAAGTAGTCGTGGGGTGCGACGCCAACTCACATCACGTAGCGTGGAATAGTAGCGATGTGAATAAGCGTGGGGAGGCTCTTTTTGAGTTTCTGACCACCACGGAACTGGAAATAGTGAATAAAGGGTGCGAACCAACGTTTGTCGATAAGACCCGACAGGAAGTTATCGACATAACACTGGTCTCGCATAGTATATACCAAGACGTTGTCAACTGGAGAGTAACAGAGGAGATTACGTCCAATCATCGCATGATCAGGTATGAGATAGACACCGACGAGAAAATCCAGGAACAAAAAAGGAACCCGCGTAATACGGACTGGAGACACTTCTTAGCGACCCTAGACCTGAATGAGGGTATTCTAGAGATGAACATCGACAACTGTGAGGACTTAGAAGAGGCAGTCGACAGGCTTAAAACTGTCATAACAACGAGTTTCGAAGAGGCGTGCCCCCTAAAAACCCAGTGGACCCGACGAGTGCCATGGTGGAGCAGCAAGCTAGACAGGCTTCGCAGCAAAACCAAAAAGGCACTAAACAAGGCGATGAGGGATGGGGAGAATGACTCTTGGGAAATATACAGAGAGGCTAGAAAGGAGTTCAAATAAGAGGTAAGAAACTGCAAAAGAGACAGTTGGAGGAAATACTGCTGAGAGATTAATTCCCTTCCAGAGACCTCCAGATTTCTTAAAATCCTAAGCAGCGAGAATAAACATCGTTAAAAAGGCCAGACGGGAGCTGGACCGCCCCTTGCGAGGAGTCAATACGACACCTGCTCGAGGTTCACTTCCCGGGAGAGGGCGGCGAACGGGGGGCGCAGAGGACCGCCGGACCCCAGGAGGGGCAAGACCCTGACTGGAGACTGGCGGACCGAGTGGTCTCGGATGCTACCATCTCCTGGGCAATCAACGAGTTCAGTCCCTACAAGTCCCCGGGGCCTGACGGCATATTCCCGGCGCTCCTGCAAAAAGGCCAAGAGATTCTCCTACCTTTTGTAAAGAAAGTTTTTAGAGCCAGCATAGCAATAGGCTATGTACCGACAGAGTGGAAAAAAGCCACCGTTGTTTTTATTCCGAAAGCCGGAAAGAAAGACTATACGGCGGCCAAATCCTTCAGACCTATTACTCTAACATCCTTTTTGATGAAGGCATTGGAAAGAATGCTGGATCGACACCTACTAGGGGGAGTCCTAACCAACCAACCTTTCCACAGAAACCAACATGCATACGTGGAGGGAAGGTCTACCGGCACGGCCCTACACGCAGTAGTGCATAAGGCAGAAAAAGCCCTTCAATTCAAACAGTACGCCCTGGCAGTATTCTTTGATGTCGAAGGAGCTTTCGACAAGGCGAAAGTGCAGGTAATAACAACAGCCCTGCAGAGAAGGGGAGCCGAGTCTCTTATCTCCGAATGGGTAAAATCTGCACTAACAGGGAGAAAGATCCAGGCCAATCTAGGGGAGTCCAGGGTCGACATAGGGGCAATGGGAGGCTGCCCACAAGGCAGCTGCTTATCCCCACATCTGTGGTGTCTGATCATGGATACTCTCCTACAACGCCTAACAGAGGAAGGATTCGACGCCCAAGCATACGCCGACGACGGTGTCGTGGAGGTGGTAGGCCACCAACTAAACACTGTATGTAACAGAATGCAAAGGGCGGTACGAATCATAGAAGACTGGTGTCAACAAAACGGTCTCTCTGTCAATCCAGGAAAGACAGAGATGGACACCACACGTTGCGAAATTGACCAATAAGGTGCAGGCAACGATGTGGCAACTGCGTCGAGTGGTTGGCCGCACCTGGGGTTTGAGCCCCAGAAACCTCCACTGGATGTACACGATAGTACTAAGACCAAGGATCCAATACGGATCCATAGTCTGGTGGCCAGCAGTGGAGAAGGTCACTACTACCCTCAAGCTTAGGAGCCTACAGGGAACCATATGCAGAGGAATAACCGGCGCTATGAGGACGGCACCTATACAGGCACTCGAGACCATTCTGGGACTGCCGCCGCTTCCGATCTGGATCAAAAAAGAAGCGATGGCGACCCACCTCCGGCTGAGAGATATAGGTCAATGGAGAGGAAGAGGGGAAGCTGCGGGGCATCTTAGGATTGCCCAAATCGTCGAGAGAGAAATCCCTATGGCAGCGATTAAAACACAAAGACCAAAAAACCCCTGGAGATTCAACAAGAGGTAAAAAGTGGTCATCCCAGACAGGGAACTATGGCAGAGTGAAAACCTCCGCGAACAGTTCGAGGATACCGTGATTTGTTACACCGACGGGTCGAAACTGTCGGAGAGACAAAACACAGGATCAGGGGTTTATGTGGAAGACCAGGAGGTTCTAAAGAGCTACCCGCTCGGAGAGCAAGCCACGGTCTTTCAGGCAGAGGTGTATGCCATAATAATGGCTGCAGGCATGGAAGAAATAAAGAACGGTAGGGAGAAGCATGTATATATATGCTCCGACAGCCAATCAGCCCTAAAGGCACTAAGGGCGCCCAAGATCACCAACATCCTGGTGGAGGAATGTGCGGATGCACTGGAATCCTTGGGAGAGGGCAAACAAGTGACACTTATGTGGGTACCGGGACATATGGGGGTGCCGGGTAACGAGATGGCCGACGAGCTCGCCAGGATCGAGGCAAGAACCCAGTATGAAGGACCGGAACCACTCCTAGGAACAACCAAGAGGCAATTGCAAAGTCGACTCAACAAATGGGCCAACGATGCCATGACGACTGCTTGGAGAGCAGGAACAGGATGCAGACAGACCAAAGACTTCGTGAAGGGCCCGGATGTAGCCAAACAAAAATGGCTCCTGGGGAGATCGCGAAGGGATGCTGGTCTGCTGACAGGTATCATAACAGGTAACAACCGACTAAGGAAGCACATGACCCGGATCGCGGTGGAGAATTACTCGACCTGCCGGGCCTGCGGGCGGGCAGAGGAGACATCTCGACACGTTATAGCGAACTGCGAGGCATACCAAAAGACGAGATACCAGGTATTCGGTTTCCCGACCCTGGATGAGGAGGACCTGCATACGCTCAAATGGGACAAAATACTGGACTTTGCAAAAAGAACAGTTAGACCAAATGAGCAAACTGCCAGACCAGTGGTGCAGGCGGTGGATTAGGGGCAGGCTCGGCGTAGGGCAGAAAGGGCCCAGGGAGGCCTACTTGCCGGGCTTCGCGCCGCCCCTTCTCTACTACTACTTAACTAATTAGTTTTTGATTCTCTCAAAAAAGGAAATTCATTATGTAGATGGTCTGGGTAATCAATCTCTGCTTCAAAAACATAGCCGTATTCCGAATTATCTGGTATGGATTGTAGATCTATTGCCAATAGGTAAATAGTGACTCATACTGTGACCGTAGAGATTTATAGCATCTAAATATATTATAAATATTTTTGGATTTTCACTTTTATAATTTTGAACCAGTTTATTATTTGCTTCAGCTTTTCGTACTCTACAATGACATATATCACCTCGAATATTATTTTTTTTAAATGCAACAGATCTATATCGGTAAGTAATAATAATTTAACTTCTGTCCTTTTTAACATTGCATTCCAACTTAAACCAGAAGATGTATAGTAGTGGGCTAGATCTAACTAATAAGTATTTAGAGATAAATATCTAAATGACTGATAAAAGTCTGGCCAAATTAAGACGTCAGAAAGTAAATAAATTTTTGTAAAATCCAATAAAGTTTCACAATTAAATAAGTTCTAAACGTGAAGAGCTCTGTTATAATCCGTAAGGCTTAATGGCTCTTCTTTAAAATTACCATAAAAGTTCTCAATAGTTAGCAGTTGTTTTTCATACAACTTATCGAAAGGATCCATATATGAATAAGGATAAATACTTTTTTTTCATATCTCATTGAATTGATCAGGATTTTTAAAATGTTTTTTAATGTCGATACATTGAATGGCATCTAAACTTTCACTTAACTTTTCCAATGATGTTGATGCAAAACGAAACAAGTGGAGAACTCTAATTTTCGTATAAATATTTTTAGTTTTCCAAATTCTTTTTTTTTGTCTACCAAAAAAAAATAAAATGTACTTTTCTTTAGTTTGTCTCAAAACATCAATTTGATCTTTTTCACAACATAACTGCTTTATAAATAAATAGCTATCATAATTCGTCAATTTATAGAAAAACACTGGAATAAAATTTGGTATTTTGTAATTTAGATTACAAATACTGTGAGCTGCCCCTTTAAATTTTCCTGTTAGGTGATGATGATCTCTTACAATTTCGTCTTCAGGTTTAAAATTTTTGGAAAATATGCGTCATACTTTTGCAGATTTAAAATCAATGTTTTCGTCACATGTTAAGGGAGATATGGATAAAATATATTTAAGATGTTAAAAAAACCTCCAAATCAGTTACTTCAACCAAAAAGAAACTAGAAAACAGAACATCAAAAGATCATGGTTGAAAATAACGAAAATTCAACTTCACTTTTCGCTTTGGTTTCTTTGTGTGATGCTCATCCAAGTTTGAATTTTCGCTATTTCCACCCAAGATCTTTTGATCTTTTGTTTTATATCTTAGATGGTTGTGATAAATTCTTCGAACATTATATTCAATTCTTTTGCATAATTCTCTGCAGCATCTTCACCAAAGTGATAGATAGTGATTCATTCAAAGCAAATGGTTCATGTTTAAATGTATTTTTTGTACATTATTGGTTAAGAAGGCACTCAAAAACAGCATATATAACAAAGGGAACTTTAAGTTGCTTTTGAAAATTTTCAAACTAAAGTATATTTCCTGGAATATTTTTTTCCATATTTATTTGTTTTAATGTTGGTTGTGGGTAATGATGTCACTGTCTGGTTGCAATCATGTAATTGATGTTTTTGCAATTTTTCTTCAGATGTAAAATAAATTAGACATCCATCACAAAATTACTTTTTATGATCTTGTCTATTAATCTGAGAAGATACTAACCTGGATATATCCTTTATCCAACAATAATGGTTGTTTTCATCATTACTTATTAATAGCAAATTAATATGAGTAGGTAGTTTTTTCTTTGTGTAGTGCAAGGGGCCGACAACTTTATTTATTACTTTATCATTTTAGTAAATGCTTTCCAAAGTTGTTTAAATTTTCTAAAGTCTCTTAACTCGACGGTAAATTCAATACCCTCAAAATTTTAAATAATATGAAAATTAGAATAAGAACTTACACGATCTATATTATTCTTAGATGGATATAAGGCACTAATAACATTCCACGCAAAACATTACTGATCATTATTTTTTAGGTTAATCACAGCTTTTTTTTCAAAATATTTTTTGGTAACACAATGTAAGACGATGCACGTAATGGATTGTATTTGTTATTAATAACTTCTAAATATAACGTTGAAATTTTTTCATCGATTGTTGATGCAAATTCACCAAAAATGTCTTTGACATTGGTTGATTTCCATTATTTCCTTACTTGTTAAAACAAAACTTCCGAACACCACCATATTTAACTTAATAATGGTATGCTTTTTCACTTGTTCCATAACCAGTCTAAAAAAATTTGTTTAACTTTGTCAAAAAATTCATAAATTTCAACAATTTTTCTTGATGTATAAATGAAACTAACCTCTTTTTAAATGCTGTTTTAATTCTTACGTATTCATCATTATTTTGTTCCAATATTTTTCTTTTATGAAGGTGTCATCGTAAATGTTCACTAAGTTTATTTTTGACGTACCACTCCTCACAGTCTTTACACTTTGTCAAAACTAATTTAGGAACTAGTTTCCTACTTTCTGTTTTTTATTTTTTACAACTAACTTTTCTTTTCTTGGAAGTAGGTTCCGAGCAAAATGGTCTATATAAACAAGATTCTCATTTCTGTCTATAAAGGTTTGATTTATATTTAAAATCTTTATGACAATAGTATATAAATAAATAAACTAAACTGTTAAAGGAATAATTTCTTTTATATGATAAATAAACTGTTAGTGGGGGTATTTAAGTGTAGAGACAAGACTAGTTATTAGGTGTAATCCAATCTAGTCTAGCAGGTTATTTTTAACATCGTTTGTTATTGTGGCACATTAAAGAAACGAACGTCGATACAAACTTATTAACGGTTAAATGACAACTCAATTTTATTCCTGATTTAATCTATGGATTGTAATTTGGGTTTCAATTCCTTCAAGATAAATTAAGCACGTCTCTGAATAAAGTAATTGATATAATTTGTCTTCGCATATGGCACACGTCGAGTATAATATAAATTGACGTGCATATTCTTACCCATTGGTGTACTAATTTTATAAATAAAATAACAATTTGCAACACAACGCAAAAAAATGTTTTTTCCTCCTTTAATGGTGACATACGGTTGCATAACACACATCGGTTTCTCAAAGTACCCCAGCTCTATGTTTTTATCTGATGAAATATTCCGAGTTCTTACGAGACCCGATATGGCACATGGTCCCTGCTCTTGTCCATGTCCATAACCAACATCTTCCTGTAGCTAACCAAATCTCCATACTTCTGAATAATACATAACATTTTTATTTTTTAGTCAAATTGAAATCAAAATTTGTAGTAATAAAATATGAAACTCTATAACAAAATATGAAACTATAGAGACATTTCCTACCAACTACGGCTTATATGTGTGCCACCTCCACCTCGCCAGAAATTATAAGAAAGTATACGAGAAAAGTGTGGTCAAGGCACCGGTTATACAGATGTGAGCTAATTTATTGTTACGGGTATTGAAAATCGGTTTTCTACCTTTGACAACCAGATATTGCAAGAACGATTGATAGTTATCACTCGTCTAACCGGTTACATTGGTGTGATCTAATCCTCCCCCCAGAATTATATTGGCTATAAGAGAACAATACAATTCGGTTTTTAAGTCAAAAGAACTCTTAAACCATTAAGATATCTTGCAAAAAAATCTAAAAATTATGAGTTTTGAAGAAACCTTATCTGATATAAGTACTGACTTATTCGAAATTATGGAGATTTTCATATAATGAACCTACTTTGAGCGACCACTGTGATATGGATATCAAATTAAAAATAAAAGAATCCATCAACATTGATAAATGGCTAAAAATTGATATAAGAGGATCTTCCTGTGTATCGGAAAATTTCTGTCAACTTGATGAGAAGATATTCTGTGTTACCTGCCTCTATGAATGTACACCTACTATTACGTCAAAATTTCGTGAAGTGGTTTCTATACATTTTACTGCAAAACATCGCTAATTTAAAATTCTTGAATTGTTGGTGCAGTAGTAACCTGTTTTCCTCAAACCTCACAATTTATTGTAGTATTTGTAGAAATTCTCAAATTTAGCAAAAATAAAAAATAATACACAGAACTGTTGACCTGTATTATTTATTTTATCGCATTAAACTTACAATATTTAATAAAAAAAATGGTAATTAATAAAATGATACGTAAAAAACTTACAATAATTTTTTGCTTCGTATTTTATTTTGTAAAAATAATCACCATCCTTTAAAAGTTTCTTGTCAATGTAGTAGGTTAAGTAACGTACCCCGTAGTTTTTCTTATATAATTTGTTTAAAAATTTGTAGCAACCATTAAAATCGTTCTTGTTTGAACTCAGACATATTTGAGCTGTTGGAAAGTTATCATATTCAATAAATATTGTATATGCTATAAAGGTGCTTAGAATAACTAATGACGAAGTCTCCATTGCTATATAACAACTAAATTAAAACTAAACAAAGTGTTACTTTTACAAAAATCCTAGCAGTCTAAAAAATCATTTTGATTTACAGCAGTGGCGTAGGGGGGGTTTGTGGGTTAAACCTCTCCAGGAGGTCCGACACAATCTGCAATAAATTCATCATGATCAAGGGCCCCATGGAGAGCTACAGATCCCCCACTTTTTTGACCCTTTACTCCGGTTTTTGACGTGTGTTTGGTGTGATGTCATAAATTTTAAAAATTTTGCCTGCGGTGCTATGACGTAATTAATTATTACAATTTTAGTTATGTTCTAAGGAATTTTTATTGCCAGCATTCAATACGTACAAATAATGGCATTCTTAGTATAATTTTTCTTACAATTTTCATCTGCGGCGCATTTTTGATCTGGCAACAAATCTATATATACCACCGCAACCCACTCTTCCTTGTGATCTAAACTATTCTACTTTTTAAAAAATATTTGACAGAAAACCCAAGAGACCAAAGTTTTTAAAAAATTTTTTGTTATTTTGTTAAAGTTTTCGCCTGCGGCGCTATACCAATATTAAAAATTTTTACAATTTTGTTTTAATTTAAGAAATTTTTTTGTCAGCAACATTTGAAACGCGTAAAAAATAGCATCTTATCGTAATTTTTTCAAACTTTTTACCTGCGGCGCATTTAAGGATTAATTTTGTAAAAAATCTGCAATGAGACTTGCTTTCAAAAATAAGTATTTTTCAAATGGATACACTAACTTAACACCTATTAAACCGCTCCTCTTTCCTTCCTTCAGTTCAACAGTTCAAGCAATAGGCGCCTACCTATACCCCACAACCTATCAATACAAATCGACAACGCCAAATTCATAATATTAAGGTACTGGACAATAATCTTTCTTTCCCTACATGCGAAAATTTTAAAAATTATCTTTAAAAAAATCAAAACTTTTCACAAGAAAATTTAGAATACAGTCTCCCTACACAAAATGAATTAGACCAAAACTTTTATTAAATTGAAAAGGAGCCACAATCAGACGAAATGCAAAATTTTCCCAAACTACCTCACGATCCACCCTTGACCTAAATAATATTTGTTTAAAACAGCTACCCTATCTCTATTTACCGCAAAAACAAATTGATGATCCCCAATACCTTCAAGCTTTTGAAAAATGCAAACAATTAATCACAAACTCTCCCGTACTCCAGTACCATGACTATTCAAAACCTTTTAAATTAACGACCGATGCTTCCAATGTTGCCATAGGTAGCGTCTTATCCCAAAATTAAAAACCGATTCCCTATTATTCTCGAACGCTTAACACCACTGAACGTAATTATTCTACAATTGAAAAAAAACTCTTATTGTTGATTCAACCAAACATTTTAGACCCTATCTTTACGGACAAAAATTTCTTGTTAAAACCGACCATAACCCTCTTGTTTGGCTCTCTCTCTCTAAAAGAACCAAATTCGCGTGTACTGAGATGGAAATTTAAATTAGTGGAATTCAATTTTGAAATTAAATATAAAAAGGGAAAAGAAAACTTTGTTGCTGACGCGCTTTCTAGAATAGAAATAAACAATAATGAAACCGAATCAATTGCTCCCAACGTAGGTGACGATGTTGCCAATCCCGGTGATTTTATTTTTTCTGAATTAAACGAAGATAACCAATCAGATATAACTGTTCATTAAAATCAGGATAACACCGGAAAATATTTACCGATTTCTGAATGCCCTTTAAATTTTGCATAAAATCGTTTAGTTATTGATTATGGAAAAAGTTATTATTGTTACCATTTTAAACCCTTTAATAAAAATCATTATTCTTGCCATATTCAAAAAAAAAGAGAACTAGAACACTTAAATAAAATTTTATTAGAAGTTATAAGACCCGACACTACCTTCGTAGTATTTATCCCCAAAGAAGATCTAAAAAGAAAATTTCAAGATATCATAAATTGTCAGTTAAACCCTACAGCTAAATTAATTTTTGCCACTAAATACATTGTTAATACAGAACAACAAAAACTAAAAATCGAATATTATCACACTAAAAATCATAATGGTATAAATGAAACTTACCAAACACTTAAAGAAAAATATTACTGGCCAAAAATGCGAGATGCTATACAAGAATACATAAATCAATGCGATATTTGTTTACAATCAAAATACGAAAGAAATCCCTACCACATAACGTACCAAGGACCCCTACTAAGTGAAAATCCGTTAAAAACCCTTTTCTTAGATACTTTTTCCACTCAAAGTTGTAACTTTTTGACAATAATTGATTCGTTTTCAAAATATACTCAAGCTTATCACATTCAAGATAAAAATGGCATTACTGTCTTAAATAAACTAAGACACTACTTTTCACATCACAATACCCCAGAAAAAATAGTAACTGATTTTGGTTTAGAATTGAAAAATAAGACGGTACAAGAATATTGTAAACTTTTTAATATCGAGATACATTTTACTACTCCCCATAACCCTACCTCAAACAGCTTAGTTGAAAGATTGCATTCTACTCTTATTGAAAAGTTAAGAATATTGAAATTGCAAAACCCTCACGAATCAATACCAAACTTAATGACATCAGCTATCTTGATATATTATCAAAGTAAACATTCAACCACCGGTTTTACACCTTTTAATCTTATTTGTGAAACCTAAATGAATAAACCCGGAATTAATCATGACTTAACCCTTTATGAACAATATAACGAGAAACGGAAAAACGAAGTTTTACACTTTATAAACGAAGTATACCAGAATACCCTTCGAAAACAACAAGAAAATACAGAGAAAAGAAACAATGAACCTAACGGGACACCAGAATTGTCAAAAGAACAAATAGTTTACAAACAACAAAACCAACCACGTCAAATTAATAATTACCAAATTAAAGATAACACCCTAATTTAAAAAACACCAAATAGACAAAAAGCAAAAATTCTTGTCAGGAATATTAAAAGAGTAAGAAAGAAACCTAAAAAAGATGTTTCATGACAGGAGCCTCCTGATCCTCCTGATCCTTCTGACAAATCTTACCCGGGCCCTTCAAGTACATGAAGTTCCTACTACAGGGTATTATAATAAAAAGATTGATCAATCCTTAGTTTTTAATTATAATCATAAGACATTTATTTATGTTAATCCTACACAAATTAAGTTTACTATAGCTCAACTAACCGTTACAAACAAAGTAATATTAAAATCAATCATATCCCAAAAATTAGACAATACTATTTTTCATAATAAACTAAATTATCTTAACAACCTTCTATATAACAGTTATGACATATATTCACGTATTACGTCAGTTAACAAAAACGAAAGATACAAAAGAGGACTTTTTAACTTTCTTGGTTCAGGCGTAAAATTTATCACAGGCAATTTAGACAACGAAGATCTAGAGCTAATAAACAAAAATATGAACATTTTAAAAAGTAACGAACACAAAATAATTCAAAAAATTAATAATTTCTCGTCATACGCAGGAAACATTACAAATACACAATGAATTTGAGATAGTGAACACAGAGATTCAACGCTTATTTAGCCTTCTTAATCAACAGATACAATTGGAAAATTTACATAACTATTTAGAAAAAATATTGCGAACTATTTCTTTTGCTCATTTAGAAACTGTCAATCTCGAATTATTTTCAACACAACAAATTGTTAAACTTTGGTTATTTTTGCAACACCATTACGACGATAAAACGTTATGGTCCTTGCAGCATCTTTCGGAATTAACCTTAGTATGTAAGTCAGGAATTGTATTTTACGATGATAAGATAATTAAGATACCTATTTTTACTAGCCAAAAATGTAATTTAGAATTTATTTATCCTTTGCCAAATGAGCAAAATCAATTGTTAATCATACCTAGCAAATACTATTGTTCCTCTCGGTACTTAAATTGTATTGAAATTTCAAGAAATTGGATTTGCTACTCAAATAGACAGTCAAATTGCACACTTAAAAATTGCACATCAGTAAAAGTTCAAAATAATTTGGAAATATCTCTTTTAACTTTCAAAAATAATCTTTTATTAAGCTCTAAGCAAACTCACGAAGTTTACGAGAATTGTCAAGAATTTCAAACATTCAAAATTCACAAATGTGCTCTACTTAATAGCAATTGCGAAATTATCTATAAAAATTAAAAATATCTCACAAGAGAAACATTAATTGATTTTAGCACAACATTTAATACTAGCACTTTGCCAATCAATTCTACAATTAATTTAAAGCTTGAACACATAAAAAGCCCAGAACTTATTTCACGGGATCTAAGTGGACCCATCTTTCTTGAAAATGGTTTTGCACATCATTCCTCTTATTTAGTTATAATTATTATTTTATATATAATAAGTCTTTCTATAATCTGTGCTATTTTTCTAATTAGGAAAATAATTTATACGAAATTTTCGCAACATGTAGAAAATTTTGTAACTTTTGAAAAAGTAATGAACTATGTTCATGAGAACATAAACTTTCATAAGGAGGGAGATGTTACGTCTCTACAATCTTTACCCATTAATAGATAATTACAGATATAATTACACATTAGTTAATATTAACTTAAAAGTAAACGTTCTAATAATTATTATCATTATTTGAACATTAAAAATCACCCTCTCTAATGTAAACATTTTAATATAAAAGCGAATTGACTTTTCTTTTTAGACATTCACATTCCTACATTCAAGTTGGGTTTAGAAGTAGCAAGAGCTACATAGTTGTAAGTAATAGTTATAAATAAAAGTTTTTAAAAAGTGATTTTCTGGTTGTGATCATTTAACTATGCAGACCGCTTCATGCTACTGCGAACATAGGCCGGAAGAAGTCCAATTTGCCAGTGTACGTACATGCAGGGATACCGTACACCCATTTGTGGAGCAACCAACACTCAGGCTTGCGATCGCCTTTCGCCGCCGTTCGCAGCTTATGTTTAGTACGCCTCTAACCACGGTGCTATGTGGAGTGCAATGAAACCGGAATTTGGTCAATAAATACGCAAATTTTTATATTTCCTTGTTTTTTGTCACTGATAAATTAAAGCGTTTTATTTTCAACTGCTCAGATTTATCACTAACAAAGTGTTGCAATGAAAATAATAAGGAGAAACAAATAAAAGCAAATTCTCAAAATATTATTTAAATAATTCTAAACACCAAAAAGATTCTCCCAGTCAAAAAAAGTTTAGAGCAAAGGTTCGAAAAGTCCTCCTTGCTCGGCTAGACAATATCTGAGCCTATTATAAAAACCCCTTCTAACGTTTCCAAGCATGTTAGGGGTGATAGTTTGAAAAGCTTCTTCAATTTTAATCCGAAGTTCTTCTAAATGACTAGCTCTTTCATGCCCGTAAACTTTATTTTTGATATAACTCCACAGATATAAACCATTAGGAGCAAGATCGGGTGATCGAGCTGGCCATAAAATAGTTCCCCGTGTACTTATAACCCGATTAGAAAATTCATTATCAAGATATTCTTTAACAAGGCCAACATTGTGAGTGGGACAACCAACTTGTTGAAACCATAATATGCTGCTGCAATAGATCCAAGTATCTAGGACCATTCAAATTGCCGTAAATAAAAAATGGCCCAATTACGTGTTCCCCTACACCCCCCAAACATTAAAAAAAATACAAATGCAAATTTTCCCTCGCCCAATATCGAACGTGTGTTGGGTTATGACGATTCAATAATGGAAAAGTGCTTTCATCTGTGAAAAGAATAGATCTCAGAAAGTTTTCAGCACGATTAGCCCTTTCCATCATGGTTTCGCAAAATTCCGTACGACGATAGTTGTCCTCGGAAAAAATTTGATGCTTTTTTGACGCTTTGTAAGAATGATAACCATTCTTTTTGAGAACACGTAAGACAGTGGTTGAAGACGTATCAACTGCTTCGGCAGTTTGGTGGCTAGTTAACTTTCGATTTTCGTCCATTGCAGCGCAAATCATCACACCTCGTATTTCCTGCTCGTCATTCAAAACAGTGGGTTTTTTTATGGTTTCTTGGCGCTACACCAAACTTTTCAAAATTCTGCACAAACCTATGAATCGTTGATAACTAAGTTCTGGGCGAATTACAAAATTCTCCAAAAAAAGTTCTTAAATAAGTCTCAATGGTCTGCCTTGATAGTACCATTTGACTATCTGTACTTATTCGGCAACTTCGTACACATCCATTTTTAGTTTTAAAAATGTATTACTTATAACAAAATAAATTTCCAAAAGATAACACTGCAGCGTGCTTCTAATCCACCTCGGTCGTACAGCACGGAGCGTAAATTGGACTTGATTCCCATATGTTCGCAGTAGCCTAAAGCTCATTGTATATAAATTATGGAATTGTTCATTTCGTTTGCTGCATAAACATTTACCAATGTAATAGGAAGGCAAAAAGAAGTTTTACGAAGATTGTATAAACTAGCTCTAATATTGCTAACGCCTCTTTGCTGTTTCCTATTTTTTTCTATTTTTTTAAAATTTCTTTTTTTTACCAATTTTTTCTTCTTCTTCTTCTTCTTCTTCTTCTTCTTCTTCTTCTTCTTCTTCTTCTTCTTCTTCTTCTTCCTCTTCTTCTTCTCCTTCTTCTTCAAAAGATCTTGAATGAACAGAGGATGAAAAAAGAGAGGTTGACTTTACCCTAACGTTTTGAATTATACTAATTTTTTGGGATCGTTTTTCCACCCTATAGGTGTTATTTGGGAAATTCCATCAAGCACCTCAACGTCTGAATATTCTTCTTCTTGAATAATTTTTCTGATTAATTTTATTGACTTTTTTTGCCAACGGCACACTTGGTCCAGTTCTTGGTACTTTCATTTTGAAATACTTGAATACTTGAAGTAAACTAAAGTTTTTTCTTAAACCAAAGCTATTTAAAGCAACGTTCTTGATCCTCTCTTCTTACATTTTATCTGTGCTTCCATGTAATGCAATTAATGGTTTATATGCAATTTAAAAACTTGACAGTATAGCTACTAAATAACAGGTAAAATAAATGACGGTCATAAAAATCGAGAAAGGTATTAAAATTCATCAGATAATAAATTACCCTTATTGCATAAATAAATTGGGGACTCTTGAATAACGGTATATGCAATTTAAAAACTTAACCCGCTTTTTGAGATCGTATAGGTACTAAATAATTATCATAAAAACTCGAGCAGGACATTAAATTTATTTAAAGTAAGACTCGTGGCATATCGGACAAAGCGTTTTTGTTTCTCACTTCATTACGACCAGGCCTCCAATATCTAATGGAGAATCCAGATACCTACAGACCTGTTTCATCCTTATTAGGAATCATCAGGGAGTCATAGAATTGTACCTGGCAGTTGAAGCTATTCAGGCAACCAGGTACACCTCTCGAATTTAAAACAAAAAGTTTGTAATCCGCGAGGACGTGGAAGCTGTGTGCGCCACCTGTCGAATAAACCGAGAAACAAAAACATCAAAATTGAAAAGTGCAGTAGTCCGTAAAAATACAATAAGGTCACTGTAACATGACTCTTAAAAAGAGGTAACGTTCGCAGCAGCACCACCCCCAATTGGAGCTTCATACTATGTAGCCCTAATTTTAAGGCATCAGCAAGCAATCGCTCCGGAGGAGGCTTGTTGCGCAGAACTAAAAAGCCAAAATAAAAAAACATCCACGTCCCCGCGGATTACAAACTTTTTGTTTTAAATTCGAGAAGTGTGCATGGTTTCCTGTGTAGCTTCAACTGCCACGTACAATCCTATGACTCCCTGATGATTCCTAATAAGGATGAAACAGGTATGTAGGTGTCTGGATTCTCCATTAGATATTGGAGGCCTGGTCGTAATGAAGTGAAAAACAAAAACGCTTTGTCCGATATGCCACGAGTCTTACTTTAATTTTTATTCGCGGACACGAGATTTACTTTGTTGTTTTTTAAATATTTTGGGTTTTTAGTTCTGCGCAACAAGCCTCTGAAAGGTACAGAATTCTGTATTTTTACGGATACCGCACTTTTTATTTTTGATTTTTTTGTTTCTCGGTTTATTCGACAGGTGGGGCACACAGCTTCCACGTCCCCGCGGATTACAAACTTTTTGTTTTAAATTCGAGAGGTGTGCATGGTTGCCTGTGTAGCTTCAACTGCCAGGTACAATCCTATGACTCCCTGATGATTCCTAATAAGGATGAAACAGGTCTGTAGGTGTCTGGATTCTCCATTATATATTGGAGGCCTGGTCGTAATGAAGTGAGAAACAAAAACGCTTTGTCCGATATGCCACGAGTCTTACTTTAATTTTTATTCGCGGACACGAGATTCACTTTGTTGTTTTTTAATTAAATTTATTTATCAAATAATTAATGTATATCCCGTTAATGCAAGATAAATTTACCAGCTGTGTGGGCCAATATAATTGGTTATGGTAATTTTATGTAGGTATATTAAACCAGAATGCACCACACCTGTAAATTCCGTTACAGACATTTTTTTGCAAACCCGTATAAGGACTAACTAACTAACAATAAAATAAACAATAAAATAAAACGAAATATATTTTTATAAATGTGATTTTATTTCCATAAATTATATAATATCAATGTATTTATAATACTTAATAGTGAAAACTACTTTTAAATATTTTTTTAATAATTTTGCTTGTGTTTCAATTTCCTCTTCTGTCACATAAGTTTACCATATTCACAATTTGGTGATAGTTTTACATGTTCAAAAAAAGGACAGTCTGTTTTTACACAATTGTATATCTGCGCATCACAATAGTGGCACTCTAATATGTCCTATTCATTTTTCTAGAAAAATCCAGACAAACTCAAATCTTCGGGACTTAATACTCCTGGCCAATTTCTAAATGTACTTAATCTATTTTGAGTTGATTTCATTTGTTGCGTGTTGGGTACATTATAACTTTCAAGACACATTGCTAAATAAAAGCAAAGAAGATGACTGATAAAGATTTAATTTTTTATCATTTAAAAAGTTTTAGGATTTCCCCCTCCCAAATAAATTTTACCCCATCCCAAACGTAGCCGACTTTCTGGGTTTCTTAAGAATTTTTTGACGCTGGACTCCCCCATCCCAAGTGTAGCTGAATCTTTGCATGGTATCTCAAATGAATTTTTGAATCTTGAGCCAGAACCGGCATAAACACACTACTGGTAAAGATGATTTCAATATGTTTTTGTAAGATAATACTGAAAAAGATATTTTAATTTAATTCTTTTAAAATTTATTATATTTTTTTCTGTTCTAATACGTAGGTAATCATAGTCATATTCATTTAAATAATATACATTTTTCCAAATAGATATAAATGTATAACTCTTAGCTACTTCCAGTAGACATTACATTATTTGAAATTTGTTTATTTAATTATATATACAATGAGCTTTAGGCTACTTCGAACATAGGGGAAATCAAGTCCAATTTACTCTCCGTGCCGTACGACCGAGGTGGATTCAAAGCACGCTGCAGAGTTATCTTTTGGTTTATTTTGTTTTTATTATTTTGTTTTATTTCTGCCTTGCTAGAGGAACAGATTCGTAAGTTCTTAAGTGAAATAATACATTTTTAAAACTAAATTTGGATGTCTACGAAGTTGCCGAAAAAGTGCAGATGGTCAAATGGTACTATCAAGGCAGACCATTGAGACTTATTCAAGAACTTTTTTTGGAGAATTTTGTAAATCGCCCAGAACCTAGTTTATCCATGATTCATAGGTTTGTGCAGAATTTTGAAAAGTTTAGTTGTGTAGCGCCAAGAACAAATACAAATACAAACAAATAATTAAAGTAAAGACCACAATTAAAAATGGAGAAATAATTATACCATACCAAAAAATTCATAATTGGGAAATTCCCGAGTTACTGTTATTTTAAATAGCTCTTACGAGCCCATAACCTTGCATTTTTCTGAACCAATAGAAGTGGAAAAGTTCTGTAGAGAAGAAATAAAAAATACAAATTTTAATAACTTTGACGAGACCCCAAAACAAAAGCCTAGAGGGGTCAACTCTTTGATAAGAACCGACCATCTCAACGAAGAAGAAAAACGCGAAATTCTTAAACTTTTTACAACATTTTCCGATATTTTTTATCAAGAAGAGACCCCTCTTACATTTTCTACTGAAGTTAAACACCATATACGTACTACCGACAAAGTCCCAGCTTACACAAAAACGTACAGACGCCTGTTTATTCATAGAGAAGAAGTTGAGACACAAATAAATAAAATGTTGGAACAAAATATAATCAGACCAAGTAGTTCGCCCTGGAACTCTCGTAATTGGGTCGTTCCTAAAAAAAAATGGACGCGTCGGGTAAACAGAAATGGAGGGTCGTGATTGATTTTTGTAAAGTAAACGAAAAAAGTTTGGACGACCGCTACCCCCTTCCATTTATCTCAAATCTAGTTAGCAAGCTCGAAAAATGTCAATATTTCGCCACTCTTGACTGGGCAAGTGGTTTTCATCAGATAGAAGTTAACGAATCGGACATATACAAGACCGCTTTCAGTACGGAACAAGGGTACTATGAATTTTGTCGTATGCCTTTCGGTTTAAAAGATAGTTCTGCCACGTTCTAGCGTGTCATGCACAATATTCTCGGGGGTGTAACAAACGAAAACTGTGCAGCCTACCTTGATGGTATAATTTGTTTTAGCTCTTCCTTACAAGAACACCTTGAAAAACTGACAGAAATATTTCAACGCTTACGAAATGCAAACTTCAAAATTCAGCTCGATAAATCTGAGTTTTTAAAACAAAAGGTAGCTTACTTATGACACATAGTCACGCCGAAGGGTGTAAAACCTAACAGGGATAAAATAAAGAGAATTTTAAATTTGCCCCAAAAATCAAAAAGATATTAGAACGTTTCTTAGCATATTAGGATATTATAGACGTTTCATAAATAACTTTTCCAAAATTACTAAACCTTTGACAAAATTTTTAAAAAAGGGCGTGCAAAAATGGTGCATAACGAGGAACTTATCAGCTATTTTGAAAAATGTAAACAACTACTGACAAATGACCCAATCCTTCAATACACCGATTTCACCCAACCTTTTGTTTTAAGTTGTGGAGCCGGTAATTTTGCCCTTGGTTTTGTGCTTAGTCAGGGACCTATCGGACAAGATTTACCGATAGCTTATGCATCGCGTACTTTAAATGACACCGAGACAAAATACGGTACGATCGAAAAGAAATGTGTTTGTTTAGTATGGGCTACAAAATATTTCCGTTCATATTTATTAAGTCGAAAATTTACTGTTATTACCGACCATAAGCCCTTACAATGGTTAATCTCTGTTAAAGATCCTAATTCGCGTCTTTTAAGATGGCATCTCAAACTAATGGAGTATGACTTTAAAATAATTTACAAAAGAGGTAAACTAAATACAAACGCGGACGTTTTATCTAGGATTGAACTGCTTACAAAAGAATCACATAGCATTTTTGACTTGCAAAAATACATGAATAATTTAAATAAAACCCTAGAACAATCTGACGAAAATCCCTGAAATTTAATCAAAAATCCCCAACAATTACCCCAAAATTACAACCCGCAGAACCAAGACAATCTAGACTAAATTTCAACTTTTGTCAATCCTAACATAGACGCACCCAGACTACCAAATAACGCGAATGACGGAGACAGAAACTCCGACAGCGGAGGCACCGTTTACACAAACGCGAGCAAAGATCCTATCGTAGGCGTACCGATAATCGAGTCTCCCGTGAATCACGTCGCGAACCAGATTTTTTTCATTCACCCACTAAAACAAAACAACAAATTTTATTTGAGAAAAAACGTAGATTTACGGTTCAATTATCTAAAAACAATTTTGAAAACTATATCCTTAATTTTATCAAAGAATATGTTGTCCCAGAAAAAAATATAATATCTCTATTTGGAAAATTACAACACCTACCCGCTATTTTGCGAAGTAATCAGAAAAAAATTTAGATGGCCTTCACTATATATGATTCTATGATAACGATGGATAATAGCACCGAATTTAAAAATTCAGTAATTCTTGAGTTATTACAAACTCATAAAGTAAAAGTACATTTTTGCTCCTCCAACCATTTTATTTCGAACGAAATGGTGGAACGTGGAACCAAAATTTTAAAAACGCCCCCGCAAAAGAAAAAATGATTTACGCTATATTAGCATACAATAATTCTATTCACTCAGAAACCAAAATGAAACCCACGGATATTATTAATGACCATATTTCAGAGGATAGCCCGTTCGACATAAATCTGGACCAAGTATTGCTTAGCACTTTTGTGAGGGACCACCGCGAAAAAACTAAATTATTATATTCTAAATTAAACAAAAAATTAATATCCTTGAAAGAAAAGTTAATTAATAAAATTAATGAAAAACGGGACGACTTTGACATTTTTCAACCTGGTCAAAGCACCTTTGTAAAAAAGCATATTCGGCAAAAATATACGGACAAGCTTACTGGCCCTGAGAATATCGTGTCAATAAACGAGAATAGGAAAACTGCTAAGACAGATTCGCGAGAGAAAGTGCATCTTGATAATTTGAAACGTCCGCTGCGACAAAATTACAGTTTCAATTAGCTAATTATACTCAATTTTCTCACAATTTTTTTTTAATTTACAGAATTACAATATTTTTAAAATACGGATATGGAGACAAAATTACGTTACAAGAGGACAATCCAGGCCTAATGCACCTGAAAATCGGCACTGCAAAAATAACAAAAAAACAATTTACTCTTATTCACTATTACGAAATTAGCCCAATTATGTTGGAAATTAGCAAGTTGCACAATAAATCAGAAATTTTATTTCAAAAATTAAGCGAACGCTCTGAATATAATTTTAGGACTTCAAATCTCGTAAAAATTTTAAAGTTATTGCAAAATAAAGTCGATACAAACATTAGCGAAATTAATCTTTGTCCAATAAGAGAATAAAAGGAGGTTTAGTTAACGTACTCGGCTCAGGTTTTAAGTCATTAACGGGAAATTTGGACGCCGCCGACAGCGAAAAATATAAAAAATAGATTTTTGACTTGCAAAACAATGAGAATAAATTAAAATCAAGCCTTTTAATGTTTAATCGAACTGTTCAGCAAGTAAGCCACAACGAAAATTTATTGGAACTCAAGTTAAATAAAATAGTATTAATATTACAAAGAGCAGCTTACAACGAAAATTTAGCTTATATAGAACAAACAATAATCGAAACTATTAATCTATACGAAATTATTGATAGCATCCTGCAAGATATTGAAAATTCTATTCCTTTTGTAAACTAAAAAACTTGCACCCCAGCATAATTAGGACAGAAAACTTATATTATGAGCTACTATAAATGCAAAATATTCTTGTTATCGATCAAATGCCTTTGGAGCTTAAGTTTCAAGATATTTTCATTTTTGAAAAATTATTAGATATTGAATGTTTTATAGGAAAAACAAAAATTACTTATTTACTGACTTCCAATCACCAGTAAAGTATTTGATTATCTATACCTCTATTCTCTTCCAATTTTAAATAAGGGTCAATATAAGGTTATTTTACCTCGAAATAAGTATCTTGTTATCAATAAATTGCACTAAGCATACCGGGGTGAAGCATGCAAGAAAATCCAGGATTAATTATACCAACAACAACATGGAACTTCAAGAAACAACAACTAAAAACAGCCCTTGCACCATAAGCCTACTAAATTCAACTAAAACCACCACCTCCTGCAAACAAATGGAAGTCAAAATCACCCAATCAATCATACAAAAATTAGAAGTCACCAACCTATGATGAAAAATTATGACGAAATTCTCAAACTTCAATGCCCTACCCAAGAAGAAACCCAAAAATTAAAAGGAACATTTTTGGTCAACATACCAAGTAACTGTCAAATAATTACCAATTAAAGTTCAATATCTAGCAAACAATATTGATCAGCACCATCATGCCACTCTTATTTCTCTAAGAGACATTAACGGCGACGTCACCGCCTTACCAACATTAAATCTAAATGAAAGTTTACAAAAGGTTTGACTAGACGGCCTTTTTGAACTAAAGCAACAACTTCAAGAAGACCACTCCAACCTAATACAAGAACCAATTGTATCGACGATTCAAAGCATTTGGACCATTACGATATATGGTCTTATCGTAATAACTCTAGCCTTCTACATAAGAAGAAAATTTTTGACGAAGAAACCAAACCATCAAAAACCAATGCCTAAAAATGAGAATTCTCCAGTTACCATGAAAAATAGCATTTAAACCTAGAAAATGTCCAACTTCCATGCTAACCAAATGACCACCGTAAAGTTGTCTCTAACTACCATGTACTCCATATAAAGAATTATTGCAATTGTATTCATTTATTATTCAATTTTAATTCATTATATCTGTAATCTTGATACGAACAACATTAAAGCTTATTTCAAGGGTCGCTATAGTTAACTCGTGATAAAAATCACGTTTTTTGCAGTTTCGGTATGAGATTGAAATATAGACCGGTGATGATGGTCGCCAAGTTTTTTAAAGTCACGGGATTTTGCGTTAGAAAGACTAAGTTGCAACAATAGTCCGGAAAATTCTTCTTACAAACCGTCTCTCCCTACCTCATCTTCAGTCACTAGCGAAGCACCGAAAGCTACTATTAAACTGCTATTAAAGAAAAGGCGAGCCCCATATCGCTGTAGGAATTTGACCTATCTTTTGAGTCTTAAACATATGATACTACCTTCCTCAATTGCAGAAATCTAAATAAAATTGCTTCTAAAAATCTTAAATGACAGAGAAGATGCGAGATACCAGGACAACGTAGGATATCTTGGCGTACGTTGGTCCAAATGCAATTTCGTTCTAAATGCGGTCATGAGGGCATTTTCTCTCGAGATTGTCCATGTCAAACTCAAAGGGAGAGCCCTCTCAAACCCTTTTCCAACCCAGAATGCGCACACTGTTGCCACTGCGCACTTCGCATATCAGCGACGGGCAACGATCAATCAATCAATCAAAAAGCGGCATTTTTTAAGTCGAACAATTCAACTACAAACACTTGGAAGAATTATTTTGTGATAGTGCAATAATTGCTAAAACAATTAGATATTGTTCGACTTTATTTATTAACAGTTTTTTATTAACTTCTGAAATTCGTGGATCGCACCTTATCAGTTTTTTGTCGCTCGAATTAACCATAGATAATTTTACTCATAAATAGATAAAGGAATTAAATAACCTTAAATGGTCTGTTCAGAATAATATTAAAAAGAAAAAATTGCACACCATAGCAACATAATAAATAGCGCTAATGACAAAACTAAATCAGGGTAAAATTTAATAAATAAACTTAGTAATAATGCTTTCAAACAAAATAAATTGACAAGAATAAAGGTTAAAAGTCAAGTAGTTACTGACAAAGATCAAATTGCAAAAGAATTTAGCAAGTACTTATCAAGCTTAGTATATACAAACTAATAAATTTTTTTGGAAACGAATTGTCAAGCACTTTTACTTCTAGAAAACTCGTCCCGGAAACAATGTTTTTTGCACTATCTAATCCAGATGAAATAACTAGAATAATAAATTCTCTTCCAAACAAGAAATCCACGGGGCTGGATGCAAAACAGAGTTATCCTGGATTTTGTCTGAATTGATCAATAAATCTATTGGAGAAGGGGCATTTTCTAGTCCGCTTAAAACTGTTAAAATTGTATCAATTTTTAAAAAAGGTTAACAAGAACATTTTGAAAATTATAGGCCAATCGCGTTACTTAATAATTGAAAAAGTAGTTTACGAGACAAGTACTAATTTTTTTGATAACCTTGGTGTCATTTCTTCAAGCCAATATGGCTTTCGTAATTCCCTATCAACAGAATATAGTAGATTTGCCTTAACACAGCACATATTTGATTGTATGAACAGAAATGAATGTATTGTCCTCTTAATTTTTGACGTCAAAAAAGCATTTGATACTGTGGATCCTAAATTTATTGCTACTAATTTTGAAAGAATGGAAATAATGGGCAATATTAGTAAATTTTTTTTTATTGATCCTGAGTTTTCGGTAAGGGTCGGAAATGCCCATTCAAAATTTCACTTGGTGGGAGTGGGTTTTATCAATGACCTGCCAGATTTCATCAAAAGTGGCAAAGTATTTGTTAGTTGTAATGAGACTGTGGTGATCTATATAATAAATATAGGTATATATAGGAAACCCAACAAATTTACGTTTAATTTTGAGCTCGATTTTGAGGGTCACTTTGTTTCTTCGTCAGACACAGCCGGTTTTCTGGGTGTTACCTTGGACAAAAACATAAGCTGGTCAAATGAAGTTAAAAACTAAATTTCTATTAAATCAGTTGCAATAGATCACAAAATATTCTGATTTTTTTTAGCTCTAATCATAAAATAAAAATAATTACTGTCATGTATCTAATAACCACAGAGGATGGACACCGCTTTATGGATATCCAAATAAAATTGGATAGCATTTTAAAGTTTAATAGAAAAACGTATTGTTCTTAATTTAAATTTTATGCTGCAGTTTATATTCTGATTAAATCTAAACTTAACGAAGTGGATTGAAATGTTTTACTTACCACAAATGTGGATAAGAGTTGACAGGTCTTGTTGAATAATTATTGAATAATATGAACCTAAAGAAATAAATAAATCAATTTATCAGCCTTGGTACAGCCGTTATATAATTTCTCTAATAGACGAAAAAGCAAAATCCCTTTGAATCTATTAAAACATCTTTAACTGAAGACAAGCGGGTTTTTAATATGGAAAATAACATACGTAAAAAGTTCTTGTAGATTGTAAAAAAATCGCAGTTGTCTTTCAGAAAAGGAGGGGGCACACTTAACATAGGACTTTGATTGGCACAGAAGTTGAACCAAATTTGGTATGTTGTAGATGTTGAGGTCTAGTTTCTAAGATACAGAGGTTTATTTGATAGTGCGAATAAATAAACCTAACGTGAATATTGGCACAGTTTATGCGACTAAATAAAAATTAAGAGGATCATATCTGCACCACAAAGAACATAAGGTCATTTTCTTTGTGTCTGCACCAAAAAGTCATTTGTATACCGGGGAGCCTTGAGAAGTACAACAAAGTTATTGGTAAAGTATTAATTTGTTTTTCTTTTTGGTTTACTATAAAATATAGATAAAATAGCATAAGATTTTTTTTATTACGAGCGTATTGTAAGAAGTATATAAATCAATCAGAATTTTAATATTTACACAAAAAAGGGCTTCGTGATTGGTGGTCAGAAGCGCCTATGTTACCAAATAAAAATTAATAATGTCAGTTGATATACTGGGGACACTCAAGAAGTATTAGAACCTATTAATACGTTATAAAATAAGAAAAAATGCGAGGAAAAATGTCAAAAACAAATAAATAATACTATCAGTTACGCATCATAAGATTTTTATTATGGGAGTGTTCTAGGAAGTACACAAATCAATAATTATTTCAATATTTGCAAATGTTTCTTATGGCAATAATGCTGGCGAAAAGAGTTTATGTAATTTTTCATAATTTGTAACGTATTAATAGGTTTTAGTACTTCTTAAGTGTCCCCGGTATACCAACTGACAATATTATTTTTATTTAGTAACATAAACTTTTCTGACCACCAATATTGGAACAAGAAACCTGTTTTGTGCAAATATTAAAATTCTGATTGAATTAATTCTGATTGAATAATGTACTTTTTAGAATACCCCCGTAATAAAAAAATGTTATGGTGTACTACAAATATTATTTTTGATTCAAATTTGACATTTTTTTTATTGTCGTACCATTAAAAGTACTATCAAAAAACTCTATATCTTAGAAACTAGTAGTACGATTTTTTTTTTAGTCAATCTAAAGTGTAATCAGGACCTCAACATCTACAACGTACTAAAATTCGATTTTATGAAGGGAAAATTTAGCGCCCTAATAAATTTACAGAAAAGATTTGTGGCGTAGAGGGCAAAGAGTGAGGGAATAAATCGGAAAAAAGTTTTTCCTCGACCAGGATTTGAATTTTCTTCATAACATGTCTAGGTTTTAAAAGCCGCAGTAGGCTTCAAAGATCTCCCCACTGCTAACAAATAAATCGGACGAAAGGATTTCCGAATAGCCAGATAAAACCCAGTTCCTCAGTAGCTCAGTTGGTAGAGCATTAGACTGGTATTCTAGAGGTCCCGGGTTCAAATCCTGGTCGAGGAAAAACTTTTTTCCGATTTATTCCCTCACCCTTTGCCCTCTACGCCACAAATCTTCTCTGTAAATTTGATTTAATTCCTGTGCAAACCAAAGTCCCATGTTAACTGTGCTCCGTCCTTTGACATACAACGGTACTCATTCAAAAACAATAGAAAAAGCATGTAAAGCTTTCAGTGAACATTTTTACTCGTTTTGTAAACACAACACCGTACAAAATTTAACCCTTATAAAATACCATTTAATTTTAAAGATATTTGATAAAATGTCGCAAAAAAAAGATCTATATAACTGGATTTAGTAGCAAAAGCAGGGCATACTTTTAAAAAGTTTACCCTTAAGAAAAAAAATACAATTTCACCTTTGAAACTCTATAGTTAATTTATATTTTTAATGTTCCAAAGCCATGGCTTAAATCATTGTTTATTTTTGGAATTCTTTATTTATTTATTTTTACTGAATACTTAGAGGTTGTCTATAAACAATTGGCATCGATTTTAACTTTTTAATTGTTGATAATTGGCGTGAAACAATTAGGACAAAAGTGGCTTAATTATTGATTGGTAAAAATCGGTGTTTTGGTAAAAATGAAATAGACCTTAAGCAACGATTTGATTCAAATTAATAAATTATGGTTACTTACCCTCTGGTTAATGAAATTTCACCATATTCAGTTAATATTTAGTCACGGTTAATTACTAATTAATCATTAAAATGCTGTTTACATTTTATTCACTTGTATCACCCACATATTTTTATAATTAATTTCAAGCACCAATTTTAATAATCCAGATAAAAATCACTTTTGTCTTCTTTTAACTTATGCGAGTAAATTTATAAAAATAAGAATAAAATACATTTTGGATTTATTGGTTGACAAATTTTGGTCATCTGGGTAACTTATAAATATTGTTCCGATTTTGCCAAAAATCAAAGAGAAAAGAGGCTCAATTAGGTCCCTCATAGACGTATCTTTGGATTTGTATAGTAGGGTAATTGAGGTAACTAAGGGATAATTAATTAAACTTGTAACATAGTATTCTGTTCATATAAAGTGTAAGTATTTAATATAGGAATTGGATGGTGGTAGTTTCTACCAATATGGGAGTTATTTTTGTTTGCAAAATATTATTTGGAAAGTTGGATAATCTGGATAACGAGTCATTAATGTCTAGGTGCGCCCTCAAATTAAGGTGGCCAAAATTAGAATTTCGACTTCGGTCCGCATCGTTTTCCTGGCAGGAATATTGCGCCTTTACCAAAATTTTACCATTACTTTTTCTTTGTCTTTCATAGAGGTTCCGACTAAATATTTGACATATGGGAATATCTTTTTCTATCCGCATTGGGATTTCGTGGTATATAAAAATAAAGTGAAATTTAGTGGCTGTTTGGTGCTGTTATTTTATGGGTATGGATACTACCTTTATTGGGGTTTTGTCATCCTTATGATAATATTGCATTTTTTTAAGAAGTCACGTTATCATTTTTATCCTAATTTTTCCTGCAACAACATTTCTCTTTTCCATTATAGAAAGCAAATTAAATTGCCTAAACACCTAAGAGGCCTAACACTACCATATTTTAGAAACAGACTACCCTTTTCTTGTTTTTTTTTCTTGTTTTCTTATCGACATTAGTTAGTAGTTTGCACCTGAAAACGATCAGAGATTGTACTGATCGAAACGTAGTGTATAACTAAATATAGATAATGGAAGTCCGAAACACAGAGTTAATTTCAAACACATCATTGTCTCAAAACTTTCAAACATACCCTTTTCTTGTTGACTTTGTTGATTGGTGTCTAATTGGCCTGATTGGCGACTAATTGACCTGATTGGCAATTAATAGTAGGTTGAGTATAAGATCAACGGGATTTTGTGTCGAGTTCTGAACACGATATTGTGAAGAAATGGTATGTTTTAGATATTATTTCTTTCCATTATTTATAAAAAAATTTTTTACATAATTAGTATTTCATAAATTTTAGTAGGATTTTTATAAGACTAAAATCAAATATAAATTATCTTTAAATTAAGTAAGGTTTTCTCGAAATATTACGTTAAAAGAAAATGAGCAAATAAAAATAATTTCTTATTTATACTTAAACAAATGAATAAAAGGTAATTTGGGATTATTTAATTTATTGTAGGATAGTTGTGTCAGAATTATTCTTGTACAAAGTAAATAGACAAGCATTTGCACCAGAGATTCATAAGTCTACAGGTATTTTGTGCTGGGGAATAATATTACAGTAAATCTAAAAATAAAGTCCTTGGGACAGGACCTCTGGTATGTGGATAGCAGATTAATCCCCTACATATAGAATACTAGATTACTCCAGTGGAAACCAGTATCAGATAAGAGATTATACTACTAACCATGATTTACTAACATTCTTTTTTCAGCTCTAAAATTATTTTTCTATTTTATAAAAGAAACCCAGTTAAATAATTTTTTAAATAAAAAATGAGAACTCTTTGGCCAACGAGTATACTATATAACTATTAAACTCAAGCTTAATAAATAATCATTTTCGAAATTAATGGTATTTTCTACACTGAGAAAAAACTAGAAGCGTATTTTATTAAATTATAATTTTAACTAAAATATTTTCTAACGATTATGATTAACCCTATTTTTTAAATTTTATTTTACTGGAAAAAATAAATAAGAAAAAAATCATTATGACTTAAAATCAGTGTTAACTCTCTAAATAAGGATGAAGTGATTTTTGAATTAAAGATAAGAGGAATTGCAGTTGATCCGGTGGATAGTACAGATTCTTCTTTGTTTAAGAGGTGCTTTGTCAATGGAAAAAAGACATCCATTCTTTTAAATTTTAAGTTTGATATGAAAGAAGAGATAGATATTTGCTCCACTAAGTTAACTGAAATTCAGACTTTGGTTGGTAGTTTTACGAGTTTAAATAAACAGAGTAAGAAAATATAGGATCGACTATATTAAATCTGAGGATCCAGATATTTTGAAAGAGCGCGGTATTCTTTGAAAGAAAATAAATTCTTTAGTTGCTAAGTACAATAGTAACCTTCATGATTTTCAACATAATCCTAGTAATAAACAAGTTAGTTTTGTTAATGGTAAATATGATAATAAATATAACACATTCGAATGCGAACAATAATTTGCCTTTAGCCTATTCCCCAAAAAATTATGCATCCACTTCTACTACAAAATTTGACATGAATGTAGCTGCTCCTGGACAAAATTCTAATTTACTTAATACATCTGCTAGTTTTAGAAAAAGTGTCCCTGTGTACAAATAGCAATTAAAACTACATGGTTTGCCAAACAAATGTTTTAATGCTTCTCTGGAAGAAGTCGAGGAGTATTATGTAAGCAGAAATGTTAGTAAAGTACAATTGTTTGCATCTGCGCGTGATTTATTTGACGGTGATGCTTTACGTGTTTTTGGCATCTATAAAAAAAATTTTAATGATTGGGATAGTCTTATCAAATTTATCAAAGATGAATATGTGCAGTCAGCAGATAAGCTGTGGAGGCAAATATTGGCTCAAACTCAAGGTGCAACAGAGTTAATTGGTCTCTATATAGCAAATATGTCTAGTTTGTTCGATAGGATGCCTACTCCTGTTCCTGATATTTTAAGGCTTGAAGTACTGCGCGCGAATACTTTTTATCAAGAACGTTTAGCTCTAATAGATACCAACATACCTTTTCAGCTGATGGAGTTGTGTAGAAAAAACTAGTATTTTTCTTGAATCGTTTAAACCTCCTAATGTTTCTTCGTTATCTTTGGAATGAGACTTGGCTTATGGTGGACCTTCTAGAACTTCAAAACCTATAGTTCGTGAAGTAAATGTCCAAGAACCAGTTTGCTATCATTGTAAAACTCCAGGTCACATGGTGAAGAACTGTCCTTATAAGAAACAGTACAGATGGTTTGGTTGTAATATCGAAGGCTATGTTAAAAGTATTTGTCCGAATTGTAATAAAGATTCTCGTCCTTCAGATAATAACAAGGGTGCCAATAAAAATTCTTCAAATCAGCGAGGTGGAGACAACTATAGAAATCGTTGGGGAAACGAGTCCAGGAGGAATTATTGGACCGAATTATTTCCTCTGACAGCAAAGCTTCAGTCAAAGATTTTGAAAATAAGGTTATGTTAGATTACATTTTATCGCAAGTAGGCGAGGGTGAATGCCCGTATGTTAACGTAAACATTTTAGGTTTGGAGATTTATGGATTGTTAGATAGTGGTGCAAATAAAATTTTTATGAATGAATATGGTTGGAAAATGCTGAGAAATTTTAGAATTTAATTGGATGAGAGCAAAGTTAAGACTTGTAGAGTGGCTGATGACTCGGAATGCAGATACATTGGTGTTGTTACTGTTCCTATTAGATTAAGGAATGTAGTTAAGGTCCTAGATGTATACATTTTTCCAAAGTTACGGCATAAGTTGGTACTTGGAATCGAGTTTTGGATTCGAATAACGTAAGGAAAGGAGAATGGTATTTTTCATATCAAGATCTTAGTGTTCCTGAAACTAACTCTATCCAATCTGAACATGATTTGACCCCTGATCAACTTAGGAGTTTAAATAAAATTGTTGATAAATATTTCTCAAAAATTTGCCCTAATAAACTTGGTTGTACTCCTGTAGTACAACATAAGATAATTTTTAATACAAATTCTTCAATTAAGCAGCGATATTATCCGGTGTCCTCATATAAACCGTGATAGATAGAGAGTTGGATAAGATGCTCGAGGATGGAGTTATTAGAAAATCGACCAGTGGTTGATCATCCCCAGTTTTACTTGTTCCCAAACCTGATAATACATGGCGCTTTTGCGTTGATTACGGTAAATTAAACGCCCAAATACAGAAAGACGCGTGGTCTTTCTGATATATTAAGAAAGTTATTAAAAGTGCATATTGGCAGGTAGAAGTTGAACCTTCATCTCGTCCATATACTGCATTCAGAGTTCCATCCAGAAGTCTTTATCAATTTACACATATGCCTTTTGGGCTATCAAACGCACCAGCGACTTTTTAAAGACTGGCTGACAACTTATTCGGCCCTGAATTAGAAAATTATGTTCAAAAATATTTAGACGATATCTTAATTGTAACTCCGACTTTTGAAAAGCATTTAGAAGTTCTTTTCACTGTAGCCTGTGATCCCAGTAAAGTAGAGACGATTATGAATTTGTCAAGACCAAAGACGGTAGGTGAAGTACGAAGGGTGTTAGGTACGGTTGCGTAGTATAAACGGTTTGTGGACTCAGACGTAGTTGCTCCTTTATCAGCATTATTGCGTAAGAGTATGTATGGGATGATATGTGTGAAATTGCGTTTAATAAAGTAAAAGGTGCGTTAATAAGTGCACCGATTCTTGCTAGTCCAAACTTTAGCTATCCTTTTTATGTGAAAACTGATGCCAGCGGGTAAGGACTTGGAGTGGTACTTATGCAGAAATATAATGTCAGAAAATATGTCATTTGCTATCTTTCACGAAAGCTTAATAAAGCTGAAGCTAACTATTCGAGTTGTGCGCGAGAATGTTTGGCTGTGTTATGGGTATGTGAAAAATTGTGTTTTTATTTAGAAATGTGTAAGTTTTATGTCATCGCAGACTGTCATTCGTTGTTGTGGTTGGAAAATCTTAAGGATCAACAAGGTCGTCTTGGACGGTGGGCTTTAAGACTCCAAATGTTTGATTATTAAGTAATTTATAGACGTGGAAAAGACCATGTCCTACCGGACACTTTGTCCAGAGCCATTCCTAATTGCGGCACTAACGAAATTTCGTTTATTGTAATTAGCGAGGTTAGAGATACTTGGTATAAAAAAATACGTGAATCTATTTTAAATAATCCCTTTCAGATTTTCTAGATGGCGTGTTGACAATAATAGTATATATATATAAATAATATATTGATTGTAAATTCTCCGATTTAAGAGATAATACTGATTATTGAACACTAGTAATTCCTAAAGAGTCGTTTAGAAATATTAGAGAAGTACCATGATGATGTTACTAGTGGTCATCTTGGAATATTTAAGACGTTGCATAGAATTTCTCGTCTATTTTATTGGCCTTCTATGAAAGCAGATATTACCAAATATATCAGCAAATGTCATGTTTGTCCTTAAATCAAACCTGAACAAAAGAAACCTGCTGGTCAAATGGGTAAGCAACTAGAAGCTACTAAGCCTATATACAAAAAATTCTTATGGAAATCAATACATTCTCGTAGTTAGAGACTCATTACTCGATTTGCTTTGTTTTTCCCACTTAGAAGAGCTATTAATTCTACCGTCATAAAACTTATCAAAGAAAATATGTTTATGTTATTGGGAGTGCTTCAGCATATCCGAATGGACAATGGTTGTCAGTTCAAATCAAACGAAGTTAAAGCTTTCTGTAAGTTGTTTGGAGTTAACATTAATATCAGACAGAGAGAAAGGCCTAGTTGAACTGAGAGAGTTTGTAAAGAAACGCTTAAGAAGAGGTTATGAGATTTCTCGAAAGCAGTATAATTGAAGAAGACAACATATTTAAAGGAAATTTTGTCGTATCATACAAGGCAAAATATTTTTCGGCTAATTTAGCTGATCGTTTTACTGGTCCTTGCAAGGTGCGTAAAAAATAGGTTATATGCGGTATGAATTGGAAAATGATAAAGGTGCATCAACAGGAAATTGGTACGTTTAAGATCTTAAGCCAGATACTAGCATAGAACAATAGTTTAAGAATATAATAGTTGTAGGTGTAAGTGTCAAAAGAAATTTTATTTTATGCCATTTTTTTTAAAAGGGAGGAAAGGTGGAGTTTTTTACGTTAAAAAATTTGACCCTTATAAAATACCATTTGATATTAAAGATATTTGATAAAATACCGCAAAAAAATCAATAACATAACATAAATTTATTTCCAATAATATCCTAAATATTTATTTATTATTTATTTATGGCTCAAATCATTGTTTATTTTTGTAATTCTGTATTTATTTATTTTTAGGGAATACTTAGAGGTTGTCTATAAACAAATAGGACAAAAGTAACATCCTGTGTTTTGGCAAAAATAAAATAGACCTTAACCAGCGATTTGATTCAAATTAATAAATAATGGTTACTTACCATCTGGTTAATGAATCTTCACCATATTCAGTTAATATTTGGTCACGGGTAATTATTAAATAATCACTGAAATGCTGTTTACATTTGATTCACTTTTATCACCCACATAAATAATTCATTTCAAGCACTAATTTTAATTATCCAGATATACAATGTTTTGCACAATATAGTAACTTAATTAGCGATTAATTTCCAAATAAATCGTCAAAAAGTACAGTAATTACTTGTTGTTAATTAATTTATTCATTGTTTCAAATTCAATTTATAAATATTGTTCCGATTTTGCCAAAAATCAACGCAGAAAAGATGCTCAATTAGTTCCCTCATAGACGTATCTTTGGATTTGTGTATTAGGTTAATTGATGTAATTAAGAGATAATTAATCAGATTTGTAACATAGTATTCTGTTCATATAAAATGTAACGGTGGGATTTACTAAAAAGATTTAGTCTATTTTAGAACGGTCCTAAGTTTAAGTGAAATTTTTGGTTTTAAGCATTTTGAGTTTTGGATATAGTTGGAAATAAGAAGAATTTTAATAAATTTTTTTAATGAATAATCATCTTAACACAATTTTTTATGGGATTTAAGAGGAAATTTTCAATTTAGAAGAAAAGAAAATTAAAAAATTTAAAGCCACGCGGGGTTTAAATAGTAAATTAAAAATAAATTAACATTGGGGCTATATGTCACTCTAATTAAAACTTAGCCTTGTTAATTAATTGCACACAACGATTTAGATGGGTAATAATAAAATAAGGAGTAGAATAATTCTGTATTTATTTAAAAGGTGTTTTTATTTATGAAATGTATTAAAAAACTTAAATGCAAGTTTTTTTACATTTCTGTCACTGTCGAAATATCAGTTTAAAAATATTAGCGCTGCGTTCAATCACAAACAGCTAGTTCGGATCTTTTACCTCTGCTTGCACCTTGGCTTACACCCACCTCTACTGATGCAAGCTGCAGCTTTGATTAAGGAAAGTTTTTTTGACTGAGCTTTGAAATAACCTCAATGTTTTAATTTCAGTTTGTAAATAAATTAATAAAGTTGTTTTGGGTTTTTTTGTTTGGTATATTTTTCGTGCTTAATTAGTGACTTTCACTTATGTTTGTTTTGCCCCGCAATGCTCTCATAATATCTTTTTTGAGTTGAAAACGTGTAAAAATAGGACGTTTTTCTGGACAAAATAAGAGGTGTTTTATTGGGTAATGAACAACTTGGGATATTAAATAAGGTAAATCGATCCTTGCAAAAACGGTTACTTAGGAAAATAATAAACGAACTTATTTCCAAATTCCACAAAACAATCCTTTCTGGGGGCTATAAATTTAAACCACCCCCTTGAGGTGGTCTAAAATATCACCAACTTTATAACCTCAAATACAAATAATGAAGCTATTATGTGCCAAATTTTTGGCGTATTCACTATTTGCCATTTTGAAACCTGTCACATAAAATTAGTTTTAGGGTATTTTCTCCTAAAATATAGTGTATTTTGAGAAAAAAAGCAGTTTTTCAGTGGTATTTTGCAATAGCAATACAAAATAATCAATAACTTTGTGCCTTTTCTGTATGGGTAATGTTTTTTGAAAATTGCTTTTAGAATTTAGTACTCCTCACAGGTGTAAATATTTAGACCTGTGGGGGGTACTATTTTAGATCTTAGTAAATCTCACTGTATGTGTTTAATATAGGAATTGGCTGGTGGTAGTTTCTACCAATATTAGAGTTATTTTTGTTTGCAAAATATTATTTGGAAAGTTGAATAATCTGGATAACGACTTATCAATGCCTTAGGTGCGCCCTTAAATTAAGGTGGCCAAAATTAGAATTCCGACTTCGGTCCGTATGGTTTTGCTGGCAGGAATATTGCGCCTTTACCAACATTTTACCATCACTTTTCCTTTGTCTGTCATAAAGGTTCCGACTAAATATTTGACATATTAGAAAACCTTTTCCCATTCGCCTTGGGATTTCGTCAAATATAAAAATAAGGTGAAATTTAGTTGCTGTTTGGTGCTGTTATTTTACGTGCATGGATATTTTGACCGACGATTAATTTCACACCTTTATTGGGATTCTGTCGACCTTCTGGTAAAATTGCATTTTTTGAAAGAAGTAACTCGATTATTTTTATCGTAATTTTTCCTGCAACAACATTTTTCTTTTTTATTATAGATAGAAAATTAAATTGCCTAAGAGGCCCAATACTACCATATTTTGGAAATAGACAACCCTTTTCTTGTTGACTTTGTTGATTGGTGACTAATTGACCTGACTGGCGACTAATTGACCTAATTGGCGATTAATCGAAGGTTGATTATAAGATCAACGGGATTTTGTGTCGAATTGTGGACACGATATTGTGAAGACAAGGTATGTTTTAGATTACTTTCTTCCTTTATTTATAAAAATAATTTTACATAATTAGTAATTCATAAATTTTAGTAGGATTTTTATAAAACTAAAACAAAATATAAATTCTCTTTAAATTACATAAGGTTTTCTCCAAATATTACTTTAAAAAACATGACCAAATAAAAGTAATTTCTTATTTATACTTGAAAAAATAAAAGGTAATTTGGCATTATTTAATTTATTGTAGGGTAGTTGTATCAGAATTATTCTTGTACAAAGTGGATAGACAAGCATTTGTACCAGAGATTCATAAATCTGCAGATGTTTTGTGTTGGTGATATATTACAGTAATTCTAAAAATATAATCATTGGGACAGGACCTCTGGCATGTGAATAACCGATTAATCCCCTACATATAGACTACTAGATTACTCCAGTGGAAACCAGTAGCAGATAAGAAATTATACTATACTAACCATGATTTACTAACATTTGTTTTCAGCTCTAAAATTATTCTTCTATTTTATTTATTTATTGTTATTACAGACGGTACAGTGGTCAATCAACACGCTTTAAAAGGTGCGCAAGTTAATACGATTTTTCAGTGCTTCTTAAAACAAATTAATATTATAAAAAGGTACCAAGAAAATCGTTATTTGCTGCTCTAAAACATGTTATAAAGGTACGTGAAAAATCTTGAGGTTTCGTCACAAAATAAAGGTAAATTATGTTTTTCCACATATAAAGTTCCGATAAGGCAAAGTGTGAGTCACACCCACCTTGTCCCACTCTGCTACAACAGACAGCGCGTCGCCAAAATCTATGTACCGAATTAACAGCATCTCAGTCAACCTAGCACTGTTGAGAATACGTAATACACGTTCCGATTCCTGCTGCAGTAAAATATCGCAAAAAGTTTAATGGGGGTTCCACCGTCCTGTAGTGAGATGCACAAACTTAAGACTAATAAGAAACAGACAGAGGAAATTACGGAAAAAATCAAAACTAACGAATCAAACTTGGCCAGGCAGTTAAAAAAGTCAAAGAATAAGATTAGGGAAATCCAAAACAAAAATGTTTTTTTGGAAAGAAGAATAAGACGAAACAATCTATTGTTCTTTTGGTTTAAAGTAGACAATCCTAAAAATATACTGAGTGAAACCATTCTAAAATTGAATGAGCTTTTTTCAACAAATGTTAAACAATCTAATATCAATAATATTTACAAAATTGGCAAGAGTGACTCCGCACCAATCCTGATTGAATTTATTTTTTTTTAAAGAATAAAGAGCTGTTTAAAGATGCTGAAAAACTACGAGCATTGAAAGGTACTGGTTTCTCGATATCCAATGACTTTTGTGAAGAAGATAGGAAAGACCTAAAGGTTTTAAGGAAACATTTGAAAAAGCGAAAGAGGAGCAGAAAGAAGTCAAAATTAAAAGGTTTAAACTAGAGATTGAAAACCAATCTTACACTGCCAAGGACCTAGAGCCTCTGGAATTCGACTCAGAGACAGAGAGCTTATCAGATTCGTCAGGGGACTCCGATTGCTCAGATTTAACCGAAGAATCTGAAATAGAAAAATCACAGAGCACATCTGGACGACAAACAGAACGTTCCGAAAAAGGGAAAAATAAGAAAAAACGTAAAATTAACGGTACTCCAGTAAAAATCGGATCCCACAAAAAACGAAAATAATAGGTTTGAGTAGAAATATTGCAAATAAATTTGTTAAAAGAACTTATAGTTTTAAGTGTGTTTTTTTACAATTATGTCAGGAACTAATACAAATCAATTTGTCTTTTCTTTTTGTTGAATTAATTTTTGGAAATAAGAAAAAAAATTCGTATCTCTTAAATTTACGAAAGTACTTTTAGTGGTATTTACTATTAAAATTGTAGATACATATAAGTAGATATATAATATTTTTTTTACGAAATTTTTTTTACCATAGAGGTAAGTTTAAGTAGAATATTAATTTTTTTTCTTTACATGTTTTATTAATTTAAATATATCAATACATTAAAGACTTTCAAACTAAAAACATAAAAACAGAAGTACTCGATAATATTAAATATTGTACCAGTGTTTTGCAAAAATTAGAGAGGAAGAAAAGTTTCAATATTTGCAGTCTAGGTTATCATTTTAACAAGCTTAAAGTTAATTTGAAAGGACTTTAAAGAGATTTTGATTGCGTGGTATTTACAAAGACTCATAAATTGACAGATCTTTCCCTATTGCAGTTTGATGGTTATGACTTAATTTACAATTATGGCTACCTTAATAAAAACGATGGCGTGGTACTCTATGTCCTAAATAACTTAAATTGCTCCTATTAAATAATTGATGTTGCAAAATCAAAATTTATTTATTTAACCACAAATAAAAACCACTAAAAATTACGCCTAATAGCTCTATACAGGTCACCTTTTTGCATTTCTTAACAACATTCAAAAGAAAAAGTACGACATAGACATTTGTTTGGGCGACATTATTATGGATTTATTTGCCTCTTCAAACTACAAAAATGAGTATTTAAATATATTAGAAGAATGGAGAGATATTTAACTATTAATGTCACTACCTGAAAGTCCAATAATAGAAACACGTGCATCGACCACAGCTTTTTAAAATAAAAAAATAACACTTTAAATATCCAGGCATTAGTCTATGAATTCTTAATAACTGATCATTTTTCGCAAATTTTGCAGCTTGAAACATTTCTTGAAACTGATAATGATCATAGAATGAAAAAATGTCAATACTACTTGGATAAAAATTTCTTTTAATTAAAAGGACAACAATCTAACTGGGAAGAAGTCTATGTACAAAAAACAGTAAATGAAAGTACAGCTATATTTATTAATAAACTTCAAAAAATAATTAATGAATGCATTAAAAAAAAACACTAAAAAAATCTGAAATTAAGCGGAACTGATGGATAACCCCGGGTCTAATTAAACCAACCGAACAAAAAAATAAACTATATAAAAAAATCCTAACAATCAAACACTTATTGCGGAGTTTTAAAAAGATAGAGAGCTTTACAAACATTTTAAGACAAGCTAAAATAAATTATTATAGGAAACAACTTGAAAAAGATAAACAATGTTGAAATAAACTCTGGAACAGTGTAAAAAACGTAAACAACAAATATATTAAAAAAACCATAATTAAACAAATAAAACCATCAAATAATTATAACATAACAAACAATGACAACGAAAAATATTTAATAAACGAAAAAGATATTGCGCATAGTTTTAACAATTCTTTCTGTACCGTCGGAACAACGTTAGCTGAAGATATTCAAACAAATAAAAATCAAAAATTTAACGAAACAACAATAGAATCTGCAATAACAAATAAATCTCTTAAAAATAACAAATCTCCTGGACCTGATGGCATAACTGCTGACCCAACCCACTTCAAGGAGGCTCTTGTAAAACCTCTATATAAATCCGGAGAAAAAACTGAGGTTTCAAGCTATAGACCAATATCTCTAGTCAGTAACTTGTCAAAAATATTTGAAAAAAAAAAAAATAAAAAGGCGTATTTGGTTTCAAAAGTATACAATTCATTGGACAAAAGCATACCTTCCATCTGCTTCTTCGTCGACTTTGCCAAAGCGTTTGACACAATATCACACAAATTAGTGATTAAAAAATTATAAAACATTGGTTTTAAAAGTAAAGCATTAGAATTATTTAAAAGTTACTTATCGGAAAGAAAACAATACGTTAATAAAAACGGTACTTTAAGTAGTTCTTTGATGGTAGACTGCGGTGTCCCACAAGGGACAGTTCTTAACCAATTTTATTTCTTATATACGTAAATGACTTATTTAAAATTAAAAGTGAGGCTGGTATAGCAAGTTTCTGTGACGACACCGTATGTCTATATACTGCTGAAACATGGGCTGATCTTAAAACCAAAGTTGAAAAAGATTTTTCCAACATTATTAAATGGTTTGATAATAATTTACAAAGTCTAAACTTTAAAAAGACGGTATTTATGCCTTTTAGTTGCTATCAAAATGGTTTATCTGCATACAAACATTTAAATTTAAATATTGGATTGCAAACCATTAAGATAAATACATGTTATAAATATAAAAATCTCGGAGTTATTATGGACAGTCACCTAAAATGGGAACATCATGCGAATTATGTTCAGGTCTCTTTTACCCAGTCTTCGAATGTATAGAGAAATCTTTAATGACCAAGAATTTAAAACATTGTATTATGCCTTAGTACAATCCCACTTAAACTACGGATTAGCAGCATGGGGTGGTATAACCAATAACCACCTTAAAACAATTAATTCAAGCCAAAAATGGCTATTCAAAATTATTCTTGAAAAAGATAGGCTTTACCCATCCAACCTTTTATTTGAAGAATCTGGAATATTGGATGTGAGGCAGCTTTTTTTATAAACCTTATCGATTCGAGTCTATAAAAACAAAATTTGCATTAATGATATAGAACATCAATATTTGACAAGACAAAAACAATCATCTATACAAAAACCAAAAATGTATAAAACAATAGGACAAAGAAGCTCGCTATATACAATGAGCTTCAGGCTACTGCGAACATAGGGGAAATCAAGTCCAATTTACTATCCGTGCCGTACGACCAAGGTGGGGTCGAAGCACGCTGCAGTGTTATCTTTTTGAAATTTATTTTGTTTTATTTCTGCCTTGATCGAGAAACAGATTGGTAAGTTCTTGAGTGAAATAATACATTTTTAAAACTAAAAATGCATGCATGCAAAAGTTAAATAGCCACCAAATTGCCGAAGTAGTTGATACGTCTTCAGCCACTGTCTGACGTGTTCTCAAAAAGAATGGCTGTCATTCTTACAAAGCGTCAAAAACGCATCAAATTTTTCCGGAGGACAACTATCCTCGTATGGAATTTTGCGAAACAATGATGGAAAGGGCTAATCGTGATGAAAACTTTCTAAGATCTATTCTTTTCACACAGACGAAAGCACTTTTCAATTATTGAATCGTCATAACCCAACACACGTTCGATATTGGTCGAGGGAAAATTTGCATTTGTATTTTGACGTAAGAACACAGTATCCCCAAATTTGGGGTTTACGGGCATGAAAGGGCTAATAATTTGAAAGAACTTCGGATTAAAATTGAAGAAGCTTTTGGAAACGTTAGAAGGGGTTTTTATAATAGGCTCGGATATTGTCTAGCCGAGCAAGGAGGACTTTTCGAACATTTTCTCTAATTTTTTTTTGACTGAGAGAATCTTTTTGGTTTTTAGAATGTATTATTTTATTTTGAGAACTTGATTTTATTTTGTTTCTCCTTATTATTTTTACTATAACATGTTATTAGTGATAAATCTGAGCAGTTGAAAATAAAACGCTCTAATTTATCAGTGACCAAAAAACAAGAAAATTATGTTATCAGAATTTTCGTATTTATTGCCCAAATTCCATTTTCATGGACTACACTTCACATTGCACCGTGGTTAGAGGCTCGGTTAGAGGCGTACTAAACGCAAGCCGCGAACGGTGCTCGCAAGCCTGAGTGTTGGTTGCTCCACTGATAAGTGTGCAGTGTCCCTGCGTGTGTGTGTGTATGTACACTGGCAAATTGGACTTCTTCCGGCCTATGTTCGCAGTAGCCTGCAGCGCTCTGTATAGTCACCAACATCTACGACAAAATCTCTTTAATCCTGAAAACTAGTACCACACTCTCATTCTTTAAGCAACGGTTAAAAAACCTCATACACACAAATCCCACAAGAGATGAAATACACAAATAAATAGATGTCAAAAATAAATAACTTTTCTTCCTCTTTACCATGTTATTATACTAATAAATTAATCAATCAACCAATTACAAGAATTGTTACAGTAAATAAGTAATTAAGCTTACCATTTTATTTTTTATTTTTATTTTTTTTAATCTGTAAAAATTAGGCATTTGTCAAATTAATTTCTATTATGAACTTTTACTACTAAATAAATTAACATTAAAATGTTAAACTAGCTCAATTAAAAAATATAATAATTATAGCTATAGTTTAGCACATCCAAGCGCGAGAATACTCTCTTGGGTTAACTGTATTTATTGTGGTTGTATTTTTAATATTGTAACACTTAACATAATGTCAATAAATGCCTAATAAATAAATAAATAAAATAAACCCACCTAAATAATTTTTTCACTCAAAAATATGAATTCTTTGCTCAACGAATATACTATATAACTATTAAACTAAAGCTTCGATACAAAAATAATCATTTTTGAAATTATTGGTATTTTCTACAATGAGAAAAAAATAGAAGCGTATTTTATTAAATTATAATTTCATTTAAATTATTTTCTAACGTTCATGATGTAGGTATAAATCTGCTGGTTTACTAACTGAAATTAAACATTAAAAAATAACTTTTGAACTAAGAGCAGTTGTTTAATAATTTAAATTTGAGCTAGCCTAAGCACTGTTCTGTGTCTACCTTTTGTCGTCACACTGGTAGTAATAAATATATAAAAAATGATGTTTTCCATTACGTTGGTAGCGATGGCAAGTTACGCCTATCTTTAAAAATGTTTCCAACCAAGAATGAGCTCACAAGAAAATCATAACGAACTTCAATGAATCATGCATAGGCGAAACAAAAAGACCACTATCTGTTGGGCTTAAGGAACATCAGACGAATACCCAAAGAGGTGAAAAAACAAATCGGGAATCGCCGAACATTCATGGTCAAAACAACACCGAATGAAGTGGACAGAAGCAAAGGTTTTTTGAAATAGATATTTTTAACTCATCTATAGAGAAGATTACAACTGCCATTTATTTAAAATTTAGTTTAGTGAGCTTTAGTTTAACTAAGATTTAAGTAACTGTATTTATGATGCATTTATGTAATTATTTAAATATGTATAAATATTAGGTGGTTCTTTGTAATTGGACTTATTGTCTGTAAAAAATTGCTTTTTTAAAACAAACGCTGAAAAATGCGAAAAAATCGTCTTTACCTAAAAACAACCTTATATTCGTGTATCCCAGCCACCTAATAATGCGACTCTTATCAAAACCAAAATGTGTTTCAAATAACTAAGTGTACACCTAGAAAAAACACTATGCTTTATCCAGCAGATAGACTCCTAAATCAACGATGATCACTTAGCCTGGAAAACAAAGTCATAATATAGAAAATCCGTCCACTTCTAACGTATAGCTGCCTGCTTCGTACGCATATCGCAATGAAACAAGTGAGCGCGACCAAGTGGGTACTGCCAAGTGTACTTGTACCAACTGGGCGCATGTTCTATATCCTACTAGTTCATGGCGAATGCGCTGGAAAAACAATATTTACTGTTGGATTGAGGTTGAATTATACTAGAATTATGATTATTTTATGTGGAGGCATTTTACTCTGGTTAACTTTTTTTTCAAAACAAAGCAAACCTCAATATTTCAAATAGAAGACTATTGAACCCTTTCTAATAAACCAATAAATTTAATTACTGTAGCAAATCATGTGTTTTCCAAAAATAACATTACAACATCCATCTTTTTCTTATATTAACTGATGATATACAGTCTACAGTTCAGTGACACGTCGTATTTTTCTTGTATAATTTAACCAGTTCAAGAAAGGTTGCTCTGGCCCTGCAGTAACCTGAAACAAGAAAAAATAACATAATTTTACATAACTTAACACCAAAACGGTCTTTCTAGCGCATAGTTTAAACCGCCAACTTACTAGATTAGTAAGCCTTTGTTTTTTTTAAAGCCTTTGTTTTTTTTACTGATTGTATCAAATTCTCCTTCCGTCAACTACTTAACAGACAAAAATAAAATAGATAATAAAGGTTAGTTTTATAAACCGTGTCAAACAAAGAGAGACTTAGCGGTCTTATACTTACTAGAGACTAGTGTCGGTCCATTTGTTGAGTGGTAGATTCTTGTCACTAGGAATGTGTCGGTGTTTGGCAGTTTCTGTTACTGATCGGTCTCCAATTTGTACATGCCAGGCTCGAGGGCTCCTAATAAATCCTAAAAATAACAGGACCAAGGTTGTCACCAATCATATGGTATTGATATTACAAAATTACTCTACCTTTGTCGTCAGTTGGCAAAACACTCACCTGTTGGTCTTATTTTGGTTCCAACTATGCGTCACTTCATTAAAAGGCATTGCCCAACCTCTTACAGCGTAACCATATCAAGTGTGGACCGTCTTGCCTGTCTCTGTATGCATTGTTGGTCTGTAAGTTCCGTATTTCCTGAGGTTTATACGATAGGCTGTGCAGACTTCCACAGGTTATATTTCGCTAGATATTCAGTTTATTTATTCAAACGAGGCGATCATCCGTCCTCATACTACTCGAGACTGGCCTAAAAGTATAAGAAATTCGAAGTAAAGGAGGTTTATAGTCGTTCTAAAGAGGTAAACAAACAGTAAAGGGGAGATAGATATTTGTCAAGGATCCGTATGTTACCTACACGGAAGGAAACTGTGACTCACCTGGATTATTTAGGAAGGCTTTGAGGGCTGGAAAGTGATATTTTTCTTGGCAAAATTCGTGTTTTTCTTTAGGCATTTTATGGTTTTTCAAAATGAAATTCGACCGCCAGCTGACCGTGACGTTTCTTTCTTTATGAAATATTGTGTAAACAGAAATTTAAAATTGCTGACATAAAAAGTTTCCACTCATTTACCTAAGAATTTTGTTGAGGGTGAGTTATACTTTTGTTTTTGTTAATTTAAAGTTTTGCATTTTTCTTTATGAAAGATTGTGCATTATGTAAGCCTAACAAACAAGTTATTTGACATTTTTTTTTTATAACAGCAAAACGTGAAAACTTGGGTTAAATTTTTTGTTTTGACTTTGATGTTACTTCAAATAAAATGGGTAGGATAACCTTGTAAACATTTATAAAAATTAAAATTACACAATAGATAGGTAATTATTATAAATTATTTTCTTTCTAATTAAGCGTAAAAAGTATTTTTGAAAGAACTTTCAACTAGAATCTTAACTTTAAGTTTCCGTACCTAAATAGCTTATATTTCAGTCATTCTACGAAAACTGAAACGATATGTCGCTTCAGTTTTTCTGGTCGTAATTTTAAAACACACGTCTTCTAAAAAACCAAACGGCAGTGGTTTCAGGCCCATACAGTGTGAAAAAATTATTTGTTACGAGGTAGCATCCGTTATTATGGAATGGCTGATTTTTAATAATAAATTTATGTTAAGTATGACCAGACTGTGATATATATTTGTTTTTAAAATTAATTAATATTTTTGTAATTTGCACTTTTTATTTATTTTTTTTTTACTTAAAACTTATTATTTCAAACTTTTTTAAATTCAGGAAAATAAACTGCTTTGCCTCTTTTTAAGATTTTTCATATTTTGAGTTTTATGCCAACAAAATCAATATATTTTAAAAACAAGAAGTGATTGGGTAAAGTTGGATTAATATTGAGATATCTTTTTGCTCTTGTATTATAGGAAATAATTTTCTAAAATTTCTACTAAGATGAAATTTTTATGCACGTAATTTACCACGGATATAATATATAATGTATAATATACAAACAGGCAATGCGTAGCTTATTAGTGAAGTATTTGTACTAGGGGTCAGTTCAATAATTTGATCACCCCATATTAAATATTGAGCCATTTCGACACCTAAGTATTTAATGTTATTTTGAAATGAAATAACTGAACCGGAATACTATCAAAATCATGTTGTCCAGTAGAAGTTAGAGAAAATAAAATAAATTTGTTCTTTCCTGAGTTTTCTGTTAATCAGAATTTAATCAGCTCAGGACGTTTATCAAGTTAACTTGGGGTCAAATTGCTAAATGCCCTGAGTCCATATCTTTCGAATTTGATTATTAACTTTTCTTGGGAAACTGTCCAATTCCTTTGCCAGATCAAACCAGCTAATTAGTAACATAAGTAAAGAACACTTATTATTTAGGTGGGTACGTACGTACGTATTGATACATCACTTGATGTTGTCTCGAAAAAACGACTTTTTAACCATATTTTGTATGACTTTTTTTCTGTTCTGACCTTCATGTACTGCACTCATTAAAATATTTGCACTCATTCCTTTTGCACCCTCTATACTTTTTAGATAAAAAAATGACCTTATCTCTAAACTATGTAAAAGAGTAATGGGTCCTGAATATAAACAAGCTAATCAGTAAAAGAACACTTATTATTTAAGTGGGTCGGCTCTAAGATATGGAGATAAATCATTTGCCCCTTTTTAAGACTGTTGTCTCGGTAGCGCTCGGTTGCCGCACCTGGCATCGAAATCCGAAGATGCATGGTCTATAGAATCTTAATTAATTTCATTCTTATAATCTCGAGCAATTAAACGCTGATATTCCTCGAGAAAACATAAAGGATTTTTGCAGAGGGCGCGCAAGAGAGCGAAATGGAACCGGGAAATACCGCCATAATTCATCTATCCTATAAGATTACTGATCTTTAATCCCCTTTCCTTTCGTAGCTCCAGTCTCTTTACCGACTCGTACACTTCTAAAAGTTGAGATTTACTGCCGCTTCGGAATTATATTGTTGGCTTGCGAGGAAACTCATCATACCCCCCTTACAGAAAGTACAGTTTTTATTAGGTAGGTACATTTTGGACCGCTTATATTATTATTTTTTGGGCTTATCGTTATTTGCGTAATAAGGAAAAAAAAGAATACAAACGTCAAGGACGGATTAGAGCACAGACTAAAAAAATTATAAATTTAAAAAGGGATTTAGTGAGGGTGAATAAATAACAAAATCGATAAATAGCGAGCTTTCCCCCAAAAAGGTAACGGTAACCGTAGATCCGGATTTCGCACTTGTGGTGCTCATCAGTACGGTGCTAGGAATTAGGAGATGAAATGATGATGGAAAAATATGACACAGGATTCATGTAAAAGACAACCATCCGTCAAATTGCAGAATCGGCAGATGTACCTTCATTTTGAAGGAAAATTAAGCGTCTCTACGGAGACAGATATAATTATCTTTACAGATATCCTAAGCTCTGGAGTACATCTGCCGATTCTGCAATTTTCTCTGTTTCTTCTAGTAAAACAAAACCGGAGAACAAACAAAATAAGGAACGCATTTACTCCTTGTGAGGGTGGTGAATCATACATAGGCGAAACTAAAAGACCACTATCTGTTAGGTTTAAGGAACATCAGACGAATACCTAAAAAGGTGAAACAACGAAATCAGGAATCGCCGAACATGCATGGTCAAAACAACACCGAATGAAGTGGGCAGAAGCAAAGGTTTTGCACAAGGAGTCACACTGGAAGAAACGAAAATTCCTTGACGCTGCCTTTATTGGGCAGAATCAGGGTATTTTCAGTAAACTAAGTGTTGAAATCCAAAATATTTGGAAGCCCCTCCTTGGGCGGAGCCAACTTCTTAAACTTCAAGGTTGAGTGATTTCTCACAGTATATAAGTACGTAGCCTTAGGAATTGATTGCAGTTTGCACCTGAAGACGATCAGAGATTGTACTGATCGAAACGTCGTGTATAAATAAAATATAGACAATGGAAGTCCGAAACACAGAGTTAATTTCAAACAAAAACTTATTAGAAAACAAAAAGATTTCAAATATTTTTGCGTATTTGAAAATGATAGTAAAGCAATTTTTTTCTAAAAAAAAAAATTCCAGCACCATTAAAAATAGTAGTATCAAAAAATTCTAGCACCATTAAAAATAGTACTATAAAAAAACGAAAAACGGCAATCAAAAAGCTCAAAACTGGTATATGACATAACAATTTGTATAATCAGTGACCTTTCATTGTTTGCCATTTTAATTTTTTTCTTATTTTGTCGTATTTTGGATACGTGGAAATTGACACTGAGTGCGGAAAAGATTATACCCCTATACTTTTACGCACTACGATTTTTAATTATTGGCTTTTTTTTCTTTACGTCCACTCGACTCTCTTTACGTCAAATTTCCGCCCCTGATTTCTGGCCGAACTACGCTTTCGCTCATCTCAAATCGCATGCGGTAAAGTAGCACTTTCCGCACTGGTTAACTAAACTACTATTTGCGAAGACAAAAAAATTCTTTAGAACAGTAGGACAATTTTAAATAAATAAATCGGGCTCCACAGCGTCTCTCCGGGATTCATAACAAACCATTCATATATTCTATGGGCTCTTTAATACCTGGGGCTCTATTCTGGGCGTAATAGAACGATCATACCCTGAGAAGTGATCAAACTCACAAAAGTCATTCGAACAACGCACGGTGGTCGATTTTCCGGAAAACGCGGACATAAATGGAAAAATTTAAAATGTATCTAAATTTGCCCCTATATGGTTGTCAAGATACTAGGCGAATAGTTGGCCAAAGAATAAACTATGCTTTTTACGAGTTTGACATTACGTATCAGTATTCAATATCAAATTTCAAATAGAAGACCCAGAGTATGACAGTATTCATCTGTTAATATCTCGAAAACAGTTGCGGATCGACATAGGGTACGTTATATAAAAATGCTTAGAATTTCAAAACAGAATGCAAAAATGCAATAATATACTGGCTGTTTCATTTGAAAGTTTCGGTTGGCATTCTTTTTAATATACCCTATATACATAAAAATATTTTAGTATTCTGTAACATTTATATATTGTGTCAATTACTTTAAAGTAAATTTGATTGTTCTAAACTATCATTTTTAGTTTAATTTTGTAAAGTGCGCTTAAAATTAAAATATCATGTGACTTTAACTGTATCCAAAATTATTACGTGACTGGACACTTTTAAATGGTCACGTGACCATCAGTACTATACTTAAACTGTATTTGACATCCCAACATCTTTGACTAAATAAAACCCATTTAAGCTTCAATCGTCTTTCAATCTACTGTCCTTCGTAGATCCGCCCTTACACCACCATCACAAATTTGGCTAATTAATAAATATATATATCTTTTACCTTTTAAAAATGTCTTAAGATAAATGTGAAAATTCACACGATCATCCTGTGTATCAAAACTAAATATTTTGTACGATTAAATTACAATGTGGAAGTTTTCTTTAATATCCGCGTTTTTACAAAAATCGACCACTGTGCGAGTCCTACTCTAAAAGACGGTCAAGTTTGCCATAGCATGCGCAGAGTTCGGTCAAGTAATGCTTTCTTCCAATAGCGTGCTCTGAAATAATACGAGTGACGTTTTTCACATAAGCTTTCCTACAACTCCCAACTATTGGGTCTAGTCGAGAGAATGGCTTCGCTCAAAAATTGTTGTTCGAGGCAGCTTTGCGCGTGCCCATAATAGTTTGGTGATTATTCGATCGTCTCGGCACTGCTTTTAAGCGCGTTTATTGGTTGAAACTACTTTTTTTCTCTCAGGCGAATGATCACTTCCTATGACTTCCAGAATCGGTACCCTGATGTTCACTGATGATTGAACTGCTCACCTTGCAATATTGTGTTTTTGTTGGAGAAAAAAAAACTTTAGAACCATTAAGACAATTTTAAATGAATAAATCGGTCTCAGCAGGGTCTCTTCGGGATTTACACCAAACCGTTTATATAAAGTATGGGCTCTTTAATACCTGTTACTGATGATTAAACTGCTCACCTAGCTGGAAATTTGTCAAATTTTGAAAGATTGAAAATTTCAGTGGCATACAGAAGCGTTCTTTCCTAATAAAAGGTAGTTTAAGAAAAGCTAATATGACATATAGTTAACTACATTTTTTTTCAAATTCGCCTTCTCAGATTTTTTTGAAAAAGTATTGAGTTGTACACATTCCCAGGGCCTAAACAAATCTATTTTCCAGCTTCTATTTTTTTGTTGCGTTTCGTTTTAGTTATTGTTACACTTGGCTATAAATCTTTAAATAAAAGAAAAATGACAACCGCCAAAACGCTATATTTCGGGTTCTATCAAGCCTTGCATTCTTGCCAACTTGAGCAAGCAGATGGTTGTGGGCACTTAGCAATGAAACACCAGGTTATAAAATCTCTTAATATATTGAATAGATACTCGAAAATATACCCAAGTATTCAAGCTTCGACAATATAGACTTTAAAGCCAAGTCAATGCTGCAAAAACGTTAGTACAGCTCTCCTTTTGCTTTAAAATAGCTATCTTCAATCAATCTGTAATTTTGGCTGTTAAAATTGTTTGACTACTAAAGAATCCTGCACGGATAACATGGGTTTATGGCTTACCGTAAAAGTTAACCATGTTTTGATATCTTTAAGATATTGTACTTTAGATGAAAAAAATGAAATTCTATGTGGATCGTATGTCTGTGATAGGTGCCATGAAAGAACGTATAACTACTAAGTACCTACGGAGAATTTTTCTCGTAACTTAAAAAGTACTTTGTAGAGATTCGTGACTATGATGTCACTTAAAAGGTACTTAAATACTGCACAGAAGCGTAACCAGGATTATAATTTAGGGGGGCTTTAGCATTTGGGAAAGTTAATTTAAAAAAATACGTAAATGAGACTAAAACGTTTTTGTGTTTTATTTTATCTGGTGGTTTTTTTAGGGGTTACTCGTATTTAAAAGGTAATTTAAGGGCGTAGGCAGAATATAATTTGAGGGGGGCATGGGCTTTAAAAAGTCAATAAATAAGAAAAATGTTAAAAACAAAAGCCAACTCTATTTTGTGCATTAAAATTTGTTGTCTCATTTAATCAATGAAGTAAGTACTCTTTAAAGGTATAGGTAGTGGCGTATGCAGGGATGTGTTTGGGATTATTTTGACCCCTAGATCTAATAAATATTGAATCCTAAAAATTAAACTCAAAAATAAATTGTCATCTGAAACTATGATGTGAATTAATCCCCCCCCCCTCAGAAACATTAATAGCCCCCCTAGAAGCAAAATTTCTGCATACGCCACTGAGTATAGGTCAAGTTTTGGTATTAGGCTGGGTTTGGTGGGAATAAATCATAAAAATTGAAAATATTGAATTCAAACATTGGCTTAGTCGGTTTTCTTTTAATATTTTTGTGTTGATTGTTTTAATTTTATGATTTTAGATTGTTTATCAGAAAAAAACAGTAGCGTAGTATTTACTTATATTAAAAAGAATAAAAACCTAATAAGTACTACAAAGCTTCCCCGATCTGCTTTATAAAAAACAAACAATTTTCAATGACAATTAAATGGAGATGTCAAAGATGTTTTAAAGCAAAGTCAAAGCCCACTTAGTTAGTAGTTAGTTAGTAGTAAAACGTAAAAATCCCTTCGAATAAGATGAATTATTACATTTTGTATTAATTTATATGGACCTCTCTAGGTATTTATGACTTCGCTAAGATAAAATTTTAGATACCCTCTGTAGCGTATTTGATTACCTTTCAAATGAGGCCAAACTTGCGGAAAACTGCCAGCGAAAACCGGACAAAATAAAGTGTAATTCTGAATTTTTATATATTTTTTAAAAGCAAATTGGGGCCGATTTGGTCCTCATAAGCATGGCAAAAAAAAATCCCAAGTACACCTCAGTAGACTAATCCATTACCTTATTAAACGAGACCAGATTAAAAAAAATGTTCTCTTAAACGGGATTAAAATAAGTTTTTGCTTTTATTTTTGATGTTTTTTTTACAATTGACCCTCCCAGACAATCAAGCTTTCCTAAAATATAATCCTGCATACGCTCCTGTGCAGTATTCAAGTACCTTCCAAATGACATCCCAGTTACAAAAATCTAGAAAGTGCTTTTCAAATTACAAGAAAAAATCTCCGTATGTGTTTAGCAGGCATTCGTTCTTTCACGGCTCATATCTCCTATCACAGACATACGATCCTGCTAGGATTAATTTTTTTTTCACCTAAAGTGTAATATCTTCAAAATATTAAAATATGGTTTATTTTCACGGTAGACCATAAAGCCATGTTATTCGTGCGAGATTTTTTCAGCGCTCAAAATTGTACCCACCATCTGACCCGATACAGCAACAGTATGAAGTTGTAACGTTCCTAAAATTACCTAAAACACTGACCGTCTGGAATCGCGATATTTATTAACGGCTAACTAGTTTCAAAATACGTTCGTAGAGAGCAACCACAAATCTTACGCACACTCGCCACAATGTCAAGAGGCAGTGACGTCACCTGCTTATTGACTTTACTAGAGAACCAATCCTTTCCCAGCGAATTAGCCAATACAGTAAGAAACACGCTTGGTGGCTTGCCTGTATTTGGGAGATTGAACTGATAATTAATAAGCTGTAATTTCTTGCTTAAAGTAGTTCTAACTTGCCTTTGTTATATCCTTATGGTGGATTTTGATCAAATTTTATCTTAAATAGCTGTCTTATATAAATTAATGGAAATAACAACACAGCCCCCCAAAACATACGTAAATATTTATTACCCAGGGTATTATTATTTAGAGATTCTTTCCATTTCACAAATTACAAAATCCAAAATATTATACCTACAAAAATTCAATGCAAGAAGCTTCAAAATAGCATCTATTACTAGCAAAATATAATATCCTTTTGTTATTAAAATCACATATTTAGAATATAAGACTACTGGTTATCACAAAATCGTTCCCCTATAAACATTTCACTGATTAAACATTTGTTTGCTAATTAACAAAGTATTACCTATTAAAAACATTTACAAGTACATTATTAAGTACATTATTAAACAGTTCTTAACCATCTTTAACAGAATAAACTTAATACTAAAGTATAGTTTGTTAGAATGTGAGTATGATACCGGCGTGGTCCACTTATTTAATAATTTGTTACTAAAACAACAAAAAAATAAGTATAGTCGATAACATCTGATTGGTGGGTGACTGCGACGTGTGTTTTGTCAATCTGGGATAGTGCAATCTTCTTTAGTGATGGTTGACGCAGGTGGGTTTCTTCCTTAAACCAAAAAGATAAATTAACTATCCATGTCAAGCATTACGTAAAAGTTGAGGTAAAAATTAACACGGTGTAACTGCAGTGAAAAGCACCTACGTGTGTCAGTACTGGTAACGAACAGATTAAGAGCTACGTAGAGTGAATACTAACCTATGTCGCAGGCGTTGCACATTCTCTGCTCCATGTATTGAACTACTAAGACTTTGGTGACGTGTTGTTGCAGTTGTTTGGTTGGGAGTCATATTGAATGGGAAGACACTGTGTTTTCAGTACTCTAGCAGGACCAGCGCGTGAAGATGTCGACATGATGTCTTTTAGGGCCTTTCTGTTGGGCGGTCGTCGTTGATTTCGGCTGAAACAACAAGAATTCTTCGTTTATAAACCTCTCTTCAGGTGTCAACAATAGGTGTCAACTTGATCATTTTTGGCCGTGAAAACAGTGATAATTGTTGCAATAAATTCTGAGTTACCTGGTTGTCCTTTCGCTGTGCCCTTTGGAACTTATGGCAAATAAACACTAAAAAAATAAAGAATTGTTCAACTCTCTTCTAAGCTCGAAAGGCGCAGCGATTGACGGCTGTCATTGTCAGCTGTTTATACTGACGTCAGAGGGGACGTTGCCGGATTGGATGATCATTTTTGCACAAGATCCGGGGTGCGTTCACAAAAGTATTTAATTCAACCGTACATTCACGTCGACGCTGTCAAGTCTAGGATCCCAGGACAGCAGGAGAGGTCTATGCGTTTTCTGGTCTAGGATCTTGAGTCTAAATTGCAGGCCTGACCGGCATGCCGGCATCTGTGCCGAGTTGACTTTCGGTGGCTTTGAGATATCTGACCACATTTGGCAACGATCTGAATGGAAGCTGCGCAGTTCTTTCCTCTTTCAAATTTTATCGCATGGCAGGGCCTTTCTAGCCAATCATAGGCTTCAGATTGAACCCCGCGAACGCAATCTGTTCTGCCATTGGTCCACGTACGTTTGTAGTAGGAGAGTGTGGGTGTCTCTTTTTTCAGGAGAGAAACTAAGGCAGGCTGTTCACCAAAGTTGATTTTTCCAGTTTTTTTTTGAAAAATGGACCAGTGTCCACTTAATTTCAAAAAACTACTTAAATTAAATAATTAACGTGGTGATACTGCGTTCGTGTCGGCGGTGTTAAGTCCGACCAATTTTACCATTTTTATTTAAGCTGCGAAGCAGGATTAAAATGGACATGCCTTGCTAAAGGTGCCATCTTGCCGTAGGCCTGAAGGTAATAAGTTTTCTTTAGTTTTGTTAAATTCGATGGATTCTAATTGCCATATGCGTTGTTTCTAACGTATGTTTTTTGTTCTCTCTTGTTATAGATGGGCGAGGATATGCCAGTTCAACCGGCCGCTATGTTAGGCAAAACCAAGTGACCCTCGATTTATCGATGTAAGTTTGCCTCACTTGCTCTCGTGTAATAATTCTCCTGAATAACAGAAATTGGTATAAACACTTGTCCTTTTTAGTTTTTTCTTCTAAATAAAAAAGTTGTTAGTTCCTTCGACAGCTAGGTCGAGCTTCAAAATAGACTTCTGCGGGTTTTCCCCTTTCTTTTTAAGGATTAGAGAAATAATATCGAGCCCTTTTTTACACCAACTTACCGGCTTCTAGTGTCCATAAATCCAGGGTAGGCCTGAAGAAAATTAAAAAAGCAATAAATAGTCGTTGGAACTGAATAATTGAGTAAAAGATAATTGAAATTTTAGTTTTTTTAGAAAATTATAAATAAACTAATAATAATTATAATTATTATTATTGAGAAATTTTGTTTGGGACGACACACAATTTTTATGTACATTGATGTACGGACCATTTCCCGCCCACCAAAATGCGAAGCATTTTAGTGTTGTTCTTCTATTGGTAATGGGCACAACTTAACAGTTGGTCGTTTAAATAACCCATCAAGTGTCTTTACGGTTGCTACCCGAACAATTCCGTCGGAACCTGGAAAAATCTCTACATTGTCCTGCTTTATCACAACCAGAGTACCAGGCTTGAGCTGTGAGGTAGGTTTATTCCATTTCACCTTTTGGTGTAAAGTATGCAGGTATTCTTTGGACCAGCGGGTCCAAAAATGTTGCTGAATTTTAGAGATAATTTGCCATCGAGAAAGTCTATTCATGGGGGTTGAGTGATAGCTAGGCTCAATACGAGCAGTTAAAGCCTCCATGGTCAGAAAATGACCAGGAGTTAGAGCATTGAAATCATTGGGATCATTGCTGATTGGAGTAAGGGGTCGAGAATTGACAATTGCTTCAATTTGAGTGAAGATGGTGTAGAGCTCCTCGTAACTTAGAACTTGATCTCCTAGAACACGCACCAAATGTGTCTTGAACGATTTAATGTTGGACTCCCACAGGCCGCCAAAGTGGGGCGCTCAAGGAGGGTTGAAATGCCAACTAATATTTTCCTTAGCTGCAGCTTGGGAAGCATATTGATTTAAAAGTTTATAAGCTTTGACAAAATTAGTACCGTTATCAGAATAGATGAATTCTACGCGACCACGTCTACTGATAAATCTTTTGAAAGCAGCTAGAAAAGCATTGGCAGTGAGGTCACTCACAAGTTCTTAGTGGACTGCCTTAACAGAAAGGCACACAAATAGGCATAAAAAAGATTTAAGTTTAATAGTACGTCGAGCTCTAGACATGAAAATGTCAAAAGGGCCTGCGTAATCTACACCAACATGAAGAAAGGGTTTGTGAGGCGAAACACGGTTCAGCGGTAAATTTCCCATGACAGGTGTAGTAGAAGTAGGTTTAGTTTTCCAACATTTTATACATTGAGCTAGAACTCTTCGAATAGAACGTTTAGCATCATAAATCCAATATCGTTGTAGGATTAGGAAATGGGTAGTTTGTACTCCACTACGTAAATACTTTAAATGAGTTGCTTCAATAATTCGAGTTGTCAGAATACAACGACTTGGAAGGAGGGCTATTAATTTGCTGGAAAATGAAATAGGAGCATTTTTAAGTCTACCTCCTACTCGTAGAACATTTTAATGACCAAAAAATAGAGAAAGTTTGATTAAAGCTTTTGGAACTATTTGTTTGTTCTGAATAAGTTCCATTTCTTTCGAAAAATAGAGAGATTGAGTACGTTTGACAAAACATAAAGTTGAGTTATATATTTCGAATGAAGACAAACTTCCTGAAAATTTGGGCTTGTTGATTTTCAGAGATCGACAATTTTTAATAAATCGTAAAGAATAAGCAAGAATGAGGGTAAATTCATCTAAAGAAGACTTATCTTGAAGCAGAGAATCGAGAAAGTTTGGAGTTATAGTAGCAGAATTAACTTGAACTACAGGACGTTGTTCTAGAGAACTGTCAGTTGTTTCACAAAAGTTGAAAGGTTCATGACGAGGAAAATCAGGATCAGCTAAAACTGGAGCCGCCCACCATAAGGAAGATTTGATTAAATCGGAAGCCAGCATTCCTCTGGACCCTATGTCTGCTGGGTTTTGCTTAGAAGGAATATAGAACCACGAAAAGGCGGGGACTTTATGTGAATGAGGTGAAGAATTGATCCACCTTAAAGTTACCATAGAATCGGAATAGCAATGGATTTTAGTAATTTGCAGTTGATTGTGAAAGCACTTTGAAATAAAAGAAGCTAATCGAGCGCATAGCACTACTGCATTTAGTTCAAGTCGAGGAAGAGATACAATTTTCAATGGAGCTACTTTTGCTTTAGCACAAATAAAAGTTACAGTAATTTCTCCAGAATTTAGAAAGCATCGGAAATACAAGACACTACAGTAGCCTTTTTCACTTGCATCTCCAAAACAATGGAGCTCGATACGTTGAGTTGAAGGGGGGATAATGATTCGAGGGAGTTGGAGTTCTTGAACATATTTGTTCCAGAGTTGAGTAATTTCTTGAGCAGGAGTACAGTTCCAAGTTAACTTTAGCTTCCAGAGCAGAGAGAAAGAAGTTACTGAAGAAAGCATACCAAGCGGATCAAAAATTTGAGTCAGGTTTGAGAGAAGATTGCGTTTAGTACAAGGTTTATTCGGAAATTTGACAGAAAATCGGAAACTGTCGGTAGAAGCATTCCATTCTAAGCCGAGGACTTTGAAAGAGGATTCAGCAGGTGAAGCTGACTCAAAACTTACAGGATTAATAGATATTTGAGATGGGTTTAGCTGATTAAGGAGCTGAGGACAGTTACTAGACCATTTTTGGAGTTCAGAACCTCCTTGTCTTAATAAATCAATAAGTTGTTGTCGCAGCAACTGCGCAGACTCGAAATTGGAGCTTCCAGTAACTACGTCATCGACGTAGGTCGCTGTGCGTAAAGCTTCAGCAGCTAAAGGATAAGTAGAACAATATTCTTTAGCTAATTGATAAAGGACTCGAATAGCAAGGTATGAAGATGAGGTTAGACCATAAAAAAGTCGTTTAATGCGATTTTCTTGAATGGGCTGCGAAGAAGAAAATCTCCATAAAATTTTTTGATAATTTTGGTGATTAGGATGAACAATGAGCTGTCTGAACATTTTTGATATATCTGCGGTAAGAGTATAAGCAAAGGTGCGAAAATTAAGCAGAATTGTGAAGATATCACTTTGAAGTTTGGGTCCGGCATACAATGTCGAATTGAGAGAGGGTTGGTTTGGCAAGTGCGCAGATCCATTGAACACTACTCGAAGTTTAGTCGTCAGACTTGATGGGCGAATAACGCAATGATGTGGCAGGTAAAAAGAATTGGGTGTAACTTCAGTAGACAACTCCATATGATCAAGATCGAGAAACTCTTGAATGAAGTCGCAATATTGAGAGTTTTAGTTAAGGAACGTTCGAGCGAGTAAAATCTATTTAGTTCTAGAGACCGTATTCCTGGAAAGCAAGGGTCAATTTATACTTGAAGGGCAGTTTTAAAATAAATCTTCCTGTTGCATCCCTTTGAAAACTTTCCTGAAATATGTTCTCACACTTTCGATCATCTTCAGAAAGACACTTGACTTGAAGAACATCCTCAATCTCCCAGAATCTTGAATTTGGGTATCGAGAGAAGTTGAGTCTTTGATATGACAGAACATAGCAGTGACGATTGGGGGAGATTTAGCAGGAACTTTGCCCATTAACACATAACCAAATACAGTATTGACTGCATCAGGTTGATCAGGACCACCACGGATATGTCCATTGAGCATAAGCTTTCCATAAATGTCAGCACCTAACAAGATATCAACTTGTCCAGGGCTATGGAATTGCTCGTCAGCTAATCTTATATTAGCAAGTTGATACAGATTATCGGTTGAAATCTTATAAGGAGGTAAGTTTTCACTTACTTTTGACACAACTAGTGCATCTACTGTAAAAACAGGATCGGATCTTAGAAAAGGGCGGATAGCCAATGCCACTTCTTGATCTACAAAGGTTTGCATAGTACCTAGACCAGTCAATTGAACAGAAGTGGGAGATGATTTGAGACCTAAGCGATTGAGGCATTTTGAGGTTATAAATGATGTCATACTTCCGTTATCAAGAAGGCAACGCAGGGGTTGATAAGTTCCATTGCTATCTAAAACCTCTATGCGAGCAGTAGAAAGCAATGTACCTCTTTTTACATTGGTTAGACCAGAAAAAAGTTTATCAGAATTTTGATTGTTTGAATTTTGAGTGGATTCAGTGGTAGCATTGGTTTTTCCACGAGTTGAGAAGCATAAAAATGTGTGATGAGAGGATTGGCATTTATGACATTTAGAGCCAGATTGACATAAAGATGTCTTGTGTGCTTTAGATAAACAATTATAGCATAATTTTTTAGTTTTGGTCAGTTTAAATTGATCTTGAGGATTTTATGATAAAAATTCTTGACATTTAAATATATTGTGCGAATTAGAGCTACAAATTGAGCAGGTTGAGCCATTATTTTGAGTAGAGGTTGAGACAGGATTAGTATTTTGAATTTGAGGTTGAGTTTGAGCCATATAAGTACTTGAAACTTGAGGTGGTTTAGACAAACCTTGTTTGTTAAATTGAGGTGTTCGAGAATATTGAGGTTTTGAGTTAGAGGTAGACGCAGTTTGAATGTTATCTAATGCCATGCAATTTTTGTTCAAAAAATCTGTTAATGTATTTAATGGTGGAATAGTATGCGAATTATCATAATAAAGTTCGAAACGACTGATTACGGAAACTGGATCATTCTTACCAAGACGAAATCCCAATAATCAGTAGTTAAACCTAAATTTTTTAAACCAGTAATATTCTTAGAAAAAGTGTCCAATAGATTTCTCAAAGCGGTGGGATTATCTTAGGTCACTTTTGGCGCATTTTCCAGATTGTCCCATAAATTAATTGCCAGGGATCGTGGATTAATAAGGCGATTACGTAATGCTACATAAACAATTAAATAATTGCTATCAGATAACATTAAATTTACTATAACTGAAGCCGCAGAGCCAGTTACATGAGATTTGAGGGTTGAAAATTTGAGTATTTTTGGAATATTTTGACTTTTGTGCACTAGGGCGTCAAAAATATCAATAAAGGATTGAAATGATTCGATGTCTCCTGTAAAAATAGGGATTTCCAAATCTAATTTGGGTTGACAAAAGGGTTGAGAATGAGTAGGGGATTGATTTGTTGGCAAATGTTGATTTGAATTTGACTTTTCTGATGGCAACTTGAAATAACAAGCTTCACATTGGTAGTACATTAAATCAAACATTTTCCGAACACTATCTTCAGTTTTAAAGGCTGCATCCTCACCATTAGAGATCAATATGATAACCCGGTTGTGGTGCTCGTAAAATTGATCATAGATTTTCGGGACGCTCGAATACATGCACCTAAAAAGCGGTGTGCTCTCTTCGTCGCCGTTGCTGACTTTATTTGCCATAATGTGAATTTCGGTAAGTTTTTGATACTCACTTTGGCGTAAATTTTGATATTTTTTAAGTTCTTCAGCCATTTTTTACCAAAAATAAAAAGTTAATAAATAGTAATCAGGTACGTAACTTGAAAAATGTACAAAATTTTCGAGACTTTTATCGGTATGAACAAAAAAATCGCTTCGAGTAGCAATCAAAATAAATCGAAAAATTTGAAAATAAAAATTGAATATATTTTTGTTTAATTAAAATAGAAAAAATAAATTTTGAATGTACCTATTAGATATGGACGACTTTGAGTAGCAATCTAACCTTTTATTTTGAGAAATTGAGCAAGCAAAACAAATTTTATTTGTATAAATATTTCTTTTTAATGAATAAATGCATATATCCAAATTTAGTTACAATAGTTGGCAAAAAACTGTGTGTGTTTTTACAAAAAAATGTTTGCTTAGAGACAAAATCGGGTTATTAAATTGATTAGGTAGGTGTCTATAATTTTATTATAATAATATAAAACCATGTATACCTTTTTTTATGTGCTTAGTTTCGTAGCTAAGTACCTATGATTTTACTATATTAAATAAAACTACGTAAACTTTTTGTTTAGATGACTACCTACTACTAACTTTCTTTTTTGGAAATTATTTTATTTTATTTGAGAGATGTTCCCGTAGGTCCACATCCGGCTCGATGTGACCAAAAATAGTTTTCAGTTTTTTCTTCTAAATAAAAAAGTTGTTAGTTCCTTCGACAGCTAGGTCGAGCTACAAAATAGACTTCTGCGGGATTTCCCCTATTTTTTTAAGGATTAGAGAAATAAAATCGAGCCCTTTTTTACCCCAACTTACCGGCTTCTAGTGTCCATAAATGCAGGGTAGGCCTACCACTCCACTGGCTGCAGCTTGTCGATTGAAGATGACCAGATAGAGCACTTAAATTAGTTTTTAATTGAGTTTAATCACTGTTTTAAAGTAAAATTGATTTTGTTTTGAATAATTAAGTTCACCACACAGTAGCACAGCTAAAGTTCTTAATCGAGATAAAAATTGCTCTTATTTTGGCAATTGATATTTGCATTCTGTTTTTTACGTTGACACACGGCAATTCTTGCTGAGGCAAAAAAAAGGCATATTTATCTCGCGTGGTTGAAGAAAATTAAAAAAGCAATAGATAGTGGTAGGAAATAAATATTTGAGTCAAAGATAATTGAAATTTTATTTTTTTTAGAAAATTATAAATAAACTAAGAATAATTATAATTAATATTATTGGGAAATTTTGTTTGGGACGACACACAATTTTTATGTTCATTGGTGTACAGACCAACTTGTTTTTTATATCTGACTTGTCCTTGCTAATTTTTTAAATTATGTGTGTTGTAATGTTTGTTAAACACCGTCTCTGTACCATTGGTAGTTTATTTTGAAGCGGTCTGTTCAGTTTAAGTATTTAAGAGATATGATATGCCTTCTGTTTACCCTGTCCACATTTAATGCTTTAAGCTACTAGGAATGTGGTAGGGCGGCTTTTTCTAAACCGCTTTGTCTGTCACTTATCTAGGGTCGCTCTTGGGGGCTCATGTCACTCTTGGGTACCCATGTCATCCGTGGGGTTCCACGTCACTAGTTGACCAGTGAGAGTCCAGAGCCTCTGGAGGCTATTGGTCGCTGTTTCAGGGTTTGAGTAGTGCCGGCCTACTCCTTCAGCTTAGAGGCAGTATCGCTATCCCGACCAACTGGAAAGCCGAGTGATGTGGTGGATTTCCAGATAAGCCAAACATATTATGTTTTTCGTTCTTTTAAAAAGTATTTTCCCTCTTGGCCCTATTTTTTTTAACCTTAGCAATTTTACACGTCAAAAGTATAATTTTTTTAATTCAAAAAGTAACTCTATGTCATAACGTGCAAATAATTTATTGAAAGGTGTTGGTTGGAGAAATTTACTTTCTTTTCCCTTTTGGATTATGTTGCTTGTTTTTTTTGTGAACTTACTAGACTTTTTTGGAGTCAAAGTAAAAATGGAAAGGTGGGAAAGTCGCCCCAAAGGTCAACAGTGAACTTTTTAGGCATAAACAATGTTAGTATGGTACTGTTAAAGTATAAATGTTATTTCTTTTTCTTGTCATACTAACCGTTTGTCTAGGACCATGTACCAACTTTTTTTATACATTATTAATATATTTATACATTTGTTGAGCTTTTGTGTTTCACTGTACAAACCCTCCTAACTTTATAATATCAGTCACGTATTTTCTTAAAAACTTAATTTTAAGGATTAATAATGAGTCAATAATACTTGACAAAGGTACCCCAGTACTACCAGAGAGGCTGGAGGAACCCGGAACATAAAGTGATTATAAACCTATGTACATTACTTTAACTGGTCCTTTCCTCTCATGGAAGGTGGAAATGTTACAAAGTATAGAAAAAGAAAAGAATGTTTTTTTTTATAAATGGTTCGCAAAACGCTAAGACTATCGTCGTTTTTAAATCCTGGACGTGCCAATTTCCAACGTACAACTTCCCATCCAAGTCCTAAAGCCGATACATAACAGTACCTAGCTTTTTCCGGATACAAAACGGTCCAAAATACTTAGGACACAACTTGTCGTTAACAAAATTTAAGGCGTCCCATTAAACTTTATTTATTCTCCATACGAGATCTTCCGGTAGAAATGAACCCACTCGACGTCTCAAATTGTAACGACCACGATTACGATCTAAAGACGATTTCATGTTTATCATGACAGCTTGGTAAAGCTTTTTGAAGCTCTCAGTATCTTCTCTATGATAGATTTAGAATTCTTGTTCATGGCATAAAAATTAAGGAACTTCAAAGGTTAGAATAAAATCTTTCTTTAAGTGCTTACAAATAAAGTTGGCAGTAGCATCACGACCAGAGAAAATTGCTACGTACTTGCTGAAGTAATCGCTTAAAACCAACAAGTGGTTATTCCGCTGTTTCAAACTTCGAGGAAGTGGCCCGACAAAATCAAGGCCTATAACTTGCCATAGTTGAGTAGGTTTTGGAGCTTGTCCCATGTGACCGGCTGGAGCTTTCTGCTTAACGTTAAACTTAGCACAAATCTGACAGCGGTCAACATAACGCGTCACATCGCATCGCATCTGGCCAGTAATACTTAGTTCTAAGTCTATGGTACGTTTCAAAAATGCCCAAAACCTTCGATCTATAATCTTTCGGAATTACAATTTTCCAATAATCAGATTCTTGTGCTAATTAAGGAATGACAAATTTAAAATATATGTAAAATAACAAAAGATCAAAAGATCTTGAGTGGAAAAAACGAAAATTCGAACTTGGATGAGTATCCCACAAGGAACACACTAAAGACCAAAGCGAAAAAAAACGATCAAGTGATGTTTCATCCTGGACAACCAGCGTGGGCTCATCATTGGTTCCACTGGTCATCCTCCCCAAACATCATTCAACACCATCATATACTTTGATTTTTAAATTTGAAACACTCACAAATAGGCATTGTTCCGCACTGACACTTATCAAAGTCACCTGATACGCGTTCATCCTGGCGTGTTAATCTTTCTAAAAGGGTTACGCTCCTAAGGTGCTTAAAACAGAAAAAGTTAAAAAGAACCTCCGAATCAGTTACTTCGACCGAAAAGAATCTAAAAACAGAAGATCAAAAGATCTTGGGTGAAAAAAATGAAAATTAAAACTTGGATGAGAATCCCACAAGGACCAAAGAGAAAAAAGAAATGATCAAATAATGTTTCGCCCTGTGCAACCAGCGTAGGCTCATCAGTGGTTCCACTGGTCATCCTCCCCTTATCTAACTTATCTATGTCACCTGAAATGGGTTCGTCCTGGCGTGTTAATCTTTCCAATAGGGTTACGATCCTAAGACGATTAAAAAAAAAAGTTAAAAAACCTCCGAATCAGTTACTTCAACCGAAAAGGATCTAGAAAAAATCAAAAGAAATGATTCGGGTTCGCCCTGGCGTGTTAATCTTTCAAATAGGGATAAACATCAGTCGAACTACTGATAAGCCCACGCTAGTTGCCTAGGGCGAAACATCATGTGATCATTTCTCTTTCGCTTTGGTCCTTTGTGTGTTCCTTGTGAGATTCTCATCCAAGTTTGAATTTTTTGTTTTTTCCACCCAAGATCTTTTGATCTTTTGTTTTTAGATCCTTTTTGATTAAGGTAACTGATTCAGGGATTTTTAAAAGTTTTTTGTTTTAATCGCCTTACAAGCGTAACCTTATTGGAAAGATTAACACACCAGGAAAAACCCGTATCAGGTGACTTAGATAAATGCCAGTGCGGAACGATTCCTATTTGTGAGTGATTCAAATTTGGAAGTCAAAGTATATGATGGTGTTGAATTATGTTTGAGAAGGATGACCAGTGAAACCACTGATCATTTGATAATTTCTCTTTTTGCTTTGGTTCTTTGTCGGTAACTTGTGGGATACTCATCCAAGTTTGAATTTTCGTTTTTTCCACCCAAGATTTTTTGTTTTCTTGTTTTTAGATTCTTTTCGGTTGAAGTAACTGGTTCGAAAGTTTTTTTTACTTTACTTTATTTTAATCGCGTTAAGAGCGTAACCCTATTGGAAAGATTGACACACCAGGACGAACCCGTATCAGGTCACTTAGATAAGTGCCAGTGCGGAACGATTTCTATTCAAAGTATATGATGTTGTTTAATGGTTTTTGTGAAGAATGATCAGTGGAACCACTGATGAGCCCACGCTGGTTGCCTAGGGCGAAACATCATTTGATCATTTCTCTTTTCGCTTTGGTCCGTTGTCTGTTCCTTGTGGGATACTCATCCAAGTTTGAATTTTCATTTTTTCCACCCAAGATCTTTTGACCTTTTGTTTTTAGATTCTTTTCGATTAAAGTAACTGATTCACAGATTTTTTATTTTTTTTTATTTTAATCACCTTAGGAGCGTAACTCTATTGGAAAGATTAACACACCAGGATAAACCTGTATCAGGTGAATTAGATAAGTGCCAGTGCGGAACGATTCCTATTTGTGAGTGATTCAAATTTGGAAGTCAAAGTATATAATGGTGTTGAATTATGTTTGGGGAGAATGACCAGTGGAACCACTGATAAGCCCACGCTGGTTGCCCAGGGCGAAATATCACTTGATTATTTCTCTCTTCACTTTGGTCGTTTGTGTGTTCCTTGTGGGATACTCATCCAAGTTTAAATTTTTATTTTTTTTTATCTTGGATGAGAATCCCACAAGGACCAAAGAGAAAAAAGAAATGATCAAATGATGTTTCGCCCTGTGCAACCAGCGTAGGCTCATCAGTGGTTCCACTGGTCATCCTCCCCTTATCTAACTTATCTAAGTCACCTGAAATGGGTTCGTCCTGGCGTGTTAATCTTTTCAATAGGGTTTTACTTCTAAGGCGTGTAAAATAGAAAGAAGGTAAAAAACCTCCGAATCAGTTACGTCAACTGAAAAAAAATCTAAAAACAAAAGATCGAAAGACCTTGGGTGGAAAAAAACGAAAATTCAAACTTGGATGAGTATCCTACACGAAACACACAAAGGACCAAAGCAAAAAAAAAATGATCGAATGATGTTTCGCCTTGGGCAAGCAGCGTAGGCTCATCAGTGGTTCCACTGGTCATCTTCTCCAAACATCATCCAACACCATCATACAGTTTGATTTCCAAATTTGAATCACTAACAAATAGGCACCGTTTCGCACTGGCATTTATCTAAGTCACCTGAAACGGGTTCGTCCTGACGTGTTAATCTTTCCAATAGGGTTACCATCCTAAGGCGATTAAAAAAAAAAGTTAAAAAACCTCCGAATCAGTTACTTCAACCGAAAAGGATCTAGAAAAAATCAAAAGAAATGATTCGGGTTCGTCCTGGCGTGTTAATCTTTCAAATAGGGATAAACATCAGTGGAACTACTGATAAACCCACGCTAGTTGCCTAGGGCGAAACATCATGTGATCATTTCTCTTTTCGCTTTGGTCCTTTGTGTGTTCCTTGTGAGATTCTCATCCAAGTTTGAATTTTTTGTTTTTTCCACCCAAGATCTTTTGATCTTTTGTTTTTAGATCCTTTTTGATTAAGGTAACTGATTCAGGGATTTTTAAAAGTTTTTTGTTTTAATCGCCTTACAAGCGTAACCTTATTGGAAAGATTAACACACCAGGAAAAACCCGTATCAGGTGACTTAGATAAATGCCAGTGCGGAACGATTCCTATTTGTGAGTGATTCAAATTTGGAAGTCAAAGTATATGATGGTGTTGAATTATGTTTGAGAAGGATGACCAGTGAAACCACTGATGAGCCCACGCTGGTTGCACAGGGCGAAACATCACTTGATTATTTCTCTCTTCACTTTGGTCGTTTGTGTGTTCCTTGTGGGATACTCATTCAAGTTTGAATTTTTATTTTTTTTTATCTTTTGTTTTTAGATTCTTTTCGTTTGAAGTAACTGATTCGGGGTTTTTTTAACTTTATTTTGTTATAATAGCCTTAGGAACATAACCCTGATAAGAATGGAAATCAAAGTATATGATGGTGTTGAATGATATTTGGAAAGGACGACCAGTGGAACCACTGATGAGCCCACGCTGGTTGCTCAGGGCGAAACATCATTTGATCATTTCTCTTTTTGCTTTGGTCCTTTGTGCATTCCTTTTGGCATACTCATCCAAATTTGAATTTTCGCTTTTTCCACCCAAGATCTTTTGATTTTTTATTTTTAGATTCTTTTCGGTTAAAGTAACTAATTCGAAGGTTTTTTAACTTTATTTTGTTTTAATCGCCTTAGGAACGTAACCCTGATGAGGATGGAAATCAAAGTATATGATGGTGTTGAATGATGTTTGGGAAGGATAACCAGTGGAACCACTAATGAGCCCAGGCTGATTGCCCGGTGCGAAACATCATTTGATTATTTCTCTTTTCGTTTTGGTCCTTTGTGTGTTCCTTGTGGGATACTCACCCAAGTTTGAATTTTCGTTTTTTCTACAGCAGATCTTTTGATCTTTTGTTTTTTAATCCTTTTCGGTTGAAGTAACTCATTCGGAGGTGTTTTTAACTTTTTTTTTATATCTGTATATTATCTGGTATTTTATACGCCACTGGGAATATTTTAATGAATAGGGGTTTACTAGGTTTTTCATCCTTACGACCTTTTCGATGAATAACTGGTAATTAAATGCTTGTAGCCTTAATGCCTAATGCGCGAATCTTCCTGACGGGTCTTTCAGATTGGGTAGTTTTTTCGTTCTGTAGTGAAACTTTTTTTTTTGTTTTCTCAATGATCTAGAAACATAGCAAATCACCTTTTCGCCTCCTTTCAGTTCCTATGCCATATGTAGATGCATCTTTTTGTACAGTAAATGGTTTTGTGAAGTCAGGAAGTCAGTAAGAATAGGTGCTAAGGCTAAAGCATACTTAAGTTTGCAGAAAGCGGTTTCACACTCCGGAGTCTAACGAAAAGCCACGTTTTTCACTGTCACCAGTCAAGGGAGCTACTACTGAGGAAAAGTCGGGAACAAATCGCCTATACCAGCTTCCCATGCCGAGATAACTCCTGACACCTTTGACTGTTGTCTGCGCTGGAACAAATAATGGCCTCAACCTTGTCACCATCCGATTAAAGGTCTTTAAAAGTAACCGTAAAACTAAGGAATTTAAGACTGGGGCGGCAAAATTTGCACTTTCCTGGACTCACAGTAAGTCCTGCAGCCAGCAATCGATCTAAGACAAGCCCTATAAAACGAAGATGCGTCGAAGAAGATGGAGCTAACGCTTGGGCAACCAGAGTGGGCTCATTAGTGGTACCACTGGTCACCCTCCCCAAACATCATTTAACACCATCATATACTTTAATTTCCAAATTTAAGTCACACACATATATATAGGCATCGTTCCGCACTGGCACTTATCTAAGTCACCTGATACGGGTTCGTTCTGGCGTGTTAATCTTTCCAATAGGATTAACCATCAGCGTAAACACTGATGAGCCCACGCTGGTTGCCCAGGGCGAAACATCATTTGATCATCATTATCATCATGTAGGATACTCATCCAAGTTTTAATTTTCCTTTTTTCCACCAAGATCTTTTGATTTTTGATTTTTAGATTCTTTTCGGTTGAAGTAACTGATTCGGAGGTTTTTTAACTTTATTTTGTTTTAATCGCTTTACGAGCGTAACCCTATTGGAAGGGTTAACACCCCAGGACGAACCCGTATCTGGTGACTTAGTTAAGTGCCAGTAAGAAACGATGCCTTTTTTTGTGAGTGATTCAAATTTGGAGATCAAAGTATATGATGATGTTGAATGATGTTTGGGGAGGATGACCAGTGGAACCACTGATGAGCCCACGCTGGTTGCCTAGGGCGAAACATTATTTGATTATTTATTTTTCTCGCTTTGGTCTTTTGTGTGTTCCTTGTGGGATACTCATCTAAGCTTGAATTTTCGTTTTTTCCACCCAAGATATTTTTTTTTTTAAATTCTTCTCGGTTGAGGTAACTGATGCGGAGGTTTTATTAACTTTTTTTTTTGTTTTAATCGCCTTGAGAGCGTAATTCTATTGGAAAGATTAACACGCCAGGATGAACTGTATCAAGTGACTTAGATAAGTGCCAGTGCGGAACGATACCTATTTGTGAGTGATTCAAATTTGGAAATCAAAGTATGTGAGGGTGTTGAATGATGTTTGGAAAGGATGACCAGTGGAACCACTGATGTGCCCACGCTGGTTGCCCAGGGCGAAACATCATTTTATCATTTCTCTTCTCGCTTTGGTCCTTTGTGTGTTCAGTGTGGGATAATCACCCAAGTTTTAAATTTCGTTTTTTCCACCCAAGATTTTTTGGTTTTGGATTCTTTTCAATTGAAGTAACTAACTCGGAGATTTTTTTAACTTTTTTTTTTATATTTGTATAGTATCTGGTTTTCTATACACGCCTGGGATTATTTTAATGATTAGGTGTTTGGTAGGTTTTTTATCCTTAAATACCACGCATCTTTAAAATCAGAAAAGTCATATGTTTGGTTTTCTATTGTCACGCTCTCTACATTAGGGACTGACCTAGAAAGAATATATGGCACGACATGGTTACGACCTATTTAATGCATAACTGGTATTTAAATGCTTATAGCAATAATGCCCAATGCGCCAATCTCCCTGACGTGTCTTTCAGATTGTGTTGGCACATGAAAGAGCTATGGTCAGTTATGACCGTAAAGTTGGCAAGTTCTCCTTCTGTAGTGAAACTTTTTTTCTTTATTTACTGGCACTTATCTAAGTCATCTGAAACGGGTTCGTCTTTGCAATAGGGTTACGATACTAAGGCGATTAAATTTAAAAAAAGTTACAAAACCTCTGAATCAGTTACCTCAACCGAAAAGAATCTAGAAACAAAAGATCAAAAGATCTTGGGTGGAAAAAACGAAAAATTCAAACTTGTATGAGTACCAACAAGGAAACAAGGAATATACAAAGAACCAAAGCAAAAAGAGAAACGATCAAATGGTGTTTTCCCTTGGGCAACCAGAGTGGGCTCATCAGTGGTTCCACTGTTCATCCTCCCCAAACAACATTCAACACCATCATACACTTTGATTTCCAAATTTTAATCACTCACAAATAGGCATCGTTCCGCACTGGCACTTATCTAAGGCACCTGAAACGGGTTATTCCTGATGTGTTAATCTTTCCAATAGAGTTACGCTCCTAAAGCGATTAAAATAAAAGAAGTTTTAGATTGTGTAGGCACATCAAAGAGCTATGGTCAGTTATGACCGTAAAGTTGGTAAGTTCTCGTCCTGTAGTGGAACTTTTTTCCTTGTTTTGTCAATGACCTAGATACTTAGCAAATCACCTTTTCGCCTCCTTTCAGCTCCTGCGTCATATGCAGAGGCATCTTTTTGTAAAGTAAATGGTTTTATGAAGTCAGGAAGTCAGTAAGAATGGGTGCTGACACTAAAGCACACTTAAGTTTGCAGAAAGCGGTTTCAGACTCCGGAGTCCAAAAAAAAGCAACGTTTTTTATTGTAAGACCAGTCAAGGGAGCGACTACTGAGGAACAGTCGGGAATCAATCGCCGATACCAGCTTGCTACTTTGAGAAGACTGTTGTCTGCGCTGGTACAAATGATCACCTCAACTTTTTCAAAATCGGATTGAAGGTCTTTAGAAGTAACCGTAAAACTAAGGAATTTAAGACTTAGGCGGCAAAATTTGCACTTTTCTGGACACACAGTAAGTCCTACAGCCAGCACCTGATCTAAAACAAGCCCTATAATACGAAGATGCGTCGAAGAAGATGAAGCTTACACAGAAACGACCAAAGAAAAAAGAAAAATACCACACCATCATATACTTTGATTTCCAAATTTGAATCATTCACAAATAGGCATCGTTCCGCACTGGCACTTATCTAAGTCACCTGAAACGGGTTCGTCTTTGCAATAGAGTTACGATCCTAAGGAGATTAAATTAAAAAAAAGTTAAAAAACCTCCGAATCAGTTACTTCAACCGAAAAGAATCTAAATACAAAAGGTCTTGGGTGAAAAAAACGAAGAATTCAAACTTGGATTAGTACCCACAAGGAACACACAAAGGACCAAAGCAAAAAGAGAAATGATCGAATGATGTTTTGCTTTGAGCAACCAGGGTGGGCTCATCAGTGGTTCAACTGGTCATCCTCCCCAAACATCATTCAACTCCATCATATACTTTGATTTCCAAATTTGAATCACTCACATATAAGCATCGTTCCGCACTGGGTGCTAAGACTAAAGCACACTTAAGTTTGCAGAAAGCGGTTTCATACTCCGGACTCTAACGAAAAGCCACGTATTTCATTGTAAGACCAGTCAAGGGAGCTACTACTGAGGAAAAGTCGGGAACGAATTGCCGATACCAGTTTGCCATGCCGAGAAATCTCCTGACACCTTTGATTGTTGTCTGCGCTGGAACAAGCGATGGCGTCAACCTTGTCAATATGATATTAAAGGAAGAAAGTAACAGAAAAACCAAGGAATTTAAGACTGAGGCGGTAAAATTTGCACTTTTCTGGACTCACAGTAAGTCCTGCAGCCAGCTATCGATCTAAGACAAACCCTATAATACGAAGATGCGTCGAAGAAGATGGAGCTAACGCTTGGGCAACCAGAGTGGGCTCATCAGTGGTTCCACTGGTCACCCTCCCCAAACATCATTTAACACCATCATATACTTTAATCTTTTTAACTTTTTTTTTTATATTTGTAGAGTATCTGGTTTTCTATACGCCACTGGGAATATTTTAATGATTAGGTGTTTACTAGGTTTTTCATCCTTAAATACCACGCATCTTTAAAATCAGAAAAGTCATGTGTTTGGTTTTCTATGGTCACGCTGTCTACATTAGGGACTGATCTAGAAAGAATATCTGGCACGACATGGTCACGACCTTTTCGATGAATTAATGGTAATTAAATGCTTGTAGCCTTAATGCCTAGTGCTCCAATCTTCCTGACGAGTCTTTCAGATTGGGTAGACACATCAAAGAGCTATGGTCAGTTATGACTGTAAAGTTGGTTGGTTCTCGTTCTGTAGTTGAAATTTTTTTTTCTTGTTTTCTCAATGACCTAGATATGTAGCAAATCACCTTTTCGCCTCCTTTCAGCTCCTATGTCATATGCAGATGCATCTTTTCGTAAAGTAAATGGTTTTGTGAAGTCAGGAAGTCAGTAAGAATGGGTGCTGAGACTAAAGTACACTTAAGTTGGCAGAAAGCGGTTTCACACTCCGGAGTCCAACGAAAAGCCACGTTTTTCATTGTAAGACCAGTCAAGGGAGCGACTACTGAGGAAAAGTCGGGAACAAATCGCCGATACCAGCTTGCCACGACGAAAAAACTCCTGATATCTTTGACTGTTGTCTGCGCTGGAACAAATGATGGCCTCAACCTTGTCAACATCGGATTGAAGGTCTTTAAAAGTAATCGTAAAACCAAGAAATTTAAGACTGGGGCGGCAAAATTTGCACTTTTCTGGACTCACAGTAAGTCCTGCAGCCAGTAACAAATCTAAGATAAGCCCTATCATACGAAGATGCGTCGAAGAAGATGGATCCAACGCTTGGGCAACCAGAGTGGGCTTATCAGTGGTTCCACTGGTCACCCTCCCCAAACAACATTCAACACCATCATACACTTTGATGGCACTTATCTAAGTCACCTGAAACGGGTTCGTCCTGGCGTGTTAATCTTTCCAAAAGGGTTACGCTCCTAAGGCGATTAAAATAAAAAGAACTTAGAAACCTCCGAATCAGTTACTTCAACCGAAAATAATCTAAAAAGTAAAGATCAAAGGATCTTGGGTGGAAAAAAAACGAAAATTCAAACTTGGACGAGTATCCCACAAGAAACACACAAAGGACCAAATTAAAAAGAGAAATAATTGAATGATGTTTCGCCTTGGGCAACCAGCGTAGGCTTATCAGTGGTTCCACTGGTCATTCTCCCCAAACAACATTCAACACCATCATACACTTTGATTTTCAAATTTAAATCACTCTCAAATAGGCATCGTTCCGCACTGGCCCTTATGTAAGTCACCTGAAACGGGTTCGTCCTGGCGTGTTAATCTGAACTCACAGTAAGTCCTGCAGCCAGCAACCGATCCAAGACAAGCCCTATAATACGAATATGCGTTATGACGTCACTCAAATATTGGAACTCGTAGGGTTGGAGATCTACGCCGATGACGGTGTCAATCAGTTTCACTAGCAGGCGCATTTGTCAGACCAAACGGCATCCTTTTAAATTGAAACAGACCTCTGCCGGGCACTGTGTAAGCTGTAAGTTCTCTACAAGATTTCTTGACACTTACCTGCAAATATGCAGTGCGTATGTACATGGAAATTATATATTTTGCCTCTTGCAGTAAATCCAAGATGGCAGAGATGTATAGAATGGGATAAAAGTCCTTTGTACTCGCTTTATTTAGAGCTCTGCAATCCACACAAAACCTAAATTTGCCGTATGACTTGGGGACCAGTAAGATCGGTGATGACCAAGCACTTTTTCGATGAAATACAACTGTAGAATTTTGTCGAGTTTTTCATCAATTAATTTCTGCTTCAAAAGTGAAAGAGGATAATATCTTTTATTGATGGGTGGCAGCAAATATATGCGTTTGCTATCCGCGCTGGTTTTTTGGAATTTATTTTGAAAATGGACCGTATTTTTACTTTGTGTAATGCGAGCGAAAAAAGACTGACCTGTTATTGTTGCAGATGTCAGTTCTTCACTGCCGCTTCAGTTTATTGCCCACTTAAGGGTTGGTGTCCTTTCGTCCAGATGTCGCTAGAGAGAAGCTTAATACATTGATGCCATATCGAGTGACATTTTTACTAAACTAAAAAGTGCGTTGTTTATTTCTGTCCGATATTAATTTAAACACTTAACATACCGGCCGCCTTTATCCGATGCAGTTTCAATGAAGAAAATAAGATTAATTGGAAAATAAATGTATTTACACTGTTTTATTAATGAACTAAAGAAACACCATGAGGCGTAAATGTAATGTTTGCTAATGTCGTGTTGTAACTATGTGAAGCTAAAATTTTAGGTTTCGATAGGTAAAACACTTAACTTCGTGACCGCCCGTTTAACCGTACCGTTAGCGGTTTGTATCGTCACCACTCTTAAGACACCATCAGTGCCAGGATGAGTTTCACTAATTCTACCGACTTTCCAGTGCTGAGGTATGACGTTGTCTTCATGAAGTAAGACCATTAAACCAGGTTTAATCTCTTTCGAATCGATCATCCATTTGCTGCGAACCTGGAGATTATGTAAATATTCTTTAGAAAATCTTTTCCAAAAGTGTTGTGAAAGGTTTTGAATTTGCTGGTATTTGGAGAGTTGGTTTGATGTGATAGCTGTGACGTCTTCCTCCGGTAATACATTTAACTTTGTGCCGATTAAGAAATGTCCGGGGGTAAGGATTTCAAAATCGTTTGGATCCTCGGAAAGAGGGGTAATGGGACGGGAATTTAGGATTGATTCCACCAGTGTAAGCGCGGTATAAAAATTTTCATATGTAAAAATAATTGACCCGATTATTCTAACTAAATGATGTTTCATGATTTTTACAGCTGATTCCCATATGCCTCCAAAACTGGGACTACGTGGCGGAATGAAATGCGATGAGACCCGATTTTCCAGTAAAAATGATTTAATGTTATGATTTTGATAAAATTCCTGCAAATTACCATCTAGTTTTTTAAGATAATTACTTGCGCCGCAAAAATTTGAGCCATTGTCGCTATAGTGTTCCTTCATAAGTCCACGTCTAGCAATAAAATGCTTTAAGCAATTCAGAAAAGAGTCAGTAGATAAATTTACAACTAATTCTAAATGAATCGCCTTTGTGCTTAGACATATGAAAACACAAACATAAGTTTTAACAATTTTATGGCTGCGCAACGTACCATCCTTTATGTAAAAAGGACCAGCAAAATCCATGCCTGTTAAAGAAAAGGACGCGCAGGTAATAACCGAACTGCCGGCAAATGTCCCATAATGGGGGGATTTTGCTAAAAAGGCTTTATCTTAAAACAACCAATGCATTGCCGCACTTCTTTATGCACTTCACTCTTGCCATGGAGAGGCCAGTACTTTGTTCGAATCGACGATAATATCGTTTGTATACCACCGTGTAAAATATTTTTGTGTTCATAACGAATTATCAAAGTCGTGAAAAAATGATTATTGGGCAATAAAATAGGAAATTTTTGATTATAACTGATTTTTGCGTTTTTTAAGCGTCCCCCGACGCGTAAAACTTGGTCTTTGTCTAAGAATGGGTTTAAATTTAAAATTTTGCTTTTCTTTGATAACGGCTTAAAATTTTTAAGATAAGTGATTTCTTGACTAACCTCTCATTTTGTACTAATTGAATGATTTTTGTTTCTGCATGATTAATTTCTTGAACACTTAAATTTGTAGAATTAGGTCTGCCATAACTGCTTTTGGCCCTGCAATGTTTTATGAACCGCATACAGTATGCCATGACGCGAAATAATTTAAATAAATTTGAATATTTGTAAATCAAAGTAAATTTCCCGTTTCGTTAACCAATAGTACAAATTTAGTACTTTTGCGCTCGTTTTCTATCCCTTTTTCAAATTCTGTCTCTGTAAGCGTATACGAGGGCCAGTTGCTTTCATGTTGTTTTAAAAACTTTGGGCCGTACCACCACAAATCGCAATTCTGTAATGAGCTTGGTTTGCAACCTCGCGAGATGTTGTCGGCTGGGTTTTCCTTGGAGCTCACGTGATGCCATTGTGATATGGTAGTGTGAGTTACAATTTTTGAAATTCGATTAGAGACAAAAATCTTATAATTACTGGGTTCTTGAGTGATGCAAGATAAGACAATTGTGCTGTCCGTCCAACAAAAAATATTGCTTGATTCAATATTAATTTTAAGAGATGATTGTACCTTTTGAATGAGTTTTGTGAGAAGCACCGCCCCCTGTAGCTCTAATCTCGGAATAGTGATGACCTTAGTGGGGCCAATTCTGGATTTCGAGCACAATATTTGTGAATTGATTTTTCCAGCAGAATCAGTGGTCCTCAAAAATACTACTGCTCCAAAGTCTCGCATCGATGCGTCACAAAAACCGTGTATTTGAAATGAAATGTAGGTTGACAATGAAGTATGCCTCGGAATAGAAATCTGATTAAGGTTTTGTAAGTCCTGAAAAAATTCTACAAATTGTGAATTGTAAGATTCAGGAATTAGGTCGTCCCAATCCAATTTCAACTTCCAAAGTTCTTGCAAAATGATTTTTGCTTGTGTTAAAACGCATCCCACCAAACCCAGAGGATCGAAAATGGTACTTACAATGGATAGGACGGTTCGTTTTGTAAGGATTTTGATATCAAATTTTGAGTATATGGAAAACTGAAATGTGTCCGAATTTGGATTCCAGAGCATTAATATTGTAATTCTGTTGCGATTGATCAGTGCTCGATTCACCCATATCAGGTACATTTGACATCCACTGGGTTAGAATAAATCCCGCCGATTTTAAAATGTTAAAATACTGGGTTTTCAAAATATTTAAATTTTCCAGTGAATCACTTCCAGTTAATAAATCATCAACATAAAAATCATTTAAAATGACATCGCTTGCTATTGGAAATTGCTCCTGATTTTCAATAGCAATCTGATGTAATGATCGAATTGCTAAAAAATAAGAAATTGAAATGCCGTACACTATAGTGTTTAATGTATAATGTGATATGTCGTGATCAGGTGTTTTCCGCCAAATGATGCGTTGCAAGTTTCTTTGCCTAGGATCTACGTCTACCATCCTATACATTTTCGTGATATCGGCCTTAAGCACAAATGAATGCTTACGAAAGCGTAAAAGAATGGAAAACAAATCCTCCTGTATAACAGGTCCTACGTACGTGACATCGTTTAACGAAGGAATGGATGCGTGTTGTGATGAACTAGCGTCAAAAACTGTACGCAATTTTGTGGTGGCACTGGTCATCTTTAAGACCCCATGATATGGCAGATAATATTTAGGACATCGATTTCTGACTGTTGCAGTTTTGACATGTGACCGAGAGTTTCGTATTCGCGCATAAAATTTTGATACAAAGCGGAAAACTCAGGGTCGCGTTTCATTCGCTTTTCGATGCTAAATAGGCGATTTTTAGCCGTAAGAAAATTATCCTTGAGGTCCTTAATATTTTTTTTGATAGGCATTTTTACCACAAATTTCCCTGACTGATTGCGACGATAATTTTGTAAAAAATGCGATTCGCAGTACTGTTCCGTTTTGGTAAGTCTACTTATTTTAGTGCGCGATATGTCGGTTTCTTTAACCTCCTCGGTTTCCCAGAACTTTTCTAGTTGTCATTGTATTTCTACCGTGTGAGACTGACTGCTGTTTATAGTGAGACAACAGACTTCTGATTTGGGAGAGATATTTTCAGCTACCTGTATAGGCCCGGCAATAACCCAGCCCAATTTGGTTTTTGTTAAAATAGGCATATTTTTCCCCAATTTAATTTGGCCAACTGATAAAAGTTTGAAAAATATTGACGCCCCTAATAAAAGTTGAATGTCCCCTGCAACAGTTTTTGTCTGCTAAATTGATTCCTTGTGGAATATTTAATTGCCTCATTTGAATAGCTTGAGAATGTTGTGGAATTTGACTTGTAATTCTTTCCAATAAAAGAAAAGATAAATTGCGTGTATAATCGCTGTATAATGACTTTATTGCTGTATCGACCCTATAGCAGATGTTTTCTTACGCACCCCCGATTCCTATGACGAAAGTGCCATCGCTTTTTAAAGGAAGGCCTAATCGTTTCGCTAAACTAGATGAGATAAAGTTACTCATGGAACCTGCATCTAATAAAGCGCGACATTTTATCAGCGTGTCGTTCTTGTCTCGCACGTAGACTTCCGCAGTGCCGAGTAAGACTGTGTGATGAATGTGTGCTGATGGAAAAGTCCAAACGCATCGCATCACGATGGTCGGTGCTCGCGGCGTTGCCAGTTCGTCTCGTCTGTTCTTCCTGAGACCCCGAATTGTCAGCGCTTTGATAAGACCCTTTGGTGCATAATAAAGTGTTATGCGTACTCTGATTACACTTCTTACAAGTACCTGGACATTCAAATTTACCCTGATGAGAATACTTTAAACAGTTGATGCAAAGCTTAAGTTTTTTGGCCTCATTTAAACGTGTTTGAGGAGTCATGTCCAAACATCTTTTACAATAGTAAATGCAGTGATTCCCCTTGCAAAGGTAACAAGTAACAATTTTGGATCCGTTGTCTGCCAAGTGACTCATTAATTTTGTGCCACCAGGACTCCCCTTGAACTTCTCTTGATTTTGACTACTAGCGCGCATGACACATTCTAGCAGACGACATCTGTCATTCAAAAATGATATGAATTCTTTTAATGTGGGCATAGTTTTGGGTTTGATTGTGTCCTCTCAATCCCTACGCGTTTTGTTGTCCAACTTTGCCGAAACGTTAAAAATTAAAATGCTATCCCACTGTTGCACGGGCTGACCGAGAGATTCAAGTGCTCGAATGTCTCTAGAAAACGTGTCGATTAAATTTCTCAAACCCGATGAATTTTCACGATTTAATGTTGGCAAATCATTGATTGATTTAAGATGGCTGTTTACAATGGATCGTTTATCATCAAACCTATCTTCCAACATATGAATCGCGATGGGATAATTTAAATCCGTGACTTGTAAAGAGTCAATTACTTTAAACGGCTCCTCGTTGAGACATCCGCGCAAATACTGAAGTTTGGGGACATCTGACAACGCTGCGTTCGAGTGTACCATGGATTTGAATGCATCCCAGAACGGCACCCAGTCACTGTAGGCGCCCGAAAATTTTGGTAAATCGAGCTGCGGCAATCTAATATTTGGCGCCATAACTTGAGAGAACGCATTTTGCCCGCTTGATGTAGGGGTGCCCGGGGGGAACTGCCAACGGCGACGCTCACTGCAGGTACTGGATTTTGCTTTGCCGTTAATTTTGTTATGGTTTCGTTTGCTGAGCTTATGCATGAAAAATAAATGTTTTCAAACTGCGCGAGCTCTTGTTCGGCATCGTCATCTTTGTCTTCGATGTCCAAACTGTCAATTTGAGCTATAATTTCAGAAAAATCGGCGTACAATGGCTCAATATTCTGCATTCTTATTGAAATATCTGATAAGTTTCCCGTGTCATCATTGAACGAGCTTAAAAAATTAGAAAATCTGGTGACTTTCCCCTTTATTAGACCTCGCTTTGACCTGAGAGATTTTAGCTGCTTCTGAGCATCAGCCATGATTAATGATATTTTTGAATGAAAAAATTAGAAAAATCGTGCTTATACAAGTAAAAGCGGCAAAAAAAATTAAGGAGTAGATGGAACAGACTTACAGTTTCGTGGTAATCCAATTCTGCACCTCACAGTCGTGTTCTCTCTTGCACTTGCTGTTTTACTGTATAGCTGTCCTTGTCCGTGATAATCGCACTGACGCCACTTCACCGACGCCACTTGTTTCACTGTAGTTTTTGGAATATTTTCGCGCAAATGACGCACGAGATGCTTGTTGAGCAATGTTTATGATTTCGCGCAACTGAAACGCGAGATCCTTGCCGAAGGACCAATTTTTATGGTAGCAAATATATGCGTTTGCTATCCGCGCTGGTTTTTTGGAATTTATTTTGAAAATGGACCGTATTTTTACTTTGTGTAATGCGAGCGAAAAAAGACTGACCTGTTATTGTTGTAGATGTCAGTTCTTCACTGCCGCTTCAGTTTATTGCCCACTTAAGGTTTGGTGTCCTTTCGTCCAGATGTGGCTAGAGAGAAGCTTAATACATTGATGCCATATCGAGTGACATTTTTACTAAACTAAAAAGTGCGTTGTTTATTTCTGTCCGATATGAATTTAAACACTTAACAATGGGTTTGATACCTGTTTCCAGAACTATCTTATGCTCATATACCGACGTAAACCCCAAGCCATCTTTCATTCTTGCCAACTTTTCTTTTGACAGAGTATCTAACTGAATTTGTTGTTCAGGTGTAAGGACTGATAGAGAACCAATCTCTTCCGTCTTCACTACCGTACCGTAGTTGAAGAACAGATGACTTGGTCTAAAAAGTTTTCGAAAAAAATCCATAGAAATAATAAAATCTACACTCAGGATCAAGGGGTGGCAGAAATCAGGGACCACCATCACTGGTAAAACACGGATCCGACCCATAAGTAAAAATGGAAACAATATTCGCTGTCTGTCCATTGGCTACAACACATTTGGACCGACGACTCCTATCCAACCTTAAGCCTAGCTCCTGGAAAGTTCTCCCTTCCGACTCTTCAGCAATCGTGGAACTGGCACCAGAATCCAAAAGAGCCAAAATAGAATGATCTAAACTCTCAACCTTCAAGGACGACCGCCTGTCTCCAGCAGCAAGCGACAGCGCATAAGAAAAAAAAGTCTGTTCCGCCGTGGGAGTTTGAGATTGGATCACTAGGCGGTTGTGTAATGACCCTGTTCGGCGTTTCCCTAATTTGAATAGTTTAAAAGGTTTTACTTCCTTGAAACATCGGTAACATTTAAGTTTTTTCGCAGGACAGTTCTGCAATGCCAACAAATCATTTTCCTGGATGGGTCACATGACGCAGCCTGTCAACGGCGTGCTCAGAAACTCATTGAGGGGTGCGCTTGTAAGCTAAATTAGGTCCGGGAAAATTCGTGGAGGTAGGTGGTGGAGCAAATGTTTCTGTTCGGTACATGGTCCCTTCAACTTCGCTTCCTAATTCGATGATGTGGTCAAAGCTCTCAATACCAGTGCTCATTGTAAAGGAGGTAACATGTTCCTTTTAATTAGGGCCACTTTCTCACTCACAGGTAATGGTGGTCCAAGTTGACAAAACAAAATTTGAATGCGGGTTACATGCAGTCCATCTGAACCTTGAGTACGTTTAGTCTTATTATCGTGAGGAAGAAATATTTTTCTCTATTGGGCCTCAAAATCATCCCAGTTACGAAAAGCGTCTCTTTGGATCCTATACCAAAACATTGCATCGCTCTTCATAAATTCTCCCATAGCTCCTGAAGCTATAAGTTGCTCCTTTGAAACATTTCTGGAAAGACATTTATTTTTAAAACCATCCAAGAATGAGCTTAGGCTTGAATGTCCATCATAGCAAAGGTTCCACGTCTCGAAGCTGTTAAGTTGAGAGACAGTTGGGTTTACCGAAACATGGGACAAGTTAGAAGTAGCCAAAAGAACTTGAGGGATTGGCTGATATTCTCTTCGGTGCGGTATTTTCTATGCATTCCTCTGTGGAAAAGAGTGGGAATAATGATGAGGTTCTGTACTAGCTCTTATCTTAGAATCTAGCTCGTTCAGTGGATAGAGTTTCGATCAATAGACGATGAGATTCCAAAACTGAAGGAAAAGGTTGAGGAAAAAAGTCAGGCCTCATTGAAGAAACAGCAGGATCAGCGGGATAAAATCTATAATCTGATAAAGAGACAACATTATAATTAGGAGAGTACTGAGAACTAACTCGTCTACGCTCCCCAGATGGATTTGGTTGAAGTAACCTATAGTGATCACGAGGTATTTCAACTGCTCTAATAGGATCCTAAAGTTACAGCCTTCGAGAATAACCAGCACTTTAAAGCGGCTTTGAGATCTCTGGAACATGCCTGGGTTGCTCATTAAAATTACCAAGGCCAATATTCATGTTCTCTACTGGACGTAAGACTTCATCAACGTTCAGGAGCTCAGGAGAATCACAAAGAAAATGGTTGGTGTCGTTACGAGATTGATCAGTTTCAGCGGTTGAAGCTGATCTCTGCAAGCTTGTGAGTTAGTAGCTGACTGTGTAGATATAGCTGAGTAGCTGTATTGAGTAGCTTGGTTATTACAGGTAGCTAAGCTCAAAAAGTTAGTTGTTGTTACACTTTATTGTGTAGCTAAAATGGAGGTTGCTGTAGCTGAGTCGAAAGAACCATAATTTCGATTGTTTTGTGGTATAACTGAGTAACCAGTAGTAGCTGAGTGGGACAAACCGGTATTTCGGTTGTTTGAATGTAAAGCTAAGTTGCTGTTAGCTAACTGTAGCAGCGCTTCAGTCTGTAAACCAACCCCAAGGTATTCGTTCATCAGAGGCTGTGGTAGCCCGATGACTGACAACTTCAGAATGTGAAGTGTGCTAGACGAAAAGAGAGACACAAGTCCCTTAAACTCTCTTTTCGTCTTTCCTCCTCTTCCCGAACTCGAACATGGAATAATCTTGAATGAATCTTCTTAAATTCATTATCTCTGTTGTTTTTGTCAAAATCCTGTATACTCTCACCAAGCTCATCCAAATTTGTTCGACAAATAGCTAACTCTCGAATATTATTAAAACAAACATGAGCTCTGGTTCTGCCAGACCTTTTTTTAGCAAAAACAACCCTTAGCTGTGCACTTTTGTCGCAAGCTGCAAAATTGATGATTTCCACTCCTTGGCTTTCCAGTTCATATGTGATCTCATTACTAAGTAAACGATTCACCTCCATATTTTCTTGAACACAAACGCATGAACATAAAATACCAAATCAAACAAATATCCTCTTGTTAAACCTCCAACATGTCAGGCTTCGAAGTGTAACGGGTCGGCTCAGGGGAAAAAAGTAACTTAAAAAAATAAATTACCAAAAACACTTGTTTCTGTAAGAGGAGCAAAAATAATTTAAATTAAAAACAGAGAAAAGGGGAACTAATTTAGTCGCTGTTTACCGCGACAGCATAAAAAAACCTACTAAAAAATAGCTTCAGGGTAATCGCTGCTCCAAAAAAAAATCATTACTGCTGTAAAAACATATGACAAACAACTAACCTAAACTAAGAATACACTTACAAAATCTTTTCCGGGTATATATCTAGTCGACTAGACTTCGAAGACTTTGACACATCAAGACCCTTATATAAGCGGGGAGATGTTGTGGAAACAAGCAAGTAATAAAAATTCACAAAAAAATATTTTTGATTTACTTTGGATTAACATGCTTGCCATACTTTGCTTAATGAAAAAAGTACTTCTTAGAAAAATTTAGATTTTTATTTACTATGTTTTGAGAATAAAAAACTTTTGCTCTACTTTGTTTTGATGAAACAATTCTCTTCCTGCTCGGTAAGAAAAAATAATCTTGAATCTACCTCGCTCGGCATGGAAAAAAAAATTAAATTCTTCCCAAACAACTTTGTTTTTAAAAAAACTTGTTTGCTTTTTTTAAAAAATACTATTAAAAAAATGCAACTGTGCTTACTAAAAGCAGAAGAAAAAACAGAACGCAATGATATCAACTCATTTAGGAGTACAACAGAAAAGAATCTACCTATATACAGCCTTGTAGCACTCTATTGCAACCTATCTTCTTTCTTGAAGCCAAAGTACCATACTATTTCATTGCCAAGGTAGCTCAACAACCACCAACTTAAAAAAAAAAATAAAGCCGAAAAGTACGATTACTACAAAGAACAGAGGACTACGTGGGCAGCCAGTGTTACTTTTAGCTTTGTCACGTTGACCGCTAGTGTCACACTTGCTCGTTAGTTACCTTTAATTTTTATACAAAAGAGCATGAGACTCTTAATTTCAGAGTCGTGGATTCGAGCCCCACGTTCGGCGCTAGTGTTAGGCTTGGCTATAAATATTTAAATAAAAGAAAAATTACAACCGCCAAAGCGCTATATTTCGGGTTCTATCGAGCTTCGCATTCTTGCGAACTTGAGTAAGCAGATGGGTTGTGGTCACTTAGCAATGAAACACCAGGTTATACAATATCATGATATATTGTTGTAAATAGTTACTCGGAAATTTATTGTTGTAATTCTGTGGTTAATAGGCAAAAGGGAATATCTTTTCAGGAGAAGCAAAAAACTTAAAAAAATTGATTCTTTGAATTTTGTTTATTTTTGGACATTATTTGAAAAAATGGCAAATATTTATAGGTTTTGGTTCAAAGAAACGATTTCTGTAATTCTTTTTGTAATTTAATTGAAATTTTTTAAAAAAAGTTAAAAAAATAATAAAAAAAAATGCCATATCTTCTGCAAGATAAAAAGTTTAATGCGGCAAAAAGACATCAAAAGATGTATCAAAATAATAAAAAAATATATTTTGGCAAAAGGGGTTATGTTGAGATATGACTTTATGTCAATCAACCTGCTTTGAACAATTGGGTTAAAAATTTCTATATCTCCAGATATAACTTGATTTTTGGCAATAGTAAGTAAAAAAAATACCATTTTTTTACTAAAGAAGATGCAAGAATAACAAAAAAGTAAAAAAAAACTCTTATTAGGCAAAACATTTTTTCAGAGCAAGAAATTTTTACTATGACGAATCGAAAGCAAAAAAACGAACTTTAAAAAATACATCGGAGTACCACAAGACTACATACCGGGTGCGACTTGGAGATTAGAAGCAAACACGTGTTTCACCCGTGTTAGGGATCTTCAGTGCGACATAAGTTTCTATAGTCGAATAATAGAAACGATCAAATCAACAAGTCATGGACAAATGCTCGTCTGCTTGCTCATGCTGTTATTCCAAATATTGTTCAAAAAAGAGAGATAAGTTTAACAAAATCTGCGTCGCTTAGTTCACATCAGGATCAGTGTCATTTAATAAATTCGATGAAGATTTCAAATTTGTATAGAAATGTCGTGCCGATTCATCAATTAAATTTTATAGCTTTAATAAATTTTGTTTTTTTTTAGGATGCACGGCTGTTTCTAATGTATAAACTGTTAAGGCAGACACCTTAACACCTTGCAAAAGTTGATTTTTTTCTTAGAAAGTTGACCCTACTGTTTTAGATAAAGTTTCTTTGAATTTGACTAATCCCAATTGTTTTTCTGATCCACTTTTGACTTCTCCATGATTTGACTTCTTTTATTTGTTCTCAAAAACTTTAGAAATCTCTAATTATCATGTCAATAACTTGAAATCCATTGGTCTTTTCAACTACGCTTTGGCTTGTTTTAGATTCTTTTTTAATTTTATCACTTTTTAGCAAATTTTCGGTCAATCGTACAAGGTTTTACTAGTCTCTAGGCAAATAAATCGGAAAAGGCGATTTTACTTTAAACTTTTCTATTATACCATGGTCCGAGTCGCATTCCATTCTCGTATGTCCTGGAATTAAAAATTTCTGTAATAGATGGATGTGTTGATAATAAATACGTAAAAATTGCAGTGACATGAGAGTTTTTATTTTGACCGCCACAAGTGTCACTATATGCAATGGTATGGGTGATATTCTCTTCTATGTTAAGAAATGTATTTATATAGACAAGAAGCAATTTCGTTTGCCCCACGACTAGCAGTAGCTTCGTGCCACATAGAGTAAGACGATTTACCCGTGGTACAATCATGTACAGTGAGATTGCACGTATGTAGTTGTCTTTTATAAAATATTGTACCTGTTCTTAAATATGGTGTACGTAACATTTTACTTTTGATTTTTTCTTGGACATTTCTTTGTCATTTCTTTTACTTTCAAATGCAGTGTCTGTCCCTTTTAAATGTATTTCATATTTTTGCTTTAACTTTTTGCAGAGACTTTCATCGTTTGCAATTATCATTTTCATTACAAACTCATCACAGACACGGCACGTATCACTCGATTAAAGTGGAATACACTTTGACCCTACACGGTTATCATTTTATGAACAGTATAGATTATACATTATAGTTTTATTGAGAACACCTGAAAGGTATTTTTTCCGTATGTCTTCGAGAATAGTGCGACTCAAAGGCTAAAAATTTGTTAATGTGGTCAATAACTTCTTGCCTACGATCTTCAGAAATTTTATTAGCAGGATCATGTTTTCCTCTTTCATCAGATTCCAGAGTCCTACTTTTTGAATGAATTTTTCTTAGCTTTTATTATTAAATTTAAAAAACTTTGTTGTCTCCCCAAAGATATTTAAAAAAACATTGTTTGCAAACTTGTTGTTTTTTGTTTATAAGATCAATTTGATATACAGGGTGATTCACGACGAAATGCAAATATCTTAATGGTAAGTATTACAGGCCAGGGGCAACTCATATCCAATGCTAATTTTTTTTCGAGTCTTTTTGTCAAACATGCAGTGTGATTTATGAAAATATTGCAAAAATAAAAACGGACGTATCTCGGAAACCAATAAACGTAGTTACTTTAAATTTGGCACACGTAGGGAGCCTCAAAAGCCATTTTTACCAATGAATAAAATGAAGAACCAAAATTTACAAATGAAGTATAAAAAAATTTTGTTTTCCAATAGGACTAATAAAACCAAATAAATATTAGTGCGAGCCTGTAATTTTAATGATTTGACTACGACTTCGAACCAATTCCGGAACGGATTACAAATTAAAATAGGGTTTATTAATAATTTAAAAGTATGTGTTATTTTATATAAAAATAAATTAAGAAATATTAATCAGGCTCTGTACCTGCCTGTTTTTTGCTTGGGTAGGGTGGGTCTTAATTATTTATTCTTAAATTAGTTTGAATCGTTTTTAATAATTTACAACGTGATATTTTTTGTAACCCTAATACCTTTCTTTTTTAATAGAAAAATGAGACTTAATGCCTTAAATACAATCTAAGGGTAAAAAGAAGTTAACAAACCTCCGAATCAGTTCCTTTAACCAAAAAGAATGTAAAAACAGAAGATCAGAAGATCTTGGATGGAATAAACGAAAATTCAAGCTTGGATGAGTATCCCACAAGGAACAACGCCATCATACACTTTGATTTTGCCTATTTGTGAGTGATTCAAATTTGGAAATCAAAGTGTATGATGGTGTTGAATCGTGTTTGCGGAACCACTGATGAGCCTACGCTGGTTGCCCAAGGCGAATCATCATTCGACCATTTCTTTTTTGCTTTGATCCTTTGTGTGTTCCTTGTGGGATACTCATCCAAGTTTGAATTTTCGTTTTTCCCACCCAAGATCTTTTTTTATCTTTGTTTTTAGATTCTTTTCGGTTGAAGTAACTGATTCGGGGATTTTTTAACGTCTCTTTATTTTAATCGCCTTAGGAGCGTAATTCTATTGGAAAGATTAACACGCCAGGACCAACCCTTTTCAGGTGACTTAGACAAGTGCCAGTGCGGAACGATGCCTATTTGTGAGTGATTCAAATTAGGAAATCGAAGTGTATGATGGTGTTGAATGTTTCTGGAGGGTGACCAGTGGAACCATTGATGAGCCTACGCTGGTTTTCCAAGGCGAAACATCATTTGATCATTTTTTTTGCTTGGGTTCTTTGTGTGTTCCTTGTGGGATACTCATCCAAGTTTGAATTTTCGTTTTTTTCCACCCAAGGTCTTTTGATCTTTTGTTTCTAGATTCTTTTCGGTTGAAGTAACTGAATCGGAGGTTTTTTTAACTTCTTTTTATTTTAGTCGCCTTAGGGGTGTCACCCTATTGGAAAGATTAACACGCCAGGGCGAACCCGTTTCAGGTGATTTAGATAAGTGCCAGTGCGGAACGATGCCTATTTGTGAGTGATTCAAATTTAGAAATCAACATGTATGATGGTGTTGAATGATGTTTGGCGAGGGCGACCAGTGGAACCACTGATGAGCCTACGCTGGTTGCCCAAGGCGAAACATCATTCGATCATTTCTCTTTTTTCTTTGGTCCTTTGTGTGTTCCTTGTGGGATACTCATCCAAGTTTAAATTTTCGTTTTTTCCACCCAAGATCTTTTGTGTTTTTAGATTTTTTTTGGTTGAAGTAACTGATTCGAAGGTTTTTCAATTTGTTTTTATTTTAGTCGCCTGTTGGAAAGATTAACACGTCAGAACGAACCCTTTTCAGGTGACTTAGATAAGTGCCAGTGCAAAACGATGCCTATTTGTGAGTGATTCAAATTTGGAAATCAAAGTGTATAATGGTGTTTGGGAAGAGTGGGATTCTCATCCAAGTTTGAATTTTAGTTTTTTCCTCCCAAGATCTTTTGATGTTATGTTTTTAGATTCTTTTCGGTTGAAGGAGCTGATTCCGAGGTTTTTCAACTTCTTTTTATTTTAATCGCCTTAGGAGCATAACCCTATTGGAAAGAATAACACGCCAGGACGAACCCGTTTTAGGTGACTTGGATAAGTGCCAGTGCGGAACGATGCCTATTTGTGAGTGATTCAAATTTGGAAATCAAAGTGTGTGATGGTGTTGAATGATGTTTGGGAGGGTGACCAGTGGAATCACTGATGAGCCTACGCTGGTTACCCAAGGCGAAACATCATTTGATCATTTCTCTTTTTGCTTTGGTGATTTGTGTGTTCCTTGTACTATTTTTAATACTATTTTTTTAGTCCGGACCTGGAATTTTATTTTTCTTATACATTGGTAGAAGTGGCTTTTGGGGCTCCTTATGTGCGACAAATTTAAAGCAAATACGTACATTAGTTGCCAAAATACGTTTGTTTTTATTTTTGCAATATCTTCATAAAACACACTGTATATTTGACAAAAAGACTAAAAAAAAAATTTAAGCATTGGGTATGAGGTGCCCTTGGCCTGTAATACTTACCACTAATATATTTGGATTTCGTCGTGAATCACCCTGTATAACGTTAATTTCCCAATTTTTCGATTTCTTTGTTGAGTTTATAAAGGGAATCATTTGGTACTTTTTATTTTCAATTAAAATTAATGAAGATATAAATAAAAACCTTGTTTCGTGATCACCAAGTATCCAATACTGGTCAAAAAGGTGAAATCCTTACTTCGTCAGTTATTTTTGATGAACATTTCTTTTTACAATCTGACAGATGCTTTGATTCTCCATTATTTATATGTTTGCCATATTTTGTTGTAAAAGCTTTACCTGAATTTTTTAATTCCTTTCTTTCTGGATTTTGATGAGATCTAGAATATTTTGGTGCTTTTTCTTATCCGTATCTGTTACGTTTGGATCATCTTCATCGAAATCGTTACCATCCTGCTCAGCAACATAATCCGGATCCTTGGTAGGGTCGTCAGATTCATAATCATTTTCTACAAAGCAGTACATTTTTTAAATAAAGTGAAAGATACAAACAGTCATCATAGTTTGGTCGTATTTAAGGACAATGGAAAACACTATTTTAACAGAGAAAAAAAATTAATTTTAATTACGAGAAATAAATAATTAAAACTTTTTACCTCATCGTTAGAAATATCACTGGTACTAGCAAACTGTTTTTCTGTTGGTGGCAATAAATCATCTGTCAAAGGAACTAAAATAATTTAGAAAACAAGCAAAAATTTTACTATATTATGCACAAGGCTCAAGTTTTTTTAAGTTCTACAAAATACTAGTTAAAATTTGCTTAAAAATTTGCGCTTGGAACTCACCATTATCTAGCATCTAATAGACTTTTGTTGAGCTAGGTGTAAGACATAAATCAAGGCAATTAATTTTCCAATTATTAACATCATTGTGTTTTATTGAAAAAATCAACGGAGCATTATTAATTGCTTCAACGGGATCTAAAACTAAAAAGAAGATAACTATATAACATCAAACACTGGAGACATCAGTGCGACTCGTGAATATGTATGCAATTACAAAATGTGTAATGATAAAATAAACATCCTTTACTGCAAAAATCTTACCATCTTTTTCAACTACATTTTATTCTGTATCACAAAAAACTTTGTCTCCAATTAAATCATTTTCAATTTCTTTTATAACTGGTAGAGATATAGAAGAATCTAGAATTTTTTTGCAATTATTAGTATCTACATCTTGACTTTTTTCTAAAGCATTAAGTGTTTTTTCTAAATCCTCAACTTTTTCACCTATAATTGTATCAACAGGACCTACATCTAAAAAAATATTCTATGAAATTTTATCCTACCCAGCTAAATGTCTTATAGAATCGATACTGGTTTAGTGCAAGTAACCCACAAATTTGGATGTCAATAATTATTAATTATTGATTATGTCCAGGAAGAATTTTTATTTCTGGTAAATAATTTTTGTTTGCTTTTGCATCTCATGCAGATATAGAGGAATCCAAAGTGCGTTTAGTGGGTAGCTAGATATTAATGCCCTTAGTTTTTTGTAAACCATTAGCATTTATGATTGCTTTAGCTGGATCGAAATCTTGAGAAAAATTAAAAATTACTATATTATTATTAGATATATAGGTTTGTTATTTTCTACCGACCATTTTTTTGGACGCCGGTAATACCTTTACTTTTATTATTATTACGTATGACTTGAGCTTCTGTTAAATAATTTTTAGTTCCTTTTGCAACTGATGAGGACATAGAATTATTTAGACTACATTCGCTAAGGGCAGTGACAATGTCTTTGTTCTTTTATAAACTATTAGCATGTTTAACTACTTTAAAATATTTCAAAAAGACACATACTAAACTGGGCGCATATTTTATATTTAGGAGGGTATTTTAAACCTCTGTAACTTTTTTATATTATAATACTTTTAAATGGGGTTTTTGGTATCGTACAGCTGGTATTGTTTGCTAAAAAAAGGTTAAAACCAAAGTTTGTCACTTTGTATTTTAATCGGTATACAAGGTGTGACAAAAAGTAACGTTTTTTTTTGTCAAAGTTTAAAGTTAACGAAAATATAAAAAAAATGGAAAAACTTTAAAATTATCAAATTGGTTATCAAATCTGTCTTAACAAAATTAATTCTTAGATTTTTTATTTTTTCTTTTTTTTGGAGATATGATTTTTTCCAAAATTTATGCCTATTTTACATTCTTGTGCCTCGTGGATTTGACCGGATTTCCAGTGGCGTGCAGGATGTGAATTATAACAGATGTTTACAAAAAACATTTTATATGTTTCACATCAATTTTCTTGCTATTAATTAAAAAAAATATTATATTTTTCAGTTATTAGTAACTAGTGACCACCAGGTTTTTTGTTTTTTTTGGAAATTTTCATATCATTCGAAAGTTCAAATTAGGCACAATTTTGCACGTCTAATATGTAATTTTGCACATCCCATGGGAAGCCACAATAGGATTCTCGAGTAACGAAGCTGGCCCCTTCCAGATAAGATTTTTTGAAAATTTTGGTACCATTCGAAAGGTCTAATTTTGCACAATTTTGCACACCTATTTTAAAATTTTGCACACTCCATGGGAATCCGCAATAAGGTTCTCGAGTTAGGCTGCCCTCCCATATTTTTTGAAAATTTTGGTACCATCCGAAAGGTCTAAATTTGCACAATTTTGAGTAACGAGGACGGCCCCTCCATCTGTAAGGTATAATTTTGCACAACTTCGCACACCTATTTTGAAAAATATTTGGGGGGGTAGCCTTGTTACTCGAGAAACCTATTGCGGGTACCCATGGGGTGTGTACAATTTCAAAATAGATGTGCAAAATTGTGCAAAAATCTGGGGGGTCAGCCTCGTTAATCAAGAACCCTTTAGCGGGTTCCCATGGGATGTCCAAAATTTTAAAATAGGTGTGCAAAATTTTGCAAAATTGGACCTTTCGAATAATACCAAAATTTTCATAAAACCTTATATTTTATGATTGGTTTCCCTAATTCGCTTTAGGATCACACAGAACTAACATAATATTTTTAAATAAAAACTTTTTAAAATAAAAAATTATGCTTGTTATAAAAAAAAATATTTACATAATATTTTAAAAGAAGCTGAACCTGCTTTCTCTAATTTATGTAAGCATTTTTTATCAATAAAAATGTATTCTGAAAAAATAATCTAGCTCCGCCCCTGGTTAACATTTAAAAAAATAAAAAACCGCTTTGGTAAAGAATGGTCACTTTTTACTAATAACTAAAAAAACAATATATTTTTTTAATTAATAGCGAGAAAATTGATCTGAAACATAAAAAGTATTTTTGTAAACATTTGTTACAATTCACAATTTGGGCGCCACTGGTAATCAAGATTAGAATTATTTTCGAAATCCGGTCAAATCCACGAGGCAAAAGAATTTAAAATAAGCATAAATTTTGGAAAAAAATCATATCTCCAAAACGAAAGAAAAAATTAAAAATCTGAGAATTAATTTTGTTAAGAAAGATTTGATAACCAATTTGATAATTTTAAATTTTTCTCAATTTTTTTTTTAATTTTCGTTAACTTTAAAATTTTACAAAAACAAACTGTACTTTTTGTCACACCTTGTATACCGATTAAGATACAAAGTGACAAACTTTGGTTTTAACTCTCGTTTAGTAAACAATACCAGCTGTACGATACCAAAAACCTTATATAAAAATAATAAAACCTAAAAAAGTTACAAAGGTTTAAAATATTCTCGTAAATATAAAATATGCGTTTCGTAGCGCGCCCAGTTTATATATTTTCAAGTTATTTAGTAACTTGAGCTCCCGCTAAATCATTTTCTAATTATATTGTAGCCGATGGAGACATAGTAAAATCTAAAATGGGTTTAAATTGATTAGACACACAATCTTCTTCTTTTTAAATCAGCAAGTGACAAGATGTTCTTATTAACGTACGGAAGATAGAGAGATAATGTATTAGGTACTTATCAAATTTAGGTTTTTTTGTAGTCACTAATTCGTTGTAACTCTGGACGCGTTTAAGATTTGTCAAACCAAATAAAGCATCTTCATCAATTTTGTAATAGGGAGAACGTGATATACGCGATCATTTTTTACATATCATTTGCTAACTAAAACGAAGAAAAATCTTAGAACACTACAAATCTATTATTAAAAAAAGTTTTCCTACCGTATGTGCCTTGAACATGAATAGGCGTACTAAGTTTGGGTTATCGGCATCAGCACCAAATAGATTTCTACTTGCAGAAATACTTACTTTGTTTCTTATGTCAGCTAAACTTATACCTAAAAGTAAAAAAAACCTAAAATAAAAAAGTTGCGCTGGTTCGATATTTAGATTTCTACTTAACCTATTAATTATTAACAATATGCTATATATTAATAAATAATAAAAATATACCAATATAGATTATTCTGCTGCAATAAGTAATTCTAGTCAAAATTTTATTTCAAATACTTACATATTGACTGTCAACATATTTGAAAAATAAAATTAAGTAATTAAGTAAAGTAACATAAAAAAAAAGACATTTCGAAACCTAGAAAACATCAAGTTCCAGATTAAACAATGTTATAAACATTTTTTTTTCTTGGGAAAAAATAGAAATTTTCGGCGATGGAACAGAAGATGATCTCAAGATTATTAGAAAACAGGCAGTTAAATATGTATCCTCTTCTTGCGAAATGGTATGCAATTTTATCCATATCGATGAAAATTCGGATGGTGACTACAGCACACCCGACAAACAATATTATTTCCGGAAAATGAGTAAACGAAATCTATTGAATGTCAATAGAGTGTAAAGCTTTATCAGATGTTCATTACCTAAAGTTCAATATACACTTTCCGGAAAAAGAAACAAAGATATTAAATCATTTCTATACTTTCAAGTAAATTCCGATGCCCATTTGTTCAAATAATCATGATAGATCCATACATCTACTTTTAACGGGTCAAGCAAATTCTGGGCACTACGATCTTCTATTCTAAAACAATTGGAACTATTTAAGCATAGATACATTTTCAGTTGTTTGTTTTCCTATTTGAATAATTTTCGCGCGGGCACACAGTTGTTTCCTTGCGCTATTGGGGTGCGCAAAGCGACCACTCGGTACTAAACGATGGTCATGCGTACATGAACGTATAGAAAAACTCTAGAAGCTAATGGCTAACACCTAACAGACAACATTTTTTCTGTTGTGTACTTGTATAAATAGAGACTATGATATTGGTGAGATGATGGCAGCCTGGGACCATGGTACCCTGCGGTAATTTAGAAACTACAGCAACCGTAAATATCCTTAGCAACCTGTGAATAAATCAAGAGTGTTCATAATATCAATTAAATTTTGTCAACGCGTAATTCTATTGCATATAGTCCACTATTTTCTTTTTCCTTTTTTATTTATGCGGAGACAATTGCATAAATTGGTCATTCGTATGTCGTATTAATGTTTAAATTTGCAAATTTCTAGACGGCGGCGTATCGCCAATTCTTTCGTTTCAGTTGTCAAGCACATATCCCGTGGCGCCTAAATCACATTTCTGCGACGAAGGTGTCCGATTTCAGTTTTACACGGTTTAAAAAAAACAATATTTTCAATTCCGTAGTAAAAACCACACAAATTTCGTGGTAATAACTACATGTTTCAATTTAAATTTTCGATTTACTGGGTCAGGGGGTCAGGTTTAAACAGTTTCCTTTCCAAAATGGCGACTGCAGAATATAAGCGACTTCAGGCATAGCGAAGCATATCTGCAGATCGTATTACAGAAGTATTTAAAGCTTCAGTTCTTGTCTCATCGCAGGGTGATGAGGAAAACATAGAACTGTTTAGAGTAAAATGCAAGGACCTACAAGCGGCTTTCGATACATTTTCCATCATGGCAGTTACCTGTAAAAGTGATACGTCTAACGTTTAAGGAAATAAGACCTTTTTTAAATACATTCTTGAGGCTTTAGAAACACTAAAGTGCTTAAATTTCGATGTTGATTCTTGGTGTTTCATTCTTTTTCATTTACTATTGGAGAAAACTCCCCTGGAAATTCGTACTAGTTTAGAAATTAAATATAGTTGCGAGGAAATTTCTACTTGTAAAGAACTTTACGAATTTTTAGAAAATAGATGAAAAGCATTGGAATCGGTGCAGCATCTTAGCGCTCCCAAAATTGGCAAATCTTCTTTTTCCGATGCAAGTAACTATAAAAAATAAACTTTTTAGAAGGGTGGAAAACCACCCCACGTATTTAACGCTTAAACAACTAAAATTTTATGTTATATGTGCTAGGAACCTCACGATTTATCAAAATGTTCCAAGTTCTTAGACACGACACCCACTGACAGAAAAAATTTTGTTACGCAACACAAGCTCTGTCAGAATTCTCTTTAGCATGGTTACGTGATTCAATCATATTTTTCACGTTTTCGTTGTAGGGTAAGCGGTTGTTATGATAAACACCACAGTTTATTACATATTTTCAAAAATTCTGAGAGTGTACCAACAAACGTCTGCATTTCGTAATCCCACGGTTGCCCCTACAACTATAGGACAACCGCAAGAATCACATTGTAACAGCACATGCTTAGCTACAAACAGTAAACTACCTTTTCAAAACACTAGTCTCCTGGCTATTGCGGTGGTTGATATTTGCGACAATCGGGGTAATTTCCACCCCATTGCTATCATGATAGATTCGGGTAATACTGATTGTTTTGTAAGTGAAAAATGTTTACGTAAACTAGGTCTGGTTTGACGTGCATACTCTACCACCATCTTTGGTGTAAATCAAATGTCTTCTTTTTCTGCAAAGGGCATAACTAGTTGCGAAATAAAATCAAAGAACTTTTCCGGGCCTTCCTTCCAATCAAGGCTATTGTGGCCCCCAGATTATCTTCCAATCATTCCTTTTTTGATTTACCAAAAGGGCTACACTTAGCTAATAAAATATATTTCGTTTCTAGGTCCATAGACTTACTGGTTGGGGTAGAAATATTTGGACAAATAGTGCGTAATGGAAAAGGACGAATCTACTCCTATTGAGACAGTTTTTGGTTGGGTATTATTGAGCAAAATAAAAGTTCATGACTTTTCCCAAAATTTTAATTTAGCTGTTAGCAATTTTCCCTCCACTCCACAAATTCCCCTGGAGATAATTGTTCCAAGGTTTTGGGAATTCGAACTCGACTCCACAAAAGATATTTTCTTTCTCTTAAGATATAACGGCTGAAGAGAGCAAACAGTTTCTAGAGATACTACGGGAAGATTCCTAGTCTCTTTGCCATTCAAAAACGGCGAACCTGATCTAGGTGACACTTACGAACAGGCTTTTCGCAGATTTTCTATGCTAGAGCGTAAAGTTGTAAAAAATCCTGAACTTTACACTACATATCGAAATTTAATGCAGGAATATTTGGACAGTGGTCACATGTCTTTAATAACTTTATATGCTCCAAAACCACCCTTATCTTGATTTCTTCCACAACACTGTGAACTTAAGCCTGATAGCGTAAGCACAAAGCTTCGACAGCTGCGGGATGGAAGGGCATAAGGACATAAATTTAAATTCCTGTTTCGATAAATTCTAGTTATGCCCGAATATAGGCCCTTTCAAAAAATCTTATGGAGATTCTCTCCTGAGCAGCCCGTTTCCGAGTGGACATTAAATATAGTCACTTTTGCGAGAGTTCTTAATGAGCCAGCAGATCTTGAAAAGAATCGTTTTCCACTAGTTAGCAAAATATTTAAGACACAGACTTTCGTCGACGATATCCTAGGCACAAGCCCTTCAGTGACCGAAGCCCTTTCCCTTCAAAGGGAATTAATTGACTTAGTCAAACTCGGAGGTTTCGAGTTGCGAAAATGGGTGAGTAATTCAGCGGAATTATTAGCACAAGTCCCAGGCAAATGCCTTTATCATTCATGTGCTTTTTCGAAAAAAGATGGTGTAATCCGCCCAATAGCACTTGGTTTCTGTCTCCCACGTTTGGTCGCCAAAATCCTCTGTTTCTCTGATTTTAAGATTATTTGGGAGAAAAATTTCGTCCTTTCCACTTAGGATTTGAAACCAAATGCGGAGCAGAAGCTGCCGCTCGTACAATTCGCCGGTATCTGAAATTCCCTCAATAATTCAATAACATGATTCTTAAAGTAGCCTAATGAATGCTTTCAATTCAAAAAACAGACAAGTTGTCATCTCTAAATTTAAACTACTTTTTCCAGATTATTTTAGTTTCATTTGTCAATTTTCTAAAAAATCTTCTCTTTTATCTTTTGGTAATAATATAATTTTATCACAAAGGGGCGTCCAACAAGGAGATCCGCTAGGACCACCACTTTTCGGTCTAGTAATACACGATATTTAAAACCTGATGACTTAGATTTCAATACAGTTGAATCTATTAAATTCGACATTAATATTTGGTACCTTGACGATGGTTATATCGCCAGAGATATGCACACAGTTTTGGAGGATTTTAAACATATTATTTTTTCAAGAAAAATGTAGGATTGCAACTTAATTTTAATAAATCCGAGCTCTGTTTTCTTTCTGAACATAATCAAGATTTAACATTACTCTTTTTATCACTTGCTCCTGAAATTTTAGAAACTCCATTAAAATCATTAACTTTAATTGGATGTCCTTTTATCAAAAATAAAATCAACAGAGAATCAATTAAAAAATTACTATTTTAAAATGTTTTTTTCTCAAAATTTAACATATTTGAGTTCACACAGTAGTTTCTTTCTTCTTAAAAATTCTTTTGCAATTCCTTGACTTTCTTATATTTTAAGATGCCTTCCTAGTTAAATTTGTTCTTTTTCCCTTAAAATGTACCTTAATTTACTTATAAAAACTTTGGAAAACATCACACATTGCAAATTCGATGAAAAGTCTTGGCTACAAAGTTCTCTTCCAGTCAAAATAAGTGGACTTGGAATACGAAATTAACCTTAATTGAAAGCATTCTACCAAAAATATATTTAAAACCTGATGATTTAGATTTCAATACAGCTTTTGATCACTGGGCTAAATTATAAAAATCCGACAAATCTTAATCAAATATCCCAAAAAAAAACAAGAAGGTATTTGACACGGTTTTGTACCAGACTTCTTTTGACAGACTTCTTTCTGGCTGCCAAGAACTTCCATCGCCCTAAGAGTTAGACTTTTGCTGTATATACAGCATGTCTGCATTTGCAGTGAGCAAGCAGATAAATATGGCTTTTACGGGATTATCTGCACAAAAAGTATAGGCAGGCTGTTCAAAAACCGGATGAGCAACGATATCATTAAGCGCGCTTTAGTTTCTGCCGAAGTTTCCCCTGAACTTGAGCCCCTTGGTATCTGCAGGGGCTGGTGGAGTAACTTTGGTATCCTGGAGAGTACAAAAGAGGTTATTGTGGGACGCAACGTGTAGCTGCATCATATAACAACAAAACATGTAAAGAAGCGGGTGCATCTGCACGTTTAGGTGAACAGGAGAAACTTATGAAGTATGAAGAGCTAAATGGCCGCAACATCTTTACATCTTTCTCTGTTGAAACACATGGCTCTTGGGGTAAGGAAACAAAAAGGTTTGTTAACGATCTTTGTTTGAAAATTAAAAATGAACTTTTTAAAAGCTTCTTCACCTGGAAAGATAAGCCTGGCAATTCAGAGAGGAAATGCTGCTGCGGTCTTGGGGACCTTAGGCCATACAAAGGATATAGAATTAAAGGATTGATTAAGGCCTTAAATTATGAATTTCAATTTATATAAAAATTTTATCAGTTTTTTTTATTTTTATATTTTTTTTTGTTAATATTTACAATTTTATATCACGGTCTCACATTTCTTTAGGTGACTAAATAATTAAGATTATTAAATATACATACAAAAAAATGTATAAACAAGACAGAAAAAAATAGCCAAAATTCTTGCGCGATTTTCAAGGTTATTTGCCATGGGATGGAGCGGATACCGGGCGAGATGTAAAGAATACATTTCCCCGATCGTATAGATTCACACCATCAGTTAAAATTTAGGTGTAAAAAAGCAATAAAGAAGAAAAAAATCAGCCAAAAGTCTTGCGAGATTTTCAAGATTATTTGGCATGGGACGGAGCGGATCCCGGGCGAGATGTAGAGAATACATTTCCCCGATGTTATAGGTTCATATTTTCAGTCTAAGTTTGAGTCTTAATAAGCAATAAAGAAGAACAAAAATCATCCAAAATCCTTGCGACATTTTCAAGGTTATTTGGCATCCCGGGCGAGATGTAAAGAATACATTTCTCCGATGGTATAGGTTCGTATTTTCAGTGAAAATTTAGGTGTGGACAAAGCAATAAAAAAGAAAAACATCAGCCAAAATTTTTGAAAAATTTTAAATATTATTTGGCATGGGACGGAGCCGATCCCAAGCGAGTTATAAAGAAAAACATTTTCCGATTATACAGTGTTACATTGTCAGGTACGATTTAAATGTTAAAAATCAACTAACATTCTAGCGAGATTTTCAAGATGATTTGGCATGGGAACCGATAATATAGTTTATATTGTCAGTCGCAATTTAAATGTGAAGGAAACATGAAGAAGAAAAATTAAGCCAAAATTCTAGCCAAATTTTCAAGATTATTTGGCCTGCGAAGGAGCGGGTTCCGGGCGAGATGTAAAGAATACATTTTCCTGATGGTCTAGGTTTGTATTTTCAGTGAAAATTTAGGTGTGAAGAAAGCAATAAAGAAAAAAAAAATCAGCCAAAATTCTAGCGAGACTTTTAAGATTATTTGGCATAGGACGGAGCGGATCCCGGGCGAGATGTATAGAATTCATATCCCGAATGATATAGGTTTGTATTTTCAGTCAAAAAGTTAGGTGTTATAAGGAAGAAAAAAAACAGGAAAAATTATTGCGAGATTTTCAAGGTTATTTGGCATGGTATGGAGCGGATCCCGGGCGAATTCTAAAGAATACATTTCGCCGATCGTATAGATTCTTATCTTCAGTCAAAATTTAGGTGTGAAGAAAGCAATAAAGAAGAGAAAAATAAGCCAAAAGTCTTGCCAGATTTTCAAGATTATTTGGAATGGGACGGAGTTGATCTCGGGCGAGATGTAAAGAATAGATTTCCTCGATGTTATAGGTTCGTATTTTCAGCCTAAATTATGATGTGAATAAAGCAATAAAGAAGAAAAAAAATCAGCCAAAATTCTTGCGACATTTTCAAGGTTATTTGGCATGGGACGGAGCGGATCCTGGGCGAGATGTAAAGAATACATTTCCCCGATGGTTTAGGTTTGTATTTTCAGTCAAAATTTAGGTGTGAAGAAAGTAATAAAGAAGAAAAAAATCAGGCAAAAGTATTCAGAGATTTTTAAGGTTATTTAGCATAGGACGGAGCGGATCCCGGGCGAGATGTAAAGGACATTTCTCCGGTGGTATAGGTTCGTGTTTTCAGTCAAAATTTAAGTGTGAAGAAAGCAATAAAGAAGAAAAAATCATACCAAATTTTTGCGAAACTTTCAAGATTATTTGGCATGGGAGGGAGCGGATCCCGGGCGAAATGTAAAGAATACATTTCCCCAATAGTATAGGTTCGTATTTTTAGTCAAAATATAGGTGTGAAGAAAGCAATAAAGGAAAAAAGTCAGCAAAAATTCTAGCGAGATTTTCAATATTATTTGGCAAGATGTATAGAAACCAATTTTTCGACTATGTAGTCTAACATTATCAGGTAAAATTTAAATGTGAATAAAACATGAAGAAGAAAAATATCATCCAAAATTCTAGCGAGATTTTGCAGATTATTTTGCATGAGAAAGAGAAGGTCTTGGGCGAGATGTAGAGAATACATATCCCCGATGGTATGGATTGTATTGGCAGTCACAATTTAAATGTGTGCGAAATTTTCAAGATGATTTATCATGGGACGAAGCGGATTCCGGTTGAGATGTAAAGAACACATTTCCTCGATGGTATAGGTTCGTGTTTTCAGTCAAAATTTAAGTGTGAAGAATCAATAAAGAAGAAAAAAAATCAGCCAAAATTCTTGCGAGATTTTCAAGGTTATTTGGCATGGGACGGAGCGGATCCCGAGCGAGATGTAAATAATACATTTCTCCGATGGTATGGGTTCGTATCATTAGTCAAAATTTAGGTGTGAAGAAACTAATAAAGGGGAAAGAAAAATCAGACAAAATTCTTTGAAGATTTTCAAGATTATTTAGCATGAGACCGGATTTCGTTCGAGGTGTAAAGAATACATTTTCGCGATGGTATAGGTTCATATTTTCATTTAAAATTTAAGTGTGAAGAAAGCGAGATTTTCTAGATTATTTGGCATGGGACGGAGCAAATCCTCTGCTACATGTAAAGAATACATTTTCCCGATGGTATAGGTTCGTATTTTGAGTCTAAATTTTGTTGTTAAGAAAGCAATAAAAAAAGAAAAAAAAGTCATCCAAAATTCTTACGAGATTTTCAAGGTTATTTGGCATGGGATAGAGCGGATTTCGGGCGAGATCGAAAGAATGCATTTCTCCGACCATATAGGTTCGTATTTTCAATCAAAATTTTGATGTAAAGAAAGTAATAAAGAAGAAGAAAGGTCATCTAAAAATCTTGCCAGATTATAAGATGATTTGGCACGGGACGGACAGGATCCCGGACAATATGTAAAGAATACGTTTCCCCGATCGTATAGGTTTGTATTTTCAGTCACAATTTAGATATGCTGAAAGCTAAAAAAGAAAAAAAAGAGCCAAAATTCTAGAGACAGAGCGGATACCGCGCGGGAAGTCAACAAACCAATTTTCCGACTATATAGTGTAACATTGTCAGGTAAAATTTAAATGTGAAAAAGCATGAAGAAGAAAAATATCAGGCCAAATTCTTGCAAGATTTTCAAGAAGACTTGGCAAGGGATGGAGCGGATCCCGGGCGAAATGTAAAGAATATATTTCCCAATACATTTTTAATTATTTGGCATAGGATGGAGCGTATCCCGGGTGAGATGTAAAGAATACATTTTTTCGATGGTATAGGTTTACATTTTCAGTTAAAATTTAAGTATAAAGAAAGCAATAAAGAACAAAAAAAATCAGCCGAAATTCTTGCGAGATTTTTTAGATGACTAGGCATGGGACGAAGCGGATCCCAGGCAAAATGTAAGGAATACATTTCCCAATACATTTTTAATTATTTGGCATAGGACGGAGCGCATTCGGGCGAGATGTAAGGAATACATATTTTCGATGTTATAGGTTTTTATTTTCAGATAAAATTTAAGTATAAAGAAAGCAATAAGGAACAAAAAAAATCAACCAAAATTCTAGCAAGATTTTCTAGATTATATGGCATGTGACGGAGCGGATCCCAAGCGAGATGTAAAGAAAACAATTTTTGTGGTTATATAGTGTTACATTGTCAGGTACGATTTAAATCCAAAATTCTAGCTAGATTTTTAATATGATTTGGCATGGGAGGGAGCGGATCCCGGGCGATATGTAAAAAATACATTTTCCCGATGGTATAGGTTCGTATTTTCAGTCAAAATTGAAGTATAAAGAAAGCACCACAGAAAAAAAATCAACCAATATTCTAGCAAGATTTTCAAGATTATTTGACATGGGACGGAGCCGATCCCAAGGGAGATGTAAAGAAAACAATTTTCCGATTATGTTGCTGTGTTACATTGCCAGGTATGATTTAAACGTAAAAAAAACATGAAGAAGAAAAAAGTCAGCCAAAATGCTAGCGAGATTTTCAAGATGATTTGGCATGGGATGGAGCGGATTCCAGGCGAGATTTAAAGAATACATTTCCCTGATGGTGTAGGGTTCGTATTTTCAGTCAAAATATAGGTCTAAAGAAAGTAATAAAGAAGAAAAAAAATCATCCAAATTTCTTGCACATTTTCAAGGTTATTTGACATGGGACGAAACGGATCCCGGGCGATATGTAAAGAATATATTATAGGTGTAAAGAAAGTAATAAAGGAAAAAATCAGCAAAAATTCTAGCGAGATTTTCAATATTATTTGGCAAGAGACGGAGCGGACACCGAGCAAGATGTAAAGAATACATTACCCCGACGGTATAGGTTTGTTTTTTACAGTCAAAATTTTGGCGTAAAGAAAGCAATAACGAAGAAAAAAAGCATGAAATGAAGCGGATCCCGGGCGGCGAGGCGTAAAGAATATATATCCTCGATAGTATAGTTTTGTATTGGCAATAACAATTTAAGTGTGAAGAAAACAACAAAGCAGAAAAAAAATCAGCCAAAATTCTAGTGAGATTTTCAGGCTTGTTTGGCGTGAGAAAGAGCGGGTCCCAGGCGAAATGTAAAGAATACATATTCCCGATGATAAAGTTTTGTAACGGCAGTCACAATTTAAGTGTGAATAAAACAATAAAGGAGAAAAAAACAGCCAAAATTTTAGCGAGATTTTTAAGATTATATGGCATGGGACGGATTGGATCTCGGGCGAGATGTAAAGAATACATTTTCCTGATGGTATAGTGTTATTTTGTCAGTCACAATTTAAATGTGAAGAAAACGTGAAAAAGAAAAAATATCAGCCAAAATTCGAGCGAGATTTTTAATATAATTTTTCACGAGACGGAGCAGATCCCGGACGAGATGTAAAGAGTACATCTCCCCGATAGTGTAGGTTTGTATTTTCAGCCACAATTTACGTGTGAAGAAAGCAATAAAGAAAAAAATCAGCCAAAATTCTAGCGAGATTTTCAAGATTATTTGTCATGAGAGAGAGCGGGTCCCCGATGGTATAGTTTTGTTTTGGCTGTCACAATTTAAATGTGAAGGAAACATGAAGAAGAAAAGATATTAGCCAAAACTCTAACGAGATTTTGAAGATGATTTGGCATGAAATGCAGCGGATCCCGGTCGAGGCGTAAAGAATACATTTCCCCGATAGTATAGTTTTGTATTGGAGGTCACAATTTAAGTGTGAAGAAAACAACAAAGAAGAAAAAAAATCAGCCAAAATTCTAGTGAGATTTTCAGGCTTGTTTGGCGTGAGAAAGAGCGGGTCCCAGGCGAAATGTAAAGAATACATATTCCCGATGGTAAAGTTTTGTAACGGCAGTCACAATTTAAGTGTGAATAAAACAATAAAGGAGAAAAAAACAGCCAAAATTTTAGCGAGATTTTTAAGATTATATGGCATGGGACGGATTGGATCGCGGGCGAGATGTAAAAAATACATTTTCCCGATGGCACAGTTTTTACTGGCAGTCACAATTTAAGTGTGAAGAAGACAATAAAGAAGAAAAAAAATCAGCCAAAATTCTTGCGAGATTTTCAAGATTTTTGGCATGGGATCCCGGGCGAGATGTAAAGAAAACAATTTTCCGATAATATAGTATTATATTGTCACGTAGAATTTAAATGTGAAAAATCATGAAGAAGACAAAATATAAGCCAAAATCCTAGCGAGACTTTTAAGATGATTTGGCATGGTAAGGATGTTTCTCCGAAATTATATGTTCGTATCTTCAGTCAAAATTTAGGTGTGAAGAAAGCAATAAAGAAGAAAAAAAATCAGCCATAATTCTTGCGAGATTTTCAAGATGATTTGGCACGGGACGGAGCGGATCCCGAAAAGACGTAAAAAATACATTTCCCCGATTGTATAGATTTATACTTTCAGACACAGTTTTTAAAAAAATGATCCAAATTTCTAGGGAGATTTTCGAGATTATTTGGCAAAAGACGGAGTGATTCTCGTGCGAGATGTAAAGAAATCGACTTTCCGACTAGATAGTGAAACATTGTCAGGTAAAATTTAAATGTAAAAAAGAAATTTCAATTCCATACCAAGATGATTTGGCATGGGACGAAGTAGATTTCAAGCGAGATTTAAAAAATACATTTCCTCGATCGTTATATTATATTTTCAGTCACAATGTAAGTTTGAAGAAAGCAATAAGGAAAAAAATCAGCTAAAATTGTAGCGAGATTTTCAAGATTATTTGGCGTAAGAAAGAGCGGGTCCTGGGCGAGATGTAAAGAACACATGTAAACATAGTTTTGTATTGACAGTCACAAAAGTGGAAAGAAAACAATAAAGAAGAAAAAAAACAGCCAAAGTTCTTGCGAGATTTTCAAGAATATTTGGCATGGGAGGGGGCGGATACTGGGCAAGATGTAAAGAATATATTTCCCCGATGGTATAGACTCGTATCTTCAGTCAAAATTTAGGTGCAATAAAGAAGAAAAAAAATCAGCCAAAATTCTTGCGATATTTTCAAAATTATTTGGCGTGGGATGGAGCGAATCCCGGACGAGATGTAAAGAATATATTTCTCCGATGGTATAGATTTGTACTTTCAGTCAAAAATTAGGTGTGAAGAAAACAATAAAGAAGAAAAAAAATCAGCCAAAATTCTAGCAATATTTTCAAGATTATTTGGCATGGAACGAAGCGGATCCCAAGCGAGATATAAAGAAAACAATTTTCCGATTATATAGAGTTACAATGTCAGGTACGATTTAAATGTGACAAAAACATGAAGAAGAAAAAAAATAGCCAAAATTCTAGCAAGATTTTCAACATGATTTGTTATGGGACCGTTGAGATGTAAAGAATACATATCCCCGATGGTATAGGTTTAAATTTTAGTCATAATTTAAATGTGAAGAAAACATGAAGAAGAAAAAATATTATCCGAAAGTCTAGCAAGATTTTTAAGATGATTTGGCATGGGACGTAGCGGATCCCTGCCGAGATGTAAAGAAAACAATTTTCTGATTATATATTTTTATATTATCAGGTATAATTTTAATATGAAAAAAACATGACAAAGAAAAAATATAAGCCACAATTCTAGCAAGATTTTTAAGATGAAATATAAAGAAAACAATTATCCGATTATATAGTGTTTGTCAGGTACAATTTAAATGTGAAAAAACATGAACAAAAACATAAACATATAAGCCAAAATTCTAGCGAGATTTTCAGGATGATTTGGCATAGGACGGAGAGAATCCCGGGCGAGATATAAAGAATATATTTCCCCGATGGTAAATGTTTGTATTTTCAGTCAAAATCTAAGTGTGAAGAAAGCAATAAAGGAAAAGAAATTAGCCAAAATTCTAGCGAGATTTTTTGGCATTAGATGGAGCAGATGCCAGGCAAGATGTTAAGAATACATTTCCCCGATGTTATACAGACCGCTTCAAGCTACTGCGAACATAGGGCGAAAGAAGTCTAATTTGCCAGTGTACCTACATGCAGAGACACCGCACGCCTATCAGTGAAGCAACCAACACTCAGGCTTCCGATCGCCATTCGCTGCCGTTCGCCGCCATTCGCCTTGTATTTAGTACGCCTCTAACCACGGTGCTGTGTGGAGCGTAGTCAATGAAACCGGAATTTGGTCAATAAATACGCAAATTTTTATAACGTAATTTTCTTATTTTCTGTCACTGATAAATAAGAGCGTTTTATTGTCAACTGCTCAGATTTATCAGTGACGACGTGTTACAATGAAAATAATAAGGAGAAACAAAATAAAAGTAAGTTCTCAAAATAAAATAATACATTCTAAAAACCAAAAAGATTCTCCCAGTCAAAAAAAAATTAAAGCAAATGTTCGAAAAGTCCTCCTTGCTCGGCTAGACAATATCCGAGCCTACTATAAAAATTCCTTCCAACGTTTCCAAGCATGTTAGGGGTGATAATTTGAAAAGCTTCTTCAAAAACAGATAGAAGTCATTAGGAGCAAGATCGGGAGATCGAGCTGGCCATAAAATAGTTCCCCGTGTACTTATAACCCGATTAGGAAATACATTATCAAGATATTCCCTAACAAGGCCAACATTGTGAGCAGAACAACTATCTTGTTGAAACCATGTTTCACCAAATCTTACACCTAACAACTGCCTAGCAGTTGGAATAATGTGCTGCTGCAGTAGATCCAAGTCTAGGACCATTCAAATTGCAATTGACGTTAATAAAAAATGGCCCAATTACGTGTTCCCCTACAATACCCCCCCCCAAACATTTAGTTTTTGGGGATACTGTGTTCTTACGTCAAAATACAAATGCAAATTTTCCCTCGACCAATATCGAACGTGTGTTGGGTTATGACGATTTGACCATTTGACCATCTGCACTTTTTCGGCAACTTCGTAGACATCCATTTTTAGTTTTAAAAATGTATTATTTCAATTAAGAACTTACCCATCTGTTTCTCGAGCAAGGCAGAAATAAAACAAAATAATAAAAACAAAATGAATTTCCAAAAGATAAGACTGCAGCGTGCTTCGAATCCACCTCGGTCGTACGGCACGGAGAGTAAATTAGACTTGATTCCCCCTATGTTCGCAGTAGCTTGAAGCGGTCTGTATGTTTGTATTCTTAGTCACAATTTAAGTATGAATAAAGAAATAACGAAAAAAAAAATCAACACAAAAACACAAACAAAATTCTAGCAAAATTTTCAAGATGATTTGTAGGTGTTTTAAGAAGAACATTGTCGGGAGTAGGGTGTTTTCGCCGGTTCTGGCTCAAGATTCAAAGATTCGCCCATAAGAATTAACATAGGGATTTTGAGAGCAAAAGATTCACACATGGGGTGGGGGGATCCAGATGTCTTGGGCAATACCTTGAAGAACCTGTTAGAAAGTAGGTGATAAATTGAACCACACCTTTTTGTCTTACAGATGTATTGCAGTAAACTAGGTCACAACTGGTTATTAATGATCATAAATTCAGAGATACAAATTTTGTAAACCGGGTCACAGATGTCTTGGGCAATACCTTGAAGAACCTGTTAAAAAGTAGGTGATAAATTGAACCACACCTTTTGTATTACAAACGCATTGCAAACTGGTTTGGTGACTTGAAGTAAACCAGGTCACACCATTCTCGGTCAATGACTTAGAAAGTAGGAAATAAATTGAACCACACCTTTTGTCTCACAGACGTTTTACAAACTGGTCAGTTAAAGTAAACCAGGTCACAGCTGTCTTGGCTTGAAAAACCTGTCTTAATAACAAGTCTTGACTTGTCTCTGCTGTAATAAAAAACCGGTTTATGGTCTCATTCCCACCACTTTATACACAATATAAATTATTTGTTTTGGAAAGTTTTATACAGTCTGAATCAAAATGTCTTCTAATTATTTAGATCCTAATTCCAAAAATGTCTTTTTGGGAGAAAGAAAATTTTATCTTAACAAATCAAAAACAAAGTTTGTTAGTGTGTGTTTAAGCTATAATGGAATTTTCTTTTTATGTGTATTAATTGGTGGAATAAAAAACGATGTTGTCCAGTTCACAGAATTCGATTGGCAAAACTTTTATGGGTATAAAGACATCATAGATGAATCCTTTTTAGCTGTTGATACCACCTTGAGTCTGGATCTTACCAGTTTTTTTATCAATTTTAAACAGATGGATTATGGAAATCTGATTGTGATTAATACAGGCAAAGCTACAGTACGATTAACAAACCCTACACTATCAGAACTGTGGAGAATCTCACCTTTAATAGATGAGCACATTAAAATATTGAAAAATCTTGAATTTAATAGTTGCTTAAAAATTCTTCAAATGGGAATAAAAAACTCTGTTGATGTAACTAACACAGCAATTTTCATTATGGATCCTATCAAAAATATAAATACTTTGACGTATGGATTGGCGATGGAACTTGTTTATTTTTATCCTGAACTACTAAGAGAAGATCATGAATAAATCGTTAACATTTAATGAACAATTTAATAAGGTGAAAATATTATATGTGTATAGTTATGCATCTAAAGAAGCGAGAAAAAAGCATTGGGAAAACTTAGCAGTGGATCGCATGCATTTCCAAAATAAAATCATCAAAATGGAAATGATATTAAACGCCATTAACTATTTTAATCAAAATATCTAACGTCATTAGTATATTTCTTAAGCTTAAAAATGTTAGTTTAGGTTTTGCTAGTATAAGTAGATTATGTATTCTAAAAATAAAAAAACAGAAATATAAAAAAATGGCGTTTTATTTCATAAAAAAGTTATCATAGAGGTAAAATACATTCGATAATGCACAAAAACATGGTGAGTTTGTGTGGTAAAAATACTTTGGGTCTTCTTTGAGCAGTTTTGGGGTCTCTTCAAACTCAATAACTGGTTTTAAGGAGTATCTTCTTAAATATGTAGCTTTTTCCTTTCCTTTGATATAAACTGTATCCACTTTTTCTGTCAAGTTTTGTAAGATTTCGGAAAATTTATGAAGCGGAGTAAAACCTTCATTCCACGATATACAATGATGATTTTCCATCAACCAGTTGGCTTCCTTATGTAACTGTGGTGAAAGATGTTGAATCCCATAGGGTGGTTTAAAAATATAATGGGAAATTCTCGTTCCATCATAAGCGGCCAATTCTTTAGGAACAAATTTGTTGTTTTCCAATTTAAATCCTTGAACATCTATTATTAAATTCATATTGTTAAGTTGGAAAGCTTTTTAAAAATAATTTGTTTTTCACTATATAAACTTATGGCTTCTTTTAGTATTCTTAAATTTTTAAGGTGTAAACAAATTCTACAAGTGTTTTTTGAACACATTTCTTAAACTGATATCAAAATATGCAATAATTCGATTATATAGAGAAAAAATACTTTTTGAACATGCGCATTAAAACTGTTTCACTGTTTTAGTCAAAGGGTGGTATGAAAAAAGTTTATCATGAAGAATCAAACAGTATGCGGTCGTTTTTTCCGGTACGTCTTCTTGGCATTCAAAAGTGATTCTCATTGAAACATTAGCACTCTGTGCAGCTTCTTTTTGATAAGAACAATCAATGTATATTATGGGTGATATCTCTTTATATTCTGAAGGGAGAAACAACGGTTCATTAGGAAGCTGATAGTATGAAGCCCTAAACTTAGAATACATTTCATATAAGGAAGCAAATTTGTTATTTTCTATGTCTACATACAAATCATTGTATGGATATCTTTCGGAATTTAAAAAAACGTTAATATTGCGTATTCTAACATCATCAAATTTACTAATATTTTCATTTAATTTATCATTTTTATTTTTTTGAAAAGCAACTATAACATGTCGTGCAACTTCAGCTTTGGTTGATGTTTTAACTTGCCAATTATGTCTATTTGTTTTAAGCAATTCAGGGTACTCTATTAACTCCCATCTTCTAAAAGCTATTGGTATTTCAACATCTTTGTTAATGAGCTTTGACAAATTCAGTTCAGTAGGGATATTAACGGTTACGTGAGGCATATTCCATGTTAGTTTTGTGATCGAAATTTTTACTTTTTGACCAACAATATCATTAAAAACACAATTATTGTCAGAATTGGATCTTATTAAAACAAGTTGTTGTTTTGAGTTTAAGATTATTTTTCTATAGTCTTCAAAGAATCCCATTAAAATTTTGAGTGGAACACATACATTAAAATTACCCTTTTTATCAACCAAAATGCTCGATTTTGAAATATCCAATTTAGGAAACCAACCAGCGTTCTGCAATTTTTTACTTTCACTTTCAGTAAATGATAAATATCCTTTTAAAGTGGAAGTGGTTCCTACATCTCGAACTGAATCTATGGTTACATCGTTTAGATCATAACGACTTTCTTTAAAAAGATAAGCTATGGGATTGTTTGTAAATTTCATACTTGCAGAATAGGTACCATCATTAGTTAACTGTCCCTCAATAAAAAGAAAGCTTTCACATGGTAAAGTATAGGCTTCAATATCAGGTATAACAATTTTTATTTCATCATTATTATTTAACTTGTTTGGTGAAAAGGGATCATAAGAATACGTTTCATATCTTACTACAGAACTGTCTTCCAAAAGTTTTTCGGTAACGTCTAAAAAACTCATTTTGTATTTACTTTAAATCCAAGTGATTTTAAAAACCTATAATTTGTTGGTGTTAACCGTTTGACAGTTTTCCTCTTACTGCTTAAACAACTCTTTTTTTTTTATTATATGATATTAATGGGTTATTGTAACGAAATACCATTATTCAATTTTTTTAATATGCAGTCTGATGGTAATAGTTTCACCACCAAAATTTACAAGATCACCGTCCTGGTCAATAATTTTTAAAAATATACTAGTTATTATTTTAACGTTTACAGGAAAATAAATTAAATTTTCTGGAGCTTCTATTATCTTAAATCCAGGACTGACGCTAGGAAAGAACTGATGAATTACATGTACAGGATTGTTATTTAAATATGATCCATCAGCTATGCTGCAGTCGATTAATATTGCATTTACCTTAATAATTTCAGCAGGTTTTTGTGAAATATGTATTTTGTCAGCTGTGTAGAGATCATCTCTAAATCCTAAAATATTTCCTATAGTATCTTTACTAAAACGAATATCCTCACTACATTTTAAATGACAACGTAGGGTATTGTTATTGGCACGTAGTGTTAAGCTAACACCTTCTTTAGAAAGCTGATCTTGTAAATAATCCTCAATATCAGTCAATTCGTAGGCTCCTGATGGAATTTCAATGGTTTTATTACCATAATGAAATTTATTATTTCGTTCATCTATATTGGGTACCGCATTAAAAGTTTCAAAATTCGTAAGACAAACAACATATTCACCGTCATCTAAGTAAATTGGCGGATTAAATGAAGCAGACAACTCAGCCGAATTACCTGACAGAGAAATTGTAAGCGACATTATTGTTTTACAGTTGATGTAATACTAATACAAGTTATAAACTGTTGTTATATAAAAACTCTAAACACAAATGTCCACAGATAACTAAATCTTTTTGTTGATAATTTTTATGATTATACATTATAACATTATGACTACCATCACTTAAAAAATATTTAACAACCTCCAAAGGTGGTTTTAAATTTCCATAGCTATCAAAGTATGAAATTATGTTATTTTTTTTTACATATCCAGTCCAGTGGGTTCCCTGTTTTTCTTTACTATCTAAATTGATTATACCACTTTCAAATTTTCTAATTTTTTTTCGGTAAATCATTACGCATAAAAACCCCACGAAAATGTGGGATATTTTTTGAATATTTAAGAAGGTCAATATTTGTTAGAGGTCTGTGAGGTAGTCCTTTAATCAGTTTTTTGTATTTGATTTTAAAAACAGACCACAACCTTGTTTATAAGGTTTTAAATAAAGTCCTTTGCCAATAGAAATTTGTTCCATGGCTTGATTATGTCTTTTATCTTCAATAAGTTTATCTTTTGCCACTTTGGCGTCATTAACAGCTTTTGCTATTCCCGCAGCTCCCCCACCCAATGCTCCAAGAGCTGAGAGAGCAGATAGCACAGGTATTATAAATGGTAAAAACCCTCCAATTTTTGGGACTGGAATAATTCTTTTCTTTGGTTGAATAACCTTATAACCTTTTAATGATGATAGTGCTGTTTTTGCAGCTGTGTTTAAGTTCTTAAAAGATTTACCAACTAAACTTTTGCGTGCTTGTTTAATAGCATTGCTTAAAGATATCCCCCTTCCTGTGTTTTTTCGTTTAACGTTACGTCGACGACGTTTTTTTTTAACCCATTCCAAAAGTTGTTTTTAATTTCATTGCTCCAGTTACTCCAGTTGCTGCTATTTTTTCACCTAAACTTGCGTCAGATGCATTTATTCTCTCAGCTGCTTTTGAAGCAAGAACTTTGTCAGCCTTATGTCTATTTTTAAGATCTAAATTTTTTGAATATGCAATGTCATGTTCTTTGCAAGCCTCATCCAATTTGTTAATTCCTCGGTCGCCTCTGGCTAATCTCTTTGTTAGGTTAGTTCCCCCCCCACAGAAATTGTAATTTGGGATGTGTAGTTCGAAAGGTAATTTGTTGATTATTGTATTTAACAAACCCCTTCCTTTCTTTTTAACTGTTGGTTGTCTAATAACCTTATGTTTGTTCCGTACACGCATTATATATATATACTGACGCATCAAGTATTTTCTCTTACTTATATAGTTAAAATAATCATGCGAATAGTAAAACAAAATTTTTCACTTCCTATTAAAAATCATGATGATCAAAAAATTGATTTTAATAAGCATGGACAACTTTTTGGAGGAACTTGTAAAAGAGGATTGATCGTTGGTCCTTCAGGCTGTGGAAAAACTAATGTTCTCATAAGTTTATTAGAGGACAAAAATGGATTACGTTTTGAAAACGTTTATGTTTATTCCAAATCTTTACATCAACCAAAATACGAATATCTGAAAAAACTACTCAAACCAATTAAAGAAATTGATTATTATGAAAACAATGATGAAAATGAAATTATTTCACCCAGTGAAATAAAGGATAATTCAGTTGTAATATTTGATGATATGGTTTGTGGTAATCAAAGCAAAATACGGGATTATTTTTGTTTTTCTAGACATAAAAGTGCTGACTGTTTTTACCTAAGTCAAACCTATTCCTCAATACCAAAACAGCTTATAAGAGATAATGCAAATTTACTGATCATATTTCAACTAGACAACACTAATTTACATCACATCTATGACGATCATATTAATGTTGATATGTCTTTTCAAAAATTTAAGGAACTTTGCTCATTGTGTTGGAAAGAACAACATGGTTTTATTGTAGTAGATAAAGGTTGTAATTTGAAGCATGGTTAATACAGAAAAGGTTTTAACACGTTTATTTACCTATAAATACCATAGAATTAAAAAATTGTATATCACTGCTTATGTTAACGTTCTAAGAAAACATGGATAGAAAAAAAGCAAGCGAATTAGTAAAAACAAGGAATGCCATAAAAAAGAAATTACGAGGCTTGAAATCTGATTTGATTGTATTGTATCCAATCACGAAAACATTGCAAGAATTTTTATCAAACGTTAAAACTACATCAAACATAAAGCAAGAAATAAAAAGTCCGCCTTTATCACCAAATCAATCTCAAAGATTTAACTCTACTATTTTATCTCCGTCTCAAAAATTACATCCTACTTCATTTCCTAAGAGAAGTACCTATCATGAATATTTACCTACCGGTGGTCTTACTTTTTTGGAAGATCAATTCATACATGATAATGATATGAATTCTAGTAATATAAGTGATACTACTATAAACCAGACTGCTAACGAAATAAGAGAGAGTTTTCAAAATTTATCTACCTTACCAGCATACAATGAATATTTAAATTCATTTGACGACCTTCCAAGAACATATATAGATGAATCAATTAGAGACCCTGATGATAAATTTGATCATACTTATGGGGTTTTTCATAATACAGACGAAGAAAAATTTTATATTGGAGACTCAGAGCTTAAAATTATCGGGAAAGACATTGAAGTAAAAAATATTAAATATTTAGGGACAGTTGGGTTATATGAATTGTTATTTAAAAAACATCCAGTGGGTTTCAAAAAAGAAGACTTGGAAAATTACATGGATATATTAAAAAGAACCAATGGCTACAAAAGAAATAAAGATTCAAAAGAACAAATACAATCAAGCAATACTTTCAAATATATGGATATTATTAGACCATATTTATTAAAAAATGGTATTTTAAAACAAGACACAAGTCGTGCACGAACAACTTCATTTTCAAAACCTTTACCACCAAGAACAACAAGGTCAAAAACAAATACATTACCGTCAAGCAAAAAAGAGGGAGGTTCTATGATTTTATCCAACAAAAAAATAGAATATGTATATTTTGATGATCCCAATGAATTAGTTCAACGACTAAGACTTTTATTGGCATCGCAGGAAGCGGGAAATACGGGACATAACATCGAAATAATATCAATAATTGAAGAACTTAAAGAGGCTAAAATTATCCTATAAAAGGGTGTCAAAACGGATTACTTATTCATTACAAACAAAACCATGACTGTAGATAAGTTTTGGAAACATATATCCAAGCATAAAAAACCCAAAATTGACTTGTCTGATATTGAAAATAAAGTTTTTTTAAATGTACAAAAACACATTGCACAGTTTGCTCCAACAGGCAATGTTTCACAAATTGAGATTGAAAAGGTGAAAAAAAGGATTAATACAAATGATATTAGTATTGAAAATATAAACAAAAAACTTAAACTTAATGATGATACAATCGAAACCATCAAAACTGATATTCAAAATTGTGTTGACTCATCTTCTTTAAACAGTCTAAAACAAGAAGTCTACAATATAAACAAAAATTTTTTTGTAAAAAAAGACGATTTAACAAAGGAATTAAATGAAACCCATCAACTATTTAGAAAACAACAGGAAAAATTTTTAAATGAAAGGCTAGGTGACTTACAACAACAACTAAATTTAATTAAGGATGATAAGGATCTAATAATTAAAAATATTAATGAAATTGAAAACATAAACAAATACATTACACTTAATCACACACTTATCAATGATGTAAAAAGTAAGATTGATACCTGTATAGATAACTCCACATTAGAGAGTTTTAAAAAAGAAATCCAAGCAAACACTCCAGATATAAACATTTTGGTAAAAAAAGTTGATTTAGAAAAAGAAATAAAAGAAACTCAACAAAACTTTAAAAACCAACAAGACATTCTTTTAACTGAAAAACTATCAAACTTGGAAAATAAAATTATATCAAACATATCAGAGACTGTATTTCCTAAAAATGAAGTAAAGGAAGTAATTGAAAAGATTAATTTAAACCAAGAAATTATAGAAAATTTAAAAAGCAAACTTAAGATTTATGATGAAAGTGTAAATAAAATTGAGGAGATTAAAGAACAAATTCAAAAAAATTTCGAGAATATTTTAAATCTACCTACACAAAGTGATTTAAATAAAGTAGATAATAAATTTCGTGATGAAATAAAAAAAATTAAAGATCTCATGAGCGGTAAAAAAACTGATTCACTAGCAATAGAAAAAATAGTACAAAGCTATTTGGAAAAAAATCCAATTTTTAATGATTATTCGGCTATAAAAAGCACAAGTTCTTTAAACACCACTGAAATTGATTCTTTAAAAAAAATTTAAACAATTTTGTTAAACAAAATGACTTTAAAAATATTCAAGAAAAAGTGTTAAAAATCTCAGATATAAATCAACAAATTAAAGATTATAAAAAGAAAGGTGAAGAACATACTACTCAAATACATGATTTAATAGAAAAAAATAATAAACAAAAGTCAGATTTTGAAAAAAAGTTTGAAACGATTCAAAATGATATAAAAGATATAAATGAAAATATGAAAAATGGTTTAACTGAAAACATACTTGAAAAAATTAAAGATTTTAATAAGTTTATTGATGATAAATTTAAACAAGGACAGACATCTTATGAATTACTACAAGAAAAAATTTTAACAATTGGAAGATATTATGAAAACGAATTTTTAAAACTTAAAGTTACTTTTGATGAATTTCAAGATTCCATTCAAAATGAGTTAAATATTATAAAATTATCTTATGATGAAGGTATCAATTCCCTTGGTGATGTTTTAGAAAAAACCAAAACTGGTCTTGATAATGAATTTAAAGATCTTAAAGAATTTACTAAAAAGGAACTAGAATCAGTCAATGAAACTAATCAAAAATTTAAAGAAGAACTGAATAAAGAGCTAATCAAAAACGTTATAAAACTACAAAAATCAATTAATAATTTGGATGATGGATTAAGTCATCTTGATAAAAATATTAATAATTTGCAAGACAATCTTCGGGACAATATAGCAGCTAAAGAATTACAATTAACACAACATATAGGCAATGTTGAAAACAATTTTAAGCAAGAGTTAATTAAGCTTAAAAATATGCTAAAAGACAATATAACCGAAAACTTTAATATTTTAAAAAATTATATTGATAATCTAGATAAAGCGTTCATTGAGGTGGATAAAAAATTGGTTTCTTTTCAAGAAGACATTCAAAAAAATGTAGAAAATATTACTAGGGTTGAAACAAATTTTAACCAGGAGCTAGTTACTGTTCAAAGTGGATTAAACAATTCTTTGATATCTGTTGAAAAAAGAGTTAGTGATAATGAAAAAAAGAATAAAAAACCACACCAGCAAACTTAAATCATTAGAACAAAAGGTAAATTTATTTAAAAAACCAGATTCTTTTTATGGTTATTTACCATTAACATTTTTTGGAAAATACTCAGAAAATATACGAAAATTTTTTATAGAATCAAACAATTCAAGTCAATATATATTTCCATTGAAGACTGGATTAATAGAATCAGCAAATTTTCAACCCAGAGATTTAATAATGGTTGTAAAAAATGAAGGTGGTTTTAAATCATACAACCTTGAAAAGGTTTTAAATGTTGAGTTAAAGAAAAATGATTTAATTTCTTTTGAAAGATTAATTAATAGTGACACCACTAATTTTCATGCAACGCTTTTACTTAAATATCAATTAAATTCGTAAGACATATCAGTACTACTCAAATATGGATCTAAAAAAGTCTGTTGTTGATGAGTTACATAAACCGGCAAGAAAAAAGTATCCCCGAAGAAAAGTCATTATTAAATCACTAAATGACCTTTGGCAAGCTGATTTAGTTTCAATGATTCCATATGCTCGATATAATAGAGGAAATAAATATATTTTGATTGTAATAAATGCGTTTTCTAAATATGTTTGGGCAAGACCTGTTAAAACTAAAGGAGCTGAACACGTAACAAATGCTATGAAATCAATTTTGGAAGATGCTAAAATTGCTCCAAAAAATTTGCAAACTGATTTAGGAACTGAGTTTCTAAATGCTCGGTTTAAAAAACTTATGAACGATTTCAACGTAAATCATTATAGTACTTTTTCAAATTTAAAAGCTAGTATAGTGGAAAGGGTAAACAGAACTTTAAAAAATACAATGTGGAAAAAATTTAGCATGCGTGGATCTTACAATTGGATTGATATTCTCAACGAAATTGTTAATGACTATAACCAAACAATACATTCTACAATTGGAATAAAACCAATCAATGTTTCTAAAAAAAATGAAAACGAATTATTTAAAAAAGTATATCGTCATACAAAAATAATAGATCCACTAAAATCAAAACTTAAAACAGGAGATTCTATGCGTATTTCAAAATATAGGGAACATTTTTCAAAAGGATACACACCTAATTGGTCAAATGAAATATTTCTTGTGAAGAAAATACAAATGACCAATCCGATGACTTATTTGCTTGAAGATCAAAATAGGAAAGAAATTCAAGGAGGTTTCTACAAAGAAGAATTGCAAAAAGTAAAATATCCAGATGTTTATCTTGTTGAAAAAGTTTTGAGAAGAAAAGGAAACAAGGTTTTCGTAAAATGGTTAGGATTAAATAAAACTCACAATTCTTGGATTAATAAAAATAATGTATTGTAAATTTATTTCTAACAAATAAAGAATAATATTTTTTAATCATAGTTTTTTATTTAATGTTTGTAAACAACATATACCTTAAAACTACTTAATATTTTTATGACCCCAGGCTAATGTTTTAAAAGTTCCAGGAACAACACATCGCTTGTCATCTTGAGGTGATAGTGCCACTTTATTTTTTAGTTGTGTGTAAATATCATGAAGAATGGAACGGAAGCAATTAATTTTTCTGTATTTTGTTTCAGCATTTTCAACAACGTCTTGATAATCTTCTTTAGTAATGTTGTTTTGAATAACATACTTTTTCACTCCTTTTGCTTTTTTTTTCAGTTCTAGTTGCTAACTCAACACAATAGGCCTTAGCACCTGTGCCATAAAAGCTTACTATAGGTTGACCTGCAAATTCGTCTTTCATACGACCCACTATAGATTGGTTATGTAAATTGTCTTCGCTGTAATTTGATGTGTCAAACCTCTCCAGGTTTTCTTGAATATCTGAATAAAAATTATGGGTTTTAATTTCTAGTATTAAAGAATCAGTATCTGTGTAGAGCAAAATTGCTTTTTCTCCATATTTGTTTTTTATATATTCATAATAAAAATCATACATTACTGTCTTGGATAATTCCAATACTGAAAATCCAATATAAACGGGTTTATTGTATGTGACTTTTACTCGTTCCATTTGAATGGCAACCAAGTTTTCAGTAAAAATTGATGAGTTTTTAAAATTTGGTTTAGCAATTAATGTGTGAGCTCCTTGCTTTTTTCCAATATTTTGCCAATGTGTAATTAATTTGATATCTTCTCTTTTGTCAACGTTTTCCAGTGATTTACCATAAATTGCGTTATTGAGTAACTTAAAGAAATCTTTTTCAAACTGATTTTTAGAATTGTTTCGCAATTTAGTGTTTAAATCTATGTAAGATTTTAGGAAAGGTGACTGCTTAAATCTTATTGCTCTATGAATTTGAACCAAGTGTAGTCCGTTTCGAATAGCCTGTTGAAGATTTTTGTAATGCAAAACATAATTCTTTTTGTGATCCAAATTACATATTAACTTGTTATTTTTTGATTCACTCAAAAATGGAAATTCATTATGTTTCTCATGGAGGTGCTCTGGATAATCAATATCTGCTTCAAAAACATAGCCGTATTCCGAATTATCTGCTATTGATTGTAGATCTATTGCTTCAATTTCAGATTTAGTCACCCAAGTAAAATCGCCAATAGGCAAATACTGACTCATACTGTGACCGTAGAGATTTGTAGCATCTAAATACATTATAAATGTTTTTGGATTTTCACTTTTATAATTTGGAACCAGTTCATTATTGGCTTCAGCTTTTCGCACACTACAATGACATATACCACCTCGAATATTATTTTTAAAAAAATGCAACATATCTATATCGGTAACTAATTCTAATTTAACTTCTGTACTTTTTAACATTGCATTCCAACTGAAACCAGGAGATGTATAGTAGTGGGCTGGATCTAACTTGTAAGTATTTAGAGATAAATTTCTAAATGACTCATAAAAGTCTGCTAAAATCAAGACGTCAGAAAATAAGTAAATTTTTGTAAAGTCCAATAAAGTTTCACAATTAAACAAGTTCCAAACGTGAAGAGCTCTGTTATAATCCGTAAGGCTTAATGGTTCTTCTTTTAACTTATCATAAAAGTTCTCAATAGTTGGCAGTTTTTTTTCATACAACTTATCGAAAGAATCCATATATGAATAGGGATAAATACCTTTTTTTCGTATCTCATTGAATTGATCAGGATTTTTAAAATGTTTTTTAATTTCGATACATTGAGAGGTGTCTAAACTTTCACCTAACTTTTCCAATGATGTTGATGCAAAACGAAATGAGTCGAGAAATCTAATTTTCATGTAAATATTTTTAGTTTTTCCAAACTCTTCTTTTTTGTCTACCAAAATTACTTTGGAAAATAAGATGTACTTTTCTTTAGTTTGTCCTAAAACATCAATTTGATCTTTTTCACAACATAATTGCTTTATAAATAAATGACTATCATAATGTGTCAAATTATGGAAGAACACTGGAACAAAATTTGGTATTTTGTAATTTAGATTACAAATACTGTGAGCTGCACCTCTATATTTTCCTGTTAGGTGATCATGATCTCTCACAATTTCATCTTCATTTTTAAAATTTTTGGAACATATGTGACATACTTTTGCTGATTTAAAATCAATGTTTTCATCACATGTTAATGGAGACATGGGTACAACACGATTAAGATGCTCGTGGTAAATTCTTCTAACATGATTTTCAATTCTTTTGCAAAATTCCTCAGCAGCATCTTTACCAAAGTAGTATTCTATGGTAGATAAGGATTCATCATAAGAACATTTAATGAAAAAACAAAAAGCAAATGGTTCATGTTTAAATGTATTTTTTGTGTATGAAGTAAAATTATTATCTGGATCTACATAAGTCAGTGGTTTAAGGACGCACTCAAAATCAGCATAAATAACAAAAGGAACTTTAATTTGCTTTTGAAAATTTTCAAACTGAAGTATATTTTCTGGAATATTTTCTTCATATTTGTTAGTTTTAATGTTGCTTGTGGGTAATGATGTTACTGTTTGGTTGCAATCATGTAATTGATGTTTTTGTAATTTTTCTTCAGATGTAAAATAAATTAGACATCCATCACAAAAGTACTTTTTATGATCTTGTCTATTAATCTGAGAGGATACTAACCTGGACATATCCTTTATCCAACAATAATGTTTGTTTTCATCATTACTTATCAATAACAAATTAATATGAGTAGGTAGTTTCTTCTTTGTGTAGTGCAAGGGGCCGACAACTTCATTCATTACTTTATCATTTTTGTAAATGCTTTCCAAACCGTACACATTTATAGATATTTGGTTAAGTTCTTCAAATTTTCTTGACTTGACAGGAAATTCAATACCGTCAAAATTTAAAATGTTATGAAAGTCAGGATAAGAACTGGTTCGATCACTATTAGTTTGAGATGGATATAAGGCACTAATAACACTCCACGCAAAACAACACTGATCATTATTTTTTAGGTTGATCACAGCTTTTTTTTTCAAAATATTTTTTGGCAACACAATGTAAGATGATGCATGTAATGGATTGTATTTGTTAATATTAACTTCTAAATATAAGAGTTCTTTTAACGCCCATCCGGATCCGTTTTCAGCAAACGTTGACATCTTCCCTTTGATTATTGATGCAAATTCACCAAAAATGTCTTTAACATTGGTTGTTTCTGTTACAACCTTATTTCGAGTATTAAATGATTTTGTTTCTAATATTTCCTTACTTGGTAAAACAAAACTTCCAAACACCTCTACATTTAACTTAATAATGGTCTGCTTTTTCACTTGTTCCATAACCAGTCTAAAAAATGTTTGTTTAACTTCATCAAAAAATTCATCAATATCAATAATTTTTCTTAATGGATACAGTATAAATGAAACTATCCTCTTTTTAAATGCTGCTGTTTTAATTCTTACGTATTCATCGTTATTTTGTTCCAATATTTTTCTTTTATGAAGGTTTGATCGTAAATGTCCACTAAGTTTATTTTTGATGTACCACTCCTCACATTCTTTACATTTTTTTAAAATTAATTTAGGTAGTATTTCACTATTTTTTGTTTTTAATTTTTCACAACTAACTTTTCTTTTCTTGGAAGCAGGTTCCGAGCAAGATGGTTTGTACAAACACGATTCCCGTTTATGTCTGTAAAGGTTTGATTTATATTTAAAATCTTTATTGCAATCGGAACATGAATTCATGATAGTACATAAATAAACTAAACTGGTAAAAGAAATAATTCCTTTTATATGATAAATAAACTGATCAAAGGGGGGGTATTTGGGTGGCAAGTCAAAATTTGTTATTATTCATGATTTATTCTATGGTTTGTAATATAGGTTTTTGTTCCTCCAAGACAAACTAAGCATGTTTCCGGATAAATTAATTGATACAATTTTTCTTCACATATAGCACACTTTAAATGATTACAATTCATTTTGTCCGTATAATGTAAATTGACATGCTTATTCTCACCCATAGGAGTATTAATTCCGTGATTGTAATAACAGTTGCAACACAACGCAAAAAAAATGTTTTCTCCTCCTTTGATGGCCACATATGATTGCATAACACACATCGATTTTTCCAGGTATCCCCGCTTTACAGTTTTATCTGATTTAATCATCCGAGTCCTTACGAGACCTGATCTTGCACATGTTCCCTGCTCTTGGTTCATTTCGAAACCTTCTTCTTCCTCGGGATTTATTGAACTATTTACGTCCATGTCCATAACCATCTCCTCCCTGCAGCTAACCAAATCTTCATACTTCTTCGTAAAAAACATGAAAACACCAGAAATCATTTGAATAAAACCAAACATTTTATTTTTTTAACAAAATATAAATCTCTATAACAAAATTTGAAACTATAAAGAATTTTCTACCAACTAAGACTTATATAAGTGACACCACCTCACCAAAAATAATAAGAAAGTATAAGAAAAAAGTGTAGTTTAATAAAGACAAAACCGGTTTTGTTCAAGCCAGTTACACCGGTTACACAGCTAATTTATTGTTACGGGTATTAAAAACCGGTCATGCCAGCTTTCTACCTTTAATTTTTATGTTGCTGTAACAGTTGGTAATTATTACTAGTTTAACCGGTAACATCGGTTGTCAGGTGTAAGCTAAGAAAGTGTTGAAAACCGGTTACGCAGGTGTGATTTAATCCCCCCCAGAATTATATTGACTATAAGAGAACAAGACAATTTGGTTTTTAAGTCAAAAGAACTCTTAAACCATTTAAATATCTAAATCTAAAAGTTATGAATTTTGAAGAAACCTTATCTGATATAAGTATCGACTCATTCGAAATTATTGAGATGTTTGATTTTGAAGAAACATCCAGTAATGGAAGTTCGATGGATAGTTTGTCATCGAATGAAGCCATCCTGAGTGATAACATCTTAATGGATATCAAATTAAAAATCAGAGAAACAGTAAATATTGACAATTGGTTAAAAATTGAAGCGAAAATAGGAACATGCTGTGTTACTGAAAACTACTATGAACTGGATACCAGAAAATATTGTGTTTCCTGCTTCTACGATACAGTGCCAACAATCACAGCAAAATTTTGTGAAGTAATTTCAACCCATTTTAGCGGGAATATCGTTAATTTAATATTTCCACATTGTTTTATTTGTAGTAACAATTTGTTTTCAGTAAATTTAACAATTTATTGTAGTATTTGTAGAAATTCTCAAATTTAACGAAAATAAATAATAGCAAAAAATGTTTGCCTGTATTTTTTTTATTTTATAGCGTTAAACTTACAATATTTAATCAAAAAAAAGGTAAATAATAAAATACATAAAAAACCTATAATAATGTAAAAATAAACGTAACTGCAATTCAACTCTGGTTTTTCTCTAGGTATAATTAACCAATCCGAATATTCAGTATAATTTTTTCCTTCGTATTTTATTTTGTAAAAATAATCACCATCCTTTAAAAGTTTTCTGTCAATGTAAGAGGTTAAGTAACGTACCCCGTAGTTTTTCTCATATAGTTTGTTTAAAGATTTGTAGCACCCATTAAAATCGTTCTTGTTTGAACTCAAACATATTTGAGCTGTTGGAAAGTTATAATCATACTCAATAAATAATGTATTGCCTATAAAGGCGCTTAGAATAACTAATGACGAAGCCTCCATTCCTATATAACAACTAAATTAAAATTAAACAAAGTGTTACTTTATAATAAATACTAGCAGTCTAAAAACCATTTTGATTTGCAGCCGTCATTGAGTGAAATGGTAAATAAAAAGTGGTCTTTATTCCCACCAAGTTGCATCCAAATAAGATTCGTTGTTTTTGTGTAATTGAGGTAAAAACTTTCGCTTTTATATTAGTAGGATTCGTAGTTTTTTACACTGTGTAGCATAACACGCTTCCTTGCTTCCGTACTACAACATTTTATGATATTTCTCCGTTTTGTCACCCATACTAATTTGAAACAACTTTACCAAGCATGCGCTTATACCAAATGGGCTCCGAGAACATTTTTCAGCGGTACTGCGTAGGTTAAAGAACTTTCGCATTGCTGAAAGAATACAGCATCAAAGAGAATTCGTTGAAATTATAGTGCCGGGACTGTTTGTGATTAAAATAGCACTTGCAACACAACGCAAAAAATGTTTTTTTCTCCTTTAATAGCCAATAAGTTTTGTGTGATTTTGTGGTACCTACCGTACCGGACTTCTGATATCCAGTAGGTAATTACACTAGTTGTTAATTTTATTTAAGTTATTGGTATTTACCTTACCGCTATTTACCTAGATAATAGCAAGACATAAAGAAGTTTTACAAAGATTGTATAAACTAAAGTGTAATAAGGTGGATTCTTGACTTTTTGGTTTGATACAAAAAACACCTGTTTAATTTTGTTAAATAAAAATTTTAAAGGCTTCCTCTTCCCCTAGATCCAGCTCCATGCACACAGCTGGTTTATTAGCCATCTATACATAGCATTGAGGCTATTAGGATAGTCAAAAAAGTTTTTTATTTTTAATCAAAATAAGTTATTTGGGTCAAAAAAGACTTAAATACAAAATTTTGTCATAATGTCTGTCTGTCCGTTTGTCTGTCTGTCTGTCCGTCTGTCTGTAACACGATTACTCAAAAAGTGCTAAACCGATTCATATCAAATTTCGCACAGAAATTCTCTGGCAGCAGGCAATGAGCTGATTAGTTTTTTTGGTTGGGTGGGGGGTTGTCAAGAGGTGGAGGGTTGATTAAACTTTTTAAAAAAATCGTATTTCACAAACCTTAGCAGCTAGCGATATGCGGTTTTCACAATAAGATAGATAATTGCATTTTCAATAGAAAATAAAAAAATTTTTATAAGATTTTGAAAAAAACTTGATTTTTTAAGGGTTCAGTTACTCAAGTTTTAATGCACAATGGATAATTTTGACTTCTGTCTCTACTTTTTGAAGAGAAATTGACAGAAATAGAAATAAAAAATTAAGTATTGTACATTAACACTTGAGTAACTGATTCCTAAGATTTTATGGATGGTTATACCTGCCTGCTGACGTCATTCCTTTTTTGATAACGTTAAATGAAAGTTATGTTGCGTTATATTAAGATATATAATAAGACTAGGTATAAATATATAATAAGACCAGGTAGAAACTTGTTGCAATATTTTTATTTAGGATTAATTCACGAATTTTTCACATAAAATCAAATCTTTTTCTAAAATGGCCAATGCTTCTTTACTTTTTTCTAATGTTTTTTTATATTTTTTAATTTTTTTTTAAATTTCTTTTTTTTTATTAATTTTCTCCTGCCTAAATTTACACGATATTTGTAAAAAGGTATTAACCTCCTTTTGGTATTGTTTTGTTTTTCTGTTTTCTTCTTCAACGTCTATAATAATTGTTAGGTTGTTTTCACTTTCTTCTTCATCTTCCTGTTCTTCTTGCTGTTCTTCTACTTCTTGCTGTTCATCTTCTTCCTGCATTTCTTCCTGTTCATCTTTTTGTTCATTTCCCTGGTCTTCTTCCTGTTCTTCCTGTTCTTCTTCTTCTTGCTGTTCATCTTCTTCTTCCTGTTCTTCTTCTTCCTGCATTTCTTCCTGTTCATCTTTTTGTTCATTTCCCTGGTCTTCTTCCGGTTCTTCTTGTTCCTGTTTTACAGGCGTTGAGGTCCAGAGAGGGTTGAATGGGGACTTTATTCTGACGTTTTGAAGTATTTTTACTTTTTTGGTATTTGTCCCCCACCCTATCGGTTTCACTTTTGAAAAACTCCCATCAAGGACCTCAACGTCCGAATCTTCCTCTGGCTGTAGAACTTTCTTCATCAGCTTCATATTTCTTTTTGCCAATGGCAGACTTAAATTTAATTTTGGTACTTTCATTTTGCACTTCTTAGTAAACTAAAGTTATTTCTTAAACTGAAGCTATTTAAAGCAACTTTCTTGATCCCCTCTTCTTACATTTTATCTGTGCTTCCATGTAACTTGGTAGATGTTTTTCTTAATTCGCAAATAACGGTTTATATGCAATTTAAAAACTTGACAGAGGTACTAAATAACAGTTAAAATAAATGATGACCCTAAAAATCGAGAAAGGTATTACATTTATTCATCAGATAATAAATGACCGGTATAAAATTCGTAAATGGACTCTTGAGTAACGGTATATGCAATTTTAAAACTTGACCCGCTTTTCGAGATCGTATAGGTACCATAAAAACTCGAGCAGGACCTTACATTTATCAGATAATTAAGGTACCGTAATTTCATGAGAAATTTTGCAGCTGTGTCCACCAAAATAATTGCAGAATGCACCGCACCTGTAAATTCCGTTACAGATATTTTTTGCAAACCCATCTCAAGACACTAAAAATAAAATGAAACGAAATATATTTTTATAAATGTGATTTTATTTCCATAAATTATTCAATATCAAAGCATTTATAACACTTATTATTGAAAACCACTTTTGAATTTTCTTTTCATAATTTTGTTTGTGTTTCAATTCCCTATTCTGCCACATCATTTTACCATATTCACAATTTGGTGATAGTTTTACATGTTCAAAAAAAGGACAGTCTGTTTTTACAAAATTGTATATCTGCACGTCACAATAGTGGCACTCTACTATGTCCTCTTCATTTTTATAGAAAAATCCAGACAAACTCAAATCTTCGGGTTTTAATACGCCTGGCCAATTTCTAAATGTGCTTAATCTATTTTCATTTGATTTCATTTGTTGTGTGTTGGGTACATCATAACTTTCAAGACACATTGCTAAATAAAAGCAAAGTACTGATAAAGATTTAATTTTTTATCACTTATAAAGTTTTAGACTTTCTCCTCCCAAAGAAATTTGACCCCACCCCAAATGTAGCCGACTCTCTGGATTACCTAATAATTTTTTGAAACCTCTGAATTTATGTAATAACTATAGTTGTGACCTAGTTAACTGCAATACATCTGTAAGACAAAAAGGTGTGGTTCAATTTATCACCTACTTTCTAACAGGTTCTTCAAGGTATTGCCCAAGACATCTGGATCCCCCCACCCCATGTGTGAATCTTTGGCTCTCAAAATCCCTATGTTAATTCTTATGGGCGAATCTTTGAATCTTGAGCCAGAACCGGCGAAAACACCCTACTGTCGGGTATCGAATATTTTTAATCAAAGTTTTTTTTTCCCAGGATGACACCGTTTTCGACAATGCTTGACCATGTTATGGCCATTATTTCATTTAAGGGCGAAGGGGGGGGGCGAATCATTTTTTTTAGCAGTGTCACCTCCATATAATAATATCATTAAAGACACTTTTAGATAAGTGGACAAATGAGCTAATTTTTCTGTATTCACAAACAGAAAGCAAAAAAGAAAAATGGTTTCAAATATCTGATAAAAAAAATTAGTTTAAAAGTATTATGCTTGAAAATGGTAGACACGTACCTAAATATAGGTACACAAGGTCCATAATTGTTTTCACAAATAGTATTTGTATATCTATTAGCAAAACTGTGTTCACAAACAGTATGCAAAACTCCTAAATTGTTATTAGATATAAGTATATTTATTATCTCTAACTGTGTTCAAAAACAGTATTTCCAGGTCTATTAGCAAAACTGTGTTCCCAAGCAGTATGCAAAATAGTTAAAAGTGTTATTATTTATTTGTTTCCCTAGTTTATTCACAAGCCCTTATTTAACTACTCTTATAAAAATTAGGTCGACAGTACAGAATGAAAACTAAAAAATATTTATCTGTGGCACATTTAAATACGTCATCCTTAACAGCGCATTTTGATAATTTTAAACAACTTATTTTTAGAAATAACTATGACATTGTTGCGATTACAGAGAGCTCTCTTAAACCACATATAGCGGACAATATGGTAATTGTAAACAACTTATTTTAAGAAATAACTATGACATTATTGCGATTACAGAGAGCTCTCTTAAACCACATATAGCGGACAATATGGTACACATAAATGGGTACAGTTTGATACGACAGGACAGAATTGATAGGGATAGAGGAGGAGTGGCAGTCTATCTGAGATCAAGCATTAAATTTATTAGGATTGAGGCTCCCAGAGAAATAGAGCAGCTCTGGTTAAAGCTTAACATTAATCAAATGGAAACAATAGTTGGGGTTGTGTATAAACCACCGAATTCCTCTTAGAAATCTTTTCTGAACCACTTCAAATCCTTTGTTTCCACACTATTACCTTTCTGTGAAGAAATTTATTGCATAGAGGATTTTAATATTGATTGGCTTATGTTTGATGACAGTGATACCAAAATGGCAACCAACATTTCTCAAGGTTTGGGTTTGACTCAAATAATAAAGGAACCAACCAGAATTACACAAACCTCTAAAAAACTGTTGGATTACTTGCTTATTTCAAATGAGTCCTCAGTTATTTCTTCAAGCGTTTTACACGTAGATATCAGTGATCATGAACTAATACAATGCACAACAAAATTTAATTTTTTGTATAAAGAATAGACCTTTAAAAAGACCCGGGATTTTAAAAACCTAAATTTAAACCAATTTAATTGCGATATGAAATCAATTCCATGGCGAAATATATACGACATTCAAACTATTGATGACAAAATTAATTTTCTAAATAATAATATTATTAATTTGTTGGATTTACACGCAAAATTTTCCGCATCAGCAAACCGTACGCTTCTTGGCTAAAACACTAAAGCAAATGATGAAAGATAAGGATAAATTTTTGGCAAATTACAAGAAAACTAAACATTTATCTGACTGGAATACCTATAAACAATCAGGGAATTCAGTTACCTTAACAGTTGAGAGGGAGAAAAAAGGTTTTTTTAACGTTCAGCAAACAAAAAATGTTATAGAATTTTGGTCACCAATTAAAAAATGCAATTTTTTCAATAAACATAGTAATTTATCTCTTCCAGCAGAGTTAAATAACGTTGAGCAGATTAATAAACACTTTCTTGAGTCTGTGGCAAAACTCTTAGCAAATCAAGAACTTTTACATTTCTACAACTCTAATAAAAAAACTGAATTTAATTCATATTTATCATTTGCAACCGTAACTGAAAACGAAGTCCTTAAATTAATAACAAATATAAAGACCAAAGCTTGCGGATTAGATGGAATTAATATGTTGACTCTTGAACTTTGTCTTCCTTATTTATTACCGTACTTGACGCATTGCATAAATTTCTGTCTAATTAATTCGGTATTTCCATCGATTTGGAAAAAGGCAAAAGTTATCCCAATACCCAAAAGTTCAAATCCACAGAGTTTTGATCAACTTCGACCAGTGAGGGTCCTTCCAATGCTTTCTAAATTTCTGGAAAAGGTTATGGAAGACCAAATTCAAATCTATGTTAAAAAGCATTCTCTTTTACCCACACATCAATCGGGCTTTAGGAAAAACCATAGTTGTATCACTGCTTTAACACAAATAGTTGACGACATAGTATCTGCTACAGATAAAAACAAAATAACAACATTAGTACTTTTAGACTATTCTAAAGCTTTTGATACTTTAAATAATCGACTATTACTTTAAATTTTGAATTTTTTGGGCTTTTCAGGAAACGCTAGAAATTTGATTTTCAACATGTTAAACGGTAGATCGCAAAGTGTCGTATACGGTGCCAAATCATCAAGTTTTTTAGCTGTTAGCACAGGCGTTGCACAGGGGTCGATTCTGGGTCCTTTACTTTATTCTTTGTACGTTTCACAGTTTCCCGCCGCATTTCAGTCTTGTCTTCACCACTATTATTGTGATGACACCCAAGGTTACATTTCTTTTGATCCGGACGAGTCAACGCAGGCTGTCGCAGCACTAAATTATGATTTGGAAAGTATTTTAGAAATCTCAAAACAACACTGCCTACAACTAAACGCATCGAAATCTGGGGTAATAGTATTTGGTCCAAAAAATCGTAGAGATGAATTTAAGTCCTCCTTTAAAGAAAAAATTTACATAAACTCTCAACCAATCTCTTTTTATAAAAAATTCGAAACTTGGGCCTGGTAATGGACCCGGAAATGCGATTTACAGATCACGTAAATAAGTGTCTTCAAAAAGGCTATTTTAACCTAAAAATGATCTATCAAAACCGTAAGTCTTTAAAAAAAGTCGCAAAAAATTAAAATTTTGTTGACAGATTGATACGAATAAAATACAGAGATTCCAAAACTCCTATCTACGACTGATACATGACATACGAAAATACAATTGCGTCAGCCATACTCTAAAAATAACTAACTGGCTTAATATGCATAATCGACGACAGTTGCACTTCTCAGTATTTGCCTTTAAAGTCATAAATACCAAAGTCCCAAGCTACTAACATAACAAACTTCGATTCAGAACTGACGTAAACCATCTAAATCTTCGATTTCGGGGTAGACTGACACTTCCAAGACACTACAGTCATTTTTTTGAGAGATCGTTCTCGTACCAGATTGTAAACATTTGGAATAAGTTACCAAATACAATGATAAACTTAAATCTAAACAAACTTTTAGAAGAAAAAACTTTTATTTACAACTAAAATTTTCTGCTGTCTGTGTGAGTTGAATGGAGCTTTCTTTTTCGTTTTTTTTAAAATGTAGTTATATTTCCTCTGTAGCTTTTTTTATTGCGATCTGTTTTTTTTTTAATTAAACATGAAATTTTATGTATATAAATATAAATTCTTTATGTGTATGCTTATATATATATATATAGTATACTTTCATTTTAACATTACTCTTTGAAAACCTTTGTTTTTCTTATAAAAACCTATTGAATAAGAATTTTATTTAAGATTATTAGTATTAGTTTTACTAGTTTGAGGGGTTAGGTGGAAGAACAGGTCATCTTTTTGTTTTCAAAGAGATGAACTGAACCTCGCCCGATTTAACCATGTAAAATTGTTGTGAATAAGAAAAGACCTTTATTATTATTATTATTATTATTATTATTATTATTATTATTAATATTATTATTATTATTATTATTATTATTATTATTATTATTATTATTATTATTATTATTATTATTATTATTATTATTATTATTATTATTATTATTATTATTATTATTATTATTATTATTATTATTATTATTATTATTATTATTATTATTATTATTATTATTATTAATATTTTTTTTTTTTTTTTTCTTCCCCTCCTTAATGGGTAGTTCTCGATAAGGCCGGGATTGATTCAATCAACGTCCTAATCGCGGGCCAATACTGAGCGAACAATGTTACAGGTGGCCAATATAACAGCTTTTTGCATTTCAGCAATAAGTTTTTTGGGATTTTCAATGCCAATTTCTTCCAGATGTGCAAGCAACTTTATGTCCACAAGTCCGTTACAGGTAAGTACAATTGGTATAATACGGACTTTGTTTAGCTGATAGATTGCTTTGACTTCCTGACCTAGTAGGGTATACTTTGCAATTTTCTCCATTCTCGCATTCCGGATATTTTCGTCTAGAGGAATTGTGACGTCTATTATTTGGACTTCTTTTTTGTTTTTGCTTAGTATTACACTATCCGGCCTGTTATGTTCCACTGTCCTGTCTGTTATAATGTCCTTGTCCCAATACACCTTAGTGGTTTCATTTTCGAGTATTTTTTCCGGTATGTAGCTGTAGTACGGTTTTACCTCTTCTAATAGATTATTTTTCTTGCAGATTTCTTGATGGAGAATCCCTGCAACTTGGTTATGGCGCTCCAGATACTGCCGCGGTGCCAGGTAAGTACACGCCGAGGAAATATGCTGTATTGTTTCCGAGGATCCCTGACATAATCTACACTTATCGTTCGCAACATTTTGCTTTGCAATGTACTTCATAAAGTTTCGCGTTGGTACTTCCTGGTCCTGTATTGCAGTAATAAATCCCTCGGTTTCGGCTCTCAGCTCACCATCTTTGAGGTACCGCACAGACAGCTGCACATCAGTTTCTGGACCGTACAAATTGGTGGGGTAGCGGCCATGTAAGGGCTTTCCTCTCCATTCTTCGATAACTTGATTATTTGTAGTTTTTCTTACAGGTTGTAGCGGCGCAGCTAGATTCAAAGGAGAAAGGTTTTTGTCGGCGCGTCGGATGGCTCTATGGAGTGGATAATCTTCTTTTTCGAAGAACTGTCGTAGTTTACCTGTTCTGTCCCCATACGATGCAGCAAAACTTACAAGACCTCTGCCTCCTTTATCTCTGGGTAAGTATAACCTCATAGTTGATGCATGGGGGTGGTGCATGCGGTGTTTTGTCATACTCCTTCTGACTTTACGATCAAGAGACTCCAGATCCGTTTTCGACCATTTTAGAACTCCAAATGTGTTCGATATTATTGGCGCTACCCACATGTTGATGGCAGTTATCTTGTTCTTTGCAAACAGCTCAGTTCTTAGCACTGTATTTAGTCTTGTAGCAAATGATTCTTGTACATAAACTTTCACTTGGGTGTCGTCGGTCTTCAGTGCCTATTGTATTCCCAGATATTTGTAGGTAGCTCCCAATGTCAACGGGCAAATCGTCATCTGATCTAAAAGAGTGATATTCGGCGATTCCTGTATTTGACCTTTTTTGCAGTGTATAAACGCGCACTTATCTAGCCCGAATTCCATGTGGATGGATTTACTGAAAGATCGTACAAGTTCAAGTTGGCTTTGAAGCTGTTCCGGGGTTGCTGCGTATGTTTTCAGGTCGTCCATGAAAAGTAGGTGACATATCTTCACAGAGGGTGTTCTCTGAATGACGTACCCATTTCCGCTAGATTCCAACATAAAACTCAGAGGATTTATTGCCATGCAGAAAAGTAGAGGGCTCAGGCTGTCTCCTTCTCTCGGATATTTAGGGGTTTTGTAGTGTAGCTCTGAGAAGCCGCATGCACCGAAAGAGAAGTACGCCATGTTCCCATCAGATACTCTATTGCGCTGATTAGAGCTGGACACACCTTGTACATTTTCAGTACTCTCAGCAGCCAAGAGTGAGGAACGGAGTCAAAGGCTTTTTTGTGGTCAATCCACGCGATGGATATGTTCTTTTTATTTTTGCTGACTTGTTTTCCGACTACCGAATCGATTATAAGCCACTCCGTACTCCCTCTTGGCCCCTTGCGACTACCGTTCTGCTCCCGGGCTAGCACACTATGTTGTTGCAGGTGCTTCCTGATTACCTTTTCGAAGATTGAAGTAAGGATTTTGTAAACCACAGACAGGCAGGTTATAGGCCTGAAATTTTTTGGCTCCTCTGTATCTTGGTTTTTGGGGAGCATATACGTTATTCCTAGGGTAAAGTATTTGGGAACAGTTGTTGGATTTCTTAGGGCTTCGGTGAATTGCTCTGCCAAGATCTCATGCGTACTTGTAAGATGCTTCCACCAGTATGCTTGGATTTTGTCAACCCCTGGCGCCTTCCAGTTCCCCAATGATTGAACTACCTCTTTGACTTGGTTGGTAGTAATTTGTACAAAATCCATCTCTGCTAAGTTTTCCACACGCGCTTCCTCTTCCTCAATCCAGTAGGCCTCTTCGTGTTGTTTGTCTTGACCCCAGATTTCGTTCCAAAAATCCCACATCCTGGCCTTATCTGCAACTTTATCGCAATGTTCAGTCTCCTTTTTCCCTATCTCCCTGAAAAATATTTTTGCATTAAGTGAAAATTGCTTGTTTTGTTGTTTTCTTTTATAGCATTCATTATATCGTCGAAGCCTGCATCCTAATGCCGCTATTTTTTGCTTCATACCATCTACGCATATCTTCAATGTATCCGTCGATCGATCTTTCAAATGGTGAGATTGCGAAATTTTCCTTATGGCAAGGTAAGTACTTATAATCCCTATTTGTTTACGTATGTCTGTTATTTTCTTCTCTAGTCTGATTTTCCAGGGCGGGGTTTTTGGTTTATCTAGTGGAGCATCTCCGGTGGTCTTATTCAGGCTCAGGCCAGTGATTGTGTAGACAGTGGCTGCTGCGCAATATGTTAGGTGACAAGTTTCCTCTAGTGATTCGCTTTGTGTCAGTTGTCGTGCTAGAAATTTGTTAACGGCGTGCACCGCATTTTTTGTTGCCTGATTATAACGGATCTTTGGTAGTTTTGGAGGCAGGGGCATCTCAACGCCAGAATAGTTTGCATCTGTTTCTCCAAACGCAATAGCTATCTGTTCGTTCAGTGCCATCGAGTATCGCGTTCTCCTTCGCTCGTTGTTTTGCGTTACGCGGCGACGTGGTTCGCGTTCTTCTACATCTTGTTCCTGCGGTTGTTCGTTTTGTATTTCAATTTTAAGTTGTTCTATTTCTGCGCGAGATATTACGTTTCGCCTTAGCACAGATCGTACCTGATCGGAAAGTTGCTGGGCACATCTTCCGCTGTTGGGTCTGGAATGTGTCCAGATTTCATGAAGCCGTATCCTATATCCCGTACGTTGCTGCTCAAGGTTAGTGGCCCGGTAGTATGCGCGTAGTAAATCAAGGTTTTCATCTCTTGTCCAACGCATACGTCTCGCCCGGGGCTGTGGAGAGGTGACGGGATCAACCTCAGGTCTATCTAAGTCCTCCTCCCTATTTGGAGCATTTCGTCCTGTTTCGGTGCGTGACCTTGTGGTTCGGTTTCGCTGAGAGGCGCCACTCGCTCCGCTCTCCTCAACTAGAAGCTGTGCAATCCCGCAAGCATGCGCAGCTCCGCCGCATGCTGCATCCGAGGCTTGGCTTCTGGTTACTGGAACCCATAGCTTGTCTTCTTGTGGCAGGTGGTTGGTCCAACACAAGAGTGTGCTGGGGTCTGCGGGGTTGCGCCCCGAGGCTCAAAAGCCCCCCATGCAGGCGAAGCTGGCTGTACAGGTCTTACGTCGTTACCCGTAGCGGAAAAACACTGCTGGCAACAGTGCCTCTTCCGGCCAGACATATTATTATTATTATTATTATTATTATTATTATTATTATTATTATTATTATTATTATTAGTATTATTATTATTATTATTATTATTATTATTATTATTATTATTATTATTATTATTATTATTATTATTATTATTATTATTATTATTATTATTATTATTATTATTATTATTATTATTATTATTATTATTATTATTATTATTATTATTATTATTATTATTATTATTATTATTATTATTATTATTATTATTATTATTATTATTATTATTATTATTATTATTATTATTATTATTATTATTATTATTATTATTATTATTATTATTATTATTATTATTATTATTATTATTATTATTATTATTAATTATTATTATTATTATCTGATTTTGACCTCTCTTGGTCATTTCGCACTCCCTCTGAGGGGAACATTTACTCATCCCAGATATCTAGATATCAGAGGGATTGAGCTCGGTGGGCGCCCTTTCGGGTCCTATTTTTGGTTGTTCTCCCATAAATTTTCTAACAACCCTTGAAGTTCCAAGCAGCACCGACTTCTGTATGGGGATATAGAGGTTTTTATTTAGTTCAAGTGCCTTCAGGTTAGTAAGCAGTATTTTGGGTATGATTCCCGTGGTTGACAGAATAATTGGAATTGTTTCGGCATTCTGCATGTTCCATTGTCTTTTTATTTGAATTTCTAAGTCCCGGTATTTTGCAATTTTCTCAGCATGCTTCTCGCGTAAGTTGTGAGAGTTCGGGATGGCAATGTCAATAAGTGTAACTTTTCGTGCTATCTTATCTACCATAATAATATCCGGTCGATTATGAGGAGTAGTCTGATCCGTTAGCACACTGCGATCCCAGTATAACTTATGGCTGTCATTTTCTAAGATAGTTTCTGGCGTGTAGTTGTAATACGGCTGTTTTTCATTCGATATTAAGTTGTATTTAAGTGCTAGCTCTTGATGCAGAATTTTTGCAGCCGAATCATGGCGGTTTTTATATTCAGACGCTGCAAACACTTGACAACCACTCGTAATATGTTGTATCGTTTCTTGTGCTTGGCATCCATACCTGCATTTTCCATCAGTTATTGAAGAGTCTTTCACTATATATTTTAAATAGTTTCGAGTTGGAATAACTTGATCTTGTATTGCCATTAAAAATCCTTCTGTTTCTGGAAACATATGTCCTGAAGTTAGCCAGTAGTTCGACGCACTTTTGTCGACATTTTCTTGGGTAACCTCATTCAGGTGTCTTCCATGCAGCGGTTTTTCTCTCCAGTGTTGAATTTTTTCATCCTTTGTTTGGTGATGTGTTGGTATCTGGTGTTGTGATAGCTTTAGTGGGGTTGCATTATCTATTTGACAGACGACTCGATGAATTTCAGACTGGGTTGCTTTCGTTAAAAAGTACTTTCTAAGGTTTGCTATTTGCTGGTCTAATCTTTCTCCTATGTCTGCCAAAGCTCTTCCACCTTCCGATCTATGTAAAGTGGTTCTCTCCACGGCGCTTCTAGGGTGGTGCATACGTGATTTTGTCAGCATAGTTCTCATTTTACGTTGTAAAGCATCTAATTCTGTCCTTGTCCAGTTAATAATTCCAAACGAATAAGTAAGAACAGCGCATGCATACGTGTTTAATGCTTTAAAAAGATGTTTACTATTTAGTTTTGATTTAAGGACTGTACGTACTCTTTGAACAAAAGACTGTTCTAGTTCTTTTTTCATTAATCGCTGCTCTATTCGTTGGGACTGCTTCATTCCAAGATATTTGTAAGTGGTGCCGTCTTGTATGGCTGTAATAAGTTGTCCATCTCTTGTTTGAAAGTCTCCTGGTTATATTTTACCCCTGATTATGTTAAGGGTTTTACATTTATCAAGACCAAATTGCATTTTTATGTCATTTGAAAATCCCTCGACAATTCTGAGTAGTTCTTCTAGTTGTTTCTTTGTTGCAGTTGTTAATTTTAGATCATCCATGTATAATAGGTGGTTTATTTTTAAGAGCTCTCTATTATTTTCTTTTAAGCTAAACCCGTAGGATGTTGAGTTTAATCTGTTAGAGAGTGGGTTCAAGGCAAGACAGAACCATAGTGGACTTAGTGAGTCCCCTTGAAAGATCCCTCTTTTTATGGAAATTGTATTGGTTTGAATATTTGCATCTTTAAGTATAATAGATGTACGCCATGATCTCATCGCGTGCTCCAAGAAGTCAACTATAAGCCTATCTACTTTGTATACTTTTAAAATGGCTAGCAGCCAGTCATGGGGGACAGAATCGAATGCTTTTTTGTAATCTATGTATGCCATGTAAAGATTTCTGTTCTTCGCAAACGCTTGGTTACATATTACAGAATCAATAGTTAGTTGTTCTTTGCAGCCCATTGCGTTTTTGGTGCAACCTTTTTGTTGTTCTGCTATAATGTTGTTCTGATTGCAGTGATCATAAATTCTATTCGTGATGCATGATGTAATCAGTTTATACATCGTTGGTAAACAGGTTATCGGGCGGTATTTCGCAGGATCGTAAGTGTTCTGCCGGTCTTTTGGTAGTAAATATGTTATGCCCTGCGTCAAGAATTGTGGCATTTTTTTAGGTTGATTTAGGATTTCGTTAATGAATTCTGCTAGTTTTTTGTGGGTACAGACAAGTTTCTTAAGCCAGTAGTTTTGAACGCCATCTGGTCCTGGTGCTTTCCAGTTGTGCATTTCTTTGAGTATCTTGCTAATCTCGGGTTTTGTAAATGGTCGAAAGACCATGTTGTCATAGGCTTGCGAACAGGTAGTTTCAGTAGTTATCCATGAAGCATTAAGATTGGCACTTGCTGGCGTGGCTAATTGCTCTCTCCAAAAATTGTCTATCGTCTCTTTGGTTGGATAATTGCATTCCATTTTTTCATTGGGTTCAGTAAGCTTCCTATAGAATTTCTTTTCAGCTTTTGTAAAGAGGATATTGTCTTGCTTCCTCTGGTTACTGCATTTGTACCTTTTTAGTCTGGAAGCATATTTGCCCAGTTTTTGTCGGAGTGTATCAAGGCATTGTGGCACAGTGCTATTGTCTGCATCTCTTCGTGAGTGTGTTCGGTTTTTCTCGACTATAGCTTTAACTTTATCTTGAAGTTTTTGCGTTTTGACTCCCTTTTGATATTCTGTAAGCCGGCCGATATCTCTGCGCAGTGAATCCACCTTTGTTTGCAGCCTTTTGGACCATGCAGGTTCATAAGTCTTTCTTACCAGATTAGTAGAGGTTTTTGTTTTAATGCCCAGTAATCTGCTAATAGCAGTACCCGCACAGTAAATTATTGTATGGAGGTTCTCTAGGCAGGTAGCTTCTTGAACATGCTGAGGAAGGATATTATTATTCATGTTTTCCAGTGCTGCTGTCAAGTTTTTTGATGTGTTTATTTTTGGCAATACTGGCCTAGTTGATGGATCAGTTCCTTCAAATTCAAGCACTGCTTTTTGCATTTCGGAAGTTAAAAGTTCAAGATTGCCTTCTGTTTGGTTGTTTATGATTGACCCTTGGTTTTGTTGGGCGGTTTCGTTTTGGTCCTCAAAGGCTAGGCTATGTCGATTTTCAATGGTACGTCGCATACTTCTTCTGGATTCGCGATCTATTTCTTGTTTTATTGTGTTAATAGTGTCTTCTGAGAGAAGTTTGTTTTTTAGTATGGTTCGGTACTGATCGACCACCCTTTGCTCGGTAACTTCAAGATGTAAATATTTTCTGGCAAATTCTGTATGCATCTTTTGCCTATAGCCTGTTTTATCTCTACCTAGGTTTGTGACTCTGTAAAATGTACGCATTATGTCTTGGTTCATTTCTAAAGTCCATCTCATGCGTCTCCTAGGCATTCCCGCTTGAGTGAGCGCTGGCTGAGTATCCTGCGCAGCACCCATAGCGGTTGGAGCTGCTTGAGGGACAGGCTGTCTATTTCTTCTACGTGTAGCTGATTGGCTGCTATTTACTCCAGTTTCATGCGAGGTGGATTCCGTACTCGAGGGGGTGCCACCTGGTCCACCCTGACTCGAGCCAGGCCGAGGGTCCTCCTGACGTGTCCGAGCAGATATGGCCTGGTTATCTGCCACGCCCGAATATCTTTTATTTCTTGTATTTATAGCAAGGAACTAGTTTGCTCGCTTTGTGAGTTGCTAACACACTAGGCGGTTTTCTCTTTTAGTCGCCTTTTACGACAGGCAGAGATTACCGTGGGGATATTCTTGATGTCAACCCGTACCCCACACGGGGTATTATTATTATTATTATTATTATTATTATTATTATTATTATTATTATTATTATTTTTATTATTATTATTATTATTATTATTATTATTATTAATATTTTTTTTTCACGCTCTAGTGCGGGCTTTGATTTCAATGCCGGTGGTGTATTACCACAAAGCATAGAAGTTTTGGTTTTACTGTTGTAATTATGAATTATTTAACACCTTTCGCATTATATTGCAGGTTGATAAAATTACTGCTTTCTGAAGCTCCATGGCGAGAGATTTTTGCAGTCCTATGACTTCAAGATTCTTCTCGAGCTTCTTTGGAATTTCTCCTGTGGCCCCTACTATTATAGGAATGATCTTTACAGACTCAGCATCCCACGTGTTTTTCATGTCCTCGGCAAGCGGTAAGTATTTCTCGATCTTCTCTTTTTGTTTCTTTTCTATGTTAATGGGAGAGGGAACAGCAATGTCTATTAAGATGATGGTTCGTTCTTGCCTGTTGTGTACAAGAATGTCTGGTTTATTGTGTTGTACTTGTCTATCTGTTTGTATTTGTCTGTCCCAATAGATTTTAACGTGTGCATCTTCTAGGATTGCCTGCGGTGTGTACTGATAGTACCGCAACTTATTCTCAATGAGACCTAGTTTCACCATGTATTATTTTGGCTACGTTGTTATGCCTGGTGGTGTATTCACGTGGTGCCATTGTTTTACATCCACTTAGGAGATGCTCGGTGTTTTCATTTCCTTCGCCGCACATACGACTTGTATTAGTTATTTTTAGATCTTTGACAATGTATTTCAGATAAGACTTTGTTGGGATGACCATCGCCTGATACGAGCCAAAATGAACTTGCACATTCCACCAAGAAATAGCCGTCAAAAAAAGCAAATCAAAAGAAAATTCAATGTACAACGCCTTAAAGATGATCAAACCAGAACAAAATTCCAAGTTTCTCGGAATCAAAAGTTGGGTACTTTAGAATACCCGGAGAATATTGACGATCACTGGAAAATTTTGAAGACAGCAATGACATCTGCCTTCGAAAAAACGGTCGGCTACACACAAAGAAAACATCAAGACTGGTTTGATGAGCACGACAAAGAAATTCAAGACCTTATTGAGAGGAAGAGAAAAGCCCATAATGCTTGGAAAAGCCACCCTAACTCTAATGAAAAGAAAAGGCAATATCAAGAAGCCAAAGCAGAAGTACAAAGGCAAACACGTAGATTAAAAAACCAATGGTGGACAACAAAATGACATGAAATGCAACATCTAGCTGAGTCCAACAACACCAGAGCCTTCTTTCAAGCTACTAAGATGATATATGGTCCCACTACACAAGGTATCAATCCCCTACGATCCAAAGATGGAACAAGGCTGCTTAAAGACAGATCCTCTATCAACTCACGATGGAAAGAACACTTTCAAGAACTACTCAACAGAGAGTGTCAGGTCGATAATGATATCTTCGACAAAATTCCGGAGAAAACTACACAGCAACACCTAAGTAAGATTCCGAGACTAGAGGAGGTCGAAAGGGCAATCACACAGCTAAAGAATAACAAGTCAGCAAGCACAGATGGTATCGCTGCTGAAGTCTACAAACAAGGGGATCACGTACTTAATTCCCAAATGCACATTCTAATAAGTAAAATATGGACCACTGAGACCATTCCTGCCGAACTCAGAGACGCCTCTATAGTTACCATTTTCAAAAAAGGAGATAAGGCCCAATGTGGAAACTACAGAGGTATATCTCTGCTTTCTGTTGCTGGAAAGATACTTGCACGGATACTATTAAACCGATTAATTCCGATTGCTGAACAAAATCTGCCAGAGACACAGTGTGGATTTAAGCCCAATCGAGGCACATGATCTTCAGTGCCAGACAAATGCAAGAGAAAATTAGAGAACAAAATCGCCCTCTCTTCATGGCCTTCATAGATCTAGTCAAAGCATTTGATTCGGTCAACAGAGAAGCTCTTTGGAAAATACTGGCAAAAGCTGGATGCCCTCAAAAATATATTCAAATTCTTAGACTACTACACGACAATATGAATGCAACATTTCTGAGCAACGATGGACCAGGAGAGTCATTCCAGATTATGACAGGCGTTAAACAAGGGTGTGTTATTGCGCCCACCATATTCTCTATATTTTTAGGTGTCATGCTTCACCTTGTTGAGGAACATCTACCGCCGGGAGTGGAAATTCTATATAGATTCGACGGTGGCCTACTTAACCTAGGCAGACTGCGAGCAAAAACTAAGGTATCGACAACCTCGGTAATCGAACTGCAGTACGCCGATGACAACGTCGTAATGGCCGATACAGAGGAAGGTCTACAACTGGTAATCAACGCATTTAACCAAGCCTACAAAAGCATTGGCCGAGAGGTCAATCTTGCCAAAACGCAAATTCTTCACCAACCAAAACCAGGTACGAATCCCCAAGCTCCAAATATTTCCATAAATGGCCATCTTCTGCAGACCGTGGAACATTACCCATACCTTGGGAGCCACCTATCATCAAATGCAACTATTGACGCAGAAACACAGCATCGCCTAAAATGTGCTAGCGCAGCGTTCGGACGGCTTTCGGAGAGAGTCTTCAACAATCACTACATCAATGCGGAGACCAAGCTTCGTGTCTACAACACAGTTATAATACCAACTCTAACATACGGCTGCGAAACGTGAACAGAAGGCATATCAAACGACTAGAAAAATATCATCAAAGTTGTTTAAGACGAATACTGAGAATCAAATGGCAAGACCGACGAACAAACATAAGTGTTTTAGAAGAAGCCAGAACAACTAGTATAGAAGCCCTTATCTTCAAGCACCAGCTTCGTTGGACTGGTCACATTATCCGCATGCCTGAAACACGTCTCCCAAAGCAGATATTTTATGGACAACTGAAGGAGGGAAAGAGAAATCAAGGAGGTCAACAAAAAAGGTACAAGGATGTTCTCAAAGGCAATATGATGAAGGGTCACATCGATATAAACAACTTCGAGACCATGGCAAACGATAGGGCTACATGATGCCGAACAGTCCATGAGGGAGCACAAACTTTTGAAGAGCAACGACGTAGACTAGAAACGGAAAAGAGAGAACGTAGAAAGGAGCGACAAAATGGAAGAATAAATGACCAACAACAACCGGCTGCTGCCGGAGACTGGGTGTGCCAGGACTGTGGAAGGGTGTGCGGCTCGAGAATTGGCTTACATACCACAACAGATAGCGACGATACAGAATAGAGGAAAATCATACTCGGTATCGAGTGATTGCCTATGATGATGAGTTGGGATGACTTGATCTTGGATTGCGCACAGGAATCCTTCAGTTTCTGGGAAAATGTTGCTCGATGTTAGCCATTTAAATGTAGCTGAGCTATCAATGTAATCATTGTTAAGGAGGTTGGGGTATCTGCCATGTAGCTCTTTCTGTTTTCATCTATTGTGGAGCGTTGTAATGAAGTATTCCTGATCACATCGGTATTCCCTTTCCCTGAGTTTAAGAGGCGATAAGTTTTCATCCAAGTTGATGACTGCTTTGTGTAGCCTTGAATTCGCTTCTTTGGTGAAAAAATATTCTCTAAGCAGTTCAACCTGGCTCTTGTGACGGAGGCGCATGTCTGTCACCCCTCTCCCCCCCATCGTCCTTGGTAAGTGGAAACTCTCGATGGATGCTTTCAGGTGATTCTTACGGTGCTTCGTGAAACTGACTCTTCTCATGCGATTAAGCCCGTCCAGGTCAGTCTGAGTTCACGGAACAGCACCAAAGATGTAAGCTATAACTAGTTTCGTTTTTAAAATTGCAGTGGTTCTGTGCTTAAACTTTGTCACCAATTGCTTTTTAACGTGGTCTGCTGCAATTCCACGGGCCTGAGCGAATCCGAGATATTTGTAGGTTTTATCCTTCTGCATGGCATCAATCGTTCCACCTCCCGATGCCTGAGTAATTATTATTATTATTATATATATATTTTTTTTTGAACTTATCTGCGGTCCCGCGGCTCCGACTTACACGGATGCAGATAGGCCAGGTGTTCCATTCACCGTTCTACTCTCCACCAACCGCGAGGTTAGTAGAAACGGTGTTCCGCATCGTGTGCTCTGAGCAGACGCAATGATCCGAGGATGACCGCTTTCTGCATTGCGCCAGCAAGGTGTTCTGCCTTGTCACGGCAGGCTGGCAAGGTTTTGAGAGCTGAGAGCAGTGTTTGCCGTGCACCTCCGAGAGCTCCAATTACCAAAACCACTAGCTTGACTGTATAGCCCCGGTACACTCGGCGAAGGTTAAAGAGAAGATCCTGATATTTCGTCCGCTTTTCTTCCTCCTTGACAATGATGTTTGTCTCGGCGGGTGCCGAGAACTCAATGACATACATAATTTTATCATTCTTGTCAAGAAGTACTATCAAGCCGGAGAGTAAGGAATGCGAAATTCCAGTAAATTCTGGTTCTATCATTCTCCACTACGGACGGAATATCAGAGGGGACATATGGCAACACTGGAGTATCATCAACACCGTACGAGTGCCTTAGGTGGTAATACAGACCGCATACCGCCCGCAAGCAGACAGCAAATGATATAGGGTCTCCGGCGCCCTATGACAGGCCCTACAACTTGTGTCAGGAACCTGTATACTCATCACGCGACTTCGATGTTCCAAAGTGTTGATGACTCCATCTTGGCAAGCAACGATGAACCCCTCAGTTTCCGACTTTAATGCACCAGACCTTAAGAATGCAAAGCTTAACTTTGTGGATAAGCCAGTGTTTTCAATAGTTTTAAAGAAAACACTGTGCAATGGCTTATCCATATGCAGACGCATTAAGTAGTCTACCTCTGCATTTTTTAAGGTGGTTTTAAGTCTTTGGCTGGTCAATTCTGTAATGAAGTTTTCCTACCGCCGACTCTTGTCAAAAACTATTTGAAGCTCATCCGATGCCCTTTGTGCTGCTTTAAAAAGAAATGCCCCCACCTCAACCGTTTCATGGTTACGCACCATGCATAGCAGGGGATCCTCATTTCTGATTACCTCGCACGCGGTACTTAGGACCAACCGTCTATGTAAACACTCCAAACTTAAGAGTCCACGTCCTCCCCGATAACGTGGGAAGTAAAGCCGTTGGACAGACGCCTTAGGGTGATGGCTGCGATATCGCGTAATCATCTTGCGGGTTTTCACGTCGATTTCGCACAACTCGTTCACGTTCCACTTTATTACCCCAAAAGAGTAAGTGAGTAGTAGGACGGCAAGCATATTTGTAGCAGCAACTTTGTTCTTTCCAGACAGCTCTGAACTCCAGATTTGTCTTAGTCGCTGCTGATACTTGTCGCGGAGAGACCCTTTTACTGCGACACTATCAGGGATGTGTCCCTGGGGAACACCCAGATAGGTATAGGTCTCTCCGGCACCCAGATATCGTAGGATGCTCCCATCTACAAGTTGCGCGTCCTCGGCGTGATCCGCATGGCGTCCTTTCTTAAGCTGAACCTTCGCACACTTATCCAACCCGAACTCCATTCCAATCGCATGAGTATACTCCTGCACTACCCGAAGAGCTTGGTCAAGATCTCTCTTCGTCGACGCGTAGAACTTAAGGTCATCCATATAAAAAAGGTGGGTAACCCTATGTGTTCTTTGGCCAGGAGCACCGCACATGTATCCCTTTGTGTTCCGCAAAGCAACGGACAACGGAAGTAGCGAGACGCAAAAGAGGAGTGGGCTTAGAGAATCTCCCTGAAACACTCCCCGGCGGAACGATACCAATTCAGTCGACACCCTTGTGTTACCCGTGATTATGGTAAATCGGGTCTTCCAAAGTGGCATCATTCCTGAAATGCATCTCGCTACAGGATCCGGTACCGCAAGGTCTCTCAAAAGGTAAATAATAAGTACATGAGAAGTTGTGTCAAAGGCCTTGCGATAATCTATCCAGGTCATCAAAAGGTTTCGCTTGTACTGGAAGGAGTCTTGTGTGACACATCGGTCTATTAGTATATTCTCCTTGCAGCCGGCTACGCCTTTCTTTGACCCTCGCTGCTCGTACACTTCACTAAACACGAGACCCATGGCTTGGAGTATCCGCTGGTACAAGTGTCGCGTAAAAATCTTGTAACAAGCGTTTAAACATGTTATCGGGCGGTAGATCTTTGGGTCGGACAAGTCTCCGTTCTTGGGGAGTAGGACCGTTCGCCCCTCAATAAACCAGGAAGGGATTGGCTGGCCCTCATTAACCCAGTAGTTAAAAATTCGGGCTAGGGCCTCATAGGTTGACGGAAATTTCTTCCACCAGTAGGCGTTAATTCCATCAGGCCCAGGGGCAGCAAAGTTCTTAGCACCCATAAGAGCACCTCGAACTTCCTCCACAGTTATTGGTGGGCACAGTTGCTCTGGTGGTAGAAACCCCCTCACGAAGGTTTCGAACTGTGCCAGGACTGGTGTGTTTACGTTAAGCGGACGAGTTATCTCGTAATTACCCCTTCAGAAGTTTTCCACCTTCTCAGCGGTTGGAGGATTATCAATAATCCTCGGCGGCGTCTGAAATAGGCGACTGGGGTTTTCGAAAAACAACTTGTTTTCCGAAATGCACCTCGCCCGCCGAATTAGATTTTGTTTGGCAGTCACTAGCATCCGTATCCTTTCGCAGCACTGCTGCTTGATGGTCTGCAACAGCGCTTCGTTCAGTGTGTGGTGGATGCGTCGCAGGTTGGCGGCTATGCGGCGCACTTTTGGCGTAAATGGCCTGCCTGCTACTCTGTATTCCAACAAACACTGTATACGGGATACTTGCTGCCTTGCTGAGAGGATTTTTGCTTCCATCTTCTTCACTCGGCGTTACGCCCTGTCGACGCAGGGGTCCCTGTTGGGCACCCTGGGCGACACGGACCAAGCTGCCTCGTAGACGGTGCAATTAATACGGCAGATGTCAGCTTGTTCTGTTAAAGCATTTAACCATTCTGCGTCCGCTCTAGCTAGGTCTTGTGGTTTCGGGCACTTAGTCTTGTGCAGCGCCCTGCGGTCTCGGAGTCTCTCTTCCGGTTCTACGGGAAGCTCCTCTTCAGCTACATGTATCTGTGGTTCCTGTTCCTCAGGTACTGCCGGCTGTTGAGGTCTTCTAACATATTCCCTTCGCCGAAGATAAGATACATAGTCTCGCAGGCTCTGAGTAAATGTATTATTCTCAGGATGCATATCATTCCAAAGCTCGCGCATACGAACCATATATCCCCTTCGACCTGGGCTACTGCTCTCTTAGCATTCCAGCAGATCGTCTCTCAGATCATCTGTCCACTCAAAGCGTCCTTGGTCATTGCGGTTGTCGTCGGGCAATCCATCTGGTTGGGCCCCTCCACCTTTCCTCTGACCCCTCATCCGACGGGGTCGGTTGTGGGGGCCCTCTCGTTCCTCTGCGTTTGGAACCGAGCTAAGGGACTGGCAGGAGGTTACCCTGGTCAGCCCCCGGTCGACATTTAAGACAAGCAGAATTTCGTTCTTGCGAGTCACCTGTGTTACAGGTTGCCGATCCGATTTGGACCTTGTTATTATTATTATTATTATTATTATTATTATTATTATTATTATTATTATTATTATTATTATTATTATTATTATTATTATTATTATTATTATTATTATTATTATTATTATTATTATTATTATTATTATTATTATTATTATTATTATTATTATTATTATTATTATTATTATTATTATTATTATTATTATTATTATTATTATTATTATTATTATTATTATTATTATTATTTTCAGGTTCCACAGAGTTTCCTGGTTACAACTTCTCTCCGGTACTTGCGCACAAGGATTCGAAGTTTGGTCTACGGTTTAGGTAAGTATTCTAAGGTAAGTTCAGAACTTTACGTACGATTCCAGTAGTTTCTATCACAGTGATTTTTTGCATTAGATTAAAAAAATTTTCTTTTAGTGCCAGGGTTTTGAGGCCCTCAATTGTTGCTGACGGTACTTCCCCAGTAGCTCCGAAGATTATTATGTCCTTGATCTCATTTGCTAATGGTAAGTATTTGTTTATTTTTTCTTGATGTTTTCGTTGGGCATTTGTTGGGAGTGGGATTGCTATGTCTATGATATACGTTTGTTTTGTTTGTTTGTTAACAAGCACCATATCTGGTTTGTTATGTGGCATGTGTACATCTGTAATTATTTGTCTGTTCCAATATAGCTTGTAGTTCTCATTTTCATTCACAGGGTCAGGTTTTAGTTTATAATATGGAGTGTGAGGCAAATCAGGTTTCATTTTTTTGAGAAATTCTTGGTATATGATTTTTCCTACGTTATCGTGTCTTTTTGTGTATTCATTAGGAGCTAGTATTGTGCAACCATTCACTATGCGATCTATCGACTCTGTTTGTTCTCCACACATTCGGCATTTGTCTGTTTCTATGCGTTGTTTCATTATGTATTTTTGGTAGTAACGTGTGGGGATTACCTGATCCTGAATAGCCATGACAAATCCTTCTGTTTCTGGAAAAAGTTGTCCCTTCTTAAGATAATCCAATGACGCTTTCTCATTAAAGTGTTGTTGTTTGATTAATGCAGATTATCGTCCATGTAATTCTTTGCTAAGCCATTTTTCAACATGATTTATGGGTTCTTCTGCTGGTAGCTGTCTGCTTTGTAGATTCAGGGGCGTGATTTTAATATCTTTGTTTACTACTAATTTGTATAGTCCGGACTCTTCCGCTTTTCTACGGAAGTAGCTTCTTAAGTTTTTTATCTGTTTCTGATGTAGTTCTTCATTGTTTAACACTCCCCATCCTCCTTGCTCCCTGGGAAGGTGAAATCTCTCCATAGAGCTTCTTGGATGATGAAACCTGTGCTTGGTGGCTACTGTTCGTATTGTGCGATTGAGTTCGGTTAGCTCTGTTTGCGTCCATGATATGATGCCGAAGCTATAGGTTAGGATTGGAACTGCATATGTGTTAATCGCCTTCACCATATTCCCTCCACGTAGCTTCGTCCTCATAATCATTTTGAGCCTTTGTCTGAGATCTAAGGTGTTCTTTGACTTGCTTCTGATCTATCCCACGTGCTTGCTAATATCCCAGATATTTATACAACTCGTCCATTTCCATTCCTTCTATAACTCCAGCTTCCTCTCCCATTTACACCCCTTGATGCTTCCTCCATTTCCCTTTCTCCATGATATTGATGCGACATTTGTCTAGGCCAAATATCATACCAATGTCTTCACTGAACCTTTTTATTAACTGAATGTTTTTTTCCAGGTCTTGGTCGGATGATGCATATGTTTTGAGGTCGTCCATGTACAGGAGATGGGTGAGTGTTCTGTTATTTCTTCTAACTTTACACCTTTATTTTGTTCTTTTAGGGTGGAGGAGAGCGGGTTAAGAGACAGACAAAACCACAGAGGACTCAGCGCGTCTCCCTGGAAAATTCCGCATTGGATAGGTATGTCTCCGATTACTTGTTGCTTGTTTTTGATTGGGATTGTTAATGTTGTTTTCCATGTTCTCATTGTTTTTTCTAGGAGTTTTACTATGTGCGGGTCAATTTTATAAAGTTCAAGTACTTCCAGGAGCCAGGTGTGTGGTACGCTGTCAAAGGCTTTCTGGTAATCTATGTATGCAGTGAAAAGGTCTTTCTTATCTTTCTTTGCGTTACCTGTTATTATGGCATCGATTATTATTTGATCTTTGCAACCTTTTGCTGATTTTGTGCATCCCTTTTGTTCTGTAGCTAGGATTTCGTTTTCGGTAAGGTGTTTATATATATTATTATTATCCAGGATCCGCTCCGTCCCATGCCAAATCATCCGCTCCGTCTCGTGAAAAATTATATTAAAAATCTCGCTAGAATTTTGGCTGATATTTTTTCTTTTTCACTTTTTCTTCACATTTAAATTGTGACTGACCATATAACATCGGGAAAGTGTATTATTTACATCTCGTCCGGGATCCGCTCCATCCCATGCCAAATTATCTTGAAAATCTCTCTAGAATTTTGGCTGATTTTTTTCTTGATATTTTTTTTCACATTTAAACCATACCTGACAATGTAACACTATATAATCGAAAAATTGTTTTCTTTACATCCCGTTTGGGATTGACTCCGTCCCATGCCAAATAACTGACTCCGTCCCATTCCAAATACCTTTGAAAATCTTGCTAGAGTTTTGGCTGATTTTTTTCTTTTTATTGCTTTCTTCACATTAAAATTTTGAATAAAAATAGGAAGGTATACTATCGGGGAAATGTATTCTTTACATGTCACCCGGGATCCGCTCCGTCCATGCCAAATCATCTAGCGAATTTTGCTACAATTTAGGCTGATTCTATTTATTCTTTATTATTTTCTTAACATTTAAATTGTGACTGAAAAAATACAAAACTATACCATCGGGGAAAGCTATTCTTTACATCTCGCCCGGGATCCACTCCGTCCCGTGCCAAACCATCTTAAAAATCTCGCAAGAATTTTGGATGAATTGTTTCTTTTTTCTTGCTTTCATTACGCTAAAATTGTGACCGAAAAAATACAATTCATACCGTCGTGGAAATGAATTCTTTACATCTCGCCCGGGATCCGCTCTGTCTCTTGCCAAATAATCTTGAAAATCTCGCTAGAATATTTGATGATTTTTGTTCCTTTATTGCTTTCTTCACACCTATATTTTAAATGAAAATACGAACCTATCCCATTGGAGAAATGTATTCTTCACATATCGCCCGAAATCCGCTCCGTTCCATGCCAAATAACCTTGAAAATGTGCAAGATATTTGAATGCTTTTTTCTTCTTTATTGCTTTCTTCACACCTATAATTTGACTGAATATACGAACCTATACCATCGAGAAAATGTATTCTTTACATCTCGCCCGGGATGCGCTCCGTCCCATGCCAAATAACCTTAAAAATCTCGCAAGAATTTTGGCTGATTTTTTTTCTTCTTTATTGTTTTCTTCACACTTAAATTTTGACTGAAAGTTAGAAGATCTAACGAACTTACCTGAGTGAGGATCGATCTTAGTTTTATGCAGGCTTTGTCGAAGTAAATAAGATGATATGTAGTAGCTCTATCTACGCACCAAACCACACTTTAAAGACGCAAAACTGCCTTCCGCTTGCACCGCGCGTCGCCTTCTCCTGATGTGGCTGAAGTTAGCTTGGGATTGGGATTTCAATCTCGGTTAAATTACAGTGACCCAAACAAATATTGCATTAAAATCGATTTTAGCTAAACTACAAGCGCCAGAACACTTTTAATGTATGAATGTAATTATTTTGGATCCAAATATTTCACAAAAGTGTGTAACTCAATTTCTTTACCTCTAAAAAGGTTTTACCAACCCTTAAACTAATTTCCTTTATTCCAAAATTTGCGCATCTAAAAAAAACAGGAATAAAATACTATTTATTTTTTTCTTAATGGCAACATGTTGACAAAATTTTGTTTGAAGTATTAGGGAATGAAAAATCAACCCTTATTAAAACCGATTGTTTTACTTGTAGATAATTTTGTGCCGGTTTCGAACTCGGCTGAAAAGAAAGGTTATATAGTTGCCTCATTTAGTAACCAACAGATTGAGAAAAATTCAGAGTTTTAAGTTATGAAAAAACACCCTATATTAAAAAAAAATTTTTTCACCCTGTAGATGATTTTGTGCCGCTTTCGAACTAGGCTGAAAAAATAAAGTGTATAAATGCCTTTTTTAGTAATCAAAAGATTGAGAAAAATTCAGAGTGTTATTTTCTGAAAAAACACCCTATATTAAAAAATTGATTGTTTCTCCCTGTAGATGATTTTGTGCCGCTTTCGAATTAGGCTGAAAAAATAAAGTGTATAAATGCCTTTTTTAGTAATTGACAGATTGAGTAAAATTCAGAGTGTTAAGTTATGAAAAAACACCCTATACTAAAAAATCGATTGTTTCACCCTGTAGATGATTTTGTGCCGCTTTAGAACTAGGCTGAGAAAATAGGTTATATAGATGTCTATTTAAGTAATCAACAGATTGATGAAAATTCAGTGTTTTAAGGTGTGAAAAACCACCCCATAATAAAAAATCAATTGTTTCATCCTGTAAAAATCGATTGTTTCACCCTGTAGATGATTTTGTGCCGCTTTTAAACTAGGCTCAAAAAATTGGTTATATAGTTGCCTCATTTAGTAATCAACAGATTGAGAAAAATTCAAAGTTTTAAGATATGAAAAAACACCCTATAATAAAAAATTGATTGTTTCACCCTGTAGATGATTTTGTGCCGCTTTTGAACTAGGCTGAAAAACTAGGTTATATAGTTGTCTCTTTTAGTAATCAACAGATTGAGGAAAATTCAGAATTTTAAGGTGTGAAAAACCACCCCATAATAAAAAGTCAATTGTTTCATCCTGTAAAAATCGATTGTTTCATCCTGTAGATGATTTTGTGCCGCTTTTGAACTAGGCCGAAAAAATAGGTTATATAGTTGCCTCTTTTAGTAATCAACGGATAGAGAAAAATTCAGAGTTTTAAGCTATAAAAAAACACCCTATATCAAAAAATTGATTGTTTAACCCTGTAGATGATTTTGTGCCGCTTTCCAATTAGGCTGAAAAAATAAAGTGTATAATTGCCTTTTTTAGTAATCCACATATTGAGAAAAATTCAGAGTTTTAAGGTGTGAAAAACCACCCCATATTAAAAAATCAATTGTTTCATCCTGTCAAAATCGATTGTTTCATCCTGTAGATGATTTTGTGCCGCTTTCGAACTAGGCTGAAAAAAATAAAGTTTGTAAACGCCTTTTTTAGTAATCAGCAGATTCAGAAAAATTCAGAGTTTTAAGTTATAAAAAACACCCTATATTAAAAAATCGATTGTTTCACCCTGTATATGATTTTGTGCCGCTTTTGAACTAGGCTGAGAAAATAGGTTATATAGATGCCTATTTTAGTAATCAACAGATTGAGGACAATTCAGTGTTTAAGTTGTGAAAAACCACCCCATATTAAAAAATCAATTTTTTCATCCTGTAAAAATCGATTGTTTCATCCTGTAGACGATTTTGTGCCGCTTTCGAACTCGGCAGAAAAAATAGGTTATATAGTTGCCTTATTTAGTAATCAATATATATCAAAAAATTGATTGTTTCACCCTGTAAATGATTTTGTGCCGCTTTCCAACTAGGCTGAAAAAATAAAGTGTATAATTTCCTTTTTTAGTAATCCACAGATTGAGAAAAATTCAGAGTTTTAAATTATGAAAAAACACCCTATATTAAAAAATCGATTGTGCCACCCTGTAGATAATATTGTGCCGCTTTTAAACTAGGCTCAAAAAATTGGTTATATAGTTGCCTCATTTAGTAATCAACAGATTGAGAAAAATTCAAAGTTTTAAGATATGAAAAAACACTCTATAATAAAAAATTGATTGTTTCACCCTGTAGATGATTTTGTGCCGCTTTTGACCTAGGCTGAAAAAATAGGTTATATAGTTGCCTCTTTTAGTACTCAACGGATTGAGAAAAATTCAGAGTTTTAAGTTATAAAAAATTACCCTATATCAAAAAATTGATTGTTTCACCCTGTAGATAATTTTGTGCCGCTTTTGAACTAGGCTGAAAAAATAGGTTATATAGTTGCCTCTTTTAGTAATCAACGGATTGAGAAAAATTCAGAGTTTTAAGTTATAAAAAGTCACCCTATATCAAAAAATTGATTGTTTCACCCTGTAGATAATTTTGTTTCGCTTTTGAACTAGGCTGAAAAAATAGGTTATATAGTTGCCTCTTTTAGTAATCAACGGATTGAGAAAAATTCAGAGTTTTAAGTTATAAAAAAACACCCTATATCAAAAAATTGATTGTTTCACCCTGTAGATGATTTTGTGCCGCTTTCGAATTAGGCTGAAAAAATAAAGTGTATAAATGCCTTTTTTAGTAATCAAAAGATTGAGGAAAATTCAGAGTTTTAACCCAACCCAACCCAACCCTATATTAAAAAATCGATTGTGCCACCCTGTAGATAATATTGTGCCGCTTTTGACCTAGGCTGAAAAAATAGGTTATATAGTTGCCTCTTTTAGTACTCAACGGATTGAGAAAAATTCAGAGTTTTAAGTTATAAAAAATTACCCTATATCAAAAAATTGATTGTTTCACCCTGTAGATAATTTTGTGCCGCTTTTGAACTAGGCTGAAAAAATAGGTTATATCGTTGCCTCTTTTAGTAATCAACGGATTGAGAAAAATTCAGAGTTTTAACTTATAAAAAATCACCCTATATCAAAAAATTGATTGTTTCACCCTGTAGATGATTTTGTGCCGCTTTCGAATTAGACTGAAAAAATAAAGTGTATAAATGCCTTTTTTAGTAATCAAAAGATTGAGGAAAATTCAGAGTTTTAAGGTGTGAAAAACCACCCCATATTAAAAAATCAATTGTTTCATCCTGTAAAAATCGATTGTTTCATCCTGTAGATGATTTTGTGCCGCTTTTGAACTAAGCTGAAAAAATAGGTTATATAGTTGCCTATTTCAGTAATCAACAGATTGAGAAAAAATTCAGAGTTTTAAGTTATGAAAAAACACCCTATATTGAAAAATTGATTGTTTCACCCTGTAGATGATTTTGTGCCGCTTTAAAACTAGGCTGAAAAAAATAAAGTGTATAAACGCCCTTTTTAGTAATCAACAGATTGAGAAAACTTCTGAGTTTTAAGTTATAAAAAAACACCCTATATTAAAAATCGATTGTTTCACCCTGTATATGATTTTGTGCCGCTTTTGAACTAGGATGAGAAAATAGGTTATATAGTTGCCTATTTTAGTAATCAACAGATTGAGGAAAATTCAGTGTTTAAGTTGGGAAAAACCACCCCATATTAAAAAATCAATTGTTTCATCCTGTAAAAATCGATTGTTTCATCTTGTAGACGATTTTGTGCCGCTTTCGAACTCGGCAGAGAAAATAGGATATATAGTTGCCTTATTTAGTAATCAACAGATTGAGAAAAATTCAGAGTTTTAAGTTATGAAAAAACATCCTATATTAAAAAATTGATTGTTTCACCCTGTAGATGATTTTGTGCCGCTTTCGAACTAGGCTGAAAAAATAAAGTGTACAAATGCCTTTTTCACTAATCAACAGATTAAGAAAAATTCAGAGTGTTAAATTATGAAAAAAAACCCTATATTAAAAAATCGATTGTTTCACCCTGTAGATGATTTTGTGCCGCTTTTGAATTAGGCTGAGAAAATAGGTTATATAGATGCCTATTTTAGTAATCAACAGATTGAGAAAAATTCAGAGTTTTAAGTTATGAAAAAACACCCTATATTAAAAAATTGATTGTTTCACCCTGTAGGTGATTTTGTGCCGCTTTCGAACTTGGCTGAAAAATAAAGTGTATAAATGCATTTTTTAGTAATCAACAGATTGAGAAAAATTCAGAGTTTTAAGTTATGAAAAAACACCCTATATTAAATAATCGATTGTTTTACCCTGTAGATGATTTTGTGCCGTTTTTGAACTAGGCTGAAAAAATAAAGTGTATAAATGCCTTTGTTAATAATCAACAGATTGAGAAAAATTCAGAGTGTTATTTTCTGAAAAACACCCTATATTAAAAAATTGATTGTTTCACCCTGTAGATGATTTTGTGCCGCTTTTGAATTAGGCTGAGAAAATAGGTTATATAGATGCCTATTTTAGTAATCAACAGATTGAGAAAAATTCAGAGTTTTAAGTTATGAAAAAACACCCTATATTAAAAAATTGATTGTTTCACCCTGTAAAAATCGATTATTTCATCCTGTAGACGATTTTGTGCCGCTTTCGAACTCGGCTGAAAAAATAGGTTATATATATGCCTATTTTAGTAATCAACAGATTTAGAAAAATTCAGAGTCTTAAGGTGTGAAAAACCACCCTATAATAAAAAATCAATTGTTTCATCCTGTAAAAATCGATTGTTTCATCCTGTAGATGATTTTATAACGCTTTCGAACTCGGCTGAAAAGAAAGGTTATATAGTTGCCTCATTTAGTAACCAACAGATTGAGAAAAATTCAGAGTTTCAAGTTATGAAAAAACACCCTATATTAAAAAATTGATTGTTTCACCCTGTAGATGATTTTGTGCCGCATTCAAACTCGGCTGAAAAGAAAGGTTATATAGTTGCCTCATTTAGTAACCAACAGATTGAGAAAAATTCAGAGTTTTAAGCTATAAAAAGACACCCTATATTAAAAAATTGATTGTTTCACCCTGTAGATGATTTTGTGCTGCTTTAGAACTAAGCTGAAAAAATAAAGTGTATAAATGCCTTTGTTAATAATCAACAGATTGAGAAAAATTCAGAGTGTTATTTTCTGAAAAACACCCTATATTAAAAAATTGATTGTTTCACCCTGTAGATGATTTTGTGCCGCTTTTGAATTAGGCTGAGAAAATAGGTTATATAGATGCCTATTTTAGTAATCAACAGATTGAGAAAAATTCAGAGTTTTAAGTTATGAAAAAACACCCTATATTAAAAAATTGATTGTTTCACCCTGTAAAAATCGATTATTTCATCCTGTAGACGATTTTGTGCCGCTTTCGAACTCGGCAGAAAAAATAGGTTATATAGTTGCCTTATTTAGTAATCGACACATTGATAAAAATTCAGAGTTTTAAATTATGAAAAAACATCCTATATTAAAAAATTGATGGTTTCACCCTGTAGATGATTTTGTGCCGCTTTCGCCGCCGAAAAATAAAGTGTACAAATGCCTTTTTCACTAATCAACAGATTAAGAAAAATTCAGAGTTTTAAATTATGAAAAAACACCCTATATTAAAAAATTGATTGTTTCACCCTGTAGATGATTTTGTGTCGCTTTTGAACTAGGCCGAAAAAATAGGCTATATAGTTGCCTCTTTTAGTAATCAACGGATAGAGAAAAATTCAGAGTTTTAAGCTATAAAAAAACACCCTATATCAAAAAATTGATTGTTTAACCCTGTAGATAATTTTGTGCCGCTTTCCAACTAGGCTGAAAAAATAAAGTGTATAATTGCCTTTTTTAGTAATCCACAGATTGAGAAAAATTCAGAGTTTTAAATTATGAAAAAACACCCTATATTAAAAAATCGATTGTGTCACCCTGTAGATGATATTGTGCCGCTTTTGACCTAGGCTGAAAAAATAGGTTATATAGTTGCCTCTTTTAGTACTCAACGGATTGAGAAAAATTCAGAGTTTTAAGTTATAAAAAATCACCCTATATCAAAAAATTGATTGTTTCATCCTGTAAAAATCGATTGTTTCATCCTGTAGATGATTTTGTGCCGCTTTTGAACTAAGCTGAAAAAATAGGCTACATAGTTGCCTCTTTCAGTAATCAACACATTGAGAAAAATTCAGAGTTTTAAGTTATGAAAAAACCCCCTATATTAAAAAATTGATTGCTTCACCCTGTAGATGATTTTGTGCCGCTTTCGAACTAGGCTGAAAAAATAAAGTGTATAAATGCCTTTTTCACTAATCACCAGATTGAGAAAAATTCAGAGTGTTAAATTATGAAAAAACACCCTATATTAAAAAATCGATTGTTTCACCCTGTAGATGATTTTGTGCCGCTTTTGAACTAGGCTGAGAAAATAGGTTATATAGATGCCTATTTTAGTAATTAACAGATTGAGAAAAATTCAGAGTTTTAAGGTGTGTTGTGTGTGTGTTGATTACTAAAAAAGGCATTTATATACTTTATTTTTTCAGCCTAGTTCGAAAGCGGCACAAAATCATCTACGGGGTGAAACAATAGATTTTTAAATATAGTGTGTTTTTTCATAACTTTAACTCTGAATTTTTCTCAATCTGTTGATTACTAAATGAGGCAACTATATAACCTACTTTTTCAGCCGAGTTTGAAAGCGGCACAAAATCATCTACAGGATGAAACAATCGATTTTTACAGGATGAAACAATCAATTTTTTAATAAGAAGTGGTTTTTCATACCTAAAAACTCTTAATTTTTCTCAATCTGTTGATTACTGAGATAGGCATCTATATAACCTATTTTTTAGCATAGTTCACAAGCGGCACAAAATCATCTACAGGGTGAAACAATGGATTTTTGAATATAGAGTGTTTTTTCATAACTTAAAACTCTGAATTTTTCTCAATCTGTTGATTACTAAAAAAGGCATTTATACACCTTATTTTTTCAGCCTAGTTTGAAAGCGGCACAAAATCATCTACAGGATGAAACACACGATTTTAAATAAGGGGTGGTTTTTCATACCTTAAAACTCTGAATCTTTCTCAATCTTTTGATTACTAAGATAGGCAACTACATAACCTTTTTTTCAGCCTAGTTTAAAAGCGGCACAAAATCATCTACAGGGTGACACAATCGATTTTTTAATATAGGGTGTTTTTTTAACTTAAAACTCTGAATTTTTCTCAATCTGTTGATTACTAAAAAAGGCATTTATACACCTTATTTTTTCAGCTTAGTTCGAAAGCGGCACAAAATCATCTACAGGGTGAAACAATGAATTTTTTAATATGGAATGTTTTTTCATAACTTAAAACTCTGAATTTTTCTCAATCTGTTGATTACTAAAATATGCATCTATATAACCTATTTTTTCAGCCCAGTTCAAAAGCGGCACAAAATCATCAACAGGGTGAAACAATCGATTTTTACAGGATGAAACAATCGATTTTTTAATAAGGGGTGGTTTTTCATACCTTAAATCTCTGAATTTTTCTCAATCTGTTGATTACTAAGATAGGTATCTATATAACCTATTTTGTCTGCTTAGTTCAAAAGCGGCACAAAATCATCTACAGGGTGAAAAAATCGATTTTTTAATATAAGGTGTTTTTCCATAATTTAAAACTCTTAATTTTTTTCAATCTGTTGATTACTAATAAAGGCACCTTATTTTTTCAGCCTAGTTCGAAAGCGGCACAAAATCATCTACAGGGTGAAACAATCGATGTTTTAATAAGAGGTGGTTTTTCATACCTTAAAACTCTGAATTTTTCTCAATCTGTTGATTACTAAGATAGGCATCTATATAACTTATTTTTTCAGCCTAGTTCGAAAGCGGCACAAAAGCATCTACAGGGTGAAACAATCGATTTTTGAATATAGGGTGTTTTTTCATAACTTAAAACTCTGAATTTTTCCCAATCTATTGATTACTAAAAAAGGCATTTATACACCTTATTTTTTCAGCCTAGTTCGAAAGCGGCACAAAATCATCTACAGGATGAAACAATCGATTTTTTAATATAGGGTATTTTTTCATAACTTAAAACCCTGAATTTTTCTCAATCTGTTGATCACTAAAAAAGGCATTTATACCCCTTATTTTTTCAGCCTAGTTCGAAAGCGGCACAAAATCATCTACAGGATGAAACAATCGATTTTTTAATATAGGGTATTTTTTCATAACTTAAAACCCTGAATTTTTCTCAATCTGTTGATCACTAAAAAAGGCATTTATATAACCTATTTTTTCAGCCTAGTTCGAAAGCGGCACAAAAGCATCTACAGGGTGAAACAATCGATTTTTGAATATAGGGTGTTTTTTCATAACTTAAAACTCTGAATTTTTCCCAATCTGTTGATTACTAAAAAAGGCATTTATACACCTTATTTTTTCAGCCTAGTTCGAAAGCGGCACAAAATCATCTACAGGATGAAACAATCGATTTTTTAATATAGGGTATTTTTTCATAACTTAAAACCCTGAATTTTTCTCAATCTGTTGATCACTAAAAAAGGCATTTATACCCCTTATTTTTTCAGCCTAGTTCGAAAGCGGCACAAAATCATCTACAGGATGAAACAATCGATTTTTTAATATAGGGTATTTTTTCATAACTTAAAACCCTGAATTTTTCTCAATCTGTTGATCACTAAAAAAGGCATTTATATAACCTATTTTTTCAGCTTAGTTTGAAAGCGGCACAAAATCATCTACGGGGTGAAACAATATATTTCTTAATATGGGGTGTTTTTTCATAACTTAAAACTCTGAATTTTTCTCAATTTAGAGATTACTAAAAAAGGAATTTATATAACCTATTTTTTCAGCTTGGTTTGAAAGCGGTACAAAATCATCTACGTGGTGAAACAATAGATTTCTTAATATAGGGTGTTTTTTTTCATAACTTAAAACCCTGAATTGTTCTCAATCTGTTGATCACTAAAAAAGGCATTTATATAACCAATTTTTTCAGCTTAGTTTGAAAGCGGGACAAAATCATCTACGGGGTGAAACAATAAATTTCCTAATATAGGGTGTTTTTCATAATTTAAAACTCTGAATTTTTCTCAATCTGTGGATTACTAAAAAAGACAATTATACACTTTATTTTTTTAGCCTAGTTGGAAAGCGGCATAAAATCATCTACAGGGTGAAACAATCAATTTTTTGATATAGGGTGTTCTTTTATAACTTAAAACTCTGAATTTTTCTCAATCCGTTGATTACTAAAAGAGGCAACTATATAACCTATTTTTTCAGCCGAGTTCGAAAGCGGCATAAAATCATCTACAGGATGAAACAATCGATTTTTGCATATAACCTATTTATTGGTTTGAAAGCGGTACAAAATTATCTACGTGGTGAAACAATAGATTTCTTAATATAGGGTGTTTTTTTCATAACTTAAAACCCTGAATTGTTCTCAATCTGTTGATCACTAAAAAAGGCATTTATATAACCTATTTTTTCAGCCTAGTTCGAAAGCGGCACAAAAGCATCTACAGGGTGAAACAATCGATTTTTGAATATAGGGTGTTTTTTCATAACTTAAAACTCTGAATTTTTCCCAATCTGTTGATTACTAAAAAAGGCATTTATACACCTTATTTTTTCAGCCTAGTTCGAAAGCGGCACAAAATCATCTACAGGATGAAACAATCGATTTTTTAATATAGGGTATTTTTTCATAACTTAAAACCCTGAATTTTTCTCAATCTGTTGATCACTAAAAAAGGCATTTATACCCCTTATTTTTTCAGCCTAGTTCGAAAGCGGCACAAAATCATCTACAGGATGAAACAATCGATTTTTTAATATAGGGTATTTTTTCATAACTTAAAACCCTGAATTTTTCTCAATCTGTTGATCACTAAAAAAGGCATTTATATAACCTATTTTTTCAGCTTAGTTTGAAAGCGGCACAAAATCATCTACGGGGTGAAACAATATATTTCTTAATATGGGGTGTTTTTTCATAACTTAAAACTCTGAATTTTTCTCAATTTAGAGATTACTAAAAAAGGAATTTATATAACCTATTTTTTCAGCTTGGTTTGAAAGCGGTACAAAATCATCTACGTGGTGAAACAATAGATTTCTTAATATAGGGTGTTTTTTTTCATAACTTAAAACCCTGAATTGTTCTCAATCTGTTGATCACTAAAAAAGGCATTTATATAACCAATTTTTTCAGCTTAGTTTGAAAGCGGGACAAAATCATCTACGGGGTGAAACAATAAATTTCCTAATATAGGGTGTTTTTCATAATTTAAAACTCTGAATTTTTCTCAATCTGTGGATTACTAAAAAAGACAATTATACACTTTATTTTTTTAGCCTAGTTGGAAAGCGGCATAAAATCATCTACAGGGTGAAACAATCAATTTTTTGATATAGGGTGTTCTTTTATAACTTAAAACTCTGAATTTTTCTCAATCCGTTGATTACTAAAAGAGGCAACTATATAACCTATTTTTTCAGCCGAGTTCGAAAGCGGCATAAAATCATCTACAGGATGAAACAATCGATTTTTGCATATAACCTATTTATTGGTTTGAAAGCGGTACAAAATCATCTACGTGGTGAAACAATAGATTTCTTAATATAGGGTGTTTTTTTCATAACTTAAAACCCTGAATTGTTCTCAATCTGTTGATCACTAAAAAAGGCATTTATATAACCAATTTTTTCAGCTTAGTTTGCAAGCGGGACAAAATCATCTACGGGGTGAAACAATAAATTTTCTAATATAGGGTGTTTTTCATAACTTAAAACTCTGAATTTTTCTCAATCCGTTGATTACTAAAAGAGGCAACTATATAACCTATTTTTTCAGCCGAGTTCGAAAGCGGCATAAAATCATCTACAGGATGAAACAATCGATTTTTGCAAGATGAAACAATTGATTTTTTAATAAGGAGTGGTTTTTCACACCCTAAAACACTGAATTTTTCTCAATATGATGTTTACTAAAAAGGGCATTTATATAACCTATTTTTCAGCTTAGTTTGAAAGCGGCACAAAATCATCTACAGGGTGAAACAATCGATTTTTTTAATATAGGGCGTTCTTTCATAACTTAAACTCTGAATTTTTCTCAATCCGTTGATTACTAAAAGAGGCAACTATATAACCTATTTTTTCAGCCGAGTTCGAAAGCGGCATAAAATCATCTACAGTATGAAACAATAGATTTTTACAGGATGAAACAATTGATTTTTTAATAAGGAGTGGTTTTTCACACCCTAAAACACTGAATTTTGAAAATTTTGAAAAATTGAAATTATTATATATCATCTACAGGATGAAACAATCGATTTTTACAGGATGAAACAATCAATTTTTTAATAAGGGGTGGTTTTTCATACCTAAAAACTCTGAATTTTTCTCAATCTGTTGATTACTGAGATAGGCATCTATATAACCTACTTTTTGGCATAGTTCACAACCGGCACAAAATCATCTACAGGGTGAAACAATGGATTTTTGAATATAGAGTGTTTTTTCATAACTTAAAACTCGGAATTTTTCTCAATCTGTTGATTACTAAAAAAGGCATTTATACACTTTATTTTTTCAGCCTAGTTCGAAAGCGGCACAAAATTATCTACAGGATGAAACACACGATTTTAAATAAGGGGTGGTTTTTCATACCTTAAAACTCTGAATCTTTCTCAATCTGTTGATTACTAAGATAGGCAACTACATAACCTTTTTTTCAGCCTAGTTTAAAAGCGGCACAAAATCATCTACAGGGTGACACAAACGATTTTTTAATATAGGGTGATTTTTCATAACTTAAAACTCTGAATTTTTCTCAATCTGTTGATTACTAAAAAAGGCATTTATACACCTTATTTTTTCAGCTTAGTTCGAAAGCGGCACAAAATCATCTACAGGGTGGAACAATGAATTTTTTAATATGGAATGTTTTTTCATAACTTAAAACTCTGAATTTTTCTCAATCTGTTGATTACTAAAATATGCATCTATATAACCTATTTTTTCAGCCCAGTTCAAAAGCGGCACAAAATCATCAACAGGGTGAAACAATCGATTTTTACAGGATGAAACAATCGATTTTTTAATAAGGGGTGGTTTTTCATACCTTAAATCTCTGAATTTTTCTCAATCTGTTGATTACTAAGACAGGTATCTATATAACCTATTTTCTCTGCCTAGTTCAAAAGCGGCACAAAATCATCTACAGGGTGAAAAAATCGATTTTTTAATATAAGGTGTTTTTCCATAATTTAAAACTCTTAATTTTTTTCAATCTGTTGATTACTAATGAAGGCACCTTATTTTTTCAGCCTAGTTCGAAAACGGCACAAAATCATCTACAGGGTGAAACAATCGATGTTTTAATAAGAGGTGGTTTTTCATACCTTAAAACTCTGAATTTTTCTCAATCTGTTGATTACTAAGATAGGCATCTATATAACTTATTTTTTCAGCCTAGTTCGAAAGCGGCACAAAAGCATCTACAGGGTGAAACAATCGATTTTTGAATATAGGGTGTTTTTTCATAACTTAAAACCCTGAATTGTTCTCAATCTGTTGATCACTAAAAAAGGCATTTATATAACCAATTTTTTCAGCTTAGTTTGAAAGCGGGACAAAATCATCTACGGGGTGAAACAATAAATTTTCTAATATAGGGTGTTTTTCATAACTTAAAACTCTGAATTTTTCTCAATCCGTTGATTACTAAAAGAGGCAACTATATAACCTATTTTTTCAGCCGAGTTCGAAAGCGGCATAAAATCATCTACAGGATGAAACAATCGATTTTTGCAGGATGAAACAATTGATTTTTTAATAAGGAGTGGTTTTTCACACCCTAAAACACTGAATTTTTCTCAATATGATGTTTACTAAAAAGGGCATTTATATAACCTATTTTTCAGCTTAGTTTGAAAGCGGCACAAAATCATCTACAGGGTGAAACAATCGATTTTTTTAATATAGGGCGTTCTTTCATAACTTAAACTCTGAATTTTTCTCAATCCGTTGATTACTAAAAGAGGCAACTATATAACCTATTTTTTCAGCCGAGTTCGAAAGCGGCATAAAATCATCTACAGTATGAAACAATAGATTTTTACAGGATGAAACAATTGATTTTTTAATAAGGAGTGGTTTTTCACACCCTAAAACACTGAATTTTGAAAATTTTGAAAAATTGAAATTATTATATATCATCTACAGGATGAAACAATCGATTTTTACAGGATGAAACAATCAATTTTTTAATAAGGGGTGGTTTTTCATACCTAAAAACTCTGAATTTTTCTCAATCTGTTGATTACTGAGATAGGCATCTATATAACCTACTTTTTGGCATAGTTCACAACCGGCACAAAATCATCTACAGGGTGAAACAATGGATTTTTGAATATAGAGTGTTTTTTCATAACTTAAAACTCGGAATTTTTCTCAATCTGTTGATTACTAAAAAAGGCATTTATACACTTTATTTTTTCAGCCTAGTTCGAAAGCGGCACAAAATTATCTACAGGATGAAACACACGATTTTAAATAAGGGGTGGTTTTTCATACCTTAAAACTCTGAATCTTTCTCAATCTGTTGATTACTAAGATAGGCAACTACATAACCTTTTTTTCAGCCTAGTTTAAAAGCGGCACAAAATCATCTACAGGGTGACACAAACGATTTTTTAATATAGGGTGATTTTTCATAACTTAAAACTCTGAATTTTTCTCAATCTGTTGATTACTAAAAAAGGCATTTATACACCTTATTTTTTCAGCTTAGTTCGAAAGCGGCACAAAATCATCTACAGGGTGGAACAATGAATTTTTTAATATGGAATGTTTTTTCATAACTTAAAACTCTGAATTTTTCTCAATCTGTTGATTACTAAAATATGCATCTATATAACCTATTTTTTCAGCCCAGTTCAAAAGCGGCACAAAATCATCAACAGGGTGAAACAATCGATTTTTACAGGATGAAACAATCGATTTTTTAATAAGGGGTGGTTTTTCATACCTTAAATCTCTGAATTTTTCTCAATCTGTTGATTACTAAGACAGGTATCTATATAACCTATTTTCTCTGCCTAGTTCAAAAGCGGCACAAAATCATCTACAGGGTGAAAAAATCGATTTTTTAATATAAGGTGTTTTTCCATAATTTAAAACTCTTAATTTTTTTCAATCTGTTGATTACTAATAAAGGCACCTTATTTTTTCAGCCTAGTTCGAAAACGGCACAAAATCATCTACAGGGTGAAACAATCGATGTTTTAATAAGAGGTGGTTTTTCATACCTTAAAACTCTGAATTTTTCTCAATCTGTTGATTACTAAGATAGGCATCTATATAACTTATTTTTTCAGCCTAGTTCGAAAGCGGCACAAAAGCATCTACAGGGTGAAACAATCGATTTTTGAATATAGGGTGTTTTTTCATAACTTAAAACCCTGAATTGTTCTCAATCTGTTGATCACTAAAAAAGGCATTTATATAACCAATTTTTTCAGCTTAGTTTGAAAGCGGGACAAAATCATCTACGGGGTGAAACAATAAATTTCCTAATATAGGGTGTTTTTCATAATTTAAAACTCTGAATTTTTCTCAATCTGTGGATTACTAAAAAAGACAATTATACACTTTATTTTTTTAGCCTAGTTGGAAAGCGGCACAAAATCATCTACATGGTGAAACAATCAATTTTTTGATATAGGGTGTTCTTTTATAACTTAAAACTCTGAATTTTTCTCAATCCGTTGATTACTAAAAGAGGCAACTATATAACCTATTTTTTCAGCCGAGTACGAAAGCGGCATAAAATCATCTACAGGATGAAACAATCGATTTTTGCATGTAACCTATTTATTGGTTTGAAAGCGGTACAAAATCATCTACGTGGTGAAACAATAGATTACTTACTATAGGGTGTTTTTTTCATAACTTAAAACCCTAAATTGTTCTCAATCTGTTGATCATTAAAAAAGGCATTTATATAACCAATTTTTTCAGCTTAGTTTGAAAGCGGGACAAAATCATCTACGGGGTGAAACAATAAATTTCCAAATATAGGGTGTTTTTCATAACTTAAAACTCTGAATTTTTCTCAATCCGTTGATTACTAAAAGAGGCAACTATATAACCTATTTTTTCAGCCGAGTTCGAAAGCGGCATAAAATCATCTACAGGATGAAACAATCGATTTTTGCAGGATGAAACAATTGATTTTTTAATAAGGAGTGGTTTTTCACACCCTAAAACACTGAATTTTTCTCAATATGATGTTTACTAAAAAGGGCATTTATATAACCTATTTTTCAGCTTAGTTTGAAAGCGGCACAAAATCATCTACAGGGTGAAACAATCGATTTTTTTAATATAGAGTGTTCTTTCATAACTTAAACTCTGAATTTTTCTCAATCCGTTGATTACTAAAAGAGGCAACTATATAACCTATTTTTTCAGCCGAGTTCGAAAGCGGCATAAAATCATCTACAGTATGAAACAATAGATTTTTACAGGATGAAACAATTGATTTTTTAATAAAGAGTGGTTTTTCACACCCTAAAACACTGAATTTTTCTCAATATGTTGTTTACTAAAAAAGGCATTTATATAACCTATTTTTTCAGCTTAGTTCGAAAGCGGCACAAAATCATCTACAGGATGAAACAATCGATTTTTACAGGATGAAACAATTGATTTTTTAATAAGGGATGGTTTTTCACACCCTATAACACTGAAGTTTTCTCAATGTCTTGTTTACTAAAAAAGGCATTTATATAACCTATTTTTTCAGCCAAGTTCAAAAGCGGCAAAAAATCATCTACAGTGAAACAATCAATTTTTTGAAATAGGGTGCTTTTTCATAACTTAAAACTCTGAATTTTTCTCAACCTGTTGATTACTGAAAGAGGCAATTATATAACCTATTTTTTCACCTTAGTTCAAAAGCGGAACAAAGTCATCTACAGGATGAAACAATCGATTTTTACAGGATGAAACAATCGATTTTTACAGGATGAAACAATCGATTTTTTAATAAAGGGTGGTTTCTCATACCTTAAAACTCTGAATTTTTCTCAATCTGTTGATTACTAAGATAGGCATCTATATAACCTATTTTGTCAGCTTAGTTCAAAAGCGGCACAAAATCATCTACAGTGAAACAATCAATTTTTTAATATAGGGTTGTTTTTTCATAACTTAAAACTCTGAATTTTTCTCAATCTGTTGATTACTAAATGAGGCAACTATATCACCTATTTTTGCAGCCGAGTTCGAAAGCGGCACAAAATCATCTACAGGATGAAACAATCGATTTTTACGGGATGAAACAATTGATTTTTTAATAAGGGGCGGTTTTTCACACCCTAATTCACTGATTTTTTCTCAATATGTTGTTTACTAAAAAAGGCATTTATATAACCTATTTTTTCAGTCAAGTTCAAAAGCGGCACAAAATCATCTACAGTGAAACAGTCAATTTTTTAATATAGGGTTATTTTTCATAACTTAAAACTCTGAATTTTTTTCAATCTGTGGATTACTAAAAGAGGCATTTATACACTTTATTTTTTCAGCCTATTTCAAAAGCGGCACAAAATCATCTACAGGGTGAAACAATCAATTTTTTGAAATAGGGTGCTTTTTCATAACTTAAAACTCTGAATTTTTCTCAACCTGTTGATTACTGAAAGAGGCAATTATATAACCTATTTTTTCACCTTAGTTCAAAAGCGGCACAAAGTCATCTACAGGATGAAACAATCGATTTTTACAGGATGAAACAATCGATTTTTTAATAAGGGGTGGTTTTTCATACCTTAAAACTCTGAATTTTTCTCAATCTGTTGATTACTAAGATAGGCATCTATATAACCTATTTTGTCAGCTTAGTTCAAAAGCGGCACAAAATCATCTACAGGGTGAAGCAATCGATTTTTTAATATAGGGTGTTTTTTCATAACTTAAAATTCTGAAGTTTTGTCAATCTGCTGATTACTAAAAAGGGCAACTATATAACCTATTTTTTCAGCTTAGTTCGAAAGCGGCACAAAATCATCCACAGGGTGAAACAAAAGGTTTTTAATGAAGGGGTGGTTTTTCATATACCTTAAAACTTTTAATTTCTCTCAATCTGTTGATTACTAAAAAGGCATCTATATATCCTATTTTTTCAGCCTAGTTCGAAACCGGCACAAAATCATCTACAGGGTGAAACAATAAATTTTTTAATATAGGGTGTTTTTTCATAACTTAAAACTCTGAATTTTTCTCAATCTGTTGGTAACTAAATGAGGCAACTATATAGCCTTTGTTTTCAGGCGAGTTCGAAAGCGGCACAAAATCATCTACAAGTCAAACAATCGGTTTTAATAAGGGTTGCTTTTTCATCCCCTAATACTTCAAACAAAATTTTGTCAACCTGTTGCTATTAAGAAAAAAATAAATAGTATTTTATTCCTGTTTTTTTTAGATGCGCAAATTTTGGAATAAAGGAAATTAGTTTAAGGGTTGGTAAAACCTTATTAGAGGTAAAGACATTGAGTTACACACTTTTGTGAAACATTTGGATCCAAAATAATTACATTCATACATTAAAAGTGTTCTGGCGCTTGTAGTTTAGCTAAAATCTATTTTAATGCAATATTTGTTTGGGTCACTGTAATTTAACCGAGATTGAAATCCCAATCCCAAGCTAACTTCAGCCACATCAGGAAAAGGCGACGCGCGGTGCAAGCGGAAGGCAGTTTTGCGTCTTTAAAGTGTGGTTTAGTGCGTAGATAGAGCTACTACATATCATCTTATTTACTTTGACGAAGCCTGCATAAAACTAAGATCGATCTTTACTCAAGTAAGTTCGTTAGATCTTCTAACTTTTAGTCAAAATTTAAGTGTGAAGAAAACAATAAAGAAGAAAAAAAATCAGCCAAAATTCTAGCGAGATTTTCAAGATAATTTGGCATGGGATGGAGCGGATCCCGGACGAGATGTAAATAATACACTTTCCTGATGTTATATTTTCAGTCACAATTTAAATATGAAGAAAAAGTGAAAAAGAAAAAATATCAGCCAAAATTCTACCGAGATTTTTAATATATGAGACGGAGCGGATGATTTGGCATGGGACGGAGCGGATCCTGGGCGAGATGTAAAGAATACATTTTCCTGATGGTGTAGGTTTGTATTTTCAGTCACAATTTAGGTTTGAAGAAGGCAATAAAGAAAAAAAATCAGCCAAAATTGTAGTGAGATTTTCAAGATTATTTGTCATGAGTAAGAGCTGGTCCCGGACGAGATGTAAAGAATATATATCCTCGATGGTATATTTTTGTATTGACTGTCACAATTTAAATGTGAACAAAATATGAAGAAGAAAAGATATAAGCCAAAATTCTAGCGAGATTTTTAAGATGATTTGGCATGGTACGGGGGAGCCAAAACTCTAGCGACATTTTTAAGATTATTTGGCATGGGACGTGGCGGATCTCGGGCAAGATGTAAAGAAAAAGGTTTGTATTTTTAATAAAAATTTAGGCGTGAAGAAAGCAACAAAGAAAAAAAAGTCAAAATTCTTGCGAGATTATCAAGGTTATTTGGCATGGGACGGAGCGGATGCCGGGCGAGATGTAAAAAATACATTTCCCGATGGTATAGGTTCGTAACTTCAATTAAAATTTAGCTGTGAAGGAAGCAATGAAGAAGAAAAAAATCAGCTAAAATTCTTGCGAGATTTTCAAGATTATTTTGCGTGGGACGGAGCGGATCTCGGACGAGATGTAAAGAATACATTTCCCGGTTGGTATAGGTTTGCATTTTCAGTTCAAAATTTAAGTGTTAAGAGAGCAATAAAGAAAAAAATTCAGCCAAAATGCTAGCGAGATTTTTAAGATTATTTGGCATGGGACGGAGCGGAATCCGGACAGTAAAAATTTAAGTGCGAAGAAAGCAAAAGAGAAGAAAAAAAATCAGCCAAAATTCTTGCGAGATTTTTAAGTTTATTTGGCATGGAACGGAGTGGATCCTGAGCGAGATGTAAAGAATATATTACCCCAAAGGAATATGTCTGTATTTTCAGTCACAAGTTAAGTGTGAAGAAAGCAATAAATAAAAAAAATCAGCAAAAATTCTAGTGAGATTTTCAGGCTTGTATGACGTGAGAAAGAGCGTGTCTCGGGCGAAATGTAAAGAATACATATCCCCAATGGTAAAATTTTGTAACGGCAGTCAAAATTTAATTGTGAATAAAACAATAAATTTAAAAAAAACAGCCAAAATTCTAGCGAGATTTTCAAGATTATTTGGCATGGGACGGATTGGATCTCAGGCGAGATGTAAAGGATACATTTCCCCGATGGTACAGTTTTGTACCGGCAGTCACAATTTAAGTGTGAAGAATACAACAAAGAAGAAAAAAAAAATCATCGAAAATTCTTGCGAGATTTTCAAGGTTTTTTGGCATGGGATCCCGGGCGAGATGTAAAGGAAAGAATTTTCCGATAATATAGTATTATATTGTCAGGTAGAATTTAAATGTGAAAAATCATGAAGAAGACAAAGTATAAGCCAAAATTCTAGCGAGATTTTTAAGATGATATGGCATGGTACGAGTGTTTAAGTGTGAGGAAAGGAATAAAGACGAAAAAAATTAGCCAAAATCCTTGCGATATTTTTAAACAACCTGGCATGGAATGGAGCGGATCCCGGGCGAGATGTAAAGCAAAATTTAGGTGTGAAGAAAGTAATAAAGGAGAAAAAAATCAGCCATAATTCTTGCGAGATTTTCAAGATTATTTGGTATGGGACGGAGCGGATCACGGGCGAGGTGTAAAGAATACATATCCCCGATAGTATAGTTTTTTATTTTCAGTCACAATCTAAGTGTGAAGAAAACAACAAAGAACAAAAAAAAATCAGTCAAAATTCTTGCGAGATTTTCAAGATTTATTGGCAGGGGATCATGGAAAATAATTTTCCGATAATATAGTATTATATTGCTAGGTACAATTTAAATGAGAAAAACATGAAGTAGAAAAAATATAAGCCAAAATTCTAGCGAGATTTTCAAGATGATATGTAAAGAAAAAAATTTTCCCATTATATAGTGTTATATTGTCAGGTAGAATTTAAATATGAAAAATCATGAAGAAGACAAAATATAAGCCAAAATTCTAGCGAGATTTTTAAGATGATTTATGACGATGGTATATGGATGGTATATAGACTTTAGAATACCTATCTTTAACAAAACTCTGCATGAATCAAAATTACTTTCAATATAAAAATAACTACTACCAACAATTAGAAGGAACCACAATGGGTTTATCACCTTTTATCGCAAACCTCTTTATGAGCAAATTTGAATCAGATATAAGTAAATAATTTCAGTATTTCCCCAGAGTATGGTTCAGGTATGTAGACGATGTGTTTGCAGTATTCAACACTAAAGTAACTAGTGTTGAAAATTTTACGGAAAAAATAAATAACAAATTTCCCACAATTAAATTTAGTTATGAAACAGAGAACAACGGTACACTGCCATTTCTAGACACTTTAGTTATAAGAAATAAAAATAAATTGGACTTTGACCTATACAGAAAAGGAACGGCCACCAACAGGTATATTCCAAATGACTCGTTTCATTGCTTACAACATAAGCTTGCAAGTTTGCACTTTCTAACATATAGATTAGTAAATGTCCCCTTAAACAAAGAAAGATTTGAAGCAGAAAAGAATAGGATTAGGAATATAGCTGGTTACGACGAAGGCCTAATAAATAAGCTGATAAATAGACATTCTTTTCAAAAGACCTTTCGGAATTCAACTTTTTTCAGACAAAAAGATACCTGCGTCTCAAAATTTGTATCAAAGGATTACAAAAAGTATTTAATAACACCGGTCCAAAATTAGTATATGAATCCGGTAACACAATAAGAAGTTTACTAGGAAATCCCAAGGAGAAAACTACAGTTCTAAAAAAAACTGGAATTTACGAAATTAGTTGCATGGATTGTGACAAAAAATATGTTGGCCAAACGAGACGCTCTATTCAAACACGTTTTAAAGAACATTTAGCACACTTAATCATATATTCACATTAGATAACCTAAAACTTCTAAAAAGTGTACTTTTGAATGCATATGAAAGTATGGAAATTATTAAATCCAGAAATAGTTTAAATAAAGATAGAGGACCCATCCCGTTTAGAACACTTTATTCTTTAGTCAAGGGGAGATAGGATAATAAATCGTGATCAATCACAAATTATTAGTCTTATCTCCGCCCACTAAAAGATTGTATATAAGATAGAGTCTAGGTTAATTTAGTTTATTGTTAATCGTCCCCTGATGATGCTAACGTTGTTAGCGAAATGCGCGTCGAGTGCAAAAAAGTGTAGTTTTGGTTTGTGGAAAACAATAATAACTTTGTTTTAGTGCAACCAAAGGTTCCAAATTCCCAACGTAATATAGAGTTATATTTTCAGGTACAATTTAAATGTGAAAAAAACATGAAGAAGAAAAAATATAAGCCAAAGTTCTTGCGAGATTTTCAAGATTATTTGGCATGGGAGAGAGCGGATCCCGGGAGAGATGTGAAGAAAAAAGAAAAAAAAATTCCGATTATATAGTGTTAAATGGTCAGGTACGATTTATATGTAATAAAAAACATGAAGAAGAAAAATCAGTCAAAATTCTAGCGAGATATTCAAGATAACTTGGCATGGGACGGAGCGAGATGTAAAGAATACGTTTTCCCGATGGTAAAGGTTCGTATTTTTAGTCAAAATTGAAGTATAAACAAAGCACGACAGAAGAAAAAAAATCAGCCAAAATTCTAGCAAAATTTTCAAGATGATTTGTAGGTGTTTTAAGAAGAGCATTGTCGGGTATTGAATACTTTTTAATCAAAGTTATTTGTTCGCCAGGATCACACCGTTTTCGACAATGCTTGACCATGTTTTGGCCATAATTTCATTTAAGGGCGTAGGGGGGGGGGCGAATTATTTTTTTTACCAGCGTCACGTCCATATAATAGTAGCATTAAAAACATTTTCAGATAAGTGGACAAATGAGCTAATTTTTCTGTATTCACAAACAAAAAGCAAAAAAGAAAAATGGTTTCAAATATCTGATAAAAAAAAATAAGTTTAAAAGTATTATACTTGAAAATGGTAGATGCGTACCTAAATATAGGTCCAAAAGGTCCATAAATAGTATTTGTATATCTATTAGCAAAACTGTGTTTCCAAACAGTATGCAAAATAGCTAAAAGTGTTATTATATATAAGTATATTTATAGACTCCAACTGTGTTCACAAACATTAAGCAAAACACCTAAAAGTGTTGTTAGATATAACTATATTTATTGTTTCTATCTGTGTTCACAAATAGTACTTCCATGTCTATTAGCAAAACTGTGTTCAGAAAAAGCTTGCACTAGGTTAACCTTGAACTGTGTTTACTAACAGCAAGGGTTTTAGGTCATATGCTATTAGCATAAACTGTTTTCACAAACAGTAAAAATACAGTCAATCTTACTTACTGCATGTCATCATTTGATGAAATTGAACTTGCAATAGTTCTTATGCGTCTACACCGCAATGGACTTCTGGAGCGAATTTGCGATGGGGATGGATAGGCCGATCCACCTATTTTTGTCGCGAGTACGCGGCCTTCCCCTTTCGTTGTTTTCCAGATTGCCCATTTTGAATTGCATTATTTTGAACTGTGTCTTTAAATGGTAAAAATCATTAACATTTTTATATCCGGAAGACATAATAAACGCGTCACCAAAACACTTCAAAATAGGTCGCGGAAAAATAAACAGTGGGATTTACTAAGATCTAAAATAGTACCCCCACAGGGCTAAATATTTACACCTGTGGGGGGTACTAAATTTTAAAACTAATTTTCAAAAAACACTAACTCATACAGAAACTACATAAAGTTATTGATTATTTTTTATTGTTATTGCAAAATACCACTGAAAAACTGCTTTTTTTTCAAAATGTACCCTATTCTAAGAGAAAATGTCCTAAAACTATTTTTTTTTACAGGTTTCAAAATGGAAAATGGTGAATACGCTAAAAATTTCGTACATAATAGCTTCATTATCTATGTTTGAGGTTAGAAAAATGGAGATTTTTTAGACCACCTCTGGGGGGTGGTTTAAATTTATAGCCCCCAGGAAGGATGGTTTTGTAGCAATTGGTAATAAGTTCGTTTATAATTTTCCTAAGTAACCGTTTTTACAAGGATCAGTTTACCTTATTTAAAGTTGTTCATTGACCTATAAAACACCTCCAATTTTGTCCAGAAAAACGCCATATTTATATACCAAACAAAAAAAAAACAAAAAAACTGTATTAATTTATTTACAAACTCAAATTAAAACATTGAGATTTTCTAAAAGCGCACTCAAGAAAGCTTTCCTTACTGAAAGCCCACCCATTGCAAAGCTGTAGAGCTTTCATTAGTAGAGGTTGGTGCAAGCCAAGGTACAAGTAGAGTTAAGAAATCCGAACTCGCTGTTTGTGATTTCAACGCAGCTAATATTTAGAAACTGACATTTCGACAGTGACAGAAATGTAGACAAAACTTGTATTTAAGTTTTTTAATATATTTCGTATATAAAAATACCTCTTAAATAAATACAAAATTAATCTACTCCTTATTTTATTATTACCCATCTAAATCGTAGTGTGACATCAAGTAGCAATTGGAAAAATTAATAATATATAATCCCAATTTTAATTTGTTCTACAGAGTGTTTACTATTTAAAACCCGCGTGGGTTTAACTTTTTTAATTTTCTTTTCTTCTAAATTGAAACTTTCTTCTTAAATCAAAAAAAAGATTGTGTTAAGATTATTATTCAATAAACAAATTTATTCATATTTTTTTTATAAATCATTACAAATCATTACAACCAAAAATTTCACTTAAACTTAGGACCGTTCTAAAATAGACTAAACCCTTTAGTAAATCCCACCGCAAAAGTCTAGGCACTAATTTCATTGTGCGGTCTAGCACACAAACAAAGAATGAGTTGGGATGCTCACAAGTACCGGCAGGAGAAGGCGATGCGCTGTGCAAGCGGAAGGCAGTTTTGCGTCTTTAAAGTGTGGTTTGGTGCGTAGATAGAGCTACTACATATCCATATTATTTACTTCGACGAGGCCTGCATATAATTAAGATCGAACTTCACTTAGGTAAGTTCGTTTGATTTTCTGATTTTCAGTCAAATTTTAAGTATGAAGAAAACAATAAAGAAGAAAATAAAATCAGCCAAAATTCTTGCGAGATTTTTAAGGTTATTTGGCATGGGACGGAGCGCATCCCGGGCGAGATGTAAAGAATACATTTCTTTGATGGTATAGGTTCGTATTTTCAGTCAAAATATAGGTGTGAAGAAAGCAATAAAGAAGAAAAAAACATCCAATCCCATCCCAATCCCATCCATTGCACATTTTCAAGGTTATTTAGCATGGGATGGAGCGGATTTCGGGCGAGATGTGAAGAATACATTTCCTTAATGGTATAGGTTTGTATTTTCAGTTAAAATATATGTGTGAAGAAAGCAATACAGGAAAAAAAAATCATCAAAAATTCTACCGAGATTTTCAAGATTATTTGGCAAGAGACGGAGCGGATCCCGGACGAGATGTAAAAAATTCATTTTCCCGACGGTATAGGTTTGTATTTTACAGTAAAAATTTTAGCGTAAAGAAAGCAATCAAGAAGAAAAAATTCATCCAAAATTCTTACGAGATTTTTAAGATGGTTTGGCACAAATTAAGTGTGAAGCAAATAATAAATAGAATCAGCCTAAATTGTAGCGAAATTCGCAAGATGATTTGGCATGGGACGGAGCGGATCCCGGGTGAGATGTAAAGAATACATTTCGCCGATAGTATAGTGTTATATTGTCAGTCTCAATTTAAATATGAAGAAAACATGAAGAAGAAAATATAATAGTCAAAATTATAGCGAGATTTTCAACATTATTTGGCATGAGAACGAGCGGACACCGGGCGAGGTGTAGAGAATACATTTTCTCGATGTTATGCTGTTTTTAGCATTATTTGACATGTGCTCGAGGGGACCCTGAGCTAGATATAAAGAATATATTTCCCCGGTGGCATAGTGTTATGTTCTTAGTCACAATTTGAAGGAAACACGAAGAAAAAAAATATCAGCAAAACTAACATTATTTAACATGGAAACGAGCGTATCCCGAGGAAGATGTACAAAATACATTTCCCGGATGGTATAGTGTTATATTTTCAGTCACAATTTAAATGTGAAGAAAACATGAACAAGAAAATATATCAGAATATTTGGCCTGGGATGGAGCGGATTCCGGGCGATATGTAAAGGATACATTAATTCAATGGTATTGGTTTGTATTTTCAGTCACAATTTAGGTGTAAAGAAAACAACAAAGAAGAAAAAAAACAGCCAAAATTCTAACAAGATTTTCAAGATTATTTAGCATCGGAAGGAGCGGACCTCGAGCGAGATTTAAATAATACATTTCCCCGATGGTATAGGTTTGTATTTTCACTCACAATTTAAGTGTGAAGAAAGCAATAAAGAAGAAAAAATATCAGCCAAAACTCTAGCATGATTTTCAAGACGATTTAGTATGGGATGTAGCCGGGATCCCGGGTGAAATGTAAAGAATACATTTCTCCGATGATATAGGTTTTTTGTTTTCAGTCACAATTTAAGTGTGAAGAAAGCAGGATGGAAAAAAATCAACCAAAATTCTAGCGAAGTTTTCAAAAATATTTGGCATAGGACGGAGCGAATCCTAAGCGGTATGTAAAGAAAACAATTTTCCGATTATATAGTGTTACAATGTCAGGTACAATTTAAATGTAAAAAAAGCAAGAAGAAGAAAAATTATCACCTGAAATTCTAGAGAGATTTTCAAGATGATTTGGCATGGGACGGGGCGTATCCCGGGCGAGATGTAAAGAATATATTTCCCCGATAGTTTAGGTTTGTATTTTCAGTTCCAATTTAAGTGTGAAGAAAGCAATAGAGAAGAGAAACAATCAGCCAAAATTCCAGCAAGGTTTTCAAGATTATTTGGCATGAGACGGAGCGGATCCTGGGCGAGATGTAAAGAATACATATCCCCAATGGTATAGTTTTGTATTGGCAGTCACAATTTAAGTGTGAAGTAAACAGTAAAGAAGAAAAAAATCAGCGAAAACTCTAGCGAGATTTTCAAGATTATTCGGCATGGAAAAGAGCGAATCCCGGGCAAGAGGTAAAGAAAACATTATCCCGATTACTTGGCATGAGAATGAGCGGACCCCGGACGAGGGGTACAGTGTTATATTGTCAGTCACAATTTAAATGTGAAGAAAACATGAAGAAGAAAATATATCAGCGAAAATTCTATCTATCTAACTAACATTATTTGATATGGGAACGGGCGGACCCCGAGCAAGATGTAAAGAATACATTTTCCTGTTGGTATAGTGTTATATTCATATATATATATCAGTCATAATTTAAATGTGAAAAAAAAATATCAGCCAAAATTATAGCGAGATTTTCAAAATTTGACATGGAAAAGAGCGGATCCCGGACGATATATAAAGAATGCATTTTCTTGATGGTATAGGGTTATATTGTCAGTCAAAATAAAAGTGTGAAGAACACAATGAAAAATAAAAAATATCAGCCAAAATTGTAGTGAGATTTTTAAGGTTATTTGGTATGGGACAGAGCGGAGGTCAGGCAAGATGAAGAAACTGTACTGTGTTATCGTCAGTCTCAATTCAAGTGTGAAGAAAACAATGAAGAAGAAATAAATCAGCGACAATTCTATTCAGATGTAAAGAATACATTTTCTTGATGGTATAGTGTTATATTGTCAGTAACAATTTAAATGTTAAAAACATGAAGAACAGAAATATCAGCCAAAATTCAACCAGATAGATATATGGTGTTATATTGTCAGTCAAATTCTAGTGAGATTTTTAAGATTATTTGGCATGAGACGTTGCGGATCCAAGATGAGATTTAATGAATATATTTTGCCGATGGCATAGTCTTATATTGTCAGTCACAATAGAAATGTGAAGAAAACAAAATTCTAACGAAATTTTCAAGATCATTTGGCACGGGACAAAGTCGATCTCAGGCAAGAAGTAAAAAATATATTTTCTTGATGGTACTCTGTTTTATTGTCAGTCACAATTCGTAAAGAAAAAAAATCAGCCAATATCCTGTTCTGCCAAAATGCTACTGAGATTTTCGAGATTATTCAGCGTGGGATGAAGCTAATCCCGGGCGAGATGTAAAGAACACATTTTCTCGCTGGCAGAGTATATTTTTAGTGAAATTTTGAGTGTGAAAAAATATGAAGGAGAAAAAAATCAGCCCAATTCTAGCGAGATTTTCAAGATTATTTGGCATGGAACGTAGCAGTTCTCATGCGACAATGATATACTGGTTTATTGGCAGTCACAATTCGAGTGAAGAAAACAATTATGAAAAAATAACTTTTAAAATTGGATATCTTTCTTGACAACTGTGCCAAATTTTATGCTTGTAACACCAATAGCCGTTTTTCATTTCGGAAGCCTCTGGAGTATAAGACCAAGTTAAATAAAGTATGTTAGAGAAACTGCAGCCTCATGTTTTCTAACATATGCCAATCAAAGTTGGGCAGTTTGATAACAAAACTAAATTAATATTAATTAAGAAACAATTAGACAAACATCTTATAGCTTAATCCATATTGGTAACACAATATGTTTGTCTACAATCTACTTTCATTTTAGTATTAGATTTATGAATTATTTATTTAATTTAACTTTAAAACATACCCTTAGTAAGACACTTTAGAAAAACGAATTTATTTTTTGGCAACATAAGAGCTAGTTAATATATTTCAAGCTTTGAAAGGGAGATGTTAAAACGATACAAAAGAAAATAAGAGAGCGCCGGAAATTAAAAATGATTTAAATTCGCCAGCTTTCTTTATCACGCAAACTTCTTGAATGGTTAAAAATTAATAAAGTTTTAAGACACACAGCCGAAGATTTCTTAATCTTGTGCTTTATTTTGTTAATAAATTATATGAAGATGCGACCTGGGGGCTGTCTGTTACATACGAATGTCCTGACCGTGGACGTAGAGTCGAGCTTATCTGGAAGACGCAACGGGCATTCCGTGGCAAGCGGCTCACGGAGGCATTACGTTAGATAGGGAAAACATAAAATATGGCGTCCCTTCATGAATCTTATTAAGATATCCCTATCGCCGAACGATACGAACTTTAATGCTCTCTACAAAAGACACATGGTCGAGAAAAAGGAATATATGTGCGATGTTTATACTTTGCCTGAAATATAATATTAGAATGGTTTTTAAATGTACATAAACAATTATTCGCATAATTTTCAACATTGCAAATGGATCATTAAGAAGTGTCGTTGGTTGGATGCCACTTGTGCACTCAGGCCGCTAATGTGGACCCACTGTACCTGTCGCGAAAGGTTTTTAAAAATTCGGTAGACCAACTTAAGACTTTGATCAGAATTAATGGAACTTCGAGCAGTCCCTCAAAAAAGGTAATGGTAAACTTAGATTGTAGTTTCGCACTAGCTCATTAGTACGTTACTACCGATGAGTGGCTCGGTCGTCATTTCGTGTATACCAAAAGGCATTTTTTACCAGATTTTGCCTCTAAATACCCCCGAAAAATCAAATTGCCAGCAAAGTGCATTACCGAGCCACCCTTCAGTTACTACCTAATGAAAATGGAGAATTAAACGACGATGAAAAAAATTTGAAAAAAAATTCATGAAACGAGGATAAATGTAAAATACATTTAACTGTCAGTCTGCAGAATCAGCAAAAGCACCTTCACTCTTATTCAATAAATTATATTCAGTTTTTGGTTGCCTTTACTTTTTCTGAGGGAATTCTCGAAGTTCTATTCTTTTTGTTTTTATTTAGCGTCGTAAAATTTATAATTGAATCAGAATTTTGCTATTTGTTGAATTTAAATTCTTTAAAACAATGCATATTTTTGTTATATTAAAGTTATTATTTAAAATTTTCAATACAAGGTTTATCCAAAATGTAACTATTGCTTAAATCTCCTCAATCTATACACAATTTCAAAAGTTGAAATTTGGACACGGCATAGTAGTAGTAGTAGTAGTAGTAACTAGGGGGCGGCCCAAGACCTGGCAAGTAGGCCCAATCGGTCCCTTATTACCTTACCCAAGCCCAGCCCCCTAATCCACCACCTGTACCGCTAGTACGGTAGTGATGCAAGTCAGGTGCTTACTGAGTCGGTTGTGGCCGATCACTATTCCTATCAGTAGTTCAATATCTTTTCGTGTCCTTCCATGAGCCATTTGAGTCTGGCCGCGTCCGGTCTATCGATGAATTCTTTGGACTGTCTGCATCCTACTTCGCTTTCCCAGGAGCCTACCAGTGCATCTAAGAGTGGTTCCGGCCCCACGTATTGAGTGCTGGCCCCGATCCGAGCGAGTTCATCCGCCTTTTCGTTGCCCGACGCTCCCATGTGTCCCGGCACCCACGTCACTGTAACTCTCTTGTCTCGACTCAAGACTTCCAGTACTTTGACGCACTCTTCCATAAGAGTATTGGCAATTTTTGGCGCACTAAGTGCCTTTAGGGCCGCTTGGCTGTCGGAGCATATATACACATGCTCCTCCAGACTATTGCGAACCTCTTCTAGTGTTGCCGACATTATAATGGCGTATATCTCGACTTGGAAGACTGTAGCTTGCTCTCCAAGACACGTCATACCTTAAAAACTAATTAGCAAATTCTGCTATGGCAACTGCGTAATGGTGATACCAAGTAAAGTATTATTCTATAGAAATGCTCCTAAAATTATTTACTTAACGGCTCAAAACAATAAGATAATGAATTTGGTAAAGCTTTATTATGACCGAAAACGAGACAATGCAGTGCTTGCAAATAAATTTGGCTTCATCTCCCACAAGAGGTACAACATTTAAAAGCGTATGAGGCCAACAATCAAAAGCTACAAAACCTAACTTCAGATCAAGGTATTGATATCCAGCTTTTAACATATCAATAAAATGTTATTAGATTAGAAATCAAGTAAAGTTTTTGAAGACTGGCAATAGGTTGTATCTCCCCCCTAAAATGGAACTTCAAAATCCATCTTTCACGCGGTACTGCCGACCGAAATCATTGTTAATGATTTTAAATTATATATAACAACAACATTAATATTGTGCATGACTGATTGAAAATTATGCCATAGTTTAGCTATCTCTGCAATAGCTAAACAAATGGAGGTCAGAGGCGAAAAAATTACCAAAAAAAAAGGCAAGTTAAAACGTTTTAGGGATTTTTAAAAGATATGCCCAAATAACAAATGGAAAACCATAATCAAAAGGATACATCTCAGATAACTAAAATCGAGTTTGACATCAGATTTCGAGTCGGTCTAGAAAAATATATATATAGAGAGAGAGAGAGCTCGTATATTTACTTAATTTGAACCACCGCTAACAGGCATGGTACCCAAATACTGTTAGGGGTCATTGGTCAATTCTCCAAGGAGGTGCAAGAGCACGAAACAAAGATAATAGGAAGTACCGAGAGTAGTTTACCAGAAAGTGTTCTAGGGTAGCTACTAACGAATATCCGATACATCGTTTTTTAATCACGTTAGATTCTTTTATCGCTACTTTAAGCTTTTCTCCTCAAGCATATCGTAAAACTTTTATTATTCAAAGTAATAGTGAATAAACCACAAAAATAAAATAAAATTTACAAGTTTTAGTTTTTTACTTAGCTTTACCTCTTTGGGTTTTTGGATGCTACTGGATAAATAATTTAGTATTTCATTAGACAAAAAATAAAAGTAGCCTTTTCCCTAAAATAAATAATACCACCTAAAAATTTTTACAAACAGATCGAGTGTCAATAAAAATATCATATTAACTTTTTAATTTAAATACCATAGATTATTATTATAACATAAAATAATTTCTCTCTTCTTATACCACAGAAAATTGTTTTAAAATTATAGAATAAATCTTACGCGAGGGGGAGGAGGCAACCTCCCACATCTCAAATTCTATTGTAAATAGTAAAAGGCACATTTATCAATCAATCAATAAATTATTATTTATTGGTGCTTAGAAAGTTTAACGAAAGAGTGGTGATAAAATTACTAGTACAACCGATTAATATTACTTAAATTGTTATATACTATATTGTTATTAAAACCGTTTAATATATATTTTTTTTTAAATATGTAAAATATTTGAAAAGTTACCGTAACTTTACTCTTTCTTCCACAAAAATTACATGAACCAATATGAAAGTTTACAAACAAAAATAAGTCAAAACGCTACATCGAAGCAAAAATTTCCGTCAAAAAATTAAAATAAAAACACTAAGCCAAACAATTTCAACAAAAGTAAAGATACACAAATACAAGATCGATTTATAGGTACTTACACTTTTTAACAGAATAACTTACCAATCAAAAAACCCAAATGGTTCAAAATTTTTTATAAACGTTCCTGACGCAAGCACGGCACCAAAAAGCACAGGAAAAAATAACGACAAACAATCAAAAGATTTAAAGTATTCACTCAGTATCTTTTACCATAACATCCAGTCACTGGGCAATGGCGTCGGGCAACTTGAGGTACTTCCAGAAAATCTGGAAAAACCAGACTTCCTGTGCATCTCAGAACACTGGCAATGCGACGAATCATTAACGACAATGGCGATCAACGGGTACAATCTAGTATCACATTTTTCCAGAGACCAAGGGCTGCATGGAGGTACTGCAATCTACAACAGAAATCGATTTGCATCCAGAGACAGGGTAGACATAGTTAAAATGTCATGCATCTATAGCATAGAGAGCGCAGCTGTTGAATTTTCGTTGCTGAATAAAAATTATGTTCTCTTGTGTATCTACAGATCGGGCCTAAAAGGTAAGATGGATGTATTTCTTGAGGTTCTTGAACAGATTTTGCAAAAACTATACAATGAAAATAAAATAATTATTATAACTGGAGATTTTAATGTTCACTTTAACGTAGACAACATAGATACAAATAATTTTTTACGTGTTATTGAAACCTTTAATGTTGCAAAATAATTCTGACTTTAAACTTCTCTTTGTCGAATATAAAAAAACATACAACGTTGAAATAAATAAAGCGAAATCTAACTACATGCTGTCAAAAATTGAAAATAGTGACAATAATGCTAAAGCTATATGGAATACGGTTCGACAATTAACTAATGCTAAAAAACCAACAAACACTCTTCCTTCAGAACCAGATTGTAAAACCTTAGCGAATAACTTTAATAATTTTTTGGTGAACGCCGCACCAAATCTATTAAAAGATAAAAAAAAATCTACCAACCCTGCGTCATTTTCCATAAATAAAAAAACCAACGCAAACTTCTTTCTTTACCCGACAAATCCAGACGAAGTCGTAACTTTAAGTAAAAGACTAAAAAAAAATGTCATCTGGGTACGATTCAGTGCCTTCTAGTTTACTTAAAAAACACATAAATCTATTAGCTGAACCCCTGGCTTTTATCTTCAATGTCAGCATAGAAACTGGAGTCTTTCCACAAGCACTTAAAACGGCACATGTTATCCCTATTTACAAAAAAGACGATCCAGAAGATTTTACTAACTACAGACCGATAAGTTTGCTCTCATCATTTTCTGAATTATTTGAAATAATACTTCATCATAGATTGCTAAACTATTTCAACAAATACTCTCTATTTAATAATTGTCAACATGGTTTTCTCCCAAAACGATCAACAGAAACGGCATTACTTGAAGTAAACAAAGCAATCCTAAATTTCTTAGAATCCAAAACCGCTGCTTGCGGATTATTACTGGACCTATCAAAAGCGTTCGACACTATAAACCACAAAATACTCCTGACAAAAATGGATGCATACGGCATCACGGGTGTTCCACAGTGTCTATTTCATTCATACCTAACTAAACGTGAACAGCAAACTTTAATAAACAAAGGCAACAACACAATACTCCCGGAACCGACAGAAATAACCACAGGTGTCCCTCAAGGAAGTATTTTGGGACCTATATTGTTTATAATTTATCTCAATGACTTTATGGACACTAATGAAGAGATGAATGTAATGGCAACTTACGCAGATGATGCAAACACTATAATTCCGTTAAAATCAAACGATAATGTACAGGAAAAACTAACACTTACATTAACTAAAATGGACGAATGGATGGAGAAAAATCAGTTAGTCCTAAATGCAAATAAAACAAAACTAATGTTGTTCTCAAATATTAATATAAATAAACCAGATACCATAACATTTAAAAACGACAATATTAAGTTTGTAGAAAATGCGAATATACTTGGTATTACTTTAGATGACAGGCTGACTTTCTCCACCCATATTGAATCCCTCTCTAAAAAACTAAGTCGTGCATGCTACGCAGTTAGAGTACTAGTAAAAACCTTTAAAAACAATATCACTTTAAACTCAATATACTATGGAATGTTTTATTCAAATATTAGGTATGGAATTACACTTTGGGGGGGCAGTAGCCATTTGGAGGAGGTTTTTAGGGTACAGAAAAGAGCATTTAGAATAATTTTTGGAATGGGATCATCCGAGAGTTGCCGCGGTATTTTTAATAAGAATCACTATCTTACTGTTCCAGGAATTTACATCTTTGAATGCGTACTGCACCTAAAAAACCATCCTGAAATATTCTCAAAATACCGTTCCCATCATACATATAATACTCGAAACCAAAATAACCTATATATCTATCCTCACCACAGACTAAAGCTGACAGAAAAAGGGCCTATCTATGCCGCCCTAAAATTGTACAATCATTTACCAAAAAAAATACAAACCCTTGACAGATTCAAACACTTTAAAAAGCATTGTTTTGATTTTCTATGTAAAATCGTATTTTCAAACTTTTACTAATTTTTATTGATTTTGTCAGTTTTCTGTTTTTAATGTATTTAAGTCAATTTTGTCCTACTTTAACTCATCTATTTATTATTTTAAATGTTAATTTGTTATAGATACTAAAGGTCCTTTGTTGTTTTTATTTTTATGTCACACACATTTCTTCTTACAAAATAAAACGTAAAATGTTCTGACCTTTATATACAAAATCTTAATAGAAATTATTATTTGTTAGTTTTATTAATAATATGTAATTTTATCATCATATTGATTTATTGACTTACCATATTTATGTAACTTTTGTTGTATATTTATTATGGCAAATAAAATCTAATCTAATCTAATCTAATCTAACAGCAATACACGATATTTTGTTAAAACTATGGACTAGCCGGCCGCCGTAGCGCAGTGGGCAGCGTATCTGCTTGCCGCACGGAAGGTCCCGGGTTCGAATCCCGGCTAGGTGCATGGATATTTTGTGTTTGTCTTTCACTTTGCGTTCACTTCGCTAACACTGGGCATTGATCTTGTAATGGATGGAAAGTCCCAGTATATATATATAAAAAAAATGGAGTAGATCTGGGAAAAGTCAGCATTTAAAAACTCATCAAATGTAAAAACGGCATGTTTAATTAGAAACTTTTTTATTGTTATTTTGTAATTTTTCAGATCCAATTGGCGGACACTATTATTTTAAGCAAAGCGTTGAAGAACTTCATGCAGTAAAAATTTACCCCATTCTTGTTTCTTTCTGACCGTCTAAAACGACAAGCCAAATTATTTCGGTTTTGTGTATTTTTCTCGTAAAACACGTTGTGAATTATAAAATTATTTGGATTGTTCTTAAGATATAATAGACAAAGTAGTATGTAGTGAGATGGTATTGTTATTATATTTAGCATTTTAATAGCATCCACATAGTCATCTCGATATCCAAGACCAGCAATTATCCTCACAGCTCTTCTCTGGAGTCTAAAAGCAAGTGCTATGTGAACAGAGTTACCCCAAATCGACAGCGCGTAAGTACAAAGCCTTACTTGCACTTTGAGATATGCTATTTCCAAGTAAGTTTTGGATTTAAATTGTTTGTTAATAATACCAAGTATTTTCCAAATTATCGGGATATTGTGAATTTTCAAAAAAAAATAATTTATAAAAATTTTTTGGCCCCATTTTTGTCGTAAATTTTTAGTAAAATAACACTTATTTAACCTACCTTTTTCTTTAGATTGAACATGATCATTTGTCATCTTATGCTTCTGTAAATCACCATCTACCCCCAATAGTTTGGAATAATTTTGTAAAGGTTCTGTAACCAACTTTTTAGGCAAAACGATTTTTTTGTCCTCCAACTAAGGTCTTCGAAAAAAAAATACTGGAATATTTACAAAGTAACCCTTGACTTTGTTCAGAAAGAATCAGACAATCAAATTTTTTAAAATGCCCCTTATTCCCTTGGCATTTTTGCTCCCTACCTCGCTTTATATGAACCGAAAAAGGTAATACATTAATTGATATCTGGCATCCAATTATTTGTTAAAAATTTGGAATCTGGTGTACTCGTCTATATCACTTATTTTAGGCACAAAGATACCAATATCATAACGCGCACTGATGAAGCTTTCTCACTTAAATCTTTAACAAAATTATCCGACATAACTTTGGTACTGGTATATATTACAACCAGGAGTATTCTGTTCTGTGTCTTGCACACAGAGTTTTATTCAAGTTTATGTTATCAACATCCTCTTTGGTCTCATTTTTTAAAAAAATCTTAAATAATTAAATAGGGTATTACCCTCAAATCGTTTTTCATTTTTGAAAAAAATGCGGAGAACACCACGCGCGCAGTCCGAATTGTAGGATTACAAAACATTTGCTATAGCGCTCCACACACGCGCTGATTTTTGAAATTTAATTTCGGCTCTGCTTCTTTAAGAGGGGGGACGTGCCCCCTTTTAGATCCGCCACTGTTCTGCGGCGGGTTGCTGTGTTTTGTTATAAATTAAAACAATATCCCTTTACCTTTCATCGATCGCGTGTCATTTTGCTCTGCCATTGGTCGCGCGCATAGATTTTTTCTAATGCCCAGTCGCGCGAATAGATTTTTTTCTAACAGTGGTTTGCGCGCTGCAATATTAATTAGGGTATTCGAAGAAATAAAAGCAAACCTTTTCTTTTTCATTTTTTATTATTCTAAGTAAACAACCTACATAAACTTCCAATTGAAAACTATGAAACAACTTGTAAAATGAATAGACGTTATTTTCGGTAGATGCAGTATGCTCCTTACCTAAAGGGATATTACACATGTGGAACTTATGCTGAGTGAATCTATTTTTCCGAATCGTGGTTTCTGCTGCGGGACTGACGGTGTCTGGACTGCGTTGATGTTGTTATCGGTAATGGAGCAGATTTTCTGTCAAAGTGGCACAGATAATAAAGTGATAGAAGCTGAATACGAAGTGGCGTTTTGGCATCAACTTTCTGGTATTTGTGTTGTAGATGATTTGGGAATTTATGGTCGCTATATTCAGAAAGCTGCAAAAAATTGTGAAAGGCCAACGATTACTGTAACGTGTAACCGAATATTTTGCCGTCATCTTATCGGCGGCATCCACGCCACCTTTGGTATCGTTATAGAATGTAATAACCTATGGCTTGTTCTTTGGAGAATCTGCATCTCTTTTATCGTGACTATGAAGCGTTAAAACCATAAGAACATTCTTATGTTTTTTCGAGACATATGACGTCAAAATACATTTATTTCGCCATATCTATCTATAGCTCATTGGCGAGTGGCACAGATGAAAAGTAGTTTTCGGCGGTAATATTTCTACCTGATTTGTCAATTGGACGTATAAGCTTTTTCGATACACTTGCTGCATCATTCGATACCTGATAAGGAGCTTGTGATTGCCTTCTTGTATATATCTCCATATTGTGAGCATACAATGTCATCTGTTAGGACATAGACCTTTATACCATAATAAGCTGGTTTATTGCTTATATATTGATCAAAGCGGCATCGTCCTCTGAACGCATCCAGCATTTCGTCAATCGTCACATACTGAGCTGGACTGTAACTTCTTGTGCATTTGTACACAAAACTTTCAAAAATGCTTCGAGTTGAAGCTAAATTGTCCATTTCTGCCCTATTTTCCCTGCTTACTTTGTCATTAAATCTTATTCCTCGCATTAGAATATAAAAATGTCGTTGTTACATTGTGGCTTGGAAATAGTCTGGCGCTGTCCCATCTGTAGCCCACAATTCGCTCGTATTTAGATGCTGTCCCCTTTTAACGCCTGCTGAATATAGCAAGTCCAAAAGGGCCATTACTTCTTGTAAGTTTGTGGATAGACAATGAAGTGGATGTTCGTAAGCTACTCGTATTTCATATAATTTCTGATTTGTGAATTTCTCAGTGTCTTGAAGAACATTCATCGGAACAAAGATGTTCCAACAATCAATAATTTTAGATATAGTTCTCGCTTCTCCCAACACACCAAGAAGTTTAGTCTCAATATTTTGTCATCTTGTTTTAGTTGATTTCTTATCTAATCTGGATACATAGTGTATCTAATCAATATAATAATATCAAACAGGGTGTTTAAAAAGTTATGTATAAAAATGAAAGGCGTGATTTTTAATACTGTTCGGTGTTTGAAATGACGACTGATTTTGCTTAAATTAGTTCTAAAGTTTTTTCAAAATAATAACCAAAAATATTCAAAAGATTTTCTTTGCCTTTAACTGTACATTGAAGCTTATTATCAACAAAGCACCTAACTGAGAATAAGCATCAAGCAAGCACCTGCGCTGCGCACTCCGCGCCTATTAAAGTTGAAAAAAAAACAATAAATCGCGTAAAGGTTTATTCGAAAACTTCTCTCGCTCAAGAAAATATATAAAAAAATAACTACTCGTATACTCATGGGTTAGATAGGGTCGGTCAGATTTTTCCACGGTATAAGCAGACTTTTCTTGGGTGTATCCACACTGTTTAGGGGTGTGTTCAGACTTGTATTCGGACATTTTCAGTATCCAGACTTTTCCAGAGTGTATCCTGACTTTTCCAGGGTCTTTCCAGACTTTTCCAGAGTGTAGTCAGACTTTTCCAGGGTGTTTCCAAACTTTCTCAGGGTCTTTGCAGACTTCCTCAGAGTGTATCTAGACTTTTGAAGGGTTTTACAAAGTGCATCCAGACTTTTTCAGGCTCTTCTAGAGTGTATTCAGATTTTTCCAGGGTCTTTCCAGAGTATATCAAGACTTTTTTCAGCGTGCATGCAGACTTTTCCATTTTCTGTCCAGACTTTTCAAGGGTTTTTCCAGACTTTTCCAGGGTTTTTCCAGACTTTTTAGACTTGTACTCGGACATTTTTAGGATCCAGACTTTTTCAGGGTCCTTCCCGACTTTTCGAGACTGTATCCAGACTTTTCCAGGGTCTTTCCAGACTTTTCCAGAGTGTAGTCAGACTTTTCCAGGGTCTTTCCAGTCTTTCTCAGGGTGTTTGTAGATTTCCCCAGAGTGTATCCAGACTTTTCCAGGGTTTTCCCACTTTTCCAGATTGTATCCAGACTTTTACAGGGTCTTTTCAGAGTTTTACAAAGTGTATCCAGACTTTTCCAGGGTTTTTTCAGACTCTTCCAGAGTGTATCCAGACTTTTTCAGCGTGTATGCAGACTTTTCCAGTGTCTTTCCAGACTTTTCCAGGGTTTTCCAGACTTTTTCAGGGTTTTTCCAGACTTTTCCAGGGTCTTTCCAGACTTTTCAAGAGGATATCCAGACTTTTTCAGGGTCTTTCCAGACTATGCAATATTACGTGATTTAGTTTTGAATGTCGCAATACTTTTTTGTGGTGCCAAGTATTAGTTTTTTACTGATTTTGTTAAGTGTTTTTTGTTGCAAAAATTTCATACAACTATTCAACCAGAAAATTTTTGGATATGGTTTTAATTTATGGCGAAGCACAACAAAACTCCGCAAAAGCCAACAAATGTAATTCCAAAGATTTTGTTTTAATTATAAGAATATTCAACGAATCGGGTTCTTTGTCGCTTAATCCAGAGTTATTAAAAGTACCCTTAAAACAATGGGGGGGGGGGAAGGAGAATACTGCTTAGCCTAGTTTCTTTAGTTTCAGTAATTTTACCATCCAGTCATTTTATTGTGGCGATGACAAAGGACTTATTTTCTTTCTCCTTTTCCGTTGAACGACACTGTAAGTAATTTTTACAGATCACAAGCCCCCCATGGTTTTTAAAAAGCTAAGTATTAGTCCAACACTTGAACGTTTAAAAAAAAATGATTTCTATTGGCTATAAGTTAATTAATGATATTGTATAACCTGCTGCTGCACCATTTCTACAATTTTGTTAGTTTGTTGAGCTGTTTCTACTAAAAAATTAATAAAGTACGACTTTTCGTAATGCGCTGGATTATTAAATATTTTGTACTGTGTCTGTCTCTGACGTCATGTTAGATTTTTATGAACTGGGAAATGCTTTTATTCAGTAAAAAGATTTGTTATACGGATTTGGAATTGTTTCTTCCAGTAGAAAGTCAGGGTAACGGCAAACTTACTAAGAAAGGAGTAGGTTTATAATCCTTACGGCTATGCCGCCATATATCAACCGCCTAAGTCCTTTTACGAAAATGGGATAGATATTTATAAGTTACGCGGGTGCCAGCTCACTGTTTATTTAACTCAATAACCGTTTATCATGGCGATCAGTGGAGCAACAGCGACGCGGTGGCGGTTCCGCAGCCTCACCATACCGGAGTTCTAATCTGTCTTTTTGCACAGTGGACTTTGCATGGGCCAAGCTAGCCTCGTGTCCACTTGCAATTAAATTTCCCTAGCTTACTCTCACAAGTTCCTTGCAATTCTTGTATCAGGTGCGCATGAAGGTTTACTTTCCGGTCAAGAACTGACAGACTTGGTAGAGCTTGTAGTCTACACTCCTACACACACAACTTTAAAGGAAAAGGAGTAGATAAGAAACAAATAAATTCAGTAATTAAATATTTTTAATTTCTTTTACAGTTGTTGATTCAGTAAGCAACTTCTCATGTAGATATGCCAAAAGTAGACCAAAGTAAATAAATTTTCTTATCCAAACTGTTCTAAGCTTTTTATCATTTCTCCTTTTCTTTATTTGTTTTTTAAATCCGCAGTTATTGGCCGAGACAACATTGACAAAAACAACAATTGTTCAAAACAAACTTTACCGAGTAACTTGCTAGAATAATTTTGAAAAATATGAAATGCAGTGCAGACACGCCAGCAATTACTTGGTGAAACTGTTGCACGTGGACAAGATGCTTACCAAATAAAGTAATTTATCAGCTTTTCTTAATTCATTGGATGGATTTAATATCCAATTTTTTCTTTAAATATTAAAACATAAATTGTTGCTAATCCAATATCAAACCAACAACAAAACGAAACATCAAAAATTTAAAAATCCACATACGGGGGTCGCTTCTTAGGCAAACGCCAAAAATTCTGACGCTACGGAATTTCTCACGTGTCAAAAGATAATAAAGTATTTCATAGTAATAATGAATTACCTGAGATATGTTTAGCTTAATTTTCATTCCTCGTACTTGATTTCACATTTTTTCATCGAGCACAAATGATTTTAGTACAACTTTAAGGGGTTTAATAAAGATTTTCTAATGAAAATATTTCCACTCGTCATTTTCTAGTCAGTTTTTGATAACAAATATCATCTATTTGTGGTATGTTCCTGCAATCCCCAAATTGTCGATTGCTTTTAATTAAAATAAAGGTAAAAAATAGTTTACCGCCCAAACAAAAATGATAAAAAATGCTAAATGATGCTAGAGATGATTAAATAATTAGATTTATGATTTCCTGCAATTTTCGGCCCTTCCCGGTGCCATATTTTCGTTTCCGTCAAATATTTTGTCGTGTATTTTTGGCAACAAATTTTCTGATGTGACAATTCGTTCAGTATTGGGGATTCCTGCAAGTTTAGAACGAGTAAACAACTATGACCTAATGAAAAGGGGATAAGCTTAATTGTACGCTACACCCTCACCTGATATCTTTCAAGAACAAAACTAGTAGCTATTCTATATGTTTTAAGAAAAGTTAGCTTTTTATTTAAATTTTATGTAAATCTCAAAATTGTTTTTACTTCCCTTGCTAAGGGAAGTAATGTAATCATGTAAAAATCGCACTTCGAGATTTTTATGATCCTCCACGAATTTTGAGGTTCCGAATAGTGATAAGCACGAATCCAGACGCCGTCGCTTTGTCTGTCGGTCGGTCTTTCGGTCTGTCGGTCTGTCTGTCGCCTACTTTGTAGCCACTCTAACTTAAAATCTTCTGCACCAATCGTAACCTGTGTTGACGCACAGATCCCTGTTGTTTTTGAGCATTCGCCTATTAGACTCTTCAGAGCTAACCCCAAAACATATCATCCCTAAAAATTTTTTTTTTCTTACCCTGTGATACCTCTTTGGAAAGCTTCTAAAAATCGTAGTTTTTGCATTAATGGACAAAAATCTGAGTTTAACGGCACTATATATATATATTTATATATATAGAGCATATGTAAAACGAAATGTTTTGGGAAACAATAAAGTCTAAAGTTATATATATATATATATATATATACCACATTTAAAATGAATTGGAAAAGTCTGTCGACTCGAAAGAATCTCTGAATACACCCTGGAAAAGTCTAGATACACCCTGGAACGTCTGGATACACCCAGGAAAAGTCTGGATACACTCTGGAAGACACTGGAAAAGTCTGGATATACTCTGGAAAAGTCTGTATACACCCTGGAATGTCTGGATACACCGAGGAAAAGTCCAGATACGCTCTAGAAAAGTCTGGAAACACCCAGGAAAAGTCACGATATACTCTGAAAAAGTCTGGAAAGACCCTGGAAAAATCTGGATACACCCTGGAGAGGTTGGATACATCCAGGATATGTCTGGATATACTCTGGAAAAGTCTGGAAAGATTCTGGAGCTGGAAAAGTCTGGAAAGACCCTGGAAGTCTGGATACACTCGGAAAAAGTCTGGATACACTCTAGAAAAGTCTGGAAATACCCTGGAAAAGTCTGGAAAGACCCTAGAAAAGTCTAAATATACTGCGGAAAAGTCTAAATATACTGTGGAAAAGTCTGGATATACTCTGTAAAAGACCTTGCAAAAGTCTGGATACACTCTGGAAGAGTCTGGAAGACCCTGGAAAAGTCTGGATACCCTTTGGGAAAGCCTGGGTAAACTCTGGAAAATTCTGGATACACTCTGGAAAAGTCCGGATACACTCTGGAAAAGTCTCGAAAGACCCTGGAAAAGTCTGGAAAAACCCTGGAAAAGTCTGGATACACTCTGGAAAAGTCTGGAAAGACCCTGGAAAAGTCGGGAAAGACCCTGTAAAAGTCTGGAAAAACCCTGGAAAAGTCTGGATACACTCTGGAAAAGTCTGGAAAGACCCTGGAAAAGTCTGGAAATACCCTGGAAGATTCTGAAAAAACCCTGGAGAAGTCTGGAAAGATCCTGGACAAGTCTGGATACCCTCTGTAATCAGTTAAGCAAATGCCGATACAGGACTTTTGGACCGTGGACATTTAAGCGCCGACCGTTTGGGCGCCAGCAAAGGAAAAATGTAGAATGTTATCAATATGTAACCGAGTTGGTAGATTCGCTTTATTTTTTTTGTTTTAGTGCGTAGAGTTCAATAAAATAATAAGATTGGGTTGGTTGTTTCCTAAATTTTTCTTTTGGCGGCACCCAACTGTCCGGTGTCAAAAGAATACAAAATTTCACACGGTACATGATATGCATAGGTGCTTTTTACACCTTTCCTTAAATTATTTTTTTTGTTTTTATTTTAGTCTGTTAAAATTCTATTAGCGAAAATGCACGAAAATAGATATCTTAAAACATTGATAAAAGGCGTCTAAATAGTACATCAAATGTTCTGCGTGCAAGATTTAGTTTGCCTACTTTTGCTGGAATTTTTCCAAAATCCGCCTTAATGATTTTTAGCTAGCAAAAATATTACTATATTAATGAATTATTTAGGTGGAAATAATAATTTAGGGTAACTATTAGTTTGACCAAAATTTATAACAATCTCAAAAACACAATATTAATTAAGTATATTTTATTTATTGCCAAATATTAACATATATTTTTAGTGGAGTAGATTTATTTTAAGTTACATTTTGATGGTCCTCAATTGCTTACATATTTTCTGATCAGCTCGGGCACCGCTAATCTGAAACAAAAAAAAAGAAATGGTGTTAAATTTTGGGGTTTAACTTTCTTAGTTTCTAATATATTTAAATTTTATGAAAAAATTAACCTTTTCAAATTTTTTTTTGACTATCTGATATATCAAACTTTTTTAATGTTGCAGGGACAAATTTTTTGTAACCTTCTCCTTTTTAAAATTTTTAAAAAATTAAGTTTGCTACTATTGAAATTTGTAAAAGTAAAAATGTAAAATTTATCCTGTACTTTGGTTTCAAAATAAAACAGGAAAGACTTTCGCAATGTTGGTTTAAAGGAATAATGTAAATTATTAATTATTTTAAAACGCCAGTACAAAAGGCATAGTTTAGCCGCGAGTTCTTAACATTATTTTTTTTAATACTTTTATTAAAAAATTCAATAAAAACAGGAAAATAGTTTTAAAAATCTCGAACGAAAAGCGCTTCTCGAAACACACCATCTTTACACTATAAATCAAGGCGGCTGGTAAATGAAATAACAATGGTTTCCATAGCGATGTGCCTTTTTACTCGGTGACGTTCATTGTTGCGACATTTTAATATTTTAACAGTTTGATATTTTTGACGGTGTTTTTAAATGATTTTTTCGTAAATAATTGGTGAAAACTGGCGTAAATGGCCTTATTTTTAGGCAAAAATTATTAGATTTTTTCAATGTTACTATTTTCCGATATTTCTCTTTAATTTTGGGTAAAAAACCGACAGGACTCTTTCTTTGCACCCCTCCAAAAAAGCCAGTTACTAAAATCATGTTTTTGATGAAGTTTTAAAAAAAGTATCTTTTGTAATGACATCTGTTTTACTCTTGGTATTGATTTAAAGTATCTTTGAGTTTTGAGGAATTTTTAATATTGACAATATAAAATATGAACTTGCTTAATAATCTATTTGGAAACTGCGCCTTAAAAATAAAAAATTTGCATTAGAAAGACTCTTAAAATTAATATAACCTTAATATTAAAGATCTTGTTAAGAGTCAAGTTTTACGTTTAACATTCCGGTAATAGTCATTTTAAGTTGGTCATAAGAACTATGCATAGCCGTGGAATATAGCGCAATATTCTGTCTTCCTTTTATCTGTAAAAAAAACGAAGCCTTCCGCTCGAATACAGATGTCAGACTCTAATCTCTGCAGTCTAGCGTTGAGCTTTTTCATTAAGGTCACGTGTTCAGCATGTGTAACGTTCATATCAGACGTAAATTTACGTTCTATAATGTCTGCTCTATGTTGCTAACGCAGAGATTTAAATGAAAACATAGCGAGTTTTGCTGAGGAAAGAAAAGAAAATGTAAAAGATAGAAGTCCAATCCGGCAAATCCCGCGTGTTCGTGTCATGTGTGTCATGGCCGAACTGTCTATTAGCTTACTTATACGTCGGTATGTGTTGACGTGATTAACAAAACTTCACGCTATTGTTCGTTCGTTCGTTTAAAGAAGCCTACAACATATACTGGGCCCCCGATATAACCTCCCCCCCACCCTCGTGGAATTTTTCGCCACATATATTTTTTGTTGTTGCTATTGGTCTCTAGTTTCAGGTCTTACTTGCTTGCCAATCGTCAATTACAGCGTGTACCCAAGAACGTCTCTCGTAGCTACCCTCTGTGATACCTAGGCGATAGTAGCCATCCCAAATCGTAATTTACAAAATTTTCTGAAAATTTTGGTGCAGTGTAATTTATTATTATTTCTGAGTAAGAATTAGGATCGACAGAATTTTTCATGTCAAACCGCATGCAAAATTTCAGCTTTAAGGTCTTGTCTTGAAAAAAATCCCTAGGACAAAAGTGCAATTAGGTCTTGGAGTCAAAATATCTCGATATTATGTCTTGGTTTTGATTTTGGCTACAACTTTACTTTTAAAATTATGAGGAGGAATCTATTTACTCTTTGCACCTACCCCTTTATACTTTTTCACATACCCGCTTTTCCAAAAAAAAGTTAAGTTATGGGGGTTTATGATTTGAAAATAATGCCTATTTTTTCAACTGGCGATTTAATTTTTTAAAATAGTGGGTACTCTTCTTCGGCTTGACATTTTACTCTTTTTAAAATATTTTTTTATTAAATATAGTTATAAATTTTATAATTTGGCTATGAGCAGGATCTCATTAAGAGTTCCGTTGTTTTCTCAAAGATCTAGTAGACTACTGTGCGTTGAAACGCGATGTGCGAAGCTGCCTCCGCACGATACCGCGTAATCACCCCGGTCTTATCCCAGGTGATATACTGCCTTTTTCGAAATTTTATTTACTGCCAACTTGCCTTCTTGATAATCCACATCTGCAAGGCCATTTTTACGTTGTTTGTATTAACCGTGAATTTATATCCCAAACTATATGAGTAAGACTGCTTGGAACATGCTGCCTATAATTCAACTAATCACTTAAGAGGAGACAAAATATTTTAAATCGTAAAAAACCATTTAAGATCATAAAGGTAAACAATGTAACAAACATTTTTAATACGTGCGCGTAGTTGGCGGCTCCAAACTTACACCAGACGCAAAACTGGAACCCAATCTTTAAGTCGTATATAACGTAAGTAAAAACGTTACGTTATCACTAAAAAAAAAGTATCGTTAACATCTTCATTTTATTAACCATTACCAACCACAAACACACTTTTAACATCTTTTATTTTATAAAAGAATACATATATAATGAATGATAAAATTGGAGATTATTTTAAGTCTGTATTAACTTTTTCCTCATTACAAGACTAACCAACAATATAAGAAATGACCCGTTAATCCCATTCCGGCTAGGTAATTAGTAGTAGTAAGGGCAGCTTTTTAAGCCTGGGAAGTAGACCTTCGAAGGGCCCTTTTTATTAAATCGTTCGAGTGATGCACGTGTCCGTTAGGATGCAAGTTTTCTTATATATATATTTACATCACATAAAAAATGCAAAAAACTCTTGAAATATTCAATTTTCTCTACCATATATCTCAAGTTATTACTTAAAAAAGTTTAAACCTAATAATATCGATCAATTTTTGAAAAAGTTGTTGCTATTTAAATGGGTAGATTTTTTCTTAATAAGCTTGATTTTTCAGGAAGGCACTGGTCTATTTAAAAATTGCAAACTTCCTTATTTAATGTTCGAATTTTTAGAATGTTACATCGATGTAGTTCGAAAGGATGTGGCTTTATAACCGATGTTTCAGATTTATTACAGTATCGCACACGAAAACATATCTAAGAGGGTTAAAAATGCCTATTTTTAAAATAGATCCGCTATCTTGGATTTTTAGGAAATGTCAAGTTTGACACCTGTCCAATAAATTTTTAAGCTTTGGGTTTCTAAACAGCTAACCATTATTAAATTCGGACAATTTCCCGCTAAGTTTTATTCATTTAAAGAAGTGCGGTATTTGTGGCACCCTATATATATATATATATATATATATATACCGGGTGTAACAAGGAATAGGAACGGCGAATTAACGCTTTTGTTCGTTCAGAGAAAATTCTGAAAATTTAGAGATATGCATAATTGATAGAAGCACATAAATTTATTCTGGTGACACATTTCAATCTATTACTGTTTCAATAAAAACGGAGTCAACTTTGGAATTTCAAGTAGAAGAATACTAGAAGGTATTTTGAATGTATTTCTGTCAGCAAATTGTCATTTTGACATTTTCTAAAGGAAATAAATATTTTCTTTTTCTTTTATTTATTATTTGGTTGATGTCAGTGCATAAGCCTACCAAAACCAAAAAATAATTTCGGGCTGGCTGCCTTCTGTTTGGGTATCTTTCGGCATGCAAGAGTTTGCCCTGAGTCGCATTGCCACGGCAATCACCATAGACAAGTAGCATATCCACTTTCTGATCTCTTGTGTAAACGTTTTGAGGAATTTTCATAAAAATTGACCACACGACTTAGTAAATGTCACATTGATTTTATCGATAAAGTCATAACATTTTAAATTTTGACAAAATGATTTAGGTTTTATAACTTCCGTAATTCTTATAATAAGTTAAAGAAGAACACTCCAACATATGCGTAAAGATATGTCAATTAAGAAAAAGTTGGTGTATGAAAGGGTTTTCATTTCAGTTAAAGAAAAAATATGCAGAAGAAAGAGAAACTTTTAAACTTCCGCATTTAACGTTTTCTTCAAAGCCGTAAGTTTTGGTAGGCTTATGCACTGACGTCAACCAAGCAATAAATAAAAAACAAAATAAAATTTAAAAAAATATATATATTTTTTTAAAGAAAATGTCAAAATGACAATTTTATGACAGAAATGTATTCAAATTGCCTTCTAGTATTCAACTAAGGTGATGCACACACGATGTTCTATTTGAAATTCCAAATTTAATTCCGTTTTTATGGAAACGGTAACAGTTTTACATGTGTCACTAGAATAAAATTATGTGCTTGTATCCATTATGCATATCCCTATATTTTCAGAATTTTGTATTAACAATTAAAGGCGCTAAGTCCGCGTACTTATTCTTGTTACACCCGTTATATATAGAGCACATATAAAATGTATTTGAAAAGTCCGTGTACTCGAAATAAATTTTGGATATACCCTGGAAAAGTCTGGATAAACCCCGTAGAGGTTTGGATACACCTTGGAAAGTCTAGATCACCCAGCAAAGGTCCAGATACGCCCTGGAAAAGTCTGAAAACACCCAAGAAAAGTCCGGATACACTCTGAAAAAGTCTGGAAGCACCCGGAAAAGTCTGGATACACTCTGGAAAAGTCTGGATACACCCGGGAAAGTCTGAATACACTCTGGAAAAGTCTCGAAAGACCCTGGCAAAGTCTGGATACACTCAGGAAAAGTCTGGAAACACCCTGGAAACGTCTGGAAAGACCCTGGAAAAGTCTGGATACACTCTAGAAAAGTCCGGAAAGACCCTGGAAAAGTCTAGATACACTCTGTAAAAGTCTGAAAGGACCCTGGAATATTCTGGATACACTCTGGAAAAGTCTGGAAAGACCCTGGTAAAGTCTGGATACACTCTGTAAAAGTCTGGAAAGACCCTGGAAAAGTCTAGAAACACTTTGGAAAAGTCTAGAAACACTCTGGAAAAGTCTGGAAAGACCCTGGAAAATTCTGGATAGGCTCTGGAAAATCTGGAAAGACCCTGTAAAAGTCTGGAAAGACCCGGGAAAAGTCTGGATACACCCTGGAAGTCTTGAAAGACCCTGAAAAGACCCTGGAAGGACTTAGAAAGACTCTGAAAAAGTCCGGAAAAAAACCTGGAAAAGTCTGGATACACTCTGAAAAAGTCTGGAAAGATCCTGAAAAAGTCCGAATACACTCCGAAAAAGTCTGAAAAGACCCTGGAAAATTCTGGATACACTCTGGAAAAGCCTGAATACACCCCTGAACATTATAGATACACCCAAGAAAAGTCTGTATATACCCTGGAAAAGTCTGACCGACCCAATCTAAGCCATGTGTATACGAGTAGTATTTTTTTTTATAGGTATGTTCTTGGGTGAGGAAAGTTTTAGAGTAAACCTTTACTCGATTTATTTACTTTTGAGTTTAAATTTACTAAAAGTGAAGAAAATACTTTGTTTCAAAAATATATTGTTACATTATCCTATATTTAACCTTAACAATTTTTAATATTAATTAACATTTATAACCACAACCCACAACATTTGGCTATTGCACAAACTCAGTAATAACCACAACCATAACCAAGTGTCTAATAAGCGTTCCAAAATGTCCTTTATAATGATTGGAGTTTCAAATGAGTTAAGTTAAAGACCAGCTTTTAAACAAATACACAGTGCAGAAACTGGAGAGACGATTCTGATAAGCTCAGAATCAATGAGGTATCTCATTAGGTATGGAGTTAATAAAATAAAGTGGATAAAAACCCCTACTGCGCAAACTCAGTAATAACCACAACCATAAAATAACCTGTCAAATAAGCATTTCAAAATGTTTCTTATAACGATTCACGTTTGAAATCGGTAAAGGTAAAGACTGGCTTTAAACAAACAAATAACAGGTGTAGAAACTGAAGATACGTTCTGATGAGCTCAGAATCAATGAGGTTTCGCATTAGGTATTGAGATTTAATAAAATAAAGTGGAGAAAAACACATTTAAAATGTGGGCTCGCATCTCGGTTCCTTAAAATATAGGCGATTATTCCGTTTGGAGAAGTTATCGCAAATGCGAACAGACGGAGAAAATACTGATAACCCATTCATAGCGGGTTTTATTAAATGAAATAAGACGAATACGTCGTTATCGTCCACCGTTTTGGGGCCACTTTGGCAGCTTTCATTTTTGAAAATTAATTTCCGGTTTCGCATTCTTTAAAAAGGGGAGACAAGAAGCCAGCGTTCGCCACAATGTATATGATACTGCAATTGTGCTCTACGACGTCCTCATTCATTATAATTATCAATAAATTAGATAAACTTGCAAAAATATGTATGAACTTTTTAGTAGTTATTTGCTTTTTTTCGCCCTAATTAAACCTGAATTCCCTATGGCTGCACTTTTATTTGTTTTTGATTAGTTGTCTTGATTGGCCCTATTGCCCATTTAATTCTTTTCGAACTTAGAAATCACCCCTGAAAACATTTTTATGTTTATAGCGTGTTAGTCTATTGATTTTGGAAAACTCGAATTGCTGTACTTACCCCTCTAGCTAAAACCGAGAGCCCATTACCACGCCAGACTTTTACTGCGTAATATAATAATAATAATAATAGCAAAAACTTTTTAGTTTATAAAACCTTGCCTACTAAAACAAAAAACTAAAGCGACTCCTTAACACTTTTTTAAAATAAGCGAAAATTTTAATTATTGCACGGTTAAAGCAGAAAACCTTTTATAGTACGTATTTGGAACTTGGAAATCTCAGACCTAAAGTTTTAGATAAAGTTATAGATAAAATTGTAGACAGACATATAGGTCGCGATTCTTCAAAACCCATCAGAAAATCGCGCTTTTTGACGATTTTTAAACGCCAGTTTATACTTACTGCTTTTTTGCCAGGACTTATTTGCTAATATTCCTTAAAATTTAGTTTCTTAATACTGTTCCAGTAGATAAAGAATATGTCAATTTTAATTTTTGTAGGCAGTATTTGTGAAAAACGCTTTTTTATTTTTTAAAAATGTATTTTATTAAGCATATCTTTGTGTTTAAAGAAACATTTTAAACTTTTAACATACAAAACCATAACATACATACATACCACAAAGTCACACAAATTCTGGCTTTCCTTTTACTTGGTGAGAATATTTATTACTTTTTGACGTTTATTGGTACAAGTAGTATAACTAGTTCTGCTGAATATCTTTAAAATATTAAATTTACAAAATTTTATTTAAAAAATTACGCACTTTCTTTTACGTTAGAATAAATGTTAAGGACGGTGTGTTTTTATTTTAAATAAAACCCTGTTCTCACTATGCAACTTTTCCATGCTCAAATTTTCTAATAACAGGTTAGAACAAGACACAATGTGCTTATGTCTTCTTTTAACCTGTTATTAGAAAATTTGATGCATGGAAAAGTTGCATAGTGAGAATAGGGCATAAGACTTCAGAATTGCGACGGGTGAGATTTTCTGTTGTTTCTAATGAATCGCGACCACAGTGTGAATTTTATTTGGCAATCATCTTAAAACAAGCTCTGTTCACCAGCAAAAAACAAAAACTTGAATATTTTGAGAAATGACCAATATAAACTCTTAAAATTTATAATAAAAGACAAAATTCAACTCAGGAGAGTACCGGTTCCCAGACGGATATCATGACTTAAAAATCTTAGGCAATGGGTGCAGATCGTGCTAATCAAGGGCAACATTCGAAGAGAGTTGCAGTTGAAGGAGAAGAATCACCTATGAGTCGCGGGCCTGTAGTCTCGATTGTTGATAAATCTAAAAAATTCCTCTAGAACTATATCTAAACTCTCAGTACGAACAATAAATATTTCTAGCTTAAAACAGCGATCTGTAAATGCTAACTCTGCTTCGGACTACCCTTGTCTTTGATGGACTTAGTAGTTTATATAAGAGGACTGATTCACTTTTTGATGAGTTTTATTTCAGTTTTATACTTGACAAAATTTTCTTATTTGAGAGTAAAGTAGTAGTTTTATTTACTGATCACTTTTAAAATATTTTTTTTGTGAAATATTTTTATTTACTTAAAATTTAATACCACATGCCATTATTTAAACAAAAAAAATTATGTGGCTATTTTCAAAATTTATTTTTTCCTTCGACCTCCTACTTTCTAAAACGCATTTATTGTTTATTTATAAACTAAGTAGGCAAGGTACCATAATACTTTCGTGAAAATATTATAATGCTTGCTAAAAATTAAAAAATTCACTACACTGAAAAAACTTGCTTTTTACCATTTAAATGCTAAAATATTTAAAACCTACTCATTCGCTTAAAAATTTTAAAGGACAGAACCAATGAAAATCTGACTGATGTTTTATCTAATTCGGTTAGTTTCATGAGCTACTGTTCCTACGAATGTCGCCGTCGACAAGCAAGCTAACCGCAGTGATTGTTTGTACGCGAGCTAGTAAGAAAAACTCATGGGGTGAGAAGTGATTTCCATCATTAGTATTTATCAGCTGGATACGCGTATTGTAAAAAGTCACTTTCAATCTAAAATAGCGCGTAAGAAAAAAGCGTTGTATTGAAATAGCGTGTAACCTAACCCAACATTACCAACCCAATCCAACATAACCAACTCAGACCAACATAATCAACCCAATAGGTTGGATTGGGTGGATTATGTTGGGTTGGGTCGGTTATGTTGGATGAGTTGAGTTAGTGTTGGGTTAAGGTTGGGTTTGGGTACGACTATATTTCATTACTGGCGCTATTTAGTTACACGCTATTTTATTACTGGCGCTATTTAGTTACGCGCTATTTTATTACGGACATAATTTTAATACTGAAGCTGTTTTTTAACAGCGCCATTTAGTAGAGCGCCATTTTATTACGCGCTGTTTTAATGCGACGCTCAAATAATAGCGCTATTTTAAACGGCGCTATTTTTTACGGCGTTATTTCAGACCAGAGACTTTCAATACTTGTGTCATTTTTTTTTGCTCAATAAAATAAATTAAATGTTTTTGTTTTCATAATTATAATTTAATAATGAGAAAAGGGTTATGTAACCTGTCAATTCATTGGCCTACACGATTTTTTTAACATAGTTCAATTCAATATTTTTAATAATAAAAAAATATTTACGAAGCCCTTAAGGCGCATTTACACAGACAAACTTTCCTTTGATGTTGAAATGCCGTTTACACGAGCCTCTTGAGCAAAATGTTCAAAAAAAAGTTTGAGCAAAATCTCGTACAAAAAGACTCACGGAAATTTTGGAGAGAATGTTAAGCAAAATTTGTTTGAAGAAATATTGGTATAGAAATTTCTTACAAATTTAAATTTTATAGTTTTATGGGAATTCATTGAACTTAACTGAAAATAGAAAGACTAAGTTTTAAAACAAGGTATTTTTAATTAAGTGCCTTCCGACGGAAAAACGATTTGATGTCGAAATTCACGTTTTACCTCATAAGCAACTTCGATTGATCTGATTTTAATAGGGGATATATCAGTATACTTGTAACTTTTTTGGGGTTGTACAAAAAACGAGAATAAAAAAAATAATAATTGGCACTTATTTATTGCTGTTGCTGGGTTAGGAGAAGGTAAAAACCGTAGGCTAGTGAGAGGGGGGTTTGGTTTACATTGACACACAAAATTACATGACAACAAACAAGAGTCAACGCAGTTTTTTGATGAAAGTTTTAGAACAAATCTTTCCATAAAGAAAGGGCTCTCCGACGCAAAACAAAAAAATTTCCTTGAGTACGCTTTAATTTGTTTATTTCGTTTTATTTTATTGACGCGTAGAACTCGCATTTTGCATTTCACAGGTAGTAGGCCACCCTTTGAATCGGAATGTTGCCCCTTTGCATATTGTTTGTTCAGTGTCAGTAATCGACCTTCATTGATTATTAGATTAAATTGATAGAGATTCACTTTGTTGATATTTATATCTTTAGCATTTTCATGAACCTTTTGCTTTTTTAAGTAACCCTTGGGGCCTTAAACTAACTAGGTAAATCTGGCGTGAGGAATTAAAAAAAAAACAATCAAAGCTAAGGGTGAAGTAAAGTTACAAAAATATGTTTTAAAAAATCACCCTCCCCACCACTCCTCATAATCGTGATGCGCGGATTATCGCTTAAAATTGCAATTTTTGAGTTTTTTGCCGATATTTGAAAAACTCAAATTTTTTTTGGAGAAGAAAAATTTTCCTGGGTTTTTTTAAACTTAGGAAAAAAAAGCTTGAAAATAAAAAAAAAACAAAAAAACTCGCAAGAAAATCCCAAAAAACCCCCGGGCAAAAAAATCCGGGAAAAACCCTAAGAAAAAATATTATAAGTAACCCAAATCCATGTGAAAAACTGATGGCCAATAATAATGTTTCGCTTGCCGTCGGCTTTTTTTCACAAAGATTTAAAATAAAAGTTGGCATTCCATTTTTTTAAAGAATTGAGATCACTGATCACTGATGTGAAATTTTATTTATTCTCATCTTTACAAATATGTTTCCAAAATAGATAGCAATAATTTGCTTAAAAATTTACCCGAACAAAATGTTCAAAGAAAAGCTCACAAAAATGTTCACGCAAAAATTTTTAGATCTTTTGCACGAGCTTTTGTTTGAACATGTTCGGCTGTGTAATTGCGCCTTCCTTCCTTTTTCAATGAGTTCATAGACCTTTATTGGCAGGTAATAAGTTATAAGGGGTCATATAGAAGAGCTGCATTTAACACCCGGACTGGATTTTATCCTCGCGATGTGTCATAAGCAACTTATTTCGATGTAGAAAAATAAGTAAAAACTACTTTCGATAGGCTGGTTTCACGAACCTTCAAGACAACATAATAGATATTTTTTAGTCGTGCTAATTTACAGCCCGATAACTTCGCCGACAACGATAACTTTAACACTATTTGTCAGTTTTTGGTACAGGTTTACGAGAAAGTAGAGAATAAAAAGTACTATAATTTATTGCTTTTATTTAAATGCGTTTTAAAGCAGGTACCTATTCAATTATTCGTGAAAAAACGCTCAAAAAGAAAAACATGCTTGTGTGTGTTGGGTATACTGAGCGCAACGCCACCCTGTCGGAAATAGGCGCGGAATTTAATGGAAGTTCGCCAAAACACAAATCCGTATGTCTTACCTACGTTAAAATTCTTATGTTAACCGTCCGTACTTTTGTGGCGTTTCAAGGCAGCTCTTAACTATATATGATGTTCAAATGTCAACAGTGTCGTCGGGCTTTTTTGCACCACCAAAACTATCTAATATATTTAAATTTCACGAGAAGAAAAACGGATTGTTTGCTTACATTGTTCTTACGATTGTTCATAAACGCCCTGGACTTGCTGCTGTTTGTGATGCTTGTTAGTAAAGGAACAAACTAGGAGTTTTTTTTTAATTAATACTTTTATTGCCTATGATGCGCGTTTCGATTTAATTTATACTACTATTGGTGTGGAACTGCCATGCACACTAGGAAGGCGAACAATTTTAGCGAGCATATTTAAATGTATTATAGAGAAATTTTACTTTTGTATCCAAAGCTAAATTAATCCAAAGGGATACAGAAGCTTAAAATTAATAATAAAATAATTAAATGGATTCCGTTGTTTATTTAAACATCGCTAAGGCGGGTCCTGGCTTTTCACTTGCCCATTCACAGCTCCGCGCCGTAAGGATGAGTATGCTCATTATTTCTGGTTGGACGAGCCTCGACTTGCCAAGGTCACAAGCCAAACTCGCCAAGCTACGCTCGGTAAAATCCCACCTTTTAACTTATTCTTTTGTTTAGTCTTCATTTTATTTTTTTTTTAATTTTTTTGCCATTTTTCTGGTACTCAGCTTAATAAACATTTTTTTTTGTCGGCCAGTGAAATTTTCTATAAAAAACATTTTTAGGTTATTCTTTTTTATTTACGAATTTTTTTGCAATATTAAAAAACTTTTAATAAACGAAAACACTAAAATTATTATAGTCAAGCTTCCCAAATTTACTTTGAAGTTGCTCTTTAACAGCCCCTGCGTGTAGTATTAGAACAACAAAATTTTAAAAAAATAATGACTGCAATCTCCAATTTTGTCAAATTTTTTGTGGTAAAAATATGCTAGGCTATTACAAAAGTATAAATATAGCATTTCATTTAAAATTTTAAAAGTTATTATTTTGACAGGAATATACAATGGGAGAAACTGATATAATCTCTATAGGGCCATTACAAGCTACGTGCTGCATTTTATCCACGGCTTTAATAATATATATTTTCAATGTCTTCTATTGTGTTTCTCTACAATCACTTTTATTTAAAATGATTTGTATGTGCTGCACATAGTCTATATCAGGTTGCACATTTTCCCTAAATTCCAGTGCGGCCTTCAATAATTCGGGCAGAGTGCTCACAAATTCTTTATTGAAACTTAGGAAATAAAGTGGTGACATTAACTTGATAAAAACCAATGACTTGTATACTCCTCCGGAGTAGACTTGGACTTGGCATACCATAAATAAAATGCAATTTTGTTGATCCCTTTATTTAATTTTTATTTTTATGAATAAAAAGGGACAGATAAATAAATATTTTTAACTAATTTTTTGGTTTGGATCAGACTTTTGCAACCTCTAATTTTCGCTTTTTCGCTACATGGAAGCTTGTCTGAGAGTGATCATCGACCTTATTAGACGAATTATTAGCAGTGGCGGCGGGAAAAAAATATTTGAGTAAATTTACATAGGTCGATATTTGATAGGGACATAATAGAGGAAATATAAAAATATACTTAATTTTTTTTACAAAAGGGCGTAAAATTTATTATAAGGTGTTTTTCTTGAAGTAACTATAGGTAATCTGGTTACTCATTTTAAATTTTCCAGCAAGGTTTACTGATTTTTGTAAAAGGAAAAGGCTTTTATAAATATTTTAAAAAATTAAAAAACATTGGATTGTATACAAATTTTATTGCGCGAATATTTTTTATTTTTTTAGCAGTGCAAATAAGAACTTGTCGACGCAACAACGTTTCCAGACGCAACAACGTTTCCAAACGCAACCACAACGTTGCGATGGGACGTTGCAGGAAACGTCTTGCCAACCCTGTTTTACACCAATTTGGTAAATGCTTCTCGAGTTGTCTCAACGTTGCACGCAACCTTTGGTATCCATCCAAATCAAGAAATGACCAAGATCACAACCTTGTGTGCAGCGCCACCTACAATATAAGTTATTTGTTACAAATGCGCCAGAGGTGTTTGTTATTGCCCAAAATATAACCTTTTATATTTTTTCTCCACCAAAAATCATCTATCATAAGATTCAGAGTAATAATATTCAATATTTTGCAAATTAATAAACATGAACAAGATGTACGTTTTAAAGGCTTTCTGTAAACTAAAATCGGAAACGCAACTTAGTGTACTGTCAAATATAATATTTTTAAGTCCAAAAAAAAGCGGGACTAACATATATGGCAGATTTAGAAAAAGAGTTCTTTTTTTAAAATTTTATACAAGACAAAAAATTGTTGCAGAACTGCTTTTATGTCTGTATACAACTTGATGAGTGATTTAATAGTAATAACAGCTACGAATTGCTGGGAAGAACTAATAAAAGACTCCCAACGCATTTCTTTACGTTCTGTTTGACAATATGGCTTCAAATTAAAAAGGTGATTGCAAAAAGCAACATGGCGTTTCGTACTTACCGTTTTTTAACCAAAAAACGTCCTTTGGTAACAGGTTCGACAGCTGCTTCACCAAAAGGCACCTAATGTCAACGTACCAAAATCTTTTCCTTGGGTGACAGCTGACAGAATTTTAAGTCAATGTCAAAAAATTGTTTTTTGCTCGAAGGTTTTAGCCAAATAAAAAAATGGACCGGACCTAGTTGAAGTGATCCATATTTTGGAAATTAACAAAGTGGAGCCTTTTCCACATTCACGGGAAACGCCTGCACCTTTTAGGTTGTTGAGAATACTTCAGTCTGATGGTACCGCAGCTCTGCTCAAGAAACAAGTACCTAAGCGTGTGTTGTAAAGGAAGAGTTTTACTTTACATGCATGCATCATTGACAGCTGATAAAACCCTTAATAAAGCCTCAACAAAAAAGGCAGTTACAGGAGCTGCCGGTGTGAATAAAGTTATAAAATGCTACCTGGACCATCAAAGAAAAGTTATTAAAAACTGTTCTAGGCTCAATACAGAGACAGAGCCACACGTATGGAATCATTATGCAAAGTTCAGATGTTCTTGAGAAGCCTAACGAACTTTGCAACCTCATAGCTGCATGTAAGTACTACAACTTTACTGGTTTTCTTTTATTTTACACCCAGTATCCATCCGTTTGATGTTTATTGACAACTGTCAAGACTTATATGATAGATTCATATGAGAAACAGTCACATTCAATTTTGTAATTTTCTTTAACACAATAACTTGTCTTATATCCATATCACCCAACATGAAAATTATCCGATTAAGCTTTAATAATGATTAGCACTAATTGGGCCTTGAAATGGGTCTTGACAAATAAAGTTTCAATATAAAACATCACATTTTAAACACCGATTAGTATCTAATCATGATTAATGCATAATCTGAGAATTTTTGCTTTATGAGTATAAAAGCATAGCTAAGCGGAGCTTGTTCAGTCATGGAAGTTTTATATTAATTCATTTAATTTAAAAATTCCCTGAGTACTGCTTAATTTAATGTTTATTTTTCCTTAGCTTTTCTTTTATTTTTTAGGTGCGAAGAAATTGACAATACGGATATAAAACTGGAACACCTTAAAGACCTAAATAAAAAAAATTATATGGAGAAAAAGAAAAGACCTGAAGTTACTCCGAAGGCTGGTGAAATATTGGATCTAAAGAGGAAAAAAATACTTTGGATGAAGAACTTAAAAAGGGGGATAATCCTTTGATCATTTCAGTAGATACTAAGTAGTGTTTTTTTACATAGTTGAGATTTCTAAATAATAAGTAGGTACACTACCCAAATACATACTTACAGAGCTAAATGTTCATCCCAGGGCCGGCTCACAATGGAGGCTATCAGCCTCTTAGTGCTGAATATTGGAGCTATGTTAATATTTAGGTATTTCAATGAATACCTATACTGTACGTACTAAAAACGCTTTGTAATATTTTTTCAAATTGAAAAAAAAAAATATTCTGTATTTTTGTTTAGGATAGTTTTATAATTAGAAAGATTTAAAAAAAAAGGTTTTTCTTTCTGCTAGTTTATTTGTTAAAATGTCCCTATTGGTTGTGTTCTGTACTTTTAAAGAAGCCACAATTAAAGGAGCTACAATCTAAGTACCTACTTTGTGTTTTGTATTATGTTTCGTACTTTTTATGCAATGTGTATTTTGTATGAAAATTAGTCAAAAGAAAGGTGTCATTTTTTTAATGTTCAAATACACACTAAAAAAGACCACAAACAAGTTATCAAGTTTGCAATAGTTTCTAGTTTCATTTAAAAATAAAGAAATCATAGTTTTTTTTAACTATTCAAGGATTCATAAGTAAGGGCCCATTTACTCAAGTTTTAATGCCTTGCTTAATTTTTTATTTCTATTTCTGTCTATTTCCCTTCAAAAAGTACAGATAGAAGACAAAATTACGCGTTGAGGATTAGCCATTAAAACTTGAGTAAATAAGCCTTATGAAACAGATAAAATTTACAATAAAAAATTAAATTAAAAACAAAAAAAGTGAGGTTGTGTATTGTGTTGATGACAAAACTTGAAATACCAAACGATTCTCATTTTCTGCACAGAACGATCGGAAATGGTTGGTGCATAAAATAGACCTATTTCTGTGCTCTTACCACCTAACGAGCAAAAAACGTAAATTTGACGAAGAATTACGTAAGATGCACGACGTGTGCACTTTAACGTTTTGTGGCCGTTATTTTGACACCAAAATAATCACGAAAACTTATTAGTTATACAAAAACTTTTCAGTTTAGCTCCAGGGTAAAATTAACGTTTAGGCGTCGGTAATTATTTCGTTACGGAAGGTCGTCCCGAAAATAACCAACTTCTCCACCAAATGCAACATTAATATTGGTTAAGTTTTTAGTCATCGCAACTAGTAGGTCATATAATTGTTACATGGGGATGTAACAATATAGCAAAATAATAAATAACAATCTAGTTTACCTCCTTTCTGCCTATGCGTGCACAATTGCATCTAAGATGGTGTGCGTGCACCTTTATCAAACTAATATCATTTGAGGTTTTAGTTTATTTATAAATTAATATTTTTGGTCTCTAAGAACTTAAGTAATTATAATTTTAATGTTAATTATAATATTTAAAGTATTATGCATAAATGAAAGCTATTGATTTATTTTACCACTACACAACAAAGTTTACCCTATTAATTACTTGTTTGCAACCATTTTTTAATTTCTTTCTTGCATTTAAAATAAGGCTTAGATCTAATTTGAGTCAGCAAAGTATTGAATATTTTAACATGTATTTAACTAAATTATTCTACGGGTCATCATGGTTTTACCATATTACATGTTAAATGATTTTTAGATGTGCTTAAATTTACTTATAGTAGACTACGTTTTTTGGTAAATTTAAAGCCTGTAAAGAACTTTGATTGAAAGATATTAAAACCACCTTATGTCTCACACCGGGTCTCACACACTTTATGCTTTGAAGAATTATAATTTTTGCTGTTTTTGTAGAAAACTGGCAAAATAAAAATCATATGCACGACACCACTCAAGAAGACATAACATAACAGAAGTTTTTAGTAAACAGTTACGTAGGTAAAGCTATAATTTGTTGCTAATTTGTTACCGAAGAATTAAATTTGTCGCTGTTACCGTTTCCGAGAAATCGCGACCCCTGTGACTTTACGGTAAAGCTGAGGGGCCACCCCATAACTCCGGATTGGCAAGCGATAGGACAAGAAATCAAAGGCCATAATTTGTCGCTCGAAGGCCTTATGTGCATTGACATATAAAAAACAACGAAAATATCGCGGTTTTTTTTATCTTCAAAAAACTCTATTTTGCTAGTAACTTCTTTTGTATTGAACCAAATGATGCAGAAGTAAGCCCATTAGGCGTCAATGAGCTTGTTCGAATTTGTTGCTGGCATTTAAAAGTCTTACAAGCAATATTTAAAAAAAAAGTATTTTTTTTTGGGAAATTGTACCAATAAATCGTATCTCGGTTATTTTACGAGATATTAGGCTTAAACCAAACACATAATTTATGTCATGCAAAGTCCAATGTACAATAACAATACGTCGCTCCTGTGGCGTTCAAGAAAATTTGTTGAAACAATTTTTTGAAACTGACCATGATTTGCATACCGTTAAGCTGAGCTCAAAGCGGGCTTTTTAAGTACCCAAACACAACATTTTCCGCCGGTGCCGTTATCGAGCGAGACATTGCAATGAAAGTGGTTCACTATTCCACAAATCTGCCCCCGGATATCCACAAAACTATTTATCGGGATTTCCAAATAACTAGACCCGGAATTTGTCGCTGGTGTCGTTATCGAAATATCGCGATCTAAGTGGTTCATTATTGCACATTTCTGCACCCGGATATCTCCAAAACTATTTATATGGCCACTAAGTTTCGTATACCGTTTACCTGGGTTCGAACACGGCTTTTTAATTACCCAAACAAAGAATTTGTCGCTAGTGCCGTTATCGAGATGTTGCCAAGTGGTTCACTATTGGACGTCTCTGCACCCGAATATCTCCTAAACTAGTTATGGGGCCACCAAGTTTCGTATACCGTTTAGCTGGGTTCGAATAGGGCTTTTTATTACCCGAACAAAGAATTTGTCGCTGGCGCCGTTATTGAGATATTGCCATTTAAGTGGTTTACTACTGGACGTTTCTGCACCTGGATATCTCCAAAACTAGTTACGGGGCCAACAAGTTTTCTATACCGTTTAGCTAGGTTCCAACAAGGCTCTTTAACTACCCAAACACAGAATTTTTCTCTGGTTGTGTTATCGAGATATTGCCATTTAACTGGTTCACTTCTCACATATCTGCACCCGGATATCTCCAAAACTAGTTATGGGGCCACTAAGTTTCGCATAACGTTTAGCTGGGTTCGAACAGGGCTTTTTAATTACCCAAACAAAGAATTTGTCGCTGGTGCCGTTATCGAGATATTGCGATTTAAGTGATTCACTATTCCACATATCTGCACCCGGATATCTCCAAAACTATTTATGGGGCCACTAAGTTTCGTATACCGTTTAGCTGGGTTCGAGCAGGGCTTTTTAATTACCCAAACAAAGAATTTGTCGCTGGTGCCGTTATCGAGATATTGCCATTTAAGTGGTTCACTATTGGACGTCTCTGCACCCGAATATATCCAAAACTATTTATGGGGCCACTAAGTTTCGTATACCGTTTAGCTGGGTTCGAACAGGGCTTTTTAATTACCCAAACAAAGAATTTGTCGCTGGTGCCGTTATCGAGATATTGCAATTTAAGTGATTCACTACTCCACATATCTGCACCCGGATATCTCCAAAACTATTTACGGGGCCACTAAGTTTCGCATACCGTTCAGCTGGGTTCGAACAGGGATTTTTAATTACCCAAACAAAGAATTTGTCGCTGGTGCCGTTATCGAGATATTGCGATTTAAGTGATTCACTATTCTACATATCTGCACCCGGATATCTCCAAAACTATTTATGGGGCCACTAAGTTTCGTATACCGTTTAGCTGGGTTCGAATAGGGCTTTTTAATGACCCAAAGAAAGAATTTGTTTAAGTGGTTCACTATTAAATTTCTGCACCCGGATATCTCCAAGTCTAGTTATGGGGCCACCAAGTCTCCTCTACCGTTTAGCTGGGTACAAACAGAGCTTTTTAACTGCCTACACAAAGAATTTGTCGCTGGTGCTGTTATCAAGATATTGCCATTTAACTGGTTCACTATTCCACATTTCTGCACCCGGATATCTCCAAAACTATTTATGGGGCCACCAAATTTCGTACACTGGTTGGCTGGGTTTGAACAGAGCTTTTTAATTACCCAAACAAAGAATATGTCGCTGGTGCCATTATCGAGATATTGCCATTTAAGTGGTTCACTATTGGACGTTTCTGCACCCGGATATCTCCAAGACTAGTTATGGGGCCACCAAGTCTCCTCTACCGTTTAGCTGGGTTCAAACAGGGCTTTTTAACTACTCAAATACAGAATTTGTCGCTGGTGCTGTTATCGAGATATTGCCATTTAAGTGGTTCACTATTGGACGTCTCTGCACCCGAATATCTCCAAAATTAGTTATGGGGCCACTAAGTTTCGTATACCGCTTAGCTGGGTTCGAGTAGGTCTTTTTAATTACCCAAACAAAGAATTTGTCGCTGGTGCCGTTATCGAGATATTGCCATTTAAGTGGTTCACTATTCCACAATTCTGCACCCGGATATCTCCAAAACTGTTTATGGGGCCACTAAGTTTCGTATATCGTTTAGCTGCGTTCGAACAGGGCTTTTTAATTACAAACAAAGAATTTGTCGCTGGTGCCGTTATCGAGATATTGCGATTTAAGTGGTTCACTATTTCACAATTCTGCACCCGGATATCTTCAGAAGTATTTATGGGGCCACCAAGTTTCTTATACCGTTTAGCTGGGTTCGAACAGGGCTTTTTAATGACCCAAACGCAGAATTTTTCGCTGGTGTCGTTATCGAGATATTGCGATTTAAGTGCCTCACTATTAAACATCTCTGCACCCGGATATCTCCAAAACTATTTATGGGGCCACTAAGTTTCGCATACCGATTAGCTGGGCTCCAATAGCGCTTTTTAATAACTCAAACCCAGAATTTGTTGCTGGTGGCGTTATCGAGATATCGCGGTCTAAGTGGTTCACTATTCCACATTTCTGCACCCAGATATCTCCAAAACTATTTATGGGGTCACTAAGTCAACCCCTTTTTACCTCCTTAGGGGTAACTTTTTAAAAAATCCTTTCTTAGCGGGTGCCTGTCACACACCCAATATGTCTTCCAATTTTTACGGCTGTAGGTCAAGAGGTTTGACCTCTGCGTTTATATATACTATTGACTGCCGTTCTTTTATTAATATAGATTAATTATGATACTAGAAAAAATGGCCCAGCAGGCACGTATAGCCATCCATAAAATCTGTAAAAAAAATCAAATTTAGTTTTTCAAAATTGTTTTCAAAAACTTTTTTCATTTTTTTTTTGTTGAAAATGCAATTATCTATCTTAATGTGTAAACCGCGTGTCTCCAGCTGCTACGGTTCGTGAGTTGGGTTTTTATAAGCCTATTTTTATTTTTCTTAGATATCTCAAAATCTACGAATCTGAGAGAGTAACATTAGGTTAGGTTAGGTTTGTGCAATTAACAGCTCCCTCCACTGCGACCTGAGGGATCTATTGTGGCTCATTCACCCCCTATCCCACTCACCAGACTTTATACAGTTCTGATGAGTACCCCCTGTGAAGGCAGTTTTCTTTTCCTAGAGGGATTTAGACCTAAACCACTTTGTCGGGGCTGCTAGGGATCTTTAACGTGCTCCACTATCAATAGAGACCTTTTGAACCTATAATTTTAATGCCTTTTTACTTTATCGCTTATTTCGGGCATGCGCAGTTACGAGGTAATAACGGAATCCCTTACTAACCGATAAAGTTTAATGTTACTTGCGGGAGAATACTGTATCCCTTATAATTGACATGGTTGCTGACAGTAAAACGTTAAGTAGAAAAACCAAACATTTAAATTGATTTTTGAATGCAAAAATATGTTGTGTATGTATTCTTTTTAGTTGCAAAGATACGTTTCAATTTTTCTTTAATCATTTTCTTTGGCTAGAATTTCGTAAGAAATGTAAAATATTGATTTTCACTGGCAACTATGACAAGGGATTCCGATCTGTTTATCATAACCTCCCTTTTCTCCGTTGTATTTTTGAGTTTTTAAAGATTAATTATAATTAAAATTCACGTAAAAAACACAAGAATAAGATATTTTAAATGAAAAATATTATTGGACATTAAATTATTTTTGTAAATCTTTATAATAATAAATACCGTATAAAGTCGGCCATAAACAAATCAAAGGCGGCGTGGAAAAACTAAAAATGCTGTCTTAAAAATAACGTGACGTCACAACGCGTTATTAAGCGATAAAGTCACCTAACGGGGATTTTTTACAAAAGGTGCAAAAGGTCTCTAATATATGGATCACACGGGACCGTCCTCTCCGAAGGACGGTATGGAATCTAATTAGCCTGCCTTCTAGCTAACTCCTCTACTCTGTTTCTAACAAAAATCTGTAATTTTATAAGAAAAAGTTCAAGTAGACTACCTGCAAGACCCGGAGCTTGAACTCCGCATTTCCTGCGCGGCGTTAACCCCGACACTAAGCAGGCAGATTAGCAGACTAACATTGATATAGTTTTTGTTGAAAATGTAATTATCCATCTAAATATTAAAAGAGTGGCTCTTTAGACCCTACAGTACGTGGGTTAAGATTTTTATAAGTATATTTTTGTTTTCTTATATATCTCAAAAACTACGGATTTGGCAGACTTTATCATTAATATAGTTTTTATAGAAAATGTAATGTGAAAATCGCGTGTTTCAAACTGCTACGGTTTGCAGTTAGGATATTTTAAAAAGTTTAACTCCCATTTCTACCCGCTTCGCAACCCCCAACCACCACCAAAAACTAATCAGCTCATCGTCTGGTGCCAGAAAATTTGATAGAAATCGGTTAAGCGTTTTGTGAGTAATCGGCTTACAGACAGACAGACAGACATACAGACACCATAAAAAAAATTCAGGTCTTTATTGACCCAAATAGCTTATTTTTAGTCGAAATAAAAAAAAAATGTTTTTGACGATCCAAATAGTCTCCATACTATGTATGAATGGCGAAAAATATTTGTTAATTTACAGGAAAATCTGTGAATTTACAGAAATATTTGTGAATTCACAGAAAAATCTGTGAATTCACTGAAAAATCTGTGAATTCACAGAAATATTTGTGAATTCACAGAAAAATCGGTTTACAGAAATTTTTGTGAATTTCAAAAAAAATGTATATGTGGTCATAACTTATAAAAAAAATTGAGTGAGTATTTTTTAACAAGTTTCGTACAGGCGGATACAGCCGATTTCAAAGAGAGGAGGGTTTGTTGTATGTGTTGGGTTAATATTAAATGCACCGAAGGCAAAAATTTTGAGAAAATTATTCCTTCTGGGAAAACAAAGCTCCGCAGGCAAATTTTTTTAATAAAAGTGCAATTTATTTCAAAATATCCTTGACAAAACTGTTTTAACATTAAATTAAAATTTTAACAAATTTTTGCAGAACATTACTCAAAAAATTGTATCCCTTTTTGCATTTTATAAGAACTATTGGGATCTATTATCATAGATGTGTTATAAAAATTATGTCAGAAATATGCCGCAGGCGTTTTTAACACGTAAATGCCGCTGACAAAAATTGCTTAAAATTACACCAAAATTGTAATGCTCAATGTTTTATAGCAATGCAGGCAAAATTGTAAGCTGTTCAACCAAAAATATTTTTCGCCATCCATACATAGTATTGGGATCGTCAAAAAAAAGTTTTTTTTATTTCGACTCAAAATAAGCTATTTGGGTCAAAAAAGACTTGAATTTTTATGTTGTCTGTCTGTCTATCTATCTGTCTGTCTGTCTGTCTGTAACTCGATTACTCACAAAACGCTTAACCGATTCTTATCAAATTTTCTGGGACCAGGCGGTGAGCTGATTAGTTTTTGGTTTTTTGGTGTTGGTGGGGGGTTGCGAAGAGGGTAGAAATGGGAGATAAACTTTTTAAGATATCTTAACTGCGAACCATAGCAGTTTGAAACACGTGATTTTCAGGCTAAGATAAATAATTTCATTTTCTATAAAAACTATATTAATGATGAAGGCTGCCAGATTCAGAGTTCTTGAGATATATAAAAGAAACAAAAATATACCTATAAAAATCTTAACTCACGTACTGTAGGATCTAGAGAGCCACGGTTTTAATATTTAGACGGATAATTACATTACAATTAGTTATTGAGATATCTAAGAAAAATAAAAATATAGTTATAAAAACCTAACTCACGAACCGTAGCAACTGGCGAAACGCGGTTTTTATATTAGGATAATAAAGCATTTTCAACCAAAAAAAATACGAAAAAAGTTTTTCAAAAACAAAATTTTGAATTTTTTTTAAAGATTTTATGGATGGCTATACGTGCCTGCTGACGCCATTTTTTAATTTACCTACTATCATAATTAATTTATACTAATAAAAGAATGGCAGATAACAGTATATATAAACGCAGAGGTCAAATCACTTGACCTATAGCAGTAAAAATTGGAAGACATATTGGGTGTGTGACATACGCACTCGCTAAGAAAGGATTTTTGAAAAAGTTACCCCTAAGGAGATAAAAAGGGGTTGAAACTTAGTTGCCCCATAAATAGTTTTGGAGATATTGTAACGGTTCAATATTTCCCTAAAAATATCCCTTAGAAAAAAATAATTCTTCAAAACACCCTTCTAATACCCTGGCAAAATCTTTAAGTCAATCATCTTTACTATATATCTGAGCATTTTGTTTATTCTATATCCTATTATTTTATGGCGAATGCGCTGGAAAAACAATATTTACTGTTGGACTGAGGTTGAATTATACTAGAATTATGATTATTTCATGTGGAGGCATTTTACTCTGTTTAACTTTTTTTTTCAAAACAAAGCAAACCTCAATATTTCAAATAAAACACCATTGAACCCTTTCTAATAAACCAATAAATGTAATTACTGTGGCAAATCATGTGTTTTCCAAAAATAACATTACAACATCCATCTTTCTTTTATATTAACTAATGATATACAGTCTACAGTTCAATGAAACTTCGTATTTTTCTTGTATAATTTAACCAGTCCGAGAAAGGTTGCTCTGGCTCTGCAGTAACCTGAAACAAGAAAAAAATAACATAATTTTACACTTAACACCAAAACGGTCTTTCTAGCGCATAGTTTAAACCGCCAACTTACTAGATTAGTAAGCCTTTGTTTTTTATTGATTATATCAAATTCTCCTTCCGTCAACTACTTAACACCCGAAAATAAAGTAGATAATAAAGGTTAGTTTTATAAACCGTGTCAAACAAAGAGAGACTTAGCGGTCTTATACTTACTAGAAACTAGTGTCGGTTCATTAGTTGAGTGGTAGATTCTTGTCACTAGTAATGTGTCGGTGGTTGGCAGTTTCTGTTACTGATCGGTCCCCAATTTGCACATGTCAGGCTTTAGTGGGTCCAATAAGTCCTAAAAATAACAGGACCAAGGTTGTCACCAATCATATTACCAAATTACTCTACCTTTGTCGTCAGTTGACACAACACTCACCTGTTGGTTTTATTTTGGTTTCAAGTATGCGTGAATTCCTTAAAGGGCATTGCCCAACCTCGTACAGCCTAGCCATATCAAGTGTGAACCGTCTTGCTTGTCTCTGTGTGCATTGTTGGTCTGTAGGGTCCATATTTCCTGTGGTTTATACGATAGGCTGTGCAAACTTTAACAGGTTAAATTTTGATAGATATTCCTCATACGACTCGAGACTGGCCTAAAGTATAAGAAATTCGAAATAAAGGAGGTTTATAGTCGTTCTAAAGAGGAAAACAAACAGTAATGGGATAGAGATATTTGTCAAGGGTCCGTATGTTACCTACACGGAAGGAAACTGTGACTCACCTGGATTATTTAGGAAGGCTTGGAGTGCCGGAAAGTGGTCTTTTTCTTGGCGAAAATCCGTGTTTTTCTTTGGGCATTTTATGGTTTTTCAAAATGAAATTCGACCGCCAGCTCACCTGACGTTTGGGACGACGTTGCCAGATTGTCATAGGCGAAATCCTGGGAGTATACAGTGACTAACTTCACGTCACATAACTGTGATTTAAAGTTGCACATTACGTTACTGCTGAGTCATTTTCGAGAAAACCAAGTGTCTACACTTATTGTTTATTGTTTCTCCGAAAAAGAAAAAGTCCATTTCTTGCTCACTACTGCAACCAATGCCTTGTTGTTAACTTCTGTTCGTCACGTGATCTCTCCCTATCCCGCTGATACAGAAGGAAATCTGACAACACCGCTTCGTTGTCTTTGTCTATCTTAGATTGATGAATAGAGACTTCCGACTTGAACCTGTCGCATTCGAAAAGTAGAATTTGGACCCCAGCCCCTGTCGATTTTTGCCCATATCAGAAAGATCGCCCAATTGTAATGCGTTTTCAGCAGCATCACCTAATATGGTAATCAGGATAAGCGATTTTCGACTGTAGTTTTCGCGCCTCTGAGGTTTTTGACCAATCGTTTGCCCGCAGGAAGCTTCTTTTTTAGCGTCTGAGATTTCCTGGAGGGAACGAAACACTTCTTTTCCGGCACCGTTTTGAGTGCCACGTTTGAATTTTCTTTTCCAAGAATACCGAAAAGAAGTCATGCCCATGGCGACCTTTACAACCTGAAATCGTCGTAGACAGAATTCGCATAGGTCCCATCAAAAGAAGAAAGTCTTCGTGAAAGTGCCTGTTGCCTGTGTTTGGCGTTTGAGGTGGCGATTTTTGAAGATTTTTTTTGAACGTATAGCTTACGTCAAATGGCCGGCTAGACCGTGGCTTATCAGCCGATCTATGGTTGAGGAGGCCTCACGTCAACTCCCTGTTCGCCTGGGAGGCATTAGGTTACCTGCTATGCGGAATGTCGCCCTCAGGATAATTTGAGGGTGCTTGGTTCCGGTGCACAGCCATGGGTGGTCCTAGTGCAGACTTTCAACACCATACATTTGATTTTCCGTCCTGAGTGCTGCTTTGCCCTGGCCTAAGATGCCTAGTCCAGTCATGAGTCCTGTGTACCTGTTCCAGTGATGTTTAGCCCTGTCATCGGCTAGCTATGTGGAAACAGATAAGGAATATTTTCCTGTCCAAACCTTTTCTCTTTAAAATCCGTCATAAAAAAACTCATAAAATTTTATCAAAACTTATCAAAACAAGCTTCAACTTCATTTTTTTAATATGAGAACCATTTCAACTTTTTTATCTTTGATAAAAGAACTTTCCATCATTGAAATTTATCATAAAAACAAGAGGAAAGACCCCTAAGTTAGTTTTAAAAACTATTTTATTTGTTAAAATTTACATTTATCGTTTTACAAATATTGCATGCCTTTATTAACCTTTAAGATTACAACAAGCAACTTACACTATTTTCCAACAACATATTTTGAGACTGTATAACCTGGTGTTTCATTGCTAAGTGCCCCACAACCGTGTGCTTACTCAAGTTGGCAAGAATGCAAGGCTCGATAGGACCCAAAGTATAGGAAGTTGTCATCTTTTCTATTTTGTTTTTTTTTTAATATAACACTGGCCCCCAACGGGATGACCCTTAAGTGTAACACTGGCTGCCCACGTGGTTCTCTGTTCTTTGGAGTAAGTGTAAATTTCTTGTTTTGTTTTTTTAAAAAGTGTTTGGTTGTTGGGTTGCCTTGGCAATGAAATACCATGGTACTTTGGCTTCAAGAAAGAAGATAGGTTGCAGTAGAGTTCTACAAGGCTGTATAAAGGTAGGTTCTTTCCTGTTGTACTCCTAAGCGAGTGATTTCATAGCGTTCTCTTTTTTTCTTTTGCTTTAAGAAAGCGAAGGGGGGTTTGCATTTGCAATTTTTTTTAATGATATTTTTTTAAAGAGCAAGCCAGTCATTTTAAAAATGTCAATTTTTTTTGGGGTAAATTTCAATTTTTTTCCTATGCCGAGTGAGGTAGTTTAAAAAAAAAATTCTTACCGGACAACATAATATATAAATTCAAAATTTGTTTTTTCCTCACCGCGTGAAGTATATTAAAGAAATTTTTTTTTTGACCGATTAAAGTAAATTCAAGAATTATTTTTTTTCTTACCGAGTGAAGTAAATTATTTTTTTTTTCCTTACCGAGCAAAATAAATTCCAAAAATAATTTTTTACCGAGTAAAGCAAATTCAAAAATGTTTTCTCACTGAGCAAAATAAATTCAAAAATAATTTTTTTCAAATCATAGCCAATCCAATTTTTTTTTTCTCGCAAAGCATAGTAAATTGATTTTTTTTTCAGGAAAAGAAAAGTGTTTTTTCAGGAACAAAATTTTTTTTGTTCACAAACTATAGTAAATCAAAATCTAAATTTTTCTAAAAAGTATTTTTTTTCAAAACAAAGTAAATAAATGTTTTTCTTTCTCAAAGCATAATGAACCGAAATATTTTTTTTCAAAGCAAAGAAAGTCCCAAACTTTTGTATTTTTTTCAATGTTTATTAAATTGAAATATTTTTTTAAAGGATCATCAACCAGATATATTTTGTTGTTAAATCAGAAATATATTTTTCTTTCTTTTTTCAAAGCATGGTAAATCCAAAGAAAGTCTTAATAGTAAATCAAAAATATATTTTTTAAAATTTTTACCCCTTGCTTGTTTCCACAATAATTTCTCTGTTATATAAGGGTGTTGATGTGTCAAAGTCTTCGAAGTCTAGGTCGGCTAGATATATATCCGGAAAAGAATTCGTAAACGAATTAGTGTTTAAGTGTATTGTTAGTTTAAGTTAGTTGTTTGTTATTTTTTTTTACAAGCGGCATTTATTTTTTTAAGCAGCGTTTACCCCGAAACTAGTTTCTAGTAGTATTTTTGCTGTCACAGTAAACAGCGACTAAATTGAGTCCCCTTTTCTCTGTGTTTTTTTTATTTTAAATTATTTTTGCGCCTCTTACAAAAACAAGTGTTTTTGGTAAGTTTTTTTTGTCACTTTTTCCCCGAACCGAACCGTTACACTTCATAGCCTGACCTTTTTGAGGTTGAAAGACAGGATATTTGTTTGATTTGGTGTTAGTGCGTTGGTGCTTCAGAAAAATATGGAGGTGAATTGTTTACTTAGTGATGAGATAACATACGAGCTGGAAAGCCGAGGAGTGGAAATCAAAAATTTTGTAGCTCGGGACAAAAGGCCACAGCTGAGGGCTGTTTTTGCTGAAGAAAGGTCTGGAAACACCAGAGCTCGTGTTTGTTTTGATCCTATTCGAGAGTTAGCTATTTGTCGAGCAAAGTTGGATGAGCTTGGTGAGAGTATACAGGAATTTGACAAAAACAACGAGATATTGAATTTAAGAGAATTCACACAAGATTATTTCATGTTCGGGGAAGGATAAATTTAATTCACCCAGATACCGAAGAGGAAGCGAGACGAAAAGATAGTTTGAGGGACTTGTGTTGTGGATTGTTGAGAGCATTGGAAGGCGTTTACAACATAGCAATCTTGGGCCTAGCTGGTAGTGCACAGGACTTTTTGGGTGATCTGCTTGAAAATCTTTCCGAGGAATCTTCCGGGATACCAACAGAAAAGCATCCTTCACATTTTGAACTTGTCAGTCATCCAGCTACCACAGCTTCTGATGAACCAATGATAGACCTTGGAGTCGGTTTACAGACTGAAACACGGCTACAGTTAACTAACAGTAACTCAGCTTCACATCCATACCACCAAAATAGCGGTTTTTCACACTCAGCTACTGCTGGTAACTCAGATATACCACCAAGCAACCCAAATAATGGTTCTTGCCACTCAGCTACAGCTACCAACAACTCAGTTACAGCTACCAACAACTCAACTACCCAATCAAATGTACCAAGAACTAACTTTTTGAGCTTAGCTAACCATAATAACCCAGATACTCAACACAACTATTCAGCTACAGCTACCAACAACTCAGCTACACAACAAAATCAGCTAATTAATGGTTCTTCACACCCAAATACTCAATCCAGCCACTCAGCTACAGCTACAAACAGCTCAGCTACACAAGCAAATGTACCAAGAACTGATTTTTTAATCTTAGCTACCCATAATAACGCAGCTACTCAGCACATCTACGCAGCTACAGCTACAACAAACTCAGCTACAGCTGCCAACAACTCAGCTACACGGCAAAACCATAAAATTATTGTTTCTTCACACCCAGCTATTAGAAATAACTCAGCTACAGTGACCAATAACTCAGCTGCACAGTCAGCTACTCACTCACAAGCTTTACAGGGATCAGCTTCACCCGCTGAAAGTGAGCGATCTCGTAACAACACCAACCCTTTTCTTTGTGATTCTCCTGAGCCCCAGAATGTTGATGAAGTCTTACCTCCAGCATAGAAACGGAATATTGAGTTTGGTAATTTTAATGAGCAACCAAGGAATATTCCGGAAATCTCACAGCCTCTACCCAGTGCTGGTTATTCTCAAAGGTTTCAATTTCAAGATCCTTTTCGAGCAGTTGAAATTCCTCATGACCACTATAGGCCCCTTCAACCAAATCCATCTGTGGAGCGTAGACGAGTTAGTTTTCAGTACCCTCCTGATTATAGTGCTGCCCCTGCATCTGATTATAGATTTTATCCTACTGGTCCTGCTGTTTCTTCGATAAGACCTGAGTGTTTTTCTCAACCCCATGTTTCAGACTTTTCACCGATCAGTCGTCCTTCAGTTTTGGAGTCTCGTGGTCCATTGATCGAAACCCTATCCACTGAAAGAGCTAGGTTCAGTACGGAACCTCATCATTATTCCCACTCTTTACCACAGAGGCATACCGAAGAAATAACTCACCGAAGAGAATACCAGCCAGTCCCAACGGTATCTCAACTTAATAGCTTTGAGAAGTGGAACCTTTGCTATGATGGACATTCAAGCCTAAACTCATTTTTGGATAGTCTGGAAGATAAATGTCTTTCCAGAAATATTTCCAAGGAGCAACTGATAGCTTCAAGAGCTATGGGAGAATTTCTAAAAGGAGATGAAATGACTGGAACGATTTTGAAGCTCAGTTGAGGAGAACATTTCTTCCTCATGATCATGAGGCAGCCTTGCGAAGGTAAATACCTAAACGTACTCAAGGTTCAGATGAACGCTTTGGTCTGTATGTAACCCGCATGCAAAGTTTGTTTCGTCAACTTAGACCACCGTTACCTATGAGTGAGCAAGTGGCCCTGATCAGAAGGAACATGTTACCTCCTTTACAACGAGCCCTTGTATTGCAAAATATTGAGAACATTGACCACCTCATCGAATTAGGAAGTGAAGTAGAACCTAACTTAGCTTACAAGCGCACCTCCCAACGAAGTACTGTGCACACTGTTGACACGCCGTCACGTAACCAATCCAGGGAAATAGTCTGTTCGCATTGCACAGCTAAAGGTCATACTAGAGTGAACTGTCCTGAGAAAAAAACTGAAATGTTGCCGATGTTCCAAGGAAGGTTTTACTACCAGGAACTGTCCAAACTGTCCGAATTCGGGAAACGCCGAACAGGGTCATTAGACCATCGTCTAGTGATCCAATATCAAACTCCCACGGCGGAACAGACTTTTGTCTCTTATGCGTTGTCGCATGCTGCTGGAGACAGGCGGCCGTCCTTGAATGTTGACGTTTTAGGTCATTCTATTTTGGCTCTTTTGGATTCCGGTGCGAGTTCCACGATTGCTGGGGAGTCTGGATGGAGAACTTTCCAGGAACTAGGATTAAAGTTGGATAGGAGTCGTCGGTCCAAATGTGTTGTAGCCAATGGATAGACAGCGAATATTAAGGGAACTGTTGACGTTCCATTTTTACTTATGTCTTTGTATTGTATTTTACTTATATGTTTTACCTGTGATGGTAGTCCCTGATTTCCCCCACCCCTTGATCCTGGGTGTCGATTTTATTATTTCTATGGATATTCTTCCTGATTTGAGACGCAACCAGTGGAGTTTCGGTAATAGTGCAGTTGATTGCGAGGCTATTAGTAAACAACAGTTTTTCGAAAACTTTTTAGATCAGGTCAAGTGTTCTTCAGCTACTGTAGTGAAGACGGAAGAGGTTGGTTCCCTATCAGTCCTTACACCTGAACAACAAGTTCAGTTAGATACCCTTTTAAAAGAAAAGTTTGCAGAAATGAAAGATGGCTTGGGGTTTACCTCAGTGTATGAGCATGAGATACTCCTGGAACCCGGTACCAAACCCATCAAACAGAGGTATTATCCTGTATCACCTTTAAAGCAGAAGCTAATTGATGAGGAACTCGACAAAATGCTAGAGTTGGATGTCATCGAAAAGTCCAAAAGTGCTTGGTCATCACCGGTCTTACTGGTACCCAAGTCGGACGGCAAGTTTAGGTTTTGCGTAGACTATAGAGCTTTAAATAAAGCCACAACAAAGGACGCTTACCTGATCCCGTACATCTCCACCATCTTGGATCGACTGCTCGAGGCAAAATATATAAGTTCCATGGACATACGCTCTGCATATTGGCAGGTAAGTGTTAAAGAATAGTGTAGAGAACTTACAGCTTTCACAGTGCCAGGCAGAGGCCTGTTTCAATTTAAAAGGATGCCATTTGGTCTGACAACCGTTATTGGCGTAGATCTCCAACCCTACGTGTTCCAATATTTGGATGACGTAATAATCATTGCTCCATCGTTTTCGACAGATCTTCGTATTGTGGGACTTGTCTTGGATCGGTTGCTGGCTGCAGGACTTACTGTGAGTCCCGAAAAGTGCAAATTTTGCCGCCCCAGTCTTAAATTTCTTGGTTTTACGGTTACTGCTAAGGGCCTTCAATGCGATGTTGACAAGGTCGAAGCGATCATTAATGTTCCTGCCCAACAACAGTGAAAGGTGTCCGAAGTTTTCTCGGCATAGCGAGCTGGTATCGGCGATTCATTCCCGAGTTTTCCTCAGTAGTCGCTCCCTTGTCTCGTCTTACGATGAAAAACGTGGCTTTTCGTTGGACTCCGGAGTGTGAAACCGCTTTTTGCAAGCTTAAGACTGCTTTAGTCTCAGCCCTCATTCTTACATGTCCTGACTTCACAAAGCCATTTACTTTACAAACAGATGCATCCGCATTTGGCATAGGAGCTGTATTAACGCAACAGTTCGACGAAGGCGAAAAGGTGATTTGTTACATATCTAGGTCATTGACAAAACAGAAAAAACAATTTTCGACTACAGAACGTGAGTGTCTAGCTGTTGTATGGGCCACGGAAAAACTCAAACCCTATTTGGAACTTACCAACTTTACGGTCATAACCGACCATAACTCTTTGGTGTGGCTACACAATCTGAAAGACCCTTCAGGCAGATTGGCGCATTGGTCATTAAGGCTACAATAATTTAATTACCAGATTATTCATCGAAAAGGTCGTGACCATGTCGTGCCAGATTTTGTTTATAGGTCAGTCCCTAATGTAGACAGCGTTACTATAGAAAACCAAAAATATGACTTTTCTGATACTAAAAATGCGTGGTATTTAAGGATGAAAAACCTAGTAAACACCTCTTCATTAAAGTATTTTCAGTGGCGTATAGAAAACAAGATATTATACAAATATGTTAAATGTGCCATTCCTGAATTAGCCCAAGGATCTGATTACTGGAAAATTGTCATTCCGAAAGACTATAGATCGAAGATCTTAACAGAGAGTCATAACGATGTCCGCTCTGGTCATTTCGGCATTTTTAAAACGTACAATAGACTTAAAACTAGGTATTACTGGCCCAAGATGCGTTGCGATGTAACCCGCTATATTAACCGCTGTCAGACTTGTGCGAAGTTTAAAGTTGGGCAGAAAGCGCCTGCAGGTCACATGGGACGCGCTCCAGAACCTACTAAACCATGGCAAGTAATAAGTCTTGATTTTGTCGGTCCACTTCCTCGAAGTTCGAAACAGGGGAATACCCACTTGTTGGTTATAAGCGATTATTTCAGCAAGTACGTAGCAGTTTTTCCTGGTCGTGCTGCTACTGCGAATTTTATTGGTAAGCACCTAGAGAATGATATTATTCTAACCTTCGAAGTTCCGCAATATGTAATATGCGATAACGGCAGCCAGATGAAAAGTAAAGAACTCCAGAGTCTCGCAGAAAAGTATAACTTCAAGCTCTCCTACACAGCTGTTTATCATCCACAGGCTGACCCGTGCGAACGAGCAAACCGAGTGGTCAAAACTATGATTTCCACTTATGTAGAAGATAACCATCGTCATTGGGACGCTAATTTGCCAGCGCTCGCGTGTACGATTAGAACTTAAAAAAGTGAAGCTACTGGGTTTTCGCCATATTATATTAACTTTGGTCGAGAGTATGTTTCCGACGGTCGAGAGTATTCTTATGCCATAAATAAGGATCCTAAACCTGTCATAGAGAAGAGGCTAGATGGCTTCAAAAAGCTTTACCAAGCTGTCATGGTAAATATGAAAAAGTCTTCAGATCGTAATCGTGGTCGTTACAATTTGAGACATCGCGAAGTGTCATTTATACCGGGAGATCTCGTATGGAGGAAAAATAAAGTTCAATCGGACGCCCTGAATTTCGTTAACGCCAAGTTGTGCCCTAAGTATGTTGGACCGTTTCGTGTCCGGAAAAAGCTAGGTACTGTGACGTATCGGCTTGAGGATTTGGATGGGAAGTTGTGCGTTGGAAATTGGCACGTCCAGGATTTGAAACCGGTGGTCGTTGCAGAAGACGGCGACGATATTCTTAATTTGTAGCGACAGATGCGTATATGCAAAAAAGTTCATTTCTTTCTTTTTCTATACTTCATAATTTTTTTTTTCTGGTGGTAACAGGCCTGGATTTTACATCTTTTTCAGGCAGTTGCTGAGTCGGGTTAGTGGTGGGTTTTTTTTTTTCTGTATTTGGCGCTAGAACTTGGCAGATTTCCGATTCCAAGGGTCTAGTTAGCTCCATTAAGACTGAACATCAAATGTGTTTTTAAGCTTCTTCCTTCTTGTCTTTTTTTAGACTTGCGCGTTTGACAGGATCTATAGAGACTCTATGGGGGACAACAAATACGCATATGTTGTTCAAAGTTCTGTCGAAGAAGTTTGAGTTTTTTTTCTTCGGTGGATAGTATCCCCGACCTTCTTTTTTCCCTTTTTGTGTGTATTTTGGTATGCCAGGTTGACTTCCGGGCGGTGGCCGAGGGCTGGTCTTCCTTGAGTGCGGGGACGTGGTCCTTTAGACTGTGGTGAGGGCTATTGAACGAGACAGGTGCTGCCCTAGCACCTTGTGCAATTTTAGCCTGCTGGGTCGAACTACCATCGCAGTGTGCCTAATGATGTAGGTTCCGTTAGGTATACTGACGTCTCGGCAGCACCATTACAGTCTGGAGGGTTGCTTTCCGGCGTTCTGGGTTGATCGGTGCTTTGTCACTCTGAGGAGTCTTCAAGGTATATTGGGGGGTTCATTTTCTTATTATTTCTTTTTCGGCCTTTCGGTACGGGTCCCTGTCTATTGGGTGCTGCTCGGTTTCACCGTCACCGCTTTTGCTTGCCTTCTGATGATGTGTCAGGACGGATGGGCATCTGACGTGGCCTTATGCGGCGAAGATTCGCATTTGGGGGGTTCGGGCTCTTCGATTGGTAGCTGAGGCGGGCCAATCAACTATGGGAAGTCCGCGCTACTAGTGTTGGGTTCAACCTGGCGGTGGGAGATGAGCAGCAGTAATGGATTTGGGATAACCTGTCAAAATTATATTATTTTGGTTTTATTAGTGGTAGCTATTCATTATAGCTCCACTAGGTAGTGTCGCCTGCAACAAGGGGTTGCACGCGATACTGCTGCGTTACTTAGCATGTAAGTTTCAGTAGTGGTTAAACTTTTAGCTACCTTTTCTTTTCCTCTTCAAGGTTTCAAAGTTTTTACTACGTTTTTTTCTTTTCAAGGTTTCACAGTTTTGAAGGTATTGGTTAAAATACTTCCCTTGCAGGCAGTAAGGTACTGGTGTTGTCGAGGCCGCACAGTTGTCGATTCGCTTCTTGATTTTTGGTGGGATGCACATGGTATTGGGATCAATCCAGCGGTGAGGGATGGGCCACAGTAATGGAGTTGGAATAACTTGTCAAAACGATACTCGAAGTTTAATTCAAAGTTAATCGGTGTTCACCTCTAACGGAGGAAAGGGGGAGTGTAACGGTTCAATATTTCCCTAACAATATCCCTTAGAAAAAAATAATTCTTCAACACACCCTTCTAATACCCTGGCAAAATCTTTAAGTCAATCATCTTTACTATATGTCTGAGCATTTTGTTTATTCTATATCCTACTATTTTATGGCGAATGCGCTGGAAAAACAATATTTACTGTTGGACTGAGGTTGAATTATACTAGAATTATGATTATTTTATGTGGAGGCATTTTACTCTGTTTAACTTTTTTTTTTCAAAACAAAGCAAACCTCAATATTTCAAATAAAACACCATTGAACCCTTTTTAATAAACCAATAAATTTAATTACTGTGGCAAATCATGTGTTTTCCAAAAATAACATTACAACATCCATCTTTCTTTTATATTAACTAATGATATACAGTCTACAGTTCAATGAAACTTCGTATTTTTCTTGTATAATTTAACCAGTCCAAGAAAGGTTGCTCTGGCTCTGCAGTAACCTGAAACAAGAAAAAAATAACATAATTTTACATAACTTAATACCAAAACGGTCTTTCTAGCGCATAGTTTAAACCGCCAACTTACTAGATTAGTAAGCCTTTGTTTTTTTATTGATTATATCAAATTCTCCTTCCGTCAACTACTTAACACCCGAAAATAAAGTAGATAATAAAGGTTAGTTTAATAAACCGTGTCAAACAAAGAGAGATTTAGCGGTCTTATACTTACTAGAAACTAGTGTCGGTTCATTTGTTGAGTGGTAGATTCTTGTCACTAGTCATGTGTCGGTGGTTGGCAGTTTCTGTTACTGATCGGTCCCCAATTTGCACATGTGGCACATGTCTTTAGGGGGTCCAATAAGTCCTAAAAATAACGGAACCAAGGTTGTCACCAATCATATGGTATTGATATTACCAAATTACTCTACCTTTGTCGTCAGTTGACACAACACTCACCTGTTGGTTTTATTTTGGTTTCAAGTATGCGTGAATTCCTTAAAGGGCATTGCCCAACCTCGTACAGCCTAGCCATATCAAGTGTGAACCGTCTTGCTTGTCTCTGTGTGCATTGTTGGTCTGTAGGGTCCATATTTCCTGTGGTTTATACGATAGGCTGTGCAGACTTTAACAGGTTAAATTTTGATAGATATTCAGTTTATTTATTCAAACGAGGCGATCATCTGTCCTCATACGACTCGAGACTGGCCTAAAAGTAAAAGAAATTCGAAATAAAGGAGGTTTATAGTCGTTTTAAAGAGGTAAACAAACAGTAAAGGGGAGAGAGATATTTGTCAAGGGTACGTATGTTACCTACACGGAAGGAAACTGTGACTCACCTGGATTATTTAGGAAGGCTTGGAGTGCCGGAAAGTAGTCTTTTTCTTGGCGAATATTCGTGTTTTTCTTTGGGCATTTTATGGTTTTTTAAAATGAAATTCGACCGCCAGCTGACCGTGACGTTTGGGACGACGTTGCCAGATTGTCATAGGCGAAATCCTGGGAGTATACAGTGACTAACTTCACGTCACATAACTGTGATTTAAAGTTGCACATTACGTTAGTGCTGAAACGTTTTCGAGAAAACCAAGTGTCTACACTTATTGTTTATTGTTTCTCCCAAAAAGTCCATTTCTTGCTCACTACTGCAACCAATGCCTTGTTGTTAACTTCTGTTCATTACGTGATCTCTCCCTATCCCGCTGATACAGAAGGAAATCTGACAACACCGCTTCATTGTCTTTGTCTGTCTTAGGTTGATGAATAGAGACTTCCGACTTGAACCTGTCGCATTCGAAAAGTAGAATTTGGACCCCAGCCCCTGTCGATTTTTGCCCATATCAGAAAGATCGCCCAATTGTAATGCGTTTTCAGCAGCATCACCTAATATGGTAATCAGGATAAGCGATTTTCGACTGTAGTTTTCGCGCTTCTGAGGTTTTTGATCAATCATTTGCCCACAGGAAGCTTCTTTTTTAGCGTCTGAGATTTCCTGGAGGGAAGGAAACACTTCTTTTCCGGCACCGTTTTGAGTGCCACGTTTGAATTTTCTTTTCCAAGAATACCCATGGCGACCTTTGCAACCTGAAATCGTCGTAGACGGAATCCGCATAGGTCCCATCAAAAGAAGAAAGTCTTCGTGGAAGTGCCCGTTGCCTGTGTTTGGCGTTTGAGGTGGCGATTTTTTTTGAACGTATAGCTTACGGCAAATGGCCGGCTAGACCGTGGCTTATCAGCCGGAAGGAGGCCTCACGTCAACTCCCTGTTCGCCTGGGAGGTATTAGGTTACCTGCCATGCGAAATGTCGGCCTCAGGAAGATTTGAGGGTGCTTGGTTCCGGTGCACAGCCATGGGTGGTCCTAGTGCAGACTTTCAACACCATACATTTGATTTTCCGTCCTGAGTGCTGCTTTGCCCTGGCCTAAGATGCCTAGTCCAGTCATGAGTCCTGTGTACCTGTTCCAGTGATGTTTAGCCCTGTCATCGGCTAGCTATGTGGAAACAGATAAGGAATATTTCCCTGTCCAAACCTTTTTTCTTTAAAAACCGTCATAAAAAAACTCATAAAATTTTATCAAAACTTATCAAAACAAGCTTCAACTTCATTTTTTTAATATGAGAACCATTTCAACTTTTTCATCTTTGATAAAAGAACTTTCCATCATTGAAATTAATCATAAAAACAAGAGGAAAGACCCCTAAAATGTTAGTTTTAAAAACTATTTTATTTGTTAAAATTTACATTTATCGTTTTACAACAATATATATTGAGACTGTATAACCTGGTGTTTCAAGTGCCCCACAACCGTGTGCTTACTCAAGTTGGCAAGAATGCAAGGCTCGATAGGACCCAAAGTATAGGAAGTTGTCATCTTTTCTATTTTGTTTTTTTTAAATGTAACACTGGCCCCCAACGGGATGACCCTGAAGTGTAACAATATCCGGGTGCAGAAATGTGGAATAGTGAATCACTTTAATCTCACTCGATAATGGCACCAGCGACAAATTCTGTGTTTAGGTAATTAAAAAGCCCTGTTCGAATCCAGCTAAACGGTATGCCTAACTTGGTGGCCCCATAATTAGTTTTGGAGATATCCGGGTGCAGAAATGTGGAATAGTGAACCACTTAAATCGCAATATCTCGATAACGGCACCAGCGACAAATTCTGTGTTTGGGTAATTAAAAAGCACTGTTCAAACTCAGCTAAACGGTATACGAAACTTGGTGCCCCCATAATTAGTTTTGGAGATATCTGGGTGCAGTGATGTGGAATAGAGAATCACTTAAATCACAATATCTCGATAACGGCACCAGCGACAAATTCTGGGTCTAGTTACTTGAAAAGCCTTGTTCGAACCCAGCTAAACAGTATAGAAAACTTAGTGGCCCCATAATTAGCTTAGATATCCGGGTGCAGAAATATGGAATAGTGAACCAGTTAAATGGCAATATCTCGATAATGGCACCAGCAACAAATTCTGTGTTTGGGTCATTAAAAAGCCGTGTTCGAACCCAGCTAAACGGTATACGAAACTTAGTGGCTCTATAGTTAGTTTTGGAGATATCCGGGTGCAGAAATATGGAATAGTGAACCACTTAAATCGCAATATCTCGATAACGGCACCAGCGACAAATTCTGTGATTGGGTCATTAAAAAGCCCTGTTTGAACCCAGCTAAACGGTATACGAAACCTGGTGGTTCCATAATTAATTTTAGATATATCCGGGTTCAGAAACGGGCAATAGTGGACCAGTTAGATTGCGATATCTCGATAACGGCACCAGCGACAAATTCTGTGTTTGGGTAATTAAAAAGCCCTGTTCGAACCCAGCTAAACCGTATACGAAACTTAGTGGCTCCATAAATAGTTTTGGAGATATCCGGTTGCAGAGATTTGGAATAGTGAACCACTTAAATGGCAATATCTCGATAACGGAACCAGCGACAAATTCTGGGTCTAGTTAGTTGAAAAGCCCTGTTCGAGCCCAGCTAAACGGTATACGAATCTTGGTGGCCCCATACATAGTTTTGTGGATATCCGGGTGCAGATTTGTAGAATAGTTTACCACTACGCAATATCTCCCTCGATAACGGCACCGCCGAAAAATGTTGTGTTTGGGTACCTAAAAAGCCCGCTTTGAGCTCAGCTTAACCGTATGCAAATCATTGCGACATTTTGGTCAGTTTCAGAAAATAGTTTCAACAAATTTTCTTGGAAGCCACAGGAGCGACGTATTGTTATTTTATCGAACAAATTTTGACTTAGCATGACTTAAATTATGTTTTTGGTTTAAGCCTAATATGTCGTAAAATAACCGAGATACGATTTATTGGATGCACAGTGGTACAATTTCCCAAAAAAAAATAGTTTTTTTGCTTGTAAGACATTTAAATGGCAGCAACAAATTCGAACAAGCTCATTGACGCCTAATGGGCTTAGTTCTGCATCATTTGGTTCAATACAAGAGAAGTTATTAGTAAAATAGAGTTTTTTGAAGATTAAAAAAACCGCGATATTTTCGTTGTTTTTTAAATGTTAATGCACATAAGGCGACAAATTATAGCGTTTGATTTATTCTCCTATCGCTTGTCAATCAGGAGTTATGGGGTGGCCCCTCAGATTTACCGTAAAGTCACAGGGGTCGCGATTTCTCGGAAACGGCAACAGCGACATATTTAATTCTTCGGTAACAAATTAGCAACAAATTAGCACCAAATTCTGGCATGGGAATTTTTGTGGCCTCTTATGGTGGCCCTGCCAGCTTTACCTACGTCGAAAATTCTAATAGGAATATTATAATTATTTGATGGCCAATACCAATATTTTAAAAGAAATTGGTTCTTCTGAAAAGCATAAGTAGTTTTTACCTAAGTAGGAATTGTTACATTTTTTTATATAAATATATTTGTTAAATGTCAGGTTTTTTTTTTATTAAAAATCAGGATTTTTTGTCCTGGTTGTCCTACTTTTCTGCAAATAAATCTGGTCACCCTAAGTAATGCTAAAAGTAAGCGCTTTTTGTCACTTACAAGAAAGGCTCTAATTTGTTCGCAATTATAATAAACCAGAATGATTAATCAGCGGATCATATATAACTACTATAGTACCTTGTTAATTTATCGCTAATACCACTGAACATACATACAGTATGCATGCAAATACAAAATTACCACATTTTTTTCTTCCCCAATTTTTATTTTGTCCATCTTTGGTACCCAATCAACCCTAATTTTAGAACTAAAGCATTTACTAGTTAATACAAAAGAAATATGTAAAGTGGATCTTTTATCATGTTCAAAAATCTTGCAAGAGGGTCTTTTATCACCAATATTTGTTTAAAACTTTTATTTTGTGAAGCACTGTAAGAAGAGGCCATCATAAACCAGTCGAATTTTTGAACTAAATTTTCACACTTTTTGGAAGATTTTATCGGGTTGATAATGGTTCACTAATTTTTGTTGTGTTGTATTGCTGGTTGGATTTAATACTTTTCTGGAAGGCATGCTATCCGTGCATGTCCGTGCGTGATTTTGTAACTGAAGCGTTTTTGACTATATATGCGCGACTTTGTCCGCGCGGTTTTGTGTCATTTCATAATAAACGGAAATCTAAGAGGCAGTCCATAAATTGTCAGGGTTGAAACTGATTGCCAATTTTTAAATTCCCTGACTTTTCCAGGTTTTCCTTGACCAAAAATAAAAAAATCCTGGTTATTTTACAAGCTTAGTTAAGCACATGAAAAACAATTTTTTATTTAACAGAGAGAGAGAAAGAGAAATGCCTTAAAGAAAAGATCACAAGCTTCTGGACCTATAAATACTTTGATAATTTTCTGCAATTTCAGCAGAATTAAAAAAAAGGGTTCGTGTGGGATTCAATTTTAATTCTGGATTTGTCATCAAAATCATGGCATAAATGAACCACAGGAAAAAATTTAAGCAATATAGGCCGGAAATTCTTTAAAAAGATTGATTTTTTCAGGTTTTTTTAAAATATTATTCAGGGGTGCTCGCAGCGTCTTTCTGTTGCTAAAATTGTGTCATAAATGTGACGAACTTTGGGAGGCTGTTCAATTAAACTAAAATTGTAATAATTAATTATTTTATCGTGCCGAAGACAAACATTTTTGCAATTTAAGCAGAAAAGGACCCCGCACTCGATTACATAGGGCTTATGGAGAATTTTTGCCTCGGTGGAATTTAATATAATTTTAGTATGTTGTAGAGGACACCAAGCTGATAAAAAATATTAAGGGTAAAAAAAAGTACTATGTACAGTTTTTGAGATATTAGTGGTGAATGTTTTACGCATTATAACTCTAACGTATTGACCAAGGAAATTTGTTATTGTTACAAAAATAATTTGACAGAAGGTCATACGTAAACCTAGTTATGCTGTCATTTTTGACAGTTCATTAGGTAATGTACAGGGGGTGGTCAAAAAGTAACATTTTGTATGTTTGCACTACTACCGAATTTTGCAAATAGCAGATTATATTTTGACAAAAACTAATAGCAACGAGGATATAAGCTAAATAGAGAGGACTCGTAATGCTAATATCCGACCAGCAAGCCAAGCCATGAAAGGGGAATTACCGCGGGGAATTACCGCAAGTTTTTGATTCTTTGCTGAATGCGCTAGGATGAATCTGGGTAATATTTATTTGGAATTAAAACGCCAATAATCCAGCGCGTTGAACTCGTCGTCGAATGCATACCGGTTTATCAGTGGCGTACGTGTATAAAATAAATATAAATGAATGAACTTGTTGCTAAGGGAATGGGAGCTGGTAGAGAGCCAGATCATAACATAAATTGATGAATATGCTGAATGGAGCAGGACAGTTTTTATTATTATTAAACGATTATATTTAACTTTACAGTCTGGCTGACTATCAACTTTTGCGATTCGTTTTTGACACACTTCTCGTAAACCGATTTTAATGAAATTTGGCACAGTAATGCAGGTCGGATGATAATACAATACTATTTAAGAAAATTTGTGGGCAGGGGGTGGTTAAGGGGTAAAAATAAGGGTCTCAATTCACTGACACACTTCCCGTGAACCGATCTTAATGAAATTTGGCACAGTAATGTAGATCCGATGACAATACAATATTATGAAAAAATGGGGGATAGTGGGTGATTGGAGGGTGTAAAGGGGGTAAAGTGGTCTAAAGGGAGCAAATTCAGAGCTTTGAAATGAAAACAGATAAGAACATGTGGTTTTCAGATTTATTATTGAATCTGGTGACAATACAATTTTATAAAACAAAATCGGGGGAGGGGGGTGGTTAAGGGGTGTAAAGGGGATAAATTCAGAGCTTTGTAATGAAAAGAAATACAAATGTGCGGTTTTCAGATTTATGATGTGATCTGGTGGCAATAAAATTTTATGAAAAAAACCGGAGGTGGTTGGTGGGTGAGGAGTGTAAAGAGGGTAAATTCAGAACTCTGTAATGAAAACAGATACAAACATGTGGTTTTCAGATTTACGATTTGATTTAGTGACAATACAATTTTATGAAAAAAATTCTGAAGTGGGGGGGTGTGTAAAGAAGGTAAATTCAGAACTTTTTTTTATACTGGGACTTTTATGCAGAGTTAATTGGGAAAGAACTTGTACAAAATTGACAGGAAATAAATCTTGTAATAATAAGGCATTGCTAGAAATGGAAAGGTTGCGAAAAAATAATTATATAAGGTGTGCCAAGAAACCGGCACTTTTTAAAATGATTAGAACTTAGCGGGAAATTGTCCGATTTTAAAAATATTTAACGTTTTAGAAATCTAAGGTTTAAAAATTTATAAGACGAATGTCAAACTTGACATTTCCTAAAAATTCAAGATAGCGGACCAACCAACCAACGCAATAACTTTCTTAAAAATTGATCGATTTTAAAAAGTTTAAACTTTTTGAAAGGCACAAGCTTCAAAATTTATAGAACCAATGATAAAACTGACATTTACAAAATCCAAGATGGAAGACCTATTTAAAAAGTAGCCAAATTTCACCCCCCTAGAAAAAACTTTTTCTGAGACAATTTATTCAATCTTATTTCTTGTCCGAATTTTTAAAATGTTTCATCGATGTGCTTCGAAAGAATGTGGCTTCGTAACCGATGTTTCAGATTTATTACAGTGTCCCACACAAAAAATATCTAGGGGGGTTAAAAATGCCTATTTTTCAAATTGGTCCGCCATCTTGAAATTTTAGGAAATGTCAAGTTTGAAATTGGTCCTATAAATTTTGAAGCTTTGGCTTTCTAAAACGCTTAATATTATTAAAATCGGACTGGTTTTTTTTGGCACACCTTATACATTTTGCATTTTGTTTCTTTTTGATTAGGAATATGTGAAAAATAAAACAAATATTTTTTTTTAACTTGAACGATTTTATTAAAAAATTGCATTAAAAAGTAAAAAATAGTTTGGCAGATCTCTGTTTACTACAACCGTAAATGGCACATTATATATTTTTAATTTCGATATAAAATCATGGTGCATATTATATACACTATTTTATAGCTATCTTTAATAATATTTCACATAATATTTTGTTAAACTTCAAAATGATGCCCTCTGCTACTATTCAGAATAATTTCCACATATAAAATAGCCATGCCGTTTCGCGTAAATCTTTTTAACCTTCTCTTATAAAATTTAAAATTTTACTAGCTGCATGATTAATAAGTTGGCAGTACAAAAATCCCAAAAAATTACCATTATTTTCTTATTGAAAGTGAGCAACAAAAAATAACCAGCATGGCTGCCCAGAATATTGTCGATTGATCAGTTTTTAACTAATTATGTTATTTCGCATTTTGAGTAGGGTTGCCTGGATAGAAACACAGCGGGTTACAAATGGATAAAATTTAAAAAATAATATAGTTTTAAAAAACTAGTGACTAAAATCGTGTTTTTTACAAGCTTGGTTTTAAATAAGAAGCGCCTTGATTTATAGTGTAAAGATGGTGTGTTGCGAGAAGTGCTCCTCGTTCGAGATTTTTAAAAGTATTTTCCTGTTTTTCTTGGATTTCTTGATAAAGGTATTAAAAAAATAGTGTTAGTAACTCGCGGATAACCTATGCTTTTTTTTACTAAATACCTGCTTGTAAAAAAGCACCATTTTAGCCACTAGTTGTGAAAACTACTATTTAACAACAAGTGGTTAAAAGAAAGGTTTACGTGCGTTGTTATTGAAAAACCCGAGTAAAAAAAACAGAGTTTAGCCGCGAGTTGTAAACACTATTTTTTTAATACCTTTATCAAAAATTCCTAAAAAAACAGGAAAAAAACTTTCAAAATTCAAACACAATATCCACTGAAAGCTGGCCACTAGCACTAGCATCAATATCAATGGTGGCTGCGTACATGACAAAACAATGGTTTCTATGGTAACCTTACTAACCTTATATTTTAATTTTTGACAGTTTATAATTTTCTGGTATTTTCTGATTATTCTTTTTGTGAATAATTTTGAATTAATTTCTAGGTAAGAATCATAAGAATTTCTTGGTATTAACATTTAAAGTTATTTTTATCCAAATTTCGGTAAAAAAAGACGTCAATTTTTTTTCGCACCCGTGATCAAAAAAAAAAGTAACCAAAAAAGCCATGGTTGGGTACATTGCGGATAGTGGCTAAAATCGTGTTTTAATGAAGGTATAAAAAAAATAATTTGAGCCCCTAAAAAAATGTTTTGCATCGGTATCCAATAAAGCCATGTTTTGGCTTTATGCAAACATTGAGTAAAATTCTGTTTTTCATGAAGGTACAAAAAAACGGTTTTTAGCAGTTGTCAAAAAACAATAGTCCATAAAGCATAAAACTTTTTTTTAAGTACACGCGAAATTAAAAAAAGTTGGGTTTTATTATAAACATCAAAATAATTTAAATTTTAGCGGTCAAAGGCTTTTCTTCTTCTTTTTTACTAGAGAGAATGAGCTTCTGTGGCTTTTCACATCACAACACCCAAATGAAAGGCTTTCCTAATGACCTTTTTTGCTTTCTTAAAGAACCCGGACCTTTATATAATATTTAGCAAACAATTTATAAAAATGCAGAAACTCATTAATTTTTTTTAGCTTAACCAGAAGAGATAAACCGAAATTTTCCATAGATTAAAAAAAAACTAAAAACTATATTGAGAATTTTGAATAAAGGTAATAAGAGATTTCAATCGACGTGATTTTGCATTTTTTGCATTGCTGAACAATATAAAATTTGGGGCAAAATTTTTTCACAAATGACAACATTTTTCAGTTCTTCCTCGGTTTTACAAAGAACGTTTAAGCTTCCCGAAAGTTTCTTCCATTTTTCCAATCTTACAATGTCGTTGATTGGAAAATAAAAAAAAGCAACATCTTTGTTTTTATTTTTATGGTTGGAGCAGTTCCAATACGAACAACACTTTGTTGACATTTTGTAATTTATTTCGATTACAATTCACGAGACAATTCAATAAAAATAGTAAGCAGCATGAAAGCACTGTATCGTAAACTAACGCACCTGTGAAACGGCAGGGTCGGGGGTCCCCCGGCCCAGGCGCGAGCCTGTGTGTCTCCCCTGCAGGGTGACGCGGGCAATAAAATGAAGTTCAATGAACCCACTCGAAACACGTCCAGAAGAATACGATGTCCCAGTGTGCCGCCAATTCTTTCGATCGTTGAGAATAAGCAAGTTCGAAAACTAAAGTGGCGCACCAAGAAGTGAATTTAAGTACTAAAAGCACGATAGCCTGCGCCATCTCGTATTCATTTCAGTTGAGCAGGGTCGAAATTTACCATTAGGTGTCCCCTCTATTTAGCTTATATCCTCGTTGCTAATAGTTTTGGCTAATACTTAAAGAAGAAAGTAAGTTTAATTTTTTGGTAGCCCTTAGTATTATTGTTATTAATTTTTGTCTCCTAAGTCAATTTTCTTACAAAAAAAAATTTACCTTGCCTCCTTTCTTCAGTCTCAAATTCAATTTGTGAGGAACAAATGTTGATTTGCAAATTATTTATCATTTATTAGGTCACAACAAACGATCTTAACAGAAAAAACAAAAACCGGTTACTTTTGGTTCACTCACCGGGTCTACTCAAAAAAAAAAATAAAAAAAGTTGCATTTGCTCTAAAATGGTTTTTCAACTATTTTTGGATAACGGTTCTGTCAAATTCGACATTATCGACATTCGAATTATAACAAGCGTAGTAAGCGTGTTGTTTAGATATGCAAAAGGTTAAAAGATAAAAATTGATATTTTTAAAACCAGACATAGAAATAATCTGCATTTTTGTGTTGGGGTAGTACCAAGTCTTGACACTATTCTGGCAAAGTGATGTCGAATTTGACCGAGCCGTTATCCAAAAATAATTGAAAAACCATTTTAGAGCAAATGCAACTTTTTTTATTTTTTTTTCGAGTAGTGTGTGAGTGAACCAAAAGTAACCGATTTTGATTTTTCTGTTAATATCGTTTGTTGTGACCTAATAAATGATAAATAATTTAGAAATCGACTTTTATTCCTTACAAATTGAATTTGAGAGTGCCGAGAGGAGGCAAGGTCAATTTTTTTTTGGAAGAAGATTGACCTAGGAGACAAAAATTAATAACAATAATACTAAGGGCTACCAAAAAATTAAACTTATATTTTTCTTTAAGTATTAACCAAAACTATTAGTTTCTGTCAAAATATAATCTGCTATTTGCAAAATTCGGTAGTAGTGCAAACATAAAAAATGTTACTTTTTGGCCACCCCCAGCATAACTAGGTTTACATATGAACTTCTGTCAAATCATTTTTGTAACAATTAACATTTCCTGAGCCAATACGTTAGAGTTATAATGCGTAAAACATACAGCATTTTTGCCTTTTTTCGAACTTTGACCCCTAATATCTCAAAAACTGTACATATAACTTTTTTTTACCCTTAAAATTTTTTTATCAACTTGTTGTCCTCTATAACATACTAAAATTATAATAAATTCCACCGAGGCAAAAATTCTCCATAAGCCCTGTATAATCGGGTGAGGGTTCCTTTGTGAAATATAACGAAACACCGCAGTGTTAAACCTGCTTTGAGTTAAAATAATATTTTAAAGACTAATTAAATTTAAACCAAGTTTAACATTGTGGTGCAATTGGCAATCATAGAATCAAAATATTTCTTGAACACCCAGCGCACACGTCCTATGCTTGCCTGCCATATATAAATGTAGTGCCCCCGACTCCGATTTGCCCTGATTTGCAGTGGTTTTAAATAAAGAGTCGCTTAATGCGATTTTTGAAGCAACAAGGTATGGACCGGGTGGAAGAGATTTTTCGAGTAAAAATAAGAATGTTACGTAAAGTAATTGCAAACCTTCTATCTTAGTAACACTTTCATCTACACCCACCCACTCCGCGAATGTATAGTAGTTCCTCAAGGCTCCCTCGTTCCTTTACATTTGCATACCCACTACCCTTCGGAATGACTGAATACGGTCGGAACATCCGTTCACTTCGGATTCTCTTATGCAACCTGGTATGAAAAGCGTATTCTTTATATACGTCCGAACAGTTCTTTAACTGCATAGCAGATGAAAAACCCGCTTAATTACTGCTTTGACTTTTAACCAAATCTACTTTCTTTATAAATGAATAATTTGACACTTAAACTTTCTGTACAGCGACAAGTTACAATAAAAGTACATGCGTGCATGTGTCACTTTGGACCCCTGTATCTCGGAAACTGTTCGACGGAGGATATTGCCGCTACAATAACTTTTTATCAGGGCCCTAAGATCTAGAGGCCATTAATTGTTAGAAAATGATGACTTTTAATGAAAACTGCCTTTCTTCATCAAAATTTCGTCTTTATATTAAAAACTAACTTAAATTTTGTCTGGTATAACAAAATACAAAGAGTTTTTGTATTTTCGGTTCGGTATAAAAAACTTAAAATTTGTTTTATGTCCGTTTTTATCTTTTTTGTTAGATTAAAATTAATTTTTCTTGGAAATTTTTGTATTTATTATTGACTTACTTGACATACATCAAGTACTAACAAAAATTTTTATTTTTGGGATAAGTATAATTATCGAGAAAATTCAAAAACAAGATAAATAAATAAAAGGCCAACGTAAAACAAAAGCCACAAGTGAAGCGCATTGAGAAAGAAGAAAGAAAGCCTTAATACCCATCATGTATCCGCATTTGCGGTTTGATCGTAGCTATTTTATAAAACCACTCCACAGGTATTACTCTTTTAAAGAAGTGAAAACATTGGCAGAAATAAGTGCAATTAGCTATGGTTCCTGAGGAACCATCGAATTTTTAAATATGTTTCATTTTTTAGGATCGGCAATATTGTGTCGATACTCCTTCACGTACTATGCGCGTGATTTCAGAATGACCAGAAAATTTAAAAAAGAAACTATTTGACTTATTTGCGCTCCTTTTGCGCATTGAGGCGCAACCACTTTTATCTTCTGCGCAGCAAACGTCTGGAAACTGTGGACATTTCTTTGCGAGTGGGGCCAACTTCACGCTAGCCCCCCTCCCAGTTAATTTTTTAAGTTTTTATCACTCAGTTAGATCGAATACGTTTGGGGCAGCAATGTTAAGTTTACTACAGACATTTTCAATGTAAAAACTCCAGTTTAAATGGCAGTCGATGGTTGTCCCAAGAAAGTTGTACTGATTTATATGTGTAAGGAGTTCATTATTAAAATCAATTTGTTATTAAAAACATTTTGCGTAGCAACACCTCACAAGATATAGATATTTCTTTTGCGTAGCATTGCACAGCTATTAAAGCTTTTGCACAGCAACTAAAAAAAAGTTACAGCTGTCTTACTGGTTGCGCAGTCAGTGTGTTAATTTTAACTTACAAAATAATATTGACAACTAACATATGGCTTAGTAAGACGACACGTTTTCTCATTATGAGCTGAATCGAGGTTTGAGTGTCTATTGTAAAAGGAGGAGGAGAGGGGGGTAGAAAAAGGTAAAAAATATCAAAATTCAATTAAATTGATTTTTTTTTAAATGTTGCAGATTGCACATAAAATATTTATATAAGGATAAGTAACAATATATATTAAAAGTAAGTTAATTAGCAAAAAAAAAAATAAATAAATACACAGCAAGAATTAACTCTCTACTAAGTCAGTCAATGTTTAATAAAAAGTATAAAACAATTTACTATATATATATATATATATATATATATATATAAGTTTACAACAAATAAATCGTTATATAAGTAAAGTAAAATTAAAAGTAATTAAAGCTGAAGGGGTAAAATAAACAAAGCAAACAGCACTGTTTAAGTCAGTACATAAATAAAAAAAACATATTCATGACTTCATTCGTAAATAAATTACTCAACCAGACTGGGTAAGACAAACAACACTTTTTAAATAGGTCTCTAAAACATAAAACGTAGTTAAATAAATTTTAACTATGAGGTCCGTTTTTAACTTTATTTTAAAGATTTAACATGTTCCAAAAACTCAGATAAACTGTAGAGCGGTTTGGCAAGCAATATTTCTTTAAGTTTTGATTTAAATAAATTAAAACTTTGACAGTCCTTAGAAAAACGGGGAAAAATATCAAAAATCAGTGTACCGTCGTATGCAGGGGATTTTTTAAAGTACTCATGACGGTGTTGTTGTACTGCAAAGTTACTTTTGTTACGTGTATTGTAGCTATAGTGAGAACTATTGGTCTTGAATCTGTTTTTGTTTTAAATGCAAAACAAGGAGTTTAAACAGGAAAATTGAGACTACAGTTAAAATGTTATATTTTTTGAAAGTACTTCTACATAATATGGAGTATGAGAGATTGAACATTAACCGAAGTATTCTCTTTTAACAGATAAAGACTCGTTCAGTATCTACAGCTAGACCCCATAGTATAATGTTGTAAGAGACGAGAGTGCAGAGTACACTGTGGCATATTATATTTCGAGGAGCGCTGAAAAAGCTATTGAGTTCATAATTGAACGAATCAGACAATATCCTTTGTTAAGTTTACTACAGACATTTTTAATATAAAAACTCCAGTTTAAATGGCAGTCGATGGTTGTCCGAAGAAAGTTGTAATGATTTATGGGTGTAAGGAGTTCATTATTAAAATCAATAGACAAATTTAACGATGGTTTAAGTTTTGTGCGAAATTCGATGCAAGCGGTTTTGGAGTAATTAATTTTTAGTTTGGTTTTTTGACACCAATTAGAAAATTGTTTTAAACTAAGATTTACGTTTTCTTGTAATCTGTCACTGTCAGGATCAGATATAATAGCTATCCTATCATCTGCATAAGTTTCTATTATAGCTTCACCAATATGTTGAGGTAGGTCTTCAATAAAAAGTCGAAAGATTAAGGGACCACACTTCCCTGAGGAGTACCATTATCACAATTGAATTTTTTTGATAAAGTTCCATCAACCTTAACACGGAAAGGTCGCTCCTCAAGAAAGTAAAATATGCAATCGTTAAAGGTCCCCCTTAAATCAAAAGACTCATTTTTTTTGCAACGAATTCAAGGTCAATAGTATCAAAGGTGTATAATCAAAAAAGAGTCCAACCACAAACTCATTTTTGTCTAGCCTATTATATATTTCCTGACAAATAGCTGCTGTATCAGTGGAATGGCCTCTGCGAAATCCATGCTGATTACTTGAGCAAAGATTAAATTTAGTAAGGTACGATTCAATTCGATTTGATAAAACTTTTTCAATAATTTTGGAGAAAACACTTAAAATGACTATTGATCTGTAGTTCTGAAGATCTGTTTTGGCACCCTTTTTAAAAATTGGAACAATAATAGCTTCCTTCAGCACACCAGGAATTATTCCTGTTTTAACCGACTCATTAATTACGCTGACCAAAATTGGAGCAAAAGCTTGACTACACGTTTTAACTAGTTGAATAGTGATATCATCAAAATCAACAAAATTTTTATTGGGAAATTCTCTAATAACCTCTAACACCTCTAGTGAAGGACAGAGAGAAAAATACAGCGAGTGGGTCATACTTTTCGCCTCGGTACACTGTTTGGAAAATTTCTCAAAATGTTTGTTGAGTTTATCATTCACTCAGTCGAGAAACTGCCAAAGGCATTTGCAATTTAATCTTCTTTTCTGATTTCGCCACAAACATTTATTTTAGTTATCTGGTGTTATTAGAAATTTTAACAGATAAATGTTTTATTATATTTCAAGACGTTTTACTTTTATTTTTTAAAAATGAAATTAGTTTATTAAAATGATCCTGTTTGCAATGTTGTGTTTGATTGTTAATTTGCTTTTTAAATGACCTATATTTATAAATATCGTCAAAGTTAAGCACAGGTAATAAGGGTGTCGAGTCTTTATAATTAAAGGTCAAGGAATTTAAAAAGCTTTATGTCTTGGCAAAATCTGCAATAATAAAGCCGTAGTTTGGAAAATTTAAAGTAGGAGAAGAAGTTATAAATATTGTATGTTGAATATAAGTAAAATGGCTGTCGATTTTTGATAAGTTGAGATCAAAAACTTATATTTTGAGCAATATCTGGAAAGGGGGTATAATGTAAAAATTGTTACATTGTGTTCCTTATGCCAGAGGTATGCAAGTCAGTGGAATAAATTCTGTATAAAAAAAACGTTAATTCTAGATAATCTGAGGTCAAGGTATTAAAAAAACTGTATTTTTTTAGAAAAAATTCCAATAATGAAGCCGTATATTAAAAACTTTAGAGTGGGGGAGGGGGGATGAAATATTAAAAGTAATTGCAATAGTTATATGGGTCAGACCCACCCTTGCGTGACATCATTTTCAGCAAGTAGGTAGATAAGTAGTACGTAAATACCTACGTTGTTATTTATATATCTTAGCGGCGTTGCCCGCGTTATCGAAAAGCTGTCATTGAGCAAAATCTCAATCCCACATAGCAAAAGTATATCTATTGGATATATAATGGATATATAATGGATATCCATGACTGACACATGGATATCTCATGTAGGTTCCATAAGTTACTTCCAATGGACATATATTTGACGTGATTTTTCATCACAATTGGTTGTCCATTGCAGCTCCATCAAAGTATATTTATTGTATGTGTTTTAGTGGTCAGTCACCAAACTGAAAGTTATTTTATTAATGTATTTGAATATTTGGTACATCCATGCACTGTATAAACAATGGATGTCCACGGTTAACACAAAAGCATTTAGGGTTTTTATAGGTTATTGAGGTTTTTCTGGTATCCAGGTGTTCATACTACATGTCTATTTGAGACTTATGCATTATCGAACTGGAATGCTTAAAATATAACGCTGTTCGTTAACTTTTGCCTCATTTTTAAAACAACAAAATAAAATTTTTATCGTAGAAAAATGTTGTACCTAACTAATGCGTAAAGTGATTTTTTCGCCCTTGACGGCTTGATCGAGCTCGGCTACGCGTCGTTTGGTCAACTGCCGTTGCGTACGAAAAGGTATTACTTTCCGCACTTGTTCGATAATAATTATACACCACACACCGGCGTTCGCACAAACGACGCACCAGCGGAGTTCGGGCAAGCCGCAAGTACATCATATTCATTTTTAGTTTTTTTTTTTTAATACCTTCATCGAAAACATGATTTTAGTAACTGTCTGCAGATAACTAAAGCATAGCTTTTTTGGTTACCGATGCAAAAAAATTTTTTTTTTTTTGATCACGGGTGCAAAAAAAGATTTCTGTACGATTTTTAGTCAAAGTTAAAGAGAAATCGCAGAAAATAGTAATAGTGAAAAAATCTAATTATTCCTGCCTATGAATTAAGCCATTTTCGCCAGTTTTCACCAAGTATTTACGAAAAAATCATTTAAAAATTTCGTCAAAATTTCAAATTGTCAAAGATTAAAATGTCGCAACACTGAACGTCACCGAGTAAAAAGACACATCGCTATGGAAACGATTGATATTTCATTTCCCAGCCGCCTTCATTTATAGTATAAAGATGGTGTGTTGCTAGAAATTCTCTTCGTTCGAGATTTTTAAAAGTATTTTCCTATTTTTCTTGGATTTTTTAATAAAGGTATTAAAAAAAATAGTGTTAACAACTCGCGGCTAAACTGTGCTTTTTTTTACTCGCGTTTTTAAATAGCTCGCTGCGCTCGTTATTTAAACCAACGCTTGTAAAAAAAAGCAATATTTTAGCTACTAGTTGTTAAAACTACTAATATCAAACCGACCATAATAAAAATTTATTTAATTTTTTCAGAAGTTTTTTTATGTATTTGCTTCAATGTACTTTTGGTTTAGTAAAAAAAATGAAATAAGGTTCTAGAGGCACATCTTGTGTTTTTTTTTCAGAAAGGTTACATTTTTTTAAAAAAACTGCCATTATTGCAGAAAATAGGATTAAAAATATTTAAAAATTATTGTGCGGTGTAATATTTTAGTTTTAAATTAAAAAGTAAAAAAAAATTATGGGGTGAAAATCACCACATAATTGTTCATGTTACAAAAATTCACCATACTGACGCCGGGTTAAAGAAGAGCTTTTAAAAAATAGTCAAAACTACGAAATTTATGTTTTCTTTAAAACGAAACTTTAACAAGCATAAAAAATTAACTTATTTCTATTTATTTATTATGATTTATTGTAAAAATTTTCGCACGCTCGTAGGCAAATAACTATTTCCTACTTGCGTGCGTAAAGGTAGTTTCTTCGCGCGCCGTGCATTGCGTTATGTTTGTATACTATTGTTAAAGTTTTCTCCCTTGTTAAGTAAATAATTATTCCCGAACTGAGAACGTAAAATAAAGTTTGCCGCACCAAGTAGGTTGTGCTAGAAATTAATTCTGTGTTTCGGATTTCCATTGTCTATATTTTATTTATACACGACGTTTCGATCAGTACATTCTCTGATCGTCTTCAGGTGCAAACTACAATCAATTCCTAAGGCTACGTACTTATATACTGTGAGAAATCACTCAACCTTGAAGTTTAAGAAGTTGGCTCCGCCCAAGGAGGGGCTTCCAAATATTTGGGATTTCAACACTTGGTTTACTGAAAATATCCTGATTCTGCCCAATAAAGGCAGCTTCAAGGAATTTTCGTTTCTTCCTTGTGCAAAACCCTTGGTTCTGCCCACTTCATTCGGTGTTGTTTTGGCCATGCATGTTCGAAGATTCCTGATTTCGTGGTTTCACCTTTTTGGGTATTCGTCTGATGTTCCTTAAACCTAACGGATAGTGGTCTTTTGTTTCGCCTATGTATGATTCGCCACACTCACAAGGAACTTGGTAAATGCATTCCTTATTTTGTTTGTTCTCCGGTTTTGTTTTACTAAGAAGGCTTCGAATTGTATTACTAGATTTAAAATCTGTTTTAATATTAAAGTTTTTCGCTACTCTTCGAATTTTCTCTGATACTCCTTTAACGTATGGGATTGTAAGGAATGCATTTGCCTGATTTTGGTCTTGTAATCTCTGTCCTGTTTGTTGAAATTTAGAAATAGTATCTGTTATTAGTTTCAGGCTGTAACCATTCTGCTGCAGATCCTTCTTAATGTTTCTTATTTCGATTTCCAAGTCATGAGAATTGTTACAAATTTGAACGGCTCTGTTATTCAAAGTTTTGATTATGCCTCGTTTGGTTGTAGCAGAATGATTTGAACCTTGATTTAAATATTGTCCTGTGTGAGTGGGTTTACGATAGACTGTTGTTCTGATGTCGCTTTCTACTCCTGTGACAAGTACATCAAGAAAAGAAATTTGACAATTTTGCTCCAACTCCATTGTTCTGAAAGTTGTTGGTCATTCCCGGTCCAGACAATAAAAGTATCATCAACATATCTCAGCCAGAGCTTAGGTTTATATGTTGCGGTATTAACCGCGTGTGATTCGAACCACTCCATGTAAATATTAGCCACCACTGGCGAAAGCGATGAACCCATTGGCAGACCGTCATCCTGAGCATCTTTCACTTGAAAATAAGAGTTATGTAGGCAGCACTCCAACAACTCCATCACTCCCTCCAGCGGTAGGCTGGTACGTTCATAAAGGGATTCGTCATTAACCAGTCTCTTTCTAATAATATCTAGCGATTCCCTTATTGGGACATTGGTGTATAGACTTTCGACATCAAAACTGACAAGTCTATCCTCGATTCCTAAAACAAAAGATTTAAGAATATTAACAAAATGGTTGGAATTTTCTACAAATGCAGCGGTCTTGCCTGCAAGAGGTTGAATAATTTTCAAAAGGAATTTAGACAGATTGCTTGTTGGAGAATTTCTGGAACTTGTAATTGGGCGTAAGGGCATTAAATCTTTGTGAATTTTGGGAAGTCCGTATAGATGAGGAGGCTTGCTATAATGTGGTGTAAGTTGAGACCTTGTATTGTCCGGAATAGGTTGTGCTAGTTTCCGCATGAAGGCGAACAGATTTTCCTTCTTCCGGTCTCTATCCCCTCCATATGCCGACTCTTAGCTGTGCAGATTTTGGCCAAGAACCTAGTTTTTAAATTTTCTTGATCTCAACTTAAAAAAAATCGACTCCCAGTCTTACCTGTATTTAACTTTTAATATTTTATCCCTTGTTCTTTTAATACTTTTCACTTTTTTCTCCCCCTCCCCCCGCCCCTTTTACGTTAAACACTCAAACCTAGGCTCAGCTCAGCATGAGAAAACGTGTCGTCTCAACTAAGCCAAAAGTCAGGTGGAAATATTATTTAGCAAGGTTAAATTAACATACTTACTGTGCAACTACTAAAACAGGTGCAACTTTTTTGGAGTTGCTGCGCAAAAACTTTAATTGGCTGCGCAATGCTGTGCAAAAGGAATACGAGTGAATAGTTTAAAATAATGTTAAGAGGGGGGCCAACTTCACGCTCCTACAATACCTATATCTTTTGAGGCTTTGCTGCGCAAAATGTTTTAATATTTGCGCATTGCTGCGCAAAAAGTGTTAAATTAATTGAGTGATAAAAAATTTCACAAATTGAGTGGGGGGCTAGCTCGAAGTTGGCCCCACCCATAAAGAAATGCCCACAGTTTCCAGACGGTTCCTGCGCAAAAGATAAAAGTGATTGCGAAATAATACGCAAAAGATGCGCAAATAAGTTCACTAGGTTTTTTTTAATTTTAAGTGGGGGGGGGGCAGCTTCACTGATCTGCCAAATTCTTGACCTGTGAACGCATATGAATGCGCACACGAATTATAATTGTAATATTCTTGAACCAGCGTTCACCGATCACACTCACCCACAAACAATGCGAATATAATCGCTTGGCCCACGGCTGCCGAACAGCTTTATTTGGAGAAGCCTTTGCGAATTCGAATAAAAAACGGCGAATTTGTAAGTTCACCGATGAGCTCACCGATGAAAACCAGCGAGTTCGTAAATTCATATATGTTTGTACCATTCATCGGGTTCTTACCTTTAATTAATAAACCATTTTACCAAAGCCCCGTGCACCCCTGCTTGATGCACCTGGAACCAAGTTTTCTTTCTCTAAGAGGGCTTAGTTTTGCCTGTCACCTATTCATCGAAGGCAGGGATTTTTTAGACTGCGTAGCAAGTATACACAGTGGACCGCCGACTTCACACCCCCTCCGAAGGATGGTCCTGCTACATGTTAGACTTGCATCTATCTAACATCGCTACCGTCCCAGCAGTTGACGGTACACTTTTTTCCCAGCAGCTCGCTTTCATAAAGGTTGACCCGAAAATCGACGTTTAGTCCTGGTTTCGCTGGCCAAGGTGGCCGTCGGAGTCTTCAGACGCATTCCTTGGAGTGGTCCTGCTACCCGAAAGTCCTACCGCCTCTTTCAAGTCTCCCTCTGTTGACTCTCGCTACCAAGTCTGTCGGAGTCCAGCCGCGTTCCATGAAGTCCCGATTTCGGAGAGGTCCAGTTCTCCTTTTTTTGAGTCACCGGCTAGTCTCCTCTACCCAGTTTGGTTGGGTCCTCGGCCGTACATCTTTCAGGCTTGCAAAGTTTTCGGTGCAGTGTCAACCGTGCCGCCTACTTCTACCTCGTTTCTTGTTATGCTAGGCACAACCTCGACTGCAGAGTAATTTAGGTTCAAATTTATAGTCCGACATCGAAGGAAGCCTCAAGGCCTCCTTGATGAAGATATCCTTCAAGGAGTCGTTTCATTTCTTATTTATAGTCCCTTCCTTCGGAAAGGAATATTTCAAGGTAGGGCCGCAAAAATGATGATAGGAAGTTGCAAATAAACTACTGATAACTTTATTGTTATTATTTTTGAGGTTATTGTTTTTTTATTATGAAAATAAAATTCAAAAAAAGGGCACTATAAGGGTAGATTCAGAGTACCGCATGTATGAGGTATGCAGCAAATAAACTATGGCATTCATAGTATTCCGTAAGCCGCAAGCGTTAAGAGTAGATCATGCGTTTGCTATTGTTTATTTTCCTTGCGTCTTACCGCATACCTCACCTTACCATACCGCTTACCTTACTAGGAAAAGATTTTCCAGGCTGAACTGATTTAAAGACTTTATGTTTACCTATGAACAAAAAAATGTATTTAAGATAGTTTATTTTATTTGCGTCTTACTTCCCTACCAAAAAAAAACGTTTTATAACGTTTTACCAGGTTCTATGTGTTTTCTATGCGGTATGTGAAAGAACAGTGGCGGTCCCAGCCATTTGAAAAGGGGAGGGGCGGTTTCGATACGAAAAAAAACCTAGAATAAAAGCATATCTTATATGAGGAATATATCAATATGTGCAAACAAAACTTAGTAACTACAAACGCGGATTTGGTCTCAAATTTAGGGGGGGGGGTACTCAGATTTTAAGTTGTTTATTTTTTGTTGTTTCAATGCGCTTAAAAATTTTGTTGAGTCAAATTAAACTAAAATCGTAAATATCAACGGCATCATAGCGCCGCAGACGAAAATTTTTAAGAAAATTGCACTAAAAAATGTATTTTTTGATTTAAAATTAAATTGAAATTGTAAATATATCAATGATTTCAAAGCGCAGCAGGCGAAAACTTTTAAGAAAATGACACTATAAATGCCATTTTTAACAAAAAAATTAAAATAATTCAAATAAATATGAAAGGTGTTATAGCACCGCAATTTATGCCATACTTTTGATTTTGTAAATGTTTTCATAAAAAATTTAAATCCAGGGTGAGGGTGAGGGTAATTAACTCCCTACTACACTGAAATCCGCGCTTGAGTAACTACATAATATTGTTTCAGTTATAAAGAACATACATAAAAACAAACCACAAACAACAACAAATAGATATATACTTTTGGTATAGAAACTCTGTAATACTTTTCTGTATTTCCAATATCGTGGTTTTCGCAGTACGTCATGCGTTTGGTTATTCTTTGTCTAAAAAAGTCTAAAAAGCTTTTTAAATTGAAACATTACCTTTTATATTGCATATCTCATATATAAGATTTTTTGGGCAAAACTCGGTCAATGTCAATTTCAGAATGTGCGTTGATATGCAGCAACTAAGACCGTTAGACGAATTTCCGTCATAGTGTTTTTAAGTACTTATGTTTTCAATCTTCTGGAAGCAGGAGAAGCTTTTTTCTGATGAAACCTTACTTACTGGCAAACATCCAATAATGTTTTTATCAACGGAAAAATATCGCCTAATATGTTTCTAAATACTGACTTCTGGATTAATCAAACAGTTTATGTATTTGGAAACAACATTATAGTTAATTTTGCCTTGATTTTGGCTTCACGTTGTATAAAACTTGGTATGAATATGTTCAGGTCAAAAATACTTGTCTCGTTATTGAACGAATGGGTAGTGGTTGCGTGCACTTTAAATCTAACGAAAATTGGACTAAGTACAAAAAACTCCTGTTTTTTCGAAATGATTTTGTCTAAAACTTGTTTATAAATAGAAACTCTATAATACTGTTTTGTATCTCCAATATCGTGGTTTATTCTTGTTGTGTCCAAAGACTTTAGGGTTACCACCCGCATCTTTGTTGTTTATTTTTTTCTAGAGCAAAGGGGGGGGGCGATCGCCCCCCCACTGCCCCTCCCTGGGACCGCCACTAGAAACAAACTAATAAAATATTTTCTATCAGTTTGTCGAGAAAGACAGCTTGGCTCGTAGAATCTTATAAAACCCTATCAAACAGAACCTACTTTCATAAGAACCTATGCAATTATTTTTTTGCCTACATTACCTACTTACCAACTTGAATACTTCAAGTGCCATATACCGTAGGGTACATATCAAGGCCAAAATTGCGGACACTGGGAGACCCCCGTTGTTTGAGTGATTAAATTGATCTTCGATCACGGGTAGTATAATGTGCAGTGTGGTGTTTTCTGAAAAATCTATATCTGGCCAAAAACTCCTTTTCTCTAAATGTTAGAACGTTCATTATAGTAAATTGTGTAAAGCCGACCTGTATATTTTACGCACATGCGCGTAGGTAGCTTCTGGTGCCCAGGAACATTTTTACGGTCACTCTGTGTCAGGCCTTGGTAGAAATAAGTAGATAATATATCAATAAGGAAATATAAAAACTCTCGCTGATTTTCAAAATATTTTTTATTTGAAGTATACTAAACTTCAATACAAGAACGAAGTTCTAACACTAAAGAAGTCAAAGGGACTTTGCATGTCCCATATGGGTTGGAAGATGACCATGATGATGGACTTCTTCTTCTACCCAATTAATAATTTCCAAAAATCATCCATTAATTTCAGGATATCCTAAAAAACAAACTCAACAATATTTTTGTTTTCTTAACCTCACATTATTTGTAAGGTAGGCCGAAGGTAGCTCTTTACCTTCATTGATGTGGGGATTCCTTCAAGGGTGCCTTTCACCACTATAAATATCAAATTGGCCTGAAGGCCTCCTTAAAGGAACAAGGGTGCCTTGAAAGAAGTGGGGTCGCCCGTCGTCTCGAGTCGTATTCGGTGTTGTGTGAAGCAATGTGTACTTGCCGAGATCCAATCCTACAGGTGCAGTTAGACTGTGGTAGTGTAGTCGTCGTTGCATGGCAGCTGTAATGAATTTTTTTCCATAGATAATGCAGAACAGGATATTCTACAGATAAATAGATATTTTTTTGGTGCACACTTTTTATTATAATTTACCTTATTTAATGTTTTAAGCAAATATTGGTGATAATAGATGCTCTTGCAAAATTTTTGAACATGTTAAAAGATCCACCTTACATATTTCTTTTGTATTAACGGAGACAGTTAAGTTTCTTCTTAATATAAGTTCAAAAATGCTTTAGTTTTAAAATTAGAGTTGATTGGGTACCAAAGATGGACAAAATAAAACTTGGGGAAAAAAAATGTGGTAATTTTGCATTTGCATACATACATACAGTCAATAGTGTATTCAGTGGTATTAGCGATAAATTAACAAGGTACTATACTAGTTATATCTGATCCACTGATTAATCTTTCTGGTTTATTATAATTGCGAAGAAATGAGAACCTTTTTTCTAAATGACAAAAAGCGCTTACTTTTAGCATTACTTCGCTTGCATGTACAAATTATATCAAATAATTTACCTTCTTAATCTTATATATTCCTTTAGTAATAACCTTTAAAAAAGTTATAGTACCGTATTATCAGCCGTGCATTTTGGTTGTACCAAAAAAAACTCACACAGAGATAGGTAGATAGATATTTTCGGGCGCGTATGAAAGAGATGGCATGAATACACCCACGTTAAGCATGGGAGTGATTTCGTGGAAAAGCATACAGTCGATCTTTGCAATAAAATAAAATGAAGAAGGTATTATATTTACCTATGTCCCCATCCCCTGACCAACAGATGCTTAATAATATTAATGTTACCTACCTACAATACGCAGTGGCGATACAGTAAACCCCTCCCCCCATCTTTTTACGTTAAACTATTAATTTTCCAAAATTTATTGGTACATTTATTGGTAAATGTGTAATTTCTGTATATTGAATATTTTTTAAACCAAAGAATATAAATACCTATAGCCTTATATAGTCAATAGATCGACTGCAATACCTACAGCTATCAAGTAGAGGTGACCAAGCTTTTTATCTCTAAATTATAAATAAGACGGTAAATTATAAATAAGGCGGTCGTGGTATTTTTATTACCCATAAACAAAAACTTATTAGGTACCGGCTATGTAGTAATCTAGAACTCTAATTTTAGCCATCCACTATAGCATAGGCTAATGGGATCGGCAAAAAGAAAGACCTAAATATAAAATTTTTTCATGGTGTCTGTCTGTCTGTTTGGGAGACAATTAGGCAAAATCCACTTAACCGAAATTTTATTAAATTTGGAAAAATCGCCACTTATCCTCCTGACTATAATTAGTTGTTTATCTATACATGTAATAAATCTCTAAAAGGACCATTTCTGTACATTGAATTGTACATTAACTATTTTTACATATTCTATTGTTTTACCAAACGAGATACCAAAAATGCAATTTTTACAATTTTTGTCTGTATGTATGTCTGTTTTTAATAGGACTTTCACTATTGCATTCCTTGTGTTCCTAGGCAACATATAGGCATTTATTTTGTCAAAATCGGTTTACGGAAACAAAAACATTTAAAGGAATAAAAGCGGGAAAAATGGGTAAAACCGCAGGCAAAGCGGCGCGGCGGTGTCTAGTGTGTAATAAAAGTAATATGTCTAGTAGGTAATATAAGTAACATTTGAGGGAAAATATTCTTTTAAAAAGTTACTTTTAAGCAGTTTTATAAACAATTTTAGAAAATTACTAGTTTGACGTAGAAAAGGGAAGAGGTGTAATATAACGCCGCTGTTTATTGTAGGTAGGTACCATTATTAATTATTAACTTCATCTGGTCAGGGGATAGGGAAATAAGTTAGTATAATACTTTGTTAATTTATTGAAAATATCTACTGTCTGCATTTCCACGAAATCACTACGATGCTTAAAGTTGGTGTATTCATGCCATCTCTTTCATACGCGCCCGAAAATATCTAACTATCTCTCTGTGAGTTTTTTTCACTACAATCACCGTGCACCCCTGATAATACGGTACTATAACTTTTCTAAAGGTTATTACTAAAACAATATATAAGATTATAAAGGAAAATTATTTGATATAATTTGTCCATGCAAGCGAAGTAATGCTAAAAGTAAGCGCTTTTTGTCACTTAGAAAAAAGGCTCTAATTTCTTCGCAATTATAATAAACCAGAATGATTAATCAGCGGATCAGATATAACTATTATAGTACCTTGTTAATTTATCGCTGATACCACTGAACACATTATTGACTGTATGTAAGTATGCAAATACAAAATTACCACATTTTTTTCTTCCCCAAGTTTTATTTTGTCCATCTTTGGTACCTAATCAACCGTAATTTTAAAACTAAAACATTTTTGAACTTATATTAAGAAAAAACGGAACTTTCTTGGTCAATACAAAAGGAATATGTAAGGTGGATCTTTTAACATGTTCAAAAATTAAAAAAAAGGCAAATTATATTAAAAAGCGTGTACCAAAAAATATTGTTAACTATTTATCTGTAAAATATCCTGTTCTGCATTATCTAAGGAAAAAAATTCACTACAGCTGCAATGCAACGACGACTACACTACGACAGTCTAACTGCACCTCACGATATCTGTTCTGCAGGCTTAGACGCTGTTCACTAGTCTACAGCGGCCCCGATCGGGTTCTTAAATTATCCGATTGATTCCACCAAATCACCAATTGATGGCATCGATGCACACCGACTCTGGGAGATGGTAAGCCTTCCAGTTGAATGTCACTAACGTGATAATCAGCTGTTTTTGTTGGGCTAAAGTTTTTTTTAAAATTGAATTGATGATATTTAATAACGAATGCCAACGTAGTATAATAAGTCACGGTAAAACTATTTGGAAAACAGTTTTCGAGGTCTAAGGAGATTAATAAATCTTTATTTTGGGGTGATTATAAGATTGCCACTTCTTCTGAAGGCCTACGAGGATTGAAAATCAAAAAATCTAAAAAATCTAGGCTTTGGATAAATCCTGGCTAAGGTTTAATCGCGAACATGGAACCACAAATAAAATAGATGTTATTTGTTAAAAGAAACTCTGCCCCAAACATCTAACCGTCAACAACCTCTATTTTCCCGTTAAAAACGAAAAATTTTAATTTTGCACCTACTTAATACCAATTTGAATTTGTGTGGGTGTTGTGTATGTGTGTGTGTGTGTGTGTGTATGGTATCTAAGTGAGTGAAAATTGACACTTTTTTCGTAAAATTGTTGTTAAACAGCGATTTGTGCATGACTAAAATTGGTGTAAATCAAAAATTGGGCCCCACGAATCCTATTTTTGAGCAACCTCAATAACCTCCTGAACGAAGCAGGAAAAAAGGCGTATTATATGCGCCATCAACAAGGATAGAAAAAATGCAATCAATGTTGCAAAAAATTGTTTCTCAAGTGCTTTCAAAAATGGCTTTTCGTTTTATTTTAATTTAGGTAATCTAATACATCAAACTAATTTGACGTTTTATAAAAGTTTTTTTTTATCATTATGGGTCTTAACTAGACTTGAGTAGTCCATATGTGATACAAATGACGTGGTAGTAGCTAAAGGAGACTTAAATAAAACTATTAATTAAAATTTTATTATACAAGCCCATCATCCACATTATAAACAAAAAAATTGGAATGGTATCGGTACTGTTGTTTTAAGGTGGTCGACAATGTTAAACTTAAAAGTAAACTGGAGTTTGTACATGTTGTAAAAAAGTAAAAAATAAAGACAATGGAACTATGTTGGGAACTTGGAACCTTTGGTTGCACTATAACAAAGTTATGATTGTTTTCCACAAACCAAAACTACACTTTTTTGCACTCGACGCGCATTTCGCTAACAACGTTAGCATCATCAGGAGACCATAAACGATAATCTAAATTAACCTACTACTAGTATATAAGATACTAGTATATAAGATAGAGTGTAGGTTAATTTAGTTTATTGTTTATCGTCTCCTGATGATGCTAACGTTGTTAGCGAAACGCGCGATGAGTGCAAAAAAGTGTAGTTTTGGTTTGTGGAAAACAATCATAACTTTGTTAAAGACAATGGAAGTTCGAAACTGGAAACTACGGGATAGTTGGTTTAATTGCAATTTTAACATTATGAATTTTTTTTTAAATTAATACTTCAACAGCTAATTCCTTAATTTTCTCAACAATTATTCGTGTAAAATTTGTAAAAATTAATTTTTATTTTTACTGGTGTTGGCACTTCTCATAAAATCAAGTTTTCGTTCTCTTGAGTCTTTATCATTTCGGATGAGAGATCAGCGAACGATGGCAAACGGGATAGGTTTCATTCGAAATCCCCTTTTTGCCTATATCCTACTCTGAAAGAGGCAACACTTGATCCTTTTTCTCTCTAAACATCGGATTAGAGATTACATAGAGAGTATCGTAAAGTATTTAGCGAATTTTTGTTGTAGGTCATGTCTTATTTTTACGTTTTGATTTAACTTTAATATTTAAAAATGAATATGAACCGAAGATGGTCCGTTTAGGAAGAAAACAAAACAAAGCCAAAAGGGACTACATTGTTTATGCCATGTTTCGAACCTGGTCGATTTTATGGTGGATGTGCTATTAGAACAGCTGGCTGTACTCATTGCGGACGTCGGGATGGATGTAACGTTGCGAACACAGCAAAGAACGCATCGATTGCAGTCAGCTATTCGGTCATCGCCTTCACTACGAAAGCGGGTCTCGTTCGAAACATCGCATAAATAAGGCAAAAATGCAGTGTCTTTTTGCTTTGGTTTAAACGCGTTAGGCATAAGTATACGGATGCGTTTAAACAATAGCTAAATGTCCCTATTAAGAAAAAAATATTTTATTTAAATCTCTCGTAGCTAATCGGTACCAAGCCGGTAGTACAACATTTATCACAATCTACCTACGTGCCACAACGTCAAGATAGCCTTAGGTTGCAATTTTCAAAAATTAGGAAAAAAATTGAAGATTTTTTATTTAAATCTCTCAATCGCATTTTGTCTTGGTAGCACAACGTCAGGTTATTATAAAATTGAAGATTTTTTTAAAAAATTATAAAAAATATTAAATTAATTTTTTTAACTCTCTTAAAACTACTCAATACCAAGCTGGTATTGTGTACCATAGGTGGTTCCTAGTACAATGTTTACCACAATGTATCCAGGTGGCACAATGTCCTAGATTACAAGTTTGTTGACAAAATAAGAAAAAAATTGAAGTTTCTTTATTTAAATCTCCCAAAGCTAATCGGTACCAAGCTGTTATTGGGTACCATAGGTGCCATTGTACAACATTTATCTTAACCTACCTAGGTGGCAGAACGTCAAGTTAGTCCAAAATGGCAATTTTTATGAAAAAGTAAGTAAAAAAATTGAAGACTTTTTATTTAAATCCCTCAAAGCTGATCGGTACCAAGCCGTATGTGGTTCTTAATACAGCATTTGTTATATTGTAAAGTTAAAGGTTTTTATTTAAAACTCTCGAAAGCTAGTCGGTATCAAGTTGTTAGTAAGTACCAAAGGTGGTTCCTAGCCAAAATTGCATTTTTTTGGAGAAAATTAAACAAAAATTGAAGATTTTTTATTTAAATCGTCTGAAGCTGATCAATACCAAGCCATATAGGTGGTTCTTAATAAAACATTTATCACATTGTGTCAAGATGCCACAACGTCAGGTTAGTTCGAAATTCAAGGTTTAAAAAAAAAATATAAACAAAAAAAAGGTTTTTTATTTAAACTTCTCGAAGCTAATCGATACCAAGTTGTTAAGAAGTACCATATTTGGTTCTTAGAACATTTATCTTAATGTACCTACGTCAAGTTAGTCCTTGATTGCAATTTTTTTGTAAAAATAAAAAAAATGAAGATTTTCTATTTAAATCTCTCTAATCTAATTGGTGTCAAGCTCTTAGTGGATACCATAGGTGCTTTTTAATATAACATTTATCACATTGTATCCAGGTGTTAAATCGTCAGGTTAGTTCAAAATGGAAGGTTTTTTTAAAAAATATTATTAAAAAAAATTAAGATTTTTATTTAAATCTCTCGAAGCTAATCGGTACCAAGCTGTTAGTGGGTACTATAGTTGGTGGTGGTGGTTCCCAGTACAATATTTATCACAATGTAACTAGGTGGCACAACGTCAAGATAGTCCTGGATTGCATGTTTTTAAATAAAAAAAATTGAAAATATTTCATTTAAATCTCTCGAAGCTAATCGGTACCAAGCTAGTAGAGGGTACCATAGGTGGTTTCTAGTGCAAAATTTATCACAATGTGTCAAGGTGGCACAACGTCAAGATAGTCCTAGATTACAATTTTAACAAACAAAATAAGAAAAAAATTGAAGTTTCTTTATTTAAATCTCCCAAAGCTAATTAGTAACGAGCTGTTAGTGGGTACCATAGGTTCCATTGTACAACATGTATCTTAATATACCTAGGTGGCAGAACGTCAAGTTAGTCCAAAATTGCAATTTTTATCAAAAAGTAAAAAAAAAATTGAAATTTTTTTATTTAAATCTCTCAAAGCTGATCGGTACCAAGCCGTATGTGGTTCTTAATAAAACATTTATTATATTGTATCCACGTGGCACAACGTCAGGTTAGTTTGAAATTGAAGGTTTTTTTTTAATTATAAAAAAATTAAAGATTTTTATTTAAATCTCTCGAAGCTAATCGGTACCAAGTGGTTAGTAAGTACGATAGGTGGTTCCTAGTACAAAATTTATTATATACCTACGTGGCACAACGTGAAGTTAGTGCTAGATTGCAATTTTTTTGAAAAAAATAAGAAAAAAAATAAAGATTTTCTATTTAAATCTCTCGAAGCTAATCGGTACCAAACTGTTAGTACAACATTTATCTTAATGCACCTTGGTGGCAGAACGTCAAGTGAGTGCAAAATTACAATTTTTTTGAAAAATTAAGAAAAAAAATTGAAGAATTTTTTATTTATTTTAGGTGTTATAGGTGGTTCCTAATACAACATTTGTCACGTTGTATACAGGTGGAAAAACGTCAGGTTCGTTCGAAATTGAAGGTTTTTTTTTTTAATTATAAAAAAATATAGATTTTTATTTAAATATCTCGAAGCTACTCGGTAACAAGCTGGTAGTAGGTACCATAGGTGGTTCCTAGTAAAACATTAATCACAATATAACTAGATGGCACAACGTCAAGATAGTCCTATTGCATTTTTTTAAATAAAAAAATTGAAGGTTCTTTTTTAATTTAAGATATTTGATTTAAATCTCTCGAAGCTAATCGGTACCAAGCTAGTAGAGAGTACCATAGGTGGTTTCTAGTATAACATTTATCAGAATGTACCTAGGAGGCGTAACGTTAATAGTGTTTTTTCATTTGCATTTTCTTTGTCTAATTGCAATTTTTTTGATTCTTTATTTAAATCTCTGGAAGCTAATCGGTACCAAGGTGTTAGTGGGTACCATAGGTGCTTCCTAGTACAATATTTATCTTACTGCACTTAGATGGCACAACGTCAAGTTAGTCCAAAATTTAAATTTTTTTGAAGAAGTAGGAAAATTTGTTTAATTTAAATCTCTCAAAGCTGATCGGTACCAAGCTAGAAGTGGGTACCATAGGTGGTTCCTAATACAACGTTTATCACAATGTACTTAAGGGGCACACCGTCAGGTTAGTTTAAAATTTGTGTTTTTTTTAATGAAAAAAAATTAAGAATTTTGTGTAATTCCTCTAAGCTAATCGGTGCCAAACTGATAAAAGCAACAACAACATAATGTAAGGTTTGTCCGGGGTTAATTTATCAACCTCCCCTTTCTTCCTACCCACAGTTATTTTATTTCAAAAAATAAAAACACTTTTTCTACTTTCTATGCTTTATGCCCTTCAGTTTGATACCCTACAAGCCATACTTTATAAGACTAATCTAGCAATTCCCAGCCTTACCTCCTCCCTCCAAAAATTTCATGTTTTTTTCAACTAAAAAAAGGCTATATTTAGATTTAACGCAGTTTGATATCCCAAAAGTCATATTTTAATGAACTTTAAACCAAAAATTAATTAAAAACCGTTTTTAGATTCTACCGTGGATCCTACGCTTTAATTTGATACTTCACAAGCCATATATTATGAAGTTATTAATTTTTTTAGCGTACCCCCTTCCTAATTTTTGTTTTTTAAATGAAAAAAAGTGGACCGTTTTAGAATACACTAGGCATCTAACTAGGTACTTACAGCACATATTTTTACCTGAATAGGTAGGTACTCACATTAATTCTCAACCGAAGCGCTTGGGTCTTTTGTGTGTTCCTTGTGGGATGCTCATCCAAGTTTGAATTTTCGTTATTTCCACCCGATCTCTCGATCTTTTGTTTTTTGGTTGAAGTAACTAATTTGGAGATTTTTTAACTTCTTTTTTGTTTACTGGAAATATTTACACGCCAGTACGAATCCGTAAAGTTGGAAATCAAAGTGTATGGTGGCGTTTAATGATGTATGGTAGAGGGTGACCAGTGAAACCACTGATGAGCCTACGCTGGTTACCCAGGGCGAAACATCGTTTAATAATTTCTCTTTTCGCTTTGGTCTTTTGTGTGTTATTTGTGGGATGCTCATCCAAGTTTTAATTTTCGTTATTTCCACCGAGGATATCTTGATCTTTTGTTTTTTTTTTATCTTGACGGGTATTACATAAAATACATTAATAAAATTAAAAGAGTGCTTTAGAAATATTTATTTATTATTTCCTAATAAAATTTCGTTACAAAGACGACATTTTTTCTGTGAGGAAGGTGGTCCATCGATGTGAGTGCTCCATTCAGGTCTGTTGTAGTGAATAAAACATGTAGAGAAGAGTTGTATCTGTAGGCTTTTTGTAGTTTTCCCCACACTTCTAACAGACCATATGCCTCTGTGTTTTGTAATAAACATTCTAGAGGTAGCAATTGCAGCTTTTTATAAGTAAAATCTGCCAATCTCTTTTTACCATATAAATATGATAAAATGACATCAATTGATAAATCTATGTCATTCATATTGGTTGAATGTAGATAACAAAGTAAAAGGATTTTAACATAAATCTAATGTTATATATTATTTTTTCTTATGCGTCGTAATATAGTGATGTAAAACCCAACTGATAATAAAACAAAGACTAGTTTGCATATAAAATTTAACGTTTCCGTAATACAATAGATGCCTTCTCCGGTTGGTATAGTAGAATTGGTTAGGTGATATGGGGTATACCAGCCATCGTCTTGATCTTTACCATCATAAAAGATTAGTTTTAGTTTATAAAGGCGCATTTACACAGACAAACTTTCCTTTGATGTGGAAATGCCGACAAACATTTACACGAGCCTCTTGAGCAAAATGCTCAAAGAAATGTTCGAGCAAAATCTCGTACAAAAAAACACACGTAAATTTTGGCGAGAATGGCAAAATTTGTTTGAAGAAATGTTGGTATAGAAATTTCTTACAAATTTAAATTTTATAGTTTTATGGGAATTCATTGAACTTAACTGAAAATAGAAAGACTAAGTTTTAAAACAAGGTATTTTTATTTAAGTGCTTTCCGACGGAAAAATGATTTGATGTCGAAATTCACATTTTACCTCATAAGCAACTTCGATTGACCTGATTTTTATAGGGGATATGCCAGTATACTTGTAACTTTTTTGGGGTTGTAAAAAAACGAGAATACCATAATAATTAAGTCAAATTAAAAAACCTATATACATTTTATTAAATCTCAAATATATGAACAAAAGCACGTTCGGTCTAAATAATACCCGTTTATTACCCACTTTTACAATCCTACCATCCCGACCATTGTCTAAAAAAATATAATATAGCAGTAATAGACTGGACTTCTGAATCGGAATGTTGCTCCTTTGCATATTGTTTGTTCAGTAATCGACCTTGATTATTACATTAAATTGACAGTAAATATCTATCCTCAGCATTTTCATGAACCTTTTTGCTTTTTTAAGCAACCGTTGGGGCCTTAAACTAACTAGGTAAATCTGGTGTGAGAAATTAAAAAAAAAACAATCAAAGCTAAGGGTAAAGTAAAACAAAAATATGTTTAAAAAAAAATCCCCTCCGCACCACTCCTCATAAACGTGACGCGCGGATTACCGCTTAAAAGTGCAATTTTTCAGTTTTTTGCCGATATTTGAAAAACTCAAATTTTTTTTGGAAAAGAAAAATTTTCCTGGGTTTTTTTTGACTTTAGGAAAAAAACCCTAGAAAATAAAAAAAAAACTCAAAATAAAATCCCAAAAAAATGCCCGGGCAAACAAATCTGGGAAAAACCCTAAGAAAAAAATATTATAAGTAACCCTAATCCATGTGACAAACCTGATAGTCAAGAATAATGTTTCGCTTGCCGTCGGCTTTTTTTCACAAAAATTTAAAATAACAGTTGGTGTTCCATTTTTCTAAAGAATTGAGATCACTGATCACTGATGTGAAATTTTATTTATTGACATCTTTAAAAATATGTTTCCAAAATAGATAGCAATAATTTGCTCAAAAATTTACCCGAACAAAATGTTCAAAGAAAAGCTCACAAAAATGTTCACGCAAAAAATTTTAGATCTTTTGCACGAGCTTTTATTTGAGCATGTTCGTCTGTGTAATTGCGCCTTAAGGTGTAGTATTATTTTTACATTCTGTTGTATTAACCGTGAGGTGATACAGAAAGGTATTATGTTCATCAGGTTTTTTCTCTAATCTATGCTAGTACCAAGTCCATGGTATGGCCTGGGCATGAAATGTGATAAATGCCTCTTGAATATCAGGATTTCGAAATAGTTTAAAGCTGCAGTTTAAAAAGCTGACTAAAAATACTACGCGAACGGCTGCTTATTACTAAACTTTTTAGAGAAATAATGTGTATTTTATTGCAAATTATGAAAAATATAAGTGAGTGTGGAAATGAAAAAACAAAAATTAATATATATACATTTGTTTTTATCAGATAAAATTTTTCAGGATTAACATGAATTAACTCCATCATACAAAATGACTGAACGTTAATTCTACAGGTTTCTAATATAAAATCAAGAAACTCTTGATCAATATCAATGTAGGTTTTACAATATTTAATAAGCGTGTAATCGTAAGGATTAAAATCTAACAATCTAAGCACTTCTAACCTAAATTTAATTAAATTAAGACAGATTATTAAGAGTATAGTCTTTACCGAGGCCTTGGGACGAACGTGACGTCACAAGTCGCGGGGCACGGAGATACCTCCAACACTTAAAATTTGTGTGCGCGTAGATACTGTCCTCGTCTGCAGGTGATTATAGGCCAGTCAAATAAGCATCTAAATAAATCATGCCGTTTTTTGGTATGTTAAATACTATACTATTATTTTGGCCATTATTTGTATTATAATACACCACATGATTAGACAATTTTTTTAGGGTAGAAATTTATAAAACAAATAATTATGTTTTTATTCCAGTGGGTGTTTGCAGTATCGAATGAGATGTAAAATATAACGGTCAATCTTTCCGTTCTACACTGGTACTTAGGTAATTGAATGTTAGCAAATTGTTACATGTGTTGGTACTGTCGATATGTGGTACTGGTATCGCTCATCTACTACCATTAACAAAAATTCTACTAACCATTTCGTAAAGTGGGGCTATTTTAGACAATTAGTTTGGGGTTTAGTGAGTCCCAGCAGGGCCATTTAAGTGATCATTCGAAATGAAATTTCGGACGTTCGTAATCGAAAAAATTTCGAGCCAGAGGGCTATGTTTATGCCATCAAAACTACACGCAATATAAAGACATTTACACATTATGAAATACCTTTAAATATCATTTAAAGCAAAAATCCAAAATATTTTTTTTAATTGAACAAAAAAATACACAAATTTTAATAGTTACTAGCCATTTTATATTTTAAAATTAATTATTTTAAAAACAATGTTATAAACGGGACTAAGGAAAAAAATGTCAAATGTTTATGTCAGTTTGATGCATTTTTGTGTAACACTTTGAAAAAATGGATTTTTTGGGCTTAAATTTTGGTATTTTAAAAGAAAATTTATTAACATAATGTTTTTAAGCTCTAATAAAGGTCTACACAATTAACAACATCAGAAATAATTGAGGTTTGTTTCATATTTTTAGCAAAATGGAACGTAATTTCTATTCGACTTCTTCAAGCGAAAAAGTTAAAGAATTTGCAGGTATCCATGGCAACGGTTCAACAAATTCCAAAAATTACGAACATATTTTTCTAGATTTTTACGCGAACCCCCAGTGACACAAAAATGTATTAGCGGACGAAATGATAGAGAATGAGGAAAATAGACGTCACCAGTCGGGATTTCTAAATCCTTTTAATTACCCTAACGGCAGGTTTGAACGCTTGTTTAGGCTGAACAAGTAGGGGGTAAGAAACCTTATTAGTGTGCTGGAGCCCCATATTCAGGTCGGGGATAATGCCAATATTAGTACATCAAGAAGGGTAAGCACAGAAAATATATTTTTTTAACAGTTTGAATGTTATTGGATAGATTCCACCTTAAAAATTAAAAAAAAAATAGTTGTCCGAGGTTATACTGGTTTATCGAGCTTTTTTAAGCTAAAAATCTTTTAAAGATGTTTTAAGAAAACAGTTTAAATAAATAAATAAATAAGTTTATTTATCAGCAATAAAAATCAACAATAATAATATAAAAAATATTTCCAGAATAAAGATAAATAAACCGTAAACTCTGAAGCAGTTAACGCACCGCTTGTTAGAGCTAAAAAAATTTTATATTTGGGTTTGTTTTGTTACATTTAGGTTTTTTTTTGTCACATTTGATTTTTTTTATTACAGTTTGGTTCACATTTTGTCACAATCGGTGTAAAGGTCATAATCAGGTTTTTGTCACTAGTAGGGAGAAAGGATACGTACATTTTTAACAGAGGTTTTCATTTCATTTAAGGATTTTTTCTGGGGTTTATACCTAAAATTTTACTCACATTCTATAAATTTATCACCAGTCTATCGACTGGAAGCCAAAAACCTGCACTCATTTTTATCAAAAAAAAAATGGAAATCTATTAAAAATATTTTTCGCTCCGTCAAAAAAGCAAAAACAGCACTTGTGGAAAAGAGACACAAGTATTTTATGTCAAGTGATACGTGATATAAAATAGACATTAATTTTTTCCTAAAAATGCAGTTTGTTTTTGATTTCGATTTTTTTGAAAAAAGAACATAAAAAATTAAGGTTTTTAATACTAAAAGTGTATATGAATTTAAAATGTTATCAGTTTGATGTTTTAAAATGCGAAGTTCTTTCAATTTATATTAGAAGAAAAGGTAATTTATTTTAAGCACGCTGAAAAATAATTTAACAGGTGGTCAGGCAGTTCCCAAATTAGCTTGGCTCTTACCCAGGGTGGCCGCGCATGGGAAACGCAAACGTGACTGTCCGGACAACCAGAATACCTAATGTTGCAGAAATTATTTTATTTTTTAAACTGCCATTATCAAAAACACTATTTTATCTACTACCTTATCAGAAAATAACATTTTCGACCCGCATGAGGGGCAAAAATGCCTCTTTACCTCACTATGGAGTTTTACATATTTTACCTCCCTCCGGGAGTTTTTGTTACTTTACCTCCCTGTACCGCATAAGGATCTTTGCAGCAAATTAAATTGCTCCCATAATTATAATATTTGTTACTGTAGGTATTATTAGGTAGTATAGATAAAAGCAGATACATTCCTCTGCAATGGAGTAAAGTGCATTTCCCAGTTGGTTTTTTAATGCCTTCTTGACGTCGGGCATCAAACAAACCGTTGGGAGAAAAGTGACACTTTCCTCCCTAGGTATGTGAATAACTATTACTTACTGATGTCCTTAAATTACAAAACTTTTTTTGCATTAAAATGTCAAAAAATTAAATGCTCAACTTTAAGAATATAGTGCAAAATTTAGAAACGGATTAGGCGGTGGCCAAGTAAATACTCTATGTAGCGCCTTCAAAGCTATCCTTTTTATTTATAAAATTAAAAATGGTATAACACGCCCGCTCCGCGGCTAAACTGTACACTGAAAAAACTCCGCTTAAGACAAGATCCGAAATTATCTTGTTTTTATATTTTTTCTTCATGAATGAATTTTAGCATTATATCTTTTTCCTCCAATATAGAAATTAGGATTTCTCCGAATAAGATTCCTAATATCTCGGTTTTATTTTATCTGTCAAGAACAGTATGCTCAAAACTTGTTACAAATTTAAAAGAAATTATTTCAGTCAATCCGTGCGACTAGTTACCGAGCACACTCAATTTACCCTGCCACTCGTCAATCGATAGTCACTAGTCAGATGCCGGTCATGATAAGATTAAACGTGTGTTTCTGTGCAGTTAGTTGTAAAAATAGGCGAGAACCTCAAAAATACCGTGGTTAGAAGACCTTCTACATGTGCATGGGCATGGGGCACTTGGTGTCGAAATTGAGAGGTAAGCATGTAGTATTTTTTGAGTAATTTAAAAAAGATATTACTAGAAGAAAAGGTGCCGGCCGTCCATGCAGAGTACGCATTCCTGATTTCATCCATTTAGAGTTTAAAATATGTATTTCCGGTCTTTTGCAAGATAGCAATCATGCCTGAACTCTTGTGTGTGGTAAATTTCACAAATTTTTGACTGTGTAGCTGAATAATTTATTTTTTATATCCTGTTTGACCATTAGCTTTAGTAAACGCAATCCAAAATGGACGGTCGGCCCCGCCGGTTCTTGTACAACATGCTGTGTATTAGAGGTCCTGTTGTCTTCTTTAAAAGCTTAAGTGCATTATTCGTTAAATTTACAACCTATAGGTTATAAGGAATAGAAATTTATGTCCCGTTTACCAAACTTTTAATGCGTAATGGCTAATGAATAATGCCTAATTTTTATACGTCTTCAAAATAAAAGAGACAGGCATATAAAAATTATGCATTATCCATTTTGAACTAGCAATTAAAACTTGGGTAAACTAGAAAACATTTATTTTGTTTATACGGGCCTCTTAAAGTGCTTTTATGTAAGGACGGTTTGAAATTGTTGTCGTATAAACATCAGTAAAATCGATTTAAGCAGTAAATCGATTCTATTTTAAATCGCTTTAAGAAAGCGCTTTATCGCTTAAATACACTTTAAAAAAGCTTTAGCCCATTTCTTTAAACCTAAGGTAATACGCAACCCTGGTTTTCCGAAAAATCTGTTGTTAACTAAGTTGTTTTATTTGTTTTTTCGTAACTATCATATGACGTTTAAACCCTCGGAGAAAGCGATTTTATTTAAAACCGTCCTTATATAAAAGCGCTTTTAGGTACGTATAAACGTAGTAAATAAAACAGAGAACATGCATATCTTTTAAATGCTCACCTGACATTAAAAAAAATAGGTCTGTGTCGGTAAATTTCTATTTCTCCGAGGAGTCAAAATCTGGGAAAAAATTCCTACACAGCGTATTGTCAAGAAGTGAATCATTGTGAAGTATTTTTCAAAAACATTTTGATCTTACTCAATTTAAAACATTGGTAAAAGTATAGTATCCGTTTTTTTTTATTTTTAGTTTTTTATGATTTTTTTACAGGTTTGAACCCCTTCCCCTTCCAACCGCCTGCTGTTAGGATAACTAGCTGACTGGAGGTGCGCTTGATGATGTATAACCCACCCCCATAAACTAAGAAATCAGCCTTTTTTCCAGTTTTTGTTCACGAGCTCTCCGAGTTTAATGTAGAAAGATAAAACTTAAGTCCTACTTTTACTGTTAACTATTTTTGATATTTTACTTTAAGAATTGTGCTGTGTACTTTATGCTGAACAAAGCCAAAAAGGAAAAACTATTAGATAAAAAAGCTACTTCATTTTCTTTAATTTATATGTGTTTTCGCAAGTTCTGTAATGGCCGAGTTGTTATACTTCTATACTGTTTATAAACTGTTATAGTCAATCTAGACTGTTTGTTAGAATTAGCTAAAATTAAATTACTGCTCTTTTGATGGTGTGATCTAAACTCTTTGATATAATTAGAAACAAAAATTCTATGAGAAAAATGTTCACGTTCATGTGCAAAACACTGTTTTTGACAATATTAGATGTAGCGAATTTATATTCACGTTTATATAAAGTTTTAATATTTTACCAATAAATAGTTTCTGTTAATTTTTTTACATTTTTTTGAATCTCCAGTACCTACAGTTTTTTTTTGCTTACAGCTGTGACGTTTCTGCACACATAAAACAACAATTGCATAATTCGTATAAGATTCTCTCTTTTATTTTTGCTATATTACTTCCCACCGCCATTATCAACCAAAAAAAGTGGGAGAAGTCAAAATAAAAAAAGAGGTTCTTATATGAATTGTGCCATGGTCCCTTTACGTTTTGCCATACTGTGTAATGACGTCATTCTTTTTAAAGTTTTCGTAAGAGAATTATGTGCATCTTTTAAGACCAATTTTCAGGAAAATATGCTCTTAAAAGCAAACTATTTATTATACTTTAAAACAAATAGTTCAAGAATTATGCTCTTGGCATAAGATTTTATGATCTTTGCATAGGACTTTTAATTTCAAATGAGTTTAAGGGAATGGAGATCTCGTGAGAAGAAACTGGAGACTGCACATATCGAAAGTCATAATTCTCTTAAATTAACCTCGTATTTCGTAACATTAAAAGATCCTTTTGTTCAGTGTACTTTTTTTACTCGCTTATTACACTTGAGAAATAAGAACTATTTTAGCCACTCGTAATAAAAACTACTAATAAAGGCTTTTTTTATTTAGGGATTTCTTTAAATTTTATTTTTCATGAGATATGAAAAATACACTTCCGTCCGGGTATTTTTAATCTTTTTATTGCCTAGGACAAGTGGGCACTAGATAATCCAAACCCCAACCCAATTTAACTTAAACCAACTAAAACTAATCAACTTTTTCATACACCCCTTAAAAAGCCCCAAAAAAATATCCGGAAAAAAATATCCCAAACTTAACCCAACTCAACCCGAACTAATCAACTTACACATAGAACCCCTGAAAAAAAAAATCCGGAGAAAATGCTCGAAAAAAAATCTTAGATTATTTTTTTTTTAATTTTGCTTAACCAAACCCAAATAAACTAATACATTACCGAAAAAAAAAACGAACGCGTTAGTAAAATAGTTGACCGCCAGGAATGCCACAATCGAAAATGCGGACACGGCCTTCTACGATTGTTTGGGTTTTGTGTTCCACATGTTAAATATGCTAAATATGCCGCTTCGATAGGATTTTTCCTAAAATTTTAAGAATTTTCATTCATAATTTTTTCGTTCGAAAAATGCACTTGAATTGCCCTTCTGGTACTCAATGTTTTTTATTTTGCAAAATTTGAATTTTAGATTCGAATATGTACTGTTTTCAAATAGAAGCTTTTAAATATGTTCATATATTTATAGTCTATTTTTTCTGAAAAACATAATATTGTGCCTAAAAACAAGAAGTTTCTCGAACAAATGCAAAAAAAAACATTTTTCTGGATTTCTACAGTTTCCCAAATATCCCCAATTTAGGGGGTAATTTTGGACGGCCCTTTGAAAAAAAAGTGGGTCTCCTATGGAAGAGGGACCATTTTTCTTTCATGGAATGTAATACCTATGGAAGGATCTATCAAAATTAGTTTTTAGAGAAAAATAATTTGCAGTTTTTTTCCGATAATAATAGCGTAGATAGAGGAAATACTGAAGATAGGTAACCTTACGGGCTAAAATGTTAGCAAAAATTTCGTTCGTGGATAACTCCCCAGAGCGCGCATAGTCGCTTTTGGACAACTCGACTGTCATCAACCCAGTGCATTTCGCCGCAGCGAAATCTGTAAGCATAGAAGACATAATCAATTTTCCTTTGCAATATGTAATAACTCTCCAATGTTTCACTTGACTTCGTATAGGTGGCGCTATTAACTTAGCATTAACATTCCTCCTGCGCTAGATAGTGTAGAAAATAGAAATATCACTGCCATTGTTTAGATTTGGTAGAAATCGAACCGTATATAATTGAATTTAACTTTTTATGACGACATAGAGAATATTCTTCTTGTTCTTATCAGTACTTTTTTAGTGTTAGAAAAAAAAAGATTATCTTGTTGATTTTGTGATTTTTGAAACAAAAACAGTTTTATTCTTGTGATTTATTAACGCTTACAGGTAAGTGTTCCTTATTTTGCATGTTTTTGTTTTATAGTAACAAAAAACTGTTGGTAAATGTTTTCTCGGTAATTATGCAGTATACGGTTTTCTGCCATTTTTGATTTTTTTATAAAAAATTCTTTATGGGGGCACCTATACTAGGGTCCCTAGGACCCCAAATCCGCCTGCGCCCGATTTTTTTTTAAGAGAAAAAAGGATGCCCGGGGGGGGGGGGTTGTAATGTTTTTCTGATTGTTTTGGGTTGGGTTGGGTTGGACTGTGTTGGATTGGGTGGTTTTAGTGAAAAAAAAATAAAAAAAAACATAAAAAAAATAAAAAAAAAAACAACCGGCGCAGGCGGATTTGGGGTCCTAGGGACTCTAGTAGGTGCCACCATAAAGAATTTTTCACAAAAAATCAAAAATGGCAGAAAACCGCATACTGCATATTTACCGTTTTTTCGCATTAATAATTAAGTAGGTAGGAACTATTTAAAAAAAAAAACATCGGGCAGTTCGGGAATTTCCTAGAAAATTTCAGTTATAAACAAAATATTAAATATAAATAAATTTGGCTTAAGATATTTTAGCATAATTAAAGGGGTAACGTTTTTGTTTAAGAAATTTTTATGCCAAGATTTTGTTCCCATTGTATAGCCTTCTTTCCAAACTTTCGATTTTTAGAATAAAACACTCAGTTTTCTCAAGTTTTCACTTTTTTTTTAGCTTTAAAAAAGTATTGCAATAAAACCATTTTTCTCTGTTAAAATGAAAAATATTTAAGGTTGTTGAAGAGAGACAGCAGGCTATTAAAAAGTATTTTAGAGAAAGATGGAAATAATTTAGGGCAATTGTTTACTAAAAATTTCTGTTTTGTCATCTGTCTGTCATCTTGAGTGTTTTGTTTTATCCAAAAAACGGCAAAAATTGTAATTGTTTATCGTGTAAGTCATAAGGTGGTATTAATTTCTTTCAATCAAAGTTCTTTATAGTGTTTAAAATTACAAAAAAACGTGTATATAAGTGTATTTTAGCACATCTTAAAATAATTGAACAGGTATTTAACTAAATTATTTCCAGGTTCATCATGGTAGATGATTCTATTTTGTAATGTGGCCGCTAAATATTTAAATTTGAAAACAAATTGTTGTTAAGTTAAAATAAAAAGCATATTTAAAAAAATTAAATACAATAAATACCTATAATAGAAATAAGATTATAGCATTTATTATATTTATGCTCATCAACTAATATAATATATAATAAAATAATTTTTTCCGAAATATTTTTGCAATGCTTAAATGCGACACTCTTGTATCCCAAAACTAAATTTTTGGAAAAAAAGGAACTTTTAATCCAAATAGCTACTGTCATAGGGAGGAGAATTTATAATAAAATGGCAAAATAAAAATCATATGCACGACACCACTAAAGATGACAGATGACAACTAAAATTTTTAGTACACAATTGCCTTAATATTTTTGCACTTTACTAAATTATCTCTTCATCTACCTCTAAAATTCTGCCCTCTCTCATTAAATATTTTTCATTTTAGCAGAGGAAAGATGTTTTTGCAGTACTTTTTTGAACGCTAAAAAACCGGTGAAGGCTTGAAAAATTTGAGTGTTTTATTCGAGGTTTTTTTCATAATATTGTATTGTCGGCTCAGTTAAGTTTGCCCCCCCCCCCAGATCGATTTTCTCAAAAATTTTTATGCCAAAATTTTGCACACATTTTGCACAATTTTGCACACCACAAATCAAATTTTGCACACCTTCCTACGAGAAACTACAGCCCATTTTCTGTGGGGGGGGGGCAAACTTGACGTTGCCCCCCCCAGTCAATATTTTTCAAAAATTATGATGTCATTTGAAAGGTCTTATTTTGCACAATTTTGCACACCCATTTTAAAATTTTGCACACCTCCCTGTAACCCACACGAGGGTTCTGAAAATATCAAGTTTGCCCCCCCCCAGTCAATAATTTTCAAAAAGTTTGGTGTCGTTAGAAAGGTCTTATTTTGCACAATTTTGCACACCCATTTTAAAATTTTGCACACCTCCCTGTAACCCACACGGGGGTTCTGAAAATATCAAGTTTGCCCCCCCCAGTCAATATTTTTAAAAAAATTTGGTGTCGTTAGAAAGGTCTTATTTTGCACAATTTTGCACACCCATTTTAAAATTTTGCACACCTCCCTGTAACCCACACGAGGGTTCTGAAAATATCAAGTTTGCCCCCTCCAGTCAATATTTTTCTAAAAGTTTCGTGTCGTTAGAAAGGTCTTATTTTGCACAATTTTGCACACCCATTTTAAAATTTTGCACACCCCCCTGTAACCCACACGAGGGTTCTATAAATATCAAGTTTGCCCCCCCCCCAGTCAATATTTTTCAAAAAATTTGGTGTCGTTAGAAAGGTCTTATTTTGCACAATTTTGCACACCAATTTTAAAATTTTGCACACCTCCCTGTAACCCACACGAGGGTTTCGAAAATATCAAGTTTGCTCCCCCCAGTCAATATTTTTCAAAAAGTTTGGTGTCGTTAGAAAGGTCTAATTTGGCATCATTTTGCACACCCATTTTAAAATTTTGCACACCTCTCTGTAACCTACACGAGGGTTCTGAAAATATCAAGTTTGCCCCCCAGTCAATATTTTTTAAAAATTTTGGAGTCATTAGAAAGGTCTAATTTTGCATCATTTTGCACACCCATTTTAAAATTTTGCACACCTCCCTCTAACCCACACGAAGATTCTGAAAATATGAAGTTTGCCCCCCCATCGTCGATATTTTTCAAAAAATTTTGTGTCATTCGAAAATCTATTTTGCGCAATTTTGCACACCCTTCAGTACCCCACAAGAGCGTTCTCAAGAAAGTTTGCCCCCCCCTCAGTTAATATTTTTCAAAAAATTTATGTCATTCGAGAAGCGTAATTTTGCACAACTATTTTTAAATTTTGCACACTTCCCATGCCGTTTTCTTTTTGTGGCGTTTACGGTTAAACTTGGTCCTAAAATTTCCCAGAAGTATAAGCAAACGAAGGAGACCTCGATTGTGTAATATCTATGAATATTGTTTAAATTTACAGATAATTGTTTTAATAGGCTGGTTCCGATTCTCAAGGCATCGAACATGACAGGATGCGCTGTCTACATCGATTTTTTCTGTTCATTTTTGATATGAAAATTTAAGTATAATCCGGAAATTCATAAAAATTAAAAACTTTTGATTATGGAAAAATGTAAACATAAACAATTATCTGCAAATTTAAACAATATTCAAAGATATTACACAATCGAGGTCTCCTTCGTTTGCTTATACTTCCGGGAAATTTTAGGACCAAGTTTAACCGTAAACGCCACAAAAAGAAAACGGCATGGGAAGTGTGCAAAATTTAAAAAGAGTTGTGCAAAATTAGGCTTCTCGAATGACATAAATTTTTTGAAAAATATTAACTGGGGGGGGCAAACTTTTTTGAGAACGCTCTTGTGGGGTACTGAAGGGTGTGCAAAATTGCGCAAAATAGACTTTTCGAATGACACAAAATTTTTTGAAAAATATCGACGGTGGGGGGGGGCAAACTTGATATTTTCAGAATCTTCGTGTGGGTTAGAGGGAGGTGTGCAAAATTTTAAAATAGGTGTACAAAATGATGCTAAATTAGACCTTTATAATGACTCCAAAATTTTTAAAAAATATTGACTGGGGGGCAAACTTGATATTTTCAGAACCCTCGTGTAGGTTTCAGGGAGGTGTGCAAAATTTTAAAATGGGTGTGCAAAATTGTGCAAAATAAGACCTTTCTAACGACACCAAACTTTTTGAAAAATATTGACTGGGGGGGGGCAAACTTGATATTTTCAGAACCCTCGTGTGGGTTACAGGGAGGTGTGCAAAATTTTAAAATGGGTGTGCAAAATTGTGCAAAATAAGACCTTTCTAACGCCACCAAATTTTTTTTTAAATGTTGACTGGGGGTGGCAAACTTGATATTTTCAGAACCCTCTTGTGGGTTACAGGGAGGTGTGCAAAATTTTAAAATGGGTGTGCAAAATTGTGCAAAATAAGACCTTTCTAACGGCATCAAACTTTTTGAAAAATATTGACTGGGGGGGGCAAACTTGATATTTTCAGAACTTTCGTGTGGGTTACAGGGAGGTGTGCAAAATTTTAAAATGGGTGTGCAAAATTGTGCAAAATAAGACCTTTCTAACGGCACCAAACTTTTTAAAAAATATTGACTGGGGGGGGCAAACTTGATATTTTCAGAACCCTCGTGTGGGTTACAGGGAGGTGTGCAAAATTTTAAAATGGGTGTGCAAAATTGTGCAAAATAAGACCTTTCTAACGACACCAAACTTTTTGAAAAATATTGACTGTGGGGCGCAAACTTGATATTTTCAGAACCCTCGTGTGGGTTACAGGGAGGTGTGCAAAATTTTAAAATGGGTGTGCAAAATTGTGCAAAATAAGACCTTTCAAATGACATCATAATTTTTGAAAAATATTGACTGGGGGGGGAAACGTCAAGTTTGCCCCCCCCCCCCACAGAAAATGGGCTGTAGTTTCTCGTAGGAAGGTGTGCAAAATTTGATTTGTGGTGTGCAAAATTGTGCAAAATGTGTGCAAAATTTTGGCATAAAAATTTTTGAGAAAATCGATCTGGGGGGGGCAAACTTAACTGAGCCTGTATTGTCATCGGATCTACTTTGCTGTGCCAAATTTCACTAAAATCGGTTCACGGGAAGTGTGTCAATGAATTTAGCCCCTTATTTTTAAACCTTAACCACCCCCTACCCACCAATTTTTTTTTCATAATATTGTATTATCATCCGAACTACACTACTGTGCCAAATTTTATTAAAATCGGTTTACGGGAAGTGTGTCAAAAACGAATCGCAAAATTTGATAGTCAGGCAGACTGTAAAGTTAAATATAATCGTTTAATAATAATAAAAACTGTCTTGCTTCATTCAGCATATTCATGAATTTATATTATGATCTCTCTACCAGCTCCCATTCCCTTAGCAACAAGTTCATTCATTTACGCCACTGATAAACCGGTATTCAGCAAAGAATCAAAAACTTGCGGTAATTCCCCTTTCATGGCTTGGCTGGCTGTTCGGATACCGTCGGCTTTCGTCGGATATTAGCATGTATCCTCGTTGCCAGCACTACCTATTTATTTCGGTCTCCGCTAGCGCCCTCTAACAGTTACTCGGCAAAACAAAATTTTTGGTTTCCATACTTTCCGCAAGGTAAATGGGGGGCACCACTTGCCTGATCAGGGTTTATAACGAGTGGAAGTGCAACGGACTATTCTCACTTCCACTTATCAGTTACATATCTTAAGTATTTTCTATCTACGATAATAGCCCTCTACGGTACAATTTCTTTGACTTCTTAATTTTGCCTTTACAATATTTTTATTCTGGTTACAAATATTGTTTACTATATAATTTATATTGTTGTAATTCATTCATCATACATACATATATCAAAAAATAGCATTTTTTTCAATCCGTACCGAGCGTATTGGGGTGGGCCTTTTCTATTTCCACTAAAAATAAGTTATTTCTGTCCAAAAGAGACTTAAATATAAAATTTTGTGGTAGTTACATAAACTTGAATTCCAATGAAAGTGGAATTTTATTACTTCTCCCACTTTTGCCATTTACAACAAAAATGTGTGCATGAAAAGAAGTGTAGTGTACAATTTTCTACATGCAAAAAGGGCTGCCAGGGACGGTTGGATTGTGATTTTTTTAGTTGTTTTTGGTTGGTTTGAGTTGGTTAAAGTTAGGCCCCGAAATTTTTCATTTAAACAACAAAAATGGCACAGAACCGCATATACTAAATTTTTACCAATTTTTTAATGGTGTTTGACTGTCTGGGCACGATAACTCAAATGCCGGTAAACCGATTTTCAAATTTGATACGATAATTCTTTAGCACCATGCGATGGGCCGATTAGCAACATACGGTTTTTATATTTAAATGGATAATTTCACTTTCAACAAAAATTGTACTTCTTCGAAGTTTGTCAGAGCCGTGATTTTGACATATTCAAAAAAATAAACTTATAAAAATTCGAACTTACAAACCGTAGCAGCTAGCGAAGCGCGGTTATCACATTCAGGGCCGGTTTATCAATAGCGAACTTCCTTAAAGTTATATTTCAAATTTTCGATCGGATTTCAAAAAATATGAAGGTGAAAGCTCCCCGAAGGAGGGGGGATACAATCTAGTTTCTACGATTTCGTTCAAAATTGGTATATAACGGTTTTAGGGGTCGAAGATTACGAATTTTTAATGAAATTGATCGGTGAGTTGGGGGGAAGTACCATCTAGTATCTTCGATTTTGTTTAAAATTGTTATATGGGTGTTTTTGGGGTCGAAGATTACATATTTTTGGTCAAAATTGAAAAACTATAAAGTTGATACCTTCTCGCTGAGTTGGGGGGGAAGTACCATCTAGTTTCTCCGAGGTCTCTGAGGTGTCAGGCCGGACAGATCAGGCCACTGTGGCATGAATCTGTCCACTATAGGAAGTTGGGCGAACCATACTGCCTGTAGCCTGTAGGCGGTGGGATGTAGCGACATCCACCCACGATTCGAGTGTAGTGCTCAATCGTGCAATCAGCTGGCCTAATCTCGAGGGACCCAATCGTCGTATTCCTTACGCCATTGGGTCGTCACTCGTTATTAGGGACCGTGGGCTTGCTGACTGTGCATCAGCATGTCTGGCACAGGCATTCTCTACTCTGAGATCCTATACTTTCTAGGACACATAAGACCATGAAGTCCAAGCAGCACCCCAAAGTCTTTCGGCGATCGGCAAGTTGCGACGGGAGCAGGACAGTGTAGTCTGAAACCTCTTAGTGACAAAAGCGTGATCGCCATTTTGCTCAAGGATTGGCTGTAGAGCAACTCGTGTGCTGCATTCGTGACTGAGCAACCCTATTTAGGACCCACTCTGCTCATCCTGAAAGGGAAGGGGCTATAAAAGGTGCCCTAAACGTAGCCAGCCAACAACTGCCCGACTGGACAACCGCATCCAGTGGGTACACCACATGTGGTTAAAACAAAAGAAAAAGAAATCCAATGAACTTTGCCACATGGAATATCGGTACATTTATGGATACAGACACAACCACAAGACTACAAAGAAGAACGGCAATAGTGGCACGTGAACTAAGGAAATATAACATCGATATCGCTGCTCTCAGTGAAACTAGAAGAGCAAACGAAGGCCAACACGGAGGAGGCTACACATTTTTCTGGAAAGAATGAACCACGTATTCACGGAGTGGGTTTGGCTATAAAAAATGAGATTGTGGACCACCTAACCGAATTTCCATCCGGAATAAGCGGAAGATTGATGACATTGCGCCTAAACCTTAGCAACCACCAACACGCTACTATAATCAGCGCCTACGCTCCAACTCTTGCAGCTGATGAAAACCAGAAAGATGAATTTTATTCTCAACTTAGTGAACACCCGAGGTCAAAACACTGGCATCTGCTTGATTACATTATTGTACGTTCCAGAGATCAAACAGACGTAAACATTACAAGAGCAATAACGAGTGCAGACGACTGCTGGACAAACCATCGCCTGATACGAGCCAAAATGAAATTGCACATTCCACCAAGAAGTAGCCGTCAAAAAAAAGCAAATTAGAAGAAGATTCAATGTAGAACGCCTTAAATGTGATCAAACCAGAACAAGATTCGAAGTCTCTCTGAATCGAAAGTTGGGTACTTTAGAATACCCGGCGAATATTGACGATCACTGGAGAATGTTGAAGACAGCAATAACATCTGCCTCCGAAGAAACGGTCGGCTACACAAAAGAAAACATCAAGACTGGTTTGATGAGCACGAAAAAGAAATTCAAAACCTTATTGAGAGGAAGAGAAAAGCCCATAATGCTTGGAAAAGCAACCCTAACTCTAACGAAAAGAAAAGGCAATATCAAGAAGCCAAAGCAGAAGTACAAAGGCAAACACGTAGATTAAAAAATCAATGGTGGACAACAAAATCACATGAAATGCAACATCTAGCTGAGTTCAACAACACCAGAGCCTTCTTTCAAGCTACTAAGATGATATATGGTCCCACTACACAAAGTATCAATCCCCTACGATCCCAAGATGGAACAAGGCTGCTTCAAGAGAAATCCTCTATCAATTCACGATGGGAAGAACACTTCCAAGAACTACTCAACAGGGAGTCTCAGGTCGATAATGACATCTTCGACAAAATTCCGGAGAAAACTACACAACAACACCTAAGTGAGATTCCGAGATTAGAGGAGGTCGAAAAGGCAATCACACAGCTAAAAAATTTTCAAAAAAGGCGAAAATGCCCAATGTGGAAACTACAGAGGTATATCTCTGCTTTCTGTTGCTGGAAAGATACTTGCACGGATACTATCAAACCGATTAATTCCGATTGCTGAACAAAATCTGTCAGAGACACAGTGTGGATTTAGGCCCAATCGAGGCACAGCTGACATGATCTTCAGTGCCAGACAAATGCAAGAGAAATCTAGAGAACAAAATCGCCCTCTCTTCATGCCCTTCATACACCTAGTCAAAGCATTTGACTCAAGTCAAGTCAACAGAGAAGCTCTTTGGAAAATACTGGCAAAACCTAGATGCCCTCAAAAATATATTCAAATTCTTAGACTACTACACGACAATATGAATGCAACAGTCCTGAGCAACGATGGACCAGAAGAGTCATTCCAGATTACGACAGGCGTTAAACAAGGGTGTGTTATTGCGCCAACCCTATTGTCTATATTTTTAGGTGCCATGCTTTATCTTATTGAGGAACATCTACCGCCGGGAGTGGAAATTCTATATAGATTCGACGGTAGTCTACTTAACCTAGTAAGACTGCGAGCAAAAACTAAGGTCTCGACGACCTCGGTAATCGAACTGCAGTACGCCGATAACACCGTCGTTATGGCCGATACAGAGGAAGGGCTATAGCTGGTAATCAACGCATTTAACCAAGCCTACAAGAGCATTGGCCTAGAGGTCAATCTTGCCAAAACACAAATTCTTCACCAATCAGAACCAGGTACGAATCCCCTCCCTCCAAACACTTCTATAAATGGCCATCAGACGTTGAACATTACCCGTACCTTGGGAGCCACCTATCATCAAATGCAACTATTGACGCAGAAATACAGCATCGCCTAAAATATGCTAGCGCAGCGTTCGGACGGCTTTCGGAGAGAGTCTTCAACAATCATGACGTCAATGCGGAGACCAAGCTTCGTGTCTACAACACAGTTATAATACCAACTCTAATATACGGATGCGAAACGTGGACCACCTACAGAAGGCATATCAAACGACTAGAAAAATATCACCAAAGTTGTTTAAGACGAATACTAAGAATCAAATGGCAAGGAGGTCAACAAAAAAGGTACAAAGATGTTCTCAAAGGCAATATGATGAAGGGAAATATCGATATAAATAACTTAGAGACCACGGCAAACGATAGGGCACAAACTTTTGAAGAGCAACGACGTAGACTAGAGACGGAAAAGAGAGAACGTAGAAAGGAGCGACAAAATGGAAGAATGGATGACCAACAACACCCGGCTGCTGCCGGAGACTGGCTGTGCCAGGACTGTGGAAGGGTGTGCCAGGACTGTGGAAGGGTGTGCGGCTCGAGAATTGGCTTACATAGCCATCAGAAAACGCACAACAGATAGCAACGATACAGAATAGAGGAAAATCATACTCGGTATCGAGTGATTGCCTGTGATGATGAGTTTCTCCAATTTTGTTTAAAATTGGTATATAGCGGTTTTTGGGGTCGATGATTACGAATTTTCGATAAGACTTGAAAAACTATAAAATTGCTTCTCGCTGAGTTGTGGGGGGGGGGTTACCATCTAGTATCTCCGATTTTGTAAAAAATTGTTATATGGCGGTTTTTGGGGTCGAAGATTACATATTTTCGATCAGAATTGAAAAACTATAAAGTTGATACCTTCTCGCTGAGTTGGGGGAGAAGTACCATCTAGTTTCTCTGATTTTGTTTAAAATTGGTGTATAGCGGGTTTTGGGGTCGAGGATACGAATTTTCGATCAGAATCGAAAAAATATAAAGTTGATAGCTTCTCGCTGCGTTAGGGGGGGGGGTACCATTTAGTATCTCCGATTTTGTCGGGGTCCAGGATTACGAATTTTCGATCAGAATTAAAAAACTATAAAATTGATAGCTTCTCGCTGCGTTGGGGGGGGGGGTACCATCTAGATCTTCGATTTCGTTCAAAATTGGTATATAGCGGTTTTTGGGGTCGGGGATTACGAATTTTCGATCAGACTTGAAAAACTATAAAGTTGCTTCTCACTGAGTTGTGGGGGGTTTACCATCTAGTATCTCCGATTTTGTAAAAAATTGGTATATTGGTATTTTTGGAGCTGAAAATTAAGAATTTTTGACCAGATTTCCAAAATTAAGTTGACAGCTTCTGGAGGGGGGGGGTGTCATCTAAGTATCTTAGATTTAGCTTAAAATTGGTATAAAATGGTCTGGGGGGGGGGGTCAAGAATTACGAATGTTGGTATTGATTTCACAAATTATGAAGTTAACAGTTCTCCAGGGGGGGGGGGAGGATCTAAGTACAATACATTTTTTTCAAAATTGGTATATATAGGTTTTGGGAGCTCAAAGTTACGAATTTTCTCAAATTTCACAAATTATAAAGTTAACAGCTCCCCGAGGGGTGGGGGGATCCCATCTAAGCATCTCAGCTTTTTTTCAAAATTGGTATGTTGGTGCTTTGTGGACTGAAAATTAAAAATTTTAGAACAGATTTCAAAAATTAGGAAGTTGACAGGTCCTCGAACACAAGGGGTGTACCATCTATAAGTATCTCCGGTTTTGTTCAAAATTGGTATTTAGGTGAAATTATTACGCCGTATGTTATTCACAAATCGATAGCTGTGAAAATGGTCTTTTAATAAGCATAACTTTTTATTCTGCACGATACTCTAAAGTACAGAAAAACACACTTAAATTCAGAAAAAGCTTGAATTTTGCAAGTTTTTTGTAGTTTTTATTTATAATTTATTTTTACTGTTTACCCTAAGGTGCCGAGAAACACCCCCAAAATCAGAAAATGGTTAAATTTTGCATGTTTTTTAAAATTTTAAAATTTCTAAATACCATAGATATTAAATGTAACAACGTGACGATTGGCATGTAGAAATTTTAAAACTTTAAAAAACATGCAAACTTCAGGCATTTTCTGATTTTAGGGGTGTTTTTCGGCACCTTAGAGTTTTGTACAAAAACAAACAAATTAAGCTTATAAAAAGGTCATTTTGACAGCTATAGATTGTGTATACCGTATGGGGTGTCAACGTCACGATTCGTATTTAGAAGAAAACATGCTATATTCAACCATTTTCTCATTTTAGGGTTGTTTCTCGGCACCTTAGGGTTTCGCACAGTAAAAAGAAATTATTCCTGCGTGACAACGCCACGATTGGTATTTACAAATTTTAAAACTTTAAAAAACTACGAAAATTCAATCATTTTTTGATATAGGGGGTGTTTTTCACCCCTTAGGGTTTCGCACACAAGAAACAAATTAAGCCTGTAAGAAGGCCATTTTGACAGCTATCGATTCGGGTATAGCGTATTAAAACATTAAAAAACATGCAAAATTCAATCATTTTCTGAATTTAGTGGTGTTTTTCCGTACTTTAGAGTGTCGCACAGAAAAAACAAATTAAGCCCGTAGAAAGGCTATTTTGACAGTTATCGATTTGTGTAAATTGAGCTAATTAGTTTTCGCTTAAAGCGTAATTTCACAGAGCTAACTCTTTTTAGATGGCTTAGACATCACAATGGCCGACCTTCCGAAATGTTAATTTTGAGTTACAGTCACGCTTTTAATTTTAACTAGAAAATTTTAGCACACAAGGACATAATAGAGTAAATCTTGAGAAACCAATCTCCAACCACTAGTAAATGATTATGTCCCAAACGACTGCGAGGAAATGGACCTACTATATCAACAGCAATGATTTGAAAAGAAAAATTACACGTCTTTTCAGAATCCATCAAGCCCATTCTGGCTTCATTAGAGGCTTTCTGTTCTCCACAAACTATGCAAGATCTAATATACCTGGCAACATCACTACGCAGCTCTCTCCAAAAATAATTCTCTTGGATCCTATGAATTGTTTTGAAAAGTCCTAAGTGACCAAAAATAACTGGCTCATGATGCTTTTTAATTATTTTTTGCACTTGAGATGTGGGAACAAAAAGTTTCCAAGGTGTTAGGTTAGACCTATACTTAGTCTTTAAAGGAATGTGTTTGTAAACAAACTGATGTCTAACGCACCAATGTGGAAACTTTTGCTGGTTTGCTAACATATCGTGTCTCATTTTAAAGTAGAAGGGATCAAGGTTTTCCTGATATAACAGAAACAAAAGCATTGGTAGAGGTATCAGCTGATTCATCATTAGGAGGGATTCGAGATAAAAAGTCAGGGACAACATTTAAAGTGCCCTTACGATGAATAAGAGTATAATCATATTGTTGAAGTTGGACTGCCCATCTGACTAATTTTCCAGTAGGTTCTTTCATACTATTTTACCACAAAAGTGAATAATGATCCGTTATGATTTTTATAATTTTTTTGATGTACCCTCAATATAAGATCTAAATTTTGACAAGAAGAATATCACTGCAGGGTATTCTCGTTCAGTTACCGTATAGTTGCGTCCTGTGCGAGACAAACATCGACTTTTTCATTACCGTCTACTTCCTATATAAGTACGCCACCTAAACCAGTAGCTGAAACATCGCACTGAAAAAAAAGGGATATCAAAATTGGGGCTGCACAATACAGGAGCAGATACCAAAGCTTCTTTTATCTTAATAAAAGCAGCATCAGCCTCAGGGGTCCACTTGATGGATTGACCTTTTTTTCTACCCCTTAATAAATTGTTCAGAGGCGAAACAAGCGTGGAAAATAGATTATTAAACTTCCTGCACCAAGAAGCCATTTCAACGAAAGGTTTTACTACGGTAGTTGTCTTACACTGAGAAAAATTTACTATTCCGCTAACCTTATCACTGTCAGTACGTAATCCTTCTAAATCAACTACATAACCTAGGTATCTCAAAGGAGATTTAAGGAACTTATACTTTTCCAGATTTTCAGTCAAATTAGCATCTTTTAGACGTTCTAAAACTTCATACAGCAAAGAAATATATTCTGAGTAAGTTAATGATGTAACTATTATATTATCCAAGTAGCAAAAAACTCTGCGCGATAATTTGGGAGTTAGAACCAAATCCAATAAACCTCGGCCGGACACAGAAAAAGCCGTATTTTCTTTACAATCAGGGTGCAGGTCAATCGACGATATAAAACGTGCGTCACGTAACGTGTTAAGAATTGTATCGACGCGAGGCAATAAATATACATCGTGTTTAGTGGGTTTGTTTAAAAAACGCCCGCCAAAACTAAATCCATACTCAATATTGGCTTTTGTAACTAATACTACTGATGCACTATCTGAAGGTTCTACAACTTTTAAAGCAAGCATTTCATCCAATTCTTTGTTTAGGATATTCATCATAAAAGGTGACATCGGATATTGCCGTTCACGAAATGGTTTAGCGTCGCCAGTGTCTATATAAAATGTCATTTTGTCAGCAATAGCATAGCAATATATGGTCGATTGTCGCAAGATCTATTGACAATTATAGGAGCCAAAGAAGTCCTATTCTGCATAGGAATGGGATCGGAAATAATCTCTGACGGTACCTCTTTAACAACAGAAACAGAAAAGTTGGGTTTACTAAAAAAATCAGCTACACACTTTTTCCAAGAATTCCATTCATTCTGATTAAAGATATTTTTATTATTGGCCGTAGAAAAATTAAACGCCGGTTGGCCACGGACAAACGTCCTAGACTTTAGTTTTTTGGAACGCAATTGCACTCACGAGAAATCACGTTTGGTTTTCCACATTTGTAACAAAACTTTTTCTTTTTCGCTTTACAGTCTCCAAAAACATGATTTTGGAAACCGCAGTTCCAAAAAATAACAAGTAAAGAGGGACTACGGGAATAATTATTCGAATTTGCATCAGAAACTATTTGGGTTACCTTGATGATTATTAGGATGGCCACGATAACTATTAAAATTTCCACGATAATTATTGGAATTACCACGATAACTATTAAAATTTCCACGAGAATTTCCAAAGTTACCGCGATTATTTTGGAAATTAGTTTGGAAGATTGAACTATTATGTTGCATAGAGTGTGAACTAGACGTGGATGGTTCATTTGAAATATTACTTGAATCTGACTCTAAACAAGATACACGAGTTATTTGATTTCTTTTAGTATTATTTGCACTATCAATTTTTCTACAAAGTTCGATGAAACCAAAGCTAATTGACCTTTATAAAGAGGCAAAAGAGTCAGTTCTGGTAACTGTCGTTCCAAGTTTTTAAATAAATATTCTAATTTGGCTACGCCAAGATGTATGTGTTCGTTTTTGGAAACCGCAGTTCCAAAAAATAACAAGTAAAGAGGGACTACGGGAATACTTATTCGAATTTGCATCAGAAACTATTTGGGTTACCTCGATGATTATTAGGATGGTCACGATAACTATTAAAATTTCCACGATAATTATTGGAATTACCACGATAACTATTAAAATTTCCACGAGAATTTCCAAAGTTACCGCGATTATTTCGGAAATTAGTTTGGAAGATTGAACTATTATGTTGCATAGAGTGTGAACTAGACGTGGATGGTTCAATTGAAATATTACTTGAATCTGACTCTAAACAAGATACACGAGTTATTTGATTTCTTTTAGTATTATTTGCACTATCAATTTTTCTACAAAGTTCGATGAAACCAAAGCTAATTGACCTTTTATAAAGAGGCAAAAGAGTCAGTTCTGATAACTGTCGTTCCAAGTTTTTAAATAAATACATTAAATAAATACACACACACACACACACACACACACACACACACACACACACACACACACACACACACACACACACACACACACACACACTCACACACACACACACACACACACAGTTTGAGGCAACAAGGTACATGGGAGGAGCGGTTTGACTCTTATGTACCAATGAAAGTACACGAGACCGGCTACGACAGACTGTGGCCAAAATGGGAGACATTTGGGAGGGGGCTGACCTAAAACTGGTCGTGTCAAAAGATCTTCCAAAGAGGCCCAAAGCCACGGTCTGGATACCAGACGACACGCCTGAAGAGGAAGACAGGGGCTGGCTGAAGCGTCAGAACTCCAGCCTAAACACAGCAGACTGGCTGCATCTAAGCCAAAAAAAGAGTGGAAGGATCAGATCCTTACCTTCTCCATAGAGGAGGCCTCCTATAGTGCCCTTGGACGATCCCAGTTCAAGGCATACTATAAGCTCGGAAGGGTCACCTTCCTGGTGATACAGCAGGGAGCCTCGGAAACCACATGAGGGTCATACAGTTTAATCTCCATCACAGCAGAGCAGCATCAGCGGCTCTGTCTTGGAAGATGGAGAGGTATGATTTGGCCATCATCCAAGAACCTTAAGTAAATAAGGGGCAAATAAAAGGGCTTCAGGGAGTAGGTGGGGAACTAATTTATAGTACAATCACCGATAGACCGAGGACCTACATTCTTGTTAAGAAACAACTTAAAGTACTGCCATTGACCAGGTTCTGCGAACAGGACCTGGTGGCTGTGCACTTAAAACTTGAGGGCAGATGTCCGAATGATATTATTATCGGATCGCCATATTTCCCTCATGACGAAACCTATCCGCCACCCCCAAGTGCAGTGGAGGAGCTCATAAGACACTGCGGTGCAACCAGAACGCAGTGTATAATTGGAGCAGACTCAAATGCACACAACATCTCATGGAGTAGCACTAACACAAACCCAAGAGGTGAGCCGGTACTACAATTTATTATGGCAAATAGTCCACCTTTGTAACTAGACTAAGGAGGGAGGTGTTGGACATAACAATTGCTACCACATATGTGAGCAATTTTGTTCAAAAAATGGCATGTGTCTGATGAGGAGAGTTGTTCAGACCACAGATACATATGCTTCGAAATATCGGGCACAAACCCGAAAATTACGACTTACCGAAACCCAAGGAAAGCAGACTGGGAAGCCTATCAGCTAGACCTGGATGCAAGACTTGGAGACTTATCTAGGACAGTAAAAAGTCGAATCGATCTAGATATGGCGGCGGAGGAATTTACAGACGCAACCATCTTAGCATTTAACAACAAATGCCCAATGACTTTTACAAGGAGCACCAGAAATACACCCTGGTGGAATTCTCACCTTGAAACTATAAGAAGGCAGGTTAGGAAAAATTTAATAATGCAAAATATCTGGAAACTGGGAGGACTACAGGGCCTCTCTAACAGAATACAACAGGAAACTGCGGAAGGCAAAGAGAGATTCGTGGAAAAGGTACTGTGAAGCGATTGAGGGCACCGCACAAAGTGCCAGACTTCGAAAAGTCCTTTCCAAGAATAAGCAGTTTTCGCTAAACACTCTTGTGCCCAATACAGGAGAATTTACAGTAACTGGAAAAGAAACATTGGAGAAAATAACTTGAAAACTCTGAAAGGAGAGTTTCAAGGGTAGACTGGCAGACCTCGAACAAGGTGATCAACCAGGCAAAAATCAAATTGGCAATCAACTCATTTAAACCATACAAATCACCGGGACCAGACGGGATTTGTCCAGTAATGCTTCAGAAAGGAATAGTATTAAGAGCAAGCCTGTGTTTATACCAAAACCTGGGCGCAAGGCGCAACCACAATACGGCGAAATCATACAGGCCTATAAGTCTTACATCTTTTGTGCTTAAAATCCTTGAGAAACTGTTAGAGAGGCACATAAGAGATGAAGTTATGGAATCAAGACCTTTTCACGAAGACCAGCATGCCTATATAACAGGAAGATAACGGAAACAGCACTCTACCGACTAGCAAAGCTGGCAGAGAAAACGATCGAGGACAAGGAGGTGCTTTTGGGGGCCTTCCTGGACATACAAGGGGCTTTTGACAACATCTCCTTCGAATCAATAATGAGATCGCTAAGGAATGCAGGCCTCGAGGAAGCTTGCAGCAGGTGGATAGGCTGCGTACTTGAGTCTAGGATTGTATTTACTGAACTGCTAGATGAGACTGTAGCAGTCCGGGTAGCTGGAGGCTGTCCGCAGGGAAGAGTTCTCTCCCCTTTGCTGTAGAACCTTGTCATGGACGGGCTTCTAAGGACATTAAAACAGTTGGGTTTCAAAGTGATAGGATATGCCGATAACCTTGTCATTCTGGTTCCTTCCTGGAAAATTCAACACAACAATTAGGGATAAAATGCGACGGGCCCTAAGGACTGTTGAACAATGGGCTGACTGGTCATCAGCTCCCAGAAAACAGTAATAATCCCCTTCACCAGAAGGAAGAAGTTAGGGGGACTCGGACCTCTAACTCTGGGAAATGAGGAAGTTTAGCTATCGAGAGATATCAAATACTTAGGGTTAATACTAGACTCTAAGATAACATGGACTCGACATATCGATAACATAATAAAGAAAGCGGAAATCACCCTGGCGGAGATTAGACGCTTACATGGAAAACAGTGGGGACTAGGGGATAGTACCATCTATCACGTATGCATCTCTAATTTGGTGACCAAAAGTAACTTAACAGACTGTGATGCTTAGACTAAGCAGGGTGCAAAGACTTGCTAGCCTCAGCGTTACAGGTGCAATGAGATTTAAACCAACAACTTCGATGGAGGTGCTCTTAGACCTTCCCCCACTTCACTTGGTGATACAGGGAGAGGCAAAGATCGGACTCTATCGTCTTTAAGAAACTATGAACCCACAGACAAGAATGCATAATTGAGAGGAGAGGTTTCTAAATATACCAATCCTACACATGAGATTAGACCAGATGTCATCCAAGTACCTGTATGGACCAACTCTAGAAGTAACTATACAGGCTAGAGTAGCGTGGTCAGGACAAAACAACCCGCTGCCACAGGAAGGACTGATCTGGTATACAGACGGATCAAAAACTGACGAAGTCAGTGGGGCAGGAATATTCGGGGAAAGACCTAGGAGAGATCTGTGTTTCTCACTGGGATCGTACCCGACAGTATTCCAAACAGAAATCTTTGTCATCCTAGAATATGCAAGAGACAATAGTAGAATGGGTTACTTCGGTCAGACCATGTCTATATACTCAGATAGCCAGGCAGCCCTTAGAGCGCTTATATGCCCGAAGGTAACCTTAAAGCTAGTGTGGGAATGCCTTAATGAACTACTGAAACTGGCGGAACATAATAAAATAAAATTAGTATGGGTGCCGGGACATAGAGGTATCCAAGACAATAAAAAAGCTGACAAACTTGCAAGACAAGGATCTTCAAAAAAATACATCGGACCAGAGTCAGCCCTGGGGGTACCAAAGTGTACAATAAGGTCCCAGGTCAAATTCTGGATAAGGGAGAAACATGAAAGCTACTGACTAGGGACAGGAGCTAAGATACAGCAGAGCCTTTATCAAAGGCCTAAATGCCAAGCTCACCAAAGACCTGCTAAAGTATAGTAGGATGCAAGTGAGAACTATAATAGGAATTATGACCTAAACAACATGGGCAAGTATCACGGAGACCTGAGCTGCAGACTATGCAATCAGGAACCAGAAACAGTAGAACATGTAATATGCCAATGCGAGGCACTGGATCGCAAAAGGCATATAATATTTGGGGTAGTTAAACTAGACCCAATATTGACTGGGGACTACTCCATGAAAGACCTGTACAAACTTGCGCAGGCTATAAAATTAATGGAGCGGTTAGCCTAGGAACCAAGAGGGTGCACACTAAGGCAGTAATACCTGCAGTGCAGTGACTGTGGCTTGCCACCTGGCAGGTTGGAGTCACAATCGAGGGGTTTTAGTCGGTAGGAATCCGACACTACCCTGGCTCTCCTAGTAGAGGAGAAATGACTCTGGCAGGAAAGTAGTTCGGACGTCTTATGCAAAATTTCCCCTTGATACCCTTGAAAAAAATAAAAAAAAACTCCGGTTGAGTGAGGTGAGTGGGTTTCATTATTTCGACATCGGTATCTCCATTTTAGTTTTACTTTATTTTGAAATTTAAAAAAAAATTAAGTTGATTTAAATTTTTAAAGATTTGAAGAGTTTGTTAGTTTAAAAAAAAATAAAAATAAAAAAAAAATGTTTTGTTTGAATTTTGTTTTCTAAATGTCAACAAGGATTTTTTTAAATGAAATAAATCACGTGTCAAACACAAAAATCAACAAAATAATTCGACATCAAATTAAAAAAGAATTGCATGCACCCCGAAAAAATGTTCGGTGCGTTGACCCAAATATACTCAAGAAAATCACAAACACAAACAACCAGGTTAGTATAATACTAATTTATTTTCGGTGACAAAGTCTTGTACTGGCCACTGTATATGCAGAAAAAATTTTTTTCTGTCTTTCTGTAACCTCTTTATTTTCTTCTAAATAGGATTTTTGCTTTTAAAGAAAAATTAAATAAATTTAAAAATATTTTTAAACACTTTTTGACCGCCTCTGTATAATATTATCCTGTAAAAGAAATTTTAAAAAAATTATTCGCAAACGCTGCAAAATTATCAAAGTATTTTTTGTTTTAAATTTATAGGCAAAAAGAATTAAAAAAAACTCGAGCCCTATACGTTGGTCGCGCCATTTAATTTGTAACCGTTTTCCTTTACAAACCAAAATCGCCTATCAGCTGCTCAGTGGTGACCGAGGTCATGAGTTCTTATCTCAAAAATACCTCAGAAAGGGACTCAAACGCAATCATTACGAAAATTTGCCTAAAGGCGCCAACATAGGCTTTAAATTTTTAAGGTTAAAAAAAAAGTGTTTAATGAACCCTGTGTTATTCACTAAATAAAAATAAATGATGTGTTTTAAAGGAATTAAACAGTGATAATTTCAAGTAACAATCAACATTTTTAATGCTTTAGAAAAATCGTGTAAAAATACAATAGCAAAATGTAAAAATACCTTAACAAAATCTAAATAAAGTATATTAAATTTTAATCTGTCTTGATGACTAATTCGCTTGTTTGTTAATCATAGCGGGCTTTAATTTTTAAACTTTATAAAAAAAATGCAGGAAACACGAACTAATAAGTAAGTTATAAATTAGCTCTAAAGACGATGAGGACGTTTGCGAAAAAATATAAAAACATAACCGGTTTACACCAATTTAAATTGGGGACCGAAGACTTACAAGAAAATCTCTATTGTTTTGGAAAAATATAGGGAACCTATAGCGAAACTAACCTTCAAGGGGTAAATGCGCATTTACTCTAAAAGGACGATAAGGTCACATATCTACCAAAAGGGCGTAAATAGGTTATCCCTGTAAAAATAACTAATAAAAAAAATTAGGAAGTTTATAAAAACACGATGTTTAAAAATGTCGTTAGTAAAATATCGAAAAATCTTATCTGGATTCGATGTAGCAAGTTGCCTCCTTCAAAGTAGAGCTGAGTCTCAAAGTGCCTCAAAGTTTACACTTAGCAGGGACAGGAACAAGAAAAGAGATCGTCAGTTGCGACGGCATCTAAAGTGACGTGGCTGCACGTTGATTCGCGGCAAAATACGGGAAAGTGAAGTTAAAATGACTTTTTTACTTTTTGAGGTGCTCCAAAAAAGGCTTGAAAGGGTCATTTTTGGTTTTAGAATATTTAAATGCTTTAAAATTGAAATAAAAATCAGTATAAAAATTTATTTGAATTTTGGAAAAAAATTAGAGATACAGATTACAAAAAAATGGGACTCACCAGTAATACACACTTGGCCCGCACTAAAAATTGATTTTGGGCTAATTAGTATTCACTGAAAGCGTAATTTCACAGAGCTTACTCTTTTTTGGTAACTAAGACATCACAATAGCCGCCCTTCCGAAATATTAATTTTGAGTTGCAGTCACGCTTTTAATTTTAACTAGAAAATTTTAGAACACTCATGCCTTGTTAACAGCTAACGGCTCTCTGAAGTAATATGATGAATCCTATATCTAAGACATCCAAAATTATCTTAAACCATTTGTTTCATGTACCTTTTTCCGTCTCGACCGTGGTAAAAAAGAAGAATGCTTTAAGATCACTTAAGTAGGCTCGAATCAGTTTGACTTAAAATATGCAAAGTAGGGAAAATAAGCAACAATATAGAAAAAATTGTGACAATATGACAGGTAACATCAGAGATTTTTTGATGATAAGCTCCCCCGGGGGACGGTGGTTGCAGAACCTGTCATCTACCACTACAGCAACGTAGTCCTCATTTGCAAACATTTTATAGTCGTTATTCACTTTCAAAGCCTCACTATACGTAGTTATTGGGTTGATCTTTTCAACACTGTCATGCTCGCGATCGCTGTCTTCTTTTGATACAGAATCGGGTTCAATCAAATTTTGAATTTGATCGTCAATGTTTATTTATCGCTTCCATGGCCGATGTATCATCAATTCGAACATAATTTTTTTTGAAACAATTTTGTATTGTTTTCAGAGGTTCGCGTCCGGTTAAGGGAAGTTCCACAATTTGGTGACAAAAAAAATTGTCCGTATGTGGTTATTGGAGTGTCAGGTTATAGGAGTGAATTTTACATGTAGAAAAATAGGCAAAAGCTTGGTTCCAACAAATTTGTCCGCCCTTTTAACTTCCCTTGCTAAAGGGAAGTAATGTAATCATCGAAAAATCGCACTTCGAGATTTTCATGATCCTCCACGGATTTTGAGGTTTCGAATAGTGATAAGCACGAATCCAGACGCCGTCGCTCTGTCTGTTGGTCTGTCGGTCTGTCTGTCGCCTACTTTGTAGCCACTCTAACTCAAAAACTCCTTCACTAATCATAACAAAATTTTACATAGTGATTACTTTTGTTGACGCGCAGACCCCTATTGTTTTTGAGCATTCTCCTAGTAGACCCTTCTGAGCTACCAACAAAAAACTTCATCCCTAAAAAAAAATATTTTTTTTTTCCTTACCTTTCTTTCTTACCTCCTTGGAAAGCTTATAAAATTGTAGTTGAATGGCGCCAAAATTTTTGACTACATATATATATATATCACACAAAAAGTGCAAAAAACAATTGAAATATTCAATTTTATTTGCCATATATCTCGAGTTATGAAACGAAATATTAAATAAAAAGTAGCTTAGGATAAGACCCAGGTCACACTCTTTTGTCTTATCAAATTTCATACAAATCGGTTTAGCCGTTATTGCGTGATTAATGGACAAAAATCTTATGTATACGAGGATATATATATATATATATATATATATATATATAGCACATGTAAAACGAAATGTTTTTAGAAACAATAAATTCTGAATCTCTATATATATATATATCTATACAGCACATATAAAATGTATTGGAAAAGTCCTTGCAACCTAGAGAAGTCTGGAAAGACTCTGGAAAAGTTTGGAAAGACCCTGGAAAAGTCTGGATACACTCTGGCAAGTCTGAAAAGACTCTTGAAAAGTCTGGAAAGACCCCGGAAAAGTCTGGACATACTCTAGAAAAGTCTGGATATACTTTATAAAAGTCTGGATATACTCTGGAAAGGTCTGGAAAGACCCTGGAAAAGTCTAGAAAGACCCTGGAAAAGTCTGGATACACTCTGGAAAAGTCTGAAAAGACCCTGGAAGAGTCTGGAAAGACCCTGGAAAAGTCTGAATATGATCTGGAAAACTCTGGAAAAATCCTTAAAAGTCTGGATACACCCTAAAAAAGTCTGGAAAGACCCTGGAAAAGTCTGGATACAATCTGGAAAAATCTGGAAAGACCCTTTAAAAGTCTGGATACACTCTGGAAAGTCTGTTAAGGCCCTGGAAAAGTCTGGATATACTCTGGAAAAGTCCGGAAAGACCCTGGGAAAGTCTGGAGAAGTTTGGAAAGACTCTGGAAAAGTCTGAAAAGCCCCTGGAAAAGTCTAGAAAGTCCCTGGAAAAGTCTGGATACACTCTGGAAAGTCTGCAAAGGCCCTAGAAAAGTCTGGAAAAGTCTGGAAAGACCCTAGAAAAGTCTGAATATACTCTGGAAAAGTCTGGAAAGACCCTGAAAAAGTCTGGATATACTCTAGAAATGTGTGGAAAGACCCTGGAAAAATCTGGATACACTCTAAAGAGTCTGGAAAAACCCTGGAAGTCTGGAAAAACTCTGGAAAAGTCTGGAAAGGCCCTAGAAAAAGTCTGGATATACTCTGGAAAAGTCTTGGGATACACTCTGGAAAGTCTGGAAAGACCCTGGAAAAGTCTGGATATACTCTGGAAAAGTCTTGGGATACACTCTGGAAAGTCTGGAAAGACCCTGGAAAAGTCTGGATACACTCTGGAAAAGTCTGGAAAGACCCTGGAAAAGTCTGGATAGACTCTGGAAAGTCTGGAAAGACCCTTGAAAAGTCTGGAAACACTCTGGAAAAATCTGGAAAGACCCTGGAAAAGTCTGGATACGCTCTGGAAAGTCTGGAGAGACCCTGGAAATGTTTGGAAACACTTTAGAAAAGTCTGGAAATACCATGGAAAAGTCTGGATATATTCTGGAAAAGTCTGGAAAGACCCTGGAAAGCCTGGAAGAACTCTGGAATAGTCTGGAAAGAACCTGGAAAAGTCTGGATACACTCTGTAAAAACCTGGATACACTATGAAAATGTCCGAGTACATCATGGAAAAGTCTGAATACACCCCTGAACAGTGTAGATACACCCAAGAAAAGTCTGGATATACTCTGGAAAAGTCTGACCAACTCAATCTAAACCATGTATATATGAGTGGCCGTTTTTTATATAATATATGTACTTCTGAGCGAGGGAAGTTTTTGAGTAAACCTTTACTCGATTTATTTTTGTAGCGACGGGAAATCTTCATACACCAGTCTCTGGTGGCCTGCCGAATGTGCACGATTCCTCCTCTCTTGAGGGCGCCTACGGACTAAACCCCTCCGCTACAGATTTGGTGGAAATAGCGAAACCATTCTCAGAAAAATAACGTCACTATTTCGCCGTTCACTATTTTAAGGTGCTTTCGTCTTCGTGTTTGACTATTAGAATCGTTCTGATCATATCATGTCCCAGGCTATCTACGTGTTATATTATATCATTTCTTTGAAGAGGTTGTCTAAGGTTATATTCTCTATCTGTAGACCTCGTCTTATTGTTTCGCGGTAGTTCTTAAATCTTGTACAGTAAATTAACTTATGTTCTGCGTCATCTATTCTTTAACAGTACCGACATATGTCGACCGTTTTCCCTATTCGCTTTGTTTATGTCCTAAAAGATCCATGTCCCATTAGAGCTTGTGTCATATAGTAATCCATTTTTTTGTGTTTGCAGTCTATCCATATTTTAATATCGGGAATATTTCTCTTCGTACATTGTCGTTTCTCGATATTTCGGTTTTTCCTTTGCAGTTTCTTTGTTTTCTTCACTATGGCCATTTCTATATCCATATACAATTTCTTCGACAATTAGGTCTACGGGCGGGATTCCTAAATTTGTCCGCCTAAAGGGAATGTTCGCTTAATAGAATTATGCGCAACTAGAAGTTTCACTGTATATGCATGTATATGCATTGTAAAAAATTTAAATAGACACTTCCTTTTATCTGTACAAAAGTAAAGACTTCCGCTCGAATATAGATATCACAGTCCATTCTCTGCGGTCTATCGTTGAGCTTTTTCATCAAGATCACATCTTTGGCATGTATAACGTTCAGACATGATGCTAACCTACGTAGTATAGTGTCTGAGGCATGTTGCTAACGTGAAGATGTCATCAAATACACAGCGAGTTTTGCTGCTTTTGACCAAAGAAAGCAAGATAGAAATACATGGTAATAAAATGTAAAAGACAGAAACATCCGAGCCAGAAAATTTCACGTATACCGCTGGGCACCTCGTACGTGTTATGACCAACTTAAAGTTACCTTTACCCTCAATACACTTAACGGTATGACAATGCACATCTCGGCGTGAAGTGGTTGAGTGACTCCGATGCCAACACATGTACATGGAAAAGGTATTAATTTTCCTTAATGTAATTTTGGGCCTCCGCGCGTTTAATGTGTTTTTTGATTATTATGGGTTGTTTAAGTTAGGTTTGGTAGATTTAGTTTAAAAAATAAAAAAAATTGGCGGACGCGGATTTGGGATGTTAAGGTCTCTAGCAGGTGCCTCCAAATCAAAAAAATGGCAGAAAACGGCATAAATAATTAACATATATAATTATAAGAAAAAGTGTTAAGTGTATCTTTTACATGCTGGATTTTTCAAACCATGTACCTAGTATAGCCAAGTGGTTTACAAAGTTAAAGAAAAACATAAAATACATATGCACCTAGCCAAGATTCAAACCCGAAATCTACCGTGCGGCAGACAGATATGCTACACACTGCGTATGAGTTAAGTGTAAATCATATTGTAACAGTTTAAAAAAATGGTGCTATAAGATACTTATCTATGTACGGTCTTTACACAAAAGGTATACCTACCTATTTAAGTTTTCAAATCGAGAGATCTCAAGAACTATATATCTGGACCATAGAGGTAAACCGCACTAAGTCCATTTTCGACCAAAATGAGATTTTTAATTCTAGGGACAAAGCTTTTTTTGACCAAAAAAAAAAGAGTAACAAACCAGACGAAACAATAATTAACAAATGGCGCCAAGTTTAGTATTCAATAAATGTTTAAACTGCCTCTGACCAACACCAGCTCAAGTAAAAAGCCTGTTAACTCTTTGGCCAACTATCGCGGCCATATTGACGCCAAAGTGACAGAAAATCCATATTTTTTCTGTCAATTTGGTTATCAAAATGCCGTAACCTTTGGCCAAAAAGCACTGAAGAGATAGGAGTTAACTGGCCTTTTAGTTTAGAAAGGTGTTAATCTGAGGATATATATTTGGTCGACTTACGTAATTTCTATGTATACCAACGAAAGATTGTTTCTGTTTTCCTGCGCGAATAGTTTAGTTTAAAATGTAAGATCGAACGGTTAATGTATTTTGGATGGATGGATGGATTTTTTACCAACCTTTTAAGAGAGGAGATTCTTTTTTTTTCTGTAAGTTACCTTAGCTCAGGAAATGTCAAAGTGACTTTCAAAACGGGTTATGTGATATCCCTACGTTTTGGAGTTAAATAAACATCAGAATTGGCTGAACTGACATATTTTGTAAAAACTAAGTAACAGTTCGGAGCACTTTTTTGATTTTTTTGCCAAATAAGCTAAAAATTAATTTTAACATTTGAATAACTCATAATATACGCATGGCGTTCCCTAAAACCATAGCCTAAATATAGAGCTTTCTGAAAACTTCAAATGTTGACATCAGTGTTGGGGGTGACAGAATGACTGTTAAAGTCCAGGCAACATTGTGGCAGTTGCGCCGAGTGGTCGGTCAAACCTGGGGCATTAGCCATCATAAGACCAAGGATCCAATACGGATCAGTGGTCTGGTGACCCGCTGTAGAGAAGCTGATCATATCCAAAAAGTTTACGAGCCTCCAAAGGCTCTTCTGCAGAGGGATAACCGTCGCAATCTTGGGTCTCCCCTCGCTTCCAAATTGGATCAAGAAGGAGAGGATGGCGACGCACCTGCGTTTAAGGGACTAAGGGCGAGAGGAAAGAGAGGGCCATCTGCCGGTCGAGGGCCTGACGAAGAAAGAGTTGCCCCTCCTAAGACTTTCGATAAAAAGTACAAGGTCACAATACCATAACGGAATGAGTGGTCAAGGGAAGAATTCCGAACGGAATTAAGCAGAGAGGCGACGGTCTGCTACACGGATGGCTCTAAACTGTCAGCCAGGCAGAGAACAGGCGCAGAAATGTACGCGAAAAGTTTGAAAGTTCAGAAAAGTTATCCAATTGGAGAACACACTACTCTGTTTCAGGCGGAGCTGTATGACATTATCCTGACAGCAACCCTACCCGAGGTCAGAAATGGCAGGAGGGACATATACATATGCTCCGACAGCCAGGCTGCCCTCAAGGCTCTACGTGCACCCAAAATAGTCAGTAGTAGTGGTGAAGTGCGCTGAAGCACTGGCTCAAGTCAAGAGAGTGACACTGATATGGGTCCCAGGTCATGAATGAATACCAGGGAACGAGCGGACGAATTTACCAGACTAGGGGCCGAAACCTAATAAATTGGACCGGAAATTTTTCTGGGAATACCAAGAAAGCAGGTACAGAATGAGCTCAACAAATGGGCGAAGAATGAACTGAAAACGTCCTAGAGGCAAGAGTCAAAGTGCAGACAGTCCAAGCTATTCGTGGATGGTCCGAATGTAGCCAGAACTAAATGGCTCTTAGGTAAGACCCAAAAAGACATTGGACTGCTGACAGAGATGCTGACTGGGCACAATCGGCTGTAGGAGTAGCAGGAGATCCCGTGTGTCCCGCTTGCGAGAAATCGGCGCAGCACTTGATAACAGAGTGGGATGCATATGCCAGATCAAGGCAGCTTAATTGGGGATTTTACACGATAGAGGAAGAAGAGCTGCACTCACTCAAATGGTCCGACATACTAAAAAGGGCCATAGGGGTAAGGAACGAGGTATGGCAGAAATGTCCCATGAAGAGGCCTAATTGCGAGGCCCACGGGTCGCCCCTATACTACTACTACTACTGACATCAGTGTATGACTGCGCGGAAGGCGACGGAATTTGGCATAAATAGTAGCACACCCGTGTTAAGTGTATCGTGTCTTCACCTACACTCCAATTAGGTTTTAAAATATCTAATTTTGGCATGATAGGTTTTTGCTATGTATTAATTTATTGTAGTTTATAGATTTTATAATAATATAATACCTTATTAAGCACTATATACTTTTTTCTCACATCTTATATATTCTGTAACACATGAAAGCTAGCGTATGTTTTCCGCTATTTAATAATTATCTTTGATCGTTGTTTGAGTGAGTTGAAGCTCCTGCGATATTCTAAAAAAGATTGAAGAGGTATTTTAAATTTAACTAAAACTTCTGCGCCGACTATAACTTAAAACTAATGCCATCTAAAAGATCCTAATTAAATTTGATTGGTGAAAAAATACCCAATAAATATTTTTCGGTTTTGACTCACATTTCCGTGGAAATTATTAACAAGTATTTTGTGAATATTATTTATATTATTTAGTAAACTTTTTGTTCTACAAAAAAATGCAGACACTACTAATCTAAATCACCGATCATTAACAAGAGAAGAAGGGTCATTCTAAGCTCCTCCCCTTGATATGCATATCTCACTCGAACATCGGATGCTACTCTTTCTAGGTCCCTCGAAGTCGCCGCTGGGCGAAATCCATAAACCGGCTGTCCGTCGCGTCGCACAGTCGATTTTCAGAAAAACACGGCCATAAATGAAAAAATTTAAAAATTCAAAATGTATCTAAATTTGCTCCTTTATTGTTGTCAAGATACTACGCGACTAGTTGGGCAAAGAATAAACTATGTTATTTACGAGTTTGACATTATGCAAATATTTAAAAGACGGGTTATCAGATGTCAGTATTTTGTATTTATTATAAAATTTTGCTTTGTAAAGTTTCATACCTCCATAAAGTCAGTTTGTTTATTATTTGTGTGATTGTCTGATATAAATACTTTTAGGAGTACTTTAACTTTTTACAGGTAAGTTTGTTTTAACTTTGAGTAAATTATTTTTTTATTCAAAGTTTATACTTGGGTTTTCCAAGTATATTTTCGACGAGTATTTTCTTTGGTTAGCTTTTTCTTGATGAATAAGCCTTCATTCATCTTTCGTAAAAACATTATAATCTGCAAGTATTATACTTAATAAGATAAAAATAAAAAGTTGCGCATATTTGCATTTTTAAGAAATATGAGAGATAGTATTTTTGACGTGTATCAACATTTTCCTATTTTATTAGGTGCAGGGATGCCTAGTATATCTTTGTACCGCCTAGCGTAAATACAAAAGTTTGACATTTTTTTATGAATCTTAAGAATTTTTAGCAATAATATACCATGTTCCACTTGAAATTTTGCAAGTTTGGGTTGGTATTTTTTTAATATACATTATATACATAAAAATATACTACATTTATATATATTCTGTCAATTACTTTAAAGTAAATTTGATTGTTATAAATATGCATTTTAAGTTTAATTTAGCCAATTATTATATATATATATGTGTCTTAACTCTTAAAAATTTTGTTAGATAAATGTGAAAATTCACAGGATCATCCTATATATCAGCTAAATATGAATAATTGCATAAAACAAAATATTTGGTTTTTTATTAAAACTAGTTGAAGTAGTAAACAGGGGGTGGCCCAAGACCTGGCAAGTAGACCTTTTTGCTTTACCCCAGCCCAACCCCTAATCCACCACCTGTACCGCTTGTGCAGTAGTGGGCTCTCTGAGCCTTCCTGTTATGTTAAAACTAAATATTTTGTACGAATAAATTACAATGTGGAAGTTTTCTTTTAATGTCCGCGTTTTTACAAAAATCGTACCACCGTGCGTCGTAGAAAAATGTACACCGCACGGCTGCATATTTTTCGGAGTCGTCAGTGCGTTTTTCTAAGCACAACATCAAAGTTCCGACGGACTGTAAACCTTCTTCCCTTGTTAATGCTTGGTGTCCACATATAGAATGCAGAAATCGATATTACATTTCTTACAATTTTTATTCCCGGAATGGGATTTTTTAGATTTTTGCATTATCGAAAATTTTGAAAAAGTTCTTGCTTTGAATTTATCTTGTAAAAATTCCTTTTTCATGGATGTGTCCATATTTACGATACATACAAACTTTGTCTTGATTACATCCACATTTTCTAGATTATTAACATGCTCGATAGATACACGAAGGTTTTAAATTCAGTTTTAAAAATAATCTATCTCGTCTTCTAAGATATGTACAGTAGACTATTGGGCAATTTAAATAATACTTAAAAATGTCAAAAAGCTATCCCAACCTAAAACTAACTAACCGAACGTGAAACTAACTAACCTAACCTACAACTAACTAACCCAACCTAAAACTAAATAGCCTAACATAAAACTATATAATTTAGCCTAAAAGTAACAATGCAACTTAAATTGACTTAAATATTTACAAAATTTATGTATCCTTAATACTAAAGTTAATACGTAGCCTTTCACGAAGCCTAGTTTTAAGGGCTCCAAAACTTTTCTCAAATAAATCCGGTAGCCAATCTTATTGGAACACCGTGTATGTTCCACAAGATTGAGCTTAAATGTTGATATGTTAAATTACGAAAGATCTGCAAAACTTTTAGCATTTTTAAACATTACATTATTTTTTAGAAAACTCGTAAAGTTGATGACTGAACACATTTTTCTGGTTGTGTGTTTAAAAAACAGACTTTTGCGAAAAATTGACTTTTGACTAGAAACTTGTTTTTGTATTAAAAATTTCGATCTCTCATCTATGCAAAATTATCCAAATTTGGATTGTTCACAAAGAAATCAATTACCTTTTGAGAGCTTTATTTAAAATTTTAAATTACTGAAGTAGTTTTTAGTAATGGAAAATTTTCTTCTACAGATTGCATTAATGACTGTACAGATTGGAATGTGACCTTATTTTTTCTAAAAGGCTTGTATTAACTGTTTTTTTAACTGATTTTTAATCTGGATGTCCTGGAACTTGGAACTCCTAGTTGGCACGATCTCAAATTTTAAAAATCCATCTTATACAGTAATATCCTTGGAGACATATGAGGCAACTCTTAACTTTTTTTCTTGTTTAGCGTGGAGAAGGCCATCTTTACTTTTCTCTTATATATATATATATAATATAACTTTGGCAATTATTATCTGGTAAATTAAATTGGTCTACAGTAGTTCAAAATAAATTGCTCTAGATAGTAAACCTTAGTTTGAAATAAAGTTCTTGGGATAATAAAACTATATTTGGTTATATTATCTAAAGCTATTTATTTTAAACTATTTAAACTTACCAAATACTAACATAAAAAAAAAATTGGATATTATTATCTGGTAAATAAAAATAGTTCAAAATAGCTTAAAATAAATTGCTTCAGATAATAAAAGAGAACATAGTTTTACTATATCAAGCAATTTATTTTAAACTAAGTTTTATTATCCTAAGCAATTTATTATTTCTTTATATTTAATAACGATTTTAGCTGCTTTTTTTAAGTAAAATTTTGGATGACGAAACCTTTTACTTTAAACCTTTATGTGACCATTTTGAATTTATTACCGATAGATCCTGAATAACCGATGCCACCCCAATTAAAAGTTTCGATGCATATCTTTATGGACTAAATTTACTCAAGACAACTCAAAATTTTTGTGCGCATTAAAGCGGTCTTGTATAGTGATAGGGCTTAGGTAAAATTTTCCAATGATTATTCATAAAACATATTTTATTCCGGTTGCTAGCCAGAAGTAGAGGTAGAGCAGTTCGGATGTCTGGTAATTGGGCAGGACCAATAAGGGTACCATAACACTCTGCTGCTCTTCTCTTCTCACTCGAGACGACAAAAACGATATTAAGAGCCTCCAAGTTTTATTGATTAAAACCGTATCGTCGCCATCTTGACTTGCTTTAAAGTCACAATGGCGGTGCCGTGTAAGGTTAGAGGTGATTGAGCTTTGAGGCCTGTATATTTAGTACCCTTTTGTCTTAAATTTCATCGCCATTTTGAGATAAATGCGTGCTTTAATGGCACAATGGCGGCGACATTTGGGACAAAGGGCACTAAATTGGGATTACATTTAGGTGTCAATCGCAAGTGTCGCCACGGGACTAGTAGGAGGGGGTGGGCTCAGCCCAACGAAGACCACAAGTGTCACCCCCTTTTGATAAAAAGCTGCTTAAAATGCATCAGAAAAGGGTTTAAAATCGGAAGTTGTGTCATTGTAGAAGACACGTTTCATTTACTACGATGACTCGTCGTTAGAATTATGAAAGTAAGAAGGAATACATTAGGAGAATTAAGAAAGAAAAAATCAGATAAACCTTTTTTTTTGACGCCCCAGCACATCACTGTAGAAGATGAATTTTTTAAACTTGAAATCCTGCTAACCAGAAATTTCCAAGTTCAATCCCAGGACATGCAGTTTTAAAACCAATTAAAAGAATAGCTGTTGCAAATTACAAGTCTAACAGAAAAAATAGGGTCATATTGGGGTGAAATCTCCAGAAGGAAATTAACCATTCCCTAAAACTATTTCCAACTTTTAGTAATTTAAAATTTCAAATTAAGTACTGGAAAGGCAATCTGATAACTTGTGTAAACAATACAAATTCCAAGATTTTTGATTTTATCAAAGAAAAAGGTAAAAAAAAATACAATTTTTCATAGAGCTGAAACCGAAAAAAGTGATATATTTTTCACCAAGGGGTCTGTTTTTCTGAACACACAATCAGAAAAATGTGTTGAGTCATCAATAAAAGATATACGAAACCGAGTGTGATAAAAGATAGTAGACACTTAAAGTAAATATCTCAACGCATCGGTATCGGTATACCTAATGCGTTGAAAACAAAGCCAAAAGACACTAAATTTTTCACTTGTTTACCGCATATTTCGAACGAGGCCTGCTTTTATGGTGGATGCGATGGGAGAGCAGCTGACTCTACTTGTTGCGTACGGAGGGATGTACGTATTTGTATGTACCGTTACAGACCTACCAACGTACGTAACGATTGCAATCAGCTGTTGAGTCCTCGCGTCCACCATAAAAGCAGGCCTTGTTCGAAATATGCCGCAAACAAGTGAAAAATGTAGTATCTTTTGGCTTTGTCTTGAACGCGTTAGGTATACTGATGCGTTGAAATATTTACTAAGTGTCTAGTAAAATTTTAAAAACCGGTAAACACTTTTGATTACCGAAAAAAATCATTTTTAATATTTTTTGACATTATTTGTGTGTAAAAAAATATTTTTATTACTTTTTTACAGACACATAATATCAGAAAATTAAATGGCCCACAGGATATGGTGCAGAATTTTAAAGAGAGTAGGCGGTGGCGAAATAAATGCTTTTGTGTTAAAAAAAAATTCTTTACAATTCGCGGTTAATTGTGCTTTTACTCGCGTTTTTAAATTACAAGCTGCGCTCGTTCTTTAAAACCCCTCTAGTACAAAAGTACTATTTTAGCCCCTAGTTGTGAAAACTGCTATTTTAGTGAAAGTAAATAAAGAAACAAAAAAAAATTTCGTGTAATTTTTTTTTTGTTTTTTTATACCTTCACTGTTTAGTATTGCCCGCACACCCTGTATATATATTTTTTAAGCCGGGCTCAAACGACTCGTGTACTTGGCAAATACACAATTATTTGCGTACTTGGCAAGTATACGAGCTTTGCGAATTGCGATGGCAAACAGGGCGCTCAAACGACGTGTACAATTTACAAGTATGCGAGCGCGAACGTTTGCGGTCGTCTGGAAAATCTAGTTGGTGCTTCCGCGGCTTTTGTTGTGATGAACTCTGCTTATTTAATTAAATTACGATTTTTATTGTCTTACGTTTAGCCATCCAAAACTTCTGTACGCTTCTGCTAGGTTTGAAAACTAATGAATAATCGCAGTAAAAGTCAATTATTTATGCATTTCGTTTGAGCACCTCTACAACTATAGACAAGTATGTACTAGGTGTGTACGAATAATCGTGATCCCTTTTCGGGCCATTTTTACCGACCACAAATGGTAAACGAACGAGTGACAAATAATTGTACAAGTAACCCACTCACACGACATGGCAAGTATACGTAAGAAACGATTATTTGCCAAGTACACAAGTCGTTTGAGCCCGGCTTTAAAATGTTTGCTTTTATTTCTTTTTTTTCCTAAACTTAATCACACTCAGTGAAAATGCAAATCTGGGAGTGCAAAACCCCAAAAATAAAACTTCATTTGGCTCGTTGTTCCCTACTTATTTTTACAGACAAATGTCCATTGCTTCCTAGTTTGACAATAAAAAAAATCCAGTAAGCCATAACTATGCGGAAAACAAGAGCAATTATGTGGCACTTTTATTAGAGCGATTCTTGAGTTAGCGTGATGAGTTGTATAAATAGAGGTATGTTATTTTTGTCTGTCAGGCCGGACAGATCAGGCCACTGTGTGGCATGAATCTGTCCGCTATGGGAAGTTGGGCGAACCATACTGCCTGTAGCCTGTAGGCGGTGGAATGTAGTGACCCCCCGCCCACGATTCGATTCTAGTGCTCAATCGTGCAATCAGCTGGCCTAATCTCGAGAGACTTAATCGTCGTATTCCTTACGCCATTTGATCGTCACTCGTCATTAGGGACCGTGAGCTTGCTGACTATGCATCAGCGTTAATAAAAGTCTCGCACAGACATTCTCTACTCTGAGATCCTATACTTTCTAGGACACATAAGACCATTAAGTTCAAGCATACCAAAGTCCTTCGGCGATCGGCAAGTTGCGATGGGAGCAGGACAGTGTAGTCTGGAAGCTCTTAGTGACAAACCGGCACGAAAGCGGCGAAAGCGTGATCGCCGTTTTGCTCAAGGATTGGCTGTAGAGCAACTCTTTTGCTGCATCCGTGACTGAGTAGCCCTATTTACGACTCACTCTGCTCACCCTGAAAGGGAAGGGGCTATAAAGGGTGCCCTAAACATAGCCAGTCAACAACTGCCCGACTGGACAACCGCATCCAGTGGGTACACCACATGGAATATCCGTACACTTATGGATACAGACTCAACCACAAGACCACAAAGAAGAACGGCAATAGTGGCACGTGAACTAAGGAGATATAACATCGATATTGCTGCTCTCAGTAAAACTAGAAGAGCAGGCGAAGGCCAACTTAAAGAACACGGAGGAGGCTACACATTTTTCTGGAAAAGAAGAAGATGAACCACGTATTCACGGAGTGCGTTTGGCTATAAAAAATGCGATTGTTGACTACCTAACCGAATTTCCATCCGGAATAAGCGAAATATTAATGATATTGCGCCTAAACTTTAGCAACCACCAACACGCTACTATAATCAGCGCCTACGCTCCAACTCTTGCAGCTGATGAAAACCAAAAACATGAATTTTGTTCTCAACTTAGTGAAGCCATAACATCTGTACCTAAATCTGATAAACTTATTAACCTAGGTGATTTCAATGCTCGATTTGGTACGAATTCAAACCTATGGAAGGGCGTCATTGGCAAGGAAGGTGTTGGAAACAAGAACTCAAACGGACTGCGCCTATTAACCTTATGTTCGGAATATGACCCCAAAATCTCAAATACAATTTTCCGACAAAAAGACAAATTCAAGACCTCCTGGCAACACCCGAGGTCAAAACACTGACATCTGATTGATTACATTATTGTACGTTCCAGAGATCAAAAAGACGTAAACATTACAAGAGCAATAACGAGTGCAGACGACTGCTGGACAGACCATCGCCTGATACCAGCCAAAATGAACTTGCACATTCCACCAAGAATTAACCGTAAAAAAAAGCAAATCAGAAGAAGGTTCAATGTAGAACGCCTTAAATGTGATTAAACCTGAACCAAAGTCCAAGTCTCTCTGAATCAAAAGCTGGGTACTTTAGAATACCCGGAGAATTGACGCTCACTGGAGAATGTTGAAGACAGCAATAACATCTGCCTCCGAAGAAACGGTCGGCTACACACAAAGAAAACATCAAGACTGGTTTGATGAGCACGACAAAGAAATTCAAGACCTTATTGAAAGGAAGAGAAAAGCCCATAATGCTTGGAAAAGCCACCCTAACTCTAACGAAAAGAAAAGGCAATATCAAGAATCCTAAGCAGAAGTACAAAGGCAAACACGTAGAATAAAAAACCAAAGGTGGACAACAAAATCACATGAAAGGCAACATCTAGCTGAGGCCAACAACACCAGAGCCTTCTTTCAAGCTACTAAGATGATATATGGTCCCACTACACAAGGTATCAATCCCCTATGATCCAAAGATGGAACAAGGCTGCTTAAAGACAGATCCTCTATGAATTCACGATGGAAAGAACACTTCCAAGAACTACTCATCAGAGAGTCTCAGGTCGATGACATCTTCGACAACATTCCGGAGAAAACAACACAACAACACCTAAGTGAGATTCCGAGATTAGAGGAGGTTGAAAAGGCAATCACACAGCTAAAGAATAACAAGTCATCAGGCACAGATCGTATCGCTGCTGAACTCTACAAACAAGGGGGACTACTGAGACCATTTCTGCTGAACTCAGAGACGCCTCTATAGTTACCATATTCAAAAAAGGCGACAAGACCTAATGTGGAAACTACAGAGGTATATCTCTGCTTTCTGTTGCTGGAAAGATACTTGCACGAATACTATCAAACTGATTAATTCCGATAGCTGAACAAAATATGCCAGAGACACAGTGTGGATTTAGGCCCAATCGAGGTACAGCTGACATGATCTTCAGTGCCAGAAAAATGCAAGAGAAATCTAAAGAACAAAATCGCCCCCTCTTTACCTTGGCAAATATTGGCAAAATCTGGATGCCCTCAAAAATATATTCAAATTCTCAGACTACTACACGACAATATGAATGGAACAGTCCTGAGCAACGATGTACCAGGAGAGTCATTCCAGATTACGACAGGCGTTAAACAAGGGTGTGTTATTGCGCCCACCCTACTCTCTATATTTTTAGGTTCTATACCTTGTTGAGGAACATCTACCGCCGGGAGTGGAAATTATATATAGATTCGACGGTGGCCTACTTAACCTAGGCACACTGCGAAAAACTAAGGTCTCGACGGCCTCGGTAATCAAACTGCAGTACGCCGATGATAATGTCGTTATGGCCGATACAGAGGAAGGTCTACAGCTGGTAATCAACGCATTTAACCGAGCCTACAAAAGCATTCGCCTAGAGGTCAATCTTGCCAAAACGCAAATTCTTCACCAACCAGAACCAGGTACGAATCCCCAACCTCCAAACATTTCCATAAATGGCCATCCTCTGCAGAACGTGGAACATTACCAATACCTTGGGAGCCACCTATCATCAAATGGAACTATTGACGCAGAAATACGGCATCGCCTAAAATGTGCTAGCGCAGCGTTCGGACGCCTTTCGGAGAGAGTCTTCAACAATCACGACGTCAATGCAGAGACCAAGCTTCGTGTCTACAACACAGCTATAATACCAACTCTAAAATACGGATGCGAAACGTGGACCACCTACAGAAGGCATATCAAACGACTACAAAAATATCACCAAAAATGTTTAAGACGAATCCTTGAGAATCACATGGCAAGACCGACGAACAAACATAAGTGTTTTAGAAGAAGACAGGATAACTAGTATGGAAGCCCTTATCTTCAAGCACCAGCTTCATTGGACTGGTCACGTTATCCGCATGCCCGAAACACGGCTCTCAAAGCAGATATTTTATGGACAACTGACGAAGGGAAAGAGAAATCAAGGAGGTCAACAAAAAAGGTACAAGGACGTTCTCGAAGGCAATATGATGAAGGGTCACATCGATATAAACAACTTTGAGACCACGGCAAACGATAGGGCTTCATGGCGTCGAACAGTCCATGAGGGAGCACAAACTTTTGAAGAGCAACGACGTAGACTAGAGACGAAAAGAGAGAACGTAGAAAAGAGCGACAAAATGGAAAAAGGGACGACCAACAACACCCGGCTGCTGCCGGAGACTGGGTGTGCCAAGACTGTGGAATGGTGTGCGGCTCGAGAATTGGCTTACATATCCATCAAAAAACGCACAACAGATAGCGACGATATAGAATAGAGGAAAATCATACTCGATCGAGTGATTGCCTATGATGATGTTGTTTTTCAGATTTTATATAAAATATATATTTTTAACTGACGTTTGTAATAAATTTTTGGCAGTTTAAGAGGTTATACCAAAAAAGATTTTTTAATTTTTAACTTTGGAGGACGTTTAAAAAAAAAATGTTAAAATAAGGTATTTTTTATTTACATGTAAAATGAAAGAAGAAGTTTTAAATAAATGATATTAAAAATTTCATATGGCCGGACTTGCCCGTTCTTTTTTCTCCAATGTGCATCCCGATAACTTCGCCGAAAACGATAACTTTAACACTATTCGACATTCAAAATAGCCTATTTTGTACGTCGACGTTCCGGTTGTTCTTAAATTTATTGCTTTTATTTAAATGCGTTTGAAGCAGTTATCTATTTAATTATAGATAAAAGAACGCTCAAACAGAAAAACCCACTTGGGTGTGTCTTTGGTACTCAGGGCAGCGCCATCCGGTCCGAAATGGTGCGGAACTTAATAGAAGCTCTCCACGTACGTCAAAATTCTTTCATTAACCGTCCGTAGGAATGCGGTGTTTCACGGCAGCCCTTAACCATATATGGCGTTCAAATGTCAACAGTGTCAAATAGCGTTAGTCGTCGGGCATTTTGGGCATGATCAAAAACTATTTATTAACTCACTTTTCTGTGTCTGTTTGTATGTTGTTTTGTAAATTTGAGAAGTAATGGTCAGTTTTTTTAAACGGAACACCCTGTATATTTTGACATTTTGGAATTCATCGACAAATAAGCTTTCAAAAAATATCAAATTATATAGGTCTGCGTTTAAACGTTTTTGAGAAATTTGCAATTGAATTGTTATAGAATTTGCATTCCCGGCTTTTATTTATGGTAAGTATAAAACCATACACCTCTATAATAATTCAATAGACACTTAAAGTAAATATTTCAACGCATCGGTATCGGTATACCTAACTCATTCAAAACAAAGCCAAAATTAACTACATTTTTGACTTGGAACAGCTGATTCCACTCGTTGCGTACGGAGAGATGTACGTAACGTTACGGACTCACGAACGTACGCAATGATTGCAGTCAGTTGGTTTGTCATCTAATCTGCCATACAAGCGGGCCTCGTTTAAAACATGTCATAAATAAGTCAAAAATGTGCTGACTTTTGACTTTTCTTTGAATGTGTTAGGTATACCGATACCGATGCGTTTAAATATTTACTTTAAGTATCTAATTTCAAATTTTCCAAAGACGGATACGCGCTGACCTATACTATGTGGTATTTTTGTAAAGCTAATTTGTCGGGGAATTGAAAAATGTCAAAATATACAGGGTGTTCTATTAAAAAAAAATTGACATTATTGTCCCACCTTTTATATGGAAGCCCCCTCACCTAGATAGAGGGGTGTATTGGGGCAACAAAAAAAAATGGAGCACTGAGAATCATTACCTTTAAAACAAAAAAATATTTTTTGAAATCGATACACAATAGAGCCGTCAAGGGTTTTGGGCTCCCAGATTTGCATTTTCACCCACTGTGTGTCGTTCGATTCCACGTTATAATTATAATTAAACCCGGGTGTTTTGGTTTGGCAGCATGTCTCATTCGCACCGAATGGAGAAGATAGGGAGCTCTCTCAATCCAGGTGAACTCAGAGCAAGGTAAGGTGAAATACTGTTCTTTTCAGCACGTATTTTTTTATCATAATAATAACATATTACCAGCCTTCAATTTTATTGAATTTTCCAATACTTTCTACATATTATTTTAAATTCGTGAGAAAAGGAACTATATTTTTATAAAAAATTAATTTCTCCAGTGAACAACTCTGTTATACTTTCTGTTAACGAATATGCATATGTAAACTAAATTAAAAATAAATAAAAATTTTGAAGTACGCAAAAACATGTAAAACTATATAAAAGAGTAAAAGAACTATTTATCTCATTTCTCAGATTCTAACGTAACCAGGATACTAATAGCATTTCCTTATGTTGAATTTTTCATTTTTTCTAAGCAACTTTAAAATATCATTGATAAATTTATTTGCGCTTGAATCTGTTGGACCAAGGGTTTAAAATCTAAGTGACATAAAAAAAAATAATGCAATAATGAATGGTACTTTTTAGATTTATTTGTCTCTGCTTGATCTGCAGCAGAATCGGCGGTATTAGAGGTTTTGGAGATGTATGACTGAGCCAGACAATTTGTTTATACGGGCGCTTTTATACCCTGTTCTCACTATGCAACTTTTCCATGCATTAAATTTTCTAATAACAGGTTAAAAGAAGACACAAGCAGATTGTGTCTTCTTTAAACCTGTTATTAGAGAAAACAGGGTTTTAAGGAAGTAGTTTATAGCTCAAAAACCGATTCTTGGATCGTTATACAAACTTTAAAAATGCTTTTACACCTCGAAAAACGGGAAAATATTATCAAATACGCAGGCACATAGTAACGTGCAACTAATATCCTTAATATGGGACCGATTCTAAATCAATTTTTGTAATTGCCCAACGATTTTTGGTAAAATTCGCAAAAAATTAATGATTGTTATTGTTTTACGAAAATCACAAAATCGCGTAAAATTTTAGCGTTATGTTCACGTTGTCGGAATTTGGTTGACAGGACACAAAGAGCATCTAGTTTGATTTTGGTTGGTTCGATCAGCTCTTTATCTGTCGACACTAAGAAAAATCACTAACATAAGCTTGGTTATAGTATGGTCACTATCTTCACACACAATTTTCGAACACCCTCGCGTGTGAAATTCTGTCTTCTCCAATGCTCTTTTTATAAAGCTGCTGCATTCGACGACGAGGATAACGGCCTTTACAAAATTGGCAGGCTGGTCTTAATCCACAAAATATTTAATTTTGAGTTAATGCTAGCAACTACATTAAAAACGTTCATATTTTATGTTGACAAAATGTCTAACCTTCGCTTAATTTTTTACTTATTACTTTTTTTATGATAGAATACAAAAAAATTACCATTTTTATGCTACAAAAAATGTTAAATCTTATTTTACTCAAAAGTAGTGTTACCTGGATTGATTCCATTATAACATTTTTGTAATTTTTGTAATTTTCTTTTATATTAATTCATTCATACTAAACGTAATTAATGGGAGTTCCAAAAAGTAAACAATTATTTAGGTTTTCTTTTTTGGATATGCTAAACGTTTCAGAGAATATGACATTGTCGTTGCGAGAGAATATTTTGCATTTTATTTTGTTTGGGTATAACATTTTAGCGTAGAAAAATGACCATCAACCAACCAAAGATTCTACTTTTATAAAAGTAAACATTTATTGGTCAACATTGAAAAAAATTTCTTTATGTTCCTATACGTAAAATAACGTAGCAATAGAGATTGCTAGAGATTGTTATCGGTGACACAAATATAAATATATTAGAAAAATCTAAATACAGTAACGACTATCTCAATATATTTTCAAAGAAAGGCTACATATCAGCAGTAAGTAAATTTAATAAACAAATTAAAGTAAATATCAACTTTATTTGCCATAAACGTGTCTTATGGGACTTAAAGTTTCCTACAAACCTAATAAACTAAAAGAAAAATATACATAAACTCTGAATTATTTAAAAAAAAAGATAAAACAACAACAAATTGATGAGATTACTAGCTCCAATGTTTCTGAATAAGGCACAGAAAATAAAACATTAAATTGATAAAAAATATAATAGAAGTAATGAGAGAGAGAAAGAGAGAGAGAGAACAAATCACAGAGTTAGACGAGTCAAAAAAGAAGCTACACACTAACAATATAAAATACAAATAAACAATATTATTAACACAATAACAAAACGAAAACCGCAATACTTTCGAAAATAATAAAAAAATGTGGGACCCGGTTCATATTATAAGAAATAAAAACAGAAAGCGGTGAGCTTAAAATACGTTCTTCTCTCTTTGCAAATACATTTAATGAGCACTATTTCTCAGCAGGAAGGAAAGTGGCTCAGGATATCGAATCAAAAAGCAGCGCACCGCAAGAATACTACAACAGCTTACCTTCTCCCATGCACCATCCGTTTCTTTTGAGACCAGTTTGTAAATAGGAAATCATGGATATAATTAAGGCATGATTCCTGTCCAGAACAGGATGAGATGAGTGGAAAATATTTTTAAGAACCCTCTCAAGGAATATCCCCTCGTTTTACATATTTTTAGCCAAGGATACAGTCCAAAATATTTTAAGGTAAGCGTCATTAAACCTATATATAAAAAAGGAGAACATAATTTACCTATTCATTACAGGCGTATCAGCTTTATTACTAATGTGCCCAAAATATTCGAGAAAACTTTACAACATATACTAAATATCGTACCTATAAAAATATGATCTAGTCTTTAGTCTTAGTCTTTTTCTAGGCCTTAGAGTGTATCACTGAAGGCCTCTGTTAAGTCTGGAAATCTTTCGTTCACAATTAAATCTTTTCAACAGTTACGTACATTAGATATTTTAAAAATTAAATGTCGGAAACACCTAACATAAAGAAAGGTTCATAGATTTCGGCGTCCCTCAGGAAATGATTGTTGCACCAATGCTCTTTAACATTTATGTTATTTAAATTTTTAAATTGAACCTTAAGAGGGAAAGATTGTAGCTTACTGTAATGATGAGGCATATTTTATTTGAGAGGGTTGAGAACACTATAAAAACTTATTTTAAAACCATTGTTTATTGGTTAGACATGAACTTGCTTTCTCCAGCCATGTCACACAATATTGAGTCCAGAAATTAAATTTCTTAATTAGTATGCAAAAAGCCTGTGGACTATTTAGAGATCACTAAATACTCACATCTCAGATCGGATAAGCTAATAGAAACAAAAAAAAATAGACTATTAATCTACATGTTTAAACAGCTAAGTAAGATCGTCAACCTCAACTAACAAGAACTATTTACTTTGGACTAATACAATCTTTGCTTTTTTATGGAATTTCTGCATCGGGAGGTGCCTATGAAAATGTTTCAGATCCGCTAGAAATTGCTCAAAACGTATTATTAAAATCATGTGCAAACTCCCAATTACATATAGATCTGGAGATCTTTGCTTAATTCTAATATCACACGCCAACACAACACAAGAACTGATAAAGAAAATTAAATCATTTTACTCATAACTGAGCAAATTTTTTTTTAGTTATGTCGGTCAAGAAGTGTTTAATAGCTACCAAGTGAGTTAAAACAGGACATCAAAAAAAGAACCTTTAAGAAATGGTTGGTTAATTGAAAATGTTAATAATCTTTTCGTATTCATCCCACCGTTTTTACCATTTTTGTGTATGCCTTCACTGAGAGAAAAGTCGGTGCGTCAGAACTCAAATATAAGTTCTCCCAGCTCGAACCGTGTGGTGAAGAGGGGACAACGCATGGCTGCCAGTTGTCATAACTCTGAATAGCTACCAAAACCCACCCTTGCGTGGGTTTTGGCAGCACATAATATGTGTTAAAGATTTATTGAATGAGTAAATTTACAGTGGACTACAAGAACGCATTTACCCGATCTGATTTTTGGTAACTCAATGTCTAAATTACCAGCAACCATCAAACAAGTTGTGATAAGTTACAGTAAACGTTGTTACAAACCAGTGTCTGTTTCGTAGCCACTCAGGATTTAAGTTGTCACAAACCCCAACCCGATTTTCGTTCGGTCGTTTCCGCAATCAATCGGTTACCCGGTATATTAAAAACATGGTTTTTCGTAGCTCATCAATAAGTTGTGGTAACTCCGGACTAAGTTGCTATAACCCGGAAGATTTTAATACAGGATGACGAACTAAGACAGCTCCAAAAAGGGATTTTAAATAATCTGCATAAGTTACCTAACACCCGTTCCTGAGTTTTAAGAACTTAAAAAAGTTAACACAGGATATAAGTAGAATAAATCCAAACAAGGGTAAAACAAATTTTTAACCCCGTATTTAAGTTGTAATGAACCCTGAACCCTAAAGTTATTCTAGCTAATTCAAATAAGTTGTGACAATTTAGGGCTGAGTTAGAACAACCCATGAAAATGTGTTCTGGCAACTTAAAAATTTTATCACATGGTCTGGTTAAATCCATTGTTCTCAGTTTTGGCCTGTTCTCGTTATTTTTATATTTTCTATTCTCTATAGCGGGTTACTGTTATATACATTTATAAGTTTTAATTTCTTTTCTTTGTAATTGATCAAGCAATTAAATTTAACTTTTCGCTATTATTGCGTAAGCATTTTACGCCAAAAAGCATTTCTTGTTTTTTTCTATATTCTACTAATATAATTTAAAATGCTTAAAACGACAGTCCAGTATTTTTTTACCTTTGTATTACAAAATATCATATAATATTGGTAAATAAATATTATTTATATATATATACACATATATATATGTATATTTTAAGACATCGTGTACTTTCCAATTGTTTAATTAGGCATTCTTGTGTAAAATGTTCCTTTAACATAACATACTCATGCATAACCTCAATCCCAGTAAAAGAAACTCTATAATTAAATTGTTTTTCTTTCTCACTTAATCTGTCAATAATGGCGGCAACACTGGAAGAGGTTCGCAATGGTCTGAAGGACCATGTGTACATATGCTCCGACAGCCAAGCGGCCCTAAAGGTACTTGGTGCCCCAACAATTGCCAATACTCTGGTGGAAGAGTGCGTCGAAGCACTGGGCCTTGAGTCAATACAAGAGAGTTACAGTGATGTGGGTACCGGGATACACGGGAGTGTCGGGCAACAAAAAGGTGAATGAACTCGCTCGGATCAGGGCCAGCACGTGGGGCCGGAACCACTCTTAGGTATAACAAGGAGACAGATGCAAAGTCAACTCATTAAATGGGCTAACGATGCACTGGCAGACTCCTGGAAAAACGAAAGAGGATGCAGAGAGTTTAAAGAATTCATCGACGGACCGGACGCGGCCAGACTCAAATGGCTCCTGAGAAAGACACGAAAATATATTATACTACTGACAGGAATACTGACGGGCCAGAATGAATCTAACTGCCAGGCCTGCGGGAGGGCGGAGGAGACATCCCGGAACCTCATTGCGGAGTGCGATACATACCTAAGGATGTGGCATCAGGTCCACAGACAACCAAACCTGGATGCAGAGGACCTACGAGCTTAAGTGGGCCAAAGTACTGGACTTCGTGAAGAGAACAGGAAGGCCCGGAGAGCCCACTACCGTACAAGCGGTACAGGTGGTGGATTAGGGGGCTGGGCTGGGGTAAGGTAGAAAGGGACCGATTGGGCCCACTTGCCAGGTCTTGGGCCGCCCCCTGTTTACAACTTATACTTCTACTACTAATCTGTCATTATCTCTAAAGAGAGGCACTATTTAATTTAAGGCAGGGTGGGTTGATTCTCCTTAGAAAATACTTGTCATTAAAGAAACATTTATTCTTCAGCTCTTGGGTATAAACAGAATTTTCGTAACATCCCTGCATCAGGCAGTGAACCAGGTTCAACGCAGTATACATCTCTAGATAGTTTAGTATTATCTAGAACTGCCTGAATGATCAAACTGTGAGAAGCTTTTTCTGTTAACAAAGTATTCCTCATTTTTAAATTATTTCGTCATCCATCCAGCCGTCAACTATATCTTCTATATTTTTTTTATTTTTTAATATTTTAACTACTTCTTTTTATTTCTGACGGTCTGGTTATTTTATGTATTGATGTCTTAAAAAGATTATAATCAAAAAATTATAAGTCCAAAACGCAAATAAAGACTCTACGCCGTTTTATGCCTATACATGTATTTTTATTCGCTAAGAACCATATAGTTTATATATAATCCTATGACTTCTTTCGCAGGTATTGGTGCTTCCTAGCATGGTTGTTTTGTAGAAACGGACAACGTTTGATAAAACTCTAAAAAGAAATAAATATATATCAGAGCGTCAATATTAAAAGCAATTCATCCTTAGATTACTATTATTTTATGGTTGAACTTGCAAATTTTAGATAAATAAAAGCAACCCACTATATAATATGGAAGATATTTTTATATTTAAACTTTAGCCTTCATTTAAATTAATAGTAATTTAACTTTCAAAGGATTATAAATTGGTTTATAATAGAACGCACATAGGAACATTAAAAATACAATATCCTATGTAACATTAATAGCATGTGACCGACACGCTCTATATATATATTTTCTTATATTCTAGATCTAGAATAATTTCGAGACATTGTTTATGTGGAAAACTCTACTTTGAGTTGCGGGAATTTAAGTGGCCTAGCTGCCTATAAACCCAGTCCTATACAAAAATACTATTACTGGAAGGTACTCACCAACTAAAAATCAAGCTGTTCGTGTAATAGTCATGAATAACTTCCTTAACAGCTTTAAACCTGTTGCACTTTTTCCAGAATTAAGCCGGATTTTTCCGGGACAATAATACAGAAATGCGTCTCCCACTGTAACGCTCAAATTTTTTCTAAAGTCAAACCTTACTGACCAACTAAGTAAAGGACTGTAGCTCAGTAAAGATGGGCCGGGTAAAATGTTTTGTTAATAAAAGGGCGCCACTTGGTTGTGACGATGCCTCTACTGTGCTTTTCTTGAAACCAACCAACCAAGAATACGTCAAGATATCACAAGTAAGGCTAACTTGTCATGAATCCAAATTATTATTAAGTTGGCTTTTTTTTTCTTCAAAAATGACAAGGTGATGTTACTAACTTGGGCGTCCTACGGTCTTTACGTACTTCCCTTATATCAGGAAAACCATTAAATCACTGCTCTTAGGTCACTGCTACTTCTCTCTACCCTTATCAAATTTGACTAGGTATTCCTCAGTTATAAGTTTGACAAATAATTAATCCCTCCCTATAAGGTTGACTAAAAAGGGGCTTATGTAATGAGGGACTCAGATTTTAGGTAGATTCAAATTTATTTTCAAACATGGCGAAATAATTATAAACACCAAAAAAATAATTGACAATTTATAAGGTGTCTTTCAATAAGGGCTAGCAATCTTATCAAAAGACGGAATAAATTCTAAATAATAAAACTAGTTACGTGTAAGTGGTATGGATTACGTGCTACACATGACTGTGCACGATGTGCTATGTGATAAGGGCGAGGGGGGGGGGTCAAAACAAAAAAACCATGGTGACTTTGGTGACAAAAATCGGAAACGACACATTTAAAAATTTTGTTTACAGTTTAAAAACACGTTAAAACAGTTGGGGTCGACTGTCGCTTGCGATTTAAAAAAAAAAATAAACCTGATCCTCTGGTACAATTACGCTTTAAAAATTTTCCTCTTTAGGCTGCAGCCGTGGTGCAGACCTAGATGATCCTAGGTCGTAAGCAACAGTCCAGAGCCAGTGATGAGGGGGAAAAACCCTTTAAAGAAAAGAAACAATTGTTTACACTAACGGAACCCCTTAGTATAATCTTTAAAAAATCTTTAAAAAATTACAGACACACTCTCATACCGACAGAAAGTCAGGACTGTCAGAGTTTAATAATCGCCAGGTTTTGACTTTTTCCTTTTAACCCAAAATTGCCTAAGCTTTTCTGCCCGAAAGTGACATTTTTTCCTAATCAATCAAAAACTAATTTTATTTTTCCTGTAAAACCAACCATTTGCCGTAATCCAATTAAGACATAGATATATGACCAATTAAATCACTGTAATAATAATATGTAAAAAATCAATGTAATAATATATACAACAAATAGTAAAATATTTGCTATTGCGACTCTCTGCAAGCTCCGATGCGATAGGTTAACTTTACGATTTCCAATTTTTCTTCCTTTTGCACAAAAACCAACATTACCTATTACGTTCTGTTGCAGAAAATTACAGAAGCCAGAAAAATGCCATTTATGAAAAATAGAAATATTAAAATTTAACTTGAAACTATCAAAACTATAAAAAAACTACATAACTAATTTTTCTGGGCAAGGGAGAGCTATTAGGAGAATTCTATCAACAACACGGCGCCTTTAGAAAAAATCAAAATTCAAACAGCTGGTCTAATTTCAGAACTTTTTTTGTTACGCTTTTACAATGATAAGAAAAAAATAATGGAAATTTGGGATATCTTGTATTAACGCAGGGGATAAGTTACAACCTGGTTTGCAGCAAAACCTAGGGTAATTTAAGGTTCTATAAGTTTGAGATTTGTGGAGGGAATATTTACTATATTTCACTTGTAAGAGGGCAGTAATAATTTACAATTTTAGGAGAGAACCGGGCTTGGTGTGCTGCAAAACAGCGGAAATATGACAAAAAAATGAGTCTCATGAAACCAGCAAGGCCGAATTCAATTAAAAAACCTGTTTAAATTTTTTCTTATAGACGCTTTAACATTCGTCATGTTTATATTTTAATTTTTTCTTCAGAGAAAAGTAAAAATTTAATTTTTATATACCTCTACAACGATAGGGTTTTTATTTCTGTCTCCTTGGACAACCACAACTTCCGACGCTTCCAGGGGAGTAGAAGAGGCTAAAGAAGGTTACAGGAAAATTGGTGGCGTGACCTTTTTTTCTCAGGGTTAAATTTTGCGCAAACCATATTTAAAACAAAGATGACTTTGGATAAAATAACATTTTTCTTTTTCAACAAAATAAATTGACAAAATGGGGCAGCTCTTCAACATTACTTATCTCATACCTTTTTTTTATCGGCAGGAATCGTGCTGGATCTGGACCTCTGGCTACAGTTCTCTGTGAGGGTGGCGAACAAGGTGGGATGCCCCTGGGATGACCTATTCTATTAGCGACCACAGAAAACAACCAAAGTTAGCAAAGTTTTGAATCATTAAACTCGAATATTAAAAAAAATATATTACAAAAACATACCTTTGATGGAACTGGAACAAAACCGCAGCTGTCACTTGTAATTTGGCTATATTTTACAAAATAAGTGTTTTATATTTTGGAACCTGGTAATGTTTTATTATTTTTAAATTTAAATGCGCCAAAATTCTCTAAAATGATTCAGAAAAATAACCAAAACCACAACGAAATAGATTCGTAGCTTATGGCAGTGGTAGTGGTTAATTACCACAACGGAATGAAATTTAGCTATTGCGCAGATACAGTAACTACCACAACCACTACGAAGTGTCAAATAAGCATTCCAAAATAACCCTATTGACTACCGTTTTCTAGAATCATAATCTCGCGTACTCCAAACTCTATTAGGAATAAGGTGGTCTTTGGCTCTTTGAGGATCTGGTTTATAAGCAGCATTTTTTGGCAGAAAAACTTTTCCATTAGTCGGGAATAGGTTTTGTAAACTCCGAAATGACCAGCAGTTGGTGGGTCATGGGCAGCAGATATCACCTTTTTCGATCCTCTTGTGGCACTACTTTTGCCAACGCTCTGCCTCGCTTATCAGTTCCGAATACATAAGTTCAACGTACTTAAATAATTTTGCGTCAAACAGTCTCCAATTTGAAAATTTAAGAGGCGATATCCTCACCAAATCAACCATTTTCAGATACCACGAAGCCTTTACCGATGCAAACTGCTCTTCAATAGCGGCCAGGTGTTCTTTATTTTCCAGTTCATTAATACCAGATACTGCCCTCGACAACATATACGGAACAACAAGTTCTTTACCTTTTCGATAGATAATATTGAAGTCATGTTGTTTTAATTTCACAGCCCAACAAGCCAAGCGTCCTGTAGATCCTTAATACTATGCAACCAAAGAAGGCTGGAGTGATCTGTGATAACAGTAAACGGTACACCCTCTAGGTATGACCTTAGTTTCTCTATAGCCCACACTACCGCTAGACATTCTCTTTCGGTGGTCGTATAAATTTGCTCTTGTTTAGTTAAGGACCTGCTAAGCTAACAGATCACCTTTACTCCCTACGGGTAGGGTAGGGTTGTGTGAGTACTGCGCCGATTCCATACCCTGATGCGTCTGTTTGTACCAAAAATTTTCTTTTATAATCTGGACAAGTAAGCATTGGAGCAGTTACCAATAAATTTCTTATTTTAACAAATGCCCTTTCACACAGTTCTGTCCACGCAAACGTTTTATTCTTCTGGGTTAGAGCTGTGATAGGAGATATCACGGAGGAAAAGTCTTTGATAAATCGACGGTAACTAGAGAATGTTCCTACTAGTGCCCTTACTTCCCGCACTGTCCATGGCCTTGGAAGTTCCATCATCACCTTTACTTTATCTGGGTCACAACGAAGACCTCTGCCGACCACTAATCCCAAGTACTTCATTTCTGGCCTACAAAATTGACACTTGGACCAACTGAGGATAATATTAGCATTTTTTAGCCTACGAAACACCTCTTCTACGATTTTAAGATGCTGGGAAAAATCCTGTGTGCAGGTCACTACGTCATCGAGGTACATATACACATAGGGCTCTAAATCAAGACCAAGTCTCTGCCAAGTCTTTGGGGCGTTGTGCAGTCCGAATGGCATTCTTTTAAACTGGTTGAGTTTTCTATGGCAAATAAACGCTGTTAAAGGGCGACTTTCTTCTGCAATAGGTACTTGCCAATACGCGCTTTTAATGTCTAAACTTTACAAATATTTGGCATCTTTTACCTTATCTAAGGTCTCAGATACTACTGGTAATGGGTAGGTGTCTATTTGTGTCACAGCGTTTAGTTTCCTATAATCGACACAAAAACGCACCTTTTCTGTATTCTTTTTCTTAACTAATACCACCTGAGAGGCCCTAGGATTTTTACTTTCTTCTATCACGTCCATTTCCAACGTTTATTTAATTTCTTCATCAATTACTTTCTGCATAACTGGTGGTACTCTGTAATATCGTTGGCGTACCGGGGGATGATTTTTTACTATTTTATGTTATGTTAAATCAGTGCATCCAAAAATAGGCCATTCCTCTGGCCCTCTGGGGTACGCACTGTCTGAATTTGCTCGGTATCAATCAGACATAACTCTAGGTTGTCAGAAAAATGCCACTCGTTCTTCTTTAAGTTAGGAACTTCTATAATTCTTTTATTAGTAGCTGAACTACTCCAGAGCTCTCCGACTGCTGTCCGTTAGTCACCGTGCACCCCAGTCTTCGAGTAGTATCCAGTGATAACCTCATTTGTTTAATTATTTCCCATCTTTTTGTTCCCACAAACGTCCTTGATTCTCCACTATCCAATAAGCCCAAAAATTTTTATTCCAAAATTTCTACCTCCGAATATGGTCTTTCGTCTCTTTTCGCATGATCCAATATAAAATCTAACAGTACTATAAAGTTTTCGGTCGGTGGTGGATTGGGGAAAGCGCTATTATCCTGACCCTTTAAGAACGCTGATTATCCTTTTCCGCACTAGAGCAACTGGGACAGATGAATCCTTCTCTCTTACATCCAAAACAAAACTTCTGGCAGCTCTCTGGGCATCCTATTGCTCTATGGCCTGGTTTATTGCATCGAAAATTAATTTCGCTAGTTCTCCGTCGTTCCTGGTTATTTGACTCGCTTGCATTAGCCCAAAATCGACTATCATTTTGATTACTGGTACTCTGAATTGCATATAATGCTGGTCGCTTTTCTGTTTCTTCTACCGCAATATATTGTAAATCTGGCTCTAGCGACGTTCCTTTCTTTGTGGTACTTTGATACTCCATATCTGGTTGTCGCTCCTTAATTCATTTACACAAGATCCTTAATTGAGCAACACAAGAGATCTCCATCGCCTCTAGTTGGTTGATGCAAGATTTCCCTTAAGAATAGAAAATTTGGCCGGTTCTGATATAGGGCATTGTAGTCGCTTAAAATATTTATTCATTGTCGCCAAGTAGTCGCTTATCGTTTCGCCTGGTCCCTGTGTTCTTCGTTTCAGTTCATCCAAAAGTTTTTCGGGGTAGAAGGCGGGTTGGTATTCCTGTTTAAAAGCATATACCAGTTCGTGCCAAGTATCGATTCCTTGTTCTCTAATTTCCTCGTAAAAACTATACGCCACTTCATCAAATAAATCTAGACCGGAGGCATACTTTACTCTTTTGGAAATATTTCTGGCTCTTCTTAGCTCTTCAACTCTTTCAAAGAATGCATTCACCGATATTCCTTTCTTATCCGCCGAAAACTTTTTAAGCTCCCACTTGTAAGGCAGTATTAGGGTAATATTTGCAGTAGCGGAATCTAAACGCCTTATGGGTAATGAAGTTCTTTGGGGTCTCATGGTTTCTATAAAAAAATGCGCAGGGGCAGGGGCAGGGGCGCATGCAGGGGGGTTGTTACTTGCCTCTGGTACCATAAGGCCTATCGGCGCTGCAGTTAGAGGTGGTACAGGCTGGGTTTGTTGTTGTGAAGGAGGCGAGTTACCTAGGTCTTCGTCTTCATCCTCCTCTTCTAAGAAGATTGCCTTTCATCTATTTTTCACAATGTCTAGCATATTAATGGCCAGGGACACGAACACTACCTGCAATCTCCTTCTCTAAGCAGTATCACAGACCACCATCATTCCAGTTTCTTCCATTTTTTCTCTGGTAGGTTACCGACATCCAACAGATGCAATAAAAACTGAAACAAAACTAGAAGAAAAATAAAATAAAGTGAAATCACTGTGAAATAAGAGGGATCAACTTACTGCGGTGATCGAAATAGAAAACCTCTTGATAAAACATTTTCTGCAAAAAGGTAGAATAAAAGTTGGCTTGGTCATATGCCCTATAAAGGAAAATGTGTCATTTATACTCTGTTATAATTGCCTAGAATATAGTCACAAAAAACCAGATTGCACACTAGTAAAAAGATCACAAAGCTAAAGACTGCCAAAATGAACCGCACGAACCGTTGCATTAAATGCAACTTAAACAGTCATAGAGCTGAACAAATGAAGTGTCCGTTCTTTAAAAAAGGTGTGAAAGAAAGTAGAAGACAGAGATTCGATAATAGAAGGGATAGTACTAGTAGTTATATGGCTTATAAAACAGCGCTAGAAAAAGATATAGACATTCTAATAGTTGGAGAACCAAACATCAATCTTAACAAGTGGTAATCGGTGGTTAAGAGACATTAGACACGACGACGTAGCGGTAAGTTTTATCAACAAGGCAATACTATGTTCAGGGGTGAAAAGAAATGAAAGCTACATTTGTGTTGAACTAGGAAGCTGCTGCCTATATTGCTGCTATATATCACCAAATATCACCTTTGATGAATTCAAAGTTACGGTAGACAGAATTATGAATTACATCAAAATAAAATCAAAAACTATAGAGTGCATAGTCATGGGAGACATTAATATCAAATCTCCTTAATGGGGTTCACCAATAACAGACATTAGGGAAGAATAATAGATAGAGTGGCTATCGGCATTAGATATGGTGATGAAGAATAAAGGAGATAAACCAACATTCGTTAGAGAAGAAATCCAATCATACCTGGATGTGACATGCATCACAAAAAAAGTTTGAGCACAAATACTGAATGAGTTTATCTAGTTCAAAATTTGTGCACAAACAAAAAAGAAGAGAATGGAGAGACAAAAACCTGAAATTGATTGGAATTTCTTTCGAAATGCTCTGAAATTTCAGAGCTCCAGAAATAGGGGTGAAAAAATATCAAAAGTTCCAGTATGGAGGAATGAAGATATTTCGGATAAGAGAAGGAAATCTACAAGATTAAGAAGAACTTTCACACGTACGCAGATAAGGAGAGATACCTCAGAAAGACAAAAACAAGTGGCACTAGATTCATATAAAGCTTCTAAAAAGGATCTCACGGATCACTGGAATAGAATGCTTCTATATCTAGATAATGACATATGGGGTCAGGGATAGAAAATAGTTACAAATAAGCTAAAACAATTTGTGACCTCCCTATGAGCTGACAACGGAAAAGAAGAAAGCAAAAGCCAAAGAACTGTTCCCAAACATGGAGGAAAAACGGAAAACGCTTGCAATCACTAGAAATAAAGAACCATTTAGTATGGATGAATTAGTAATGGTAGGAAATAGCATGAAAAATGGAAAGAGTCCTGGACCAGATAGACTCCCCCTAGAGGCGATAAAAAATTGTAAAAGGAAAGTCAATGATCGACGCGCTTAAGAAGGTTATGACCACAGTTAATCAATCAGATAAAAAATGGTGCATGGTAATTACACTAGATGTAAAAAATGCGTTCAACTCTGCCAGTCACGAGATCATTATTAGAGAAATAAAATGGAAAGGTATCGAAAATTACCTTTTAAAATACATCTAATAAGAGAACAATCGAAATTGAGAAAGGAGAAATGCTAGCAGTCACAGCGGGGGTTCAACAGGGGTCCGTTTTAGGACCCACTCTCTGGAATGTCCTATATAATGATGTCCTTTTCGTCTCACAGAGGGTTTAGAGGCAGTGGCCTTTGCAGATGATTTTGTAGAGATAATTACAGCAGAAGATAAGGAAATGTTGGTCGCTTATGCTAACGAAAATATGAGAAGAATTGGTAGGTGGGTGAAGTCGCATAAATTAAAGCTAGCCCCCGAAAAAACTGAAATGATTATTCTCAAAGAAAAAAGAAGTAGAGAGCATATACGAATATAAGTCGAATAAATATAAATTGCGCTAAGTTCAACAATGAACTATTTAGGTGTCACATTAGACAAAGGAGGATTCAAGAAAAACATTGAAAATGTATCAAAAAAAGCAGAAGAAAGAGTAGCTAGCCTAACAAGAATAATGCCACAAATGACGGGCCCACATAGCTCAAAGAAAAAAATTTTTGTGAAGTAATACACCGTATCATACTCTATACCGCGCCTGTCTGGCTTAACATACTGAATGTAAAAATATACAGAGATCGCATTTTACAAGTACAAAGAAAAATGTTGTTAAGAGTAACCTCTGCCTACCGAATCATATCAGACGTAGTTCAAGTAATAGCCGAAGTTAAACCAATTGATCTACTGGCACAAGAAAGAGCTGATGTATTTAAGAGGAGACTTGAGGAAACGATAAAAGACGCTAAGGAAAATGCTAGAAGGAAAAGCATTTCTACATGGCAAGAGCGATGGGACCAAAACCACTCAAAAGGTCAATGGACGAAAATACTTATAAGAAGGTTGGAACCATGGTTACTATGCTAACATGGATAAGTAGACTACTATCTCATACAAGAACTCTCTGGCCATGGGTGCTTTAGAGCATATGCAATAAGATAGAGAATGGGATGACGTTGAACATACAATATTCAATTGCATTAGATGAACTAATATAAGACAAAACTTGTATATAGAACTGGGAACTACGGTAACTCAAGAAAATGTAATAGATTTAAGGCTAACAAGCAAGAGAAAATGGGACACGATACATGATATGATTAGAAAAATGCTGAGAACAAAAGAACAAGACGAAAGAAGAAGACAAAGAGAGACAAACTAGTCGAAACACACGAACTCCTAATCGCTACAAGCGGAAGGGAGATGTAGTGATACCGCGGGAAGACATACGGCTGAACCACCTGACGCGATGTTTAGAAAACGATTCCGGGTGGAGTATGCATTTCATGGGGACCACTTGCTCAGTGATACAGGCCCGAAAAAAAAGGTTGCCGACATCCAAGTCTTCTATTTTCTCCAATTTGTTCACAACAGCTTTAAAATCTTTAAGATCCTCTTTGAAAGGAAAAGGGTAAGGGGAGTAATGCAACAAATCTCCAGATTTCTCAAATTGCCTCTGCATATCATAAATCGTCCGCATTTATGAAAAGGGTCCAGTCTCACATCCTCGATAAACCAACTCATATTCCAATTCGTCGATGCCCAAGCTGCTTCACCACACTTTTTAATTTCCTAACTTAAATTGACCCAACTTGACTTTACATGATCCAACGTAAATTGTAACTTAAATTAGTTTTAAAAGATTTGACTTGATTATTAAAATGAGTTCAAGTTTACAAGAGCAAAAGTCCACATTTAATCAAAAAGAGACTTCTAAAAAAAATCAAACTCTAAATCTTTTAAGATGATATGTAGTTTCCAAAAAAAAATTCTTTTTGGCTACCAATCAGTCACAAGCGTACACGTGAACGTAAAAAAAATGTGCGCGTAATGGTAGAAAAGTACACAAGTATCCAGGGGGGAGGGGTATAAGTAGCCTCCAGAGACCTTTTTATTTTTACTTTTTTTTAATGCAAAGTAAACCAACTCTCTTTTAACGCAGATAGGGAGCCACTGTTGTTTTCCTGTACCTCAAAGCATTTGTTTAAAAAAAATAAAAGTTTATAATTGTTTTTGGTTTTAATTCCCTAACAAAAAAAACAAAAGGTCCTATTTTTCTTTCAAATTCGTACTAAAATATGGCGACGGTTTTTTTGTTTTACTTGTAATGTTGGCAAAATTTTGGTTTTTGTTAAGCAAGGGTACCGTACAACAAGCATTAGTATAAAACTATACACAGTTCACTAATTAAAATTTCATAGCAATGGGCAACATTTCCAGTATAATAAAACGTAACTAACTTATACTAATAATAAAATACCAAAGCCAGCACGGGGAACTAGGGGTAAGTAAAGGGTGAGACGCACCAAATATTAAAAAAAGGAGAAAAAGAAAAGAAGCTCAATTTGTGCGCCAAAAATGTAACGCTAAAATTTTTTCTAAAGTCAAACCTTACTGATCAACTAAGTCAAGGGTCACTGGTTGCTGTAGCTCAGTGAAGATGGGCAGGGTAAAATGTTTTCGGGCGACACTTAGTTGTAACGATGCCCACACTGTGCTTTTCTTGACTCCAACCAACCAAGAATACATCAAGATATCACAAGTAAGGCTAACTCGTCATAAATTGAAATTATTATTAAGTTGGTTTTTTTTCTCCAAAAAATACAAGGTGATGTTACTAACTTGGGCATCCTACGGTCTTTACGTACTTCCCGTATATCAGGAAAACCATTAAATCACTGCTTCTTTTCTGTCTCCTTGGGCAACCACAACTTTTCACGCTTTTAGGCAGCTGACTGACGAAATTAGTGGCGTCGCCTTTTTTTCCCAGGGTTAAATTTTACGCAAACCATATTTAAAACAAAAACGATTTTGGAGACAATAACAAAATAAATTGACAAAATGGGACAACTCTTTAATATTACTTATATCATACCTTTTTTATATCCGGGAATCGGGAAAAAGTCCTCGATATTGTGCTGGATCCTGGACCTCTAGATACAGGTCTCTGGGATTCCCCTGAGATGACCTATTTTCAACAACGAAATGCCCATTAGCGACCACACAAAACAACCAAAGTTAGCAAAGTTTTGAATCATTAAACTCGAATATTAAAAAACAATATTACAGAAACATACCTTTGAAGGAACTGGAACAAAACCGCAGCTGACGGGGTCGCTTCTTAGCAATTTTTCTCCTGCAATAGCAGCAGCTTTTAGAAAAACCACAAAAAACTACTTAATTTCTTTAAAGCTTTTAACTAGTACCATTTTTTTTTACCTTAAAAAAGGAATGAACTTCCAAACCAATGCCCATTTAACTTAGCGAACGAGTTTTTGCCAACAACCCCGCAGCAACTTTTCTCGACAACGATTCGAATCCAACTAAAATTACAAATTTAAACTTCACTCTTTGAGCACCTCTATGTTGAAAAACTGTGTAGCCCGCCTTAGAAAACAAGTAGAAAAATTCCATGCACTGGTCAAAATAAATAAGCACTTTTTTTCCAATCAGGATGACCCGTTAAAACCAAGAAGTCTAGGCAGGAAGAATGATGGTTGAGCGCCGCTTCCTGACGTCATCGCGTCGCCTTGTCTTAATCTCTAATATTGAACGATCAGCGAACCTACCTTAACACCCATCTTGACCAAAACTAGCCCATTCTCGCGATCACCCAGCAAACTTTGCCACAGGATGAGAAAATTTCCGACTACCCACAGAAAAATTAATATTAAAACTCTTCATCACAAAATCATTACTTTCATGGAAAATTAGCATGAGTACAGCAGCGACTTAAAGCAGCGATATAATGAACGACAGACAGCGAGTTCGATACACAGAACCATACAGGAAAGGTCACATAAAGTTAAACCCCGTAATCCGTTTATTTCGATATATATATATCAGGCGATTTTAAAATCAAATTTTGGGAAAAAGTAGGTTCGTAACACCACTCTCTGCACCTGAAGGTCAGCAAAGCATTTAAGGAGCTACCTTGTCGCAGTGCACTGCATTCACAATTAAAAGGAAAAGTAGTGACAAAAGAAGGTTGGAAGTTTAAACAAATTACTAAAACAGTAGAATAAGCAAATAAGTATTTAATAAAAAGCAGGTTTGGTCTTTCGATATTCTATTAAATTTAGCCTTTCAGATAATTTGCCGCACGGATTCTCACATAATTATAAGGGCCAAACTCGATGACAGTCTTCCAGAGGTTGTCAAAAGAATTATTACCGACTAGTGGAATACGCTGAGTTTATTTGTCAGATCGAGGAGTTATAATGCACAACTGCTTCAAGCAGATAACATTTTTAGAAACACAGGGTCCGTATTCTTGACGCCGTGTGAGGTGAGTAGTTACCGGTAAGTATTCTCTTTCATTTTTTACATGGTTCAGACTAGGTGAGAAGTTAGAAATTTAGTATTGTCACATTTACGGGCACGGGTGTCGGGAATACAGCCTCAGAAGAAGTCAAGTGTAAATTGTCTAAAAAGTTTTATGATGCCAATGTTTCAGATGGTAGAGGGGTTGTTAACCCAAATAATGACCGGTAGTTTATGAATTTAAATAATATGTACATGTGTGTCAAAGTTTTGCAAAACAGTGAACAGATGAAGATATTTTATGCGATGAAGATAATTCTTGTTAATAACAAATATAAAACTGGTATAATTTTTCTAACCGTCTGTACCGTCTTTTTGATAACCTTTTTCTAAAATCAAGTGTTAAACCAGCAAAGGCCTTCAAGCCTTGTGTATATAATGATATAGAGTCAAAATAATTCTCTGTTCTAGGTTTAGGTTAAGGTTTAGAGCCTACTACATTCTAATGCCACAAGCGAAAGATTTTTTTAAAAATAAATCTCAATAAAAACAAAACTCAGTAACTGACTGGAGGTGAATACCCTCGATGAAATTTTATTAAGCTCTGAGTGCAAATAATAACACAAAGATGTATCTACTCACACCAAGTGAACAAATATAGGTCATGCAAATAATAATAAAAACATTACAACGTAGTTTGCACCTGAAGACGATCAGAGATTGTACTGATCGAAACGTCGTGTATAAATAAAATCTAGACAATGGAAGTCCGAAAGACAGAGTTGATTTCAAATTCGTCATTGTCTCAAACTTTCAAACATCACTAGTATTGCCGCAGCAAGGTCTCAACGGCGACATAATTTCGTATGAATTGAATGAATGAAACTACATTCAAGTAAGATTGTTACATTGTTTTTGGTCATGGCCACCAGACCTAGCGCCTGAAGTCTCTTCGAATTTACTTGAGGTTCAAATTATGGTTTTTATGATTTGGTTTTAATTTTTACAGTTGCCAGAGCGAAAGTTGGTTTTGTTTTAATTTAACTCGTATGTTAAAAAATTCGCTTCGTGTGTAACATTTGCGTTCTTTATTTAAGAAAACGAGATGTTCTCAAAAGCTGTATTATAAAGGCAAGTTGTAAACTTAATGTAGGGCTAAATTCCGTAAGCTTGCAAGTACGGTTAAATATGTTATGCAAAGATTACCTTCGTTCGATTTTGAGGCTCGTTTTAAATTATTTATTTTATGATGTTTCATAACTTACTGTGATAAGATTAACAATTTAAAAAATAAAGCTCTCCGTTTAATTTCAACTAAAATCTTTTTTCTTTTATTTACAAAACCCTTTTCTATCTAACCTCAGTAGAATTAGAACAGAACTCGGGAGTTTGTAGTTGCTTAACTATCGCACTGATAGGGACTCAACTGCATGGTGCTCTCAAAAATTTCCATTAGTACACCCACCCTTGAACAAAAATAGCCGAGTGGGCCCTATTCAATGTTAATAACCTGTTTATTTACGTAATAAATCGAGGGCCGTTACAGCTAAAATAGTTAGAAACAACAGAAAAAAATAACGCCAGGAGCGGGATCTTCTCATTTGAAAAAAAAAAGTTGTTCGTGAATAGACCTTTTTCTGTAAGTAAAATTCTGATTGCTAAAAATATTAGTTGACGTGTATTTGGATTTTTCTAAAAAACAACAATCCACTACGCGCAATGTTCGATTTGAAGTCCGACACAATCAGTTTTTAAGAATTTTTTTCACAAGGATTTGACACAAGGATTGACAAATGTCAGAAAAAATTACATAAGCGTTTCTCTTTTTCGATTTCAAGCGGGGTCTTCTCATTGGAAAAAAAAGTTGTATGTGAATAGACCTTCTTCTGAGGGTCAGTGTACAAAAATTTTTTGCCGAAAATTTTAGGTGCTAAAAATCTTAGTTGACTGGTTTTTGAATTTTTCTAAAAAACAATTTTTTAACCCGCTCCGGCGAAAATTCCATTTAAAGTCTCCACCCTGTATATAATAACGGACGGTATGTATAAAATACATGAAAGTGACCAATTAAATTACCTTAAAGGCTTTAGACCCTGGCCACAAGGGGGGTCGTTTGACTACTGACCAACGCAGGATTAATCTTAGTCGTCATGGAGGATTCGATAGTTCTTGACCTAAAAACGATGTTTCTTAACATATCCTATTAAGAAACAAGCATTTAACAGTAATTATAACTTTAGAATACTTACTGAAAGATCTAAGGCTTACCTCGAAGTTGCAGTTCTCGAATCCTTCTTTGAGCAGATAAACTTTATGGCCGACTAAATGTGTATATTTGCTCAAAAATTCCTATCAGAAAATAATCAGAAATAAAAAATTATAATAAGCAAAATAATTGAAACGCTTTGTTAATCATCTGCTTTAAAACCAATATTTTATGGACAAAGCATATATTAAAAAATTAAATATGGTGCACCAACACATGTGCTACCCCACCCAACCACCTAAAAAATATAAGTTACAAAATATTTCGTTTAAATATACGCTAAAAATCTATCAATGTTCTTTTAATTTTACAAAGTATGGATTACTTTGGGAAATTCCACTTAAAGTTTTAAAACATTAAAATGTAAACGTCTATACGACGTCTAAATTTGCCACAAGAACGGAGCATTCTGATTAAACTTAGCGACCCCACCTAAAGAAAATCAAAATTTAGTCACACCATAATTATGTGCTAATTTGGTCCCCAATCTAAAAGTTTTATGCTTCTCGGGTTTCTGAGAAAATCATAAAAGAAAATGGGGTAGCTAGGTTAATATTAACTTAGCAACCCCATCAAAAAATATGGCGCCAAACTAAAGATTTTTGGTTTTAAAAAAATCGAATTTTTCGTTTTAACTTATGTTTTTTTTTTTTAAAAAAAGGGTGGGTTAGCTAGGTTAATATTAACTTAGCGACCCTACATGTTTAGGTATCACGGAATTTAAAAATTTCAAAAACCAGTATTATCTGCATATTAGGTGCTAATTTCGTCAATGATCAGAAAATTTTGTACTCATCTGGTTTCCGAGAAAATCAAAAAAGAAAGTGGGTTAGCTAGGTTAATATTAAGCTAACTACCCCACTAAAAAACTGCACTGTAAACAAAAAATTAAGATTTTTCTTGTACATATTCATGGAGCACATGATTTGGTAATAATATCGTTATTTTTACTTGGGAATCGTACTTCAAATTCCGAATGCTAGGTTATTACAAATGATGTAATGTAATATCGTTTTTATTGATTTTCTCGGAAACCAGAGAACTACAAAATGTTCTGATCATGGACGAAATTAGGACATAATTTGCAGATAATACTGGTTTTTGAAATTTTTAAATTCCGGGATACCTTAACATGTGGGGTCACTAAGTTAATATTAACCTAGCTACTCCACCTTTTTTAAAAAAAAAAAATTTAAATATAAAATTCCCGTTGAGTTGAGGGGGGGGGCTACTATCTAGTATTTCCGATTTCGTTCAAACTTGGTATATAGGGGTTTTTGGAGCCGAAAATTAAGAAGTTTTGACCAGACTTCAAAAATTAGGTTGACAGTTTCTGGAGGGGGGGGATCATCCAAGTATCTTAGATTTAGTTCAAAATTGGTGAAAAGGGGTTTTCGGGGTCAAGAATTACGAATGTTGGTTCAGATTTCACCAATTATGAAGTTAACAGTTCCCCGCGGGGGAAGGGGGCTATCTAAGTACACCAGATTTACTTGAAAATTGTTATATAGAGGTCGTGGGAGGCGAAAGTTATGAATGTTCTCAAATTTCACAAATTATAAAGTGAGCAGCTGCCCGAGGGGTGGGCGGTTCCATCTGAGCATCTCAGATTTGATTAAAAATTGATATATCGGGGTTTTGGGGGCCGAGAATTAAAAATTTTAGAGCAGATTTCCAAAACTATGAAGTTGACAGCTCTTTGAACACAGGGGAGCATCATCTAGTAGTATTTCCGATTTTGTTCAAAATTGATATTTAGGTGACATTGTCACGCCATATGTTATGCACAAATCGACAGCTGTCAAAATGAGCTAAATTAAAGAAATGGTTGTGTATTTTGTGTTGTTTTTTAATATTTTAAAGTCAGTCTTGACGTTGTCACGCCATATAGAATACGTGAATCGATACCTGTCAAAATGACCTTTTAATATGAACAACTTATGTTTTCTGCGCGAGACCCTAAAGTACGGAAAACACCCCTAAATTAAAAAAATGGATGAATATTGCATGTTTTTTAATGTTTTAAAATTTATAAATACCAATCGTGACGTTGTCACCCCATACGGTATACAAGAATCGGTAGCTGTCAAAATGCCCTTTAAACAAAAATAATTTTAATTTTCTGCGCAAGACCCTAAGTTACGGAAAAACACCCCTAAATTCAGAAAATGGTTAAATTTTGCAAGTTTTTTAAAATGTTAAAATTTATAAATACCAATCGTGACGTTGTCACCCCATACGGTATACAAGAATCGGTAGCTGTCAAAATGCGCTTTAAACGCAAATAATTTTTATTTTCTGCGCGAGACCTTAAACTACGGAAAAACACCCCTAAATCCAGAAAATGGTTAAATTTTGCAAGTTTTTTAAAATCTTAAAATTTATAAATACCAATCGTGACGTTGTCACCCCATACGGTATACAGGAATCGATAGCTGTCAAAATGCCCTTTAAACGCAAATAATTTTTGTTTTCTGCGCGAGACCCCAAAGTACGGAAAAACACCCCTAAAATCAGAAAATGGTTAAATTTTGCAAGTTTTTTAAAAACTTAAAATTTATAAATACCAATCGTGACGTTGTCACCCCATACGGTATACAATAATCGGTAGCTGTCAAAATGCCCTTTAAACAAAAATAATTTTTATTTTCTGCGCGAGACCCTAAAGTACGGAAAAACACCCCTAAATTCAGAAAATGGTTAAATTTTGCAAGTTTCTTCAAATATTAAAATTTATTAATACCAATCGTGACGTTGTCACCCCATACGGTATACAATAATCGGTAGCTGTCAAAATACCCTTTAAACACAAATAATTTTTATTTTCTGCGCGAGACCCTAAAGTACGGAAAAACACCCCTAAATTCAGAAAATGGTTAAATTTTGCAAGTTTTTTCAAATATTAAAATTTATTAATACCAATCGTTACGTTGTCACCCCATACGGTATACAAGAATCGGTAGCTGTCAAAATGCCCTTTAAATACAAATAATTTTTAATTTCTGCGCGAGACCCTAAAGTACGGAAAAACACCTCTCAATTCAGAAAATGGTTAGTGGATAGTTACCGTATGGGGTGATAACGTCACGATTGCTATTTATAAATTTTAAAACTTTAGAAAACTAGCAAAATTCAACCATTTTTGAATTTAGGGATATTTTTCTGTACTTTAGGGTCTCGCGCAGAAGAGAAAATTTATTTGTATATAAAGGGCATTTTGACAGCTACCGATTCTTGTATACCGTATGGGGTGACAACGTAACGAATGCTATTTATAAATTTTCAAACTTTAAAAAATTATTTTTACTTAAAAGGCATTTTGACAGTTACCGATTCATGTATACTGTATGGGATGACAACGCCACGATTGGTATTTATAAATTTTAAAATTTTAAAAAACTTACAAAATTTATTTTCTGAATTTAGGGTTGTTTTTCCGTACTTTAGGGTCTCGCGCATAAAATTTAACCATTTTCTGAATTTAGGGGTTTTTTCCGTAGTTTAGGGTCTCGCGCAGAAAAGAAAAATTATTTGGGTTAAAACAGCATTTTGACAGGTACCGATTCTTGTATACCGTATGGGGTGACAACGTCACGATTGGTATTTAAAAATTTTAAAACTTTAAGAAACTTGCAAAATTTAACCGTTTTCTGAATTTAAGGGTGTTTTTCCTTACTTTAGGGTCTCCCGCAAAAAAGAAAAATTATTTGAGTTAAAGTGGCATTTTGGGAGATACCGATTCATGTATACCGTATGGGGTGACAACGTCACCATTGGTATTTAAAAATTTTAAAACTTAAAGAAACTTGCAAAATTTAACCATTTTCTCAATTTAAGGGTGTTTTTCCGTACTTTAGGGTCTCGCCCAGAAAAGAAAAATTATTTGGGTTAAAAGGGCATTTTGGGAGCTACCGATTCATGTATACCGTATGGGGTGACAACGTCACGATTGGTATTTAAAAATTTTAAAACTTTAAGAAACTTGCAAAATTTAACCATTTTCTCAATTTAAGGGTGTTTTTTTGTACTTTAGTGTCTCGCGCAGAAAAGAAAAATTATTTGAGTTAAAAGGGCATTTTGGCAGCTTTCAATTCATGTATAGCGTATGGGGTGACAACGTCACGATTGGTATTTAAAAATTTTAAAACTTTAAGAAACTTGCAAAATTTAACCATTTTCTCAATTTAAGGGTGTTTTTCCGTACTTTAGGGTCTCGCGCAGAAAAGAAAAATTATTTGAGTTAAAAAAGCATTTTGGCAGCTTTCAATTCATGTATAGCGTATGGGATGACAACGTCACGATTGGTACTTAAAAATTTTAAAACTTTAAGAAACTTGCAAAATTTAACCGTTTTCTGAATTTAAGGGTGTTTTTCCGTACTTTAGGGTCTCCCGCAAAAAAGAAAAATTATTTGGGTTAAAAGGGCATTTTGGGAGCTACCGATTCATGTATAACGTATGGGGTGACAACGTCACGATTGGTATTTAAAAATTTTTAAACTTTAAGAAACTTGCAAAATTTAACCATTTTCTGAATTTAAGGGTGTTTTTTCCGTACTGTAGGGTCTCGCGCAGAAAAGAAAAATTATTTGAGTTAAAAGGGAATTTTGGCAGCTATCGATTTATGTACACCGTATGGGGTGACAACGTCACGATTAGTATTTAAAAATTTTTAAACTTTAAGAAACTTGCAAAATTTAACCATTTTCTGAATTTAAGGGTGTTTTTTCGCACTTTAGGATCTCGCGCAGAAAAGAAAAATTATTTGGGTTAAAAGGGCATTTTGACAGGTACCGATTCTTGTATACCGTATGGGGTGACAACGTCACGATTGGTATTTAAAAATTTTAAAACTTTAAGGAACTTGCAAAATTAACCATTTTCTGAATTTAAGGGTGTTTTTCCGTACTTTAGGGTCTCGCGCAGAAAAGAAAAATTATTTGAGTGAAAAGGGCATTTTGGCAGCTACCGATTCATGTATACCGTATGGGGTGACAACGTCAAGATTGGTATTTAAAAATTTTAAAACTTTAAGAAACTTGCAAAATTTAACCATTTTCTGAATTTAAAGGTGTTTTTTCGCACTTTAGGGTCTCGCGCTGAAAATAAAAATTATTTTTTTTAAAAATGCATTTTGACAGCTGACGATTCATGTATATCGTGTGGGGTGACAACGTCACGATTGGTATTTATAAATTTTAAAACATTAAAAAACATGCATAATTCATCAATTTTTTGAATTTAGGGGTGTTTTTCCGTACTTTAGGTTCTCTCGCAGAAAACATAAATTATCCTTTTTAAAAGGCTATTTTGACAGATATCGATTCATGTATTCCATATGGCGTGACAACGTCAAGACTGACTTATTAATGATTAAAAAACAACACAAAAACACAACCATTTTCTGAATTTAGCTCATTTTGACAGCTATCGATTTGTGCATAACATATGGCATGACAATGTCACCTAAATATCAATTTTGAACAAAATCGGAAATACTTCTAAATGGTGCCCCCCTGTGTTCGAAGAGCTGTCAACTTCATAGTTTTGGAAATCTGCTCTAAAATTTTTAATTCTCGTCCCCCAAAACCCCGATATATCAATTTTTAAACAAATCTGAGATGCTCAGATGGAATAGCCCAACTAGCAATTTTTAGTTGTGCAAGCTGTAAAAATTGGAATTGCACTAATTTTAAACGTTGTTTTACAGATAAAGAATAGTTATCATGGCGACGGTCGACAACGTCGACTATTATACGACGCCTAAACGTTTATCACAACTTCAGTCGCCATCACGACTATTTATGACCGTCTATTGTACTAATAGTAATTCCTTAGTTGTGAAGGCGCCGACTACAAACCGGTGTGTGCTAAACCAAAAATTGATCAATTTACTCCACGTTTTCTGGCCGGTTTGTTGGAGACGCGGGCGCGCCTGTTTTCATCTAACCTATTTTTCTGTTATGCTTGCAACAAACTAATTTTGGAGCACTGCTGTCTGTCATACAAACGTCAATTAATTCAGTAAAACTAACAAGTGGTTTGTAAAGTTTCTATTAGTTTTGTTTGAACATTTTTCACTATGAAAAGGAACAAATGGTATAAATATTCTTCGATATTTTGACATGTGACAGCTGTCATTGAAGGTGATTCCCCAGTGTGGCGGAAAAAAAGAGGAAGGTCCTGTGTAAACAACAAGGACAGAAATTAAGTGAGCAGCAGAAAGCCAAACTGTGGAGCAATTTCGATTGGGTAAAAAATGAGGCGTGTTCGCGTCTTTTAAGTTAGGGGATCCGTTCAAAACACAGTTAAGTAGTTAAAGCAGTCGAGACACGGGACTCCTTTGGTTGTCATAGAATAAGTGCCGCCATGATTGATTGTTAAAACCATTGTATGCTAATTTGTAAACAAACATTAAAAATATTTTTTTTGCTTTTTTCTACAATAAACTACGATCTTTTTGCATATAAAAATCCATATTTTGTTCTTAGGAATCCTAAGCAACATCTTTAGAGGATTTTCGAAGCGATTTTTAAATCATGATTTCTTTTTTAATTTCATAAAATCATCTGAATCCAGGGGCGCGCTTGTTTTTTAGAGCTACGAACTGTACATTTGACAGTAAACTACCGTCTGTTTATATATTTTGGCATTGGTTCGCATGTTATGATGATGCAAAACATGATATATGACATTAATTTCTAGTCGAATAGTGTATTTATCATTTTACGTAATAAATAATATTTTGAACAAATAATTGTACACCAAAACTCATTGAACTATTACTTCAACTGTAGTCGCGATGGCGACGTTGACTCAACCAAAAAATCATCCACCAAATTGGTGTAAAGGTGGGTGGTGTTTGAGTGGTGTTGCGACGCAACGTCGGCACGCGGTGCACAACGTTGAGACTTCGACAAATTGCTAGTTGGGAGCCCACCCCTCTGGCAGCTGTTCACTTTATAATTTGTGAAATTTGAGAACATTCATAACTTTCGCCTCCCACGACCTCTATATAACAATTTTCTACTAAACTAACTAAATCTGGTGTACTTAGATAGCCCCCTTCCCCCGCGGGGAACTGTTAACTTCATAATTGGTGAAATCTGAACCAACATTCGTAATTATTGACCCCCAAAACCCCTCTCTACCAATTTTTAACTAAATCTAAGATACTTGGATGATACCCCCCCCCCCTCTAGAAGCTGTCAACCTAATTTTTGAAATCTGGTCAAAACTTCTTAATTTTCGGCTCCAAAAACCCCTATATACCAAGTTTGAACGAAATCGGAAATACTAGATGGTAGCCCCCCCCCCCCCAACTCAGCGGGAAGCTGACATCTTTATAGTTTTTTAAAATCCGTAATCCTCGACCACAAAAACCGCTACATACCAATTTTGAATTAAATCGGAGATACTAGATGGTACCCCCCCCTGGGAGCTTTCAACTTCATAATTTTTAAAATATGATCGAAAATTTGAAATCCTCACCCTAAAAAACTCCTTTATACCGACTTTAAACGGAATCGGTATTCTATAATCAGTATTTGTTTGGTCCGCTATAATATTTGTCAATCTCAATCCCAATCCCAATCTAACTTCAACGACGTACAATTCTTCAAACAAATTTTGCTCAACATTCTCTCCAAAATTTACATTTAGTTTTTTTGTACGAGATTTTTCTCGAACATTTCTTTGAACATTTTGCTCAAGAGCCTCGTGTAAATGTTTGTCGGCATTTCAACATCAAAGAAAAGTTTGTCTGTGTAAATGTGCCTATAGACACAGTAAAAATCAGCTGTCAATCTGTTGTGCTCCACCATGGGCTTGACGTTACAATAAGGTAAACTATAAAAGGTTATGGGTCAAAAGTTTGACCTGTAACATATCTTTGAATCTTCGTGAAGCCCAACCAGTAGGTACATAACGACAGATGCAGTTAAACGTTGAGATTGAAATGTGATAATATTTGTTTTGACTTAATGTTTATACATAAAAAAATACATTACGGATATCCTTTCTATTTTTAGTAACTAGTTTTTATTTTTGTAGAGTAAATTCGATATTCTAACTCAAATAAATTTTAACGCACATCCTTTTTAAATCGTCGCTTTGTTTTTTTTTTGGAAAGGAGATGAGCGCCAAAATTTTTTGAACTATTTTGTTTAATATAAAAATATTTTTTTTAGTAGATCAGAACATTTTTTAGAAAAAAAAATCATGGGATGATTTAAAGTCATCACTAAACAATACTCACCAACCAGACCCCCAGTGCTTTGAGAAAAGCCAAGGCGGCCGTCTGTATCGCTAAAAACAGCTCTTGTGTGGAAAGTAGAAAGTGATAGAAGTAGTAGCTTATTGGCAAAAAATACCATACGTAAAATAAGACATATAATAATTATGCACTCTGATAGTGTTCCCAAAGGAATGCAAAGCCTGAATAGATGGCCCAAATAAAAAAAATACACCAATATATTTAAAACTACATTATATTTACCATTAAAATAGGCACAAAAACAACAGAAAACAGGTAATACATAGATAGGGTGTCCCAAATTTTTTTTTTAAATGGTCATAAACGAATAAATTCTTATTTCTTAATCGATTTACATTGCCGTCGAAAGGGCGTAGCTATTTTCCTTAATTGAAAGTTTCATTTCAATGTCGTGCAGACATTTTTTTCAAGGGGGGTACAAAAGCACTACTTTTTTACTTATTTTTAAGAAATTTCATTTCGACTAAATCTTATGAAAAGAAAAAACTCTAAATTTGGAAATTTGAAACATTTTTAATGAAAAAGTCGCGAATTGGTTAGCGTTAAAAATGTGACTTGCCGCAAATCGTTAAAATTCAAAAATTCTCATTCTTACCGCCTACTATGAGAAACATAAGCAGTAGCACAAGTAAAATAGAAAAAAATATGGACAAAGTAAACTGGTCAACAATTGAAGGTGAGCACCCGGATTTTTCACCCAAATTTGGGTTTAAATTATGACCTAACTAATGACCCGATTTTAACAAAACTTTTTTATTTGATAGAGTCATTCGTCCTTTATAAAGCCCATATTTTGATAAACTTTACTAAGATGCAGTTAACTTGCTGAAAGGGTTGAAACACAAACGTGTTAAAAAACGTTTGTATCGCTACCATTTAAAGCATAATTTCTTAAGAATTTTTTGAAATGTCTTAAAATGATCCAGAGATGAAAAAAGATATTTCTCATTTTCTTTTGTTTTCCCTCTAGTTTTTGAGATATCGGTTTTTTTTCATAAAACAGTACTTTTTGCATTGAATGGCAATGGCAGTTTTATTCAAATTCACCAAATTTGCTTACATGAAAGCCACATAAGAATGAAATTTTAAATGAGCGGAGAGCAGAATAAGAGCTGCGTAAAATTAAAAAAAAAATCGTGAAACTTCAATTTGGGCTTCCGCACATCCATTATTTTCCACTGGACGTCAGATTTTTGTGTGGTTGGTTTTGCAAAAACTGTTCTTTTTGCTCGAAAATGTTTTTGATTTTTTTCAAAACTGTCATTACTAATTGTAAAACTTTCTTGTTTTCCATGATATGTAATTTCCAATGACAGAACTGCAATCTTTGTTCTTTACGCCAAAATAATTAGTCGCTATTGGAAAAAAAGTTGGTTTACAGTCAAGTTGGATAAATGAAATAAGGTGAGGGAGTAAAGGGGTGGGGGTATTTAAAAAATACATATTGATGAGTAATGTATGGGTTGTTGGGTATCAACGGAAAGGTAATTAAATTTTTGATTTCGAAAACCTGTTTAAAATTTTGTGAGGGCAGGAGGTGAGACATGTTATTTAATTACCTTTTTTCTGGACACGTACGTTATGAAATGCAGACAGGTTCGAAAATAAAACGTGTGTATAAACTTGGGGACCTTGCATTTACTGAGTGGATAACAGGAATAAAATATCCAGTAGGCACAATCTTATACAGAAAAAGAATGAGTCAGAAACAGCGTTTAAAATTGAAATTTTCTATATGCAAACAAGGAAATAAAAATTAAAAGTTTTTGTCAATAGTCTTTTGTTTTGTTGTTGGTTTCCATATCTAATGAATTTGTTGGTTAATACTCTGTATTAATAAAATTTAAATTTAAAATGAGTGCCAAACAAAGATATTATATTAACCATGAAAAAAATTGAAGCAAAGTTTGTGGAGGATGTGGAGAGAAAATTATTTTTGTAAAAAGGAAGCAAAGTTATTTTAGAATTACGCCTAAATTAGAAAGGTTGTTAAAGAAATATTCTAACCAAAAGCTTGATTTAAATAATTGCAAGTTTCCAGTGTCTGTTTGCCCGTTCTTTACCTAAAGTGGCCAACTTTGAAAAAGGAAAACCTATTACAAACTTGACAAGAAGTACGAAAGATGAGATATATTCGTGTAGGATATTCTTAGAGGCAACACAGAAAGGTCACAAAAGAGTACTAAGAAGATGGGGAAATTTCCGAACTAAAGAAATTAGTCAAAAAAATACAAATAAAGCTTTTTTTTGTCAAAATTGCTTTGCAAAAATAGGCAAGATCAAGAAACATACTTGTACTGTTTTAAAAAAGCGTGAAACTTAAAGAATATAATAATGAATCAGGACACCAAAACTCAAGAAAACATTGTTTGTACCGTTTTTAAAAACAAAACCGATGAAAAATTTGGGAAACCTTGTCAAAACACGAAAATTAGTCTAGCTACAGGAGGGACGTCGACGAGAATTATATTAAATCCGAATAAATTTTAAAAAAACTACCTTTTTGTTTCAAAATTTGGACACATTTCAAAAAAGCCTCGGAGCATCAAACAATACCATGAGAAAAATATCGAATTTTTTGCAACCCTCTTCAGGAAGAAAAACTATACTAGTTAACTACAAAGAATACTTGTCGGAAAATCGTAAAGTTTTGGATAATTGGTATCAACTGGAAATACTAGAATTAGACGTTGAAGGTAAAAAATTATAATTGATGGAAACAAACTAGGATCAAACAGTTTTGCGGATTTATGCCAACTTTGTATCAATATCGGTGAATCAAAAAAATATAATTTTATATTTATTTTTTGTTTAAGTTTTCATAGATTTAAGTATCCAGTAACATGCAAAGCTACTCTTTAAGAGTTACATTAAGCTAGTAGTTTTGTCGTTTTTTTAGGTTCCCAAGAAAAAATGAAAAGACCTGTGATATGAACCGATGCACCACCGGCTAGAACTACATATACACAGGAAGGAAGTGTAAGTAAAACTGCCAATGATACAGGTGTCCATAAATTAATTTTGTTATGTATTGTTCCGAACAACAACCTACGACAATATAAGTTTGTGCTTTGTTCTTACAAAACTAAATACCATATCTTAAAAGTTTATTTCCGATTTTAAAATTCAACTTTTGGTGAATGGTCAGCAAACGGCAACATGTATGTTCATATTGCTTCATTAGTTTAAAAAATTTAAGGGGACAAGAGGAAAACAAATATTTTAGTGAAGAACTTAGGACATACGGGGCCTTAGAATATGCCTTTAATAAGTTTGTAACTTTCTGCGACGAAAACAAGAAATTAGCAAGACAATGAGTTTGGCTCTACTTGTTTTGGCAAGGAATAGTACCTATACCTGTCCGTGAACAAGCGCTCAAATAGCCACAAAAGATAACTTCAATTTCTAAAAGTTATAATGGCGAAGTTTTTGAGGGAAATACTTGCGGAACCCTCTTACAAAACCCCGGCGATCTACTTCTTTTAAAAGAAGTTTTGGAAGAAATTAGTCAATTGGTTTAAGTTCCATTTCTATCTAGCTTCAAAGCAATGAATGCTGTTGTTCGAAACTGTTTTTCCACTAAAAATGTAGATGTCATTTTATTAAAAAACAGATTGGTAAGTTAAATGCCGCTTTCAAGGCAACTGAAATGACAGAGACTTTAAAGATTCATGTAATTTTAGATCACCTAGAGCACAGCGTTAAATTTTTAGATGGAATGGATATTGGGGAATAGATATAAGATAAATTCTATTGAAAATCCCAATTATGGTAAAAATTTAAAAAAGACTCTTGTGGATTTTTCTTTAAAAAATTTTAATTTTTTTGCAGAGGATTGTAGTTGTTTTGAAAATATTAAAAGTTCAATAGGTCGTTAATAGCATTTTGAACTTCCAAAGTTTACTGTTAAAGTTTTAAGTGTTATAAGACGTCAGATGCCGAATAGTCAATTTATTACTTTCTTATACTGCTTTATATATAGAATATCGTAGTTGTTTTTACATGAAGCTTTTAAAAGTTTGTCTTAAATGTAGTATATTTAAGTGAAATAAATTAAAATATCTTTGTAAAACAAGGAAAATTCCCATTTTAAACGTTATTTTTTACTCATTCTTTCCATATATATAAGACTGTGCCTACTGCAAAATTTTATTCCTGTTACCCCCTCAATAAGATAAAAATATTTCACAAGAAATCGAAACATAACTTTTTTTTTTGCTAAAGGTAAAACTAAAGTTGTACTATAAATACTTATAAAAAGTCACAAATTTGATAACATTTCGAGAAGAGGATCAGCTACGATTTTGAGTCAGGGAAGGGTCCTTATTCAAAAAGTACTATACTTCGCTCAGGCATACACATTTAGAAGGCGGAAATTTTGCTTTTGGCGTCTTTTGGTAAATAATATATTTTTTGAAGCACATTTCGTTAAAGTTGCCACGGTTGAGTGCAAAAACTCTAAAATAGTTTTCATGGTAATAAAAATCTCAAGGGAAATTGCGTTATTTTAAATTTTTTGACGTTTTAAGTGACGTCAAAATGAAATGTTAAATTTTTGGCAAGTTCAGATTTTCTGATGGTGTTCAAGAATCGCAACCATTCTGCTTTAACTTTCTGGGTGTTTAACCCCGTTTTTTAACATTTGAACTACTTATTTGTTAAAAACATGTGTTCGAGAAAAATTCTTAAAACAATTGTTTGTTTTTTAATAATTATTTTTAATCTTAACAAATTCAGATGTTTTTACTATTTAAGGTGTTAACAACTATTGTGGGATTTAGAAAAATTTGTTGGTAAGCAAAATAGTAGTCTTAACAACTAGTTACTAAAATAGTGTTGTTTGTTACAAGCGTTGGTTTAAATATCTAGCGCAGCCACGTATTTAAAAACGCGAGTAAAAAAAAAGCACAGTTTAACCACAAGTGGTTAAACACTGTTTTTTGATATCTTTATCAAAAAATTCAAGAAAAACAGGAAAATACTTTTAAAAATCTCGAACGAAGAGAACTTCTCGCAACACACCATCTTTATACTATAAATCAAGGCGGCTGTTAAATGAAATAACAATCGTTTCCATAGCAATATGTCTTTTTACTCGGTGACGTTCATTGTTGCGACATTTTAATCTTTGACAATTTGATATTTTGACGATATTTTTAAGCGATTTTTTCGTAAATACTTGGGGAAAACTGGGGGAAATGGCTTAATTCTTAGGCAAGAATAATTAGATTTTTTCAATATTACTATTTTCCGCTATAAAAAACGGACAGAAATATTTCGGTCGGTAACCAAAAAAATCATGTTTTTGATGAAGGTATAAAAAAAAAAATTTTTGTAATATTTTTTGTTATTTAAATTTTTTTTTGTGTGTTTTGACAATTTTAAAGTTATTTTTAGATGTAACTTACTACCTACTGAATGTAAAATTTGACCCTTGAAAATGAGCTAGAAGCTCGAAACCGGTTGGCATTTTTCATTAATTAAATACGGCTTGCTTTTAATTTTAAACATTCTAAATTCTGTGGAGTAAAGAAAAGAACGTTAGAACAACCTAGTGGTATAGTTTTTTTTTTTATTTTCTACCCTTACAACCCGTGTGTGGTTACGGACGGTCAACGTACAGTTGAAGATGATTGAGGTTTTCAATGGCCTGACGTCTACGGTTTGTGTCGTTTGACTGTAGTGCGTTACAGTTTCGTAGGTTTTAACGCAAAAGTGAGTTTATAACTGGGTGTTTATTTTAAATGTGCATTTTAAAATAAAATCGTTTTACAGAAGTCTTTAAAGTGAGGATATTTGAGAAAAAAACTTATTTTGTGAAGTCTACTCGCAATGGGCAAAAGTAAAAGGCGGTCCTGATCCAATACTCGCTCCCAGGATCTGATATGTTGGATGGTCCAAAGAGGCTGATTGCGCAGTTACAGTATCAGATAATTTATCAAAAAAAAATCAAGGAAAGCTGTAAGTCATTCTTTATCAATTAGTATCAATGTAAGAAGTAGGTTTTTCTTTAATTATATTATAATGCCGATGTTGTTGTATGCATTCACGAGATCAGGGCCCGTATTCTTGACGACCTGTGAGGTGAGTAGTCACCGGTGGGTATTTGCCTCTCTCACTTTTCACATGGTTCAAAGCAGGTGAGAAGTGAGAAACTTGTTCACATTAACGGGCACAGGTGTCAAGAATACATCCCCAGATCGAAAGCGACTCATAAAATTGATAATTAAATATGGTTTCTATGGGTTAAGTAAAGCCCAAAAAGCGTTGACAAAACAAGCCGACGAGGTACTTGTAATATTCCTTAGAAAAGTTTTAATAACAAATAGGCTTTGACATTGTGATTCTTTAAAATATATTTTAGTATTGATTTGGAAGTATAGTTTGAATAAGTAAAGTGCCAGGTGCCTATATGTGTGTTATAAAACAAAATATTGGATTGGATATTGGATATTATATACCTAATTAAAAAAAGTCACAAAGTTATTCGTTTATCCTTTAGTTTAAATATTAAATTTTAACAGTAATCTAAAATAAAGTAAAACAGCGTTTTTTGTATTTCGTGCAAAGTTTGGTTTTATTTCAGATCGGTTTCGGCATGCATGACATCATCAGTGAATACTAAAAAAGGATATTACATATTAATTTAAATATAAATATATCTCAGTCAATGAAGTTAAAGGTAAAGGTACTTACCTAAATTTGTGTATAAAACATGGAATAGAACATGAATTTTTCACAAAAATGATTATTGCTTGGCGGTGTCCGCCTTTATGCCATTTCTACGAGGCTGACTCGATTTTTATTCTTAAAAATATTATTTTTAAAATTTTTTATTAACACCAGTCAGTTTTAGCGTGTCTATTTTTGAGGTTATGGTTTGACTTTTACTAAAGAGAGATTTTGAAAATTTGATTTCCATGAAGGGAGATATATTTGGTAGCTTTCATAGAATTTTTTGGTGTGGGGCGTTCGTTCATTCGCCTAGCTGGCGGAGCGCGTGGTGCGCTCAGGGTATGTAAGGATTAGATTGAGGTGATTCTGGGCCTCTGGGATTGTGTTACTGGTGAGGATGAGGATGGAATGGAATGGGGATGAAACTTCTTTTTAGATTTACCTGTTTTTTGAGGCAATGACTGTTTGTGTTTCTTTCCATACCAATCTCATATTCCTCGATAAAATCAAGTCTTGTGTATCCGGAATTTGATATGTGGTGTACTATTTTAGCATTTTTTGTTGGGCTAAACGAGTGTTTGGAATATTTAAGATGGTGCCCAAATGGTGACTTGTCTGGTTTCTTTAAATGATCGGTAATCCTTGTCTCCAAGTTTCTGCTGGTTCGCCCTATGTAGGTTGTTTTTCTTTGTTATTTGTAAGGAATCTATCTATGTTTTGCTGGCTATTGTGTGTGATCCTTATATTATTGTCTTGATTTCTTATTATTTTCGTTATTTGGTTATTTAAATTTTTGTTTAATAGAGGTAAGCTGCAATATTTGAGGTTTTGTGTAATTGTTTGGTTAGTTTGTTGACTGTTGTTTGGTTGGTCGATGTTGACCTTAGTTGTTGTTGATTTTGTGGATTGATTTAGTTGCTCAGTGGTTGTGTTGATGTTATTTTGACTGCTATCCTGTAGTTGATTGAGGTTTGCCGGTTCTTGTTGGCTGTTGTTTTTTTGGTTGTTATTGTTTTTTGATTTTTGAGGTTTATTAGTGTTTTATATGAGATTGTGATTTGTTTGTTTAGAATTCGCTGATCAGTATTCACTGATGATGACATGTATGCCGAAACCGGTCTGAAATAAAACCAAAACTTTGCACGAAATACAAAAAACGCTGTTTTACTTTATCTTTACCTCAACGTGCAACGCAACCTATCCAAACCAAACATGTAATCTAAAATGTCTATGCATAAACAGGTATTACGTTTTGCTAAGGATTTATTTTTAATCAGTTCGTTAATCATACTCGGGCATCGGACGGCGCGTGGCGTACGTTTGAAGTTGGTTTCTAGTCCATTGGACTGGCATCTTTGTACGTCAAAGCGGAGCTGCTATGAGGTCATACGGAAATAAGTAAATATACGCTAAACTCTTGCTTAGCGCGCATCAAGCTAATTTTTGGAGCGGGTACTTAGCACTATTATTTAATTATGCATATTTTATTTAAATACCTGTGTTCTTTGGCATGTGGGACCACGATTTAACGATTTAACTGAATTACTGATTTATTATTGTATAAGACTGATTCTTTTAATGATTGCTGAACCTGCAAGTAATTCATTATTCTTTTACTAAAACACCTTTTACAAAAACAAAATTATGATTGTTTTCCACAAACCAAAACTACACTTTTTTGCACTCGACGCGCGTTTCGCTAACAATGTTAGCATCATCAGGAGACGATAAACAATGTTTTTATCGTCTCCTGATGATGCTAACGTTGTTAGCGAAACGCGCGTCGAGTGCAAAAAAGTGTAGTTTTGGTTTGTGGAAAACAATCATAATTTTGTTTTAGTGCAACCAAAGGTTCCAAATTCCCAACATAGTTAAAACACCTTTTAGTTTACATTTGATCAACACGTTACTCGGGAAATGTTTTCTTAATTACAGATACAATAATCCGGCTTTTCTCTACTACAGTATCTACCAGATCGAATTTAAAAACAAAATAATATTGTTATATAAGTAATTATCTTTATTATCGATTTTAATGTTGAAATTTTAGTATTAATTAATTTAAATAATAATTTTTATTCTAATAAAGATGCCCTTAAATTTCCTTCCCACAAATTATCAGAAGTGGGATTACCTTTAAAAAAATGAACATCGTTAAATAAATTACTTGTTACAAAAATAAAATTTAAAAAAAAACGAATTACCGTCTGTAAAGAGCGCACCTAGCAAAAAAAACTAATACTAACACAAATAAGTATACCGACATTTTTTATTATACTGAATTGTTGACCAGACAGTTTAGACTGCACTCTGTTTTGTAGAAATGCGCAAGCTTGCGTGCGTATTTGTATTTTATCGAAGTTACCGACATTAACGTTACAGTCTGGTTAGTGGCTGATCTATGAAGGGGAGGTTCACAAATTTGAAAAATTGACAGTGAATTTTTTTTGTAGGTTGCACGACTAAAAGTCATTTCCATTTTAAATTTTCTGTTGAAGTCCCTAGATTTGCCCTTAGTGATTTGCGCCAAGTCAATTTCGGGTTTAGGTCTACCGGCATTTTTTATTTCAATTTTTTGATCCATACTCAAAGAGCTAAAATTATTTTTTAAGTACTCTACCGTGAAAATGATCATTATAACAATTGTTAAAATAATACAACAGAAAAGGTATGAATAAGAGCCCTTATAAAATCGATAAACGTGCGAATCACAAACCACAGAAACACGGTAAAGCAAGCGGACTGGAGCAAACCAAATATGTGCGCCTTTCTCTATTGAAATTCGCGATATCCCTCGCTACTCGCCCACTCAAAACATACAGATATCCTGCTAGGCTCCACCAACTTCATCGCATGTGCGACTGTTCGGCGTCATCAAGCAGAGGTTCATTTCATTCGGCGGCGAGATCGCGCAGCTGGTAGCAGGAACTGCATTGAAAAGACGGACGACGGAAGCGGCAATGAGAGTGCGCGAGATGGAAAGAGACCTGGATGTGTTTAAAAACTCATCTAATTTTGACGCGGTGCCATAGTAATCAGCGCTAATATAAATCAGACATTTTATTATTACTTCCTTATTCTATGTGGGGGTGCACGTGCTTATGTGCTCCTATGGAGGAACCGCCACTGAATCTGGTGTGCATTTTTTCAGACATATTTTGGTTACTGATTTCTTGTTTTTCGTTTTTAATTGTCGTGTAAACATGAGCCAACGTCGTAAACACGCCTTACCCCTGGAAAGTAGAAGCAAAAGCCCTAGCGATCGTAGTGTTTCGCCGCCAAGTAGTAGATCACGTACCACAGATGATTCAATTGAACGATTAACAGGTGTTATGACCACATTTATTAAAGGCATTGCAGGTAGATCGAATGCTGTTGCGAATAGGGATGTCATTCCTGTATTTGATCCGGAAGATAAAAAATTGACTTCTTTATCTTGGTGTCAAAAAGTCGACGAAGTGCGACACATTTTTAAATGGTCTAAGCAGACAACCATTTTTTTTACCTTTAGATTGAAAGGTTTAGCGGAGGTATGGTACAAAAGCTTACCTAGCCTAAAATTTGGTTGGGAGAAATGGAGTTTCCCTTCAAAAAGAAATTGCCATGCTGATTTGGGAGAAATGATGAGAAGAAAGAAGCGCTCTGATGAAAGCTATACGCAATATTATTACGAAAAATTTTCATTATTAAATATAGATGCAAAATTTATGGGAAGGATGCTGTCTCGTGGCTTCTAGGCGGAATATATGATGTCATTGTAAAGACAGGAGGTACTGCCGATAAGAACCAGACACCCGAATCGTTGTATGCATATCTAAGCACTTTGAAAAAGCCAGGGTCTTTGAGAACTTATTAGTTTAAAAAAAAACAGAAACCCAAAATTGCTTAGCGTTTTAATACACAACTACCTCCAAAATCTGCTATAAAATGATATAGATGTTTTCAACTTGGACATACCCAGGAAGCACGCCTTTAAATTAAAGACCCATGCTAAAATGTGATTTTTGCCGTCGTCCGGGCCATTTGGAGAAAAACTACTATATAAAAAAAGATCTATAAGCGCAGCTCCTAAATTATGACTAGTATCGGATGCCCAAAATTTTATCTTTATTCTACGTTACCTTTAATTGTTCACGCAGCAGTTCATTTGCTTGCAAGAAGGTAGACGTTTACTACAAAACGACGTTTCAAAGAAAAAACTGTATTTCAGGGCTACGGCAAAGTGCAAACTTCAACATTAGGAAATACAACATTTAAAATGGAAGTTGATGAAGTTGAGGCAGAAATCACCGCACATGTTTTATCAGATTCAACTTAAGAGGTACCTATTTTACTCGGAAGAAATTTTACAGAACTTTCCGGTATACTAAATGTTTTAAAACCGGAATCAGAAAAAGTTTTAGAGCCACCAAACTCTAAAATTATATTAAAAAGCGTAGGAAATTTTACTGAATAACCATGGGATATCTACAATTTTTGTCCAATGATTATGAAGGAGATGCATATATTTAGGCAAGCACTCTTTTGCAAGAAGGCCAAGAGTATTATATACCACAAACAGTAATTTCCTTGAAGAAGGCCTGACATTAAATTTAAAGAAATGTAGTTTTCTATAAACATCTGTAACCTATCTCGGTTACGAAATTGAACGAGGAAAAGTGATACTTGGAATAGCATAACTTAAAGCTGTAGAAGAGTGTCCTGTAGGACCAACAAAATATTTTTTCCATTTTATTAAAAACTATGCTACTATTGTTAAACCCTTAAAGGGGCAATTACACAGACGAACATGCTCAAACAAAAGCGCGTGCAAAAGATCTAAAATTTTTTGCGTGAACATTTTTGTGAGCATCTCTTTGAACATTTTGTTCGGGTAAATTTTTGAGCAAATTATTGCTATCTGTTTTGGAAACATATTTTTAAAGATGAGAATAAATAAAATTTTACATCAGTGATCAGTGATCTCAATTCTTTAAAAAAATGGAACACCAACTTTTATTTTAAATTTTTGTGAAAAAAAAGCTGACGGCAAGCGAAACATTATTCTTGACTATCAGTTTTACTGTTACTTATAATATTTTTTTCTTACGGTTTTTCTCGGACTTTTTTGCCAGGGGTTTTTTCGGGCTTTTCTTGCGAGTTTTTTTTATTTCCAAGGGCTTTTTTCCTAAAGTCAAAAAAAAACCCAGGAAAATTTTTCTTTTCCAAAAAAATTTTGAGTTTTTCAAATATCGGCAAAAAACTGAAAAATTGCACTTTTAAGCGGTAATCCGCACCTCACGACTATGAGGAATGGTGGGGAGGGGGATTTTTTTTAAACATATTTTTGTAACTTTACCTTTAGCTTTTATTTTTGTTTTTTAATTCCTCACACCAGATTTACCTAGTTAGTTTAAGGTCCCAAGGGTTGCTTAAAAAAGCAAAAGGTTCATGAAAATCCTAAAGATATAGATATTTACTGTCAGTTTAATTTAATAATCAAGGTCGATTACTGACACTGAACAAACAATATGCAAAGGGGCAACATTGCGATTCAAAATTCTAATCTATTACTGCTAAATTATATTTTTTAGACAAGGGTCGGGATCGTAGGGTTGTAAATGGGTAACAAACGGTATTATTTAGACCGAACGTGCTTTTGTTCATATATTTGAGATTTAATAAAATGTATATAGGTTTTCTAATTTGACTTAATGATTATTGTATCGTGTTTTAAACTAGGAAGTCAAATAAAGGGATATTCTTTTAAGCCTAAATTTTTATCATTACATTTTACAGGCAACAGCGATAAATAAATGCCCATTATTATTTTTTTTATTCTCGTTTTTTTTACAACCCCAAAAAAGTCACAAGTATACTGGCATATCCTCTATAAAAATCAGATCAATCGAAGATGCTTATGAGGTAAAAAATACCTTGTTTTAAAATTTGCTTTTCTATTTTCAGTTAAGTTCAATGAATTCCCATAAAACTATAAAATTTAAATTTGTAAAGAAATTTTTATACCCCCAATTCTTCAAACAAATTTTGCTCAACATTCTCTCCAAAATTTACGTGTGTTCTTTTGTATGAGATTTTGCTTGAACATTTCTTTGAACATTTTGCTCAAGAAGCTCGTGTAAATGTTTGTCGGCATTTCAACATCAAAGGAAAGTTTGTCTGTGTAAATGCGCCTTAAGATCACTAATGACATACATACCATGGAAATTGGAACAAAATGAAGAAAAAACTCCAAAGTATTTGGTAAAGCGTCCATAATTGAAATTAATACTGACGTATATTAAGTTGGTCTAGCTGGAATCTTCCTACAAAAAGATAAAAACAACCGTTTACATCCAATTGAACAGAAATACCATTCATACGAGTTAGAAACGCTGGCTTTAGTTGAAAGTCTTAGAAAATTCAGAAAATACATACTTGGAATACCTTTTACGGTTATCACTGATAGCAACTCACTTAAAGCTTCTAGTAAAAAGAAACAGTTAATACCTCGTATAGTCAGGTGGTGGTTAGAATTACAGGAGTATACTTTTAAAGTCCAGTATAGACCAGGTGATCGAATGAAACATGTGGATGCTTTAAGTCGTAATCCTTGTCTTGGTTTTCGCATTTTACGTGCTTGAGAGCACAAAAACCAAATATGTCTTGGAGTATTTCAATGATATTTTAGCAACTTACAGTACCCTAAATTCATTTTCACCTGAAAGGAGTTAATTTCATTTCATAAACCACATTAAAAATACAGTTGCACCAACAAAAGCTACTATAAAATCGAACGACTTAATAGTACAGTACTAAGCGCATTATTGCCATCCGTTCCACAAAAAGAACTGTGGGATGAACGAATAAGACAGGTTCAGTTTTCGACTAACATTGATATAAACAAATGAACTGGTAATACACCCAGTCAATGGTTTTACTCCACGTTATTGTACTGATGCAATTTTAAGAGATGAGGTATGTGCCATTCCATTACTTTTAGAAGATCTAGTCAAAATTACGACAATCAAAAGTTGTTTTTTGATAAACATCGCAAAAGGCCTAGCATTTACAAAGAAGGCGATTTAATGATTATTATAAAGCAAATTCCAACGCAAGGAACTAGCAGAAAGTTAAAATCTCAATATAGTGGTCAAATAATGGTTAAAACTGTTTCTCCTAATGATCGCTATGTAGTAAAAGACAAGAGTAATTCTCAAAGAACACCAAGGTCAGCCAAATATAAAAAGACGATACCTGTGGACCGCATACGGCCTTGGTGTTATCATCAGGAGGAATATCTGACGATACAGACAGCAAAAGTGACGAAAATGGCGTGGTGTTGTTCTTTAGAAGACGAAGACTGACTGCATCAATAAATCTCGGTACGAGATTTTTGCAGGATGGTCGACTGTAAAAAGTAGGTTTTTCTTTAATTTATTACTCGTATTTTAGTAATTTTAATAACATAATGCCGATGTTGTTATATGCATTCACGAGATCAGTTCGAAAGCGACAGAGCGCTCATAAAATTAATTATTAAATATGGTTGTTTGGGTTAATTAAAGCTCAAAAAGCATTGACAAAAATGAGCCGACGATACTCGTAATATTCCTTAGAAAAGTTTTAATAACAAATAGGCTTTGTTTTTGTGATTATTTAAAAAGTATAGTTTAAATAAGTAAAGAGTACCTATGTGTGTATGTTATAAAACAGAAATATTAGATATTATATTCCTAATTAAAAATAGGCTCTCACGGAGTAATTAGTTAATCCTTTGGTTAAAATATTAAATATTAGAGTAATCTTAACTGTTTATGGATAAACATGTGTTACGTTTTAGTTAGGATATATTTATAATCATTTCGTTAATCATACTCAGGCAGCGGACGGCGTATGTTTGAAAGTTTCTAGTCCATTTCCAAATTGACTGGCACCCCTGTGCGTCAAAGCGAATCAGCTATGGGAGTCATGCGGAAATAAATAAATATACGCTAAACTCTTGCTTAGAGCTCATCTGCACGCTTCGCACTAATATTTGGAGCGGGTACCTAGCACTATTATTCAATTATGCATATTTTAGTTAATTCTCCGTACCATTGCACGTCTCACTATTGGATTTGGCATTTGGGACAATGGTTTAACGCAGTAGGGGCCGCAACTTTCCCAAAAAAAAAGGAAAAAATTAAAAATTAATTTAACTTTCAATAGGGCGCCGTTGGCGAAAATTTTTAAAAAACTATCAAAAATTTTACTGTTTTTATGAAAAAGCGGCGATTTTTTAAATAAATTCTATAAAAAAAGGGGGCGATTTCCCTTACCCCCCCCCCCCCCCGCGGATAGCCACTGTTTAACGATTTAACATGAGAGACTAAACCTCACTTTGCGTTCCACTTTTCATTGGTCGACACAAGGTTACAATAATGTGAGGTTATAGATATATTTTAATTTTATTAACTTTCTCCCCTCTACAAATTAAAAAAAACTAAATTATAACCAACCCAACCAAAACCAACCCTACCCAACGAACCAACCCGACCCAACCAAGAGGCTAACCCTTTTTCCAATCTAACCAAATAAATCCTGCTGGGGTGCGTTTGAAAATAAATGATGATAGTGAGAAAGATTTAAACACAAAAGCCCTAACCTCACAAACGTGTAAACTTAAGTCGGCCAATAAAATCGTGGAACTCAAAGTGTGTTTTCGTCGCTTCTGATTTAACTGAATTATTGTATAAGACTGTTTCTTAAATGCAACTAATTCATAATTTTTTACTAAAACACCTTTATAGTTTACATTTGATAAACTCGTTACTCAGGAAACGCTTTCTTAATTACAGATACAATCCGGCTTTTCTATACTACAGTACCAAATCGAATTGTTTTATTATAAAAACAAAATAATATTGTTATGTAAGTAGGTATTTATTTTTATTAACGCTTTTGATGTTGAAATTTTAGTATTAATTAATTTACATTAATGAGTCTGTCATACCCATGTGAGGTTATAGATATATTTTAATTTTATTAACTTTCTCCCCTCTACAAATTAAAAAAAACTAAATTATAACCAACCCAACCAAAACCAACCCTACCCAACGAACCAACCCGACCCAACCAAGAGGCTAACCCTTTTTCCAATCTAACCAAATAAATCCTGCTGGGGTGCGTTTGAAAATAAATGATGATAGTGAGAAAGATTTAAACACAAAAGCCCTAACCTCACAAACGTGTAAACTTAAGTCGGCCAATAAAATCGTGGAACTCAAAGTGTGTTTTCGTCGCTTCTGATTTAACTGAATTATTGTATAAGACTGTTTCTTAAATGCAACTAATTCATAATTTTTTACTAAAACACCTTTATAGTTTACATTTGATAAACTCGTTACTCAGGAAACGCTTTCTTAATTACAGATACAATCCGGCTTTTCTATACTACAGTACCAAATCGAATTGTTTTATTATAAAAACAAAATAATATTGTTATGTAAGTAGGTATTTATTTTTATTAACGCTTTTGATGTTGAAATTTTAGTATTAATTAATTTACATTAATGAGTCTGTCATACCCATTTGGATTTTAAAAGTTAATGATTTAACCAACATAAAGGAAATGAACAAACAGTAGTTACCTAAACTTGCTACAAGTAGATTACGCGAAAACTATTATGACGCCTTGCCAGATAACTGGTAAGCGTGGTCCGATTTTCGAATTCTTTTAGAAACCTCATTTTTGCCAAATAAAAATTTGGCAAGTTTTATTAAAAGGTGGCGGTTAATTATTCTCCAACCCCTCTCCAAAATTTGGCATACTATTGTTTCGCAAAAGTTGTACCCGCTTAGGTCAATTAAATTCACCTATATAGAAAATGTTTGTCATAGACGCGATCATGTCGCAATAACGAACATGAGTTATGTAGTCTAAGAATAATTATCGTTGTTAGGATAAGTTTATTATTTGTTTATGATATCTTCCTTATAAATAACACTAGAGACAAATCTAAGCTGTTACTTAATTTTCAGTCGAGCTGTAGTTAAGATCAACCTTATAATTAGTCATTTTTTCTAGTGTATTGGTGCAGTCGTATGGATCTTTGAAGCTCAGCAAAAGTTTGGAAAGAGCATTGTTGGTTTATTTATTTAATTATTTATTTAATTTACCAAACTTAGTAAGCAACATAAGCATTAGCAATATGGCTACAATTGCAGGCGCAAAAGAAATCGCTCATACCCTCAAAACTTTTTCCGGTAAATCAGAGCATTGAGAATTTTTTATAAGAGCTATTGAGAATTTTTTTTAAAGGTATTTTCTTGGCACTCAAGATGAATCTCTTAAAGAATTTGTTATTGCAACGATCCAGTCGAAAATAATTTATGAAGCTGGAGATTTTTATTATGCCATCCAGAATTAAGTACTTGGCCCTTGATTAAAGCCGAGCTTAGACGAAAATTTGGCGACAAAGTTTACAGACATACTCTCTCGCAACAGTTAAATTTCTTAACTAGATTTAAAAATGAATCTACTTTAGAGTTCGTAGAAAGAGTTAAGATTTCAAAAAATAGAATTAATCTTAAAATAAATTCCGAAAATCTTATCCAAGCTACCAAAATAGCTTTAATTGAACAAAACGAAAAAACCGCAATAACTGTCCTATTGGTTATTGTAAACAGTAAATTAAGGACCATTTTATTAATAAATAATTCGCAGCATTTAGATGAAACTTATAATGTAATTTTAAATCATTCTTGGATTAAACAGCAAATAAATAATAGGTCGCAAATGTTTAAACAAAATTCACACAACATACCAACACACAATAACAAGCCCCACCAACAAAAACCTAAACACAACTTGTTTCACTCTCAATATAACACTTCTTACTTACCTAATAAATCTCCTTTCACCCAACCACCTAACTTTTTCTCACAACAACAAACCGCAAACTCAACCTTTCCCTCTCAACCAATTAACATTAAACCTCGCTTTGTTCCGAGAAAATTCTCCACAAACGAAGATGTTTTTGGCAATCCTACTAATGTCTTTGCAAAGACGGTACAAAAACCTTTTCCACAGAACAATCAATTCAGGCAAAACTGCTTCAGACAGAATAACCCTCATAGAAATTCTCTGGTTTTCACAGAAATCACCCATCTCGAAAACAATCCTGACTTAAACCAATTGTCACATATTTACTACGATCTTTTTCAAGAATTTAAAGATTGCAACTACAAATATCACTAATCAAATTTCGAAAACGATCAAACCACCTGCTCAGAAGATCAATATTTTGATTACCCCAGATTTTCCAGAGTAGCCTCCCCAAAGGACAATCCCTTTACCGTGTATCGAAATTCAAAACCCACCTTTAAAACTGCTCATAGACACCGGTAGCCACACTTCTTTACTCAGACCCATTATAGCCGAACAAAACTTCCCTGAACAAATTTTTAACTCGAGACACACTTTGTTTACCTGTGTAGGTAAAACTAACACCCAAAGTAAAGTCAATATACCACTTCTCATGGAATTTGGCATACAAACAAAATGAGAGCTTATCTCGTTTAGTTTTCACGACTATTTTGACGGTATTCTAGGTGTAAAAGACCTAAGAAAATTAAACTTTAATATCGATTTAAAAAATACATACCTTTACAATAATAAATTTAAAATACCATTAGCCTGCAGATGGGATTTTCAAATACAAAAAAATTAAATACCGGCAAAAACAAGCACAATAAAAAAAATTGTCACCAAATGATTTAGAACTATGTGTGCTCCACATAAAAAATGAGTACTTTGAAATCCCCCCTTGCCTCTTAAAAGTACATATCATAGTAATACAATTTAATCCCTTCGAGAATAAAAATGCATCTCTTTTGTGAATCGGAAAATGAGATTTTCAATATAGAACAAATAACATCAGAAATCAACCACATGTCCAGTAATTCCAGACAAAATTTGTGTAGCGACTTTTCTTTATTAAGAACGAACCATTTGAATTCTGAAGAAAAAAGTTGTTTACACAAAGTCCTCTCACAATTCCAAAACATTTTGCGCAAACCTATTGACAAATTTTCGATTACTAATGCTGTAAAACACGAAATTAAAACAACAGACGAAATTCCAGAACATACAAAATCTTATCGATATCCTTATGTGCACAAAAAAGAGGTACAAAAACAAATACAAGAAATGCTCGACGTCGAAATCATAAGACCCTCTTCTAGCCCCTGGTCTTCACCAGTGTGGATTGTCCCGAAAAAACTAGATACCTCAGGTACAGAAAAATGGCCTATTATTATTATCGTAAAGTTAATGAAAAGACAATTATTGACAGGTACCCTTTACCAAACATTACAGATATTCTTGATAAACTTGGACGATCTCAATATTTTACTACCCTTGACCTAGCTTCAGGTTTTTATCAAATTGAGATGCACCCCTCCTCTATACCTAAAACTGCCTTTAATGTTGAAAATGGACACTACGAATACGTTAGAATGCCATTTGGCGTAAAAAACGCCCCTGCTACCTTCCAAAGGGTTATGGACAATGTCTTAAAAAATCTGCAAGGTCGTGTTTGTTTAGTTTACATGGACGATATAATTATTTTTTCTACATCTCTTCAAGAAAATCTAAGCAACTTAAAATTAGTTTTTCAAAGACTTCAGGACCACAACCCGAAAATTCAATTATTCTTACAAAAAACCGTAGAGTTTTTAGGTCATGTAATCACTCCCGAAGGTATCAAACCTAACCCTAAGAAAATCCAAGCAATTCTAGACTTTCCAATTCCAAAAAACCCCAAAGAAATAAAATCTTTCTTAGGATTAGTCGGACACTACCGAAAGTTTTTAAATAGTTTTCCAAAACACACAAAACACAAATGCCGACGCGCTTTTTCGTATTCCAACCCAAATAAATAGCATAGAAAACGACCGTGATGACGCTTTATATCCTTGCTAATATTCACCCTAGGGAAGATCCTCCACAGTTAAGCACACAAGACTTAGACGAAATCCTAGAATGTTTACTGTCACCTAATACCAGTAGCCACAAAATAAATATAGTATCTGGTGTTAAAACCGAGCATACCCAACACTAATTTGGACAAAACTGACTACATTTTTGTACCCCTCACAACCCAAATTCAAATAGCTATGTCGAAAGATTTCATTCGACATTAAACGAGACTTTATTGGCACTTCAAAATGAAAAATGAGAAGAAAAATTACGCAATCTTATTATGTAATAATTCAACTCACACCATTCCAAATCATTAAGGGTAGACTTGTTACAAAAATCCTCTGGAACTATTAGAAGAAGATAAACTCACCCACTTTATATAAGAACATTCCGAAAGAATAAAAACTATAAACTCACAATTACACAAACCCTCGAAGATAATCAAAATAAAATATTGGAAAAACAAACCGAAATAACTACAGGCCCCAGCAAACCACCTTATGAGAAAAACTTTCCTACAAAATCAAAAATAAAATACTTTAACAAACACAAAAAACTTAGCGTCTCTGTAAATGCCTACCCTTCAAAAATTATAGCTCAAAAACGAGCCGTACACCTCAATAAACTAAAACCTCAACGTTCACTTTCAAATGCGAATGAATATTCTGTTAGTAATCGCAAGTCCCATAGTATGGTGCTACGAAGAAAAAGAAATCGTTAAACATATCCTACCCATTGTCCTCGGACCTACTTACATAACCTATACACATCAAACCATATACTATCACACATGACATTAATTAAATAAAAAAATATTTAGCAGAATTAGAAAACTCCATGGTTTCCACCAATTCAATTTTAATAAAAAGGAACCCTAAAGAGCATTTTGCGCACCTGGGTCAAGAAAAACTTAACCAAGTTTTGAAATTCTTAGATATCTTAAGTCTTACACTAGATTATTTAGCGAAAATCCTCGCGAAAAACGTGGTTTAATTAATGCTGTTAACAAAATTAACAAATGGCTTTTTGGAACCTTGGATTCAGATGATGAACAAAATTTCGATCACTATATATCAGTAATTTCCAATAATCAAAAACAACTTCAAAATGATGTTAAACAATTTATCTTAATTCTTCCTAACGTTACCCAGACCTACGCTACACATTTGGTAAAGCTTGAAGAAAACCAAAAAATTATTCGAAATACTTAGTCAACTTAGCATTTCCGATGCTTTATACATGTCGTATCGTTGTATCGTTGACAATATAAACTCACACCTGCTAAAAATAAAATCGATTTTGTTAAATATTGAACATGCAATAAGTTTTGCAAGGCTAAATATAATGCACAGCACAATTCTTGATGATGTGCAACTTATTGAAATTCTAAATAAATTACGCAAAGAAAATACTATTCAATTTTCAGAAATAATAAATTATTATAAAATACTGACACCTCACGTCCAACTAACAACATTATTTTTGTAATTCATATATCAATTATCCGTCCATCTCAATTTACATTGTATAAAATATATTCTATACGTATCCTCAATAAAACCGTATTGATTCCTAAACCCTACATATTACTTGCGGAAGAAAAATACTTCTCTATCCAAGAAGAATGTCCGAAGATAGAAGACATCTTTCTGTGCTCACAGGAACACCTTTCGCAAGAAGAACAATACGTGTTCAAAGCGCTCACTCATAGTCAAAGCACCTGTTCAATGGTCAGTGTCCACTATACGACAACAACTATTACTCAAATTAATAAAGAAGAAATCTTGGTAATTCCAGCAAAACCAATTTCTTTAGTCAGCAACTGCCAAGAATTAAAACGCTCACAAATTATACAAAAAACGATTCTAATAAGACTAGACAAATGTCCACTAGAAATAAACGGACAGTCATTCATAGCAGAAAAATCTAATAATATTTACTACAGCATGAATTTACCAAAAATTGATATTGGAGAAAAAAAAAGAAGTTCAGCACTTGAAGTTGCAAGAACTTAACTACCAAGAAAAAATGACTAATTATAAGAAGCCAACAAAATGAAAACAGCTATTAAATTCCATGTATTACAAAATATGGGAAGATTAACAGCACACCACTGGGTAACCCCAACTCTGCTTATCTTATTCATTATTCTCAGCTACGCTTCACTAAGAATTTGGAAACTCTTACGGAACAAAAAACGTAGAAAAAAGATCATCACCCTAGAACTGGAGCCAAAGGAGCCAAAGGGTTTGGTAAATCGTCAACCTCTATTTTCAGAACTTAAGGAGGGAGGAGTTATGTAGTCTAAGAATAATTATCGTTGTTAGGATTAATTTATTATTTGTTTTTGATATTTTCCTTATAAATAGGACTAGAGAGGAATCTAAGCTGTAACTTAATTTTCAGTCGAGCTGTAGTTAAGATCAACCTTATAATTAGTCATTTTGTCTAGTGTATTTATGAAATAAACTTTTTTTAAACAAAGTAGTGACTTTAAAGAACTGAATTCATGTCAGATTATCACAGCTCGGGTCGCAAATTTTAAAACAAACACCTTTAACAAGCATAATCTTAAACAGCTTGTAGCGGTAACCATCAGTTTTTATAATTTAAGCAACTTATGTAGGCCAAAAATTTTAAATGTTAAAGAGTTTCGAATTGATTTTGAGCGGAATCTTAATATGATGGGCGTTTAATTAAAATCATAAAAGTAGTAAGTAGGAAGAATGGAATATATAATATATCAGCAATGTGAGCGTACTTACTATTTAAAAAAATATATTAATATATAAATCCCATTGATCTGGTTTGATGCCGGTAGGACATAGTGACGTCACATACATACATTGAAATAGTAACCTGAGTTTTCAATTTTCCTTTATGTATTTTATTTACATATTTATAGGATATGGGATTGTATCCAGTGGCTTAAACACTCCACAATGGAACAAGGTATATGCAAGTGGCTTAGGCACTCCACTGCTTCGTTCTGTACGACTCAAATACTCCAACAGTACTAATAATAATAGGATTAGAACGAAGCTAGTGGCTCAAGCACTCCAGTGCAATGCCTGGTAAGAGACTCAAGCACTCCGCAATGGCCCAAATTAATAATATAGGAATATGCCGCTGAAGCACTTTGCGACAATTTATGTTATTATTAAACTTGTAATCAATTAATATGAATGCATTTTACTAAACTTGTATTGTTATTATTCTAAAACAAAAGAACTATGTTCGCATCATAAAATTAGCCAAGTAAAATAAAATAGCACTAGCGTATACTAAAAAGATCAACACAGGCCCATATGGGTTTCAAGCGTTTGTTTAGAAAATAAGCCCATAATTATTATGTATGTGGTCTACAAATCTTACTTCTTACACTCAAAATCGTGTAATAGGATAGGTAACGTGCTTAGATCATCGATTTTCAATTTTCTAAGGTTACGTGAGTGAACAGTGTACGAAAAATAATCCCAGTGTTGTAAAAATCCGTCAACATCAGTAGTCAAATTTATAAGAGTAGCCTGGAAAGTAAAGTGTTTTTTTAAAACCGCTTATGTGACAATGATTCTAAAGCATAGACTAATCATTTTTAAAAGTTTATTAGTCAAAGTCAAGTGTCTTGACGACACGGGCAGCGTTGTTACGATTTTCGTCGTCTCTAGTTTTATAGTTAAAGTTGAGCTTTGACAGTGGCCAAAGCAAACCTTTGTGTTTTTATAGGAAATACCATATCTACCGATTAAAGCACCGTTGTTTAAATTTCAGTTGTAAATTGAATTTAAGAGTTTGTAATTACGAACACTTTAAGTTGGAAAAAATTGTTATTTATTTTTCAGAAAACGCACAAAAATTTTCTTAAAACGAATGTAAATGAATAGACTTAAATATTTGTAATTTTTCTTGGTAACGTTCTACTCAAAGGTCGTGTTTCAAATATCATCTTTTTTAACATCCAGAATGGCGTGGCTGCGTTTTCAATGCAATCTGAAGTTGGCAGCTTGGCAGTGGGCATATTTTACTGAATGCTCGGTGAGTAATTCCATATTGAGTTTTTATAATGGCTACACGATTTATACCGTCTTTGCCTGGTATTAAATGGGTACTGGTCCTAATCTCCATTGATTGGCCGGAACGTTGTCTTCTTTTACTAAGACAATTTGATTTCTTTTTAGAGCACCATAATTTTGCTTCCATTTGTTTCTTAACTGTAACTCAGAAACGTATTCTTTGCTCTCTCCCAAAAGTGTTGATTTAATTTTTGAACACGTTCGTAAGTGAAAAGTCTATTGTCTGATATCAATTTCACATCTCGGTCAGGTAAAGATGTTAGTGGTCTTCCGATCAGGAAGTGAGCCGAAGTGATAGGAATTAGGTCATCGACAGGGTAAAAAGTGGACGGGAATTTACTACAGCCTTAATCTGCAAAAGCAAAGTGGTCAACTCTTCAAAGGTTCAGTGAGAATTTCCGATGATAATTTTCAGTTAGAAACTTTCCAAAATCTTTTAGCTTTAAAGTAGCTCCGATAAAGTTTGTACCGTTATCAGAATAAACAATGGATGGTTTTCACCTGCGGCCTGCAAAGTGCCTAAATGCTTGCAAAAAACATTCGGTACTTGGTTCAGTGACTCCAAATGCAATGCTTTTGTTGAAAAACATATAAAAGTGCTAACCAACATTTCTAAACTTTACCACCACGAACTTTCTTAGTTTTAATTAAAAAAGGACTAGCATAATCGATGCCTATAACCCCCAAAACAGCGCCTAGTCTTAGTCGTGGTTCAGGTATGTCACCCATTTTTATACGTATAGTTTTGGATTTTTCCGAAAACATGACACACACTGTTGAACAACCCTTTTTACTAAGTCTCGACCCCGAATAGGCCAATATTCTTCTATTATCGAAGCCAAAGTTAGCTGAGGACCGGAGTGTAATAATCTTAAATTTCCATTGCGAAAAATTAATAAAATAATGTTTCGCTTGCAAAATAATGCGATGCTTTTTGCTATATTCAAAATTTGAATTTGTCAATAGACCACCCACGCTTAGTATATGTTCGCTATCTAAAAAAGGACTTAAGTTTTTAATATTAGATTAAAATTTGCAATCTTCGGAATTAGCCTCTTGCGGCCGGACTTGATTTCATTAGAAAAACAATCTCGCTGTAATATTCGAATCAGCACTTTTAATGCATTACTATATTCCGAGGCAGTCAACGGACCCAATTTTTTCTTATGAATGTTTTCTTTCTGGACGTTAAAAAACAAGCTTAAAATTCTAGCCATAACTTCTTGCGTTTTATAAACACTTGAGAAACGACTAAAAAATTCAAATTTTGTTGACATTGAAACCAAGCTTTTTTGTTTAATACCTGAAAGATTCTTCGTAGGAATGTTGGGTAGTTTAGGCCAGTTTAAATGTTCGCACAATAGAAAATCTGGACCATGCCATCACAAAGTGAATTCACTTAGTTGGGTAGGCTGGACACTGCGCGTAATTAGGTCAGCCGGTTGCTTTTTGTGGGTACATGCCTCCATTCATACGGTACGCACAGTTCTTGTATTTCGGCAAATATTTTAACGTATTTGGCGCCATTTTTAACCATCCTACACATAAAACGCATTTTTAAAATTTTAACTGAATGGATGACGTAACCCTATGGACTAATCTAGCTAGAATTAACGCCCCATATAATTCCAATTTTGGGATTGTGACTGTTTTTAGTGGTGCTACCTTGCATTTTTGGAATATTCTATTGCCAGGAATGTTGCAGACCTACTTTCTGTTCAATATTGTTTAAGAGTTTTTGATAGTTATATTTCTTTGGTAATAAGATAATAATATGCCCATGATAACGTGATAATCAAGTTATTTTTATGAATATTCCCAAAAAGACTTTTTTTGTCAGGATTTTGGCATGTTTGCTGAAAATATTTCTTGTGAAGAGAACGCGATTTACATGATTTATAACTATAATTTAGTTTAATGTCATCTATTGTAGGTAGATGGCACTGGAATCTATATATTCCCTATGTAGCAGGTAATATTATTACATATATAAGGCAGCAAAAAGTTATTTAAGTAATCTTTTGATAACGAATCTCAAGTAGTACATTAACATAATGGCGATATATTGATATACCTATATCCATAGGCTACTCCGTAATTGCACTTTAGTGGAAGACTAAAGCATATTTGGTGTATATTCATGTGGATATATATCCACTCCATATCTTAGGATATCCATTTCGTGTGATTGATCGATCGTTTCCCCCCCTGACAAAAAATCCGAGATATCAGGTTATAAACCTTCGCAATCTAGTGCCAACTGCTTTAAGCACCGAGTGGCTAAAAAGAGACTAGACGCCATACCGAACAGGACTCTCGTAATTTCATAAATATTTAAATTTTCCGAGGGATTTGACCGCCAAATAATTCTTTGAAATTTTTGCTGGTTGGGGTTGACTGATACTTGACAGTACATTTTATTTACGAAATCTAATCACGATTGTAAGCAATTCGTCCTGTATCGTAGGACCTACCATTTGAACATCATGTAGTGATAGACCGGACCAAGTAGTTACCATACTGGCGTTGTAAACTACCCGAAAGGGATAAGTTAAACTTTCCGGTTGTTCGACTCCGTGATGCGGTATAAAGTACGATAGTTCACTTTTGACTACGTTTTCCAATTTTCGCATAAATCCCACTTCTTCGAACTCGCGAATAATTCGCGTAATTTAATTTTAAATTAGGATTGTTGACCATCCGTTTTTCTGGCCCGAAAAATTGCTTCTCAGCCTTATAATAAGAATCGCCTAATTGACAAAAATTGTTTTTAAATGGTGTCGACACTTAAAACCTGGCAGTTTTCAATCGGATTGTATTTTTACTTCCCTCGCTAAGGGAAGTAATGTAATCATCTATAAAATCGCACTTCGAGATTTTCATGATCCTCCACGTATCTCACATGTAACACGAATCGTTTTTAGAAACAATAAAGTCTAAATCTATATATATATATATATATATATATATTGAACAACCGTATTAAGTGACCTCCGTTACGGGATGGAGGCGACCTGACCTCCACTATTGTCACCGACCAACATTTAAAGAGAGATACATATATATCATGAGGGGAACGAGTACATCCTAGAAATCAAAAGAGGGGTAAACATTTATGTAAAAAACGTGATATATTAGCGTAGAAACACAGGTTCCAAGTCACCTCCACATACAACAGTAGCAACGGCAGTTTCCTTGTGATATAAGATTTATTAATTTCATTTTAAATAAATACTATTACATTCATATGGAGGTAATAAGGTCGATGTGAATTATTTATGTATATTTGCGAGTACCACGGCAGTATATAAACCTATTTTTATAATTGATTTTTTGACAAATTCGAATGACTGTGTTTCTTCCCCCATGATATAGTGGAAAATATGTATTTGATTTAGAAAAAAAGTACACTACCATTTTTTTAGAAGTAGTTACGAAAAGTGATCCTCACTTTACAATTTAATTCCTGTTACGCTAAGCTTTTTGATAAAAAGTGGCAAAATTATACAGGGCTTAAAAACAAAAAGTATGAGTGCAATAATTTTACTGGAAGGTTCAGATAGTTTTTCAGCTATTTTAACTTTTATGCATTTAAATATAAGTATCTATAGGTTCCTGGGTGTCAGTCAGCTAAATAATAACACGGGCTTTTTATTTGTAACGTTTCGGTTATTTATTAACCATCATCAGACATATTTCTGTATAAATGTTGGTATGACATACAGATTTTTACATCTAGTAAGAAAATTTCTTTTGTTTTTTCCTTAGCTAGTTTTGTATTTGAATCTTTTTTCACTATGTAGTTTTCTGTAGAAACAGCCATACCTTAAATTACTTGTCATTTCCATTAAATTTCCTGACCGTCAAAATTATATTTTTGTATCTATAGGTTCCTGGGTGTCATATTAACACAGGCTTATTTTTTAAAAACTGCAGAGTGAAAAAAAGGAAAAAGACAGAAGAAATTTCCTTACTAGATGTAAAAATCTGAATGTCAAACCAAAGTTTATTGTTAATAAATAATCGAAACTTTACAAATTTAAAAAAAAAGCATTTGTTCTTATTTAAATGACCAACACCCAGGAACCTATTGATATAGGAAATTAATAAAATATTTTAATAATGCCGGGGACTCAAGTCATGGATGTTTCTACAGAAAACTGCAGAGTGAAAAAAAGATACAGAAGAATAAACACAAAATTAGGAAGACCACGACTACGGTGGAGAGACAACGTAGCATCAGATCTTAGAACTCTGAATATCACCGAAGCAGAAAAGCTAATGATGGACAGAGCCCTATGGAGAGAAATTGTTCAGTCAGCCAAGACCCATCCTGTGTTGTAAGAGCTACAGATAGAGAGAGAGAGAGAGCGAGAGGGATGTAAAAATCTAAATGTCATACCAAAATTTATACAGAAATATGTGTAATGAGGATTAATAAATAACCGAAACGTTACAAATTTAGAGAAAAAGTGTTATTATTTAAATAGCCGACACCCAGGAACCTATAGATACAAAAATATAATTTTGATGGTCAGGAATTTTAATAGAAATATTTTAATAATGGCGGGGACTCAAGGCATGGATGTTTCTACAGAAAACTGCAGACTAAAAAAAAATTACAGAATACTAAGCACAAAACTAGCCAAGGCAAAAAACAGAAGAAATTTTCTTTCTAGGTGTAAAAATCAGAATGTCATACAAAAATTTAAACAGAAATATGTCTGAAGATGGTTAATAAATAACAGAAACGTTACAAATTTAGAAAATAATCCTTATTTATTATTTAAATGACTGACCATCCAGGAATCTATAGATACAAAAATATAATTTTGACGGTCAGGAAATTTAATGGAAATAATTTAAGTATAAGTATATGTTAAATTATTTTATTTTAACGCTCTTTTAGCGCAGTAGTAAAAAATATTACTTTACTAAATCAGAAGAGAAAATGATACATACTTTCTTGGTACTTTTTTACAAGATATGTCATTGATGTATACACTCCCAAATAATGGAAAATCTTGTCATATATTACAATATTTGACTTGTTTTCTTACTAACCTAAGAGTAATCGTACGGTAAAGTTACTTCCATAATTTGCACGAGCTCAAGCATACGGCTAGTCTAAAAACCAAATTTTATTAAAATCGGACAAATACTTTTTAAGTTATAAATGCTATTTTTGTAATGATCGAAGACACAAAGATTATATTAATAGGTTGAGCCTGCAACAACGACCTTTTCGATTTCCCTCTATCTAAACAATATTTGTCTGTTTTAAAAACTTATAGCTATTTTAAAGATTTAAAAACAGGTCTTCTTGACCCGCATCTGCAAACACTTCGTGCATCACTGGTGCAAAGCTTAAATTTTGTATGTGAAGCTCTAAAAGTTATGAACTATTTAAAAGAGTGCTTTCAAATTTAGCCAGTGAAATCCACTAAAATTGAAAAAATACAACCAAAAGTACTTATATAGCGAAGCAACATATTTTTTTGCATTGTTAAATTTAATTTTCCATATTTGCTCATCTGAACAGTCCATAATTTTCATACCTAGTTTTACTTATTACGGTGTATATACAGTGTTCCCCAAACATCCGAATCCACTTTATATTTTGCAAATTATAAGCAACAACTAAACCATATTTGAGGGGCACATGTGCCGTCCTTGACCTATGGAGCGGCAAAAGGGCGGTCAAGTTTTAAATTTTAAATGAGGATCACTATTATGTGATACCTTGTTTAAAAGATCGTTCAAAAACTAATATTTTGACTTACTTTTCAGTTGTCCGAGTCAAACCTTGACACAATTAAAGTTATGTCAATATATTAGTTTCTTAAGGACTTTTCAAATAAAATATCCGTTGATAGGGGTTCCCATTTAAAATTTTAAGGTTAAATGCCTTTCTGCCGCTCCATAAGCCAATGTTCCCTTTTAGAGAATAGAAGTTATATGTATCGGTGTCCGATTGGTTGGATCTTATAGTTTGAAAGGTATTAGGGTGGGCTCGGACTTTTGGGTTACACTGTATTGTTATGCCTATGATTATGACACTAGGGGAGGACAAGACTTTACACACAAAGTTTTGATTTTGTGTCAGTGGTTAACTAAAAATATTGGCACATGGTAAAAAAAATTATTCTTTTTTGTCAACCTTAAATATATTGGATTTTTATTTTATTATTTACCTTTTTAAGAAACGATGTCAACATCACATTCAAATGGATTTTTAAAAAATAAAAAAGTTACCGGGCAATCAAAACAGTTTTTTGGCCTACACTATTGTATGACTTTGTGTAACTGGTTAAAAATGATCAAAATAAAACTTTAATTTTTAACCCTATGTTTCAGCCTTTCGTCTTTATATACTGAGGTGACTTAGCACCCATTATAAAAATCTGAAAATAGCGACATCAGCGCCAACGGTGAAATGCCGAACTAAATCACACTAATTAGGTATATATGGTACAAGTGACCTCCAGCACAAATGCCACATGCTTACTACCGCCCTCCTCTATGAATGGCCAAAGTTTCAAGGCAAAACACTTTGACCTCCGAATTCGGAGGTCACAACTTAATATATGAGGTCACATAGTACCGGGTTTACCGAATTGGGAGGTCACTTGTTACCTTTTATACATACATATATATATATATATATATATATATATATAGAGCACATAAAAGAAGAAGAAACTCCGGATACACCCTGGAAAAGTCTAGATAAACCCCGTAAAAATCTGGATACATCCTGGAATGTCTGGATACACCCTGGAAAAGTCTGGATATATCCTGGAAAGTCTGGATATATCCTGGAAAGTCTGGATATATCCTGGAAAGTCTGGATACACCCTAGAAAAGTCTCGATACACCTTGGAAAAGTCTGGAAAGACTCTGGAATAGTCTGGAAAAAAACTGGAAAAGTCTGGAAAAACTCTGGAAAAGTCTGGATACGCTCTGGAAAAATCTGAAAAGACTCTGAAAAAGTCTGGAGAGACTCTGTAAAAGTCTGGAAAGACTGTGGAAAAGGCTGGAAAGACTCTGGAAAAGTCTGAATACACTCTGGGAAAGTCTGGAAAGACCCTAAAAAAGTCTGGAAACATGCTGAAAAAGGCTGGAAATACACTCTGAAAAAGTCTGGAAAGACCCTGGAAAAGTCTGGATACACTCTGGAAAAGTCTGGATACACTCTGGAAAAGTCTGGAAACACGCTGGAAAAGTCTGGAAAGACCCTACAAGAGTCTGGATACAGTCTGGAAAAGTCTGAAAAGATCCTAGAAAAGTCTGGACACACTCTGGAAAAGTCTGGAAAGACCCTGGAAATGTCTGGAAATACTCTGGAAAAGTCTAGAAAGACCCTAAAGAATTTTGGAAAGACCCTGGAAAAGTCTGGATACACTCTGGAAAAGTCTGGAAAGATCCTGGAAACGTCTGGATACACTCTGGAAAAGTCCGGAAAGACCCTGGGAAAACCTGGATCTACTGTGAAAATGACCGAGTATACCATGGAAAAGTCTGAATACAACCCTGATCAGTGTGGATACACCCAAGAAAAGTCTGGATATACCCTGGAAAAGTCTGACCAAGCCAATCTAACCCATATGTTTATGAGTAGTGGTTTTTTTGCATATGTTCTTGTGATCGACGGAAGCTTAGAGTAAACCTTTACTCGGTTTATTTACAAAGTGATTTTTCGCTTGTTTTTCTTCCACTGATAACGCTATTTTAGACCCACACTCTTCCATAACCCAAAACTTGCTTAACGGCTGCTGCACATCTAAAATCTCTAGAGTGCCTGTATTGGCGTTTAGAAAATTGCAGACAGTCAAATTATTTTGCTTTAAGGGTAAAGGACCGCTAATTATCTAATTATAAAAAAATCGGCACCTATTAACATGTCAATTTTTGACGGTTCATAGAAACCAGGATCGGTTAACATTTTTGAGAACTATATAATCCCGTTAAATCTATTTTTGAAATCGGTAGGTTTAAGGTAATACATTACAAAACAAGACAGTTAAGGGTAGTTTCATAGTTCGACTGAATTGCATTTAATTTTATTTTACATTGCACTACACATGAAACACGAAAATCTATTTTTTCTGTTTTTATGCCTAATTGGTTACATAACTCTTTTGTACAAAAACTAGACATACTGCCATTATCGAGCAAGCACTTAATTACGTGACACGTATTTTTTTTATCATATAGCTGTACCAAAGCAGTGGAAACCAATAGCTATACCGAATTTACAGTTAATCCTACAAAGGTGCCGCTATTGTAGCTACTTTTTGTGCTTGTATTCTTTGGCGATTGCACATTTTCAGTATTTGTTTCGAGAACTTGGTCCCTATGTATATGTAGGATGGTATTATGGTTATATCTACAGGATTTTGCCTTGAATACTTTGTTGCGATGCACTGTTTTAAAACATACGATGCACAAACGTTTACTTTTAAGAAACTCAAGTTCTTCGGAAACTTAACACAGTTTTGAAGCAAATGCGCATTACATTGCAAACGAGAACTTAAATTATGGCTGCTATCTGTATAAAAGCTTTTCGACTGACCGTATTTTGATGCCTTATTATTATTTTCGTTGCCCTTTGCGGGTTCTTTTGTTACCTGTACCGTTTTTAAAAAGTTTGCGAGGTCTTTTAGAAACTTGACAAAAATATCCAAAGTAGGAATAGGAGGTTAAGGAGCTCTTTTTCTGTTCCCAGCTGTTCATGGTAGAATAATCCAATTTTTGTGGCATTAAACAAATAAGTAGGGTGTCGCAGTGTTCACCGGGTTGACTTAATTGTTTTAAACACCGTAAATGCTTATTTACTGCGTCTACCATACAACAAAGTTTTTCCGAGGACGGTTTTAAAATCGAATCGATAGTAAAAAGGCTTCTAACCTGTCTAAAAAGGAGCAACTTATCATCACCAAATCTTTCGCAAAAAATCTGCCAAGCTGTTTCGTAGTTATTAGACTTAAATTCAATTGAGTTAATGCCCTGCAAAGCCTCATTTTCTAAAGAATTTTTTAAATGATGGAATTTTATCACAGGTGGTAAACTTGTCGAATAAACCAAAGAATTAAAAAGTACTCGAAACTCTAACCATTCATCGCTTTTTCCGACAAACGTAGACAACTCTGGTGGTTTTAAACTAATTAATTATTTTTGAGTCACACCTATTTGGGTGTTTTTTGTGGAACCACTACCGCTTGAAGAACTGTCGTAATGCGACTTTTTGGAATGTTCAAATTTGTTTATTATTTCTCTAGCAATAGCGACTTTTTCGTAATACTTTTTTTCGAAGCTAAACCGCTCGTCGTTTTGTTCTTTTAATTTTTGTTTAAACTCCTCGTCAGAGTACAACTAATAGTTTTTGTTGAACCTCCGCAAACTTATTTAATAACGCGGTTAGAGGATTTTCGGCAGTAATAACTGCCAAAACATTAGTTTGTAAGTGCTCCTCAAAAATCGTTAATTTGCCTTTCATGGCACCTTTAACATAGAGTACCGAACAGAGGTGATCCGTGCAACCTGTGGTTGAAGACAGATTCGGATTCAGATTCGAAAACAGCTCCGGTCGCGCGAAATCACATTCGACCAGATAAATAGTTGCGCCCAACACTATTTTAAGAGTTTTTGACAAATATAACGTGATTTTATTACATATTTTTGCCAATATTTTATACTTGACGTCCATAGAAAGGCCTAAGATAACGCTATCGTATTTTTAATCATTCTAACAGGGTAAAATACCTCCAAACTTTAAAAATAATAAAAATAGAAAAATCTCCCATTAAATGCGATTTTGCATGAAACTCTATAAAACAAAAAATATTTCTGTTGTTAAGACCTTTAAAATTAACGAAAAAAAAATTATTTATCAAAGATTATGGGGTCGAAATAGCCACCCTGAAGAAAAAAATACCGAATCTGGACATAAACCTTTTTGTGCATCAATCAGACTAGACGCAAAATTTGCCTTTTAAATAACTCTTTAAAAAAAAATAATTTTTTTATATATTAAAGTTTCTGGGGTTGAAAAAAGACTCTTAATAAAAATTACCGAATCTGGACATAAGTCGTTTTTATGCATCAATCAGACTATATGCAAAATTTTCCTTTTAAATACCTCTTTAAAAAACAAAAACAATTTTTCTTATGTATTACAGTTTCTGGGGTTGAAAAAAGACCCTTAATAAAAAATTACTGAATCTGGAGATAAGCCGTTTTGTTTTCAATTCAATTCAATTCTTTATTGTTGTTTTCTATGCTTACTCATTTACATAAGTCAAAGTTTTACAATTTCAAAAAGTAACTTATGGGTGATTCACGACGAAATGGAAATATTTTAATGGTTTAATTAAAAACGGACATATCTCGGAAACCAATAAACGTATTTACTTTAAATTTGGCACACATAAGGAGCCCCAAAAGCTACTTATATCAATGTATAAAAAAAGTAAAATTCCAGGTCCGGACTAAAAAAAGTTTAGTTTTATATTTTTTTGTTAAAAAAAAATGAAGGGCGGTGTTATAATAACCTTAGATTGTATTTAACGCGTTAAGTCTCAGTTTTTTATAAAAAAAAAATTAAAACATCCAAATTCCAATCCTGAGATATCAGGATTACAAACAATATCACGTTTTAAATTCCTAAAAACTTATTTTTAGGTTTAAGTTAATTTGGGTATAAATAAATCAACACTACCCAAGCAAAAAACACGCTAGTACAGGGCCGGATTAATATTTTTTAATTTGTCTTTATAAAATATACAAACACACACTTTTAATTTATTAATAAACCCTATTTTAGTTTGAAATCCGTTTTCGAAATTGATTTGAAGTCATAGTCAAGTGATTAGGATTTCAGGCCCGGACTAATATGTATTTGGTTTTATTTGTCCGTATTGGAAACATACATTTTTTGTACTTCATTTGGAGATTTTGGTATCACAACATACAAGGCAAAGGATGTTGCTATACATATTTTTTTAAATTGTATAATGTACATAGTGATCTACCATAAATGCCACCACCATTTTTCTCCGTTAATATGCTTGCTATAAAAAAGTTTTCGAAATCAGAAGAAAACAAAGAATTTAAAAATTCGATAAAATATAGGATGTTATATTTAAAACAAGAAACCTTATGTAAACATTTGACATTTGCAATGACACTTGTCATCTTTGGCATACATATTCTAATAGGATGGAAAAAATTCTGTATTTCGGACTTTCATTGTCTATATTTTATTTATACACGACGTTTCGATCATTTCAATCTCTGATCGTCTTCAGGTGCAAACTACAATCTATTCCTAAGGCTACGTACTTATATACTATGAAAAATCACTTAACCGTGAAGTTTAAGAAGTTGGCTCCGCCCAAGGAGGGGCTTCCAAATATTTGGAATTTCAACACTTGGCTTACTGAAAACACCATAATTCTGCCCACTAAAGGTAGCTTCAAGGAATTTTCGTTTATGCCAGTGTGATTCCTTGTGCAAAACCTTTGCTTCTGTCCACTTCATTCGGTGTTGTTTTGACCATGCGTGGTCGGCGATTCCTGATTTCGTTGTTTCACGTCTTTGGGTATTCGTTTGATGTTCTTTAAGCCTAAAAGATAGTGGTCTTTTTGTTTCACCTATGTATGATTCACCACACTCACAAGGAACTTGGTAAATTCCTTATTTTGTTTTTTCTCCGGGTTTGTTTTACTAAGAAGGCTTCGAATTGTATTATTAGATTTAAAAGCGGTTTTAATATTAAAGTTGTTCGCTACTCTTCGACTTTTCTCCGATACTCCTTTAATATATGGAATTCTAAGGAATGCATCTGCCTGGTTTTGGTCTTGTAATATCTGTCCTGTTTGCTGCAATTTAGAAACAGTATCTGTTACAAGTTTAAGGCTGTAACCATTCTGCTGCATATCCTTCTTAATGTTTCTTATTTCGATTTCCAAGTCATGAGAATTGTGACAAATTTGAATAACTCTATTATACAAAGTTCTTATTATGCCTCATTTGGTTGTAGCAGAATGATTTGAACCTTGATTTAAATATTGTCCTGTGTGAGTGGGTTTACGATAGACTGTTGTTTTGATGTCGCTTTCTACTCGTTTGACAAGTACATCAAGAAAAGGAATTTGACAATTTTTTTCCAACTCCATTGTGAATTTAATGGTGGTTCTTATATTATTTAGGTAATGAAGAAATTCTAAAAGTTGTTGATCATTCCCGGTCCAGACAATAAAAGTATCATCAACATATCTTAGCCAGAGCTTAGGTTTATATGTTGCGGTAACAACCGCGCATGATTCGGACTAATCTATGTAAATATTGGACACCACTGGCGAAAGGGATGAACCCATTAGCAGACCGTCATTCTGAGCATAAAATCTTTCACCTGAAAATAAGAGTTATGTAGACAGCACTCCAACAACTCCATCACTCCCTCCAGTGGCAGACTTGTACGTTCATGAAGAGATTCGTCATCAACCAATCTCTGTCTAATAATATCTAGCGATTCCTTTATCGGGACATTGGTATATAGACTTTCGACATCAAAACTGACAAATCTATCCTCGGGTCCTAAAACAAAAGATTTAAGAATATTAACAAAATGGTTGGAATTTTCTACAAATGAAGCGGTCTGGCCTGCAAGATGTTGAATAATTTTCAAAAGCAATTTAGACAGATTGCTTGTTGGAGAATTTCTGGAACTTGTGATTGGCCGTAAGGGCATTGCATCTTTGTGAATTTTGGAGAGTCCGTATAGATGAGGAGACTTGCTATAATGTGGTGTAAGTTGAGACCTTGTGTTTTCCGGAATATATCTGGAATACTTTTTTAAAGTTCTATAAACCTTACTTTCGATTGATTGCGTTGGGACTTTTGAAAGAAGTTTATAGTTTCCTTTGGCAAGTACCTCTTCAACTTTCTGGTCATAGGTTTCCGTGTCCAAAATCACTGTTGCATTGCCCTTATCTGCCGGTAAGATTTTAACAGATTTGTCCTTTTGAAGATTCTTCAACGCGATTTCCTCTGACTTGCTTATGTTAGAAGTATGTTTAATAGGTTTATCAATAATGGTTCTTACTTGATGTCTGAATTTGTCGGCGTCTTTTCGTGGAAGAGGATGACTTTCTATAGCGGTGATGATGTCGATAGCGGGTATCTTCTTTGGAGCGATGGAGAAGTTAAGTCCTTTGGTAAGTAAGTTTTCTTTTATGGGTGTCAATGTCTTCTTTGATGTATTAATGATGGTTCCTACAGTTTCGGTGGTCGATTGGCTTTGTGGATGTTGATGGGCCAGTTTCCTTTAATGCTCGTGTTATTTTGTCCAAAATCGGTTGATAATCTTCCTCTATAGTGTATTCTCGAATCTCCTGAAACCGTTGTCCCAGTTCTTCTGTCAGTAAGGATTTGTTCCAGCGATGAAAGCTGATCTGGGATCGTATGAGTGCTTTACTGGCGTCATCTAGAATCCGCTAAACTCTTTGTCCTGGAAATGGTGCCTTAAGACGAAACGCAACCGGAATAATGTTGCTGTCTCTTGCTTGACATAGGAATTCGATGTGCGTGTCTTCTCTGGCATGCTTAATTAAAGTTTTCTCGTAGCCTCGAAAAAGATCGCTGATACCGGGTCCGTACCGGGATTCCAACGTTTGTTTGAGACAATGATGAATTTGAAATTAATTCTGTATTTCGGACTTCCATTGTCTATATTTTATTTATACACGACGTTTCGATCAGTACAATCTCTGATCGTCTTTAGGTGCAAACTACAATCTATTCCTAAGGCTACGTACTTATATACTATGAAAAATCACTTAACCGTGAAGTTTAAGAAGTTGGCTCCGCCCAAGGAGGGGCTTCCAAATATTTGGAATTTCAACACTTGGCTTACTGAAAACACCCTGATTCTGTCCACTAAAGGCAGCTTCAAGGAATTTTCGTTTCTTCCAGTGTGACTTCTTGTGCAAAACCTTTGCTTCTGTCCACTTCATTCGGTGTTGTTTTGACCATGCGTGGTCGGCGATTCCTGATTTCGTTGTTTCACCTCTTTGGGTATTCGTTTGATGTTCTTTAAGCCTAACAGATAGTAATCTTTTTGTTTCACCTATGTATGATTCACCACACTCACAAGGAACTTGGTAAACGCATTCCTTATTTTGTTTATTCTCCGGTTTTGTTTTACTAAGGAGGCTTCGAATTGTATTATTAGATTTAACAGCGGTTTTAATATTAAAGTTGTTTGCTACTCTTCGAATTTTCTCTGATACTCCTTTAATATATGGAATTGTAAGGAATGCATCTGCCTGTTTTTGGTCTTGTAATATCTGTCCTGTTTGCTGAAATTTAGAAATATTATCTGTTATAAGTTTAAGGCTGTTACCATTCTGCTGCAGATCCTTCTTAATGTTTTATAACTTAACTTAATAATGACAAATGAAATCAAATAAATATTAGTCCGGGCCTGAAATTTTAATGATTTGACTACGACTTCAAATCAATTCCGAAAACGGATTTCAAATTAAAATGGGGTTTGTTAATAAATTAAAAGTATGTGTTTGTATATTTAAAAAAATAAATTAAAAAATATTAATCCGGCCCTGTGCCAGTCTGTTTTTTGGTGGGGTAAGGACGGTGTTGATTTATTTATGCCCAAATTATTTTTAACCTAAAAATACGTTTTTAGAAATTTAAAACGTGATATTGTTTGTAACCCTAGCTAATACCTCAAGATTGGAATTTGGATGTCTTAATTTTTTTTTAATAAAAAAAATGAGACTTAACGCGTTAAATACAATCTAAGGGTATTATAGCACCATCCTTAAGCTTTTATGTGGTGATACCAAAATTTGCAAATTGCATTATACAGGGTGTTTTTTTTTAAGAAAAATATATAATACAATTTTTTTTTAGTCAGGACCTGAAATTTTATTTTTGTATACATTGCTACAAGTGGTTTTTGGGGCTCCTTATATGTCCCAAATTTAAAGTAAATACGTTTATTGGTTTCCGAGATATGTTCCTTTTTATTTTTGCGATATTTTTATAAATCATACTGTATATTTGACAAAAGGTCACAAAAAAAACTTTTGAGCATTGGATGTGAGTTGCTCGTGGTCTGTTATACTTACCATTAAAATACTTGCATTTCGTCGTGAATCACCCTGTATACCTAAACTACAAAAAATCAAATATACAGTGTAACCAAATATTTAATTAAAACACAAAAATATTGATATATAAATATAAAACAACAAAAGATGTTTCTTAACATATCCTAAAAAATACAAGCTACTGACAACAAGATTAAAAAAAACACACATAGAGAAGAAAAAAACAAACATTAGGTAACGTCATATAAGATATAAACAAAATGCCCACCTTCAGGTGCAAGGAACCTTCATCCAATATTATTAATTAATGTAAAAAAAAGAATAAAAAAAGAATAAAAATAATTAAAAAAAAACAATAAAAATAATCTCTACATTAGTGAAAAGTTGGCAATCAAAAAGTCATCTATGTTATAAAAACCATGTTGGAGTAAAAATTATTTAATTGCTTGTTTATACTGTTTATAATTTGAATCTCTGACAGCTTCTGGTACAGCATTATAAAACTTTATGCAGTAGTACCCTGTTCCGTTTCTTGTCTTTTTTAAATGCTGTTGAGGTATTATAATATTGTTTTTTCCACGGGTGTTTATTGAGTGCAAATCGCCATGAGTGATAGAGTTTGAAATGTTTTCCTTTATATGCAACAAACATAAAAGTATATATTGACAGGGAAGGGTTAGAATTTCTAGGGATTTAAAAGCTTCTGCACAATCCTCTCTATAAGAAAGTCCGGCCACAATTCTGACAGCTCTTCTTTGTAGACTGAACGCCAGGTCAGAATGTGCCGAGTGGCCCCACACCAACAAAGCATATGAAATAAGAGAATGCACTAGACCAAAGTAACACGTTAAAAGTATCTTCTGACCTACAATCTGCGAAAGACATCTTAACAAATATGTGGTTTTAGATAATCTGTCAACCAAATAATTCATATGTCCCTCAAATTTCAGTTTTGGACCCAGATACACTCCCAAAAATTTAACAATGTCAGTATTCCCAGACCCACATAAGTTTCTGAGTGTAATTTGTGTATCAATCAGACTGTATGCAAAATTTTCATTTTAAATAGATCTTTAAAAATCTAAAATTAATTTTATATATATTACAGTTTATGGGGATGAAAAAACGAACCTTAAGAAAAAATTACCTAACCTGAACATAAGCAGTTTTTGTGCACCAATCAAACTGTATGAAAAATTTTCCTTTTAAATAACTCTTTAAAAAAACAAAAATAATTTTTTTATATATTAGAGTTTCTGGGGTTGAAAAAAGACCCTTGCATCAATCAGACTATATGCAAAATTTTCCTTTTAAGTAGCTCTTTAAAAAATAAACATAATTTTTTTATATATTAGAGTTTCTGGGGTTAAAAAAAGACCGTTATTAAAAAATTACCGAATCTGGACAAAAGCCGTTCTTGTGCGTCAATCAGAATATATGCAAAATTTTCCTTTTAAGTAGCTCTTTAAAAAACAAAAAATAATTTTTTTGTATATTAGAGTTTCTGGGGTTAAAAAAACACCCCTATTAAAAAATTACCGAATCTAGACATAAGCGGTTTTTCTGCATAAATCAGTCTGTATGCAAAATTTTCGTTTTAAATCGCTAGTTAAAAAACAAAAATAAATTTTTTATATATTGGAATTTTTGGGGTTAAAAAAAGACCCTTAATAAAAAATTACCGAATTTGGACATAAGCCCTTTTTGTGCATCAATCAGACTGTATGCAAAATTTTTCTTTTAAATAGCTGTTTAAAAAACAAAAATAAATTTTCTATATATTAAAGTTTATGGAGGTTTGAAAAGCTTAAGAGTTGCTTTGACTATATGCAAAATTTTCCTTTTAAACAGCTTTTTAAAAAAGAAAAATAAATTTTCTATGTATTAAAGTTTATTAAATCAATTTTTTATATATTAGAGTTTCTGGGGTTGAAGAAAGATCCTTAAGAAAAGATTACCGAATCTGGACATAAGCAGTTTTTGTGCACCAATCACACTTTACACAAAATGTGCCCTTTAAATAACTCTTTAAAAAACAATAATATTTTTTTAAAAATATTAGAGTTTATGAAGTTGAAAAAAGACCCTTAAAACAAATATCGAATCTAGACATAAGCCGTTTTTGTGTATTAATGAGACTATATACAAATGTCCAGATTCGGTAATTTTTTCTTAAGGGTCTTTTTTCAACCCCAGAATCTCTAATATATTAAAAAATTTATTTTTGTTTTTTAAAGAGCTATTTAAATGGCATATTTTGTGTGTAGTCTGATTGATGCACAAAAACGGCTTATGTCCAGATTCAGTACTTATTTTCTTAAGGGTTTTTTTTCCAATCCCATACACTCTTTTAAGAGCTATTTAAAAGGCACATTTTGGATATAGTCTCATTGATGCACAAAAACGGCTTAGGTCCGGTAATTTTTTCTTAAGGGTCTTTTTTTCAAACCCATAAACTGTTATACATAAAAAAATTAGTTTTGTTTTTTAGAGAGCTATTTAAAAGGCACACATTTTGCGTATAGCCTGATTGTTGCATAGAAACGGCTTATGTCCACATTCGGTACTTATTTTCTTAAGGATCGTTTTCTTAACCCCATATACTCTAATATATAAAAAATTTATTTTTGTTTTTTAAAGAGTTTAAAAGACACATTTTGCGTATAGTCTGATTGATGCACAAAAATGGCTTATGATCAGAATCGGTAATTCTTTTCTTAAGGGTCATTTTTTCAATTCCATAAACTTCAATACATTAAAGTTTTATTTTTGTTTTTTAAAGTTATTTAAAAGGCACGTTTTGTTTACCTATATTCTGATTGATGCACAAAAACGGCTTATGTCCAGATTTGGTATTTTTTTCTTAAGGGTGGCTATTTCGACCACATAATCTTTGATAAATAATATATTTTTTCGGTAATTTTAAAGGTCTTAACAACAGAAATATTTTTTGTCTTATAGAGTTTCACTCAAAATCGTATTTAATGGGAGTTTTTTCTATTTTTTAAATTTTGGGGTGTTTTACACTCTTAGAGTAATTAAAAATACTCACCCCGTCACAGCTGCTTGTTTGTGTTGACCATACTACTTATTCTTTGTTGCAAATGTTTATAACTTTTCACAAAGTTCTGGTCGGAACACTTTCCACCACGATTCCAAGTTTTTTACGCAAACGCGTTTGTCGAATATTTCCCGCACTTTTTGTATTGCTAACCGAAGTGTTTTATTGAAAAAATGTCCGATCCTCTTCGAAGGACCATAATTTCAGTTGTAAATTGAATCTAAGGGTTTATAATTACGAACATTTCAAGTTGGGAAAAATTGTTATTTATTTAACGCACAAAAATTTTCTTAAAACGAATTTACATAAATAGTAACGTTCTACTCAAAGGTCATGCTTCGAATATCATCTTTTCTAACATCCAGAATTGCGTGGCTGCTGACTAGCCTGGTCGATAAAGTACGCCGACAAATAAATCTATAACATATTGAATTTTGTTTAGTTTGGAGCCGCTACATTTTTATATATTTTATTGAGGCTGAGTTGGCTCGATGTCTTCATTAATTACTTATTATCGGGATTATTAAGATTCTCAACAACCGTTTTTGG